>CM057451.1:51925000-54920000 GCA_016271365.2 Neoceratodus forsteri | reverse complement strand
CATCCCCAAGGAGGGTCATTAGTGGGGTCCCACAGGGATCAGTCCTTGGGCACCTCCTCTTCAACACCTACGTCTCTGACATAAGGACAGGAATCAGGAGTGAGATGAGTCTCTTTGCGGATGACTCAAAACTGGGGGCAGTGATGGATGGGGAGGAGGGAAGGGGAGGGTGGCCCTACAGGGGGACCTGGAGGCTCTGGAAAGATGGTCTAGAAGGTGGAAGCTGAGGTTCAATGCAGGGAAATGCAAGGTACTCCACCTGGGGGCCAGAAACTCAGGCCAAGTGTACACTCGGGGGGGAATGCGACAAGTCTCGATGGCTGAGAGGGACCTGGGGGTGGTGATGGATGTCAAGATGAACAACTCGGAGACTTTCAGGAGGGCAGCAGCCAAGGCCAACAGGATGCTGGGATGCATCGCTAGGGGGATCACCTCCAGAAGGAGGGAAGTGATACTCCCTCTGTATAACTGCTTGGTGAGGCCGCACCTTGAGTACTGTGTGCAGTTTTGGAGGCCACACTTAAAGAGGGACATTACCCTCCTGGAGAGGGTCCAGAGGAGGGCAACCAAAATGCTTTGGGGCTTGGGGGACAGGACCTATGAGGAGAGGCTCGAAGAGCTTATGTACACATTGGAAGAGAGAAGGGACCTGGGGGACATGATAGAGGTCTTCAGGTACATGAAGAGGGTAAATAGGGGAGGAACAGTTAGGGTGCTTTAAAGGAAGGAGGAGGGGGCCACTAGAGGGCATGGGTGGAAGCTGGAGGGGGGAAGATTCAGGGGAGAAAGGAGGAGGTGCTACTTCACTGGGAGGGTGGTGGAGCCATGGAATGCGCTGCCTAGCGGGCTGGTGGAGGTAGAGACGGTGGAGGGGTTCAAGATGGGGTGGGACAGGTACAGGGGAAGGTTTCTGGAAGCAAAATCCAATGCAGCAAGAATATCTGGAACTGGGAAGGGAGAAGCCAGAGGAGGCGAGGGGGGCAGCAAGGTCAGCACCCAGGGTGGAGGCTGACCAAATGAGCAGAGACGAAAGACTGTTAGGCCTATTCTGCTGGCATTTTAGTATGTTAGTATGTTAGTATCTATCTGTCTGTCTATCTAGCTCTCTATCTATCTATCTATCTGTCTATCTATATATTTATCTATCTGTCTGTCTGTCTGTCTATCTATCTATCTGTCTTTCTGTCTGTCTATCTATAAATCTATCTATCTGTCTCTCTATCTCTCTATCAGTCTATCTATCTATCTGTATGTCTGGCTGGCTGGCTGTCTGTCTGTCTATCTATCTGTCTATCTCTCTATCTATCTCTCTGTCCATCTGTCTGTCTATCTATCTAGCTATCTGTCTCTCTATCTATCTGTCTGTCTATCTGTCTATCTATCTATCTGTCTATGTATCTGTCTGTCTGTCTGTCTATCTATCTGTCTATCTGTCTATCTGTCTGTCTATCTGTCTGTCTACAGTATCACTGAATCTGTTCACCACACCATGCTTTTACATTAGAAAACTCTATTTAAACCAATAACAAGAGCAGTACAAGATTACTGACCATTCTTGGTAGAGATAGCACTCAATTATGTGTTCAGGGACCAAAAATGACCTATAGTGCAATATGTACTGGACAGTCTACTACTGCCAGTAATGACTAGTGTTTTAAACTCAAATATGTGTTTAGGGTTCAAGCTTATAAAGATAAAACACATTATTATTTTTTTAATTAACAGGGCCTTTCTTTTGTAGAGGAAAATGATAATTTTTATGAATGGAAGTCCATTAAAGCTTGTAGGAAAAGGATTAAACAGGACCATAACTGATCACTTATATAGCGCATAGTAGATCACTGTTCTGTATAGAAATTCATGCTTTTCAAAATGCTGTGGTACCACAGTTCATAGATCATGGAATGTGTTTGTATCCTTCTGTGGTACAACATCATTCTAAAACCTCTAGAGCCAGCACAAGTCAGCTTCATTCTGAAAGAAAAAGAGCCACAATGCGCACAGTTGACTTAGGAAGGTAAGACGTTGTCCATCCTTTGGTGTCTTGGGAGGATCACTATGACATGGAGTGGTGGTTAGGGGTGGGGATGAGCCAAATTCTTCTGAAAGGCTCAAGACCCCCCCACCTCTGATCAGTGTGGAGGCAGAAACCAGGTACGTTGACCCGAGGAAGGGGTCATGGTCCACCTCCAGCAGGTGCAGTTATACTACAAGGCTAACAGTGCCTAACAGGGGTGGCTGAGCAGCCTTGGCCATTGTGGCCATGGGCAGTTGATCCTCCCAGGTGTGCACACTGCTCTCATTCTGGAATGTTAATCAATAAACACATGGCTGTGGCCATTTCTTCCAAGACGTGTGCCTGTGTTTTCTTTCCAGTGAAGGGGGGTGATGGATGGGTACCATATAATACAGAGGCTGCAACAGATGGCAGCATCCTTAATTTGTTTAGGGCCATCCTCCCCCTGGGTCTGGGAAGGAGGCAAGAGGAGGAAGACAGAGGTGGTCTTGATGGGGCTGGGGAGGGTCCAGAGATTGGACAGAGGACCACCAAGGACTCCCACTTGGGAGGGGCATCACATCCTGTTGGGGGAAGGAAAAAGAGAAATTTCTTGGGCTGTAGCCAGCAGTCCCTTTTCTTTCTCCTTTTGCCCTTCAAGGATAACCCACTCACCCACCTTCATAGAAGCAGGGTAGTGGAGCCAGGCAGTTAGGGCCCCTCTTTTGAGCCATCGTGGGTGACCACACTAAGGGTCGGGGAATGACTTTTCCGAGTCTTCCCTGCAAAATGTTTTTTCCCAGGTTTTTCACTTTCTCCAAAAGGGTGTTAAACTGAGTCAGAAGTGGGAGAAACCAAATAGGCAAATCAAACTTAGTCAGGGCAAAGGTGAATGTCATGTTGTCACAGTCATGGTTAGCATCTTGGGAGGATCGCTATGACATGGAATGGTGCTTAGTGGTGGGGATGAGCCAAATTCTTGTGAAGGGCTCATGACCCCTCCCCCTGGTCAGCATGGAGGCAGAAACTGTGTACCCTGACCCCGGGAGGGGTCATGGTCCTCCTCCAGCAGGTGCAATTATACTTCAAGGCTAACAGTGTCTGACGGGGGCGGCTGAGCAGCCTTGACCATTATGACCATAGGCAGTTGATCCTCCTGGGTGTGCACGCTGTTCTCATTCTGGAATGTTAATCAATAAATTCATGGCTGTGGCCATCTCCTCCAAGACATGTGTCTGTGTTTTCTTTCCTGTGAAGGGGGGATGATGGCTGGGTACCAGATAATGCTAGACACAGTAAAAAATACAGGATAAGCAACTTTATGCATAACCAGTGTGTTCTGCCACCTCAGGGTTCTGATTCCCATGGATCTCTCAAGCTTCACTCTCAAGGTCAGACAGAATCAGAACCTCTCTGTGGCAGAACACACTGGTTGTGCATAGTTGTACATCCAGAATTCTCTATATTCTGTACTGGTTATGTCATATCACACCAAATACAAACATATGTTCTTCAAAATGTTTTGACAGCACATCTGTAATATGCATTGCATTTCTAAATCAGTTTTAAATGTCTGCTAATCCAGTTTATGAAAAAAAATACAACTAAAAGGTTGGTTGTTCCCCACAATAGGCTTTACCCTTAAACATGCCCTTTAAAGAAGTTCAGGGGTTGGTAATGTTCCTTTCCATTGATTTGGTATGCAACTGGTGAGTCAAATCCTAGTCTGATTCTAGTATAAATAAAATAAAACTACCGTAATAACATAATGTTTTGTGATTCTTGTATAGGTAAGCTCTATAAAAGCAGTTACAATAAAATACACATATGAGGTAATGTGACATTCTTTTAATCTGTTTTACACAGCCAGTTTGTAAACAGAAACCTCTTTGTTTTTATTACACTATTATTTTTCTAGTTCATTCCAGCTGGAAGGAAAGGATAAACACAAGTACAACATTATCTGCCTTCACTAGCTCAGTGCAGATCTGGAGGAAGTATGCACTTGGCAGAGAGAGATGAAAAACTGGGCTCCTAATGTTAAGAACATGGATCATTCAGAAAAAGAAATCAGATATGATGGGACACATCTCTTTCTCATAAAGATCATTACACATTTTAAAACCAGACTGTGACTGAAAGGTGGCAGGGCTTATTGTTTTAGTTTGATTTGACCCTACTAGTTTCTGGTTGCATTTAAGACTATTGTTATTGATACTGGGTAATGTTAACATAAAAATGTAGTAAGGGATTAGAAACATAGAAGCATAAAATTTACTGCTAGAAAATAACCACTTGGCACACCCAATCTGCCTAGATGTTCTTGGCCTAATCTGTCTCCACAAACACTAACAGGCTTCCAAGGACCGTCCATCCTCTCTGCTTATTTTCTAATATACCCCTATGTCTATCCCACACATGCTTGAAGGAATCCACTATTTGTGCCTTTACCACTTCTTCTGTCACTCTACTCCAGGTGTCTGCCACCCTTTCAGTGAACAACTATTTCCTCAAACTTGCATTAAACATCTTGCCTCCAGCTTCACTGCATGCCTCCTGGCCCTGATATGCTTTCTCATTTGAAAGATACTCAACTCCAGCACCCAGTTCACCCCTATGAGGTACTTACATGTCTCTATCATGTAAACTTTCTCTTCCTTTTCTTTTCTCTTCCAGGGTATACATGTTGAGATCCCACAATCTATCCTAGTAGAGCTTCTCGTATAATCCCTGTACCATTTTAGTTGCCCTCTTCTGAATTGCTTCCACCCTGTCTATGTCCTATCTGAGATGCAGTTTTTAAAACTGTATACAGTACTCTAGGAGGAGTCTCCCTAGCGAATGACACATTGACAACACCACCTGCCTCTAATGCTGGATATACCCCTCTCTGTGTACCCCAGCATCCCTCTAACTCTACCTACTGCTTTATCACACTGCCTTGCCACTATGAGGTAATCAGATTGATAACATCAAGGTCCCTTTCTTTTTTAGTGACTGTCAGTACTCCACCCCATCCTATACTCAGCTCCTGGGTTCCTATGCCCTAGGTGCATGAATTTGCATTTTTTGGCATTCAATCCCATGTACCATGCTCTTGATCACTCCTCAAGTTTCCCAGGAGCCCTATGCATTATTTCCACCCCTCCTGAGTGTTTACCCTATTGCAGATTTTGGTATCATCTGCAAAGAGGCATACCGTCCCTTTTTGTTCTTTTGCAATGTCAGTTATGAAGATATTGAAGAGGACTAATCCCAGCACTGAGCCTTGTGACACCTGACTGGTCACTCTCCCATCGATAAAGTGAGTGGTGTTCAGTACCACCCTTTGTCTCCTATCAGTTAACCAGCTTCTAACCCAGTTCACCACTATGGATCTCATCTCTAGGCTACACAGTTTCTTTATCAGCCTTCTTTGTGACACACTGTCAAGAGAGGCCATGTCCACTGCTCCTCTAATCAACCAGATTCATTTAGCAAGACTTCCTACATTGCCCCCCCACCCCATGAATCCATACTGCATTTGGTCTTGCAACCCATTGGAGGCAAGATATTCTGAGAATTCAGATTGGTACAGAATGGGCCTGCTCACCCAGTTCAATAATAAATAACAATTCCCTTGATTGGATACACAAGTTTTTATTTGATACAGTGTCTTAATTCATATGTTTCGGATAAACATCCTTCATCAGTGAAACACTGTATCCTGCATCTGCTAGTTTCTACAAAAACCATAATGCATGTATTATTATTTATATGATCAACCTTAATTACACTGTAAACAAATACCAGAGTAAACAAGTTGCTTTCACCAGAAGTAATATGGTTCTTCTCAAATATTCAAAAAATCTATTAAAAAAGAATTTATATAGTATAGTTCATGTACTTTGTGCCAGCCTAGCTCCTATGAGCTTGAAAGTATTTAAGTCTTTAAGAAATTATTATAAAAGGGGCTTACATCTGTTCTTTGCCTATGACTCATAATGTGTTATGCTGCTCCTGTTATTTTCTCGTAATTATCTGTTGCAGCATAAAAAAAGCATGTTACATCCCTTTTATATTGCTTACAAAATCCCTCATAAAGTATACTCTTCTAACTACAAACTTGAGTTTAAAAGTTGTTTTTTCTGTTATACCCCTTTATAATTAAACCTTACTCATAAACAAAGCATGTCATTTACAATTTTTATCTCTTTACATTTACTGCGTCATGTGCTGAATCACTTTGCTCAGCCTATCGTGGTCGCATTGTAAATCGCTTAAAAAAATCTTCATATTTTTAAATGTTCAATATATCCATTTTCCTGCAATCCTGAAGAATCATCTCCTTATATGTTAAAAATGAATCTTACAGAACTTTAAAACCAATAGAGAATTAATGGGACTACATCGACTTGTTCTGTAACAAACCAATTTGAGTGCCTTAAACAAAAACAAGTTAAACTGGAATGGTATGTGTTCACAATGTCTCAGTACTTGCATACCAAGATGTTTAAGAATATTTGTTGAGGCTAATTTGGGTTATATGGACACTGATCTAGAAACCAAATGGGATGGTGTAAGGAATCAGTGTTCAAAAGATTTTATGCTGCTAATTATTGAATCAATTCCTAAAGAACTACAAAGCGAAGAACTGGATCAAAAACATTATGAGCAAGAAGTGAAAAGGAAATATAGTGTTGATGACCTCAGGGACTATTTAGACAAGGTGAATGTGCACCAAACAGAATTTGAAGAGGAGCTCAGGGACACAGAATTACACAAGATCTTACTGACTATAAAGAAAATAAAGTGTATACTTGTAACAAAAAAAATCTATAGGATACGACAGAAGTTACACATATAACCTTGACTCAGAATCCTCAGTACAGTCAACTAGCAGTGACACAGAAGTACAAAACACTAACATTAGGTGTCAAGATGGACTTTTTTGGCAGGGGGGGTCATGGGAGAAGAGGATACTAGAACAGAGAAAGGAGAGGCTCCCAATACACAAAAGAGACTACACAAGGGGGTGGGGTAAGGGATGAACAAGTAGCAGGACCATCAGACATAACAGGAATAGAAAAGGATATAGGACCAGGCACAAGGAAAAAAGACAAAAAACTACAAGATGCCATGCAGGAGAAAATAACAGCCATGTCCCAGACCCTGAAAACCAGTTACTCTATAATATCTCCAAGAAGGAAATAACTAATTTAAAGATGGAGGTCCTTTTTAAAGGGCTGTCCTTTTGCCCACATAGCCCTATAAATGAATTTAACTGAAGCTGGATTTAAATTGCTTCTTTAGAAAGCTTGGACTTAAGTACTTTTTTGGTACACATCAAGAAGTTATGTAAAGAAATGTACAGGAACATGAGAAAAAATGGCTTTGAGCAACAGATTGCATTTAAAATGTAACTTTACACCTCCAGGAATGCCACACATCATATAAATGTATATACGTTTAGTGAACAGGGACATTGAGAAGATGTTATACAATGAGAGAAACATGGTCAGGAGGACAGGAGGCCAATTCAGTTTATCAGTAGCACCATTTGGAGCCCTCAGACATTTAAAGAATGACCCAGAGATTGTTATTAAGAGTGCGGACAAGGGAGGAGCCCTTGTTATTATGGACTATTTACAGTACAAGCAAATATTTGTAAAACTTCTTTCAGATACAAATAAATATTTAAAATTGGAAAAAGGCCCATCTATTGTGGTAAAGGATATGGTTGAGAGTTTACTGACTATAGCATATGAAAATAAATGGATAAACGAATTGGAGAGAGATGCATTATTTAGAAGACAGCCATCCATACCCCTGTCTTACATGCTACCTAAAATACATAAGGATCTAATGAACCCCCCAGGAAGGCTGATTGTCTCAGGTATTAACTCAGTCCTTGAGCCACTCTCTATATACATAAACCATCACATTAGACCTCCAGTTAATAAAACAAGAACACACATAAAAGATTTGAGGGACATCATATATATTATTGAGGCAGAAAATGAGACATATTTAGATATCAAACAGTGTACACTAGTGACATGGGATCTTAAAGATCTGTATACCTGCATCCCTCACCTACAGGGCTGTGAGGCAATAAGAGAACTACTTGATGCAGAGAGACAAGAGGATAAAACCACCAAATGACTTACTGATTAAAATAGCTGAGATAGTATTATCACAGAATTTCTTTACATTTGAAAAACAATTTTACTTACAAATCAGAGGAACAGCTATGGGATCTAGTACGGCCCTGTCCTGTGCCAACATCTATGTGAATAAATTCGAAACCAGATATGTATTTCACAATAATAACCCATTTTCCAATCATATACGAACATGGAAATGCTTTATAGATGATGTAATTGTAATATGGACGGGAAACATGGAACAATTTGTGGATTTCAATACATATTTGAATTCATGCACATATCATCTTATTTTTACTATGAATATGAGCCAGACAGAAATACCAAATTTAGACCTTATAATTTACAAAGAAGACAACAGATTAGTTACAAAACCTTATTGCAATCCAACAGATAAAAGCACCATATTGAGAGCAGATAGCTTCCATCCCAGAAAGCTGATTGAGTCAATACCGTATAGACAGTTAATGAGAGCTAAAAGGAACTGCACTGAAAACTCAGACTATAAAAGTATTTCCAGGGACATGGTTAATTGGTTTGAAGACAGTGGCTATAGTGGGGCAGTTCTGGATGAAGCAACAAGAAAGATAAATAATAGAGACAGAGACAATCTGTTGGGGTGAAACCAACCAGTGATAGAAAAGGAGAAGACAAAGAGAAACGTGTTATTGGCAACTACATATAAAGATGCTTTTTTTTAACATTAGGAGAATTGTTAATGAACACTGGGATGAGCTTAGCGCCACGTTTATGGGGGCTCAGACCTTCGAACAGAAACCTATGGTGGTAGTTAAGAAAACTAGTATGACTGGAAATAGGTTGGTTAGTACTGAGCATAAAATACCAGAAAAAAACAAGTCACTTTATGACAGCACTGGATTTAAATGGTTACCTCCAGTGTGGACACTGCATACACTGCAACAATATCTATAAAGTTAAAAAAACTAAGAAACACAGCAAGGGATGTGTATATTAGTACTGAAAAATGTATCAATTGTCAGAACATTGGTGTAGTATATTTGTTAAAGTGCCCCTGTGATAAAATATATATTGGGAAAACAGAAGTAATGCTTCAAACCCACATGGGGAAGATAAAAGTGACATACATAGGGGAGATCTGACATCCCCAATAGAAAGGCACTTTATCACACACTGACACTAGTTACTATATTTGAGGTTTTTGGTTAGAAAAGGTAGGGCTGAATCCAAGGGGTGGGGACTACAGGACAAAACGTCTTTTGAGGGAAGCATATTATATTGATAGATTTGAGTCCATCATTCCCAGGTATGTCCTCAATGACTGCATTGACTGACAACCCATTATATAGACTCAGTTTATGATATTGTTTTCAGAAATGTCTGCCCCCCCCCCCCAGCAGTCCTCTGTATGGCCCATGCTGACACCAGCATCTCCTTGAGTCTGCCCTTATATTATCAAATAGGATTTAGCATCTTTCACATTTTATGCTCCTTTGTGGGAATCACCTGACCTCCCTCCATTGGGATCCGCAAGTTTAAGTGTCCCTGGAAACTATTAGCTGTATAAGGGGAAACTTGACATAATAAATTGCAGTAAAATATTAGAAATAAAATAAGAGGAATTAATGCAATTGATAAAATAAAAAAGGATATATGTATTTGTAAAAAGTCTGTGGGGGACACCTAGCAAGTTTTCAAAATGCTAAGTGCTGCTATTGCAGGTCGGACACCCAGGGTAACAGTGCAGATCACATGACTTTGGTTTGGTCATGTGACTAGGCGCATTGCCAAGCACCCAATTCCTTTGCATAAAAGTACTGCATAGCAGGCTCAATGCACCTCCATTAAAAGAGAGAGCAGGAGTTTGAGCACTGTTCCAAATAAAACTAAGTAAGCTTATTATTTGCATACTACTTTAAAATAAGTACTAAGTTTATGCCTAAGCACAATTCATTAGAAGAGCTCTAAACAAAAATGTGTATCTTGTTTACATTTAGAAACAGAGTGTGACAAAATGGAGAAGTGATGCAAGTAGAAACAAAATAACTTTGGCATGTGCAGCCTACAAGTACTGAATTAGAAATTGTTATGTATCAAGTGGGAACAGAATGTTTAGAAATAACAGTTAGAGAAAACATGACTTTTTTAAGTGGCCTAATAAGAAAGTGAAACATAGAAGCGTTGTTATTGGTGCAAAGGATGATCATGCATAATTCATTTTTAACATTAAGGATATGAATCATTAGACTTGCAGGAAACTGGATATATTGAACATTTAAAAATATGAAGATTTTGTTAAGCGATTTAGAATGTGACAGAAGATAGGCTGAGCAAAGTGTTTCAGCACAGGAAGCAATAAATGTGAAGAGGTAAAAATAGTAAATGACATGCTTTGTTTATGAGTAAGGTTTTCCACAATTTATGTTTAATTCTAAAGGGGTATAACAGAAAAAATCTTTTAAACTCGAGCTTGTAGTTAAAAAAGTACACTTTATGAGAGATTTTTAAGTAATATAAGAGGATGCAAAATCCTTATTTTATGTTACAGCAAGTAATTATGAAAAAATAACAGAAGCAGCATAACACATATGAGTCCTAGGCAAAGAACATATGTAAGCCCCTTTTATAATAACTTTTTAAAGACTTAAATACTTATAAACTCATAGGAATTGGGCTGGCACAAAGTACATGAACTATAATATATAACATATTTTTTTAATAGATTTTTTGAATATTTGAGTGGAACCACATTACTCCTGGTGAAAGCAACATGTTTACTCTGGTATTTATTTACAATGTAATTAAGGTTGATTATATAAAAAATAATACACACTTTATGATTTTTGTAGAAACTAACAGATGCAGAGTACAGTGCTTTACTGATGAAGGATGTTTATCCAAAATGTATGAATTAAGACACTGTATCAACTAAATACTTGCATAGACCAATCAAGGGAATTATTTAATCTTGAACTGGGTGAGTGGGCCCATTTTGTACTAACCTGAATTTCTGTGTTTTTTGCCTTGACTGTTATAGTGATATTCCTCAGATGATATCTTTGTTTTATACCAAAGTTGGCTGAACTAGAAATACTCCAAGATTCAAGATATTTTACCAGTATTCCTTTCAGCAGGATTTCCATTAATTTTCCCACCACTGAAGTAAGACTGACAAGCCTATAGTTGCTAGTCTCCTCTGTGCTACTGCTCTTATGTGGCAGGACCATGCCAGTTCTTCTCCAGTCCCCCGAAACTGCATCAGCTTCCAGTGTGCTATTGAACAAGGCTGTTAGTGGTACAGCTAGCACCTCCCTGAGTTCTTTCAATGCTCTTGCGTTTATCCTGTCTGGCACCATTGCCTTGTCCTCCTTCAAAGCTGAAAGCCCCGTCAGGTCTTTATTCTCTGAGACTAGACTTGTGTCCACCCCCCATTCTTAGTACTCTCTTGTGATCCATGTCCCTTCCCTCCACTGCTAAGACTTAGCTGAAGAACCTTTTCAGAGCAGCAGCTTTTTCTGGATCCTCTTCTGCATGGTCTCTGCCTTCTGCCCTTCTAACCCTCACAATTCCTCCCCTTTCTTTCCTTTTCTCACTTATGTATCCAAAGAATCTCTTACTGTAGTCTCTTAAGCAACCGCTTTCTTTATCCTTTCCTCTGCCTGCAACTTTGCTCCACTCACCACCTTTCCTGCTTCTCTCTGTTTTACTTGGTGTACCTCTCTGTGATCCTCACTCTGTTTCCTTAATACTGCCTGAATTCCACCTTTTGTTCCATCACCACCTTGGTCACCCCCTTAGAGAACCATAACAGTCTCTTTTTCCTTCTGCTTTTACTAATTTACTTCATGTAGAGGCAAGGCAAATTTTATTTATATAGCACACTAACAAGGGGCTCAGAGTGCTTTACAATATAACAACCCCAAGAATTAAAATCAAGATATTTGAAACAAAACTAAAAGTTTATCAAAAATATATGTTTTTAAAGAGGCTTTAAAAGCCTCTACCAAGCTGGCTGCATGAATATAAAGTGGAAGAGAGTTCCACAAAGATGGTACAACAGTACTGAAATCTCTTTTGCCCAATCTCTTAAGGGGAGAGGAGGGTACAACAAGCAGGTCAGCCTCGGTGGAGTGTAGGGGGTGGATAGGTCAATATGGAACAGGAGCTCTTTAATGTAGTCAGGTCCTGAACCATGTAATGCCTTCTAAGTTAACAAGCACATCTTGAAGGTGATGCATGAACTCACAGGCAACCAGTACAGAGCATGCAGAACAGGGGTGCTGTGTTCTCTCACTGAGGAACCTGTCAACATCCTGACCGCAGCATTCTGCACTAGCTACAGTCAATGCATCAAATCTCCAGACAGCCCTAGCTATAGAGTGCTACAGTAATCAAGTCTACTAGTGAGAAAGGTGTGGATGACCATAGCCAGATCAATGGGCATCAAGAACGATTGGATCCTGGCAATATTCCAGAGATGGAAGAAATCAGATCAAACAACTGATGACAGCTGTTTTTCAAGGGTCAGTCAGTCATCTTGAAAAATGCCAAGATCCTTAACCACACTTAACACAGACAGGGGCTGCACACCAACTACTGGGGTGAGCAACCTCCTGCCACCTGCCACTGGAAACACCTCCATGACCTGGCTCAAGCTCCATGACCTCTGTCTTGCTGGGGTTGTGACATAGCCGGTTTGCAGACATCCACTAATTAATCTCAGCCAAACACTGGCTCAGTGTACTTGAGGTGCAGTGGTCACCTGGAGCACAAGACAGGCACAACTGGGTGTCATCTGCATAGCAATGAAACCCCAGATTGTACCACCTAATGATCTCTCTTCACACATGGTTCATTGACTGGCAGGTATGACTTGCTTGCTTTACCTGCTAGCCTTTGCGTGTTTGCTCTAAATTTCTCCCTTCGGTGCACTACACTTTTAGGTTATGTACTGTTTGTATCTTTATGTAAATTCCCCCCCTTTTTTTCCCTCCCCTACCTTTAGTTAGGTACTATAATGTGCAATGTTTGAATTTGTCAGTGGTTGTTTTAAGATATACTGCTTTGTGCAATGTTTTAGATTTGCTATGTTATGTGACCTAGTGGTGTTTAATGTTTTAAATCATTTTCTTTGCATAAGCACTTAATGTTATTCGGATTCTGCTGCAATTTGTGTTGTTTTGACACTTTTTTGCTTGTTTGCACAGTTGTGGGTATTTGTCTTTGCACATTGTCACTTTAACCAAGGTCCTTATATTCTGTAATATGCAGAGCATCACATACATGCTCTGAGGATGACCAGTCCGGTCGATAGATGAGTGAGTCACCACCCACGACACACTGCATGGTGGCAGGTTCAGTTGCTTGGCATTCTGGCATTTTTGAAACACTTGTTTGCTGTTCTTGTTCATTTTTTCAGCTATGAGGGCCTTGGAATTATATAACAACATGACTAAACTTGCACCAGCTGTCTCCAATGACCTTTTTTTGCATCAACAATTCCAGGCTTTGATTGTGGAGGACATTGGATTAGACTCAGTAAATATTACTAGAATACTGCCTTAGATGCTGTTATACTGCCATTCCTTTCGTTTACAGTGTGTCTATGCTGTTTGCCATTCACCGTAAACATTTGTTAATGGGTACACCACAACTTGTATTATCAGTGTTTTTACAGTTTGCTTGCAGAAATTGCTACAATTAATTAAACATTTTTTAGTGAGACTTTCAGTCCACTGTATGTATAATTATAGTGGTACTAATGTTCTCACTAGCCAGTGAGTTCTTTCATGTTCCAGTTAATTTTAAACTCCTTGATTGTGCACACTATTGAAGACATTAGTGGGAGCCCCCCCAAAACTTTTTTTTCCACAGTAATCGTAACCCGGTAGGATTTTGGAGTGTATGCTGCTAGGGTGAAAGCTCCACTACCTTTGTTTAAGCAATACCCTTAGCAAGCAATAGGAAGGCAAACACCACACAGAATCTTCCTATGGTGGAAGTCCTGTCATTTACAGAACTGATAGGTAATGAAATTACCCTACCAGAGGATCAAATACAAGCAGTTTTTTAGGAGCAACTCTTAATGCAAATAGAAATACAGCAGATTTTAAAAATTGGGAGAATTTAAAGAAAAAAAAGATTTGTTTCAATTTGCATGCAGCCTCATTGTCCCAATGTTGGAGAGGTAATAGAATCCCTTAGGGGATAAGAATACAGAAACCTCCCTCCTTTGGGACAGATGATGCTGAATATATGCAAGATTTGGAATGAGTTCTTAATAAATGTAGTCAAGACCTCATGCTTTTAACTATAAAAAAGACAAACAATGAAGCAGATAAAGCAAAGGCTGAAACAGAGGTACTTGAACCAAAACTTAAAGAGAAATATTCCCAGATTGTGGATGACAACCAAAGAATTAAATCTAATACCACTTTGGCTAGATTCCAAACAGAGCTCATTGCCTATAAGCAGAAAAAATATAAAAGAGATGCAGGAGATTACAGGCACTGTATATAACTGGCATGGGCTAAGAAGATGTACTAATCAACAAGTAGGGAGGTTTGCAGATTTTGGTGGGGAGGACCCTGATATATCATCAGGTCCAAAAAGCAATACTGGAGAGGATCAAGGAAGAATCAGGTCTAACAGTAGGCCTTGTTTAGGGATGAACCAAGACAGAGCAGAATGGATCCAGGGGAGCATTCAACAGGAGGAGAAGAAGGAGGGTGTAGGTCAAGAAGAAGAAGGCGAGGCTACAGGGGAGGCAGGAGAGGGCAATGCTTGAGAGGGTAACAGCACTGGGGGCAGGCTTGGTGTTCCCCCAGACAGAGGAACTTGAATTGGAGGTCATAAATTTGAGTACATATGAACTAACTAGACCCCGAATAAGAGTCTTACAGTAAGGATTATCATTTGTGCCCACCAACCAACGAGATGCCTTTCAAATCGAAGTTGATTTGTTTCACTTTTTTAGAAGGTTACAATTAAAAGAGTTTTTCAATGACCGCCCCATCCCCAGTGCCTCAAATCAAGCTAACAACAGAGAAATTACACAGTTTAAAAAGTCCCCCACTTTCTGTCCACCCCAGAACAATCCTACTCTACCTTTTATAATGTAGTTCCCAGAGATGTTCATAGTCTGTTGAATCAGAATAAGAACAAAATTTTTTTCCAGAATATAACTATTCAAGAAAGAAGGGCCATCAAAGAACTCCAAGAAAATAAGGAAAATATCATTAAACAGGCTGACAGGGGGGGCAGCAGTAATTTAGAGTAGGAATAATTACTTGGAAGAAGTACACCATCAGTTTAATAACTCTGTTTTTTTTTTACAAAAAAATGAACACTGATCCTACAGCAGAGATCCAAGAAAAGCTAATAATCTTATCAAAAAAGGTAAACAACTAAATTGGATCACTGAAACTGAAGCTGAATTTCTGACTGTGAATCATCTGAAAAAAGCCAGTAATCTATCTACTCCCTAAAATACATAAAAATACAACACTAGTCCCTGAACACCCTATTATTTCCTCCATCGATTCCATTACAGAATCACTCTCCAAATTCATTGATTTTTTTTAATCAAAAAAACAGTCCCCAGTCTCAAGTCCTATATAAAAGACACAAATGAGGCTTTGAAAATCATGAAGGATATTAAAGTGGGATATGAAAGCTGGCTAGTAACTATCAATATTGAGAGGCTGTATTCTAATATACCCCATGAAGGGAGTTTGAATCTTTAAAAACTGCTGTCTCTCATCCAGAGGAGACATTCTTCCACCTACACATTATCTTCTGAAGATGGCCAGATTTGTTTTAGAAATGAACTATCTCTTCTTTGAAAATCAAATTTATGTTCAACACAAGGGGACAGCAATGGGGACCTCATTTGCCCCCACTCTGGCAAACATATACATGGGGGAGTGGGAAACCAAGTACATTTATAATGAACTGCGGAACCCTTTTTTGAACAACTAAAGTATGGCAGAGGTATATAGATGATTGTTTTCTGATCTGGACTGGTAATTTTAAGTGTGTAACAAGATTTGTAGAATGCATAAATTCAACTGATGGAAACTTAAAGTTCACAATTGAAACAAATCTTGTTCAGATACCGTTCTTAGACATCTTAATTATGAACGAAAATGATAAGCTCCAGACCAGCCTATATTGGAAACCCCTGACTAGAAATACTATTCTCACAAGAGACAGTTGCCATCCTCAGTCAGCCACCAAAAATATTCCAAAGGGACAATATATCCATGCCAGATGCATCTGTTCCACAGACACTCACTTTAAAACAGTCAGCAGAGCACTGACTGAATGATTCCTACACAGAGGTTACGAGGCACCTTTGTTGCTAGAAGCCCTACAAAAAGGCAAAGAGACAAATAGAAATGAGCTTCTGGCAAGATCCACTGAAATACAGCAAGCTGAGAGACCCACCTTTGTCTTTGATTTTAACCCATTGGGACCCAAAATAGAAGGGATTCTAAACAAACACTGGGAAATTTAGAAATCAGACTTCAGACTTAAACATCTTCCAAAAAAAATATCCAGGGTAACTTTCCGTCAAGGAAAAACATTAAAGGATAAGCTGGTTGCTACGACTTTACCACCAGTAGGAAATTCTAGAAACTGGCTCCCGATACCCCCACAGGGAACTTTTTGGTGTGGACACTGTGTCCATTGTGCCCACACCATGAATACCCACACTATAAACCATCCTAGAATGTGAACCAAGTTTGAAATAAACAGGTTCATCAATTGCAGCACTATGGGGGATGTATACCTCCTCATGTACCCATGTGGTATGTCCTACGTGGGGCAGACTAAACATACCCTCAAGACACATATTGGAAAACACAAAGCTGCCATAAGAAATAATAATTTTGGTTATGCCATGGCAAGACACTATAGTGAAGCCTATCATGGATCAGCTGGCTCACTCAGATTCATGGGAACATAGAAAGTTGAAGGCAGACCAAGAGGGAGGACTCTTTTGAATAAACTCCTCCAGAGGGAGGCCTTTTGGATATTTAGTTTGAATACCTTAGCTCCCTGGGTTCCATGTCATTTCAGCAAATGAATCATAGCAAGTGCAAATTCAGCAAATTTTTATAGCGACGCAAAAACAGCGACCGGCAACTTCAGTGAAGGCACTTTTCAGCTATTATATTCAGATCTGCAACTGAAAGTTATAAGCCAATCCGTGTAAATAATCATACCTCAACCATGTTGAGTACTCCTGTACAACCTGCAACAACCGTTCTATCAAATCACGGTACCAATGCTGACTACAACCTGCAAGTGCCCCTGACACTATTTGCTCCATCCAGAACTCTGCCATACATTGTTCCTGCTGCAAACAGTGCAAAAACCTCCTCATGTTAGGATGAGAGGCCCCCAGCTGTGTATTGAAAGCATGGTGCCAGCCCTCCACTGAGTTACCTGTGCATACACCACCCTGTAAAACTGCTGAATAGCAGTTCCAAAACTGTGTGGGGAACATGAGTCTGCACTATCCAGATCAACTCATAGGACAGCTGATCCATGTATCCTCAAAATATGTCAACAGAAGTTGTAGCAACTAATCATTATCAGCATAGAAGCAGAACTTCACCATTTCTTCTAATGCCTGCACAACGTCCACCTCTGGGACAAATGCTAATGCAAGCAGCATTAACATTAAGCACAAAGTTGGCATCATGCACATATCTTGCATGTATATCTGGGCACTGCTGTATGTGCCTCTATATCACTTGCCTGAAATGAAAAAAAAGCATTTGTGTACCCCTTCTTAAGGGAAGGCAGCAGTCATTGATTTTATTGCTGCTTTCTCAAAGTCAAGAATAACTCTCCTTGGATTCATGGCAGCACCCCACGCCTTCAGTCACCCCATGATAATGTCATATGTACCTGCCCTGTGAGAGTTCATCAGCACAAACATGCACAGAATTGCAGCACCAGAACAAAAGCCATGGACCATGTACAACTGACTGAAGAGCAAAGGACAACACCTAAATGTACAGTCCATGAACCACTCCTCACTGGATAACAGGAAGGTAAGGTTCCTCTCAGCAGCATATATCAAGATCCTTTCAGTACCACTGCCACCATCCCAGTACAGGAATTGATCTCTCCTGAGAGTATGCATGTACTGCACAGAGATAATGAGCTCCACAACACTGCAAGGAGTAACAGGGGCAACCACCTCTGACTGATAAATCCTCTGCACAGTCCTCCAGAGTGCATGAACATCTAGCAATTCACCTGCAACTGCATCAGGGGCACCCTCTGTGGTAGCAAGAACAGCTTGTGCTGTATTGTCTGATGTACTTTGAGCACGCTCCCTCAATTCATTCATGACACAGTGAACTCCCACCTCAGAAGTGCTGGGTACATGGTTATAAACACTGGTCAGTACCACCACATGGTCTTCTACAGTGTGTATCCATGCTGAGCACCTGTAGTGATGCATGTTGGCACACCTTCAATACACTTTCTGGCCAACCTCCTTATTCCTCCAGTAAACAAAGCCCCCATGAAATACCATGGGCATCCCTCTCTGACTGTAGACAAACTCTACAGACATCATGATAGACGTCCTGCCATGCACAGGGACACCTAAATATGCCTTTACACCTCTAGACAATCTACCAACTTGTTACAGTTACTCCCTCTTATTGCAGGGGGGTGGGCTATGTCCCCCAAACCCCTCCATTTCTAAAATAACACCCTCCTAGTCACTCACTGACCTCAAAGGATTGCTGAAAGGTCACAGTTGCTATATATGTGCCCTCACTGTAATGCAGTGGTCGCTGTATTTGTAATCACTGATATTGCATTGCTGAACATTCCTCACTGTAATTGAATAGCTGAACTGATATGCTACTGCCCCTTGTGGTCTTAATAATGAAATTCCCTTATTCAATTATTTAGAAAAGTCTTAACCCCTTATTTTTTTCTGGTATGACTTGTCTGTTCTACCAATTCATAAAAGTCCAGTTTTTGGCTTTTTTCATGGTATGACTTGTCTGCTCTACCAAGGAAAAATTAGCACCTATATTGACAGGTATGACTTGTAGGCTCTGCCTGTCAGTTTAGTGTCAGTGTGTTTTTTAAGGGGTCCTTCGGCTTTATCAGGTATGACTTGAAGGCTCTGTCTGATAATTCTTCAGCCAGCACTCAGCTCTTTCAGTTTGACATTTAATGGGTATGACCCACTTCAAACATGGTTTATCGATGAACAGGTATGACTTGCTGGCTCTACCTGCTAGTCTTTGTGTGTTTGTTCAAAATTTATGCCTACAGCACACTAAACTTTTAGGTTCTGTGCTGTTTGTATCTTTAGGTATATTTTCTCACCCGCCTTTTTTTCCTACCCTACCTTTGTTTAGGTACTGCAAAGTGCAATGTTTAAATTTGTTAATGGTTGTTTTAATATGTACTGCAATGTGCAATGTTTCAGATTTGCTATGTTATATGACCTAGTGGTGTTTAATGTTTTAAATAATTTTCTGTGCATAAGCACTTAATGTTATTTTGATTCTGGTGTGATTTGTGTTGTTTTGACACTTTCTTGCTTTTTTGCATACTAGTGGGTACATTCGTCTTTGCACATTGTCACTTTAACCATGATCCATATATTCTGTAATACGCAGAGCATCACATATACGATCTGAGGATGACCAATCTGGTCGATACATAAGCGAGTCTCCACCCACGACACACTGCATGGCAGCAGGTTCAGTTGCTTGGCATTCTGGAAACACTTGTTTGCTGTTCTTGTTCATTTTTTCAGCTATGAGGGCTTTGGGATTATAAAACAACATGACTACACATGCACCAGCTGTCTCCAATGACCTTTGGGGGGGGGGTTAACAATGCCAGGCTTTGATTGTGCAGGACATTGGACTAGACTCGGTATGTCTTACTTGAATATTGCCTTAGACATCTTTAAACTGCTGTTCCTTTACTTTACAGAGTGCCTATACTGTTTGCCATTCACGGTGCACATTTGTTAATGGATACACCACAGCTTTTATAATCTGTGGTTTTCCAGTTTGCTCGGAGAAACTGCTACAATTAAATTGTTTTTAGTAAGACTTTCAGTCCACTGTGTATATAATAATAGCAGTGCTAACTTTCTCACTAGACAGTGACTTCTTTCATGTTCAGTTAGTTTTACACTCCTTGGTTGTGCACAATATTGAAAATATTAGTGGGAGCCCCCAACAAAAAAAAAAAAAAAAAATTTCTTCTACAGTACTCTTTTTAAACATACTGATGTTTTCATGGTTAACCAAGTCATATGGTATGTTATTTCATAGATTTAGTTTAGATTTGGGAGGCAGTATAGCGCAGTGGTCTAAGGCTCTGCGCTGCAAATTTGGTGACATCTAGCAGACCAGACCTGGGTTTGAATCCCATAGCTTCCACTTGCATACTGTGTGACCCTGAGCAAGTCACTTAACCTCCTTGTGCTCCCAGGTTGCTCCTGTAAAAAAGCTTTCAGCTTAGTGTGCTTTACCTGGTTAAACAACTAAATAAAAAAAAAAAGATTGATCACCCTTTGTGTGAAAAATTGTTTCCATGTGTTAGTTTTAAATAGTGATGTTTTTAGTTTATTGTGATGCCTCAATGCATATGTTCCTTGCCCTCCAACCAAATTTAATGCATCCATCAAGTCCCTGTCATTATGTATGTCATACAAAAATATGTCACCACTTATTCTGCACTGTCACAGTGAGTGAAGTGCTAAATGAGTTAATCTTTCATTGTATGTTAAATGTTCTATTACCCTTATTTTTGTTGCCTTATGTCAAATTGGTTCTAGTTTAATATTCTCCCCTATTTCAGCCACCCCCAAGAATTGTGATCTGTAGCCTTTTAATGGCCTAACATATGACCTGTAAAGTTGTAGTACTATGTATTATGATCTATGTGAAAATAAACTTTTAATAGTGTTCAATAAATGGTTTGTTTTAGCATGTATTAAACTGACATAGTCGGTTGGAAACAGTACAAAGGAGGGTGCAAACAAATGATTCAGGGATTGCAGCAGAAGCCATACGAGGAGAGGCTAAGAGATTTAAACATGTACTCCATGGAATAGAGGAGGGAGAGGGGCAACATGATAGGGACATTCTAATACATCAAGGGTGTGAACAAGGTGCAGGTGCATGAACTTTTTCAATTCAAAGAAGGTAGTAGAATGTGAGGACATGATTTGAGGCTACAAAGGGGCAAGTTTAGGACAAATGTCAGGAAGTTTTTCTTCACAGAGAGGGTGGTTGATGCATGGAACAGTCTGCCCCCAGAGGCCATAGGGGTCAAAGCTATCAAGGGCTTTAAGTGAACATGGGACAGGCATAGGGCATCATTACCCAGAATTGGTATTCAGAGAGGGGACAGCAATCTAAAAATTCTGGACAGACTAGATGGACCTAGTGGTACCCTTCTGCCATCAACTTCTATGTATCTATGACCT
The DNA here is from genome assembly GCA_016271365.2 of Neoceratodus forsteri. NCBI lineage: Eukaryota > Metazoa > Chordata > Ceratodontiformes > Ceratodontidae > Neoceratodus > Neoceratodus forsteri. The sequence continues at coordinate 54,898,384 of CM057451.1, read as the reverse complement.
GTTTCTTTTCTTTTCTTTTCTTTTCTTTAAGTCAGCAGTAACATGTAGCCCAAGCTCTTTTTCACTTATTCTTGGCAGAAGACACCAGGAGAAAGGACTGCTGTGTGACTTGAACTTCTCTGCTGGGACTAAAGTTGAAGAACTTTAGTATTTGGACCTTTAATTTAGGGTAAAAAAACTAACATACAAAAAAAAAGTGTGTGTTTGGGTTAACTGAACTGAATGGGTATCTGAAGAGTTATCTAGGTGTAAATCTCAGGTGACTGAAAGGACTTAACTGCTGTGAGGTTTAAATTACTTGTAGAAAGATCTGGTAAGTAGGGGGAGTGGCTTAGCTAGAAGGAAGCTACATTTAAAGACTGCCTTAGAAAGATTCTGCTAATAGCTTGGCAGAAGACACCAGGAGGAAGGACTGCTGTGTGACTGGACTTCTCTGCTGGGACTTTATTGCCCTCCTTCCCTTCCCTCCACCCCCCACCCAAAGATAGTTCTATTTTTATAGGCACAGGATTTGACTGACAACAGGAACTTCCTGTTTAGGGGCAGGAAGTGAGTGATCACAGAACCACCAAGGACCCACCATCCTAGAAGGGCAAGAGTAGCTCTCCGTCCCCCTCTAGCTGCTGTAGGTCTGCCTCTGGGCAAGTAAGTGGTCTACTGAGAAATATAGAATATTCTTGTCTCAGAACAGGACAATCAGGAGCTTAAAGGGCACACAGGCAGAAAGTAAGGAGAGAGAGAGAGAAAAAACAGAGGAAAGAGTAAGGATTGCAAACAGTTAAGGGGCCAGAAATAAGACATGATTGGAGTGGTGCAGTGCAGTGGCTGTGGAGCAGCAGTCTTCTGGGAGATGTTCTGGAGGATGCGGTGTTGTCCCATCTGCAGGCACCTCTCTGGGCTGAGGGAGGAGGTTGCTCATCTCCAGGCTGAGTTGGCCAGGATTTGTGGGACCTCCTCTTCCATCCAGGGACCACCAGTGCTACTGCCATTGCCTCAGAGGTTGCCAAGAAAGAGGAGCGGTTGGACCAGAGTGGGCTCAGGGAGGGTGAGGGTGAGGGTGGTGGAACAGAGGTGCACCCCTCCAGTTGTACCTCTCCACAATTCCTATGCCATTCTGGCAAAGTGTGGTCCCTCTATGGGGGCACCCACAGTGGAGACCAAGGAGGATGCTGGGAACCTCCACAAAGGAGACCCACAGGAAGGTGGCAGGGGACCCTGCAGGGGAAGGAAACAACTCCTGGTGGGGGACTCCATTGTTAGGAAGGTAGAACTGGGGGAGGAAGGGGAGAGGGAGGCAAGGTGCCTGCCTGGCGCCATGGCTTGGAGGGACAGGGAGCGAATCCTCAGGATTACCGGAGCAGCTGCACAGGGGAGGGAGCTGGATGTCATTGTCCACCTAGGGACAAATGACATGGCTAAGAAAGGGATTAGAGAAGTGCAGGAAGAGTTTGTGGAATTGGGGCGGGGTCTTAGTCAAGTAGCATGCACGGTAACCTTCTCGGAGGTGCTACCCATCTATGGCATAGGAGAGGCTAGGGTGTTCCACACCATGGGATTCAATCAGTGGTTGAAAAACTGGTGTGGAGCTCAGGGATTTGGCTTCATTGGGGCCTGGGGGTCCACCTGGAGTGATGCAAGCCTTTACTGGCATGATGGGCTGCATCTGTCCGGGAGGGGAACCAGGATACTAGGTGATAGGTTTAAATGCTTCATTGGCAAGCTTTTAAACTAGCCAAGGGGGGAGGCACTGGAAAGGAGCAGGAAAATCCTAGCCCCCCCAAATAATCATGGTAGTAAGTGAGGCAAACACCAACATAGAGGTGTCAATAGGGAGAAGGGCAGGGGTAAATGGAGAAAGTGACAAAGGCAAGAAGGACAGGGATGGGGCAAAAGGGAGTAAGGTCATAAGGAAATGGAGGGTAATGAGTACCAATGCCCGTAGTCTGGGCAACAAGCTCCCTGAGCTAATGGCCTTAATGGAAGAGGGATGCCTGGATATCGTAGCAGTCACAGAAACATGGTACACAGAGAACCATGACTGGGATGTTAAAATACCAGGGTACATAACCTACAGGACAGACAGGCAGGGGAGAAGAGGGGGAGGAGTAGCTCTCTATGTAAAGGAAGGGATAAAAGCAACTGAACAAAAGAGTAAACAGGGAGGAGAGGAGGCACTGTGGGTCACCTTGGAGACTGAAAAGGGCACCACAATCCACACAGGGGTTGTGTACAGACCCCCATGTCAGGAGGAAGGAATGGACAAGGATATGATAGAAGGCATTCTTAGAATGGCAGAGAAAGGGGAGATACTGTTGACGGGAGACCTGAATATGCCAGATGTTAACTGGAGCACATTTGCTGCAGCCACATCCAAGAGCAGGGCCATTCTTGATGCCCTACAGGTGGCAGGCATTAGACAGCTAGTTTCAGAACCCACTGGTGAGGGAGCAATCTTAGACCTCATACTCTCAAACAGGGGCAGTGAGAGGATCTCAGATCTAGAAGTGGGTTGCCATCTGGGGACAAGTGACCATCAAACAGTGTGGTTCATGTTAAACTCAGCTACAGAGTCAAGCCATACAAAGTGAGGTACTGGACTTTAGGAGGGCTGACTTTGGCAAGATGGAAGTGCCTCAGAAAAGCACTAGCAAACAGGCTAGAAGGAGGTGTGGAGCAACAATGTGGAATTATCAAAACTGCCATCACAGAGGCAACAAGCCTTTGTGTGAAGCAAATAAACAAATCAAAATGAAAGAAAAGCCACTATGGTTCTCAAAAGAGGTGGCTGTGAAAGTCAGGAAGAAAAAGATAGCATTCCAGAAGTATAAGGAAACACAGAAGGAGCAGGACAGAGAGCTGTACCAGTTAAGGCAGAAGGAAGCAGGAGGAAGTCAGAATAGCAAAGGCCCAAACTGAGGAAAAGATAGCCAACTCAGTTAAGAAGGGGGATAAAACCTTTTATAGGTACATCAGCGAGTGTAGAAAGACAAAGGGAGGGATAGTGAGGCTGAATAGAATGATCGGTGGGTGGGCAGAGGGGGACAGTGAAAAAGCAGGAATACTGAATGAATATTTCTGCTCAGTATTCACAAAAGAGGAGGGGAAATGCCTAATCCAATTAACAGAAGCACTCTTGATAGGGGGGTCGATCCCAGTCCTTTCACAGAAGAAAGGGTTCTGCAAGAACTCCTAAAACTGAAGGTGGACAAAGCAATGGGTCCTGATGGAATTCACCCAGAATTCTAAAAGAATTAAGGGAGGAACTAGTGAAACCACTGGCTACTCTTTTTAATAAATCATGGGAGGATGGTGTGGTACCCGAGGACTGGAGGAAGGCAGATGTGATTCCCATTCACAAAAGTGGGACCAAGACAGAGGCAGGAAACTACAGACCTGTCAGTCTGACCTCTGTGGTAGGGAAAGTGATGGAGTCACTTCTGAAGGAAAGAATAGTTGAGTACCTAGAGGCCAGTGGAGCACAGGACCCAAGGCAGCATGGGTTCACAGCAGGAAGGTCATGTCAGACAAATCTAAGATTTCTTTGACTGGGTGACCAAAGTAGTAGACCAGGGAGGGGCTGTGGACATGGCCTACCTAGACTTTAGCAAGGCATTTGACACAGTCCCACACAAAAGATTAATAGTCAAATTAACCAGCCTGGGAGTGGGACCCAGGGTGGTAGCCTGGGTAAAACATTGGCTGGACAACGGGACACAGAAGGTAATTGTAAATGGAGTCCACTCTGAAGAAAGGGGGGTTACTAGTGGGGTACCGCAGGGTTCAGTATTGTTCAGTCCTTTTAATGTCTTCATCAGTGACATTGCAGAGGGACTGAAGGAAAAGTATGCCTTTTGCAGATGACACAAAGATCTGCAACAGGGTTGATACACAAGGAGGTGTGGAAAGGATGAAAAGGGACTTGGCAAGGTTGGAGGAATGGTCAGAAGTATGGCAGCTAGGATTCAATGCAAAAAGTGCAATAATGCACCTGGGAAACAAGAACCCAGGGAAGAATACACAATGGGTGGGGAGGTAGTAACAACAACAAAAAAGGAAAGGGACCTGGGGGTAATCATATCAGATGACCTTAAGGTTAGCAAGCAATGTGAGAAGGCAGTAGGGAGGGCTGGGGGTATACTGGGATGTATAGGGAGAGGCATCATCAGCGGAAAACAGGAAGTTGTTATCCCTCTGTACAGACAGTTGGTGAGACCCCATCTGGAGTACTGTGTCCAGTTCTGGAGACCCCATCTCCGCAAGGACATAGACAGGATAGAGGCAGTCCAGAGGAGGTCAACTAAAATGGTACAAGGTCTGCAAGAGAAGCCATATGAGGAGAGACTAAAGGAGTTTAATATGTATACCCTTGAGGAAAGAAGGGAGAGAGGGGACATGATAGAAAATTTTAAGTACCTCAGTGGAATCAACAAAGTCCAAGAGGGTAGCATCTTTCAGAAAAAGAGACTTGCAAGAACAAGGGGACACAATTTAAAGATAGGAGGGTGGTTCAGGGGCAATGTGAGGAAGTATTATTTCACAGAGAGGGTAGTGGATGCATGGAACAGCCTTCCTGAGGAGGTTGTGGGGTCTAAAACTGTGGGAGAATTCAAGAATGCATGGGACAGACATAAGGCAATTCTTGTGGAGGGTAGGAAGAAGTAGGCTGTTGGTTAACTCGGATCTGCGGCCTATCCTGTAGGTAGGGAATTGGGCAGACTAGATGGGCCTAGCGGTCCTTATCTGCGGTCAAAGTCTATGTTTCTATGTTTCTATGTTTCTATTCTTGTTTTCAGTTTAACCCATAGGCTGCTGGAAGATTTAGAACGCATAGGTTTTTGGGACAAGATATTATGTTGGCGGCAGTCTAAGGGTTAATTACATTCATATAATAATTGGCTTTTATGTTGTTTTTCCCTGTATGCATCACTGTACATTTATTATTGTTAAATTTCATCTTCCATTTATTGGCCCATTCTACAATGTTATTTAACTCAGCTTGGATTTTATTTCCATCTTCATTCATGTTTGCCCTCCCACCTATTTTTATGTCCTCTGCAAATCTGTTAAAATTACTATGTATATTTTCACTTAAGTCCCCTGCAAATAGGCCAGACAATACTGGTCCCAATACAAATCACTGTGGCACTCTGCTTCTAACTCTACCCTCCTTGGACAGGCTACCACTTGTACTTAGTCTCCAGGTTTGTTGATTTAACCAATTTCTTATTGATTTAATGATTGTATTATTTATTCCCAGCAGTGTTAGTTTTTCAATTAATTTGCGGTGTGACACTATGTCAGATGCCTTGCAGAACTCCAAATATGGGACCAGATTCTCTAAGCCCATGAAAATCACACAGCTGCATGAAAATCTTAGTGCAAGTGGGTTGCCACATGTAGAACTGCAGTGTCTCCTGCAGCTACAGTATTCTCTAAAGTTGAGCTGGTTTAAGACCAGCTCTACAATTTATGGCAGCTTGCAGGTGTTTTTTTCCCCATAGCTGTGGAAAAATGTTACAGCTGATGGGACTAGGTGTAACATCTCCTGCTGCTGCAGCAGACTGAGAATAACAATCTCCACAGCTTCAGAGATTTGGGTCTGCAACTGGAGTTGCTGTGTGGGACTTAGTCCCAAATTGTTTTGAGAATCCAGCATATGATACGTACAGCATTTCTGTCGTCCAAGTCTTTACTTAGTGGTATGTAGAAAGTAAGATGTGTAATGCATGATCTGCTTGCCTTGAAACCATGCTGAAGTTTGTCCTTTATTCCCAGTCTTTCATATTCTATTTCCAAAATTAGTCAGACTGATTTTCCCATTATCTTCCCCAGTTTTGAAGTTAGACTAATGGGCCTAAACTTATTTAAAGTTTCCTTACTTCCCTTCATATCACATCTGCTATTCTCCCAGCTGTCAGTATTTACCCTGAATTTATGGATTGTATAAACAATTTCTGTAAGATAGGGGTTCTTTCTTCACTTTCTTCTTTGACAAGTTTTGGACTTATGCCATCTGGCCCTTCAGCTTTGTCAGTTCTTAAATTTCTTATGTTGATTTTGATTTCTCCTCATTAATCTGAGATGTTCTTCCACTGGTGTTTGGGATATTTATTAAACTGTTATGATCAATTTGACATACAGAGCAAAAATATTTGTTAAGCTCCTCCACTATTTCTACCCTTACAGAAATAATTATATGTAATGTTTTCATGCTGCACACCTAAACTTTCCATGTGATAAGCATGCTGCAAGCATGATTTAAATGTTAAATTGGAACTGATTGTATGCATGTGGCATGCCTACAGCAAGCAAGTGTGGAAAGCATGATTTTTATATTAAATTGGAACAGACTGTATTCATGTGGCAAGTGCGCAAAAAGCCAGTGGTCGCTGATAACTGCACACATAAAAGTTAAGTGACTTGCTCAGGATCACACCATATACAAGTGCGGGTTGATAAGATTTAAGCCCAGGTCTTCAGGTGTCCAAGGCTCCAGGTTTGCAGTTTAGTGCCTTTAACCACTAAGCTATACTGCCTGCACACATATGACTTGCTTATAATTCAATACAAATCTGCATACTGTACATCTGCATGCATGCGGCATGCTTATAGCTACTGTGATGCTTTTTAGTTTTCTTGTCCCCCCTCATCTCAGCTGTACACACATACCAATGGAAAAACATGTGGTTCTTCCCACTCCAAATACATACATTTATCCAAAAAAACTACTAAATTACTTCCATCTGGCCTGTGCTCCTACTATTTTCTCTCCATATTTTTGAATGCTTCCATGCAAACAGACTGTAAGGGGCAAACACAATGGTAGCAATAACTCGACACCCACCCACATTGCCAGGCTCCTCCTCTTGCACACACACTGTAGCAGGTGTGGCCATGCTGCTACAGACAACCCACCAAGTATAGATGTAAGTTGAGAGTCTCTTACCTGAGTACTAGGGAGACAGAGGCAGGAGTCTTTAAAAGATGATGTCCTTGGGTCAGAATTCGGGGGCGTAACCCATTAAAATGAATGAAGTTATTTTTTATTACTATTTATACATTATGATGGTGAGTTGGAAAATAATGAAGGCCACTGTTCTACTAACAAGGCCCTTGTTAGTTGAGCGGTGGCCTTCATTAATCTCCAACTCTCCATCAGCAATATATAAAATAGTAATAAAAAAAATCCCCATTCACTTTAATGGGGCACACCCTTGCACTCTCCCTTCCCCTATGTCATAATATTCCTGAGTGTGGGGATGTGGAGATCAGCTTCACTGGTGGGGGGGCATAAGCCTGTCAATAGTGGGGCTCCAATAGTCTGTGCATACCATACTGTTCTACTGTCCCCAAATGTGAGAGACAGCTCTCTCATTTTACCCCTGAAAACTGCTCTGCTCCTCATCCATCCCTCATGGAAAACATGCTGCTCACACAGAGGATCTCCTGTAAATTTAGACTTTCAGATATTAGCAGGGGAAAGTCAACAACCAGTGGAGGCTAGGTGTTAGTTAGCCCCTAGGTGGCAAGCTCTAGGAATGTCTGGAATGTCTCCAAAAGGAAAACACTTATGTGTTGTGACTGAAAAGTGGTATGCAAATCAGGAAAAATTCAAATCCATAAGATTCAACTGCTATACCCTGGAGTACTGCATCAGATTTGGTCTTAAACCCACCCAGTTACTGACTATTTTTTTTCCTGGCTGAAGTTCTGCCCCCCCCCCAAAAAAAGTTTATCCTGCTTTCTCTCCTTGACTCCATTCCATACAATACCCATCCCTTATGGGTTGGGAAGCCACCCAAAGGTGCAGAAACATGAAAAACACATTAATATTTCAGTATTTCCTCCTTCCCAATCCCCCTGTAAAAAAAAAATATTTACTTTTACTTACCCAACCATCTGGATAGAATCTGTGGACTGGCCCAATGTGCCAACAGCCCAGTTTTCAGTCTGTTCCCCCTCCGTCCTTCTGCCAGAAGCTGGATGCTAGGACTGACCATCCCAGGTCTCTAACATGGTCCATGACCAAGTCACCTCACCAATCGAACCCACCCAACCTGTATTGCTTGCTTCTTGCTTGACTGCTACAATGGCTGCTGCCACACTGCATTGAGCAAGGTGAATGAAGGCCACCCACACCACTGTCACCTCTGCTGCTAGGCCTAGCTTGTTACCACTTGGAGCCTGTGCTATTTATTTTGTGAGGTGAGCCTAGTAGAGTAAGCAGGTATCCTAGTCTGCAGTTAGCTTCTAGCTCACCCTCTGCCACCAGGGGAGATCCATCAGCCACCAGGGGAAATGGAGACTCACTAAGAATAGACCAACAAAAATATGCCACCACAACACTGCTATTGAGAGTTCAGTGCTCACTGACTTCTCCAAGCTGTAGTGTGCAGCCTGTCTACTCTGTGGCAGGAAAGATAGTGTTGCACTCTCATGACTCATGTGCTCTTGCTTGGCTGGAGCTCCTCCATGTTACATGTGATGGTGCCCCCACTAATAGGTGGAAAGAGTGGACAACACAATACAGACAAAGTCGAGTCAGGAGTGTAACTGTAGCATAAGCACACACAGACCGGGGGAACTTACTGTGCAAAAGATTAAATCCAAATTTAATGCCATTATTGCCACACCATAAGAACAATCTAGGCACAAATGTGTGTGTGTGTGTGTGCGTGTGTGTATGTGTGTGGTGGGGGTAACTCTCCCCAACACTACCTAAATTGCACCCCCGCTTTATGGTAGAAATTCATTCTCAGGAGCTAATATTGGTACAAGTAAATACATTAGTTTTCACTGTGTTCTGAGGTACTGTATCTCCATGTTTCAGGCTGTGTCCGGATCATCGTGAGGGTTAGTGTCCCTCATTGGCCCTCATTTTAAAAGTCCAGAAGCCACATATTCAAAATTTTGTTCTGGGCACAAACTGTTTATGCAGGGTTAGTGCCAGGTTTGTGCTGGTCCGCTGTATTCAAAAGGTCAAATAACATGCAAACTGCATTAGCACCAGGCAAAATTATAATGTATACAACGGGCAAACTGAGGAGGCATGTACATGAATACAGGTGCAATGCACTTTGCGTGGTGCTAATTACCGCCCAGGAAAAGGTAGTCTTAATTCTGGGCAAACCAGCTTTGCGTGACTTTGTGGCTTTGCACAACTTTGCATTACCCTAACCAGTAAATATGAAACAGAAATAAGCCATACATAGAAGAAACATGCTGCTGATGAATGGCATCCCTATGATGCCATCATCTGCCACCTATCATAGCCATACCAGGCAATAAGTGGTGACCCAGCTCCCAGGGGACACCATGGCAGTGCAGCTGTACAGCACACACCTGCAGATCACCCTTCGGTAGACACCAACAGACGCCAGCACACACATGCATCACTGTTGGCATGGAGGGTGTTGAGGGAAGGGTGTACAAGTGGCCAGGCTGCACCACAGACTGGGTGCAGTCACAAGGCTGGGACAAGCCACAAAGTGCAGATGGGCCAGTGTGTTGGAAATACCCCAACACCAGTGTGCCTGTCTGATGATATGTGCCCCAGCCACATACCGCACATCTGTACAGACACCACAGCACACACAGCCAGATATGTATATGTCACTGTGTGTATTCCATGCCAGTGGGACAGCATCAGTGGGTCACACAACAGCATAACAGTAATGTCCACTGACAGTAAACACCTGCAAGTTGGGTGTCTCACTGTGTACAGTGCAGTGGTTATCACTGCCCTGCACACCATAGGCATTGCTGTGTCCCTCACACTACTAGCCCCCTTGCTACTGTAATGTCTGCTGTGAACTGTAGTATGTACTACAGTTTGACAATTGCATGCAGCACCACCACCACCTGTACCTGTACTCTGTAGTCCCCTGGGGCACAATATTGTATGCTGTACTGTACAAATGTAGCATGCAGTTACCGCCATGCACTGCCAGACTGACCTATAGGTGGAGCTGTGGGCACACCCAGCCAGCCCGTGTACTTCCAGACTGACCTACAGGTGGAGCTGTGGGAACCTGCAATTGCAATGGGCAAACTGCATGCAAATCAGGTTATAATGAGATGCTAATATGGATGTTTGCCCACAGACTATGTAAATAGGCTCATTTGCATGTCACTTTTGAATATAGCAAATTTTTGCCCTGGGAAAACAAGATAGCACCGGGCAAACAGCTTAGCTCCGTGCTAAACCTGCAGAAATGTGTTTGAGCTGTGCATACTTTTCAGAAACATTGTACATTTCTGCGTAATGTAATTTCACGTGCGCTGATGCTTGCAGCTTTACTGACTCCACTCCTTTGCTAGCACACACATATTGGCCCCATAGTTCACCACTTCCTTCCTTCCTTCACGTCACTGTGAACTGAGGTGCTGTTGTGGTTTGCACTTCCTGGTTGCTATATTAAAGCTGTCTTATTCTCAGGCTATTTTTGCACTGCACTCCCAGACCAGTTTGCCCAGCTTCCTTAGCATGCTATATTCAGCAGGTTTAGCACTGGGACTATCCCTTTTGAATATCACGGGATACTGGTTCTGGGCTAATTTAGCATACCGGGCAGTGCTAATTTAGCCCCGGGGCAAAGTTTTGAATATCTGGCTCCATGCCTCTCATTTCAGTGACAAAATGTGAGGTATGGCGCATGTTTCCAAGATCTACTCAGCACAAAGAGTGCTGAGCATGGCCACAGAGTATATGCTCCATACAGAATGACAAAGGGAAACTATAGTAAGTGAGCCAAAATACTCATGGGGAAACACATTTGTTGCACTAAATATGTATAAGGAGATTTGCATGGCCCAAAATACAAAGGTCAGGCTTCACAACAGAGACCGCTCTTCACACATCTGGAATGGGGGATGTTGGCTGACTATATCCTAGGCATTTAATGCAGTAAGCAAACAATACTTTACAAATTAATGGCAATTCAATGACAAAAATCAAAATCCATTAAACAACTTGCAAAAGGATCAGAATTAATAAGTTTACCTAATGTTAATGTGAAATCAATTAAACATGCATTTTAATGGCTCTAATTGCTACAGTAGTATGAGAAATAGAAACTGATGTTTTTTTAGATGAGATTTGCACCAGCTTAGCTGCTGCACACATGGCTAGCATGCAACGTGTGAACCTGATATGATATTTAAATGATGTTCACACTATTTTAACTGCTGCACTCATGTCAAGTGTGCAACACACAAACCTGATGTGATTTTTAGAAGATGTTCTCACCAGTTTGCATGCTGCACACATCAACCTTGCAGCATGCAAACCTGATTTGCTTTTTAGACCAGTTTCATTTAGGTTCACTTTGTGTATGCAAACTGCATGTAAACATTGCAAAATTAAGCATGCGACATGCATTCTGCATGTACACAGCGCACATATTTCTGTAAGGGTATATCTCTGGTTAGTACTTTACTTTCTCCTTTAATCGTTCCTATGTTGTAATTTGTCTTTTTTTTATTTATTTTTTTTGTGCCCCTCTGTCTTGCCTCTGATTATCTGCCTAGTCATGGTGCCTTCATCAGGCTTGCACTGTGCTCATCCACACGAAACCTCCGACTTACCCCATGGAGGGTGGGGTCGCGCACTGGCCAGGATCTGAATCCTTGTAACTATCTGGGGAGAGCCAGTCAGGAGGCTAATTGAAGCCGAAGGCAGGCTTCATGGAGGTGGCAGACAGAGTGAGTTTTATCCCCATTTTTTATAGAGGGCGGGGATGTGCAATAACATCCTGCATCCACCATGCCCCCTTGGTACTGTTGTTCACCGGTATCTGCGGCACCCACCGGCCTCTGCCAGGGGTCCGTCGAGCACCAGACAAGATACCCACAGTCCCCCCGGAGAAGGAGAGCTGTCCATAGGATGTTCCATCCTTCTCCCCCGGCCGGCCCTCCAGTGATCTGGGTCCATACCCGAACCCAGGTTGCCGGCGTTGCTAGCAGAAATCCAAGTGCTGCGCCGATGAGCCACCTCGATATTTGTCTTTTTGTTTTGCATCTACATAACTATAAAAAGCTTCAATGTTTTGCTTGTTATTAGCTAGCTTAACCTCATATGCCTATTTAGCTTATCTTGTTTCTTTTATCACCTGCTTTGTTATTCTTTTTAAATTATTTGCATTCTCAGTACAGGGCTGTTTTTGTTTACTTCTCTGTAATATCAGTTTTCCTCTTAATTACTCTATTGACTTTGCTTGTTAGTCATGGTTGCATTTATCAAGTTTATTGCAGGCCTTTCTATGTGGTATAAATGTAAGCTTTAATTAAATTCTTTCATCTTGTAATTTTTGCCAGCACTTATCAACTGATTTCCTATTTAACTCTTTTTCCCAATCCTAGTAGCTCATGTTTTCCCTTATTTTATTGTAGTCTGCCTTGTGATCATTATAAATAATTGGTCTTCCCTTTTTGTTTGGTAAGACTGCTCTCAGGCATATTTCATCATGGCATGGTCATTTGTGCATAAAGGCTTTCTAGATGTATATTGTATTTTGGAGTATGAGTTTGTTAATATCAAGTTTAAAATATTATTCCCCCTAGTTGGAGTTCGACTTATCTGGGTTAGACTTTTTGTTTATTGTGTCTATTATTTTTTTCCCTGAGGCCTCCATTATATCCTACTTTATATCTGATTGGTTAACTGAAGTCATCATTACTGGTGACTTCAACATTAACTGGCTCTCCAAAGACTCTGACCCGATTATGTATCAGGTCGCCAGTGTCTACCTCACACAAATGATCCCCGAGCATACAAGAATGAACTACAAATCCAGGAAGGGCACCCTACTGGACTGGATCCTGTCAAGTTGCCCTACTAGTGTCAAGAACATTGAGGTGCTCTCAGACTGTCTCAGTGATCATTGTCTGATTATATGTACTTGGGTGAATCAGGAGAAAAAATTCCTCCCACTTACCATCTGGAGCAGGGTATTAAAGAGGGGGAAATGAAGTGTATTTAAAGAAGGTTTTTCTTTAGTTGATTGGTCTCCCATTGATGAGGCTAAGGATATAGACAGCCCCCTTAATTATTTCTCAACTATGTTAATTGCAATCTGTGGCATCTATGCACCACTGTAGAAAAGGAAGGTCAGAGGAACCTCAAATGGATGGATCACTTGAGATCTTCTAGACCAAATGAGGGCTAGGGATAACCTGTGGAGTAGGGCAAAAAGTTCTGGTAGTCTAGTAGACTTTCAGAAGTACAGGGCAGCACACAATAAGTATACAACTCTAGCAAGACTCACTAAAGCTAAATACTATAAAGAACATATGGACAGGAACTGGAATAATGGAAAAAATGTTGGGAGAATAAAAAGGACCTTCTTGATAACGATGATAAGAGGCACCCTACAATGCTCAGCTTGAATGGTACACTAACCTTGGATCTTCTCACCACAGCTGAAGCTTTCAATATTGCATTCACCGATCTGAGCTTGGTACTCCCACCTGACTACCTTAATTCCACTGAACAAACCCCATTAATGTCATATGGCAATCCCCATCATCCCAGCTTGTACTTCAAATGTGTCACCTCAAAAGAGGCCAGAAAATATGTTCAGAAGGTACTGGGCAAAACCAGGCTTGGTAGTGACAATATCAACATGAAGCTGGTGTTTATGGATCTTAAAGAAGTAATTACTCCTATAACCAAAATCCTCAAAAAATCACTTGCCTTGGCTGAATTCCCATCTGTATGGAAGCAGGCCCTAGTGACCCCAGTTCATAAAAGCAAGGATCGCTCGCTCATGCACTATAAACTACAAGTCTGTTTCTAGTCTATCCCTTCTCTCAAAAGCATTGGAGAGAATAATTGCTGATCAGCTCACCACGTACCTTCAGAGATATGGCCTGCGATGTCCCCAGCAGCACGGCTTTTGGAAGTGTCACAGCACAGCCACTGCTTTAGTAGAATTCTCCGACTATGTGCACAAGACTATGGATGGTGGCAAGTTAGTGGGATCTGTTTTCATAGATCTCACTAAAGCCTTTGATACTGTCAACCATCCTATCCTGCTTCAGAAACTGCAGTCCTTGGGTGTGGCCCCAGAAGCAGTCATGTGGTTCAGGAACTACCTGTCGTGCAAGTCACAGAGTGTTAAAATTGACTCAGCCATCTCAACCACAAGGAATGACTCTCTTGTGTCCCTCAGGACTCCATATTGGGGCCTCTACAGTGTAGCTTGTTCCTAAATAACCTTCCAGATGCCTCCAGGAGTAAAATAATTTTACACTCTGATGATGCAATTATCCTTGGTAGTAGCAACCAGCCTGTTCAACTCCACAGGGAACTACAGTCTACCTTCTACCATCTGGAGGAGTGGTCCACCACTCAGAAACTGCTCTTTAAATATAAGAAAACTAGAACTATGCTGATCTCCAGTCACCAGCTCAAGAAAAGCACCCTGCTCTGACCATCCTCAATAACTAGGCTGACCCTCTTGAACAGGTACACTCTTTCAAATATCTAGGGGTAACTGTTGATGACACTTTCTGCTTCACTCAACATATTGACTAGGTTGTCAAAGCTGTCAACATTAAACTAGGAATCCTTCATAGACACAACACATTCCTTACACCCTCTGTCCTCTGCCTGGCAGTATCTAGTTCTAGTCTGACTCTCATAGATTACAGCTGGGTAGTTTACAGTGCAGCTACTGACACTTCTCTTAAATGTGTAGAGACTGCCCTTAACAAAGACTGCAGACTCACCCTAGGCATGGATAACCTAACACACACCTTCTCACTCTATGAGCAGACAAATTGTCTGAACCGCAAGAATAAGATAAAGTATCTGACGTGCCTCCTTAGTAAGAATGCTTTACTTGGCAAAGCTCCCCCTTGCATAGGGAATGTCCTGCAGGCTAACCTCTCTAATTATTGGACATGGGGCATGGCCTGTTGTCCTCTTTCTGTTCTCTTCATGAAAACCTTGTTGGGACAATGGTCCTGTGCGTATAGGGCCCCACTTTGGTTAAATGAATTCTCCATATCTTTACTAAACATATATAGTCTTCACTCTTTCACAACTGACCTCAAACACTTCCTTACTGAAACTGGATCTTGTGAGTGCAGGATTTTGCCTGTCAATTCTGGCTGTTCTAGACCTCAACTTACCCCCTTCTTCCCCTAGCCTGAATCATATGCCCAGTATGAGCTGACTCCACTGACCTGGTGCCTAACCCTTCTCAGTGCCTTGATGCACTTAATAAATTTCTCCTCTCCTCCTACGCCATGAGCTCTTGCTACTACCAGTCTCCCCACCCTTACCCTTTTCGAATCTGCCTTTCCTCTTTCCCATTCTACCTTTCCTCCCTTTTAATGCAAAGCCCCCCACTTACATTACTGTTCTATTCTGAACCCCCTATCCCCTCTCCCTCTTGCCTAATTTGATCTCTCCCACTACTATCTCTGTAGTCTCCTCCTCCTCCTCATCTAAGCCCTCTACCTCCTGGACTGAGCCTACCCTCTAGGCTGCCACCCCCTCAATGAAGCATACCAACAAGGCTGCCTTGCACTTTTTTATCAGCACTGAAAGATGTGGTTTACTATACCAGTTGAACAATAAAGTGAATATCTGTTAACCTTACTCATTTTCTCAGGAGTACTCTGAACTAGGGCATCTGCTATAAGTCAACTAATTAATTGCCTGAACATTGCCATGGTTGAATTATCCCTTACTTGCTATATGTCAAGTTATTAGTGACTGTACATGGTGTTGCCTGAATTATTCCCTTACCTTTGTAAAATGTACTCCCTTCTATTTTTTTCTCTTTGTTAACAGAAGTTCTTTTAATGTGTGTGTGTATGTATAAATGTATGTACAGTGCTTGCTACAGAAAAAAGGTAATCAGTACCGGTATACATATTATTCAATGGGTACTGCAATTTACACACCACATGGTATACCGCACTACTGTGCAACTTTACTGTAGCAAGCAATGTATGTATTGTATTGTTTAATACTGACGTGGAACCTTTGAAAATGAGCACCTTGCTCAAAGGTTATTTCCGAATCTTGAAATAAACAAATAAATAAAATCACCAGCTGTTAGTTCTTGTCCTCTGGTGGTGTTTTCATTACCCGTATGTAGTCCATATACTGTTTTTTATTTACATTTGGTGAATGTAGCAATTTCCTTTTTTTTTTTTGAAGTTCAATATACTTTATTCATTTTCAAGTTGTACATATGCGGTATCAGACATATAATACATCATATGTTTGTCAGAACATGACATTTTAGCCTTAGGGTTACATTGGCTCAATTATAACAAATACCATAACATCTACAACTATTTTTATCCTACTACAATCACTCCTCCCTCGTTCCCCCTTGCACCTTATTAAACTAGTAATCATCAGTTTTTCTCCTCATCTATCTGTGAACAGGATCATCATAGCCTAATTGGAGTAAGGAACTTGTTGGATTCCTCAAAGAGTTACATAAAGATATGTTATAAATATGGATATTAAGCTCCTTTCTTCCATTTTGAGGCTTCTGGAGCAGTTGAGGATCATCCATCTCTGTGTCAGTCCTTAATATTGAGTAATCAAGGTCGAAGTATATAGCTTGCCCCATTTCTTGTCAAACAATGTTGGGGAATGTCTAAGGCTTGCCATCATCTTCTCTGTTCTTAGGTTAAATAGGAGCTCATTTAGCCATTCTGAATTAGAAATAAGTTGAGAATCTTTCCAATGCTTTACTACTAAGCTTTTTACTGAATATGAAATTAATGGCAAAGCATTTCTTCTTTCCAGTATTGGAACTTGGGAGTAATTTCCCAGAATACATATTTCAGGTTTAAAAAGTTGCTCCAAACTGAGTAGAGGATCAAGTTTGTTTCTGATTATTTGCCATAAGGGTTTGATTGAAGGGCAGTCCCAAAGGGCATGGAAAATAGTACCTTTATTTATGCCACACCTCGTACACTTTGAATCATTCAGTTTACCCATACTGTAGCTGCCAGTTCAGCTGGAGTATAATAAATGTTATGCAATATATAAAATTGCATAAGACAAAGGTTATCATTGGAAGTATCGGAGTATAATGCTTGCCATATTCTCTCCCAACAAAGCTCTAAATCTGGACACTGAGCCTCCCACTATGAAGATGCACCCTGGACATCCTGGTAAATAGCTGAATATAGTATTTCTGTTATTTTGAAAAAAGCATGGGGACTCCATGCCAGGGTACTGAGCATGTTAAGAAGATCTGTTTGGTCTATATTCCAAATTTCTGTTCTGAATTTACTGACCAGTAAGTGTCTAATTTGGTAGCCTTTGAATATCTGGTTAGAAGAAAGATGAAGGGAAAGTAATAATGCAGGGATGGATTTAACTTTACCTAATTTCTAATAGTTTTGATACCTTTATTTCCTTGTCAGGGGATTATTTCTTAGGTTTTGAATATTTACCATCTAACATGAAATTTGGATTTAAATATAGAGGTTGGGATATATCTCTTCTATTATTATATTTAAAAGCTTTGCACAGTTGGGCATATTCTTTTAATGACATATGAATTAATTCATTTTTCAAGATAGTCCAGCCTGTTTTAGGGGTAATATATAATAAGCTGGTTGGGGATTGCCATTTTGCTTAATTACCTGGCATTCAATATGTAACCATAGTGGTATATAATTCTGGTCTGTCATAGTAAGATTCGGAGGAAACCAATGGAAATATTTTACTATATGACTTGCTAGATAATAATGAAAAAAATTTGGGAGTCTAAGACCTCCTTTCTGCTTAGTTGCTCCTAACTTAATATATGATCTTCTTGGTGGTTTTGCCTTCCAAAGAAATTTGGAAATAATTTGTTGTAATTCCTAAAACCACGATTGTGGAAGATAAAAGTTATGCATATTTATGGGGTAGAATATTCTGGGAAGAACATTCATTTTAATTATATTAATTCTTCCTTGTATAGAAAAGTATATGGGAGTCCATCTGTCTAAGTCCTGTTGTATAGTTCCTAGTAAAGCATCAAGATTTAGATTTTTAATTTGTGACAAATTTGGTGTAATAGTAAGGCCTAAATATTTAAGTTTGGAAGCCCAGTTTAGTTGCAGGCCTACCATCCGCGATCTATAGGTGTGGGAATTTAGTGGCATTATTGTAGTTTTTCTATATTCAGTTTATAGTTGGATAAGGCCCCATATGATTCTATTATGGGGATTACTGCTTGAAGAGAGGTCAAGGGGTCAGTGACATGTAACAATATGTCATCAGCATATGCCGATAGACGTAGGTCCCATTCTCCTATCAGAATACCTTTAATTAGAGGGGAGTGTTTTAAATGATATAGGTGTGGTTCTAGGAATAAATTAAAGAGTAGTGGTGAGAGAGGGCATCCTTGGCATGTTCCAGAATATAATGGAAATAATTCTGAGAAAACCCCATTACAGTAGACTTTTTGCTGTAGGGGAGGTGTAAAAAATGTGTATCCACCTAATGAATACTTGGAGAAACCCACATTTTTTTTAAGATTGCAAATAAAAATGTCTAACTAACCCTGTCAAACACCTTCTCAGCATCCAAGGACACCATAGCCATTGGGTGAGGTGCCAACCTGGATATGGAGAAGACATGAAACAGTTTTCTGAGGTGATCAGCAGGGGAGTGACCTGCAACAAATCCTACCTGTTCTGGACTAAGTAATGGTGTCCATACTTTTGTTAATCAGTTGGCAGGTATTTTGGCAAAAAGTTTAGTATCATAGTTCATAAGAGAAATTGGACAGTAGTTGGTAACTAATTGTGGAGATTTATTTGGTTCAGAGAGTACAATTATTAGGGCTTCTAGGAAAGAGGGATCAGAGAGTCTGAATTCACACACAGGTAGCTACACATCTTTAGTAAAAGGGGTGAAAGATGATCCTTAAATACTTTGTAGAAATGGGGTGAAAAACCATCTGGCCCAGGGGCTTTATCTTCTGGTAATGAATTAATGGCCTCCATTAATTCTTGTTGGGTAGTAGGGTTTGTAAGGACATTTGCTTGTAACTGTGGGAGAGAGGGAAGTGGAAGGTTATTTAGATATGCCTGTATATCCACTACCTGGGGAGTAGACACTTGAGGCGAGTATAGGGACCTGTAGTAATTTTCAAATTCTTTTACAATTTTCTTTGGAGTAGTAAGAAGGGAGTTATCTTTAAGGGAGTTAAGCGCCACCACTATTCTGGATTCTTCTTGTTTTCTTAGTTTAAGGACAAGTAAGTGGCTAGCTTTGTCTCCCTGTTCAATATATCCAGCATGGGTCTTAAATATGGTGTATTGAGCTTGATTTCTCAGAGTTTCAGAGTATTGGTGTTTTAACTTGACCAGTAATTCTGCTATATCCATACTATTAGAGGATAGTAGTTGATCTTCCAGGGTTTTGATTTGGGAGAGGAGGGAGGACGAAAGTGCCTCTCTCTTTTTTTTTCCCAATGGAAGAAAATCAGATACATTCTCCTCTGACCACACATTTCAAGGCACACCATAGTTTGTCAGTTTGGTTTATGGTATCCTTACTATGCAAGAGAAATTGTTCAGTTGTTTTCTTAATGGCAAGTAATGATTGCTTATCTTGGAGAAGCTGGACATTCAGTTTCCATACTTTTTTTTGGTTTTATTAACAGTAACTGTTCCTTCCATCCATACAGGTACATGGTTGGAAATAGTTCTTGGAGCCATACCACTACCTATTAGACCTTCCAAAATTATATTACTCACTAAGAAATAGTCAATACAGGATAACGTATTTTGTACTGGAGAATAAAAAGTATATCCCCGGGTATTTGGGAATAATAATCTCCACGGGTCACTGAAGCTATAATTTGCCATAAATTATCTCAGGGCTCTTTGGGCTGAAGAAAGATTAGGGCCTTTAAAAGTTGTTTTGGCTAACTCTGGTGAATAGACTAAATTCCAGTCCTCTGCTATAATAGTAGGTAGGCAGGGAAAGGAAGTCAGTGCAGTCGTAAGTGATGCGAAAAATTCAGGTGACTCTGTGTTGGGTCCATATACTGATCCCAGAATCACTTCAACATGGTTTAGTAATCCTTGCAGAAATATAAATCTACCCTGCACATCAAGCTGACATTGTTGAAGCCTTAACTGAGTTGCCCTGGTGATAAGGACTGCCACTCCCCTTTGAACTGTTGCATTCCTGGCTGCATATACCTGCCCCATTTGTCTTCCTCTAAAAGGGTTTTCATCTTTTTCTACTAGGTGTGTTTTCTGAAGAAATGCTATGTTACAGTGCAAGGTTTCTAGATGTTTTAAAATTTGATACCTCTTAATTCAATTACGAGCTCCCTTAACATTTTAGGATATAAATCTTACCACCATCTTGGATTAACCTTGTATTTTTTAGGAAGGAAAAACTGTTCCTTAGATATGCGGTAATTGTCTAATCTGGGATTGTAAAGCCTTAGACATCCCTCGATTACAGAAGGGTTGTGTTTGATTATATTTTGACTAGAATACCAGCTTGCTCCCTTATTAAAGGTTCCTGTTCCTAAAAATCCTCTCTGATAAATATTCTCTTTGCTGAAGAGGTGCAATGTCCCCAAGTCAAAAACAAAACCATTCCCATCCCAACAAAGAATCAAAATCCCCAGTTCTTTCAACTGTACTCCCTTTATTTATTTGGCTGGAATCATTCCCAACCACCAGACAGTCCACCATTCTCTCCCCTCCCCCCACATTGTGAACATACCTGCAATTATAATATTAAACCCATATTTCTACTTCTTTTCTGTGAATAGTTAAAATTGTTATGAAGTGTTATAACAGAAATCTGCTTATCATCAAAGTACAACAAATTTGTACTGTTTAAACAATATTATAAGATATAACAACAGAAACTGGTCTTCCCTAAAATACAGCAGATTTGTACTATTTTTCTCTGCTTAATAACCATGTAATCAAACCAAGAATTAAATAAGCAGAAGAGGAAAAGGAAAAAGAAAGTGACAACAATAAAACACATAGGGCTGGTACTGACACCGACAAACACTGGTAGGAGTCTTGCTGACCATTTCAGGGAACACTACAGAGCAGTCTGGAATGGTGAAACTGCTAAACCCATTGTATCCCACTTTATCTCCAGGGACCACAGTGTCAATGACCTTTCTGTTTGTGTCCTTCAGCAGGGCTTTTGGGATCCTGACCATAGAAAAAACATGGAAGCCAAGCTGATCATCCGCCTCGGCTCCCAGCAGCCCTCTGGTTTAAATGATAGTCTTATTTTCCACTAACATCTTTCAGCCATCCCTTTTTTCCCTAAAGTCTATTTGTTTTTGTACTCATTTAATTTATTTTTCATTTTCACCAAAAGTCTCCATTTGTGTCTCCTTCCTACACATTTGTCACCTTTCAGCCTTCTTACTAGGCCTTGTTAATTAGTCTCCACCTGGAAACTTCCCCAGCTCTTTCACTCCCATTATGCTTTATCTTTCCCATCATCACCTTTTTGTTTCACAGACTCTCTCTTAATCTTACCATTTAACTCTTCTTCTCCCTGATCCTCCCCTTTCTTCTTTCTCCACATATATCTCTCTCTCTCATTTTACCTCTCCTCTACACTAACTTGTTTTTTTTCCTCTTTTAGATATTTCCTGAAGAAGACCTAAGGTCAAAATGCAGATTTTTAATTCTATTTTCTATTTTCAGCGTGCATTTAATATAACCATTTTGTTTTGCTTTTAGACCACATGCTGACTCAGCGACTTGTTTTGGTTTTTTACAATTTGAATAAAACACATATACAATGAACAGAGGGCTCTGGTTTTCTGTGAGGTGAGTCCTCGCTATCATGTTCCTCTAAGCTTGTAGTTTACATCAATGATGTGGTAATACTTGTGATGCATCGAGAGTCTGATTATTGTTCTTTACATCCCTTCAAAGCATTTGCTAGTTGACATACACAGAATATGTGTTTCCCCTAACAGTCTTTTGTTCACTTAAAGAGGTCTGGATACAACTTTTTAAGCTCCACGGTAGCTGAACTGAGTGTATAAAATTAAATCCAATGTCCATCTTTGCTAATCTGAAGAATAGCTGGATATTACATGTGGAATTTGACCCCTGCAGCTGTCAGCATAGTAACTAGTGGGTGTATTTCCATGCATTTCTGTCACACTGGTAGTGGGAGATCTTGTACAACCCATTTTTTTTTGTTGTCCCACTGGACTTCCTTGGATTCCCTCAATTTGTCCAAAATTACCTGTTCACCTAGGTAATTTAGTAAATGGAATATCAAAGGCCATGGAAGAGATCCGATCAGAGGTGTGGGCCTCAAAGCCCTATGTTCTCACTTTACAAAGTATGCTGGGGCATTAGGAGAAGGCCCAGCTATTTTGGTACAGAACTTTTGCACAAATGAAATGGGATTTTCCCCTTCTTCCACTTCTGAGAGCCCCAGTATAACTAAGTTGTTACGCCTTGATCATCCTTCTAAATCTTCTAATGTATCCTAAGTCTTTCGGGGCCATTGCCATAAAGATGTAACCTCAGGATCAAGTTGGGCCCTCCAGTCATCCAAGAACGAGATTTGAGCTTCATTATCACTAGTACAAATTGTTAATTGTGCCATTGAAGATTTTAATGTTTGGAGGTCTACCACTACCACTTGTTGAGATTCTTTCATAGGTTCCAGCCCTTCAAAAAGGTTGCTTCAGTTAGAGGTGTTGGAGATTGGAGTGTCCCCGAGCCACCCACTTTGTTGTGCTTTGCTGTCTTGTCTTTCTCGGGAGATGGTGGCGGCATGTGTTTGGGTCGCTGAGACTTCATTTCTGTCTCCACATGCAATATGATCTTTCAATTCAGTGTAATTGGCAAAACAATTTAAAGCAGAGTGTTAGTTATTGTTCCATTGCCCGCAAGAATGAATTAGGGTCAAATAAGGTTGTTTTTAAGTGGGGATTGACGGAGCAATGTGAAGTGCAACTAGCTGGCGGCCATCACAACTGGAAGTACAGACAGCTGGTAAGACCCCATCTGGAGTATTGCCTGCAGTTCTGGAGACCCAATCTCTGCAAAGACATAGACAGGATTGAGGCAGTCCAAAGGAGGGCAACAAAAATGGTGCAGGGTCTGCACCAGAAGACATATCAAGAGAGACTTAAGAATCTTAATATGTATTGCCTCGAGGAGAGGAGGGAGAGGGGAGACATGATTGAAACTTTCAAATACCTCGAGGGAATCAACAAAGTCCAAGAGGGTAGCATCTTTCAGAAAAAGAGGTGTGTTACTTCCCTAACAGAAGTAGTATTTCTTCCCCATGTGATAGCCCAAGTATATGGTTGCCTTTTAGACCTGACATTTACTGATCAGGACGGAGGCCCAAAATAGTGGCTTAGGCAGTTCCCAGACCCTAACATTAATTGGAGTAAAATCTGGGAAGGAACCTACATTTACTTATCTCAAGACAGGTTGAGACTTACACAATTCCAGTTTTTACATAATCTATACTGGACAGCCCTCAAACTTTTCAAGATAGGTAAGTCCCCGACTCCAATTTGTTCCAGGTGTAATCTGGAGGAAGGTTCCTTTTGTCATATTTTCTGGGACTGTCCTTCTGTTCAGGATCTCTGGATGGAAATTCGCCATAATGCTGACCCATTGTTAGGACTAGAAGAACTGTTCACACCAGAGATTTGTCTCATAGGAGATTACTCCAAGATATAGGTCAGAGTGCATCGATACTACATGGCTATGATTGCTCTGATGCTTAAGAAACTTGTTTTAAGGCATTGGATTGATGCTCAGAAGCTTTTGTATATAGAATGGCTTCAGGATCTTTTGTTCAATTTGCGGGTGGGGCAATTTAAAGTATCTCTGGGTCAAATTTCTTCTAGATATAAAAATATATGAGCTGGGATACATACTATCTATATGCTGCAAGTGGGAGTTCACCCAGTTTAACGTTTATTATGGTTTGATCAGTTTTCAAGAGAATGCTCGGACGCTCTCTATTTAGGGCATTAATTCAATGCATTTTCTTTATATGGCTCTGATTTTAGTGGGGAATGTGTTCAATAAACATCCATGCCGAGGTATGGAGGGTTGAGGGGGTGGTGGGACTGCTTTGGGTCACTAGGAGGGGAGGTGTTATTTTTGGGAGGGTTAAAGGGAAGGGGACATGGTACTGTCTCTCTGGGGACTGTTACTTTGCCTGTATGTGTAATCATGTTATTTCAGTACTGTACCATGTCATTTGTTTTATGCTTGAAAACAAAAAACTTTAAATTAAAAAAAAAGAAGAAAAAGAGGTGTACAAGAACAAAGGGGCACAATTTGAAGCTAGAGAGGGGACGGCTCAGAGGTAATGTGAGGAAGTATTTTTTCATGGAGAAGTTTGTGGATGCATGGAACAGCCTTCCCGAGGGGGTTGTGGAGTCAAAAAGAGTGGTGGGATTCAAGAATGCATGGGACAGACATAAGGCAATTCTATGGGGTGAGGGTAGGAAGAAGTAGGCTGTTGGTTAGCTAGGATCTGCAGCTTATCCATTAGGTAGGGAAATGGGCAGACTGGGTGGGCCAAGTGGTCCTTATCTGCCATCAAATTCTATGTTTCTATGTTTCTATGTAAGTCCTGAATGTAGCAATTTCCAATAATAAGTCATTCATATCTTACGTTTTCAATCGTAGCCCATACAGATTCCCTGTTATGTTCTGCTATTATTTCTTTTATAATTGACTTATTATTCAGGTAAGTTGCCACACCTCTCCCCTTTTTCTCTTTCCTGTCCTTATGCATGAGAATTTACCCATCCATAAGCTTATTCTATGAGTCTTCTGAGTCCCACCAGGTTTCAGTAACTGTTACTACAATTGTTGTTTTTTTTTTTTGTTCAGTAACAGATTTATTGACTAGACTCTTGGCATCAAGTGAAAAGATTTTTTAAGAGATCTGTTGTTTTGATTAGTTTTGTGTCTTTATCTCCCCCATGTGCATTGTTTCCTTCTAGGCTCCTCTCACCCCAATTAGTTAGTGCAGCTGCTTTTCCAAGCAGTTTAAAAATCTCTCCCTGAAGGAAGGTAGGACGAGCCAGGCTAGTTTAGCAGATGGGAGGAAGGACCAGTTGCAAGCAGTGATGAGGGGTAGTGGAGTACAGAAGGATACTCGGGAGGAGGAGGAGAGGCATAGGATCAGAGGGAAGGGGTGGCCAGGGTAAATAAGGAGGGTGCGGCAGGTGGCACCCACATGGGGGAGGAGTAAGGAGCTGGCTGGGGAGAGGGGCTGGTAGAAAGGATGAGGGACATGGAAGGGGAGGAAATGGAGGAAAAGGAGTAGTCAGAGTGCTCCTGTTGGGTGATTCCATGATAAGGGGTATCAAATGGGATAGGTAGGGGGGAAGCCTGCCTGGTTAGAACACAATGCTTCCCTGGACTAATGGTGCACAGGGCCAAGCATGAGGTATATCAGCTGGGAAAGGATTGTGGAGGTTCCTTGGACATACTGGTTCACCTGGGTACCAATGACATTGAGTGAAATAGTGAGCTAGAGATACAGGCAAGGTCCAGGGAGCTTGCCAGGGTCTGCCATGACATAGGATGTGCGATTTCCTTCTTGGAAATCCTGCCGATGCCAAGGGGTAGTGGGGAACACAAAAGGAAGAATAGGGAGATAAATCAGTGGCTCAGGGAGTGGTGTGGGGCCAGAAAGTATGGGTTGATGGGGTATTGGGGGGAGACCTGGGAGGACAAGGGGATTGTATGCTAGAGATAGACTCCATCTCAGTTTGGAGGGGAAGGAAATTCTTAAGTTGAAAATAAATGGGTTCATTAGTGAAAGGTGGGGTTTAAACTTGTGAAGGGAGGAG
The DNA here is from genome assembly GCA_016271365.2 of Neoceratodus forsteri. NCBI lineage: Eukaryota > Metazoa > Chordata > Ceratodontiformes > Ceratodontidae > Neoceratodus > Neoceratodus forsteri. The sequence continues at coordinate 54,872,552 of CM057451.1, read as the reverse complement.
GGATGGGAGAAAAGGCTGTTGGGAGGTGTGATAAAGGAGGGACTCTGTCTCCACTCCCCTGGGGAGCTGGAGGAATGCGGGAAAAGGCTGACTGGTAAGGTGAAGACCAGGGGAAGACAGAATCCCCATGGGAATGTGTGCAAGGGAAATGGAAGTATAGGGAAAGGGTGGAAGGAAGTCCTGCTAAATGCCAGGAGCTTGGGCAATAAAATGCCTGAGCTCCAGACAATGCTAACTGAGGGAGAGGTGGATGTGGCAGTGGTCACTGAGACCTGGGCCATTGCAGGGCACAATTGGGACCTGAACCTGGAGGGTTACACCATGTTCAGGAAGGACAGGGGAGAGGAAAAGGGAGAAGAGGTAGCAATAGTAGTCAAAAACTGCATTGCCATAGGAGGCATGGAGGAGGTGGATGGAACTGTGGAGACAATTTGGGTCACCTTGATAACAAGGGGGGGGCAAGAGAGTAAAAATAGGAGTGGTGTATAGACCCCCTGTGCTGGCGGAGGAGCTGGAGGAGAGTCTGGTAGCAGATGTTGGGAGACACTGCAGATTGAGCAGGGGAAGGGTGGTGATGTTGGGGGACTTAAACATGACAGGAACAGACTGTGAGACTATGACATCCTTGGTAGCCATGGAACAGAGGTAGTTGGATATCTTTCAGGATGCGTTCCTAACTCAGCAGGTGGGGGAACTGATTAGGGAGGTGCAGATACTGTATGTGGTCCTAACTCAGCAGGTGGGGGAACTGATTAGGGAGGTGTGGATACTGGATGTGGTCCTGGCAGACAGTGACCAGATTGGGGGCCTGGAGGTAAGGGACCCATTTGCGAGGAGTGACCGTGCCATGGTCTGGTGCTGTCTGAACCTAGGAGGGGTAGACGGCTGCACAAAAATGGAGGTAATTGGCTTCAGTGGGCGTATTTCAAGGAAATGGGAAGGATCCTTAAGGAGCACTTGGAAGGTATTGGGCCAGACATGGACTCTGACAGTAGATGGGAAATCATCAGGAGGGGGGTGCTGGACGCTACCATCACCTGCGCAAGAATAAGACAAAAATGCAGTAGTTCCCAAAACCCTGCTGGTGGACCAGGGAGGTTCAGGAGGTGGTGAGGGGAAAGAAGGTGGCCTACAGGCAATTCAGCTCCTCAAAGAGTGAAAGGGATCAAGGGGAGTATGAGCTGATGGCCAGAAGGGCCACTAGGGTGGTGAGGGCAGCTAAGGCAAGGAAGGAGCAGAACCTGGCCAGGGAAATAAGGAGAGGGAGCAAGAGGTTCTTTTGATACATTGGGGAAAAATGAAGGGTGAAGGGGCAGATTAGCAGGATTAAAACAGGGGAGGGATGGGCACAAGACCCAGGGGAGCAGGCTGAGGTACTAAATGAGTATTTCACCTCAGTTTTCACCAAGGAAAATGAGGGGGCTGCATCACACTTGGGAGGAGATGGTGAAACTGAGGACGGGGGGGAGCCTTACCGATCGGCAGGTCTGGGAAGGAGGGGACATCACTGGCTGGTGGGGGGAAGGCGAAGCAGGGGGACAAGGTAGCTGAGGTGAAAATCATGGCAGAGAGAAAGTGAGGAAAGCCCTCAGGTCTCTTGTGATGGAGAAAGCACCAAGGCCAGATAAATTACATCCCAGAATGCTGAAGGAACTGGTGGATGTCCTGGTGAAACCCCTGGTGGAGCTGTTCAGCATCTCTCTGAGGACAGAGTGGGTGCCCCAGGACTGGAAGGTGGTGCATATAGTGCCTATCCACAAGGGGGGATCAAGGGAGGTGGCAGGGAACTACAGGCCCATCAGTCTGACATCAGTGGTGGGCAAGGTAATAGAGCATATTGTCAAGGAGAGACTGGGGGGACCTGGAAAAGTTGGGGTACCTGGATGATAGACAACATGGATTCATCCCAGGGCAATCATGTCAGACAAACCTTGTGGAGTTCTCTGACTGGGTGATGAGTGACTTGGACCTGGGTAGACCAGTGGACATCCTCTTTCTCGACTTCAGCAAGGCATTTGACTCTGTTCCTTACAGGGGCCTGTTGGATAAGCTGGGAGAAATGGGGTTGGGGAACCAGATGATCAGATGGATGGGCAATTGGCTCCAGGACTGGACCCAGAGGGTCGTGGTTGGTGGGATAGTCTCATCTCCAAGGAGGGTCATTAGTGGGATCCCTCAGGTATCAGTCCTTGGGCACCTCCTGTTCAGCACCTATGTCTCTAACATAAGGAAGGGTATCAGGAGTGAGATGAGTCTCTTTGCAGATGACTCAAAATTGGGGGGTGGTGGTGGATGGGGAAGGGGGAGGGTGGCCCTACAGGGGGATCTGGAGGCTCTGGAAAGGTGGTCTAGAAAATGAAAGCTGAAGTTCAATGCAGGGAAATGCAAGGTACTGCACCTGGGAGCCTGAAACCTGGGCCAAGTGTACACCGGGATGCTACAAGTCTCGATGGCTGAGAGGGACCTGGGGGTGGTAGTGGATGTCAAGATGAACAACTCGGAGACTTGTAGGAGGGCAGTGGCAAAGGCCAACAGGATGCTGGGATGCATCGCTAGGGGATCACCTCCAGAAGGAGGAAAGTGATACTTCCTCTGTATAACTGCTCGGTGAGGCCACACCTTGAGTACTGCATGCAGTTTTGGAGGCCACACTTAAAGAGGGACATTGAACTCCTGGAGAGGGTCCAGAGGAGGTCAACCAAAATTATTTGGGGCTTGGGGGACAGGACCTATGGGGAGAGGCTCGAAGAGCTAAATATGTACACATTGGAAGAGAGAAGGGACCAGGGGGACACGATAGAGGTCTTCAGGTACATGAAGGAGTAAATAGGGGAGGAGCAGTCTGGGCATTCTGAAGGAAGGCGGGGGGGCAACTAGAGGGCATGTTTGGAAGCTGGAGGGGGAGAGATTCAGGGGAGAAAGGAGGAGGTGCTACTTCACTGAGAGGGTGGTAGAGCCATGGAATACGCTGCCCGGGGGCTGGTGGAGGCAGAGATGGTGGAGGAGTTCAAGAGGGGGTGGGACAGGTACAGGGGAAGGGTTCTGGCAGCAAAATCCAGTGCAGTGAGAATATCTGGAACTGGCAAGGGAGAAGCCATAGAGGGAGAGGGGGGCAGCAAGGTCAACTCCCAGGATGGTGGCTGGACAAACAAGCAGACATGAAAAACTGTTAGGCCTACTCTGCTGGCATTTTAGTATGTAGTATGTAGTATGTTAGTATATTTGCACCTTTTGAATTCAGAAGCATACCGTCCCTCGTGAAAACAGTGCAATCAGTCAGGAAGGGATCACAGTTTTTTAACAGGGTTTACTTTTCTTTGCATTGCCAGTTGTCTAACCATTGCTTTAACTTCATTATTTCTTCAGTTTTTCTCAATGATGCTTTTTATTTATTTATTTAGTTTTTGTTAGTTGAGTAAGCCACGCTAGGCCAAATGCCTATTTTCAGGTGTGACCTGGAAAGAAAATACAATACAAATGTACAAATAACATTACATAAAATTATGCCCAGTTGGCACTGAGTCAGTGGTGACTCATGTATATATGCTGTGTAACGTGGTCCTCTGCTGACAACTGTTATAGCTCTTGCCTTAATTACCATGTCTGCTTATTGCTTTGTATTACCATTTATTTTTTAAATCCTGCTGCACAATTTTTGTGAAAACAATTTTTGTCTATGACCAAATGTAATTGTTAATTTGTATACCTTACATACCATTGTGTGTACTGTACTGTGTTGATGCTTCTCATCTGAAACTGTATTACTTTGATGTAACACTGTTTATAACCTCCCGGGTCGTGTCTGAAAATAGTCACAGCTTGTGTCTAGCACACCCACCCAGCTATCAAAAACTAAATAAATAAATTAATATATAAAATATACTTGTTGTTAAAACGATTGTAGTAATATTAAAATCAGATTAAGTCAGAAAAGGTGACAGTTGGATTGTGCACTGAAATGTTGTTTTAACTGAATTTTTAATTGAGCCTTTGTTCTTATACTTAATATCTCAAGGTAAGTCATTCCAATTTTAGGGCCCATATAAGCAATGCATTTCTGTCATAGTTTAGTCTTAAAAAATGGCAGCACCAATTTTCCAGAAACAGCAGGTCTTGGGGTTTCAGATCTTATAGTACACAGGGCAAAAAGGAGTTTTCTAAAACACCAAGGTTTACCTGAATTAAGTATACTAAACATAAAGACCCCCATATCAAACAGTCTCTTATCTTTTGGAGATAACCAATTAAGCATACTACAGTATATAAGTCACAACAATGTGTTAGAAGATTGATCTGGATGCAAGCCTGCATATGCTGTTTTAAATGGCGCCCTATTTAGTTAGGTCTGCATCACAAGCAGTCAAACTACAGAGCAGATATTCAGTCTAGTCATAAGCATACTCCGTGCTATTGACAACCTTGCTTCATTTGTTAACTACTATTGAATTTGATAAGATATTCCCAAGATATGATTTACAGTATGGCAAACATTATTGAGCTGAAGTGGAAAGGTTAGAAAGGTTAATGAAGGGTCCAGAAGCATCACAAGATACTTGAAAGAAGACGCATTTTCATTAAGTGTTCCATTCATGCTGTAAACACTAAGCTCTCCATCCAGATACGTAAGTTTATAGTTTGTTCCAAATTCCATAGCCCTAGTTTTGATAACATTCATTACCAAATTACTCTGCTTCATCCCATTTAATACAGCAGAAAAATCTGCGTTCAACACAAAATACAGCTCTTTAACAGTAGCAAAATGATTGTAAATAATTACATCACCAGCATATGTAAAAGATTGCTTTTCAAAGATAACTGAGGCAAAGTGTTAACAAAAACAGAGAATAATACATGTCCTAAGGTGGAACCCTGAGGCACACTTGAGAACAAAGATAGTAGATAGGACCTGGTGTTATGCAGCATAACTAACTGGTGTTGACTGAAAATACAATTTGAAAACCATTTTAAGACAACATGGGAATTTCCAACATAAGATAATCTATTAAGTAATAGGTTGTGGTCAACCAAGTCGAAGGCCTTGGTCAGGTCCATAAAGACTACACCAGTTAAATTTCCATTGTTCATTGCCAGGTGCATGTCATTTGTGAATCTGACCAAGGTTGTTGAGGTACCACACAGTGTCTAAATCTATGTTGTTCATTGCATAGCAGGCCATACTCCTCCAAGTAACCAATAACCTGTTCATACAGAACTTTCTCTAGAATTTTCTCAAGAGGGGACAAAATAGAGATGGGGCAATAATGATCAAGTTCAGAAGGGGTACCTTTTATGGCTGTATAGCAACAACTATGCTGATGTAGTGCTATTACATTGAAAAGGAGGCTCTGGAAGCATGTGGCTGTGAATGCAACATGGCTTATGTTCTTCAATGGAGTGGACATGAATTACACCTCTACAGTTCCTTTCCATTCTGTACACTGCAGTTCCTTAAGGTTTCTATTTTTCAGCACATAGGGCTTCTACTGCTCTGTGTAGCTACATCATTGCATCCAAAAAACATCTGACTGGCTTACCTTGGTACAATAGAGCCCATTTGTAAGAACACCCTGTTTGCCACAAGAAAATCATAAATGAGCTGTAAGTGGAGCTGCCAAAATACCACAATTAACAGTAAATGAAGCTGTGTGCTTTTCTTTACACTCTGTCAGAAGATGTAAGACAGTCAGATTTTGTATTAGGATGCTTTTACTGCTCTAAATTTTATCATTAAATACAGTTTGTTATAAACCAATATATTGGTTTGTTCAAAATGAGTACAACAATGTTTAGAAAATATTGAACCTTTATTAAAACCTTTCTCACTTTCTGCAAAAATAGTCTGCACTCTTGAGCTGTTTGCTGTGTGGAAAAGACAACTCATCTAGGTATGAGTTGAAAGCTTTGAAGGCCACTTGATGTCCCTGCCTCAGTTTGTCCATGGAGGTCTTTACCTCACTTAATGACAATGGTTCAGGGGTAAGTTGCTGGTTTTCTTCATCAATGCATATCTCCTTTCATATGACAATGTCTCTACATATGTCAGCCTCAGTGATATGCCTCTAGCCCTCGATCTCTCCTAATCAATCGAGACATAATGCACACATTCTTTGGTGCTCATCCTCAAATGAACACATTCTTTGGTGCTCATCCTCACTTCAACAATGTTCTCAATTGGTGGCATGTATTGTATGATGCTTTCAGTTTCTTGTGTAAGGCCTGCCTTTTTGAAACAGTGTACAATCGCCTCATGCTTTACTTGCCTCCATGCTGAATCAGAGCATTTGTATGCTGTCAAGGATGTTAATTTCCTGAGACAATTCATGTGCTTTAGCAGCTTTGTAGCATCCATGGAGATCAGCAGTTTCTCACCATTTTTATAAAAATTATGCTTAAAATTGCAGATTACCCAAATAAATAAATGCCTTTCTCATCACAACTGTAAATCACATCAGTGTGAATCTCATTAAGCAGCAAAGGGAGAACAGCTTCACTCCAGCTCAGAGCACTGCTGGAGTCAGTGTCCTGCTTCTCACCAAGGCAGCATTTAAAATGTATGCTGTGATGTTTTTTTACATTACACCTACTTGGAAGCATCCATTAGTTGTGAAAGTGAATCTCAGTCCATTGGCTAGCTGCTGTGTCTTGGCCAGTAAGAGCGGGTTATTGGTGGCAGTGTCTGTGGTGCATAAAACTTTGAACCAGCATAATAAAGAATTTTCAGTAAGCTTATCTTTACCTCCCCTTTCTATGGCTGCATAGCAACAGTTATGCAGAAGTAGTGTTAGTACATTGAAAAGGGGGCTCTGGAAGTCCATGGCTGCAAATGCACCATAGTTTGTGTCCTTCCATGGAGTGGACATGAAATACATCTCTCTGCATCCTCTCCATTCTGTACAGTGTGGTTGCTGCCCCCCCCCCCGCTGCACTATTTTCGTGCGCCGGTACTGATACCTAAACACATATTTTCCCTAATTACTACAATGTAAAAAATCTGCAATTGTAGAGAGCTAGATAATCAGCTGCCATTTTAGAATTTAATGCTCTTTACCTTTATTGCTGGTGTTCTCAGTGGTTTTGTCAGGTTCCAGTTTTTCAGCACATAGTAGTAGTAGTAGTAAAAACTTTATTTTTATACAGGAAAACATGTCATTTAAGTCAAATGACCCAGTTTGCAAGACAGTCCTATTTGTCTCTTACAATTTTAGCTATACAATTAATTACAATAAAAACACACTTAAAACAAATTACCACATAACATGTTGACAATACCCTTTTATAATCCACAGTAATCAAGTTACAAGTACTAAAATACAATAATATACACTTTGATAAAAGCCCTGACTAATTATTTAGTCCTAGCAATTTGATTTTTAAATAGTTTTAGTAACATGGACAGCAGAAAAAGTTTATTTTTTCTATCTCCTGGGAAAACTGTGCAAATGTTGGAGATGCACATGCTGAATAGGGTTGTGTATTCCAATACTTAGCAGCTTGGTAACATAAAGCCCCTTCCCCATGTTTATTCTTAACCAATGGGATCGGTATATTATTTACATAGGCTGACTTTTTTGTTTTCAAGGTTATCATGTTATCCCTAGCAAACAATTTATTGCTAATATAATGTCCTGAATAATCAACAGAATATCTATATAAGAATCTTTGACACATAATTACATGCTTGATATCAAGTCGCTACCACTGTAAGGTAGTTAACAAGACACAGTGGTGAGTTCTCACATCACACTGTAGGACATACCTTGCCACTCTATAATAAACCTTTTCCAATGTATTTAATAATGTTTTGTTTGCTGTTCTATACAAGAGCCCACCATATATCTGTACAGGTACCACTAATTGTCCTGCCACCCTTTTCCTATTCTGTTTAGATAAGCACTTAGTTGTTATTCACAGTTCCCCTACTCTTCTGTTTACCCTGTCTATTAGTGCAGTTATGTGTTCCTTAAGCGACATGTCCACTTCAAAAGTAACACTCAGAAAGGTATAGTGATTCACCTGTTCTAAGTATTCCTCCGTATCTACCTTTATTTTAATTTGAGCATTCTTTTTTTGTTTAAGATTGAAATGCAAAAGCTTTGTCTTCTTAGTGTTCATAAAAAGTCCCTACCTGGTGAACCACTCCCTCAAACCATCAAAATCAGCTTACATTTTTTTCTTCAAGCTCTGTAACATTCTGATCTGCTGTTATTAAAGCAGTATCATCCGCATGTGGTCTTACCTGAGAGTGTCGCACAATTGATAACAAGCTGTTATTAAATATTAAGAACAACAGGGGCCCAAAAATGTACCCCTGTGGTACTCCCCTCTTCATGTCTCTTGTGGATGAAATACATACTGGGAATGATACCCTTTGTGTGTGACCATCCAGGTAATATCTCAACCATCTCCAAGGTCCCTCTGTGATACCCCTAATTTCTGCTGTTTGAAATAGGAGGGAGTGGGCCACCAGGCTGAATGCCTTGGACAAATCAATAAAAATCACTGCTGTCTCAAGTCCAGAATGGATAGATGTATTTATTAAATTGCTAAACTCTAATAAGACTGAAGTTGTTGAGTTTTTATTTTTGCTTTTTGACATTACCTGTTTTTAATTGTTATGTTTTTTTTTAGTATTTTTTCATTAATCCAAGATAGCCTAGCCTGATTTCTTTTCTTTTTTTTTTACATTTTGGTATGTGGGTGTCACAGATGTTGTTGAAGGTCTCATTAAACTACTGTATTGATGTATCTAAATCTGGTATGAGTAGACATCTCTCCAACTTCTCTCTTTCAACACTTATTAAAAACTCATCCTCTATAAAACATTCTCATGTCTCTTACCCAGGTATAATTCAAGTTATCAAAATTTCCCTGTTCTGATGAAATTAATAAAATTCCCCATATAGGGTTATGATCTCCCAGATACAGGGACAGAAGACCTACTTTTTCTACCATTATTGAGGAAGAAACAATTAGTAAATCTAGTATGGCACCTATTGAGTAATATTGGTATATCTAGTGGGTTCCTCTACATGTTGACTTACTCCAAGGATTGAAATAGTATCCTTTAATTGATTTCCTCGAGGGCCTAACCAATTACAGTTTAAATCTCCCATTAAAATTAATTTCTTGTCTCCAAATACACTGTACATTTTGTTTATCACACTTTCTATTAATCCCATTTTTTTTTTATTTAGTATTTTTGGTGGTAGGGCTCTTCACCAGGTATCTGCCCTGGTCATGGCCCCTGGCCTTACACCTACTGTCACTGCTAGGTCCCCTGGTCACCCCCCAGCTTCCCTCCCAAAGGCAGGGCCTTGGAACTGGTCCCCTAATCCAGTCCATGGAACAAGTACAGTGACGTGAAAAAGTATTTGCCCCCTTCCTGATTTTCTCTATTATTGCATATTTGTCACACTGTATGTTTTCAGGTCTTTAGACAAAATATAATATTAGATAAAGGGAACCTAAGTGAACAAATAACACTTTTTTTTTTTACTTATTTCATTTATTTAATGAAAAAAGTTAACCAACACCAACTGGCACTGTGTGAAAAAGTAATTGCCCCTAGTTAAATCAACCCAATTAAAGGGATAATTAGAGTCAGCTGATTGAACACAGCCAGGCTTGATTACAGCCAGCCCTGCTCAATATAAACCTCACTTATTTTGGCCCTACCGTCAGAGTCACATTGCCAGCACAAAGATTCAACAAGCACATTATGCCATGATCAAAGGAAGTTCCTGAAAAGATCAGAAAAAATTTGTTGCCCTCTATCAGTCTGGAAAGGGTTACAAAGCTATTTCTAAGGCTCTGGGACTCCATCGAACCACAGTGAGAGCCATAATCTCCAAATGGAGAACACTTGGAACAGTAGTGAACCTTCCCAGGAGTGGGCGGCCTGCCAAAATTACTCCAAGGGCGTGAAAAATCATCCAAGAAGTCTCAAAGGATCCTAAAACAACATCCAAAGAACTGCAGGCTTCTCTTGCCTCAGCTAAGGTCAGTGTTCATGACTCCACAATCAGAAAGAGACTGGGCAAAATGGGCTTCATGTGAGAGTAGCAAGGCGGAAACCACTGCTAACCAAGAAGAACATAAATGCTCATCTCTCATTTGCCAAGAAGCACCTGGATGATCCACAAGCCTTTTGGGAAAATGTTCTATGGACAGATGAGTCCAAAGTGGAACTTTTGGACAACATGGATCCCATAATGTCTCAAGAAGCAAACACAGCATTCCACAGTAAGAACACCATACCAACAGTCAAACATGGTGGTGGTAGTGTGATGGTGTTGGGATGCTTTGCTGCCTAAGGACCTGGATGACTTGCCATAATTAAAGGAACCATGAATTCTGCTCTGTACCGGAAAATTCTTAAGGAGAATGTCCAGTCATCCTTCCTCAGCTGAAGCTGAAGCTGAGTTGGTCATGCAGCAAGACAATGATCCAAAACACAAAAGCAAGTCCACATCAGAATGGCTAAAAAGAAGTAAAATTAAAGTTTTGGAGTGGCCTAGTCAAGTCCAGACTTAAATCCAATAGAGATGCTGTGGCAGGACCTGAAACGAGCAGTTCATGCTCGAAACCTACCAAATGTTACTGAATTAAAGCAGTTCTGGAGGAAGAGTGGGTTAAAATTCCTCCACAGCGATGTGAAAGACTGATATTGAATTATAGGAAGTGTTTGGGTGCAGTCATTGCAGCTAAAGTGGCATAACCAGTTATTAAGTGTAAGGGGCAATTACTTTTTCACACAGTGCCAGTTGGTGTTGGTTAACTTTTTTTCATTAAATAAGTGAAATAAAAAAAAAAACAAGTGTTATTTGTTCACTCAGTTTCCCTCTATCTAATATTACATTTTCTCTAAAGACCTGAAAACATCCAGTGTGACAAATATGCACTAATAGAGAAAATCAGGAAGGGGGCAAATACTTTTTCACGCCACTGTATCTGGTTGGGGGATCCTAGCAACAGTGGCTAATTGAAGCCCAGGGAGGGCTTCATAGAGACGGAGGCCCCACCTGGATTTTTCTTGAATGGTTCCCCTGTGGAACCAGGTGTGTGCAATGATGCAAGCTGAGGGAGTGTCTGCATGCATCCATGCATGCTCCCCTCAGAGCATCTGCACCCAGCTCCCCCATGCTCTCGCCCAACGCCGTGCACCCCAGCTTCTGCCAGGGGGCAATGAGACACTGATGCTGTGCTTCCCCCTCCCCAGAGAAGGAGAGCAGTCCTTCAGATGCTCAATCCTTCCCTTCCCTTCCCCTGCCAACCCCAGACGGCCTGTGCTCGTTCCCAAACATGGGTCAGCAGCGTGACATGAGGTGTGGCATCCAGCACCTCAACCCTCAGCACCACCGGGCCAGCCATTAATTCCAGTTTTGATTTAGGGGAAATATATAACTACAAAAACAATTTTTTTATTTACTTACCTTAACCACCAAGCATTAAATATTATTTTCACTACTAATAATTATGTCTGCATTGCTGAGACTACTTGTAATTTATGCAATAGGTGTGAGACCAAAAGCCATTGAATAAATCCATTTATTTCCACATATGTGGAATAAATCTAACCACCCTAGATTTATCCCACATATGTGGGATAAATGCAAACTGTCAATCAAAGCTTTTTTGTTCACTTTTTTGACAAACAAATGTGAATAACTTTAAAACGAAAAATGATAGCATAGTACTGTGAGCACGAAAAATGTTCTGGACAAAAATATCTACAAAATGAGTGGTGTTTCATTTATAGATACCTTTTAGTTTTTTTTATAATTAGCAAAAAACAGCAAAAAATCCTATTTTCTTTTCACTTTTCAGACAAACAAATATAAATAACTTTAAAATGAAAAATGATAACATGGTACAGTGAGCACGAAAAATCTTCAGCATAAAAATATCTACAAAATGAGTGGTGTTTCATTCAGAGATACCTTTTAGTTTTTTCAAAATTAGCAAAAAACAGCATAAAATTCAGTTTTCTTTTCACTTTTTCGACAAACAAATGTGAATCACTTTAAAACTAAAAATGATAGCATGGTACTATGAGCACAAAAAATGTTCAGCATGAAAATATCTACAAAATGAGTGGCATTTCATTAATAAACACCTTTTAGTTTTTTTTTATAATTAGCAAAAACAGCATAAAATTAAATTTTTGTTTCACTTTTTCATCAAACAAATGTGAATAACTTTAAAACAAAAGGTAGCATGATACTGTCACCATGACATTTGTTCAGCAAGAAGTTCTCTACAAAATGAGTGGTGTTTCATTTAATAGCAACCACCCGCTAGGCGGACATACACCAGGAAAGTTAACCAAAAGTCCCAGAAAGTCCCAGACATTACCATTTAAAAAGAACATAAACAGTCAAAACCAAATGTTCCCACACTGATAAGAAGCATCCCTATTGCATAATGAAATATACAATGGTAGAGCTGTCAGATAAATGATTTATCTACTAGAGCGTTGGACTCGGACACCTCACTCGTGGCTTACGCCACTCGTGAAGTTCCCCGAGGTCAAACAGCACTTGTGTAGATAAATCATTTATCTGACAGCTCACCATTGTATATCCCATATATATACTACAACACCACAACCTTTTTTAGCTTTATCTTGATAAAATAATGAGCAACCTGGGAGTATAAATTTGTCATCATTCATCCTGTTTGTTAACCACATCTCTGCTAAACCCATTACATGTGGAGCTTGCTCTACTATCATTAAATTTAATGTGTCCATTTTGTTTCCTATAGTTATCATGTAATATCTTGATTTTTTTAATTTCTTCAGGACCTGGGTTCAGTTCAACATCTCCCCCCAAAACAAGTAAAAATAATAAAGCAGCATTTCCCAGTTGTCCCTGTAACCTTTTGTACTGGTTATATGGATTTAAAATGTGTACCTTGCAGTGCAGGTCTCTCACCCTTCAGGCATTTGTAAATGCATTTCTTCTTTTCAAACTATTGTCTGCCATTTGTTTCATCAAATTATGTGGAGGACATTAAGCTCCCAATTTCCTATCATTTCCTGCTGCTAGGTTTGCGAGGCTTGCAAGGCAGGGCCACAGCACAAAACTTATCGTCATTAAATCCATCACTGCATCCAGATTTAAAACTTCTATAAAATGAATATAATTTGCACATATTACCCCTCTATCCTCTAAAAACCTATTCACTTGTTTATTTTCCTCAAAGCTTCCACCCCCTGTGTTGTTCTTTCCTGGTTTCTCTATGAGTTGCTGCTTGCGCCACTCACACTTGTGCTAGGCATGTAGTGCAGGGCTTTATACTTGCTGGCCCCTCCTCCTGGGTGGTCCCGCACTGCTACTGACTCACCGCTGAGTCCCCTCCCTATTGAGCAGCCAGGAACCAGTTGTTAAAGTTATGTCAGGAACAGCACAAGGAGTTCTTATGTCCCCCAGTTCAAAATAGCAATGTGGCAAACAGGTAATTATGGAGGCAGTCTCTGAAATTACTTACTGATTTCTGACATTGTTGGTATTGCCACTCCGTTCTTCTGTCTACCGCCTGTGATGACTCTTGTCTCTAATGCTCTGTTTTACTCATCTGACTTCAATTACATCATTGTGTCCTCCATCAGTGCCATCTTATAGATAGTTGTTTACAGGTATGTCTGCCGCAATATGTTGTTACCACCGGCCATTAATATTTTGGAACTTCACAAATACATAGATCATGTTATGTGGAAGGGTTACTGCTGACATACATAAAGACAAATGAAATGTAAGCAATTCAGCCCTCCTCCCTCTCATCCATCCATTCATCCTACAGTATACAGGTTACATAATGTATATCCCCTAGCATGACACGGAAGTTCAGGTAGCAGCTGTAATCCACCCAACTAGCTGTAATGACATACATCATGGACTAGAAGTTCTTTTTGACAGCAAGGGTGGTGGATGCATGGAATAACCTACCTCATGAGATAGTGGGAGCATCAACAGTGGGAGGATTTAAACATGCATGGTATAGGCAAAAGGGAATCCTAGAAGTGGGAAGAAGAGGCTAAAGTCAATGACCAGATTGGGCCCATAGCTGCCAATTAAGGTAAGAAAATTGGGCAGTCTGGATAGGACTGGCAGTCCTTATCTGCTGACAATCTCAATGTTTCTATGTTTCTAGAAGCAGCAGACAAGTAACATTTCATGGAGCCTAGCTTTCACCGAACTGATTAAAAATCACACCGTAACATCACAGTAATATTGCTATAGCAGAAACTTTACAAACAGATGGGGCAAGCTTACACAGCTGCATTGCCTGTTATCTGTAGAAAGACCCTTGATTCAGAAATATGTGATTGATGCAGCAGTGATGAGACCCAATCATTGCAGCAGGTGCCAGGGTGACTGGGAGAGGGGACTCTTGCTTGGCTGGGACATGTATCTGTCAGCTGGGACATGGAGCACCAACCAGCAAGCACCATCCTGCTGCATCCTGAGGAACAACATAAGCAATGAGCCTCTCTCCAGCTCCTACAACCAGTATATAATCTGTACCAACTGCCAGAAAGTGATGTGAACAAAGTAAAAAAAAAATGCAAGGAATGATGAGGAGCCTATAATTCTCCTCAGGGGGCTGACATGCTGTCAAGAGGGATTCCTGCTGCAGGAAAAGTAACAGACTGACTGTGCTTTCTTTGAGTATTGGCAAGTAATGCTGCTGCAAACATCCCCTGCATGTTTGTAATCTGTTTCATATTCATGTTTCTGAACTTACAAATAAACCTGCAAGCACTGAATTATCTCCTTTGCCTGGCTGCACTGATAAGGGGCTTTAACTTGGAACTCAGGAGTTTACAATCAACTGCAAAATGAAGCCTGTCTCTGTCTACTTTACACTTACTGTGTTTTTTTATCTCATTTTATTTACTGTATGTAGCAGTGCCTTATGTTCACCAAACTCTGAGTGTACTTGATCCAGACATAAACTTTTTTCTTAAGTGCTCTACTGCTGTTGTTGAAGTCCCTGATCAAAAGTGTTGTTGCAAATGTTCTGGGTCTGCCAAGGTAAAAAAAAATATTTGCACTGCAAAGATACATCGGTGATTTCATTTTTCTATAATCTGATTTGGCAGTAAGCTCTGGTGGTGCCATATTTATTAGAGTGGTGCAAATGAATTAAAATTGGTGAGCTGTGCAAAGTCAAAAGTTCATTGTCTGCAAGCCAAGCTTGGGTTTGTTGAAATTCCAGGGTTCAGCATATCATTTTATTTATGGTTATAGGTTACATATCATTAGAAGCATTGAAGGCTATCATGGATTTAAAATTCATTGCTGGTAAAACAAATACTTTTTACAAGGATGAGTCAGATTTAAATACCCAAGACTGATGGTCTTTCATATGGATTATACGAGATGTCAATCACTGTTGTTTTTTAAAGTATCTTTTTCCTCTGCATTTGGTACCTCTGCTGTGGGGGGAGTGTTGGACTAAAACACTGTGATAATTTCAAACTACTTCCACACATTACACAGTAAAAGAAACTGTATGATTTGGCATTTTCCCTGTAAAACTAGGGCAATTTCCCTATGTTTTCCTGTACATTACGTTGTTTCCTATGGAAGCCTAATTGCTGTATTTTCCCATATAACCAAGACAAGTCTAAGAGAAGAATTCCCCTGAAGATTGCTGCTAATCCCTGTCAAATATAATTTTGCATACATGTTAGCTTTGACCAGAACTTCTTTATAAACTGGTACAATGAAAGCTGTCTTTCATTTTTTTGGGATGTATGCCTGTAATCAAATATCTATTATACAAGTGAGTCAAGGGTGCAGCTATTAGATGAGTGGACAGTTGTAATAGCTCTGATTTTTTAAATGACAGTACAGCCACAGCTACATTAAGACTATGGAAATAAAACTAGGTCTTACAGAATCATTCTAAAACGGAGCATCTTCTATTAATAAATCACCTCTACAGGAATAAGAATTGTCACCAATTTTGTAAGAAGTCAAATCCTTAAACTTTGTATTGAAGGCACTGGCTTTGTTAACAGGATCAGAATCCATTTGCCATTCATTAAAATCTCTTTGTACCAGTAAAATTTCTGAACAAATTCAGGTATTTCCCTACACTTTTATTTTAGCTCCTAATTTAGCAAACACCTGTTCAATTTCTGTTTCACTTCTTCTATTAATGTTGTTCACACCCACATGTATTAGTATAAGTATATTTCCTTCCTTTTTTTCCTTTTAAAATGTTATCCAAGTTCTTTGTGATGTCTTTCACTTGTGCACCAGATAGGCAAGTTATAGTTATTTTCAGTTTGTTCTTTTTACACACAGCCCTGTTGATGCATCTCACCATAGAGCTCCCTATTATGCACATAGTATCATGACAGCTATTAGTTTCCATGTCTGTAATGTCATTATTCACAGTTGACAGTGGGTTGAACCTGTATTTGCTTTTGAAGTCTTGCTCTACCACAGTTTTATGTATTCTTGCCCTCCTGCCCATCTTAGCACCCTTTCTTGGTTGAACTATACACCATTATTCTTTTTCATTCTCAGTCTCCTTGTTTCTAATTTCTGTTGTTCGTCCTGCACATACTGTGCCAGGCTAATTTATTTCCATCGCTCCCTGGCCCTTGTTATGATCTACTAGTTGGATATTGCAAATCACATTATCCACAAATGATTTGAGACCTCTTATTTCCTTGAGATTGCTGATTTCAAGCCTTTATTTAATTTTCCATTTCTTTAACTTTTTCACACTGGGTATATTGTTCTATAGTGTACTGTAACTCCTGCATTTGCCTAACAATTACAAACATAACACATTTTTTTTACCTCCAATAGCCTTCCCCCCTCTACAGTGTGCACCTCCACACAGTCTATAAGTTAGTTCGCAGTAAGATATGCAAATGTTTAACTCACTCTTGGCAATCTTCCATGGCCCTCTGGCCTCCCTTAGCTGATACTGGCAGACACAAGCCTCTGCCCTTGTTGGTGTCTGCCCCGTGCTCGACACTACTCAAACACAAAGCAGAGTGAAAGGTAATGCTGACCTTTATCCTCCAACATTGCACTGTTAGCACAATCATGATTTCCACAATTTAAACAGAAATGGTCTTATTCTTTGCTCTGGCAGCTCTTCTACTCTAGCTACTCTGTAAGGTGTGCTGCAAACTAAAATGAAACACTTGTTTGCATTTAGGCTTCACTTTTGTTAAACTTTTGCTATCAGAGGAAGGAGGTATCTGACTTAAGCAGCTAGAACATTTTTAACCTGGTGATACTATACTACTAGTCACTGATCATTTGATTGGCCCCAGCTGATCTGGATAGAGGTTAGGAGCATTCAGGAAGATGTAGAGAGGCATAAAAGGACTCTGATCCAAGCATCCAGTTGTGTGAGTGTCCAAGCGCATAAGTCCCCAGAGCAGGAGTGTGGATCAGACTAAGGAGTGTCTGCAGGGTGTCTGCTGGGAGAATGTTTGAATGCAGGGGGTCTGAAAGTTACAGCTATCTGACTGCAAAATTCTAAGTGACAAAGGAAGAAGTGTAAGGGATCCTAGATATACCTTATCTGGTATAGTGTAATACAGCAATTAATAAATGTACAACTGTGTAACTGTATAACGTGTAATTTGGACAACTTCCTATCTAGGGTAGTGTACTGTATTAAAGAGAGCAGCTGAAAGGGATTATGACATGTAAAGGTTAGTGCAGGACAGCGTGTATTATATTGGTGGAAGGGTGTATTACAGTAGGTATTGAAGGAAGAGTAACAACAGGCAGTATAGAGCACAAGGTCCTTGGGGAGATGGTCAGCTGCAGGGACTATGGCATACTTATCTCACAGGCTGCACTCTGGAGAATAGCACACTGCCCTGTATGTAGAAAATTTATGAAGGTCCAAGGTCAACTAGAATCACCATAGGAAGAGACAGCCAAGTTGCATTACCAGCTGAGTTGGTACCCACAGACACAACCTAGACCTCCACACACACTCCCTCCCAGAGTTCCACTGGTCTGGGGGACTGAAGGGTGGTGAGTAGAAAGAAGAGCATTGGGAAAATCATATGGATATCATCCAAAATCACCAAATCCTGACTGTGAATACTTTTGCATCACTGCAGGAGGTGAGGTACCTGCCTTCTACTGGGGGAGGTCTCAGAGCAGATCAGTAAGAGTGAACATAATTACTTGGTGGTACACAGGGGAGAGAAAAGGAATCAGGTATCAAGGAGAATCCTTGTAGTAGGGGACTCTATGATTAGAGGGGAGGTGAAGTTGGTGGGGGAAGGGGATGTGGTGATTAGATAGCTATCAGGTGCATCAGCTATTGAAGATATGGATAGGATAAGGATAGGGATAGGATAGGATAGGATAGGATAGGATAGGATAGGATAGGATAGGATAGGGAGGATGGTAGGGAAAAGACAGAACCATAGAAGTTGTCACAGACAAGGACCTCTTGGCCTTCCTAGTCTGACCTATATTCCCTACCTACCATGTCACGGCAGACCCTGCTTGATCTCTGGTTTTCTCCTCCCTTTGTCTAACTTCTATGGTCCCCTTGTGTCTATTCCATGCATGCTTGAATCCTGTTACCATTTTAGCACCCACCACCTCTGCTGGGGGGCTTTTCCAGGCATCCACCACTCTCTCCATGAAGAAGTATTCCTCACATCTCCTCTGAGCTCCCCCCCAGCTTCATAGAGTGACCCCCTTGTCCTGGAGCATCTTTCTGTATGGAAAATGCTACCTTCATGTATCTTATTAATACCTGTGAGGTATTTGAATGTTTCTATCATACACCCCGTTTCTCATCTTTCCTCTAGATAGTGCATATTTAGCTCCCTGAGTCTTTCCTTGCAGGGTTTTTGATGCTGGCCCTACACCATTTTGATAGCCTTCCTTTGTATTGCCTCCACCCTATGTATGTCATTCTGGAGGTGGGACCTCCAGAGCTGGACACAGCATTCAAGGTGGGTTCTCACCAGTGATCTATACAAGAGCAGTACTATCTCCCTCTTTCTGCTGGTGATGCCCCTCCCTATGCACATGAATATCCTGCTAGCTTTCCCTACTGCCTTGTCACACTGCTTGGCTACCGTCAGGGCATCAGAAATGATTACCCCAGGCCCCTTTCCTGTTTTGATGTTGCTAATACCTGCCCCCTCAATTGATATGATGCCCTTGCATTTTTGTGCCACAAGTGCATGATTTTGCACTTTCTTGCATTGAAACCTAGAAGCCATTCCCTTGACCATTCTTCCAGCTTTTTCAGATCATCACTCATTCTTTCCACCCTTCATGTGTGTCCACTCTGTTGCAGTTTTTTGTATTCATCTGTGAATAGGTATACTTTCCCTTCCAGGCCTTCTACAATTATGCCAATAAAGACATTGAAGAGGACGGGGCCTAATGTTGACCTCTGTGGCACCCTGCTGGTCATCTTGCCATCTCCAGAGAGGACATCATTTACTACCACCCTCTGACTTCAATTTCTTAACCAAATTCTTACCCATTTTTCTAATTTTAGACCCACTTCTAGGTTGCTCAGCTTGCTCACCAGTCTTCTATGTGGAACGGTGTTGAAGGTCTTACTGAAATCCAGGTAGGCCACATCTGCCACTCCTCCCTGATCCACTTTTCTGGTCACCCAGTCAAAGAACTTGATAGGGTTTGTCTGGCAAGACCTCTCCCCTGTGAAACCATGTTGCCTTGGATCCTGTAATCCACTGGTTACAAGGCATTCCCCAATCTGTTCTTTTGGTAGTGATTCTGTTACTTTACCCAATACTGAAGTCAGGCTGACAGGTCTGTAATTTCCTGCCTCCTCGCTATTTCCATGTTTGTGTAATGGAGTGTGAAAGTGGCCCTTAAAATCCCTTTCAAATGATTTGTTTTTTTAGTTTATTTATTGGGTCCTCCTCCTGACTGCAGAATGAGTTGAAGGAGCCCATGAGGACACAGCAGTGCCAGATAGTGTCTCCAAGTCACCCACCATATGGATCAGTGGTGGGGTGGCTAGGGAGATAAGGTAGCACCAGTCATATTTTATGATTAAACAGTAGGGTTTTCACTTTGGAATTTTCATTCCCTCCTTGGTACTAGCAGGGCAAGCAGTGCTGCTGTTGTTGACAAGAGAGGGGAGGGCCATGAAATTTAAGGCTGGCCCGTAGTAAGCACAGAGGGATGAGATAACAAAATGGGATCAAAATAAAAAAATTGTTTCACATATTAAAGAATGAGAACAGGGGTTAAAAGATTGGGAAAGCTATTTCCCCTCCTTTTTACTTGTGTTTTTGTAGGTTTCAGTCCTTGTGGCTAGAGGTTTAGGGTTGTGCTGGTGGGAGATCATTTAGCTTCTGACTTTCTAGGGTTGGCTACACCAAGTTTCCCTTCTTTTAAAGGGAATAGTTTACTCATTTCAGTCCCTGCATTCCTACATGGAGCTTGTAGAGTTCTGCATTACTGCATCGAGTTCTTTCAAATGGAATAGCATATGCTCAATTAGGTCCCTGCATTCCAGAATGGAGTCTGCAGGGCACATTAAGTCCTTCTTCTCAGCTGTTTTTCCTTTTTGTTTATGTTTACATGTGGGATTATGTTATGTATATTAGTGGATATCCATGTAGAGGGTTTGTGATATGTGCAATAGTTTTAAATGTTATTTATGTGGGGTTATGGAGTTAATTAGTAAATTAGGGGTAATTGGTTGACAGTCAGGTTATCCCCTGGGTGTATAAAAAGGTTATCTTGAGCCCAGGAGGAGGGTTCTTCTTCATTTTGTTCCAGGCAGCTGATGTGGAAGGTTGTGCTGCTCCATGGTAGGCTACCTGAGCATGTATTTCTCTTTCCCCATTATTGAAAAGGTTGCAGAGTCTGATTTGATTTGGGGTCCTGCCCAGCTGGTAGGCACCAAATAGTGAACTGTTTTTGTGCTACAATGTGGGGTTTACCCCTGAGGTTTGTGTTTTTAATGCTGTGAACTGCCATCATGAACTATCAAAGCTGAAAATAGTGATCATGACAAGATCTGGCTAATAAGGCTGGGTTGTGAAAAGCAAATTTTAGTTGTCATCTAGTCACGTCCCATGGCTCTCCACCCACAGTTGGTGTCAGAACTGGGATTTTTAGTGCAGGTGCCATACCTTGTATGAGACAATGAAGACTGGATAGTTCTTAGCCCAATGAAGAGGGCAGGCATAGGTCAGCTCCATGTCAAAAGGGTGACTCTTTTATGGCAACTACAATTATGGTGACAGCAATTTATTAAAACTGAAAACGATGACTGTTATTTTTAGTGACCGCAGTTATGACGATGTTTGCTTTTTGTGGGGGTCTTTGCCCCTGGCACCCTCCATTGTGGGAGGGGCTTCGCCCCCCACATCCCACCTTACTTACATAGCTAACTCTGAGGTTGTAGCACCTCGGGGGGAAGCTATCACAACAGTAACTGTGGTTGCCAACATTTCCAGTCACTGTTTTCAGCCTTGCCAAATTGCCATCACCATACTTGTAATCACCATAAAAGATTCACCCTTTTGACTTGTTACTGCTTAAGTCAAGCTCAGAGTCAGCTGTTTAGTGATCTAGTTACAGTGGTTACCAGAAGGAAGTCACAGAAAGAGGCAGAGGTGATGATTCAACATAAAATGGGGGATGAGGAGACTAGATCAGGGGCTAATATGGCAGCCCTGTTTAATGCCTTTTAAGTAGAGGAGGCACAGAAGGCAGATATAGTGAAAGGAGAAGGTCCAGCATTAACTGTTCCTGATGATATATCTGGTCTCAAGTGGTGGCTAGCTATTCAGCACACTGAGGCAGAGAGATGGAGAGCAGAAAGTGAGGAATAGCACTTAGCAGGACTCCAAAAACAAGATGAAAAGTATCATGCTGCTTTACAAGATCTCCAGGGAAGAGGATGTGAAATACCCAGTACCCCTGCAGGAATTTCACAAGAGAGTGCTGGAAGAGCCATAGTGGTTCCCACAGCCATTCCAGTTATTAAAGGCATGAGGCTGACCAAATTATCTCAGTAAGACAACTTGAAGCCTATTTGACAACCTTTTGGAGGGTGGCTAGCACCTGTCAGTGGCCACCAGCTCATTGGGTCATAAGGTGAATACCTTATTTAATGGGAAAAGCTCAAATGGCCCATAGTAATCCGAGTGTCCAGGAGGCTGAAGATTACAGTTGAGTGGAAGAAGCAATCCCTCAATGCTATGACATAAGTAAAAAGACTTATTGACAGAGGTTTAGGAGGTTCCAATTTCAGCCAGGAGACAATCCTAGAGAGGTATACACTTAACTCAGTGATCTGTTCTGAAAATGGTTTCATGTTCAAACAAAAGTACAGCAGTACTCAGTACACTGGTGCAAATAAATAATTTATTTTGCTAAAATGCAGATCAATTAAATTAAAGTGTACAGAGCACAAACAGATATCCTGCAAAATTCACACACAAAGCTACCCTAGCGCTTCGACTCTGAATTACAGTCTTCCTCAGGGGGTGTGGCTTAGAGGAAAGGCATACAATTGATATCATCATTTCTCATTAATATTCATGAGATAAAACTAAAACACCTGCTAAACACCTGAATAGTGACTAAAACTAGTTAATAACTAATAAATTACATTTGTTCCTCTTTTTCATATTGCTACATTAATTTAAATACAAAAACTTTGAAGAAGGATTTTTCTAATCTACTAGCACCTAATGCAAACATCACTTATTAATAAATTTATAAAGAACACAGTCTACATGCTTTATGCTGCTAAACAAAACTTAAGCTAATTTTCTTAAGATTGAATGCATTTGGTGCAGGAAAAAATACATACAAAAGGTTTCTCAAGACCAAATAAAACCTCACAGGATCTATACTACTATAAGGAACATAAGAGAACCCCTTGGACTGGAGGTCCCGGAGGGGAGAAGGTCATGGAGGGTGGGGGAATGGCACGGGAGGGAGCTCATCGATGACCCGTGGATTAGGGGGTAAGCAATCTAGGGATTGGGGGCAGGGGGATAGGGAGGAGGGATCAGGGTTTGAGAAAGAGAGAAAGTCCCTTAGGATAGAGGTAAGAAGGCAGGCTCAGACAGGGTTTCAAGAGCCATCTGTCCCAACTTATGTCCTTGGCACTACCAATGGCAAATGTTAGACTGAGTTTATGGAACCTCAAAGGGCTCAGGGGTAGGCGCAAAAAATTGGTAATCTTGAGACATTTGGATCATCTGGGAGCTCATATTGTGGCTCTACAAGAAACACGTCTTCTAATAGAGGAATTGAATAGCCTCAAGCGATCACGGGTGGGACAGGTTTTTGGGGTGGGCAAAGAGAGGGCGTCAGGAGGAGTAGCGATTTTAATTAGGAAGTCTTGTTTGTGTAGTATTGAACAGGTGGTTACAAGAGAGGATGGTAGAGGGATATACATCTCGGGCTTGCTATATGGTAGGGCCACTTCGGTGGCTTCTGTATATGGTCCGACGCTTCCCAATGCGGAGTTTTTCACTTCAATAGAGGGGGATATAGTGGGTCTCCCAGGGTATGCTCTTATTTTGACAGGTGACTGGAACGCTTTTGTCGATAACTGGAAGGATAGGATTCCACCGGCGAGAGGACCCTTAACAAAGGCCCAACTAGCCTTGGGGAAACTGTTAGAGGTTTTGGCTCTGGTGGACCCGGCACGGACTTATACTGGTGGGGGTAGGAGCATGACATTTTACTCATCTGTGCATAAGACTCAATCTTGTATTGACATTTTTTTGGTAAATAGGGAGGTACTTATGGGAATAAA
The DNA here is from genome assembly GCA_016271365.2 of Neoceratodus forsteri. Lineage (NCBI taxonomy): Eukaryota > Metazoa > Chordata > Ceratodontiformes > Ceratodontidae > Neoceratodus > Neoceratodus forsteri. Next base: position 54,848,765 of record CM057451.1, on the reverse strand, counting down.
GGGTCTAACGATGGAAGGTAGAATTTTTTCAGATCACTCCCCGATCTCTTTAGTTTGGGAACCGAAAGTGGGCCCACCTAGACCTTTTCATTGGAGGCTGAGTGATTTGTTAATGACTGAACCTGCGACTAAGGACAAGCTCGAGGGAGCATTGCTGGATATTATCCAGCAACAGTTACCCATGATGACAAATAGGAAATTGTCCTGGCCAGCTTGCAAAGTACTCTTGGCAGGGGTAGCCCAGGAACTGGCAGCTCTGAAAAATAGGCAGAGGAGGCCAAAAGAGGACTTTATTTTAAGGGCTAGCAACGATTTGACACCTTTAGAGGGGTCCTCAGAGGAAGTTGATGGGGAACTTAGAAGCTAAAGGCATGAGCTGGAGGACATGGCTTATGATAAGGTGGATTTTTGGTTGGAAAAGATTAAAGCTAAATATCTCTTGAAAGGTGATGTGCCGGATCGCCTGTTGGTGGCTAGAGTTAGGGAGTGGGAGGCGAGCAGAACGGTGATGTCTACCTGGTATGAAGGGAGGTTAATCACAGATTCCCAGGAGCTAGCTGATACTTTTGGGTGGCATTTTAAGGATTTATACCAGATTGGGAATACGGTAGGGGAGGAGGAGGTTAAGGCATTCTTGGAGGAAATGCCTTTGCCCGAGATAGACCCCTCACAGGCTAGGGAACTGGCAGCTCCTATAGGTGCAGCAGAGATTGTGGAGGTCATCAAGTCCCTACCTGGGGGTAAGACACCAGGACCAGATGGCCTTACGGTGAAGTTTTACCAGACCTTCATTCAGATTATACTGCCTATACTCCAGGAATTTTACAGTACTATAATGCAGGAAGGAGTGCCACATTCTCCCCTTTATCAGGCTTATATTACATTAATTCCTAAGGCGGGCAAGCCCAAGGACGAACTAGCTAATTAAAGGCCTATTGCACTGATGAACCAGGACATTAAGATTCTTACAAAAATACTGGCCAACAGAATCTGGCAGATAGCGCCTGTAATAATCAGTCAGGAGCAAGTGGGGTTCATGCCAGGAAGGGGGGCTCATGATGCTTTGAGGATGCTTCATCATATCTTGAGTTACGCTGTGGATGCTCAGATCCCTGTAGCCTTAATATCTCTTGATTCTGAGAAGGCCTTCGATAGGGTCTCTCATTCTTTCCTCTTTGCTACAATGGGGAGGATGGGTTTCCCTGAGGGCCTTCTAAGGGGTATTAAAAATTTGTATGCTGCACGGCATGTTATACGGCAAGAGTCTTGTGCAATTGTTACATTTCACAGGAAATACGTCTAGAGAACGGGCCGCATCAAGGATGCCCCCTTTCCCCGATACTGTTCAATATTTACTTAGAACCCTTGCTGAGAGCTATCAGTAGGGACAGACGAATAAGGGGGGTAGAGGTAATAGGGAGGGAGTTAAAATTTTCAGTCTTTGCAGACGATGTACTTCTGCATCTAAGAAACCCGGCAGACGGATTTGAGGGGGTTAGAGAACTAACTGAGCGATTTACTAAAGTATCGAATTATAAATTAAATTTGGCTAAAACCCAGATTTTACCTCTGTTGCTACACGTACACAGGGCAGATTTTTCCCACTTACAAATCCAGTGGATGGCAGATAAGATGAGATACCTGGGCATATGGATTACAAGGAGCTATGAGCTGGGGGCTGAAACAAACATGGAGGAGACAATTTCCGCTATTAAGGGAGATTTAGTAAGATGGAATAAGCTGCCCCTGAATTTTATGGCTAGGCTTGGCCTCATTAAAATGAATTTGTTGCCGAGGCTATTATACCCGATGTATTTAGCTCCATATAGTATCCCAAAAAAGTGGTTTGGATTGATTAAGAAGTTAATTTCAGATTTTCTGTGGAATTGTAAACCACCTAGGAAAAAATATAATGATTTACGACTTCCCCCGGGTTTGGGAGGCATTAAGCTACCCAATCTCCACCTTTACTGTGTTGCAGGCCAATTGGGTTTAATGGCTCGTTGGGGTAGGAGCATGGTGGGAGAAGCTTATGTTCCAGATTGGTTACATCTTGAGACTTAGATTCTGAGAGAGGCAGGCCTCTCCTCAGAGGTGCCTTGTTATGCTAATATAGGTGTCTGAGTCAAACAGAAGGTGGGAAGCCCAATTTTGAAGATGGTAAAAGCTTGGTGGTCACTCTTGACTGTGCCCCAGAGAAAGGAGCAAATGAGGGCCCAAGAGCAACCACTTATGGGCAACCCCTACTTAACTATAGGCAATAGGGTAATTAAAGGGAAATGGGCAAATTGGGTCTTGGGCTTGACCTTAAAGGAGGTAATTCAGGACAACAGGGTAGTTCTTCCAGGGCAGTGTGACAGTATGCCCTTTTTTCATAGATTGCAACTCACATGAGTGCTTGAAGGGGCATTAAAGAAAATAGGGGGCCTTTCAAATTGTTCATTTCAGTGGGGTGAGCTGAGGGAGATTGACCCGAAAGTCAGAGCTTTGTCGCAGGTTTATAGAATCCTGCTGGCTTTTTTTGGGCCAAGCTTTCCTATAGTTGTGCCATACTGGGACAATAAGCTGGTGCCTTGAAACATTGACTGGGCCAATGTTTGGAAGAGTGCTAAATATATAGTGATACTTAAACATAGGAGTCTACAATTTTTTATTGCTTCTAATATGTATTTTACCCCTGTGAAACTGTGTGAAAGAGGCCTTAGACAGACAGACCTGTGTTTTAGGTGTGAAATAGAGAGAGGAGATCTCTTACATGTGTTGTGGAATTGCAATAGAATACGGCCCTTGTGGGATTAAGTAAAAAGGTGAATTGACCCATTGTTGGACTACTCAGAGCTTATAACACCGGAGATATGTGTTTTGGGAGATTTTTAGCAAGTAGTGGGTACTACTCCTAAATATCATGTATCTCTGATGGCTATGGTAATTAAAGCACATGTGGTCCAACACTGGAAAGATGACCAATCCTATGGGTATACACAATGGGTGGGAGATCTCATTGGAGCCCTTGCTAGGATTAAGAGACACTTATCTAGAGGGGAGGAAAGGGTTATATGTTAAAAGATGGGCAGTACTGGAGGTGATCTACTCTCAGTAGGGATCATGCGGTCGGACATGGGTCTGTCTGTTGGGCTGTGACTAGCTTAAGACTGATTAGAGTGAGAATATAGAGATATTAATGGGGTTGAGGACTTTGCAGTATCGGAAAGCGAACTGGTAGGGTCTTGGGGACTATGGCAGTAGTATAAATACTGGGTCTGCTACAAAGATGGGAGGATAGGGATGCTCTCTCTTTCTGGGGGGCACAGAGAGGTGGCACCCCTTGAGGAAGAATTAGCCCATTATGTAATGAGGTTAAGGAACACCCGATAGGCTGAGGGTGGGTGTATCAGGACTAAATGGAAATGGTCTGATTTGCAATTGGCCTTATGGTGTTGTTTTCTTACATAGAGGTGCTACTGGACTTAAAGTTGAATTGGTGAAGGAGGGAGACATCATATCTGTGCATGTATATAGTTGTAATGTACATAGTTTACACAGTCAGTTTTGGGCTGTGTGCCTGGGGTTCCAGGTTTTGTTGTATGTCTGTCTTGTTCTGTATTAAAATGATGAATAAAGTGTTGATTAAAAAAAAAAAGAAAGGTTCAACCAGACTTTAAAGCAGATGCTCAGGAAATATGTAGAGTAGGATGCTGGACATAGGGGCCACTATCTTCCCTCCCTGTTTTTTGCTTATAGAGAGGTTCCTCAATCATCCTCTGGCTTTTTTTTTATAACATCTCAGTAGTGCTTGTGAACAGATTAAATGTAATTTGTGTGAAGAACTTGGACATTCTGGCTTGCATTGTATGTCACCCCTCATTGTAACCTGTGAGAAGAGGAGGGTCATACCTTCCATTCATATCATTGAGCTGCTCACAGTAATCATGATTCTGATCACCTGGAACAAGATTTTTATATACATCTGGCTTCAAAGCAGAAATTGACCTATGTACCTGAATCCAGTAATATTTAATTCCCTAGAGAGAAAGTACAACAAGAGGCACATTCAACTTTGTATAACCCCGGAACCAGAAAATTCTGTCCTAGTGAAACCCTAGGGAATATTTTTTGAACCACATGAAATCAATGCTGGCTTCTCAGCAGGACTTATCACAAGTTTCCAAAGAAGAGTCTACTACTCCCTCTGATCCTTACACTATAACTTCAGCTTTGGACAATTTTGAAGAAGCCTCATCAGAAATGACTCCCCCTCCCACACCTACAGATGATCATTTCCAGACTGTTAGAAAGACTAAAAGGAAAAGGAAGAAACCTACAGTGACAAAGCCAGTATCTTAAGAAAATATGTTCACCGCCCTTCAGCAATGGGGAGACACAGGAACATAAAGATTTGGATGCCTCTTCTGTAATGTCATCACAGAGAGGGGTATCTTCTGACATGGAGGATGCAGTATCTTCAGTTTCACAACTTAGCAAGAAAAAGTGGGAGACAAGATCAGAAACAAGGTTGTCTAATATGAAATAACTCCCTTCTCTACTCTCTTTTTTGTGACTCACTCCACCTATTTGTCTCCAGCATCCCTTAATATTAATAGTAGAAAAGAAGTTAAGAGGCATATTACTGTGTTTGTAATACTAGAACAATTACCTTATGCCATTATCTTTTTACAGAATTCTAGATTAAACTCTGTTTCTGATATACAAGCTATTCAGAAAGCTTGGATTTAGGGGAAATTAGTTTGGTCCACTGGAGAATATCTCTGTAGTGGGGTTGGAATTTTTTTAAAAACCCAGACACTTTTGCGACTTGTATTGTGGACATTCATCCAGCCCAGGAATTAATGCTGGAAAAGTGGACATTTCTTAATGTAATCAGAATGTTACATTACTAAATATCTATGGTCCTCAAATGAAGGCCACCAAAACTGATTTATTTAAACAAATTCAGCCTTATCTGTTCACATCTAGAGCAGTATTGTTTAGGAGTGATTACAACTGTAGCCTGTTAATCTCAAAGGAACAAAGACAAAGAACGTTTATTGTGACATGGCTTTTCTTAGAAATCGTATTACACAAGCTGGATTAATTAATGCCCATTGTTCTAAAGAGACACATCCAAAACATGCATACTTTTGAGGTAACTTATCCTCATGAACAGAGATGTGCAGAAATTTTAATTCACCAGCAAAGTTGATGCAAAGTGTCCAAAATTCACATTAGCAGAGTTTTGCAAGGTTTTCACTTCTCTCAGCAACTTTGACTGGACCCAAATTGCAAAGTTTGTGCCATGAAGTGTGACATTTCATCCTTGAAATGTTGCACTTCACAGGTGAAATTCCACACTTCGCGGTGAAACTTCACACTTCGCAGATCGATCTGCAGTGCATGAATTGAGACAAATTCAATGATTGATTCATGGAGTGAATTTTCCTAATGTTGACCATCTCTAAACATGAATAGATTATTGGTTTTTCTATATGAGACTTCATTTTACTAGCATAGATGGTATCTTACTTGAAACTACAGACCATGGGTTAGTAGGTATTAAAATATTCAATTTTGCAGACTTGATTCCAGATAAGGGAGTATGGCACTTAAACAATTCATTATTGCGTAAACCCTCAATAGTATCTGTGCTTAGGCAACTTGTAGAAGCCAGAAAGTCAGTTCTATGTATCTATGATTCCCCTCCCCAATGGAGGGAAGATGGTAGAAAAATGATTTCCAGGATTTGTTCTAAGAGAAAAAAAAAACAAACACATGGGAATATCCAAATATCACAAATATTTGTATTTAAGAGCTAGATTACATGAACTAATTACATTGCAGAATTCAGGGGCTTTCTTATGATTGCTCTAAACAGATTTCACAAATTAAAAAGGAGATGGAGGAATGGCAATATAATATGTTAACATAGTTATTATTAGAACAAAAATTTGGAACCCAGGGTAAAAGTTTCCAAGAAAACCCTTTTGAGAGCTGTAGCTGGTTTTTGAAAACCATATTTAACACACATTTGTTATAGCTTTGTCAGGTAACTGCACTATGGATTCTCTGTTACAGGACTGTACTGTAATATTCCTCAACTCTCAATACAACAAGCAAGCACTTTGCTTGCTACAGTCTCTTCTGCTGAAATGACTTTGGCAATTAAAAGCTTAACATTAGGTCCTGCACAGGGGTGTGATGTACTTTCTAGTGAATTTTGTAAATGGTTATGGGAATATATGCCTCAAGAATTATTAGTTTTGTATAGTTATTTTTTAACAGCATCTTACCTTCCAGATGACATGTACAGTATAAAAGCCTGTTAACATTTTTTTTTTATTTAAGAAAGGGGATAAGTCTTCAATTTCTAACTGGTGTCCAATATCATTATTAAACACTGATTTTAAAATGTTTCCAAACATTCTAAGAAAAAGACTTGCATTGGCAATAGAGCAGTTAATTCATTTAGCTGTCCTTTTTGGTTTCAGGCAAGAGAATTACAGATGTTGTGATTTTATTAAGAGAAATAGTAAAAAAAAGGTAATATAGGACTCTTCTATGGCTTTCTGTTTAGTATGGATCAGTCTAAAGCTTTTGTGTGTCTCGTGATTTTTTTTATGGAAGTGTTTACAATATTATGGGGTACCATCTCAATTTATATATTGGATTCAACTGTGTTATAAATCAGCATTGGTTACTCCTAACATTAATGGGTGGTTAGGGCAAGAATGCTTAGAGAAAAAGGGAGTTAGACAAGACTGCCCCCCCCTTAGCCCCCTTTTATATTTTATTTCTTTCAATCCTCTAATAAGATCAATAAATTCCTCTGCACAAATTAAAGGTAGTATATTATCAGAACAACCCCCTGAAGTTAAAGCATTATTATATTCTAATAATATATATCTAGTGACTGCTGATCATACAATAGTTATGAAAGTACTTAATAGATTTTCTGAAACTACTGGTTCCATAATAAACTTCCCCTAAGAGTGTTTGTGTAGCTATTGGAATGCATGATGCTCACATTTCTGGTTTGGCTGGGATTAGATGATTGACAAACAGTTCATGTAAAATCTTGAGCCTTTGTTGGGGGCCAGGAGGCATGGTGCAGGTTAACTGATAACATCAGTTGGATGCTGGGATCAGTAAAGTAATACAGTGGAAGAAATAATCAATGAGTAAAAAGAAACACATCTTTATAATTAAAACATATCTGATGCCTGTATTCTTATACTTAAGTTATGTATATCCCCCTCCTAAATCTCTGGAGCAAAATTATATACTTAGTTGTTTTCTTTTTCAGTGTCTTTGGGGTTGTACTGTAGGTTAAATTCTGTAAAAAGATGTGTCACTTATTTGGACATTTACTCTGATGGTTTTTGTATGCCAAACCCTCTAGCATTTTTAATAGCATCTTTATATAAGCTAACTTAGGCCAGTTTTACAGTTATTCCCCCAAGGGTGGGTTCTATAACTAATATACCATATCTTGGCACTATTGGAAGAATGGTGAGTTAAGAAATGTGTACATAAAAACAGAAGGAAGCAGAAAGTATCTTTATATCTAGACACATGTTTTGAAAAAATAAGCAGTCAGGAATTTCACAAGCACACATCTGTACTTTGTCATGAAAAGTTTTCTATTCTGAAGTATTCAGCATTACATTGATTGAGCAACCTAGATTTTTTTAGAGCATCTATTGCACAAATGATACATACTGGAGAAATTGCTAACCAAACCTAGAATACCAGTTAAGATGCAGGGCATTGTTTGGGTGTGTGCACATGGTAAACTAAATGTAAATAATAATTTGAAACATAAGGATACCAGAGAATGACTTTGTCCAAGACCCACCTATGCTGCTACTTTAGAAACAATGGAACACTGATTTTTGAATGCCCATATATCCAAGAGTATTAAGCACTGTTGGTTAAAAAATGTAGAAACTCATTATTTTCTATTATACCTTATGATATGTTTTTTTTTCTAGGAATCCTCTCTCCACCATGGCTTAAGTATCATACTAGTAGTCTATGGGTTTTGTTTGCTTGTTTTAAGTTTTGGATCTGGAAGATTTGCTGCAAACAACAACGTTTGTCTCAAATTGAACTGTATCATACAATTTTACAAAAAATCAAAACTATTCATGAAACAGAATTGAATTTGGTAGGGAAAACTACCTTTGATGTCTGGTTGAGGTCCTTCACCTGGTTCTGGTAGACAGAACAAGACTTTAGGATGAGATATGGTGTACTCATTGTGATATTATGTAAGTTTATGTTGTGTTTTGTTTTCCCCATTTCCTTCCTTTATTCATTTTCCTTGATTGATATTTGCAGTATGATTTTCTTTTTGGTTTAATTACTAAAATTCCCCTACTCTTCCTGAGGGGGGAAGTTGTTAACTTTTGGGTTGGCAAGATGGAGGGCAATGGTGATGGAGAAAGATACAAATTTTCAGAGAAGCAGATCTTCCCACTAGCAAGTACGAGCAGGAAAATGGAGAGACTGAAAAAGGAAATGGTAGAGCATGTAGTCTCAGCAGTTCAAAGTAATACTGAGCAGAGCCCAGAAAATGAGATAACAATGGAAGCCTCAGACACAGAGAGGAATGTGATGAAATCAATGAAGAAATGGAAAAGTTACCTTTTAGCCTTAATGACTGATAAGGAGGCAACCTATGAGAAGCAGTGAGGGTTATTGTGAGCAGAAATTAAGAAGAAAAATAGAGTGCATGGACTAACACAGATGGAAGCTAAAGAACATATACTGAAGGTGAATGAAAATGGACAGCACTAGCAGGAAATGGCAGCTGTAAACAATGAGGAAACTGACAAGCTGTCATTATCAGCTGAGAGGTATGACATGGCAGCATCAAAGTGTCACCCTGGTAATGAAACAGAGATACTTCTGGAAGAATGACAGAAAGAGTTTAATAATGACAATGCAGTTGGGATAAAACAAAGGCTGTTTCTGTGGGAAAAAAACAACTCAGAAGAAAAGTAAGGTTGGAGCTACAAATGGAATGTCTAAAGTGAGCCATCAGCTTGGGTTAAGACATAGGTGGAAGTCTGGCTCTCAAAATTACCAATGGCAGAAGAAGAAGAAATATGGTCAGTGGGAAAGCCCATCAAGGAACCAGGTGGGCTAACAATTGTACAGGAAAATGGTAGCCTGTACCTAAAACAGAGACACTAGTACAATCCTCTATGAAAAAAAGATGACTGCTGTAAGCAATACTGAAAGTAGTAAGATGCAGTCAGATAGTCTGAGTTTAAAACTTCAAGGAAGAAATGTAACAGATAAAGAACTTAATATGGTAGCAAAGGAGAAAATGCAAATAAACAACAATAAATGTAATACTGATATAGAAACAGAGACTAATGGTAAAAGCTACTGGAGAAAAATATCTAATGCTAATAGTGCAGTGGAAACAATTACAGAAAATGTAACAGAGCATGTGCAACAAGTAGATACTGAGAAGAAAAACAAACAAGGAATCAAAAAGAGAGAGTAGAATCATATCCTGTGTTAAATGAAAAAGATAAGTAAGATGGAATTACAGATACGCATTTAGCATATGAAGGGCAAAGCACATCAAATAATCCTTCATCATAGGGAGATAGAGTTGGATAAAAGGTGAGATTGGGTAGTATATTAAATGGGCCATCTTTACATAATAAAGATTAACAGGACTATGCAAAAAAACAACAAAAAAAAACACACAAAAAAAACCTGGCAAACATTTAGAGCAAGGGATACATTCCATCTGCACCTGTCCCTACACAAAGAAATAATGCAGTTTGTTTGAGATACAGAGGAGGTTTGGATGATTTGCCAGATAGGCAACATGTGGGGAGAATTCTGTTGAAAAGATTCAGTGAAATTCTTCACTACAGAAATGTATGCCCTGATGCAGAAGATAAGATTTTTTTTTATATAAGTTTTAAAACAGTGGCACTATGGATATTACACCAAGCAATTCCATGAACAAAACCCACAATAAAGGCTGTTAACATTTTATTGAAAAATGAAGGCTTTAATGTTTGCAATATTAAATATTGGTTATTGCAGAGATGTGAAGTGTTAGGCTGTCCTGAGCCAATAATGGATAATGAACGAATATGGAGTGGGTCAAATTAAAGCATAAGTAAAATGTAATACAGCATCTTCTGAGCAGTTTTTTATTGGGAAGAGACAGAGGGCATAGATTTTGTGTTGGACACTCAAAATCATGTTTTAAGTGTGAATCATTGGATCATCTCAGCCATGTGTGTAATAAAGTCAGATACAACATCTGTTTAGGGTATGGACATAATGGGATACACTGCCTGAATTAATTGAGGTGTAACTTCTGTGAAGAAGTCAATCATTCCTTCTGGACTTGTAAATGGGCTACCCATAACATAGGAGATAGAATGAATCAAGAAGGTATGTTAAACACTGCCAAAAAAAGCAATTTCACTGAGACAAAAAACTGTAGAACAAAGAGCAGATCAGCACCCAAGGTCACATACATCACAACAAGAAACACAACCTGAAGAGAGAAAACGTGAGTCTCAACCAGTTACAAAACAGTTGGAACAACATAATAAAGAACAGCAACAATAACAAGATATAACAAAAAATTTAAGCAAAGAGAAGGAGGGTGATAAGAGAGAAGTACAAATGGACACACAGCCAAAGGTAAATACTCTTGTGACAAAAATAAATGAAGATACTGTATTATGCCTGTCCCAAAAATAACAGTGGTTATCAGGAACAGGGGGCTTAAAAGAAATCAACCAAAACCCAGATGAATAAAAATGATATTTTAGACTCAGACCTTACATTATCTGACACATCTGATATGTTTAGACAATAGAGAATCTGAGGGTACTGTGGAAACTGAGGCCTCTTCTTCATGATCATCACAGAGAATGGTGTCTGCAGATACAGAAGAAGAAATTAAGGAAGTTATAAGTGGAAAGAAAAATAAATAGAATACTGGAATCAGAACTAGAAAATGGAGGCAGTTTCCTAATTTGAAATAAAGAATACAAGGATGAAGTGTACTTTACTCGGTATTACTCAGTTCTTGAAAGGCAGAAGATGGCACTTGGCCCATTGGGACTGCCTTCCCCACTCCATGTGGTGAGTATTTTTTTGTTGTCATCCCCAAGTAGGTACTTGTCCAGATTATGTTTAAACATATTAAAATTATTAGAGTCAACAATATATTGTGGAAATGATTTCCATAGAGTACATACTTGTTCAGTAAAGAAATATTTTCTTTTATTTGTTACTGCCCTTGGAGTACACATTTGTCTGTTGTGACATCTAAGGCTTCTAGGTTTCTGCGCAGAAATTGACATTACAACTGATCATTAGTTGTTTGTCATTTAGTATATTAAATAGTGATAGCAGGTGTCCCATATCCCTTCTTATTTTAAGGTCGTAAAGTGTAAGGACTTTAATCTTACCTGATAGGGTAGTTTACTTACCCTGGGTATAATTTTAGTAGCCCTCCTCTGGACATGGTCTATTTTTTTATATCCTTTGTTAAGTAAGGGGCCCAAAAGGAGGCAGCATAATCAATGCAAGGCCTGACAAAGGATCTATACAGGTTCACTATACATGTTTAATTTTTATAGATTAATGATCTCTTTATAGCCACCAAAATTCTGTTGGTCACTTTTGACACATGACGACAATGTTCTCCTGGTGCAAATAAACTATTGACTACTATACCTAGGTCTTTTTTGAATGTTACAGCTTTTACTGGTTCATTATTCAATGTATATTTTGTTTGAGGATTTTTTGCCCCAAAGAGGATTATAGCACATCTGTTTACATTAAATGCCTTTAACTGAAATGAGCCAATTTTTCAATTTGTTGCAGATCTAGTACAAAGTTCTTAATTTTATTTTCAGGTTTTACTCCTGCACTTAGTTTTGCATCATCTGCAAATGTGCATATATGACACCCAATTCCTTGCTGTAAGTCAGATACAAAAATCCCAAACAATTTGTGTCCCAGCACAGACCCCTGAGGCACACCGCTTGTAACCTCTATTTCATCTGAAATTGAGTCTGATATTTAAACTTTGTGGCTTCTATTTTGTAGTCAAGATTCAACCCACTTAATTATTTTTGTAGCTAACCCTAGATTGATCATTTTCTCTACTAGTACTTTATATGAAACCAAATCAAATGCTTTTTTTAAAGTCAAGGAATACTATATCCACTGGAACTCCTCTGTCTATGCACAAAATTACTTTGTCATAAAAGCTTATTTTTTTTGCCACTCATGATCATCTATATATGAAAACATGTTGTAATAGGTCATTCATCCCTCTAGTTTCTATTTCTTTCTCAAGTCTGATCTTTAGAATTGTTTCTATTGTTTTGCATATTATTGATGCTAAACTGAGAGGACACAATTTTCAGTATTTATTTTCGCTACTGTTTAGTAAATTGGTATAGCAATTATTTTCTTCCATTCTTCAAGCGCTATTTCCTCTGCATATGATTTGTTAAAAATTAACTTCAGGGGGTATTAAATGCTCCCAATCGTATTTAAAGAAAACATGTCTTAATACCATCTGGCCCTTGTGATAAATTTATTTTTAGGGAACTTAATGCCTTAGTGATTTCATCCTCAGTGATTTTATTGAGGACATCATCTAAACATATATCTGTTTTTGTTTTGTCTTTTGTAGCAAAGACAGATAAAAAAATCTATTAAAGGCATTGGTAATGTCTGTTCTGTCTTGCATTTCTACCCCATTTTCCACTATCTGAGTAATGTTATCTTTTTGTTTATTTGAGTTAATATATACATAGAAAGCATTTGATTCCTTTGATGCAGATCATTTAAATTTGATTTTCCTTCATTCATTTTTTTTAGACTTTTAGTTCTTTTTTATTCATATTAATATATGATTTTGTTATATTCCATTAGTGTTCTTTTAAGTTTTTTTTGAATGCCCTTTCTTTATTTTTTATTTGTATTTTAATTTTCTAACTTAGCCATTGTGGAATCTTGCCCTTATTATTATGTGATTTTTGAGAGGTATATAAAGACTTTCCAGGTCATTAATAATTGTTTTAAATAACAAGTAGATCTCATTAGTTCCTAATTCAGAAAAGGCAAAATCCCAATCAAAAAGTTATATAGCCTTATTTATTTTGTTATAATGGAGTTTGCACTTTAAGATGCAGACCAGGTTGTCCTGGTGAACCCCTTCCCTTTTCATCAGGATGGTGTGCTCAGAAGGGAAGGGGGTAAGGAAGGGGAGAGGGGAGAGAACAATAGTCAGGCAACAGGAAGGGAAGGGGCAAGTGGAGGTACATAATGGACAGCACAGAGGGGTTCAGCCACTTTTTGCTGGAGTTTTGACCCTACTCTTAACTGCAGCATGTCGGGTTGGCATTTAATTTTGAGGTTTGTTCACCAGGAGAGAGAGGTAAGGAAACAAACAACTAATTTGGCTGAGGATATTTGAAGTTTGAAAAAAAATATATATGTTTGGGTGCAGAGTGATATATAACATATAAAATAAAAGAAAGAGAGAAGCAGGTGGTTTATAACTGATAGGATGCTGTGTAATTAAAAAAAGAAAAGGGAAGAGAGAAAACACATTGTTTACGGCTTAGGAAAAAGGTACAGGTTAGCAAGGTTGTTTCTGTAAAGCAGAAGTGAAGTGGTGAGGAGAAAAGCTGTTGTGGAAGTATGCACCTTTAGTTGAAAATAATTTATTGTTACTGAAGTTATTCCGATGGAATACAGCAGTGGTATGCATCAGCTACAATGATAGCAAGGCGGTTTTGTGTTAAACAGAAGGGAAGCACTAAAGAAAAAAGAGAAAAAAGCTGAGGTGGCTCGTGCAGCACAAGTAAAAAGTTTGGCTCGGTGTGTGGGCCTTAGTAGGGGAAGAGACATTGGGACAATTGGGTGGAGAGACCACAGCAGTCCCAAATGGGAGACAGTACACAAGTCAGTTTGTCACTTGCAGATGGTTTAGCAGGGGCCTGCAGTAGGGCCTAATGAGTCAAGGCCAAGGAATGGAGAAAGAGACCCAAGGAAGTGAGCAAGGAGTGGCAGCCTCGAGTATGTTTGTAAATGAAGCCTGGGGTTGTTCTTTGGCTGCTGTATCAGGAGGGGGGAGCACACAGAAGGGTTTTAGTCAAAGCCCAAAATGCGAGGGTAGCATGGGACCCATGCAGGCAGCCATGTGGCATGATGTCACACGCAGCACAGTGACCAGGAGGCCAGCAGAGATTGGGAAAGGTTAATGGGGGCCAAGAAAAGGCTATGGAGGTGAACACTGCGGGAAGCAAGAGAGTGGGAAGGCAATTTAGATGAGGGGAAGAGAAAGGCAAGTAGAGACCTGGGCATGCAGGGAGTGCCGAATAAATGCTGGGTGTGACATCACATGCCTGGGGAACCACGCAGCTGGACAAAAGGGTCTGGCAAGCTGGGGGAAGTTCCTAGCACTGGCAGGCAAAGGTCTAGGGTGCTACTGGAATAGCAGCATATGCTGGGGGGGTAGCAATGGAAGGGGGAGGGACAAGCTAAACAAGGCCACAAAAAGGCAGCCCAAGAGGAGCAGCAGGGCCACAGGTTGAGTGGCCACCAGCTATGGGGGGGCAAGAAAGAGAAAGTAGGCCCAACAGGCCTAGAGCTGGTGGGGAAGTCAGGGAGGTAGAAGGTAAATGGAGCCCTTTCAAGGAAAATGAGTGAGGGATGCTAAGCTAGAAAGGCCTCAGTTCATGGCTGGAGGAAAACTGAATGGAATCAGAGGGACTGGATGGTCATTGAAGGGTCTGCAGCCACGGCAAAAATGAGGGCATGCAGGGAGAAGAATGGTGAAGCTTGGAAGACCACAAGAGGTGGTGATTAAAGAGTTTTTGATGGCCATGAGCTGGCGGAGGCCTGGGGGGTGCAAAAAAGAGATGTGGGGCCTGTAGGGGCAACAGACAGAGGCATGCAGTGGCATGCATGGGGGAGAGCCTTTTCAGGCCTGGGTGCACACAAGAGGTGGCATTTTGAACCACGCAAAGGCTAGTAACCAGCCTGAGGCTCATGGGGCCAGGCATGAAAAGGGGAATGAACAAACCCAAAGGGGCAACAACCAGAGGCATGCAAAGGGGGAGAGGCTTGGGCCTGGGAGCCCACAGGAAAGGGCACATGAGATGCATGGAGGTCATCTGGAAAGAGCCTTTGGTGCAACTGCAATGGAGGATGGCCCAGGCAGAGTTTAAAAAAAATGTATGTATATGAAAGGGGGGGCCTGCCACACGAAGGCATGCTGTAAACATAAGTTAACAACAGAATCTTGTTTTCATCTCTTCAGTTGTCTTCACAGTTTGAAAGGAATAAAGGACGTGACACCAAAGAAGACCAGGCCTTCGAAGGAAGATGCTTACAGGGCTATAGTCGAGTTGGTGGAAAAAGTCAACAGAATGTGGGAACTGGTGGAAGGGGAGGAACCAGGGAGACCCGAGGAGAAAAGCAAAATGGGAATGGGGAAAGGGGGCAGAGAGAAACGGCTGGCCAAAAGGCCACGTAGTCCCACCAGGGTACAACCACTGGCAGTGGGACCCACCAAGGTGGCTGATCCAGTACCTCTGCAGCCTATTGACCCAGTATCATCAGTACCTCTCCAAGACCAAGTCGGGATCCCCCCACAGGGAACCCAGACCAGATCCCCAGAACATAGTGGCTCCTCAGCAACCGCTAGTGGTGCACCCTCCCCCTCAACCACAGGGTGCCATAATGGGGCACCAGGAAAATGGCAGGCAACAAGGCTCAGACAAGGACATAGGTAATGCACCCAGCACAGTGGGTGACAGTATAAAAGAGTATATAAGTCAAATTGTGTCCGTACTTGGGACAGGAGGCGTAGAGCAAATGGAATCAGCTCTGGCAGAAATTAGGATGGCGAAAGAGGTACTGAAAGGGAAGGAATGTGGTACAGAGCTACAGAGAAAGAGGGAAAAGGAACAAGGGAGATAGGTGGCCCCGGGATGAGGGTAGGCAAATATGTTCCACTGGCCACAAAAGAAAAAATATGGAAAGGAGAGTATGTGGATATATTCACTTTCATGAGCCAGGAAGTGGCAGTGAAGTATGAGGAAATGGAGAAAATAGGATAGAGTGAAATGGCAACAGCGGTAGTATTGTTAGGGAAGAAGGAGGAGGACAACTTCACAAAAGAGAAGACTTGGAATGGGTGGTTTGTAGGTTTTACCTCCTTCTCACCCATTGTGTTAGAGAAGAAGCCAGAGCTGGGCATCCCGCTCATCACATACTCCCTAATAATAAGGCAGGCAAAGGCAAAAAAGGGGTGGGGTGGATATACTATGACAAATTTTTTTGCCAGAGAATGACGACATTCAGGCATGTAAGATGGGATATGAAGCAACTAAACTTATGGGCAGAGTTCACAACTGATGGAGAGTGGGGGAGGAAAGGGGTTATGCCCCAGAGGTGCTGCTGGGCTTACTGGGCTTATAATATGGTCTTTTTGTCCGTGGCCTCAATGTTGTTTTTGGCATGCATATTTGAAATGCAGGGGAATGCACCTGGCAAGCAGATGCAGAATGACATGGGCCCAGGGTGCACAAGGATCCGGGGGTCATAGTTCAGGTCAACAGGTTTTTTGAGAGGGACAGGGGTTTAAAGTGCAGGCATGGAACAGGGAGGAGGGAGGGGTAGGGGGAACACAAGTAGTGGAAGCCAGAATCACCATCTGGAAAAGCCAGGTACTGAGTGAGAGGGAGGGACTGGGGAGGGTAAAAGGGAGGGAAGAGAGAGAGAGAGCAGTTTGGGTAGCCAAAACCCCCATCAGGATAGAGGCATGGAAATGTTGGTTGGATAAATATCTGAACAAAAAAGTGTCGGAGATGATCGGAAACGGTCTTTGCACAGGTTTTTCATTGCAGCGTGAGGGTCCCAGACAAGTGAAATAGGCAAGCAACCTGGGGTCGGTAAAAAGGAGGGAAGAGATGTTAAGACAAAAGATACAGAAGGAAAAGGCAGAGGGGAGAGTAGAAGCCCCATTTGACACCCCCCCATTGCAGAACATGAGGATCTCACCTTTACGTTTAGTGCCCAAGAAACAGGAAGGAGAATACAGGGTGATTCACCACCTATCCTTTCCAGATGGGGATTCGGTGAATGATTTTATTGGGGAGGAGTGTAGGGTGACATATGCAACTCTAGAGGATGCAGTCCAGATAATCTGGGCTACTAAGGATGCATGGATGGCAAAAACAGATATCGAATCCATGTACAGATTGCTGCCAGTTAGGAGAGAAGACTGGGACCTCTTGGGTTTTAAAATTGGGGGTTAGTTCTGTTTTGACAAAGCCATGCCCATGGGATGTTCTATAGCATGTGCAACATTTGAAGCATTCAGCGCCTGCTTGCAGTGGATATATCAAGAGAAAACTGGTTATAGAACGGTTATTCACTATGTGAATGATTTCCTTTTTATTGGTAGTGGGGAAAAGGAGTCAAATTTCAAGAGCTGTGCAAGGAATTAGGGGTTCCTCTAGCAATAGGAAAAACAGAGGGGCCCAGCATGGTGCTAGAATTTCTGGGTATTGAGATAGATGCCCCAAGGGAAATATTCAGGCTGCCAGACAAAAAAGTGGAAAACTGAAAGTATTGATCCAAGTACATACCAGCAGGAGAAGGGTACAACTAAATCAAGTACAGAAGGTACTAAGGCACTCGAACTTCGCCTGCAGGGCTATTGAACCAGGAAGGACATTCACCGAAAGGTTAGAAAGGGCTACAGCCAGGGTAACCAGACCACACCATTGGGTAGATCTGACAAAAGGTGTCAGGGAAGATTTTAAAGTATAGGAGGAATTCCTCAGGGAGTATAATGGCAGCTCCTTCTGGCAGGATGAGTGGGTGTATAACACAGACCTCGATCTTTACACTGATGCAGCCGGGGGCCTAGGCATGGGAGGCTACCTGAGGGGCAGGTGGTTTGCAGAACCATGGCCTTCTGACTAGGTAAGGGATGGCAAGGTAAAAGATATTACATTGTTAGAGAGTATGCCCATCTGGGCGTGTACCCTGGTTTGAGGGGAAGAATTATGGGATCAGAGAGTGACATTTTGGTGTGACAATAGAGCAGTGGTAGAGGTCCTAAACAACAGGGTAGCCAGGTCAGAAATGGGCATGCAAGTCTTGTGACTTTTACTGCTAAGGGCCTTGCAACTGAACATGTCATTCAGAGTAAAACACATAGAAGGGGTACACAATACCCTGAATGACAGCCTTTTCCATCTGCAGCTGGACCATTTCTGGAGGCTGGCACCAACAGTGGAGGAGCAAAAAATGCCCATACCAATGAACATCTGGGATGTTGGCAAGAAGGAGCAGAACTGCTCTTTCACAGTTTATGGGCACCTCTGACTCTGAAGGCCTACGACAGGGCCTGGCGAGTGTTTCAAACATTCAGGGCAACACACCATAAGAAGGTAAGTAGGCCACTCACAGAAGAACAATTGGGAAAGTTCACCTTAGAGCAATGGCAAAAAGGGACAGCCCACACCACAATGGGGGTCTATTTGGCAGGGATTAGTGTTATCTGCAGTCTAAAGGGATGGAAGGACCCAACAAAATCATTGTTCATTAGAAGAATGATGCAGGGATGGGGTAGGTTAAAACAAGGGTCAGTAGACAATAGAAGACCAATAGGGGAACAGTGGCTAGCAAAACCAAAAGATGTGCTACCGGCAATATGCAGATCAAAGACCGAGGCCCAGCTATTTCACACGATTTATGTTGTAATGTTTGCAGGGGCCATGAAAGTGACTGAGGTGGTAGGCCATGGCAAAAAAGACAAGGAGAGGGGATTAGAATGGGAAGATATAAGCTGGGGGATGAAAGAGATACAGATCAGGATGAAGAGGTCAAAGATGGATCAAAGGGGACAGGGTTGCAGGGTGACACTAAAGAAACATGTAGAGGGAGCAGTGTGCCTAGTGCAGGCTTTGTGGGCTTTTGCCACAGTGCATGGGACCAGGACAGGGAGATTATTTGTCTATGGTGATGGAAGAAGGGTTACAGGTTATCAAGTCACAGCATTGCTCAAGAAAGGCATGCAATTCCTGGGGGAGGATCCGTTTAATTATTCAACCCACTCCTTACGGATTGGGGCTGCCTCACAGTGGGCAGCAGCAGGCGAAACTGTGGATAGTATTTTGGAAAAAGGACGCTGTCGGTCTGCCAGTTATAAGAGATACATTCGAGCATTGAAGTGTGGAGATTAATGTATTACTCATGTTTTGTTACAGATCTGGAGACAAAATGGGGTGGGGGGACAGGGAAAGGGATGCTATGGTGAAGAAACTAAGATTGTATATAAGACAATTATTTTTGCTTAAACCCCATAGGAAGAGGAAGGATCAGGGAAGTCTGGATCTGTGGCCACTCCTATATTTATTGGGCAGAAAGGAAAGCAGAGAAAAAGGCTGGGGGAAAGCAGCTTTACCAAGATATGAAACAATGTAGGTTGGTTTGGCTTGGCATCTGGGGGATGAGATGGGCACAACTGCTTCCCACCTTGAAGGAACTTAAGGAATGGCGACCCAGTCCAGGCTTAATTGTTATACATTTAGGGGGCAATGACCTTGCGGGCAAGCCATGGGTGGACACGTACTTGCAGATAAAAAGGGACCTAGAAACAATACAGCAGTGGTGGCCTAGGGTAAGCCTTGCCTGGTCAGATATGATACCAAGAAGGGTTTGAAGACAGAAGCATAGCCATAGAGCCATGGATAGGGCCAGGAGAAAGATGAACAGAAGGGTAGGGACACTGGTAAGAAAAATTGGAGGACAGGTAATACTTCGGGGTGTGGAAGAGTGAGTAGAAGATTTCTACACGTCAGATGGGGTGCACCTGTCAGATCTAGCCATAGACATGTTTAACATAGAAATTATGGGTTTTATAGAAACATGGAGGAGGCATGCAAAAAGCAGAAGATAACAATATATATATATATATATATATATATATATATATATATATATATATATATATGTATATGGGGAGAAGAGAAGGATTAGGAAGGAGGTTTCCGAGGTAAAAGGGAAATAGTACCCTAAGTGAGGGAAAGCTAGTCATCCAATGCAAGCTGGAGACTGGCTAATGGGGAAAAGGGGGGGAAGGAGATGAGGGGGGGAAGAAAAAGGAATAAGACCAAAAGAGGAAGAACTTGAAGGAGAAAAGCTGTCTCGGTTTTCACCCTTAGCTAACAGAAAAGGAGAAGAAGAAGGCACCCAGGTTTTCACCTGGGGGGAGAAAAAGAGGAAGAAAGAAGGATGATCAGAGATTGATACATGGATGAAAATAAAATTGTGAGAGATATCATAAAAAACGATTATGAAATGGAACATGGAATTATGATATATAAATAAATTAATTGCCAATCTGAGCACAACAGACAATGGTCTCTGTCTTTTTGTGAGGGAAAAGGGGGGAATCCAGGACAATCTCCTTTGCTATAGTTGTATGTATAGCATATACTTCCAACATAAATTTTCTTTCTTCTATATAAAAAGCAATAGAATTATGATCACTGTTATCAACTGGTGTTGATTCAGTAAGATTGTTAAAACAATATCTAAAATGTTTCTGTCCCTAGTTGGTTCCGTGACCAATTGCTCTAAACCTGACATAATGAAGGAATCAGGGTACAGTAATTCACTATATGTGTTGAATGCTAGATTGTGCCAATTTATCACAGGCAAATTAAAATCACCAACAACAACTAGGTCAGTTTGTGTAGCTAGTTCATTAGGCTCATCAACCAGAGGTTGATCATAATATATCTTAGCTGATTGTGATCTATAAAAGTTTCCAAGAACAAATTTCTTGTCGTTAGTTTAATCAATTTGGATACCTATCCCCTCAAGTAAACCATTATTATCACTTTTAAGTATGTACTTATAGTCTGTAAAGGTGTTTTTGATATAAATGCACATGCCACCCTCCCTTTTTTTCAGCCCTATTTCTATAATAGTGTACCCTGGGATCAAGTTGTGAATCATCCCACCATGTCTCACTAATAGCAACTATATCAATTTGTTTTTGCTATAAAACACCTGCTAATTATAAAATGTTAACCACATTTAGGATCCTTGTGTTGGCAACCAGTATTTTATAAGTTGGTTTAGACTTTTGTGATTTACTTACTAAAATACCCCTTTGCCCCCTTGCTATCTAGTTTGAATTGGCCTCAAGTTATTCTTGTGATGCCTTTTCCTAATGCTATACTGCCTATGTTACTTAGATGGAGGCCATCCCAACTATATAAGCATGTATCATTAGAAATGTTTTTCCCAATGTGTAATACATACCAAATGTTTTTGTATGGTCCATTTTCATATCCATTCATTGACTTTTCAAATTTTGTCCTGTTTTGATCTATTCGATCTTGATACCGATAATATATATGAGGTATAAACTTCACAACTCCCTTTTTCCCAGATTTGATACAAGGTTGATAATATAATTCCAGATATCTTCAATAATGAATCTATTGATGTAATTTGAGTGGATGACCTGCATTCTTTAATATAGCATGTGCTGTCCTGTCTATATCTTGAATCCATGCCCCTTCAAAGCTTGAACATGTCCTGTTGTCTTAGTCCTTATTGCATATATATGCATTTGTGTATTTTAGGATTGAGTCTCCTAGTACATACGCCTGCCTACTGTTTGCTTCATTAGCCATACAAGATTGCTCTGTATTCATTTGGATCTCATTCCCACTATGTTGATTTAGACTTGCAGGGTTTATTGAAATTGTAGTGTCATGCTGCACTATATGCAAAGAATCTTTCTGAGAGATTCTGTTAATATTGCTGTTTGAATTTGTTATAGCCATATCTTCTGAGCTCTGGATTGTACTGTTTGCTTGGACCTTTGCTGTAATCACCTGAACATTTTTCTTAAATTCAAAATCTGCTATTGATTTTTCCCCCATTTTTATATCTTGATTATTATCCTTCTCTTGTGCTGTTTTATTGGCTAGCAATGCTTTACTTAGCTGAGAACTTGTGGAGCTGCTTTCCTCACAAGCATGCTCAGTTATCCTTGTATTAGCAGTCATGTCCTTTTCCAAATTAGTGAATGAGGAAAAATTATTTTGGACTGGGATTTCAATGTCCATGGCCCTATGCCCCTTCCTATTCCTTCTTTTATTAATTACAGGATTCCTTTCTGTATCATCGCTACTGTATTCTACTCTAGTATGTTTCAAGGATTCCTCACATGGATTGTTACTTTCCTGATTTATGCATGTTGTATCTGAGGAATCCTTGGTGTTTTTCATACCGGCAATTATTCTTAAAAGTTTATGAATCTTTATATGAAAGGTGTCTGTTTCCTTACATTGCTCACATTTTAGGTCTTCAAACCCTGTGTGTGTTCCTAAACAAAATTTATTACAGATTATGCACACCATAGCTACTTCTCTTGTGCTCAGAGTCACAAAACCTTAATAAATTTCCATGATCTAACCAGTTTTGCAATTACAGTTAAGAATAATACTTTACCTAGCCATCAGTTTACTCAACCATTGTCCTGGTCGTCCCTGTCAGACATGGCAGACACAAGCACAGACATACTTGTCTCTGCATGCATTTCTGTGTGTTGTTCCACACACACTCACCCCCTCCATGTGGGGGGGCAGATATAGTGCTGCTACCTGAAGTGCCCAACTTCCTACTTCTGGTGCAGTGGAGTAGAATCGAGTGCTACCTTTACTGAAAATTAAAAAGCATCACCTCATGCTGTGGACGTGACACCAGTCAGCAGCAATAATCTGCTATAATGCTCCCCGGGGTACCAAAGCAGCACTGTGGTGTTATTTATCAGATGGGACAGGGAAAGACCTCCAGTGTCCCACAATGCTCTATATCAAGTATCCATTTGAATAGAAATTCAAGAGAGGTGAGGTCCTCTATCTTGACCCTCCTCATGCAAGCTGCATAAAATAAAACAAAAAAAAAGCACTGCCTGAATATCACAGGCTCAGCCGTACCTCTCACCAGAGGCTGGCAACTCCAACTCAATTCAGAATCTGGTCTTGCTTGCTACGGGGGACCAGATATAGTGCTGCTACCAGAAGTGCCCACCTTCCTACTTCCATTGCAGTGATACAGAATTGAGTGCTACCTTTATTTAAAAATAATAAAAGCACCATCTCATGCTGTGGTTTTGACACCAGTGAGCAGCAGTAATCTGCTGTAATGCTCCCCATGGGTACCAAACCAGCACTTTGGTGTTATTTATCAGAGGGCAGGGACAGACCTCCAGTGTCCCACTATGCCTTATGTCAAGTATCCGGGTGGATAGAAATGCAAGACAGGTGAGGTCCCCTACCTCAGCCCTCATCATGCAAGCTGTACAAAATAAAACAAAATAAAATCACTACCTGAATATCTCAGCAGTACCTCTCTGCAGATGCTGGCAGCTCCAACGTGATTCAGAATCATATACCATTCCCTAATATTACTTTTGTTTTTAGTTTTAAAAGATCTTCTTTTTGAAATTTTCTTATTACAAGAAACTAGACTTACTACAATTTCTGACATTGTCCTGGATTTACCTCATTTTTCCCCACAAAAGACAAACCACTTATATGTTGTTTTGCTCAGACTGGAAATTCATTTATTGTATATCATGATTTCATTTAAAATTCTCATAATTATTTATTATTGTCTCGTTCACAATTGTATTTATAGTGCATCCAAATATCAATCTCTGATCATCCCTTTGTCTTCCTCATCCTCTTCTTCTCGCTCCCCCAAGTGAAAACCTGGGTGCCCTCTTCTTCTTCTTCTTCTTCTCTTTTCTGGTAGGTAATGGTGAGAACCAAGACCACTTTTTCTCATTCAGTTTCTTCTTCTTCTTCTCATCATATTCCTTTTTCCTTCCCCTTCCCCTCCTTCCCCCCTCCCCCACTGCCATCCACCTCTGTCAGTCCTGCAAATGTCCTACCGGACCACCTCTGTCATCCACCTCTGATAGACCATACCATCCCCTTCCCCTTTATCTATCACATGCTCTCGTTTTGATGGGTGGGTGGGAGGAAATAAAACTACAGCAAAAGTGGCTGAACCACCACTGTGCTGATCCTTATATAACCCTTTTAGCCCTTCCCCTTCCTGTCTGCCTACCTATTGTCCTAGTCCCACCTGTCCCTCCTCCTACCTTCCCCCTCCCTCTCTGAGCACACCATCTTTCACAAAGGGTGAGGGGTGCACCAGGACAACTTGGTCTGCCCCTTAAGAGGGCAAACTCCATTGTCCTGGATTCCCCCCTTTTTCACCCACAAAAGACAAACCACTTTTATGTTGTTGTGTTCAGATTGTCAATTAATTTATTGTATATCATGATTTCATTTAAAATTCCCATCATCATTTACTATTGACTCTTCCACAATTGTATTAGTATTACATCAAATATCAATCTCTGATCATCATTCTTTCTTCTTCTTCTTCTCGCTCCCTCAGGTGAAAACCTGGATGCCGTCTTCTTCTCTTTTCTGGTAGGTAACGGTGAGAACCAAGACTGCTATTTCTCCTTCAGTTTCTTCTTTTTCTTCTTATCATATTCCTTTTTCCTTCCTCCCTCCCCCTTCCCCCCCTTTTCCCCCATATCCAGTCTCCAGCTTGCATTGGATGACTGTCCTTCCCCCTTTTAGGGTACCACCTCCTTTTTTTTTCTTCCTGTCTCCTCCATGCCACAATATATCCCACCATTTCAGTGTTAAACATGTCTATTGCTAAGTCTGATGGGTGCACCCCTTCTGATCTGTAAAAATCCCTAAACAATTCTTCAACCCCTAGCAGTATTACTTGCCCCCCCCATCTTTCTTATCATTGTTCCCACCCTCCTATTCATCTTCCTCCTGGCCCTGTCCACTGCTACATGACTGTGCTCATGTCTCCATACCCTCCTTGGTATCATGTCCAACCAGGCTGTGCTCACCCTCAGCCACCACTGCTGTATTTTCTCCAAGTCCCCTCTTACTTGCATATATATGTACACCCATGGCCTTCCCCCAATGTCATTACTCCCTAGGTGTATAATAATTAAATCTGGAATGGGCCGCAGCTCTTTCATTTCCTTCAGGGTAGGAAGTAACTGTGCCCATCTCATCCCTCGGATGCCACACCAAACCAACCTACATTTTTTGACATCCTGGTATAGCTGTTTTCCCCAAGCCTTTTTCTCCACTCTCTTTTCTGCCCAATAACTGTAGGAGTGCCTGCAGATCCATAATTCTGTGATCCTCCCTCTACCTATAGAATTTAAGCAAAATATACATCTTAATCACCTTCTTGACTCTCTTTCTTCATTGTATCCCTTTTATAACTCCCCTGCCCCTCACCAATCTGGTTCTGCACCTGCAAAACAAAACAACAGATGACGTGTTAGTCTCAAATCTGCAGGGCCCGAATATACCTCTTGTAGCTGGCAGACCGCCAGTATCCCTTTTCTAACATACTGGTCACCGTCTCCCCTGCTGCTGCCCATTTTGATGCAGCCCCTATTAGGAAAAAGTGATAAGAATAATTGCCTGGGTCCTCCCCCAGGAACTCCATGCCTTTTTTGACCATGGCCATTACTTGATAACTTGTCACCTTCTTCCTTTCTCCATGCACAAATAATCTCCCTTTGTGAATCCCTCGCCCTGTGGCATATGCCCACAGAGCTTTTGCTGGGCAAACTGTCCTGTCTACATGAGCCTTCATCGTTATGGCACACTCGTTACCCACTTGATACATTTTTGACTTCCTAATTATAACCTGTATTTCTTTTTGCCCCAAAGTTATGTCTCCCGATTCCAATCCCCCTTCTTCATCCTTTCTGCCATGCCCCACCACCTCACTCACTCTTAGGGCCCCTGCAAACATCATTAAATAGATTGTGTGAAATAACTGTGCCTCATCTTTGGATCTGCATATTGCTGGGAGTACGTCCCCTAATTTGGCCAGCCAGTGGTCTGCCATTGGACACTTCCCATCCTTAAGCCTTTGTTTTAACCGACTCCATCCTTACATCATCCTCCATGTCAACATTGACTTTGTCAGGTCCTTCCATCTCATTAAGCTACAGACTAAACTACTCCCTGCTAGGTATACCCCCATTGTGTTGTGAGCCAGTCCTTTCTGCCATTGGTCCACTGTAAACTTCCCTAGCTATTCCACCATAAGTGGCCCACTTACCTCCATATGGTGTGCTTCCCTGAATGTTTGCAACACCCGCCAGGCCCCTTCATAGGCCCTCAAGGTCTGTGGTGCCCATGAGCTGTGAAACAGCATTTCAGCTCCCTCTTGCCAATGTCCCAGATATTCGTTGGTATGGGTGTTTTTCAATCCTCTGCTGTTGGTGCCAGCATCCAGAAACAATCCAGCTGCAGATGGGAAAGGCTGTCAGCTAGGATATTTTTAACCCCTTCTATGTGCTTGGCCCTGAATGACATATTCAGTTGCAAGGCTGTTAACACTAACTGTCTCAACACCCACATGACCATCTCGGATCTGGCTCCCCTGTTACTTAAAACCTCTACCACTGCCTTGTTATCACACCAAAATGTAACCTTCTAATTCTGTAGTTCCTCCCCCCACACCAGGGTGCAGGCCCAAACGGGCATGATCTCCAACAATGTGATGTCTTTTACCTTTCTGTCTCTTACCAAATTTGCAGGCCATGGTTCTGAGAACCATCTTCCCCTCAAATAGCGCCCCATACCTAACCCCCCTTCCGCATCTGTATATAATTCAAGATCTGCATTCTTCTTGCCAAAAAGAACAGCCATTGTGGCTGCCGAGGAAATCTTCCCACACCCTGAGGTCTTCTTTAACTCCCTTTGTTATGTCTACCCAGTGGTGTGGTCTGGTTATCCCTGCTGTGGCCCTTGCTAGCCACATAATGAAAGCCCTTCCTGGTCCAATTGCCCTATAAGTGAAATTCAGGTGCCTGATGACCTGCTGCACCTGTTTCAATTGCACCCTTCTCCTGCTTGTATGTATATGAATCAGCTGCTTTAGCTTCAACACCTTGCTGTGTGGTAACCTGAAGACCTCTCCCAGGGTGTCTATTTCAATAACCTGGAATTCTAACACCTTACTGAGGCCTTCCATTATTTCCGGTGCCAAAGGTACCCCCTGCTCCCTGCACAACTCTTGGAAGCTGGCCATCATTCTTTCTGTCTCTCTCCAACCACTGCCTACTAAAAGGAAGTCATCCAGGTTGTGTATGACCATCTTGTGCCGTTTTTTCCTGAAAGATCCACTGCAAACAGGTGCTAAATGTTTCAAATGTAGTACATGCTATGGAACATCCCATGGGCATTGCCTTGTCAAAATAGTACTGGTTCCCCACCTTAAAGCCTAATAGATCCCAATCTTCCCTTCTAACTGGAAGCAATCTGAAAGTGGACTCTGTATCTGTCTTGGCCATCCAAGCATCTGGAGTCACTTGGATAATCTGTACAGCATCTTCCAATGTGGCATATGTTACCTTACTATGTTCCTCTCTCATAAAATCATTCACTGAGTCCCCCACTGGGAATGACAGGTGGTGAATCACCCTGTATTCTCCCTTTTATTTCTTAGGGACCAAGCCCAATGGAGAAACTCTCATATTCTGTAATGGGGGTGGAATATGGCCCTTCTATTCTACCAGCAGCCTTTTCCTTCTCTATTTTCTGCTTCAAAATATCCTTCTTTCCCTTAACTGACCCCAAATTGTTCACCTTTCTTGCCTGTCTTGGGCCTTCACACTATAACAGAAAACCTGCTCTAAATCCCTTATTAATTGCCTCTGCCACCTCTCTATCTGGGTACCTTTTTAACTATTTCTCCCACACTTCTATCTTGATGGGAGTTCTTGCTCCCTGGAATTGATCTCCTACCCTCTTCCCTTAGCTCCTCCTACCCCCCACCCTTGACTCTTTCTTGTTCCCTTCATTCTGTAAGCCTGGCTCCCCCAACCTGCATACCCTCTGCCCCACGCCCCTCTATTCCATGACTGCCCCTTATACCCCTGCCTCTCTCAAAAAACCTGCTTGCCTGTTCCTTGCCTCCTTACCCCTTAGGTCCCTTGTGTCCATGTTGTTCTGCATCTGCTCACTGGGTGGGCTCCACCACATTTTGAGCATGCATGCTGGAACTGGCATTGGGGCCAGGAACAAAATGCCCTATTGTAACCCCAGCAACACCTCTGGAGAACCCCCCTTCTTTTTCCCATCCATCCCTCCAATGTGGACTGATTGGTCACATAGTCTGTCCACAAATCTAACTGCTTTGTGTCCTATCTCACATCACCATACATTGCCATCCTTTGCCAGAAAAATTCATCATAATATATCCACCATACTCCTCCTTTTGCCTTAGCCTGTCTTATTATCAAACAGTACATAATCAGAGGTATGCCCAGCTCAGGTTTCTTCTCCAGCACTATAGCTGAGTACATGGTGAAACCTACAAACCACCCATCCCATGTCTTCCCTTTTGTAAATTTATCCTCCTCTTTCTTAACCAGTAAGACTACTGCTGCTGCCATCTCACTCTTCCCAATATTCTCCTTTTCCTCATATTTTGCTGCTGATTCCCTGCTCACCAATACAAAAATGTCTACATACTCCCCTTTCCATATTTTTCCTTTTGTAGCCAGCAGTACATGCTCCCCATTCTCATCCCTGGAGCTTCTATCTCCTTTGTTCCTTTTCCTATGTTTTCCATCACTTTGTCCTCCTCCCTTGTCATCTCCTTATCTGACCTACACCCAAGTCTCTTGTTCAGAACCCTCCAGCTGCATAGCCCACTGTGGCATCTGACATCATGCCATGTGGCTGTCCTGTGTTAGCCCTACACTAGCCTGTTGAGCCAGGACTCAAACCATCAGCTCCTCTGCTTCATCCAGGTTCCTAGAGCAGTACACATTGTAGTACCTCTTATTAGATTTGCAAAGAAACCGTGGCCCAACCCAACACAGTGTTTTTGTTCACCTACTTCCTTGCCCCTCTCCAAGGTCACTTGCTCTCTCCAAACCACAGCCCTTCTGCTTCCCCATGCTTGCTAGGCCACTATGGGCCAAACCACCACTGTGTTTGTTATTCACCTACTCCCCTGTTCTTCACCACATTTTCTATCCACCAGGTCACTTGCTCTCTTGCTCTGTTTCAAGTACGGCCTTTCCATTCACCCTTACTGACCTTGTGTCCCACTTCTCATCTCGAGCAACCTTTCATCCCAACTGCTCCAAAACTTGTTCAGCCACTTCTCCCTATGTCATCCAAGCAAGGCCCCAACCCTGCCAAACACTAGCATTAGGTGCTTATTGCATGCTGTTCTGTAACATGTCCCAACATCTATTTTTTTCTTCAGCTCCCCCCACTACCACAATGCAGCAATACTCCTGCCCCAACAACAATTCACCCTTGAACATACCATTCTCTTATTACCCATGACACACAAGCCTTTTTTAAATTAAATCGTCATATCCATATTACCCATAAATTGCTTGCTTGCGCTTACCTTCTTCATTCTCTTAAAGCACAAACCTCAGCTCCAAAAACAAAAATTCCTAGATGTCAATCTGAAGTGCTGAAGTTTCAGTGTAAAATAAAGCTACAGAAAAAGAGGCTGAACCACTCATTAGGGATTCAGACAATCTTTAACATCCTGACTGATTTTACAAAGATATCAGGTTTAAAGTTAAATCAGTCCAAAACTGAAATCTTCCCATTGAACTCTTCAGTCTCTGGAGAAGAGTTTATTGCCATGGGGCTTAAATGGTCCCCCCAAGGTATAAAACACCTTGGCATTATCTTACATCCAGATCCATTTAAAATGCTTACAGCTAATTTCAATCCCCTGATTGATACCCTGAGGTTAGAATTCAAAAGATGGAAAGCATTGAAGCTCTCACTTGCTGGTAAAATTGACTCGATCAAAATGATGGCTGCCCCTAAGATGCTTTATTTATTGGCTCACCTACCCTTGTCTATACCCCAGAAGTGGTTCTAGAAATTGGAGCCCCTGATGGGCAATTTCCTGTGGGAGGGCACACCCCCTCGATATAGTAAACTTAAACTTTGACAACACTGGAAAAGGGGTGGCTGGGGACTCCCCTAGTTGCAGCAGTATCATATGGCCTCTGTTCTGTCTCAGACTCTTAGGTGGTTTTCTAAAATTGGACAGGCCTCTCCTAACTGGCTCCAATTAGAAGCCTCCCTAACTCACACTCCCTCCCCAGTGGTCACCCTATATGGTAAGAAGAATTTACCCATGGGCCTCTCTCCCTCTATATTATTATCAATAAAATATTGGAAGCAAGCAATGGCTCTGTTGGGCCATGACACCACTCCTTAGGAATATATGCCTATATGGGACAACCTGGCCCTGAAAATAGGGACATCTACTTTGAACTGGAAAGTCTGGATGGGACAGGGTATCTCTTTGATACAGGATCTCCTAATCCCTGGAACTACCGTTATAGACTCTTTTGAATCTCTGAAGGCATGATACCATCTCCCTGCATCTCACTTTTGGAGATACCTTCAGTTAAGAGATGCCATATCTCACCTTCCAAACTTCCCCTATCACAATACACGAAGAAAAGGCCCACATTCCATTTTTTCATGGGGCAACCTAACTAAGAATAGAGCCAGCTGCATATATAGTGCTCTTTGAGAATCCACCAAAGACCCCTCCCAAAAAGCCAGATTGTAATGGGAAAAAGAATTACAGATTTCCATTTGGAGCAACAATGGGAACAAGGATGGGTAAAAATCCATTTAGCCTGCCGGGATGGATGTACACGACTTATTATGAATAAGACCCTCCATAGATGGTATAGAGACCTGGCTAAACTAGTTAAGATGGGACTTATATCACAAGATACATGTTGGAGATGTGTTAACCCCGGTGCCCACCTGTTCCATATACTCTGGGACTGCCCCAATCTTCAGCACTTTTGGTCAGTAATTCAGGACATGTGTCAACAGGTGTTCCCCAATACTGTTCTGTACCCTCTTTTGCTCCTTCTGGGCTGCAGTAGCTTGACTGTGCCCAAATACAGTCCTGAGGCACAATGGATCACATTGGTTGGGGCACTGGCCAAGAGACTCATATTAAGGAGATGGAGAACCCCGGAGATTCCAACTGTGCATGAGTTCCTCCTGGCACTTGCCCAAGAGGCCACATTCAAGAGGATCTCCAGTTTTGCCCAAGGCTCTGTAGCCCGTTATGATAAATGCTGGCAGCCTTATTTAAGGTCTAAGTATTGTCATAATACTTTTTCCAATTCTGTTTCTTAGATTTCTCCCCCCTCACAATCAGGTCTGGGTTTTGTTATCGGTAGTCCCATTGTCCCTTTCTCCATCCTGGTTAAATGTATGCCTCAGTAAAGATTGCCTTCGGTATATAGTTGATATTACAATCTGCAGGGCAGATGGACATACTTGAGGTAGAGAAGTTAGATTATGAATTAGGCCTACTTGCCCCATCTTTCTCTTCTCTACAATATATGTATTTTCTTTTTTACCAGGCTCCATTCTATTGGGGGGGAGCAATCCTACATCGGCTTGTTAATTCATGGATCCAAGGACTGTGATATGGACATTATTTTAAATCATATGGTTTTAAAGTTTGCAGCCAATGGAGTGAATAAGTGTTAATTTTATTCGCTGGCCATACCAAATGTTGCGGTATGAGTCAGATCTGTATGTGCAATACTCTGCCTCTATGTGTGTGTTCTGTCCAAAATAATAAAATAAAATGTTAAACAACAAAAGTGTCTGAAACACCACTGTGCTGATCTTTATGTACCCCTTTTAGCCCCTCCCCTTTCTGTCTGCCTACCTATTGTCTTGGTCCCACCTGTCCCTCCCCCTACCTCCCCCCTCCATCTCTGAGCATACCATCTTTCACATAGGGGGATGGGTGCACCAGAACAACTTGGTCTGCTCCTCAGAGGGTAAACTCCATTAACCAAGTAATGCACTTATGGTATGGGGGTTTTCTTTCTAGTCTTTTGAAGAGGGCAGATGTGGTGGGCTCAGCACTTTGTTTAAGAATTTTGATTACAAAGTGACCAGAATAATAGACCCAGTTCTGGAAGAGCTGTGATTCTAGATATAGTCTACCAAACAGAAAGACTATGGTTTATTAATGTATATGCTCTACTGACAAAAATAGTGAGGTGAAATTGTTTGAGATTATTAAACCTTTTTTGTATACCTCTAGAAAAGTAATATTAGGAGGTGATATTAATTATACATTATCTAAACAAGGTCATGCAGCATGAACAGAGAAAATATGTTGTGATTCCCAGTTTCTGATAAAATTATATCAGAACTTGGCTTTAGGATGTATAAGAAACATGATAAAAGAAGAGGTGATACACATATTATATAAAACAATAACTACAAGAATACACTTTTGTTTACATCTGCCAATTCATAAATCATTAAGACTAATAGTTTAGGAGAAGGAAGAATATATCACACAGGTAAAGGAGTATGGAAATTAAATAATAAAATATTAGAAGATTTCAATACAAAAAATAAGGTAAAAGAGATGCTTTTAGCAGGACAGATTGTAGCTAGTATGGAAGATAGTATAGGGAAATGGTTGGCAGAGACAAAGAAGGAATTAGAATAATTATTTCAGAAAACAGAAGAAAAGGAGAACTGACTACCTGAAATAGCTGCCAGTTAGAGCACATTTGTTGAGAATGATCTCATTAGCTCATTAAAGAAAAAGTAACTATGCTGAGAAAACATAATATAAAACAAGAAATTCAGAGAATACAATATGATAGGGAATTGGGGTTGTGTGCCCCCACCCCCCATTTTGTTCCCTTTATAGTGATGGTATGTTAAATGGCTGTGAAGAAAGTGACAAGCATTCTCCAAAGATTAGTATAGTTCCTTGCCCACTATTAGCTTATGTGGATGACATCTTCATTCTGTCATTATCAGCAAAAGGTTTACAGGACAGACTCAACTATGCTGCTGAAAGGTCAACTGAACTTAAGTTGAAAATCATTATGAACAAATCTAAAGTGTTAATCTTTGGACCAGGGAAAACCAAAGGTAGATGGTTGATGAGTGACAATGTACTGTACTAGAAGTAGTCATTAACTATCTATACCTGTTTAGGACTGTATTTCAAGAAACTTGCTTACAGACTGTTCATACTGACAGATTATTAGACAGATTAAGGCAAAGAGTAACAGATTTAGCAAGATATAATTTTAGATATGGTGGCTTTTCACTTAAACCCCTGTTGCAAGTAATTAAAACAGAATGTGAGTCTCAGCTCTTACGTGGCACTGAAGTTTGGGAAGTAAAAAACATTAATAAACTTATTGTACCTATCTATAAAACTCTTCAGAAAATATTAAGAGTGGGTCTTTCCTGCCTAGCAGCCTACCTGAGGTCAGAATTAGGTTTAAAAAATATCAATTCAGCCATTGAAAGTAGAAGGATTAACTATTGGATAAAATGTACAAGGCTAGAACAAAATAGATTGGCCAGGCAGTGCCTAAATGGAAAGGAGAGATAGCATAGCACGGGCTATAAATATGGATACTGGTTTAATAACATAATTACTTTACTAACAAAACATAAACTAACCAACCTCAGGTGAGCTGTTGATCAAGAAATAACTTTAAGTTTGGAATACAAGAAATATGTGTCAGGAAAGGTGATGATGATATAGAATGTATAACAAAATCACTCTTTGCTAAATGGTTTTCAAATAACAATTATTATCATGGATATAAACCATACCTAGATATTATAACTGAACCTAGATATAGACTTGTATTTCTGAGTTATAAATTTGAACAATTTCATAGCAATTTATCAGCTTACAGATACAAAAAAAAATGGGTATACAATCATCAGGATGTGACTGTGGCTTTGGAGAGAAAGATGATTTAGTACATATAGTATGGAACTGTATTGTAGATGGTATTTAAAGCAAAGGTCTTATTGGTTACGGCCTTTTGTTAATATCTATCAAACAGATAACTTTCTGCTTATCAACATACTTATCTATACAGAAGATGCATGATCTCTAGACAGGTTATCTAAGTATTTTGTTTACTATCAAAGAAATAAGAAGGAAAATAAATATAATCTGATATGGTAACAAATCCCCCCCAACACACAGATGTGATTCATGAATTATACACATGCTGCTAGGTATGATACTGTTGCTAAATTAATAACATTGCATCTTTTTAATGACTGCATATTTTCTTTTTTTTTTAAATGACTGTATTTATGATGTATTTATATGTCTTCTTTTTGTACTCTTATTGTTGTCCTTATTTTGTAAAGGCTATTTAACCTCACAATAAAATGAGTTTTGAGTAGGGAATTGTCCTTACTGATGGAGCAGAGGAATGGGACCAGTGGAAATCTATTACCGGTAACATATTTAATAGCTGTAGAGAAACAGTACAGAAAAAAGATGCAAGCATTAGAAGATAAAAATGGTAAAATATTTGAAAAGGAGGAAGAGATTTATCAAATCATTCAGGATTACAATAGAAAATAATTTGTTACAGTAGATACAGAATTGTAAGAATCAGTTAGGTTTTTGAGTAAATTAAGTGGGCCAGATTGACAAAGGGTTGCCATAAGCTGCAACAATGGCAGCTTGTGACAAGGGCCCCTGCATCCTGGACCCTATGCCCAATGCATAAACAAACAGCCTACATCCTGTGGCTTATGGTATCTGTGCAAGGTAGGGTGCAGTCCCCATGTATGCTGCATGCTGCAGAACAGGGTAGGCAGCAGATGAGCCTGCAAAATGGAGCTGTGGTGCTACACTTGCCTGCCCTGATCCATGTCAGGTATGGACTCCAGCTCCAATTCCCACTTAATATGAATAGTTCTCCTCTCCATCCACTTCTGTAACTCTCTGGTAGTCTAGTTGCCCCTTCCCTTCACCCAACAATGTGAGCACCCCTACTCCTTCTTCAATACTCCACCAGCAACTGGCACTGCCTTCCACTCTCCACCATGGCCAGCCACTGACTGAGCTCTACTGGGAGCACATATTGTACATATATGCACTCTGTAATTGACAGCAGCTGTCATTCACTGAGCATGTATATGTACAATATGCACTCCCAGTACAGCTCAGTTGGTGGCTGTCCATGGTGGTGAGTGAAGGGCTGTGCCAGTTGTTGGTAAGATATTGAGGGGAAGTAGGGGCTCGCACTGTCAGGTGGGGGGATGGGGGCCACTGGATCACCATGGTTGTATGAGGTATATGGGGTGCCCAATGTCTATAGTACCTGTGGGGCTGGGATGTGGGTGCAGGATGTGGGAAGTGGGCATTGGGGCTGGGAAAGGGGGAGGTGGTGTTCAAGGCAGCCTAGAAGGCTGCACACCTGGCAGTTTTGGGATGAGGACTGGGTGACAGCACACGCTCTGCAATGTGCTGGCTATTGTGGTGAATGTGGGCTTGGGGGGCAGTGCTGTACTCTAGGGGTACAGAGCTGGGGGAGCCATGGTGGCCCCACAGTTGTGCCACACTGGCTGCCCATTGGCAACCTCCAGTGGATGGCAAAGACCACTTACACCACTTCATAGCAGGTGTAAGTGTTCTTTGATGGATGTCCACCGGGGGTTCTTTCTGAATCCTGATTTGGGGACTTTGATGCTGCACTTCCTGAATAGGGTGTAATTTCTGCCATAAACACCCCTACACTATGTTGTGAGGGTGTTTATGGTACATTGGTGCAGTTGGGCATAGGCAGTCTGCAGCTTGTTGCAGGCTGCCTTTGTGAATCCCAACATGATGCAGCTCAGGACGCAAGTCCTACTTGCACCATATTTTCGGATGCAAGTTGCCTTGCATCCTGAGTTGCCTTTTATGAATCCAGCTCAGTATATCTAAAGTGTCACAAGTTGAGAAGGATAACTTACAAGCTTCATTTTCCATAGATGAAATTATTTCAGCTATTAGGAGTTTTTAAAATAAAAGAGCCCCAGAAATAGATGGATTAGCAGCTGAATTTAGTAATGTTTTCACAGAGGAAATATCAGTAATTTTATATGCAGTGTTTAATTGATCTTGGTATCAACTTCTGTATCCAGAGAGTTTCTATTGTTTGTTTTAGGTACCTCCCCCTCTTCATTTGTAAATACTGAGCAAACATATTTGTTTCATATCTCTGCCTTTTCACCATCATCCTCTGCCCACCCCTCCACTTTATTAAGCCTCACTATCCCTCCCTTAGTCTTCCTTCACTCCCTGGTGTACCTAAAAAAAGGTTTTATCCCCCTTCTTAACTGAGTTGGCTATCTTTTCCTCCATTCAGGCCTTTGCTGTTCTGACTGCCTTCCCAGCTTCCTTTTGTATTAACTATACAATTCTCTGTCCTGCTCCTTCTGTGATTCCTTGTACTTTCTGAATGCTTTCTTTTTCTCGTGAACCTTCACTGCTACCTCCTTTGAGAACCATAGTGGTTTCTTACATCATTTTGTTTTATTTGCTTCCCACAAAGGCTTGTTACCTCTGTGATGGCAGTTTTTATTATTCCCCATTGTTCTTCCACCCCTCCTTCCTGCCCATTTGCTAGCACATTCCTTAGGCACTCACTCATTTTGGCAAAGTCAGCCCTCCTGAAGTCCAGTACTTTTGCTTTTGTATGGCTTGACTCTATTGCTGTGTTTATTGTGAAGCATGCTGTTTGATGGTCACTAGTTCCCAGATGGCTACCCACTTCTACATCTGTGATCCTCTCTCCATCTCCATTTGAAAGAACCAGGTCTAAGACTGCTTTATCTCTAGTGGGTTCCAATACTAGTTGTCTAAGGCATGACCCCTGTAGGGCATCTAGAATAACCCCACTCTTAGAAGTGGCTGCAGCAACTGTACTCCAGTTAACATCTGGCATATTCATATCACCCATCAGACTTTTTATTCACCTCTGTGCTTTATATGAACCAGTCCTGTTTTGTGAGAATGACACAATCTCATGAAACAAGACTGCATAATACAAAACTAGAATTTGGACTTAACTGTAGTTTTTATTGTTGTTGCACATTTAAACTTTAACAAGCTATAAATTTGTCAGTGTTTGGAGTTAAGGGGCAATCTATATATAAAAAAGGCCTCAATAAGTACAACACTAAAATGTAATACCCTCCAAAAAATTCAGGGATCATATAAAAAAACATAAAAATGTAAACATTAAAACTCCTACAGGATAACATTGCAATTTTAACAAGCTGTAACACTGTTACTCTTTGGAGTAAAGGGACAATCTATTGATCAAAAAAAGTTTTTGTGAATACTACAACACTAATGCATAATACCCCAAACAAAGGTGGGGGTCATATAAAAACACATAAAAATAATAAAAATGAAAATTCTCCTAGTATAACATTGCAACTTTAAAAAGATATAATTTGTCTTTTTTTAATATATACTCACTTTTGTCCTCTGTCCTGGACAGCTTTCCATCTTGCTGCCCCCAAAGGCCCTGGCTCCCTGCTCACAGTGCACCTCCTGTTGTTCTTCACAGCTTACCCCCATGGCAGAGCAGT
Source organism: Neoceratodus forsteri (assembly GCA_016271365.2). Classification (NCBI taxonomy): domain Eukaryota; kingdom Metazoa; phylum Chordata; order Ceratodontiformes; family Ceratodontidae; genus Neoceratodus; species Neoceratodus forsteri. Next base: position 54,811,167 of record CM057451.1, on the reverse strand, counting down.
GGGGATCCCCCAACTTGCTGACACTGATCTGGTTCAGAAGGTGCTTGCTATCCACAGAGGTGGCACCTGTGGGGGTAGGACATTCATTCAGCCACACCGAGGACTGTTTTCTCTCCTTGTTTTTCTCCCTCCTGCCCCACAGGTGCAGCAATGTCGGTGCTTACAATGACTGATCTGTGCATGCTTCTGCCCACAGCACACCAACTGACTACTCTGCCCCCATCCCTACATACGAGACCCAGGCACTCTGACCCCAGCCACCCCTAGGTGTCAAAGATACACTGGCCTCTGTGTCCCTCCATCCCAGGGAGAGGAGCTCTGTCATCTGGATGTTCATTCCTTTCCCATTCTGGCTGACCCCTGGCGACCCACTCGCACCACAAACATGGGTCATTGGCATGGCAGGAGGTAAGGCATTATGCCTCAGCCCTCCACACCACTGGGCCAGCTCCATAAATTGTCTTTTGAGTTGCAGTAGAAGCTATATATCAAATGAAAGGTTGTGGTGCATACTATAAGATTAAGTTCCTAAGGAAAAACAACTGAAAATACACATATAAAAAATACAACTGTAAAAATGAAACTTGCCATAGGATACTATTTTTACCTTAAAAAGATAACTCTCTGTCAATAGTTGGAGTTAAGGGAAATGTATGTATCAAACAAAGGTGAGTAGTACAACACTAACAGATAATACCTCCAAAAAAATTCAGGAACCATAAAAAACATAAACAAATTAAACAATTAAAAGTCCAATAGGATAAAACTGCAACTTAAACAAGCTGCAACACTGTCACTCTTTGGAGTTCAGGGACAATCTATGTATCAAACGGAAAGTTCCAATAAGTACTACAAGACTACTATGAGTCCCTACAAAATACCAAGTGAAAATAGACATAAAAATCATAAATATTTAAAAATGAAAATTATCTTAGGATAACATTGCAACTTAAAAAAAAGCTATATGTCTGTCAATAATTGGAGTTAAGGGACAATGTATATATGTGTGTGTGTGTGTGTGTGTGTGTGTGTGTGTGTGTGTGTGTATATATATATCTATATATATATATAGCACAAAATGGTGTCAATGAGTACTACAGTAGTAACGCATAATCCCCAGACATTCATGCTGAATGCACTGCACCCCCCCAAAATTACCTCCAGTCTTTACCATGGTGCCAAGTCTGGCCACCATCAAAAATGCACCAAAGGTGTAGTATGCCTACTACTACAACCATAACAAATTTCAGGGAAAACTGATGAACACTTTCTGACTTACTATATGGGTAAAAATCACCAAATTACATGTTTTGCCCATATACAATCAACCGCTGGCAGTAATAATGGATTTTGCCCCCTTTTAGGGGCAGACCAGGTTGTCCTGGTGCACCCCTTTCATTTCCATCAAGATGGTGTGCTCAGAAGGGGAGGGGGAAAGGAAGGGGAGGACCAGGGGATAGAACAATGGCTAAGCAACAGGAAGGGAAGGGGAAAGTGGCGCTACATAAGGGGCAGCACAGAAGTGGTTCAGCCACTTTTGCTGGAGTTTTGATCTAATTAGAACTGCAGCACGTCAGATTGGCAACTAGAAAGGTTTGTGCACTAGGATACTGCAGGTAAGAGAGCTTCCAAAAATGAATTAAAAAAAAGAAAATGGTGATAAGAATAAGATAAACAGCTAAGTACTGATAATATGTAATGGTATAGATTACTTTGCTCAAAGCAAAAAAAAATCTTTATAGTAAAAGAAATCATCTTGTGAAGGTGAATAGTATGTGGCTAGTTCATTGGACTTATTGAAAAGAAGTTTTTTAGTTTTGTTTCAAGTGAATGCATCTGCAGAGTGTTAAAAAAGAGTTTACAGCTATACTGAGGGTGTATGTTTTGTGTGGTAGTCGACTTGCATAATGGTTTTTGTTTGAGGTGAGTTAGTATTGCTGGTGTGAGGGTATGTGTTTTGGTAGTTTGGACCAAACGTTTGCAGCTGCACAGAGGTAGTAGGCCTTGGTACAAATCACGATGCGCATAGACATGCAGGAGCAAGGTTAGCTGGATAAGCGTGGTGGCCCAGAGAGGATTTTTTTCAGTCAGAAGAGCTGAGGTTGGCTGGAGAAAGCAGCCTGAGAAGGTAGAAGCTGGATTGACCATGGCCTGCACTGGCCTTTAGTGAGTAGAGCTGGTAGCTTATGAGGTGGGAGCCTGACTCTGAAATACAGGGATGGGGTTTTGGTAAAGAAGGGGAGCTGTGGCATTGCTCATTGAAGCGAGTCGCATGACTGGAGAGGAAACAGGTCTCTGAGGCCTTGCAGGGCGTGGTAGACATGACGGGAATCCTTGGGGGGCCTGCAGCTTTTTGGGTGCCAGGGCGCCAGGGTTTTTTTTTGCAATGGAGCTGCGGGAATAACAGAGGATCACTCACCCCAACGCAAATCCTTAGTGCTCATTTTTCCTCACAGAGACCCAGTGAGTTGTGCAGAGCAGCGCTGCATTTGTCACCACACGCAAGCTCGACCATGTGGTTTACAGATGAACCCTCCCTGCTACCTCCTGCATCCTGAGGAGAGATCACCACAGGGGTACTGCCTGCTTCCAGATTGAAGGGGCTGACCAGAGGGACAGCATCAGTCTCGCTGCCCCATTGCCCCATAGGGCTAGCGCATTAAGTTGGGAGAGGATGTCGGGGGTTATTCGCTGGCTACAAGCCAGTCGGTCAAGGAGTAGGGGGCAAGGGCCTAAGGAAAGGCCTAGAAAGCAGGGGGCAACAAAGCAGACAGTTGGCGTGATGCCACATGCTCAAGGGGGCAAGCGCACGTTGGACAAATGGGAGGACAAGGGGAGGCCTAGGGAAAGGCCAAGCAGATGGGGACAAAAAAAAAACAGCCATGCGTCGTGACGTCCCACGCCAGGGGGGAGCAGACCAAGAGGGAGCAGAGGCCCAAGTTGGCCTGGCAGGACTGATGAGAGGCCTAGCACTCTGGGGGGGGGGACACTCAACCTCAGCAAAGGAAGGAGAGGCCTGCCAAGGGGCCTAGCAATGGGCGATGAGGAGCGACCAGAGGACTGGTGAAAATGGGCCAGGCCATGTGGCGTGATGTAACACGCCAGTTGGGTCAGGTCGAACAATGGAAGGAGCCCAAGGAGAGGATGTCAAAAAAAAAAATGTCCAAAGAGGTTTCAGCCATAAAAAAGATTGTGATCCTTGGAGATGGGGTGGGTCATGTTTTGGGGATAGCCAGCACCAGCAAAAAGACTGGGGACAGTAATTATCTGACACCTAAGAGTAACAAAAGGCACGTTCATTGCAGTTAGAGGCTGCCTATGGGAGAAGTGGGCCTGGCTTCTCAGGATACTGCCCCAGGCAGAGTTTTTAATAATGTCCTACAAGGCGATAATGGAGCTGGCTGAGAAAGCCAATGGAATGTGGGAGTTGGTGGAAGGGGAGAAACCAGGGAGGTCTGGGGAGAAAAGGAAAGTGGTGAAGAGTAAAGAGGGCAGAGGGAAGCGGCCGGCTGAGAAGCCACACAGCCTAACCAGGGCACAACCACTGATAGCGGGACCTACCAAGGCACCTTGTTCAGTACCTCTGCAACCAGTAGACCCGGTCCCATCAGTACCTCACCAGGACCAGATGGTGGTTCCCCCAGTGGAGCCCAGACTGGATCCCCAGCATACAGTGGTTCCTCCACAGCCACTAGTAAGGCAACCAACCCTCCAGCCAGAGGGAAATATGCTGGGGCACCAGGGTGACAACAGGCAGCAAAGAGTGGACAAGGCCACAGGTAATGCACCCGGCTCTATTGGTGACAGCATCAAGGAGTACATAGGGCAAATAATTTCGGCACTTGGCTCAGGGGGTTTGGGCCAGATGGAGTCAGTACTGGCAGAGATTAGGGTAGAAAAAGAGGTGCTGAAAGAGAAGGAAGGAGGAGTAGAAAAAGAGGGAAAAGGAACAAGGGAGATAGGAACTCCAGGAATGAGAGTGGGAGAATACGCTCCGTTGGCCACAAAGGAAAAAATACGGATGGAGAGTAGGTGAATATTTTTGCGTTAGTAAGCCGGGAAGTGGCTGCAAAATACAAGGAAACAGAGAATATAGGAAAGAGTGAAATAGCAGCAGCAGTGGTTTTGTTAGGCAAGAAAGGGGAGGACAAATTCACTAGAGGGAAGACTTGGGAAGGGTGGTTTGTAGGTTTTGCCACATTCTCAGCCATAGTATTGGAGAGGAAGCCTGAGTTGGGCATCCCGCTCATCACATACTCCCTGATAATAAGGACAGCGAAAGCAAAAGGGGGTGTTGGGTGGATATACAGTGGTGTGAAAAAGTATTTGCCCCCTTCCTGATTTTCCCTATTATTGCGTATTTGTCACACTGGATGTTTTCAGGTCTTTAGACAAAATGTAATATTAGATAAAGGGAACCTGAGTGAACAAATAACACTTGTTTTTTTACTTATTTCATTTATTTAATGAAAAAGTTAACCAACACCAACTGGCACTGTGTGAAAAAGTAATTGCCCCTAATTAAATCAACCCAATTAAAGGGATAATTAGAGTCAGCTGATTGAACACAGCCAGGCTTGATTACAGCCAGCCCTGCTCAATATAAACCTCACTTATTTTGACCCTACCATCAGAGTCACGCTACAGCACAAAGATTCAACAACATTATGCCAGGATCAAAGGAAGTTCCTGAAAAGATCAGAAAAAAAGTTGTTGCTATCTATCAGTCTGGAAAGGGTTACAAAGCTATTTCTAAGGCTCTGGGACTCCATCGAACCACAGTGAGAGACATAATCCCTAAATGGAGAACATTTGGAACAGTAGTGAATCTTCCCAGGAGTGGGCGGCCTGCCAAAATTACTCCAAGGGCGCAGCGTAAAATCATCCAGGAAGTCTCAAAGGATCCTAAAACAACATCCAAAGAACTGCAGGCTTCTCTTGCCTCAGCTAAGGTCAGTGTTCATGACTCCACAATCAGAAAGAGACTTGCAAAATAGGCTTCATGGGAAAGTAGCAAGGTGGAAACCACTGCTAACCAAGAAGAACATAAATGCTCATCCTCATTTGCCAAGAAGCACCTGGATGATCCACAAGCCTTTGGGAAAATGTTCTATGGACAGATGAGTCCAAAGTGGAACTTTTTGATGACATGGATCCCATAATGTCTGGCGTAAGCATACAGCATTCCACAGTAAGAACATCATACCAACAGTCAAACATGGTGGTGGTAGTGTGATGGTGTGGGGATGCTGCTGTCTGAGGACCTGGACGACTTGCACAATTGTAGGAACCATGAATTCTGCTCTGTACCAGAAAATTCTTAAGCAGAATGTCCGGTCATCCGTCCGTCAGCTGAAGCTGAAGCGTAGTTGGGTCATGCAGCAAGACAATGATCCAAAACACAAATGCAAGTCCACATCAGAATGGCTGAAAAGAAGTAAAATTAAAGTTTTGGAGTGGCCTAGTCAAAGTCCAGACCTAAACCCAATAGAGATGCTGTGGCAGGACCTGAAACAAGCAGTTCATGCTCAAAAACCTACCAATGTTACTGAATTAAAGCAGTTCTCGAGGAAGAGTGGGCTACAATTCCTCCACAGCGATGTGAAAGACTGATATTGAATTATAGGAAGCGCTTGGTTGCAGTCATTGCAGCTAAAGGTATGAACCAGTTATTAGTGTATGGGGCAATTACTTTTTCACACAGTGCCAGTTGGTGTTGGTTAACTTTTTTCATTAAATAAATGAAATAAGTAAAAAACAAGTGTTATTTGTTCACTCAGGTTCCCTTTATCTAATATAACATTTTGTCTAAAGACCTGAAAACATCCAGTGTGCCAAATATGCAATAACAGAGAAAATCAGGAAGGGGGCAAATACTTTCTCACGCCACTGTATTATAATGAATTCTTTCAGCAGAGAATGTTGACATATGGGGATGTAAGATGGGACACGAAACAACTAGACCTGTGGACAGAATACGTAACCGATCAGTCCACGCCTGAGGGATAGTTTGGGAAAAAAGGTACCATGCTACAAAGATGTTGCTGGGCCTACAATAGGGCCTTTTGCTCCTGGACACAATGCTGTTTCCAGCACACCTGTTCGAAATGTGGGGGAATCACATCCGGCGAGCAGATGCAGGACGACATGGGTCCTAGGACCCGAAGGAGCTGGGGGACAAGGGTCAGGTCAGCAGTTTTTTTGGGAAGGGCAGGGATATAAAGGGCAGACATGGAATAGAGGGAGAAGGATAGGGGACATGCAAATAGAGGGAGTCAGAATCATTGACCAACAAGTCTGGGCATCAACCAGAGGGGGAGACCTTGGTGGGGAAAAAGAAATGAGGACAAGGGAGCAATTTAAAGAAGCTAGAACCCCCATCAGGATAGAGGCATGGAGGGAATGGTTAGACAGATACCCAGATAGGAAAATGGCAGAAATGATTAAAAAAGGTTTTCACACAGGTTTTTCATTGCAGTGTGAGGGCCCAAGGCAAGCCAGAGAGGCGAACAATCTGGTTTCAGTGAGAGGGAGGGAAGGAAGAAATGTTAAGACAAAAAATAGAAAAGGAGAAGGCAGCAGGGAGAATAGATGGACCATACGATACCCCCCCATTGCAGAATATGAAGCTCTCTCCATTGGAGTTGTTCCCAAAAAAACAGGAAGGGGAATATACCGTAGGGTGATTCATCACCTATCCTTTCCAGAAGGTGATTCAGTGAACGATTTTATTGGTGAGGAATATAGTAAAGTGATGTATTCCACCCTGGAAGATGCAGTCCAGATTATCCGGGCAACTGTAGATACATAGATGGATAAGACAGACATAGGGTCAGCTTTCAGCTTACTTCCAGTTAGAAAAGAGGATTGGGACCTGTTGGGGTTTAAAATTGGGGGACAGTACTATTTCAACAAAGCCATGCCCATGGGTTGCTCTATAGCATGTGCAAGATTTGAAGCTTTCAGCACATGATTGCAGTGGATATTTCAAGAAAGGACTGGTTATAAAACAGTGATTCACTATTTGGATGATTTCCTTTTCATAAGCAGTGGGAGAAGAGAAACAGAAAAAATGTTAGCCAGCTTCCAACAACTGTGTAAGGAACTAGGGGTCCCACTGGCATCTGAAAAAAACAGAAGGGCCCAGTAGGGTGTTAGAGTTTCTGGGCATTGAGATAGATGTTCCGGGGGAAATATTTCAACTGCCAGACAAAAAAGTGAAAAAATTGAAGGAACTGATTAAGATACATACCAGCAGAAGAAGAGTACAACTAAAACAGGTACAAGTATTGGGACTTCTGAACTTCTCATGCAGAGCTATTGGGCCAGGGAGGGTTTTCACCAAAAGGCTAGGAAGGGTCACAGCCAGAGTGACCAGACCACACCATTGGGTAGACATGACAAAAGGAGTCAAGGAGGATTTTAAAGTATGGGAGGAATATAATGGCTGCTCTTACTGGCAAGAGGAATAGGTGTATAACACATACCTTGATCTTTACATAGATGCAGCCGGGGGCCTTGGCATGGGGGGCTATCTGAGGGGTAGATGGTTTTCAGAACCATGGCCATCAAATTGGGTAAGGGACGGTAAGGTAAAAGACATAACATTGTTAGAGATTATGCCCATCTGGGCATGCACCCTGGTGTGGGGGGAAGAATTACGGGATCAAAAAGTGACATTTTGGTGTGACAATAGAGCAGTGGTAGAGGTCCTGAACAACAGGGGAGCCAGGTCGGAAATGGTCATGCAAGTTTGCAACTTCTATTGCTAAGGGCATTGCAGTTGAACATGTCATTCAGAACTAAACACATAGAGGGGCTACACAATACCCTGGCTGACAGCCTTTCCCCTCTGCAGCTGGATAGTTTCATGAAGCTGGCACCAACAGCAGAAGAGCAAACTACGCCCATACCAATGAACATATGGGACATTGGTAAGAAGGAGCATAAATGTTGTTCCGCAGTTCATGGGCACCACGCACTCTGAGGGCCTATGATGGGACCTGGCAAGTGTTTCAAACATTCAGGGCAACACACCACATGGAGGTAAGTAGGCCGCTCACAGAAAAACAATTGAGGAAGTTTACTGTGGAGCAATGGCAAAAGGGAACAGCCCATGCCACAATAGGGGTCTACTTAGCAGGGATTAGTGTGATCTGTAGTCTTAAAGGATGGAAGGACTCAACGAAATCAATGTTCATTAGAATAATGATGCAAGGATGGGGTAGGTTAAAACAAGGGATGGTGGATAATAGAAGACCAATAGGGGAACAGTGGCTGGTGAAACTGAGGGGTGTTTTGCCAACAGTGTGCAGATCAAAGGCAGAGGCCCAGTTATTTCACACAATTTAAGTGGTAATGTTTGCTGGGGCCACGAGAGTGAGTGAGGTGGTAGGCCACTGCAGACAAGACAGGGAAGGGGGACTAGAATGGGAAGATATAAGCTGGTGAATGAATGAGATACAGGTCATGAGTAAGAGGTCAAAGACGGATCATAAGAGACAAAGTTGCATGGTAACACTAAAAAAGCATGTAGAGGGTGCAGTGTGCCCAGTGCAGGCTTTGTGGGCTTTTGCCACAGAGCATGGGAATAGGACAGGGAGATTATTTCTGCATGAGGATGGAAGTGGAGTAACAAGTCATCAAGTCACAGCATTGCTCAAGAGGGCATGCAATTCCTGGGGGAGGATCTGATTAATTATTCTTCCCACTCCTAATGGATAGGGGCTGCCTCACAGTGGGCAGCAGCAGGCGAGATGGTGAATAATATTTTGGAGAAGGGGTGCTGTCGGTCGGCCAATTATAAAAGATACGTCCGAACATTGCAGTGTGGAGACTAACGTAGCACCTATGTTTGGTTACAGATATGGAGCCATGGGGGGGCAGGGGGAAGGTGATATTATGGTGAGAAATTAAGACCAGATGTAAGATTTTTATTCTGTTTCAACCCTATAGGGAGAGGGAGGAACACAGAAGTCTGGATCTGCGGCCAGTCTTATATTTATTGGGCAGAAAGGAGAGCTGAGAAAAAGGCTGGGGGAAAACAACTTTACCAAGATGTGAAACAATGTAAATTGGTATGGCGTGGCATTCGTGGGATGAGATGGGCACAACTGCTCTCCACCTTGAAAGAGCTAAAGGAGAGGTGACCCATTCCAGACTTAATTATTATACATTTAGGGGGTAATTACCTTGGAGGCAAGCCATGGGTAGACACATATATACAGATAAAAAGTGACTTAGAGACAGTACAGCAGTAGTGGTCCAAGGTAGGCCTTGCCTGGTCGGATATGATACCAAGGAAGGTTTGGAGACATGAGCACAGCCATAGAGCTGTGGATAGGGCCAAGCTAAAGATGAACAGAAGGGTAGGGACACTGGTACAGAAAATGGGAGGACAAGTAATATTGCGAGGTGTGGAAGAATGGGTAGAAGATTTTTACAGGTCAGATGGCGTGCACCTGTCAGATCTAGCCATAGATATGTTTGATACAGAATTGATGGGTTTTATAGATGCATGGAGGAGGCATGCAAAAAATGGTTAAAAAAAAAGAAAGGGGGAGAAGAGAAGGATTGGAAAGTGGTTCCCAGAGGTACAGGGGAACAATACCCTAAGTAAGGGGAAAGCTGGCCATCCAATGCAAGCTGGAGACTGGCTAGTGGGGAAAAAGGGTGGGGAAGGGGGGATGGAGGAAGAAAAAGGAATAAGATGAAAAGAGGATGAAGCGGAAGGAGAAAGCGATCTCGGTTTTCACTGTTACCTAACAGAAAGGAGAAGAAGAAGGCACCCAGGTTTTCACCTGGGGGGAGCAAAAAGACGAAGAAAGAGGGATGATCAGAGATTGATATATGGATGAAAATAAATGAAATTGTGAAAGATATAAGAACAAAAGATGATAAAATGGAACATGGAATTATGTATATAAATAAATTAATTGCTGATCTGAGCACAATAACAAATAATGGTCTCTGTCTTTTTGTGAGGGAAAAGGGAGGAATCCGGGACAATGGAGTTTGCTCCCTTTTAGGGGCAGACCAGGTTGTGGTGCACCCCTTCCCTTTCCATCAAGATGGTGTGCTCAGAAGTGGAGGGGGGAAGGAAAGGGAGGGCCAGGGGGATATGACATTGGCTAAGTAACAGGAAGGGGAGGGGCATGTGGAAATACATAAGGGGCAGCACAGAAGTGGTTCAGCCACTTTTGCTGGAGTTTTGATCCCTTCCACACACCCTACAACACAGAACAAGAGGGGAAGACAGTCAATATGGGACTATATGGTAGGTCTGTTAAAGGTGGATGACAGATGTGTCCGGTAGGACATTTATTGGACTGCCAAAGGTGGATGGCAGGAAAAAACAATATGGTTATCGGACTGCCAAAGGTGGATGGCAGAGAAAAGGGGGAAAAGGGGAGAAGGGGGGAGGGGGAAAGAAAAAGGAATAAGACAAAAAGAGGATGAATTAGAAGGAGAAAGCGGTCTCGGTTTTCACCATTACCTAACAGAAAGGAGAAGAAGAAGGCACCCAGGTTTTCACCTGGGGGAGCAGAAAGAGGAAGAAAGATGGGTGATCAGAGATTGACATATGGATGAAAATAAATGAAATTGTGAAAGATATAAGAATAAAAGATGATACAATGGATCTTGGAATTATATACAGTATATAAATAAATTAATTGCTGATCTGAGCACAACAACAAATAATGGTCTCTGTCTTTTTGTGAGGGAAAAGGGGTGAATCTGGGAGAAGGGACACTTCATATATTTTGCCTTTGAAGTAAGCCCCACAAATAAATAAAAAATACAACTAAGCACATAAATTGCTTTTCTGGAGGCATGGAAGCACAGGGGCTAGAGGGCCCTGTGCTTCCACAGCCAAATGGATATGTGGATGGATGGATGGTTAGCCGCCTACCAATGGCTCTACCCTACTCAATGCAACATTGCCAATGACTTTTGTTTTCTGTTTATTGTACTATATTTTAATTAGCCCAACTAATGTTCAAATGTATATTCTTGGAATCCTGTCTGTACTGTTATATTTTACCCTGTCTTTTGTCATTGAATTTGAACTGATGTGGAACCTCTGTAAACAATCTTTCAGCTCAAGGTTTGTTAACTCTGAGACTTCAATAAATTAATAAAAATGTGCATCTGTGGGGGAATGGAAGCTCAGGATCCAGAGAGTCCTGTGTGAATGAACATATGATTCTACTATCTCAAAAAGTAAGGAAATTATTCACAAAAAACTATGTTAATGTACCTGCTAGGGTTCAGATTAAAGTGACAAAAGTATGGAAATGTGGCATTAAGGTTTCTAACCCTATCTCCCCATCCCCATCTATCAAGCAGGAAAAGGAACAAGAAATTATAGTTTTCACTGCCTGACTGTTGGCGAATCAGGGGTGGGGGTCTTCTTTGGGGTTCTAAGTCCTAACACTCACCCCATTCCATGACCAAATAAAGTGGGATGTGATATGTTTTCTTCAGACAGGGCTACAGGTTGTTGGTAACATGCGGAGGCGGGGGGGCACAGTTCTGTACATTTGAAAACCATGTGGGGTGAGTGTTAAAGTTGAGAATCCCAAGGATGACCCCACCCCTGATTCACCAACAGTAAGAACAACAAAAACTGTATTTTGTTTCCTTTTCCTGCTTGGGGGTGGGTTGGGGAGTGAGGGTTGGAAACCCTAATGCCACATTTACCTACCTTTGTCACTTTAATCTGAACACTGTCTAGTGCATTACATGGTTTTTGCAAAGGACTGACTACATATCCTTGCAACAGTTTATAAAATGGGCTTCTCTCTGGAACTTGAATGATCCTCTTTTTCCATATCCTCAGGTAACCATAATCATAATTTGGGTGAATGATGCCCCCATTTCTGCCCCTTCATTTGAAAATGATGTTTACCTAGGAAAAAAAGGAATTGCACCAGAACACTATCTCCTTTAGTTGCAGAATATATTCTATCAAATCTTTAAGTTATAAATCAGCTGAAATCAGCACTTTTTTAAAGCATGTAGCATCCCTTCATCAGGTGCGTTTGTGTGCAGTGCCTAAACACCTAATGATACTAAAATACAACTGTGTTCCATAAAAGATCTTCAAGGACTTGCATAATATCCCCTTTGTCATGAACCTAAGGAGGGAGGCCACCAGCCAATGTTTAATAGGGGCATCCACAAATTTGGTGAGTGACCGCTCTGTAACACTGTCCACAATGAGGCATCCTGGGGTGGATTGGAGGTGCTTGTCGATCCTGAACAGTGTATACAGTGAAGCCCACCATAATATAAAGCAGTGTCACAGATTCTTGAATTACAAAAGGTATTAACTGCCAATGCAATTGCCTTGCACTTTGCAGTAACACTGCAGTAAAATTGTGCAGTATTGTGTTGCATCTTGGCAGGCTTCACTGCATATTGTTCCCCTCACAAGATGATCTACAATTAGGAATTTGTGCACAAGGAGATAAATCAGATTATCACAGGCAGCATGAATGCAAGCATTCATAACTTGTTTTAAGGCTAAAGTAGAATATTTTCATGAGGACAAATAAATACTCTTATTTGACATTTGGTTCAGTATTTCTTTCTCATATACCACAGTGTCTGTAAACCCTATGAAGCCCCCTTTATGCACCTTTAATCATGATATTTTTATTTGCACTCAGGCTTTGCAGGGCTTCAATCTCCTCACTAGTGCAATTTACAGATCATGGTCTCATCATTTTGCAAAAAGATCTTCTAATTCCCATTTACATATCCTATGAAAAACTGCAACAGTTGGGTTAATTGGAGGGCAAAATGTTGATTTCCTATTAAACTGATCTGTTACTGGTGTTATTATTTATGTGGCAGCTCCAGACTGAGTAGCTGGCACATGTAGATCTTTTTTTTATTTTTTATTTTCATCGTTTACGGAAATGAAAGTGACTGTTCAGTACAGTAATAAAGGGTGAAGAACAAAAGTATTATTCAACAATGTAGAGGACATACAAACATATGAAGAAGCCAACAGAAGGCCATTCAGTCTATCCAGTCTGCTCATATTGCAGGGTCCTATAAAATGTCAGCAAACATGGAATAACAAAATGTAAAGCCAAACTGGCTTAGTCTGCAAATACAGGAGTTCTAACACCACTCAGTCTGCAAAGCGCCTCTGCTCCATATACTGTATGTCAGCCCAGTCCCATAAGAGGAGGAGCCACATCCAGGGAGACCATCAGGATCAGCCTGCAACAGTACCTAATTTCTGGCGTGCCCCCCCTTTATTAATCTTGCACTTTATCATTCTAGCTGGTCTTTATCTAGAGCCCTGCTTGAATATAGTCTTAATTTAACTGTTAAATTATTAGTCCTGATCATGTGCTGTTACCTTGCCTTCTCATTGCTAAACCTTTGCATTGCTTCTGTACTTTTGAAATCTTGTTAAACCCTTTGTCTGTATATTCTTTGTAATCTCCTGGTTCGTAACTGAAAATAGGCATATACTTGTCTTGCGTGCTTACCTGGTCAACAAAAACTAAATAAATAAATATTTCTGCCAAAGTTTACACTATTCAACAAGCAGACCAAGGATGCTATGTGTCAGAGAGCACCTTTCCTACTGTTTCTTTCATCCCTGGTCTACACTAGTGAAAAATGGACACCTAGCAGATTACTTACTTGTCCCAGGACATCTTTTGAAGAGGGACACATCAGGTACTCAGTCCAGTTATCAGTGAAAAAATGGCTGAAGAAAGGAATTTGGCTCTAGTTAACACTCTGACCTGGCTGCCTGCCCTGCTATGCCCCCCCCCCCCACCTAGAGTGTAGCTGATGCCAAAGCAGAAAATAAAGCACTATTGTGTAAAACCCACTTGCATCTCAAGATAGATATGACACCACTATATTTGTAGGGAACACCACTAATGTCATGTTGTTGAGACTGTGGCAAAAGAAATGCCTCAAGCCTCTGCTTCTGTCTTCAAGCAGGTGATGATGTTTTGCATGATGTGAGCCATTTGTAGTTTTCAGTCTATCCCTTACGGAATCTCTTTCCACCTCCTCCCATGCACAATGATTCCTTACTCTTCTGTCTCTTCTTCATTGGTTTCAGTATTGGTAAACCTCAGGACTCCAAGTCTTTCACAGCTCTCTGTGTCAGCTGGTAAAAGTCTTCCCCTGCAGGTATTATACAATCATTTGGGCATGGAAGAGAGTTTGACATTTTTGCATTTTTTCCTATAACGCTTTCATATCTGGAAAAATATTCATGACATCTGGCCAGGATGCTGGGGGAATAATCAATATCAAAGAACGATCTATGCCCTGTAAAAATCCCCTCCTCCATCCTCTAGGCCCTTGCTAAATTCTTCTAATTTAAAGTGCATTGGAGAAATTTCATAATGACAGATTGGGGGAGAGGCTGTAGTGGCTATGCATTTCAGGCCCAGCACATGATGTACATGATGTAAGTCTAGCTGCTAATCTGGAGTTAGGTTTAATGCTTGATAAAGCAGGTCACCTAAAAAGAATTTGAAAATGATTAGAAAAATCCCTGGCCTCTGAGGGAGTGCATTTATGTGCCAACAGAGACTGGGTACAGACAAAGACCCAGTGCCACCTGCCTTGGTGCCAACTAGTGTCACCAAGCCCCACAGAAGATATAAAAAGTAAACTGCAGTCATTTTTTACTGTTGGCATAAGTGGGAGCCCACTCCCTCCATCACACACAGACTTGAACTACAGTACTCATTCTAACTGTCACAAATACAAATATTGTTACCAAATACATCCTGCCCCTCTCCCTACATCAAAACAGCTTTTATAAAATATTAGTGCTAACCACACTGACTTGTGATGTACAATGCAACATTATTTACTCATGCCTGATATGGATGGCTTCCCTGTTCACTCCATTAGCAGTCATTTGAAACAAAAAACAGCAGTATTCTGACCCCACCCACCCCAATCAATTGCCAGTATTTTTTTTTCTTTTTCCCCTGCAATGCTTCTGAACAATCATGTCTCCAAATGACTTTGCTCCCACCAGTTCCTACTTCAGTCATCACTACAGTCAGGATCACAAAAGCTCTGGCTCACATTTGAAAAACAGACACCTAAAAAATCTCTTCTCAGCACTAACTGGCACAGATCAGGAGAGGAGTACTGATTGTGTCGTCAGGATTTTTTTTTTTAGTATAAGGGATCAGATACAGCGTGAGGCAGTGAACGCAGAACACTGCATAGATACAGTATGAGTTTCAAACCCAAGCTTAACTGGGGGGGGGGTGGCATCAACAAAACAGCAGACCCAAAATGGACCTTGGAGTCGGGTGGCATCAACAGAACAGCTGTCACAAAACACAGTCCTCTACAGTCTAAAAAAACAGTTCCATCTACTGCCAATGCCAGTAGTGGAGGGACTGCATTACACAAACTATATTTTTATTTCATTTCTAGGAACATCTAACATTTAAACATTAATCTAATCATTTGCTCTAATAAGTAAACTAAAACCCATTTTATAAATGCAATAATACCCACCAAGGTGGGCAGCATGGCTATACCCACCTGTAGCATCCAGTCTCATTACACACCTGTGCTCAAGGAAGGCTTACTAGTTTAAGTATTTATTTTGTCTTTATTTTGTGTATTTTATTTACTTTATTCAAGCTCTATAACAGTGCTCGAAGGGTACTGCTTCGCAAAGCAGAGTAAAGGGACTAACAAGCTACCTAGCCAGGCTTAATTGTCATTCAGTTACTTTACGAGAAAATCCCATGTTCCACTTTTGTCACAGTTGCCTGTTGATCTCCTGTCTGGTCAGGGAAATCCATAGGAAAGTCCTGCAGCACCACACAGTTTGCTGCCCCCACCTACCCAGCTGTTCAACTAGCAAGGAAGCCAGTGGTGCTCAAGGGGTCGTCTATGAGAGGAGCAGACATGGGGCTAAGCCTCAGAAAGGGGCTTGAATTTCGAAACAGAGTTCCAAATGTAAACAAAATAAAAATAAATAACGAAATAAATTAGTTATACCAAAACCCTGCTCTTGTTCCCATAAGACTGTAGGGAGGTGCATAGGGATGCTAACTAGGATTTTTACACCTGGGAGTATATTTACTGACATGGAGCCTACATTTGCCAGTAGGTGCTACATTAACCAGGGTCTGTTTGCGGGGGGGGGGGGCTACCCACCAAGTGGGCTGAAGGAAAAGAGAAAATGAATAAAAGTGCAGGAAGAACAAAGAAGGTGTAGGGATTGGGGAAAAAGAAGGGATGGTTAGATATGAGTGCCCCTCACTCAGAACAAATGAAAAGCATTATTGCAACAGGTTTGAAACCAAAACATAGGATAGCACAATGATGAACAGTAAAGAATAATGGTGAAAAGACTGGGATTTATATTGTAATTAGGATCTAAGGTGGTGGGGCAGTGGGGTCCTTGCTGTGGCCATCTTGTTTCTAAAACTAGCACCTTGCCATTTCTAGGACAGGGCTTTGACCATGTCACAGGAGACTCTTTAGAAAAGGATCAAAAGAACCATTTTCTATTGACCATCATACACTAAGAGTCTTGAAATCCTGAAATTAGGTAGGATGTTTAACTGGCCAGAACAATGGCACACAAACCTTTTTGTTTCTGACACCAATCCTTTGAGCAAACTTCATCACGTCATTCTGGCCAAATCTCCAAGTCAAGCATACAACAACAACAACAACAACAAAAAATGGGCAGAGAAGTTTGGGAAAACAAAACAATTTCAACCATGCTTGTCCCCGTGGGCTGTAGGTAAGTTTGGATAATAGCTTTCATTTACAGTCTTCTGGCTGTGGCAGAGGGAGGTAGCAGTTGAAGTTTGAAATTGTTATGAGGTTCTGGAAAGCTAACTTTGTCATAAGTTTCTGTAAGTTTTTATTGATTGTAAGTTGTGTTTTAAAATTGGCTTAACTCCTGAAGAACTTCTTAAATACAGAAGAGTCACTGGGGATTGAGCTTAAAGGCTGGAAGGGAGGAGCTTAGGGAGCTGCAAACTTCCTCTGTGAGCAAACTCTTAAGGCTAATAATCAGGTGGGGAAAAGTTCAGCCACTCAAGTGTTGAAAGTGTAAAAGTCTTAGACTAGTGGAGAACTTGGTGGTTCACCCAAGGAAACCTACGTGGAAGGGGATGGGAGCACATGTCATTAGGGCCAGAATCTTTGGGAGGGTAGTAGTGTGCACAGGGTGTGGGGCAGCCATGATACTGGACTGGGCTTG
This sequence comes from Neoceratodus forsteri, assembly GCA_016271365.2. Classification (NCBI taxonomy): domain Eukaryota; kingdom Metazoa; phylum Chordata; order Ceratodontiformes; family Ceratodontidae; genus Neoceratodus; species Neoceratodus forsteri. Next base: position 54,793,925 of record CM057451.1, on the reverse strand, counting down.
GAAGTTTGGTGGTTGCCCATTGTACTACCAGCTGGCACAGCTTAGAGAGGAGGTTGAGGAGATTAGGAGACAGCTAGGGGAAGGGGGGAGGTAAGATTGGGGAATAGGGCAGGGGCTCTCCCACGGGGTTGCAACAAACACTAGGGGCAGGGGCATAGGGCAAGGAGAGCAGGAGAGTACTTGGGGGTCACATAGGGACCTTGGCAGATGGGGCGCAAAAGGATGATACTACAAAGGAAGCTGGCAGGTAACTGGGGACCCTCACAGATGGGGGCCAAAGGGAGGACATTCTCATGGAAGTAGGCAGATGGCTGGGGCTGGACAGAAGGAAGAAATGGGGGAGGTGGATAGGACCTTAAGCTCAGTAACCACTTCAATTCTCTTCTTCTGCTTGAGAATGAGGGGGTGGTGACGAAGCCATGACAGGGGTGGTTAGAGATGGAAAGGGAATAGGGGGCAGGAGGCAGGGGCTGGACAGTGGGAGAGCAGGGGAACTTGGAATGCAGGAAAATGGGGGAGCAGGGGATCAGAGCAGGAGGATGAGGGGGTAGAGGGAGGAAAGCACAAGGAAAAGGACCAGTTGGGGGGAAGGGCAAGGAGAAGGACAAGAAGTACAAGGAGGATACAGTAATGGGAGCTGAGAGTTTAGGCCAAGAGAGCACAACAAGCAAGGAAGGACTGAACAGAGATGGGAAGGAAGGATGAACCAGGCTAGTTTAGCAGATGGGGGGAAGGACCAGTCGCGAGCAGTAAAGGTGGGGGTAGTGAGGTACAGAAGGATACTCAGGAGGACAAGGGGCATGGAATTGGAGGGAAGGGGGTGGCCAGGCTAAATAAGGATGGCATTTCAGGTGGCACCAAGATAGGGGGAGGAGCAAGGAGCCAGCTGGGGGAAGGGGATGGTAGAAAGGATGAGGGACATGGAAGAAGGGGGAAATGGAGGAAAAGAGGCAGCCAGAGTGCTCATTTTGGGTGATTCCATGATCAGGGGGATCAAATGGGATAGGTAGGGAGAAGCCTGCCAGGTTAGAACAAAATGTTTCCCTGGATTAATGGTGCACAGGGCCAGGCATGAGGTATATCAGCCGACAAAGGATTATGGAGGTTACCCGGAGATACTGGTCCACCTGGGTACCAATGACATTGAGGGAAATAGTGAGCTAGAGATACAGGCAAGTTCAGGGAGATTGCCAGGGTCTGTCATGATATAGGATGCACAATTTCATTCTCAGAAATCCTGCCGGTGCCAAGGGCTAGTGGGGAACACAAGAGGAAGATTAGGGTGATAAACCAGTGGCTCAGGGAGTGGTGTAGGGCCAGAGGGCATGGGTTGATGGGGGATTGGGGGAAGACCTGGGAGGATTAGGGGTTGTAAGCTAGAGATAGGCTTCATCTCAATTCGGAGGGGAAGGAAATCCTTAAGTTGAAAATAGAGGGGTTCGTTGGTGAAAGGTGGGGTTTAAATTTATGAAGGGAGGAGGGATGGCAGAAAAAGGCTGTCGAGGGGGGGTCCGATAAAGGAGGGACTCTGTCTCCACCCCCATGGGGAGCTGGAGGAATGCAGGAAAAGGCCGACTTGTAAGGTGCAGACCAGGGGAAGACAGAATCCCCACAGGAACATGAGCAGGGGAAATGGAAGGATAGGAAAAGGGTGGAAGGTAGTCTTGCTAAATGCCAGGAGCTTGGGCAATAAAATGCCTGAGCTCCAGGAGATGCTAACTGAGGGAGAGGTGGATGTAGCAGTGGTCACTGAGACCTGGGCCACCACAGGGCATGACTGGAACATGAACCTGGAGGGCTACTCCATGTTCAGGAAAGATAGGGGGAGGGAAGGGGAGGAGGAGGAGGAGGAATAATTGTCAAAAACTGCATTGTCATAGGAGGAGTGGAGGAGGTGGAGGGAACTGTGGAGGCAATTTGGATCACCTTGATAACAAGGGGGGGAGAGAGTAAAAATAGGAGTGGTGTATAGATCTATAGACCCCCTGCACTGGCAGAGGAGCTGGAGGAGAGTCTGTTGGCAGATGTTTGGAGACACTGCAAATTGGGAAAGGAAAGTGTGGTGGTGTTGGGGGACTTAAACATGCCAGGAACAGACTGGGAGACTATGACATCCTCAGTGGCCAGGGAACAGAGGTTGTTGGATGTCTTTCAGGATGCGTTCCTAACTCAGCAGGTGGGGGAACCGACCAGGGAGGAATGGATTCTGAATGTGGTCCTGGCAGACAGTGACCAGATTGGGGGCCTGGAGGTAAGGGACCCATTGGCGGGGAGTGACCATGCCACGGTCTCGTTCTGCCTGAACCTAGGAGGGATAGAAGGCTGCACAAAGACTGAGGTAACTGACTTGAGGGGGTGGATTTCAAGGAAATGGGAATTGGCCCAGACATGGACACTGACAGTAGGTAGGAAATCATCAGGAGAGGAATGCAGAATGCTACCAGCACCTGTGCAAGAGTAAGACGAAAATGTGGTAGGGCCCAAAAACCCTGCTGGTGGACCAGGGAGGTTCAGGAGGTGGTGAGGGGAAAGAAGGTGGCCTACAGGCAATTCAAGTGCTCAAGGAGTGAAAGGGACCGAAGGGAATATGAGCTGATGGTCACAAGGGCCACTAGGGTGGTGAGGGCGGCTAAGGCAAGGAAGGAACAGAACCTAGCCAGGGAAATTAGGAGAGGGAACAAGGGGTTCTTTTGATACATTGGGGAAAAACAAAGGGTGAAGGGGCAGATTAACAGGATTAAAACAGGTGAGGGATGGGCACAAGACCCGGGGGAATAGGCTGAGGTACTAAATGAGTACTTTGCCTCAGTTTTCACCAAGGAAAATGGGAGGGCTGCATCATACATGGGAGGAGATGGTGAAACTGAGGAGGGAGGGACCCTTACCAATTGGCGGGTCTGGGAAGGGGGGGCATCACTGGCAGGTGGGGGGAAGGCAAAGCAAAGGGACAAGGTAGCGGAGGTGGAAATCATGGCAGAGAGAGTGAGGGAAGCCCTCAGGTCCCTTAAGATGGAGAAAGTACCAGGGCTGGATAAATTACATCCCAGAGTGCTGAAGAAACTGGTGGATGTCCTGGAAAAACCCCTGGTGGAGCTCTTCAGCATCTCACTGAGGACAGGGTGGGTGCCCCAGGACTGGAAGGTGGTGCATATAGTGTCTATCCAAAAGGGGGGATCAAGGGAGGTGGCATGGAACTACTGGTCCATCAGCCTGACATCGGTGGTGGGCAAGGTGATGGAGGGCATTGTCAAGGAGAGACTGAGGGGGACCTGGAAAAGTTGGGGTGCCTGGATGATAGGCAGCATGGATTTGTCCTGGGGAAATTATATCAGACAAACCTTGTGGAGTTCTATGACTGGGTGACGAGTGCCTTGGACTTGGGTAGATCAGTGGACATCCTCTTTCTTGACTTCAGCAAGGCTTTTGACTCTGTTCCTCAAGGAAGTCTGTTGGATAATCTGGGAAAAATGGGGGTGGGGAACCAGATGATCAAATGGATAGCAAATTGGCTCCAAAACCAGACCGAGAGGGTCATAGCTGGTGGGATAGTCTCATCCCCAAGGAGGGTCATTAGTGGAGCCCCATAGGGATTGGTCCTTGGGTCCCTCTTTTTCAGCGCCTATGTCTCTGACATAAGGAAGGGTATCAGGAGTGAGATGAATCTCTTTGTGGATGACTCAAAACTGGGGGCACTGGTGGATGGGGAGGAGGGAAGGGTGGCCCTGCAGGGGGACCTGGAGGCTCTGGAAAGGTGATCTAGAAAGCTAAAGCTGAGGTTCAATGCAGGAATATGCAAGGTACTGCACCTGGGAGCCAGAAAGCTGGGCCAAGTGTACACCCTGGCGGGGAAATGCTACAAGTCTCGATGGCTGGGAGGGACCTGGGGGTGGTGGCAGATGTCAAGATGAAAAACTCAGAGACTTATAGGAGGGCAGCTGCAAAGGCCAACAGGATGCTTGGATGCATTGCTATGGGGCTCACCTCCAGAAAGAGGGAAGAGACATTCCCACTGTATAACTGCTTGGTGAGGCCACACCTAGAGTACTGCATGCAGTTTTGGAGGCCACATTTAAAGAGGGACATTGAACTCCTGGAGAGGGTCCAGAGGAGGGCAACCAAAATGATTTGGGGCTTGGGGGATAGGACCTATGGGGAGAGGCTTGAAGAGCAAAATATATACACATTAGAAGAGAGAAGGGACCGGGGGGACATGATAGAGGTCTTCAGGTACATGAAGGGGAAGCAGCAGTCAGGGTGCTCTGAAGGAAGGAGTGGGGCAACTAGAGGGCATGAGTGGAAGCTGGAGGGGGGGAGATTCATGGGAGAAAGGAGGAGGTGCTACTTCACTGAAAGGGTGGAGTCATGGAATGCATTGTCCAGGGGGCTGGTGGGGGCAGAAATGGTGGAGGGGTTCAAGAGGGGGTAGGACAGGTACGGTGGAAGGGTTCTGGAAGCAAAAACCAGTGCAGTGGGAATATCCAGGACTGGGAAGGGAGAAGCCAGAGAGGGAGAGGAGGGCAGCAAGATCAGCTTCCAGGGTGGGGGCTGACCAAACGAGCAGACACAATAGACCGTTAGGCCTATTCTGCTGGCATTTTAGTATGTTAGTACAGTTAAGATGTTTCTTGGTTCCTTTTCCATAAAGTAAATGTACATGCCCATACTTTGAGTTAATTGACTTGTGGATGGATTTGCTCTCATTTTGCACTTTCATTATATGAGGTTGGTTCTTCTACTCATTTATAGGGTTTACACATTCTGAAATGTTTTGGTCTTATGTAAGTTATTGAAACATACATTTCCTGTCTAGCACTGTATTGGTGGTCATTTGTATAAGCCTAACCTTTATCAGAGTTCAGGTTTGTACTTTGTAGCAAGTGTTTCATGTATTTGCCTTGCCAGTATTCTGTCCCATAAATTTACTGAATTCTGTATAAATTCAGCAGGAAATATTGCTGCAGTGAACTTTCATCTAACCTACAGCATCTTATCACAAACTGCAAAAAAATCTGACTGTTCATTTGCGGCAAGTGGTTTTTATTTCAGTTAATTTTTTTTTAAAGAGTTACAAAAACTTTATAAGAACCACCTTTGGAGTAGGAACTAGCCAACATGAAATATAAAGTACTGTTTCAAATCTGTGCTGTTTTATATTGGCGAAAGATAAATGGGTGGCATTCGGGAGGTATACGCATCACAGATGGAGAAGAACAGGGAAGTATACCTAGTAAAGCAAAAGGAAGCAGGCAAGAGAGTGAGGGGAGCAAAGGTGTAGGCAGAGGAAAGACTTGCCAAAGGGATCACTAAGGGGGATAAAATTTTCTTAAGATACACAAGTGAGAAGAGGAAAGAAAGGAAGGATAGTGAGGATTAGAAGGGCAGATGGGGAGACAGTGCAGAAGAGGACCAAGAAAAAGAAGACATCCTGAACAGGTGCATCTGCTCAATGTTCACAGTAGAGTGAAGGGGATGGACAACCAGGGAGTAGCAGTACAGGGAGGAGAGGTGGACACAAGTCAATTTTCAAATGAAAGAATCCAGAAGAACTTGCAGCTCTGAAGGTGCACAAAGCTATAGGACCAGATGGGATAAATCCAATGGTTCTTAAGGAACTCAGGAAGGGGCTAGCTGCCCCACGGACAGCCTTGTTCAATAGTACACTAGAAACAGATGTGGTTCTGGAGGACTGAAGAAGAGATGATGTGATCCTTTTACATAAAAGTGGCAGCAGGTAGGAGGCTAGCAAATGATAGGCCAGTCAGTCTTACATCACTTGTGGGGAAATCATTGGAAACCCCACTAAAGGAAAGACTGATACAGTGTCTTGAAGCCAATGGCCTGCAAGGCAACAGGCAGTATGGATTCATGCAAGAGGTCATGCCAAATGAATCTGATGGATTTCTTTGTCTTGGTGGCCATATAAATGGATCAGAGGAAGGCAGTGGATGTAGCCTATCTGGACTTTATCGACACTGTGCCGCACAGAAGACTGATAAAGAAACTGAGCAGCCTCAGAGTAGAATCCAGAGTGGAGAATTGAGTTGGAAACTGGTTAATGGATATGAGACATAGTGTGATGATAAATGGCACTCACTTGAATGATGGAGGAGTTATCAGCAATATGTCACAGGGCTTAGTACTGGGGTCAGTCCTCCTCAATGGTTTCATAAGTGACATGGCTGAGAAACTGGAAGGGAAGGTATGCTTTTTTTTGCAGAAGACACCAAAATCTGCAACAGGGTGGGCACTTAGGAAGGGTTTGGAAAGAATGAGCAGTGATCTGGAAAAATTCAAGAAGTGGTATCATGCAAGGCAGTTGGGGTTCAGTGCCAAAAAATGCATGATCTTGCGCACAGGGGATTGGAACCCAGGTGATGAATATAGCATGGTGGGAGATACTGACAGTCACTTAACAGGCAAGGGACCTTGGGGTCATCATATATGTCAACCTCAAGGTGGCCGAAGTGGCAGGGCCATGTGACAAACCATTTGGTAGGACTTGTGGTGTGCTGGGGTGTGTAGGGAAGGGTATACCTAGCAGAAGGATGGAGGTGGGGTTGCCACTGTATAATTCACTGGTGAGACCCCACCTGGAGTATACTGTCCAGTTTTGGAGGCTGCACCTCAGAAAAAACAGACAGGGTGGAGATAGTCCATAGGAGAGCAACTAAAATGGTGCTGGTGTAGCATGACAAGCCTACCAGGAGAAACATAGGATTTCAGTGTGTACACCCTGGAAGACAGAAGAGTGAGAGGTGACATTCTAGAGACCAACACATACCACACAGGGGTAAACTGAGTGCAGTAGGGAATTTTTTCATATGAGAAGGAGCTGCAGGACCAAGAAGCATGCAATTAAGCTGGAGAGGAGGAAGATTAAAAGAGATATGAGGAAATATGTCTTCACCAAAAGGATGATAGATTCCTAGAACAGACTGTCAACAAAAGAGGTGGAGGCAATGGGGGGCTTCAAGCATGCATGGCATTGGGGTGTATTGTAAACCTGGCATGGAGTAGGGGAAAGTAGTCAGAACACAGTCAGGGTCTATAGAGACAAATTAAGCAGGGAACATCTGGTGAGACTGGGTGACCCAAGTGTTCTTTTTCTGACGATAATGATATGTTTCTATTACAGAACTACAAAGCATCTTAAAATTCATAATTGTAACATTGTATGCCTTCCCTAACTTCACAACTACAAAACATAGTTCAAGTACATTTTGAGAAGTTGGAGGTCCTGTGATGAAGAAAGATTTTGATAAGTTCTAAGGCTCTGTAAATTTAACATATTTACTCAACTCTAAACATAGTAATGCTACTATAGTAACATAAATTGTTATCCTACAAAATCTCTTTAGGAAATAGACCCCAACTAAATTGTCAGATACCATTATGTATAGAATAGTGTAATGGTGACCAAACACAGCAAGGCTGTGTTTCCATCATGGGGATGTAATGCCATCATATAGACTTTAAGAGGGAAACTTGAGAGGTCTCTGTGGCAGCATTACATAACTGAAATGAAAACACTGCCTTAGTTTTATATAGTGTAGTGTTTGCTCCTATTGTGTAATTATGCTTGCCCTTATGTGCACTGTTCAAAAAGTTTCTTAATGAACATTCAGTGTTCCCACTGGATTTAGCACTTCAGTATCCTAAACCATTGCTAAAATTCAGTATGAGCTATCTGCATGACAACCATATTGTTCAAAAATAAATAAAACCTCAATTAATAGAGTTCTGGACCACAGAGCCATTTATGGCTGTCCATATGAAATCTGCTTTGGTCACCCACTTTCTAAATGGTGCCACCATTTTCAGTAAGTTTTCCAAAAAAGTCACATCATCAGCAAATCCCTGACCTTGCACTGATGTTAAGGCTGAAACGTTGACGTGGTACTGTTGTGACATCAGAACAACAGCACAACAATTTTTCATTAAATTTGAACTGTACCACAACAAGAAAATTGTGTGTATGGAAATCCACACATGATGGGGGCAAACCATATACTATTTCACACTAGTATTGTTGCATGTATTAATTCTTTTGGATCTCTTTCACACTAAGGTCCTATGTAACAGCTAAGTGACTATTTCAAACATTTAGTAGCGCTGGTCTAAGCCTATCATGATTCTTAAAGTGTACTTTTCCACCCATTTATACTAGTGTATATAGAAATCCTGCAGATATACAAGTCTGCATCTAAGAGAGGAACATTTGTTTTGAATTAACAAATTCTGTTGTTGAGCAAGCACTGAAAACTGAAAGGATGATGGCTTCTTGGAAAACCCTAACACTCACTGAATACAGAACACTGAGTTCTCATTAAATGTGCTTCTATTTTACATTTGCTTATATAATTAGCCTAAAAAGTGCTGAATACTTTTTTGTAAATTGAATCGCACTGTATTTCAAATTGCTTAAAGGCTCTTCAAGTTAGGGATGGGCGAACCAGCTCTGGTGCAGTTCTGCCCCCCACCCTGACCTGGCTAACTCAGCTCTGACCAGGGAAACAGAGCCTTTCATGGCTTGACCTGGACTGGCAAGTTGGTCCAGTTCGAAAGTGTGATCCTGTTCGGAATAACACTCTCTCCACCATTACTGCTTTGAAAAGGCAGTGCATGGTGCAGAAAAGAACAGAAAAGAAAACAGCATTTCTCCCCCTCCTCACAATCACTGCCAAAGACTCCTGAGTCCCTGGACTGTCACATGACCAACAAAGGGGAAATACTTGTGATCCTGGGGCACTGAAGGGAGAGAACCAATAAGGGTCTTTGTTCAGTGATTGACATATTCTAGCCAATCCTCTGTGTCAGCCACCACAGGACCTCCCTAGGAAAAACAGTAGATATTGCATTTGGGGCTTTGCAGTTAACAGGGAGTGAGAAAGGGAGAAAGAGTGAGGGTTGGGAGAGAGAGAGAGCAGAGATTGAGAGACCAACGAATTCAACAGCAAAAAACAACCGAGTGCTCCAGATGTTGCAGCAGACTGAGAGTATTCATTAGAAAAATATTGTTTTTGTTAGAAAGAGAGAGAGTAGAGACCAACAAATTAAACAGCAGCGTGCACAGTTGACAGCAGCAAAGTGCAGACATTACAGACTCCACAGTAAAATGATAAAATACCTGTTTTTGTTAGTCAGAGAGAGAGAGAGAGAGAGACAGAGAGAGAGAGAGAGAGAGAGAGAGAGAGAGAGAGAGACCAACAGATTCAATAAAGCCAGACAGGAAAGGGGGACTCAGACTGAAGGTCATAGTGTCTCAGTAATTTTGAAGGGGGTTTATAGTGCCATAGACTTTGAAGGGGGGTGTGTCACTCACATATCATACTCTGAGTTGCCCATCTCTGTGCCTGAACTAGTACTAGGTTATACTGTGCCTCATGTATTTTGAGATGGGGGTGTCACCCAAGTCTCAGATTCTGTGTTGCCCATCTCTGTGCCATAGTGCCAAATAGATTGTGAAGTGGGGGAGTGTCATGCTCAGACTCTGTATTGCTCACCTCTATGCCTGAACTACTACTAGGTCATGGTGCCATACAGATTTGTGAAGGGTTGGGGGGGCACATCTTTCTGTAACAGTTTTGGTGATTTTCAGTGTTACTGAATCTTCTGTTTGATCCCACTTAATTTTTTGGTTCAACCCAGTCTTCTGTTTCATGTCACTTAGTCACTAATCACACCACTTAGTTTTTGGGTGCAACCCAATTTGTTTACTGAGGCCTGGATATTCAAAGGGGTTGCACATGGTGCAACAGAGTTGTGCTGGCGCAAGCCCGCATTGCGCCCAGTGGGATACTGAAAAGGCTGCCTGGTGCAGTGCAAATCCTGATGCACCAGGGCACAATGTAAATGTATGCAGTGCAAATGCAGAGGGTGTGCCCATGCGTATGCGGCACATCCCGATATTCAGCCAAGGATGTGTGGCACATATGCTGACACAACCCTGCATTGCACCATATAGAGGGCTCAAAGTTGAGCCAATGAATCAGTGGAATGACTCCAGGCCCCCCACAGGTGGCCTGCTGTATTGCAGGGAGCAACACAGCAGCTGCCAGCCGTGGGTGGCCACCCACCCACCCAGAACACCATCCACAAGCACCCACATATCCCTTGTAGTCTAGTGGTGCCCCTCTCCCTCCCAGTACCCCGATCACCGTTAAAGTACATTAAATCAATTCCTGGCAGTCTAGTGGTACCCCCCCCCGCCCCTAGCCCTGATCATGGTAAATGGCCATATGTACAGTCCCTGGTGCTCTAGTGGTAATCCCCTGCCCATTGCCGTGATCATGGTAAATCACCCAATGTGAATTCTGTAATCCAGTGTGAACTCCCCACCCCTCCCACCCACACAGGACCCTTGCCCCTATGTCTTGGTGAGCAGCTGCAACCCACCCACATTCCACCTGGCCCCCACCATATGACAGGTACAGTATTGGCTGTAAGCCCATTGGTCCACAGGGCATACCTGGTCCTGGTCATGGCCCTGGCGCATCCCAGTTGCACTGCGCCCAGGCTTGCACAAATGCCAGATGTAGTCTGAATATCTGGGCCCCCATCTTCTGTTTCATGTCTGTGTTTAAGTACACCATTTTATCAGCGTCTTTCTGTAACACTTTCAGTGATTTTCAGTGCTATTGAATCTTCAGTTTGATGCCATTTAATTTTTGGGTTCAACCCTGTACATGAATCTTTTGTTTTGTGTCACTTAGTCATAAATCATGCCAACTAATTTTTGGGTGCAATCCTGTTCACAGAATCTTGTTTCACTTCACTTAGTCATGATCCTCATGAATCAAACCACATAATCTTTTGTGCAACCCAACCCTGTTTGTTTACTGAATCTTCTGTTTTACATCAGTGTATAAGTAAGCCATTTTGTCAGTGTCTTTCTGTAGCACTTTTAGTGATATTCAGTGTCACTGAGTCTTCTGTTTGATGCCATTTGAGTTTTGGGTGCAACCCTGTACATGAATCTTCTGTTTCACCTCACTTAGTCACGGATCACCCCACTTAAATTTTGGGTACCCTGCCCTGACCTCCTTGTTCAGTGACTCACTACTGCAGTACTGGTGACTGTTATACATTTGCTGTTGTTTTTTGCTGCCTGCCAACCAAATTACAAGAAAATATAGATACACATTTAAAAATTAAAAAAAAAGTTTTTTTTTTTTAACAGAGGGATCTAAAAGAATAATACTGATGCATTTCTCATACTCAAATAGACTAAAGTAGGTCTACAATTCATCACAGCAAATCAGAGCCTTCTGAAAACAATTTGAGCCGGAATCAGAACTGGGTCACAGCTGACCCACCCATCACTACTTCTAGTGCTACTAACATCGCTTTGAGATGTCCTGTAAAAATAACACAATTAAGGCAAAAACTGCTATTTGAGATGACAATCATGGCATTTTTATTGCCAATGATCATTAGGGGTCTTGTACAGTTCTTGTCTAACTTGATTTTGTAAAATAGATCTAGAACTGTGTGCTGATTTCAGTGATGAGATTGGCTGAGAAGACTCTGGAAGCCATGGCACAGTCTTTGAAACATGCACACCATGTCTTATTGACCTCATTACATTTTTTGAATCACTGTATATATTCCATTAGAGTTATACATGTCTCTTTGGCAGCAATGTTTTTTCACCACTAACCAGATTATCATCATTTACAATATATAAAAAAGGAAAACTACTGTGCCCTCAACATACATGTATACACAGAAATATTATGCCTGTCATACCTCTCAGCTGCCTACCCAACTTTCAACAGTTTTATTTTTAAGAAATTGGCCTGCAAACCAGCATTAACAGGCATCTCACAGTAGGACAGATAAAAGGAAAAACAAAACATTTTTTACTCCGGTCCCTGTGGATGTGAACCCTATGCTAATCTCAAAGTGGGTAGGCCAGGTCTAGATTTTCAAAGTTCTGAAATTTTCATGGCTGCGACACAGAACTGGCACAAATTGATTTCCACGTGTGGAGCCACAGTTTCTCCCTTGATCACTGCATTTTCAAAGGTGGAGCCAGTTCACAACTGGCTCCATGATTTATGGCAGCATGCAGCTGTGGGGAAAAGCTATGCCTGGTAGGATCAGCTGCAACATACCCTGCAGCTGCACCGGCTGAAAATACCAAACTCCACAGATGCAAAAATTTCATCCCACATCATTAGCGATGAGTTGGACATAGTTCCTGGGGGCTTTGAAAATCCAGTCCCAGTTTCAAAGCTAGTCAGACACAGCCAGTCACTTAATAATCCAGTTGTTGCGCCTTGGCGGGCCATGAATCTGAAAAGGTCAGGTCTCAGGAGAAGGGGGGGGGCTGCTGTAGATTTCAGGCTAGAAATGCAGAGTGGGAGCTAGTGGTGGGCGAAGTGGCCCCAATTCGCTCTGCAAAGTGATCCACAGAGTGAAGACGAATTTACGGAGTGCTCCACAACGCGAAGCGGAGTACTTCGCATTGCAATTGGGTAATGCGAAGTCCATTGAAAACAATGACTTTGCGTTATTTCGCCTTCCCAAACCACTACTACACTAATTCTTAAGGCGAAGTACATTGAAAACAATGTACTTCAACTTACTTCGTTTTAAGCTCCAAAGGCGAATTTTGCAGTGTTTCATGGGATTTCAGGTCACATGGGCTCTAGATTGTTCTGCACAGCCTCAGTTTGGGGTAGTGGATGTAGGAAGCTGTAGGAGACAATCTGCTCTGAGAGCTCTCTGCAATTCAAACCTTCAAAAAGCTGTTAAAAAAGCCTTTTTGAGTCATTTTTTTGCTGAAACTTTAGTTCATCGATTATAGGAAACCCTCTTGTGCTCATATTATTGAGCGTTTATTGTTTGTGTATGGATTTTGAATGTTAATGTACAACATTCAGTCTGTGTACTGAGAGACAGTGGAAGTGTGCTTTGGGGGAGGGGTGTATCTGTGGTGTAGGTAGATTAACTTGAAGAAAAAGACAGTGCTTTCTGTTTTGATGATATTTTTCTTGTTTAACTGTGTTAATGTACACACAGTAATATTTTCAATATTTCTTGCCATTTTTTGCTGATTGTTGTGGTGCAGCAGCATATAATTTTAGTTTCTTTAAAATATGTGGTTATATTACTGAAGTTTTTAATTTGCTATACATTACTTAGTGTGTGTGTGAGTATGTGTCTGACACATGTCATCAAATCAGACACCTTTTATTGTGCCACATAATAATTTCAGCAATGTGAAGCTGCTATCCACTGCAGCTGTGTGATTTTTGTACTTCTTTGTGGTATCTTTACTGGTACTGGTACTAGTACTAGTGACTGTTACTGCAGCAGTACTGTACACTGCCCCCTTCCCGTGGCCCGCCCCAACCGGTAAAGGTATTCTTTTCCAGATTTGAATTTCTGACGGTGAGCACTGGTTACGTGTTGTGCCTTTGTGTCTGCATCTCTTCAGTGCACAGGGCAATCTTAATCTGTCTGTGCATTTGCATCTCTTTAGGGCCCAATCTCCAACTGTAACTTAAGTCACAGTTGTTTCTTTGGCTTCCTTTCAGAGTACTGGACAGGTGTGGTGCTTAATTCTGCATGAACATTGTACTCATTAATATGCGTTTTTAAGTCAGGACCATCATCATCATGAGTCACTAGTGATACAAATCACGTTCTTCATCATCACAGTCACAAATGCAGTCACAAATCATGTTTCACGATCATTCACGTTATGAATCACAACATTAATTTTTTTTCTAGTTACTTGGAGGATGTATTGTAAGCCTGTTTTGTAGTATCTCTCCAGGCTTCACCACCCCACCATTGTACTCACTGATATGTGTTTTTAAGTCTGGGAGTTTTAAGTTACAGCTCATCGGAGCCCGGGGAAGTACAGCCATAGGCATTCACATTTCTTCATCATCACGGTCACAAATGCAGTCACAAATCACGATTTACAATCACGTCATAAATCACAACATACATTTTTTTTAATAGTTACTTGGATGTATTGTAAGCCTGCTAGTCACGGTGCTGAACAGGCATGGGATCCACACCTGGGCCCTGGGGAACAGGCACATCCTGCTCCAGAGGACCTGGTGCTGGACTTGCTGGTAGTGGTGGTGGTTCAACTGCCTCAGAGTCAGGACAGGAGGCAGTGCTGGTCCTGCTTCGGGGGGGGGGCACTCACAAGTTTTGAGCAATCCAACAGGAATGGGCACCCATGCCCTCCACACATGCACATGGTACAATGCTTACCACTACCACTATCTCCCAACGCTGCCCTGTCCCAGACATTCCCTCACCCTGGTCCATCTCTCCTACTGAGCTCCCTCAGTCCAAGCAATCACCACTCACACTGTCACACAACACACACACACAGTCACACAGACGCAGACAAACAACTAACTACTTATAAGGATAAGAAAAATAAAATTTTCAGAAAGAACAAACTAAGTAAAAAAGAGTACAGAAAAGACAAAAAATGTAGCTTTTTAGAAAGCAGTTGGGTCTAAATCAAAGTTTAAATGTCTTCCTCGCTCTGATCTAAAAGTATCAGCAGTCACAAAACACACTATTCTCTCTCTGTCTGCACAGGAGAAAGTAAAAGTGTCTGCTTGTATGACTCACTTTCTTCCTGCCTAGCTAAAGAGCATGTGATTTACAGTACTGTAAGCCATGTGGTGTGTGTGTGGGGGGGGCTGCCAAATCTGAAACAACAAGTGGATTACTTAGAATCATAATGAGGAATGCAAAGTCCATTAAAAACAATGACTTCACCTTACTTTTTGTTGCCATTCCCCCTCAACATGAAGTGGTAATGACAAGGCAAAGTGAGCACTTTGCATTGCCCACTCCGCGTAGCAGAGTAGCAAGGCGGCTCACTTCAAGGCTCTCATTTTGCTGGCGAATTTTAAATTTGCTGCACCTCTAGTGGGAGTCAGACAGACTGAACAAGCTGCATTTACAACTGAAAATAAAATATGTTGCTTTTGTTCAGTGAGTTCTACTAGGAAAACATTTTCCTTTTGTCTTAAAGAGACAGTGTTGAAATTAAAACTTTTTCTTTTTTTGAACCTTCGAAACGGTCCTCAGTTGAGTATTCCCAAAATTGTTGCTACAATACCTGGCTGCTATCCTATTACAGAATAATTGAAACAAATTATTTTATTTACCCATCATAACCTAGCTGAGAAGTAACATCTCATGTTAAGCGTGAACCCATATCTACTCATTTCTACAGATGGGTGGACTGTGACACAGGGAGGTGAAGCAAAAATGACCTGCTAAGGTCACACAATGAGTATTTACATCTGCTGAATTGTGACCCTATGATCTCCTAGCCCTTAAGCTGGTGCCCTAACCATTAGACCACATTGATTTTATTTACAAAAAATTACGTCAGTAGAGCAAAACTGCATCAGTACAGAAAAATATGTAAAATGGCACTGACACAAAAAAGGAGTCAGAATGGTACTAAAAGAAATACATTTGCAAATCACACAGGGACAACACAAATTAATAAATAGGGCTCTTGCAAAACACTTTACATGGCAACTGAACCACAATCAGATTTGGAAAAGATGGCAACAGAAGCATAAAACATTTCTTAAAAAGGTTGAAAATGTAGTTCTTAAAACAGTGGCATTACACATTTGCAAGACTGCAAGTGTACTAGTGACTCCACATGGCATCAGCACAAATTACCAAAAGTTACACTGAGATGCTGGGATAAGGAGATATTCACTTACAATTACTTGCAGCATTGTATTTTACCTCTAGTATCTGTATTGATATAATTGCATGTGCTTCTGTTTCAAAAAATGGACGCCTGCAGATGTAAATGGAAGGGGAACTAAATGACTTATATTTCATTTCTAGCCCTAAATTACTTACAAGTTCAGGAAATAGTTAATTTAAAATAGAGACAGACTGGATGGACTGCTGCCTGCTGGGCCTTATTCTGCCATCATGTTTTATGTTTCTGTGTTGAAATCTGGAAACTAAGGGCTTTAACTGAAACTGGGATCAGAACAATCAGAAAGAAAGTTTTAAATGAATTGCAGGCTCATCTCAGCAGCAGTGAGTCAGTGGAGAGTTCCAGATTCTTAAACTGTTAATTTGCCCTTTGCTAGCCCCTTGTAAAAAATACATAAAAATGAATGCGCTTAAATGATACTATATATTTACTAAGTACAAAAGAATCGCTATACATTGACATTTTCATACAAATTAAAACATCCCATGACTCCAGAAATTTGTCTAACAATTGCCAAATGAACGCTGCCACTTATACTGTATAATATCTCTCCCATTTACTCATGAGCCAATGAGAAACATATCTCATTTGCAACAGCATATGCAGATTTCTTCATTTGCCCCTTTTCCAACACAAACTATGACCTTTGCTGGAACTTTTTCTTACTTTCTTCCCAGTTGTGCAGGGATTTCACATCAGCAGTCTGACTGGCAAACTCTACACACCCCAAACATCTCTCCATTGTTATTCCACACTAGCCCATATGATCTGCTCTCCTTTGATCCCCTTCTGCTTGAAGAACTGCAAGTTGGTCCATCCCTCTGGAATGCTATGCCATTGGAAATTAGAACTGCCTCCTCCCACCCCATCTATGAAATCACTGCTATTTGGTCACCAATTGCATCTCTCTGCAGTTGTACAATCTAAGTTGCTAACTACAATCTTGATCATTTAAATGTGCTATGTTACCGCTGCTTGTTTCCACTGTGCTATATCAGCAGTATTGTTTCCATTCTTTATGATGATTTGTGAAACCTAATTATTTAACACGTTATTGTGCCACTTATTCAGTGCCAACAAACATAGCTTATAAGTGCCTATTCCAGTCATATTTACTCTTTTTCTACAATTCAGTCAATTCTTTTTCCATTCAAATTTTATTGAAGTTTTCAACACCTAGAATACATCCAAGCCATTGAATATAAAGCAAATACTACATCAGAATGAATACATAACTTAACCAGGATGTATTCACCCCCCCAAGTCCCCCCTTGCCCTCCTCCCCCTAAAATCCTGCACAGCACACATGTTCTCAGACTATGAGATAACATAGAGAAAATCTCTCCTTAACTGGTAACGAATACAACATGTGTAGGGGACCACAAATCCAGTTAAACCTAGATAACCTATTCTGAAGACTGGCAATAATTCTTTCTGTTCTAAGATTAGTAAGTAACTCTTGTAACCACTGGCCATAACTGATTTCTGAGGCATCTTTCCAATGCCTTAGTATCACCTTCTTAACTGAGGAGGATATCAAGGAGATATGATATTTCCTATTCTGTACCGAAATAGTAGAAACATCTCCTAGTACACACATCTCTGCAGTAAAAAGGTCATCCAGCCTCAGAAAAGGATCCAGCTTTTGTCTGATCTTAGAACAGAGTGGAGCTACCTTGGAACAAGTCCAGAACATATGAAGCAAATCCCCACTACCCTGCTGGCATCTGTAACAAGTAGAGGAGGACACAATGCCTAATTTAGCCAGTTTAAGGGGGAATAATAAATATTGCATAATAACTTGAGTTGCATTAGCCTGAGCCTGTCTTGTGACAGCAATTTATGACATGTATGCCAGATACACACCCAATCTAGCTCAGTGTCTGGGAAAAGTGAAGACCAGTAATTCACCGGCACCAGATTTAGAGAATGTACCCAGCCAAAAAATACCCTAGATAGGGAGGAGACAGCATGAGCCTTTCCTGCTAAATGCCCTATCTATGAGTAGAAATCCAGAACTGGATCGATAGGGAAACTTGTGCCCATTTTTTCAGCCAGCAAATGCGAAGTTGGAAAACTTTAAATGTATTGGCTTGTGGGATTAAAAATTTATTCAAAATATCAGCTGATGATAACCATTGCCCTTCTGCTGAAATTAAGTCATTAACTAAACTTTCCTCTAACTGTGGAAGCCAACTACTCCTAATAGGTCTACCATCCAATTGGAGATTGAGATTGCCCTTTAATGGCTGCGATGGGTCTTTATTATGATTATATTATATTGTCAGTGTCAGTGGCTCAGTAGGTAGC
Source organism: Neoceratodus forsteri (assembly GCA_016271365.2). Lineage (NCBI taxonomy): Eukaryota > Metazoa > Chordata > Ceratodontiformes > Ceratodontidae > Neoceratodus > Neoceratodus forsteri. The sequence goes on along the minus strand of CM057451.1, from coordinate 54,775,876 downwards.
ACATTCGCCTCTGAGGCCGGGAGATCAGAGGGCTGTGGGTTCAGTTCCCACATCTGGCACTTGGGTTAATATCCCAGTACTGACACTGCAGTGCAGCATGAGAGGGGTGCTGCACTGTTGAGGTGCCATCTGCCTGGATTGGTGGTAGTTCAGGTGGATGTTAAAGATCCCATGGCACTTCTCGAAAAGAGTAGGGGAATTTTCCCGGTGTCCTGGCCAAATTTCCCTCATTCACTAAAAATACCACCAACAGCTTAATCTGGTTCAAGATCAGTTGGCATTCATCTGTATCCCCCGTCCCCCGGGTCGTGCCTGAAAATAGTCAGAAATTGTCTAGTGCACTTACCCAGTCAACAAAAGCTAAATACATAAATAAATAAATAAAAATATTTTAAAAAGGTACATAACTGCAAGTGAACTCTAATGGATATCTCAATGGGAGAATTCTGAAGAGACATGGGTAATGAGCTTGGAGTACAATACAACAGGGCCCTGGGAACTAAGCCTAGCTCTAATATACAGGATATCTCTATCTTTAGCCAGTATGGGACATAAGTATTTTGTACCTGCGAATCGCTCGGTATCATCCACCTGAGATACTTATTTCCATGACTAGCCCAGTAATACAGCCCTATGTGAGGCAATCTCAAACCCCCTATCTCCTTGGGAGCAGCTAGTTTATGATAAGCCATTCTAGGTTTCTTATAATTCCAAATGAATCTGGTAAATATACCATGAACTTTCCTGAACCATTTTAAGGGGAGCCAGCCATTTAACATATTTATAGGGTAGAACAAGTGAGGAAATACGTTCATTATGATTAAATTAATTTTCCCCCATATTGATAATGGAAGCAAGGCACATCTTTTGAGATCTGCCTCGATTCCATGCAATAATGAATCTAAATTTAACTGTAGTGTATGAACAGGGGATCTCGTTAAGGTAAGTCTTAAGTATTTAATTGCCTCTGCACTCCAAGCTAACCTGAAAGGGGCAATCTCATGTTTAAATGTTTTGTGACTCAGGGTAAATACTAATGTTTTCTCAAAATTAAACTTGTAATTGACAACTTCACTGAATCCCTGAATAATATCTAATAAAGCAGGAATAGAAGAATTCGGATAGGAAATGTGCATTAATAGGGAATACGCTAGTAATTTAGTAGTATACCCCCACACCTGAATACCCTGCACCTCCTGTGCTTGCAAAATCCACCTGATAAGGGGCTCTAAATATAAATTGAATAGAAGCGGGGACAATGGGCAACCCTGCCTGGTGCCCACATGCAAATTAAAGGGGTCTGAGATGAGACCATTACAGGCAATTCTTGCACCGGGAAATTTATAAATGGAGCCAAACCATGAGCAGAATTCCTGAGGGAAACTGAATGATTCCATTGCAGTAAAAAGGTATTTCCAGTGGACCCTATCAAAAGCCTTCTCGGCATCCAGTGAGACCAATGCCATAGGCTGATCAACCTCCCTGGAGGCCGAGAAAACATGAGCCAGAGTCCTCAAGTGGTCCACTGAAGATCTCCCCTTCATAAATCCCACCTGTTCAGCCCCAATTAACTCAGGGAGGACTCCACTAACATGGTCTGCCAGTAATTTCGTAAGAATTTTAATATCATGATTGAGAAGCGAAATAGGTCTATAACTTGATACAGAGTCAAGAGGTTTGTCTGGTTTGGAAAAAAGTACTATTAAAGCCTCAAACAGAGAAATATCCATTGCAGACCCCTTTAAAATAAATTGAAACAAGCTCAACAGTGAAGAGATTAGTTCTTTAGAAAAAGCTTTATAAAAATTAGCAGAGAACCCATCTGGGCCTGGCGTTTTATCAGAGGGGAGGGACTTAATAACCCATTATATTTCACCCTGTGTGATTGGTGCAATAAGTCTAGATTGATGATACTCCCCCAGAGAAGGCAGGTTCAACCCTCCTAAATAAAGCTGCAACTTCTCTTCTGAAGGTGGATCACTCATAGCTCCATATAACTCCTCAAAGTATTTTCTAAATTCCCCCACAATATCCTTGGAAGATGTTTTAATGGAGCCATCCTCCACTGAATGGATAGCCGCCACTAATCTGGTGGAATCCAATTGCTTTACACGTCTAGACAACATACGACCAGCTTTCTCCCCTTGGTCAGAATATACAGCCCCTGTTTTAATAATGGCCCACTCAACCTGTTCACCTAGCATACTAAGATATGAATCCCGCAACTTAGTTAACTCCTGCCTCTAGTCCACTGATGAGAGGGGAGAGAGCCGAATCTCCTTTTCTTGAATCTGAGCAAGTAATTCAGTAATCCATTTCTGTCTTTCTTGCTTCCTCCTGGAGGCCAGCCCTATAAAGGTCCCTCTTAAATAAGCCTTAAATGCACCCCACTCCATATCAGGTCAGCTGGTAGAGTTATGATTAAGAGAAATAAATTCCGTTATCTGGGAAGAAATAAACTTAACTACCTTCGGATCTTTTAGCAACTGATTATTAAATTTCCATCTACCCCCTACTTTAGGAAGAGAAGGAAAGGATATTAAGCAAGTAACAACTGAGTGATCGGAAGGTGACCCAGCCGCTATACTCGCATCCAGTACGCCTGATATAAGAGTAGTCGAAATCAAGACATAATCAATCCTGGACATGGTACCATGCACCTGGGAGGTAAAAGTGAACTCCCGGCCATTGGGAGAGAGAATTCTCCACACATCACAAAGGCCAATTTGCTCCAGCAATTCTCTAACCGCTCTTTGGGCAGGAGATAGTCCTTTCCTGGCAGACTCTGACCTATCTGCGGATGGATCTAGTACCGAATTTAGATCCCCTCCTATAATAATGGGCAGATTAAGAAATGGTGTGAGCACTTCCATTATCTGCACAAAAAAACCTGGAGTATCAACATTAGGGCCATAAATCGACCCCACCATAATTTCCAAGGTGTGCAAAGTACCCCTTATAAAAACATATTTCCCTAATGTGTCTTGGATTATCTGAAGTGGTGTGAATGGAGCTGACCTTTGAATCAACACCATCACTCCTCTGCTCTGAGTGATGCCTTCCGAGGCAAACACCTGACCAACCTGCAATCTCCTCATTCAGTTAATCCCATTATTAAGCAGATGCCTCTCTTGAATAAACATTATATCCTCTTTCACATAATCTAAATGCTTTAGAATCTTGTATTGCTCCAACTTATGGTGAGCTCCCTTAACATTCCAACTAATGAATTTAATGTCCCTAGCCATTTAATTAACTGCCCCTAGCCTGTAAATAAGATAAATTCCTTATAACCGGTCCCCTCTTCCCTTTCCCAGACCACATGTGTGCTGTGCTACCCACCCTCCCACACTCCTCCCTCATACAGCAACAACCTTTAATCCCAGCCCTCCCCACTTCAAAATAACAAAATACCCCATAACCCTCTCTCCCCTCCACCCATATCCCTCTCGAACTGTCAAGGACCATGATGACAGTCCACATGGTATTCCCACCCTGTCTCCTTCCTCCTGACCTCCCCTTACATATAAATGTTGCAATGTACTATACCAAATAATAAACTTAGTTGCTCTTATACCATTTTAAAAGGTAGAGATATTCTAGACAAAGTAAAATAACAGTAACAGTAACACCGGCCAAATAACTATTAAATAAGCTTTTCCCCCCTCCCCATCAGGTTTACCCTAACTCTTAGGGTAATATTTATTCTCAGCTTTACATGTATTTGGCAATTCCAAAACCCTATTAAAGTTGCCAACAAATCAACCCCCTAAAGCAAACATCCTGAGGTTATGCAGCACACCAGTCAGAATACTGAGACACTCTTCATAATAAAGAGAAACACAAGCCTGAGGATTTCCATCGTGCTGCACTACACAGTCTCAAATGTTTCAGTACTGGCTGAAGTTATATTGATGCGCTCTAGAGTAGCTAAATAATAGTTTCTGGCTCCCTCTAGTGACAGAGTAGCGAAGTGGTGACAGGCACTCTGTGCAAGATCTGCAACCAAATAGCCTGGGATTCCCCAATCCAGCATAATTTAGGACCGAGAAGCAGCAACCAACATGAGCAGGACCCATCTGCATCCATCCTCAGGATGACAGGTACCAGACGGAAGGACACTGAACATAAAGGTGAGGGGGCTCAGGTTGTAAGTAGGAAAATAAAGCGTTCATGGATCCCATTTATTTTCTGTTAAACACTGGACTCTTGAGAAAACATTTTGTAAAATGCGATATAAACCCCAAACTGAAGCAGGCATAACTTAACATCTCAGGAACACGCATTAAACAACAGCTGTCTGTTTAATAATTTCAGGGATCTTTAAATAGATCTGGGAGTGCCGCTTTGAGTGCATCAAGCGCTGCTTCTGAGCTCTCATAACTAAGCCAAGAGCCTGCCATGAAGACTTGAAATTTAGCAGGGTAACCCATTCTAAATTTGATTCCTGCTGTAATTAACTTCTTCACAATAGGGTGATATGATGCTCTTTTTTGGCGGACAGATAAAGGCAGATCCTGAGCGACTCTCAATTTGGCCCCTTCCCACTGCAACTCCTTTATGTCCTTAAGTTTTAGGAGAAAGTGCTGGCTCTCCTGATAATTTAAATAGCGGAAAATAAAGGTGCGTGGAGGGGCTCCATGAGGGAGTACTGCTCTCAGGGCATGGTGGGCTCTCTCTATTATATATGCATGCCCAAATGGTGAGGGTCTAGCTATTTTTTCTACAAACTTCTGCGGGAACTTGATAGGGTCACCCCCTTCCTCTTTCTCTGGCAAACCAATAATAACCACATTATTGCAGCGGCTGCGACCCTCTAGATCTTCAGTCTTCACTTCAAGTTTGGAAATTCGTTGCCTCATGGCTACAAGATCTAGTTCCAACCTTTCATTCCTTCCTTCCAGAGAGAGAATATGGGTCTTATTATCAGTCGTTCATTGTGATAGGTCTTCCAGAGCGTGCATTAAGCTTTTAATTTATCCTGTAAATTCTTTCATTTCAGCCTTAAAAGGTTGAAATTCTTCAAGAAATCTAGTTAAAGTAAGCGGCTCCATATCCGTAACCTCTGCAATCAAGGACTGGGTTTGGTGAGCAGCTGAGGCCTTGGATTTTTTAGAGGCCTTTTCTGGGGAAGCCGGTGGGGTATGCTTAGGTGTAGATTTCTTCATTTTGACTTCCATCGAGCACAACAGGGCTGATGTACCACTTCTCCCTTAGGTTTGTCTGAGTAGCTGAGATCTTCCAAAGTGCAAAAACTGCTATTAAAACTTTAATTTAGAAGGTCGGGCAGTCGGAGTTCTAGGGAAAGGCTGAAAATAAGCTTTTTAGGCATTTGTCCTAGCTCACTCACATTCTCCTTACCCAGACGACAGTGACTGCAGCCAGCACAGCTCGATTCCTAGTGTATTTTTGTCTTACTTTGTTTATCTCCTCTCAGTATGGCTGAGTTTAGCTTAATTTTACATTTTATCAAACTGTCACTGAAACTGTACATAAGCCATGTAATTTTAGCTTACTTTACAATTATTCAGATTGTCACTGAGACTTGGAATCAGGAGCATTGCAGTGTTGTGGGGAGTAAGAAGCTGCTTCAGACACATAACCACTGCACTAGTAGAATAGTAGAAGCATTACCACCTCTTTATCATCTGATCAGTGATGCACTATATATATCTGTGTGTTGCATGCCTGTCAGTGTTAGTCACCTGCAGGCTGTGGGGGTCAGGTCTTTGAAACTGCGTTGAGTCACTGACACATTCACACTCTGTAGTGAGTAATTATGCTGTCGTCAGTCTGAACATCTGTGCAATACAAACTACTTTCTATTGTGCACCAGTGATTGGTCTGTCTACATCATAGTAACTCACTTCAGTGTACTTCCCTGGCAACACAGAAAATAATTATCCTTTCCAGTCCTCTTATGATACTTCACACCTTCCCCAGTTGATCAACAGTGCTTTGAACTCTGGTTCAGGCCTATGCCTTCCTCCCCTGTTTTGTTCAGCTGAGCAAGCTTATAAAATATCTCATTCACTTTTTCTTCTTCATAAGTAAACCCAAAAGATTAGTTATGAGATACAAAATATGTTGCTGTGCACAATGCCATAATACTGCTACTGGTCCAGACCCCAGACATGACCTTAGTTGCTGCTGCTGCTGCTGCTGCTGCTGCTGTCCAAATCCAAAGACCTCTCAACTTCTTGAGTGGATGTTGGACACCTTGGGCTGCTGTAACCCCCTAACATAGCCCTCCATCCTGACAACTCAGTCTGCTGCAGTACTTCCCTCTGCCTTACAGGCCCCCCTTAGTCTGAATTGTCCTCTCTTCCTTAAACTGCCTTAACCTTCACATAAACTCGTTGTACTTATAATAACCTGCTGACTTAGTCTGTTTATGTTTATATTAATACTTAGACTCATGTTTGTTGTTAGCCTGCACTTTCAGCTCTATTGCATACCTATATATTTTTTTCCTTTTTTTAATCACTGTTAATGTAATTCTGACATGGAGCCTATGTAATGAGCTTGTTCTAAAAGATGTTAATCAAAGATCAGAATAAATAAATAAACAAATACATAAATAAATAAATAAATAAATAAATCTGTGTCTGCTGCCTAGATGCTCTTGGAGACCAGCTTCTTTTAGGATGGTAAAGGTTGCTTGCAACTTACCTTTTCTACTACTCATTGCAGTCACCTTAGCCAGCTCAATTTACTCCATCCTATTATTAGACAGTCAGTCCACTGCCAGCCTGGACCATTGCATATCATCTGCTGTGCACTGCCCTCTCCATGGCCTGTCCTGATCCCCAGCCTGCCATGATCTGATAAGTCAGTTAGAACTTGGCAGAGGGAAGGCAAGGTTTGGTGTCTGTGTCTAGGCTGCCAACTTTTTGACCCAGCCTGGCACACAAAACACAATCTAAGAGGTAAGGGGGCCAATAGGCTGAGTGACTGGCACTACACCTGACACTGTACTGCAGCAGACTGCTGCCTGAGCCTGCTGTCTGCACCTGCCCACTGGTCAGAACGGTCACTGAAGGGGATTGAGCACCTGAGTCTGGACCCAGTCCCTTACCCTTACACACCTTTGTTGATCCCTTGCACACCTGTCTTGTAGGACCACTGAGTATAGGACCCTGCCACCAGAGAAAAAGACTAACTACCACTACTACCTACTAGACTTCCACTGGTAGTACTCCTCTTGGCAACTCCAGTAAGTAAATGTCCTGTTTTTTACCATACAGTTTATTTTTACAATGTATCACTGTCTCCAAATAAATCCTGGGAGACCAATTCAATTAGAACGGGGCAAGAAGCCAAGAAGAGTCTTAATAAATATTAGAGAGAAATGTGACTAAATGGAATAGTCTCCCATTTAAATTAATGGGGAACTGCCACCTACAGGGTTTCTTAATGTCTGACAGCCCATAAACAGCTAATTTAAGTGAGCATTTGTGTTTATCTTTGAGTCTTTGCAGTCCATAGTTATTCATATCTAAATCAGCCTGTAATTAAGGGCTGGGGCAGCCATATATTTTAGGCTCCTGACAGGAAATGATGACACTGAAGGTCTTGGCCCTCCATTTACTTTAGGTTAAATAGGAAGCTGTCTATTTTATTAAGTGTGTTTTAAGGTGTTATTACATCACTTTCTACATTAATTGTATTGTTTTGTATGTGCATTGAAACTAGTGAGTTATCACCTTTACATTTCAAACTGTTAGTAAATATAATCCATCTTTAGGATTGCATTAACCTCTAAGCTATACTGCCAGCTGCTCATGAAAAACTGCACATCTCAAGGCTGGCTCTGTGGTGCCAACAGGTATTGGGGCTCCATTTCAGGATTTCTAAACCCTATCTGTGTTCATGTCAGTACAGATTTCTGGGGCTGCCAAAGCACCAACTAATGTCTTATTCAATTCCCTCTCTTACAGCCTTTTCTCCTACAATTTCAGGTGTGAACTCAAATCTACAAGATGCAAATATGGCTATGTACTTACTGGCCTGGCATCATGAGACCAGCTTTGAAATGTGTAGTTTTTGAAAATAGGCTAGCAGTACAGCCTAGAGGTTAAAGCAAAGAGCTGTGAACAAGCTTAGTTCATCCAGCAGAATGGGTTTTTATTCCAACATGCTCTACTTGTGTATTGTGTGATCAGAACACATCACTTAACCTCCCTTTGCTCCCAAAACACACCCTGGAACAAGTTGTAGCTGTGTGCCTTTCCTGGACAAAGACACTAAAAACAATCTGAGCATGTGTTATGATTCTGAAAATGTTATGCTTGTTCTATTCAGATTTGACTTGAAAAGAAAAAAATAGGACACTAGTACTTATTTAAAATAATTGCAAAAACACATAGATGGACAACTTCATTAAAACATGCATAACCTGAAATGCATTATTAAAAGAATATTTTACATATTTTGATTAAGTTAAAAGTATATCAGTTTCTTACTGAAATACTTTGGATGGAATGGGATTTTCTACCGTAAAGAAAAAAATCAATCTGGTTGATCCTGCTGCTCATACCCTTCAAGCGTGTCTTACACCCCCCAGCTATGCTGATAGACTGCAGCTTTCCAGAATGCCATTCCCATTGTAATGTATAAAAAGAAAGGAGAAAAAAGGGACAGACAGTGTGTGTGTGTGTGTGTGTGTGTGTGTGTGTGTGTGTGTGTGTGAAGTGTGTGTGTGAGAAGATGTGGTGTGTGTGTGTGTGTGTGATGTGTTGTGTATGTGTGTGAAATGTGTTTTTGTGTGTGTGTCTTGTGTGTGAAGTGCATGTGAAGTGCATGTCTCTGTCTCTGACAGAAGTGCTGCACTAAGTGAACTGTGCTGAAAGGGAAGAAGAATGACCATCAATAATTAAATAAAATAATATACAGGTGAGTGGGTGTAAAAAATAGAATTTTACACACACCCTCTGTGTGGGATGTCTTTATAAACCCCTCGGACTTTGCCCTTGGGATTAATGTAGCATCCCACTCCTCAGGTGTGTATGTAAAATTCTGGTTACACAAACCCACACATATATTATCCTGTATTTTAATAATGCAGTTCAGATTATGCATGTTTTAACAAAGTTGTCCATCTATGTGTTTTTGCAATTACTAAACAATGAATGGTGTCCTATTTTTTTCTTTTGAAGTCAAATCCGGATAGAAAGAGCGTAATATTTTCAGAATCATAACACATGCTCAGATTGTTTTTACTGTCTTTGTCCAGGAAAGGCACAATGAGCTACAGCTGGTTCCTTGGAGTGTTTTGGGCACACAGAGAGGTTAAGTGACTTGCTCTGGTCACACAATATACATGTACAGCATGTTGGAATCATAATCTATTGTGCTGTATGAATGAAGCTTGTTCACAGCTCTTTGCTTTAACCTCTATGTTGTACTGTCATCTGTTAATCAAAAAACTACACATTTCAAGGCTGGCCCCATGCTGCCAGGCAAGTAGGTACATAGCCACATTTACATCTTTTAGACCTGAGTTCACACCCAAAATTGTAAGAGAAAAGGCTGTAAGAGAAGGAATGGAATAAGACCAAAGCTGGTGTTGTGGCAGCCCCAGAAATCTGTACTGACATGAATACAGCCAGGGTTTAGAAATCCTGATATGGGGCCCCGTTACCTGTTGACCCCACAGAGTCAGCCTTGAGATGTGTAGTTTTTGATGTTCAGCTGGCAGTATAGCCTAGAGCTTAAAGCAATCCTAAAGATGTATTATTTTTTACTGATGGTTTGAAATGTAAAGGTGATTCACTAGTTTCAATGCACATACAAAACAATTATTATAAATGTAGAAAATGTTGAAATAATACCTTAAAACATACTTAATAAAAGACATGATTTCCTATTTAACCTACAGTAAATGGAGGGTCAAGACCCTTGGTGACATCTTTTCCTGTCAGAAGCCTAAAACATATGGCTGCCTCCAGCCCATAATTACTGACTGATTAACATATGAATAACTCTGGACTGCAAAGACTCACAGATAAACACAATGGTTCACTCAATTGAGCTTTTTATAGGCTATCAGACATTAAGAAACCCTGTAGATGACAGTTCCTTTTTAATGTCTTTTTCTTTCTGAACAGTCTTCCCTGTCTGTTCTCAATGAACAGGTATCCCAAGATTTATTTAAAAATGTTAAAAATCTTCTAGTCCCTTCTCTTTTTAAACTACTGCACTATGACCCCCTATGGCATGCAAATTGATAGTTGCTGCCTTTGACCAGATGATGAAGGTATTTTTTTCCTTCTTTCCACAGGAGAACCCTTCAACTCCTGACCTGCCTGCTCTCTTTAGACCCTGCTTCTAGCCAACCAAATCTGTGCTCCAAATACATTTTGTTTATGCCGTGGCTATTTACAATGAACTCTTATTGAATATGATAGGGAAGACATTATTTAAGGCAGATGTGGCCTTGCTGTTGGATTCCTGATTGCCTACATAAATAACTGGGCTTGATTTGATAGCCCAGGTGAAGGCAGGGGATCTGTACAAAATCCTGACTCTTAAAATACCGACACATGAATGCCCAGCATCGGAAGCCCAACCAATTTAGAATCCTGATGCATAAATGCCCGACTCTAATAATCCCATCTATCAACATCCCAACACACTTGCAGTTTCATTTTAAGTTCAAAAAGCTAAATACTGAACTGCACATTACAGTAGAGAGCACTTCAATGGCATACCAATGCTCCTATGCTGTTTTTTCCAGTCTCTATGACCTCCCAGCACAGTATATGGACCTTTTTGCTGAGATCACATGCAGTGACTAGTAAGTGTGAATAAATCAGACTGCCCATAATTAAAGATACAGTAGTTCTTTGTATTCAGGACTGAAGCACTTTACCCTGATTGATGTTCAGTGAACAGCGATGATTCAACTGCAGGAACTGGAGCTTCGGTCTGAAGAACGCTGCAGGCAGGCAAAGCATCAGAGTGGCTTTATTCTACAACTAAACATACAGATAAATACAACATAATTCTAAAATAATTAAAAAATAATTCTAAAATAGGGTATACATAATGCAAAACAGTCTATTTCATATGCAAAACTGCAACTAGGCTTCTTATTCCAATTAAAATCATGATGCAACTTATTGTCAATTAAAGTGTTATTTAAATTGGTGTACCTACTGCACCCACTGATTAAATCATCTGGCAGTTTATAAGAACATTGCTATCAAGCCCTCAATCACCAGCTGACACACTCCTTTGAACTGTAATGGTGACGTCTATGCAGAAGCCATGCCAAACGGTTCTTTCACAAAAAGGCAAGGAAAAATTAAGCATTGGGGGTACCTTTATGTTATAAAAATGAACAGAAGGGATTTGTATAATTAGAACTCTGTGAAAGGAGAAAATTGCAAGATTGTAAATGATAAAGACCACAGGTCACCTAAAGATTACATTTATGGCAACACCCATAACATGAATCTATAACCCTCTGAGACATTAACACGTGGATTGAGACATTGGACGTCACTTCTTTTTAAAAAACACAACAAAGTTTGCTTTTAAAGTTTGACTTTTTTATTTGTAACATTTTGACTGTGGAGTACGTCATAAAAATCTGTTACCTGTCTTCTGTGGACCTATTAAATACATAGAGACATAGAATTTGATGGCAGATAAGGACTGCCAGGCCTATCCAGTCTGCTCCCTTTTTCCTACCTACAAAAGAATGCCACAAAGCCTACTTGATCTACGGTATCACCTATTCTTTTGAACTGCCAAGATTCCTTCCTGTCTATCCTGTGAAGTCTTGAATTCCATCACTGACTTTGCCCCCACCATCTCTGCTGGGAGGCTGTTCCATGCCTCCACCACCCTTTCTATGAAGAAATGCTTTCTCATTTTGCCCTTAGTCTACCCCCTTCCAACCTCATGTCATGTCCCCATGTTCTAGAGCATCTTTTCATCTGGAATATGTTGCCCTCCTGTACCTTATTTATTCCCTTCAGGTACTTTAAGGTCTCAATCATGTCTCCACTGTCTCTCCTCTCTTCCATGGTAAACATATTGAGTTCCTCCAGTCTATCCTTGTATGACCTCTGGTGTAGGCCCTGCACCATTTTAGTTGCCCTTTTTAGAACTGCCTCTATCTTATCTATGTCCTTTCGAAGATGTGACCTCCAGAACTGGACACAGTACTCCAAATGGGGCCTCATCAATGACCTGTACAATGGCATTACCACCTCCTTTCTTCTGCTGGTGATACCTCTCCCTATGCACCCTAGCATTCCTCTGGCTCATCCCACCACTTTGGTACATCGTTTGGCAACATTTAGGTACTCTGATATGATCACTCCTAGATCCCTTTCCTGTTGTGTGGTTTTTAGCAACTCTCCCCCCATCATGTAATTCTCCCTTGTGTTTCTGCATCCTAAGTGCATGATTTTGCATTTTTTCACATTGAATCTAAGTTGCCACAATCTAGACCATTCTTCCAGCTTAGCTAGGTCTCTTCTTAATTTTCCACCCCTCCCGGACTATCAGCCCTATTGCAGATCTTTATGTCATCAATAAAGAGGCATACCCTCCCCTCCAGACCCTCCACAATGTCACTGATGAAGGCATTGAATAGTACTGGCCCCAGAACTGATACCTGTGGCATCACACTGGTCACCCTCCCTACCTCAGATTTAACTCCATTTACCACTACCCTGTTTGTTCTGTCCCTTAACCAATTCTCTACGCATTTTACCACCTTGGGACCCACTCCCAGACTACTTAGCTTTTTCACCAGCCTCCTATGTGGAACGGTGTTGAGCACCTTGCTGAAGTCAAGGTAGACAACATCCACCACTCCCCCCGATCCACCTCTCTGGTCACCCAGTCAAAGAAATCTATCAGATTTGTTTGACATGACTTCCCTACCATGAATCCGTGCTGCCTCAGATCCTGTGCTTTGCTGACTTCTAGGTGCTCTACCAAACTTTCTTTCAGTAGCGATTCCATCATTTTTCCCTCCTCCAAGGTCAGACTGACAGGTCTGTAGTTATCAGCCTCTTTTATGCTCCCACTTTTGTGGATAGCAGCCACATCGGCCCCCCTCCAGTCCTCTGGAACCTCCCCTGTGTCCAATACAGCATTAAGACTGTAGTTGCTGTTTAGAAGAGATGACACCTCTCACTTAACCTGCCTTCTGTGGACCAATGAAATACAGCATTACCATCATAGCTCCATAGCTCATGTAACCTGACTGCTGCTGAAATCATTACTAAGATAAGGTGCAGTTTTAATACATGTATCGATCATTAAAATAATGTATTACAAGTACTGTAGAGCTCACCATGCAATCTGCACCTCCATCCTTAGTTCCAGTTGCAAAGGATAACATTAACAGCATAACTCAAAATGCCTCATTTAGAATTTGTAAGTCTGTGCTCACATCCAAAATGATTGTTCAAAACTAGTGAGTCAGTGAAGTGTGAGACAGGATTTTGATAGTTGGCCAGATGAATTTTGGGATTCTAAATAAGTTGGAGTTTCAGCATTGAAGTTTATCATGTTGGTCTTTTAAGAGTCAAGATTTCGTACAAGACCCAAAGACAGCCAGCTAGAGCAGTGCCTTTGTCAGCTGTCTCCATTTGTTGATGAGTGAGTGGACTGGGTACACAAAGGAGGAATGAGGAGAGACAGCAGACAAAAAAGGAAGGAACGAGCAAGTCACAGAAGCATCAGTGCACTCTGCAAATTGACAGTATCTTTCAAAAGGAAGAAGTGGTATCCCCAGCAGAAACAAGTGAGCTGACTGCAAGTGTGCTGTCTCCTGAATTCTGGATCCCGGTCCCAGGAGGAGTGTGCATTGTACTTCTAAGGCAGTTGAATGCAGTGTGCGCTGTTGGTTGGGCTTGCCATTGGAGCTGTGTTTAATAGGTGAGCAGAGGAATGTAAGTATTTTCTCTACATGCACTGTGTCATTCACTACATTTGTTTTGGATGGTGATACTAGTATGAGGGGACATCACTGTCAGTGTCAGTAGCTGAGCAGGTTGCACACTTGCCTCTGGGACCAGAAGACTGGCAGGTTGTGGGTTCTAGCCCCACACTGGGAACTTGGGATAAATCCCAATACTTACATTGTAGTGCAGCATGAGGGGGTTGCTGCACTCCTGAGGTGCCATCTTTTGCATGAGACATTAAACCAAGATCCTGTCTGCTGTTCTGGTGGTTGTATGTTTGCTGAGCTCTCCAAGGCCTTTGGCATGGTGGACCATAAAATTCTACTATGGGGAACCGAGGGAAAATGGACTGGGAGAAAGGGCTTTGATTTGGTTTAACTGTTATCTTACCGGAAGAATACAACAAACTGTAGTGAATGGGAGACAGTCAGAAGATATGCTCATAAAAACGGGTGTCCACCAGGAATAAGTCCTAGGCCCATTATTATTTACTTTGCACCAGAGAGGCTTAGGGGGAAGCACTGGAAGCATAGACTACCATTTGTATGCAGATAATATGGTGGTCTATAACTCTGATGCTTCATTTGAGGCAGTGTAGCAATGTTTGTAGCAGGCTTTTGATGGCCTTCAATCATTCTTCACCCAAGCTCCTTTGAAACTGAATGATAACAAAACTAATGTGATATTACTGGGAAAATCTCAAGAATTAAATATATTAAGTAAAATTCTCTAGTAAAGGTGGGCTTTCATGAAACTTCTAGAAATTTATGAACTTCCAACATTGGTGAGATCGGAATCTTACGAATATGTTTCGTGGATTTTCACCCTGTTCTGTGGACTTTTTTGCTTGAACTGCAGAATAATACATATAAACTGCAGAATTTATTCTGTCCAGTTTAATATATTTTTTCATAATACTGCCGCCTCTCCGCTGATCACTCATCCTGGTCCCTGTAGAATAAACTTCTCCCATGATGTCTAGTGGTCCCCCCTACCTATTGCCGGCCCCATGTAAAAAAAATCCCTGGTGTCTAGTGGTCCTCCACACCCACTGATCACTGGCCTCAGATGCATAAAATTCCCTGGCATCTACTGATCACCCCCACCTGTCAATTGTGGGCCCGATATGAAAAAAAACATTTATAATTCCCTCCCTGGTGTTTAGTGGACCCCCTCCCTATCCCCAATCCCCTTAATAAAACTTTCAAACTTTATTGGATTTCAAATTGAGATTAAATTATCTCTTGTGCAATTGAATCCACATTTAACATAATATCACTTAAACAGACACACATACATAATTTCAGTTTCAATATAATATTGATTAATTTTAGTTATACACAAACCCAAATATCAATCATTTATCCATAACAATTATAGTGTTTGCTATATAAAGTCATTAAAAAGATTTAAAACAATTAAATGGTAACAATACTGTGCATTTCCACCTTTTGGATATTAGTTCCCAAGTTTTAGGCACTAAATTTGAAATTGTTTCATCACCAAATTTTGTTCTGGTTCTAGATCTAATAAAACCTTTGCGGACAGAAGATCTTAAATTATATTGACTCTGTATTCTTACTTGCAATATGTTTAACAAAAAAATAGGCAATGACCATTGTACAAACTTATACACAAGTAAATTCCAATGATAATCTCTCCTATCAAATAATGAAAGAAGACCCAAATTTTGATATAGCACACAACAATGAGTTCTAAAAGGAAGATTTGTTATAAATCTCAACGCACTATTAAAGAGAACATCCAAGGAACACAGCAATGATTTTTTTGCATTTTTCTAAATAATATCACCATAATCTAATATTGGTAAAAATAAGGCAGAAACCAATACTTTCTGAATCTTTAAACTAAAGAGAGTTCTATCCCTATAAAAGAAACTCAGAAGTCTCTTCAGTCTCATTGACATAGACATTATATACAATTCAAAAGTCAAATTTTTATCTAGTATAACTCCTAGATATTTATAGGAGTTTACTCTTTCTGTGTCAATTGCTGATAAAGATCTAAGCTCCTTTATAGTTGAATCTTTAAAATCTTTTCTACCAAACATCATCCACTGTGTTTTTTTTTCTCATTCAGAAGCAATCTCAAATTAACAAGTTCCCTTTATTCCCTGGTGTCTAGTGGACCACCCTCCCTGTAAAAAAAAAGTAGTTCTAGTCCCACCACTCCCAATGTTCCCTGGTGTCTAGTGCACCACCACCCCTGCAGGTAGTCCCCTACCACCCACTCCCTTCCCACCCTAACCCCAAGTGGGCAGTCAACACAGTCCTCCTCTCTACACCACAGCTGACTGCTAACTGAGCTGTCAGTGAATGAGCACATACTTGTACAAGCATGTGCTCATTCATTCCATCTCCCGGTCATTGAGTGAGTGATAGCTCTGTGTGTGGTGCTGTGCAGAGAAGAGCAGAGGGCTGTTCCAGCTGCCAGTAGGGGGTCATGGTTTGGGGGGAACAGAGTGGTGGACCCTGGAGGGGTCCATCATGCCATTCCCCCTCCTCCCAACAACCTGCCGGTGACCAGAACAGCCCTCGACTCTCATGTGCACCACCCCACAGAGCTGTCAGACTACTGAATGAGTGGGAGCTTTCAATGAATGAGTGCATGCTTGTACAAGTGCACACTTATTCATTGAGAGATCAGTGGGTGACTGGCTGCAGTGAAGAGAGGAGCACTGTGTCAGTCACCCACTAAGGGTCAGGGAGGGGGATCCACTAGACACCAGGGAATATTGGGAGTGGTGGGACTAAGACTCTTTTTTCTCAGGGGAGCAGAGATAGTGAGGGGTGTCTGCTAGACAACATGGAACACGTGGAGTGGTGGGAGTAAGACTACTTTCTTTGCAGGGGATTGGGAATAGGGAGGAGGGTCCACTAGACACCAAGGAATAAAGGACTACTGCCTTTTTTTATTAAGAGGATCAAGGATAGGGATGGGGGTCCACTAGACATTAGCAAGGGAATTACAAATGTTTTTTTCCTTACATTGGGCCTGTGATCAGCAGGTGGGGGGGACCACTAGATACCAGGATTTTTTTTACATGGTAGCAGTGATCGGTGAGCAGGGGGGCACTAGACACTGGGATATTTTATGCTTCAGTGGGCTGGTGATCAGTGGGTGGGGGGACCCTAGACAACAGGGACTGGGAATTTATTTTACATTGGGCTGGGATCAGTGGGTGGAGGAGGGAACACTAGACAGCAGGGATTTTTTTTTTTACATGGGGCTAGTGATCAGCAACTGGGGGACCATTAGACACCAGGGAATTTTTTTCATCAGTGTGCCAATGATTGGTGGAGGGGGAGACCAGTGGTCGGTGATCAGTGGGGGAGATTAATGTATTTAACTTTGGGGAAAAAGGCAGCAGAACTGACCACTGGCAGTGATCAGTTCTATGGAATTTTGTCCCTGCAGTTTAATACATTAATCCACAAGTCCGTACATTTATTCTGCCATTTTAAGAATGAATTTCTGTAAAACTTGCCCAAATGATTTTTGAACTTTCACAGAAGCAAAATTCTGCCTTTCCTGCAAATTCCACCCAGCAGAACTGTTTTTGCACACTTCTATTCTCTAGTCATTCGTTCTGAAGAGAGAACGCAGATAGATAAATGGAGGGGTATAAATACCTAGGTTTTGGATTGATACCCAGGGATCAGGTAACTTGCAAGTTGCAAAACTCATAAAAAGAATAAGTAAGTGTTTGGGAGATCTTTATTGGAATGGAAGCTGTTTGAACTGTGAAGCACGACTAGAAAGAGCCCAAACACAAATATTTCCCATCTTCGATTATGCTGACTCTTTATAAATTTTGCACAAAGGACAAATTGTATAAGTTGGACATACTGTTTAATAGACTGGCATGCTTTGCCTCAAACAGTCCCTATGACACCCATAGTTGTGGCTTATTCAGTAAATTATGCTGGACATCCCGAAATGAAAGATTCAAACTGCATAAAATTCTCTTCTCAATGCAATTTTTACAGGACAAAATTCCTGATTACTTAGAAGAGAGTTTGGTACAAAGGGAAAAACAAACTCCATTGAGAAGCACATGCCTCTTGGAGCTTATGATTACCACCTGTACCATTTCATGTGGGATAGTTCTAGTTTCTGCACTCCCATCCCATCACCCATATCAAGTATCAGTGGGACATCAAATGTCCCATTTTGCAGAGCCACATAAACAGCAAGAAAAGTGCTGGACTGGAGCTGTACTTACTTAACTCTTCGCAGTTCTGGCTGCCAGCTCATATCTCCTTCCTGAATCACACAGCTGATCCTGAGAAAACAGTAACATTTGCTGTGACTGATGTGAGATCATCCCCCACACACACACACACACACACACGCACACACACACACACACACACATGCACACATATTGTAGCCTTCTGAGTCTAGAAGGAGAGTTTATTGCCTGTTTTATTACCAAAAGGTTTTTCAATAACCTAAAGTAGGACATCCCCATAACCCATGAGTGATGACCTGTACGTACCCATAGCAACAGCAGCAGTGGAACTGAAGGGGTCAGATGTAGATGAAAGTGGAGCTTTTAATGTGTGTGGCAGGGGATGGTGGTGTATATATACAAAGGGGGACATCCCTACAGAGTTTGTGAATCCCCAAGAACCACAATATGCTGCAATGTAGTCTACTTTTAAGACAATCTGGAGGTATCTTTAAAAATATATTTATTCAAAGCATAAAAGCATTTGAATGGGGAAAACAACTAGTGAGCTGCCTACCAGCTCATTTTTAATAGGGTCCCAGCAATAGAGTAGTGGACTATATAACAAGACTACCAAAAAGATAAAAATATCTCTTGAGTTTTAAGAGCATGTTATCAAAATTGTTGAATAGAACCTTTTTTTTTTGATTGTATGTTCATGTTCAAGTTTATTTTCCAGGAAAATGTCATTGAGCAAGCTCATTTTCAAGGTGGTTCCGTGAGGCTTATGACAATACAAAACAATAATAAGGCAATACATAAAGTGTAACATATAAATACAAATGAGCATATCAAAATATAGTAATAGACAGTGTGAAGGGACTCTACAAACTGCATTGCCTAACAATGTGACAAATTTCATTGCCTAACAATGTGAAGGAACTGTTCAAATTTCATTGCCTAACAATAAAGAAAAAAAAATTAAAATAATTTTGGACCTTGGAACCAGTGGGGTCTGGTGTTGAGCAGTTCAAAACAATAGGTTAAAGCACAGTGTATGGGGATGATATGAAGGCATAAAAAGGGGCAAAGGAATAGGGGAAGGATACTGTGGACAGCAGAATGAGGAGGAAGAAGGAGTGATAGTGGGTGTTCACCAGGGAGAAATACAGACCAGTACCTTCAGGAAGGAAAAGAAGAGCAGAGAGGGAGGGGAACACAGATGTAGTGATAGAGAAGGATAGAGTGAAGGAGGGGCTGCTGGCATTGAAAGGGGACAAATCACCATGCCCAGACAGAGGACATCAAAGGATACTAAAGGAACTAGATGAGGAGCTGGCTGGGCCACTGGCAGATCTATTTAATAGTTCACTGGAGTCAGGCATGGTACCGCAGGACTGGAGAACAGCACATGTAGTGCCCATCCACAAAAGCAGTCCTAAGGATGACACAGTAAATTACAGACCAAATAGTCTGACCTCCACTGTGGGCAAGCTCATGGAGACCATACTAAATGAAAAGTTGGTGGAATATCTAGAGGAGCATGGTCTCCATGATGTGAGGCAGCATGGGTTCATGGGGGGGGGGATTGTGTCAAATGAATCTGATTGACATCTTTGACTGTATCACTAAGACAGTAGACAGGGGCCAAGCAGTAGACATCCTCTATCTTGATTTCAGCAAGGCCTTTGACTCTGTGCCCCACAAAAGGTTGATCAGGAAGTTGGTGGATCTTGGAGTTGATGAAAAGGTGACCAGATGGGAGAAATACTGGCTGAGGGACAGAACCCAGATGGTGGCTGTGGGGGGAGAGTTATCTGGTACCAGAGAGGTAGTCAGTGGTGTCCCACAGGGCTCAGTGTTGGGGCTGGTGTTGTTCAATGTATTCATTAATGACATTGGGATGGTATTAAGGGCAAAATGTGCCTATTTATGAATGACACCAAGCTTTGCAGAAGAGTGGACACAACTGAAGGGATACGGGACATACAGAAAGATCTGAAAAAGCTAGGGAGGTGGTCCAGGATCTGGCAGATTGGCTTCAATGCCAAGAAATGCAAAGCTATGCATATTGGAGCCAAGAATCCTAGGACAGAGTACTGCTTGGGTGGAGTCAGAGTATCTTCATCAGAGGAGGAGAAGGACCTGGGAGTGATGATCACTAGTGACCTGAAGCACTCCACACAGTGCAAGAAAGCAGCAGCAAAGGCAGACAAGATGCTGGGATGCATATCTAGGGAGATCAGTAGTAGGAGAGAGGAGGTTATACTGCCCTTGTTCAGGTCACTGGTAAGGCTGCAACTAGAGTATGGAGTGTAGTACTGGTGCCCACACCTCAAAAAGGACATTAACCTGCTGGAGAAGGTTCAGAGGAGGGCTACAAAGATGATAGTAGGTTAGTAGGGTAAGGCATATGAGGAGAGGTTGAGGGCACTGAACATGTACTCCCTGGAAGACAGGAGAGAGAGAGAGAGAGAGAGAGATAGAGAGAGATGACATGATTGGGACGTTCAAGTACTTGAAAAAGATAAATAAGGTTGATAAGGAGAGTCTCTTTAAGCTGAGTGGCAACCATAACACTCCGTGGCACAGTCTTAAACTGGAGGGTGGGAGGTTTAGGATGGAGGTCGGAAAGCACATCTTCACAGAGAGGATGGTGGACACTTGGAATGCACTGCCGGAATATGTCATCTCATTGAAGACAGTGGGCAGCTTTAAAAGAGGCTGGGATAGCCATGGGGGAAAGTAAGAATCATGGGTTGGGAAGATGGGAGGAGTGGGAATGGAGGGCAGGGACATTAGCTCAAGCTGTGGACCCAGCAATACGAGCAGACTTGATTGACCAAATGACCTTCTTCTGATGGTTTCTTCATATGTTTGTATGACTAAGCACTGGATGAACAGTCATGGGTGGCAATTGCATGTTTCTGCCAAATGGTTACTGACTAGAGATTTAAAAGCATTTAGTGATACTAGGTGAGTTAGTTTGAGCATGGATTGTACTTTGTTCCAGACTGAAGGAAGGGCATAGTCAACGGCAGCTTTGCCATAGAGAGTGCAGAACCTGGGGACAACAATTGTAATGAGGGTGGTTTTCCTGAGCAAATAGCAGCTCAGAAAGTGGCAGAATAGGCATGATATATGGGGGTACCTTATTGAGGCGATCTTATAGATCCATATGCAGCTGTGCATTAATCATCTGGTGGAAAATGAGGACCATCCTACTTTGGAAAAGAGCTTACAGTGGTGGATTCTGGTGGAAGCGTTTATAATGAATCGAATGGCATGGTGGTAGAGTACAGTATATCCAGTTTGTGCAGATAGAAGGTGGAACAGCAGCTGTATGTATAGCAGGCAAGTGAAATGCCTGGATTGTTCATGGGGAAGGAGATGGTCTTCTGTTCAAATGGTAAACAGAGTGTTTAGTGCATACAGAAGCTGCTTTAAATTTCTGATTTAAAATAATGTTGGTGGTTACAGTTAGTCATTACATTTAAGGAACTATTGAATAAACCTCGAATGTAGTGAACTATTGTTAAAATGTGTGTAGAAGTAGTGGTTTTGATAGTGCTGTATATATACTGTATTCAGTAAGTGTGACACAGTTTATTTGACCAGCATTAATAGAAACTGTAAATAGCATTCAAGCTTTCAGGACAATAATCCCAGGCACCCGATGCTAGGATATTTGAGG
This sequence comes from Neoceratodus forsteri, assembly GCA_016271365.2. Classification (NCBI taxonomy): domain Eukaryota; kingdom Metazoa; phylum Chordata; order Ceratodontiformes; family Ceratodontidae; genus Neoceratodus; species Neoceratodus forsteri. Next base: position 54,754,056 of record CM057451.1, on the reverse strand, counting down.
TCTCAAAGCCTGTGCACTGTAACATGCCAGTGGAGTAGTGGTTAGAACACTGACTTGGGGACCAGAAGATTGCAGGTTCAAACCCTGCTAGAGCAAAATATTCACTATGTGACCTTGAGCAAATCTCTTGACCTGTCCGTGCTCCATTCCACACAGGAAATGGGTAGCATCAAGATTCCAATGGATAAATAAATCATAAACAAACACCCCCATTCTGTACAGTACAATTTGTTACAGCCATAATGGGTGGCATCCAAGAGTGCATGACAAAATAAGTGACACTTGGCACTGTAGACAGAGGCTGAATATAGCCATTTGAAAGATATGAAACAAGAGACATTTAATTATTATTGGTTATAAAAAGGGGTAGGGCTAGGGGTAGGGTTTGGGGTGTAGTTTATTGTCCCATTTTCACCTCATCCAAGGATGGCAACCCTACATTGGAGTTGGCATCCCCTCAGAAGACGACTGCAAGAGTCAGGTACTTCTTTAACTTCTGGGTTCCTCAGATATGTAATTCTTTTTCTGAGTTCTTTAGAATTTGAGGGGAAAAAGCTTCCAACTAAAAACATGGTTTACCTCCCAACCTCAAATATATGATTGATGCAGAGAAGGTATAATGTAATAATACAAATTATGTAAATGTAATTATGTAAAAGGTGGCAGTGTGGCCCTGCTTCTAAGGGAACCCCTCTCAGCTAGCATTGTCCTACACTCTGACCCTTCCTCACCTAGTGAATGGCTACTCTTTGAATTGACCCTGGGATCATGCAAGAAACTCTGTATTGGCTGCTGCTACAACACACCCCCCCCGTGACCGGAACCATTGGACTCATCAGTCTCCTCCAAGACCTGAGCTCTCTAACTCCCCATAGGGAATCTATATTCTCAGTGACTTTAATCTAAACTGATTGAGCTGCCACCAGCATGACTATGTTTCCCTGTTAAAGCAGCACAACCTGGTGCAGGTGATCACTCTCCCCACCAGACTTAATCCACACTCAGCCACCCAGACTCTACTAGACTGGATCCTCATAAACAGGGAGGACTGAGCATTACACTCTGGCACCATGGCTGACTCCATAAGCAATCACTCACTGACCTATCTCCTCTGGTCTTCCAAATTAAAGTGCCTCCACCCAAATACCTATCTCTCAGAAATGTCAGCTGCCCAATCTCCATGAATCTCTTCAAGGAGGCCCAGTCCTTGGACTGGTACACACTTTTTTCCCCTTTCCAATGCAGCCATGGCTGTTTCCACATTTACCTGGACTCTACTAACATTCCAGGACTGCTTTTTTCCTGTCAATACCATATGGATCAGAGGCAGGTGCTTGCTCTGGGTCTCTAAAGACCTCCTAACCCTTATGAAGGCCAGAGACAGTGCCTGGTCCACTTTCAAAACAATCCCCTCTTCTGCCCTCTGGGATGCTTACAGGCGCATGAAGAACAAGTGTAAAAAACAGGCCAAATCTTTGAAACAGACCCACTTTCGCAATCTGCAAAAGGCCAACCTTGGAGACCATAGAAAATTCTGGGACTGAATCAGCTCTCTCCTAAACCCCTCTCCAGCTACGCTGTACCATCTCAACTCCCAGGATGGGTTGCTGACTGACCCTCATGATGTGGACAGTGTCCTCAGCTGTAAATTCACCAACTTATCCATGCACCTAAATAAACTGCCAACTGCCCAGCCTCAAAGCACAACCCTAATACCTGACACACTGCCATCCTCCTCCAGCTCTGCCACTCACCCGAAAATACCTCATTCTATTTTAAAGCCCTCTTCATGCAAGACACAGTGAAGCTACTCAAAAGTCTACCTAACCATGGCTGCTCCGAATCTGATGGCCTATCTCTATTCTTCCTTAAGCTGATCTCTCCAGCGATTGCCAAGCCACTCATCTTCATCTTTAGCCTTGCCCCTTCCAACTCCTCCATGCAGGACCCATGGAAGATAGCTAAGGTTATCCCCATTCTTAAATCTGGTGACCCCAAATCCTCCAACAAAAACTGTCCGATATCCATCCTCCCTCATCTCAGTAAACTACTCAAGAGAGCAGTCCACAATCAGCTCACTAAGAACATAGGCAAATACACCCTTCTATGCAACCAACTGCATGGCTTTCGCAAGAATCATTCCACCACCACTGCCCTTGCCCTTCTGACCAACCACATCCTCTCTAACATGGTAATGGTAAAGCCACTGGGGCTGTCATCATCGACCTCTCAAAGGCTTTTGACATGGTTAGCCATGCTCTCCTTACCTCCAAGCTTAGCCTCCTTGGTTGTTCTCAGAAAGTCACAAGCTAGTTCACTAACTACCTTGCTGATCACTCACAATTCATGTGTATTGGTCAAACCTGTTCCCCCTCTCTGCCTGTCTCTGTGGGGGTCACTCAAGGCTCAATCCTGCATCCCCTCCTTTTCTCCTTATTCGTTAATGCGCTTCCCTTCGACTGCCTCAACTGTCACTCTGCTCTGTATGCCGATGACCTTGTCCTCTTCCACAGTGACAAATGCACAGCTGCAATCTCCTCAATTCTCTCTCACAACTATGCTGCAGTCCACAGCTGGTTCTCAAAAAAACTCCTTTTAGTAAATGTCAAAAAAACTAAATCCATGCTGTTTGGATCTAAGCCCTTCCTGGCCAAAACTAAAAACCATACCCCCTTACACATTCTCACCCCAGATGGCCCAGCCCTGGAGGATGTCAACACCTACAAATACTTCGGAGTACTGCTTGACCCCTCCCTCACCATCGCTGAGCATGCAAATTCCCTTGTCAGAAGGTTCCATCAAAAGTTAGGTGCCACCTATAGATTCAGGCAATACCTTACCACTGAAGCCAGAGTAGCCATTGTCCAGAATAATCTTCTCCCTGTTCTTGACTACTGTTCTCCTATTTATGCCAGGACCTCAGCTACTGCCATGGCTAAACTCTCTGCTGCCTACAACAGTGCCTGTCACTTTGCTTTATTGGCCCCATTCTCCACCCACCACTGTAGCCTCTATAATACCCTTGGATGGCTACCGCTGCAAGGTCACTTTGACCTAGCCCTCTGCTGCATGGTGGACAATGTCATCCACACAGCTCCAGAATCCCCCCTAACTGCCCTTCTGAAAAAACGAATGCTCCTCTGCAACCTCCGCTCTAATGGTACTCACCCTCTAGCTGTTCCTAGGGTGTCCACCAACATGAGTAGCTGAGCTTGGTCTGCAGCTGCCCCCTTGCAGTGGAACAAACTACCGGCTGAACTCCATTCCATTGACACTCACTCCAGTTTCAAGTCCTGCTTTAAAGTCTGGTTCCTGGCAAACTCATCCTGCCGCTGCTCCCTCATCCTGCCACTGCTCACAGGGGTCACACATCTACCCACACTGGTCAATTCCCCAGCCCAGGGGTTACCCAGCTACCCACACTAGTCAACTCCCCTGCCTACAACTGTTATATTGTATTTTCACAGGAATATTTGACTTCCTTGCCTGTACATATTGTATATATATTTTTTACTGAGTATTCAGTGTATTACTTGCTCACTGTATGATGCAGTCACACATTGTACACTGTGCCTATGATTTGTTTGTTTTGTACCAAATCTCCTCATGTCTGATATTGAAACCTTGTATTCACTGTTCTCAAATGGACCTATGCATCAAACCTGTGTATTGTGCTTACTGTTGTTGCTTGTATCAAATCTGTTTCATGTGTATTACTGTTACCTTGTACTCTACTGTCACCCTGCGCCATGTGTTATGGCCTGGGTCATGCATGAAAATGATCCCTGGGATCAGTGCACTCACCCAGTTATCAAAGTCATAAATAAAAAAAATAAAATAATGAAACAATTGTATTTACTACATTACTGTACAAGTTCCCCCAAATGTTTTTTAACTGATTACAAAACTGTCTGTTTAAAATTAATTTACTGATATGACAACACCTGTATAATTTATTGTTTTTAAGACTGTTATTATATTGTACCTTTTATGATGTAACTGTGGTGTGAATGTGTGTAAAGACATCATTACAAATGAGCCATGGCTCAATGACTTATCCCTAATAAGATCTTGAAACTTTTTGTTCAGGTGGACATTAAAGATCCCATGACATTTCTTGAAAAGAGTAGTATGTTTTATTTAAAATAAAATAGAAATAGAAACATATTATATTAAAAAAAAAATACTGAAATAAAAACATCAATAAAATCCAATACTAAGCACAAAATAAAGTTCTCTAAAAATATAAAGATAAGTGAACACACACACACTCACACACACACACACCACACATGCACACATGCACACACACACACACACACACACACGAGAAAAACAAAACAAAAGACATACACTAAAAGACCAATTCAATTATGCTGTACTTAATGGAGAAAAATACCCTTTAAGAACACAGCAGCACAACATGATTAGATGTATATTTCTAACAAAGAACAAGCAGTTGAAGTCTGGTTAGGAAGATTCAGATTTAGAGTGATGTTCTGTGCCAATACTACAACAAATTCTGGTCAGAGCCAATATGGCTGCTCAGAGCGATGAGAGCGTGCAAAAGTGAGTAAAAGGGTTCCAGGTCAACTAAGCGCAATAAATTTTGTCATGAAAAGATTTTGCATGCTCAGTACATCGCATCCAAAAGCAGTGCAAGTAAATTTAAATGCAAGACAGATTATCACAAATTTAAACACATGGCAAATTTCATTCAGTATTTCTGCGTACTTCTGTACCTGAGTAACAAAATTCATTTCATTGCAGTTCAAAGCTTGTTCTGTGCCATGTATGTTCAGGTTACATAAGTTCATTGTCAGTGTAATTGATTAATTAATTACTTGATGAAACTGCTGGTTAATTAAATAATTTATGCAGTTGCTGGATGAAATGAAAGGCTTCCTCTTTACTTACCTTTACCCTGGGTGTGCTGAAGCAGTAGTAGTGCCTCTCAAATATGTCTTGAGTCAGTGAAGTATTATTGTTTATAAAAAGGGGTGGGGCTCGGGGCAGGGTTTGGGGTGTAGTTTATTGTCCCATTTTCACCTCATCCAAGGGTGGCAACCCTATATTGGAGTCATCATCCACTTAGATGATGACTGCAAGAGTTAGGTTCTTCTTTAACTTCTGGGTTCCTCAGGTATGGAATTGTCTTGCTGAGTTCTTTAGAATTTGAAGGAAAAAAAAGCTTCCAACTCACAAACAAATAGAAACATGGTTTACCTCCCAACCTCAAATATATAACTGATGCAGAAAAGGTATAATGACATTTTATTTACTACATTACTATAGAAGTTCCCCAAATGTTTTTAACTGATTATAAAATTGTCTGTTTAAAATTAATACATTTATATGACAACACCTGTACAATTTATTGTTTTTAAGACTTTGTTGTTATATCGTAACTTTTATGATGTACCTGTAGTGTGAATGCATGTAAAGGAGTCATTGCAAATGAGCCATGGCTCGATGATTTATTCCTAATAAGACCTTGAAACGTTTTGTTCAGGTAGACGTTAAAGATCCCATGGCATTTTTGGAAAAGAGAAATAGTATTTTTTATTTAAAATATATATAGAAACATATCATATTTAAAAAATACTGAAATAAAAACATCAACAAAATCCAATACAAAGCATGAAACAGAGCTCTCTAAAAATATAAAGATAACTGAATACACACACACACACACACACACATGCACACATATATCACACATGGATATGCAGACATGCACTGTTGCGTACACACACATACACGCACACAAAAGAGAAGAAAAAAAAGAACACAACACATAACCAGATGCTCAAAAGACCAGTTCAGTTACACTGTACTTAATGGAGAAAAATATCCTTTAGGAACACAGCAGCACAACATGATTAGATGTATATTTCTAACATGGAACAAGCAGCTGTAGTCTGGTTAGGAAGATTCAGATTTACAGTGATGACCTGAGACAATAATACAACAAATTCTGGTCAGAGCCAATATGGCTACTCAGAGCAACGGAATTGTGGTGAGAGTGAGTAAAAGGGTTCTATGTCAACTGAGTGCAAGACATTTCAATGTGGAAAATTTAAGCATGTTCATTTTGGTGCATCCAAAAGCAGCACAAGTAAATTTAAACACAAGGCAGATGATAACAAATTTAAATGCAAGGCAAATTTAATTCAGTATTTCTGCTTACTTCTGTACCCAAGGGACAAAATTAATTTCATTGCAGTTCAAAGCTTGTTCTGTACCATGTATGTTCTGGTTACATAAGTTCATTGTCAGTGTAATTGATTAATTAATTACTTGATGAAGCTGCTGGTTAATTAAATAATTGATGCAGCTGCTGTTATTTTGTTTGATGTAAATTTAGGTGATTGTGAAAGACAACCCAGTAGGCTCCAGGAAGATATAAAATTTGTGCGGTAGATATTCGTTGGAAGTCAGAAGGATCAACACATTTATTTAGTGTGATCTTTCTACTCTGATGTGGTTAATTTTAATACTATTTTAATACTATAGTTTAAACCCTCTCTGAATGTGCCTTTGGTGGTGTCTGATATTGAGAACCTAAGTGTCATTTGTGGGTATCCTGTCTGTTTTGGTAGGTACTTTATTTTCTCTGTTAAACAACTGAGTATACCTATTGCCTAATACTTTATAGTACATCTTTTGCTCAGTCTCTAATTTTTCTCTTCTTTCTCAATGTTTTAGAACTGTTTAGTTATTGTGGCAGAGGTGTGGTACTGTGTTCTTACTTGTAGTTCAAGGTGCTTTTGGAACTGCTGATTACTATTGGTTTAAACAATTACATTTTTATTTTCTATTTTAAAAAAAGCTACATCAACTTGGTATGTTGTCACCTGTTTGTTGTTGCTAAGTAGCAGATGTTTTTGCATTGTGCTCTGATTCTGTGATAGAATCTGTATTAATAGAAGGTAGATTATTGTGACTGTAGTTACCTTTTGATTGTAAGGATAAAGAGCTTAGATAGAAGTGTATGTATTTTCAAATATTATAGGGGAACAGTGGAAGGATTTTTAGGACAGTAAATTAATAAAAAGGAACTAGGAGAGCTTCAGTAGCAGACAAGTAGTGGAATTGCAGTATAATGTGGGGAGTGGTGCAATGCAGTGGCTGTGGGGCAGCCATATTCAGGCAGACCTTCTGGACACTGAGGTGCTGCCCTATCTGCATGCATCTATCTGGACTGTGGGATGAGGTAGCCAGACTCAGAGTGGAAGTAAATTGGGTCAGGAGTACCATCACCCATATCCAGGGACCACCCAGTCCAATGCAACTGCCTCAAAGGATGCCGAGAACGAGGAGCACTTGGATGACAGTGGGCTCAGGGAGGGTTAGAGCAGTCAGGCAGAGGCACATCTCAGATTCTATTCCACTCAAGAACTCATATGCCACACTGGCAAATGAGGACAACCAAATACAGGTACCCAGAGAAGTGGAAGGAAAGGATGTGGAGGTTAGCCAAGAAGGTGACCTCAGCGGGGAAAGCAGTGGACCCCAGAGGAGGAGGAAGCAAATCCTGGTGGGGGACTCCATCATAAGAGGGATCCAGCTAGGAACACAGGAGGGGAGGATAGGGAGGTGAGGTGCCTACCAGGTGCCACGGCATGGAGGGATGGAAGGAAGATCCTGTGGATCACTGGGAAGACATGACGGGAGGGTGAGCTGGATGTCATTATCCACCTAGGTACTAATGACCTGGCAAATGGGGAGCCAAAGGAAGTTCAGGAAGAGTTTAGGAAACTGGGAAGGGGTCTCAAGCAAGTAGCTACTTCTGTTACTTTCTCAGAAGTACTACCTGTGAGAGGCAAGGGAGAGCATAGGAGTGCATGCACCAGGAACTTTAACTCATGGTTGAAGAACTGGTGCTGTGAGGAAGGGTTTGGATTCATTGGTGACTGGGGACCCACCTGGAGGAATGGAGGTTTGTTCAAGCCTGACGGCCTGCATCCATCCTGGAGGGGAATCCAAGCACTCAATGATAAGTTTAAATGCTACATTGACAAGCATTTAAACTAGCAAAGGGGGGTGGCAGGCCAGCAAGGAGGGTACCTACTTGCTCACCCCCCACAGCTAGCAGTGGAACCAGTGAACCAGAGGAGTGGCTATCTCTGCAAAGCAGTGTGCAAAAGATGGAGATTAGTGCCCAAGAGGTGGATAAGCAGAAAAGGGGCAAAATTCAGCAGACGGGCAGACAGCAAGGAGAACCAGGGATAAATGACAACCAAGGAAGGGGCTGGAGTAGAACAGTGAGACAGTCTAGGGAGGTCAAATCATGGAAAGCCATGTGTGCAAATGCCAGGAGCCTTAGCAACAAGATGGAAGATCTGGAGGCTGTCATGGTGCAGTCAGACCTGGACATTGTGGCCATCACTGAAACCTGGTGTAATGATAACCACGACTGGGAGATGGCCATACCTGGCTACAACATATTCAGAAGAGACAGAGCAGGCAGGAAGGGAGGAGGAGTGGCACTCTATGTGAAAAATGACATAAGGGCAACAGAGATCCAGGAGGAACAAAATGGGGGAGAGATACTGTGGGTTAAGCTGGAAAGGAAAATGGGGACAGCCATCCTCACAGGTGTGGTCTATAGACCACCAACCCAGGAGGAAGAAACAGATAGGGAGCTGATGCTAGCCATCCAAAGGATGGCAGACAAGGGTGAGGTAGTACTGGTTGGAGACTTCAATATTCCAGACGTGGATTGGAGCATCCCAGCAGCAGCATCAACTAGGAGCAGATTTATCCTGGACTTCCTTCAGGGTGCCTTCCTCAGGCAACTGGTCATGGAACCAACTCAGCAGAAGGCAATACTGGACCTTGTGCTCACAAACAGGGACAGTGTGATGGGGGTAACAGTGGGGGGAGCACCTGGGAAACAGTGACCACTAGACATTGTGGTTTGAAATCACAGAAAGAGCAGAACCAAACCACACAAAAACACGTATCCTGGATTATAGGGGGGCAGACTTTGTGAAAATGGGGAGATACTTGAAAGAGGCATTAAGGGGGAATGGGACAGGAATCAGGGGCTGAGGAACAGTGGGCAGTATTTGAAATGGGGATTACAAGAACAACAAAATTATGTATTAAGCAGGTTAGCAAAAGGAAAAGGAAGAGGCGACCATTATGGTTTTCCAAAGAGGTAGCAAAGAAAGTGAAAGCCAAAAAGATTGCATTCAGGCAATACAAAAAGACACAGGCAGAAGGGGATAGGGAGAAGTACCAGGAGAAGCAAAGGGAGGCAGGGAGGTCAGTAAGGGAAGCCAAAGCTCAGACAGAAGAACACATTGCAAAATCAGTGGGTAGAGGGGACAAAACCTTTTACAGGTACATAAGTGAAAAAAGGAAGACAAAGGGAGGGATAGTGAGACTGAAGGGGGAGGATGGGGGCGTGGAGGATGACAACAGTAAAGCTGACATACTGAACAGGTATTTATGCTCAGTCTTTACTGAGGAAGAGGAGGGTAATGGGTCTGAAGGGAGTAAGGGGTGAGAATGGTGCAGAAATGGACACAAGTCCCTTTACGAGAAAGGGTCCTGAAGGAACTGGAAGCAATAAGAGTTGATAAAGCAATGGGGCCAGATGGGGTGCACCCCAGGGTCCTTAAAGAACTAAGAGAGGTGGTGTCTGAACCTCTGGCTATCCTGTTTAGCCGATCACTGGAAACAGGGGAGGTACCCAAAGACTGGAGGACAGCAGATGTAGTCCCCTTATACAAAAGTGGGAACAAAGAGGAAGCAGGGAACTACAGACCAGTCAGCCTCACCTCGGTAGTGGGGAAGATCATGGAAGCACTACTGAAGGAGAGATTGGTGGAACATCTGGTTGTCAACGGACTACAGGACCCAAGGCAGCATGGTTTCACCAGGGGAAGGTCATGTCAGACCAACCTCATTGAATTTTTTGACTGGGTGACTATGGAGGTGGATCAGGGGAGGGCAGTGGACATGGCCTATCTGGACTTCAGCAAGGCCTTTGACACTGTGCCATAGAAAATTATTACACAAACTGGGGAATATGGGTGTGGGCAGGACAGTAGTGTGGTGGGTAGGTAACTGGCTGGGTGGCAGGACACAGAGGGTGGTGGTAAATGGCTGTCACTCCACAGAGGGAAGAGGACCAGTGGGGTACCACAGGATCAGTGCTGGGACCGGTCCTATTCAACATCTTCATCAGTGACATTGCACAGGACCTAGAAGGCAGAATTTCACTGTTCGCTGATGACACAAAGCTCTGTAACAGAGTAGACACACCAGAGGGTGTAGACAGAATGAGAAGGACCTGCAGAAACTTGAAGAATGGTCAGGGGTTTGGCAGTTGAAATTCAATGCAAAGAAGTGCAAGATAATGCATATGGGGCACAAAAACCCTGTCACAATATATCAGTTGGGGGGTGAGGATATAGCATGCACCAAGCAGGAAAGGGATCTTGGGGTTATCATCTCTGATGACCTCAAGGTAGGGAAACAGTGTGACAAGGCAGCAGGTAAAGCAAATAGGATGCTGGGATGTATAGGCAGGGGCATCACCAGCAGGAAAATGGAGGTCATAATTCCGCTATACAAGACACTAGTGAGGCCCCACCTGGAGTACAGTGTACGGTTCTGGAGACCATACCCGTAAGGACATAGACAGGGTAGAGAAGGTTCAGAGGAGGGCAACAAAGATGGTGCATGGATTACATCACAAGTCCTATGAAGACAGGTTGAAGGAACTGAACATGTACTCCTGGAGGAGAGGAGGAGACAGGGATATGATAGAGACATACAAGTATCTTACAGGGAGGAACAGGGTGCAGGAAAACACTATTTTAAGCGAAAAAGATGTTCCAGGACTAGAGGGCATGGGATGAAGTTGGAGGGAGGGACGATTCAGAGGAAACATAAGAAAGAATTTCTTCACAGAACGGTGGTGGACAAGTGGAACACCCTGCCAGAGGAAGTGGTGGGGGCTGAAACAATCACGGGATTTAAGAATGCATGGGATAGACATAAAGGAATTCTGGAGGTCAGGGGTAAGGGGCAACAGACTTCTAGGAAAACAAACTGAACTTACAAGCTCAAATGGGCAGACTGGGTGGTCCATAGGCCCTTATCTGCCGACACTGTCTATGTATCTATGTATCTATGCTGGGTAAAATAAAAGGCTTTGTCTTCACTTACCTTTACCCTGGGTGTACTGAAGCAGTAGCAATGCCTGTCAAATATGTCTCATGTCATCGAGGGTAGCAATTATTATCTCATGCTGGCTATCTCTATTGAAAATAACTTGTTTATGGGCAAACAATATATTGGAAAGGTATCCTGTGTGACAACCAGCATTCTGCTGCAAAAGTTCACACCTCATCTGTCTTTTCTCAGGGATCGCAGACCACTTTAAGGTAATTAATATATTTCTTAAATACTGAGATTTGACAAATGTGGTGATTTCATGGTTTAGAGCAACTGCTTTATTAAAGTTTGTAAAATCCATACAAGTCTCTTCTTATCAAGCCTAAAACTGATGCAATTACAGACAGGTGCAGCAGACTACAGTTATTATTTGTTACTATTACAGTTTCTGATCGTGCTGAAGTAAGCAGACCTTGAGCTGCAAATGTTCTGTGCTGTTGTGTGGTGTTAGCGGTTATTGCTCAGCACGTATTTGGTTGCGCTTAACTGCTTGCACTTAATTGCTTGTGCTGACATGCCATGATACAGAGTAAAAGAATATTCAGAGCTCTTTCCATGCTCTCACTGCAACAGAGTCTGCCATTCCATAGATGGTAGTGCTAACAGAACTGTGCATGTGCGATACTTGAGCATGCGCAGTTTGAGTTGTCACCATCATCTTGGGCATGGCGGCCATCACTTCCACAGTTGTGGAAGAAAATGTAGAGCCCCATGAATGGGGTGTATTTATGCAGCCCATGGAGGGGAAGGGCTGCATAAATGACACCAATGGACATTCACCTGTGCACTGTGGAAGCACACCCAACAGCAGTCCAGTTACATGCTTCCACAGTGCTCTTCTAAACCTCCTATGATGGCATAATGACTGCAGAGCTCTGCCCATACAGCCATAAAAAAAAAAACTGCAGTGTTTCCATATAGCCCTTACTTGTGCTCTAAGAAAAGATTTTCATCCTGCTCCCTTACCTGTTGTAGACAAATAACATTATGCAATATTTCTTGATGCGCTGTTGTCATCTGCTGCATGACCCAAATAAAATTCCCTGACAAATACAATATTTCAAAACTGCAAATATAATCTGCAGTGTACCTGAATTGCACTTAGCCCAGGAATCTGAAAAAAGACCCAAACCACCTACTAAGTCTTTGTATTATATAATGGTTCCTCTCAGTCTCTAGCTACCTATCTCCAAAAATTATATACTGTGGACCTGATACCAGAAGCATCCCTATGAACATTGCAAGTTGCAACATATGAGGGGTGCAGTTGTGCCAAGGACCCTGCACCTGATTCTCTATCGGGCAGGGTCCCAGCAGCTAAGTCCCGTGACTTGCAGCAACCCTAGCCAAGCGCCAAATGGAGGGCACACCTGAACAGGTTGCCACAAGCCACACATCACCCAAGTAAAGGGCGTAAGCATCCACTAATCCTTGATCCAGATATAAAAGTAATAAGTAGCTCATTGAATTGACATTTCATTCATTGATGCATACTATGTACAGTAGTATGCACTCATACAGGCCTCAGTCCATGGCTGGCCACAGTGGTGAAAGGTGACCTGTGCCAGTTGCTGGCTGGGTATGGGTTGGGGGGGCAAGGTGGTCTGGCACTGCCAGGTGGGGGAGTGGGGGTCCTCTAGACTACCAGGGATAACGGGGCTGTTTTTTACTTTGTATTTTACCATTTTGCATTACTGCACACACTTGCGGTCTGGGTATCGGTGCTTGGAGGGGTTGAGTTCCGCTAGCCCTGTGAGGCAAGTTCTGTGAATTTACTGGGTGCAGGACTAGGGGTGTTCGATAGCCCTGTGGGGCAAATATATTTCATTGTACCAGGAGTGGGACTGTGTGGGGGATGATAGCCCTGTGGGGCAACTTCTGTACATTTGCCAGGAGCGGGATTTGAGGGGTCTCTAGCCTTGTGGGGCCAATTGTATTCATTTTTGGGGGTTGGAGTGGATTACATGTGCTGGGGGATTGGTTGACACATTGGATTTATCATATTTAACCCCCCTCCCATTTTATCATTCTATTCATTACCTCCCTTTTTATTGGGTTGAGCAGATTGCCCCAAAAGGCCTGGAAGAATATATTGTATAATAATGGCTCCTGTTTCTGGGGCTAATGTAATTTAAAAACAAACAAGTAGGCAAGAACAAAGTTTTTATCAATGTAACCTTTTTTTGTTTTGAGATTAAGTCCCCCTTGCATTTTTCTGAGATTCTGACTGCAGTTTGTAAACATGTGTCCCAAATTCAATACCCAAAGTTTCTAGATTGCCCTCAGTGACTGTCACATTTTCCAGATTTCCTCTAGCCATAATAGTCATTGTACCTAACATTGAACCTTTACACTTTTATATAGTTTGCAGTTAATCTTTTTATTGGCACATATACAAATTGTACAGACATGTCATAAGTAAAGTAAAAAAGATGCAAATAATGGTATAACATGGCTAAACTAATAACAATATCTGGTAACAGCACAGTATATAGTTGTATACTGTATGCCTAAAACACATCTAGAACGTGACAAACTTGGTAAATCTCACAACACAGTAACATTAAACATTGAAGTTACCATTGAGAAACTTTGATAAATAAAGTAAAATAACATGTTTACACTTTGCATGGTTAATTCTTGATCCCAACACCCTTGAGAACCTACACAAATTATCAGATACTGTAAGGCCTGCTCAGAGGTAGTCCCAGATAGCATCAATACCACAACATCCCTGTATGCCAGTACTTTGAAGGGTAGTTGTTCCAACGTAAGACATAACACATGTAAACTAATAATCCAGAGCGATATGCCTTAGAATGGGGACTGTGCTAAAAACATAAAGCAAAGGGCTCATAGGACAGCACTATCTCACCTCTTTACAGACCTGGATGTCAGCTTCCATCCACCCATTCACATTGGCCATTACAACTGCCCATGCATAAAATGCTTGTACCCATTTCACAAAATGTTCAGAGAATCCAAGAGGCCCTGAGTAAACAAAATATGTACTGTACTCATGTGAAAGGTAGGCAAATGCTTTTTCCTGATCTAAACATAGAACAAATCCATTCAATTTTGCCATATCCCCATTCAACAAGAGAATTAAATTATCCTGGATTCTGCAATTTAGTACAGAACATAACTGGTAAGGACTGGCCAAATGTTCTGCAAGTTTAGACAATCTAGTGGCTAAGATTTTCCTTAAGATTTTAATATCAGAATTAAGGAGGCTTAAATGCCAGCAATTATTTGGTCCAATTTTTTCCCCTTTTATGTGTCATAACTAGAACTGTATGTAAACTAAAGTGAAGTAATTCCACCAAAACTGGCACAAGCTCAGTACTAAAGGTCTTATAAAACTGTGCAGACTATCACTTCCTGTTACTATAGTAGCTTTAACCTCATCTTGTGTGATACTACCAATTAAGTCTGCAGCTTCTTGTGCTGTAGGCTGTAATAGTTTTAACTGGGAAACAGCTTGACTCAGGAGATGCATTTGATGGTATTCCAAAAGTTGTCACAAAGTTCTCAACTGCTTTGGGCATACCATCTGATGTGGACTTAATACATCCACCTGCTGCTGCAATGGATTAAAAAATTCTATTTTCTAACTGCTTTCTACAGTCTTTAAATGGGTTAAAGGTCTGCCTCTTATTTTAAGTGCCAAACCTCATTTTTTGATCCAGAGACTTACTATAGCTGTGTGGAACTGGAAATTACACATGTCTCCTTTTATTACTCCACTTGGAGAGCTAGAATCTAAGTTTTCAGCCTCTGTCTTGGAGATCAGTTTCTGCAACTGTACCCTAAGGCTAAGATATTTTTAATATTCTTTAGTGGCTGCTTGCCAAGAAAAATCTTGAAACAATTTTGTAAAAGCCTGTTTAGAATCTTCCCACCATGTAACGATGTGGTCATATAAGCAAAAAAGTGACACTCTGTCTGCCCATATTGTATGCCATTTACTTATGACCTCAGCACTTTATAAGTAATGAGCTATTCCACCACCCACCCACCCTTTTTACAAGCTGGCGCATTACCCAGCCAGTACTAACTTGGACATCCCTGTGGTCCAAAAACTCATACCCCAAGGTTTTCACTAATAGAAAAGAAACCTGCTGTGAAACAAACAGACATGTAATCTGTTCATGTTGAATACATTTCTTGGAAGTGCTGTAGGTATTTCCTACTGTGGCATACCAACATCCATAAAAGTCTAACAAATTTGTACTGACTATTTCATAGATTTCATAGATATTTACAAGCTTTTTAGACTTTCGTCCATAATGCTTGCCCTTTTTAGAATTTCGTTTTCATATCCCCACAGTGAATATCCAATTTATTTTTAAATATAGTCATACTTTCACTATTTATTATATTTGTAGGTAATTTGTTCCATGAAAAAACAACTCTCTGACTATACCAGTGTCTACGTGAGTTATGTTTCCATTTAGATTGAACTAATTGTTTAGTATGTCTTCTAGAGCCAAATTCATCTGTTCTTTGGTGAATGCCCAACTCATTGCAAAAATCAGAATTGTTTGTTGCCCTAAATAAAAGACACATGTCCCCTCTAAATCTTCTGTACTGCAATGAGTATAGGTTGAGGGATGTTAATCTGTCTGAATATTGTAATATTTTCATCCCATGAATAGCTCTAGTAAACCTTCTTTGTACAGATTCAATTTTGTTAATATCCTCTCTGTTTTGGGGGGACCATACCACTACGGCATATTCAAGATGGGGTCTGACCAAGGCTTCATAAAGTGGTAACATCACCTTAGCTTCCCTACTGGCAATGCAATGCAAAATACAGCTTAGATTTTGGTTTGATTTTCTTGTTTGTTGTTTGCAATGTGTACTGAACTTGAGGTCTTGGCACATTATAATGCCAAGATCTTTTTCTTCAATAGTATTTGTGAGTAATATATTATCCAGAGTATAACTACTATGTTTGTTATTTTTACCTAAATGCATAATTTTGCATCTGGCAGGGTTTAATACTAATTTGTTGCTATTAGTCCAGCCAGAGATTTTGTTTATCATGTTTTGTAATTAGAATATCCCATCGTTGGTATTCACAACAATTCCGATCCTGCAGTCATCTGCAGATTTATGTAACCATATCTTAGGGTTATATGATTGAAGAGTGGATCTATATATATTAAATAAACAAGATCCCAGGACAGAGCCCTGTGGGACTCCACTAGAAATAGTAGACCAGTTTGACAAGGTTCCTTTAATAGTAACTCTCTGTTGTCTCCCTTGTATCCATGATGGAATCCAATTACAAATATTTGGATTCAGTTGAATCTCCTCTAATAATTCAGTAGTTCAACATGAGGTAATTTATCGAAGGCCTTAGCAAAGTAAAAAAATATTACATCAACAGGATTTCCCAAATCTAGTTGTTTATTTACTTTTTCATAAAAGGCCAAAAGATTTGTCTGGCATGATTTTGCCCTAGAAAATCCATGCAGGGAATAGTCTGTCAAATCATTTATTTCAAGATGATTTAGGATATGATCTTTAATAACCCCTTCCAGGATCTTTCCCATTAGTGAGGTCAGACTTATGGGCCTAAAATTTTCTGGCTTTGATCTGTCTCCCTTCTTTGGAATTGAGGAACCACTAGCGCGTCTCCAATCTTGAATTACTATTCCTTGATCCAGCAGTCTGGAATAGAGAAGTATGTGAGAGGCAGCAACATTTGCTAACTCTTTTAGATTCTTGGATGTATATTATCAGGGCCAGGAGTTTTTGAAATATCTAACTTAGATAACCTTTCACAAATATCTTTCGTTTCTAGAGTATTTCCCCAGGTCTTGAACAACATTTTCCCGAATAACTATTTGAATTACCTATATTGAAAACTGAGCAAAAATAATTATTCTGTATGTCAGCCATCTCATCAAGAGTGGCTTCAAGTCCTCTAGCATTTGTAAAGGGTCCTATTGTAGTGTTATCTTTCCTTTTACTATTGATGTAAGAATAGAATGATTTTTTGCAGTCCCTAGTTTTAATAGCAAGTGACCATTCAACTTGTTCTTTTGCTTTTTTCATTTTGTTCTTAGTCTGTTTCAGACATTCTCTATTTAAACTGTAATTTAGAGGTGATCCATACAACTTATATTTATTAAACAGTTCATTCTTTTTATTTATTAGTTTTTTAATTGATTTATTCATCTATTTGGGCCTATTCCCTTTTGGTCCAGTACCATTTACTTTACATGGAATATATTTTTTTGTAAGCTGTTTTATCTTAGATAGTAATAGATCCCACATAAGTTGTATATCTTTACCAGTTAGTTCACCATTCCAATCCCAATTTACAAATTCCCTTATTAAACTGACAAAATCTGCTTTTTTAAAGTTTAATGTTGGTGTACCTCCATATTCTTTAATTGGACCAACATCAGAGATGTTGAACTGGATAGTGGAATGATCATTATTTCCTAGTGGACTTTTAATTTGCACATTGTTAATTATATTATTCATATTGGTGAAGATCAAATCTAAAATATTTGCCCCCCTAGTACAACTATGGTCCATCTGTTTTAGTCACTGATGTTCAAAGGTGTCCAGATAATGTTTATTCACAGCTCCTTTAGCCTGTAGTAATTTCCAATCTATATTGGGCAAATTAAAATCACCAGCCACAATAACTCTCTCCGAAGGATCTAAGTAGTTGATTAAATTTATTATTTTAATATTAGCACTCAAAGTTGTAGATGCTGCTCTGTACAATAACCCCAATACAATTTTGGCCCTTTATGAGGAAATAATTTAATCCACAAAAATTCCAAATTAGACACATCCCATTGTATCTGATCATATGTGATAGTTTCCTGAACAATTATCGCAACTCCTCCCCCTTTTCTATATGTTCTTGATTTAGAAAATACTTTGTACCTGGTAATAGACTTTTCCCATAAATTATCCTTGTCCCACCATGTTTCTGTGATTAGAGCCAGATGTATTTTTTGGGAGTATAATAAAAGACAAAGTTCATCATATTTTCCCACTAGGCTTCTAGCATTTATAAGCATTGCACTCCACTCAAACAATTTAGTTACTGGATGTTTTGTGCCTTGGATACTCTGGGATTCTTTTACCATTTTTCCCTCCCCCCCTTGAACCTGCTTAAATGAAATTGTGATAACTTAATTCACCCTTTTTCCCAATATCCTAATACCCGAGAAATTTAAATGGAGACTATTATTATATCATTCAGTGCATTGGAATCACAAAACATTTTGTCAGTTTGCAAACTTCTATCAGTCTGAGACACGCCATAATTAAAATCTATTATACCACAGGTATCTAGTATTAGCCATTCAGGACACAGCAAAACTGGCAGTTATTGTCCCACAACTACAAACTACACACCCACAGTAGGTTATTCACCTAGAACCACACCCACAGTAGATTATTCACCTGTAACCATGCCCACAGTAAGTTATCCATAGTCTCCTCTGCTGTGCACACTAACTGTTGGATCTAAAATCTGCTCACACTCGCTCCCTCTCACATGTACCGCTTTTGCAGTGCGGGCAAGTTTGCTGTTCATTTCTCCAGCAATATTAATCTCAGATGCTTACCAAAAGAGACTGACAGGGAGATGGAGATGGTGTGATCAGCCACACAGGATTTTTCTGCTAAAGTGCTCTGACTCTACGTATGCGAGAAAACTGAAAGATAGATTGCAGAGAAAAACAACTTTGTCAATTCGGGTCTTAAGCAGCCAGCAACAGTGATAAATGACAACCATATCTTTTTTCATCTTTTCCTTTGACACACAGAATTTATAATTCCAACATTAGTAATTTGACAAGCTTACTAAACCAGATGGACTGGGGAGACAGAGCGAGTTGGTGGGAGCACCCAGGCAGGATTTTGTTTCTGAAGTGCACAGGGCATGGCAAGAAGATGGAGAGACAAAGAGACAATTTGGAGAGACACAGAAAGAACGTTGTGTATTTAGCACAGAATTGGTCAGCAACAGCGGCAGAGTTAACAGCGAGAAAACAGACTTTCAAAAGTAAAACCATGACTCTGAGCACAAGTACTACTACCAGCACTAACGTGCATGCCCAGAGTCATGGTTTTCCTTTTAAAACCCTTATTTCAACCTGTAACATTGCTCATTTTATAATAGGAGTTACATAAACATTTCTGTGTAACTCCTAGTGGTATGATAGTAATAACATTCATCTTGTAGGAGTACAGTAAACTCACAATAATCAGCTTCTGTGGCTTCACCTCAGCATTTAATCATCCACAGAAGCTGGTTATTGCTTCATATACTCCTACAACATGAATGCTATTACTTAATCCAACCCCTCCATATTACAATTTGGGATGTGTGTAAGTACGGCTGCACTTCCCTGAATAATTCGGAACATTGGGCTTTTGTTTTGGGCAGATAGATACTAAGTAGATGTAATCTAGCAGAATGGTGTAATATGTCCAATAACAAGGCTCTGCCTTGCTGTACTGTATGTTCACTAACCTAGTCACCTTCAATGCAGAATTATTAAAAGTATACCTACTCTGTTACATACATTTGCTCATGTGGAGCAGAAAGAGATCCCAT
The DNA here is from genome assembly GCA_016271365.2 of Neoceratodus forsteri. Classification (NCBI taxonomy): domain Eukaryota; kingdom Metazoa; phylum Chordata; order Ceratodontiformes; family Ceratodontidae; genus Neoceratodus; species Neoceratodus forsteri. The sequence continues at coordinate 54,734,261 of CM057451.1, read as the reverse complement.
TGTGCCACAAATGGGCAGCCTGAGTCAGCTCATGGAAAGTGTTAAGTCTGTAATATCACTCTTACAGGAGGTTAAGGCAGAAAATAGTCACATTTTTAAACTTTTTAATACTGTTACTTTTATTATAGTGATTTCCAGAGCAGACATCATTAATGGTGTAAAATATAGACACCAGACCTTACCCATATGGCTGTTATTTACTCTGGGAGCCTGTTATTCATTTCTTTCGTTTGGCAACTGATGTTTCCATCAGTAATTCCTCTGGAACAGAGGAAAATTTCTTTAAGGAAGACACAAGAGAGGATGCTTCTGAGTTCTTACTCTCACTCTCCATATCACCCCACTGCTTTCCTGGTGAAACAGCAGAAAACTTATTTTTTGTGGAGACATGGGTAGAGGACTTGTCTGTTTGACACTATGAGGTTTTAGATTCTTTTCCCTTAGGTTCTTTTCCCTCAAGTTGCCTATTCCTAGGCCCCTTTTTTTGCTAATTGTCTGATAAGGGGTCTCTTCAAGTGGAGGAGGAAGCATGCATAGAGCAACAGACGATACCTCTGCCCCAACTTACACGACACCTGAGTAAGCTGCAGTATCTGGGTTTTTATGTGCTTCTTCAGTTTCAGAAGAGGACTGGGGAGCCGCAGCTGCTATCTGCTCCACTGGCTCTGGCATTTCAGGCTTAATTTCCCCCTTACAGAAGGCAGGTACATTTCAGGGGGACCTACCTAGATACCTGAAAAATATATAGACAGTGTCGGCAGATAAGACACACACAGTCTGTCCATTTGAGCTTGTGAGTTCACTTTATGTTTTCCTAGAAGTCTAATTTGTATTTTCAGTTTGCTTTTTTTTGTAATGACACCATGTTTTGCATTTGTTGATGTGATGTTTGAGTTGCTCCCTGCTGTTGTGCTTTGGTTATCAGAACTTCTTGCAAGAGGCCATCATCTCTGTATGAGAAGCCCAGGAGCAATGTAAGTAAGAATGTCCCATTCTTCACATAGGTTACAGTAAAACAGTCATGTAAGCCTGAGCCAAATGACCATAATTCAGACAGTGACTATATCTGGAAGTGTCACATACATTTCTAAAATGCATGTGAGACCCACACTTATGGCAGGACTTTAGCTGTCCCTGGTAAAACAGAGTGCCCTTTTCCCTACCGAGAAAGAAACTGCTGGGTAAATTAGTCACTCTAGTATTCCATAAATACAATTATACAAGTATCTTCCATGCCGCAGTCCATATTTGTTTGCTATCGATAACAGGCATTGTTTTGTCTAGAACTTCCTACCGTAGTGTTGTTTTGACCAAAACAAAATATCAGAAAAATTTATGCCTTCAGCTTTACACTGTTCAGTTCTAGTCCTAATTGTTGACTTAGTGAGTAGGATTGCCAAAAAAGGCATCCACAGTGGATTTTCCTTCAGGGTGTTATACTTTGCCCAAAAGCAGTCCAGACCTGCCACAGTCTTAAAGCTCACACCATAATTAAAGTCCCCTGTATGAATTAAAGCAAGAATCTCCAGTGCAAAAACATGTCAGTAAATCCTTCAATTATGTTCAGCAATATATATTCTATGTGGAGTAGTTTCTAGTCCATCTTTATAAAGGAGTCTATTACAACATTTTTTTCATAGGGATAGCTCCGCCATACTCTGGAATAAGTCAGAAAGGTTCAATAAGGGTTTTAAAAACTCCCCTTGAGTAGGGTCCTGTATTTCAAATGCTGCCAGACCAGTTCTCAGAGGACTCGGTATGTTACATTGTGAAAAAAGCCCAAATGGGCATTACCTAGGTGAGTTCATGAGGGACAGGGACAGGGCTGCAAATTGAATTTCACCAGCTGCAACAGGATTTGGTCCGTGGTTTCATGTACAAGCTATAACTTCCCTGGAATCCTGTTGTTTGTGTCATGCAACAGAAGACAACAACATATCAAGAAATATTGAATAATATTATTTCTCTACAATAGGTAAGGGAGCAGGATGTTTATCTGAGAGCACAAGTCAGGTCTGTATGGAAACAATGCAGTTTTTTATGGCCACATGGGCAGAGCTCTGCAGATATTATGCCATCATTGGAAGTTTTTTAGGAGGTTTAGAAGAGCAATGTGGAAGCACGTGACTGGACCACTGTCCAGTATGCTTCCCCACTTCTCTGGCAAATGTCCACTGGTGCTGTTTATTTGGCCCTTCACCTCAGCAGGCTGCATAAATACACCCCTTTCATGGGGCTTTACTTTTTTTCTGCAACTGTGGAAGTGACAGTGGCCGTGCCCAAGATGGTGGTGCCAGCTTAAACTGTGCATGCACAAGTATCACATATGTGCAATTCTGTCAGCATCACCATTTTGCGAATGGCAGACTCCAATGCAGAGAGAGTGTGGCGAGAGCTCTGAGTATTCTTTTACTCACTCTTGCCACACTCTCGTCACTTTGAGCAGCTGTATCAGCTCTGACCAGAGTTTATTGTAGTATTGGCACAGAACATCACTGTAAATCTGAATCTTCCTAACTAGACTATAACTGCTTGCTATTTATAAGAAATATACATCTAATCATGTTGTGCTGCTGTGTTCCTAATTTTCTTCATTAAGTAGAGTGTAATTGAATTGGTCTTTTGATTATCTGGGAATGTTTTTTGTTCTTTGTTTTACTCTCTTTCTGGTATTTGGTTTTCAAGTGTGTGTGTGTTCAGTTATCTTTATATTTTTAGAGATCAATATTTTGTGGTTTGCACTGGATTTTGTTGCTGTTTTGATTTCAATATTTTTAATGTAATATGTTTATATTTCTATTTTATTTTAAATGAAAAATACTACTTCTATTTTCAAGAAATGCCATGGGATCTTTAATGTCCACTTGAACAAAATGTTTCAAGGTCTTATTAGGGATAAGTCACTGAGCCATGGCTTATTTGTTATTATGCCTCTACATAAGTTACACCACAGTTACGTCATAAAAGGTGCAATATAATAAATGCAAATTCAGTTTCACCAGCAGCAACAGGATTTGGTCCAGGGTTTCATATCAAAGGTATGATTTCCTTGGAATCCTATTGAGGACCCTGTGCAGGCCCATCATTCCCCTCAACACCTTGTTCCCAACATGTTCACTGTTGTGCACCCCTGCAGTACCATCATGTAATACCTGTAGGTTATAATAATAATAATAATACAAAAAATAATAATAATAAATTTTATTTGTATGGTGCCTTTCAAAAACCAAGGTGGCTTAACAATATTAAAATCAATAAGTAAACAACACACACATCTCAGTAACAAAAATACATCAGACTGGCCTCAGACCATCATCAGAATTATCCCCCAACTCATCCTGCATGCTGTCTGACCCTAGAGCAAACTGTCACTGATGGCTCTAATGCAGTTGCTGTGAATTCTGTAGAAGATTTAGAAGCAATCTCCATGATCATTTCTGGGAACTCCATCTTACAGCATACTGTGCTATTTTTGTTTCAAGGGGGTCCAAAATCTACATTCCTCCTTCACTGAAACTCCACCCAACCTTTTGCAGGACACGCTCCAGGGACAATGTCTTATCTTTCATTTTCTATGCAGCTGCATAACTGGAGTTTTTCCCAAGAATTTTCACTTTAGTAGTATGTTTTGCAGTTTCCTCCAGATTCCCTGATGCTTGTAATGCAGGCAATGGTATCTTGTGAAGCCTTAGAGAGTTCCTAAGCCCTCGTGAAGACTAAGCATGAATAGTTAAGTTAGTCACTGCCACATCTGTCAGGAGCTCAGCTGACTTGTCAATGGCTTTGAGGTACATTGTTTGCTGAGGAGGAGGTACTCTTTCTCATGAAGATACCAACCTTCCTCCTCAGCCATCATCCACAAGATTCTTTTACCGTTCTTCCATCACCTGCCTTAGGACTTGTTCCTCGGCACTCACAGCTACAATACTCATCAGGTCAGTCATGTCACTTTGTCTGTCTTGTTCCATTTTGCTCTTACCCTCCACAGAGAGTTCAATCACATTTCCCACTTCCATCAACAGTTCAGTGACCTAATGTTCAGTAATGGCAGGAGCTGAGGTTGGTTCCCCTGCCATGTCACCAGCCTCTTCATCACTTCCATTTGGATCAGACACCTTGGATGGGTGCCAAAATGGACAGCAGCTCCCTCTACCTGAGGAGTAGGGGAATTTGTATGGATATGAACAAAATACAAACAGAATATAATACTGTATAACCCTTTATTTCAGCACACCTTATATTCTGTGTGGTCTGGGTCCATAGGCAGTTCCACGTAAACTTATATTAGCACGTTTACAGTACTATTGTCTGTCCACTCGATGCCAGTCAGTTCAGTCACCTGCTGCCACAGAACTTCTGTAACTTTCTGATATCCCAACTAATTCCAACTAGAGAAGAATAGAAAAATGTCCTCCAAAATCCTCCAGCACCCAAGTCTTTTCCCAACTGGGAAAGAGAAATTATCAAACATTTTTTTTGCAAGCTTTGAACCTTGGACTGCTGAACACCAAGAATGCTGACACACTGACTCCCCATTCACAATACACAGTGAGGTACGGTACCTTTCATGAAACTCCATAGGATTTAGGAAGTAGTAAATGTCAGACTCATAATCCAGGAATCAAACATAATCTGTGATCAATGAATCAAATGAACTGCCACATTGTCACATGGTATAGGCATCTCAGTGAGCTAGCTTAACAATGTGGTAGAAGTGGTTTGTTTTAGCATCTGCTGACTTGGAACTTAATGAAACCAAAACCTGAAAAATAGATTATGAGGATGAATTGTACTGCTTTCCACATCCTATGTGGATTTCTAGAAAGGTACTGTACTTCACTGTTTACTGTGAATGGTGGGTTCAGGGACAGCATGTCAGTATTCTCAGTGATTGCCATCTGTAATGGCAAATTAATGGCAGTTCGATATTCAGGTCTTTCAACAATCTGAGTGCTGTCTGGCTACATGTTGCCATCTGACTACATGGGGCAATGTAATGACTGTCCAACATTCAAATCTTTCTTCTGTGTTTTTCAGCATAGTGGTCCATTTATTTTCACTCTAAATTTATTTCCTCAGACAAGGACTGTCCAGCAGATATAGCGGAAATAAACTTTCAGTGAAAATAAGGGGTATACAGTGAGTATTTGAGGTAAGCATCATACCAAACCTACAGAAAAAAAAAGAAAAACTACAGAAGAAGGACTAAAAATAAATCAAGTGCAAAAAATAAATAAACAAAAAGAGTGACATAATATAATACAGGGATCAAAATTAACCAACAGAGATATAGGGTTTATTCAGTTATTAACCCAAACTATGTTTCACCATCTGTCTACCAAAAATCACTGAGGGAGTAGCCTTGAATCTAGAATAGTAATTCAGCATTAGTTTTGATATAATTTCTTTAAAGAGGTCAGACTATGTATTCAGTTTATGTTGAAGGGAGAAATAGCATCTATTGAGTCACAGGTGCCATTTAAAGAAGGCAAATAATACATCCAATGAGTTAAAATTAGCTGTACCAACAGTAAAGCTCTCTCAATACACTCAGAGGAACAAATGGATTTTTTCCCATATCATTGCCAGGTTTATTAAAAAAACATATTTTATTCTTTATTCCTGTGTCAACCCAACAAACCCAAAACTAATGCTTTGTATGAGTGACAAAATTCATTTACAACTTCATAAAGGCAATGTCTTCCAATTTTTTAACAGCCATTTGAATGAGTGCAAAAATTAGAACAATTAGAATGTATTAAGAAAGACAGTCACTTTACCACATTGGTGTGAATTCAATCTTCATGGATCAATTGCTTAATCCCAAATGATTTACAGTAACTGGCCATTGCTATAGTGTGTCCATCGCTGCCATCCTGACAGCTCATTTCCCATATTCTGGCCCTGGCTAGGGATACAATTTCTCTTCTATTACAACTGCTGGAGCTAATTGGATAAGTGCAAGTGACCATGTCGGTTCAGATTACCACTTTATCACAGCACTCAGTTAACTCTGGTCTCCTAAATTGCTCCCCAGGCTAGGGACAGTGATTCTTCTGCTGGTGCACAGCTAAAGCTAACCTTACTCACAGTATGACATGTGATATGTACTGACATTTCAGAGTCAGATGACTCCTTTTTCCAAGTAGGCTTGTCATTATAGATGGCAAAAAGTTATCCTTGCTCATGTCCTAGAAGACATTTGATGACATAAGCTTAGGCAATCTGGTTAAAAGAGAGCTTCCACTTTTATGAAGTTGCACAAAATAAATTAATTTGTGTTCCAAACTTCCATTTGTGATAATAAACAAGTGTGACATCTGTGCATAAAAAAATTACATTATAATAATAATTGAAGAAAATAGTAAAAAATATAACAAGACTATGGAACCTATCAGCAACTAAGGTATATACTAACTCAGACATTTATCAAACCTAAACCTGAACTATTAGAAGTCCGCAACATCCATATATTATAAATAACTGTTGAATTCACTGTCTTCATTTAAGCCTTATGAGAAAAGAGTATTTAGTTTATAGATCCAGAAGGCTTCTCATTGCAGCATGATCTGCTGGACATCACCCCCTCTAATCAGGACTTTTATGCATTCTATGCTCAAACATCTTAATGAAGCTGCAGAACTATGACTCTCTTCAAGATAATGTTTAGCTATTGCATAATTTCAATTTCTTGGCTTGATAGCAATTTTACTATGGATCATACTAAGGACATAAAAAGAATAAAAGGCATTGTGCACATATCAGCTCCTTAGTTATATATAGTAGGCATGACTTTTATTTGTTAATAGAAAGTCATCTAATTTGAGGGTCACGTGATGCGGTGTGCTGGGTAGGACTCCTCTCTCCCTGCTCTGACCTACCACCCATTAAAGATCTTTAAAACCCTGCTTTACCATGTTTTCCACTGCAGATCGCCTGACTGTCACCTTCCTGAATGTCTGTGCCCCTGATATAAGAAGTCGATGGACGAAGAGATGTGGAAAATTGCTTCTAAACACACACCTCCTGCTACGCCTGAGAAGGCCTCTAAAAACGCCAGGGCCTCCTCCTTGCAATCCTCGCTGTCTGCTACTACTGAGAGCCCTGATATGGATCCTCTTACCCTCTCAAGATTTTTAGAGGAGTTTCTGCCTTTTAAGGCTGAAATGCAGAATATAGCAGGAGAAATAAAAGGCATCTCTAGCACCTTGGAGGAGCTCTCCAAGAAGATTGCTGACAATGAAGCTTGCATATGCTCCATTGAAAGGAAACAGGACAAAGCATACTTGGAGCTAGTGGCCTTGAGGCAAAGGCTAGTGAAGATGGAGAACAAGGTGGAAGATTTGAAGGGGCACAGTCGCCGCAACAATGCGGTAGTTATTGGTTTGCCTGAAGGTGAAGAGGGCTCAGAACCCATTAAGTTTATCAAAAAGTTCGTGGAGAAGGTGGCAGGCCCTTCCCCCTTTGGTGCAAGCTACATAATAGAAAGAGCTCACCGTGCACTACGCCCCCTCCCCCGGTTGGAGACCCCTCCCAGGTCATTCATATTTCACTTTTTAAACTTCCAGGAGCGACAGCATTTCCTATATAAGGTTAAGGAAGTACAAGATTTGCAATGGGAAGGCAAAAAGCTGAGGGTGGGTCAAGATTTGCCTTTATCTGTGTGCCAGAAATGAGCCACTTTTCACAAATTGGTCCTCAAGTTGATTGCCGCGGGAATCAAGTTTTGTATGGGTTTTCCTGCAAGGCTTCATGTTTGCATGAACGGTTCCTGGGCAACCTATGAGGAAATGGAGTCGGCAGCTGCAGGGCTCAAGGAAGTGCTTCCTGACCTTTTTAAGCCTGCATGAGAATCGACCTGGTGTGGGGAGCTATGCTGAGCTTTTCAGTGGTGGTGTAGTTTAGCTGCTGCATATTATATTTCTCAACTATGTCTCCAGGGCTGCGTTGGTGACAAACTGTATATCTGGCCTTTTAATTCCATTTTGCAACTCTCAAGAAGGGTCTTCTCACTGACAGAAAATTGACTTCTTGCTCTCGATCTGGTTCTCTTCTCCAGGACTGTCTAATTTTTTGTTGACTCTCATGTTTTGACTCTGGCCAAGTCCAGTCTCATTTTGCATTTGTGTGGTGTCACCATTCTCAAGTTAAATTCCATGCTGACAGATCTGGCAACTCACTTTCCCAGGGGCGATGTCCTGATTCAACGGATTGGGGGGGCAATGCTCAGTTTTCTCTGTGTTTACAATGTGATTCTGTCTGTAGCTGCAGTCCCTTTCTGGTCTTGTTTCCATGGTCTGGGATTTTTTTAGGTTTCCCTCTCTTTTTTGCTCCCTGTTGCCATTAGGCAGCAAGTATGGTTAGCCCGTACACCAGGTGGAGATTCCGCAGCTATAGACAGATTGTGATATCAAGGTTTCTGCAAGCTTTAATTGGCGCTGGTCTGCCCCTTCTGTGTAACCCTCCTTTAGTGCTGTTTTTGGAGGTCTCCTTATCTCTTTTTCCAAATTTCCCTTAACGAAGTGAGATGGTCACTGTTTCTGGTCCTAGAAATGTGGTCTGGACAGCTGACCCAGGAGCCCTTAGTTTTCCCCTATACCAAAGAAGGCAGTAATGGCCTGCTTATTCTCGGCTGTTTACCCCCATCGTTCAAGGGCTGCGCCACAAGAGGACGTCTGAGATTACTTTTTCCACACTTGATGCAAGTGCTTTACACTCTTCATGTTCTGTGGATCATGTTGAAGCATGGTTCATGGGGCTTCTGTAGTGAGGATTACTTTCTCTAAGGGTTTTGTGCAGACAATTCTCCTGCACTATTTAGGGATGATGTCAATCAATAAGAATTGAGGATGTACTATTCTCTATGGAGTGTTCTGGCTACAAAGGGGTAGTGTTCTTGTTTTCTGGTTCACAAGAGCGGGGAGGTTGGAGGGAGAGGATCTTTTCAGTTAGCCGATCATCATGTACCATTCAAAAGGTGGTGGGTGTGGGAGGGTTAGGGTTTATGGGGTGCTTTGGGTGGGAGCTTAGATGGGTGATTGGGGGGATGGATTTAGTGATGGCAGGGTTGGGGGGGAGGTAGAACAACCCAGCGCATATTTCGTGTGGAGAAGTATTGATGTGAAATACAAATATATGTGGTGCTTCAGAGGATTTCTGACTGGCATCATGAGTGATGGCTAGGAATATTCAATTTATCAGTTGGAACATTAAAGGGGCAAGCCATAGGACTAAGCAATATAAAAGTTTTAAACATATAAACCATCTGAAGGCAGAAATTATGTTTTTGCAGGAGACACATTTGCTTAAGAGGGAGGCTGACAAAATGAGATGGCAACAAATTGGGCAGCTGTTTGCGGCAGAGGGCACGACCCACAGTAGAGAGTTTATGATCCTTTTGCATAGGTCGGTTCCATTCAAACCTCTCCAAGTTATATCCGATCCTTCGGGCAGATTTCTGTTTGTAAAAGGTAGATTGCATACCCTGGATATTGTCTTGGGTGCCATCTATGGCCCTAATGTATACTCCCCCAGCTTTTTTGTTCAGATAATAGAAGCCCTAACTCCATTTTTGGATATCCCCATGGTTATAGGGGGTGATTTTAATCTCGTTTTTGATCAGGCTCTTTACAGGGCAGGTCAACCCCGTCAAGGTCTCTCCCCAGCACAAAGAGCTTTAAGGGCCCTGATGTACTCTATATGTCTTTGTGATATATGGCGTGTATTACATCCCAATACGAGGGAGTATACTTATGTTTTTCCAGTGCATGCAACTTCCTCGGGGATTGATTATATCCTCATCTCTCAACCTCTCTTACCAGGGGTTATAAACTCTAGTATTGTTTCAGGGCCCTTGTCGGATCACTCTGTGGTCACCTGCAAAATAACCCTAGCGTCACTGCCCAATAAAGGGGGCAGGTGGAAGTTGAATAATCAAATTTTGAAGTAGCCGAAGATGGTTCAATATATAATATCCCAAACCGAGCAGTTTATTGCTTCCAATTCTAACTCCATGAGGAAGCCTGATATGGTATGAGGTGCCTGTAAAGTATATTTATGGGGGATTATAATTGGCCTAACATCGAAAAGGAAAAGAGAGAGGGCATCTCGGATCTCTGACCTTCTCTCTCAGATTAGGGGTATGGAGACTGCTCTCTCTCCATCTTCCTCTGAGTCATTTAAACAAGATTTAATGAAATTGAGAGAATCTTACCTAGCAATGTTAAAGGAGCAAGCTGAATTTGCTATTTTGAAAACAAAAGCAGTATATACTGATCAGGGTGAGAAGGCGGGCAGAATGTTGGCGCTGCGCATTAAGTAACAGAAATCTGCCGGATTTATTCCAGCAGTCCAGTCCTCCAAAGACAATTCCCTTAAGGTCTTACCCTCGGAGATAGCAGAGGAGTTCACAAACTATTTCCAGGATTTATATGGCCCTATGGCGAACTCCCCATCTAAGGACAGACTTTATGAATATCTGAGCGATTTGCAACTGCCAACTCTCTCACAATCTTATCAGAAAATTTTGGAGTCTCCTACCTCTGAGGGTGAAATTGAAAGGGTAATCAAATCTCTCCCATCCAACAAATCTCCGGGCCTTGACAGATTTACCTCCAATTTTTACAAAGTTTTCTCTAAGCAATTGATTCCCATTTTGCTGCAACTCTTCCAGGCCATTCTCTCCGGTCAAGCATCTGATCCCTCCCTTTTTGAGGCACTGATTGTTTTGTTGCCCAAGCCGGACAGACCGTCTGATCTGGTCTCAAGTTATAGGCTGATCTCCCTTCTTAACCATGATATTAAAATTTTGGCAAGATTATTAGCCGACAGTGTGGAGGCAGTACTTCCCCTTTTAATCGGGGCAGATCAGGTTGGTTTTATGAAGGGGAAATCATCGGTCGATCATTTGAGGGCCCTGTCTCACGTCTTCTTGGTATCCAAGAATGCTTCTCATCCAATGGTCCTGATCTCATTGGATGCTGAGAAGGCGTTCGACAGAGTCCACTGGGACTACTTGTTTGCTACAATGGAAGTTTTCGGTTTTCTTACGAAATTCCAGAATTGGGTTAGCTCATTATGTAAGTTCCCTTCTGCCAGAATCTCATGTAATGGTAAATTACATGTAGGGACCAGACAGGGGTGTCCCTTATCCCCCCTTCTCTTCAATATCTACCTAGAGCCTCTTATTAGGAGACTGTCAGGCACCCAGGGCATCTCGGGTATCTCTCTTGGGGAGCAGGTGGTTAAAGTGGCAGCCTACGCAGATGATCTTCTGCTGCAGGTAACCCACCCACTCACATCTACTCCCATTATTCTGAAGTTAATAGACGACTTCAGTAAGGTCTCAAATTATAAATTCAATGTAGGAAAGACTGTGGTTTTTCCTCTTAATCATAGGTTATATAAACAGGACATTATTGCATTTGGGCTCACCTGGAAGTCTGATTATATTAAATATCTGGGGCTCCTTCTTACTCGGGACACGGCACGGCTCAGACAACTCAATATTGTTGCACTGGTACATAAAATAGACCTAGACCTCAGCAGGTGGACTTTACTTCCCCTTTCTCTTTGGGGCAGAATCAATCTAATCAAAATGAATGTATTTCCCCACTTATTCTACCTCCTTAACATGCTAAACATATGGCTCCCCCTGTCCTGGGTTAAAAAAGTGCACAGTATGATCTCTACTTTTATATGGGGAGACAAGAAGGCTAGGATGGCTTTCCACAAGTTAGCAGCCCCGAAGGCTAAAGGAGGATTAAGACTCCCCCATATTGGGTTATACTACTGGGCCAGTCAGGCCAATAAATATCTCAGATGGCTGACCGTGGACCAATCAACCTCGGCTGCCACATATACCCCGACTTGGTTAGCCATCAAGTCTGCTACCATTAGAAAACATGGCCTCTCCCCGGCTGCGCTGTTATACACCAAGGTTAGTTCCCTACCAGAATCTCTACATAGTTCCCCTATGGCCGTTTCAATCAGGGTTCATACTCAATTGTGCGCTTTTCTGAGGTTTAAGAATCTCAAGGATTTATCTCAGCCCATAATAGGCAACCCTAATTTTTTGCTGAATGGCAAGCTTCTTCCACCTAGTTGGATCCCTCAGATAAGAAACTGCCGTCTAGATGAGTTTATGTTATCCAGTAGTCAATGGTGCTCTTCAGCTGGCATTATGCACAAGTTTATGTTACCTCACACAACAATCTTCAAGATTTTTCAACTTCGCCATTTATTGGTTAAGGTAATGGACCTGACCCCACCTCCAGCTCCCAATATCAGTTTTCATGTCACCCTCACGGAGTTGGTGGGCTCACCTCATGCTGTATCTAAAATATACACTGCTCTATTTACCTGGGCTTACCTTGACATTACGCCTGGCTCCTTTTGGGCCTCTCTTCAGGGCAGAGATAGGATTGGTCTATCCTGTGGCAAAGTTGTCATAAGTTCCTTAAGCAGGACAGACTTACATTAATGCAATTCAAAATTTTTCATAACATTTATTACTCTCCGCAGAGGCTTGCCAGACTGGGTCTGGTGTCCCCTTTCCTTTGCACAAGATGCCAGTCTCAAGAAGGTGACCTCCTTCATATTTTCTGGAACTGTTCGAAAGTTGCCCCACTTTGGACCATGATCAAACAGCATGCTGATCCTCTTTTGGGGCTCTCAGAATTGTTCACCCCCAAAATATGTCTTCTTGGGGATTTCTCCTCCAGTTCGGTGGTGAACAGGAAGTACCACATAGCCTTGATGTCGATGTCTGTTAAAAAAGTGGTGTTGAGACACTGGAAGGATACGGAGGTACCATCTTATGTTGAATGGCTTCAGGAATTGCTTACGAACCTCAGAACAGAGAGGACTATTGCCAGTCTATATAACAAACTTGAGAAGTTTGACAGGATTTGGGGCCCACTGCAGACTCTCTATGCACTACAGGCTTAAGTACTACCAGGTTATATTCTTTGGTGCTGTGCTAAAGGTGTAGCGATGCGCTGGGTTGTTCGGGGTGGATGTTGGGTTGGGTGGGTGAGAGCGAATCATCTTGTACTCTGCATTTGATGTTCGGGGTTCATGATTTACTCTACTGTGATTCATTCTCTGTATTGGAAACTTTAATAAAATTTGAATTAAAAAAAAGAAAGTCATCTAATTTGTTCTTGAATGTACTTTTATTATTATTGATAATAACTGATGTTGATAGCATATCCCAGGGATTAACAATTCTCTGAGAGAAAAAGAATGATCTCTTTCTAGAGTTGGATCTTATTCTTAATAGTTGAAGAAGGTGACCTCTGTTGGAGATCACCACTTGTTTGAAATCTAGGCCACAATCTGTTGTAAGTGATTCATAGCTGATGATATCCCAGATAAATAAAAGATCACCCCTCAATCTTCGGAGTTCTAATAGCATTAACCTGAATTTGGAAAGCCTTGCCTCATAAGACAAAGTCTTATCTGGACAGATAGATTTTGTAACTTTTCTTTGAAACCTTTTTATCTTATTTCTTTCTTTCCGTAGGCAGGGATTCCATAGCTAAGAAGTGTAGTCAAAATGAGGCCTCACATAAACTCAGTAGAGTGGTTAAAGAATATTTGGATCTTTTGATTTTATATTGTGCTTTATAGTCCACCAGATTTTATTAACATTACTGACAGTATTTGAGATGTGTACATTAAAATTAAGATCCGAATCTATAATAATACTAAGATCTTGTACAGTTGTGTACTTGATTATCTGTTTTATATTATTTTATGACCTGGATATTTAATGTGTTCTTTCAAATGTGTTAGGCAGCTTGATATTTTGAAAGATGTCCTGTAAAAATAAGGTTATTATTATCTTTTTCATAGCTCTTACTGTCCAGAACTTTATTATAAAGAAAATATTGATTTCTGATTGTGCTTTCCAAAATGAAGGACACAATATTTTGAAACATTAAATGATAGGCCCCATTTTAAGGACCAGGCTCCTAATGAGTCCAGCTCTTTCTGCAACATTTTTGTGTCCTCAGTATTACTGCAAGGGTTACTAATTTTGCAGTCATCTGCATACTTAATTAATTAATTCACATTCTAATTTATGAGATAAGTCAGTGATGAAAACTTGAAATATCACTGTTGCCAAGACAGAGTCCTGGGGAACATCGCTATTAACTGGTAGTCAAGATGATATGTGACCATCAATAAAAATCCTTTATGATCTGTTATACAACCAGTTGGCAATCTAGGGTGTAATAAGTGAGTTGATGCCAAGTAATTGTAATTTTTTGTAGTAAAGCCCAGTGTGGCACTGAATCAAAGGCTTATTTAAAATCAAGAAAAACTACATCACAGGGGATTCTGTTGTCCAAATAATAATTTATATTATCATAAAAACTAATTAGGTTTGTGGTACAGGAATGACCTTTAACAAAACCATGTTGGGTAGGGTCAAGGTCTATGAGTTCAGGAGTAATTATATCTTTGATAATTCTTCCCAGTACTGTACAGAAAATTGAAGTGAGACTAATTGGGCAGTAATTATCTGGGTTTCGTTTATCTCCTGTCTTAAAAGGGGGGGTAACATTTGCTTTTTCCAGTGAGATGGAACAATGTCACTGTTACGGCTAGTTTCATGGATAATTCTAAAGGGATTGACAGATAATCTTTTATTAGAAAGATAATGTCCCAAGACATGTCATCGGGACCTGAAGATGAGCCTCGTTTTACAATGTTTAGTTTACCCTTTATCTTCAGCCGATAGTGATAGTTTATCAGTGAGATTTTTGATTACAGGGGTCTCTATACCTGATGTTTTATTGTAAGTTTTGCAGAAATGAGAATTAAGTAGTTGTGCCATTTCTCTTGGGGTGGCACTCACAATATCATTACAAAAGGACTAACCTTACATTTTGGTTTTTTTAAATAAGTTTATATAACTAAAAAGAACCTTCTGGTTACCTTTTTGTGCTTGAGATGCAATTAATTTTTCGGTGTCATATTTTGCTTTTCTGATAACATTTTTACATTTTCTCTGATTTTTTTTTTAATTCAAAGCATGTTCTTGTGAATTCCTTAACAAGATGTTTTTTGAATTGTTTCTTTTTTCTTTTGATAAGTTTAATCAAATTACTAGAGAGCTACCTTGGATTCAATTGAAGATGTCTTTTTTTAATTTTGGGAGTGAATTTATAGGTGGAATTCAGAATATTATTTTTAAATGAATCCCAAATGCAGTTAATATCAGTACCCTTTAAAACTGAGGCCCAATCAGTGTTTATGAGACATTCATTTAGTGCTGGTTTATTCATTTTATTATAGGCAAAGACTTCTGTCAATTTAATTGATTGCATCCAAGATGTTAGAAAAGTAAATTTAATTTCATAGTGATAGCTATTTCCTATTGGCAAGATAACTACAGTCTTGGACATTTAAGGATTCACTGCGCAATATGGTATCTAGGGTGGTGGAGAGGTTACATACTGAGTTAAATTTAATTCTTTGCAGAGCAATAATTAAATTTTGGGCACACTAATCTGACTTTTTGTCTGTCCAATCTACACCAGGCAACAAGGACATGTTAACATGTATATAACATTCTCTGTATTGCAATTGATAAAGTCATTGATATTGTACTTCTTTTCAGACCTAGAGTTGAGAAAAATCTTGGTATTTCTGGTGCTACTACACTGTAAGCATTTACTGTACTTGTAGTTTCCCGTTGGAGGAGGACATCCACTCCAGTCTTATTTCCATGTTGCCCTCCTTATACAAAGTTTACAATAATGTATCCTTCAGATTGTGCCCTCTCTTATAATCAAACTTAAGGCCACTTTCTATAAAGGGTTAGAGCCATGGTTCTGCACTTAGTACACCATAGTGTTTTCTTATAGTGCTCTTTGTCTCCTCATAGGCTGGATTATAAGTTGTAATAAAAGAAATTCCTTGCATATTGGTATCTGTTTCACCTTTTTTTTCTCGTAATAAATCAATCCTGTCCATTGCATTTACCTTTTGTGCTGCTTTCAGGAGCACATCTGGTTCATGCCCTCTATTCAGGAATCTCTCACTTGTATTTATCACTCCTTTTGTCATTTCTGACTCTGCTGAAATTGCATTTGATTCTGAGTAATTATCCATAGGGTATATTCTTTTTTGTATGATTTTGGTGGTTTCTGTTATATTTTAGGATAATGTTTCTGTTTGTTTCTTTGTGATATGGCCTTGTATGAAGGCATCCATCCTTTTTATAAAGGGTTATAGCATAAAAGCCTATTTCGTCCCTATTGATTCTTGCTGTGAATTTCAAATTTGGATCAAACAAATTTACATATGCAGCAAAGTTTTGTAGATCTATTTCTGTACCTTCCCATAGCATTAATACAGCAACCACAAACCAGATCCATTTTTTTATATATGTGCCCCATTTATTATTATAATCATTAAAGATTTAAAGATCTTCCCACTCTACCACATAAATATTTGCCAGTGAGGGGGGTGCATGTGGTACCCATTGCAGTTCTGTGTATCTCTGGTAGAAATTATTTCAAAAAATAAAATAATTAGATGTCATCCAGACTTTTTTTCTGCTTCTTTAATAATAGATTCTGCACTCATTCATATTGTCTCTGTTGGATCAGACTTTAGCATTTTGTAATATTTTCTATCCTTTAATCCTTGCAGGGCCATGGACTGACATATCAGTCCAAAATTCCTATATGTTCTAATTCTGTCAGCAGCTTAAGAGTTAATTCTCTTTCTAGTTCTAGCATGTACCTGTTTTAGGGCCATACAACTATGCCCCCCCATCTGCTCATTTTACCACTGTATCTGGCCATTGTTTGATCTGTTATAATGCTTCTCTCTCTCCTTTTTTCATACATTATTGCAACCTTTATAGTTTTTATACCTTTTCAAGACTTTGTTAACATCATTATTGACCAGTTTGCTAAAGGTATTAATACCTGGATTTAAAGTCTATTTGTTGTAAATAGTGACCTGCTGTGGAAAGAAGTCTTATCATGCATGCACTCAATTTCAGTTTTAATACAATCAGCATTCATATGACTATGTGTCGTGTTAACTGTCTGTAAAGGAATTGTGAAACATTTTTGTTTTCCAAAAAGTACTTTTAGATGAAGTTGCCTGTACATATTATATAAGTCTATTTTTACATTTAAGGCATTCACATTGTTTGCTGGTACAAATGATAGCCCTTTTTTCAGAACCTTTTCTTTTTCAGTACTCAACTCATGATTTGTTAGATTGATTACATCCATTTCCTTGTTCTGGTCAATCTGTGGAGGTCATGCTCTGCACAGTGTTGCCCAAAGTTGCCTCTTTGCCCTTTGCCTCTCCCTCTGCCTCCTTTTCCTTGTCCTCCCTTCTAGTCCTGCACCTTATCCTCAGCCACTGTTCAAGCCAGTGAGTCCTCCCAAAAATCCTGGTTTTGCTAATTTCTTCATTGTGTGTTATTTGTTGTCCCAAGATCCTCTCCCAGAAATGACAATAAACCACAACTTGCTAATTTTTTGGATGCTCGCTGGCAATATTTATTTGGCACAAAGATATTATTTTACATTTCTCATTGTCATAGTTCAGTCATAATACACAACTATTCAATCACAATAATTTTCTTCTCTCCAGCCTCCTCCTTTATTCTGGCTGCTTGTCTTTTTCATGTTTCAGGGTCTGGACACTGTGAATCTGGCCCCCTCCTCCATCAACCAAACTATGCTAGTTCCCCACTTACCTGGGCCTCAGCCCTCCAGGCCTGGACACTATGAATCTGGCCCCTGGACCTATCCCCCTCCCCGCATTATCACCATACCTGGGTTCCTTGTCCCCAACCTGTGAAGTCTACTGCCCTCCCTTTTTTTCCACCCTCCCTTCCCTTCTGTTCCCCTTTCCCTTCCCTTCATCCACTGCCCTGTCTCCCGCTTGCAAAGGATGGTGGGGCTTCCCCCTTGCAGGCTAGAATCAAAGTCCTTTCTTAGCTATTTTCCCCACTAGGTCTCTGAGCAGCCTTAGTAATAGGCACATCCCAAATTCAGAAACATGAAACCTGTCTGACCTGTATACCATCTCTTGCTCAAATGAAATGTCCTTGTGCTGGAACTGCAGCCACACCCATTTTGATTGCTGCCCTCACTACCCTCCTATTCAGCTGCTTCTTCACCTTTTCGATCAACCTGACATCCTTGGCTCCCCTCCAGACCTTCTGTGAAGTGATCTTGGACCAGCCGATGATCACCCCCAGCTACCACCCCTTGATTTTCTCCAAATCCCCCATTATGTTCTGCCACAGCACTCCCCATGGTATGCTCCCCAAATCATTGCCCCCCAAGTGAATAATAATATAATCCAGACTTCCCCATTGTAGTCTTAATTCGTCCATCAGGAGCAGCAGCTGGACCCACCTCATGCCCCTGATGCCTTTCCCTAGCACCTTGGTGTGCTCCATGCTGCTGCACAACTGTGTCCCTCTGGATGTGGTAGCACAAACCTCTCTGCCCAATAGATGAAGGAATGCCCCACTATCCAGACCTTCCTCTTGGAACTTGCTATGGAAACAAGAGAAACAGTGTGAGTTGCTGGTATCATCACTTGACATACTTCTTGTAGCAGCTGGACTTCCAGCACCGCACCCTTCCTCGACCACCTCTGAGGCTGCCCCAGTCTGAAAGGAGTGAGGGGCAAACTCCCCTGGTTCTTCTCCCATGAAGGCTATCTCTTTATTATCACACCAGACTAGGATGTGCTTTCCCCTGATCCTGGTGCCCCACATCTCCAAGGCTACCCATATCAGACATATCTCCAGGAATGTGATATCCTTTAATATCCCGCTTGCCTTCCAATGTTCTGGCCATGCAAATGACATCCAATTACACTGGAAATATGCACCCATACCCAAGGTGCCTGAGGTGTCAGTGTACAACTCCAGATCTGAGTTTCACTCCCACTCCTCTTGCCAGAATGTTACCCCGTTATAGCTGTCCAAATACTCCTCCCACACCTTAAAATCCTCACTCACTCCCCTTGACACATCTACCCAGTGGTGTGGTTGTCTAGCACTTCCTGTTGCCCTACCCAGTCACCTGGTGAATGCCCTGCCTGGGCTAATGGCCTTACATGCAAAGTTAAGGTACCCCAGCAGTTTCTGCACCTGTACCAGTGGCATCCTCCTCCTCCCCATCACTTGAGCCAGTAACCCCTTTAGCCAGGCTACCTTGGTCCCCAGTAGATGGAAGCATCTATGCTCCATGTTCACCTCTATTCTAAGGAATGCTAATCTACGGGCCAGGCCCTCCATCTTTCCCTGTGCCAATGTTATTCCAATATGCTGGCACATCACCTTGAAGTCCTGCAACATTTCCTTCACCTCTGCCCGTATCTCACCAATAAGAAGAAAATCATCTATGTAGTGCACCACCCTCTTGTGCCCGTACATAAACCCAACACACCCACTGCACCCATGAGCTGAATGCCTCAATGGTGGAACAGGCCACTGAGTAGCCCATTGGCATAACCTTGTCAAAGTAGAGCCTGCGCTTGAATTGGAAACCCAAAAAGTCCCAATCCCCCAGACTGACTGGCAGCAGCCAGAATGCTGACTCTATATCTGTCTTTGCTAACCATGCCCCATTGACTTCCCTGATCAAGCTTATGGCCTGCTCCAAAGAGGCAAAGGACACCACCCTGAGGTGTTCTGGTATGCCCTCATTCAGCGACGAACCCTGCTGATATGACAGGTGGTGGATCAAGTGGTATTCTCCCTTCTGCTTCTTTGGCACTACTCCCAATGGGGATACCCTAAAGTCGCTGCATGGCAGAGCCTCCAAGGAGCCTTCTATCCACCCTGCTGCTATCTCTTTTTGTATTTTGACGTAAACTACTTCTTCCTTCCACTTACTGACCCGAGGTTCTTGGCCATCATCCCTGCCCATCCCCCTTGGAACCGCAGGGGGACACCTTTACATAATCCCTCCCTCATCAGTGCCCCTCCTTTTTTGTTCAGGTAATCCCTAGTCCATGCCTCCACCACTTCTAGGGAGATGAGCGTGCATGCCACTGCACAACCCAACCACCCCCCTGATTCTGTGCCTCTAATTCCACCCATAGTTGTAATTGTGACTGCCCCTATTGTGTCCCCATCCCCTGCCCTGTTTACCCCCAGCCCCCCAAAAGGGTTGCCCACGGAACTGTCCCGCACTCTACCCCCCCTTGTCCCTGCCTTGTCTGCAGCTGGACACTGGGTGTGATCCCCCACACTTCGCACAGACATGTCATAATTTACAATTAAATCCATGTACAGGAGGCCCTGTTGAAACCCAAAAAAATCTAGACACCCGGGGAAGGGGGGTTCTTCTTTCCTTGGTCCCCTGCAATAGCACCTTCTTCTCCTGACAGGATTCTAACCCACAAGTCTAAATGGGTGCAATCCCACCTCAAATCCCCTTTTGTTGCCATCCTTTTTCAGAATGCCTCATCATATTTTAGCCATCCATAACCTAATTTCACCTTGTATGCATCCCTAATTATGGACAAGTACATGAGCCGGGGAATGGCGAGGTCCAGTTGTTTATCTAGTACCAGCGCACTGAAAATGATGAACCCCGCCTGCCAAATGTCAATGGTCTTACCTTTGTACTTGGCCTTTTCTGCCTTATACCCAACCACTGCCAATGCCACAGCTATCTCTGACTTCCCCACCGATTCTTTCTGCTCAGACTTTTTGGCTGTGTCCTCAACCACCAAGTCGAAGATGTCTATGTACTTCCCTTACCAAATCTTCTCTTTTAGTGAGGTTGGTACGTAGTCCCCCAGTGTGAAACCCGGGGGGCTCTAGTATAGTTCCTTGCCCCCTGACTTGGTCCCCTGGCCCCCACCCCATTCCATTTCCCTTTTATAGCCTGTAAGACCTACTCCATCTTCTCTAACCCTTCACCCCATGTCCCTCAGGAGCCCCTCTAGGTTATCTTTCAATTCACCCTCATCGATGATATCAACATCATCCTTAACCCCACTTGCAGCTGCCCCATCTGGCTCCAGTTCAGGCATAGGTGCAGGAGCGGGTGCCGGGCTTGGTTCCACTCATCTGGGCCTCTTCCTGGCCCTGCCCCATCTCGGGTGTTCATCCCCCTCCTTGCATTTTTTCAGCACTTCCTCCTCTGCCTCTCTCAGCCTGGCCACCTCCACCAACTCTGTTGTTTGGCTCATCAACTTTGCCACCTCCTCCATCATCTTTCTGCTGGAAATGGTGATCCTCTTGGGTGCCATTGTCATGCCCTGTAGATACTGCAGCCAGGACAAAGCACACCATGAGCAGACAAATCCATTTTCAGCCCACTGCCTGTCCCTCAGGCTCCTGGAGGAGTGGTATAGTGAGGCACACAATTCAACCCCCTTTCCCTTGGAGTGTCATTTATGCTGAGGCTCCATGACCCCAGTAACCCAGCACCAGGGTAATATTTGTGCTGACTCCCCCTTCATTGGGAATTGAGCACTGCTCCTTATGCACCTGTGCAGCCAGGGCACTGTGGGCCTGTGCCTTAACCACTATGCATCCAACTTCTTTTAGTCCATCGTGTCCTCACCTAACTGTTCATGGGGCTGTTTGGCTCCAAGCCCCCCACCTGGGCCTTGTTCTTCCTGCACATCTCCTCCCATGCTCCACCAGGCCTCTCTGCCTTACCATGGCTTAAGCCAGAAACCCTTGTGGCTACACCTGCCCCAGCACCATGCTCAAAGAAAATTTTGTTTTCATGTTTATATATATTTTTTTGCATTTAATTGTTATGTTATTCATTATATCATTTTATTTATTATTATTTCTTGCCACAGTGCTGTGCCTGGCTCCCCCCCCCATGCTGACCCACTCATGTGTTTGTGAGGCTACCACGTGACTTGTGTTTACTCCTGGCACTGCCTGGCAAAGCTACTGCCCTCTAGTGCTCTCTCAAGCAGAAGGTTTTTGCCAACCATTGGCCTGTGAGGACCCCCTAGCCAGGCTCAGGTCTGCAGCATTCCAAGGCCCTGGGTACCACTTATGCACCCTATTATAACAATGAGGGTCTCTGATCACCAACCCTGCTGTAGGTAGTCCTGTATTACCCCTTTGCCCCTATCCACTGAAATTCATCCCCTTGTGATGACCAATCTGATGTTGCTGCAGAAAACACTACCTTCCTCACTTGCAACCTACGCCAGCCTGTTCTGTTGCTCTCACTGGAGAACTCAAAAATTTGGTGCAAGCATATCCCCCAGCAGTTAGCCCCCCACCACATGGGCTGGGGAGTTGCCCGCTGTAATGCCTTGCTCTTTCCACCCAATCCGGGGTGCTGCATGCTTCTACCTCCCATCCATGGTGGCCTGTGTCCTCTATGACCTCTTGACACCATAACTGCCCTTCAGAAAATGCCCAAAACCCAGGAACCACCTCCCTGGTGGCCCTCGGCTTGCCTCTTTGTCTACTTGACACAACCGCATTTCTAGTTCATTTCCTACAGCATTTCTTATCGTATGTTTATTATTTTTTTTTAAAGCTTCTTTGGTAAAACCCCCACTTTTCCATCGGGGCCCACGCCTGCCCGTTGGCGTCAGCAACATGCAGGAACTCCATATGGCAGTTCCATCTTTGGGCAAGGCCTCTCACTTCCCTGCAATCCCCTTCTTGTTTCAGCTGTCATGACTCTGTACCTCCCAGGAGGTGGATACACTTTACCCAATGCGTCCCTGCCACTTACCGGCCAAGCTGCAGTGGGCTGGTTTCTCATCCTGCTACAAACCAACATGCACACCAGAGCTGTCTGTTTCTGCCCCGGCCCCCTTCCACCTCTGCCAGTCAATGGACCACAACCAGGGAATTGGTGCAGCAGGCCCCCTTATAACGTCAATGTCTGCAGCAAACCTGGAATCACCTCAGTCTCCCTCTAATGCCCCCAGGCTAAATGCATGAAATGTCTCCTGATACCAGCCTCCCACGGCAACAACGGCTTGAAGGAAGACTCCAGCTGTACCACTCACTCGCACCAAACCACCTATGGTGAAAAAAGCTTATGCTTTAAAAACAAACTGAGACTCCAGCTGTACCACTCGCTTGCTCCAAACCACCCACAGTGGAAAAAGCTTATACTTTAAAAACAATCAGCAGCTGCCTGTTTAACAACCTACCTGGACCCTGACCTGGACCCTGGTGAGCCTTCCTCTACCTCTGTGTTTTGCTTCAGCCACTTACCCCTACTCGCCTCCCACACACTCACACAAACTTCCCCCAGTGGGAAAAACAAATGCTTCCTTTTCCAACTAAACAGCAGCTGCTGATTTACACAAACTACCTGGCCCCTGATCCCAGTGATCACTCTTCCACCGCAGGCTCTGCTTAACATATCAAACTACACCTAACTAGTTAAAGCATTTTAAACAATGTTTTCCCAAGTGAGCAGTCTTTCACCTCTGGCTCTGATCAGTGTATCAAACTAACCCAAAACAGGTTAAAACATTTTAAACATATTACTTCCTTTCTTGTTTGCTAATTTATCACACCGACTTCTGCTTTCCCATGTGAAATCCATGCCATTATTACCTCACAATCTAGAAAACACCACAGGCATCATGGCCAGAGAGGGGCCAAGCAGCCACGTGGTGTGCCTTACCTAATATTGCCAGACGATGTGCTGAGCTTCCACTAGGAGAATTTCTTAGCAAAAGAGGGCTGGCTGAGGGTGACCAGACCTGATATACCCCTTCAGGACCTCAAATCAGGACTCCTGGTAGCTTTGTCCTAACCAATCCCCTGAGACCTAGCCTCTACCCTGTCATATTACTTATGCCTTCCTCATGTATGATGTCAGCAGCCCCTTCCCCCTCTACCCTCCACCCCTCCCTCTACCCTCCTATTGTTTCTTTCTGGCAGGGGCTACTGGAGAACCTGTCCTGCCTTTTAGTGGCAACCCTTATTGTATTTCTATCACTCTTATCTTTAGTTTTGAAATGTTCTACTCTAAATTTATTCCTGTCTTTTATTGTAGTGTTATCTTATTGTCTTCTGCATTGCCAGTTATAAACAGTTCCATCTTTATCATCTCTGGCATCTATGTCGTGTTTATGTCTCTTATATTCAGCCAATTTTTCTTTAAACTTTTTTATATTTACTTCCAATTTATTCAGGATTTCAGTTTGCTCACTTTTTGGTATTTCCTTTAATATCTCTATCTGCATATTTAGCATTTCAGCCTCATGGTTTTCACTATCTTTCCCGGACTTTTTAAAGTAGCCAACATTAAATCATAAGAAGCTTTGTTTAATATTTGGTCCCAGTCTTTCATAAAAAGTTTATAATCAGTCCTAAATGAGGGAAATTTATATATTTTTAATCCATGGGAATTTGTTTTTTTGTCCAGTAGTGGCTAAATAGATAACACATGCATTTTTATGTGTAACTGTTTCTTTCTATGGGATACAAGATTTCCAATATTTTGTTTCCTTGTTGTAAACCCTTCATTCATTTTACCAAACAGGTCATCATAGTCTCTGTTGCACAACCTAATTGTTCACCATGCTTATCTATGAACATTAAGCAATCCGTTTCTACTGTTCCACATGTTGCCATAGTGATGAATTGCCAGTTTGATTGCATAGTGTTACCATTTGTAGTAATAAACAAATGTGACATGTGAATAAAAACCATTACATTATAACAATAATGAAAAAACAATTTGAAATAGTAAAAAATGGAACAAGACCATGGAACCTGTCAGCAAATGAGGCATATACTTATTCCGACATTTATCAAACCTAAACCTGAACTATTTGAAGTCCATAATGTCCATATATTGTAAATAACTGTTGAAACCATTGTCTTTGTTTAATCAATCAATCAATCAATCAAAATCTTTATTTAATCAGGTGAACATCATTGAACATAGCTCATTTACAAGATGGACCTGAGTGGTCAAGAAGTGCAAGTGTTAATACATTGACAAGGGTAGCATAAACAATAATAGAATGACAGGGGTAACATAAACAGTAATACAATGACATAAGTGCTAATATATAACAATATACATATGTACACGGCACATTAAAACTTTTTAATCTGTGAGACAGAAGGCAATGGGCACATCAGGAGTAATATGTAGATTATAGGACCTAGCAGACATTTTGAGGGGTGAATCTTGGGACTGGAAACGGAGTTTTATCAGCATATAGGAACACTAAAAAGAAAGGGGGATAGGTAGGGCCAGGGTTTAGGCCTTGGTGGAAGCAGTTGCAGAGTTCTGGGAATAGGGTGGTGAATAATCTTTTGAAGGATATTAAGGGTAGGAGGTTATTTAGCTTCATGGTTTTTGGGTGAATTCAAACAATTGCTAGTGAGTAGCTGATAGCAGCCCTCCCAAACTGGGTGCAGACATTGGGGACCTTAAGAATGATAATTTTGCTGATCCTTAGGTTGTATGGCCTAGAAGTAATTTGAGTAAAACAGTCTGAGATATAGGTAGGTAGCTTGCCTGATAAGGCTTTGAATATCCAAATTGCAGCATTCCTATTTCTTCTGTGTTGTAATGATGTCCAGTTAACTGCCTTATAAAGGGAGCAATGATGGGTGCCGAAGGGAAGGTCAGTAATGAATCTGATGGACCTGTGGTATAGGGTGTCCAGTTTATTTAAGAGGGGGAGTGAACAATGTCCGTACAGAAAGTCAGCATAGCCAATGAGGGATAGGAATGAAGCCTGGATTAATCTTTTTTTGGAGTCTCTGTTGAGGTAGTGCTTTATTCTAAAAAATAAACCAAGCCTTTGTCTCAGTTTCTTTAGTAGCTCCTCAATATGGACAGAATAGTCAAGTTTGTTATCAATCCAGACTCCAAGGTATTTGAAGTTATCAACGAATTCCAGCTTCTCTCCAAGTAAGGTGGTTAGTTGTAGGGTGGTGGATGGTGGGGTAGTGGCAGAGCAACTCTTTGAGGTAAAGAACATAGCTTTTGTTGTTTAAGCCCTGTGGGAAAAGAGTGCAGCTAATATTAACTGTAATTCCCTGCTATTGTGCACCAGAACATCTCTGGCTCAAACAAAAAGAGTTTTTGAGCACAACGCATGTTCCTACCAGTAACTGAATAATTGCTTTTGGACCACATAGGGCAGTCACAGATGTTGTTGCTCCTGGATGAGGGAGATGGTAATGTAGAGGAGGGCCACCAAAAGACAAACATATTGAACACATACTGTTCAGTGTTTACAAAATAGGGGGCATGGGACAGACCAAGGGTGAAATACAAGGGCATTAGGGGCAGTGAGGTATACACAAGTCCCTATACAGTGGAGAGGGTCCTTAGGGAACTAATGATTCTAAAGGTGGACAAGGCCATGGGATTGGATGGGGTGCACCCAAGGGTATTGAGAGAACTCAGAGAGGAGCTAGCAGCATCTCTAACCTCCCTGTTCAACCTGTCATTTGAAATGGGGGTGATGCCAGAGGACTAAAGAAGGGCAGATGTGGTCCTTCTACACAAGAGTGGGAATAGGGAAGAAGCAGGAAACTACAAACCTGTCAGTTTAATGTCAGTGGTGGGTAAGGTAATAGAATCCCTGTTAAAAGAAAGGATTAGCAGACACCTTGTCAACAGTGGGCTTCAATATCAGAGGCAGTATGGCTTCACAAGGGGGAGGCCATGCCAGTGTAACCTGATCAATTGTTTTGACTGGGTAACTAAAGAAGTGGATGGTATTCAGTGGTGACAGTGACCAAAAATGAACGACTACAAAAGTAGTGATTCATTTTCAGTGCTATAATTTTGGGCTACCCTGCAATGATAGTGATGCAATAGCAGGGACAGCAACCAGAAGGGGAGGGATAGGGAGGAGGAGTAGAGGAATATGGAAGAGGGTTTAGGTAGGGGGGTGTACCTGCTGCAGCCAAGCCAGCCCTGTGGTGGGGTGGCAAGGGTGGCTGGCTATGGTGCAGTAGGCACTGGGTTTGGAATGCAGCAGGGGAAAGAATTTTGTTACTGCTTGTGGCAGCTTTTATTTTTTCTATTCCCACACTGGAGTGTTGCTCCCTCCTCGACATGTACCCCCTGAGTTGGTGTCCAAAATCAAGGGGTGCAGGGGGCAAAACCCCAGCAAGGGGGCGTGAGGTGCACCCCCTCACAAATTCAGTATGTTTTTCTGGAAGTGTGGTCAACAAGAAGTGCATATGGCTGATTTGCTTTTCAGTGATATGCACTCACCATAATAGCTATCACAGTTTTGTGATTGCTATTATGACATGGAACCGAAGTGGATCAGGAAGGGGCAGTGGACATGGCCTACCTAGATTTCAGCAAGACTTTTGACACTGATCCACATAGGAGATTGATAAGAAAGCTGAGGAGACTATGAGTGGGTACTAAGGTTGTTTAATGGGTTGAGACATGGCTGAGCAATAGGACTCAGAGGGTGGTGATAAATGGGACCCACTCTGGAGTAGGCAAAGTGTTCAGTGGGGTGCCATAGGGCTCAGTACTGGGCCAGGTCCTCCTCAGTTCTTTATAAGAGACATTACTGAAGGACTGGAGGGAAAGGTATACTTCTTTGCAGATGACACAAAACTCTGTAACAGAGTGGACACGCCAATGGGTGTAGATAGAATAAAGGGGAATTTAAAAAAGCTGGAAGAATTTTCAGAAAATTGGCAGCTGGGTTAAAACACAAAAAAGTTCAGAATAATGCACATAGGTCACAAAAGCCCAAGGGCAACATACAAACTATGGGGGGAAGGGGGCACTTACAGGCAGATCAGGAAAGGGACCTAAGGTTGATCATTACAGATGACCTAAAGGTGGTAAAACAGTATGACAAGGCAGTGGGAAAGGCTAGCCAGATGCTAGGATGCATGTGTAGGAGCACCAGTAGAAGAAGGGAGGCACTAACATCCCTGTACAGACAATTGGTGAGACCACACATCAAATACTGCATCCAATTCTGGAGGCCCTATCTTGGAAAGGACATGGCTAGGGTAGAAACAGTTCAGAGGAGGGCAACCAAAATAGCATGGGGAATGCATCTGAAGATCTATGAGAAAAGGCTTAGGGAATTGAACACATACTCCCTGGAGGATAGGAGGAGCAGAGATATGACGGAAAAGTACAAAGACCTCATGTAGAAAAACAAGGTACAGGAGGCAGCATTTTTCAGAGGAAAAGATGCTCAAGAATGAGGGGAACTATATAAAGTTAGAAGGGGAAAGGTTCAGAGGAAACATAAACAAGCACATCTTCATTGAAAGAGAAGTAGGCAAGTGGAACAGCCTACCTGCTGAGGTGGTGGGGTAAGAAACAGTTACAGGATTCAAGAAAACATGAGATAAGAACAGAGAGATCTTGGAAGTAAAAGTGGGGAGGGGAGAGGAACCAGAGGCAGAGTAGGGTCTACAGAGTGGAGGAGAATATAGAGCAGACTAGATGGGCCTTGAGGCCATTATCTGTTGACACTGTCTATGTTTCTATGGAGACTGAACAGAAAATGTGATTAGACAATTAAACCAGCAATGCATCACTATGGCAACACAAAGTGGAACAGCAGAAACTGATAGCTTAGTGTTCACAGATAAGTGGGGTGAACAATTAACTTATGCAACAAGGACTATGAAGAACTGTTTGGTAAAACAAATGAATGCTTAAAACAAGGAATAAATATTGGAACTCTTGAATCCCTTATAAAGAAACAGATACATATGCAAATGCATGCATTGTCTTTTAACCACTAGTGGAGAGAAAAAGCAAATTCCCATGGATTAAGAATACAGAAATTGTCCTCTTTTGAGACTGATGACAAATGTTTTATGAATCAGTGGAAATAGATATTAAACAAAGCATCGTATGACTTCATGTTGACTACTATTAAAAAGTTCAGGAGAGATAGTTAAAAACTTGAGGCTGAAATCTTAAAAATGAAGACAGAGATCAATACCAAAAAGCGAGCAGATTAAAATCTAGAACAAATAGGAAGTAAATATTAAAAAGTTTAAAGAAGAATTGGAAGAATACAAGATATATAAACATGATAGAGATGCCAGAGATTATCAAGATGGAACTTTTTATAACTGGCTGAGCAGAAGGCGGTAAGATAACAATACAATAAAATACAGGAATAAATTTAGAACAGACAATTTCAAAACTACAGATCAGAGTGACAGTGATAAAACAAACAATGCATAAGGAAGAAATCAGCAAAACCAGGATTTTTTGGGAAGACCCTCTAGGACGCCAAAGCAGTGGCCCAGAACAGGGCGTACAGAAAGGGGGGGAGAGATGAAAAGGAGACGGAGGGAGAGACAAAGGGCAAAGAGGCAACTTTGGCCAACATTGGTGAGAGCAGGACCTCCACAGATCAACCAGAACAAGGACATGGAGGTAGTCAATCTAACAAATCATAAATTGAGTACTGAACAAGAAAAGGTTCTGAAAAAAAATGACTATCATTTGTATCAACAAAGTGAATGACTTAAACATAAAAACAGACTTTAAAAGTATAGGCAACTTCATCAAAAGTACATTTTGAAAAACAAAAAATGTTTACAAATTCTTTACAGTTACCAGCACACATAGTTATATGATTGTTGATGATACTGAGACTGGTATTGAGTGCATACATGATAAGACTCCGTTCCGCAGCAGGTCACTGTTTACACCAAATATGACTTTAAATATGGTTATTAATGCCTATGACAAACAGGTCAATGATGATGTTAACAAAGTCCTGAAAAGGTATGAACACTATAAAGCTTGCAATAATATAAGTTAAAAAGGACAGAGAAGCATTGCAGGAGATAAAACAATGGCCAGATACAGTGGTAAGACTTGCAGACAAATTGGGCACCATAGTTGTATGGCCTCAACACATGTATATCCTAGAAAAAGAAAGACAATTAAAGGATAAAAAATATTACAAAAAGTTAAAGTCTGATCCAACAGAGACCATAAGAATGAGTGCAGAATCCATTATGGTATATGGTTGGCCTTTGTTCAGTATAAAAATCAACCTGTTCCAAAACCTTGTTGTGCACATTCTAAACTGTTGTGCAATTCCACGGTGCTGTTGCGCACATTCTGGCAGTTGTTCAACACAGTTTAAAGGTCATAACATTTTTAATTCCTCATTCATCCAGCATCTAGCTGACTACTAACCACCCAGTGCCCAACTGTGTACCTTTTAACTTGTAAAAGTCTATAAATTTTGTTTTGATCACAAAACAGAACAAAGAAATGGCACATTTTTGTGTGTTTTCTTTTGTTTTTATATTGGGAGTTAACATTTCTGTGATTTCTGAGTACAATCCATATACTATATAAAACAAAATATGGGCAGTCACACACAACTCAGCATGTGTTTCCATCTTGGGGTTGAGATGACTTCGCTCTCAAGGTCCATATGCTGTCATCTCAACCCCTCAATGGAAACACAGCCTTGTTGCCCATACATTATTCTCTATATTAAAGAAACATTACAAAAATGATGAATAATAGAAACAGAAAAAAAACTTTGTAATGGTAAATAACCCAGTAAAACCAACCATATACAGTTTAACCTTGATTATCCTATCCCTCATTATCTGAGCCTCTGGATTATCTGAACTAGTACCATGTCCCCCAAGCTAATAGGAACATGATGATAGGGACTCTCAATTTTATGAACCCCTTGATTATCCAAACTAATCTTACATCCCCCACTGACTTCAGATAATTGAGGTTGTACTGTACTAGCTGACAACAATACATAAAAATAAGACTAACCCACATGGACACCTATAGCAAATAGTACAGGGTCAGTCATAGAACCAATGTCAACATTTGTAGACATTTTCCTTTCATGAAAGAAATCAAATCCCATGTAGGAGATGCTAAGGACATTTTAAATATTTTGAATGATATAAAATTTGTGTCAACACATTTCTGGTTAATTGTGATATCAAAAACCTGTACAACAACATACCACACAAAGGTGGCAGAGAAGCAATAAAAAACAAATTTTGTAAAAGACCAGCAAATGTGGTTTTCCCTACAGAATTTATTGTAACTCTACCTGATTTTGTGCTCATATCTAATTATTTTATTTTGGACATGTTTTTTACCAGCAGATACATAGAGCTGTCAAGGGTACCACATTTGCCCCCTCACTGGCACATATTTATGTGGATGAGTGGAAAGCTCTCTAGTTCTACAAGCAGCCTTATTGCCAATATTCTGTTATGCTGTCTGTGCTAATGTCCTACATACCTTTTTAAATTTGTGACTTTATAGTATATATGTATATAGATAGATATAGATATAGATATATGTTTTGGAGCCCTGTTGCATGCTGCAGTCAGGAAGAGAGTCTGAGCACTTAGAAACAGTTACTAGGTGTACTCAGCGCTAGTAGCAACATCTACAGAGGGGTTTTATTTAAAGTGTTTATTTTATTTTGGGCACTGTGTAAAAGAGCTGCAGGCACTTACAAGTGTCTGCACAGTGTAAACCACAGCTTTTAATACTTTCGGGGTATACAAGTAAGCAACGGTGTCGCAACCTTGGGAGTCCACTTCCAGGTCTCACTAGGGTATTTCAGCAAGCCCTGCAGTGGCGGGCGAGCTAGTTCTATGAGCAGCCTTATTGCCAATATTCTGTTATGCTGTCTGTACTAGTGTCCTATATACCTTTTTAAATTTGTGACTTTATATTGTATATATATATTTTGGAGCCCTGATGCATGCTGCAGTCAGGAATAGAGTCTGAGCACATAGCAACAGTTGCTAGGTGTACTCAGCGCTAGTAGCAATGTCTACAGAGGGTCTTCATTTAAAGTGCTTATTTTATTTTGGGCACTGTGTAAAAGAGCTACAGACACTTACAAGTGTCTGCACAGTGTAAACCACATCTTTTTAATACTTTTGGGGCATACAAGTAAGCAAGAGTGTCACAACCTTGGGAGTCCACTTCTGGGTCTCACTAGGGTACTTCAGCAAGCCCTGCAGTGAGCAGGACAAGCTCAGGCAGGGTACGCACTTGCACACGTGGAGACGCATGCAGAGACACATGCATCTGTGTGTGTTCCACATGTTGTGAGGGGTGAGAGGAAATACCAGAAACTAGGTAAGATCTGTGACCGCATTGTGTGTGATTAAGGATAGAGCTTATTGCTTACCAGTAAAGAAAAAAAATGAATTTTAACACCTTATTTGAGGGAAAACAAGGGTCTCAACATGCATCATGTGAAATGTACTTATTCTCTGAGACACCTATCCTAGAAAATCCATTTGTTTGTTTAAAATGTAGACAAAGTGTCAACATGCTTGCAGAAATAACAACTTTTGTTATCCGTTTACAAGCTCTTGAATTTAGTCAAAAAAATATGGCAACCAGGATCAATGAAAGAGATAGTGGTAAATCAAATTCACCAAGAAGGAACAATGAAGAAGGTGTTCCAAACCACCTTAGTAAGCACCCAAGCACTTCCAACCTTCATCAAACCTTATTACAACAAGTTAGGTGGAACTTAGACAGTAAGACTTCAGCCAAAAAAGAGAACTAGAATAGAGGAAACTGAGGAGACAAATGATGAAAACTGGTACACAGGATACAAGACAAGTAAAAAAAAAGGAAGAAAGGCAGAAGGTTTTATGTTACCCCTATTAAATAATTTTGATCCACTGCTCCAGTTAACAGAGGAAGATCAAATTATTGACCATATTCCCCTTCCTCTAACCACATCTCCTACCCAGGTTACTCATGTTCAGCCTACTTTTAGCCCCCCCCTTGGGGATCTTATTAGTATGGAACTGCCCCAGGTCACTTTCCACAACAATAATACTGTCCTAAATTGTTTAAATCCTAGTATTATTAGCAATAATAATGAAACAGTACCCCTTTTGGATATTACATTCAACACTGGTACAATTCAAAAGGAACCCCCTGGTCATCCCTCTTAAAATAATACTGTTTCAAATTGCCCTCTGGAACTTCTTTCCAGTGCTGATAAAAATGACAATGGATTAATACCCCATTTGGACATCCCTCCTTTTCCTGATACTACACTAAATGAAACCAACACTTCAAGTTCTAATACATTGCCTAACCAAATATATATCCTGGGAGACTCCATAGCTAGATTCACTGATAGATTCCTTATTAGGGTAAATAAAGAAAAAATTTACAAGTTGCAGCTATAGTGGTGCACAAATAAAGGATTTGGCTAATATGTTCCCAGGTATATTCAAAAACATTACAAACTCCAAAACAGCTGTATTACATGTCACAACCAATGACACTGGGGAAAAAAGAAGTTGAAAATATTATAAAAGATACTGAGGATGCAGTCCAAACTTTACGTTCACTTAATGTGACTCCGATTATTTCAGAAGTTCTACTAGTTGCAAGAGAAAGTAGATATAGAACCAAAAAAATTAAAAATTACAATAACTGGTTAAGAAGATGGTGCCTTACAAATAATATTAAATCTTTAACTACATGGGAAACATTTAAGGGAAGGGACGTCCTATATAGCTACAACAGACTACATTTAAACAAGAAAGGCACAAGAATTTTAGGATGCATTATTCATAATAGCATCAAAAACACAATACCAACAAAAATCTAAATGATTGGGGGAAGGGAGAGTAATCAAAATAAATCTTCAGAATTTATTCATAAACAAACAAAACATGATTTGACCTTCCTCCTTACAAATGCAAGAATTCTCCACATGACAAAATTGGATATAGTTGGAGATAGTACTTCATAACGATAATATAGATATTGTTATAATTACCAAGATATGGTGGGGAGACAAATCTAGCCTGAATATGAATATTACTGGTTATAATACAGTACATAAAAACAGACCCCAGAAAAGAGGTGGAGGGATTGTTTTTTTCATAAAAAAAAATATAAATTATAAATCAATCAGAGAAGCTGATGAAGAAATACATAGTGAAATCTTATGGATTGAAATTATAAGAGAGAAATTAACTAAATTGACTGTAGGACTCTGTTACAGACCACCAGGAATCAAAGAAACTGAACACATAGCTTTACTAAATAATCTAAGTTTAAAATGTAATAATTCTGACATATTACTTCTAGGTGATTTTAATTTCCCAGGGATTGCCTAGGAAAATGATACCACCAAAAATAAAATGGAAAATGCATTCCTGGACTTATGTAACACCTATGATTTAACTCAGATAATATGTGCTCCAAGAAGAAAAAAACAACATATTGGATCTGGTATTAATAGATGATCCCCAATTAGTCAGAAATATCGCAATTCAAAATCCACTATCAAACAGTGATCATTGTGTAATAACATTCAAAATAACAACTCAAGTCAAATGCGATACAGGTAAAACCACCTTTAAGGATTATGGAAGGGTACATTTTGATCTTATAAATAAATAACTAATAGCATGGAATTTGGAAAATAATACTATATCCCCAGATGAGTTTTGGAAACTATTGGTAAATAAATTACTTTCAGTTGAACATAAGTATGTCCCAGAAAAGATAGGTTACAATAACCGAGGAAAACTACCTATCTGGGTCATTCCAATCGTATGTTACTTAATAAAAAAAAGGAGTGCATACAGAGTATTAAAAAGGTGTAATAACGGATACCACAATGCTAAATACAGGGAAATACTTAAAAAATGTAAGGTAGAAATAATTAAAGAAAAGAAGAAAATTGAATTCAGATTAGCACACATCAATGAAGGAGGTAAAAGCTTTTATTCATATGTAAACAATAGAAAACAAACAACCAAAACCATTGCCCCCCTAGTTATAAATGATAATACTATCCAGTCACCCCATGAAATGGCCCAAGAATTTAATAAATATTTTTGTTCAGTCTTCAGTCCCACCCAAAATATTCATACTGATAATGAGAGGGAAAAAAACTGAACTGAATATGATTTACCTGAAATAAGTAAACATGAAATTAAGAATAAACTAAATTAAATTAAAATAAACAAATCCCCAGGACCAGATAATCTTCACCCATGGTTGTTGAAAGAAATAGCTTCCTGGTTGATTGATCCCCTATATATATTGTTTAATATGTCCCTAAGCACTGGGCAAATACCAGATGACTGGAAGACCACATTAATAATGTCAATACATAAAAAGGGTAATAACAGTGACATATCAAATTATAGGCCAATTAGTTTGACCAGTGTATTGGGTAAAATCTTCAAGGGTATTTTAAAAGATAGAATAGAAGAAGATCTAATGCAAAAACAGCTTGTGGATTCAAATCAGCATGGCTTTAGAAAGAAAAGATCATGCTTAACTAGTAACTTAGTATTCTACAATAAAGTGAGCAATCTCCTTTACAAAAAAATACCAGTAGACATATTATATCAGGACTTCTGTAAAGCATTCGATAAAGTGCCACATTATACCCTGATAAATAAAATGGAAAAAATCGGGATGCATCTGATAATAG
Source organism: Neoceratodus forsteri (assembly GCA_016271365.2). Taxonomy (NCBI): domain Eukaryota; kingdom Metazoa; phylum Chordata; order Ceratodontiformes; family Ceratodontidae; genus Neoceratodus; species Neoceratodus forsteri. The sequence continues at coordinate 54,698,819 of CM057451.1, read as the reverse complement.
TTAACTGTGTAAAAAAGTGGTTAATAAACTGTACACAAGTAGTACTAAGAGGATATACCTCTACCCCTGAACAGATACCAGTGGAGTGCCTCAAGGGTCTGTGCTGGGACCCATCATGTTTAATATATTTGTGTCAGATATGACAGTTAATCTTAAAAATCTGGCAATTAAATTTGCAGACGATACAAAGATTGCAGCCAGAATTGGCTCATCAAAGGAAATTGCTGACTCTAAAAATGACCTTCAGGAACTTGAACATTGGTCGAACCTAAATAGTATGGAATTTAATACTAGCAAATGTGTCATCATGCATTTGGGAGAAAAGAATCCAAATATGTGTTATAGGTTAAAAGATTCTGATTTGATATCATTAAATGAAGTAAAGGATTTGGGTGTTATAATTAAAGCAGACCTTACTTTCTCCACTCATTGTAACTATATTAAAAATTGAGCAAATAAAATTATAGGCTGTATCAAAAGATCCTTTGTCACTAGAAATAGGGCATGTATTCTCCCTCTGTACACAGCATACGTGCACCACCACTTAGACTACTGTTCACCACTATGGAATCGACATCTTAGATGTGACATAAATGCATTGGAGGGTGTGCAGCATAGGATCACTAAAATGATAGATGGTTTGCAGAATAAAGAATACGGGGAATGACTTGGGGAGTTGAGGTTATACTCACTGGAAACTAGAAGAACTAGCGGTGACCTTCTCCTGATGTTTAATATAATAAAAGACAAGGAACTTATGACCCTATTGGGAATGACTCTGAATAAGAGGGAATGTAACCTCAGAAGTCATAAATTTCAGTTATCCCTATCTTTCCCCAGATTAGACACCAGATGTTCTTTTTTTATTCAGAGAATAATTTCAGTCTGGAATGGGTTACCCAAACCATTGTTAGATACAGAAAATGCTGAAACTTTCAAGATTAATTTAGATAAATGTTTATTAAATATGGTATAAAGACATCAAATAATTTGGAGATGCACTTATATGGGCCACGGCCTCCTGTGTAATCTAATACTCTTAGTATGTAACTTAGTATCTGGAATGATTATAATAATAAATGGGGCCCATATATGAAAAAATGAATGACATGTTAATGCTATGGGAAGGTACAGAAATAGATCCACAGAACATTACTGCATATATAAATTCATGTGATCCAAATTTGAAATTCACAGCAAGAATCAGTAGGGATGAAATAGACTTTTTTGGTATAACCATTTATAAAAAGGACAAATGGCTACATACAAAGCTAAATCTGAAAGAAATGGATAGAAACATTGTCTTACATTACAACAGCAACCAAGATCATATGAAAAAGAACACACCCTATCATGTTCTCATGGCTCATGTGATCCCGCTCCACAAGAGTGGTAGCTGGGAGGAGGCAGGGAACTACAGACCAGTCAGTCTTACCTCAGTAGTGGGCAAGATTATGGAGGCACTCCTTAAGGAAAGGATAGTGCAACACCTAGAATCCATAGGAGCAAGGATCCAAAACAGCATGGGTTAACAACAGGAAGATCCTGTCAAACTAATCTCATAGATTTCTTTGACTGGATAACTAGAATGGTGGACCAAGGGGGAGCAGTTGATGTCACCTACCTTGACTTCAGCAAAGCTTTCAATACTGTTCCACATAGAAGATTGATTGATAAGCTGGGTAGACTTGGGGTGGGTCAGAAGTTGGTCAACTGGATGGCAAACAAGTTGGTGGGCAGAAAACAGAGAGGTGGTAAATGGTATACAGTCAGAAGACATGCAAGTCACAAGTGGGGAACCTCAGGGAGCAGTCTTAGGGCCATTCCTCTTCAATATCTTCATCAGTGACATTGCAGCTGAACTGCAGGGTAAGGTTTGTCTGTTTGCAGATGACACCAAGATTGGCAACAGAGTAAATGATGCAGATGGGGTGGGCAGAATGAGAAGAGATTTGGATAAATTAGCAAAATGGTCAGAAAAGCGGCAAATGGGGTTTAACACAAAGAAGTGCAAGAGCATGCACATAGTGAAGAGAAATCCAGAAGCCACCTATAGGTTGGGAGGGGAGTTGCTGGCAATTACAAAGGAAGAAAGAGACTTGGACATCATCATCATGGATGACCTGAAATCATCCAAGCAGACCACTAAAGCAGTAGGTAAGGCTAGGGGGATGTTCGGGTGTATTAGTAGGGGTATCACAAGTCAGAAGAGGGAGGTAATAATCCCTCTTTACAAGACACTGGTTAGGCCCCATCTAGAGTACTGCGTGCAGTACTGGAGGCTGCACCTGCACAAGGACAGTTACAAAATGGAGGCAGTCCAGAGAAGGGCAACCAAAATGGTGCAGGGACTGCATCAGAAAACATATGAGGACAGATTAATGGAGCTCAATATGTATACCCAAGAGCAAAGGAAGGAGACAGATGACATAATCAAAACATTCAAACATCTTAAGGGCATTAACAAGGTGAAAGAGTCTAACATGTTTCAATATAAGAAAAATAGCAGGACAAGAGGACACAGCACGACATTAGAAGGAGGCTGATTAAGGGGTAATGTGAGGAAGTTCTTTTTCACAGAAAGGGTGGTGGATGCATGGAATGGCCTAACTCAGGAAGTGGTGGATATGAATACATAGCAGGGCTTCAAACAGGCATGGGTTAGGCATAGGGGAGCAATCAAGATGAGTATGAATAGATAGGCCATTGACAGAGTACAGGCCTATAGCACATTCATAAGGTAGAAAAAATGGGCAGACTGGATGGGCCTTGCCATCCTTATCTGCCGTCAACTTCTATGTTTCCATATTTCTATGGACAATTACTCAGAATCAAATACAATTGTAATGAACAGTCAGAAATGACAAAAAGAATTGAAAGGCTTTGCCTGTAGTTTGGTGGCCAAGCAGCCAGCCACTCCCACTTCCTGAGCTATATATAAGCAGTTCCTCTCAGCCTCACTGTGAAGCATTTTGTCTTTGCAGCCAGAGGCTATGTTGGTTTGTCCACTGAGCTGGCTGGGGCCTATCCCCCCAGCCTGTTGTTTATGTATGTCTCTGCTAGACTTCGGTGTTTGTTTTCCTGCTTCTAATTTGTATCTTCCTCCAGCTGTGTGCTTCCCTGTGTTTTCTGTTTCTTTTGGGTATTCCCTGTTTTCTGTATTGCTGTGTTTTGGTTTTGTCTTTTTAAGGGGGGGATTTTATTTTCTAAACTCCTAGCATTCTGCTACACAGAACTCATGCTACTGCTTTCAGTTACCTACAACTACAGCTACTGCTGCTGTCTTTTACCTTAATTACTATTGTACCCAATGCCTGTTTTAACACTATGCTCTCCACGCTCAAACTACTGCAATGCAACTGCATTCATTACCTGTGTGTTTCAAGCCCAACTATAGCTGCTTCATGTTGCATACTCAATTCTTTTCACCTGACACAGTTTACTCTGACATTACCTATGCTTCTCATTTTACTTGCAGCTTTGCTGCCCTGCCTGGCTACACCTGCTTTAAAGTATTGTCTCCCTGTTTTATTGCACTTATAACTCTGAGGTCAGCCACCTAAGCTCCTGCTGAGGCTATTAATATAGCTTGATATTGAAATTCTGTCTTCGCCGTCGAAATTCTCTCAGAGTCTGTCACCTTGATTTGGCTTTGTACTGACTGGCTGGCTTGCTCCCAATTCAGTGGTCTAATTGCTATACAAGTTTAATATGCTGGTTTACCTATCACAACTACTGTTTACTGACCTATGTGCAGGTTTACACTTGCTTACGCAGGTGTTACTCCTTGCTTACGCAATCCATTACTTCATGCATACTGCCATCCCTTTGGCTTCAGCTTGGCATTCTTCTGCACTCGATCTGCCTTCAACCTTGCAAGGTCTCAGCACTCAATGCACATTATGATTTCAGCATGCCATGCTCATTCAGCTCACCAGCTTTACAGCTCTCAATCAATTTCTGGGGCATGCCAGACATTCTATTTTGGGGCAGGGTTCCTACAGCTGATGGTCTCACTCTGCATTTAGTCCACATCTCGAGCGTGTCCGGCTTGGGGTTGGATCCTTCTCACCTGGCCCGTATCTGGGAATGTTCTCATTCCAGGCTTGGCTTTATCTGCCTGCTATGCGACAGCAGCTCCTGGTGTAGAATTTAAGACTAGTGGTGAAGGGTGGAAAAAGTTACCTCCTTTGGCTCTAGTGTTCCACTATAACAGTTGGCCATTGACTTTAGTGGTTTCCCTAGCAAGGCACCTTCACCGCATTCTCCCCACGACTGCCTCTGGTTCACCTGGTTTCATTTAGGGCAGACAGGACAGGTGAGTGTCTTAGCAGTTGTTGCTCTCCTCGTGCACCTTGGATGCATGTATTGTTGCAGAGTTTTCTCGCAACCTTCCACAATGTTCCCACTAAAGGGTTTGAGTGAGAACCTCCCTCTAAATTGGAATATTTTCCACCTCCCTTTAACTGGGTTTTCCAAATTGCAGCTGCAGAGCCGTCACTAAATAAACTATCCCAAGCCTGGAGGGGAGGCTACCTAGGCCTTGGATCCCCAGAGATTTCCTCCTCATAGGGTTTTTTTTTCTCTCCTCCGTTGCCTCAGGTCATAACACTTAGCTTAGTGTTTCTTCTAGTTTCTTTAGGTAGGTTCCGTTGTTGGATGGAGGTGGAGAATGTTGTTCCATTCCCTCTCTCCTTAGGGGATCCCCTCCTCTCAAGGCTAACCATTACTATCATGCTACACAAACCTGGACAGTCATTATGTTATCCCACTGAACATCTCATTGCATTATCAAACTGCCTATGCTTCTCTACTACTACGTTACAGTTACTGCTCTTTTGTTACAGTTTCTGCCTGCTCATATGCTTCATGTTGCCTCCTTTTGGGGATGATACTACATTTCTTTGGGGGATTCCTAAGGTACCTTTAGCCATGGGAACCATCCCATTGCACCTCTAGGGGTGGAACCCTCTCCAAGAGTTCCTTGCTTCGTACCTCTGCAGGGTGGTAATTCCTCTGGAATAGAGGGTGCAAATGGCCACGACTAAAAACTGTAACAGTTACACAAGCATAACACTATACTAGCTACGTAGGTCAGTGAATTGAAAAGCTTTGCCTGTAGTTTTCTGGCCAAGCAGCCAGCCACTCCCACTTCCTGAGCTATATATAAGCAGTTCCTCTCAGCCTCACTGTGAAGCATTTTGTCTTTGCCCCACCATCCTCCCCTCCTCCTCCAGCGGCAGCACTCTCTCCTTAGGGGGATTTCTAAGGTACCTTTAGCCATGGGAACTATTCTGTTGCACCTCTAGGGGTGGAACCCTCTCTGAGAGTTCCTTGATTCATACCCCTACAGGGTGGTAATTCCTCTGGAATAGAGAGTGTGAATGGCCACAACCAAAAACTATGAGTTACACAAGCATTACACGATACTGGCTGTATAGGTCAGTGAAATGATAAACATGTGTGAGAGAGTAGAAAGCTGAAACGGATACCAATATGCAAGGAATTTCTTTTTATATGACTTATAATCCAGCATATGAGGAGATGAAAAGCACTATAAGAAAACAATGGGATGTACTACATGCAGAACTATGGCTCCAACCAGTTATAGAAAGTCGCCCCAAGTTTGGTTATAAAAGAGTATGCAATTTGAAGGATACGTAAATAGAAACTTTGTACAAGGAGGACAAAACATAAATAAGACTGGAGCGGATGCCCCCCTCCCCCAAAGGAAACTACAAGTGCAGTAATTGTGCACAGTGCAGTAGCACCAGAAATACCAAGATTTGTCACCAACCTAGGTTTGGAAAAAAGTACAATGTTAATGACTTTATCAATTGGAATGCAAAGAATGTTATATATATGTTAACATGCCTTGTGGCATGGTGTACATTGGACAGACAAAGTGAGCATTAACAACTCAAATTAGCGAACACAAAACTGTTATCAGTCCAAGAAATTTAAATTATGCAATGGCTAAACATTCTCTTGGAGCAGGTCATGGTTCTCCCGCTTCATTAAGACATTTGAGCATATAGTAGAATGCATGAAAGTCCCAATTAGAGGGGGTGATGTCCAGAGGATCATGTTACAAAAAGAAGCCTTCTGGATCCACAAACTAAATACTCTGTTCCCACAGGACTTAAACAAAGACAATGGTTTCAACAGTGATTTATAATACATGGACATTGTGGACTTCCAATAGTTCATGTTTAAGTTTGACAAATGTCTGAATAAGTATATGCCTTATTTGTTGACAGGTTCCATGGTCTTGTTACATTTTTCTACCATTTCAAATTTTCTTTAATTATTATTATAAGGCAATGTTTTTTATGCACTAATGTCACATTTGTTTATTATCACAAATGGTAGTTTGGGACACATTTATTTTGAGCAAATTCATAAAAGCAGAAGCTCTCCTTTAACCAGGTTGCCAATTCTTATGGCATCAAATGCCTCCAAGTGGTATTCGATCGAAACAGCAACGTTTCAATGGTGAAACCCATTACAGAGACAATTTTGACAGGATTAGAAATTGTCGCTGTAATGGTCTACTGACAAAATTTCACCACTTCACAAGTGTGTCCCCCTGCTTTGAACAAACTCTGACTCGGAGTTTGTTATCTTTAGATTCACAGGGTGGTCTGCCCCCTACATGAGAGGAGGTGAGGGGTAGCCCCATACAAAAAAACGCTCAATGTCTGACAAGTGAAATTTCACCTGTCAACATTGGGGATTTCACCAAACTGCATTTTGACAACTTTGTTGTTGATGTGGCTTGGTGGAACCAAAGGAGATGAATGAGGATACATTTTCGCTATGTACAACAATAAGCCAACCCTGAAGAAGGAGTCAACTGACTCTGAAATGTCAGTATGTATCACACCTTGGAGGTAAGGTTACCTGTCACTGGGTAACAGCAGAGGAATCGCTGCCTTAGCTTGAGGAGGGAATAAGGAGATCCAAGTGACTTAAATGTTGGGATGCCACTTGCAATCAAACCAGCGTGTACCCCAGTACCCATCTAACTAGCCCCAGCAGTTGTAAAAGAAGAGAAATTGTACCCCTAACCAGTGGCAGAAAATGGGAAATGAGGTATCAGGGTGGTAGCAGTGGACACACTATCAGCAATGACCATCTAAATCATATAGGATTATGCAACTGAACTGCAAAGATTGAATGCACACCAATGCTGTAAAGTGGCTGCCTTCTTTAAATCATTCTGACTGTTCAAATTTTTGAGTTTCTTCAAGAGGCTGTTAAAAATAAGATGACATTGTCCTTATGAAGTTGTAAATAAATGTTATCACTCTTATGAAGCACTAGTTTGTGGTTTGTTGGCTTGCCACAGGAATGAAGAATAAAATGTGTTTTAATAAGGCTAGCTATGAAATGGGAAACATTAATTTATTCATCTGAGTTCATATAGATGGCTTCATTGCTGGTACAGCTAATTTTAACTTGTAATTCCCTGCTGTTGTGCACCAGAACATTTCTGGCTTTTGTCACTCATATGAAGCACTAGTTTTGTGTTTGTTGGTTTGCCACAGGAATGAAGAATAAAATGTGTGTTTTAATAAATCTGGCTATGAAATGGAAAAAATATATTTGTTCCTCTGAATTCATGTAGACAGCTTCGCTGTTGGTGCTGCTAATTTCAACTAGCAATTCCCGGCTATTGCTTACCAGAACATCTCTGATTCACACAAACAGAGTTTTTGAGCACAACAAAGTTCCTTCCAATATTTGCATAAACACATCCAATGAATTGGTATTCCATTTACTCCAGTTTGGATGATAATGACCATACACTCCAGGACATCTTAATTGATATTAGTAAACATTGGTTCTGTCCTTGCAGCTAATTTCCCCAAACCTCAAATATACAGTATGTATGTGTACGTACAGTCAAAGAAAAGATGTTGCATAGTTTCTGCTTAGTTTGGAGGTCTGGAGCATCATCTTTGCTGTAATGTTTAGGTGTTCTTGGTTTCCTTTTACATTTAATTTATTTTTGCAACATGACCACACCATATGCCACATTTTGGGAGGTATTCTCCTCTCTGTGAGTTGATGAAGTAAACTAGAATGTACACCAGGGGCCACATCAATAAATACAGATGGTACATACTGTAGAAGTTAGTGGCATGAATAGAGATAGAAATAGACCTCCTAGTCATATCTCTAAGTGAGGTGAAAGTAACACCTTACATTGAAAGTTTTGAAAAGAATTCCTTCATATAATGTACAATAACCACATAATTTGCCCACAGGTAATAAGTCATGCAATAACAACATTTGAAAGACTGCTTATTGAGGAGACAGAAAAAAATATTCAATCAAACATTGCCTAACAATTATAAGAACTTAAATCAAGTTGGGATTGTAGCATTGGGGGAAATGGAGAACATACAGGGAGTTATGATAAAGAATTTGGACAAAGGGGGCAATATAGTAATAATGAAAGAGGAAACCTATATGCAAAAATTGCATAGAATTATTATTTGATCAACATAATTATCTTAAATTGAAGGGGGATCAACATGTTTTCAGGGGGAACTGTGGGAATTTGTTGAAATAGCTATGAAATGTGGTTGGATCACAAAAAGGTAGCAGAATTTATTTAAAGTAGATCACCCTGTAATACCTACTTTCTTAATTCTGCCAAAAACACACAAACATTTTGCAGACCCACCAGGAAGATCCACAGTGGCAGGCGTTGGGTCCCTAACACAAAATCTTTGTATGTTCATTGATAGCTTCCTGTAGTTGCATGTTCTACCTCTTAAATCATACATGAGCGATAGTATGGATCTTAATGGCAAATACAATGATAATATCTGGGATCAAAATTACAGCTGGGTCACCATTTTTTATTTATGTATTTGTTTAAAATGTCAGTAACCAGGATAAGCACACGAATACAGGCTCATTTCCAGGTTCGACCCAGGGGAACAAGCAAAATGAGAGTAATGAGCAGGATAAATTAAAACACTATACAGTTAGTGATTACAGGGCATACTATGAGATTGGAATAATAAGCAAAGCTAGGGAAACATACAATACAGTAAGACTACTAAGCATACATGTTGATATGAAGGCAGACAGAGCAACTTAAAATAAAGAGTTCATAGAGCGTCCATGGTGCAAAACTTGAAACTGGACTTGGGCTAGTAATAATGGGAAGAGAAGAGAGGTTAGCTACATTGGTAGGAAATAAGCCCACAGGTAAGTTTGGGCAAGTATTATGGGAAAGCAGCAGGCACTGAAGGTGGGGAGGAAGAGATAAAGTAGAGGGGTAAAAAGGGTGGGAGCATGAGGGATATAGAGAGGGTGGATGTGTTGCTTGAATCAAGGGAAAGTGAAGATGTTATGGAGATGTGAGGTAGAAGGTTCCAAAGGGAGGGAGGCCTGTACTAGAAAGCAGCTTGACTGGTAGAGGTGTGGGGAAGGGGCAGGGAGAAGGAGTGAGGGGCCCTGGATCATAAGTCATAGGAGGAGGGGGTAGCTGCTGGTAACAGCATGGAGGAGAGGTGGGGGAAGTTGACCAAACCAGAATTTTGCTGTGAAAGATAGGCAGTGGGTAGAGTACCTGAAGGATAGTGGGAGGAAGGAGTGATAGGAGTAAACTTTACTGTGGTAGATGAGAGTGAGGACACTGGTGGCTAATCTATAGAATGCATTCAAGACCCTGTTGAGTTTAAAGAGTGAGGAAGCTGAAGCAGATCCTTAGGTCACATTCACACATTCAGATATCGATAAGATAATTTTAGAGATTAATTTGTGGCATATAGGGAGGGAGATGCAGAATTGTTTCATTATAGTAGTCCTAGTTTTGGATGGAGCTTGGAGCATATGGAGTAGATGTGGATGATGAAGTCTAGATGGTTGGACAACCAGACCCCAAGGTATTTGAATTTGGACATGTAATCAAGTGGGGTGTTATGCAAGGTGGTAAACATCGGAGGAGATGAGATTCTGGCTAGCTTTTGAATGGTGCTGAAATGCATAGCAACAGTATTTTTTGTGTGCTTACCCTTAGGTGGTTAGCCTGAAACCACGACAGCACTTTATTTTTATTTAAGTTTTGCTGGAGCACAGTGTCAATGATGGCTGGGGAGGGACCTGAGGTAAATAAGATGGAGTCATCCACATACATATGGAAGAAGGAGTTGGTGCACACTGAAGGGTGATTATTAATAAACACTGACAAAAGGATGAGGCCCAAGAAGAACACTTGAGAGATCCCAGCACAGACTGGGAGGGGATGTGAAAAGGCGTTACCCACCTGTGCTGATTGCTGTTTATTGAAAAGATAGAGGTGAACCATCTGACTGCAGAGGGGCCAACCCCATGGAATAAAGCTTATTTAGCAGGAGAGGTGGGAAACAGAGTCAAAAGCTTTGGCCTGGTCCAGGAACATTGCTGCAGTAATGTGACCCTTGTCCATTGTGGTTAAAACATGAAATGTAACCCAAAGTAAGGAAGATATGGTTGAGTGATGTTTTCTAAACCCAGACTAGAAGGTGGAAAGACTACCAATGAAGGTCAAGAAATCAGACAGTCTTGTATGTACAAGAGCTTCCTGCATTTTGACAAAGACAGGAAGGAAGGAGACTGGTTTGACATTTCCTGGAATAGAAGAATCATCACATTTATGGAGGTGCAGCACTTTGGTGAGCTTCCAGGCCTATGGTACTGTGCTAGAGGAAAAGGAAAGATTTAGAAGGTGAGCCAGGGGAGCGGTGATCACAGGAGCTGATAGACGGAGGATCATTGGATGGATACTGTCTGGGCTGGATTTGCTAGGGTTTAGGAAGTTGAGTGCATGCAGCCTATATGCCTTCATCAGACATAACCTAGGCTTACAAACCATAAGCAGTCTTTTAAGAGATTGAGATGAGATCCATAAACAATTTGTGATTAATGCCATATAATTTGCACTGACTCACAATTTCTTTACTTTTAATAATGAATTCTTTTTTACAGATCTGCGGGATGGCAATGGGGGCAGTTTTTGCCCTATCATATGCAAATTTGTTTATGGGACATTTTGAAGACAGATTCATTTATGATGCTAATGTTAACAACTATCTGGACCATATTGTCACATGGTTCAGATTTATAGATGACATAGTAGTCATCTGGTCAGGTGACACTCTCACAATACCTGCATTCATACAGTATTTGAATAGTAATACATAGATACATATATACATAGACAGTGTCGGCAGATAAGGGCCTATGGCCCACCCAGTCTGCCCATTTGAGCTTGTAAGTTCAGTTTATGTTTTCCTAGAAGTCTGTTGCCCCTTACCCCTGACCTCCAGAATTCCTTTATGTCTATCCCATGCATTCTTAAATCCCATGATTGTTTCAGCCCCCACCACTTCCTCTGGCAGTGTGTTCCACACCCGTTCTGTGAAGAAATTCTTCCTCATGTTTCCTCTGAATCATCCTCCCTCCAACTTCATTCCATGCCCTCTAGTCCTGGAACATCTTTTTCACTTAAAAATAGTGTATTCCTGCACCCTGTTCCTCCCTGTAAGATACTTGTATGTCTCTATCATATCCCCTCTCTCCCTCCTCTCCTCCAGGGAATACATGTTCAGTTCCTTCAACCTGTCTTCATAGGACTTGTGATGCAATCCAGGCACCATCTTTGTTGCCCTCCTCCGAACCTTCTCTACCCTGTCTATGTCCTTACATAGTATGGTCTCCAGAACTGTACACTGTACTCCAGGTGGGGCCTCACTAGTGTCTTGTATAGCGGAATTACGACCTCCCTTTTCCTGCTGGTGATGCCCCTGCCTATACATCCCAGCATCCTATTTGCTTTACCTGCTGCCTTGTCACACTATTTCCCTACCTTGAGGTCATCAGGGATGATAACCCCAAGATCCCTTTCCTGCTTGATGCATGCTATATCCTCACCCCCAACTGATATATTGTGCCAGGGTTTTTGTGCCCCATAATGATATGGGTTTAACCTTTACTTATGAAACAGACAAACACAGCATCACGTTCTTGGATCTTGTACTTACAGGTACTCCTGGACAGGAGATTAGCACAGCAGGATTTAGAAAGGAAACTGCAGCTAATACTATCTTGCATATAAACAGTGCATACCCAAGGAAGCTGGTCTCCTCTATACTAGATGGAGAACGTATATGATTAAAAAAGCATTGCTCAAATGAATCATATTTTTAGAACAAGTGAGATCCCCGAGATCTAGATTGCTAGCTAGAGGCTTTTCTGAAAAAGTCTCAGATAAGGCACTGGAAAAAGTAAATGCATTAAATAGATGTGACCTTTTGATACCCACGAAGAAAAAAGGGAGGGGAGAGGATGGTAACCAGGAGTCAACAACCTAAGAAGTAGTCACCTTTGTGACTGAACTTAACCCTGTGGCAGGTAGGGTGGGGTATTGTCCATATATTATGGCCCATTTTACTCACTAACCCTATTTTAAAGGAACAGATAGCACAGAAACCAAGAGTCACATTTAGTAAAGGTAAAAGCATTGGGGACAGAATCACATATAGTGAGACAGGTGTACCTGCCTAAGCTTTCCATTTACAATGCAGAGGCTGGTATCTCTGCAGATTCCTGTATAGATAGACCTCACCTTTCAGAATTCATTTGTTACCCCCAAGAAAATTGGGGGATGGCCCCTCAGGGGTCTATTTGTGATTTTGTATGTTGTGGGACCTCCTGGCCCCATAACTCTGCCGTCATTTTCTACATTTATTGCTATGCCAAGTTAGCTGTAACAACTTAGAAAATACAAAATGGCCACCAGAAACATAGAATTTGACGGCAGATAAGGACCGCTTGGCCCACCCAGTCTGCCCATTTCCCTACCTGATGGATAAGCTGCAGATTCTAGTTAACCAGCAGCCTACTTCTTCCTACCCCCACCCCCTAGAATTGCCTTATGACTGTCCCATGCATGCTTGAATTCCACCACTGTTTTTGACTCCACAACCTCCTCTGGAAGGCTGTTCAATGCATCCACAACCCTCTCTGTGAAAAAATACTTCCTTAAATTACCACTGAGCCGCCCCCCTTCTATCTTCAAATTGTGCCCCCTTGTTCTTGCACACCTCTTTTTTTGAAAGATGCTACCCTCTTGGACTTTGTTGATTCCCTTGAGGTACTTGAAAGTTTCTATCATGTCCCACCTCTCCCTCCTTTCCTTGAGGCTATACGTATTAAGCTTCTTAAGTCTCACTTCATATGTCTTCCGGTGCAGACCCTGCACCATTTTAGTTGCCCTCCTCTGGACAGCTTCCATCCTATCTATGTCTTTGCGGAGATTGGGTCTCCAGAACTGCACGCACTACTCCAGATGTGGTCTCACCGGCTGTCTGTACAGAGGATAATAACTTCTTGTTTTCTGCTGGTGATGCCTCTCCTATGCATCCCAGTATCCCCAGCCCTTCTTGCTGCCCTCTCACATTGCTTGCCCACCTTTAGGTCATCTGATATGACTATCCCCAGGTCCCTTTCCATTTTTGTTGTTGTTAGTATCTCACCCCCATTGTGTACTCTTCCCTGGGTTTTGTTTCCCAGGTGCATTACCTGCACTTCTTAGCATTGAATCTAAGCTGCCATACATTTGACCATTCCTCTAACCTTGCCAAGTCCCTTCTCATCCTTTCCACCCCACCTTGTGCATCAACTCTGTTGCAGATCTTTGTGTCATCTGCAAGAGACATCACTTTCCTTCCAGTCCCTCTGCAATGTCACTTATAAAGACATTGAAGGGACCGATCTAATACTGAACCCTGTGGTACCCACTGCTAACCCCCTTTTTCAAGTGGACTCCATTTACTATTACTCTCTGTGTCCTATTCTCCAGCCAATTCTTTACCCAGGCTGTCATCTTGGGACCCACTCCCAGGCTGGCTAACTTGTATAATAATCTTATGTGTGAGACTGTGTCAAATGCCTTGCTAAAGTCTAGGTAGGCCATGTCCACAGCCCCTCCCTGATCTACTACTTTGGTCACCCAGTCAAAGAAATCTATCAGATTTGTCTGGCATGACCTTCCCGCTGTGAATCCATGCTGCCTTGGGTCCTGTGCCCCTCTGGCCTCTAGATACGCAACAATTCTTTCCTTCAGAAGTGATTCCATCATTTTCCCTACCACTGAGGTTAAACTAACAGGTCTGTAATTTCCTGCTTCTGCCTTGCTCCCACTTTTGTGAAGGGGAATCACATCTGCACTCCTCCAGTCCTCAGGTACCACCCCATCCTCCCATGATTTGTTAAAGAGGGTAGTCAGTGGTGTCACTAGTTCTTTCCTTAGTTCTTTTAGAATTCTGGGATGAATTCCATCAGGCCCCATTGCTTTATCCACCTTCAGTTTTAAGAGGTCTTTCAGAACTCTTTCTTCTGTAAATGGACTGGTATCAACTTCTGTATCCAGAGTGTTTCTACTGTTTGTTTTAGGTACCTCCCCCTCTTCCTTTGTAAATACTGAGCAAAAATATTTGTTTAGTATCTCTGCCTTTTCACAGTCACCCTCTGCCCACCCTCCCTCCCTTTATTAAGCCTCACTATACCTCCTTGTCTTCCTTTGCTCCCTGATGTACCTATAAAGGTTTTATCCCCCTTCTTAACTGAGTTGGCTATCTTTTCCTCGGTTTGAGCCTTTGCTGTTCTGACTGCCTTTCCAGCTTCCCTTTGCTTTAACTGATACAGTTCTCTGTCCTGTTCCTTCTGTGAGTCCTTGTACTTCCTGAATGCTTTCTTTTTCTCTTGAACCTTCACTGCCACTTCCTTTGAGAACCATAGTGGTTTCTTACCTCGTTTCATTTTGTTTATTTGCTTTACACAAAGGCTTGTTACCTCTGTGATGGCAGTTTTATTATTCCCATTGTTCTTCCACCCTCCTTCCTGCCCATTTGCCAGTGCATTCCTTAGGCACTCACCCATTTTAGCAAAGTCAGCCCTCCTAAAATCCAGTACTTTGTCTTTGTAGTGGCTTGACTCTATTGCTGTGTTTATTGTGAACCATACTGTTCGATGTCGCTAGTTCCCAGATGGCTACCCACTTCTACATCTGTGATCCTCTTCATCTCCATTTGAGAGACCAGGTCTAAGATTGCTCCCTCTTGAGTGGGCTCAAATACTAGTTGTCTAAGACATGCCCCCTGTAGGGCATCCAGAATAACCCACTCTTAGAAGTGGCTGCTGCAACTGCACTCCAGTTAACATCTGGCATATTCAGATCACCCATCAGCAATATCTCCCCTTTATCTGCCATTCTAAGTATACTTTCTATCATTTCCTTGTCCATTTCCTCCCCCTGAGAGGGGGGTCTGTATACAACCCCTGTGCGATTGTGGTGCCATTGTCTGCCTCCAAATTGACCCACAGTGCTTCTTCTCCTCCCTGTTTACCCTTTTGTTTTGTTGCTTTGATTTCTTCTCTTATGTAGAGAGCTACTCCTCCTCCTCCTCTTTTACCCTCCCTGTCCCTCCTGTAGATAGTGTATCCTGGTATGTTTACCTCCCAGTCATGGTTCTGTGTGTGCCATGTTTCTGCGACTGCCACAATATCCAGATCTTCCTCCTCCATCAAGACCACTAATTCAGGAAGCTTGTTACCCAGACTACGGGCATTGGTACTCATTGCTCTCCATTTTTGATGGCTTTACCTTCTGTAGCGCAACCCCACTGACCTTTCTACCTTGGTCTTTTCTCATTTAGTACCCTGTTTTGTAGGGGAGGCTGGGATTTCCTTCTGCTTATCAGTGCCTCCCCTTGACTAGTTTAAAGGCTTGCCAATGAAGCATTTAAACCGATTGCTCAAAAGACTTGTTCCTTCCTGGACAGATGCAGACCATCCTGCCAGTATAGGCTGGTGTCCTCAGGTGGAACCCCAGTCCCCAATGAAGCCAAACCCTGTGCTCACACCATTTTTTTAACCATTTGTTAAACTGCATGGTGCAAAGTACCTCGCCTCACTCATGCCACTGACAGGCAGCACCTCTGAGAAGGATACTGTATGTGCTACTTGTCTTAAGCCCCTCCCCAACTCTACAAAGTCCTTCTGCACTGCTCTAATCTCATGATGAGCCAAGTCATTTGTCCCTAGGTGGACAATGATGTCCAGCTCAGACTCCCGTGCAACTGTTCTCGTGATCCTAAGGATGCGCTTCCTGTCCCTCCAAGCCATGGCACCAGGCAGGCACCTTACTTCAGTTTTCCCTGCTCCCCTCATTTCTATCCCCCTAATAATTGAGTCCCCCACCAGGAGCTGCTTTCTTTCCCTGTGGTGCACCCTCCTTAGTCTCCTCTGCGGGTGCATTCATAGGGGAATTATGCTCCCCCAGAATGGTGTATGGATTGTGGAGTGTAACAACTGACTGGGTGTGCCTCTGTTCCACCACCCTTACCCTCCCTGAGCCCAATGTGGTCCAACTGCTGTGCTTTCTTCGCAACCTCTGAGGTAGTGGTGGTGGCTGTGGTGCTCCCTGGATGGGGGAGGTTCTCTTCCACTGTGCAGTGCGGCCTGAAGATGGGCAACTTCCTCCCTCAGGGCAGATAGTTGTCTGCAAACAGGGCAGCATCTCAGCCTCCAGAAAGACACCCAGAAGACTGCTGCCCCACAGCCATTACATTGTACTACTCCCCACATAACTGTCTACCTTGTTTAGTTTTTTTTGTGTTTGTGTGTGTGTGTGTGTGTGATTGGTGCGTTATATAGAAATATATGTATTTATATAATGTGTATGCTTATATTGTCAGTGCAGTGTGCTAGACAGGATATGACAGTGATGTGTACCTTGCCCTCTTGAGGAAAAGATGTCAGAACCCCAGGTATAACTGAACTATTTCCAGGAGTGGGTGGGGTGAGGGGTGGGAAGGGGTTGGGCCTAAACTGTGCCCTCACGAAACTATCAGCTAAACGCTCTGACCTACCAATGCGATGAGTGCCTTCCTGTCAGCAAGATGCCATACACGACAATTTGTAATACTGTTTCAAACCAATTTGCCAGAGACAATACCCTGCTAATCAAACAGAGAAAAATCCAAACATCCAAGTCAGACACAGGTAAACCTCCCCAGCCCCAAAAGAGCCTGGTGACTTGTGCTCTGAAAACAGTCAGCCCCAAAACACGTCAGCTGTGCAGAAGGGCAGACACAGAAAACAGTATTTAGCCTATGTGGGTTTAAACTCTTCCTGCACTGAAAACCTTAACACTTGTAACACAAGTAAAGCAAACTCCACCTCCCTCTGTTGATTGAAAGACTGCCTTTTCTGATAATTCTAAGTTGCTTATTTCACCCTTCAGTTAGAAGTATCCTCCACCTGAAGAATATTAACTTTCCTAAGGAATCCAATATGGCCACCATATTGCTAGTGAATACCTGATTTCCAAATAACTAGCTTCCAAGATACCCATTATCAATGATTAATGAACATCTATATATTGAACATTTATTCATGAACATTTATGACATCTGTATATTGCTTTGAGGCTCCCTGTTAGACACAGGACCAAATGCACACATTAATACTACATAAAACAATTGAATTCATGAGGCAATTTACTGATAAAATAGTTTGAAGTACGTACAGCAATGCTTAAAATCTAAATGTTGTATGTGCTGATTTGTTGTTTAGAATTAAGTCATTTTATCAACAATTTGACCCAAGATAATGAATATTTTGGGTCAACAGTACACCTTGGTTGTAATGTCCAGTTTTGAAGTCATTATATTGGAGTCCACTCTGGACCTGAATTGTCACATTCACTCCCGAAGCTTGAAGATTCATCTGCAGAAGTTTGTTTATTGGCTGCCAATGTGTCATTTTCAGTGTCATCATCTCCTGTACAGTCAGTCATAGGCGCTGTGGCTGAAGGTTTTTGTTTGGTCTTCTGTGTGTGTCTTTGAGGTGCTGACTCACCTTCATCATCTGCCTCATCTCCATCAGCTGCATATCATTAGCCAACTAACCTTCCACCCTTTCTTCTATGATGTAGGATGTCAGGTAACTGAAACCCAGTGAGCCACACAGGTTTCAGCATTTCATCCTCTGATTTCCATCCTGACAAACAAGGGCCAATTTGGGGGGTTTCTGGCTCTGTGCAGTGGCGACAATGGTAGGCTATGAGATTTACTCTCTTTATGTGCTGACATAGGCTCACTGGGTCTGGTAGAATCATTTGCGTAGTTTTCACTTTCAGGTTATTGTATTGCCTTACGCATGTGTCTACCAGATCCTCTCCTCCTGTACCATTGTACACGCAGTGTTGAATGAAGGTCTTGACATTTTGTTAAGTGTCTTGTGAAGCATATGTGCTTTCTCCAAGCACTGAAAGGAGATTAATTCTTTCTTTGATCCCATGTGAATGTTGAAAGACTACTTTCTTTGATACCTTGTAGAAGTAACTCGCTGCAACACATCCAGAGACAGCGTGGTATGCTGGAAAATTGAGACTTGCAGCGTATCCAGTGTGATCGTATATAGATCCTGTGTTTACAAGCAGTCCATTTGGAGCATCCATGGTGAATCTGGAAGGGTCTTTTTGAAAACGTAAACCATCAGGACGAGGATGTCTGTATCTTTGGCTGGGATGACAACTGGGCCTTTCACAAGAGCACAGTGCAGCACTATCCTCAAATATGCCTCCTCATGGTTGCAGAAAAACAGGAATTCTTCTGAATCTGGGTATACAGTATACGTGTTTCTGCCATTGCTGATAGTAAGCAGGTATCATAAGTTTCTTCTCACATCCTCTTGTCTAACATACTCATTGAAGTGCTGTATGAGATCTCTTTTGTTGTTGTTGTAGTGAAGGTACTGCTGACACACCTTTCCCTGTGGCATCCCTTGCAAATCTGATCCCATGTGAAGTTGCATTCCTCCTGTTCCTACCGCTTGTTCAGCTCATTCATGCTGTTTCACCAAAAACTCCTGATCATCCTTATAATTATCAAAAACGATGATGACTTCAGCTGTGTTTGCTGTAGATGGAGGTGTGAATGTGACAAGAAGTGCTTTCCAAAGGCTGTCCTATGTACACTGTGCACTAACTGCTCTGACCATCACCATGGCATCGTTTATGTACACGGAGCATAACAGAGGAGGGAAAGAACTTCAAGCTTCTGCTTCATCGATGAGATCATTTCTTAAGACATGTTTGGTATTAGGTTTGTAGAGATTTCCATTTGGAGTTGCTATTGCAAGAGGATATATTGTGAGCAGATGGGAAAATGCATCTTTCTTGTCAGGGCACTTTGCACCAATGATACCGAGAGCCTGACAGTCTTCTTTCAAAACTGATTCCACTTTGGGTTTATTTTTCTTCTTGTCCATTCCCATGGAAATTCTGCTGCATTTAATGGGCTTGAAGAAACCAACTTTCCTTGATAGGAGGCGGTCATTTATAAATGCACTCAACATGACTTACCCTGTAGCCCTTGCCTTCAAAAGGCCCTCTACTGTTGCTGGTGGCATTTCAATGCCCATTGTGATGTGTCATGCTACACCCTGATATGGATCTGAATATGTGTGAAGTTTCTTCGCTAGCTCTTTCACTTGACCATCATGTTTCTTCATGGCACCATATGTCAACTCATTGTGTGTGGCTGATGATTTCAGAAACATCTTCTCCTTCAGTGACAAACTAATTTTAGTGAGCTTGTGGGAATTAAAAACAAAGTCACCACAGCTTCCTCAGACATACTGTAACTGCATCTCATGGGTCCACCCCTCACCTTGACCTCTCTGTTGATTGAGACCTCAGTCACTTGGTCACCAGGTAGCATGGAGAATGCCTCACTAGATAGACTAGCCCCAATGCCATATTCCTGCAGTCTGTTGTATGTGCTCTCATAGATGGTTTTCAGATTGATGAGGTCTACATGATGTCATGTCAAATACTGAGAATAGTTGGGGTTTTTTTTGTTTGTTTTTTGCACTTGCCCGGGTCCCATGGCTTTCAAAGGAGGCCTCGTACCCCTTCCTACTCCGTCCACCTGGGCTATTCAAGAATACCTCTACCCCTGCTTCATTGTGCTCTGGGGGGCTGGGGTTGTATGTGATTTTTTTCCCTCCAGTTTTTCTCCCCTTGCCACCCTAGAATGCCAGCACACAGGACATATGGCCTGGCAAATGATGTGCTGATGCATGCTGTTGCCAAGCACCCAGTGCCTCCTCCTCCTCCACAGCTCCAGAAAGCCACCATTGTCCCTGTAAGCCCATGCTTCTATCAGCCCCCAAGAATGTCGGTTGCACGAGACACCCCTGGTAACCCATCCCTGGTGAAGGAGAGCATCCAGTGGGACGCTCGATCCTCCACCCCCCGGCAAGTCCCCAACAACCCTGAGTTAATTCCTGAAACTGGGTTGCCAGCATAGCGCAAGGTGGGGCACCAGCACCTCAACCCTAAGTGCCACTGAGCTGGCTAAATACCGAGAGTAGTTTTGATGGTTGAATGCAAACAGTAAAGGTAGATTATCTTGCTGAGCCTACAGATGCAAGTTCAGATTCTTGTCTCTGTATGTGGTGACCTGGGTGAGAAGAGAGCTGGTGTTACCAATTTAGCCCATCACCCACTGTCCCATGGTGCCAGAGATTTCCAGCATGCATGACTGCACTTCAGGGAAAGATTCATCCAGGAGGACAAGATTCAGGAAATTCTGGTGATACTGATCTTCTCACATTGATGAGCTTTTCTCATAGTCCATCAGTTAATGAGACATGAATCTTTGATCCCATGAACAGTAGGAGAGCCTCAAGGGACTGCTTATGTAACCTCATTGATCAGAACAGTGGCGTCCTTCCAAGGACTGGTCAACAGATCCATCTGCTATTATCCCCACCTGAACCCACCAGTCAAGAAAAGTACCATAGCACCGTATCACTTGTAGAGGATCTTCTGCCTCACCATCAGTTCATGACATCCTCCCATCAAATTAACCACTTTTTTATGTTTCTTCTTTCCACATTATTTGTGCAATCTTGTAGAAAACTGAATGATTGCTATGGCCGAAGATGTGGTCAATTTGTAGGTCATCTGTTAGGTCCATGAGAAAGTCAAGGTAATATTTGCAAACTGCATCATCTGGTTCACATGGTATAATGGGCAGGAAATCAGTTTCAGATTTAAAGGTAGTGGTCGATGTTGCTTTCTTACTGAAGGCTGTCCATGATCCTAGGACTGGAAGAGATTCATCTTCTCTGGAAGATTCTATGCTTGCTGCCAGAGCCCAAATATAATCTTTGCTCAAACGAAGATCAAGCTTGGTCCTTCTTTAATCCTCATCATAGGATAGGATGATTGGTGGGGGGTTTCTCTTTCCTGTTTTATAATCCACATAGTCAATAGGGTCTGAGCTCTCAAAGGTTTCCTGGACTTCTCTTGTTGAGCTGCTTGGAATGTTCTGTTCTTGTACTGGCAAATCACAGATGACAGCAGGACATGGAATTTGGGGTTTGTACATCATTGAGTTAATGTCATGTGTTGCTGAGTCTCCTGTTAATATCTGTTGCTTACCATCTGAGTTATCAGTTGTGACATGAGTTGGCTGTCCAGGCGGAATCCTGTGTGGTGCTTTTTTTTCTCAGATTTACTATCATGGGCCAATTTCTTGTTTTGTCTTCTGATGTCTGTGTAAGAAATACCAGCCTCGGAAAAATGTAGAAGATTGACTGCTTCTTTACTTCCGGTGAGATGATGAATGACCATTGACAGAACTATCAACTTTGGAGAATGTTCTCCGGTAATGAGGCATTGACAGTCATTAGTAATGGACCATATCTTGGTAGCTTGAATTTCTGTTGAGATGGTCACATAATATAGAGCATGAATTAGACAGTGGTGGATACATGGAACAGCCTTCCTGAGGAGGTCGTTGGGTCTAAAACAGTGGGGGAATTCAAACTTGCATGGGACAGACACAAGGCAATTATAGTGGAGGATTGCAGGAAGTAGGCTGTTGGTTAACTACAATCTGCAGCTTATCCAGTAGGTAGGGAAATGGGCAGACTGGGTGGGCCAAGTGGTCCTTATCTGCCATCAAAGTCTATGTTTCTATGTTTCTTAGAAGTGCTTCTAGAGAGAGCTATCACACTGAAGATTTCTGGAATGGGTTCATAATTATCAAGCTCTGAAAGCAAGTCTTTGTATGGCACAGGAAACTGTGGTAACTCAACGTGTCTATCTTTTAATTTCCAATTGATCATCTTTGCAAATGCCTTGGTGATGTCACTATCTCTCAACCCAGCTTCTCTCAAGGTTGCCAAAGAATAACCAAGTGGGTTTACTTTTGTCAAGTGAAGAATGAGAGGATTCCCAGGTATCCCTTTCCCCACAGTAAAACCTATCTCATCTCCAAATTCATTGCTGATAAGATTCTTCAGCTGAAATGTGTGATTTATTCCAGCATCTTGTTCGCATCCATGGAGCTCATTGAGGTTATGGAAATCCTCCAGTGACTCTGGAGTAAATAGCAACATTTCTGCTCAACAACCTTTCCTCTCACGATTTGAAGAAACTCAGCTTCAGCACTCTGTGTGAATGCTTTCCAATCCACCTGGTGTTTGTCTCTCTCGTTTGCCAATGTAGACAAAAGTGTTGTAACAACTTTGATGGTATTTGATGTCTGCAGCAAAGATGTCAACATTGGCTGTAGCGCCCTTCAAACGACTGGCTACACCAGACAAAAGAGCATTATTGGAATTTTCATTGTGTGACATGCGTTCGTGCAATGTAATCTTTCCATCTTCAAGTTCAACTCTTTGGAGTTTTTCTTCCATATTTCCTCTCTTTTTCCTTTTCTTATCACAGATGAAGCAGGTCTCATCCTTCTTAAATTCTAACGATTTCCTTTTACATCGATTAACATGTTCCGCTTCACTGCTACTGGACATCTGTGGGTCGGGTATGCCGGAGAATTCGGCTTCAGAGAATTGATCTGAAGAAAATTGTTTCATTGAGTTGGTGTTTAATTTCCTTTCACTAGTGAAATTTTAGTGACACCTTATATGAACAGGTAAGCCTGTTTCTCCAGGGCAAGGGGGAAGTTGGTCATGGATTTTATTCCATACGAGGTTGAAGTTCCTGGCGTACTTGGAAGTTGATTTTGTGACTGACCATTTCTCTGCAAAAGCCTTGATAGTATTAAGCCCATTCTTTCCTAATATTTGTTGCAGTTCTGTATCTCCAATTTGGTTCTCACAAAGAACACAGGTAGGCAAATCGGGTAGATTGAACAATCCAACAGGTACAGCTAGAGGGCTATCCATGTTTCTGAAACAGAAACAGGAACTAAAATTAAAAACTAGAAACTAGAAATACATACTAAACAGGCATACAACGTACATGAACATGTCACACAATCCTGTGAACAAAGTGGCAAATTCTCACAGAGTGGATGCAATTTTGGTCAACGGCACAAACAAGGAGAATGATGCGTTATGCATCATTTATTTATATTTATGCTATATTATATCAATTTAATATGTGTTTATATGAAATGTACTAATAATAAACTCCCTGTTCATGAATCATTGACAATCGGTATCTTGAAAGCTAAGGATTTGGAAATTATTAGTGAATCAAGTATTTACTAGCAATATGGTGGCCATATTGATTTTGGTAGCCATTTTGGATTTTCTAAGTTGTTTCATTCAACTTGGCATGGCAATAAATGTAGAAAATTACACATTTGAATTGTAAATCAGGCATTCTTAGGCCAAGCTATGGGGCTCAAAGGGCCCAGAATATCCAAAATCAGAAATAGGCCCCCTGACGGTCCATCCACCAGTTTTCTCGGAGGTAACAAGCAAATTCTGAAAGGTGAGGTCTATCTACACAAGAATCTGCAGTGATATCAACCTCTGCATTGTAAATCAAAAGATTGGACAGGTACACCTGTCTAAGTCATTTTATTCCAACATCAAACACCCAGTGAGGGAACAAGTGGCTTAAAAATAAGCCAAAAGGACTATTTAAATGTTGCTGATGTAATGTATGCCAATGTGCACATACAGGAAACACATTTGTGAAAGTAAGTCACTTGAAATCAATGACTTCTTTACCTGTACCATGCCTTTTGTTGTATACATATGCTGGTGTTCTTGTAATTATTATTATGTGGGTAGAACTATAAGACTAGTTAAACTACATGGATACAGGAACATGTCAAGGCAATTGTTAATTATAACATGCACAATGCACTAGGTGCACATTTTGCAGCAGCACATGATGGTAGACCTGATAATCTGAAATGCACTGTCCTGGAACAGGTGACTAGACATCCAAGAGGTGGAGCTAGGGTATGAACCCTGTTACAATGGGAAACTAAGTGGATTCTGATGTTCAAAAAGCAGTGCCAATAAATCTGCATGAAGATAGGTGATTTCACTCCATACTTGTATCAGTTACTTAATATCTAATTTTTCCTTTCTTTCAATTTTATAGATCTGTTGTTATCTACCATGAAAAATAGCCTTGGACCCCACAGATCTGACAAATTGCAAAGAGAATGCTGTGATTTCTGCAGCACATTGAGCACAGATTCAGTCAAATCCTGTGTTGGACAGTGGGTGGGGTAAGTAATTAAGTAAGTAAAATTGTGTTTTTATCTTGGTGACCAATTCCAGAGACTCTGGGCACCATTACAATTAAACAGGGCACAATAGATTTAAAACAAGCATAATAAAACATTACATACAGATATTCTCTAGTCAGATAAATAAAGCTTAAGAACTAATTAAAAACTGTCTCGGAAGGCTTGATTAAACAGATAAGTCTTTAGGTCCCCCTTAAATGGTCCCACTGTTTGAGCCTCCCAAAAGGATCTTGGCAGTGAACTCCAGAGGGCTGGGCCAGCCACCTCGAAGGAGTGATCCCCAGGTCTTCAGCCTGGCCCTCAGAATCACCAGGAGGCTCTCAGTGGAGGAGCAGAGGGAATGCAATGGGTTTGCTGGAGTTAGGAGGTCAAACAGGTAACCAGGGCCCAGTCCATATGGTGCCTTGCAGGTAAACAAGCCCATCTTGAAGAAAATCCTCCATCTGAGCAGCAGCCAATGCAGATACCACAAGACGAGGTCAAATGGCAGGTTTTTGGCAGATCCACCAGCAACCTGGCTGCTGTGTTCCTCACTAGCTGCAGCTGGTGGTGGGTCCATCCATTGAGCCTGAGGTATAGAGCATTGCAGTAGTCCAACCTGGAAGTCACAAAGGTGTGCACTAGTGATAGCAGGTCCTCATGTGGAATCAGGAATCTAATCTGGGTGACATTTCTTGGATGGTAAAACCCACTCTTGATGATGGATGACACCTGGGCTCCCATAGTCAGCCTGTCATCAAGAATGATGCCTATGTTTTTCACCCTGAGTCAGGCCAGCACTGGAGTGCAGCCCAGGATCAATCCTGTTGTCACTCTAGAGGCCTGCTCATCACACCAATGACCAGGCTCAATCACCAGTACTTCCATCTTGTCATGGTTAAGTCTCAGTCAGTTCAAGGACATCCCGTCCTGAATCTCAGACAGACATTTATTTAGCACATCAACAGCATTCCCAGTTCCAGGAGCAAATGATATATTCAGCTGGGTATCATCTGCAAAACAATAATGACCTAGACTGTACTGCCTATTGAGCTCCCCAAAGGGGCAGCATATACACCACAAGCAACATCAGCAAGAGGATCGAACCTTGAGGTACTCCACATGATGGGGGGCATCAAGGAGGAGGAGGAGGAGAAATTCCCCATCACTTTTCTCTGCCTCCTGTCTGTGAGATAGGACTCAAACCATTTGTTGACTGTTCCAGTGATTCCACAATACACTCTAAGGAGATCCAAAAGCTCAATGTGGTCCCAAGTGTCAAATGATGAGGAGAGATTGAGCAGAAAGAGAATTGACCAGTCTCCTCTAGCTCTTGCCCTTAGGAGGTATTCTGGACCAAAACTAATGTCATTTCTGTGCTATGCCTGGCTCTGAACCTGGACTGGAATGGCTCATAGATGTAGAAAGCCACAAGATCCACCTCGAGCTGCAGAGACACTATTTTCTCAACAGTCTTCCCTAGAAATGGGAGGTTGGAGATGGGTCTATAATTCACCAGGGTGTCAGGGTCGGGAGATGGTTTCTTCAGAAGGGGCCACACCAAAGCCTCCTTCAATGCATGGTGAAACACCCCTCTGAAAATAAACACCGGACAATCCTGGTGAACACTGGTCCAGTGGTTCTGACTCTCCCACTAGGAGATGGGTTGGATCAGGATCAAGCCCAAAAGTGGGCTGCAGCTTTGAAATCTCCTCAGCGACTTCAGCCACCTCAACCAGCTGAAACTCCTCCCAGACATACAGAATGCCTCTGCGTAAACCAGGCCTACCACTATGGGACACAGTTTTTCCCATTGGGGTGATCTCAACCCAAATGGAGGACACCCTGTCTGAGAAAAACAGAGCAAACTCCTCATATAAAGTGGTAGAAAATGCTTTTTTCAGCTGTAGACAGACTGGATGAAGCAGTCTATCCACAGTCTGAAAAAGGTGAACAGGTCTGTTCTTCCCAGCAGCAATCTCCCTGGACAGGAATTCTGCCTTCTTACGGTTGATTGCCCCCTGATAATCACTATAGTGACTTCTCAGGGCCAGTCTGTCCTCCAGAGACTGGGTCCTCTGCCAGCAAAACTCGAGCATCTGATCCCTGGTCTTCATTTCCCTGATAGCCCCATTGAACCATAGGGGCCTCAAGTGAGAGGACCTGGGTCATCTACAGACCAGAGCAATGACATCAACTGCCTTGGTAATGGCCTTATTATAGGTCATCACCACCTCACTTGTGCCAGCCGCACAAGCAGCGCCCATGCAAGAAAAATCCACCTCTGCCAATAGTCCCTCTGGGGACAGTCCCCTCAAAGGGCAGTAGGAGATCATCTCAACAGGGGAGGGACTCTCAGAGGGCCCCAAATGAGAATTTCACTGTGCAGTGATCGGACCAAATGACCTAGTCATTCTTGATGTTGGTGACCATAAGCCCCAGTGAGAAAACCAGGTCCAAGGAGTGGCCATGTTGGTGGGTCGGAGAGATAACTACCTGTGTCAAGCCCAGAGATTTCATCATCTGGTGGAGTTCATAACTGAATTGCAAGGATTTGTCATTGACCCAGGCATTGAAGTCCCCCAGAATTAACCATCTCAGAGACTTCCTTACCCTGTTGACAACAAAGACTGCTAACTCCTGCAGGAAGTCTTCATCCTGTCTAGGAGGATGATAGATCAGGAGAATCCCGCAGTCTGCACCTGGACCTCCATGCACAACCACACATTCAAATGACGAGGTTGATCCCACTGGGTGCACAGAGAAGCTCAAGTTGGATTTAAAGCAGATGGCCACTCCCATGCCCTTGAGTTCCCTCCTCTGGCAGTGCACCACCAAGTACCCGGCAGGGACCGATGCCTCCAAAGCTGGCCAGTGTCATCCCTCAACCAGGTCTTGGTAATGCAAGCCAGGTTGACTGAGGAGATCAAGATCACCATAACGGCGGTCTTGTTGCTCATCAACCTAGCATTGCATAGCGTTGCCCTAAGGGGACTGTCAGAGACTGCCGACCCTCTAGTTACCTCCCCACGTGGGCTGGTGGGAGCCCTGGGAACTGAAGCCAAGCAAACTGGGCCCCTCTAGAGTATCCATTTAACTCCAGGGCACCTCTTATTCTAGACTACCCTGATGCTGCTTTCCCCCTTTCTGCTAGCAAAACCCCATCACCAAGCCCTCCACCCCCTCACTATGCCCATCTCCTGGCATTATCTCAACACAGTGGCTGAGAGGGGGAAGTCCACAAAAAGATGGAGGCCATGCAGCAGGGAAGCTACATAGGCTATTCAGGGGGCCAAAGTCCTAAGCACATTCTCAATATTCCAGTCTCTCAAAACTAGATAAAACTTGATAAAATTAACCCTGATAGCGAACTGGTTTCTAATATTTAGCAACTTTGCCCACCAAAACTCTAGATTCAACAAGTAATTGTGCCTTTAAGCCCATTAATCACTTATCTCCCCCAAGCCCCCAGTTTACTAAGCCCAGTTAACCTTAGTGTGTCTATATATAACAATCTCCTTATAACTACATACCCCTACGTTTACTAAACAACTGCCCCCCCCAGACAACTGTTTATAAAGGGAAAAGAAAAATCAAATAAAAATAAAAAGCAAAGCAAGAGCACCTAATCACATGCTCACCTTCCACACACTGATACAGGCAGTTTTCCTATTAACAATTGTTCCACATTCATCCACTAATTACAAACCACCAGCCTTATAACTTTATTAAAAATGAGTATTTTCTTTTTGGAGAATCCCAACAATTTTAACTGCAGAGGTTAGTTATTAAATAACTTTAAAGTCAGTTTTCAGAATCCAATTATTTCCTTTTGGCCAGGAAACATACAGTGCTCTCACCACTTAAAAATGAGATAAGTATATAACTGAAATCACATGAATGGAGGGCTTTCACCACTTTCACCTACATTCAGATATAAGCAGGGCCACAGCGCTGTGTAATATAAGCACAAACCGAACTTCAGCTTTAAAGGAGGGGTGCTGTCCCCACCACTCCACGGCAGATCTCTCAGTGTCAGGAATTCCTTAGGCAAGTACCAAGTGTACACATACTGCCCCAAGTCAACGAATGAGGAAACACAATGCTCACAATCCAGATTTAGAAAAAGGTACCAGCAGGCAGCAAGCACTGACTACAGCACCCAAGATCATCCCGGTGTCAGCAATGGAGACCAACACAGATTGAATCATAGGTATAACGACATCATTTGGCACAGTGCCTAAGTTTGTCAGGGCTCAGTTCCATGACACAGTACAGTGAGCTGTCACCTCACCAGCGCCAGCTGACTATCTTCAGGCTCTCACCCTGCTGAACACCTCACAAGTTGTTTTCAGGCAATTCTAAATCATTTGACCACTCTGTTACTGCTTCTAACTTAAGTACCATCCCCCCTTTTTCTTATACATATGAGTGAATCTGTTTCCTTTCTTGAATCTATCTTATGGTAAAGTCCTCTCTCCCTTTCATATCATCCTCAGTTACTAATCCTGCCCCCCAACCATATCTACACAAAATAAAAAATAAAAAAACTATTTGATACTAACTCATTTATTGTAGCTCTGGCTGCTAAGTATCCTGACTAACACCTTCTTAAATCAACTTAGAGTTAAATTTAGAATCATTGCATAATTTGCCAGTATCCATTTTTTCACCCACCCTTTCTCTCTTTTCCCTTTTTTTGCTCAAAATCAAATTTTCCATAGTCCCCCCACCACCAACAACAAATGTCCATCTGTATCCTCCTTGGTACTGCTGTACTTTCAAGCTATTCCTTTAATGGTTTCTCTCCAACCTTCTGTCTTCTCTGTCCTATATAAAACCATAATGAAGATTTCTTATAAACCTTATGCAGTTATCGAGCTGAATAAAATATAGGAAAGCCTACTAAGGATTACTAAAATACATTGATGCCAGGATTGTTGTCATTGTAATCATAGGAGAAAATCTCAAAAGTTAATCTAATGTTTTTGATACATTTTGTATGATTGTATTAATTTGTTGATCACTTCTGAGTATGTATAACTTCAATGTTATTGTTTAAATATGGTGAATATCTGTTTCTCCTTAGACCCACCCCCTGACGAAGACCCTATTTTGGGTTGAAGCACTGGAGCTATAGGGTGCTTCTTTGGGCACTTCATGCAACAATAAATCCTTTTGCACTATTAAATTTGACCTGACCTTGCCTCCTCTGTGCATAAGTGCTATGTTTTCTTGTTCATTTCAGCCACTATGCACTAATGGAGGGGGGATACATGGAAAATGTGCGTACCCCACCCACGTAGCAGTGCACCCATGAACAGGTGCACACCAGTGGCATTCACAATCACCAGCCACCTGTCTGTGGTCCCATCCCTGCCCCCAGCATGCAGGACTCTGCAGGGTGGTGAGGGTGAGGTTGTGGGTCCGGCTGGACATCCAATTGGATGCCCGGACTGGGTCCCACATCGGATCATTTTCACGGCAGGGTGCACATGAATGGCACCCCACAGATGTCTGACTCTGGTGGCTGTGGCAGGTGAGGGAGGGCAATGCCACCAGCCCACCAATGGCACCAATCAGTGCAATGGGATGGGTGGGGGATTGAATGCTGGAGGGCCATCAGGGGGGGCCAGAGACTGCATCTGTGAGCCTGTGCTCCTGTGTGGGTTTAAGGGATCACCGGGTGGCAGCATGCAGCTGCACACTGCTGTGTGCTGGGGTGGGTGGGAAGCACCAGGCAGCCCTATGAAGAACCCCTGGAGGGTGGGTGGGCTATTTTCCCTGTAGCCTGGTGGGTCCCGAGGTGTGCATAGGGTGTTTACAGCAGGGTTCTCCCTGGGCACACCCTGCACCCCCCCTGCACACCCCTGTGGCCAGCATTAAACACCATAGTGCCTGGTGCATAGTGCCATTCTGCCCCTTGCCCACCTCCGGTGCATTGCTCCTCATGTGGCCAGGAGATTGGGCACATATGTGCTGCATGCCATCCTTACAGTATCGTGCATTGGGGGGAGCATATGGTGTGGATTGGTTGCACTCCCCAGATATGTGCGCATAGCCACTCCACCCCATTACTGCATTTGGCAATTAATGTGTAATCACGGAAGGCTGTATACACTGTATAGTCCTATGCAGCTCAATGGCTACCATTCCTCTCATCTCCCAACAGGAAGTCTACCATGCACTCATGTTCCTTAACCCAGCTAAAAATAACCCGGATGTCACTGACAGTCAACTCCTTTGTATTTCTGCCCCCTGTCACTCTCCTCTCCCTCACACACCTGCTAAATCTTTCCATCTCCACGGGCACAGTCCCTCTGGCCTGGAAAGTGACCAAGGTCCTGCAGCTCCATAAAGGTGGTGGCCCTTCCTCCCCTGGGAACTACTGCCCTATTTCTCTCCTCCCCTGCCTAGCCAAACTTCATGAGTCTCTTGTCTACTTTAGAATTGCCAGTTTACCTGCCCAAGTTGGCTTTAGGAAGTGCCATTCTATTACATCCTTCCTACTGCAGGTCATAGACTCCATCTTCTCAGTCATGAATCTGGGTCACATCAATGCTGCAATCTTCATCAATCTGGTAAAGGCTTCCACACAGTCCTTCTAGGCAAACTGCACTCAGTTGGCCTAGTGGTGCCAACAGTGAACTGGTTCAGTTCTTACCTCACAAACAGGTGTCAGTCAGGTAAATCCCTGTCATCTCCTTTTCCTGTTCTCACTTGGGTCACCCAAGGGTCCATCCTGGGCCTTATCCTTGTCTCTCTTTTCATCAATGACCTCCCCTCAGTTTGCTTGCATGCCCAGATCCACATGTACACTGTGTACACAGTCATCTACACCTCTGGCCCTTCAACACCTGACACGGAGGCCCCTGTCTAGCATGATTTTAACAATGTACTAAATTGGTTCCAGGCTGACCAACTGATGTTCAATACTAAGAAAATGATCTCTATGACCTTTGAAATGAGACTAAATCTTGCAACAACACTCTCAGCCCCCCTGTTTTCACCACTTCAGATGGCTCACCTCTTGAAGTTGTCTTAGCACTCAAATACTTTGGGGATTGGCTAGACAACAAGCTTGATTTCTCAATTCAAATAGGCATCATGCACTCCAAACTCCACCCAAAACTCAGTGAAATGTACCAAAACAAAGAATGTCTCTTTCTTTCTGTTCATGGAGAGTTGATTACCAAAACAATCCTCCCTGTGCTTGATCATGTAGATACTCTCTATGGAACTGCTCCTGCCTCTTCCCTTGCCAAACTAGACACCCTCCTTAATGCCTTTTTCCACATCACCACTAACTCTCCTTTTTGCACTTACCATTGCTTCTCTGCTCCTTTCTGTCTATCACTCCAGTCACTCACAGACATCAATCCCACTCCTTAATCTTCATTGCCAAATATTGGTTTACTTTTCCCCTCTATCTATCTTTCTGCCTGTCCTCTGCCTGTCCTTCCTCCTACCCACTCCACTCTTGGGAGTCCCAATCCTTCTTCTTCCCCTATACTTACTCTACTTCTGGTCAGTCTGCCTTCTCTATCTGCCTGCCTTTCCTCTGAAACCAACTTTCATCTACTCTGTTAAGTTACCTCTTTCCCAGCTTTCAAGTGCCTGCTCAGACGTACTCCTATTGCTACCTGCAACTGCCCCTAATTGTTTCCTTATTTTAGTTCTGACTTATCTGTGCTCAGGCTGTCTATTTATATGTATACTATTGTGGAGATCCTAGTCTACATGTATAACTGCACTGCGTGTGTGCTGAAACCCACACAGCACAGAGGCCACCACTACCTCATTTTCTCATTCTATACATAATTCCTGTTACCCAATCCACCAGGTTGCACCTGGAAATGAGCCATGGCTCAGTGTGCCTTTCCCATTTACAAAATAATTTAAATAAATAAATACAATAAACTCCCTCTCCTTACAAAGATGCAGCCATGTTGCAACCCCTTGTGACACCCATATTTCCTGAAGTCTCTCCATAGATACTAAAATGGGATGCATATTGTACTGAAAAACACAGTCCATAAAAAGAGACTACTGGGTGCAACGCAGCTAAACCTCTTTGGTTAATGGGCCAAAAAGCTATATTCCTCTTGATAGGACTCAGCCAATTACCCCAGAAAGCTCGAAAAAAAAAACTTAATAACTTAAGGGGTCATTTCTTGTGCAGTAAGAGGAGAAAAAGTCTGGCTGACATGAAGAAAAATAGGTACAAGGAAGGTTTTAATCAAATAAATCCTCTTTCTTTCTCTTAAAGTTCACCAATTCCAATTTGATACCTTCTGTTTGGCAATTCCCAGTTTATGGTCCCAGTTATGTTTTGCCAGGTCAACTGAACCAAATGTAATTCCCAGAATAGTCAGAGAATCAGACTGCAGTCAGATACTTCCAATTGTAGTAGGCAGATGAGTAATCAGACCTAACCTCCTGCCTTCAAATTTCCTCATGTTTAATGCACAAACTGAGCATACGCCAAAGAGTCCAATCCATTGTAAGGAATGGGTTACTAATTGCTCATCCTGAACCAAGAGGCACACATTGTCAGCATCAGCAATGATCTTGTAATGTACTGTGCCCTCAGGCCCAGATATTCAAAAGGGTTGCGCCATGCTCAATAGGGTTGCTCCAGCACAAGTCCGAAAATGCGACATTCTGCAATATTCAGCAGGAGGCAGATGCACCCCCCAAATCACGCTGAGCAATAGCACAATGACAATGAATGTATGTGCAACTGAAGGGGGAGGAACCATGCATAAATGCTGCAGTGCGATATTCAACATCATGCGCCATGCACAATAGGGGAGCAAGCTGAAGTTGCGTGATAGTGGAAATGAGCCAAAATAAAAAGGAACAAGGGAGAGGTGCAAGAATGCTACAGGGAAGGCACATGATTCTGAACTATAGCAACACAAACAGGGCAGGAGGGACACACATGGCAGGCCAGGGAAAGGGCACCCTGAACATAGAGGCATAGGGAAGGTGTGGGGAGCCACAGCCAGTGCAGAAGGGGGAAGTGCCGCACAGCACAGAGGCCACCACAGGAAGGTGTTCCCAGTGCAGGGGAAGTAGCAGCCAGGACAGCGGGGGGAACACAGAAACAGCTGTCGGTGGGTGAACACAAGCCTGGACATGGCCAGTGCCACCATCCAGATGGAGGCAGTAATGAGGGGGGTGAGAAGGTAGGCAGCAGGGGGGCGCGGCCATGGAAGGGCCCGTCGGTGGTATGCCCCCAAGAAGCAGTACCGAGCATGCACCAGCTATCGAGCTGTACAGCGATACTGAGATTGTGGCCCGGTACCACCTGAATCGGGCAATTCTGACGTGGCTCTGTGAGCTGTGCAATGATGTGATGCAGGCACCCACACGACGGAGCCATGTTCTGTCAGTGGAGATTAAAGTGACAGCTTGCATGTGCTTGCTTGCCATGGGTACCTTCCAGAGACCAACAGGGGACACCACAGGCATAACCCAGTCGGTCGTGTCATGCCATATCACTCCATTCCTCAGCACACTGCTGCCACATGCTGCGGAGTACATCCATTTCCCCAGCACTGCAACAGAGCACACAGCAAACATACAGGAGTTCCACAGGATAGCAAGTATGCCTGGTGTGCTAGGGGCAATAGACTGCACCCATGTGGCCATCTGCACACCACCTG
Organism: Neoceratodus forsteri; assembly: GCA_016271365.2. Classification (NCBI taxonomy): domain Eukaryota; kingdom Metazoa; phylum Chordata; order Ceratodontiformes; family Ceratodontidae; genus Neoceratodus; species Neoceratodus forsteri. Next base: position 54,664,570 of record CM057451.1, on the reverse strand, counting down.
GCCCTAAGAGGGCCACTTATATTAATTGGAAGGGCTATGCTAGCATCAACTGCCAGGTGGTGTGGATGCCAGGGTCGCATAATCAATGTCTGTGCCACGCACTCAGGGGGAGCACATGATGCCTTCATCTGGCACCAGTCAGCACTGTGCCACAGATTTGAGAGTGGGGACATCCCCACTGGTCACTTAGTGGGTGAGTATGCAAACCACATGGACAAACATAGAGCTTGGGAGGGGCATGGTCAGAGGTGACAAAGGTAGTGGCCTACACGGCCCGAGGCAGGGCGATGCTGATCAGCAAACTAACCTCTACCCTCTACACACAGGTGACAGTGGATACCCACTCCGTCCCTGGCTGCTCACACCATACCGGCAGCCCACGACCCCATTACAGCAACTCTACAATGAGGCACATGCCACCACACCCAATGTCATTGAGCGGGTGGGATGCTGAAGGCATGTTTCCGTTGCTTGGACACCTCCGGCAGTGCCCTACAGTACAGCCCCTCAAAGGCCTGTGGGTTATTCCTGGCCTGTTGCATCCTGCAGAACATGGCCAATGAATGTGGGATAGCTATACAGGTCAAAGAGGGGGACAGTGCTGGAGATGATGAGGACGCCGGTGATGATGGTGATGAGCAGTCCCCCCTCTTGAGTGACGGGACCCCCGACTGCTCCAGCTGGAACAGCTGCAATGGGACACCATCACGGAGGAGCAATTCAGCCAACCCAGGTAAGTCATGGGGCCATGTGCAACCACCAGTGGCAAAGGCACAACCCACAAACACGCACAGACACACACCAGGGGTGCATGCTGTCAAGGGAAGTGGCCGGGCATGGAACCGCACATACCGCTTGGGATGGGCAAGGTTTAACATGGCACATGGTCATACACACACACACACACACACACACACACACATACACACATCACCAGACATGCACAAAGGGTAGGAGGCATGCCGACCCAGGCCACCACCTGTAGCCACACGCATGTCCACAGACCACCATGCCCATTGCCTGTCATTGTGCATGTGTAAGACACTGGGCACCATTGCACAGTGGCGTACAGCACAATGCAGGCATCATCATGCACATGCAACTGCAGCCGGGAGGGTCTGCAGATGGACTGTGTATGTGCATGGAGGGCCGGGGTACCCACCCTTGCATTGCCCGCTGAATGACACAATGCACACAGAGCAGCATCAGACAGTAGCCGTGCTAGGAGACAGGTCAGTCACGCATCACAGTGCCACGGCCATCATGGATGTGTGGGTGGCCCTGCTGAGACCTGCCAGCAGTGACAGGCTGACCACTGGCCTCATGGGGTGGCACCGACAGTCCCCCAGCGGTTCCACCGCGTGAATGCAACCGTGCTTGCACAGGGGTCTGCAGCACACAACAAGACATGCCTGCGCCAGGTGTGCTCGGGATGCCCACAGCTGAACCCGGTGTTGACAAGGATGGTGTCCCATGATGCCAGGAATGGGAGGTGGACATTGCACTGCATGGTGTCTGCGACACATGGGCAAATAACTGTGTGCCCATTGTGGCCATTACAGCAGTGAATGCCTGCATCGGCCTGTCAATGGCAGTGGTCACATCCTTCCACAACCGGTCCATCCATGCCAGGAGCAGAGCGGTGTCTCTGCTGCGATGCTTCTCTGCTTGGCGCAGAGCCGCACTCAGTGCATCCACTGCCATCACAAGCCGCATCTGCTGATTGACTGATGCTTGCAGTATGTGGGTGTGCTCATCCAAGAGGTCATCTGCCTGATTGGCATGCTGTCCCTCAGGGTTTTCACAGCCCTGATGCTCATCACCCCTTAAGGGTGGGTGCTGCACACCAGGGCCAGGCCTGGGCATGTCCACAGGCAGTGCACTGATGCCACCCCCTGACACTGTACCCCCATGGCCATTGTCCGACTGCTGATGCTGCCCCTCTGGCTGCCACTCCCCAGGGCTCAATGGTGCCACCGCAGTGGCTGCAACAGTCCCACTGTCCTGGACACACACCAGTACTGCCCCACTGGTGCAGACAGGCACAGGCTGGGACTGTGATGACACGCAGGCCTCCACGGCGGCACCACCCACAGCCATGGCCACAATGTCACCTGCTGTGTGGCCATCCTGTGGCACACACATGTCACTGACCATGACATTAGCTCCATCATCATCGGTGATGGATCCGGCACCAGCCCGGGTCTCAGCATGCTGGCATCCATGGAAGCTGGCATGCTGGGACATGGGCAGGGACTCCTCCACACCTGTTCCACCAACATCGGTCCAGATGTCCAAGTGGGCCCACTGTCGCCCTGACCCCCATATTCCTGTGGAAGTGGATGGGCCCTCCTCCATCTCCATGTGACTGGCCTCAGTCGAGAAGCCAACCACCGCTGACCCATGCAGACACTCAGGAGCTGTAAGGGAAAAAAGGTAGCGTTACTGCATGTGACCTATCCTGTCCCCCCCAATAGACAGACCATGACCTACCATGCAGTGACGGGCTACCATCCATCTGGAATCCACCACCCGGAACACCCTTAATGGTGCAACGCTGCATGCTGCCATCAACCTGCTCTTCCTGTGGGGTCAGAGGTAGCACCTCTGGCTGTCCCCCACCGGTCGCAGACCATGCTGCCCTGATGGCAGCCACCTTCTCTTTAATCCTCCCCCTGTCTGTGCCCATCTACTTTTTGAACTCCTGCATGGAGTGCTGGTGGCTGCCATGCAGGTTTACAGCATGTGCCACCTCCTTCCATGCAGCAGCATGGGCCTGTGGTGTTTCCTGACATCTGCTGAGAAGCGGCTCCTGGTCTAGGTAGGCCTCGAACAGGGCATCTGTCTCGGCCTTAGTGAAATTTGGCCTCCTCTTCCTCCCATGACTGTTCCTCTTCCTCCACCACACGCTCAGTCATGATTCATCCTGTGTGAATGACAGGTGTTACCTGTGACTGTGCAGTCCCATGCATGTCCCAAACACCACAGTCCACACTCCCAAACAGCATGCAACTCACCACAATAGACTGCAGTAACCGACTATGGCCAGTGCAGCCCAATGTCGCACTTTTATAGCGCAACCCATGCAAATGAGGCGAGGTGCATCTTTAAGTGGATGGAAATGCAGTGACTGCGCCATTGAATGTCTGATTAGATGATTTACATATGCCAGCTTAATATCGCGCTTTTGCACTTTGCGCAGTTGTGTTGAATGTGCTGAGCCAAGGCTGCAGTTCTGTGACATGTGCAGTACACACCTAACTGTGCATGCCTGGGTTGGTGACGCAGGCATCTGCTGCACTGCTGATGTGCTAAGCATGGTAGGCAATGTAGGGCACGGCCACCATTGTGCCAGTGGCGCTACGGCACTGTTCACCTATATGGCGCTGTGGCACTGGAGCATCGTAGGTGCTCTGGGGGAACAGCGCTGTAGGCTGCTACAGGAGGTAGCACACTGGCACCCAATCACGCTACATGCATTGGGTTCCAATTGTGCTGTGGCTGTCCATGCGCCGGAGACCCTTGACCCTATGCCTTACCTTTGCCCCCTAGGTGCCATGCATAAGGCATGGGTGCACCACTATCACACTGTTCGGTGACAGCGCAATAGGAAATGGCAGCACTGTAACGCATAGCATCTGCACATGGCAGGACTGTACTGCAGAGAGCCGTTTTGCTTGAACCGGGCAGCAGAGATGATGCGGAGGCGTGCCGTGCAGTGGAGCCAGATTGAGCTGGCAAACCTTGTGGCCATAGTTGAGCCCCATGTTGGGGCTTTGTTTGGGGAGGCACCCCTGGTCAGGGACAGGAGTGTGGTATGGCAGGAGGTGGCTGACGCCCTGGAGGAGGCCACCGGTATGGGGCAGACAGTGGAGCAGAGCCGCCACCATTATGAGAACCTGAGGTGCAGGGATCCGGACCTGCTTGCCCACCTGTGGGCACTGCCAGGAGGGGCACGGTGCCATGGCCAGGTAGGTGCAACATCTATACACTTTTATCATCCATACAGGTATCACGGTTGCATGTGTCTGGCACATGGGGGGAGCCGTCCGGTGTTGGCTGTGGTGGTGGTATCGGGATGTGGGGTGGGTGGGTCTGGCTGTGTGGGATTGCACACACATGGTGGTGAGGGGACATTGCTACCAGATTGTACTGATGTTCCTTTCTCCATGTTTGCACCTTAGGGCTAGAAGAACGGAGGTGCAACAGAGAGGGGAGGTGCCGCATGCTGGAGCAGAGGCACAGGAGGGATGAAGGTGGTCCGCGGTGCATGGACCAGTCTGCTGATGGTGAGTGCCTTACATCCATGATTACTATTGCATGCTGTATAACTGGGCGGGCAGTGGAACATGGCCACCATCCAGAAACACCACTGCCATGCATGCAACTTGTTACAGTCAGCACTGTCCAGTGGCACTGCGTGTGGGGGAGTGTGTCAATGGTGGTCCATGCATGCACTGGCACATGGCTGTGGCACTGCCTTCACACCACATAGCCAAGTCACTGTTTGGCCATGGTGGTGCTGTGCAGGACATGGGCGGTGAGTGTGTGCAGTGGTCCACATGGCTGTGGCTGCCTGGGTGAGCAGGTCTTGTGGACACGGTCACTGTGGGTGGTTGCACACCATCACGGGGTATGTCACATGGCTGCATGCCATGCACAATGGGTGGGCTGCAGGGGGATGGACAGTCACACCTATTAACTCTGCTCCCTCATCCTAGATGGCCAGACACTCCTGCAGATCCAGCGGGACATTCAGGAGCTGCTGCTGTGGGTTGGGAGGGAGAACTTAGAACTCCTGCGACACATCCACCACCACGGGGTGAGGAGGAGGAGGAGGAGGCAGAGCTCTCATTGGCACCAGGAGAAAGAGGACCAGGGTGGCCAGTGAAGTCCCCATGCCCCAATTAACACCTTCCCCCCTTTGACCCACCCTCACACCCCTTCTTCCCTCTCCCATATGTTCACCCCTGCCCCTTACCCGCCCCAACCTGTTATGTGGCCTTTCCCCCACTATTGTATATAGTTTTATAAATAGTTTTACTGTACATAGTTTCAATATATACAGTTCATTATAACAACTGTGGTGGTCTCTGATTTGAAGTGGGCTACAGGTGCTCAGCTGCAATGGTGTGCATGGCATCAGGGGTGGTGCATGCATGGGCGTCTGTGTGTGTGTGTGTGTGTGTGTGTGTGTGTGTGTGTGTTCATGTGTGTGAGTGTGCTTAGGTGAACCACCTATGGTGTGGACAGGGGGATCAGTCACTGTCTGTGGTTTGTGTGTTGTACTCTGTGCACTGCATTCCTGTGTGCAGTGGTCCACGAGGCCTGTACTGCGTGCATGGCACCCCTGTCAGACTGTCCATGGCCTGTGCAGCTGACACCCTTGCATGTCTGTGATATGCACAGTCTGCTGGCATGTCAGTGGTGGCTGTCCATGCTGGATAACAATTGTACCTGGCACAATGCCAGGTTGACAGCCATCACCAGTATGGTGCACATCTTCCTCGGGTGGCACTGTGGCCTCCGCTGTTGTTGTCCACCATCCATGCTGTCACTTGTGTCTGTTGCAGGGGATGTGCTCCAGTATCTGTCACTTGTGCTCCGGCAGCATACTGGTGGCATACAGCTTCATGGTGCCCGCACAGGGTGGCTGGCACACCTGTGCAATGTAGGGGTGCTGGCCGTGTGTACATGTCAGCCATGGCCACACACCAGTGGTTTGGTTGACCCGCTACTGTGTCCCTGTGTTACTGTGCCCTTGGGTATGGGTGGGTGTTTGTTCATTCACTGTGTTGCATCCTGTGTGGTGCATGCCTCCATGCTACACTGTGCATGTCTGTGCTGGCTATTGTGGCCAGTGCTGGGACAGGATGTGTCCTTGAAAAGGTGTGCAGGGTGCTGTCCTGCTGGGGGTGGGGTCCTGGACATGCCCTGTCGCATGTGGGGTACCTCATGTGCTGACGCATGGTCGGTCTCTCAGCTGTACCTTGGGGGGACATGCAGGGCAGCACTGTGTATGCATCTGTTGCATCACTGTCTGCTGCCACCTGCTGCAGGGTGCCCATGGTGGGGCTGCCTTGCATGGCTCCATGGTGCACAGGGTTGCATTGTCACAGTAGGGGTGGTGGCATGCATGGGGTGTCCTGCACTGTTGGGTGCTACTCCTGGGCTGGGTGTATGGGGATTATGGTGCAGGGTGTGCTCTGCATTGGTGGGATGGTGTGGTACGTGGTGGTCTGCCATCCTTGTGTGCTGGTCACAGCTTGCCAGAGGGTGTACTGGGTCAACATGGCCTGGCTGTGGGTTGGTTGCTGGGTTCCATGGGCTGGTGGTTATTCCAGCTCTCCCCTGGTTGTGCAGTGCATGGGGTGTGGGGGACGATGTCTGTTCCGCTGTGTGTTCCTCTGCCCATCTGTGGCATGGGTGGTGGGCCCCTGCATCCCTGATTGTGCTGTTGCATTGCTGCCCTGCTGCTGGGGGCATCATTGGTTGTGATATGGTGCTTCTGGACTGCTCAGCTGAACATCCCTTGTTGTGCTATGGCACATCAGATATGCTCAGCTTCACCTCCCTAGTTGCACTATGGCGCAGGTGGTGCAATTTTCAGTCATCAGCTGTAGGTGCATCTTGTCCTGTGCTGTTTTTGAATATTGCACTTCTTGCGCATGGGCACAGTGGATCTGTGCTTGCTCCTGCTGTTGCACACTTTTTGGGTGCAGTTTGAATATCTGGACCTCAGAATTTTGTAGGAGTGTTATTTCTGGGTCATGTTCTAATTTTCTTAATAATAGATTTAACCTTTAGACTGCCAACACAATTAGAATGTATAGGAATTCTGGACTGATATATCAGTCTGAGGCACAGCAGGGGTTAAACAAAGGATGTGTAAAGTGGGGTTCAAAGAGAACTCTTCTCTTACGTCATTTGCAGTGTTACAAGGAGTTCCCACTCATCCATTAACTGCAGGTGTTACAGTAGCCTACTGATACAGATACTGTATTCATTGAATAAAACTCAAAGGAAAACATAATTGTAAACCATTAATAGTTATGTGCAACTAGATCAAATGATTTATGTTGATTCAAAGATACTAAATAACCTTGCATTCTATGTGACTTGCCTCTTTCAACCATTTCTCTTAAAAGAATAAAGTGCTCCTGAATTGTCCTCCCCTGAACCGAACAAGCCTGTGGATTGCTTATGAAATGCCCAGTCACCTGAGATATCCATACAACTAGATTTAGAAATAAGCTTTAAATCTATATTTAAAGACAAATGGGCCTCCAATTATTTAAATCACTCCTTTTCTCTTGTTTTGCATAAAAATAACTAACAGGCCTTCCTTCATGCCTTTAACCAAATAAGGATTCTGTAAAAGAAAACTGACATCATGAACTACTCCTTCACTAAAGCTAGTACTACAAATTTGTAAAGCTCACTCGTCAGTCCATCCTTCCCAGGTGCAGTATCATTCTCAAGAAACCAAATGCAGAAATAATTTTGATTGCAGAAATAGTTGCTGAAAAAAAAGGAAAAAAGTCCCTGGGTACTTGAAGCAGGTGCAAAGCAGAAAACAAGAAGCCCCTTCTGGTAACTGATGTAAATCATAGACTTAACAATGCGGCTATATACTCACACATAATCGTAAGCATTTCTTTTGATTCAGTGTAAAACTTACCCTGCTCATCCTGAATTTTTTGTCAAGATTTTATGCTCCACCCTTTTCTTACATGCCACAAATGGAAACAAGGAGGAATATTTCCCTTGTGTTCTTTATGAATTGTCCTAGATTTAATTGGATGGAAGTGGGCCCTTTCTTTCTTTAAATCATTACTCTGATAATTATAATTAACCCCTGCTTCAGTGGCTCATGACAGAAGTTTCTGGATGTGTGTTCTATGTGTCAGATATTTAAAATATTCTGATTTACCTCTTCATCTCCCCATTGCTGAAATAAAACTTTCAATTCTGATTTCCCACCATTGCAAAGGTTTATCGTAGCAAATCAAAGCTGACTTTCTTGCTATCAGAAATTCCTCTAACCCCTCCCTAATGTCTCCATCTTCCCATAATAAAGGTTATAGGAACTGGACCTGTTGTAACTATAACTGGTCTGTGGTTAAAAAATTCTATAGGACATGTTTTGGCTGAGACTAGGTGGAGTGAGGAGGAGGAGAAGAAAAAATAATCTATTGTCTCAGCCAATTTCTCCCCGACATATGTGGGGTCCCATTTAAAATAGGCATCTGATAACCTATCAGTAGTAAGTAGGTGCACCACGATCTAAGGAGTGGCCACAGTTAATATCACCTCCTAAAACTACTTGAAGTGTTGTACAGTATGTGGAAAAGACTGAATAGATTTCAGTAAGTCAATCCTTGCTACTCTTTAATAGTGGTGCATAAACAAGAATTAAGTGGTATGTATAGCCATGGATTTTTACATCCAGAATTAGTATCCAACCTGGGAACCAGTCAACCAGTTTTATTATGTCAATGTCCTATGCATAAAAGAGGATAGCCACACCAGCTCAACATTCCATAGTGAGAGACTTAAAAGAAAAACCTAACATGCCAGGCTTTTCCAGCTGAGACCTTTGCCATAGAGTTCAGCCTAGTAGCCTGTAAAAAAATTACGTCACACTTACACAAGTGGTAATAAGAAAAAGCAGTATGTCACCTATTCAGCTTCATTACACTGTTAACAGTGGCATTTGCAAAGGTGATATTAACGGCCACCATTATAACCCAAAGAAGGTGGGATAACACAGCGACAAAACATATAGGATAGTGCATGGGGAAGGTTGACAACAGGGCTATTCTTCCACCGAGTTGGCACTATGACGACAGATTACCTAAAGAGCACAGCTCGAGAAGTAATCTGTCGTCATAGTGCCAACGAGGTGGAAGATGTCCTGTTGTCAACCGTTCTCCATGCATTTTTCTATATAGTGTATGGTGGAACGTCGTTCTCTGAGGGAAAAAAAAATCACTATGTCATATTGCTGCTTAAGAAAATGTTTACTTGGTTACTGGAAGGAAAGACTTACAGTAACTTTACATTCTTTGCGTTTTCAAGCTTAACATGCTTACTGTTTTATCACTTTAGATTTTAAACTTATAATGATTAACATTTTAACTTTTGAAACACTCACATACAGCAGCACCCGGAATAGGAATTCACAAATCTGTGGGGAAGAGCAGAGAAAAGGTAAAATCTGCTAGCAGTGGGTCTAGCTCAGTTGAGGGAATGTCATGTATTGCCCTGTGCTCGTCGTTGTCTCTGAGGAAGCTATGTATCTGCCGCATGTAATTTCTCCTTTTTTTGGCTGTTTTTTTATTGTCCTGCTCGGAAAGTGGTTTTGAAAATACCGCCGCCGACATTGCTGCTAACGCTATGTGTCCTGTCAAGGGAAAAGCCCTAACTGTAAAATGCTGCTCGAGGACATGGTTTGTGACGTGCGCCGTGCAGTGAGATAAATCGTTCTGCTGCTCTGTGATCGTCACTACTATGTGACTACAAGGTTTTGAGAACGATGGATTTCGGTGGAGAACAACGTTCCACCATACACTATATTTATATTACTTCTTCCTCCCTGAACCTCCTCTCTTCATCCTGTTTTTCCTTTTTTGTTGTTGTTGATGGAAATGTCAATGGCAGAGGATTCTCCCTCTGAAGATATGGTAGGTGGGGAGAAGGGGACCAAGGAGTCATGTAAATCTTCCTCTCTTTTCCCTCAGTGTTCATTGGAGGGCAATGCATCATTCCTGTTAGAGAGATTAAGTCAGTTCTGAGAACCTTTGATTTTGGTTGGTTCCAAGTCCTATGTTGCTAGGTAACCATCTTCATGCAGTTAGTATCTGCTGTTGGGGGGTATCCATCTTGTTTGCCTCCTGTCTTGTCTCAGGAGGGGTGACTTCTGCCTCCTCTGGGGCATGACTAGGACTCTCCATATCTGAGCGTGGGCCTGGTTCAGGTGTTTCTGATTGGTGGGGGAGCTTGGTGAGCACCCTCACTAGGGCTAAGTTAGGCATTCAGGGAGCCAGAGAAGAAACAGTTTGACTGGACTGTGGATGAGAAGCATTTCTCTTAGCAGGACCTCCACTTGGGTGAGGGCCACAGTTCTTATGAGCTTGGAAAACATACACACTCTGTTCAAGCTGGTCTTCTTGGCCTGGTTAATTGTGGGCTGCTCAGGGGCAGCTGCAGTATGAGCATAGGTGCCTGAACAGGGGGGGGCCACTAGGGCCATGGCCCTACCACTTTCATAAATGGCCCTATCACTTTTTGCTATCATGGTAATATATTTAATAGGTGAAAATTTACCCCTTACGTCCTTGGCCCTACCACTTTTCAAACCATTCCAGCACCACTGAGTATGAGTGACTCAGTTCATCACAAAGATTGCACTTTCATTCATTTATACAGTGCAAACTTTCACGGCTAATCACATCATAAAGGTTGCATTTCACTTGGTCACGTGCCCTTCTCCAGTGTTCCCAAGATCCACAGCAGTAACATGCCTTTGGCTGGCAGGCATAGAATAGTACTCCCCTGTCATGCCCTAGAAAAAAGTTGTTCAGCAAGTGAGCAATGTTGTTATCAGATTGTTTGAGGTCTACTCACACCTTTCACCCTCCAGTCCACATACTCTCCAAGTATATGACGGTGTATTGATCACCCAAACTGTGCATTTTTGCTGCAGCCAAAAAATTATATCTGTGATGGAGGTCACAGTCTTAAGAGCAGGCTTAGTGAGAGGTATGGTCAGAAATGGTGACCATAGGGATGCGAATTTCATGGCATGATAATGTTGCCAAAAAAAGTTCCAGGGATCTGGCAGTTTTAAAACTGACATCAAACAATGGCTCCTTGCTGACATGTGCCAATGCATATGTCCCACTAGCTGAGAGAGTCATTGAATTTTTCAGGAGTTTGCTGGCAACATAAAATCTATTGTTTGATTCCAGTAGACCACCCTGGTGCTAAAGTTGTACTTCATTGTGTCTCTTTGCTGGCAAAATGGGGGCATGAAACAATGCCTACTGGGTCAAGTTGCCACATACATAACAATACATTAAATACCGCGTGGAACATATCGCACATTGCACTAGTGCGATAGTGAACAAAACCCTGCAAGACACATGTGTTGTACGTGGTTTTGTACCCTTTCACACATGGGAGGGGAGGAGGAGTTACATGGAGGTGAAGATCTCCATTCAAGAGGTTGTCTGCCGAGCTGACACCATGGCTCACGAGGATGAGCCGTGAGTACAGGGGGTCACTGTGTGTCTGTGGACCAGGGTTGGAATCCCAGTCCCAGACTTTTGCTAAACCGCATTGTGTGGTTTCCTTTTTTTGTCCCCACCCAGCAGTGCTTCTCTCCATCCCCATGTTGAGCCCCCCTCCCCGGAGTTGATTATATTAATAGGGGGGTTCAGGGGCTGCAGCCCCCCCCCATAACGGGGAGGTGCTAAAAAGAATGATACTGCATGCTGCTTTCACTGAAATGTGTTTCGGCAGTTTATCTGAGCACCAGCAATGTACCTGCTGAATTTACAGTGTGGTACATTGCAGCACTCTTATGTCGTATGACATAATAACCCCATGCCGAAATAATGAGGCATAGGGTCTGGATCTACTAGTTCTGTCCAGCTGGAGAGGCAGAATCATGGTATCCCATGATATGGGTGATTCAAATTAAGCCACTTAATAGGAGCTACTCAATTTGAGCACCTGAAAAAAGGGCAACAATGGAAAAAAAAGCATGTGTCAGAACCATGACCCTTCCCAGGCATTGTGCGGTCTTGGAGTTAGCTATACAGTAATTAGTTAAGGGGTGCAGGGTATGTGGGGAAAAGCCCCCCACATATCATGTATTGTCGAAGGTGGGGTCATGGTTCTGATGGTTGCAACAGCTGGTGTGGGCTGTTATTGTGTTTGGCATTTTGTTTTTGCCGATATGCTCCTCACAGATATTTTTTTGACAATATCACATAGAACCCAGAAGCACACTAGGGAGAGACTTCACTGCTACTAGTTGGAGGCCCTGGTTCCTCTTCGGGGGAGGCTGTCTCTTCATTTTTCTCTTCCCTTTGTTATCAGTGAATCCCTGATGGTATTCTGGGCTGAGGGAGATATATTACTATGTGCATCTATATTAGAGGCTAAAACAGGGGCAAGAGACCCAGGAGAGTTTACATTATTAACCTCATGCTGGAGTGACTCCAAAACAGGATTTTGAGTCAGCTCTAGATCTGAGGGCATTTGTAAATCTCTTTGAGTTGCTGCATTAGTCCCCCCCCCCATGAGTTAGTATGCTCTCAGGCTTAGTACATAGTTCACTTGCCTGCTCTGGCATTTTAATTGGTGGGTCACCCAGTTTTAGAATCGTCACAAGAGAAGGAACAGACATTCGCATTCCTCCCAGTCCCCTACACTCCCATGCTGATGCCCGGAGCACTTGATTCATCAACCAATCCAATTCACCAGATATAAAGTGCAGGTGAGAGTGTCTCACTGGCATCTTCTGGGAGACTTGCATAGCCATTGTGTCATCTTGCTGAAAGGCAGGTGTGATCAGCTTTCCTGCTGCTGGGAGAAACAGCTAATTGCTGTCAGCATGAGGTTTTGTTGATGCTGACAGATTTGGGTGGCCGTCATCAAAGGGGGCCTGCAATGTCTACATATTTTGCTGAGAGCTGCCTTCCGATGACAGGAGCCTTCATCTGCAGTCATCACCAATGGGCAATGGCATTTTTATGGCTGCAGTGGGCACAGCCCTGTAGCCATCTTGTGAGCACAGTAGAGAAGGGAGCTTACTGGATGCCAGATGGATTTTTAAATAGTGGAGGTGAGTAGCAATCACAGAGCAGTGCCCCCCACATACACCCCTTACTAAATATACTAACTCCTGGGGAGCGGACCTTGAGGAGGAGGTACAGAGACATCATAGAATTTGTCATTCATCATTATCCTTGAGCCCTTTTAAGGGTCATCATATTTTATTCACCATCTTGACGTGCTACCAAAACATAGTAGTATACCATAAATTTCCAAAACCATAAACGGAAATTTGTGTATTACAGCATCAAACGGTTGCACTTGATACAAACTGATGACATATCCATTACTCTTATGTCCTTCAAAAGTTTCCCTAAGCAGAAAAAAGATTGTCTTGTGCTATGTGTTTTGGTACCACACACGTTTAAGTAGGGATAATCAAAATTTGAGCTACATCAGATAATCTAACACTTAATATTTTACTCAAAATTTTCCAATCAACATTCAGCAGGCTAACTGGTCTCCAGTTACATAGGGCAGCCTTATTTTCTTTTTTATATAGATAAATTATAAAGCTTTCTGATAAATCTTGAGGGATCTCACTTTGGCCTTGTAAAATTTCATTAAACTATATTGCCATGTGTTCTGCAATAATATCCATAATTTTTTGTACAGTTCTACTGACAGACCATCAGGGCCCGGTGCTGTTCCCCCTCTCAAAGAAGTAATGATTGCTTGGATTTCCCCCTAAATGATCAGGTCTACAATGTAATCCCTGGTCTCTTAAGACAACTCTGGAACATGGAGATTGTGGAGAAATCTTGGTATGGAAGCCAGAACATCTTCCCTAGTCCCAAATAATCGAGTCATATGCTCATGAACCAATTGTGCCATTTCAAAGTTATGTGTTTCCATAAAACCATCTTAGAGACCACACCCCTCCCCTGAGGAGACCGGAGGTCGTGAGGGCCTGCTCTGAAGCCCTCCCTGCCCGCAGAAGCCCCGAACCCGAGACACACCAGAGACCACCTCTCCTGAGGAGACTGAGGCCCAGGGTCACTCTGAAGCCCCTCCCTGCCCGCAGAAGCCCCGAACCCGAGAAACAACAGAGACCATCCCCCTCCCCTGAGGAGACCGGAGGTCACGAGGGCCTGCTCTGAAGCCCTTCATGCCCGCAGAAGCCCTGAACCAGAGACACAACAGAGACCACCCCACTCCCCTAAGGAGACCAGAGGTCATGAGGGCCTGCTCTGAAGCCCTCCCTGCCCACAGAAGCCCCGAACCCGAGACACACCAGAGACCACCCCCCCCTGAGGAGACCGGAGGTTGCGAGGGCCTGCTCTGAAGCCCTAACTGCCCGCAGAAGCCCCGAACCCGAGACACCAGAGACCACCCCCCTCCCCTCAGGAGACCGGAGGTAGTGAGGGCCAGCTCTGAAGCCCTCCCTGCCCGCAGAAGCCCCGAACCCAAGACACACCCGAGACCACCCCCCTCCCATGAGGAGAATGGAGGTCACGAGGGCCTGCTCTGAAGCCCTCCCTGCCTGCAGAAGCCCCGAACCCGAGACACACCAGAGACCACGCCCATCCCCTGAGGAGACCGGAGGTCGCGAGGGCCTGCTCTGAAGCCCTCCCTGCCCGCAGAAGCCCCGAACCCAAGACACACCAGAGACCACCCCCCTCCCCTGAGGAGACCGGAGGTCGTGAGGGCCAGCTCTGAAGCCCTCCCTGCCCGCAGAAGCCCCGAACCCGAGACACACCAGAGACCACCCCCTCCCCTGAGGAGACCGGAGGTCGCAAGGGCCGGCTTTGAAGCCCTCCCTGCCCGCAGAGGCCCCGAACCCGAGACACATCAGAGACCACTCTCTCCCTGAGGAGACCGGAGGTCGCGAGGGCCTGCTCTGAGGCCCTCCCTGCCCGCAGAAGCCTCGAACCCAAGACACACCAGAGACCACCCTTCCCTGAGGAGACCGGAGGACACGAGGGCCTGCTCTGAAGCCCTCCCTGCCCGCAGAAGCCCCGAACCCGAGACACACCAGAGACCACTCCACTCCCCTGAGGAGACCGGAGGTCACGAGGGCCTGCTCTGAAGCCCTCCCTGCCGCAGAAGCCCCGAATCTGAGACACAACAGAGACAACCCCCTCCCCTGAGGAGACCGGAGGTCACGAGGGCCTGCTCTGAAGCCCTCCCTGCCGGCAGAAGCCCAGAACCCAAGACACACCAGGTAATTTCTACCTTGATCCAGGCTGCTGCCACCATCGTTGGCCATCTGGCGCCTTTTCTGAAATGGCCACAAGCTCCTCTGCTCAGCGCATGAATCCCGGCGAGAGTAGCACATCGAGTTGCTGCCCAGGCTCAAACGGAGCAGAACTGTTACTTTTGTGCCTGATTTTGAAACTTTTAAAATGAACCAGCTAAAACTTTTTGCATTTGCCTGTAACTGTATTTAAAAGCTTAGAGTCACTGCAAGCCCAGGACATATGTTCTATCTGAAATCCCCCCCTGTGCAAATCTCACTGGGGACTGTTTGTTAATTTGTAAAGAGCATTTCCAGTTGGAACTAAATTACCCCCCTATGAAAAACTCATTTGGGGACTGTTTAACTTCTAAGTGCATTTCCAGTGTGCAGAATTTCAGTTTGCCCGCTAGTAATCACCTTCTTTTTTGAATCACAATAGTACCTGATAGCCCACTGCCCATTTGCTCTTCTCCCCACACCGACTACCAGCCCACCCCCAGCAAGTTAATCTTTTGCCTGTGATGCATATTTAAAGCCCCCTCTCTCTTTATTCTCCCTCAGAGACCACCCCTCCCTGAGGAGACCCCGGAGGTCACGAGGCTTGCTCAAGCCCCTGCCCTCAGAAGCCCCGAACCCGAGACACACCAGGTAATTTCTACCTTGATCCATACTGTTGCCACCATCACAATATCTGGCGCTTTTTCTGAAATGGCCACAAGCTCCTCAGCCTGAGCACACATGAATATCGGCCAGAGTAGCACGTCGAGTTGCTGCCCAGGCTCAAACGGAGCAGAACTGTTACTTTTGTGCCTGATTTTGAAACTTTTAAAACGAACCAGCTAAAACTATATGCATTTGCCTGTAACTGTATTTAAAAGCTTAGAGTCACTGCAAGCCCAGGACCTGTGTTCTATCTTAAATCTCCCCCTGTGCAAATCTCACTGGAGACTGTTTGTTAATTTGTAAAGTGCATTTCCAGTTGTAACTGAATTACCCCACTGTGGAAAACTCATTTGGGGACTGTTTAACTTCTAAGTGCATTTCCAGTGTGCAGAATTTCAGTTTGCCCTGCTAGTAATCACCTTCTTTTTTGAATCACCATTGTACCTGATAGCCCACAGACCATTTGCTCTTTTCCCCAAACCCACTACCAGCCAGCCCCCAGCAAGTTAATCTTTTGTCTGTGCTGCATATTTAATCCCCCCTCTCTCTTCATTCTCCTGCAGAGACCACCACCTCCCCTGAGGAGACCGGAGGTCGCGAGCCTGCTCTGAAGCCCTCCCTGCCCGCAGAAGCCCCGAACCCGAGACACACCAGAGACGACCCCCCTCCCCTTAGGAGACCGGAGGTCGCGAGACCTGCTCTGAAGCCCTCCCTGCCCGCAGAAGCCCCGAACCCGAGACACACCAGAGACCAACCCCCCCTCCCCAGAGGAGACCAGAGGTCACGAGGGCCTGCTCTGAAGCCCTCCCTGCCCGCAGAAACCCCAAACCCGAGACACACCAGAGACCACCCCCCTCCCTGAGGAGACCGGTGGTCATGAGGGCCTACTCTGAAGCCCTCCCTGCCGCAGAAACCCTGAACCCGAGACCACCACCCCCAAGGAGACCGGAGGTCACGAGGTCCTGCTCTGAAGCCTTCCCTGCCCGCAGAAACCCCGAACCCGAGACACACCATAGACCACCCCTTCCCCTGAGGAGACCGGAGGTCGCAAGGGCCTGCACTGAAGCCCTCCCTTCCTGCAGAAGCCCCGAACCCGAGACACACCAGAGACCACCCCCCCTCTCCTGAGGAGACGGAAGGTCACGAGAGCCTGCTCTGAAGCCCTCCCTGCCTGCAGAAGCCCTGAACCCGAGACACACCAGAGACCACCACCCTCCCCTGAGGAGACAGGAGGTCGCGAGGGCCTGCTCTGAAGCCCTCCCTGTCTGTAGAAGCCCCGAACCCGAGACACACCAGAGACCACACCCCTACCTGAGGAGACCGGAGGTCACGAGGGCCTGCTCTGAAGCCCTCCCTGCCCGCAGAAGCCCCGAACCTGAGACACACCAGAGACCACTACCTTCCCCTGAGGAGACCGGAGGTCGCGAGGGCCTGCTCTGAAGCCATTCCTGCCCGCAGAATCCCCAAACCCAAGACACAACAGAGACCACCCCTTCCCCTGAGGAGACGGGAGGTCACGAGGGACTGCTCTGAAGCCCTCCCTGCCTGCAGAAGCCCCAAAACCGAGACACACCAGAGACCACCCCCCTCCCCTGAGGAGACCAGAGGTCACGAGGGCCTGCTCTGAAGCCCTCCCTGCCCGCAGAAGCCCCGAACCCGAGACACACCAGGTAATTTCTACCTTTATCCAGGCTGCTGCCACCATCATTGATCATCTGGCGCCTTTTCTGAAATGGCCACAAGCTCCCCTGCTCAGCGCATGAATCCTGGCCAGAGTAGCACCTCGACTTGCTAGCCAGGCTCAAACGGAGCAGAACTGATACTTTTGTGCCTGAGTTTGAAACTTTTAAAACGAACCAGCTAAAACTATTTGCATTTGCCTGTAACTGTATTTAAAAGCTTAGAGTCACTGCAATCCCAGGACTTGTGTTCTATCTGAAATCCACCCCTGTGGAAATCTCACTGGGGACTGTTTGTTAATTTGTAAAGAGCATTTCCAGTTGTAACTGAATTACCCCACTGTGAAAAACTCATTTGGGGACTGTTTAACTTCTAAGAGCATTTCTAGTGTGCAGAATCTCAGATTGCCCTGCTAGTAATCACCTTCTTTTTAGAATCACAATAGTACCTGATAGCCCACAGCCCAGTTGCTCTTCTCCCCACACCCACTACTATCCCGCCCCCAGCAAGATAATCTTTTGCCTGTGCTGCATATTTAATCTCCCCTCTCTCTTCATTCTCCTGCAGAGACCACCCCCCACCCCTGGGAGACCGCAGGTCGCGAGGGCCTGCTCTGAAGCCCTTCCTGCCCACAGAAGCCCCGAACCCGAGAAACACCAGGTAATTTCTCCCATGATCAAGGCAGCTGCCACCATCGTTGGCCATCTGGCACCTTTTCTGAAATGGCCACAAGCTCCCCTGCTCAGCGCATGAATCCCTGCCAGAGTAGCACCTCGAGTTGCTGCCCAGGCTCAAACGGAGCAGAACTGTTACTTTTGTGCCTGATTTTGAAACTTTTAAAACGAACCAGCTAAAACTATTTGCATTTGCCTGTAATTATATTTAAAAGCTTAGAGTCACTGCAAGCCCAGGACCTGTATTCTATCTGAAATCCCCCCCAAGTGCAAATCTCACTGGGGACTGTTTGTTAATTTGTAAGGTGCATTTCCAGTTGAAACTGAATTACCCCACTGTGAAAAACTTATTTGGAGACTGTTTAACTTCTAAGTGCATTTCCAGTGTGCAGAATTTCAGTTTGCCCTGCTAGTAATCACCTTCTTTTTTGAATCACAATTGTACCTGATAGTCCACAGCCCATTTGCTCTTCTCCCCAAACCCACTACCAGCCCGCCCCCAGCAAATTAATCTTTTGCCAGTGCTGCATATTAAATCCCCCCCTATCTCTTCATTCTCTCTTGAGAGACCACCCCTCCCTGAGGAGACTGGAGGTCATGGGCTCACTCTGAAGCCCCTCCTGCCCGCAGAAGCCTAAAACCCGAGACACACCAGAGACGACCCCCTTCCCCTAAGGAGACCGGAGGTCGCGAGGACCTGCTCTGAAGCCCTCCCTGCCCGCAGAAGCCCCGAACCCGAGACACACCAGAGACCACCCCACTCCACTGAGGAGACCGGAAGTCTCGAAGGCCTGCTCTGAAGCCCTCCCTGCCCGCAGAAGCCCCGAACCCAAGACACACCAGACACCACCCCTCCCTGAGGAGACCTGAGGTCGCGAGGCCTGCTCTGAAGCCCTCCGCCTCGCGCCCGCAGCAACCCGATACACACCAGAGACCAACCCCTCCTGAGGAGACCGGAGGTCGCGTGGGCCTGCTCTGAAGACGTCCCTGCCCACAGAAGCCCCAAACCTGAGACACACCAGAGACCACCCTCCTCCCCTGAGGAGACCGGAGGTCACGAGGGCCTGCTTTGAAGCCCTCCCTGCCCACAGAAACCCCGAACCCGAGACACACCAGAGACCACGCCCCTCCCCTAAGGAGACCGGAGGTCACGAGGGCCTGCTCTGAAGCCCTCCCTGCCCGCTGAAACCCCGAACCCGAGACACACCAGAGACCACCCCCCTCCACTGAGGAGACCAGAGGTCGCGAGGGCCTGCTCTGAAGCCCTCCCTGCCCGAGAAACCCCGAACACGAGACACACCAGAGACCATCCCCACTACCCTGAGGAGATTGGAGGTCACGAGGGCCTGCTATGAAGCCCTCCCTGCCAGCAGAAACCCCGAACCCGAGACACACCAGAGACCACCCCCCTCCCCTGAGGAGACCGGAGGTCGCGAGGGCCTGCACTGAAGCTCTCCCTTCCTGCAGAAGCCTCAAGCCTGAGACACACCAGAGACCAACCCCCTCTCCTGAGGAGACGGGAGGTCACGAGTGCCAGCTCTGAAGCCCTCCCTGCCAGCTGAAGCCCTGAACCCGAGACACACCAGAGACTACCCCCCTCCCCTGAGGAGACCGGAAGTCTCGTGGGCCTGCTCTGAAGCCCTCCCTGCCCGTAGAAGCCCCGAACCCAAGACACACCAGACACCACCCCCCCCTGAGGAGACCTGAGGTCATGAGGTCTGCTCTAAAGCCTCCTGCCCACAGAAGCCCCGAACCCGATATACACAGAGACCACACCCTCCTGAGGAGACCGGAGTCGCGGGGCCTGCTCTGAAGACATCCCTGCCCACAGAAGCTGAACCTGAGACACACCAGAGACCCCCTCCCTGAGGAGACTGAGTCGCGAGGGCCTGCTGAAGCCTCCTGCCCCAGAGAAACCCCAAACCCGAGACACACCAGAGATTCAACCCCCTCTCCTGAGGAGACCGGAGGTCACGAGGGCCTGCTCTGAAGCCCTAACTGCCCACAGAAACCCCGATCCCGAGATACACCAGAGACAACCCCACTCCCCTGAGGAGACCGGAGGTCTCGAGGGCCTGCTCTGAAGCCCTCCCTGCCCGCAGAAACCCCGAACCCGAGACACACCAGAGACCATCCCCACTAGCCTGAGGAGATTGGAGGTCACGAGGGCCTGCTCTGAAGCCCTCCCTGCCCGCAGAAACCCCGAACCGAGACACAGAGACCACCCCTCCACTGGGAGGAGACGGAGGTCGCAGGGCCTGCACTGAAGCTCGCCTCTTCCTGCAGAAGCTCTCAACCCGAGACACACCAGAGACCAACCCCCTCTCCTGAGGAGATGGGAGGTCGCGAGTGCCAGCTCTGAAGCCCTCCCTGCCAGCTGAATCCCTGAACCCGAGACACACCAGAGACCACTCCTCCCTGAGGAGACCGAGGTCGCGGGGCCTGCTCTGAGCCCTCCTGCCTGCAGAACCCCGAACCCAAGACACACCAGAGACCACCCCTCCTGAAGACCAGAGGTGTGAGGCCTCTCTGAAACACTCCTGCCCTTGAGAGCCCCGAACCGAGACACACAGAGACCACTCCCTCCCTGAGGAGAGCGGAGTTACGAGGGCCTGCTCTGAAGCCCTCCAAGCCCGCAGAATCCACAAACCCGAGTCACAACAGAGACCACCCCCCTCCCCTGAGGAGACTGGAGGGCACGAGGGACTGCTCTGGAGCCCTCCCTGCCGGCAGGAGACACAAAACCGAGACACACCAGACACCCCCCCCCTCCCCTGAGGAGACCGGAGTTCGCGAAGGCCTGCTCTGAAGATCTCCCTGCCCGCAGAAGCCCCGGACCCGAGACACACCAGTTAATTTCTACCTTGATCCAGGCTGCTGCCACTATCGTTGGCCATCTGGTGCCTTTTCTGAAATGGCCACAAGCTCCCCAGCTCAGCGCATGAATCCCGGCCAGAGTAGCACCTCGAGTTGCTGCCCAGGCTCAAAGGGAGCAGAACTGTTACTTTTGTGCCTGATTTTGAAACTTATATAACAAACCAGCTAAAACTATTTTCATTTGCCTGTAACTGTATTTAAAAGCTTAGAGTCACTGGAAGCCCAGGACCTGTGGTCTATCTGAAATCCCCCCCTGTGCAAATCTCACTGGGACTGTTTGTTAATTTGCAAAGTGCATTTCCAGTTGTAACTGAATTACCCCCCTGTGAAAAACTCATTTGGGGACTGTTTAACTTCTAAGTGCATTTCCAGTGTGCAGAATTTCAGTTTGCCCTGCTAGTAATCACCTTCTTTTTTGAATCACAATAGTATCTGATAGCCCACAGCCCATTTGCTCTTCTCCCCACACCTACTACCATCCCGCCCCCAGCAAGTTAATCTTTTGCCTGTGCTGCATTTTTAATCCCCCCTCTCTCTTCATTCTCCCACAGAGACCACCCCCCTCCTCTGAGGAGACCGGTGGTCGCGAGGGCCTGCTCTGAAGCCCTCCCTGCCCTCAGAAGACCCGAACCCAAGACACACCAGGTAATTTCTACCTTGATCCAGGCTGCTGCCACCATTGTTGGCCATATGGCACCTTTTCTGAAATGGCCACAAGCTCCCCTGCTGAGCGCATGAATGCCGGCCAGAGTAGCACCTCGAGTTACTGCCCAGGCTCAAATGGAGCAGAACTGTTACTTTTGTGCCTGATTTGGAGACTTTAAAAATGAACCAGCTAAAACTATTTGCATTTGCCTGTAACTGTATTTAAAAGCTTAGAGTCACTGCAAGCCTAGGACCTGTATTCTATCTGAAATCCCCACCCCCCCGGGAAAATCTAACTGGGGACTGTTTGTTAATTTGTAAAGTGCATTTCCAGTTGTAACTGAATTACCCCACTGTGAAAAACTCATTTTGGGACTGTTTAACTTCTAAGTGATTTTCCAGTGTGCATAATTTCAGTTTGCCCTGCTAGTAATCACCTTCTTTTTTGAATCACAATTGTACTTGATAGCCCACAGCCCATTTGCACTTCTCCCAACACCCACTACCAGCCTGCCCCAGCAAGTTAATCTTTTGCCTTTGCTGCATATTTAATCCCCCCTCTCTCTTCATTCTCCAGCAGAGACAACCCCCCTCTCCTAAGGAGACCGGAGGACACGTGGGCCTGCTCTGAAGCCCTCACTGCCCTCAGAAGCCCTGAACTCGAGACACACCAGGTAATTTCTACCTTGATGAAGGCTGCTGCCAGCATCGTTTGCCATCTGGCACCTTTTCTGAAACGGCCACAAGCTCCTTTGGTCAGAGCATGAATCCCGGCCACAGTAGCACCTCGAGTTGCTGCCCAGGCTCAAATGGAGCAGAACTGTTACTTTTGTGCCTGATTTTGAAACTTTTAAAATGAACCAGCTAAAACTATTTGCATTTGCCTGTAACTGTATTTAAAAGCTTAGTGTCACTGCAAGCCCAGGACCTGTGTTCTATCTGAAATCCCCTGAGCAAATCTCACTGGGGACTGTTTGTTAATTTGTAAAGTGCATTTCCAGTTGTAACTGAATTACCCCCTGTGAAAAACTCATTTGGGGACTGTTTAACTTCTAAGTGCATTTCAAGTGTGCAGAATTTCAGTTTGCCCTGCTAGTAATCACCTTCTTTTTTGAATCACAATAGTACCTGATAGCCCACAGCCCATTACTCTTCTCCCCACACCCACTACCAGCCCGCCCCCAGCAAGTTAATCTTTTACCTGTGTTGCATATTTAATACCCCCTCTCTCTTCATTCTCCCGCAGAGACCACCACACTCCCCTGAGGAAACTGGAGGTCGCGAGGGCCTGTTCTGAAGCCCTCTCTGCCCGCAGAAGCCCCGAACCCGAGACACACCAGTTAATTTCTACCTTGATCCAGGCTGCTGCCACCATCGTTTGCCATCTGGCGCCTTTTCTGAAAATGACCACAAGCTCCCCTGCTCAGCGCATGAATCCCGGCCAGAGTAGCACCTCGAGTTGTTGCCCAGGCTCAAACGGAGCAGAACTGTTACTTTTGTGCCTGATTTTGAAACTTTTAAAACAAACCAGCTAAAACTATTTGCATTTGCCTGTAAACGTATTTAGAAGCTTAGAGTCACTGCAAGCCCAGGACCTGTGTTCTATCTGAAATCCCCCCAGAGTGCAAATCTCACTGGGGACTGTTTGTTAATTTGTAAGGTGCATTTCCAGTTGTAACTGAATTACCCCACTGTGAAAAACTCATTTGGAGAATGTTTAACTTCTAAGTGCATTTCCAGTGTGCAGAATTTCAGTTTGCCCTACTAGTAATCACCTTCTTTTTTGAATCACAATTGTACCTAATAGCCCACAGCCCATTTGCTCTTCTCCCCAAACCCACTACCAGCCCGCCCCCAGCAAGTTAATCTTTTGCCAGTGCTGCATATTAAATCCACCCTATCTCTTCATTCTCCTGCAGAGACCACCCCCTCCCCTGAGGAGACCGGAGGTCACGAAGGCCTGCTCTGAAGCCCTCCCTGCCCGCAGAAGCCAAAAACCCGTGACACACCAGAGACGACCCACCTCCCCTGAGGAGACCAGAGGTCGCGAGGACCTGCTCTGAAGCCCTCCCTGCCCGCAGAAGCCGCGAACCCGAGACACACCAGAGACCACCCCACTCCACTGAGGAGACCACAAGTCTCGAGGGCCTGCTCTGAAGCCCTCCCTGCCCGCAGAAGCCCCGAACCTAAGACACACCAGGCACCACCCCCCTCCCCTGAGGAGACCTGAGGTCGCGAGGGCCTACTCTGGAGCCCTCCCAGCCCACAGAAGCCCCGAACCCGATACACACCAGAGACCATCCCCCTCCCTGAGGAGACCGGAGGTGGCGTGGGCCTGCTCTGAAGATGTCCCTGCCCACAGAAGTCCCAAACCTGAGACACACCAGAGACCACCCCCCTCCCCTGAGGAGACCGGAGGTCACGAGGGCCTGCTTTGAAGCCCTCCTGCCCGTGAGAAACCCCGAACCCGAGACATACCAGAGACCACCCCCTCTCCTGGGGAGCCGGAGTCACGAGGGCCTGCTCTGAAGCCCTAACTGCCCGCAGAAACACGATCCCGAGACACACCAGAGACCACCCCTCCCCTTAGGAGACTGAGGTCACGAGGCCTGCTCTGAAGCCCTCCCTGCCCGCTGAAACCCCGAACCCGAGACACACCAGAGGCCACCCCCCTCCCCTGAGGGGACCGGAGGCCGCGAGGGCCTGCTCTGAAGCCCTCTCTGCCCGTAGAAACCCCGAACCCGAGACACACAAGAGACCATCCCCACTACCCTGAGGAGATTGGAGGTCACGAGGGCCTGCTCTGAAGCCCTCCCTGCCAGCAGAAACCCCGAACCCGAGACACACCAGAGACCACCCACCTCCCCTGAAGAGACCGGAGGTCGCGAGGGCCTGCACTGAAGCTCTCTCCTGGCAGAAGCCTCGAACCCGAGACACACCAGAGACCAACCCCCTCTCCTGAGGAGACGGGAGGTCATGAGTGCCAGCTCTGACGCTCCCTGCCAGCTGAAGCCCTGAACCCGAGAGTACACCAGGAGACTTCCACCTCCCTGAGGAGAACAGAAGTCTCGAGGGCTGCCTGGATGCCTCTGCCTGCCCAGAAGCCTTAACCCAAGACACACTAGACACCACCCTCCTGAGGAGACCTTGAGGTCATCGAGGGCCTGCTCTGAAGCCTCCATGCCCACAGAAGCCCCCAACCCCATACACCAGAGACCACACCCTCCCTGAGGAGACCGGAGGCGCTGGTGCCTGCTCTGAAGACGCCCCTGCCCACAGAAGCCCCCGAACCTGAGACACACCCCAGAGACCACCCCTCCCTGAGGAGACCGTGGAGGTCGCGAGGGCCTGCTTTAGCCTCCCTGCCCGCAGAAACCCCGAACCGAGACATACCAGAGACCACACCCCCTCCTGAGGAGACCGGAGGCTCACAGGGCCTGCTCTGAAGCCCTAACTGCCCACAGAAACCGCCATCCTGTATACACTAGAGACCACCCCCTCCCCTTAGAGACCGGAGGTCACGAGGGCCTGCTCTGTAGCTCATCCCTGCCCGCTGGAAACCCCGAACCCGAGACACACCAGAGGCCACCCCTCCCTGAGGAGCACTGGAGGTCACGAGGGCCTGCTCTGAAGCCCTCCCTGCCCTAGAAACCCCAACCCGAGACACACAAGAAACCATCCCACTACCTGAGCAGATTGGAGGTCACGAGGGCCTGCTCTGAAGCCCTCCCTGCCAGCAGAAACCCCGAACCCGAGACACACCAGAGACCACCCACCTCCCCTGAGGAGACCGGAGGTCGCGAGGGCCTGCACTGAAGCTCTCGCTTCCTGCAGAAGCCTCGAACCCGAGACACACCAGAGACCAACCCCCTCTCCTGAGGAGACGGGAGGTCGTGAGTGCCAGCTCTGAAGCCCTCCCTGCCAGCTGAAGCCCTGAACCCGAGACACACCAGAGACTTCCACCTTCCCCTGAGGAGAACAGAAGTCTCGAGGGCCTGCTCTGAAGCCCGCCCTGCCCGCAGAAGCCCAGAACCCAAGACACACCAGACACCACCCCCTCCCCTGAGGAGACCTGAGGTCGCGAGGGCCTGCTCTGAAGCCCTCCATGCCCACAGAAGCCCCGAACCCCATATACACCAGAGACCAACCCCCTCCCTGAGGAGACCGGAGGTCGCGTGGGCCTGCTCTGAAGAAGTCCCTGCCCACAGAAGCCCCGAACCTGAGACACACCAGAGACCACCCCCCCCTGAGGAGCCCGGAGGTCGCGAGGGCCTGCTTTGAAGCCCTCCCTGCCCGCAGAAACCCCGAACCCGAGACATACCAGAGACCACCCACCCTCTCCTGAGGAGACCGGAGGTCACGAGGGCCTGCTCTGAAGCCCTAACTGCCCGCAGAAACCCCGATCCCGAGACACACCAGAGACCACCCCCCTCCCCTTAGGAGACCGGAGGTCACGAGGGCCTGCTCAGCAGCCCTCCCTGCCAGCTGAAACCCCGAACCCGAGACACACCAGAGACCACCCCCCTCCCCTGAGGAGACCGGAGGTCGCGAGGGCCTGCTCTGAAGCCCTCCCTGCCCGCAGAAACCCCGAACCCGAGACACACCGGAGACCATCCCCACTAGCCTGAGGAGATTGGAGGTCGCGAGGGCCTGCTCTGAAGCCCTCCCTGCCCGCAGAAACCCCGAACCCGAGACACACCAGAGACCACACCCCTCCCATGAGGAGACCGGAGGTCGCGAGGGCCTGCACTGAAGCTCTACCTTCCTGCAGAAGCCTCGAACCCGAGACACACCAGAGACCAACCCCCTCTCCTGAGGAGACTGGAGGTCGCGAGTGCCAGCTCTGAAGCCCTCCCTGCCAGCTGAAGCCCTGAACCCGAGACACACCAGAGACCACCCCCCTCCCCTGAGGAGACCGGAGGTCACGAGGGCCTGCTCTGAAGCCCTCCCTGCCTGCAGAACCCCCGAACCCGAGACACACCAGAGACCACCTGGCCCCTGAAGAGACCAGAATTCGCATGGACCTGCTCTGAACACTCCTGCCCGCAGAAGCCCGGAACCCGAGACACACTAGAGACCACTCCTCCCCTGAGGAGATGCGAGGCTCGGTGGCCTGCTCTGAAGCCTCCCAGTTCGCAGGAGCCCCAAAACGAGACACACCAGACACCACCCCCCTCCACTGAGGAGACGGGAGTTCGCGAAGGCCTGCACTGAAGCCTTCCCTGCCCGCAGAAGCCCCGAACCCGAGACACACCAGTTAATTTCTACCTTGATCCAGGCAGCTGCCACCATCGTTGGCCATCTGGCACCTTTTCTGAAATGACTAGCTCCCAGCTCAGGCATGAATACCGGCCAGAGTAGCACCTCGGTTGCTGCCCAGGCTCAAGCCGGACAGAACTGTTACTTTTGTGCCTGATTTTGAAACTTTAAAGCGAACCAGCTAAAACTATTTCATTTGCCTGTAACTGTATTTAAAAGCTTAGAGTCACTGGAAGCCCAGGAACTGTGGTCTATCTGAAATCTCCGTGCGAAATCTCACTGGGACTGTTTGTTAATTTGTAACGTGCATTTCAGTTGTAACTGAATTACCCCCTGTGAAAAACTCATTTTGGGGACTGTTTAACTTCTAAGTGCATTTCCAGTGCAGAATTTCAGTTTGCCCTGCTAGTAATCACCTTCTTTTTTGAATCACAATAGTACCTGATACAGCTCACAGCCCATTTGCTCTTTCTCCCACACCCACTACCAGCCCGCCTCAGCAAGTTAATCTTTTGCCTGTGCTGTATATTTAATCCCCTCTCTTCTGCCCTCCCACAGAGCATTCACCCCTCCTCTGAGGAGACCGGGGGTCTCGAGGGCCTGCTCTGAAGCCCTCCCTGCCCGCAGAAGACACGAACCCAAGACACACCAGGTAATTTCTAACTTGATCCAGGCTGCTGCCACCATTGTTGGCCATATGGCACCTTTTCTGAAATGGCCACAAGCTCCTGCTGAGCGCGCATGATCCGGCCACAGTAGCACCTCTGGTTGCTGCCTAGGCTCAGACTGACAGAACTGTTACTTTTGTGCCTGATTTTGAGACTTTAAAACGAACCAGCTAAAACTATTTGCATTTGCCTGTACGTATTTAAAGCTTAGTGTCACTGCAAGCCCAGGACCTGTGTTCTATCTGAAACCCCCTGTGCAAATCTCACTGGGGACTGTTTGTTAATTTGTAAGTGCATTTCCAGTTGTAACTGAATTACCCCCTGTGAAAACCTCATTTTGGGGACTGTTTAACTTCTAAGCATTTCGTGTGCAGAATTTTGGGCTTTGTTCTGCTAGTAATCCATCACCTTTCTTTTTGAATCACATAGTACCTGATGAGCCCACAGCCCATTACTCTTCTCCCCACACCCACTACCAGCCCACCCCCAGCAAGTTAATCTTTTACCTGTGGTGCATATTTAATCCCCCCTCTCTCTTCATTCTTCTGCAGAGACCATCCCCCTCACCTGAGGAGACCGGAGGTCACGAGGGCCTGCTATGAAGCCCTCCCTGCCCGCAGAAGCCCCAAACCCGAGACACACCAGCTTATTTCTACATTGATCCAGGCTGCTGCCACCATTGTTGGCCATATGGCACCTTTTCTGCAATGGCCACAAGCTCCCCTGCTGAGCGCATGAATCCCGGCCAGAGTAGCACCTCGAGTTGCTGCCCAGGCTCAAAACGGAGCAGAACTGTTACTTTTGTGCCTGATTTTGAAACTTTTAAAATGAACCAGCTAAAACTATTTGCATTTGCCTCTAACCGTATTTAAAAGCTTAACATAGATACATAGAAACATAGAATTTGACGGCAGATAAGGACCGCTTGGCCCACCCAGTCTGCCCATTTCCCTACCTACTGGATAAGCTGCAGATCCTAGTTAACCAGCAGCCTACTTCTTCCTACCCGATCCCCCAGAACTGCCTTATGACTATCCCATGCATGCTTGAATTCCACCACTGATTTTGACTCCACAACCTCCTTGGGAAGGCCGTTCCATGCATCCACAACCCTCTCTGTAAAAAAATACTTCCTTAAATTACCTCTGAGCCACCCCCTCTATTTTCAACTTTAGGTTTTGAAGACATTTGTTCCATAGGTTAGTTTCAGATCCAAAGGCCCTGACCATTGATAAAAATATGTCTAAAGATGTCTATTCAAACACCCCTGAAAAAGGCGAGACATCTGGACTGAAAAGACTGGGAGAACCGGTAAAGGATTCACCTCCTTTGAAAAAGTTGGATAAGAAAAAGAACACTGGTTCCTCAGCTGAAAAAGCATTGGGGCTTCTAGAGGTTCCAGGAAATATTCCAACTCCTGACCAGGTGGCACAGGCCCTCCAAATCTTACAGACCTTGCAGACTGGTTTGGCACCAGTTAACCAGCAACCAGTTAGTTATCCAGCATCCACGACTATGTCCTCTACAGAAGCTATGTATCCCTCCTGGGATAATTTTAGGGAGGAATATGAGGAGGAGGAGGAGCCAAATGAACAAGAAATTTCCCCAGAACATGCGTTTGAATCCCCCCCCAGGGCAACTGAAGATTTCTCTTCACACTTTACTTTTGTGAGGCAGATGGTTGAAGCTCTGGACCTCACTCCTTATGAACCTGAACAGGATGAGGAGGAGGAGGTGCAATTCATGGATATGATGGGGCTAACACTCACAAGAAAGGTGTTGTTGCCTATTAACAAATGTTTTGAAAAACAAGTCCTTAAGATTCTCGACACTCCAAGCATTATCTTGCCTGTGGACAAGCAAGCTGACAAAAAATATCAGCTTGATCCACTGGGAGCAGAATTTCTGTTGTCACACCCTGACCCCGAAGAGGCGGTAAAAACAATAGCCTGTGACAAGGCTAAAGTACCCTTGGCTACACATCCACTGGAAAAAGATTCCAGAAAGCTGGATGCGATGACCAAGAAAGGATACCTAGCAGCCTCTCTGGGCATTAGGGAGACTAATTACAAGGGCTATGCAGCCCAATATTTAAATAAAATGGTGGAATTCTATCATGGCCATTGCTGGCAAGGCACCACCAAGCCTACAAGCGGACCTTATGGAAACAGTCAGGTGTGGCCTGGAAGCCACAAAATATCAATTCCATATGGCTGTTGACATGAATGACAATGCAGTCAGATGGATGGCTTTGTCCATAGCCCTCAGAAGACTTGCCTGGCTCAGGCAACCAGTCTTGCCCAAGACACTCAAAACAAGGCCTAGGACTTCCTGTGGAGAATAACACCGTTTGGACCCAAAACAGAGAAGTATGTGAAAAAAGTAGATGAATATAAGGCCACTTACAAAAGTAACTCTGTCAGGGAGAGGGCCTCCACTTTGTACAGGCACTGTGGAAGGGGAGATAGAGGTAGAGATTACACTTAACCCTTCTACCAGGTGCAAGGTACTCCTAGTTACTCATAGAGAGGGTACTATAGGGGTAGGGGTTGCAGAGGCTCCAGAAGAGGACAACAATCTTTTCAGCCTACCACACAGTCTAAACAGAACCCCTCATATGCTAGTCAGGGTCACCTCCCCAACTCCGGTGGAGGGCAGACTGACCCACTTCTTCCAAAACCATCACCACAGATAAGTGGGTATTGGAGGTGGTGGGTCAAGGACTGGTCCTCAGTTTCAAAAAATTCCCCAGGTTAAGAAACATAGAAACATAGAATTTGATGGCAGATAAGGCTCACTTGGCCCACCTAGTCTGCCCATTTCCCTACCTAAAGAATAAGCTGCATATCCTAGTTAATCAATAGCATACTGCCTCCTACTCTCCACTAGAACTGTGTTATGTCTGTCGCATGCATTCTTGAATTCCCCCACTGTTTTTGACTCCACAACCTCCTCAGGAAGACTGTTCCATGCATCCACAACCCTCTCCATGAAAAAATACTTCCTCACATTAGCTCTGTGCTGTCCCCCCTCTATCTTCAAATTGTGCCCACTTGTTCTTGCACATCTCTTTTTTTGAAAGATGCTACCCTCTTGGACTTTGTTGATTCCCTTGAAGTACTTGAAAGTTTCTATCATGTCCCCCCCTCCCTCCTTTCCTCGAGGGTATACAGATTAAGCTCCTTTAGTCTCTCTTCGAATGTCTTCTGGTGCAGACCCTGCATCATTTTGGTTGCCCTCTTCTGGACAGTCTCCTCCCAGTCTATGTCTTTGCAGAGATGGGGTCTCCAGAACTGCATGCAGTACTCCAGATGGGATCTCACCAACTGTGTGTACAGAGGGATAACAACTTCCTGTTTTCTACTGGTGATGCCTCTCATATACATCCCAGAATCCCCCAGCCCTCCTTACTGCCTTCTTACATTGCTTGACCACCTTTAGGTCATCTGATATAACTACCCACAGGTCCTGCTTCCATTTTGTTGTTGTCAGAATCTCACCTCCCATTGTGTACTCTTCCCCTGGGTTTTTGTTTCCCAGGTGCATTACTTTGCACTTATTTGCATTGAAGCTAAGCTGCCATACATTTGACCATTCCTCAAACCTTGCCAAGTCCCTTCTCATCCTTTCCACCCCACCTTGTGTATCAACTGTGTTGCAGATCTTTGTGTCATCTGCAAAGAGATATACTTTTCCTTCCAGTCCCTCTGCAAGGTAACTTATAAAGACATTAAAAAGGACTGGACCCAGTACGGAACCCTGCGGTACCCCACTAGTACCAAGCTTGTTCAGGTGTCCAGATCCAGCAGAAATGAAACTGCTGGAAAAAGAGGTTTCCTTACTGCTCGCAGCAAAGGAAGTAGAACCAGTTCCCTCCTCTCAAAGGGGAAGAGGTTTCTACTCCAGATACTTCCTCACCTCAAAGAAAACTGAGGAGTGGTGACCCATACTGGATTTGAGATCCCTAAACAGGCATCTCATAAGGACAAGGTTCCGGATGGTTACTTTGGCAATGATCTTACCCACATTACAACAAGGAGACTGGCTGGCATCACTGGCCCACAAAGATGCCTACAGTACTTCCACATCCCCATAAGGGAATGCCACAGAAAGTACTTGAGGTTCAGACTACCATTAGGACACTATCAGTTTGCAGTCCTGCCTTTCAGCCTGACCTCTGCTCCAAGGGTATTCACAAAGTGCTTGGCAGCAGTGGTGGCACATCTGAGAAGACAGAGCATCTCAGTGTTCTCATATCTGGATGACTGGTTAGTGGTGGAAAAAACCCACAACAAGTAAAACTGCTTTCAGTCTCTCACAGGAGACATTGGAGTCTCTGGGATTCCTCATAAATGTCCAAAAGTCTGTGTTGCAACCTGTTCAAGTACTGCAATTCATAGGAGCAGAACTGGACACTGTACAGGCCAAGGCCTTCCTTCCCCAAGACAGAGAATACAGTATTGTGAGCATTGCAGGGTCTTTTGTCCTAAACAGGCCAAGACCAGCAAGACATTTTCTGCAATTGCTGGGACACATGGCTGCAGCTACAAGCACAGTGCAGGGATGTTGGTTTCAGGTGAGACACATCCAATTCCACCTAAGGGCCCACTGGTGCCAGAAAAGGGACCCTCTTTTTCAAAGTTGGTGCCAGTGTCCCCTGTGGAGTCACTGCTGCATATAAATCTATTGGAGCTCAGGGCTGTGTTTCTATCTTTTCAGTATTTTGCATCCTTGTTAAAGGGAAAGGTGGTACAGGTCAGAACAGACAACACCACCACTATATAGTACATCAACAAGCAGGGAGGGACAAAGTTTGACCTGCTCTGCACAGACGCAATGAAAATCTGGGGCCTGGCGTACTCTCTGCAAGTGTCCCTGGTGGCAGTGCACCTTCCAGGGAAAGACAATACTGTGCCCTAAGCGGAATCATCCAGAACCACCACGAATGGTGTCTCAACAGTCAGGTGCTGGAGATAGTGTTCAGAAGGTGGGGCACTCCAGAGATAGATCTCTTCACCTCAGAAGAGAATCACCAGTTGCCAACATTTTGTTGCAGACCACCAGCCAAGGGTCAAGACCAGTGGATGCATGGTGCTGAATTGGGCAGGAAAACCCTGTATGCATTTCTTCCATTTTCCTTGTTGCTCAGGATCCTGATCAAGCTCAAGTACCAGTCAACCACTATGATTCTGATAGCTCCAAATTGGGCCAGGCAGCCTTGGTACTCACTATTGCTTTCCCTGTCGGTGGCACAACCAATACATTTTCCACACAGATACAATCTCCTAACATCCTCCCAGGGCAGAATCCTGTACCTGAACCTTTTAGGCTCAAGGCATGGCTCTTGAAGACCTATAATAAGCTGACTTACACCTCTCAGAGGATGTTTTACAGGTGCTCAGTGGTTCTAGGAAACCCTCAACTAGGAAAGTCTACACTTCCAAGTGGAAGAGATTTTCCATATGGTGTGCTTCAAAAGGGGTGGTTCCCACAGAGGCAGGGTTGTCAGTCATGCTGGAGTACCTGGCATATCTATATACTCTGGGACTTCAGCCAGCAACACTTAAAGTTCATCTGGCATCCGTTTCTGAATACCTGCCAGCTGGTAAGGGAGTCTCCTTAGCAGCTAATCCTATTTTTAGAAAATTCTTTAAAGGGTTGGCCCATCAGCCTCCCCTTCACAGGGAGCCAGCTCCAGCCTGGAATCTAAATATCTGTATTGCCAAGCTCATGGAGCCTCCATTTCAGCCACTGGCCAATGCTCATATAAAATGTGTCACTTGAAAGACTGTCTCCCTGGTAGTCATCACATCTGCAAGAACGTTAAGTGAGTTGCAAGCTCTTTGTCTGGAGCAAAACTACATTTCATTCCACAGAGACACGGTGGTGCTCAGAACTAACAGGAAATTCCTTCCAAAAGTAGTTTCTGACTTTCACCTGAATCAATCTATGACTTTGCCAGTCTTCTTCACTGAACACTCTAGCTCTGGAGAGCGTAGATTTCATAGTCTCGATGTAATGAAAACCCTGACCTGTTATATCAAGCATATAAAAGAGCATAGACAGGAAAGGCAGCAGCAGTTTCTGACCTATGGTGATGTGGTTAAAGGTAGGCCAACTTCAAAAAGGATAACTGTATGCTGGATTGTGGCATGCATACAGTTCTGTTACACTAAAGCTAGCAAGGAACCCCCAGTAGGCCTGAGGGCACATTCCACTAGGGGTACAGCTGCCACAGCAGCAGCAGCTAGGGATATCCCCTTGTTGGAAATCTGCAAAGCAGCCACATCGAAATCTGTACATACCTTTACAACGCACTACAGTCTGAACATCCAATCCAGGAGTGATTCCAGGTTTGGCAATTGGTGCTACAAAGTCTGTTCCCAAGTAGGGTTCTGGACCCTCCTGCAAAGGTACTGCTTTATAGTCTGAAGAGTTAATGATATTGAAGAATACCTGGGGTTAGAAGAAAAATACTCACCGTAGTAATCTTCTTTCTTCCAGGGTATTCTTCAATATCATTAACTCTCCCACCCTACCTCCCTTCCAGAACCAATCAGTATATGAGTACAGGTAGTACTGTATGTTTGTTGGCCTTCACTGTTGCAACATCTTTTAAAACCAGATGGCCCAGTTTCTATTTCATTGGTCTTTTGGACATTATCAGTTGGCTTAAGGAATAAAAAGGGGTTTGATCAAATCAAAATGTTATTATTACTTTATTGTCAACTGTTAGGATAGTATAGTGTGAGAGATAGGTACAGGCTTATTTGAAATCTGAGTGTTTTAGAACACTTACAGTTGACAGGGCAGCACATTTGAATGGTGGCACGAGCCAATCAATATTCCACTATTAACATAATGTTCCATTCATCTCCAGAGCAGTACAATCCAGGAGGCAGACTACTAGAGTTAATGATATTGAAGAATAACCTGAAAGAAAGAAGATTGCTACGGTGAGTAATTTGTTTCTTTCTGCACCATTTACAACTGCTTTCAGGCCTAATCTTGGTGCTGCCACTGCCGAACATGCCCTAGAAGTCCAGAAATCAAACAATCAAAAAACTTTATTTAGCCAGGCAAAATCATCATTGGGCAAGCTCATTTGCAAGATGGTCCTGGTCCGTATAAATAGTACAAACATAAGCAAGAAATTGTGCAGGCATTGGTGCTTGCAGAGAACAGCAGATGCAATTTGTACATTGGAGAGAGCAAATACATTAGGTAGTCAAGGAGATGTGTGACAACGAGCACATTTCCATTAAAAAGGAACAAATTCAGTGAGAACAGCGGCACAACAGCATACATGTACAGTTAGTCAGAAGAAAGTCATATATAATTGATGAGACAGATAGGTAAGAACTAGGAAAGGAACAAGAGGAGGAAAAGAAAGGAAGCAGTGGCAAGAAGTGTTAATGTTGGGGGGAGCAGAGCTGGGGATACGAGGTTCCAAGGAGGTGGACAGATGATCTTGTTACTTG
The DNA here is from genome assembly GCA_016271365.2 of Neoceratodus forsteri. NCBI lineage: Eukaryota > Metazoa > Chordata > Ceratodontiformes > Ceratodontidae > Neoceratodus > Neoceratodus forsteri. Next base: position 54,629,598 of record CM057451.1, on the reverse strand, counting down.
AAGCAGGCACAGATATCCCTTAAGTATCTTGCAAGCAGTAGTTTGAAGGTGTATGGACTGAAAAGATAGGAGATCTTGAGAGTCTTTTGCATTGTATTACAAAGGGATGGGAGGGAGAAGATAGCAGTGGCCAGACCATGCCGTGTCTTTGTTCTAGGCACCTTGAATAAAATGAGTGAGGAACTCCTAAGACAATGTGTCCCCTAAGCCCACTCAAATAGGTTTGTGATGTAGGTTGAGAGCTTATCAGTTAGTGCCCTAAGGAACCACAGGTGAGCATTTCTTTGTCTCCTCAGTAGAAGAGAGGGCCAGCCCATCACTTCGTAGAGCATACAGTAGTGGGTTCTAGGAGGCAGATTCAGAATAAACCTCAAGGAGCGATGGTAAAAGGTGTCAAGTTTACATAGTTTCTGGTTAGGGCAATGGTTGTAGAGAAAATCTGAGTAGTCAAGCAATGGTAAAAAAGTTGTTTGTACTAGTCTCTTCATGGCTTCAAATGTGAGGAGTTATCTTATATGACAGAATATGCCTAGACATTGTCTTAGTTTTTTAGTAGTTCATTGAGAAGAACCATGAAGTTAAGCCTGTTATCCAACCATATGCCCAAATATTGATAAGTTTAAATGCTACATTGACAAGCATTTAAACTAGCAAAGGGGGGTGGCAGGCCAGCAAGGAGGGTATCTACTTGCTCACCCCCCACAGCTAGCAGTGGAACCAGTGAACCAGAGGAGTGGCTATCTCTGCAAAGCAGTGTGCAAAAGATGGAGATTAGTGCCCAAGAGGTGGATAGGCAGAAAAGGGACAAAATTCAGCAGAAGGGCAGACAGCAAGGAGAACCAGGGATAAAGGACAACCAAGAAAGGGGCTGGAGTAGAACAGTGAAACAGTCTAGGGAGGTCAAATCATGGAAAGCCATATGTGCAAATGCCAGGAGCCTTAGCAACAAGATGGAAGATCTGAGGCTGTCATGGTGCAGTCAGACCGGACATTGTGACCATCACTGAAACCTGGTGTAATGATAACCATGACTGGGAGATGGCCATACCTGGCTACAACATATTCAGAAGAGACAGAGCAGGCAGGAAGGGAGGAGGAGGAGTGCACTGTATGTGAAAAATGACATAAGGGCCACAGAGATCCAGGAGGAACAAAATGGGGGAGAGATACTGTGGGTTAAGCTGGAAAGGAAAATGGGAACAGCCATCCACACAGGTGTGGTCTATAGACCACCAGCCCAGGAGGAAGAAACAGATAGGGAGCTGATGCTAGCCATCCAAAGGATGGCAGACAAGGGTGAGGTAGTACTGGTTGGAGACTTCAATATTCCAGACGTGGACTGGAGCATCCCAGCAGCAGCATCCACTAGGAGCAGATTTATTTTGACTCTCTTCAGGGTGCCTCTAGCAACTGGTCATGGAACCAACTCGGCAGAAGGCAATACAGACCTTGTGCTCACAAACAGGGACAGTGTGATGGGGGTAACAGTGGGGGAGCACCTGGGGAACAGTGACCACCAGTCATTGTGGTTTGAAATCACAGAAAGAGCAGAACTAAACCACACAAAAACATGTATCCTGGATTTTAGGGGGGCAGACTTTGGGTAATTGGGAAGATACTTGAAAGAGGCATTAAGGGGAATGGGACAGGAATCAGGGGTTGAGGAACAGTGGGCAGTATTTAAAATGGGGATTACAAGAATAACAGAATTATGCATTAAGCAGGTAAGCAAAAGGAAAAGGAAGAGGAGACGATTATGGTTTTCCAAAGAGGTAGCAAAGAAAGTGAAAGCCAAAAGATTGCATTCAGGCAATACAAAAGACACAGGCAGAAGGGGATAGCGAGAAGTACCAGGAGAAGCAAAAGGAGGCAGGGAGTCAGTAAGGAGCCAAAGCTCAGATAGAAGAACACATTGCAAAATCAGTGGGTAGAGGGAACAAAACCTTTACAGGTACATAAGTGAAAAAGAAAGACAAAGGGAGGATAGTGAGACTGAAGGGGAGGATGATGGGGCAGGAGGATGACAACAGTAAAGCTGACATATTGAACAGGTATTTCTGCTCAGTCTTTACTGAGGAAGAGGAGGGTAATGGGTCTGAAGGGAGTACAAGGGGTGAGAATGGTGCAGAATGGACACAAGTTCCTTTACGAAAAGGTCATGAAGGAACTGGAAGTAATAAGAGTTGATAAAGAATGGGGCCAGATGGGTGCACCCCAGGTCCTTAAAGAACTAAGAGAGGTGGTGGCTGAACCTCTGGCTATCCTGTTTAGCCGATCACTGGAAACAGGGAGGTACCCAAAGACTGAGGACAGCAAATGTAGTCCCCTTATACAAAAGCTGGAACAAAGAGGAAGCAGGGAACTACAGACCAGTCAGCCTCACCTCGGTAGTGGGGAAGATCATGGTAGCACTACTGAAGGAGAGATTGGTGGAACATCTGGTTGTCAATGGACTGCAGGATCCAAGGCAGCATGGTTTCACCAGGGGGAGGTCATGTCAGACCAACCTCGTTGAATTTTTTGACTGGGTGACTAAGAGGTGGATCAGGGGAGGGCAGTGGACATGGCCTATCTGGACTTCAGCAAGGCCTTTGACACTGTGCCACATAGAAGACTATTACACAAACTGGGGAATATGGGTGTGGGCAGGACAGTAGTGTGGTGGGTAGGTAACTGGCTGGGTGGCAGGATACAGAGGGTGGTGGTAAATGGCTGTCACTCCACAGAGGGAAGAGTGACAAGTGGGGTACAACAGGGATCAGTGCTGGGACCGGTCCTATTCAACATCTTCATCAGTGACATTGCACAGGACCTAGAAGGCAGAATTTCACTGTTCGCTGATGATACAAAGCTCTGTAACAGAGTAGACACACCAGAGGGTGTACACAGAATGAGAAGGGACCTGCAGAAACTTGAAGAATGGTCAGGGCTTTGGCAGCTGAAATTCAATGCAAAGAAGTGCAAGATAATGCATATGGGGCACAAAAACCCTGGCACAATATATCAGTTGGGGGGTGAGGATATAGCATGCACCAAGCAGGAAAGGGATCTTGGGTTATCATCTCTGATGACCTCAAGGGGAAACAGTGTGACAAGGCAGCAGGTAAAGCAAATATGATGCTGGGATGTATAGGCAGGGCATCACCAGCAGGAAAAGGAGGTCATAATTCCGCTATACAAGACACTAGTGAGGCCCCACCTGGAGTACAGTGTACAGTTCTGGAGACCATACCTACGTAAGGACAAAGACAGGGTAGAGAAGGTTCAGAGGAGGGCAACAAAGATGGTGCATGGATTGCATCACAAGTCCTATGAAGACAGGTTGAAGGAACTGAACATGTACTCCCTGGAGGAGAGGAGGGAGAGAGGGGATATGATAGAGACATACAAGTATCTCACAGGGAGGAACAGGGTGCAGGAATACACTATTTTTAAGCGAAAAAGATGTTCCAGGACTAGAGGGCATGGGATGAAGTTGGAGGGAAGACGAGTCAGAGGAAACATGAGGAAGAATTTCTTCACAGAACGGGTGGTGGACAAGTGGAACACCCTGCCAGAGGAAGTGGTGGGGGCTGAAACAATCACAGGATTTAAGAATGCATGGGATAGACATAAAGGAATTCTGGAGGTCAGGGGTAAGGGGCAACAGACTTCTAGGAAAACATAAACTGAACTTACAAGCTCAAATGGGCAGACTGGGTGCGCCATAGGCCCTTATCTGCCTACACTGTCTATGTATCTATGTATCTATGTATTTGAACTTGTTCATGATTTCCAGTGGTTCGCCATGTAAAGTGTAGATCAGGAGGTTCGCCAGGGACCCTGAGGTATAGGTGGCATGTGGCGAGACAACTATAGCGTTGGTCTTTTTAGTGTTGAGCAAGAGCTTCAGTTTGAGCAGGTTATGCTGAAGGATGTCAAAGTCATGCTGGAGCTCCTCGTGAGCAAGCTCTAGTGAAGAGCTGATAGTATATGGAACTGTATCGTCAGCAAAAAGATGTACATTACCTAAGTGAATGCGCCATCAATGTGGTTTATGTAAATTCGTAACAGTAGTGGGCCCAAAATAAAGCCTTGCAGTACCCCCAGGCGAGTTTTTAAGTGGAGACAGTTCTCCTTGGTCCTTAACTTGCTGCATTCTAATGGAAAGGTAACATTTGAACCACTTTAGGGCAGAGTAGTCTAGGCCAAAGCTCCTCAGGTCATTTAGCAAGAGAATATGATCCATCATATCGAAGGCCTTGCTAAGGTCTAAGAAGAGGGCGCAGACATGTTTTCTTGTATCCAGATTGGTTTTCCATTCACAAGTCACTTTAGCAAGGGCTAAAACTGTGCTGTGCTTGAGTCTGAAGCCAGATTGGGCTGGGTTTAAAAGGTTTTTGGATTCAAGATATTCTCTGAGCTGGGCATTAACTATTTTCTCCAAGAGTTTTGAGAGGGTTAAGAGATAGAAATTGGGTGGTAATTATTCAAGTCTGTTGGGTCCCGGACTTAAAAGCAGGAAAAATATGCGCTATTTCCTAGAGTGGTGGTAGCTCAGCCTAAGTCCAAGAACAGTTGAATAGGTGGATAATTGGAGCTGTCAGGTGATAGTAGCCTATTTTCAAGAAGAACGGTTCTAGGAGATCAGTGCCAGCACTCTTTACCATGTCCAGGGATAGTAGGAGGTCCTCCACCTGTTTAAAACTTACCAGTTGAAAACTAAAAGTAGGGTATCTCAGGTTAGGAGCAATGTTAGAAAGCGCAACTGCCATCACAATGGGCACTAAGCTTACAGGCTGGCAGGTATTAAAAGCAGACCTGCTGTAGCAAAATGATTATTAAATTGTTCAAGGATGTCAGCTCTGTCGGTGTACAGGATGTCTCCTGACAGTATCTTGGTAAGCAAGGAGGAGGCAGGCAAATGACCTTCGACCTTTCTGAGGATTTTCCAGAATTTGGCAGAGCAGTTGTTATTTTCTTTGAGAGCAGTCTGGAAATGGCATGCTTTCTCTGTTCTTTTTAATTTGGTGCAGGAGTTCCTGGCTGCCTGAAAGGCAAGCCAGTCAGTGTCTAATTTAGATTTCCTTGCCCTTTTCCACAGTACATCCCTGTCCCTGAGGGCTTTTTTTAGGGTAGGTGTGAACCAATCAGGGGACATTTTCTTGGTTTTGATCTTCCTAGCCGGGGCATATTTATTTATCAGCCCCAGTAGTAATAATAATAACTTTATTTCTTAAAGCGCCTTTCAAATTATCAAGGTGCTTTACAAAAAGATTGAATAAAAAATAAAAACAATAAATACAGTATAAAACAGAGCAATAATCCACAGGGTTCAATTCACTAAATACCATTAAAAGCCTGGGACCATAGAAATTTTCTAACGCTTGTTTAAAGCCTCCCACTGTGGCGCACTCCCGAAGCCGATGAGGTACAGAATTCCAGAGGGTAGTGGTGATGTACATAAAAGCACGGGCCCCAGAAGATTTCAAAAATACCCTTGGGATCTCCAGCAACCCCTCATTGGCTGAACGGAGATGTCGTTCAGGGCAATAGGGAACAAGAAGCTCTTTCAAATAGTCAGGGCCAAGTCCATGTGGGGCTTTATAAGCCAGAAAACAAAATTTAAAGGTGATCCACCACTGAATTGGCAGCCAGTGCAGACTACACAGAACAGGGTAATATGAGATGTTGAGAAACCCTGTCAGCAGTCATGCTGCAGCATTCTGCACTAGCTGCAAGAGGTGGATATCAACCCCAGGAAGCCCCAAGTGCAAGGAGTTGCAGTAATCAAGGCGAGGTCACAAAGGTGAGACAGTGTAGGAGGTCTCGGATGGAACCAGATGCTTAATCCTGGTGATGTTCCTGAGATGGTAAAGGAAGACTTGATGATGGCCTACACTTGAGATCTTAGGGTCAGCCCATCGCCGAGCACCACCCCAGGTCCTGCACTCATTCAGAGGTAAGGAGCTGGGCACCCCTACGTAAATTCCAGAGGGCTGGCCAGTCCTCAGCCCTCTGTCCGCAACCTGGCTCCACAACCATCACCTCTGTCTTTTCCGCATTCAACTTTAGCCAGCTCAATTTCATCCAATCCTGGATTTCAAAAGGCAGTTATTAAATACCAAGAGCACTATCCTGGTTGGGTGCAAAAGACAGATAGAGCTGGGTATCATCAGAATAGTAGAGAAACTCAGCCCATGCCATCATACAATGTCCCAGAGGCAGCATACACTGCAAACAACATGGGGAAAGCACTGAGCCCTGAGGTACCCTCATGACAGCGAAAATGGGTCTGAGAAAAGACCCCAGACACCACTCTGTGTTCTGCCAGTGAGGAAAGATGAAACCATCTGAGGACCATATAGTCATAGAAACATAGAAACAAAGATTTTGATGGCAGTTAAGGACCGCCTGGCTCCCAGTCTGCCCATTTCCTACCTAATGGATAAGCTGCAGATCCTAGTTAACCAGCAGCCTACTTCCTACCCCACCCCTAGAATTGCCTTATGACTGTCCCATGCATGCTTGAATTCCACCACTGTTTTGACTCTACAGCCTCCTCCGAAGACTGCTCCATGCATCCACAACCTCTGTGAAAAATACTCCTTAAATTACCTCTGAGCCACCCCTTCTATCTTCAAATTGTGCCCCTTGTTCTTGCACACCTCTTTTTTGAAAGATGCTACCTCTTGACTTTGTTGATTCCTTGAGGTACTTGAAAGTATCTATCATGTCCCCCCTCTCCCTCCTTTCCTCGAGGCTATACATATTCAGCTCCTTAAGTCTCTCTTCATATGTCTTCTGGTGCAGACCCTGCACCATTTTAGTTGCCCTCCTCTGAACAGCCTCCATCCTGTCTATGTCTTTGCAGAGCTTGGGTCTCCAGAACTGCACGCAGTACCCCAGATGGGGTCTCACCAACTGTCTGTACAGAAGGATAATAACTTCCTGTTTTCTACTGGTGATGCCTCTCCCCATGCATCCCAGTATCCCCCCATCCCTCCTTGCTGCCCTCACACATTGCTTGCCCACCTTTAGGTCATCTGATATGACTACCCCCAGGTCCCGTTCCGTTTTTTTTGTTGTTAGTATCTCACCCCCCATTGTGTACTCTTCCCCTGGGTTTTCATTTCCCAGGTGCATTACCTTGCACTTCTTAGCATTGAATCTAAGCTGCCATACATTTGACCATTCCTCTAACCTTGCCAAGTCCCTTCTCATCCTTTCCATCCCACCTTGTGCATCAACTATGTTGCAGATCTTTGTGTCATCTGCAAAGAGACATACTTTTCCTTCCAGTCCCTCTGCAATGTCACTTATAAAGACATTGAAGAGGACCGGTCCTAATACTGAACCCTGCGGTACCCCACTAGTAACCCCCTTTCTTCAGAGTGGACTCCATTTACTATTACTCTCTGTGTCATATTCTCCAGCCAATTCTTTACCCAGGCTGTCATCTTGGGACCCACTCCCAGGCTGGCTAACTTGTATATTAATCTTTTGTGTGGGACTGTGTCAAATGCCTTGCTAAAGCCTAGGTAGGCCATGTCCACAGCCCCTCTCTGATCTACTACTTTGGTCACCCAGTCAAAGAAATCTATCAGATTTGTCTGGCATGACCTTCCTGCTGTGAATCCATGCTGCCTTGGGTCCTGAGCCCCTCTGGCCTCTAGATACTGAACAATTCTTTCCTTCAGAAGTGATTCCATCATTTTCCCTACCACTGAGGTTAAACTAACAGGTTTGTAGTTTTCTGCTTCTGCCTTGCTCCCATTTTTGTGAAGGGGAATCACATCTGCCCTCTTCCAGTCCTCGGGTACCACCCCATCCTCCCATGATTTGTTAAAGAGGGTAGTCAGTGGTGTCACTAGTTCTACCCTTAGTTCTTTTAGAATTCTGGGATGAATCCCATCAGGCCCCATTGCTTTGTCCACCTTCAGTTTTAAGAGTTCTTTCCAAACCCTTTCTTCTGTAAATGGGCTGGTATCAACTTCTGTATCCAAAGTGTTTCTACTGTTTGTTTTAGGTACTTCCCACTTCCTTTGTAATTACTGAGCAAAAATATTTGTTTAGTATATCTGCCTTTTCACAGTCACCCTCTGCCCACCCTCCCTCCTCTTTATTAAGCCTCACTAACCCTCCCTTGGTCTTCCTTCACTCCCTGATGTACATATAAAAGGTTTTATCCCCCTTCTTAACTGAGTTGGCTATCTTTTCCTAGATTTGGGCCTTTGCTGTTCTGACTGCCTTCCCAGCTTCCTTTTGCTTTAACTGATACAGTTCTCTGTCCTGCTCCTTCTGTGATTCCTTGTACTACCTGAATGCTTTCTTTTTCTCTTGAACCTTCACTGCCACTTCCTTGGAGAACCATAGTGGTTTCTTACATCATTTCGTTTTGTTTATTTGCTTCCCACAAAGGCTTGTTACCTCTGTGATGGCAGTTTTTATTATTCCCCATTGTTCTTCCACCCCTCCTTCCTGCCCATTCGCTAGTGCATTCCTTAGGCACTCACCCATTTTGGCAAAGTCAGCCCTCCTAAAGTCCAGTACTTTTGGAGTCAGTCTGCAGATGGACCTCAGGTGCCCGAGCAGTACCCCATGGTCCACAGTATCAAAGGCTGAAGAGAGATCAGGGAGCATCAAAATAGAGCGGCTTCTCTGATCTCTCACCATCAGGAGATCATTGAGCACCCAAACCAGCGCAGTCTCGGTACTATGCCTCTTTCGACAACTGGATTGGAGAGGTTCATAAATGTTGTGGATGGTCAAGTACCACCACTACTTTCTCAATAACCTTCCCATAAAAGGGAGGTTAGAGATTGGTCTGTAGTTAGTCAGAGAGTCGGGGTCCAAAGAACCTTTCTTCAGGAGGGGTGTTACCACCGCCTCCTTCAGGGAGCTTGGAAACTCACCCGAATCAAAGGAGCACCGGACTATCTGAAATAGGACCGGGCCAATGATGTCACAACATCCCATAATCAGGGAGGTGGGGCCCGGATCCAAACTACAGCATGTAGGGTGCATACTCTGGATGATCGGTATGACATCCACGAACTCCAGCAGGTCAAAGGATCTCCAGAAAACATAAGGTGAGGTGACCAAGCACCGATCAACAGCATCCCCGATAGAGCGAGTCAGAACAATCTCTGACCTGATGTCGGCCACCTTATTCTCAAAGAATCAAGCAAGCTCATTGCACTCTATTTGTGAAAAAGGTCTTCGGAACTGCAGGCAGGTTGGGTTGCACAACCTGTCCACAGTTTGGAAGAGATGGACTGGTTGATTCTGAGTGGCTGCAATCTCCCCAGACAGGAATTCTGCCTTCTTAAGGGAGATCGCTGATTGGTAGGTCTGATAATGCTCTACCAATTTAAGGTGGTCAACCTCAGGGCAGATTTCCACCAACGACGATCTAACCTATGTCCTAGTCACCGCAACTCCCTCAAGGACCTATCAAACCAAGGGGCTCGAGGGCAAAGGGGGAGAGGATGAACATGGACAGGAGCAATCAAGTCCAGGGCCATGGAAATGACCTTATTATAGGCTAGTAGCAAAGCTGCTACAGAGTTCAATCATCACCACCAGACCTTCGGAGCTCACTTCCCATTAAGGGTGGTAACTGGCCATCTCCTCAGGGGTAGGCCTATGAAGAGGGATACAAAAGTTGAACCTCACAGTGTAGTAATCAGACCATCGGGCCGGTTCCACCCCTAAGGCGGAGGCCTCGATCCCCAGAAGGAAAACCAAATCAAGAGAGTGGCCGTGCCGATGGGTGGCAGAGGTAACAAACTGTGTAAGTCCCAGTGATGTCATCAACTGAAGGAAGTGCTGTCCAAATTGAGAGAGCTCGTTGTTGACCCAGGTGTTAAAGAATCATCAATCCGGGCAACTCCAGTGCCATGTCGATGATGAAGTCTGCTGCTTCCTGCAGGAATCGCTTCTCATCCCCTGGTGGACGGTAGAATAAGAGCTATCCTGCAGCCCACACCTGCCACCATGGTGTTCTCAAAGATTCTGCTTCCAGTAATAGGTTTTGGAAGATGTTGTAGGCCTCAGTAACAGATGGGACTAAATAGAAGTCCTGCCAGATAATATTCCCAAGGTCTGCCAGAAAAGCTGGACTGCAGAAGAGTTTTGGCTTCTTTTCAGCTTGAAAGTAGAAGCAGATGGTTGGAGGGAGTGCCTAATACAAGCAATGGTTCAATGGTTGCTTAGATCATTGTGGAACACCCTGCATGGGAGAATTATGTGGCTTGTTAACAAGCATAAGATCAAGTAGTGTACTATGTTCTGAATTTTTCTTATTAGGACGGGTATTCTCGGGAGTCATCTGTGATAGCCCATGTTCATCACAGAAGTCCTTAAGCTTGATGTAGCAATCATTATTCCAGTTAAGATTGAAGTCTTCCATTATTATACATTCTGAGTTTGCCTTTTCCAGCATGGAGTGGAGGTGTGCTAGTAAGCCAAGCCCAGCAGAAGGTGGCCTATAGCATGCAGATAGAAGAAGGGCAACTTCAGGTAACAGAGATATTTTTAGGGCAATACATTCAAATTCCTTAGGCATGGAGGTGTGAAATATATCTGAGATTGGGTGTTTGTCCTTGATATAGATAGTGACTCCCCCACCCCTTGTTGGACTGTCACACCTAAACAGATTATAGCCGTGAATGTTAGTAGTTTTGTCGGAGATATGGTTTGTAATCCATGTCTCTGAAATCATGAGTATGTCAGAGACTAGAGATGTAGCAAAATAACATTTTGCTGGAGAAATTCTGTGAAATTGGCAATTCACCAGGTGAAATGTTTCAGAAATTGTAGGCAAAATTTCACACTTCAGCTTTCTGCAATTTCACCCACACACCGCCACAGCTACAAATTGAACCCCCCCACACACACACACAAGTTGCCCTGTCCCCCCATTTGTTTTATTTAAAAAAATCACCTCCTCCACCCCTGGTGTCTAGTGGTCCACCCCACCCGGCTGTCACTGGCCATAAATGTTAATAGCACCCTCCCAAAGTTACCTGCAAGCACTCTGTTTTTTTTTTAATATACTCTTCACTGCCTGGTGTCTAAGTAGCTCCCCGGCCATCACTGGCTGTAAACGATGTCGCACCCCAAAGTTACCTGCGCCTCTGTTGTTTGATTTAAAAAAAAAATATATATATATATATATACCATTCACTCCCTGGTGTCTAATAGACCCCCACCCATCAGTTTATAGCAGCACCCTCAGATCCCCCAGTAGCCTAGTCAGGCCACCAGCACAGCCCTCACCTCCCACACTTTACGGCAGCCCGGCTGAGTCTACTGAGCACTTGAAATGAATGACGCGTATGTGCCTGCACATTCATAGGTGCTCAGTGGTGCTTCAGTCAGGCTGCCGCCATGAATGAGTGGAGGGCTGTGCCAGTGGCCCAATTGGGCTACTGAAGGAGAGCAGGTGGTGCTGCTACATACTGATGGGGTGGGGGTCCACTAGACACCAGGGAGTGATGGGTTTATACATATTTTTTAAACAAACAACAGAGGCAACAGGATAACTTTGGGGGAGGGAGTGCTTATTAATGTTTACAGCTGAGGGGAACCCCTAGACACCAGGGAGTAAAGGGTATATATTTAAAAAAAAAAAAAAAACGAGGTGCTTGCTTATTAATGTTTATGGCCAGTGATGGCTGGGGGGTCATTAGACACCAGGGAGAAGTTTGAGCATAATTTCACCACGAGTGGCAAAATTTCTCCCGCTGGTGGCAAAATTTCACCCGTGGGTGCAAAATTTTGCCCGTGACTGAAATTTCACCAGCTTGGGAGCAAAATTTCACTCACAACTGCATGTGAAATTTCACATTTCACCAAGAGAAATATTTTGCGTAATGCATTACTGTAATTACATGAAATATATCTCTTGGCAAAATATTCCAGTTTTGCACAACATTACAGGGGACGTATGAAGGACCCAAGTTTGAATCATATTACCTTTTTTGGGCATGCTGCACACATTCAGATGCAGAAAGCTAAGGCTTTTTAGCTGCAGGAGGTCTGATTGGGCTTCTAAGAGCTGGGGAGGGCTGGGATTTAGTTCCACATTTCCCGAGCAAAGTAGCAGGAGTACTAATAATTTCCTAATGCAGCTTATGATCATTTTTACTATGTGATTATTTTGATGCTTGGTGTGTGAGTTTCTTTGGAGGATTTTACTAAGCACTGCTAGGCAATGGGGGAGGGACAATTCATAGATTGCCACTTTTACTGATAGGAGAAATGGTGTTTGAATAAAGATAGTAAGACTAAGCTCAGGGATGGTGTAATAAATGTCAGGGGGTTGGTGCCCCTTATGGAGAGTGAAAATTGTGTAGGCACGATCCTGGGCAGATCTTGCTGCTTGGGTGGGTCCTGATGTTGGCGAGTTTCCATTTTTTTGGTAATACTAATGGCTAAAAGATAAAAACACCCATGTGCAAGAGTGTTTGTTTGAAGTGCCATCATGCAGAAAGAACAGACAAAAATGTGGGGAAAACACCTGGGTTTACTTCAGGAGGATAAGTATCTATGTGTTGTAGCTTTAAGCTGCCTGGCTACAGCAAAGATGCCAAGTCCCTTTAAGAAAACAGGCTGTCAAAAGAAAATTCAGCCAATAGAGTAAGAGGGAGGTGGCTAGTTCCTGCAGAGAGCATTTAATAAAAGATGGAGGTGGGACAGGGTGGGTGGGCCGAAAACCCTTCTGCAGAGAGGTCCTACAAATGCAGGCCTACAACAGTTTAGAATATTTTAAACCTGCCGCTTTTAGTGCTAAGAAGCAGAATTCGGAGGGTTGTCCTCCGATAGTTTGAGAGGCCTTAGAGAGGAATGACCAATGCAGGAGCTAGGGTCCGTGGCAGGCCACCAATCAAATTATGAGTCAAATTGAAGTGGAGCATGGCGTACCCGAATGCTGAAGTGGGGTCCCAAAGTGGCTGGCTTATCTTTCTGAGCCGGACTGCCTAGCAGCAGAGCACCCAGTGGGGTGGGGGTCCTGATGACAGCTGTAAAGAGAAAGAGAGAGGGATTTAGGAGAAGCCACCAGAAGAGTAGGCTAGCAGGGCAGGGGCGAGGCCAGATTGGTACCAGAGAACAAAGAGCAGAGGAGGGATTGTGAAAGAGGGCTGGACAAGAAATAAGGGCTTAGTAGGACAGCAGGAAGAGGCACCAATCCAAATTCAACAGACTGAGGCAGACAAAGAAAATGTAAATCATCAGGCAGAGGGAGAGGGAGGGAGAAGGGTTGATTGCAAACAGCTGCTGAGCTAAGGAAGGTAGATTACTGAGAAACACTAGAAGCAGGGCAAGTCAAAAAAGGGTGGGCAAAATGTTTCCAAAAATGTTAAAGTAAATTGAGACAGAAATCTGGTGTCAGTCATGCAGTTATATGGTGTCCCCCCACCACTCAGACCTCAAAATGAAGCTTCTGCCACTGTTTACCAAGGATTTCAGGCCAAATATTGGTGCTGCCATTGCTGAATAGGCCCCAGAAATCCAGAAAAGTTTCCCCAAAAATTTTAAAGTAAATTGAGACAGAAATCTGGTGTCAGCCGTGCTGCTATATGGTTCACATCCACCACCAGGACTGAAATCTGCTGTTTTCTGCACCATTTACAACTGTTTTCAGGCTAGTCTTGGTGCTGCCACTGCCAAACATGCCCCAGAAGTCCAGAAATGTTTCCCAAAAAATGTTAAAGTAAATTGAGACAGAACTCTGGTGTCAGTCATGCTGTTATATGGTCTACATCCACCACCAGAACCGGAATCTGTTGCTTGTAATGGTTGCCACACAACTTGATAATAACCGGTAGGTACAGGTAGGCTTATGCAAACAAAATTGAAAACCAACCGCACAGAACACCTCACAGTCACAATACAATCTATGGTCCGGATAAGTGGTGTCTGGATAAGGCAAGTACAGTAATGTGTTAGTACTTACTAAATACAATTTTGGCTTATAGATATATCAGACAGAAGGGACAACAAGATTTCAAATGAACAAACAAAGTCATTTCCAACAATCTTGCAGGGACCACCACTCTCTTGAAAACTATGTAGTTTTTTATATAGTATGGGTCAGGTAGTAAACATCAGTTGTGTAACAGGGAGTAAAGGGTTAATATGGTAAGCAAATTAATCAGAAAAACAGCAACTGGTATATCAGGGAAAAGAGGAAGTGCAAGGATCAAATAGTTAGGATCAGGAAAGTCAGTGGGTGGGTAGACAGTGCCTAGAAGACAGAAGTACTTAATGAGTACTGCTGTTCAGTTTTCACAAGGGAGAGGGATGGGCCCATTCCTGCAGGGAAAGGGGGTGCAGTCATGGGGTGTGAGACAACCACAGATGGGGTCATCATGGTGGAAAGGGTGCTGGAGGGCCTTAGGTCCCTGAGGGTAGACAAGGCACCTGGGCCAGATGGGGTACATCCCAGGGTGCTAAGGGAGCTGGCAGAGGTCCTGGCAGAGCCACTGGCGGATCTGTTTAACACCTTGCTAAATACAGGATGTGTGCTCAGAGACTGAGGGAGGCACAGGTGGTACCTCTCCACAAAAGTGGGTCCAAGGATGAACCAGGGAACTACAGATGGTGAGCCACACAGCAGTTGTGAGGAAACTGATGGAATCTATCCTCAATGAAAGGCTGTTGCGGTTTCTTGTGGATAATGATTTGCAAGATGACAGACAGCACAGGGTTCATCGTTGGTAGATCCTGTCAGACAAACTTGGTTGATTTTTTTGACTGGGTCACAAGGGCACTGGACAAGGGCCATGCAGTCAATGTAGTCTACCTGGATTTCAGCAAGGCCTTTTATTCGGTGCCACATGGAAGGTTGACCTGCAAGTTGAGGAGTTATGGTATAAGGTGGAAGCTAGCCCAATGGGTAGAAAACTGGCTGAGGGACAGGCAACTGAGAGTAGTTGTGAGGGAGAAGCATCGGAGCCCAGGGCAGTGACAAGTGGTGTCCCATAGGGATCAGTACTGGGACCAGTCCTGTTTAACATTTGCATTGCAGACATAGTGGTTGGGATCAAGAATAAGATCAGCCTCTTTGCTGATAACACCAAGATATGTGCTGAGGTGGATGGGGAGGAGGATGGCAAATTACTGCAGGAGGACTTGGCAAGACTCGAGGAGTGGTCACTCACCTGGCGGCTTGGATTCAATGCCAAGAAGTGCAAAGAGATGCATTTTGGAGTCAAAAACCCAGGATACAGCTACTGGATGGATGGTATCAAACTGTCCACATCCAATGAGGAGAAGGATCTGGGGGTGCTGGTGACCAGGGAATTAAACCATTCAGCCCAGTGTAGGAAGGCAGTGGCTAGGCTAACAGGATGCTAGGGTGCATAGCAAGGGGCATTACATCAAGATGTAGCGAATTCATATTGCCCCTATACAGGTCCCTGGTGAGGCCTCACTTGGAGTACTGCGTGCAGTTCTGGTGCCCTTACTTAAAAAGGGATATCAAACTATTGGAGGCAGTGCAGCGAAGAGCAACAAAGATGATCCAGGGGTTGGGGGATAGAACTTACGAGGAAAGACTAAAAGAGCTTAACATGTATACCCTGGAGGATAGAAGACAGAGAGGGGACATGATCGAGACCTTCAAGTATTTGAAGGGGATGAACATAGTAGGCTTCCAGGGTAGGTTCACTCTCCAGAATGGAAGAGTTACCAGAGGGCACTCCCTAAAGTTAAAGGGGGCAGATTCAGGAGGGAAAGGAGGAGGCAATACTTCACTGAAAGAGTGGTAACAGGGAGGAATGCACTGCCTGAGCAACTCATATCAGTGCAGACTGTGGGGTACTTAAGAGGGGGGAAAATTCATGGGGAAGTACATAACTGCAAGGGCAGTTGGGTGAGGGAAGAGTTAATGGGAGGGGAGGCAGCTGCAGTCTAATGGGCTGAAGTGCTGCACACTTGAGCAGACTAGATAGACCACATGGCCTGTATCTGCTGGCAATTTTGTATGTTCGTATGAATGCTTCAATGGAGAGGCAAGATCACACTATTAACTTCTGTGAGCAATTCAAAAATGCAGTGTACCTGGATATGGACACGTGTTCAATGTCCACGAATACTTCCAATACAAAAATAAAGCAGAAAAGTGATTACGCAAAGGGAAACAAGAACAGAACTATTCAGAATGAGTAACTGTTCATATACAGTTACCCAAAAAAGGGTCAATATATAAGAAAAATATTACAAATAAGTAGCACACCAATAAAATATTAAGACTTAAAAGAAATAACAGAAACTCACTCACAAATTGTGAGAACTTTGCCAAATATTAGGAACTAGCCTGCTATGCTTTCTCACACACACACACACACACACACACACACACACACACACACACGACACAGAGAAAACTGAAAACACTACCTAAGTTTAACTAAGTATTATCCAAAGACACCAAACCAAAAAAAATTTCACTAGCAGCACTAGGAACAAAATTTAGATTGTGAGAGCAATTAGCTCTCAAAAATAACAAATAAAGAGGTTTTTGAAAGGTTTATTGGCTGCGATGCATCACACTGAACTGCTCTCCAACTTAACAGACAATATACTGTGCAGGAAACAGCCTGCATGTGATATTTCAACTATTTATCCACAATGTCATGCAAATCTGCAGGAGAAATCTAAACACATTGGTGAAATTTGGTAAAGTTTCACGTTACGCAAAATCGCCATCCGAGGCAGCGAAAAATTTTGTGTAATGCAGTAATTACATGAAATATTTCACTAGGTGAAATTTTCCAATTTCACACAACACTAATTGTAGGAAACAGGCTAAAGTCCTCACGTTTCATGAAGGAGGTGACACATGCATCCCTGAGAACCACCGTCCTATTTCTCTTTTCCTCACTGTGTCTAATTTTCAAAAAAATGTGTCTTCTCCCAACTTTCCAACTTTATTGGCACCTCATCTTTTCTTTCTTCCTTCCTGTCTGGCTTCCAGAAAACCCACTCCACAGTTTATTCCTTACTCCATGTTACTGACTCCATCCTAAAGGTGGATTAGGGACATGTTTCTGATGCCATTTTAATTAACCTGGCTAAATTCTTTGATTCAGTAGCCCACTCTTTATCTTTGGATAAGCTAAAGTGCTCTGGGCTTTCAATCTCTGTGCTTGCCTGATTTCGATCTTACCTCTCTGGACAAGCTAGTCTGTCCAGGTAGAAGAGTCCCTCCTGCCTCTCTTCCCATTAATTGTAGCCCTCAAGTTTCCATTTTGGGTCATATACTCATCTTCATTTTTCTCAATGACCTCCCATTAGCATGTGTCTCAGCAAATATTCATATGTATGCTGGTGACACAATACTTTATGCCACCAGAGCCTTTGCTCCTGTTAGAGTAGGTATTACAGTGGGATTTTGACAATGTCCAATACTGGTTCTGTTCAAACCAATGCTCATTAAATACCAAGACAACTGCCACCATGATTTCTTGGTTCGTTCATGTCTCAGTAGGTTTAGCTGGCCCCCTGTTTTTACAACTGTTGATGGGACTCCCCTAACCATTGTCCTCTGCTTCAAGTACCTGGGCATGTGGCCTGATAGTCATCTTCATTTCCCAGTCCATTCTGACATCACCATGAAGACCCTCTCAATTACTCAGTCTGCACTTTGCTACTAAATTCCTGCCCATCACCCACTCACTGAATCCTTTGTCAATTCCTCTCCCTCCCTTTGCTAAACTTCAGCTTCTCTCCCATGGTGCTTCTTTCTTTTCCATATTCTGGTTCTCATCCCTTCCCGCTCCTACCTCTTTTGACTTACTATTCTCTTCTGTCCCCTCCTCCTGCTCTCTGTTCTCCTCCAACTCTTGATCTTTTATTATTTCTTATTTCTCCCTCTCAGCTGGGCAACTCTCCTTCTTGGATTACCTGCCCTCACTCTGTAACACCCCCTTGTTTGGCTCTCTCTACCTCCTCAAGCCACTTTGCAGTCTCATTTTCTTTGTCTTGTACCAGCCCCAACTGTACTGTTCCCTGACCCAGTTATACATATAGTTACATCTCTAATTGCTGTTTAGCTTGTTCAGCCCATCTAGTTTAACCTACCTGTCTGTCCTTACCTACCTACTTGTCTCCCCATTTCTGTCTTGTGTCCCTTATGTCTTGTGACTCCAGCTAGATAATTAGTTTGGTATTCTAATCCAACCAGCACCTTTTGTACAGTTCTCAGTTATTTTTGTCCAGTCCCATCCACTGTGTTTATTTACGTGCTCTAGGTCTTCACTTCAGTATACTGTAGTATCTGATATATTTATCTTGCTGACTTTTTTGTACCTGCAATTATCATGATCTTAATCACCTTGTCATAATTGCACCTTTTTGACTGTTCACCTCCATTGTACCCCTGTGTTCCCTCTTCCCCAAGTTGCACCTGGAAGTGAGTTTTGGCTTTGGCGCACTGTGCCTTTCCTTAGAAAAATTGGAAACACAATGGGTATTTAAGTCACATATGCTAACAAAAAATAGACTGAGTAATGATCTCAACTTAGCATGATTCCTATGATGTACCAGAACTGTTTAATGTGAGAAGTTTAAATCAAGTTGTGGCAAAGACATAATTTTTTTTAATCATTTTTATTGGTTTTCCAAGTAAACAGCAGAACAGAAGAGTAGAGGGATGAAGCGGTTACACACAGTCATACGTTAGGACTTGGCCTATTGCAATAGTCAACAGAGCAAATATCGTAATGTGCAATAATATTCAAATACCTAGAATGAAGCGGGGTGCCCTTTGGTGTGATTACCAGACTGTAAAGGATATGCAAGCTGTCCAGGGTTTCCTTCTGCTGACAACACTAACAGGTGACTGTCATGTCACGTCCTGTCTTCTGCATGGGGGCTACTCTAATCTTCAATTCTGGAAAAAAAGCATAGAACCACAATGCATCTTGGCTACAACAGTGTGATGCACACACATAAGAACAACATACAGTGTCTTAAGTAAGGTTGTCTGAGGCTTTCTTGTGCTTGAGTTAAGGTCATGGGTATTTATGAGGGGTATAGCAAGGAAGAGGTTAAAGGGGGATCAGCCTATACCTTTCCTGGGATCAATGTAGACCATATAAGTGTTTCTGCACTTACAATACTTATCTGGGGTACCTCTTATTGACTGGGTGATCCTGTCAAGGGACATAAGGGCTGTAAGGGAGTTCAACAGTTCTGGAACAATGGGAATAACTGTCATTATCTACTTAGACAGGCTAAGTCTTTTGGCCTGTATTCCAATCAGGCCAGCCATCTTTTCTCAGCGGTGAGTACAGGACTCTGGAGTGCGGTAGCCCTAAAATCTAAAATGCAGCATTAGAGGGATGGATTTGTGTATAACAGCAGCCCTAATGACAGCACCTGAGTCTAAAATGGGGATATTAGGAGCAGGTCCATAGAATATGGGTGAGATTCCCTTTCGCAGCTAGGCATCTCCAGCATTGATCAGCGGGTAGGAGCTTGGCTTTGTACAGCATCTCTGGGGTCCTATGCCAGGAGTGTAGAATCTTGTTCTGTATGAGCTGACTCCTGAGATCAGGGTAAAGCTTATTTGCTGCTGACCAGATGGTCTGCCACTGCTGGTCTGTGATCTCAGTGTGAAGAGCCTTCTCCCATTTGCACTTAGACTCGATTGGCTAGGAATTTTATTCCTGATGTCAGAGTATATCTGGCTGGCCTCCCCTCTCCTGAGAGACAGCCATCCTTGTATGCTACTAGGGGAGTGGGTGTTGGTATGTTTGTGAAGTTACATCCAGACAGCACTCTTCAGTTGTAAATATCTCCAGAAGTCTGACTGAGATATATAAAACTAGACCTTAAGGGATAGAAAACTGGCCACCTGTTCAGTGGAGGGGTCTAACACATGTTGAATATGTGTAATTCCCTGTTTAATCCAGTAGGGCCAAGAGAGGGGCTTGTTATCTACCTGGATATGTTGATTTTTCCACAGGGGGTTATATCTCAGGGGGGTTGGGTTTGCCTTGAGGAGCTTATGTGCTCTCGACCAGTAGCTGACAAAGGGACCTATGGTTTGGGTGTGTTTTTAGGTTCATCAGTGGGATGCCATAAAGAAGTGGGAATAGAACATGCAGCCCTGCCTGTGCCTCTTCCATATGGAGCCAATGTGGAGAGGAACTGGAGTGGGGATGGAACCACTGGATGGTTTGGGCAACCCAGTATGCTATGGTGTACACCTCAAACCAGGGTAGGCTTCAGCCTCCTCACTTCCAATGCACTCTCAGCTTATTCCGTCTATATTGAGGCTTACTACCTTCCCATATAAAGTTGCCAATGACACTATCAATTTGGGTGTACCATCGGGGGGTAGATATTTTGCTAAGTGTGAGATGACATACCGAGCTTTGGGGAAATTATCATCTTAATCGCAATAATTATCCCCACCATTTTGAGGTGCAGTAACTTCCACCTGGAGAGTTCTATAGGTATTTCATTTAGTAAAGGATTAAGATTCAGGTCTCATGGCCGTGAGATATTGTTAGATATTCATATGCCCAGATGTGTAATGCCTTGTGACGCCATCTCAACTTATGTGGGACTATGCATTCCTTGCAGAACAGATTAGGGGCATCACTTCAGCCTTGCTGTGATTAACTTTAAGACCAGACAGGGTGGCAAAGTGCACTAGTATTTCCAATAATGGGCTGATGGATACTGTTACATCAGCAAGAGGGACAACAGGTCATCTGCATACATGAGTGTGGAGTAACTATTTTGGCCAATGGGAGACTCCATATATTTGTAGGTGCTGCCTAATAGCTGCCACTGGAGGCTCCTGCCAACACAAGAGGAGTGGGGATAAGGGGCAGTCCTGCCTTGTGCCCCTCCCCACAGGGAAGGGGTCTGATATGAGGGAGTCAGTCAATATCCTTGCAGTGGGGGCAGAGTATAGGGCACTGATCCAGACTAGGAATGTCCCACTAAATCCCATATGTGCCAGCACTGACTGTAGATAATTCCATTCTAAGGAATCAAAAGCTTTTTCAAAATCTACAGCCAGTGCCACTGCTGGGGTGGGAAGGGACTTTGCCACAGTGGAGATATTAATTAGTGATTTGATGTGATCCACACTAAATCTCCCAGGAATGAAACCCACCTGGGAGGGGTGCATCAGTTGGGATAACATGGGGCTAAGGTGGGTAGCAAGTATTTTTGCAAAAACTTTGCTATCCCCATTAATCAGAGATATGGGTGTGTAACTGGAGGGCTGGGTGGGGTCTTTCCCTTTCTTGGGAAGAATGGTAATTGCTGCTTCATTGAGGGTGAGTGGGAATTGACCCATATTCAGGGCTTCTGCATGAACCTTTCTTGGGGGAAACTATCTCAGAAGAGAGTAGTTGTCACAGGTCTACACTGAACCCATCCCCACCGGGGGCCTTCCCAGCCTTAGGAGCATGGAGAGCTTCTGAGATGTCTTTCTCAGATACTCGGGCATCGAGTTGGGCCATTTGCTGACTAGATAGTCCTGGGATATCCAATGGGTCTAGAAACTCCATTACTCTGGCGGGATTAGGTGTATAAGAGGATGAATATAGTGTACAGTAAAATTGCTTCATTATAGCATTTATTTCTTTGGCTTGGGTTTGAATGTGCCCACTGGAGTTCTGCAGGCCAGAGGTATACCTCTCAGCCTGTTGCTTTCTCAGCTGATAAGCAAGGACCTTCCCACCTTTCTTCCCTCCCTCCCAGTATTTATGTTTCAGGTGCAAAATGGAGCTCGCGGCCTTTCTGGTGAGAATGTCATTGATATGCATTTGTGTGCCCAGGATTTTCTGTCCCAAGGGGGAGTTCAGGTTTGCCTGAGGGGCTGCTTTGAAAGTGGCTTCTGCTGTCTGAAGCTCCTTTTCAAGGGATAACAGATGTTTCTCCCTGGCATGCCATTTTGTTGCTGCGTAACCCAAAATCCCTTCCATGAGGGTGGCCTTAAATGCCTCCCAGGTGTTTCCAGGTGTGGTGTCACCCATCCGTTTCTCTTAAAAAAAGAATGTGGTCATGTTCCAGGCCCTTTTGATGAACTCTGCATCTTTAAGGAAAAGGGGGTCCAGCCCCAAAGAAGCAGAGGTCGAGGGGGGCCCATAGGATATGTAGCTATACTGGTGCATGGTCGGATAGTACCATGGGGGCTATATGGGAATCAAGGGATGCCTAAGTCACCTGAGCAGAGGTCAGCCAAAGGTCCAGGCGGCTAAGACCCCTGTACCAGAGATAGAAGGAGTAGTCTCGATCCCAGGGTGGAAACCCACCATGTCCACCAGTCCCAATATCCTTTATCCATTGAGAGAGCACTGCTAGCCCTCTACCATGAGGTTTGATCCAATTGGCACTTCTATCCATCACCAGGTCATGGGTGAGGTTGAAATCCCCACCCAGAAGGATTGGGGTGGGGCTGGGGGCAAGGGACTCTGTCTTCTGGGCAATGTTATGGAAATACCCCCGGTCATCTGTATTAGGCCCGTATATATATATATATTACCTAGTAATAGGGGGCCCTGTGGCGTGTCCATCAGTACCAACACCCATCTCCCTAGCTGGTCTTACTTGGTGGCGATGGGGGTCCATCATAACTTTTTATGGACCATGATGGCTACCCCTTTCTTTCAGGTAGGGGCCGAGGAGTGAAACACCTGTCCCACCACTCCCTTGCCAATCTGGAGTGGTCTCCTTGGGTCAGTTTGGTTTCCTGAAGGAAGATGAGATCTGACTTCAGTTTTTTCAGGTGTGAGAGGACTTGTTTTCTCTTAATTGGTGTATTAAGGCATCTCACTTTCCAAGAAGTACAAGTGATCTCACCCATTCCCAGATCTGGGGAAGACACAAGGAGAGGGGGCTAACTATAGGGGTGATGTACCAGTCAGACATAGCCTTCCACCATACACCAGTGGGAGACTGTGACCTATAAACCTCTTGAAATACACACTACAGAGGGAACCATCTAAGCAACAGATTAACCTTATAATCATTGTGCACAGCATCACATAGAACACTTGTAACATCACACTAGAAACTACACTACAAACTACATTACTAGAACTAGTTACACAGGCCAGCCTGAAACCTTAAGGAGTAGAGTGGACTAGGGCCGGGTGACCTAGGTCACCCAAGGCTCATCATCTCACTTAGGGAGGGTGGGGGTGAGTGTCCTGGCGGTGTCTCAAAATAGAGACTACGTCTGTGAGTCTCCAAGGCTCCTTGCGATAGGTATGGTAGGGGGTTGAATACCCCAAGTGGAGCCTGAGTCCATCATAAAGCAGCCAGTTGATGTGGGGCTCTAATTGTACCATGTGCTAGTGCTTAAAATAGCCCTGCAATGTAGTTTGCTAACCAACCAAGGAGGGGGGGAGGGAGAAGGGCACTGTGTATGTGCATGTTGAAAGAGAGAAAGAAAAATAAAAGAAGGTATATTCTCCTATATATGTGCCCCGTGTCACCCCTTCATCTAGGGATGTCCTTGGGGTCTCTTGCACAGGAGAAAAGGGAGGGATCACAGTCTCCTTAGGGTATGTGCCAGGATAGGCTTAGATATGCTTGCTGGTGATTGGCAAGGACAAGTTTATTCTGGCTAGGCAGCAGGCATGCAGATTTTAACGGGATTGATGGAGGGGCCCATAGGAAGGTATCACCAAAAAAGACCTAGTGAGACCTGCCTGGTCCCTCAGTAGCCTGTGGACACCTGCAGTGCATGAAGTAAGGGTGGGCTTAAGAGCTGAGCGCCTGCGTCACTTGGTGTAAGACTGGATTTATGGGAGGGGGGGTACCTACATTTGCAACATTGATTCTGACATATGAGCCAGGAGGTCTAAGGAACAGCCCCCCCCCCCAGCTTCTGACAAGCCCCCAGCCTTCAGGAGGCTAACATATCCTGGCTATGCTTAAGTACATACACATAAACAGAGAAATGAACATATATGGTTTGAGAGGCCACAGCAGTATTAAAGTAAAATAACATCAGCATTATCAGAAAACTGGTAGTCCATTGCCAGTTTGACAGCCCAAACACACTCTTTCCAGCTGTATCTGCTAAGCCTATACATCTAGGCCACTGGAGCAGAGTGTGTTAAATGGGGAGGGAGGATAGGGCTTGTCACCGTCCTTGTCACTGGATTGTGGGGATGACAATGCAACATGGTGCACCTGGTCCCCATTCTAAGCTCTAGACCCCTCCTGCCCCCCAAAACCCCAAAACAAAAGTAAGCACTTTTCTGATCCTTAACAGGGCTTCTCTTCCAGCTTGCTGGTGTCCTTCACAGTGGTAACTGTAGGCAGCTGCAAGGTGGTCAAAAGTGCCTGCTCTGGTCCATAGTAGCCCCCATTGTTGGAGCCACTCAGTGATGTGGCCTCTGCCCTCTCTGCCCAGGTGGTGGTGATGATCTGCTCAATGGAGTCCAGGGGAGAGGCTGTTCTATCCATTGGAATAATTTTGTTAAGTTCAGGGGCCAGAGAGGGGGAGCAGAGCACCAAAGACCTATTCCCTTTGACCCACAGATCCTCTTCTGTGCTGTTAAGCTGGTGTTTGTCTCATCTCCTTGGGCTTCTCAATCCTGGTCTCTCCTCGGTGCACTCTCCTTTAGTGTTGGTTCGAGGCCTGCCATTTCTAGTACATCGCGAACTCCTGGTGCCGCCCTGTCTTTGCCTGTTTCTCAGCGGATGAGCACTTGCTCCCCTATATTCCTGCCTCCTACTGCTTGGAGATCCTGAGCACCTCATTTCTTGAAGCCAAGTCCTTTGCAGAAAATCCATTAGGTGCTCTGGCATTTCAAAATTCAGTGGGACCCCATTATGGATGACCCACATGACTGCAGGGTAGCACAGTGAGAAGTAGATGCATAGCCCTGGTGGCCTGGGTGTAAGCCTTCCATTTATCAACCAGCTATTTAGAGTAATCCTGAAATAGTGAGATTCTATAACCTTGCCACTATAAGGGGCCTCTAGAATGCATGGCTGCTAGTATGCTGCCCTTTGATGGTAATCCAGAAACTGAGCTAGAAGGGTTCTGGGCCTCTCCCCTCTCTCAGTCTCAGGGCTAAAGTTCTGTGGCATGTTCAGTCTGGGCAGAGACTGCCTTCATGTTTGCAGGATTTTGGAGAGTACGGTCTGTAAAAATCTGTCAGCATCGTTTTTTTTTCTGCACACTCCGTGAATCCTAGGAGGCAGAGATTGTTCCTCCAGTCCCAATTTTCAAGGTAATCTACTTTGCCCATTACAGACTGGATTGCTCTGTCCTGCTCCCTACTTACTTCTGCAATGTCTCAGACCGCTGTCTCATTTGCCGTAATTTTGCATTCAGTTTGAAAAAGTCTGACCTCAATACTGTGAACTGCCACCATAGTTTGATTCATATCAGTTGGTCTAGTTTTTGCAGAAGCTGTGTGAACATGGCCTGGACCATTTAGGGTTCCATGCCTCCACCAACTCCCTTCCATCTTCACTCATAGTGGCAGGTCCAGCATCTGGCAGGGTAAGTTGGTCCACTATTTCGACTTCAGCACAGATGAAAATAGGATCTGGCTGTACCTTGGAGTTTGGGCTGTTGCCGTGGGGACTTAGATTCTTAGTAATGCTGCGTATTTCAGATAGTTCAGGATGTTTCTCTTGATGGACCCAGAAGACTCCAATTCAAGCTACCATCTTGGATCAAAGCTAAGCCACCCATAGACATAATTTAGATTTTTATTATTTTATCATAGAAACATGTTAATATTGTAAATGTGTTATATAAGCCATCAGTAAATCTGTGCCTGAACTACGATGTTTAGTCATTCTGTGTCATTGAATAGTAAAACAATGTGTTAGATTTTTTTTCAGCACGTTTTCAGTTTTTGAACATGTAGAATGTCCTTAGCATTAAGTTTGATGACTTTTTGGCATGGCTCTCTTAGTAATATAAAACAAGTAATTTTCCTACCATGCAGAAGTAAATTCAGCTGCACTAATCTTTAAGTTGCCCCAGTGGGAATTGAAGTAGAGGGCAGCAAAAGCATTTTTTAACTTTAAATTCATATGGTGTTCGGGTTTCTGAGTTCTCACTTTAAGTTGGAGTGTTTTTTTTTATTTAATACAATACTTAGATATAAATAGGAATTAAATAAGATTTTAGTTTTTTTCTAAATTTCTTAGGTTTGTCGTTCACCGCTGTAATTGAGAATTCATAGTGCATTAAACTGATTAGTTAAGTACTGTTTATTAGCTGATCAGATTATGATTTAATCAGGGGGTCTCAGCATGCATTCCCATGAATGTTAAATAAATTCATTTTTTTATGTAGTTGAGTACTTAACAGCAGTCCCACACTGATCTCATAACTGCTGAAGTGATTTTCACTATGAAGAACTGGTACGATCAGTCTATCACCTCTGTGCTGCTCTAAGCCTTTATTCTGCAAGAAATTTACAGGGAAAAGTTCCAGAGATGCTGATTACAGAGATCTATATTACGAGATGAAAGCAATGTACTGTAAGCAATTGCCTATGAACCCAATTTAATGAAAGTTTATGGTCCTTGAAGTTTCTATGCAAGTTGTGAACTTTCACAGTGTGCTGAATAAATCTGCAGTATATTCTTACTTTTAAATCAATGTGCTGTGCTTTATGACTAGGGACAAATGTATTCCTTTCCTGGTTACCTATTTTCCATCAATAAATATTACTTGTGTATTCTCACTTTTAAATGGTATCCTGTGATAAGGGCTTCTGCTATTGAGCACTTACAAAACGGCAGCCTGTTCACAGGGCTACTGGATGGGGGGCAAATATGGATATAGCAACATTCTGTCCTCTATGTACAAACACGTGGGGGAGCAAGCACACCGTGTGACAGGCAGAAGGGAGGGAGGGTTTGTGAGGTGTAGCATGGCAGTGGGCTGCTGAGCTGGCCATGTGTGTGGTGGGTTAATGGCAGGCTAGGATTGAGAGGTGCCGGATTGATGCTGGGCGCATTGATATTTTTGCGCTGTTCTGGGATTTTGTGTGTTTTTTGTTTTCACCCCCCTGACATGCACCCCCTGAAGTTGAGAATCCCTTAGTAGGGGGGTGTGAGGGACGCAGCCCCTGCATAAACAAAATAAATTTGATCAGCGCCGTGAGTGTACATCAGCAAAACTGATTTTCACTGATGTACACTCGCCCTAATGGTGATCGCCTTTCTGTGATCACCGTTATCACATAGAACACTTTTGAATTAGTGTGCTATGCTTTACTACTTGGCAGAAGTTGGAGTCTAGATGTTGGTGTGATGCACCACCAACCACGAGTGCCTAACTGGAGTTCCTGGTGAAATGTATGTTTGGCTTCAGTTTGTTTGATTCCAGAGCACTGTAGCTGCCTTTGTCCTGGGTTTTTAAGGGTGAGTCACACCATACCATAGATACATAGACAGTGTCGGCAGATAAGGGCCTATGGCCCACCTAGTCTGCCCATTTGAACTTGTAAGTTCAGTTTATGTTTTCCTAGAAGTCTGTTGCCCCTTACCCCTGACCTCCAGAATTCCTTTATGTCTATCCCATGCATTCTTAAATCCCGTGATTGTTTCAGCCCCCACCACTTCCTCTGGCAGGGTGTTCCACTTGTCCACCACCACCCGTTCTGTGAAGAAATTCTTCCTCACGTTTCCTCTGAATCGTCCTCCTTCCAACTTCATCCCATGCCCTCTAGTCCTGGAACATCTTTTTCACTTAAAAATAGTGTATTCCTGCACCCTGTTCCTCCCTGTAAGATACTTGTATGCCTCTATCATATCCCCTCTCTCCCTCCTCTCCTCCAGGGAGTACGTTCAGTTCCTTCAACCTGTCTTCATAGGACTTGTGATGCAATCCATGCACCATCTTTGTTGCCCTCCTCTGAACCTTCTCTACCCTGTCTATGTCCTACGTAGGTATGGTTTCCAGAACTGTACACTGTACTCCAGGTGGGGCCTCACTAGTGTCTTGTATAGCGGAATTATGACCTCCTTTTCCTGCTGGTGATGCCCCTGCCTATGCATCCCAGCATCCTATTTGCTTTACCTGCTGCCTTGTCACACTGTTTCTACCCGAGTCTGATCATCAGAGATGATAACGCCAAGATCCCTTTCCTTCTTGGTGCATGCTATATCCTCACCCCCAACTGATATATTGTGCCAGGGTTTTTGTGCCCCATATGCATTATCTTGCACTTCTTTGCATTGAATTTCAACTGCCAAACCCCTGAACGTTCTTCAAGTTTCTGTAGGTCCCTTCTCATTCTGTCTACACCCTCTGGTGTGTCTACTCTGTTACAGAGCTTTGTGTCATCAGTGAACAGTGAAATTCTGCCTTCTAGGTCCTGCGCAATGTCACTGATGAAGATGTTGAATAGGACCGGTCCCAGCACTGATCCCTGTGGTACCCCACTGGTCACTCTTCCTCTGTGGAGTGACAGCCATTTACCACCACCCTCTGTGTCCTGCCACCCAGCCAGTTACCTACCCACCACACTACTGTCCTGCCCACACCCATATTCCGTTTGTGTAATAGTCTTCTATGTGGCACAGTGTCAAAGGCCTTGCTGAAGTCCAGATAGGCCATGTCCACTGCCCTCCCTGATCCACCTCCCTAGTCACCCAGTCAAAAAATTCAACTGCTTATGTGCACACAACATTTTCGTACCAGAGATAGTGAAAGAAATTATATGGAGGAAACTCAGGTTAGCATTAATTTAGCATCAAGAGGGAATATGGTCATCCTATATTGTCTTGTTAGCACAGATGTAGTGGTTGGACAGTGACAAGCTGCTCTTGATTCTCAGGCTATTACTTCTGGAGAGACTACTGACAGTAATAATCTTACTGTCTTGTTTCAACAACTTGAAATGTTAAAAATTAATGCAATTAACATATAGTACAATATAGACAATCTTTCAACTTGCAATGAATGCAACTGGGTTCCACCAGGATGACTATGGTTAAGTTTCCCACTGCTGGTATTGATATTATTAGAATGAAAGATGAATGGCTGGAGATCTTAACAAACTACTCCACACATTTGCTGAAATGTACTATAAAATAAGATGAGTTATGATATCAGGAAGTTACTTCTGCATTAAGTGATTTACAAAAAATATTAGCACAATATCAAGATTCTGTTTTCTTTAAAGAACTGGGTTACACTTGAAGTGTCAGTTAACTACACATGCAATGTAATGTAACTGCAGTGTGATTATCCTGTTGCATGTAATTAATGGAACTGAATGCCAAATTGAAAATTAAATTAACAAAATGAGAGTCAGAAATAAAAGAATGAAAAGAAAGGAAACTAATAAGAGATGAAAATGATTATGAGTAAAACAGGGTCTTTCATTGACCAAGGAATGAATATAGAGGTAAATCTAGAAGTAAATCACAAAGAGGATGCAGAATTAGAAAATCAATTAAGTAAACAAACATCAATGTAGATCAATCAACATCTGAAGCTGATAGTGACTTAATGGGACAGATTTTCAAAAGCCAGAGATTGCCACAAGCCGTGGGTGTGCCAATGATATGGTGCACCAAGATTGTGGTAATCTAAAGGGATTTTCCATCCCTTGCGGCAATTGATGCAAGCTAGACCATCTTTTTCTGGTCTAGCTTGCATCAACACAGGGGACCATGTTCATGGAGCTTGCGTCTGAGATTTGGTGCAAGCTGATATAAAGATAGTAAACTGTTATAACTGTGCCCAAAGTTGTTAAATCAAGCACAGTTATTGAAAATGGGTATGGAGCACAAAAAGGGTTTGCTGCAAGGTTTGATGCAAGCCCTGTGCCACTGTTTGAAAATCTGGCCCAATGTCTGAATCTAATGAGCAGAGTGAAAGAGATGAAAGATCAGAAAGTAATGCTCAATCAAAAGATATGTCAGTGAATAGAAATCAGCCAACTGTCACTTTACCTACTAAAAAGAATCAGAAATTAAAAATGGCAAAAAATAAATGGTGGGGAGTGGAAAAAGTGTAAATCAAAGTTGGAATTTGAGAAGCACCAACAAAGAACAGAATTAATCTAACAGAAAAATAACTAAAACCATCACAAGTTAATGTGCTAAGTCATGAGTAAAACCTTGTGCTGACCACTCAAGTTAGAAAATTCCAACGTGAAGCTGAACAATACAAACTATTGCATAAAATCAGAATGAAACATCATTTTATGAAAGTCCAGTGAAAATAAACAGCATAATAAAAGTGCAATGTTCCAAAAAAGTATTAACATCATGGAACAAATACAATTTAACAACACTGAAGGGGAGCTCAACAGCATCAGCAGTGTGTATCCTGATGCTGACAGTCTGATGAATGAAACCAGAGACTTAATTAATGCACATCTTGATACTACAATACTAACACTCAGTACGGACACACCAAAAATGTTGTTTAAGCTGCAGTCAACCTTCATCCTCCTGAGAAAGTAAAGTGCAGCAAGCAATATTTTCAAAAGAACTGTACTTCAAGAAAATGATCATTTGTAGGGCTGTGGGCGGAGCCTATAGCCATTTTGTGAGAGCTTTTTTGCTCTGAAAATGGCTGATCTCACAGCCTCTTCCTTTGGACTTTTGGAAGTATTCTTCTGAAAGCCTAATGGTGCTGAAAGTCCTCTGCCATGATCAGCATATGGAATAACAGCTGCACTATTTCGGCTGTTACTTCTGCATTCCGATGTGTGCACTGCACATGTGCATGAGTCACGTGCATGCGCAGTGCTGCGGTGCCGGCATGTTGTGAAATGGCACAATGCAATTCATTATTTTGTGCCTCCCTCCCCAAGTCATCCCTAATATCAGTATATCACAACACTGGGAGCCCACCCCAGTGTGCAAAATATTTTTTTCTCTGTCAATCAAAAAATGGTCCCTTGTTGCATTTCTTGTGTCCTGGACTCCTGGTGCCCCCTGCCCACACCATGGCCAACATCAGAGTGCCCAATCCCCATGTTGGCATTCATGTGGCACACTGGGAGCCCACCCCAGTGTGCTTAAACATTTGCTGTGCTGTAAATTAAAAAAACGGTCCCTCGTTGTCACTTTGTTTTCCATGCAATACTGAAAACAGTCCCTCATCATCAACTGCGGTCCCCATCCACCCTCCCACTGAGCATCTACCTCCTCACCCCTTCTTACCCCATACTTACCTCTGGAGGTCAGCGCCATCATCTTCTTTGGACGGGACATGTCTGCACTCTTCAAAGCCCAACCACGAACTGAAGATTTAAAGGTAAGCATGTTATACAGCCAGTCAATGGAATTTTCAACTTATGCTCATATCTCAGCCATTTTGGACTATTTCTAAATTTTCAACATGGAGTTCTTGGGACCCCACCTCATAAAACTGTCACTGTCATTTTGCTACTTGGTCCCAAAAAGGTGATTTCACTGTCACTGCATGGAATCACCTTTCAGGACCAATTCACAAAATGACAGTGCCACTGTTCATGAGGTAGGCTCCCAAAAAGCCCATGTTGCAAATTTGGTGAAAAAATTTCAGAAAATGACTGAGTTATGAGTGTGCCTTGCGCAGTTTCAATGCACACTCCTAATGCCACTAATTTTTAATATTTTCACTCCACATTTTTAACATTTCAATTTTTGCACACCTCCTTCACAGCAGTACTGCTGTCATTTTCCACAACCTGCCCGAACCATGTTTTCGCACCTGTGACACAGAATAGTGCATTTGCTCTGCACAGTCACCTTTCAGGACAATTAAACAAAATCACACTGGCACTGTTCATGAGAAGGGGTCCACAAACAGCCACGTTGAAAATCTGGTAAAAAATTACAAAAAACGACTACATTACCAGCAGTGTGTGTACAGTTTCTACGCATCGCTACTAATGCCACTAATTTTTAATATTTTCACTTCACATTTTTTTTCAGTTAATGGTTTTATTGAGTTTTCAAACATAACTTAGATACATAGGCATAAAACAAAGCACACACCCAAGAAAAACAAAACAGCAAATTGACATTACAGCAGGGGAGAGAAACAAAACAAGGGGAGAATAAAGTCGCTGTACAGATAACAAGCATATGCTCCATAGTGCAATAGCATTAAAACACATACAGTAAAACTGGGGAGCATCAAGATTGCTCACCAAGAGTTAGTACTCCGAGTGATGATAAGCATGAGCTATAAGAAGAACATTGCAAATTGTCATAAGAGGCCTTAGTGACTGCCCAGGAAGGGTGTAGACTACTTGGGTAAAGACAATCTCTGCTACTTACATTATGTCAGTGTTGGTTAGGAAAACAGCAAACAGTAAACAAAACACACCAAAAGAGAACAAAATAGAATGAACACAGTGGGTATACAGTATCTAAATCATTCTAGTAAGAGAGGATTAACCGTAGATGGCATGGATATCTGGTTTCCTGCAGGAAGGAAAACTTGAGGAGCAATTTAACGGAAGACACAGAGGGACCACTTGTTTTCACCCAACGCCTGTTCGAGGCTTTGGCTAAACAAGAAAAAGGGCCTAGAATTCATAGTGAACAGCTAATTTTTAGTGAGAACATGGGACATGCGGTCCAGTGAAGCCAGCTGCATAAGTACCTGATAAAGCTCTGAGACAGAAGGGATTTCAGTACACCGCCAGCTGCACAGAACGTAGTCCGCTTTGAGATGCTTAATAGAGTGAGCCAGCAGGCACTGGCCCTTTGCTTGAGTGCCTTGAGGTGAGAGACCAAGAATCCAGACCAGTGGGTTCTGATGAATCGTGTAGCCAAGAGTTTGGGCAGCTAATTGGCCCACTTGTAGCCAAAATGACGACAGCAGGGAGCATTGCCAGAGGATGTGGTATAACTCTCTATTTGTGAGTTACATCTCCAGCACAGATTGTTATCTATAAGCTTGGCTTTGTACAGGATGCCTTGTGTTCCATACCAGTGGTGCAGTATTTTGTTTTGGATGAGTCTACTTCGCATGTCTGGGTAACTAATGTGGGCAAGTTTCCGGTATGTGCTCCAACTAGCCTCATCCTGTTGCAAGCCCAGGGCCATCTCCCATTTTTGCTTTGACTGGTCCAATTGGGAAGGAACACTTTCCCGGAGAGCCACGTAAATCTTACTAGCATGACCTTTGGTCAACTGGAGCCAGTTTCCCAGCTTATAGGAGCTAGTTGTGCTAGGTAAATGTGTGCGCATGTACTCTGACAACGAGCGGCACAGCTGTAGGTATCTCCAGAAAGCTTCCTTTCCTAGCCCTTTGTTTTGGGCAAGGTCTTGGAAAGATTGCATCCTTAGCTCATTGTCCTCCAGAACATCTGCCAGTATCGTAATATTCTTACTGTCCCAGTAGGGCCACAGGAAAGTTTTTTCCCACCAGTATGTAGGCTTTGTTGAAAATGGAGTTATGAGAGAGGTCTGGGATTGACTTTGATTCTGGTATGGATTTTACCCCAAATTTTCAATGCTGGGGCAATCGTGGGGTGATGTCATACGGATTGGGGCAGGGATTGTACAACAGAAGAGTAAGCTATGTACCTGAGCCAGTGACTTTTCCATAAACAGCCACTGCAGTGATTCGGAGGAGATGGTTGAAAACCATTTCAGAGTCTGGGCAAAGGAGTAAGCCCATGCATAGCCTTCAAGCCATGGTAAGCCCCAGCCTCCCTACTTCCAGTGGGAGCGCAATTTGTGTCTACTATATCTGGGTCTTTATTTTCCCAAATGAAATTGCCAATGGTCGAGTCAATGAGATGGAGCCATTTTATAGGAGGGGTTAAAGGAATATGGGAAGAGGTTATAGCAGCTAGGTGCAGAGATCATTTTGAGAGCGAGATTTGCCAGCTAGAGTAAGGTGGAGCATTTTCCATCTATCTAACTCAGTTTTCAGATCAGCTACCAGCGAGGGTAAGTTGAGGTCCCAAATTTTGGTAAGGTCTGCAGAAATGTGGATGCCCAGGTAGATCAGAGAACTACTGGCCCATTTAAGCCTTAGCAGTGCAACCATGTCCTGAGTGCACTTGGAGTTTAATGGGAGTACTTCCATTTTAGATTTGTTCATCTTAAGACCTGAAAGGGCTGCAAAGTCCATCAGAAGAGAGAGGAGTGCCTAGAGAGATGCCCTCACATCTTCCACTGGGACCAGCAGGTAATCAGCGTACATGAAAGTAGAGTAAATATGGGGCCCTATTTGAATTCCTCGAATAACGGGATGTTGCCTAATGGCCACTGCCAGTGGTTCTACTGCTAGGATGAAAAGGAGAGGGGATAAGGGGACAGCCTTGTCGGATGCCTCTGCCCAACTGAAAGTACTCAGATGTCACCATGTTAGTGCGAACACTGGCCACAGGCTGCTGATATAGAGCTTGTATCCTGCCCCTAAAGTGATTCCCAAATCCAAAATGCAGTAGCACTTGTCCTAGATAGTCCTATTCCAGGGAGTCAAAGGCCTTATCAAAATCTATAGCCACAGTCACTGCAGGAGAGGGAAGGGTCTGTGCATGGTAAGTAATGTTGAAAGAGACCTAATGTGGTCTCAACTGAAATGTCCTGGGACAAAACCTGCTTGTAAGGGGTGCATGAGATATGAAAGGAAAGGGTTTAATCTAAAGGCCAAGATTTTGGTGAAGATTTTACTGTCAGTGTTGATAAGTGATATAGGCCGGAAGCTTGCAGGGAGAGTGGAATCCTTATCTTTTTTGGGAAAACTGTAATGACCACTTCTCATAGGGATGTGGGAAAAATGCTCTTATCCAGGGCCTCATTATATACAGAGGAGAGCAGGGGGGCAATATGGGGGCTAAGAAGTTGGCAAAGCTCTATAGGATATCCATCGCCTCCTGGGGCTTTACCAGAGTTCAACATTTTAATGGCCTCCACCACCTCAGATGTTGAAATTGGCCTATGCAAGTCCTCAATTTGGGAGGGTAATAGGATGGGGAGGTGAAGAGAGGAGAGGAAAGGCTTTGATGAGCGAGCATCTTGCCCTCTGGTTGAGGTATAGAGGTCTAAATAAAATTGTTTCATTATAGAGTTTATTGATCAAGGTCAGTTTGAATAGCCCCTAGCGGTCTTTCAATGCATGATATGGAGATCTGCCTGCTAGCTTGCATGCAGTCAGTAGGCAAGCAGCTTGACAGCTTTTTCTCCTCCTTCCCAAAAATTTATGACGCAGCCTCAGAATGGCAATCTCCACTGTGCGAGAGAGGAGGTCATTGATCTCCATGCGCATCAAAAGTATTTAATTATTCAATGTCGAGTCTAACTGTAGGGTGGTAAGTTGTTTGGCTTGGGATTCTAGAGCCTTCAGGCACAATTCCAAGGAGTTTAGATGTTGTTCACGTTGTTTGAGATGTCTAGATGCATACCCCATTATGGTACCTCAGACAGTGGCCTTTAGTGCCTCTCACCGGATGCCTAGAGAGGTGTCCTGAGGTGGGTTCTCTGTCAAAAAGAAAGTTACCTCTGATAATACCCAATGAGCAAAGTCAGGGTCCTTAAGAAGAAGGGGTCTAGTTTCCATAAAGAGGCCCACTCGAGGGGTGGGTCCCATAGGAGGTGTAAGTGCACACAGGCATGGTCCAAAATAATTTGGGGCATTATTACTGAGTCCACTGCCATCTGGCAGATCTCATCTGATACGAGCCTTAGATCCAGGGTGACTGTGTGATCCATGTACCGGTGATGTATAAGAGAAATCTATCTCCAGGGGTGAAAGGTTCTCCAAATATCTGTCAAGCCAAACTCAGCCATTAACTGCTGGACAGCGAGGCAGGCTTTGAGATGCTGCACAGTTGCTGAGGAGCTACCGTCTACTTGAGGTACTACAGTAAAGTGAGGTTAAAGTCTCCTCCTAAAATAATCGGTGTAGAGGACAGGGCAATAGAGCTAAGCTCTTGGGCCACCATATGAAAGAAAGCTAGGGCGTCTTCATTCGGGGCATATATACAGCCTAGTAGGAGAGGGCCCTCTAGGGTGGTGACCAATGCCAGGACCCATCTGCTCTGGGGATCTGTTCGAATCTGGGATAGGGACCATGTAAGGAATTTATGGAGTAATATAGCTACCCCTCATTTCTTATATGGAGGGAAAGCTGGAAAGACTTGCCCCACCCAGAGTCTAGCCAATGCATTGTGGTCCTGTTTAGTTAATTTTGTCTCCTGCAGGAAGGCCAGCGTAGCCCTCAGCCTCTTGAGATGAGACAACACCTGCTTTACAGCTTAACTGGGTATTCAAACCCCGCAAGTTCCAGGTGTACGATGGAGGTCACCCATGGTCATGTGGGGTAGTGATAGTGCAAGAAGAGGTCGCACTCCATATACTGGAGGCGAGGCTGAGGGCAAAGCTGCCCAATCCCACAGGAAGCTCCCACTAGGACCCTGCAAGAGAAAACAAGTATGCAATGCATAGACATAGATATTGAAGCCCCATGACAATACCCAAATACAAACTATCAAACAGCATCTAACTGGGCAAAATGCCAGAAATAACATCCAACAATTTACATAGAAAACAAACAACTTATGATATCCTAGGTGTGGAGAAAGGCAGTGAGACCAGCAGGCTAACTGCCAGGGCCGCCCATCTCCTCCAAGCGGGATGGGTATGTGGAACAAGTAAGCTAACCAGAGTTGACCAGACATTACTAAAAAAAACAATAAGCCTCTGGCAGCTTGACCCATCTCATCCTCCTGTGGAGGGGGTGTAGCCATCACAGGGGGGCATGAGAGGAAGACAGGAGTCACTGGCCATGGTCCTGTATATAGTGGGAGTGAAGCCCAAGGTTTAGGTTGAAACATGGTGCTGTCTTCGCTCATCCAAGGGAAAGAGAAGCAAATATGCTCCTACTCAAGAAAGCACCAATATGAGAGCGGGCAGCAGGGGTTGCATGCCACGAGAGGGGGAGCAGAGCCCACTTCTCAGTCCCTGGAGTTGAGCCATTGGAAGAGACCCAAAGCTGGATCACGGAAGAGCAGTAAATACATATTTGTCAGAAGGCAAGGTGCTCCCAAGGTCTGGAAACATTTGGGTGTATAGGAGTGATGTTATGCTGCTCTGCAGGAAGGGAGGATGAAAAGAGGCATTATCCAGTGTGAAAAGAAAAGAAAAAAAAAAAGTAAAGCGGTTAGGAAGCACCCATCATAATACAAGAGTCTGCATGACCCCTGAAGAGTACATATTGTGAGGCAGCATAGTATAGAGCACAAAAAGTGAAGCATAGTAAAAAAATAGGAGATAAGCAGACAGCTGTAGTACATTCGGACATGTCATCTGTCAGTCTCTCGAGTTGAGCAGCCCATTTAAAACCATATGTCCCTGAAAATAGTATTAGTGAGTGCAAGGACCATTAGCGTGCCACAAGAGGAGCGAGTACAATTGTCTCTCCTTAAGCCTTTCAAGCCGATCAGCAAACAAGGGAGATTCTGGGCTTGAACCCAGAATAAACTGAGAAGTCAGATGGGGGAGACTAGGTGTAGAAAAGAAAGCGCACCTGTAGCCTCCATTTCAGAAACTCATCTTGGCCCATATGAGGAAGTCAAGCAAAAATAAAACACTTATCTGTCTCTTCATGGTGGTGAGTCAGGCTCCTGCATATGGTGATGCTGTGCACAGTCTCTCAATCCTGCGATTGTTTGGGAGGTTGAGCTGGCGAGTCCTGGGACACAACAAATCCAGAGCTGAAGGAGCGCCTTCTGTTTACTGCAGCCCAGGATTTTTGCTCAGGGTCTGATGCCAAGGTCCGAAGAGCATCTTCCTCTGGGGTGACTTCTTCCAGGTTGAGAAGTGGGGTAAACTTGTTGGGGGAATGAAATTGTAACACAGCATCAGAATTGGACACAATATGCTCCCCTGTAGATTGTTGGTCGATCAGATGCTGCCTCCTATCGAGGCGATGTGAGGCCTGGTGCTTCCTGGTTTGAGGGGGAAGAGAGGCATCAAATCTATGGATCGGGGGGCTCGGCAATTGAGTCGGCTACTCCGGTGAGGCTTCCATGTCAAAGCCCATCTCAGAGGGGTGTGCCTGGAGAAATTGAAGCAGTCTGGGTTCTGGAAGCCTTGGGGATATTCTCTGCATAGAAAATCCATTAGGCTCTTGGGGGTGGAAAAGAGGATGGGGCTCCCATTCCAAATTATCAGCATAGTCGTCAGGTAGCATAGAGAGAAGGAAACCTGGTGAGCATGGAGAAAATGTCGGCTTTCAGAATAAGCCTTTTGTCATGCTAAGAGCTCCCTTGAATAATCTTGGTAGATCTGTATTCTATTCCCCTTCCAAGCAACCGTGCCTTTCTCTCTGGCAGCGTTGCTGACTAGCTCTTTTTGTTTAATGTCAAGAAAGCGGGCCAGAATCGGGCAGGGGCGCTCCCCTGGTTTTGGTGCCAGGGCTAGTGTGCAGTGGGCCTGCTCAATATGTAGCATGGGCACGGGAGCCAGGCCAAGAATATTAGGCAGCACTTCTTGCAGAAAAGCCGTGGCATCCCGCTGCTCAGCCCCCTCCGGGAATCTGAGAAACCGCAGATTATTTCATCGGCTGGGGTTCTCAGGTCATCCACTTTCTCTTGAAGCATGTGGATACTGTGGGCCTGTTCCCTGCTTGTTGCGGTGAGGTCTTGAATGGCAGAATCATGGGCCTTGAGATGCCACTCAGTCTGAAAGAGACGAGTTTCTATGGCATGCAAAGTCTGAGTATTAGTATTCATGGC
This sequence comes from Neoceratodus forsteri, assembly GCA_016271365.2. NCBI lineage: Eukaryota > Metazoa > Chordata > Ceratodontiformes > Ceratodontidae > Neoceratodus > Neoceratodus forsteri. The sequence continues at coordinate 54,590,947 of CM057451.1, read as the reverse complement.
AGTTGTCATTTGTGCCATTTGAGCAAGCAGCTGGCTGAACATTTGCTCTATTTTTGTAGATTCTGCTGAAGATGAAACAGAAGAGGCCATCTTGCAGGCCGTAGAACTGGGAAGGATCACAATTCTGGGCTGAATCTCTTTTGATTAAATAAAATAAGGACTTCAAAGTACAAACAGGTAGGTCCCTCTTCTTATTCTGTAGAGATATATATTATTCAAAGCCCCCTTTCTGCTGGATGTTTAAGGATTTTGTCCCACAGTGAGGGAGACAAGCAACTAAGCTGCCATCACAGTCAGAGACTAAGCCACGCCCCCTTCACTTCACATTTTTAACATAGTCATTTTTGTACACCTCCTTCACAACAGTACAGCTGTCATTTTCCACAACCTGCCAAAATGTGTTTTTGCACCCGTGGCACAGAATAGCATGTTTGGTCTGCTCAATCACCTTTTGGGACAATTGAACAAAATGACACTGGCACTGTTCATGAAGAGGGGTCCAACAAATGCCATGCTGAAAATGTGGTGCAACACCTCCAGCATATGGCCAAGTTACACCTGGGCGTTGAATAATTTCTACACACATGTGTAACTTTCGTCACTTGGTATGGCCAAGTTACACCTAGGTGTTGAATAATTTCTATGCACATGTGTAACTTTCATCACTTGGTAGTGCTTCACATCCCTATTGGCTCTGGCAAGATTTTGTTTCAAGAAGGCATGGCCAAAGTTCTATTTGAACTTATAAAGAACAGCAAACATTTCAAGAAGTTAGAGACTGAAATGATGTTGTCATTAAAAGAAATCAGAAAAAGGGGAAATGTGATTTTGTTTACTAAAATTATGCATGTTTCAGAAATGGGTAGACAACTGAGCAACTAAAAGTTTTATACTAGATTAGGTCTGAATCTAACAGATGCTGTATGTTTAATAAACGGCTTAGTGATTTTTTTAGATGCTGCACTTGAAAATTGGTGAATCAATTTTTAAGAAAAAAAAGTTTCTGTGCGTTCCATTTCCAGTTGTCCTCACATTCTATGTACTACCAAAAGTATATAAGGATTGAACCCCCCCCCCATCCTAGTACCTCTGTTGGAGGTTGTGCAACAGAAAAAGTATCCAAATTTCTGAATTTTTTCTAAAAGATATTGCAAAACAATCACCAACCTATATCAGAGACATAATCACTTGGTCAGCTTCCAACTTATGGATTACAGGAGATGTTTAGAGTCTATACACTTCAACCGGCCATGATTTGGGTTTTCAAGCTGTGCAACAGATGCTGCTACTCTTTGATCTTACTGGTATTTTTGGCCTAAAATTTTTCTTGTTGGGACTGGAGTTTGTTCTGAAGCACAAGTGTTTTGTGTTTGCTAACAAATTGTATTACGAATGTAGTGGGGCAGCTATGGAAGTGGCCCTAGCACATTCTTATGCAAATATATGCTACTTTAGATAAAAATAAAGTGTATTTTGTCTAGTCACGAACCATTTAGACACAATATTACAGAATCGTACTGTTACGTAGACAATAGTGCATCGATATGGGAAGGCAGCAAGTGAATTTGATGCAGTGTTATTTGCCAACTGGCTGAATGATAACACATGGGGTTTGAAATTTACATTTAATATCCACCCATACCTCTCAACATTTTGTCCCTGAAATGTGGAACACTGCCTGTCAAATGTGGAATAAATGGGCAAAATGTGGAACACTTAATCAAATCTTTACCTAAGAAGCTCAAAACACTGTTAAAATGTTGCATTTAAGTTCGGAAAGTCTTGTTATTAATTGAATAATATATTTTTGCATACTTTACTAAGCATTTTTGCTTTAAAATGTTGACTTTGAATGTGGAACAAGTCCTCACAATGTGGAACAGGGAGCTTTGTGAAGTAAAATGAGGCGTTCCTCACAATGTGGTACAGTTGAGAGGTATGTATCCACCTAACAAAATACAGTTTTTGGAACTTTTCTGGTAGGTCATGAAGCTGGACAAGGAGAAATGTATGGATAAAGGAAGACAACAGGTAGTGATTATTTACTGCTAACTGCTACTGCCCACCTCAGAAAAGTTATAGAAAATATAACCTGCAGCCATTTTTTGCAGTTAAAATGCAACTGTACTGATACTGAGAGATATAGACAAGAAACTAGACATTATTAAATGATTTCAATCCAGATGGTACAAGTTAAGTGTAATCATGAGAGATTTCTGTAGGGCAGACCAAACTGATAGGAAGAAATTCTTAAAAGTAAAGGGTAAAGATACAAACAAGAGCAAACCACTAGTGTTTGTCACAGTGTTTAATAGGATTTCAAGTCAAGTAGTAAACACTGGGTGTTCCAGTTACAAAATATTGCAGACAGATGCTATTCTTAAAATGGTATAGGAATTAAACCTCTGACAGCTTATATCAGAGCCTCAGATGTGGCGATATAACAAATAGTCATTATTTCCAAATCAGAAATTCAAGAAAAGGTTACAGGATTTTAGTTTTCATAGCTGTAATACCTGTAAGTATGCAATAAGAAGTAAAGAATTGCCACATCCCAACTCAGGCAGAAATGCTCATACAGTATACTGTAAGATGTCTTTCTACCTCCAAAAACACATCTGTAATACATACAACATGGTGTTCATGTAAAAAAAATATATTGGTAAAACCATTAGAGAGGCAAGAACATGCATATTAGAATGTTTGAAATCTGTGCATCAAGACAGATGTGACAGTGCAGAAGGTTATAATTTTAAGAACGTTCACAATAGTGATACGAGCAGTTTCAGGTTCATAGTCTTTGAAGGAGTCCCCTATTTATGTCAAAATGAAGGTAGATGTAAATATTTAGAACAATTGTACACACAATGGATATTTAAGTTAACTGTGCTACCACCAAATGGACTGAATAATTATCTTCACTTAGCATTGTCCATATGATGTACTAGAAATGTTTTACTATAAAAGTTTAAATCAAGTTGTAACCTAGACATAGTTTTGGTTTTTATTATTTTGATTATAGACTTGCTAGTATTGTACACGTTATAAAAGTGATCAGCAAATCTGTGCATGAACTATGATGTCTAGTCATTCCATGTTATTGAACAGTAAAACAGTGTTTTAGATTTTGTCAACACGTTTTCAGTTTTAAACATGTAGAATGCCCTTGGCATTAAGTTTGATGAATTTCTGGCACACCCTCTCAGTGATATAAAACAGGTCACTCGCCCACCTTGGAGAAGCAAATCTAAATGCAGTAATCTTTAAGTGGTCCTGGTAGGATTTGAAGTAGAGGACATAAATCTGTATTTTTATTTTAAATTCATATGGTGTTTGGGTTTATCATTACTCACTTTAAATTGTTACTTTTTTGTTTAATACAATATGTAGTTATAAATGCAGTGTCAGTGGCTCAGTAGGTAGCATACTCGCCTCTGAGGCTGGGAGATCAGAGGGCTGTGGGTTCAGTTCCCACATCTGGCACTGGGTTAATATCCAGACTGACACTGTAGTGCAGCATGAGAGGGTGCTGCACTTCTGAGGTGCCATCTTTCGGATGAGGCGTTAAACCGAGGTCCCATCTGCCTGGATTGGTGGTAGTTCAGGTGGATGTTAAAGATCCCAATGCACTTATCAAAAGAGCAGGGAATTTCCCGGTGTCCTGGCCAAATTTCCCTCATTCACTATAAATACCACCAACAGCTTAATCTGGTTTCAAAGTCAGTTGGCATTCATCTGTATCCCCTTCCCCTGGGTCATACCTGAAAATAGGCAGGATTTGTCTAGTGCACTTACCCGGTCAACAAAAGCTAAATAAATAAATAAATAAAAATGGGAATTAAATAAGATTTAAGTTTTTTTATTTCCAGGATTTATCATTCACCATTGTCATTTGGAATTCATAGTGCTTTAAAACAATCGGGTAAGTACTGTTTATTGGCTGATCAAATTACAGTTTAATCAGGGAGAATCAGAATGCATTCTTGTGAATGTTAAATAAATTATTTATCTATGCAGCTGAGTTCTTAACAGCAATACCACACTGATCCATCACACCTGATGAAGTGATTTTCATCCCAAAGTGCTTAGTCAATCAGTCCGCCACCTCCATGCTGCTCCAAACCTTTGTTCTGCCAGAAATTTACAGGAAAAGTTCCAGAGATGCTGACTAACAAGACTATCTTACGAGATGAAAGCAATGTAAGCAACTGCCTATGAACTCAATTTAATGAGTGTTTATATTCCTGGAGTTTTTTTTGCAAGTTGTGAACTTTCACAGTGTTCTGAATAAATCTGCAGTATATTCTTACTTTTAAATCAGTGTACTGCACTTTATGACCTGGGACAAGTTGATGCCTTTCCAGGTTACCTATTTTCAAACAATAAATATTACTTGCCTCCATTAATTATTTGTAGCATGAACATTTGATGATAATATTTGGTTAGAGCACATGACTGTGCTGCAAGACATCTTAGGCCCATGCCTACCAGAGCCATACATTCATTGTGTGACCTTGGGTAAGTCTCTGTACCTCCCTGTGCTTTTGTCCTCCCAGCAGTGCAATGGGGTAAAAGTAGGACTTCACTGATAACAAGATGTTGCATCTCAGTTATGCTATCATAGGTTAACATAGTTTATTCCTTTCTGTTTCACCTATGGCTCTAATATCACATATCAATTTTTGGCCAAATGTGTAACTGATTAAAAATTGCAAAGGTTACCAATTTACTCTGGAACTTGAGTTTGCCAACATATAAATTAAGTTAAGAAAGAAGACCATTAGCACATTTAGTTCTTCCTTCTCTCCCCAACTCCAGTGGAGTATCCTGGCATACTTTGTTATGTTTGATTGTTAAAGGCAAGATAAATATAGTGGTATGGGTAGTTTAAGGGCCTTGGATGGATCGGCACCCTGTTAGCCAATCAGAGAGCAAAATAACTGGATATCATTCATGTGTTTCTGCAGCCAGTTGGCAATTAATAATTTGGTGGCTTTTTTCTAAAGATAACAGCTGCAGCAGTTGTAACTGTACTAAAGGTATTGAGCATGCCATCATGTCACATTAGGTAGTTCCTGCTGTATGTCATCTCACTGTGCTCCATAGTGTCTCCTCTAACTTTTTTTAATTAATATACTTTATTGAACTTTTAAAAATAACATACACCTCTCATCTGACTGTAATAGGTTGCTGTTAACATTCAATATGTATTTCTTTTATTAAAATTTGGCCCAAAATGCTGGTATTTGTCTCATGTAAACTGTCTAAATTATAAGTAATGATGTCAGTTAATGAGGGTGTATGGATAAAGCAATTTCACCCTGCTGCTACTTCTTCTGGTTATACACCCCATACTCATTAGTCTGTGTGGCTGTCAGTTAGTCTTTCTCCAGTCTAAGAGACCAATGAGGGGTCCAGCCTCCCCCTCCCCTGCAATTAACAGTTGTCTATGGATTTTTAACATTCCTTGCTCAATTGCACTTTTACTGAACAGTCCCTTCTCTTGGAGCAGAGATTTTATTATGCATTTTCAGTACATGTCTTCACTTCAGCTGCCTCTCTATGTCTGTTGTTTTCTGCCACTGGTCTCCCCATTAGTGTAACATGAAACTTTAACCTACTGGAGTCAGTCTCCCTCAGACATAGATAGAGACAACATCTGAACAAAAAAATAAACATTTTGAACTGCTTACAGTTTATCAATTGTGAAATATTCTTTAAATCAACTGGCTTGTCAGCCAATCAGTTGTTTCTATAGGGGGACGTCATCCTTCCATATATTAGCTGGGACCCTGAAGATTAGCACAATGATTGCTCCACCACAGGCCCCAAAAATTACCACCTGGTCTTATGTGGTCATTACCTATATAATTTGGGGGCTTTGGGGGATAGGAGGAATGGTGGGGTAAAGGGTGTGAAGGGTGGGGAGAGTTCTTGTTTAAACTCAGGGAATGTGATTCAGTGATGGGGTGGGAAAGGTAGGTGGCTCATGATTTGGCATGGGTAGTGGGATGGGATTTATTTTTAAAGCATGCTTATTATAATAAAAATATACGTTAACAGAGGGCTTTGGAGGAGGGAGGTTGGGTGCTTGAAGGCTGTTAGGATAGGGTGTTATCTAACTGCAGGGTGGGGGAGGTGCATGCATTTGTCTTATGGGAGTTTTTTGTTCCAGATAATCTGTTTACAGAAATCATTTTGCTTACATTTACAACCAAATTTTGGATTTTGCATTTGGATAGCTGAATGAGAATAGCCTGAAATCCAATTGTCAGATCGGATTCTGCACTATTCAATCACCCTTAATTTGAATACTGTAATAATTGTATCCCTGCATCTTCTCTTTTCCATGGACAGCAGCTCCAGTTATTCCAGTTGGTTCTCATGTCTTGAGTTTTACAAGTATTCTGTATTTATTTATATTATACATTTAAATATTTATATTTGGAATGTTCTTAAACAAGCTCTGTAATTACTACCTGTTTTATTTTTGTTTCTGTAAGGCACCCTGAGAATCTGAGGAAGGGTGCTGATGAAGAAACTTACTACTACTACTACCATTACTTGAAATACCTTGGTTGTTCTCCTCTGTTCCTTCTCAATCCTGTTGATCTCTTTCCTTGGCTATAGAGACCAAAACTAATTATACACCATACATGGTCTGATCTGTGATCTGTGCTATGGCATTACAATATCTCTTAATGTGCTTATAACATTTCTCTTGATGCATTCCATGATTTTATTTAATTAATTGCTAGCTTCTTCCCAATTTGCAGTTATTGCTTGTTATTACTACAGATGTTGCAAAGTTAAGCTTCACTGGTGAAGTGGCAGTGAAGCTGCTGAAACTTTCCTTTGAAAAGCTTTGTGAAGCTTCTGTAGACCCTAGGAACTTCAACTTTGCCAACACTGTAAAGTTTTTTTAGTGTGAATTGATCATATGTTTTGGTGAAGTGGCTATTTTGTGAGCAAAATTTCATAAATTTGATGAAGTAATGGCAACTTTGCCATTTAACACTTCACAAATTTGATGAATTCACACATTGCTAAGTCTGCAGAATTCATAAATTAATTCACAAAGTGAATCTTGGCCACTTTCCCATCCCTTGTCATTACCATTTTCCCTACTGACTATCAGCCATCTTGGTGTTGTTTAGGTAATATATTTCTATGATATTCTTCTTATTTAACATGCTTCACTCATGATTTTTCAATGCCGAAGTTCATCAGCCAATGTTTCCATGTGCTGTACATCACAATAATGCTCATATCTCTCCACATTTCTTCAACCTCCTGCTAAGATGCAACTACATTTTCTGTCTTGGCGTCATCAGCAAATTTGCCAACCAGCTACAGCTGCCCACCTCCAGATCACTTATATTTATATTGAACAATACTGCTCCCTGTACACATAACCCTCCAGGACTCTACTGGTCATTTGTTGGCATATGGACAGAATGTGATATTATAATGTTTTGCTTCCTGCCCTTTAACAACTTTCTAATCCAATGCATCACATGACCATTTATATCTAGCTTCTGTCTCTTGTGGGATAATCCCTTATTCCAGTTATTCTTTACAGTGTTGGAGGCTTTATTGAAGTTCACATGCAGTTTAAAGCAATTTCAACACTCGTCTATGAGTGCTGCAATTGATTTACAAAGGTACTTGGACTCCAACAAAGCCTTTGACTTAGATGCATGTAAAATGTTTTTTACATATGTCATATACACCAATTTTCCTGATGGTGAGCAGAACAATTTTAGATGTGGTGGCTAGTACATATGAACATATAAAATTGCCAGAAGAAACAGGCCTCATGGTCTATTGAGTCTGCTTGAGTATGCAGTTAGCCCCTCATCACTCAACTGCCCCCTGCCCCTTCCCAGTATCCCTTACCCTTACCCTGTCCCAACCCCTCTTGAAACAGCCCACCAGGAGCTGTTGCTGAGTGAAATTCAGTGCTGGGAAATTTAAGCAGTGCTGTTTGGATTATCCCCTTCCTCTACACTCCTGGGGTGGCCAGCCGGGGGGCTGACTTCTCTTAGAGTGGAAGTAGTGGGCCACTGATCTTTTGGGCTGGCTGGATCCTGTGGCCTGCTAGTGGCCTTTCATCGATCCAAACCAGTGTGGATTTTGAAGCCCTGTATTTTCAAAGACTGGACTATATTGTTTGATGCTTCTATTGACGTTTGGGCGGGTTATATTATATTTGTATTCTGCTGCATATAGACAGGACGTTCGTTGTTTGTAATTATATTTTGTTTGTAATTATATTTTGTTTGAGGGTACAATTTGAGCAGTGAGAGTGCTATGTAACACCTTTTATTCCACCTGTATCCATTTCGGTGAGAGAGTCCCAGAGGGTGGTTTTAAATTATTTCCTCTGTTTATTATTTATTATTATTATTATGATTTAATTATTATTAATTTTGTTTATTTTTGAGAGTGTTTAATTGTTTTAAGTACCAGGTAGTGAGAGGACATGGGAATAATTTAGAATTGTTTTGGTTAATTTTTGGTTGACCCCCAGGCTGTGAGAGGGCTTGTGGGATAAACCAATTGATTAGGTTTTATGTTAGAGAGTTGGTTAAGTTTAATTTTTACTTTAGTTGTTTCTTTTTAGTTGTAGGAAGTTTGCAGGTAGTTTTATTATATTTATTGTTTTAATTTTGAGCAGCTAGATGTGCCTGCCTGCCCCTCCTGTCTTATGCTATTCGGCCTCCACTCTCCATGCCCTCTGCCCCTTCTCTTTGCCCCCCCACCCGCTCATATCTATCATTGTTGTCGGGCATTAGGGATTGCTCGAAGGGAGGGGAACTTGAGGGTGGGGGTCGGGACAGTGGAGTGAGCAGTGCTTTCCCATAGGGTGGTTAGGCCCAGAAGATGCCCTGGGGTGAAATGGCTACTTGAACGTGGTAATCCTGTTCTGGTTCCTATATCCAGGGGCACCTCCAGTTTTGGAGGGCAAGTGCTTGGGACAACTCGCCAACCTCATCCAACTCAGGCGTTGTTGTGCAATGCCAGATCTGTCTCTGCAATAAGACTGGTCTTATTGCAGATTTTATTACAGAGGCAGATCTGGCTTGCATTACTGAGACCTGATTGGATGGGAATCGGCTTGCCAGGCTGCTGTTCCCACTGGGTACTGGTTATACATCGCCCGAGATTGGATCACGGCGGGGTGGTCTGTTTCAAGACCGACTGGGCCTAACTGGTGTACCAGTTGAGGAGTCAGGTCATTTGAGTGTACTGTGGTAGCTGGTGTAGGGTGCAGGATTGCTCTCATTTATCATCCACCACATGATGAGAAGCTTTTCTGCAGGAAATAGCAGATTTTGCCACCGACATGGCCTTGGAGTCACCCAGATTGATGGTTCTGGGCGACTTCAATGCTTGGGTCGACGACGAATCTTCACTTTTTGGTCAACATTTCCTCCAGGAGATGACATCTCTGGGCTTTACACAGGTTGTTTCCTCAGCTACACACAAGGAAGGTCACTCTCTTGACCTGGTCTTCCTCCTGGGGATCGAGGCTTCCGATTTGGTGGTGGAACCAGTCGGTTGGCCCGATCACTACTCAGTTGGGTTCAATTATGAGGCCCTTGGGTAGGTCAGCCCCTGTGGAGTTGGTCAGGTACCGCCCATTGTGGGACATCATCCTGAAGACCTGATGGCGGTTATTGACCTCTCGTTGTTTGACCAGTTTTGCACTGATCCTGAGCAGCTGGTAGTGGCCTATAATAGGGCCATATCAGTAGCTCTCAATCAGATTGCACCAGTCCGTGTTCACCCCCTTCCACGTCGTCCCATTGCCCCAAGGTTTGATGGGGCTTTGAGAGGGCTGCAGAGGTTGGGGCGTAGGTTGGAGCACCGTTGAAGGAAGACCACCTCTGATGCCGACCATCTTATTTTGCTAGAGCATTATAAACTCTACCAAACAGCAATTTCCCATAAGAAGGCAGAATTCCTGTCCAAGAAAATTTCTGTCATATGGAATCGACCGGCTCAGCTCTTCAGAACTGTTGACAGACTGTGCAACCCAGCCTGTCAGCAGATCCATCGAACCTTTACACAAACTGATTGTGAGGAGATCGCTCGATTCTTTGTGAATAAGGTTGAAGACATCAGGAGGGAGTGCCTCCAACCTCAGTCCAAGGCTGTTGCAGTTGATCGGTGTCCTGTTGCAGAGCCCGGAATTTCCTGGAGTACATTTGACCTGCCGGATCTCATAGACACTATGAGGACTGTCCATGAGATGCATCCAACATGCTGTAGTTTGGACCCTGGCCCTACTTCCCTGATTATGCGTTGTAGTGAGATCATCGGCCCGGTCTTAGCTCAGATTATCTGGTGTTCTTTAGATGTGGGAGTTTTTCCTAGCTCTCTGAAAGAAGGGGTGGTGACCCCCTTCTGAAGAAAGCTTCTTTAGACCCGGATGACCTAGCAAACTACAGGCCAATCTCTAACCTCCTTTTTGTGGGGAAGGTTATTGAGAAAGTTGTGGCGGCCCAACTGGATAACCATTTGACCATCCATAGTTTATACGAACCTCTCCAGTCTGGTTTTCATAAGAGGCATAGTACTGAGACTGCTCTGGTTCGGGTGCTCAATGATCTCCTGATGGTGAGAGATCGGAGACACCACTCTATTTTTGGTTCTCCTTGATCTATCATCAGCTTTTGATACTGTGGATCATGGGGTCTTGCTCGAATGCCTGAGGTCCATTTGTGGACTGTCGAGTACGGTCCTTAGATGGTTTTCATCGTTCCTCGAAGGGAGAACGTAGAGAGTGGTCTCGGGTTTGTATTCATCCAGGGCCTTCTCTCTACCTTGTGGGGTGCCTCAGGGCTCGGTGCTTTCCTCCATGTTATTCGCAGTATATATGCTACCCCTTGGAGACATTGTAAGATGGCATGAGCTGAGGTTTCACTGCTATGCTGATGATACCCAGCTCTACCTGTCCTTTGCACCTGACCAGGTTAGTGCTATCTCGGTACTGAACAACTGCCTCACTGATATCCAAGACTGGATGAACTCCAGTGGTTTAAAGTTGAACCCAGGAAAGACTGAGGTTATGGTGGTGGACCAGGGTCACAGGGTAGATGGTTTGAGGACTGGTCTCCCCTCTGGATTAATTCTGGGGGTGGACCAGATCCTCACCTCTGAACGGGTGCATAACCTGGGAGTGGAGCTTGACACTGGTTTGACCCTCCGTTATCAGGTGTCTGCAGTTGTCAAGCTGGCATTTTTTCATCTTAGGAACATTTCCAGGATTAGGCACTTTGTTCCACCTAGAGATCTGCCGGTTTTGGTCCATGCCTTTGTGACATCACACCTTGATTACTGTAACTCCCTTTACCTAGGACTTCCTGGGGTTGATATCTGCTGCTTGCAGCTAGTGCAGAATGTGGCAGCATGTTTGTTGAGTGGGGCATCCAGAAGTTCCCATATTACCCCTGTGCTGCGCACTCTGCACTGGCTGCCAATACAGTGGTGGATCACCTTTAAAGTGGGTCTTTTGACCTACAAAGCCCTACACGGTCTGGGTCCTGACTATTTGAAAGAGCTCCTGGTGCCCTACACCCCTCTGAGACAGCTCCGCTTGACTGACATGGGGTTGCTGGAGATTCCGAGGGTAAATTTGAAGTCATCTGGTGCCCGTGCATTTGGATTCACTGCACCTACCCTCTGGAATTCTCTGCCCCATCAGCTCCAGGACAGTAGGATGGTGGGGAGCTTTAAGCAGGCACTAAAGACTTTTTTATGGGAGAAGGCGTTTCCTTCTTTGTTTTAATTTTATATTGCAGTATTGTAATATCTGTTTATAGTTGTTTTATTGTATGTATTGAATATGTTTCTGTTTTCTTGATGTACAGTGCTTGAAAATTTTGAAGGTGCTTAATCAAATACATTTTATTATTATTATGATTATTATTATTATTATTATCAGGGTGTTACTGAATGAAATTCTGTGTTGTGGGTAGGACGGAAAATGCAGATCAGCTGGCTTTGTGAGTGGGGGAGGGGGAACTAGCAGGAGCCACCTTTGCTAACTGAATCACTTGCAAGCAGGAGACCAGAGAAGCAGCAGCAGCAGGGATGCGCTGGTTTCTTTCTGTTTAATTTTGATATTGTAATAGTACTGTGAGGGTAAAAGGTGCTGGGGAATTGCTGTTTGGTTCGAGCTGTTACTGAGTGAAATTCAGTGCTGGGGAATTTAAGCAGTACTGTTTTGATTATCAGGGCTGTTACTGAGTGAAATTCTGTGTTGTGGGGCTGAGACAGGAAACTACAGATCAGCTTGACCTTGTGAGTGGGGGAAGGGGAACTAGCAGAAGCTGTTACTGAGTGAAATTCTGTGCTGGGGAATTTAAGCAGTGTTGTTTGGGCTGACTGCCTGATTCTTCCAGGGCAGAGGTCTCAGTAGCACCACCAACCCCTCAACCCACCTACCCCTCAATCCACCCACCCCAAGGCAGTCCCTACCTTTATTCATCTGTGCCTTCATGTCACTTCCTTCTGGGACACAGGTAGCAGGGTTGTACCCTACAAATAGCCAAAAACAATAAAAACAAAGAATAAAAGCAGAAGCGGAAATTAAGGACGAGGATAGCAGAGGGTAAACTATCTACAAATAAGTAAACCAATAACAAATAAAGGGAGTACTAAAAGGTGGTATGAATAACAGTAGAAATGATGCAGGAATGGTGCAGTATAATGTGTGTGGTGCAGCAGAGCTCAGGAGGCGCTTTCTGGATGCTGAGGTGTTGCCTCATTTCTAGGCACCTCTCTGGGCTGCGAGTGGAGGTAGACAGACTCCAGGCTGAACTGGAAGGAGTGCTGGAGACCCTAGTTTGAAACCAGGAGCCACAGTATCCCCAGTCATTGTCACAGCAGGTTCCAAGACAGAGGCATGAGTGGACTACAATGGGCTCAGGGCAAATAAGGAAGGTAGCTTATGAGCAAATTCCCCAACTGGTCCATCAGGAAAACAGATTTGCTGTTCTCATAGAATGGAATAATCTGAGTGGGGGCCCAGGGCAGAGACCAGGGAAGAGGTGCAGGGCCACCAGAGGGAGGGCAAAGGGGTGGGAGCAAGAGGACCCCAGAAGATGAGAAAGCTTCTCCTGGTGGGGGGACTCGATTGTTAAGAGATGGGGTTGGAAATACATGAAGCTATAGAGAGGAGGAAACATTTTCTGCCAGGGCCACTGCTCAGAGGGACACAACACAAATCCACAGGATTGCCAAGGCAGTGGCAAGCAGGGGAAGTACATGTCATTGTCCACCTCGGGACTAACAACTTAGATAAGGAACGGGTTAATGTAGAGACAGTACAGGATGTCTTCAGGGTCCTGAGTAGTCAGCTTGTGGGGTTCATGAAATCTGTGATCTTCTCAGAGGTCCTAACAGTCAGGGAGAAGGGGAATGCAAAGATTCAATGCATCAGCAAATTCAATGAATGGTTGAATGGATGGTGCAAGGATAAGGGCTTTGGCTACATTGGGGGACTGGGGATACACCGGGGCAGATGCATGGGTGTATAGGGAGAGTCTGCATCTGTCTGGGCAGGGAATGGCAGTCCTGTATGAAAAGTTTGGGTGCTTCCTGGCTGGGCATTTAAATCAACCATTGGGGCTATCAGAGGGAATGGAAACAATGCAGTCTAGTCCCTCAGGTTGGTAATTTCAGCACTGGAAAAGTGAGGACAAGAGTTTAGCGAATATGGATAGAAAACAGGGACCAGATAAGGGGCACAATGAGAAACAGAGGGAGGGAGTAGTAACAGATGCACAACAGAACAAGAACAAATATAAAGGCAGAGGGACCAGGAACAAGATTTGGAATGTAATGCATACAAATGCTGGAAGTCTGGGAAACAAACTCCCTGATCTAGTGGCTCTAATGGAGAAGGATGACATAAGCATAGCAACCATAACAGAGACACGTACACTACACACCCTCACAGAACACAACAATACCAGGATATACCTTGCACAGAAAAGAAGGAAGTTGCTGCCAGGCTCAAACGAGCAGAACTGTTACTTTGTGTCGGATTTTGATGCTTTTAAATGAACCAGCTAAAACTATTTGTATTTGCCTGTAACTGTATTTAAAAGCTTACAGTCACTGTGCGTCCAGGACCTGTGTTCTATCTGAAATCCCCCTGTGCAAATTCATGGGACTGTTTGTTAATTTGTAGTGCATTTCAGTTGTAACTGAATTACCTCCTGGAAAACTCATTTAGGGACTGTTTAACCTATGCATTTCCAGTGTGCAGAATTTCGTTTGCTCTGCTAGTAATCACCTTCTTTGAATCACACACCTGATAGCCACAGCCCATTTGGTTTTCTCCCACACCTCAGCCCACCCCCAGCAACGCATCTTTTGCCTGTGCTGCATATTAATCTCTTTTTCATTCTCCATGGAGACCACCTCCCTGAGGAGACCGGAGGTCGCGGGGCCTGCCTGGCTCCTCCTTCCTGCAGGCCCTGAACCCATGACACCAGGTAATTTTACCTGATCCAGGATGCTGCCACCATCGTTGGCCATCTGCGCTTTTTTGAAACGCCACACATTCTAGCTCAGCGATGAATCCCGTCCAGAGTAGCACCGGGCGTTGCCCAGGCTCAAACAGAGCAGAACTGTTACTTTGTGCCGGATTTTGAAACTTTAAATGAACCAGCTAAACCATTTGCAGTTGCCTGTAACAGTATTTAAAAGTTTAGGAGTCACTGGAAGCCCAGGACTTGTGTTCTATTTGAACTCTGTGCAAACCTCACTGGGACTGTTTAATTTGTAAAGTGCATTTCAATTGTAACTGAATTACCCCTATGAAAATTATTTGGGACTGTTTAATCCTAAGTACATTTTACAGTAGAATTTCAGTTTGCCCTGCTAGTAATCACCTTTCTTTTAAATCACAATAGTACCTGATATCTGTAGAGCCCATTTGCTCTCCCCACACCCACTACCAGCCCACCCCAGCAATTTAATCTTTTGCTGTGCTGCATATTTTATCCCGCCTCTCTCTCATTCTCCCTTGAGACCCCCTCCTCCCTGAGGAGACGGAGGTCGAGGGGCTGCTCTGAGCCCCTCCCTGCCCCAGCTGTCTTGACCGAGACACACGAGGTATTTCTATCTTGATCCAGCACCATCGTTAGCCATCGGCACCTTTTCAGAAAACGGCTAAAGCTCCTGCTCAGCGCGATGAATCCCAGCCAGAGTAGCACCTCAAGTAGCTGCCCAGGCTCAAACGGAGCAGAACTGTTTTTTGTGTCGATTTGAAACTTTAAAACGAACCAGCTAAAACTATTTGCATTTGCCTGTAACAGTATTTAAAGCTTAGAGTCACTGCAAGCCCAGGACCTGGTTCTATCTGAAATCCCCTGTGTAAATCCTACTGGGACTGTTTGTTAATTTGTAAAGTATTTCAATTGTAACTGAATTCATTTCTGTGAAAACCTTATTTGGGGACTGTTTAACTTAAGTTCATTTCCAGTGCAGAATTAGTTTGCTCTGTTAGTAATCACCTTCTTTTTGAATCACAATAGTATCTGATAGCCCACGCCCATTTGGTTTTTCTCCCACACCCACACCAGCCCGCCCCAGCATTAATCTTTGCCTGTGCTGCATATTTAATCCCCCTCTCTTCATTCTCCCGCAGAGACCACCACCCTCCTGAGGAGACCGGGAGGTCCCGAGGCCTGTTCTGAAGCCTCCCTGCCCGCCGAAGCTCCCGAACCCCGAGACACACCAGGTAATTTCTACTCTTGATCCAGGCTGCCACCATCGCTGGCCATCTTATACTTTTTCTGAAATGGCTAAGCTCTCTGCTCAGCGATGAACCCGCCAGAGTAGCACCTTGATTTGTTGCCCAGGCTCAAACGAACAGAACTGTTACTTTTGTGCCTTATTTTGAACTTTTAAAATGAACCAGCTAAACTATTGCATTTGCCTTAACTGAATTTAAAAGCTTAGAGTCATTGCAATCCCAGGACCTGTGTTCTATCTGAAATCTCCCCAGTGCAAATCTCACTGGGGACTGTTTGTTAATTTGAAGTATTTCCAGTAACTGAATTACCCCTATCAAAAACTCATTTGAGACTGTTTAACTTCTAAGTGCATTTCCAGTGTGCAGAATTTCAGTTTGCCCTGCTAGTAATCACCTTCTTTTTGAATCACAATAGTACCGATAGTTCGGAGCCCATTTGGTTTTCTCCCCACACCCACTACCAGCCCACCCCAGCAACTTAATCTTTTGACTAAGTTGTTTATTTAATCCCTGCCTCTACTTTCTTCCGCAGAGACCACTCCCCTGAGGAGCCAGGAGGTCGCAGGGCCTGGTCTAAAGCCCCCATGCCCGCGAGAAGCCCCCAACCCAGACACACCAGGTACTTCTCCCTTGATCTATGTTGCTGCCACCATCGTTGCCGTCTGGCTTTTCTGCAATGCCACAACCCCTTCTCAGTGCATGAATCCCGCCAGAGTAGCACCTCTAGGTTGCCTGGCTCAACGGAGTAGAACTGTTACTTTTGTGCCTGATTTTGAAACTTTAAACGAACCAGCTAAAACTATTTGTATTTTTCGTAATAGTATTTAAAGCTATAGTCACTAAGCCCAGGACCTGTGTTCTATCTGAACTTCTCTGTGTAAATCCTACTGGGGACTGTTTGTTAATTTGAAAAGTAATTCCAGTTGTAACTGATTACCCCTTGAAAAACTCATTTGGGACTGTTTAACTTAAGTACATTTCCAGTGTGCAGAGTTTCAGTTTCGCTCTGCTGGTAATCACCTTCTTGAATTAGAATAATACCTGATAGTCTACAGCCCATTTGCTGTTTCTCCCACACCCACTACCAGCCTGCCCCAGCAAGCACTTTTGCCTGTGGTATATTTAATCCCCTTCTTTATTCTCCGCAGAGATCACCCTCCCCTGATTAGACCGAGGTCACGAGGCCTGCTCTGCCCCTTCCTGCCTGCAGAAGCCCTGAACCGAGAGACAGAACGTACTTTAGCTGATCCATGCTGTTGCCACCATCGCGGCTATCTGCCTTTTCTGAATGGCCACAAGATCCCAGCTCGCGCATGAATCCCGGTCAGAGTAGCACCTGAGTTGCTGCCTAGCTCAAACGGAGCAGAACTGTTACTTTTGTGTCGGATTTGAAACTTTTAAATGAACCAGCTAAAACTATTTGCATTTGCCTGTAACTTATTTAAAAGCTTACAGTCACAGCAAGCCCAGGACTTGTGTTCATCTGAAACTTCCCTGTGCAAATTTCACTGGGGACTGTTTGTTAATTTGTAAAGTGCATTTCCAGTTGTAACTGAATTACCTCGTGAAAACCCATTTAGGACTTTGTTTAAGTGTATTTCAGGTGCAGAATTTTAGTTTGCCCTGCTAGTAATCACCTTCTTTTTGAATCACAATGTGCCTGATAGCCCACATCCCATTTGTTCTTCTCCACACCCACTACCTGCCCACCCCCAGCAACTTTATTCTTGCCTGTGCTGCATATTTAATCCCCCTCTCTTCATTCTCCTGTGGAGACCACCCCTCCTCTGAGGAGACCGAGGTCGCGAGGGCCTGTTCTGAAGCCTCCTTCCTGAGAAGCCTGAACCCAGACATTGTGGTATTTCTACCTTATCCAGGATGTTGCCACCATCCTGTTATCTGGCACCTTTTTGAAACGTGCTTAGATCCCAGCTCAGCGATGAACTCGCCAGAGTAGCACCTCGAGTTGCTGCCTGTGCTCAAACAGAGCAGAACTGTTACTTTTGTGCTGATTTGAAACTTTTAAATGAACCAGCTAAACTATTTGCAGTTGCCTGTACAGTATTTAAAAGCTAGGAGTCACTGCAAGCCCAGACTTGTGTTTTATTTGAAACCTCGCTGTGGTAAACCTCACTGGGACTGTTTGTTAATTTGTAAAGCATTTCAATTGTAACTGAATTACCCCTATGAAAATTTATTTGGGGACTGTTTAACTTAAGTACATTTTCATTGCAGAATTTCAGTTTGCCCTGTTAGTAATCACCTTCTATTTGAATCACAAAGTTCTATAGCCCGCAGCCCATTTGCTCTTCTCCACACCCACTACCAGGCCGCCTCACACGTTAATCTTTGCCTGTGCTATTTTAACTCCCTTTCTTCATTCTCCCAAGAGACACCACCTCCTCCCCAGGAGACCGAGGGCGAGGGCCTGTTTGTGCTCATTCCTGCCTATGGTAGCCCCAACCTGAGATACCAGGTAATTTCTACCTTGATACAGGCTGCTGCTACCATCGTTGGCTATCTGGCACCTTTTCGAAACGCCACAAGATCCTCAGCTCAGCTGTGATGAATCCTGGCCAGAGTAGCACCTCGAGTTGCTGCCCGGGCTCAAACGGAGTAGAACTTTACTTTGTGCCGTATTTTGAAACTTAAAATGAACCAGTTAAACTATTTGCATTTGCCTGTAACTGTATTTAAAAGCTTACAGTCACCGTGCTCCAGGACCTGTGTTCTATCCGAATCCCCCTGTGCAAATCTCACTGGGGACTGTTTGTTAATTTGTAGCATTTCCAGTTGTAACTGAATTACCTCCTTTGAAAACTCATTTGGGACTGTTTAACTTCTGTGCATTACCAGTGTGCAGAATTTCAGTTTGCCCTGCTATAATCACCTTTCTTGAATCACAATAGTACCTGATAGCTCACAGCCCATTTTCTCTTTCTCCCACTACCACAGCCCACCCTCGCGCTACTTTTTGCCTGTGCTGCATATTTAATCCCCTCTTCATTCACCCGCTGAGACCACCCTCCCTGTGGAGACCGTGAGGTCTGGGCCTGTTCTGAAGCCCTCCTGCCCGTAGTTCTGAACCCATGGCCAGGACTTCTACCTTGATCCAGGCTGTTGCCACCATCGCTGCCATCTGGCGCCTTTTTCTGAAACGGCCAAGAACTTGTGCTCAGCTTGATGAATCCTGGCCAGAGTAGCACCTCGAGTTGCTGCCCAGGCTCAAACAGAGCAGAACTGTTACTTTGTGCTGATTTTGAAACTTTTAAATGAACAAGTTTGTAACTATTTTATTTGCCTGTAACTGATTAAAGCTGTGTCACTGCAAGCCCAGGACCTGTGTTCATCTGAAATCCCACCCTGAGCAACCACTGGGGACTGTTTGTTAATTTGTAAGTGTATTTCCAGTTGTAACTGAATTACCTCCTGTGAAAACCATTTTTGGGACTGTTTAACTTAAGTGCATTCCAGCGCAGAATTTCAGTTTCTCTGCTAGTAATCACCTTCATTTGAATCACAATAGTGTCTGATAGCCCATGCCATTTACTCTTCTCCCCACACCTACTCCGCCCACCCCAGCAAGTTAATCTTTGTCTGTGCTGCATATTTAATCCCCTCTCTTCATTCTCCCGTGAGATCACCTCCCCCTGAGGAGCATCAGAGGTCGTGAGGGCCTGCCTGAAGCCCTCCTGCCTGCAGCAGCCCTGAACCCATGACACAGTAGGTAATTTCTACCTGATCCAGGTTGCCACCATCGCTTATCTGGCATCTTTTCCAAACGGCCACAAGCTCCCCTTGCTCAGCGCATGAATCCCGGCCAGAGTAGCAGCACCTTGAGTTGCTGCCCAGGCTCAAAATGTGAGCAGAACTGTTACTTTTTGGTCGATTTTGAAACTTTTAAAATGAACCAGCTAAAATATGCATTTTCCTGTAACAGTATTTAAAAGTTTAGAGTCACTGCAAGCCCAGGACCTGTGTTCTATCTGAAACTCTGCTGGCAAATCTCATGGGACTGTTTGTTATTTTGTAAAGTATTCCATAGTAACTGAATTACCCCTTGAAAACTTATTTGGGGATTGTTTAACTCTAAGTTCATTTTCGTGTGAATTTATTTGACCTGTTAGTAATCACCTTCTTATTTGAATCACAATAGTACCTGATAGCCCACAGCCCATTTGCTCTCTCCCCACATCTACTATCAGCCCGCCCCAGCATCTAATCTTTTGCCTGTGCTGTATATTAATCCTCTTCTCTATTCTCCCTGGAGAGCAATTCTCCCCTGAGGAGACTGGAGGTCTCGAGGGCCTGTTCTGAAGTTTCCCCTGTCCCACAAGTTTGAACTCCTAGACACCAGGTAATTTCTACCTTGATCCAGGTTGTTGCCACCATAGTTGGCTGATTCATAATCTTTTCGAAACGGCCACAAGCTCCCCTGTTTCAGCATGCTAGAATCCCGGCCAGAGTAGCACTGATTTGCTGCCCAGGCTCAAACGGAGCAAAACTGTTACTTTGTGCCATATTTTGAAACTTTTTAAATGAACCAGCTAAACTATTTGCATTGCCTGTATCAGAATTTTAAAGCTTAGAGTCGCTAACCCAGGACCTGTGTTCTATCTGGAAATCCCCTTGTGAACTTTACTGGGACTGTTTGTTAATTTGTAAAGTGCATTTCCAGTTGCAACTGAATTATCTCGTCAAAACTCATTTGTACTGTTTAATTTCTAAGTGCATTTGCGTGCAGAATTTCAGTTTGCCCTGCTAGTAATCATCTTTTTGAATCCCATTAGTGCCTGATAGCCCAGAGCCCATTTGCTCTCCCACACCACTAACAGCCCACCAGCAACTTAATCTTTGCCTGAGCATATTTAACTTCGCCTCTACTCATTCTCCGGCAGAGACCACCTCCCTCCTGAGGAGACCGAGGTCGGTGGGCCTGCTCTGAAGCCTCCCGTCCGCATAGGCCCCTAACCCTAGACACAATTCAGGTAATTTCTAACTTGATCCAGGGGCTAATTCACGCTAGCCGTCTGGCGCCTTTCTTTTCTGGCTATCAGGTCCCCTGCTCAGCGCATGAATCCCTGGGCCAGAGTAGCACCTCTAGTTGATGCCCAGGCTAAACGGAGCAGAACTGTTACTTTGTGCCTGATTTGAAACTTTTTAAACTAACCAGCTAAAACTATTTGTATTTGCCTGTAACAGTATTTAAAAGCTTAGAGTCACTGCCCAGGACCTGTGTTTATCTGAAATCTCTGTGTGTAAATCCTATGGGACTGTTTGTCAATTTGAAAGTGCTATTCAGTTGTAACTGAATTGCCCCCTTTGAAAACTCATTTGGGGATTTTAACTTAAGTAATTTCCAGTGTGCAGAGTTTCAGTTTTCCCGGGTAATCACCTCTTTTTGAATCACACATACCTGATAGCCCACAGCCCATTTGCTCTTCTCCCTCATTCACTACCGGCCTCTGCCCGTTAATCTTTTGCCTGTGCTACATTTAATCCCCTTTCTTCATTCACCCGCAGAGATCACCCTCCCCTGATTAGACTGGTGTCACGATGGCCTGTTCTGAAGCCCCTGCCTGCAGAAGCCCCAAACCCGACACAGAACTCATTTCTAGTTTGATCCATGCTGCTGCCACCGTCAATATCTGGCTTTTCTGAACGCCACAAGATCCCCAGCTCAGCTAGTGGAATCCCGCCAGGGTAGCACCGAATTGCTGCCCAGGCTCAAATGGAGCAGAACTGTTTCTTTTGTGTCGATTTTAAACTTTTAAAATGAACCAGTTAAAACTATTTGCATTTGCCTGTAACTGTATTTAAAAGCTACAGCTCGTAAAGCCCAGGACCCGTGTTCTATCTTGAAACTCCTGTGCAAATCACTGGGGACTGTTTGTTAATTGTAAAGTGTATTCAGTTGTAACTGAATTACCTCCTGTGAAAAACTCATTTGGGGACTGTTTAACTTCTAAGTGCATTTCAGTGTGCAGAATTTCAGTTTGTTCTCAGTAATCACCTTTTTGGAATCACAATAGTACCTGATAGCCTACAGCCCAATTGCTCTCTCCCACACCCACTACCAGCCCTCCCGCAAGTTAATCTTTCCCTGTGCTGCATATTTATCCACCCTCTTCATTCTCCGCAGAGACCACCCCTCCCTGAGGAGACCGAGATCATGAGGGCTCCGCTCTGAAGCCCTCCCTGCCCACAGAAGCCCTGATCCTGAGACACACCTGGTAATTTCTACCTTGATCCAGGCTGCTGCCACCATCGCTGGCTATCTGGCGCTTTTTCTGAAACGGCACATTCCCCTGCTCAGCGCATGAATCCCCGCCAGAGTAGCACCTCGAGTTGCTGCCCAGGCTCAAACGGAGCAGAACTGTTAGCTTTTGTGCCTGATTTTGAAACTTTTAAACAAAACCAGCTAAAACTGTTTGCATTTGCCTGTAACAGTATTTAAGAGCTTAGAGTCACCAGCAAGCCCAGGACCAGTGTTCTATCTGGAAATCCCCACCTGTGCAAATCTCACTGGGTACTGTTTATTAATTTGAAAGTGTATTTCCAATTGTAACTGAATCACCACTTCTGTTAAAATCTCATTTGGGGGACTGGTTATAACTTCTCAGTGTTCCAGTGTAGAATTTCAGTTTGCCCTGCTAGTACTCTCTTTCTTGAATCACAGTAGTCCTGATAGCCCAAGGCCCATTTGTTCTTTCTCCCCACACCTACTACCAGCCCGCCCTGAGCACGGCTAATCTTTGCCTGTGCTGCATTTTTAATCCCCCTCTTTCTTCATTCTCCGCAGACACTTCACCTCCTCCCATGAGGAGAGACTGGAGGACCAGGGCCTGCTCTGAAGCCCTCCCTGCCCTCGCAGAAGCCCCTAACCCGACACACCAGGTACTTACCTGATACAGGCAGGCCGTTGCCACCATCGCTGGGCGATCTGTGCTTTTTTCTGAAACGGCCACAATATCCCCAGCTCAGCTTATGAATCCCAGCCAGAGTAGCACCTCGCAGTTGCCCAGGCTCAAACGGAGCAGAACTGTTACTTTTGTCGGATTTTGAAACTTTTAAAATGAACCAGCTTAAACTATTTGCATTTGCCTGTAACTGTATTTAAAAAGCTACAGTCACTGCAAGCTCCAGGACCTGTAAGTTCTATCCGAAATCCCCCCCATGTGCAAATCTGACTGGGGACTGTTTGTTAATTTGTAAAGTGCATTTCCAGTTGTAACTGAATTACCTCCCTTTGAAAAACTCATTTGGGGACTGTTTAACTTCTAAGTGCATTACCAGTGTGCAGAATTTCAGTTTGCCCTGCTAGTAATCACCTTCTTTTTTGAATCACAATAGTACCTGATAGCCCACAGCCCATTTGCTCTTCTCCCAACACCCACTACCAGCCCACCCCCAGCAAGCTAATCTTTTGCCTGTGCTGCATATTTAATCCCCCCTCTCTCTTCATTCACCCGTGGAGACCACCCCCCTCCCCTGAGGAGACCGGAGGTCGCGAGGGCCTGCTCTGAAGCCCTTCCTGCCCGCAGAAGCCATGAACCCATGACACACAAGGTAATTTCTACCTTGATCCAGGCTGCTGCCACCATCGTTTGCCATCTGGCGCCTTTTCTGAAATGGCCACAAGAACCCCAGCTCATCGCATGAATCCCGGCCAGAGTAGCACCTCGAGTTGCTGCCCAGGCTCAAACAGAGCAGAACTGTTACTTTTGTGCCGGATTTTGAAACTTTTAAAATGAACCAGCTAAAACTATTTGCATTTGCCTGTAACTGTATTTAAAAGCTTACAGTCACTGCAAGCCCAGGACCTGTGTTCTATCTGAAATCCCCCTGAGCAAATCTCACTGGGACTGTTTGTTAATTTGTAAAGTGTATTTCCAGTTGTAACTGAATTACCTCCTCTGAAAAAACTCATTTTTGGGACTGTTTAACTTCTAAGTGTATTTCCAGCGTGCAGAATTTCAGTTTGCCCTGCTAGTAATCATCACTTCTTATTTGAATCACAATAGTACCTGGATAGCCCACAGCCCATTTGCTCTTCTCTCCATTGAATCTACCACCAGCCCACCCCCAGAAAGTTAATCTTTTGCCTGTGCTGCATATTTAATCCCCCCTCTCTCTTCATTCTCCCGCGGAGACCACCCCCCTCCCCTGAGGAGACCGGAGGTCGCGAGGGCCTGCTCTGAAGCTCTCCCTGCCTGCAGAAGCCCTGAACCCATGACACACCAGGTAATTTCTACCTTGATCCAGGCTGCTGCCACCATCGTTGGCCATCTGGCATCTTTTCCGAAACGGCCACAAGCTCCCTTGCTCAGCGCATGAATCCCGGCCAGAGTAGCACCTTGAGTTGCTGCCCAGGCTCAAATGGAGCAGAACTGTTACTTTTGTGCTCGATTTTGAAAACTTTTAAACGAACCAGCTAAAACTTTATGCATTTTCCTTGTAACAGTATTTAAAAGCTTAGAGTCACTGCAAGCCCAGGACCTGTGTTCATCTGAAACGCCAGCAAATCTCACTGGGGACTGTTTGTTATTTTGTAAAGTGATTCTAATTGTAACTGAATTACCCCCTTTGAAAACTGTATTTGGGGGATTGTTTAACTTCTAAGTTCATTTCCATGGTGCAGAATTTCATTTTGCCCTCGTTAGTAATCACCTTCTTTTTTTGAATCACAATAGTACCTGATACAGCTCATGCGCCCATTTTGCTCTTCTCCCACACCTCACTTCCAGCCCCGCCCCCAGCACGCGACCCTTTGCCTGTGCTGTGCGTCTTTAATCCTCCTCTGCTTCATTCCGAGAGCATTCACCCTCCCCTGAGAGGTTCCCGGAGGTCCCCAGGGCCTGTTCTGAAGCTCCTCCCTGCCCGCCGAAGTTCGAGCTTGAGACACACCAGATATTTCTACCTGATCCAGGCTGCTGCCACCATCGCTGGGCATATCTGTGCCTTTTTCTGAAATGAGCCACAAGCTCCCCTGCTCAGCACATGAATCCCGCCAGAGTAGCACCCTCGATTTGCTGCCCAGGCTCAAACGGAGCAGAACTGTTACTTTTGTGCCATATTTTGAAACTTTTAAAATGAACCAGCTAAAACTATTTGCATTTGCCTGTAACAGAATTTAAAAGCTTAGAGTCACTGCAAACCCAGGACCTGTGTTCTATCTGAAATCCCCCCCTGTGCAAATCTCACTGGGGACTGTTTGTTAATTTGTAAAGTGCATTTCCAGTTACAACTGAATTACCCCCCTGTCAAAAACTCATTTGTGGACTGTTTAATTTCTAAGTGCATTTCCAGTGTGCAGAATTTCAGTTTGCCCTGCTAGTAATCACCTTCTTTTTTGAATCACAATAGTACCTGATAGCCCAGAGCCCATTTGCTCTTCTCCCCACACCCACTAACAGCCCACCCCCAGCAACTTAATCTTTTGCCTGAGCTGCATATTTAATCCCCGCTCTCTCTACTCATTCTCTGGCTGAGACCACCTCCTTCCCCTGAGGAGACCGGAGGTCGCGAGGGCCTGCTCTGAAGCCCTCCCTGCCCGGAGAAGTCTCCTAACCCTAGACACACCAGGTAGTATTCTAACTTCCATCCAGGTTGCTGCCACCATCGCTAGTCAGCCTGGCGCCTTTTCTGAAATGGCTATAAACTCCCCTGCTCAGCTCATGAATCCCAGCCAGAGTAGCACCTCTAGTTGCTGCCCAGGCTCAAACGGAGCAGAACTGTTACTTTTGTGCCTGATTTTGAAACTTTTAAAACAAACCAGCTAAAACTATTTGCATTTGCCTGTAACAGTATTTAAAAGCTTAGAGTCACTGCAAGCCCAGGACCTGTGTTCTATCTGAAATCCCCCTCTGTGTAAATCCTACTGCGGACTGTTTGTTAATTTGAAAAGTGCGATTCCAGTTGTAACTGAATTACCCTCCTTTGAAAAACTCATTTGGGGACTGTTTAACTTCTAAGTACATTTCCAGTGTGCAGAGTTTCAGTTTGCCCGGCTAGTAATCACCTTCTTTTTTGAATCACAATAATACCTGATAGCCCACAGCCCATTTGCTCTTCTCCCCACACCCACTACCAGCCCGCTGCAAGTTAATCTTTTGCCTGTGCTGCACATTTAATCCCCCCTTTCTCTTCATTCTCCCGCAGAGACCACCCCCCCTCCCCTGATTAGACCGGAGGTCACGATGGCCTGCTCTGAAGCCCTCCCTGCCTGCAGAAGCCCCAAACCCGAGACACAGAACGTAATTTCTAGCTTGATCCATGCTGCTGCCACCATCGTTGGCCATCTGGCGCCTTTTCTGAAACGGCCACAAGATCCCCAGCTCAGCGAGTGAATCCCGGCCAGGGTAGCACCTCGGTTGCTGCCCAGGCTCAAATGGAGCAGAACTGTTTCTTTTTGTGCCGATTTTTGTTCTTTTAAATGAACCAGGTAAACTATTTCGTATTTGCCTGTAACTGTATTTAAAAGCTTACAGTCACTGAAAGCTCAGGACCTGTAGTGTTCTATCTGAAATCCCCTGTGTGCAACTTTCACTGGGGACTGTTTGTTAATTTGTAAAGTGCATTTCCAGTTGTAACTGAATTACCCCCCTGTGAAAAACTCATTTGGGGACTGTTTAAAATTCTAAGTGCATTTCCAGTGTGCAGAATTTCAGTTTGCCCTGCTAGTAATCACCTTCTTTTTTGAATCACAATAGTACCTGATAGCCCACAGCCCATTTGCTCTTCTCCCCACACCCACTACCAGCCCACCCCCAGCAAGTTAATCTTTTGCCTGTGCTGTATTTAATCCACCCTCTCTTCATTCTCCCGGGCAGAGACCACCCTCCCCTGAGGAGACTTGAGATCACGAGGGCCTGCTCTGATGCCCTCCTGCCCACAGAGTTTTCCTCGATCCCGAGACACACCTGGTAATTTCTACCTTGATCCAGGCTGTTGCCACCATCGCTGCTCATCTGGCGCCTTTTCTGGAACGGCACAAGCTCCCCTGCTCAGCGAGATGAATCCCGCCAGAGAAGCACTCGAAGTTGCTGCCCAGGGCTCAAACGGAGCAGAACTGTTACTTTTGTGCCTGATTTTGAAACTTTTAAAACAAACCAGCTAAAACTGTTTGCATTTGCCTGTAACAGTATTTAAAAGCTTAGAGTCACTGCAAGCCCAGGACCTGTGTTCTATCTGAAATCCCCACCTGTGCAAATCTCACTGGGGACTGTTTATTAATTTGTAAAGTGCATTTCCAATTGTAACTGAATCACCACCCTGTTAAAAATATCATTTGGGGGACTGTTTAACTTCTAAGTGCATTTCCAGTGTGCAGAATTTCAGTTTGCCCTGTTAGTAATCACCTTCTTTTTTGAATCACAATAGTACCTGATAGCCCACAGCCCATTTGCTCTTCTCCCCACACCCACTACCAGCCCGCCCTCAGCAAGTTAATCTTTTGCCTGTGCTGCACATTTAATCCCCCCTCTCTCTTCATTCTCCCGCAGAGACCACCCCCCTCCCCTGAGGAGACCGGAGGTCGTGAGGGCCTGCTCTGAAGCCCTCCCTGCCCGCAGAAGCCCCGAACCCGAGACACACCAGGTAATTCTATCTTGATCCATGCTGCTGCCACCATCGTAATATCTGGCTTTTTCTGAAATGGCCACAAGCTCCTGCTCAGCGTGATGAATCCCGGCCAGAGTAGCACCTTGAGTTGCTGCCCAGGCTCAAATGGAGCAGAACTGTTACTTTTGTGCTCTGATTTTGAAACTTTTAAATGAACCAGCTAAAGCTATTTTGTATTTGCCTGTAACTGTATTTAAAAGCTTAGTCACTGCAAGCCCAGGACCTGTGTTCTATCTGAAATCCTCCCGCCGTGCAAATCTCACTGGGGACTGTTTGTTAATTTGTAAAGTGCATTTCCAGTTGTCACTGAATTACCCACCTGTAAAAAACTCATTTGGGGACTGTTTAACTTCTAAGTGCATTTCCAGTGTGCAGAATTTCAGTTTGCCCTGCTAGTAATCTCCTTCTTTTTTGAATCACAATAGTACCTGATAGCCCACTGCACATTTGCTCTTCTCCCCACACCCACTACCAGCCCACCCCCAGCAAGTTAATCTTTTGCCTGTGCTGCATATTTAATCCCCCCTCTCACTTCATTCTCCAAGCAGGCATCACCCCTCCCCTGAGGAGACCTGGAGGTCGCGAGGGCCTGCCTGAAGCCCTCCCTGCCTTACAGAAGCTCCTGAACCGAGGTCACCCTGGTACTTTACCTGATCCAGGCTGCTGCCACCATATTATAGTTATCTACACCTTCTCTGGAAACGCCGCCAAGCTCCCCCCCTGCTCAGCGATGAACTCCGCCAGAGTTGCACCTCGAGTTGCTGCCCAGGCTCAAACGAGCAGAACTGTTACTTTTGTGCCTAATTTTGAAACTTTTAAAACGAACCAGCTAAAACTTATTTGCATTTGCCTGTAACTGTATTTAAATGTTTAGAGTCACTGCAAGCCCAGGACCTGTGTTCTATCTTGAAACTCCTCACCTGTGCAAATCTCACTGGGACTGTTTTGTTAATTTTAAAGTGCATTTCTAGTTGTAACTGAATTACCCCCTTTGAAAAACTCATTTGGGGACTGTTTAACTTCTAAGTGCATTTCCAGTGTGCAGAATTTCAGTTTGCCCTGCTAGTAATCACCTTCTTTTTTGAATCACAATAGTACCTGATAGCTCACAGCCCATTTGAACCAGCTAAAACTATTTGCATTTGCCTGTAACTGTATTTAAAAACTTAGAGTCACTGCCCACGTGACACACCAGATAATTCTACCTTAATCTTTTTTTTTCCATGAGCTCCTTATATTGTTTTGCCACTACAGGGAGCCTGATTAAGTTTGAACAATTTGCTCCCAATACCTCACTTGTCACATTTTACTGCTCTCTAGTAGCTGTTTTCACTTGGTGAACACCACCTCATCACTCCCTCATCACCCCTCTCCATTCAAGCCGAAAGCTATCCCAAGATTGTGCACTCCCCCAGATCAGCCCTCCTCCTCCTGCTCCTGCTTGGACAATGTCCACCCCAATCCTGGGTTTGGCAGCACTGGTCCTCCCCCTGGTCCTCCCCCTGAAATTCCTGGGCTTCGCGATTGCTTCTATGGAACATCTGTAGCTCCTGAAAACTGGACTTCTACACTGCTGGGTGACGCTCATAAACCTGATGTTGTTGCCCTGGTTGGAAACCTGGCTGTCTCTCCACTCCTAACTCTCTGTTCCCCTGGCGACATCTCCACCGGTTGGACCGTGTCAGCAGGAGAGGTGGGGCTGCTCTCTATTTAGCTGATTCTCTCATGGGACTACCACTCCACCCGCTGACCTCGACTATAAGGCCCAGACACTTACTCTAAAGCTGTTCCCGACCCAACTAGAGGCCCATTATTCCTAACCATAGCCTACATACCCCCAAGAACTAATCCCAGGCCCTGGGCCCACTAATTGACTACTCCTCACCTTCCTACCCAACTCGTTGGACCAAATCTTTGGTGGGCTTAATGAATATAAACTGGCTCTGCCCTCGTCCTCCTCCCACCGTGGAGGTGTTTCGACATTCACTTGACCTAACTCAACTGGTCACACAGCCTACTAGAAAACCCTAGGGGGGACTAGGCACTGCCCTGATGTGGTCCTCACCAACAGGCCAATCCGCGATCCACAACATCCAAATCCTCCCTGACTGCCTCAGTGACCACTCCCTGTGCTTTTCAACTGGGAAACCCTCGCCCTCATCCCCGGGTCAAAACCACTTCTCAAAGGTGGCTTAGGCCTGGGGACCTCATAGGCCTTAGCGCTTCCTCGTCATACTGATTGGTCCTCTGACGAGGGCAACCAACATTGACTTGGCCCTGGCTCTCTTTGTAAGTTACTTTCAACTTTTGCCTGTGATACCTTTGTTCTATAACTGTTAGGAGGTCCAAAGTGAAACATGCCCCTTGATCACCCCTGCCCTACTGTGGTAACTAAAGCAATGCTTATTAATCTTGGCACCTTGTTGTTGCTACTGGCCGCTCAGCTGACAGGCAGTCCTATGCTGTCACCAACCAGTGCACCTGGGCCACACCAGCAAAGGCGTGAATACTACCAAGCCTCTTCTACTCCTCCTGGGGAACCCTCAGGTGCTTCTGGGACAACATCAAGCAACTGAATGGTCACCCAAGTCCCCTCTCCTTCTCTTTCTCAACATCAATGGTACCGCCTCCTCTGACCCTGCCCTCATTGCCACCCACCCTCAATAACTCCTTTACCGACCTTTAGCTCAGTACTTCCTGGTAACTTTTTCAGTCCATCTCTCCATCTGTACACCACCCATTGCCCGCCTCTTTCCTCCCAATGTCGTGTCACCATACAAGAAGCTAGGCTTTACTTGCTAAAGCCCTCAAAAGGTAACACTATCGGTAATGACTCACTTGATCCCTGCCTTTACGCCAGGTCCTGGATCAGGTCCTCTCACCTATTACGTGCATTTTCAACAAATCACTTGTCTCTCGACACTTCTCTGCCTGGAAGATTGACACAGTTACCCCTTGTCCATAAAGGTGGTGACAGGACTCTTCCGGTAACTACCACCCATCTCAATCCTTCCCCTCTCTAAGGTGTTAGAGAAAATTGTGGCGTCCCCAAGTCTCTGACTACCTCTGTAGATGTACAATGTTCTCTGCCCTGAACAACACGGGTTCAGAGCAGGTCATAGTACCACACAGCACTCCTGGAATTTTCCAACTTCCTCCATGCCTCCTTGGCCTCTGGTGCCCTGGCTGGTGCTATATTCATTGACCTGTCTAAAGCATTCGATACCGTTTCACATCCTCTTTGCTCTCCACCCTTGGACCTAATAGGCTTTGCCTCAGGACCTGTTTCTGGTGCACCTGCTATCCTCCTCCCGCCTCCCAATGTGTGAAAGTCAACGTACTCTCTCTGAAACATGCCCATTCGCTCTGGGGTGCCGCAGGGCTCAATTCTTGGACTCTACTATTCTCACTCTTTAACTCCCTACCCAGCAGTTGTACGGGTAAGATGCTTCTCTATGCTGATGATGCTGTTCTCGTTGCCTCCCACAATGACCCCATGCTGCCTACAGAACTCCCCCAACTAGTCTTTGACTCTTGCAGCTACCTGGTTCACTGAGCACTGACTTGTTATCAACCTTAAGAAAACAAAAACGATGCTCTTTCTCCCACCCTCAAAATAAGTCACAGCAAGTTCTTTAGCTGTCCACTCCACACCCAATCTGCTCATTGACCAGGTGCAGTCCTATAAATATCTTGGTATAACCTTTGACCCTGCACTTTCATTCCATGGACATATATCTGCCCTAAATTCTGTCACCAACTCACGGCTTAGGCATTCTTTACCGCACAAGAAATGCCTCCCTCCTGATGCCCTCCGCCTGGCTGTCACCTCCTCTGTCATGTCTCTCATTGACTATGGCCTTCGGTCATGGCTCAGCAGATCAGACTGCCCTCAACAAGGTTCACCTCACAGTTAATAAGGCCTGCAGACTTATCACTGGTGCTCCCAGACTCACTCACATGTGAGCTGTACACCCTGGCTACCCCTACTCAACCTGGAAGGCGACTCATGTATCAGACATGCCAGCTTACCTTTAAAGCCCTGCGTGCCTATCCCCCATAGGCCTATCCAACTCCATTCGCCATACTGCACCGCTCCTGATCATGCGCGTAGTCGCCAAGAGCTACCCTAGTTATTCCGAGAGCCAGACCTCTCAAGGTCAGAGGGCATTCCCTACCGTGTGCCCCACTGGTATAACTCCTCCTGCCAGTGTCTCAAACTCACTAACCTTTAGCTTGCTTTAAGCCCAGGCTCAGAAACTTGCTGCTAGCTCTCACAAATGCAACTGCCGCTAGCCTAGTGTAAAAAAAATATATATATACTCTGTTTGACAATGCTCACTAAGCGGCTCCCCTTCCTTTCCCTACAAATTCCTCCTCCCCTATCTCCTCCTTCTACCCCACCAGCTCTCCCGACCATAAGTTTTGCACCTTTGTTATCTTTTGCTTCGTTGAGATTGTATTCTATTGTAACAAAATTGTAATCGAACTGCAACTTTTTGTTTGTAAGTACTGTGTCCCTTGTACTACTGTTCTGATGTCCTCTTTGTGACGAGGTACCTTTGTAAATGAGCCTCTGGCTCAAAGGTTTCTAAACTGATGTTTAACTAAATAAATAAATAAATAAATAATAATAATAATCTTTATTTGTATGGTACAATTCACATGTGCCAAAGCACTGAACAATAGTTAAAAATACTAAAATATGTGGGCTGGATATTCAAACTGCACCCAAAAAGTGTGCAATAGCAGGAGCAAGCACAAGTCCATTGCACCCATGTGCAATAGATGCGCTATTCAAAAAAGGAGCAAGCCAAACTGCGCCAACAGCTAACGTCTCAATATCGCACAACCTACGCCACAGCGCAACTAGGAAGGAGAAGCCGAGCAGATACGATGTGCTATGGTGCAACAAGGGCTGCCCAGCAGAGCAGCCCAGAGGTGCCATAGCACAAGCAGGGAGTCCCCCAGCAGCAGAGCAATGTAACTGCACAACCAGAGAGGTAGGTAGGGGCCAACCACCCATGCCACAGATGGCCACAGGAACACACAGCAGAACTGACAATGAGCCCCCACACCCCAAGCACAGCACAACTGGAGGAGGGCTGGAATAGCCACCGGCCCATGGGGACAAGCAAACAAAGCACAGCTGGGTCATGGTGCCCCAGTACACCCACCGGCAAGCTGGGACTGCCACACAAGGAGGGTGGACCACCCCGTGCCACACCATCCCCTCCAGTGAACAGCACACCCTGCACTGTGACCCCCAGACACCCCCCATAAGCAGTGACCACCACTGCAGGAAACCCCATGCATACCACTACCCCGACTGTCACACTGCAACCTTGTGTACTACAGAACCATAAAAGCCAGCCCCACCATGAGCACCCAGAAGTGGGTGACAGCACACGGCAATGCAACAATGGCAGACACAGTGCCAACAAGCATAATCCCCCTGAGGCACAGCTAAGAGATCGACCATGTGTTGGCACAAGAGGTACCCCACATGGGAAAGGGCATGCCCCTGCCACCACCACCATTGAGACAGCACCTTGCACAGTAGACAAGTGACACATCCCGATCAACCACTAGCCACAGCAGCCAGCACAGACACCCACAGTGGTGCATGGAAGCATGCATCACACCAGATGCAACACAGTGCAGTGGTAAACATACACCCATACCCACGGGGACAATAACACAGGGACGCAGTAGTGTGGCAACCAAGCCCCCAGTGTGGGCCCATGAAAACTGAGCACACACAGCCTGCAGTCCTCCATGGCACAGGGTTGACACCCACCCTGTGCATGCACTGTGGTCCCATACACCACCATTATATGCCTGGAGCACAAGTCACTGACAGTGGTTCAAAGCCTCTGCAATGCACACAAGCCACAGCATGGAGGTGGGACATCAACTGCGGAGGCCACAGTGTCACCCGAGGCAAACATGCACCACACCAGTGACAGGAGGCAACCCAGCATTGTGACAGTCACAGTGGATGACCTGCATGGACAGCCACCACTGACAAGGCAGCAGACCTTGCAGGCCACAGACATGCAAGGGTGTCAGCTGCACAGGCCAAGGACGGGTTGACAGGGGCACAATGGACACAGAGCATGCACCATGGGCCACTGCACACAGTAATGCAATTCACAGGGAACAACACACAAACCACAGACACCGACTGATAGCCACTCCCACACCCTAGACACTTCCCCACACACACACACACACATACCCATGACTGAACCACCCCAGATGCCATGCACTCCTCTGCAGCTGAGCACCTATAGCCAGCTGCAAATCAGAGACCACCACAGTATTCTTATCAAAATATTTCTATTGTAAAATATAAAACACAACTATATACAGAAAACTATGTACAATTGGGGGGAGGGACTGAAACAAGGTGGGGGTGGGTAAGGGGCAGGGGTGAACATATGGGAGAGGGAAGGTGGGGTGTGAGGGTTGGTCAAAGGGTGGAAGTCATAGGCAGGTTCATGCAGACATTAGCGGCCAGCCTGGTCCTCCTCTGCTTGGGGCTGTCGCCTGGCCTGTCTCCTCCTCCTGACCCCATGCTGGTGTATGTCCCTCAGTATGGTCAGGGAAACCCGTGCCACCTGCATCAGCTCCTGCACAGCCTGCTGGATCCGCAGGAGTATCCGTTCACCAAGGATGAGAGATCAGAGTCAATAGGTGTGACTGTCCATCCCCCTGCAGCCCACCCATTATGCATGGGATACAGCCATGCTCCTGTGATGGTGTGTGCCCACCCACAGTGACCGTGTCCACAAGACATGCCCAACCAACCAGCAACAGCCATGTGGACCACTGCACACACCCACTGCCCATGTCCAGCACAGCACCACCAAGGCCGTACAGTAACGTGGCTATGCGGTGTGCAGGCAGTACCACAGCCATGTGCGCAGTGCATGCATGGACCACCATTGACGCACTCCCAGACATGCAGTGCCACTGGACAGTGCTGACTGTCACAAGTCGCGTGCATGGCAGTGGTGTCCATGGATGGTGGCCATGCCCTGCTTCCCACCCTGTTAAACAGCATACAATAGTAATCATGGTGTCATGGCACTCGCCCTCATCGGGCTGTTGTTGTCGGTGGTGGTGGTCCCTGACATGCCTGTGTGCTGCGTCCTCCTCCCTCTGCTGCTGCTCCCCCATCCACCGCCGCTCGTCCATGCCTGTGGGAGGAAAAAGGAGAGAAAAACATCAGTACAAACCCAAAGCAAAGTCCCCCTGCCCCAATGGGTGTGCCCACCCACCCAGCCAGACCCACCCACCCCATACCCAGTAAACACCACCACAGCCAAACCTAGACTATCCCTCCCCTATGTGCTGGAACCATTAGACAAGGCTACCCATATGGACAATACAAGTGTGTAGATGTATCACCCACCTGGATGAGGCACCATGCCCCTCCTGGCACGCGACCGCAGAGGGGCAAGTAGCTCTGGCTCCCTCCTCCTCAGGTCCCCGCAATGGTGCCTGCACTGCTCCACTGTCCTCCTGCATCCAGTGGCTTCCTCCAGGTCAATGGCCACCTCCTACCAGACCTGAGTCCTGGCCCTGTCCAGTGCCTCTTCTCCAAAGAGTGGGCCATAGTGTGGCTCCACAATGGCCTCAAGGTTGCCCAGCTCAAGGGCACTCCATTGTGGGGCTCTCCTGCGTGCCATCTCAACTGCTATAGTAGGCAATATGGCGCTCTTCAACGCGGCACCCCACATGGAAATGCTGCACGGCACAGTGCCGCCATTCCTTATCGTGCTGTTACCGAACAGTACGATAGAGGTGCAGCCATGCCAGACGTATGGCGCCATGGGAGCAAAGGTCGAGCACAAGGTCATGGGTCTCTGGTGCAAGGCCACGCACAGCGCCATCAGACGTCTATGCATCTAGCACGATTGGTTGCCTGTGTGCCAGCGCCACAGTGAACTATCGCGCAGTTTTGCCACAGCGCCATGTAGTGACCCTCGCTATAGCGCCACTGGCACAATGGTGGTCATGCCCTGCATTGCCGAACGTGCACAGCACGTCATCAGCATGGCAGATGCCTGCGTAAGCTACCTGGGCATGTGCAGTGAGGTGTACTATGCATGCCACAGAACTGCACCATTGGCTCAGCACGTTCAACACAATTGCGCAAAGCACTATATTCAGCCATCATATGCTAATCATCCGATCAGCCGTGCAATGGTGCAGCATCGTGATTTGCATCTCATTAAAGTTGCTCCTCATCTAATTTGCTTGGATTGCTCTATAAAACTGTGACACTGTTCTGCAGTGGCCATATTCAGTTACTGCAGTCTATTGGTGAGTTGCATGCTGTGTGGGGGTCTGGACTGTGGTATCAGGGACTTGCTTTTGTACTGCACAGTCACAGGTAACCACTGTCATCCTTACAGGCTGAATAATGACTGAGCGAGGTCTGGGTGAGGAGGACTACGATGGTGGGTGGAAGAGGAGGCCCAATTTCACCAAGGCCGAGACGGAGGCACTCTTTGAGGCCTACCTCGATCAGAAGCCACTGCTCAGTGGATAGCGGGGCACCCCTCAGGCCCATGCTGCTGCATGGGATGGGGTGGCACGTGCCATCAACCTGCATGGCAGCCACCAGCGCTCTGTGCAGGAGTGTAAGAAGAAGATGGGTACCGACAGGAGGAGGGTGAAGGAGAAGGTGGCTGCCATCAGGGTGGCACGTGCTGCAACAGGTGGGGGCCAGCCGGAGGTGGTGCAGCTGACATCAGCAGAGGACAGGCTTGCTGCAAGCATGCAGCGCAGTGCCATAGAGGGCGTACCAGGAGGTGGCTTCCAGACAGGTGGTAGCCCGTCACTGCACGGTAAGTCATGGTCTGTCAGGGGGGTCAGGGTAGATCACATGCACTAACGTGACTTTACTTTCTGTTACAGATCCTGTGCATCTGCAGGGGTTAGTGGTGGTGGGTCTGTCCACTGTGGACAGTAATCTGGAGTTGGAGGAGGGACCATCCACCTCCACAGGTATCCATCGAACATTGCAACAGTGGGTCCGCCTGGCTGTCCACACTGATGTCGTTGAGACAGGTGTGGGGGATGCCCTTCCTGTGTCTCAGCGTTCTGGAGTCCAAGGATGCCAGCACGCTGTGGCTGTGGCTGTGGCTGTGGCAGAGACCTGCACCAATGATGAAGACATGACCGTCATGGGCAGTGACATGTGTGTGCCATGGAATGGACACACAGCAGGCCAGCTCATGCCCATGGACCTGGCTGGTTCCGACGTGTGTGCCAGCATATCAGCACAGTCCCAGGCTGTGCCTGTCAGCACCAGTGGGGCAGCACCGGTGGCTGGTCAGGACAGTGGGACTGTTGCGGCCACAGTGGTGGAACAACTGATCCCTTTGGCACAGCAGGTGGAGGGGCAGCAGCAGCAGTCGCCCACTGGGACTGGGGGTTCAGGGTTCAGCGGTGGCGTCTGTGCACCGCCTGTGGACTTGCCCATACCTGGTCCTGGTGAGCAGTGCCCACCCTCAAGGGGTGCTGAATATCAGGCCCTTCCATACCCTGATGGACGGGATGCCGAGGTGGCAGACGACCTCTTTGACAAGCACACCCGCCTACTGCAGGCATCAGTACAGCAGCAGATGTGGCTTGCAACATCCATGGAGGCACTGTGTGTGGCTCTGGAGTGGGTCGAGGAGTGACACAGCAGGGACACCAATAGGATCCTGTCATGGATTGACCATTTGCTGGAGGATGTGACCGCTGCCATTGACAGGCAAACACAGACATTCATCGCTGTCATGGCCACAATGGGCACACAGTCAGGTGCCCATGCATCACTCACACCACGCAGTTCGCTATCCACTCCCAGTTCCCGGCGCTGTGCGACACCCACTCTGTCAATGCCAGGTTCAGCTGTGGGCATCCCGAGCACTCCTGGTGCAGGTATGTTCGGTGTGCTGCAGACCCCTGTGTGGCACGGTCGCATTCGCACAGTGGAATCCCTGGTGGACCATCGGTGCCACCCCATGAGGCCCATGGTCAGCCTGCCAGTGCTGCTGGGTCTCGGCAGAGCCACCCATGCATCTGAGACAGATGTGGCACTGTACCACAAGACTTGACCTGTCTCCCAGTGCGGGCACTGTCTGGTACTGCCTTGTGTGTACTGTATGTTCGGTGGGCAGTGCACATGTGGGTGTCCGGCCCTGCATGCAGACACATGGTCTGTCTGCACACCCTCCCGACTGCTGTCCACAGGTACATGTGCATGATGATGCCTGCATTGCGCTGTACACCAAAGTGCGATGGTGCCCAGCATCTGACACACACACATAGACAGTAAGTGGACATTGTGGCCTGTGGACATGTGTGTTGCTAGTGTTTGCATTCTGGCTCTGTTTTGCATCTGACCCCTGTGCACTTTGTGCCTATTGTGTGTGCATGTGTGTGTGTCTGTCCATGTGGCGTGTTACTGTTCACCCCTCCCTGGTTGTATGTGTGTGCTTCTGTGCCCTGCCACATCCCTTGCCAGCATGCACCCCTGGTGTGTTTCCATTCATGTATGTGGATTGTGCCCTAGCCACTGGTGGTTGCACATGGCACCATGACTTACCTGTGTTGGCTGAAGTGCTCCTCTGTGATGGTGTCCCAGTGCAGCTGTGTCAGCCGGATCAGTCAGGGGTCCTGTTGGCCAAGGGGGGGGCTGCCCATCCCCATCATCACCAGCATCACCGTCGTCCCAATCACTGTCCCCCTCTTCAACCTGTACGGCTATCACACAGTCTTTGGCCATGTTGTGCAGGATGCAACAGGCCAGGAATATCCCACAGGCCTTTGAGGGGCTATACTGTAGGGCACCGCCAGAGGTGTCCAGGCAACAGAAACACACCTTCAACATCCCAAACACCCATTCAATGATGTTGCATGTGGTGGCATGTGCCTCATTGAAGCGTTGCTGCGATGGGGTCGTGGGCCGCCGGTAGGGTGTGAGCAGCCAGGGATGGAGTGGGTATCCACTGTCACCTGTGTGGAAATAGTGGAGATTAGTGTCTTGTTCAGGTTCAGACTGCCCCAAGCCCTGTGGGCCACACCCATGGCACCTCTGGCCATACCCCCCCTGCCCATGATATGTCAGTTCTACATACATACTCACCCACTAGATGACCTGTGGGGATGTCCCCACTCTCAAATCGGTGGCACAGTGCTGACTGATGCTAGATGAAGGAATCATGTGCTCCCTCAGGGTGCCTGGCACAGACATTGATGATGGGCCCACTGGCATCACACACCACCTGGCAGTTGACACTGGCATATCCCTTACAATTCATGTAGGTGGCCCCATCAGGGCCAGGTGGTGTGCGTATGGCCACATGGGTGCCGTCTATTGCCCCAGCACACCAGGCATATGTGCTACCCTGTGGAACTCCTGTATGTTTGCTGTGCACTCTGCAGCAGTTCTGGGGAAATGGATGTACTCCACAGCATGTGGCAGCAGTGCACTGAGGAACTGGGTGAGGATGCGTGACATGGCCTTACTGTTTTATGCCTGTGGTATCCCCTGTTGGTCTCTGGAAGGTACCCGTGGTGAGCAAGCACATGCAGGCTGTTACCTTTGTCTCCACTGACAGAGCATGACTCCATCGTGTGGATGCCTGCATCACATCACTGCACAGTTCACAGAGCCACCTCAGTATTGCCCTGTTCAGGTGGTACCGGCTCACAATCTCAACATCTGTGTACATCTCAAAGCTGGTGCGGGCTCAGTACCGCCTGTTGGGGGCATACCACCAATGGGCCCTTCCATGGCCACGTTCCCCTGCAGCATGCCTTATCACACCTCTCATTACGGCATCCATGTGGAAGGTGGCACTGTCCATGTTCCTGGCTTGCGTTCCCCCCAGCTGATGTTGCTTTGTTCCCCCCACTGTCCTGAATGCTACCTCCCCTGCACCGAGTACACCTACTGGCCTCTGCTCTCTGTGGCCCCACACACCTTCCCTTGCCCATCTTGTGTGGTGTGGTTTCTCTGGCCTGCCCTCTTTCTCCCTGTTTCCCTGTGCCTGTCTCTGCCTCTGTCTCATGTGGCTTCCCTGTAGCGTTCTTGTGCCTCTTCCTTGCTTCTTTTTATTTTGGCTCATTTCCGCTATGGCGCAACTTCCGCCTGCTCCACTGTTGTGCATTGCGCAAGTCTTTGAACATCGCACTGCACCCTTTATGCATGGTTCAACCCCCTTCGGTTGTGCATGCCTTCATTATCATTGCACTGTTGCTCAGCATGTTTTCAGTGGCACAACTGCCTCCTGCTGAATATCGCAGAATGGCGCATTTTTTGACTTGCGCTGGCACATCCCTACTGCGCATTGTGCAACCCTTTTGAATATCCAGCACTGAGACCATAAATAATTAAAATAACTATATAAATTAAAACAGTAACAATAGATATTTAAATGAAATACGATGACTATCAAACAATACAATTTAATATCAGCTTTTGGAGAACGCCAAATTAAATAAATAAGTTTTGAGTGCCGATTTGAAGCTCTCCACAGTCAGGCACTCATGAACCAATTGAAGTAGAGAATTCCATAAGGTAGGGGCTGCAGAATCAAAGGCATTGGCCCCAGACGACATCAAATGAACCCTGTGAATCTCTAGTAATCTCTTGTTGGCTAAATGGAACAGTGAGGGAGGCAGTAGGGGCAAAGCAGCTCTTGCAGTCCCAGTCCATTTTATTTGCGCCATGTATTTATCAATCCTATCCTTACAACAGTCATATGGTTTACAGGACTTCTATTCCTTTGTGTCCTGTATTTTTGTTCTGCCAACAGAGAAGTTGCCCTGTCGCATTGTATAGCATACATCTCATTCTTAATATTGTCTACCTGGGCTGTATAGTTATACACTGTTTCATATGCCCTTGAAATCAAGACCTGTAAATGTTTTCTAAGTTCCAAATAATGTATGCAGTGTATTGTGTGTTGTTGTTTGGCCCACTGCCGGAAAAAGTGTTTCAAATCATATTTCATGTCCACTCACCACTACAATGCGGTATCATTCATATCATATACTGATTTTCTGGCTTCCAAAAGTTTCTGTAGAACTACCCAGACATATCGCTCTTCCAACATGGAAATATTTAGTCTCCACATATGATGAGTAATAAGTTTATTTAATGCGGCTCCAAAATTTATTGTGATTCCCCCATGGTCAGTAACTTCTACTGGAGCAATTTATACCCAGAAACAGGAACCAACTGTGACAGAAAGAAAAAATCTCTTCTAGAAGATAGAATTCCTTTATAAAAGATGAGGTTTGGAGGCTGTACACCTACTCTGGACCCATCTTTCAACCATGCTTGAGACACCAGGGTGTTAAGGAAATTGAAGTCACTACGTAATTTCATGCTCTTCACCATTTTATCCTTTAAGGACAGTATACAAATAAAATCACCCTTCGTCCCAAAAAAAAACTGTTTTGGTGGTAAACAGATAAGGCTGTAATAATCTGAATATCTCAGTCTGTAATGTCTTTTTTTGGGGGGGGTATAAGTTTATGAGACAGAATTCATGGTGAGAATAATAGATATTGAGTAATAAGACTCAACCTGGGGCCAAATCTAATAATCTGTTGATTGTAATCCCTGGAGTATTAAATAATATTCTCACCCCTGAACAGTGGTCCTCCCCTGAAGACCAAATGGAGTGACCTACAACCCATTCTGCTGAGGCCGTAGCTATCTGCTGCAAAATATGCAAATGGGTATCCAGTAAAACAAAACATGCATGTTAAAATCCTGCAAAAGGAGAAAAGTAGTTTGCCTCCTCTTCTTGTTTTTTATGCTATTCATGTTAAGAGAAGCAAAGGAAAAATAACAAGACACAGCGAATTTGCAAGGTCAAAAGTTAAGGGTCAGACTTTGACAATTTCTTCATTTTAACCTTCTTTTTCTTCACTTGTTTGGAATCTGTAGATGCCAAGTCTGTGTCAGTAGCAATTTCATGCTGTGAGGATTTAATAGAAGAAGTATCAGAGTCTTTGTCTATATCACCTCATGCTTTCCTTTTAGCCAAAACTGAAAAGTTATTTTGCACAGAATGAATATCTCTTCAAGGCATTGTGTGTGTGTGGGGGAGGGGTGCAGGGGGTTTATGTCTAGCACTTCTCCTAGGCAGCTGTTTGTCCCAAAACACAGGGTTTGGGGTGGCATAACCATATCAAAAGAGTCTGAGAGTACTACAGGCCCCGTAGCCCCGCCAAACTGTTGTGGATGTGAAGTATCCTCTAGCACTGTTTCCACTTGCCCCATGGGTTCTGACCCCACTCATATGCCTGTCAGTTCTGGAGATATGCCATCATCCTGAAACTCTTGAGCAAAGATAGTATCTCGGTTTACTATCTCCACCGGAGAGGTCAAATGTCTTTCCATGGATTCCATAGGATTAGACTGGGCTGCTTCCTCTATTACCAGGGGAGGCAGAAAAGATATCATGGAACGGCCGGCTGTAGGACATTTCTGCACTTTAGTTACTGCTTCTTCCTCTTTGGCTCCATAGGAATCAGGCTGATTATGGACAGCCAGCCCATGGGCAGTTTCAAAACATATGTCCAGTTTCATTGCACATATTAAAACAGACTGGATTTGGACAACCAGCACTAATGTGTCCTACTCCCACACATGTGGAACATTTCATGCAGTCACAGGCATTACTCAAGTGGATATATACACCACATTAAAAGCAGGACTTTGGTTGCCCTCCACAGAAAACAAATTCTCTATCTCAGCCCAAGTAGAAGCAGCAGAGTAAATGCTGTATAGTCCCATTTTCTTGGGGAAGACAAACTCTAATTCTCCACCCCCCTTGTTCATAACTGCTTGGAATCCATGATAGGGTCAGGATTCCCTAAAACCATACTTTTTGATTTCAGCCAGTGCAAAATATCATTAATGCAGACCTTCTCATTTTTGACCAACACTGTAATAACTTTGAAAGATGGTTTTGTCAAAGGAAACACACTAAATGGAGACCACAGTGGTGTGTATCTGACCTGTTGATATCAAAGCCAAATGTTTTCCAAACCACTAGCTATTTTA
Organism: Neoceratodus forsteri; assembly: GCA_016271365.2. Lineage (NCBI taxonomy): Eukaryota > Metazoa > Chordata > Ceratodontiformes > Ceratodontidae > Neoceratodus > Neoceratodus forsteri. The sequence goes on along the minus strand of CM057451.1, from coordinate 54,548,456 downwards.
AAGCTCACATCCAATATTGGATCCCCTGACATATGAATTAAGCAATAATGCATGGCAGGGTGTAGATTGTGCTGGGATAACCTCATGCCTGGGTGGTTGGGCATGAGGCCGCAGGTCGAGTGCATCCAATGTCCCAGAACAGAGGTCATCCCAGCACAATCCACAACCTGGAGTCCATTATTGCTATTATACAATGGCTCGTTGTTATACAAAATAAAAAAAAAATAAAAAAAATGTTTTAGTAGATGTTTAGTGAGGCAATATATATTTGTTTCTTAAGAGAAGTGCAATCAAAAATGCAACGAAACAATACAGTGAGGTTGCGCTGGGATAAACTCACTGTGCCAGGGACACACTGACCAATCAGAGTCTAGGAAACTTTCTTGTCATTGTATAATTAGGGCATATACATCACTCACTTGAAATTGCAGACTATTCTTAATCAATTGTCTCCCCACATAAATCCTATCCGGAAAGACATCCAAAACCCCCTATATTTAATCCAAATGACATTTCTACATTTAACAGGTTTAGGGAAGGGGGGGCATGAAATAAGTCAGAATATGTCTTTGATGGTGAAGGGCCCATGCCTGGAGAAGAGGACCTGGGTGTCATGGGGGGGGGTCTATGCTCCGTCCGGGAGGGAGATACACCTTGCCTCTTGTGGGCTGTAGGAGACTAGGCTGATTGAGCAAACTCTGTGGCTGGTGGGGGATGTCCTTCATTTAGTGGAACCTGTTCTGCAATTCTGGTGCACCCCTTTTCGTCAACATCCCAATGACAAAACAGGAAAAAAGACCATTACGGCGACATTCGTGGTAAAGGTCCTTTTTCCATGTTTCACCTTCCCCCAGTGTTCCACCCCCTCCCCGGACAAATTCCGACCTGGAGTTGGAATCCTAGAGTCCAGGGGTGTGGGAGGGCATAGCACCCCACAGAAAACACCCATTTAAAAGGCAGCACAGTACCTTCGTTGGTATTGTGCCATCACTGTGGGGGAGGTCGGCATTCTCGCTGATGAGAAAACGTGGTGCTTCCCTGCAATTCTATGAGAGATGCCAGGATTTGCAACCAGAATTGAATTCTAAGTAAGTTCCAAAGTGGAAAGAATATGTAAAGGATTGATGCTTGCAGAAACTGGTCCTTTTTCAGGTATGCTCAGTCTGTTCGCAGGCACAGAACCCAGAGAGCATCATGGTTGTTATCCTGGGCCTTTCACCCACCCTGCTTGTTCAAGGGATTCAGCAATTGTCAGCCCAGATGCTGACACATTATTATCAAAGAAGGCCTGTTCCATAGTCTCTGTGTCAGCTGACACTGTAATAAAATCATCCATTTCTGTTTCTGATCCCTCAATAATATTAACTCCAAAAGTTCCTTCTGTTATAATCACTGGGGTGGGGCCCACCTGAGGAATTGGTCCAGGCACCTCCCCATCCTTTGTACAGTCATTAGAGTGTTGCTGAACTTGGATCAGCTTTTCTAAAGCTGATATGAGTGTGGCCAGACCCGAATGTCCCACCTCATCCCCCACTTAAGTAATCTCCCCAGCTTGTGTGCACTGAACTTGATCAACAGCATTTGTACCTGCTTTGCTGTCATCCCCAGTGCATTCTGGTTGAGTACTGGCCCCCAGAAAGTCCTCTTCTGCATTCCAGAAAGACACTTCACTGGAGGCGATCTGTAACTCCTCTGAATCATGCAGAGCAATATCCATGTCTTCCTGCACCGTAGAATCTTTCACCTGACGTAGCGTCATTACAGAGTAGACCACAGTCCTATCAAAAAATCCTTCCTCCTGTGTCACACCTTGTATGCAACCCTCCACCCAGTGTTCATCCACTGTGTTATTCTGTCTGCCTAGCAAAAGACACTCTTGCCAGGCTATAACTTCGGCGAGCTGGCGCCGTTTCCTTCCAGTTCTAAAAATAAGTCATCGTCTGTATCCTGCGAGGACTTCTTCATCACTAGTGATTATTTATCTGTGTCAGTCTGCTCCAAGTCCAGAGCTGTAATTTCTATAGGGATATTCATTCTAGCTTCCTGTAGGTTTGAAGAAGGAGGGGACGCCATCCCTCCTGCTCCCTTCACCTCCATGTCCACACGGACACCAGCGGTCACCATCTTGAACAGATGGCAGTGCCCTTACTGAAGAATAGGGGAATTTGTGTTTATTGAAACCAAACATGAAGAACGAATACAAAATAACCAATATCCTTTTTGTGTTAAGAATTTCTGTACAAAAAACAAAAACAAAAGAAAACCTCTGTTTTCTCCAAAAGAAAAATACAGAAAGCATATATATAAAAGAGAGTCACTAAAACAAAACTAAACAAACCATTAAATCAGTCTTACAACCCATGTTTTGTGAAACCCCACAAACTGCACAAAGACCCATTGTGTATTGTGTTTTTCATTACTTTTCTTGGTTTGACCGTCTAGTTTCCTTTATCATACTTGTACCTATCCCAATTATATCACAACTTTAGGTGATGGGAAAATCTGAGTCCGTCACCCAAGGCATGTTCCTACAAGCCCTATTTAAGTAAGCTAGAGTCCTCTGTCTTGTTTCTACATATTAAATCCTATGAAGTTCATACGTAAACTTCCTTAATAATTCAATGTGGGAGATCTGCTTTTGCTGCAAAGTAAATAGGCATCTAACATTCCAAATATACCATTTGAAGACAGTTAATAACATGTTTAAAGGTCTGTCATCCCATTTGCACCATGGGCTTGTATAACGTCAATATAGTAATACATCATAATTAATATTTGAAAACACTTTTTCTTTCCATTCATATGCTGTGAATGTCCAAAAATCCCTATGTAAGAACAAAAACATTTAAGATGTGAAATAGTTTGTAGCTGTTGGATACATAACGGTCAAGAACAATTCCTATCCTCATGCTGCTTGTGTTTATGACTTCCTTTAATATTTAGCTTCTCATGGCAACAGAGCCAATGTATGTCCTTCATTTTATCTGGGATTCTGTTATCAATTACTAGATTCTGTAAAGAGGGTAAATGAGTTTCAAGACATTTAGGAAATATATTTTCTTCTGAAAAGTGAGAATCTGAAACTGATGCCTAAATGTGTTTCCTAATTTTGGTTTGTACCAAACTACTGTTTATTTTCCATATTTTTTTTTCTGCTGTTTCACTGGTAACTCAGCCCTTGGTCATGGCCTCTATGTACCCCCACCTTCCAGCAACCACTGAGCTTCTCCATGGTCACCCCTGGCTTACCCCCCAGAAGACAGGGTTGCAGAACTGTTCCCCTACCAGCTACGCACTACAAGTATCTGGTCGGGAGACCTCCAGTACTGGAGGCTAATCGGGGTCCAGAGGGAAGGGCACAATGGAGATGACCCAGCAACATTTTGCTCCTGTAAGCAAGTTCTGCTGGCGTTGGCACATTGTGGTGAATCCAGCCTCCGCTGGGTGCCGCTTGAGTGCTGAGCACTCAACCCCCCCTCCCTCCTGGAGAAGGACAGCAGTCCTGGGGATGCTTGATCCTTCTCCCCTGGCCAGCCCTTCGATGACCTGGGTCCATTCCCGAACCCAGGTCGCCGGCATCGTAAGCGGAAATCCACCTGCCGTGCCAATGGGCCAGCTTTAGTTTCCATATTTTAAGTCTGATGAATAACTCTCTTAAATAAACAGGAGACTGGAATGATTGTTTCACTATTTTTAACACTCCAGCTTTCCAGGCAGGAAGCTACGTGGAAATTGAAAGACAGAAATACTCTGTCCAAATTTTCTTTGAAGCAGAAAGTAAAGGTTTTATATTAGTAGAAATGAAAATAGTATAAAAAAATAAAACAGGGTTTACCATGTTCAGTCCTTCCTTTTTTACTGGTAAATATGTGATGTTATGTTCTGTGGAGTTTAACTATCTACCCCAAACAACCTGGAAAAAATAAACACTTAAAATGGTCTTTTCTTTAGCTTTTGGTGATGGAAAGATAGTGGCAATACATATAAAGACAGATAAGAGGCATGTTTTGATTAAATATATCCTTTTAGTTTTACACAGAGGCAATTTGTTCCATTGTTGCACCACTTGTTTCCCCTGGGCAATTTTTTTTTTCCCAATTAAGAGTCTCTAGCTGCGTATTTCCAAATAAAACTGCCAACATTTTACTAGGGTTCGGAGTAAGCTGTATTCCTGATACTTGTGTCAGCTGGAGCTGAGTATTCTTAAAATTTCTTCCTATGCATTTAGTAGTGTTTAGGGATGCTCCTGAAAACTTTCCATAAATGTGACATAATGACAACTACACTCACTGATTGGGTGTCCTGTACCATAAAGCAGATGTCATCAGCATATGTTAGGGCTGTGAGTCATAGATGGTGGTTGTCACAGTACACTGGATGCATAATAGGGGAGGAATGTATTGCTCTTAATAGGGTATCTATACAAAACATGTATAACAGGGGACTTAGGGAACACCCTAGCCTGACCCCTGTCTTTACCAGTATCAAGGGGCCGCAACAACCATTAACCTATGGTGAAACAGTTGCTGTGCTATACAGTTTCTGTTAACCAAGTTATGAAAGGAGAAGGGATACCATATTTTTGCAAACTAAACCATAGGAATTTATGATTTACTGAGTCAAAGGCTCTTCTCTAATCGAAAGAAATCAAGAAACCTTCCAGTCCTGAAATACTGTCCCTTTCAATAATCTCAAAAGAAAAATCAGTTGATCCATCATGGATCTACCAGGGATAGAACATGATTGTCATAAAAAAATAAGGTGTGTAGCTGCTTTCAATAGTCTGTTATGTAAAATTTTCATTAGTATTTTAGTATTTTAAGGGACCATAACAATTATGGTCGGGAAAGCCACTGCCCTCCTTTACATCACTGCAGTTTACATCTCCCCCAGGAGTCAAACACTGGCATTCCCCTCTGTCCTGCGCTACTTCTCCCTCCTCGCCTCAAAGACTGAATGCATTGTCCTGGGGGACTTCAGCATCAATTGGTAGTCTATTTCCTCTGCCCCTTACAAAGATGCTACTGCGGCCATAGACCTAATACAGGTAGTCACCTCTCCCATGCAGCACAACCCAAAATCTGATTCCTCCACTCTTCTGGACCTTGTGCTTACTAGCCATTCAAATAAGATCATAGGTGTCTCAGTGCTCTCCAATGCCCTGAGTGACCACTCACCTGTGCTCTGTACCTGGTCCAGCAAGATGTTGAAGCCCACACCAAAAATCATGCTCCAATGCAAACTCAAACCAGGTAAACTTGTGCAGCTAAAACACCACCTTAGGCATTGGGACTAGACTCCATTCATACCTTTAATTCTGCCTGTGACAAGTGTGCACCTCCCTCTAAATGTGTGGTCAAAGGCAACCCCGCACCATGGATCTCCCACCATCTCCTGGGCCAGATGCACTATTGTGACTCCCTCTGGCAAATAGCCCTTAGCACAGGCCTGCCAGCTGACAGACAACACTGCCATGTAGCCAGGAACCAGTTTACCTGGGCTATATGCAGGTTAAGGTGGAACACTACAAGGCGTCCCTCACATCCTCCTGGGGCTCAGGCAAAAAATTCTAGAATAACCTCAAGGAACTTAATGGAATGACTATGTCCCCCCCCCCCCCAAATTAATCAGGATGGCAACTTGCAACTTTATCTCTGATCCTAAGCTTATTGCCAACTCACTTAATTCTACCTTCTTGGACCTTGGCAATATACTCCTTCCCCACTTCTTTGATCCACTCTCTGCCACATCCCCCCTTACCCCTCCCTCCTCACCCCTCTTTTACTTAAAACATCTGCCCCTTGGGAAGCTCAACCCTATCTTCAGAAAACCCTTAGTGGCTCCCATTACAGCAGTGACTCATTGGACCTAAAGCTCCTCTGCCTGACCCTTCAAGAAGTCCTCACCCACCTAACCAGCCTACTTAATCGCTCCTTATGCCTACGCAAATGCCCTTCTAGGTGGAAGCTGCCATCATTACACCCATCCACAAAAGTGGGGACCAGTTGGCTCCAGGGAACTACCATCCCATTTCAATCCCCCCCCCGTCCAAAGCATTGCAATGTATTGTCTCCGGACAACTCACAGATTACCTCACAAAATGTGATCTCCTCTGTAAAGAACAACATGGCTTCTGCAAAAGCCACAGCACCACCTCTGCTCTGTTTGAGTTATCCTCCTCTATTCACACTGCCCTTGGCAGAAGCTATCTGACCGGTGCTGTCTTTGTGAATCTGCTGAAAGCTTTCAACACTGTTAACCATGTCCTCCTCCTATCTACCCTCACCCACATTGGTCTTTCCCAGGGTACCACAAATTGGTTTTCTGACTACCTAACCAGCAGATCCAAGCAGGTCAAGATAGGTAACACACTCTCCTCCTGCCTCCCTGTGAGGTCTGGGGTGCCCCAGGAGTCTATTCTGGGCCCTCTACTATTCAGACTATTCCTAAATACCCTCCAATCAGCATGCTCTGGAAATCTGATCCTAAACGCTGATGATGTGATCCTCTTTCACTCCTACCCCGACCCCTACATGCTCCGGCAATCCCTCCAAACCTCCTTCACCAAGGTTGAGCACTGGTTCGCCAACCAGTGACGAGTATTAAATTATAAGAAAACAAAAGTTATGTCATTTGCTCATCATCAGAGCAATCATAAAAATATTAGCCTGCAAATCCTAAACTCCCAACTGACCCCTCTTGACTACATGGACACCTGCAAGTACCTTGGCATCACATTAGACTCCTCCCTCAGCTACCACCTACATTTCCATCACCTCTGTTCTGTTGTCAATACCAGAACTGGCCTTCTGCACTGGTATAAACACTGCCTCACCCCTGGGGCCCTCCAACTAGCCGTCTCTTCCTCAGTCCTCTCACTAATAGACTACAGGATCCTGGTCTATGGGGCAGCTGACAACTTCTCCTTCAGTAGACTCAGGCTGTCCCTCAGCAAAGCATGCTGCCTAGTCCTAGGCTGCGACCACACCATGTACACTTGTTCCCTCTATAGTTTATCTAACTAGCTTAATCTCAACTGTAGAATCAGGTATCAAACCTGCCTCTTGGCTAAAAAATATCCCTTGGCCTCTCCTTCCCCCCAGGTCTATCCACTCTCCTAATGCTGGCTCCTGCTCAAAGAAACATGTGTAGCTCCTCCTAACAACAGCTCCTTGTTCCCAGATGCCGGACCTACCTGTGCCAGAAAACATTCAGCTACAGGGCCCCAAACTGGATGAATGCTCTTCCCAGTTACATCTCCAAGGAAAATAAACTCAGCTGTTTCAAATCCATCCTCAGGGAACATCTCCACTCTGCCAGTACCTGTGATTGTTATTGACACTAGCCTCTCTCTTCCATCCTCCTGCTCCATCCTCCACCCCCTAATCCCCCCCAACAAACGACCATCTTCCTGCTCCTTACTCTTCTGATAAAGGATCTTCATCCTGTCTCTCCCATACCTGCCCTCTCCCCTGCCTCCTGCACCCTCTGCTAAGGTTCTTCACCCTGCCTCTCTTATGCATCTTATTGTATCTTATGTATCATGTTGTATTAAACCATTGACTGCTTTATTCTACTTGTTATGTAACTTGTCATGTATAATGATATTGTTTGAACTATTGTTTGCTTATGTAACTCCATGTATTACAACTTTGCACAATTACCCTATGTACATCACTCTGTTTGTTTTTCTAATGGTATATCACAATCAGTGTATGTATTCTGACATGGAGCCTTTGAAAATGGGTCTCTGATTCAAAGATATTAATTCTGAAATCTCTATAAATAAAATAAGTAAAGAAATGAAGAAAATCAACATTCAATAGGCTCATAGGCCTCCGATTATGTATGTCCCTCTTATCCCCTTGCTTATGTAAAAAAAAAGTAAACCTTCTGTCATTTCTAAAGGGATGCATGATTTTTGAAGTAAATAATTAAACACAAATGATAATCTGATGATATCTCATTTTCTATCAATTTGTATAATTCTTGAATGAGACTATCTTTCTCTTGGAGCTTTTCCATTTTGTAAGGCTAAAATAGCAAATATCACTTCATCTGGAGAGATGTCAGTGATGAGAGGCTGAAGAACCTCTGGGGGACATTCTGGAATTTGAAATTTCTGAAAGAATTGTATGATGTCTGAAAAATACACTTGGTGTTCTTGATAAACTTGTATAGTATGATGGGTTAAAATATTTACTAATGAATTGTTATCAGACTGTAGGATATGATTGTCATCAAACAAATAGTCCATTGCTGTTTTCTTAATTCTGTTATTACAACTATCAAATGGGCAAATACGACCAGTTTTCCCCTGCTTACCATATAAGTTATACTGCTTTAGATTATTGGCTTGTTTATCATGAAATTGTCACATATTTTGTTTAACGGTGGTAATTTGTTCAGAAAAATCATGTGCATTAGTATGTGATAAGGTAACTAGCTTTTGCAGCTATTACCTATTATTAAAATATTGTAGATATTCCTTACTGATGCAATGTTTACCGATTGTAATAATTTTTCAAGCCTCTTTTTGTATCCTCCCACCATAATGCTGGTCATCAGCATTATTAAGACAAATTTTTTTGCCTTTATAAAATACTTGACTTCTTGTACAATGTCAGGATTTGATAATAAAGATACACTAAATCTCCAAACCCCAAGACCTTGTGTTTTATTTCTCCAGTTACCAATATGTAAGTGCAGTTCGTCATGATCTGAGTATTCTACTGCTCTTATAAGCATAATATCTAACTGCAAAGTTTTGTTAGTGAAGAAAAAAAAAACAATCCTCATAGCCAATTTGCCTTTATGCAAAGTGGGATCCTTATGATCGGTATGTGAGATATAGGCATCAACCAGTGTAGCTGTCTGTACCACTTTTTGAAAACATGCTATATCACAGAAAGTCTTCTGTGTCTTGATTGAAACACCTCTGTCTTTTAGGGTTGGGCTACAATTAAAGTTGCCTCCCCAGATGACATTATGTGGGTTAAATAGATAAAGTTGTACTTGCTGAAATAGTGCAATTCTGTCTGCTTTTTTTTGTAGTGCGTAAATATTAATACATGGATAATATGTATCAAAGTAGTTAGAGTCCAGGATTAAGGCCCTTCCTGGGATTAAATTGATCAACTTTTGTAACTGAATATCTAGGGTGCTAAAAAGAAACCCATCACCAGAACAAGTATCTGTACCTACTGACCAATAAGAGGGTCTGGAAAACCATTGTTTTGATCTCGATTTAGTTCCTTAATTGTATATAGTCTAGTGTCTTCAACAAAAATAATATCACATTTATTAGAAAGTAAATGAGAAAATACTGCACCTCTTTTGGACATGCTTTTAATTATGTATATGGTGTTTGTGATAGCAAATTCTCTCACTGTAAGTATTACCTGAGCAACCGCTCCCGTCGTCACGGGGCAAAAACCACACCACTGGGTTTTGTCTTAACGTCGCTTTATTTGATCAAATCTTTCATATGCATGCGGGAGTTCTACAAGGGAGAAAGCTCCCTGATTACAATTTACAGCAGCCTTTTATAAGCTAGATTCTGCACTTCTTATCTTGAAAAATACCAACATTTCAGTCCAAACCAATCATAAAGCAGAATAACAAGTTGATACCAATGTAACAGAAAAACAAGTTGTTACCAATGTATGGGGTACTTTTCCACTGCTTATTCCATTTCTTTCCCAATACTTCTTGATACATATGCCTGGGTCAATCTGACCTGAGTGAAACAATGAGTTTCACTCACACCATAGCAACGTACAGCTTGCCTTCAATGCCTCAACGTGCTGTTATCTTATATTTTGCCCAAGCATGCTGTTATCTTATACTTTGTCCGAGCTGTTATTCAGGCTGGTACAACCAGTTCTGCCCAGTTTTATCTTGCTTTCTGTTCCTACAAATGTACCTCAAGTAACCTCAGTATCATTCTATAACCCTTTAAAAAACAGCATGAAATCAGAAATTTCTACTACATTCATTATGACTTTGTTACAGCATGGCTTTCAAAGCAAGCATAGCTTCAAGGCATATAATAGCAAATATAGCTTTAGTATATATAAAAATTCCCTCACATGTTGTCATAGCAGAAAGGGATGAATGTACCTAAAGGTAACTAGTGGTCAGAATTCCTATGGTGGTTTCTTCCTACTGTATCTTCTGAGGCTAAGTTCTTTTTTTTTCTGACTCAGCTATGGGGAAGAGTTGTGTTACTTGAATCAGTCTTGTTGTGTTCTTCATCAGAAGCTGTCTTATTCACTTGAGCTTATCAAGGAGTCCTCGGAATCATTGTCAGATATTTCAGTAGAGATTTGAAATGCTTCAAATCTACTTGAAACCAGAATTTGATTAGTTTTGGGGATTTTGGAGACAGACATATTTTTCCAGGAATGCTTTTGTCTGTTGTCTATCTTTCTCTTGGAGGAGGAGGAGGATGAGGGAGCATCTCCTACTGAGTTTTCATACCGAGTTATTTGAAATAGGAGTTAAAGAGCATGAAAGGCCCATAAATTACTCCTATGCATTAATTAATAATAACTAAGAATAGAACCTGTGAGGATAATTTTATCCAGACATGCTTTATAGGTCTGTTTGGATTTACTAATTATCACCTCCAAAGGCAAAGCATTACATAACTTAACAACCCTTACTGAAAAAAAGAATTTCCTGGGAAGAAAATTAAATTTCTTTAATTGTAACTGTAGGGGATGTCCTCTTAAATTATGAGACACATCCTTAAAGCAGAAACCCAAATTAACCATAAGGTAAGGATCATTTAAGATATCCATAAGAAGGAGATCACCCCAATGCATCTTAATGATAAAGGCATAAGGTGTAAAGAGGTCAATCTACTCTCATGTGGTAACTCTTTCAAATCTTTCAGCATTTTAGTATACCTTCTTTATACTCTGTCTAGCACCATGATATCCTGTATCAGATATGGACACCATAGTTGAGACAAATAGTCCAAATGGAGAATAATGTATGCTCTAAATAATGGCATCAGTACCCTCTTATCCCTTGAAACTATGTTATGTTTTATGGACCAAATTATACAATTGACTTTTAAAATAAACTCTTTAATATGAGAGGTAGGAAGGAAATCCTCAGATATTAAAACACCCAGATCTTTTTCAGAAGTAGTGCTTGTCATTAACCTATTATCCAAGGTGTAGATACATTTTTTCATATTCTTCCCAAAATGTATTACTTTACATTTTGAGAAATTAAGCTTCATCCCCCATGTAACAATCCACTTGGTCACTAAATCCAGGTCTTTCTGAATAGATGATATTTGTTCTGGATTTTCACTTGGTCCTCCGTGGGAGAAGTGACTAAAACTTGGTGGGGAGCATATTCCTCCATGGCTATCTCAGTACTTCTGGGGTCTTCTTCCTTTTCTTCTGCCTGATAAATTCTCTTAATCTATGCTGGACCTTTCTCCTACCTATGAAAAGGGGAGAAGAACCTTATTCATAGAATTAGCTCATTGTGCTTTCATAACAAACAGCTGTTGCTCTTCCCTGTCTGCTTGATCCTCTTGATTATGTGCAACCCATCTACATTCTTGATATGTATGACCCACTAACTTCTTCACAAATTGCACAAATACTGCTAAGATGTTCCATGGAGCCACATCTATAGCAGACCTTTGATTGGCTCATGTAAAATAAGACTCCCACAGTCTCTCCCCCCCCCCAAAAAAAAGACAATTAGGCAGATGTTGCAAACCTGTATTATTGGAATGCAGAATAACTCTAATCCTCTGACCCACAGTCCAGCTATTTTCAGTCTCAGAAATGGCTTCAGAGTCCCAGAGAACATTGCAGCACTGCTTTAGCTAATATAATAAATCAAACACACTCTCCACTTCCCTGCAAAAAAGCACCAAAATGGTTTTGTGAAAGGGTTTTGTGAGTGGTATTATTTCAAAAGGTGCCCAAAGTGGAGTGTTTTTTTCAAATGTTTGTACTGGTCCCAGGATTTTTTGGAGCCCTCTATTTAACTTAAAGCTGACATCAAATGAAGATTCTCCTGATATGTGTATCAGGGCATACATTTCTGTGGTGTTGAAATTCATATTGCCTTTCAGAAAGGTCCTGGCCACAAACAGCCTGTCAGGGACTTTTTCAAGACCTCATTTGTACAATAAATGTACAGCATTTTATTATTTCACAGGGTATCCTGGGGCATGAAATAATGATGCATATGGTCTGGGAGGCTGTCTTTCTTCAGTCTGAGTGGGCTCATTTGTAGGAGGTTCAGTAGCCCTTTCTGGAATTTCAGATACCATATCCAGAGCTTTGGTACCATAATTAGTATCAGGTATTTCGACAATGTCAGCTGTTTCTGTAGGAGGGAATTCTGTATTTTCTTTAGAAATTGACAAAATGTGATTCTAGGTAAGCTGTAACCCATCTGGAAGTTGTAAAGGAGAATTCAAGGGGTTTAAGCATGTACTATTATTGCCACTGCTTGTTTCATTTGTTGTACTTTTTGAAGAGACATTTTTATTTTGAGAATTAATAGCGTGCATTGTTACCCCGGGAATACAAATTGGTAAAAAGCCTGAAATCCAGTCTCCCATTGTGGAAGAGCAAACCCATCCTGCAGCTTTTGAAGAATTTTCTATGGACCAGGGTACACTTTCTGTATCTGAAATATCTACCCAAGAGGTATTCTTTGGGAACTCCATTGTATCAGTAACTTGCTTCGATCTTAAATTCTTTTCCGTTCATGCAGAAAAGGAGAAAACAGTGTAATTTTGCTAACCTAAAGCAGAAGTTTAAAAAATAATTCTGGATGAGTAATTTTCTCCCCCAAGACATGCTCAGAGCTGGTCATCGGCATGGTTACTATGGGGTACTCAGATTTGCAGTTGGTTGTTAGGGAGGGCCAGTACTGTGTTGTTTGCAGCCACAGTTTGGGTCCCAGCCAGAGCTGCTGAAATTTCTTTTGTCCTTTGTTGAAATCATTCCTCCTCTGTTCTCAGAAGAGCTTGTAAAGTTATAGCAGATTTATTTTGTAGGTTTGAAATAGTTTCTGTACTTGTAGTAATTCCATCAGGATCATGTGCATGAGAAATATTGGCCGAGACATCCGAGATGTCTTGTGATACAACTTTCATGCCTTCACTTAATTTTGTTCCATAATTAAGTATGCCAGTAGTGTCAAAAAGGTCTTCAGTCTCTTGGTTTAGCAAGGCAATAGAGGAGACCCACTCCCCAGCCTCCCACACATCCATCCTCACTGCAGTCACTTTGGGACTGGCCATCATGCAGATGATAAGTGTTTATTGAAATACAAAACTAAAGCAGAATCAGAACAAAGGAACAAAATAAAAATAAAACAAGGTCCATAGAGTTCTCAATACAACATGAAATTATATACAATTATGTAACCCAAAGTACGAATCAGTAATCCAGGGTAAGGCCTTCCATAATTCCAATACTTCCTGCCTGGATTTTTCTGTACATTCATGAGCATAAACACACTGCAGATCTTTCATAATTTTACCTACTAGTTCAGGGTAGGTCCATTCTTTTTGTTGCAAAGTAAATAAACATCTGGCCATCCAAATTGTTCATTTGATGACAGAAAAAACAAGGCACAATGTAGTTTGGTTCCATATTTTCTACTGATCAGAAAAACGACCACAAATAAGAAAATGGTAGAAGGTGTGTTTGAACAACGGCACTTGCCAAACCTGTGCTAAATATGTCCTAAAAGTGTTTATAAATGAGCAGTGGAAAAAAGATGTTCCATAGTTTCTAGTGTTTGGGTACATAGGGGTCATCTACAGAACCTGTCTTGCAATTGTTGGTGTTTATGGTTAGCCTTTACATTTAACCTTTCATGGCAAGACAACCAGTGCAAATCCCACATGTGCACTGGAATTCTATCATTTCTTTACAATCCCTTCAGTGATATGAGAATGTTTGGGGGACATTTTTCAAATGGATTATCTACTGTGCAGAATGTCCGTAATAAATGTGCATATACATTTTTATGTGTCATTGTAAGTAACATCTGACTCGTAAGTTTCCATTGTTTCAGTCGTACGAAAGTATCCCTAATATAGACAGGTATCATTGCAGATTGTCATAATATCTTCAACTTATTAGATTCCCAGAGATGAAACCATGATTTGCAACAACTATAGCACTATGACTCCCAGCCTATCTGTCTATGTAGTAGAATGGGCTTTATGTTAGCCGCCAAAAAAATACTATTAAAAAAGAAAATAAGGTTCACCATGTGTAACTCACCTTCTTTAATAGATAGATATGTGATATTTCTTTTAATGGGGTTAAGGTGGCTACCCATAGAGCCTGGAAAATGATTAAATATAGTGGTCTCAAACTGTTTAGGGATTGGAAAAATATAATTGATGTATAAAAAAGTGGGAATCAAATAAGTTATTATTAAATAAATCAGTTTTTTCTTTCCTAGTTTCCACTTAATCCAGTTAGTAACCTTCCATTTTCCTATTTCTATTTTCTCTGCTCAATTTAGTACATCCATTGAGGGTGAGCCAAACTGTATACCAAGTATATAAATGGGTCCCTTGTGTAGATTAATAGGCCCAATTGCAGTCCGATTTAAGAGACCTTGATGCAACTGGAAACCCACACATTTTTCCAGATTTAAGGAGGCACCAGACATAGAGCCAAACTGGGCACAGGGATCCAGGCATGTAACTACTGAGCTCTCATCTGCTTCCAGCAAACACATGTTGTCTGCATATGCAATGACCTTGTATGGTGAAGTATTGACAAGATTGTGTGCTGGGACTACAGTATATGCTGTGCTGTATCAATTTTCCTTAAAAGGGGGTCTATAAAAAAGACATATAAGAGTGGGATCAGGGGACATCCCTGCCTAACTCCTCTTCTAACACATACCAAACAACCCTTTGAGCCATTCATGACAGGTATCACTGTGGCAGTTTTACAGAGATTCTGAATCCATTGAACCATGATACTGGAACTCTATAATGGCGTAAGACAGCCCACATAAAATCATGGTTAATGGAATCAAAGGCATTCCTCTGATCTAATGAGACCACATACCCTGAAAGACTGTCAGAATAGCTCCATTCTATGATTTATCTTAAAAAATGAGATGATCAGAAATTCTTCTGTTCAGAACAGAGCAAGACTGGGCCCCAAATACCATGGATGATGCAGTCAGTAATAATCTCTTAGTAATAATTTTAGTTAGTATTTTAAAATTGGTGTTCAACATACTAATTTGTCTCCAGTTCCATAAGTCAGTCTTGTCTCCCATTTTATAGATGTAAATTAAGGTACCCCTGTTAAAAGCTGAAGGGACCTGTCCTGTGTGCAAGATACAGTTAAATACCTCTGCTAATTCTGTGACTATGTGAGGTCCTATAATCTTATACAGTTCACTATGGAGGCAGTCAGGGCTTGGCATTGTGTATTGTTTCAAGGAACAGATTGTATCTAGAATTTCTTGTGGGGAAATAGGTTGAGAAACCTGTTGTAGGGTAGTAGAGGGTATATCAGGGAGAGTAATATCTGAAAAATAGGAGATAAATGTAGATGAGTCTGTTACTAGGGGACAGTACATTTCTGCAGAGTATTGATGTACTATTTGTAAAATGCCTGCTTTATCGGTAGACAAGATTCCATTAGGTCCAATCAGGAAAGTGATTTATTTTTTATTTACATAAGAATAATTATGATCAAAGGGACACACAGCATCAGAAAGGCCTTGTGTCCCAAATTTCTTTTGATGAATAAATTGTTTGAATTTTTGACGATGAAACTGCAACAAATCTTTTTTCAAGATGTTACTCTGTTGGGAAAGGTTTTGATCCATTGTGTAGGCTAGTTTTTGTAAATGGTACTGTTTCTGCAGGTATGCTAGATACAGACTACCACTTTAATTTTTACTGTATCATTTTAGAAGATGACTTAAATGTCTCTTTGTGTCTTCCCACTATAGAATTGGGTCATCAAAGCAAATTAGGACAGATTTCCTAGCAGTAAGGAAGTATGTTAAGGAGTGAAGAAAAGGCACATCATCCAAAATTGTTATATTCAATTTCCATAGTTCTGGGTCATTTGATGCAAGGGGCTGGTCCCCAGCAGTAATAGTGACCATGTTGTGGTCTAAAAATTCAACCGGATGGACCTTGGCTACACCAATCTACAAAGATTTAGATAGAAAAATAAAATATATCCTAGTTGCTAAGGTTCCTTTGTGAAACGTGGGTGTATGTGTATGGGTAAAGTCTAGATACAGCATGTAACTGAGCAGTGTGAACAATCTGTGACAGAGAATGGGAGCCACAAAAGATTCTTTTATTGTTTTAGTGTGTTGACTTTGATCCTGCTGACTCAAACCACAATTAAAGTTTCCACAAAAAAAATATTCATAGAGGTGTGGAGGTATAGTTGTATGAGTTGCAATAACTCGATGTACACAGTTTTTGTCTTTGGAGCATAGAGGATGACTAGCCTATAGGAAATGTGCTGAATTAAAACATCCAGTAACAGATCCCTGCCTGGAACTACATCATACAATTTCATTAGCTGGACTTCTGGCATTCAAACCAAAATATCTACTCCAGAACAGGAGTCTGATGCAATTGACCAGAATGAAGCCCCTAAATGCCATTCCCATTGTGCTTGCACAATTTCATGTGTGGTATGGAGCCTGACATCCTGTAAAAAAATGATGCCTAAAGGGGCGTGTTTCAGAAAAGAAAATACAGTGTGCTTTTTACCAGATTTCTTAATGCTGTTCACATTCAAAGTAAAAAATGAAAAAGCAGCACTCATTACCAAGAAAAGACCATCACATCATAAGGTTCAATTTCTTGGCTCCCTCTAATAGGCCTGCCCCTGTGGAGATGGTTCGATTCCACATTTTGAGGGGTTTGACCCCAAATTGCCTAATGGTAGCACTGGACCTATCGAGCTTGCCGAGTATAAGCATGGATCCAGAGAATCTGATAAAAGCTTATAATAGGGCTGTGGTGGAGGCACTGGATTCTGTTTCTTCTGTTCATGTTCACCTTCTCACTCTTCGCCCTCAGTCCCCTTGGTATGATGAGACCTTGAGGGAGTTGAGCCAAGTGGGGTGAAAGTTGGAGCGACACTGGCAGAAATCAGATTTGGAGGCCGACAAACTTAGACTGATGTCTCATTATGTAGAGTATCAGTCAGTTATTTCCCATAAGAAGGCAGAATTCCTGTCCAGGGAAATAACTGCGGCACAGAATCGAGCAGCTCAGCTCTTTTGGATTGTGGGCAGACTGTGCAATCCAGCCTGTCTAAAGCTCAGAGAGCATTGTCACAAGATAAATGTGACAAGTTTGCTCTGTTCTTTGCAGATAAGGTTGCAGTCATCAAAGCTGAGGTCTGTGCAGCTCACTCTAATGGGGATTGCAGGGATCAGTGGGAGATTGTGGCCAATGGACCTGTTTGGTCAGATTTCAATCAGTTGGCAATCAAGAATGTCATAAAGATCATCCAGAGTTTGTGGCCAACCTGCTATGGTTTAGATCCGGGTCCAACACTTCTCCTTGTGGAGTGTATTGAGGTCATCTGTCCTGTTCTAGTGGAGACACTCAGGTGTTCTTTAGAGACAGGTGTGTTCCAGGACACCCTGAAGGAGGCAGAGGTTATACCATTCCTGAAGAAATCGACTTTAGACCCAGACTGTCCCGCCAACTATAGGCCTGTCTCTAAAATTTCCTTTTGTAGGAAAGGTTATAGAGAAGGTGGTCACACTGCAGTTGGAGGATCATCTTACCATCCAGGAGATCTGCAATCCTCTCCAGTCAGGATTCAGAAAGAGGCATAGTACCAAGATGGTGCTTGTCCGGGTATTAAATGATTGCCTGATAGCGAGAGATTGGAGGACCCATTCCATCTTGGTTCTCCTTGATCTTGCTGCAGCATTTGACACTGTAGACCATGGTGTGCTTCTAGAGTGCTTGAGGGTCATCTGTGGACTGTCAGGAACAGTCCTCGGATAGTTCCATTTGTACCTCACCAGCAGGTCTCAGAGAGTGGTGTCGGGATTTATTCCTGTGACCCCTCCCTGCAGTATGGGGTCCCTCAGGGCTCTGTGTTATCACCCATGTTGTTCACATGCTGTACATGCTGCCATTTAGGGGAAATTGTGAGGCAGTATGGGCTGAGTTTTCACTGCTATGCAGATGATACTCAGCTCTACATGTCCTTTGTGCCCGGGCAAGATGATTCTGTCTTGGTATTTAACAACTGCCTTGCTGAGATCCAGGACTGGATGAGTGCCAGTTGGTTGAAGCTGAATCTGGACAAGACCAAGGTGTTGCTGATGGACCCAGGATGTTGGGTGGAGAGGCAAGTGGTGGGACGGCCTTCCGGGCTTTGGCTCGGGGGCATCTAGCTGTTAACCTCAGGTTGGGTGCATAATCTGGGCTTTATTTTTGACAAGGGACTGACACTTAAGTCGCAGGTGTCAGCCATCATCAAATCCTCTTTTTACCATCTGAGGAATATCACCTGAATAAAACATCTTGTCCCACCTGATAACATTACAATGTTGGTCCATGCCTTTGTGACCTCAAGCCTTGATTACTGCAACTACATTTATCTAGGGCTCCCAGGGGTTGATATTCGTTGCTTGCAGCTGATCCAGAATGCGGCAGCCAGGTTGTTGACTGGCTTACCTTGATCTTGCCATGTAACACCTGTTCCCTGCAGACTGCACTGGCTGCCTGTTCAGTGGCAAATCACCTTCAAGGTTGGCTTGCTGACTTATAATGCCCTACATGGACGGGGTCCGTGCTACCTGCAAGAACTCCTGCAGCCTTATTGCCCCCTCCGCCCACTCTGCTCCACCGATGTGGGATTGCTGGAGATTCCCAGGGTCTTTCTTAAGTCACCTGGTGCTAGGGCATTTGTATTTGTGGCACCGACCCTATATAATCCTCTACCTTGTTCGGTTAGGGAGTGCCCGACTGTGGGGAGTTGTAAGTCGGCTCTGAAAATGTATCTATTCAGGCTCGCCTTTTCTGAATATCAGTGATAGATGACATCTTGTTTCTTGTTTTTAATTGTGTGGAGTGTTGTTTTATGCTGCATTTTATCTTTAGTAAAAGGGCTTAGATCATACCTCTCAACCTCTTGCCTCAAAAATCAGAGACAAGGCTTAGAATCAGGAACAAAGGAACAAAGTCAGGGACACATCCTTAAAATTGGTACTATCTTCTCAGGAAGCTGGTAGAATAAGGGGCTTAGTTTGAAATGCATTTTCTAAGGAAGAACAAGTCTGTAAATTTAATGTTTGGTGACATTTTGTGCTTACCCCCATTGTTTGATCACAGAAACACAATTTTAAGGAGAGACAGAGTAAAATTTGGAGGCAAAATCAGGGATGTCCCTGCATATCAGGGACAATTGAGAGGTATGGTTTAGATATCCTGATGTGTGCTTTTTAAAAAAATAAAGAAGCTGAAGAAGTTGAAAGAAGAAAAACCCAGAATCCCCCATGCATTATTTCATTCTAGTTTTTCTATTCATATTGTCTTTCCTTTTAGTTTTTACCCTAGTTTTCTGCTTCTGGGACTCTATTTTCCCTGTGTGAAATTCTGTATCTGTAGTGCCTTCAGAGTGTGAGGAGGTAATTGAGGAGATATCTGTATCCCCATCAGAATCCTCTGAAAGATCTTGCAAAATCTCAAATTTATTCGATAAGTCACTAGGGTTTGGCTTGGTAGCTTTAGAGGGGGTCAAGAGGTGGACAATTTCACATAGCTCATCTCACAGAGGTTGGGGTAGGCCCTTTGAGGGAGGCATATCAGGCCTCAGTGGAAGGGTACTTATGGAAGGTTCAGGGTCAGGGCCTGGGGTATGGGTGGGCTCTGAATGGTGCACCACTGAGACTGAAGGAGTCGGGGTGGAACTGGTTCAATAGGGACCATAATAGGGGGTGCTAGAGGGACCTACTCAGGGTCCAGGAGCACCTGTGCTATCTCTCATAGTTGTGGGGGTGCAGGTCAATTCTGTATCTTCATTTTCTGGGCTTGGGAAATAACTAAGCGCTGTTCAGCCCCATCAGCATGCCCTACCTGATTATGTGCAGCCCATACGCAATTCTGAAAGGAATGACCTAGTTCTTCACACAAATTATACTTGCATTCATTTAAACAATCTATTCCAACATGACCTAGTTCCCCACACACAGTACATTTCACTTTATAGCAAGCGTTGCTCAGGTGTGTGGGAGCCCCACAACGATAACATGCCTTTGGTTGTCCAGGGTAAAATAACACCCCACAGTCCCTCCCTAAAAAGGAGTTCAGGGGGTGCATTACCCCAGAATCAGAGGATTTCAACAAAACCTTAGCTTTCCAACCCCCAGTCCATATATTTTCAGCATCCAGAATGGCTTCCAAGTCCCCCAGAATTGTGCGGTATAGCTTGAGCCAATACAGTACATCAGACATACTGACACCTTCATTTCGAAACAAGATAGTAATAGTCTCGTGTGCAGGTTTTGTTAAAGGGACAGCAATAAAAGGAATCCATGAAGCTGTTTTCTTCAAAGCTTAATATTTACTCAAAAATGTTCAAGGCCCTTTGTGGACTTAAAATTAATTTCAAAGGTGGTTTCACCAGAAACATGAATCAGTGCATAGATTTCATGGGAAAATACATTTAATAGAATCTTTAAGCAGATTGCATGCCACAAAAAGATGATCTGGTGGTTCAGGTAGACCTCCAACATAAGATAATCTAACAGCATTATGTTGTTTAGCAGGTAAAATGGAAGGGTTAAAACAGCAAAGTAAAAGGCCTTTTGAGGGGTCTTCCTGATGGAATTTAGGGGAGCCACCAGCTTTTGTATAGGTTCAGGGGGTATCAGCAGTTTTGTTGGCAGAGGATCCTGCTCTTGAGAAGGATTGCCCGGCAAGTTAAGAACCAGATTCTGTGTGAGTTCTAAACTCTCAGGGAGGAATAAAGTGTTGTTAGACAAAGGGTCATTGCCCTGATGTGTAGCCCACTGTGGCAGGCCATTGTCAGCATTAGTCTGTGAGAAGTCCAAATTATGAGGCATTCATATAGGGGAGGACCCAGCCTTCCATTGTCCAGTCATGGAGTCTGTCTCCCAGCCAGCAGCCTGCAGGGCACCACTAATTGACCAAGAGGGATTGTCAGCAGGAGTGTCAGTATAGGAAATGGGGGTTCTTGCAAAATTGTACCCACAGATGCCTCTGGACAGGAGCGTGAATTGCAAGTGTGAGACTCTGAGGCATGAACGTCTTCAATGGTCGCAGGAGTGTCAGGCAACAGCTTCTGTAAAATGCTGACGTTGGTTCTCAGCTGGGTGGATTTGACAATTCCAGCCACATTGTCAGCACGAAGCAGCCAAATCTGTTTCAATAAAGACGTTTTTTTTTAAGCGAAACTTATGTTCCTCAGAGTCCAAGAGTTTCTGCAAATGGTGGATTTCTGCTGTTTCTCCAGGCACACTAGGAGGTCTGTCAGAATCATTGGGTACTTCCATATCAGAGTTTTTGTTGTCTGAATCTGAAGGTAATGCCAGGTCATGTTGCTGAAGTAAGCCTCACTTCTTGTCATCCTCCACTACTGGAAACAGAAGCTCTGCATTCTCTGGTATTGGTGCAGCCATTTGTTCAGTCTCTAGCTGGTGCGAGATGGGATAGGAGACCTACTCTCCCACCTCCATGACAGCAGAGAGTCCCCCTACAGGAAGAGTAGGGGTGTTTATTAGGGAAACAAAATCATGCAGTCAATACATCACCAAAATACAAGAAGTGAAACAGCATAAATCACAAAAAATGGAAAAAAAGGAAATTCCCAAACCTCCAAACTGTACAATAAAGGAAACAAAAAACAAAACAAAACAAGTGGACAAAGAAAAAAAAACAGAGCTCCCAAAAGGAAACAAAAATGGTTAAAGAAAACCAAGTATCTTGGTGTCAAGCACCTACAACAAATATACAATAAGTACAAGCAAAAAACATGCCCTTTGCCAAAAAAATAAATGTTACTGAAAATTATAGAACAGAAAATCCCATGAGGGGAAATGAGAAACTATAAATAGACAAAAGAACAAAGCAGGCATTCATAAACGGAATCCAAAAATGGAAACAATGCAGAGGAAAAAACAAAACAGACATACAAAAATGTAAAAAAAATCAAGTAACAGGAACATCCGAGTCAGTGATCCATAGAAGGTTCCTCCATTTGGCTCTAATATGTAAATCCTGTGCATTTTTGAGTTCATTCCAATAAACCCTTCAAAGGTCCAAAATAATCTTATTGGTCAATGTCTGAAAATCCAGATCCTTCTGCTATAATGTAAATAGGCATCTGGAATTCCAGATGTGCCAATGAAGAACTGCAAAAATCACCTGCAGAGTACACAAATCACATGCAGACCATACAGACCCCCACACCCAAAAAAAGATGTTCTATGGATTCCAGCTGTTGTGTATAGCCTGGCCTACTACAAATCATTTCAATCAGTTGTTTGTGTGTCTGGTTCTCCTTCACATTCAACCTCCCAAGACAACAGAGCCATCCCAGACATGAGGGGGGATTCTTCTGTTTTTCAGTAAAGACTGCAAGGAAGGCAGAAAAGCAGGAGGGCACTTGTCAAAAATAACAAGGTCAGTGAAATTGCCTGCAAGAATTAGGTCATACAGAGACTTTCTGGTGCCAGTTACTACCATCCTGCTAGTAAAATGCCATGCCTTCAGTTTCAAAAATAATTGGCAGACAGAAGGTGATGACCGACCAGTAGCACCCATTCCGCATAACTGACCCAAATCCCAGTGTCTGAACCATGGGCCACATGAAGCAAAAACAGGGAAGTCCAACATTTCCCCATATGAATTAATAAAGGCTTAAGCTTAGTGAATATAAAAACAGAATAAAAGAAGACTAGGGGGTTCACCATCGCTAGACCCCCCCACAATCAATAGGCAGGTAAAGGACATTCCGTTTGATGGGGTTACTCGGCTGCTACACACCACCCAACAAAAAGGCTATAAAGTGTCATTTCCAAGGTCTCTGAGGCAAAAAAATAGCACTTAAGTACAAAAAAAGGGGAACAAAAAAGGTTTTCACTAAATAAATCCTTTTCTTCTTATTCCCTCTTATGTGTGTTCCACTGGGCAACCAAACATATACCCTGTTCCATTTTGAAAGTCCAGTTCAGCTCTGCCATCAGTCCTTCCTCAAACCTGATGCCCAAAATCTTTATAGGAATAGCCAGGAAAGAGATGCCCTCCACCAAAGGAACATCTGCACCGACAGCCCACAACCATTTGCCCTGGCATTTCTGTAGGTTAAGGGAGGCCCCCCCAAAACTCTCCAAATTGATGGCACACTTGGATAGCCTATTCGGCCAAAAAGGAACATCTGAAACCAGTAAACAGAGGTCATCAACATAAGCTGTAGCCTGATAAGGAACCACTCCCTCAGGGCACTGTGCTGGCTGAATGGTAGGTAAGCTGTTAAGCCAATGAAGTAGTACTAAACACGTATAGCAGAGGACTCAATGGGCATCCCTGCCATACCCCCATTTTGATAGGAAGCATCATCCCCACCTAACCATTTGCCATGGACATAACCATGGTAACCTTATACAAGCTGCTGAACCAATTCACAAATGTACAAAGTATGCCATATGACTGGAGCACAAACCAGAGAAACTTATGGTTCATTAAATAGAAGGCCTGTTTTTGGTCAAAAGTCAAAACCAGGCCTTTTATCTGTCAGTTTTTCCCCTTTTTCAAAAAGTTCCCAAAGAAGGATCAGATTGTCAGTTACCGTATGGTCCTTAACTGAACAAAATTGGGCCGGATGAAGTAAATAACGAGTAACTTTAGAAAGTCTGGTCTGAAGAATCTTGGCCAAGAGTTTAAAGTCGCAATTTAACAGACTAAAAGGTCCCCATTTGTCAGTCCTGTGCCTGTCACCTTTCATAAATAGAAAGATAAACATACCTTTAGACATCTCTGGTGAAACTGCAGAGGTATGTAGAATTTCATTAAAAACCCCCGGCTAGTTCTACGGCTAAATCCTGCCCTAGAAGATGGAAAACATCACTGGGCAGACAATCAGGGCCTGGAGCTCTGCCCAATGAAAGGGTGCGGATAGCATCACTAACCTCCATTGGTGAAATATCCTCTATCAGAGACTGAAGTACTGCAGGTGGGCAACTTGGTAAAATTAAATCATCAAAAAACTGTTCCTGACTAGGGACAGCCCATTCTGCAGAAAATAAGGCAGCTAAATGTGGTGTCGGGACATCCAAAATACCCATAGATGAACTCTGCAAAGTGTCATGGCCATCATATAAACCAGTAATGGCCTTTTGTGCCACCTGAGACCTACAATGATCATATGGGCAGACAACTGCCACCTTGCCCTGGGTCCCAGAGCTCTGCTGTTTCTGAAGCTGGGCTGCTTGTGCAGAATGGAAACCAAGCATTGCAGATTTCACAGTGGCTATTTGGGACAAATAATCTAAACCTGTGGTAACGCTGAAGGAAATATGTTTCTGAAGCTGTTTCCTATTCTCCATATAGGCCCAATAAAGCACATTCCTACTTTTCTTGCCTTCTCTCCATAATAAGGCAATCAAATCTCCTGTAGGGTCTGTCCACCATTGAACATAAGAATCATAGAACACTAGAACATATTTTCTTGCAGCACAAAAATGGAGAAGATGTTGGACCTGCTGAAACTGCTCCAGTTGAGCAGGGAAAAACCTCCAGAGCCCAGGCCCAGACTCCATAGAAGTATGCTGACTTACCCGTAAATTAAGAATTTTGTGATCTGAGAATTCCACTGGCTCTGCTGTGAGTTGATTACCATATGCTGGGGGATAAAGGAAAAATCAATCTGGGTAGCTAGGGGACCCTTAGAAAAAGTGGGTTCAGAGATGGAATGAACAGAAAAAAAGCATCCTTCAAAGCTGCAATTCTAACAATGTTTATTAGACAGGTGATATCACAATTTACCTTTTGCATCCTGGCCTCTCTACCCCGATCCTCCAAACCCAACCCACAGTTAAATTCTCCCCCAAAAACCAAGTTGTGAGGTGTAAACAATATGGCTGGAGCATCTGAAATAACTCAGTTCGCTCGGCTTAAGTCAGTGCAGTATAAATGTTAATCAACCTATTATAATAATCCAGCAATGATTACATTAAAAATAAGAAGCCTTCCAGGATATAAATCAACCAATTTCAGAAGAGAAACCTGTATATTGTGAAAAAGGATACCCACACTCGAACAATCAACCTGTCCAATGGACCAGTAAAAGGGCCCAATATACCAGTCCTTAACCCCTTTAGAAATCTCTGGTAGGGAGTTAAGCCTAGTATCCTGGAGAAAAAAAAATACCTTGGCCAATAGAAATCAAGTTAGAGAAAGTGGCTGCCCTCTTCCTGTGTGATTTGATGCTATTAACATTACAGGAGAAAAAAGGAAAAATTAGCCATCTATAAAACAGTGTGAGGGGTAGAACCATAACAGTACCTGAAATCAAGGGGGTTACTTAGATTTCCCCCTCACAGTTCTCGATTTTTTTTTTCTTTTTAAGATAAGGATTGTCCTCCTCAGACTGTGAAAGCTGCAATTTCCCAGAGGGAACATCATCCTGATCTATACCCTGGTCAGGGATGGAGGAGCTAAGGGTGGAAGCATCAGAGTCTTTCCCCGACAGATCAGCCTGCCGGGACAGAACCCCAAACCTGTTAGTGAGTGGCAACTCTGAAGTCTTAATCAGTTTGGAATGTGGAGGTTTCCTGCCATCTCTTTTTTATGCAAGACCATCAGATCAGGACCAAGGGGCATCAACTGAAGGGGAGGAGACATAGTCTCCTTCTCAAGGAGCACAGAAGTGTCCATCAGCACCTTCTATGAGACAGAAGGAACTGCCAAAGATGGTAAAGGAGTACCTCTGTCCACTGAAGTGGGAGCAGTGGGACAGACAGTAGCAATAGTCAGTACTGCTTCTGGGACCCCAAAGGGCAAAGGGGGAGTGCCCAGGACTTCTGAGGATACTAGATCAAGAGGAACAGCTGAAAGAGTACCCCTTCTGATGGCCCTAGTGGCCTTCTTAGCAATTTCTCTTTGAGCCACAGCAATCAGTAATCACTGTTCCACATCATCTGCCTGATGTTCCTGATTGTGTACCACTTGAGGACAGGTAGCATATGAGTGGCCCAATGCTGAGCACAGACTGCACACCAGACTGTTAGTGCAGTGCCCACTTGTGTAACCAATGGTGTTACAAAGAAAAGCATTTAAGTTGGTCACACATGCTGCTTAGATGAGTTGATGAACCACATTGATAGCAGGCCTTATACTGGTTACTGCAAAAAAAGTCCTCCCTAGTCCCTCCCCAAGAAAAAACTATTCAGGTGGTGCTGTAAACCAGTGTCTGTTGTATTTAAAATCACCTGGACCTTCCAACAACCAGTCCAGATGTTTTCTGTGTTGAAGCTAGCCTCAAGAGCACTCTGAACAGTATACTTCTGCTTCAACCAGAACCCCAGGTCAGTCACACTGATCCCCTCATTCCAAAAAAGAGTAATAGTGTGAAATGCCAGTTTAGTTAGAGATGTAACATCAAAAGGAGCCCACAGGGGAGGAAGTCTCAGGTCCTAATACCTTCCCCACAGACGTTCCAGACCAGATTCCAGCTTGAAACTTACGTCACAGATAGTTTCGCTGGAGACGTGAATCAATGTGTATATCTCAGCTGCAGAAAAGCCCATAGTCTTTCCAAAGGGTGTGAGCCACATAAACCCGGTCAGGATGAGTATCCAAACCACCCTTATAATGCAGACGAACCACATTATGCCTCCTAGCAGGCAAGATAGGGGAATAGAATAGAGAAGCATAGGGACAAGCTGGTACAGGTCTGGGAGTCTGAGCAGGTAACTGTAAGACAGGAACAGCAGGCGCTGTAGTAGAAACCAGAGGATCAGACAATACAAAGAGGAGTAGGAGGTGCTGAGGTCTGGGGCAGTTCCAAACAGGACAATACAGGATGCTGAGTTAAACCTAGTTCAGGAGGTAAAGTCAAAGGGGATATTAGCCCAGGGCTGAGGGCTTCCATATCAGAATCAGAAGCAATGGGAGCATTATTCAATGCAGGCAACAGCTGGGCAGCATCAGAAAAAGGAACAGAGCCAGGCATAATGAGAGGTGACATACCTGATATTCATTTCCCTGTAGTGGTGTCATACACCCAACCAGCAGACCTCAGTCTTGCTTCCACAAAAGAATCGGTAATGTTAAGGGACATAGATCAAGTAGGAGCAACAGTTCATTTAAGAACACCCTGACATTGGCCTGTCAGATCCTTGACCATAGTTGCCATTCCGTACGGGGCACCCATACTTGCAGTCATGCTGAAAACAAAGGATTCTGTCTTCCAAGAAGCCGAACTGAACTCGAAATGAGCACCATCTTCTTGATGAGACCCGGAAGGTGCAACCGCAACTGAAAGCCCAGGAGCAACAGAGTGCTCACTTGGAATTTCCTCGCTGTCAGGCACCAGGTTCTGCCTGGTAGGTCTGCTCTCAGAATCTGAAGTAAGCTCGATCATCGCAGGCCCTTGTCATGCCATCTGCAGAATCCTGGTTAAAGCCTCCTTATTTGTCATAAATGCCAACTCCTCCTGGTGTAACAAAACAGTAAGTTCACTTTCTGTTGTCCTGTCAGCCGCAGCAAAAATCTCCAGACTCTGAGAAACTCATAACAGATGCTCCACCTCCACATCTGCAGGATCTAATACTTCCTGTTGATTCTCCAATTCCAGATACCCTGCAGATCATAGAAGTGCTCGGTCTGAAGCACTCCGGAGACAGGGGAGGAGACCAACTCCCCAGTCTCCCGCACAGCCATCCCCAGCGGTGGCTCACCAGAACTGACCATCCGCAGCCAGACAGCGATTTCCCTGCTGGAGAGCAGAGGAATTTTTATTGAAAAGGTTGGACTACAGTACAGAAAAAAAAATCAAACAAAACAGTATACAAGCAATACAATATACATAAGGAAAAAAATGCATGTGTAATAAACAATATATATCAGAGAGAGAAAACACTCCACAAAAACCTAAACTGAACTATAAATAAAGAATTAATAAAACATATATTCATTCCACTGTCCAGTGTCTACAGTTTACCCAGAGTAATGAAACTTTTTCAAGTGGTAAAGTCTTTAGGGCATTCTGTAGAACTTTGTTTAAAGCAAGGTTTACATTGTGCAATAATTCTTTTGAATCGACCACTTTCTGTTCAGTAACAAGAAAACATCTAGCTTGCCAAATGTAATAGCAGAGTATAGCAAAAACAACATATACAGTATCCTGATTGTACTTTTTTCATCATAATGGGATCTGAATAAGGGCTCTGCCCATATAGCAGCAATTTGAATCCAAAAGTGCCTCATAAAATCGCAAGTCAAAAACAGGTGCTCTTGTGTCTCTAAAATGTGGACACGTGTATCCCTGGGACAATATCTATCAGAGACCTGTTTATGTTTATTATTATTCTTTACACTTAACCTATCAAAATTTCCAAGCCATATTAAGTCCCAGACATATGATGAGAGCCTGTGGCTGCTCAATTGGTGAATTACATCCTTAGTAAGGCAGTCAGGACATTGAGGAAAGAAGACTTCTACTACTCTTTCTGTCAGTACTATAATATTATAGATATGCTTCCTATCCTTTATTAGTAACTGGTTGACCGTAAAATTCAATTTAAGCAGATTTTTAAGAGTGTCAAGCCCATATCTTGGTGTCCTAGCTACTAAACTTAGCTGCCTTGGTTTATTTTGTGTCCATATGGGTATACAGGGAGCCAACCAGGCTAAAACCAGTGGTTTCCACAATTTATCCCCTGGTTTCAAGGCCAGTCCAATATTATAAGCTGCAAAAATACTAGTAAAAAAAGTCATTGGGTATTTCATATCTAGCCCGCCTTCTTTAATAGTCCTATAAGTCAACTCTCTCTTCACCGGGTTAAATCTACTTCCCCAAAATGCTTGGAAAAAAAATACTAAACAGAGTAGTGACAAGGTCTTGTGGTGGGGGAAATATAGAACTGAGATACAGAAAGATAGAGAGAAGTAATGTTTTTATCAGAATTACCCATTTCCTCTTGAAAATGTGTTGTCCTTTCCAAGAAGAGACAAGTCTGTTTGCTTTAGACAAACGTGTTTCCCAATTTGTCTGTGCCATATCTCCTGAACTGAACTCTATACCTAGAATTTGTATAGAATCATAGGAAGCCTGAAATCCAGAAAAGTAGTTTTGTGAAGGTAAAAGAGTGTTACCTAAAGTGATGCCTCTGCTTTTAACGTAAGTAATGTGGGAACCAGATAGAGAAGAATATTGCAGCAATGTCTCTGATAAAGCATTCTCTTTGTTGCTAGCTGTAGCTATAAGAGTGACATCATCTGCATATGCTAATATTTTAAGGGGAGATTCACTTGGCTCTACTTGAATACCTATTTTGTCTTTTTCATGCATTACCACTCGAATAAAGATGTCAATACCAAAGACATATAAAAGTGGACTGAGAGGACAGCCTTGTCTAACTCCACATCGAACTGGTATGCTGTTACCCAACAGCCCATTAATATTGGGAATAAGAACTGCACTAGCATGCAATTGTCTAAGCCAGAACACAAATCCCACTGGAATCCCAAATGCTTCCAGTGCAGAAAAGAGAAAGCTATGGGCTAACCTGTCAAAGGCTTTCTCCTGGCCCAAACTTAACACATACCCCTGTACCCCATCCATATTACCCCTTTGAAAAAGTTCTCATAATACAATAACATTATTCTGTTGGTATCTGGTTGCTAATGCACAAGTTTGCAGGGGACTGATTAAATTCTGTGCCACTTTAGCTAACCTA
Source organism: Neoceratodus forsteri (assembly GCA_016271365.2). Classification (NCBI taxonomy): domain Eukaryota; kingdom Metazoa; phylum Chordata; order Ceratodontiformes; family Ceratodontidae; genus Neoceratodus; species Neoceratodus forsteri. Next base: position 54,518,501 of record CM057451.1, on the reverse strand, counting down.
GCAAGCAAAATTTTGCTTAATATTTTAAAATCATTATTTAGTAAGCTCAGTGGTCCCCAGTTTTTAATATCATTATGTGCACCTTTTTTATAAAGCAGTATTAGGATAGCTATATTCATAGTCTCAGGTATATCATTTGACTGTAGAACATGGTTATATAAAATTACTAGAGCAGGGGCTAACTGCTCTACAAAGGTTTTATAAAACCCTGTTCTAATACCATCAGAACCAGGGGCTGTGCCATTCTTAAGAGCAGAAATGGCCGTTTTAACTTCTTTTAATGTTATGTCCTGTATCATTTCTGTGGACTCCTGATTAGAGACTTGGGGGAGATTTAGGGTCTGCGATACATCCTGGGGCTGAGCTACATTAGACAAAATCCCAAAAAGTGAAGTAGCATAGTGTTCTCCTTCTCTAAGAATACCAGTAGGGGAAGATATTACTTGACCTGTATTTGTGAGAAGTTTGGAAACAAACCAATGATCTACTCTGGATTTGCATTCTTTGAAGGGGTCCAAAGACCCTTGCTTCATATGAGTGCCAAATCTAACTTCTAGTTGTAAGGTGTTAGCTCTGTCATATTGCAAGACAGACATTTCTTTTTTAATTTGTGCAATTTGCTTGCTATAGTCTTCTCTAATCAATTCAGTTAGAGAGATGAGATGCTGCAGCTGCCCTCTTAGTTGCAAATACTGAATATACTCCCTGTTCATCTTATTCCTTGCTCTGTTCTGAAAAAAACTGCAGCCACAATTTTTTGTATCCTCCCACCACTCACTGAGTTCATCATAGCATCCTAACACAGACAGTCTAGCTGTTCATTCTCTTTTCCATGCTTTTTGTACATGATGGTCCTCCAAAACAGCCTCATTAAGGTGCCAAGCATTTTTTTACACCTTGGGGAATTACCCCAGGCCACCTGTATGATAATAGACTTGTGGTCTGAAAACTCCCATGCTTGAGTACATATGTTCTGTACAGACAAAGCAGACAAAACAAAAATAAAATCAATGCATGTGGATAGGGGCCTCTGAAATATGTGTTACCTCCTGTTGAAAATTTACATCTATAGAAGTCTAGTAAATTTGCAGTAGTGACTATGTTATTCAAGGCTTGGAAATCACAAAATAACTTATTCATCTGTAATCCTCTGTCAGCTTGTTTTAAACTGCAATTTTTATTTTATTTTAGTCTTTGGTAACCGGGTAAGGCCCACTAGGCACAAGTGCCTGTTTTCAAGGGTGACCTAGGAGCATTGGGTGGTTAAGTGACTTGCTCAGAGTCACACAGTATGCAAGTGGAGGTTGTGAGAATCAAACTCAGGTCTGGTCTGCTGGATGTATCAAGCTTTTTCATACCTCGTTCCTCTGACCTCTAGGCTATACTGCCAGCCCAGTTATTAATTAAATTAAATTAATTAATTTATTAAAATCACCGGCTCATATTACTATGAGTGAGGTATGCAGAAAAGGCTGTACTTCTTTAAAAAGTGCAACTCTTTGTGCCTTAGTTTGGGGGGCATATATTGAAATGAGGTGAATCCTTTCATTTGAGTAGCTGATGTCCAACATTAAAGCCCTACATGGGTGAATACCTAATAGCCTGGAAACCTGTAGTTTTGGATTAGAAAACAAAATGCCAATACCATTGCAGGTGGTCTCATCTGTGGACCAAAATGAAGGACCTTGTGTCCATGCATGACAGACCTTGCACAGATCAGCATGTTTTAAGTCTAGTGTCTTGTAGGCATAGTATGTCCCCACTAAGGTTTGACAAGGATTGCATGGTGCCTATCCATTTCCTGTCACCCTTAATGCTGTTTATATTAATGGTGAGTATAGTTAAAGAATGCATATATGTAGGATAGAAGAGGGTATGATTGCCTAAGGGGTACTAAACTGCTTTCTTTGTCTAGTGTGCTTTGCAATAGAGTCATCTCCTGTACCTTCATCAGTGTCAGTAATTGTGGAAGCAATAGAAGAGGTGTCAGACTCTTCATCAGAGACCCTGAGTTGAGAATCTGGGTTCAGGGCCGCTGTTTCCTGAGGCCCAGGAACTAGAATTCTCATGTCTCACTTTAGTAGGGAAAGCCAGGTTTTTAGGGGTCAGTGTTTTCCTCCTTCATGACCTTTTCGTCTGTATTACTTTAGTGTAGGTGCTTTCTGTGTTCGGTGGAGTGGGAGGGGGCATCACTATAGTTGAAGAATCCATCAAGTCTCCAGGTGTCATCTGTTCTAGTTCCTGACCATCAAGTTCTACCTCTGCCTCATGAGAAAAGTCAGCTGGTGGAGGAATGATATTATTACCTGAAGTGTCACCATTAGCAAAGGGTATCACAGGGGGAATATTCAAAATGGGGTCATTGTTAGGGCTCACGTATCTCGGTCTGATGCTGCTTAGTAGTTTGCCTTGTTTGTTCCAATTGGGCACAATTGATTAAGCCTTCATGTGAAGGGCAATCATCCCTGTTGTGGAAAGCCCAGGAACAACTGCCATAAGCACGGCCAGTTTGTTCACAAACATTATATTTAAAAAGATTAAGGCAGTTAGAAGAAACATGGCCATATTCAAAACAATGACTACATCTAGACATGTCACAGGCAGCACTAAGGTGTGATCTAGAACCACATTTATAACAAGATCTGGGCTGTCCAGCATAGAATAGGAATCCCCTGTCTCTGCCCAAGAAAAACAACAAATTAGGGAGGTGAACTGGGCCATTGTTAGAGGAAAAGAGCTTCACCTTAATCTTCCATCCCCCATTCCAGATTTGTTCACTAGTCATGATAGGGTTAGGCCTGTCAAGTACTATGCAGCATTGTTTTAACCAAAATAAAATATCCTTGACATTCACTCCCTCATTCTTAATTGTAACTGTGATAAATTTCACTGACAGTTTAGTGAGGGGTACTGCCAAAAAGGGAGTCCAAACATAATTATTTTTAAGGGTTTGATACTGTGCCCAGAATCTACCTTGATGTGCTACACTTTTAAAGCTAACATCAAAATTAGCATTACCAATATGAATCAGAGCAAAGATATCTGTGGAGAGAAAATGCAATTATTTATTTTAACAATTCTTTAACAATATAAAGTTTGTCGGGGGGGTTCAAGGCCCCTTTTATAAATAAGTCTCACAGCATTTTTTCTTGGAGGTGGCTCCCCATTATTTTAAAAATAAATCAGCAAGTCAAAAGAATGGATCCAGCCATGCTTTCCGTCTAGTGTTTCATAGAGCAGTTTTGGTGGGGCCCAAACGTAAAGAAACATCAGCTGATGCAGAAATTATAGGTGTTGTCACTAGCTGAGGAGGCATCTCAAGTCGCGAGGTGCTAGGACAGTCATGAGATAAGGTAGTAGTGTGTGTTTACATAGTCACAGAGCCGGAGCAATTTGTGCTTGTACTGGGTTCACTTGGGGTTATATTATTATATCTTTGAACTGTGTCTTCCACAGGATCTGGGATCCAGCTGCCGTCAGAGGTCAGCTCCCAGCCAACATCCTGTAAAGCTTTCTGCGGCATCCAGTTAGCAACTGGAAAGTCTCTGTCCTGTTCTGCAGTACTCCGCACTGATTCAGTCATTTGTTTAGAGCGCCAAGCTAAACACTTGGAGTCTTTTTCTTCAATGATTGATTGTTTTGACTGTCCGGTAGTATGCTGCTGATTGGTCTTTTTGGTTTGCTTTTGTTTTGTCTCAGTCATGCAGGAAGGAATAGAAACAGGCCACTGTAGGCCAAGGTGCTTTCATGACTGTCTTGTAGGAGCGGGATGAGGCAGCGAGTCCGGTGAATCAGGAGGCGCACTCGGTTGTGGGCACAAAATGGAAGGGTTATTTAAACTGCCAGCCAAATCATGCATCTCTTCTTCAGAAGCTGAATTTAAATGCACTGGTACCAGGCTGTGTATTTAATTGTGAGAAAGCTTCTGCAGTAAGTTTCACAGGACATTTAGAAATCATGACAGCTTCAATATCAAGTTTCAAAGGTACAGAACAAAATTGTTCATTCTGTTGGTCAGCTGCTAACTGATGTTCCATTTTATCTGAGACGTTTGTTAAAGGCACAGAAGGTAATTTTATTGAAGTATGTAAGACAGTATAGTGTTCAGAAGTATCAGCAGTACATGGAAGTTGAATAACCAAGTTTTGAAGGAACTGGAAAAGGTTGAATATATAGCATCCCAAATACAGCAGTTTATGGTTCTAAATAATAATTCTACAGGACGACCCAATATAGAATGGGGGGCTCTTAAAGCTTTTTTGAGGGAGATTATAATTGGCATAATGTCAAAAAGGAAAAAAGAAAGGGAAAATAAGGTTTCCTGTCTTTTGTCCCAAATTCGGCATATGGAATCCTGTCTTTCCCCAGCCTCCTCGGAGACTTTTAAGCAAGACTTAGTTAAACTGAAGGATGCTTATCTCAACCAGTTAAGGCAACAAGCTGAGCTATCGATTTTAGAAATGAATGCTGTGTATACTGATCAAGGGGAAAAGGCTGGTTGGATGTTAGTGATGCATGTCAAACAACAGGAGTCTGCCAGATTTATTGTGGCAGTTCGTTCTTCTGAAGGCGACTCCCTCAAAACTTCATCTTCAGAGATAGCAGAAGAATTTACCAGTTATTTCTGGGAACTATATGGTCCCATGGCAAATCCCCATTCGGAGGAGGAATTGCAAGAATACTTGAGGGATTTACAACTACCCTCTCTCACTAAATCTCAACAAGCTATAATGGTATCTGCCATCTCTGAAGATGAGATAGAAAAGGTAATTAAATCTCTTCCGTCCTATAAAACTCCCGGCCCTGATGGGTTTTCTTCCAACTTTTACAAAGTTTTTTCCAAACAATTGACTCCCATTTTGTTACCACTTTTTCAATTCCTTCTTTCTGGCCAGGCATCTGATCCCTCCCTTTTTGAAGCCCTGATTGTTTTATTGCCCAAGCCAGATAAACTGCATGACCTGGTCTCAAGCTATAGACCGATTTCCCTTCTCAATCATGATATTAAAATTTTTGCCAAATTACTGGCTGATCATATGAATGTAGTTCTTCTTTCTCTAATAGGGGAGAAGCAGGTAGGTTTTATGAAAGGATGATCATCGGTCGACCACCCGCGAACCCTGGCCCATGCCTTCTCGGTCTCCAGGGATGCTGCTCTCCCAATGGCCCTGGTCTCCCTGGATGCCAAGAAGGCTTTTGACAGGGTCCACTGGAATTATTTATTTGCAGCAGTGGAGGCATTTGGTTTTCCCAGGAAATTTCGGAACTGGGTTCACTCGCTATACCTACTACCCTCAGCTAGAATTTCCTGTAATGGGGTAACTTCAACTATGATTAAATTGCATGTGGGAAACAGACAAGGGTGTTCCTTATCCCCACTGCTTTTTAATATATATTTAGAACCCCTTATTCGGAGGTTAATAAGAGCCCAGGACATCTCTGATATTTCCCTGAGTGGACATGTAGTTAAAGTGGCAGCATACGCAGATGACCTCCTGTTGCAAATAACACACCCAGTTACATCTATCCCCTTTATTCTTAAAATAATAGATGGTTTTAGCAAGGTTTCTAATTATGAAATTAATATAGGAAAAACTGTGGGTTTTCCTCTTAATCACAGGGTCTATAGATGAGAAATTATCACTTTCAGGCTTGCGTGGAAGTCCAATTTCATTAAATACCTTGGACTTATCCTGGCACAGAATATAGCTAGGCTTAGACAGTTAAATTTAGATTCCTTGGTCCATAATATAGACGAAGATCTTCACAGGTGGACCCTACTTCCTCTTTCTCTATGGGGCAGGATTAATTTAATTAAAATGAATATTTTCCCCCTCCTTTTCTACCCCCTTAATTTGTTGAATATTGGGCTTCCACTGTCTTGGTTCAAAAAAGTGCATAGTATGATTTCCAACTTTATATGGGGGTACAAAAAGTCAAGAATGCCATTCCACAAATTAGCTGCACCTAAAGTAAAAGGAGGATTAAGGCTTCCACATATTGGGCTGTACTATAGGGCCAGCCAGGCCAATAAATATCTCAGGTGGCTGACTGCAGAGCAGCTATTAGCCCAATCCTTACATACCTCAACTTGACTAACAGTGGAACTAGCCATTATAAAAAACATGGATACCTTCCTAGTGTGATGTTAAATACCAAATTAGGATCCCTTCCTGTATCTTTACATAACTCTCCCGTTGCAGTATCAATCAAGGCTCACACTCAGTTGTGAACATTTTTGAAATATGAGAATATTAAGGATTTATCTCAACCCATAAGAAGTAACCCTAATTTTCAACTAGATAATAAGCCCTTATCATTCAGTTGGCTTCCTCAGATAGAAGATTGTTAGCTTGAAGATTTTACCACACCTGATAGACAATGGTGTTCTTCAGCTGGAATTATGCACAAGTTTATGATACCCAGTATAAACATTTTTAAGATTTTCCAGCTTCGTCATCTTTTGTTAAAGGTAATGGGATCAGTCCCACCTCTGGACACTCGCATTCATTTTCAGGCTACCTTTTTTTTTGCATTATGTGTTTATCCCCCTCCTGCGCATCACTGACCCCCACTCCTTCAGGCTCTACAAGTTCTGTCCCCACTGACCTTGCCCAGTTCTCTCAGGTCGGTAGCCGACCCCTAGGATATCCCGGTGTATCCCTATCACCGGGCGGTCCCCCTCTTCTAAGGGGGAAGGGCACTGGGGGGAGGAAGGGAAGGACCCCAGCAAACACTTCCATTAGGTCCCAGGGATGCTGCTGAGGAACAGGAGGCCCTGGCCAGGCACTGGGGGCAGTCCGGGAATGGAGAGCTGTCATCTTGGTGGGCAGCGAGACGATTTTCCGCTTTTTCCTGTGGGGAGTGACGTCTGACGTCAAGGCGTACGCCGACGTCTGCCACCGCCCCCTAGTACACCCTGCCCCGCCTGTAAGCTGTACTCCCAGCCTCCGCCAGGAGTCAGCCTAAGAAGGTATGCAACAGAGCTGTCCCCAGACGCTCTATTCTCCTCCCCAGCCGGCCCTCCGGCAACCTGGAGTCCGCTCTCAACTCAAATGCCTGCCGCCGCAAGCGGAAATTCAACCACTGCGCCCGACAGGCTGGCTGTTTCAGGCTACCTTAAGGAGCTGGCCAGCTTCTCATGTGGTGTTTAAGATATATAGTGCCTTATTCACGTGGGCATACCCTGATAACTTTGCCCCTATTGCCTATTGATCATTACTTTTTCCAGTTAGGGAGCTGGATTGGTCTCTTCTGTGGCAAAACTGTCATAAATTTTAGTTACAGGATAGACTTAGGCTAATGCAATTTAAAATTGTGCACAATATTTACTATTCCCCACAGAAGTTGGCCAGGTTAGGCGTTGTCTCCTCTCCTCTCTGTACAAGATGCAAATTGCAGCCTGGGGACCTCCTTCATACCTTCTGGAGTTGCCCCAAAGTCATTCCACTTTAGGCCACTATTAAGCAAAGGGTTGATCCACTTTTAGGGCTTTCTGATCTGTTCACACCTGAAATATGCCTTTTTGGGGATTTCTCCTGTATTTCAGTGGTGTGCAGGAAATATCATATGGCATTAATTTCATTGTCTGATAAAAAAGTGGTCCTTAGGCATAGATACATAGATACATAGACAGTGTCGGCAGATAAGGGCCTATGGCCCACCCAGTCTGCCCATTTGAGCTTGTAAGTTCAGTTTGTTTTCCTAGAAGTCTGTTGCCCCTTACCCCTGACCTCCAGAATTCCTTTATGTCTATCCTATGCATTCTTAAATCCCGTGATTGTTTCAGCCCCCACCACTTCCTCTGGCAGGGTGTTCCACTTGTCCACCACCCGTTAAACACTGGAAAGATTCTGACAATTTGACCTATGTTGGGTGGCTCCAGGAGCTCCTCGCTAACCTTAGAATGGAGAGGACAATTGCAAGCCTCCACAACAAAATTAAGAAGTTTAACAGATATATGGGGCCCTTTACAATCCCTGTACTCTTTACAAGTTTGAGATATGTTATTATTATTATATCATATGGTGTAATCTAGCTGTTATAATGCTGTGCTGGGATTTGGGAGGGTTATGAGGGTGGAGGGAGGAAGGGAGGATAGGGAGAGAATGAATCATCACAATATTTGAAGCTGTTTTGTTTATATCATGCCAGGTGTGTTGTGGATTTTTCTCTATATTGAAAACCTCAATAAAAGTTGAATGGAAAAAAAAGAAGTATCAGCAGTACTAACATACTAGCATACTAAAATGCCAGCAGAATAGGCCTAACGGTCTTTCGTGTCTGCTCGTTTGGTCAGCCCCCACCCTGGGTGCTGACCTTGCTGTCCCCCTCGCCTTCTCTGGTTTCTCCCTTCCCAGTTCCGGATATTCATGCTGCATTGGATTTTGCTTCCAGAACCCTTCCCCTGTACCTGTCCCACCCCCTCTTGAACCCCTCCACTGTCTCTGCCTCCACCAGCCCCCTAGGCAGTGCATTCCATGGCTCCACCACCCTCTCAGTGAAGTAGCACCTCCTCCTTTCTCCCCTGAATCTTCCCCCCTCCAGCTTCCACCCATGCCCTCTAGTGGCCCCTCTCCTTCCTTTGAAGCACCCTGACTGTTCCTCCCTATTTACCCTCTTCATGTACCTGAAGACCTCTATCATGTCCCCCGGTCCCTTCTCTCATCCAATTGTACATATTTAGCTCTTCGAGCCTCTCCTCATAGGTTCTGTCCCCAAGCCCGAAATCATTTTGGTTGCCCTCCTCTGGACCCTCTCCAGGAGGTTAATGTCCCTCTTTAGGTGTGGCCTCCAAACGCAATGCAGTACTCAGGCACGGCCTCACCAAGCAGTTATACAGAGGGAGTATCACTTCCCTCCTTCTGGAGGTGATCCCTCTAGCGATGCATCCCAGCATCCTGTTGGCCTTGGCTGCTGCCCTCCTACAAGTCTCAGAGTTGTGAGACTTGTAGCATTCCCCCCAGGGTGTACACTTGGCCTGGGTTTCTGGCCCCCAGGTGGAGTACCTTGCATTTCCCTTCATTGAACCTCAGCTTCCACTTTCTAGACCATCTTTCCAGAGCCTCCAGGTCCCCATGTAGGGCCGCCTTCCCCTCCTCCCCATCCACCACACCCACAGTTTCGAGTCATCTGCAAAGAAACTCATCTCACTCCTGATTCCTGTCCTTATGTCAGATACATAGGCGTTGAACAGAAGGGGCCCAAGGACTGATCCCTGTGGGACCCCACTAATGACCCTCCTTGGGGATGAGACTATCCCACTAACTACGACCCTCTGGTCCGGCCCTGAGCCAATTGCTTATCCATCTGATCATCTGGTTCCCCACCCCTTTCTCCCCAGCTTATCCAACAGGCCCATGTGAGGAACAGAGTCAAATGCCTTGTTGAAGTCTAGAAAGAGGACATCAACTGGTCTACCCAGGTCCAAGGCACTTGTCACCCAGTCATAGAACTCCACCAGGTTTGTCTGACACGATTTCCGGGATGAATCCATGCTGTCTATCGTCCAGGCACCCTGACTTATCCAGGTCCCCCAGCCTCCTTGACAATGCCTCCATCACCTTGCCCACCACTGATGTCAGGCTGACAGGCCTGTAGTTCCCTGCCACCTCCTTGATCCCCTTGTGGATAGGCACTATATGCGCCACCTTCCAGTCTTGGGGCACCCACCCTGTCCTCAGAGAGATGGTGAAAAGCTCTGCCAGGGTTTCGCCAGGACATCTGCAAGTTCCTTCAGCACTCTGGGATGTAATTTATCCGCCCCGTGCTTTCTCCGTCTTAAGGGAGCTGAGGGCTTCCTCACTCTCTCTCTGCTGTGATTTCCACTTCCGTACCTCTCTCCCTGCTTAGCCCTCCCCCACCTGCCAGTGATGCCTCCCTCTCCCCAGACCTGCCGATTGGTAAGGGTCCCCCACTCAGTCTCTGTCTCCTCCCATGTATGATGCAGCACTCCCATTTTCCCTGGTGAAAACTGAGGTGAAGTACTCATTTAGTACCTCAGCCTGCTCCCCAGGTCTTGTGCCCATCTCTCCTGATTTAATCCTGCTAATCTGCCCTTCACTCTTCGTTTTTCCCCAATGTATCTAAGAACCCTTGTTCCCTCTCCTAATTTCCCTGGCCAGGTTCTGCTCTTCCTTGCCTTAGCCGCCTCACCACTCTAGTGGCCCTTCTAGCCATCACCTTGCACTCCCTCGATCCTTTCACCCTTGAGCACTTGAATTGCTTATAGGCTGTTTTTTTCCCACACCACCTCCTGGACCTCCTGGTCCACCAACAGGGTTTTGGGCCCCACCGCATTTTGCCTTACTCTTGCACAGGTGCTGGTAGCATCTTGCACCCTCTCCTGATGATTTTCCACCTACTATCAGCGTCCATGTCTGACCCAATCCCATCCAAATGCTCCTTAAGGATCCTTCCCATTTCCTTAATCCACCCCTGAAGTCGGTTACTTCCGCCTTTGTGCAGCCTTCTACCCCTCCTAGGTCCAGGCAGAACCAGACCGTGGCATGGTCACTCCCGCCAATGGGTCCCTTACCTCCAAGCCCCCAATCTGGACTGTCTGCCAGGACCAATCCAGTACCCAGGTTTCCCTGGTCGGTTCCCTCACCTGCTGAGTTAGGAACGCATCTTGAAAGACATCCAACAACCTCTGTTCCTGGTCACAGAGGATGTCATAGTCTCCCAGTCTGTTTCTGGCATGTTTAAGTCCCCAACACCACCACCTTTCTCTGCCCAGTCTGCAGTGTCTCCTACAACATCTGCCACCAGACTGTCCTCAGCTCCTCTGCCAGGCAGGGGTCTACACCCTCCTATTTTTACTCTTGCCCCCTTGTTATCAGGGTGACCCAATTGCCTCCACGGTTCCCCTCGCCTCCTCTACTCCCCCTATGCCAATGCAGTTTTTGACTATCATTGCTACCCCTCCTCCCCTTCCCTCCCCCCTGTCCTTCCTGAACATAGTGTAACCCTCCAGGTTCAGGTCCCAGTCATGTCTTGCAGTGGCCCAAGTCTCAGTGACCGCTGCCACATCCACTGCTCCCTCAGTTAGCATCGCCTGGAGCTCAGGCATTTTATTGCCCAAGCTCCTGGCATTTAGCAGGACTACCTTCTACCCTTTCCCTACAGTTCCATTTCCCCTGCTCGTGTTCCCATGGGGATTCTGTTTTCCCCTGGTCTGCACTTTCCAGTCGGCCTTTCCTGCAATCCTCCTGGTTCCCAGGGGTGGAGACAGAGTCCCTCCTTTATCGGCACCCCCTTGACAGCCTTTTCTCCCATCCCACCCCCCTTCACAAGTTTAAACCCCACTTTTCACCAATGAACCCCTCTATTTTCAACTTAAGGATTCCCTTCCCCTCCAAATTGAGATGTAGTCTATCTCTAGCATACAGCTCCTTATCCTCCCAGGTCTCCCCCCAAACCTTGTACCTTGATTAACAGGATGTTTAGAAGTCACTTAATTGACAGGTACATCAGCTGTAGTAGCCACAACCTCCATATTACCAATTTCAGTCTGCAATTCTATTTTGTCCTGTAATTCCATTAGGACCACTGCATTTTCTACTGCCTCTTGGGTTGACAGCACAGCATGGGAGGCAAACCCTCCTGTCTCTGTAGCAGCCTTCCATCCTCCAACCTTCTCTTCAGCGGCCATCTTGGAAGATGGATCAGAGGTTCCCCCTACAGGAGAGTAGGGAATTTCCCCAGTGTCATGGCCAAATTTCCCCAATTCATTAAAACACCACCAACAGCTTAATCTGACTCATTATGCCAGTTTGCATCTGTATCTCCCCCATTCCCACCAACAAGATGAGGCTGAAAATAGGCAGAATTGCTCAGTCCTCCTTTCCCGGTAAACAAAAAGTGTGTAAACAAATACATTTTACATAACAGTTCAGTTGCTTCTAGTTACTATATAAGGGGAAACCTACCAATACTATATATTTTTATTTTTTCTTGTTTTATAAACCTGCCTTGAAGCTACAGTGTTGAATCATGCATCACGCAGGTCGAGATCATTTTACTTTGCCTCAACTGTTTTTTGTAAAGTAATCATTTGCTTTGCTCAGTAAAGTGTTTTGCATCTGAGGATCAGGACCTCCTATGTATAGGAGGATAAGCCAAGTCCCTGCACAATTTTAACCACTGCGTATAATTAACCATCATCCAAACTGAGAACTAAGGCTTATCGTACACACTCAACCTTCTCTAATGCTGCCAATATGTCTATTGAGCACCTTGTGAATCCACTAATGATACAGAAGTCCTTCAGTCTAATGCATTTTGCTTTTCTTCTGACAACTGTTTTTCCTCTGATGTACCGTTATGAGATGGGTTTTACATGCTCAAAGATTTGTTGATCCATTATGCTTAACTTCATGTGACAGTAATTAGTAACAGAATATGATGACTGATTCTGAGGTGTATACCCCTATTACCTCAAATTACAGTTGCATTTACTTAACATTTGCAAGGAAGTGTGGTGATTGAGTCAGCTCATGTAACTCACAGATAACCCATGCACTATTTTGCTGTCAGCTACTATATTAGAAATCATGTAATTCTCAGTTTTGTTGTCAGAACTATGAATTACAGCATTTTTAGGCATGAAAAAGTGCCTGTTGTCATATGTACTCTTCTGCAGTACAGTCAAGTTTTTGGACAAATTTTGTATGAGCGATTTGACATGCTTAAGTGATATGCCATGCATCAGGACAGACAGAAAGCTGTCTACCTGATGTATGGCATATCACTCACTGATATGGACAACTTTTCTGTAATTTTGGCATTGGGGAAATTAAGTCTGGAGAAAAGATCAGCACCCTGGAAGCAGAAGCCCACCAAGGGAATGATTACCCAGTGCTGGAATTTACAGGGATGCCAAGTCCACCCCTGCTCTGCAAGTCATCCCTTTCCAAGCAGCATGTGCCTTGGGACCCATGCATAACTCCATGTCAGGAGCTGTGAGTCTGTTCCCCACACCAAAAACATTTGAGCTCCTGAAAGCAATGTCAAGCCTGTCCAAAGCTGACACTCTGACCCCTCCATCTTGCCCTCTGAAAGCCGCACTTCTGACTCCCAGGTCCATCATAGCATGGCATAATTAATTTGCATTGGGACCTGGTGCAGGTCCAATTCAGCTTTGTCCATCTGTTGCCTGAGGCTCAGCCTACTGCTTTCCTCTATTGTCTGCTCCATCCACCCACCTGCTGATAGCATTTTCTGCCCTACCCTGTCTCCAATGCCAAGACATTTGATTCAAAAAACTCAAGTGCCATTGCCCGCCAAGCCCAGTGCCAAGCCCAGTCTGCTGCACAGCCCAATATCAGCGATTCCCCTCCAGCCATTTTGCCAGCCACATTAATCTCTGACTCACCATTGCCTGCTGCTCCAGTTCTCAGTCCCAACTCAGTTGACTATCCAGAGAAGAGCATGAATGATAATGAAGATACCATGCGCTTCTGCTTTTGCCTGACCCTGAGCCCCTAACTGCATGCTAGTGTTCCTGTTGCCTACAATCCCAACCACCCCTCAGCATGCCATAACTAAATCCATCCACTGCCACCATCTTCCCTGGACTGGGCCATTCAGCTAAAGAAGAAAGCTAACCATTTTAGCTTTGAGGACAAAGTGAGTCCTCAAAGTCCTGACTCCCTTCCCTCTGTCTCTGCCAGTTCTTTTAAGGACTTTTGTAAGGATAATTCATTGGGCCTTTTGCTGGCTACTAGTACTGCTTCATCTCTCTCTGCTTTCAGGAAGCCAGATCCATCACTACTGCTCTTGGTTCTTTTTGTTAATTCAGAAATGATTTATTATGAAAACAATTATTTTACATGTCCAGAATTATTTGGGAAGGGGTGAGAGATTTTATTTATTTATGCTTATGTATGAGGTAACTAGATGGTTGGTTGGGGTGGTCAATGACCAATGATCATGTCCTCATGCTGCATTATCTCTGCATGAGGTTAGGAGCCCTACTGTCAGCTGCAGTTGTATTTGAGGTGAGCAAAGACACCTGCTCTAGGACACTACAAAGCTCTTCAGTGCAGTGTGGAATGGAAGTACTGACCCAAATGTTATTGGCAGTTACATTTTCCTAACTCATGTAAAAATGTTGTGATCATTTTATTTATTTATTTATTTCAAATTCGGATTAATACCTTTGAGCCGGGGGCTCATTTACAAAGTCTCCAAGTCAACAAGGAATGCAAGACATTTACAGGTGATGAAACATTGCAGAACAGAAATACATCAGCTAACAAGTGGTATTAGTGTGCAGTTACAACATTAAGTAGGGTACAAGAAGTAAAGAGAAATAGGACCACACTTCCAGAGAAACATATTAATGCAGCACTAATTAAGTGCAGTACAGTGTTTAATAATCATGTTACAGTTCAGGCGGGGTGCTCCCAGTCTGCAGAAATGCATGTTTTAACAGCCAAGGTGAGGCTTTGTCAAGGGGAGGTAGTAGGTAGTGGGAGGTGGGAGGGGGAAGTGGGCAGTTGTGGAACAGGAGGGTGGGAGTGAGAGAGGGTAGTGTTTGATGGGTGTGAGAACCGCTGTCAGAGGCCATGGGTTAACAGAAACACTGGCAGTCAGATTTTCTGGCAAGAAGAGATCGAAGCCCATTTTTAAAGAAGCCAAGTCTGGGGGAGTTGGCAAGGTCTGCAGGCAGATCATTGAACCACTTAGGTCCGCAATAGGAGAGGGATCTTTGGCCAAGTGTGGTTCGTTTGAAGGGAACAGTTAGAACAGTCCTGGAGGTACTCCCTGTGCATTTAGATGGTTGTGCAGGCTCAAAGAGGGCTGAAGTAGCCCTAGGCATGGACTCCATCAGGGACTTTTTCGCAAGGAGGCAGGCCTGGTATTGGAGTCTGTGGTGGAGTGGGAGCCAGCCAGTTTCCTTGTACAGGTCACAAGACTGAGTCATTTTGTATACTCCCAGGACCAGGCGGCAGGCCTTGTTGAAGATGGCTTTGACCATTTTAAGCACTGTGTCTGTGCCTGCCCCATATATGACAAGACCATAATCCACAGATGAGAGAACTGAACTGCACGTAACAAGTTTCAGGGCAGCCAGTGTCATTGAGGTGCAGTGCCTGTACAGGATGCCAAGCTTCATGTTGGTGGACTTTACCAGTTGCTCAGCATGGGCAGTGAAGGTGAGGGTGTCATCAAGGTGAATCCCTAAGTACTTGAATGTATTGACTTGGTCTAGTACTTCTCCTTCGCTACTAAGTATATGCAGTGAGGACCCTCGAATCTTGCTCTGTGGGGTGCTGAAGAGCATGCTCTTTGTCTTTTTCTAGTTGAATAGCAGTTTATTTTGGGTGAACCAGGATTCCAATGCATGAAAATTGTGCTGAAGTTCAGAGCTAATTGATCACAGGTCTTCCCCTGAGATGGAGATAACAGCATCGTCTGCATAGAGTATGGAGAGTGCAGGACAGGTACAAGGCATGTCATTTATGAAGAGGCTGAATAAGAGAGAACTGAGGATAGAACCTTGTGGGACCCCTAGGTTTACTTCCCTGGGCTCAGAGATTATATTGCCAACCCTGACCGGTTGAGATCTATAGGTTAGGTAACTATGGAACCAGGCCACAGACTCCATTGACAATCCTGTAGAGAGGAGTTATTTCAGTAGAATGGCCCTGCTCTTGGATGTGGCTGCAGCAAAGGTGCTCCAGTTAACATCTGGCATATTCAGGTCCCCCATCAGCAATATCTCACCTTTCTCTGACATCCCAAGGATGCCTTCTATCATTTCCTTGTCCATTTCCTCCCCCTGAGATGGGGGTCTGTATACAGCCTCTGTGCAGATTGTGGAGTCATTTCCAGTCTCCAGGGTGACCCACAGTGCCTCCTCTCCTCCCTGTTTACCCTTTAGTTCTGTTGCTTTGATCCCTTCCCTTACATAGAGAGCTACTTCTCCTCCTCCTCTTCTTCCCTCACTGTCTCTCCTGTAGATTGTGTACCTTGGTATGTTGACATCCCAGTCCTGGTTCTCTGTGTACCATGTTTCTGTGACTGTCACGATATCCAGGCATCCCTCTTCCATCAAGGCCACCATTTCGGGGATCTTTTTACCTAGACTACGGGCATTGGTACTCATTATCCTCCATTTTTTCTGGCTTTATTTCTTTTTGCCCCATCCCTGTCCTTACTGCCTTTGTCTTTTTCTCCATTTACTCCTGCCCTTATCTCTATCGACTGCTCTATCTTGGTGTTTACCTCACTAACTACCCTGACTTTTGGGAGAGCTAGGATTTCCCTTCTCCT
Source organism: Neoceratodus forsteri (assembly GCA_016271365.2). NCBI lineage: Eukaryota > Metazoa > Chordata > Ceratodontiformes > Ceratodontidae > Neoceratodus > Neoceratodus forsteri. Next base: position 54,502,220 of record CM057451.1, on the reverse strand, counting down.
TTTCAGTGCCCCCTCCCCTTGACTAGTTTAAATGCTTGCCAATGAAGCATTTAAACCTATCACCTAGGGTCCTGGTTTCCCTCCAAGATATATGCAGACCATCACGCTTGTATTTATTTATTTATTTATTTAAACATCAGTTTAAAAACCTTTGAGCCAGGAGCTTATTTACAAAGGTACCTCATCACATAGAGGACAACAGACAGCAGCACAAGAGACAACAGATATTAGAGAAGCAAGATAGTTACCATTCAGGGTTACAGTAGGCTCCAATACATATGATAGCAACTTGTCAAAGAATGTAAAGAATTAGGGTTGGGAGGGTGAAAGTAGGGAGAGATAGGGAGGTAGGAGGAGAAGGACTGGGGAGGAGTGGAAGGGGGAAAGGCCAGGGAGGGAAAAGAGGGGGGAGGTTAGTAGAACGGGGGGGGTGCAGCTAGGTGAGCATTGTCAAAGGTTTTTTTTTTGTATTTTAGTGGCAGTTGCATTTGCGTGAGATAAGCAGATGGTTTCTGAGCCTGTGTTTAAAGCTTGCTAAAGTGGGGGAGTCTGAGATACCAGCAGGAAGGGAGTTATACCAGGAGGGTGCTCGGTAGGGGAACACCCTTTGTCCTTGTGAAGTCCTGGCTCTTGGTATGACTAGGGTTGTTTTGGATGAGCTGCGAGTGTTCAGAGTCGGCATAGTTTGGAGGATGGAGTCGGATAGGCCAGTGGGAGATAGGCCATGAAGGGCTTTAAAGGTGAGCTGGCAGGTCTGATACATGAGCCGCTCATCCAGGCTGAGTAGGGTTGCCAAGGTGTACAGCAGACATGTGTGTGTAAGTCTGGGTGACCTGGTGATAAGTCTGCAGGCCTTGTTAAGTGTAAGGCAAACCTTGCTGAGGGCTGTCTGATCAGCTGATCCATAGACTGGAAGGCCATAGTCGATGAGAGATATGACAGAAGAGGTGATGGCCAGGCGGAGGGTATCCGGAGGGAGGCATTTCTTGTCCCGGTAGAGAATGCTCAGCCGCAAGTTGGCAGCAGAGTTCAGGGCAGATATATGTCCATGAAATGAAAGGGCAGGGTCAAAGATTATTCCAAGATATTTATACACAGGTTCAATGGGGATATTGAGGGTGGAGTAGACAGTGAGGGGAAATTTGCTGTACTTATTTTGGGGGTGGGAGAAGAGCATTGTTTTTGTTTTCTTTAGGTTGATAACGAGTCGGTGCTCAGTGAACCAGGTCTCAGCAGAGTCAAAAGTTATTTGGAGAGAGTTCTGAAGCGACAAGGGGTTACTATGAGAGGCAATGAGAACAGCATCATCAGCATAGAGTAGGATCTTACCCGCACAACTGCCGGGTAGTGAGTTGAGGAAGAGGGAGAAGAGTAGGGGTCCAGAATAGAGCCCTGGGAGATAGGCTTGCATCCCTCCAGGTGAAGCCCCAGTCCCCATTGAAGCCAAATCCTTGAGCTCTACATCAGTTTTTCAACCATTGAATCCATTGGTGCAGAGTACCCTAGCCTCATCCATGCCATATACAGGTAGCACTTCCAAGAAAGTAACCATGTCCACTACTTGTCTAAGGCCCCTCCCCAACTCCACAAACTCCTATTGCACTGCTCTGATCCCATTCTTAGCCAGGTCATTCATTCCTTGGTGGATAATTACATCCAGCTCACTCCCCCTTGCCGTTGCTCCCACAATTCTGAGGATTCATTTTCTGTCCCTCCAAGCCATGGTGCCGGGCAGACACCTTACCTCCCTTTCCCTTCCATCCCCCAGTTCTACCTCCCTAACAATCAAGTCCCCCACCAGCAGTTGTTTCCTTCCCCTGTGGGGTCCCGTGCCACCCTCCTGTGGGTCTCCATTGTGGAGGTTCCCAGCATCCTCTTTGGTCTCCACTGTGGGTGCCTCCATAGAGGAACCATGCTCCACCAGAGTGGCAAATGAATTGTGGAGAGGCACAACTGGAGGGATGTGCCTCTGTTCCACTACCCTCACCCTCCCTGAGCCCACCATGGTCCAACCACTCCTTTTTCTTGGCAACCTCTGAGGTAGTGGCAGTGGCCTGGGTGGTCCCTGGGTGGGGAAGCAGGTTTTCTGAATCATTGCCAGGTCAGCATGGATATGAGCAACCTCCTCCCTCAGATCAGAGAGGTGCCTGCAAATAGGGCAACAACGCAGTCTCCAGAATGTTTCCTGGAAGACTGCTGCTCCACAGGCAGTGCATTGCACAACTCCCCACATGTCTGTGTCCCTTCCTGTTACAGATGCTTTTCTTTTTTTTTTCTTGTTTTAGTGTGTGCAAGCTTGTGAGTGTCTCTACCCCCTATTCGGTGTGCTGTGGTTCTAAGGATATGAACAAGTGTACGTTGTTAGCAGTTTTGGGGAAGTGATGTCAGAACCCCTGCTATAAATGAAGTTATGTGCTTGAAGGGAGGTTAGAGGAAATAAACCTATGCATCCAGAAACAATCAACTACAACTCTGACCCTCCACCCCAGGGAGTGCCTTCCTTCCTTCCTTTCAGACACCTATTTCACAGAGGTTAAGTACCAGGTCTAGTCACAAATGACTGCAAATATCTCCCAGCTACAGTTCCTCCCTGGCAAATTAAAGTTAAAACTAAGATAAGTCAACCCCAAAAACAGAATCAGTGCTAGTTACTTACATAGGTCCAAAAAGTAATAATTCAGTTCAGTGTAGTCTAGAAAACAAGCTCCTTGATTTAAGGAATCTCTGGCTGCTTTCTCTCTCTCTCTGTGTCTCAGCAGGCAAGTCAACATGACATCAGTGGTGGGAAAGTTAATGGAATCACTGCTGAAGGATGAAATGTGCAATATCTTGAATCCAGTGGGTTACATGACCCAAGGCAGCATGGATTCATGGGAGCGAGGTCATGTCATATTAATCTGATAGATTTTTTTGACTGGGTGACCAAGTAACTAGATTAGGGTGAAGCTGTGGACATAGCCTACCTAGATTTCAGTGAGGCTTTCAACACTGCTCTATATAGGTGACTCCTGAGTAAGCTGGGTAGATTAGGGGTGGCCCCAAAGCTGGTTAACTGGTTAAGAAATTGGTTCGGGTATAGGCATCAAAGGTTGATGATAAATGGAGTTCATTCCGAGGAAGGGAAGGTGACCAGTGGGGTGCCACAGGGACCAGTGTTGTGACCCATCCTCTTTAATGTCTTTATAAGTAATATTGCAGAGAATCTGGAAGGGAAGGTTTGAATCTTTGTGGATGATGCCAATATCTGTAATAGTGTGGACACTCTGGGGCATGGAAAGGATGAGCAGTGAACTGAGGAAACTTTAGGAGTGGTCATGGTTATGGCAGCTGGGTTTCAAGGCAAAAAAGTGCAAAATAATGCACTTAGGGCACTAAAACCCAGGATAGAGAACAAAGTGAATTGGGTGGTACTGATGAGCACCAAACAGGAAAGAGACCTGGGAGTAATGATGTTGGATACTGGGCCTAAAGTTGACCAGACAGTTTGCCATGACAGTTGCAATGGCTAGTGGATGCTGGGGTGCATCAAGAGGGGTGTTACTAACAGAAAAAGGAAGGTGTATAGACTGCTGGTAAGACGCCACCAATAGTACTGTGTCCAGTTCTGGAGACCACATCTGTGGAAAGGCAGAGGGGAGGTGGTCCAGAGGACAGCAACTAAAATGGTGCATCAGAATCCCTAAAGCGAGAGACTTAAAGACCTTAATATGTACACATTGGAATAAAGGAGGGAGGGTGATTTGATACAGACATTTAAATACCTAAAGGGGGTGAATAAAGTACAAGTGAGAAGTACTTTTCAGACTAAAAAGGTGCTCAAGAACAAGGGGACATGAAATGAAGCTGGCCGGGGGTTAATTAAGGAAAGATGTAAGAAAATACTTCTCAGACAGGGTGATGGATTCTTGGAACCACCTTCCAGCAGAGGTGGTGGGGGCTGGGGCAAAACAGAGGTGGGATTCAAGAATGCATGGGATGGCACAAGGGAATATTAGGTGAAAGGAAGAAAGGGGGGGGGGATAATGGACTGGAGACAAAAGTACTGTAGAATCTGCAGTGATACTGTAGGCAGGAAAAATGGGCAGACTAGGCTGGCCAAGCAGTCCTTATCTGCAAGCAAATTCTGTGCTTCTCTTTCTATGTTTCTGCCCTTTTTCTGTTTCAAGGTTGTCTCCACCCCACCCCACCACACCACACCCACTGACCCCCAATGTTCAAAATCTGCTGCTCACTCTCCCCTCGCATGGCAGTGTTGGGAGTGATGACCTAGATCCAAGAATTCTATAGATTATTGCAAACTGTATAGCTTCACACCTCTCCAAGACTTTTAACCTTTCTCTAATCACCTCCCAATGCCATCTTTCTAGATGAGAGGGTGGGTTGTCTCAGTTTTGATAGGGGGTAGTTCTTTAAACATTGACAACCATCATCCCACCTCTGTCCTCTCCCTTCTAAGTAAACTGTCAGAAAAAGTTGTGTTTACTTAGCTTGAGGACTACATCACAAAATATAACATACTCACCACCAAGCAGCCTGGGTCCTAAACAAAGCATGAATTGGCCCAGCTCTAATTATGTAAACTGAGTATGTATCAAGGAAACAACTGAAAGAACTACTCTGACTGCATATAGTCTGTGCACCAGACAGGGGAAGGGGAAATTGTTTAACCAGGAAAGACGCACTCAGCCAGAGCTTGTTTCCATGTTTGACCTAGGAGCACAAGGAAGTTAAGTGACTTGCTCAGGGTCACACAGTTTGCAAGTGGGGGCTGATGGGATTCAAACCAAGGTCTCCAGGTTTGCAGCTCAGTGTCCTTAATCACTACACTATACTTCCTTCAGACACTATGGATCATGAAAAGCAAACATTTCTGGTACCAAAAGCAATGCTTTACTGACCACTGTATTGGGAAACACTCAAAGGCTGATCTGAGTGAAATAGTTTTTTTTTTATTGCACTACCAGTGGAAACCCTGACTTGAACAGTCCACCATTGTTTTTTTTCTAATAGTCAGTAAAAATGTTTTTGGAGAAAGACTTTTTTGCTTTTCCTCACCATGCATCGGTAACTATGGACAATGTTCTAGGTCCAAGGTAATCTTTGTTGCTGTAACAAAAGGATTTGACCTGGTCAACCATGACATCCTCCTCTCCAAACTGCAGTTGCATGATGACTTAGTTACCCCACTTCACAGGCTACAGAACTGTATGTCTGGTCACACAACAAGTTTGGCTGGGTAGTGCTCTGTCTAAACCTCTTCAAGTATCATTTGTGGTTCTTCAGGGGTTGATTCTGGGTCTGCTGTTGTCTTTCCTATTTATCAACTCCTTTCTCACAATCTGCTACGGTAGCAAAACACTATTGTATGCAGATGACCTAATAATCTACCTTATGTCTGTAACCCTTCCCAATACCTTCCACTCCCTCGGTAAAGATTTCCAGTCAGTACAGTGCTGGCTTATGAAGAACCAGCTCTTCTACTAACTCATTTTTTTGAACACCCTCAGTGTGTAATTTCAATTTAAACCCCTGAAGCTGTGCTCTCGAGCGTAAGGGATATCACACACCTTGGGTGTGTGAAAAACAACAACAACATGCAAAACTCAACTTTACATACATTATTCTTTATTTTCAAAGCAGGCCAAAGTATACTGGCTGGACCAGCACATCCAGACAACACATTCCTATGGGTTGCAATGGTGAAGCATCATCATCCTTAAAGAAAAAACCTTCTGTCTCCTAGTGGCAGCAAAGAATATCATGTAAGAGAGTTCATTATTTGTAGTTCCACTAATATGGTTGGAGCTGGTTGGGAAGAATGAACAGGATGACCTGGTACAAACCAGGGGTAAGAACATGAGGAAGGTAGCTAGGAGGATCCTAACTAAGGGTGATCCTATGATTAGAGGGGTGAAGGAGGTGATTGGAGTTGGGAGAAGGGGCAAGGTTAGTTAGATGCCTCCCAATTGCATCTGATATCTGGGACATTGATAGGACAGGAAGAATGGCAGAGAGAGGCTAGAGGGAACTTGGGGTGCTAGCACACTTTGGTACCAGTGATCTGGTGAACCAGCCTATTGAGACAGTGAAGCACAGCATATGAAGGCAGGAAGGCAGGGGTCCAAAAAAAGTTTAGAAAGGATGTCGGGGGCCGGGGGACTTACAGGGCTGGCAAGGAGCAAGAAAACCAAGAAACTAGGAAAGGAAGGGAAAGACAAAGGCAGAGGAGCTGACAAGCAGGGAAAGGGAATAGGCACAAGCTGGAAGGTAGTCTGCCTAAATGCAGTCCCCAGGTAGCAAAATTAGTGAGCTCCAGGTGATGATGAAGGATGTGGGATTAGACCTCATAGCCAACCAAAAAATATAGGCCCCGGGAATATTGACTGGGACCTAGCAGTACTAGATACACCATGCATAGGCAAGATGGGGGAAGGAAAAAGGAGGAGAGGTAGTCCTCCATGACAAGGAAGGCATACAGCTGATAGAGGATGGATTATTCAAAAGAGGGACTAGGGTGATGGCATCTGTGCAGGCAAAACTCACATCAGCAGGTAAGAAGCTGTGCATGGGGTGGTCTATAGACCACTGAGACATGGGGATGAAGATAGCTGGGAAATAAGGATAGTACTTGAGGAGGAGGCTGCAAAATTGGTGGTATCAGTGGTGAAGGATCTCAATCTATCAGACATAGTTTGGGACATTCCAGCAGCTAGGAACACTAGATGTCAGGCCCTGCTAGAAACATAGAAACAGAATTTGTCAGCATAAAAAGTACTGCTTGACCTACCCAGTTTGCCCAGGTGTTCCCTGCCTAATTTGCCTCTGTAGGCCCTATTTGGACTACAGCAACCTTCCTGTCTCCCTACCTGTTTTCCTACATATCCCTGCATCTATCCCATAAATGCTTGAATCCCCCCACTGTTTTAACTTCCACCTCTTCTGCTGTCAGTTTGTAGCAGGTGTTTACCACCCTTTCAGTGAAGAAATATTTCCTCACATCTCTCTTGAACTCCCTACCTACAGCTTCATCACATGCCCCCATGCCTGCTGCTCTTTCTCACTTGAAAGAGACTCCCCCTTGCACCCTGTTCACCCTTGTGAGGTACATTTTGGTCTCTGTCATGTGATCTCACTCTCTCCACTCTTCCAGGGATTTTATGTTGAGATCCTCAGTCTCCCCTCACAGGGCTTCTCTTGCAACCCCTGAACCATTTTAGTTAACCTCTTTGGACTGCCTCCACCCTGTCCATGTCCTTTCTGAGGTCCTGCCTCCAAAACTGGACACAGTACTCCAGGTGGGGTCTCACCAGTGAGTTATACAATGGCAACACCATCTCCCTCCTCCTGCTGAATATATCCCTCCCTATGTACCCAAGCATCCAACTAGCTCTACTCATTGGTTTGTCACACTGCTCAACCACCTTAAGGTCCTCAGATATAATAACCCCAATGTTACTTTATTATTTAGTGACTGTCAGCACCTCCCCCCATCCTATACTCAGTTCCTGAGTTCCTATGCCCTAGGTGCATGATTTTGCACTTTTTGGCATTGAATCCCAACTGCCATGCTTTTGGCCACTCATTGAGTTTCCCAGGATCTCTGATTATTCTCTTCTCCCCCTCCTGAGTGTTCACCCTATTGCAGATTTTGGTATCATCTGCAAGAAGGCATACCTTCCCTTCCAGTTCTTCTGCAATGGCCCCTATGAAGACACTGAAGAGGACCAATCCCAGTAGCAAGCCCTGTGGTACCCCACTGGTCACTCCCCATCCTAAAAGTGAGTGCCATTAGCCATGGCCCTCTGACTCCTATCTGTTAGCCAGTACTTAAGCCAATTCGCCACTTTGGATACCACCCCTAGGCTGTTTCTGTATCAGCCTCATGTGCAGCACAGTGTCAAAGGCCATACTAAAGTCCAGATAGACCACATCCACTGGCCTCCCTGACTGTTTTACTGGTCACCCAGTCAAAGAAATCTGTCAGATTTTTTTGGTCTGACCTTCCCCCATGAATTCATACTGCCTGTTGCCTTGCAGCCAGTTGGATTAAAGATACTTCAACAGTTTTTCCTTCAGTAGGGTTTCTATTAATTTCCCCACCACTGAAGTAAGACTGATAAGCCTATAGTTGCTAGCCTCCTCCCTGATGCTGCTGTTATGTAGAGGAACCACATCAGCCCTTACGTTCTGTAGAACCATACCTGTTTCTAGTGAGCTGATGAGCAAGACTGTCATTGGGACAGCAAGCACCTTCTGGAGTGTTTGAACTACCATTCAGTGTACCTATTCCAGTCCCATAGCCTGGTTCACCTTCAGAGCTGTAAGTCCCTTCAGGACTTTCCCCTAGAAATGGACTTGAGTTCACTTCCCTCTCTGTTCCTGATACCCCATGGTGGTCTCTCACCCAGTCCCTCACACTGAAGACAGAGCAGAAGTACCTGTTTAGAATGCCAGATTTTTCCTTTTTCCCCTTTTGTAGTCTTCCCCTCTGCCCTCCTAATCCTCATTATCCCTCCCCTTGCTTTCCTCTTCTATTTTTGTAACTGAAGAACGTCTTTTTCCCTTAGGTGACCTCTCTGGTAATCCTTTCCTTTGTCTGTACCCTTGCTCCCCTCACCATCTTGCCTGCTTCATTCTACTTTACTTGCTGTACCTCCCTGTCCTCTTCCCTCTGTGTTTCCTTATACCTTCTAAAGGCCACTCTATTTTCCTTCACCACCTTTGCCATTTCCTTATAGAACCATAATGGTCTCTTTTTCCTTCTAATTTTACTCACTTCCTTCATGCAGAGGTTGGTTTGCCCTCTCTTATTTTTCCCTGCTGTTCCTCTACCCCTCCCTGGAAGTCCCACCCACCCCATTGAGGCAGTGCTAGATACACTGCAGGACTGCCTGATTGTTCCACTGGTCAGACAACCAGGCAGGCTGCCATTCTCCATGAGACGCCTACCAACTAGGAGGAGTATGGGGCAGGGAGCAACCAGGGTCCAGTGACCATAACATCATATGGTTTGAACTGACTCTGGGTACCAGTATACCCTCATGAAACACTGAGGTTCTGGTTGCCAGACAAGCAGATTTTGACTAGATGAAAGAATATGTTCAGGATAAGTTGGTCAGAGTGGATCAATTCAGTGGCATGGAGGACAGGTAGGAAGTAATAAATGGGATTCTACTCAAGGCAACTAAGTCATGATCAAGAATGGTTACTAAGAGTAAAAGGCACAAGATACAAATCCAGTTTGCTGAGGAACTCATGGCGGCAGTGAGGGCAAAATAAAAGGTCATTTTTCAAATATAAAGAGAAATAGGGGAACAAGGAATGGAACGATTACCAAGAAAAGATTAGGGAGACAAATAGAGCAGTTAGTGATGCAAAAGCAGATGTACAGCTGGATATTGCAGAAGTATTCAAGGAAGTGTAAAGGTTTTTTTCAGATACTTTAGGAAAAAAGGGAAAATGAGAAGGAGAATTGTAAGACTGGCAGAAGAAAGCAAGGTCATTGAGGATGATGGGCCGAAGGCAGCCATACTTAATGACTTCTTCTCAGTATTCACTGTGAAGGATAGTGAGCCCTTCATAGAAAGTGGCATAAAGGTTGCAGCAAGAGAGATACCTGACATGGGGCAGGTTGTAATCAGGGGTTAAATTGAAAAGGAGCTCAAAGGAACTCAGTTCCACCTCCTCTGACACTTTTCTTCATTGAATACAATGGAGAGTTCAACCTTCTAGGGATGACAGCGCCACCTCCTACAAATGTAGAGATTATAGTTCTACCTCCTAAACATTTGCAATTTAACCACTGGTTGTAATTATAGGGGAAAAGTCAGAAAAGTGCAAACAACTCTGAAAACAGATGAGACCCCAGGGCCTGATGGAATGCACCATAAGGGATGCAGGGAACTAGCATTAGAACTGGCTGAACCCTTGGCAGGGCTATTCAATAACTCACTACAGTCATGGGTGGTTCTGAAGGAGTGGAAGATAGTGGACATGGTTCAGCTTCACAAGACCAGGAACAAAGGTAACTACAGACCTGCCAGTCTTACCTCCATTGTGGTTAAACTGATGGAGACACTAGTCAAGGATGACCTAGTGAATCAGCTGGAGAAAAATTGCTTTTGGAAAGTAAGCAGCACACATTCATGATAAGGATGTCTTGCCAGACCAACCAATTAGTATTCTTTGACTTAGCAACTAGGCAGTGGACTAGGGACAAGCAATGGATTTTCTCTGTTTCGACTTCAGCAAGGCATTTGACTTGATGCCACTAAAAAGGTTGCTGAAGAAGTTAGAGGATCTAGGTGCTGGATACTAATAACAGAGTTTTTGTCAGTTTCTTTTCTGTAAATATCAGTAGTGATATTTTCCTCAGAATCTTTACTGATACAGAGATCTAGAAAGTGAACTTGTGTTTTGCTAGCCGTGTAAGTGACTCTCAGGTTAGGGTCTGTTTGGTGTAAATTTTCTATAAACTGGTCCAGTTCTTCTAAGGTACCATTCCAGATTAACAGTATATCATTGATTAAATGTTGCCAAAGCTCCATTGTATCGAAGAAAGGATTTTTGTCACTGTCCATAATAACCTTTAATTCTCAGTGACCAACATACAAGTTCGAGACACTAGGTGCAAATGTAGCACACATCGCCACCCCTTTTGTCTGCAACTAAAAAGTGTCTAGGAAAGTAAATGTTTTAAATTTCAGAACAAACTCAGAAAGTTTGAGCAACAGATCTGTTGGTGGCATAGTGTTCTCTTCTCTTCTCTTCTCTTCTCTTCTCTTCTCTCCTCTTCTCTTCTCTTCCCTTCTCATTGGTTCAGAAAAAAAGCCAATGAATCAAGTGCACCTTCTTGTGGATATTGGTGTACAGGGAATCAATATCTAGAGTGTCTAGATTTGAGTCCCGACACACTTCACTATCCCCCAAGGTTCTCAAAATAGCTGTCATGTCTTGTATCTTGTATATATAGTATTAGCTCAAGCCTGAAACAAAAGGTCTCAGATAATAATTCACATATTAACCCAATTCCACTTACAATGTGTCTTCTGGGAGGGTGGGTGAGTGATTTGTGTACTTTGGGCAGAGTGTAAATTGTAGCCCTAATAGGGTGCTCCATAGTACAGAATTCATTTGTTTGTGCATCTATCAGTCCCGTTACAAGCATCATGCAAGTACTCATTCACTCTCCATTTAAAATCATCTGTGGGATCTTTGTATAGCTCGCTGTAAAATCATGTGTCTTTAAGTTATCATCTCACCTCTTTGATGTAGTCTGTTGTGTTCTGCACTGCAATACTCCCACCCTTATCAGCCAGCTTTATTATGATCCAACTAACTTTTTCTAAGTTTTCCAATTCTTTACATTCTTTATGTGTCAAGTTGTTATCATTTAAGTCAGACAAGTTATCAAATAATCTTTCCAGATCCTATTCACATAGGTTCTTGAACATTAAATAGTTGCCATGGGTGGTGGGTAAAAATGAGATTTACCTTTAAATAGCTTATGTTTTGCATCAGTTACTTCTAAATCCAGTGTCAATGTTGGTGGGGCATCCATTATAGTGCCACTAACACTCTCATCTATGGATACTTTATTCATTTCTTTTCTGTTGAAAAAGGACTTCAAACTTACATTGCAGCATGCTATTTGTGGATCTATAAAGGTCTGATACCTGGTGGTGTATGCACAGACAAGAGTCCCTTATGCAGCAGATCGAGTTCTGATGGTGAAAATTCTCTGTCCGATAAACTGATCACTTTCTGGGTTCATATATCTCTTGTGGTGACTGACAAGTTGTCATGCGTCTGTTCTGATATGTCTATAGTTCATATTGTGTCCCCCATTGGTGCATCTACTGCATTGGTCCATCTGAATAATCTTCCTGACCTTCATGACCTCCCCCTCCTCTTGCCCCACCTCATCTTCCTCCTCCATTTTTGCTTGTGCTGTCCAACCTGAAGCATTGGTACCCATTGTTTTGCTTGCTTCTGCAGGGACCTGGAGGAGGTTCTGGGGGGTCAGGTCTTTCTCTAAAAAATAATCTTCAGAGTCACACAACTCCAAACCACTTCTATTTGTGCTAATATTGAAGGAAACCCTCCTCTCCCATCTCAGGATACCATGTTAAGCTCATAATCACCTCTATCCCAAATGAACTTTTTCTGTTTAGCCTACTTTGATTCACTGAATAGGTTCTATATGGTTTCTTTAAGTTTGTTAATGTAATGATCAAATTCAGTGTGAACTCGGAAAGTTAACACCATAGTTTCTTGTGTTTTGATTTCATCCATTAAGTGCTGTGTTACTTCCTTGCCATAGTCAATAATAAGTTGCATCAATTTATTAGACACCTCATTAAGAATGTCTCACCACTTAGACATAAAAGATTCAACTTCTGTCCCAAAGGTAGTGTTTTTCTGGAGTCTCAGACTTCTTGGTATATGTGATACTTTCAAATATGCTTCTAAATTAGTGTGGTTCCAGTAAATTTTGCAGACTTTCTAAATCAGTATCTTCGAGTTTTTAATGGCATCATAGAGTGAAGCAGCAACCCCATTACCCTGCTGGCCACCCCTAGGAGCTGAATTATTATAGAATGAGTTGACTTGTCTTGCTCCTGTGAACAATTCATTAACGTACAAGAAAGGGTCATTAGTTCCTTGTGTGCTCTGTGTGTTCTGTGCCAGATCAGGTGTTCTTTACAAGGACATATTGAAAAAATCCCAGTACATAAAAAAACCTCAACTGGACACCTCAGAAATGGCTATTCAACCAATATAACTGGAGCTATTAGTGTTTCCAAAAAAGTTTTCACATGGTAAATATATACACTGTAAGCAATGTGTATACTTAAAGACACGTAATTACATTCATAAAATGTGGCACACAAGGTTGGGGTGCTCAGATACTTCAAAAGACATGAAAACACAAAAAATCCAGTACTCACCACCTGTAATAAAGTAAAAACACTGCTCACAGTTCCAAAAAAGTGCCCAGCTTATTGAGGTGCTAGTAAAAGAAACATGCCTTGACTTGTTTCAGATTAATCCTTTTTCAAAAGGCATGTCTCTATTAAAAAGCAGTCACATTTTACATGTCAGCATCACGCTACACAGGGATGTATCTCAAAAAGTGAAAATCCACAGTCACAATTTAAAAATTTATATTAGGATGTAATAGATTTTGTATTCTATACACAGCATTTTGCACAATTACTATTGGAGTTAAATAATAAAATACTCACTGTAGGAGTTCTTTGCCTTGCAGCTTAACTGTTTTGTGCAATTAGTACATTTGTGATCCATTAAACATGCTAAATACTTGTTCATTTTCTGGTCTTTTTACATGAGTTACCTTGACCATTCTTTCTACTGTATGCAGACTACAGTTCTCATTTCTACTTGTGCTTTTTCAAAAGCACAGCATCTTTCTGAAAAATAGTAATGTTTAGCAATTAGGCATATGGAGCAGAGGTTTTTTGTTAACTGTTGTTATTTGTAAGTATAATATGTCTAGAATTGTCTTTCTCTGTCCACTTATTATTAAGTTTTGCTATATATTTATTAGTTATAAATGCAGTCTTTATATACTTACACAACTGGAGGAGTATATTTCTATCAAAGGGTGGATTCCTGTGTGATAGGTTATTTATGTGACTTGTGAATGTTTAAATGTTATATCGTATCACTGTTTTTAAATTGTGACTGTGGATTTTCATGTTTTGAGATATGTCACTGTGTGACATCATGCTGACATGTGTACAATTAAACTACATTTTTAATGGAAACATGACTTTTGAAAAATGATTCATCTGAAAAGCATCAATGCATGTTTCTTTTATGGGTACCTCAATAAACTGGGCACCTCTTTGGAACTGTGAGCAGCATTCTTACTTTATTACAGGTGGTGAGTGCTGGATTTTTTTGTGTTTTCATTTCTTTTTAAGTATCTGAGCACCCCAACCTTGTGTGCCACCTTTTATGAGTGTAATTAGATTTTAGTACCTTATCAGCCATCAGTACCAATAAAATAAGCTCTTGCTCTGCTAGATGTGTTCTTTTATCCAAGAAATGTTGCATAGCAACTAAACTGCCTTGATGTGGTATATTTGAATAGAGACTTGAAATGTCAAGTGTCACTAGTATGGTATTCTCATTCACATGCACATCAGCAATGGTATGAATAGTATCCCTTACGTTTATCAAATGAGAGGGTAGATCATTAACTAGGGGTCTCAAGTAACAATTGACTAGCTGGGAGAATGGCTCCAGTACTGACCCAATGCTAAACAGAATAGGTTGGCCAGGTGGATTGAGAGGGTCCTTATGGAGTTTAGGTAACAAGCAAATGCATGGTTTGATGTGGTTTTGAGTTTTAAGATATTCTGATTCTTGTTGGTTAATACAGTCATGTAATGTACCTCATGCTATAAATTCCATTGCATTTTTCTGGATATCGGCCATTGTATATATTGTGTTTGTAATATTTTGCATCAGACAGCTATCTCTCCATCTCTTGCTCATATTTGCTTTGCCCCAAATCACTTTTGTACCCCCTTTGTCAGCTGGCTTTATTACAGATGATTGGTCATTATGTAGAGAGATCAAAGCTTCTCTTTTCTTTTTGGATAGATTGTCTCTGATATTATCACACCTAGTGGATTTTAATAACTTATTGATGTATTTGTCCACTATGGCTGCAAAAGTGTTTATAGCATGGTGTTGCATAGTAGGGGAACAAAAAGTGGGCTTTTATTTCAAATGAACGGTTTCTGGGTGGATTGTGTTAGTCACAGGGCTCGAGTCTTCACTCACAATAATGTAAGTTGATCCTGCTGAATTGTTTATGGCTCGTTGTAAATTTACTTGCTTGTGTTTTGAAAAAAATATTTTCAAATTCAGCTATATGTAAACTTAAATAGATCAATCCTTAGTTGAAAATTATTTACATTTGTGGCTGGGACAAAGGAGAGACCATTTTGCTGAACATTTGTCTGAAATTCATTTAATGTAGTGTCAGCTAAGTTTACAATACCAATTTTGTCTGTCTGTTGGAGCACCTCAGTGGCCCTGATTGCTGCTAGGGTCTTCTCCCTATTCCTCTTCCTCAGCCTCTTCCCATGTCCCCTCCTGACCTTCTGTCTTTTCACACTGCTGGTTGGAGCTGTGGGGACTGAGTTATAGCTGTTGGTACCACTCTCTTGTCTAAAACAAATCCATAGTATTAAATGTATTTCCTGACTCACTTTCTGGGAATGATGAAAAATTATCTACCCTGAAGCATGTTGCATGGCCCATATACGTAAATGGTTCCTGCTGTGTTTTGCATTGCCAGTTATAGACTCCCCCCCATAATCTCTTGCATCTCATTCATGTTTGCCCAACTTATATTGTTTAAGTTCTTCTTGAAATTTACTGACATTACTTTTAATTTCAGAAAATAATTGTTCTGCATTTAAGCAGGTGATATTGACTTTAAGTTCTGCCTCCATTTCATTAATTTCTGCTGCACACTCACTAACAATTCTACTATGTTTAAACATCCTCGAACTGGCAAGAAATATACCATAAATTCTTTTACTAATTGTTTCAGATCAGGGTAATTTCCTTGCTCACCTAACCCTTTTGGTCTGTCTTATGCTGGACAAAGAGACCGTTGAAAGATCGAATAAGTGAATATAAATCTGCAATTAGAAATGGTGTGATGATGAATGCAATGTCATGGCATTTTAGAGAGGCTAACCATGCCTCACCAGCTAACTTTAAATTTACTGGTGTAGAAAAAGTGACTTTGGGTCCAAGAGGTTGAGATCTGGAAAATAAGTTGTCCCAAAGAGGATGCTTTTGGATTGTTAAACTGGAAATACTCAGTCCAAAAGGCCTGAATGAGGACTTGTGGTTACACTATCATTTATAAATAGTTCTTCTCTTGCATTTTCTTTGTTGTTTTAACTATATTACCCCCCTCCCCTTGCCATCTCAGCTTCACAATCCCACCCTTCCCCATAGCATCTCCAGTTGCAGGCAAGTTACTGACCTTCTCTCTCTCCTCCTTGCAGGCTGCTCTAACACCCAATCCCCTGGACAACACACCTGAAGGCTTACTGGGCCTGTAGAGCTGCTTAGCTGGTACTTACTTGGAGCTGCAGTGTTGTCACACCCGCTCTCCACCCTCCAACTCCAGGTGAGCATTCCCTTTACAGGTGGTCTTACCCAGGTGGCAAAGTTATGTAACCACTGCAGCACCTATCACCCTAGATTTCCTTAAGTAGTTTACACTGCTTGGCCAGTAGGGAGTGCTGCTGCTCCTTCTAACCTGTGGTAAGATTTTATTTTTCCCCTGGCTTTCAATAAGATCAGTTTGCTCTAGATTTCTCTCCCTGTCTTTACCCCCGATCTGTAAATTTACCTGCTTTACAGAGTACCATCCCAGTGTGGGTCTTTAACCTGTGTCCCTGGACACCAGCTCATTCCTTAGGTATAGCTCTGTCCTGTTCCATTCCCCTTCTACTCCTGGCTTTATCTTTGCTTATGCTCCACTGCTACTCTATCAAATTACTCCTCCCCCCCATATCAGTTGTAGACTGTTGTTTGTTCTAGCTGCCAAAATACTGTATATGTATTGCACACACCAGTCATCATGTTTCATTTATCAGTATGCAACCTGTAAGTCACTTCCTTGTCTCATATCAATGTTTACCACCTGCGGTCACCCTATGTGGTACCCTTGTATGTATATCCAGCCTGTATCATGCAACGTGCATTTCATGTGTATACTGTTATTACCTATCTGTGTTTGAACTTTAAGTGTTTATGTCACAGGACCTCCTTGTGAATGAGCTTGCTCAGTGGAGTTTTCCTGCAATAAACTTGAACTTGAACTTGAACTTGAACTTGTAGGCCACTCAGCAGGCTTGATTTCTTCCTCCCACTTGTGCTATTCCAACAGGCATCTGTGGTCACATGCCGGATCACATTTCACTGTTTTCCACACAGACATGCTCTGAGACTATCACCTCACTCTGCCACTAGTTCTTTATAAGAGTTAGCCACTAGGGGTGTACTTAGTTTATTTCGCATAATCACCACTAAGACCACCCACTGTTACTTCACTTTCATCCTCATACTCTGAGATTTTCCTTTCTTCACTACTACCCCAATACTAATCTTGCAGCAAACCACTTCTGATTACAAAATGCCTAATGTACACGTCTGGTTACTTGATCTTGCCCTTCTTTCCCCTCTGCTCTCCATCCCCCTTCCAAGGAGGGAAGACTGGGATCTTTTGGGTTTTAAAAATGATGGGTGGTATTACTTCGACAAAGCGATGCCAATGGGGTGCTCCACAGCATGTGCGACATTTGAGGCATTCAGCACATGTTTGCAGTGGATATTCCAAGAGAAAATGGGTTACAAGTCAGTCATCCACTACATGGATGATTTTCACCTCATTGGGAAGGGTAAAGAGGAGACACAGAGGATGCTGGTTAAGTTTCAGGAATTGCGCCAGGAATTAGGGGTCCCACTGGCACCAGAAAAAACAGAGGGACCCATCAAGGTTATGGAATTCCTCGGGATAGAGATTGATGCCACAAATGAAGTTTTTAGGTTGCCGGACAAAAAAGTAAAGAGGTTGAAGGAGCTAATCGGGATACATGCCAGCAAGAAGAGGGTTCAATTTAAATTAGTTCAGCAGGTATTGGGACACCTGAATTTCACATGTAGGGCCATTGGGCCAGGAAGGGCATTCACCAGAAGGTTGGCCAGGGTGACAGCTGGGGTCACAAAACCACATCACTGGGTTAACCTGACTTGTAGCATCAGGGAGGATTTTGGGGTATGGGAGAAATTTTTGAAGGATTATAATGGGTGTTCATTTTGGCAGGAGGAGTGGTTGTACAACACAGACTTGGACTTATACATGGACGTGGCTGGGGGACTGGAAATGGGAGGTTACCTGAGGGGCAGGTAGTTCGCGGAACCATGGCCAGCCAGTTGGGTGAGGGATGGGAAAGTGAAAGGTATAACACTTCTGGAGATCATGACTATATGGGCATGCACTTTAATTTGGGGGAGGAATTACGGGATCAGAAGGTGACATTTTGGTGTGACAATAGAGCGTTGGGGGATGTACTGAACAATAAGGGAGCCAGGTCAGACACAGTCATGCAGGTAGTACGACGGTTAGTTTTAAGGGCTCTGCAGCTGAACATGTCTTTCAGTGCAAAACATATAGAAAGGGTACACAATACCCTGGCTGACAGCCTTTACTGCCTGCAGCTGGACCATTTCCTGAAGCTGGCACCAGCAGCAGAAGAACAAAAAACACACATACCAGCAGACATCTGGGACATTGGCAGGAAGGAGCAGAACTGTTGTTTTCTAGCTCATGGGCGTCCTGGACTCTGAGGGCCTACGATGGGGCTTGGCGAGTCTTTCAAGCATTCAGGGCAGAACACCAGATGGAGGTAAGTGGGCCATTATCTGAAGAACAGTTGGAAATGTTCACGGTGGAACAATGGCAGAAAGGGACGGCTCACGCCACAATGGGGGTTTATCTGGCAGGGATCAGTGTGATCTGCAGCCTGAAAGGATGGCGGGACCCAACAAAGGCAATGTTCATCAGAAGGATAATGCAGGGCTTGGTTAGGTTAAGAGGAGGGACTGGGGACAATAGGAGGCCTATAGGGGAGCAGTGGCTAATAAAGCTAAAAGAGGTGCTCCTGGCAATATGCAAATCAAAAGGTGAGGCCCAGCTATTTCACATGATTTATGTGACAATGTTTTCAGGGGCTCTGAGGGTGAGTGAGGTGGTAGGCCATGGAAAATATGACAGGGAAGGTGGTGAGGAATGGGAAGATGTGACTTGGGGGACAAAGGAAATACGGATCAAGCTAAGATGGTCTAAGGCTGACCAAAGAGGGCAAGGTTGCATAATAACACTAAGACGGTGATCAGAGATGGCGATATGCCCAGTACAGGCCCTGGGGGCTTTTGCCACAGGGCAGGTAATCAGGACGGGGAAGCTTTTTATACACGGGGACCGAAAAAGGGTCACTGGCTATCAAATTACGGCAGTGTTAAAAAAGGCAATGGAGTTTTTGGGTGAGAACCCAGCTAATTATTCATCCCTTTCCTTGCAGATTGTGGCAGCTTCACAGTGGGTGGCCAGGGGTGAACCAGAGAAGGACATCTTGGTAAAAGGTCGGTGGCGGTCAGCCAGTTATAAAAGATCCATCAGAGCTCTGACATAAAAAAAAGGGGAGAGGGGAATATTAATCTACGTATATTAATAAAGCGGGGGGGGGATAAGGCAGGGAGGATATGAAGAACACATGTAAATTAACTAATTTTTGTTTTGTTGCACCCCATAGGTAGAGGGAGGAGCACAGAAGTCTGGATCTGCGGCCATTCCTATATTTACTGGGCTGGTAAGAGAGTAGAGACAAATGCTGGGGGAAAGCAGTTATACCAGGATGCACGGCAGTGTAGGCTGGTATGGCATGGCTTATGGGGGATGAGATGGGCACAGCTTCTCCCTGCTTTGAAAGAGCTCAAGAGACATCGGCCCAGTCCAGACCTAATCATTATACACCTAGGGGGCAACGACCTGCAGGCAGACCATGGGTGCACACATATTTGATGAATAAGAAGGACTTAGCGACATTAAGACAGTCGTGGCCTCAGGTATGCCTTGCATGGTCGGACATAATACCAAGAAGAGTATGGAGACAGGAACACAGTCACAGGGCTGTGAAGAGGGCCAGCAGGAAGATGAATAGATGAGTGGGGGGCACTGATAAGGCAGATGGAAGGACAGGTGATACTGCGAGGGGTCGAAGAATGGGTGGATGAATTCTACAGATCAGACGGGGTACACCTGTCAGATATAGCAGTAGATATGTTTAGTGCAGAAACAATGGGCTTCATAGAAGAATGGAGAAGACAGACAAACAGATAACAAAAACAGAGGTAAGGGAGAGGATACCCTAGGTTGCGGGGAAGCCAGTCATCTAACTCAAGCTGGAGACTGGCTAGTGGGGAAAAGGGGGGGGACAGGAAGGGGGGAAGAAAAAAGGAGTAACACAAGAGGAAGAAGAAGATGAAGGAGAAAGCGGTCTCGGTTTTCAGCATTACCTAACAGAAAAGGAGAAGAAGAAGGCCCCCCAGGTTTTCGCCTGGAGGATGGATAATCAGAAAGTGAAATATGGATGGAAATAAATGAAAATTATGGATATATGACAATAAAGAAATGGAAAATGAATTATGGATTGATGGATTTAAATAAATTAATTGCCAATCTGAGCAAAACAACAAGCAATGGTCTCCGTGTTTTTTTAAGAGAGAAAAGGGAGGAATCCAGGACGATGGAGTTTATCCTTTAAGGAGCAGACCATGTGGTCCTGGTGTACCCCTTCCCTCCTGTAAGGAATGGTTGTGCTCGGAAGAGGAGGGGATAGGGAAGGGGATGAGCCAAGAGCCAGAACAATGGCCAGGCAGCAGAAAGGGGAGGGGGTAGGGAGGTACATAAGGGGACAGCACAAGGGAGCGTCAGCCACTTTTGCTAGAGTTTTGATCCCTCCCACCCACCGTAGAAGGAAAGGTAAGATGGGAAGTACAGTCAATTTGGGGCTGTATGAGAGTCTGTCATGGTGGAGGACAGACACGACCACTAGGATGGTGGACTGCCAAAGGTGAATGGCAGAGGACGATAATATGGTATGGACTGCCAAAGGTGGATGGCAGGAAATAATAAAGGTTATGGACTGCCAAAGGTGGATGGCAGGGGATAAGATGGTTATGGACTGCCAAAGGTGGATGGCAGGTGGAAATCCTTGAAGTCTGCCAAGAATTTGGGGGCATATGATAATAATAAGACTATGGACTGCCAAGGTGGATGGCAGGTGGAAATCCTTGAAGTCTGCCAAGAAGTTGGGGGCAGATGATAATAATAAAACTATGAACTGCCAAGGTGGATGGCAGGGGGGAATGATGGGAAGGTGGAAGAAAAAAGGAGTAACACAAGAGGAAGAAGAAGATGAAAGAGAAAGCAGTCTCAGTTTTCAGGATTACCTAACAGAAAAGGAGAAGAAGAAGGCACCCAGGTTTTCACCTGGGGGGATGGATAATCAGAAAGTTATATATGGATGGAAATAAATGAAAATTATGGATATATGACAATAAAGAAATGGAAAATGAATTATGGATTGATGGATTTAAATAAATTAATTGCCAGTCTGAGCACAACAACAAGCAATGGTCTCCGTGTTTTTTTGCAAGGGGAAAAGGGGGGAATCTGGGACAAGACTACTTTACACTAGTTTTCTCTCTCTGTCTTTACCCCCTGATCTTTCAATTTAACTGCTTTACAGAGAACCATCCCAGTGTGGGTCTTTAACCTGTGTCCCTGGGCACCAGCTCATTCCTTAGTTATAGCTCTGTCCTGTAGGCCACTTAGCAGGATTGATTCCTTCCTCTCACTTGTGCTATTCCAACAGGCATCTGTGGTCACATGCCGGATCACATTTCACTGTTTTTCATACAGACATGCTCTGAGACTATCACCTCACTCTGCCACTAGTTCTTTATAAGAGTTAGTCACTAGGGTGTACTTAGTTTATTTCGCATAATCACCACTAAGACCACCCACTGTTACTTCACTTTCATCCTCATACTCTGAGATTTTCCTTTCTTCACTACTACCCCAATACTAATCTTGCAGCAACCACTTCTGATTACAAAATGCCTAATGTACACGTCTGGTTACTTGATCTTGCCCTTCTTTCCCTCTGCTCTCCATCCCCCTTCCAAGTACCCTCCTCCTTTCTCCCCATATCCTACCTTCACATCTACTATACAGCGAGACAGTGGTTCACAATAAACACAGACATAGAGTCAAGCCATACAAAAGCAAGGGTACTGAACTTTCAGAGGTTTAACTTTTCAGAATGGGAGAGTGCCTAAGGAATGCACGAGCAAAATGGCAGGAAGGAGGGGTGCAGCAACAATGGGGAAAAATCAAAACTGCCATCACAGAGTCAACAAGCCTTTGTGTGAAGCAAATAAACAAAACAAAATGAAGGAAAAAACCACTATGGTTCTCAAAAGAGATGGTGGGGAAGGTTAAGGAGAAAAATATAGCATTCAGAAAGTATAAGGAATCACAGAAGGAGCAGGACACAGAACTCTATCAGTTAAAGCAGAAGGAATCGGAGAAGGCAGTCAGAATAGCAAAGGACCAAACTGAGGAAAAGATAGCCAACTCAGTTAAGAAAGGGATACAACCTTTTATAGGTACATTAGTGAACAAAGAAAGACCAAGGGAGGGATAGTGAGGCTTAATAAAGGGGAGGGAAGTGGGCAAAGGGTGACAGTGAAAAGGCAGAGATACTGAACAAATACTTTTGATCAGTATTCACAAAAGAAGAGGTGAGGAAAGTATCTAAACAGAACAATAGAAGCACTCTGGATGGGGGTCCATATCAGTCCACTCCCAGAAAAAAGGGTCCCGAAAGAACTCCTAAAACTCAATATGGACAAGGCAATGGGTCCTGACAGGATTTACCCCAGAATTCAAAAAGAACTAAGGGGAGAACTAGTGATACCACTGACTACCCTTTTTCATAAATCATGGGAGGAAGAGGATGATGTGGTACTGTAGGACTGGAGGAAGACAGATGTGATTCCCCTTCACAAAAGTGGGAGCAAGGCAGAGGCAGGAAACTACAGACCTGTAAGTTTGACCTCTGTGGTAGGGAAAATAATGGAATCACTTCTGAAAGAAAGACTTGTTGAGTACCTACAGTCCAGTAGGGCACAGGACCCAAGGCACCATGGATTCACAGTGGGAAGGTCATGGCAGATGAATCTAATAGATTTCTTTGACTAGGTGACCAAAGTAGTAGACCAGGGATGGGCTGTGGACATGGTCTACCTAGACTTTAGCAAGGCATTTGACACAGTGCCACACAAAAGATTAATAAACAAGTTAGCCAGCCTGGGAGTGGGTCTCTGGGTGGTAGCCTGGGTATAAAATTGGCTGGACAACAGGACACGGAGGGTAACAGTAAACAGAGTCCACTCCAAAGAAAGGAGGGTTACTGGCTGGGTACCGCAGGGTTCAGTAGTGGGGCTGGCCTCTTTAATGTCTTATAAGTGATATTGCAGAGGGACTGGAAGGAAAAGTATGCCTTTCTGCAGAAGACACAAAGATCTGCAACAGGGTTGATACACAAGGTAGGGTGGAAAGGATGAGAAGAGACTTAGCAAGGGTGGAGGAATGGTGAAAAGAATGGCAGCTTAGATTCAATGCAAAGAAGTGCAAAGCAATGCACCTGTGGAACAAAACTCCAGGGGAAGAGTACACGATGGGGGGGGGGAACTAAAGTGGCGCAACAAGGCACAATTTGGGATGGCCAGAACCCCCATCAACATAACGGCCTTGACAGCTCACCTGGACAGATACCCGGACATGAGCGTGAGGGATATGATTTTACCTGATTTTGACACAGGGTTTTCATTGCAGTCTAAAGGACCCAGGGAGGCAAGGGAGGTGAGCAACCTGGGGTCTGTGAAGGGAAAAGAGGACATGTTAAGGCAAAAGACTGAGAAAGAAAAGGCAGCAGGTAGGGTGGAGTGTCCATTTGACGACCCCTCCATTGGAAAACATGCGGATATCGCCTTTGGGTTTGGTACCTAAGAAGCAGGAAGGGGAATACTGGGTGATACACCATTTGTCTTACCCAGAAGGTGACTCGGTAAATGACTATATTGGGGAAGAGCATAGTAGGGTGACTTACGCGACACTCAAAGATACAGTCCAGATAATCCGGGCCACAGAGGATGCATGGATGGCAAAAATGGACTTTGAGTCTTCCTTCAGACTGCTTCCAGTCAGTAGGAAAGACTGGGATCTTTTGGGTTTTAAAAATGATGGGTGGTATTACTTCGACAAAGCAATGCCAATGGAGTGCTCCACAGCGTGTGCGACATTTGAGGCATTCAG
Organism: Neoceratodus forsteri; assembly: GCA_016271365.2. Lineage (NCBI taxonomy): Eukaryota > Metazoa > Chordata > Ceratodontiformes > Ceratodontidae > Neoceratodus > Neoceratodus forsteri. The sequence continues at coordinate 54,478,213 of CM057451.1, read as the reverse complement.
CACATGTTTGCAGTGGATATTCCAAGAGGAAACGGGTTACAAGTCAGTCATCCACTACCTGGATGATTTTCTCCTCATTGGGAAGGATAAAGAGAAGACACAGAGGATGCTGGTTAAGTTTCAGGAATTGCTCCGGGAATTAGGGGTCCCACTGGCACCAGAAAAAACAGAGGGGTCCATCAAGGTTATGGAATTCCTCGGGATAGAGATTGATGCCACAAATGAAGTTTTTAGGTTGCCGGACAAAAAAGTAAGGTGGTTGAAGGAGCTAATCGGGATACACGCCAGCAAGAAGAGGGTTCAATTTAAATTAGTTCAGCAGGTATTGGGACACCTGAATGTCACATGCAGGGCCATTGGGCCAGGAAGGGAGTTCACCAGAAGGTTGGCCAGGGCGACAGCTGGGGTCACAAAACCACATCACTGGGTTAACCTGACTTGCAGCATCAGGGAGGATTTTGGCATATGGGAGGAATTTTTGAAGGACTATAATGGGTGTTCGTTTTGGCAGAAGGAGTGGTTGCACAAAACAGACCTGGACGTATACATGGACGCAACTGGAGGACTGGACATGGAAGGTTACCTGAGGGGCAGGTGGTTCGCGGAACCATGGCCAGCCAGTTGGGTGAGGGATGGGAAAGTGAAAGATATAACATTTCTGGAGATCATGCCCATATCGGCATGCACTTTGATTTTGGGGGAGGAATTACGGGATCAGAAGGTGACATTTTGGTGTGACAATAGAGCGGTGGTGGACGTACTGAACAATAAGGGAGCCAGGTCGGACACAGTCATGCGGGTAGTATGATGGTTAGTTTTAAGGGCTCTGCAGCTGAACATGTCTTTCAAAGCAAAACGTATAGAAAGGGTACACAATACCCTGGCTGACAGCCTTTACTGCCTGCAGCTGGACCATTTCCGGAAGCTGGCACCAGCAGCGGAAGAACAAAAAACACCCATACCAGCAGACATCTGGGATATTGGCAGGAAGGAGCAGAACTGTTGTTTCGTAGCTCATGGGTGCCCCGGACTCTGAAGGCCTATGATGGGGCTTGTCGGGTCTTTCAAGCATTCAGGGCAGAACACCAGATGGAGATAAGTGGGCCATTATCTGAAGAACAGTTGGGAATGTTCACGGTGGAACAATGGCAGAATGGGATGGCTCATGCCACAATGGGGGTTTATCTGGCAGGGATCAGTGTGATCTGCAGCCTGAAAGGATGGCGGGACCCAACAAAGGCAATGTTCTTCAGAAGTATAATGCAGGGCTTGGTTAGGTTAAGAGGAGGGACTGGGGACAATAGGAGGCCTATAGGGGAGCAGTGGCTAATAAAGCTAAAACAGGTGCTCCCGGCAATATGCAAATCGAAAGGTGAGGCCCAGCTATTTCACATGATTTATGTGACAATGTTTGCAGGGGCTCTGAGGGTGAGTGAGGTGGTAGGCCATGGAAAAAATGACAGGGAAGGTGGTGTGGAATGGGAAGATGTGACTTGGGGGACAAAGGAACTACGGATCAAACTAAGACGGTCTAAGGCTGACCAAAGAGGGCAAGGTTGCATAATAACACTAAGACGGCGATCAGAGATCGCGATATGCCCAGTACAGGCCCTGTGGGCTTTCGCCGCAGGGCAGGTAATCAGGACGGGGAAGCTTTTCATACACGGGGACTGAAAAAGGGTCACTGGCTATCAAATTACTGCGGTGTTAAAAAGGGCAATGGAGTTTTTGGGTGAGAACCCAGCTAATTACTCATCCCATTCCTTGCGGATTGTGGCAGCTTCACAGTGGGCAGCCAGGGGTGAACCCGAGGAGGACATCTTGGTAAAAGATCGTTGGCAGTCAGCCAGTTATAAAAGATCCATCAGAGCCCTGACATAAAAAAAACACGGGGAGAGGGGAATATAAATCTACATATATTAATAAAGCGGGGGGGATAAGGCAGGGAGGATATGGAGAATACATGTAAATTAACTAATTTTTGTTTTGTTGCACCCCATAGGTAAAGGGAGGAGCACAGAAGTCGGGATCTGCGGCCATTCCTATATTTACTGGGCTGGTAAGAGAGCAGAGACAAATGCTAGGGGAAAGCAGTTATACCAGGATGCACGGCAGTGTAGGTTGGTATGGCACAGCTAACGGGGGATGAGATGGGCACAGCCTCTCCCTGCTTTGAAAGAGCTCAAGAGACATCAGCTCAGTCCAGACCTAATCATTATACACCTAGGGGGCAACAACCTGGCAGGCAGACCATGGATGCACACATATTTGCAGATTAAGAAGGACTTAGTGGCATTAATACAGTGGTGACCTCAGGTATGCCTTGCATGGTCGGACATAATACCAAGAAGAGTATGGAGACAGGAACACAGCCACAGGGCTGTGAAGAGGGCCAGCAGGAAGATGAATAGACAAGTGGGGACACTGATAAGGCAGATGGGAGGACAGGTGATACTGCAAGTGGTCGAAGAATGGATGGATGAATTCTACAGATCAGGCGTGGTACACCTGTCAGATATAGCAGTAGATATGTTTAATGCAGAAACAATGGGCTTCGTGGAAGAAAGGAGAAGACAGATAAACAGATATAAATAAAAACAGAGGTAGGGGAGAGGATACCCTAGGTTGGGGGGAAGCCAGTCATCCAACGCATGCTGGAGACTGGCTAGTGGGGAAAAGGGGGGGTGACAGGAAGGGGGGAAGAAAAAAGGAGTAACACAAAAGGAAGAAGAAGATGAAGGAGAAAGCGGTCTCAGTTTTCAGCGTTACCTAACAGAAAATGAGAAGAAGAAGGCCCCCAGGTTTTCACCTGGGGGATGGATAATCAGAAAAGTGAAATATGGATGGAAATAAATGAAAATTATGGATATATGACAATAAAGAAATGGAAAATAAATTACGGATTGAAGGATTTAAATAAATTGCCAATCTGAGCACAACAAGAAGGAATGGTCTCCGTGTTTTTTGTGAAGGAAAAGGGGGAAATCCGGGATAATGGAGTTTGCCCTTTAAGGGGCAGACCATGTTGTCCTGGTGTACCCCTTCCCTCCTGTAAGGAATGGTTGTGCTCGGAAGGAGAGGGGATAGGAAAGGGGAGGAGCCAAGAACCAGAACAATGGCCAGGCAGCAGGAAGGGGAGGGGGTAGGGAGGTACATAAGGGACAGCACAAGGGAGACTCAGCCACTTTTGCTGGAGTTTGATCCTCCCACCCACCCTAGAAGGAAAGGTAAGACAGGAAGTACAGTCAATTTGGGGCTGTATGAGAGTATGTCATGGTGGAGGACAGACGCATCCACTAGGATGGTGGACTGCCAAAGGTGAATGGCAGAGGATGATAATATGGTATAGACTGCCAATTGTGGATGGCAGGAAATAATAAAGGTTATGGACTGCCAAAGGTGGATGGCAGGGGATAAGATGGTTATGGACTGCCAAAGGTGGATGGCAGGCGGAAACCTTTGAAGTCTGTCAAGAAGTTGGGGGGCGATGATAGCCATTAAGGCTATGGACTGCCAAGGTAGATGGCGGGGGGAAGTGGGGACGGGAAGGGGAAGAAAAAAGGAGTAACACAAGGGGAAGAAGAAGATGAAGGAGAAAGCGGTCTCGTTTTTCACCATTACCTAAGAGAAAAGGAGAAGAAGAAGGCACCCAGGGTTTTGCCTGGGGGATGGATAATCAGAAAGTGAAATATGGATGGAAATAAATGAAAATTATGGATATATGACAATAAAGAAATGGAAAATGAATTATGGATTGATGGATTTAAATAAATTGCCAATCTGAGCATAACAACAAGGAATGGTCTCCGTGTTTTTTGTGAGGGAAAAGGGGGAAATCTGGGATAATGGAGTTTGCCCTTTAAGGGGCAGACCATGTTGTCCTGGTGTACCCCTTCCCTCCTGTAAGGAATGGTTGTGCTCGGAAAGGGAGGGGATAGGGAAGGGGAGGAGCCAAGAACCAGAACAATGGCCAGGCAGCAGGAAGGGGATGGGGGTAGGGAGGTACATAAGGGACAGCACAAGGGAGCCTCAGCCACTTTTGCTGGAGTTTTGATCCTCCCACCCACCCTAGAAGGAAAGGTAAGACGGGAAGTACAGTCAATTTGGGGCTGTAAGGAGAGTCTGTGCTGGTGGAGGACAGATGCATCCGCTAGGACGGTGGACTGCTAAAGGTGAATGGCAGAGGATGATAATATGGTATAGACTGCCAATTGTGGATGGCAGGAAATAATAAAGGTTATGGACTGCCAAAGGTAGATGGCAGGGGATAAGATGGTTATGGACTGCCAAAGGTGGATGGCAGGCGGAAATCCTTGAAGTCTGCCAAGAATTTGTGGGCAGATGATAATAATAAGGCTATGGACTGCCAAGGTAGATGGCGGGGGGGAAGGGGGGACGGGAAGGGGGGAAGAAAAAAGGAGTAACACAAGAGGAAGAAGAAGATGAAGGAGAAAGCGGTCTCGGTTTTCACCATTACCTAAGAGAAAAGGAGAAGAAGAAGGCACCCAGGTTTTCGCCTGGGGGATGGATAATCAGAAAGTGATATATGGATGGAAATAAATAAAAATTATGGATATATGACAATAAAGAAATGGAAAATGAATTATGGATTGATGAATTTAAATAAATTAATTGCCAGTCTGAGCACAACAACAAGCAATGTTTCCCGTGTTTTTTGTGAGGGAAAAGGGGGGAATCCGGGACAAGACCAGTTTGCGCTAGTTTTCTCTCCCTGTCTTTACCACCCTGATCTTTCAATTTAACTGCTTTACAGAGTACCATCCCAGTGTAGGTCTTTAACCTGTGTCCCTGGGCACCAGCTCATTCCTTAGGCATAGCTCTGTCCTGTTGGCCACTCAGCAGGCTTGATTTCTTTCTCCCACTTGTGCTATTCCAACAGGCATCTGTGGTCACATGCCGGATCACATTTCACTGTTTTTCATACAGACATGCTCTGAGACTATCACCTCACTCTGCCACTAGTTCTTTATAAGAGTTAGCCACTAGGGTGTACTTAGTTTATTTCGCATAATCACCACTAAGACCACCCACTGTTACTTCACTTTCATCCTCATACTCTGAGATTTTCCTTTCTTCACTACTACCCCAATACTAATCTTGCAGCAAACCACTTCTGATTACAAAATGCCTAATGTACACGTCTGGTTACTTGATCTTGCCCTTCTTTCCCCTCTGCTCTCCATCCCCCTTCCAAGTACCCCTCCTTCCCTTTCTCCCCATATCCTACCTTCACATCTACTATACAGCGTAGACAGTGTGGTTCACAATAAACACAGACATAGAGTCAAGCCATACAAAAGCAAGGGTACTGAACTTTCAGAGGGTTAACTTTTCAGAATGGGAGAGTGCCTAAGGAATGCACGAGCAAAATGGCAGGAAGGAGGGGTGGAGCAACAATGGGGAAAAATCAAAACTGCCATCACAGAGGCAACAAGCCTTTGTGTGAAGCAAATAAACAAAACAAAATGAAGGAAAAAACCACTATGGTTCTCAAAAGAGGTGACGGAGAAGGTTAGAGAGAAAAATATAGCATTCAGAAAGTATAAGGAATTACAGAAGTAGCAGGACAGAGAACTCTATCAGTTAAAGCAGAAGGAATCGGAGAAGGCAGTCAGAATAGCAAAGGACCGAACTGAGGAAAAGATAGCCAACTCAGTTAAGAAAGGGGATACAACCTTTTATAAGTACATTAGTGAGCAAAGAAAGACCAAGAGAGGGATAGTGAGGCTTAATAAAGGGAAGGGGAGTGGGCAAAGGGTGACAGTGAAAAGGCAGAGATACTGAACAAATACTTTTGATCAGTATTCACAAAAGAAGAGGAGGGGGAGTACCTAAACAAAACAATAGAAGCACTCTGGATAGGGGGTCCATATCAGTCCACTCACAGAAGAAAGGGTCCTGAAAGAACTCCTAAAACTCAATGTGGACAAGGCAATGGGTCCTGACAGGATTCACCCCAGAATTCTAAAAGAACTATGGGGAGAACTAGTGATACCACTGACTACCCTTTTTCACAAATCATGGTAGGAGGAGGATGACGTGGTACTGGAGGACTGGAGGAAGGCAGATGTGATTCTCCTTCACAAAAGTGGGAGCTAGGCAGAGGCAGGAAACTACAGACCTGTAAGTTTGACCTCTGTGGTAGGGAAAATGATGGAATCACTTCTGAAAGAAAGACTTGTTGAGTACCTAGAGTCCAGTGGGGCACAGAACCCAAGGCACCATGGATTCACAGTGGAAAGGTCATAGCAGATGAATCTAATAGATTTCTTTCACTGGGTGACCAAAGTAGTAGACCAGGGTGGGGCTGTGGACATGGCCTACCTAGTCTTTAGCAAGGCATTTGACACAGTACCGCACAAAAGATTAATAAACAAGTTAGCCAGCCTGGGAGTGGGTCTCTGGGTGGTAGCCTGGGTATAATATTGGCCAGACAACAGGACGCAGAGGGTAATAGTAAACAGAGTCCACTCCAAAGAAAGGAGGGTTACTGGCTGGGTACCGCAGGGTTCAGTAGTGGGGCTGGCCTCTTTAATGTCTTATAAGAGACATTGCAGAGGGACTGGAAGGAAAAGTATGCCTCTCTGCAGAAGACACAAAGATCTGCGACAGGGTTGATACACAAGGGAGGGTGGAAAGGATGAGAAGAGACTTAGCAAAGGTGGAGGAATGGTCAAAAGTATGGCAGCTTAAATTCAATGCAAAGAAGTGCAAAGCAATGCACCTGTGAAACAAATATCCAGGGGAAGAGTACACAATGGGGGGACTAACAACAACAAAAATGGAAAGGGACCTGGGGTAGTCATATTAGATGATGTACAGGTAGGCAAGCAATATGAGAAGGCAGTAAGGAGAGCTGGGGGGATACTGGGATGCATAAGGAGAGGCATCATCAGTAGAAAACAGGACGTTGTCATCCCTCTGTACAAACAGTTGGCGAGACCCCATCTGGAGTACTGCATGCAGTTCCGGAGACCCCATTTCTGCAAGGACATAGATAGGATGGAGGCAGTTCAGAGGAGGACAACTAAAATGGTGCAGGGTCTGCACCAAAAACCATATGGAGAGAGACTAAAGAAGCTTAATATGTATTCCCTTGAGGAAAGGAAGGAGAGGGAGGACATGATAGAAACTTTTAAGTACTTCAAGGTAATCAACAAAGTCCAAGATGGTAGCATCTTTCAGAAAAAGAGATGTGCAAGAACTGGGGGGCATAGCTTGAAGATAGAGGGGGGACAGCTCAGGGGCAACATGAGGAAGTATTTTTTCACAGAGAGGGTGGTGGACACATGGAACGGCCTTACTGAGAAGGTCATGGGGTCAAAAACAGTGTGGGAATTCAAGAATTCATGGGACAGACATAAGGCAATTATAGTGGGAGGTAGGAGGAGGAAGTAGGCTGTTGGTTTACAGCGATCTGCAGCTTATCCAAAATGTAGGGAAATGGGCAGACTGTGTAGGCCAAGTGGTCCTTATCTGCCATTAAAGTTTGTGTTTCTATGTTTCTATACCTCCCTCTTCATGTCTCTCCCACTACACCCTTTACTGCTATCCAATATCTCCACCCTCAGCAGCTTTCTCTCCCCTAGTAATACCTATCATCCTATAGCCCTTCCTCCCCACCCCCAGCAAGCAGAGTTCAGCTCCCCCTCTCATTATGGAAATCATCCATAGGTTCCACTTCTTCCACTCACCTACCCACATAAGTAAACACAATAGTGCTATAAAACCATGTAAATCTGCCAAAAAACTTCTCCTCCTCTACCTACTCCTCGTTTTATCTGGCGATATCCAACTAAACCCAGGCCCTACCCTTACACCTCTTACACCTCTAAAAGGCTTTACTATATATCACCTCAATGCTAGGAGCTTACTAAATAAGATGGACCTTATAAGAGTTTTGGTGTTTCAACACTCTTTACACATATACTCTGTATCACAGAATCGGGGCTTTCAACCAGAATATCTGGCTCCCTACTCCTTCTACCTAGCAACCATATCCTTCAGCAAGATCGTTCCAAGTCTGGTGGTGGTATACAATCTACCACTACCAAAACTTACCAGTTTCACTCATTACAGATCAGGCAGTCCCAAAGGATCATGAACTTCTTCTCATTAAGTTGTTGCCCCCCCCGTCTCTCCCCATTTTCATTGGGGTGCTATACTCCTCCCCCAAAACTGCTCCCGCCTCAGTGGTCAGCACTATTTCCTCCATTTCATTTGCTGCTAGCACCAGCAAACTCATCCTGCTTGGTGATTTAATTTTGAACTGAACCTCCTCTACTCTAAATCCCACCATGCAACACACTGAGTCTCTAAACCTCCATCAGATAACAAATGAACCTGCAAGACCAAATCCTCTCTCTCAAACTCTCAAACTCGATCGTGGCCTCACACCCCCATCGGATCTCCTCTGCTGGCACATTCCCTGACATATTCAGTGACCACTTGATGACATACTGTACTTGCAAATTTCAGATTCCTCACTTCCCCCAATTTACCATTGCATTCATTCTTTACCCTTCCATAACACCTCAAAACTCCTGCAAGATACAGCATCTTCTGATTGGGCCCTTTTCCACTCCTCCAACAATGTTGACACTGCCATCTCCCTCTTCTGCCACATTAACAACAACATTTGGAACATTCATGCCCAATCACGTCACCACAGGATGAGACATGTCTACCATCCTTGGCTTTCTGCTGAGATCATCAAGCTCTATAATGTGTTACCATTCGTGGGCATGTTACAAAGTGTCATCTTCTCTCACTGACCTATCCGCTTATCACACTCTTAGAAATGCATGTACCAAAGCTATAAGATCTGCTAAATCCCACTGTTTTAAGCATATATTACAAGAAAACAAGAGCTCACCTTATAAATTTTGGCAAACACTCTCTTCACACTCCACAATGCCCCATCTAATTCTAATGGAGGCAGTATAGCACAGTGGGTTAAGGCTCTGAGCTGCAGATTTGGAGACCTTGGTTTGAATCCCTCAGCCACCTAGGTGCATACCATGTGATCCTGAGCAAGTCACTTAACTTCCTTGTGCTCCCAGGTCACATCTGGAAACAAGCTTCGGCTTAGTGTGCTACTCCTGATTAAACAATGTTCCCTTTCCCTTTAATTCCTCCTCTCCCTCCCTTCTGACTGAAAACCATCTTGTCTCTGACTTGCTCACTGTTGCCTCCTCACTAAACAGTTTTTTTTCTAGATGTGCCCTCTCCACTTCCTCCACCAACCCCCCAACCCCACTGCTCTCCCCTCTAACTCCAAACACCCCCTGTAAACCCCTCCACAGACCTGCAAACTCCTCCTACTCTGAATTCATTTCATTTTTCACCTATTACTGCTCAAGAGTTGTTTTGTGCACTTAGATCACTGAAACCATGCAAATCCAGCCCTGATGGGCTTGACCCTCTCCTTCTTCAAATCTCTGCCCCTGCCATTGCTTACTCCCTGTCCCATCTGTGAAACCTCTCTCTTTCACCCTTGGCACTGCTCCATAGGCCTGGAAAACAGCAAAAGCTATCCCCCTCCACAAAGGTGGTGATCACTCTTCTCCTGGAAACTACTGCTCTGTCTCCTTCCTCCCTATTCTAGCTAAGCTCCAAGAGGCACTTGTTCTTATCAGACTCACCATTTTTCTCTCTCCTCTTTGGATTTCCTGTCTCCTTTCCAGGCTGATTTCCAGAAAAATCATTTAACCATCTCTTCCCTTCTCTGAGTCACTGATGCCATTCTTACAGGCATGGATCAAGGCCATTTCCCCCCCCCTCCCAATTCTAGCAGGTGCACCTCACCTCTGTTCTTGGACCTATTTTATTCTCCATCTTTCTTAATAATCTCCCTACTGCATGCTTGTCTTCCCTAATTCACCTCTATGCCAATGACACTATCCTCATTACATTGGATCCCTCTATTCCTGTGGTGTCCACTCCATTGCAAACAGATTTTTCTTGCATCCTAAACTGGTTCCAAACAAACCATCTCAAAGTAAATACTACTAAAACAGTCTATGATTTTTGGTACACATCAAAAACTAGCTAAGCTTACCATGCCCCCTTCCTGTTCAACCCTTGATGGCATCCCATTGGATACAGTTCCATCTAATAAGGATGTAGATGTCTGACTAGACAGCTATCTTGATTTCTCAACACATGTCAACTATATGCATTCCAAGCTGCACCCCAAACTTGGTGCTCTCTATAGAAACAAACATGCACTCTCCCTTCCCGTTCAGTGAATACTCCTTATTAAAACTATCCTACCTCTATTTGACTATGCTGACGTTGTCTATGGGTCTGCCTGTACATCCACCCTCTCCAGACTTTGATGTTCTTTTCACTGCTTTTTGTCATTTCACCTTGAACGTCCCTCTCAGGACTCATCATTGCTCCCTCTACACCTCACTATCACTCCCTTCCCTTTCCTCTCATTGAAATCTCCACACTTTCATCATCTCAGCCAAATTCCAGTTTGACTAGCTTCCCCATTACCTTGCCTCTCTCCTATCTCCCTCCCCAACACATCCTACTGTCTCCATGCACGGGATCCTCATTCTTTGGCCCTGCCCACACTCTAACTCGAGTAAGGCTGCTTTTTCCTTCTTCTTCATCTATTTGATCAGATCTTGGATGAGTTCCATCTAGTTGAGACTGAATCCAGACAAGACTGAAGTGTTGGCTGTGGACCCAGGTCATCCGAGGGCAGGTTTGGAGGTTGGACAACCATCAGGCTTATTACCTGGTGGTGTACCACTCACTACCTCAGACCAGGTGCGTTACCTGGGTGTTATTTTTGACGATGGCCTGACCCTATAATCTCAGGTGTCAGCTGTCGTCAAATCCTCTTTTTACCATCTGAGGAATATTGCCCAGGTGAAACATCTGGTTACCTCTGATGATCTTCCAACATTGGTTCACGCCTTTGTCATGACCCATCTTGACTACTGCAATTCCCTCTACCTAGGGCTTCCAGGGGTTGATATCCACCACTTGCAGCTGGTGCAGAATGCGGCGGCCAGGCTTTTGACTGGGACATCTAGGACCAGTCATATTATGCCTGTGCTCCACAAGCTGCACTGGCTACCTGTTCAGTGGTGGATCATCTTTAAGGTTGGCTTGCTAACCTTCAAAGCCCTACATGATCAGGGACCTGGCTACCTGCAAGATCTCCTGGTACCTTACAGCCCCCTCCGTCCTCTCTGTTCCACCAAAGAGGGGTTGCTAGAGATTCCCAGGGTACGATTAAAGATGTCTGGTTCTCAAGCTTTCTTTTTCAGCTCCAACCCTGTGGAATTCTCTACTTCGTCGGTTGAGAGAATGCCCAACCGTCAGTAGATTTAAAATTGAGCTTAAAGCTTATTTATTTGATCTGGCCTTCCCTAGTGATGGATAATGTAAATTTTATGTTTTAAATGTTATTTATATCAGCTGTTCTTGTTTTTTATGTTAAGCACCTTGGTTTTGGAAAGGCACTATAAATATAAAGTTGAATTGAATTGAATTTGTGGAACTCTTTTCCCTCTTCTCTCCACTTTCTACCCTCACTAAATCTCATCAAACAAAGACTTTACAGTTCCCCCTTCTCCCTGGTTCTGCCGTCAACCTGACTAAATTTCTGTATAGCCTGAATTGCTCTAAGACAGCCTCTAGTCAGTTTCTCAACACCTTTATTGTACCATGTCTGCGATATGTTATTATTGTTTGTATCCTCTGCCCTCTCTTGCGTTCTATAATATCAGTTTACAGCCTTAATCTGAGTTGTATATTTTTATTTTTGTATTTTTGCCAGTTAATGTTATATTTCTGCTACCTCCTCAGGCACCTTGTAACCTGCCTATGTCTCTGCATTGTTGGTATTTCCTTTCTACTCAGGTTCTATTGCAACCTACCTGAGTCACTGTGTTTAATTGGTCTGCATTTCTTAATCTGCCTGACACACTGTGTAGTAACTGTCTCATATCATTTATGTATGTTTATTTTTGACTCCTCGTACCCCCTCTCCCAGTTCACACCTGGAAACGAGCCTCAACTCAGTGTGCTTCGCCTGGTTATAAACTTTAAATAAATAAACAAGCATTTGTCAATGAAGAATGTTTCCTTGCCTGGTGTATGTGACAAGGGTGCACTAAAGTTATAAGCCTACATTTGCAAACTTTAACATAGCCTCATAACTTTGTTGTTAAATTTGTTTATGCTAAATTTTCAACATAGCCTTCTTATGACCCCACCTCATGAACAATGGTAGAAAAATATTTTACTCCTGTCCAAAAGACGGTTTAGTGTATTGACTGCAAAATCACCTTATGGGATCCGGAACACATTTTGGCCAGGATTTGAAAAATGACAGCTGTCATATTCATGAGGTGTTGTGCAGAAATGGCTTAGTGGGGTAAAGATATTGAAAATTACCAAAGTTACAAGCCTCTGTTCTCAAACTTCAAAGTGGCCTCATAACTTTGTTGTTTTATAATATTTTTACGCCAAATGTTCAACATATCCTTCTTATGACCCTACCTCATGAACAATGGTGGAGAAAATGTTCAAATCCTGCCTGAAAGGAGATTTCAAGCAGCAACCATGAAATCACCTTTCAGGACAGATTTTCATAATGTCACTTACATTGTTCATGAAGTGGTGTCCCAAAAAAGATATGTTAATAATAATAATAATAATAAACTTTATTTATAAAAAACACAATTCACATGTGTCAAAGCACTTGTACAGTACTAGAACATATTAAAATCCATAACTAGTTCAAATACAGTAATTAGGCAACAACATTCAATAGTGATACTCTGAAAAAGCAAGCTGAAATAAGTGTGTTTTCGATGCCGACTTAAAGCTCTCCACAGTCAGACACTCCTGTACTTGACAAGGTAAAGAGTTCCACAGGGTGAGGGCTGCAAAACCAAATGCTTGAGCCCCCAAATTCTTCAAGTGGCCCTGGGAATCTCTAGCAATCCCTCATTGGTGGAACGGAGTGGTCAAAGGGAGCAGTAGGGGCACAGAAGCTCTTGCAGGTAACTCAGTCACTGTCTGTGTAGGGCTTTATAGGTCAGCAAGCCGATCTTGAAGGTGATCCACCACTGAACTGGCAGCCAGAGCAGACTACACGGCACAGGTGTGACATGGCTAGACAGCCCAGCCAATAGCCTGGCTACAGCATTCTGCACCAGCTACAGGCAGTGGATGTCTAACCCCGATAGCCCTAAGTATAGGGCATCGTAGTAGTTAAGGCGGGAGGTTACAAAGGCATGGACCAGTGTTGAAAGATCACCAGGCTGAACCAGGTGCTTAATCTGAGCAATATTCCTTAAATAGTAAAAAGAGATCTTGACGACAGACAACACTTAGAAACATAGAAACATAGAAACATAGACTTTGACGGCAGATAAGGACCGCAAGGCCCATCTAGTCTGCCCATTTCCCTACCTACAGGATAGGCCGCAGATCCTAGTTAACCAACAGCCTATTTCTTCCTACCCGGCACAAGAATTGCCTTATGTCTGTCCCATGCATTCTTGAATTCTCCCACAGTTTTAGACCCCACAACCTCCTCAGGAAGTCTGTTCCATGCATCCCTACCCTCTGTGAAATAATACTTCCTCATATTGCCCTGAACCCCTCCTTCTATGTTTAAATTGTGTCCCTTGTTCTTGCAAGTCTCTTTTTCTGAAAGATGCTACCCTGTTGGACTTTGTTGATTCCACTGAGGTACTTAAAAGTTTCTATCATGTCCCCCTCTCCTTCTTTCCTCAAGGGTATACATATTAAGCTCCTTTAGTCTCTCCTCATCGGCTTCTCTTGCAGACCCTGCACCATTTTAGTTGCCTCCTCTGGACTGCCTCTATCCTGTCTATGTCCTTGCAGAGATGGGGTCTCCAGAACTGGACACAGTAACTCAGATGGGGTCTCACCAACTGTCTGTACAGAGGATAACAACTTCCTGTTTTCTGCTGATGATGCCTCTCCTATACATCCCAGTATACCCCGGCCCTCCCTACTGCCTTCTCACATTGCTTGCTACCTTAAGGTCATCTGATATGATTACCCCCAGGTCCCTTTCCTTTTTTGTTGTTACTACCTCCCCACCCATTGTGTATTCTTCCCTGGGTTCTTGTTTCCCAGGTGCATTATTTTGCACTTCTTTATTGAATCCTAGCTGCCATACTTCTGACCATTCCTCCAACCTTGCCAGTCCCTTTTCATCCTTTCCACGCCTCCTTGTGTATCAACTCTGTTGCAGATCTTTGTGTCATCTGCAAAGGCATACTTTTCCTTCCAGTCCCTCTGCAATGTCACTGATGAAGACATTAAAGGACTGGACCCAATACTGAACCCTCATGGTACCACACTAGTAACCCCCTTTCTTCAGAGTGGACTCCATTTACAATTATCTTCTGTGTCCTGTTGTCCAGCCAATGTTTTACCCAGGCTATCACCCTGGGTCCCACTCCCAGGCTGGTTAATTTGACTATTAATCTTTTTGTGGGACTGTGTCAAATGCCTTGTTAAAGTCTAGGTAGGCCATGTCCACAGCCCCTCCCTGGTCTACTACTTTGGTCACCCAGTCAAAGAAATCTATTAGATTCATCTGACATGACCTTCCCGCTGTGAATCCATGCTGCCTTGGGTCCTGTGCTCCACTGGCCTCTAGGTACTGACACTATTCTTTCCTTCAGAAGTGACTCCATCACTTTCCCTACCACAGAGGTCAGACTGACAGGTCTGTAGTTTCCTGCCTCTGTCTTGGACCCACTTTTGTGAAGGGGAATCACATCCACCTTCCTCCAATCCTCGGGTACCACACCATCCTCCCATGATTTATTAAAAAGAGTAGCCAGTGGTTTCACTAGTTCCTCCCTTAATTCTTTTAGAATTCTAGGGTGAATTCCATCAGGACCCATTGCTTTGTCCACCTTCAGTTTTAGGAGTTCTTGCAGAACCCTTTCTTCTGTGAAAGGACTGGGATTGACCCCTATCAAAGTGCTTCTGTTAATTGGATTAGGCACTTCCCCCTCCTCTTTTGTGAATACTGAGCAGAAATATTCGTTCAGTATTCCTGCTTTTTCACTGTCCCCCTCTGCCCACCCACTGTTCATTCTATTCAGCCTCACTATCCCTCCCTTTGTCTTTCTATGCTTGCTGATGTACCTATAAAAGGTTTTATCCCCCTTCTTAACTGAGTTGGCTATCTTTTCCTCAGTTTGGGCCTTTGCTATTCTGACTTCCCTCCCTGCTTCCTTCTGCCTTAACTGGTACAGCTTTCTGTCCTGCTCCTTCTGTGTTTCCTTATACTTATGGAATGCTATCTTTTTCTTCCTGACTTTCACAGCCACCTCTTTTGAGAACCATAGTGGCTTTTTTTTTCGTTTTGATTTGTTTATTTGCTTCACACAAAGGCTTGTTGCCTCTGTGATGGCAGTTTTGATAATTCCCCATTGTTGCTCCACACCTCCTTCTAGCCTGTTTGCTAGTGCTTTTCTGAGGCACTCTCCCATCTTGCCAAAGTCAGCCCTCCTAAGTCAGTAACCTCACTTTTGTATGGCTTGACTCTGTAGCTGAGTTTAACATGAACCACACTGTTTGATGGTCACTTGTCCCCAGATGGCAACCCACTTCTAGATCTGAGATCCTCTCACTGCCCCGCTTGAGAGCATGAGGTCTAAGATTGCCCTCACGAGTGGGTTCCAAAATTAGCTGTCTAATGCCTGCCACCTGTATGGCATCAAGAATGGCCCTGTTTGGATGTGGCTGCAGCAAATGTGCTCCAGTTAACATCTGACATATTCAGGTCTCCCATCAACAGTATCTCCCCTTTCTCTGCCATTCTAAGAATGCCTTCTATCATATCCTTGTCCATTCCTTCCCCCTGATATGGGGGTCTGTACACAACCTCTGTGCGGATTGTGGTGCCCTTTCCAGTCTCCAAGGTGACCCACAGTGCCTCCTCTCCTCCCTGTTTACTCTTTTGTTCAGTTGCTTTTATCCCTTCCTTTACATAGAGCTACTCCTCCCCTCTTCTCCCTGCCTGTCTCCTCCTGCAGGTTATGTACCTGGTATGTTAACATCCCAGTCATGGTTCTCTGTGTACCATGTTTCTGTGACTGCTACGATATCCAGGCATCCCTCTTCCATTAAGGCCATCAGCTCAGGGGCTTGTTGCCCAGGCAGCGGGCATTGGTACTCATTACCCTCCATTTCCTGATGGCCTTACTCCTTTACCCATCCCTGTCCTTCTTGCCTTTGTCACTTTCTCCATTTACCCCTGCCCTTCTCCCTATCGACACCTCTATGTTGGTGTTTGCCGCACTTACTACCATGATTATTTGGGGGCTAGGATTTTCCCTGCTCCTTTCCAGTGCCTCCCCCCTTGGCTAGTTTAAAAGCTTGCCAATGAAGCATTTAAACCTATCACCTAGGATCCTGGTTCCCCTCCTGGCCAGATGCAGCCCATCATGCCAGTAGGCTTGCATCCTCGGTGGACCCCAGTCCCCAATGAAGCCAAACCCTGAGCTCCACACCAGTTTTTCAACCACTGATTGAATCCCGTAATTGAACACTAACCTCTCCTATGTCATAGATGGGTAGCACCTCCGAGAAGGTTACCCGTCGCGTGCTACTTGACTAAAACCCCTCCCCAATTCACAAACTCTTCCTGCACTTCTCTAATCCTTTCTTAGCCAGGTCATTTGTTCCTAGGTGGACAATGACATCAGCTCCCTCCCTGTGCAGCTGCTCTGGCAATCCTGAGGATTCGCTTCCTGTCCCTCCAAGCCATGGCACCAGGCAGGCACCTTACCTCCCTCTCCCTTCCTCCCCAGTTCTACCTTCCTAACAATGGGTCCCCCACCAGGGTTGTTTCCTTCCCTGCAGGGTCCCCACCCACCCTCCTGTGGGTCTCCTTTGTGGAGGTTCCCAGCATCCTTCTTGGTCTCCACTGTGGGTGCCTCCATGAGGAACCACACTTTGCCAGAATGGCATAGGAATTGTGGAGAGGTCCAGCGGGAGGGATGCCTCTGTTCCACCACCTCACCCTCCCTGAGCCACTGTGGTCCAACCGCCTCTTCCTTGGCAACCCTGAGGCAACGGCAGTGGCACTGGTGGTCCCTGGATGGAAGGAGGTCCCACAAATCTGGCCAACTCAGCCTGGAGATGAGCAACCTCCTCCCTCAGCCCAGAGAGGTGCCTGCAGATGGGACAACACCGCATCCTCCAGAACATCTCCTGGAAGACTGCTGCTCCACAGCCACTGCACTGCACCACTCCATCATGTCTTATTCTGGCCCTTAACTGTTTGCAATCCTTACTCTTCCTCTATTTTTCTCTCTCTCCTTACTTTCTGCCTTTGTGCCCTTTAAGCTCCTGAGTGTCCTGTTCTGAGACAAGAATATCCTATATTTCGCAGTAGACCACTTACTTGCTCAGAGGCAGACCTCCAGCAGCTAGAGGGGGCCGGAGAGCTACTCTTGCCCTTCTATGATGATGCGTCCTTGGTGGTTCTGTGATCACTCACTTCCTGCCCCTAAACAGGAAGTTCCTGTTGTCAGTCAAATCCTGTGCCTATAAAAATAGAACTAGCTTTGGGTGGAGGGGAGGGAAGGAGAGCAATATAGTCCCAGTAGAGAAGTTCAGTCACACAGCAGTCCTTTCTCCTGGTGCCTTCTGCCAAGCTATCATTGAGATTTCAGCGTCAGTCCCTTGTCAAAAATAATGCCCAGATTCCACACCCATTCAGAGGTCATCAGCTGGCCACCTCTGAGCAAAAGCCCAGAGGTCTGCCCAGCCAAGAACCCTTTTACCCAATGACCTGGGTCCACTATGAATACCTCAGTCTTGTCAGGATTCAACTTCAACCAGTTGGCAGTCATCCAGTCCTGGATCTCGAAGAGACAGTTGTTAAACAATGAGACTGCACAGTCTTGATCGGGTACAAAGGACATGTATAGCTAAGTATCATCAGCATAGCAATGAAAACTCAAACCATACCACCTTACAATGTCTTTCTATGGCAGCATATCCACCACGAACAACATGGGTGACAGCACAGAGCCCTGCGGGACCTCACATGGTAGGGAGAAAGCATCAGAAGAATAAATCCTTGCCACTACTTTCTGAGGCCTACCAGGGAAGAACAACTGAAACCATCTGAGGACTGTCCTTGACAATCCACAGATCACCCACAGGCACCCTAGCAACACCTCATGGTCGACGCTGTCAAATCCTGCAGAGAGATCAAGAAGGACCAAGATGGAATGGCTCCTCTGATCTCTCACTATCAGATCATTGAGCACCTGAACTAGGGCAGTCTCAGTGCTGTGCCTCTTCCTAAATCCTGACTGGAGAGGATCATAGATGTCATGGATGGTAAAATGGTCATCCAGCTACAGCGTAACCACCTTGTCAATAACCTTACCCACAAAGGGTAGGTTAGAGACAGGTCTGTAGTTGAAAAGGCAATCTAGGTCGAGATAAGATTTCTTAAGGAGGAGAGTCACCACCACCTCCTTCAGGGAGTCAGAAAATTCACCTATCTCAAGTGAACACTGGACTATCTCAGCCAAGACTGGGCCAATGACCTCAACACACCCCACAAGGACGAGAGTTGGGCCTGGGTACAAACTATAGCAGGTTGGCTGCATACTCTGGATGATCCTCATGACATCTATGACTGCCACCTGATCAAAAGCTGACCAACCAGATGGAGAAACTGCGATCTGCCACCGATCATCACCACACTCATTGGAGTGAGCTGTACAGATCTTAGACCTGATTCCGGCAACCTTATTTGCAAAGAAGCAAGCAAACTCATCACACTTCTCCTGTGACAAAGCGCTCCAAAACTGCAGACAGGCTGGATTGCACAGTCCTTCTACAGTTTGGAAGAGCTGGGCTGGTCGGTTCCATGTAGCAGTAGTCTCCCAGGACAGAAACTCTGCCTTCTTATGGGAGATCAACGATTGATAGTATACATAGTGAGCCATCAATCTAAGTCTGTCAGCATCAAGGCCTGATTTCCACCAACAACGCTCCATCCTTTGCCCAACTTTTCTCATCTCCCGCAAGGTCCCATCAAACCAGTAGGACCGAGGGTGAAGAACAACCGAGTCATCTGCCCACTCATGGTGGAGCTCTTGGGTTCGGGGACCAGACAGGGAGGACCCCTCTCTAAACTCCATTTCGTCCCAAGGCATCTTCTCTTCTCCACAACCCCAATTTGTCTGCTCAGCTCCCATCCCCCCAAGGTCCCGGGCCCCTCCAATACCTCCTTTTAACAATCCCAAATGCCCAACAACAACCATAAACATTGGCAGGAAGTGGTGGACAACTAAAGGGACGGAGGCCCTGGAGCTCCACGGGGGAGTAGCGCCCGACCAGGAGAGCCACCTTCCAGCACATATTTCACCAGCCACCCTTACTAGCAATCCCACTGTTCTAACTAACAAAACTATCGGTACTAAAATTTAACTATAATTAATCAAATAAAATAATCCCACCTCCCCTCTATTAAACTAACAATAAACAATCTCAACCAGCTTGGTACATAAAAGTTCAGGTTAAAATAGATAAAAGAACCAGTATCAGTATATAAAAAGTACACCAAAAGTTTCCAAAATATACCTTAGGGTAGATGAGGCTCCCACCCTCACCCAGTCCTTGCAATCCAAGGGTCAAAATTGCTCTCCTCTTAGTCCAGCACAGTGAACAAACTTATAATGTCACAAACAATCCATGGAGATACTTTCACTACCTCCCCAGATCTGACAGCCAAGTCCTGCAAATATATGGAAGCCACAGTCTATCATCCAAAAAGATGAACTAAGAATCTTCACCACTGCCACAGATCTTCATCCTCTCACAACTCCACAAACTTCCAAGCCAAAAACTCACACCTTTCAGGGGCTACAATCCACAAAAGCCCTCAACCCAGGAAAATTCAGGGTCCCTCAGATAAAGGCCCACTGGCATTCACCTCTGAGACACCCACAGGACTCCTGGGGAACATGCTACCCACTGGTCAGCACCTCCCTGATGTTCCTCCTGGATGTAGGCCAATCAAAACAGCTGCCCCCAATTCAATGCTGCAGCCCAGAATAACAAAGGGTACTGCTTCCTCTTACCCTCAGAATAGTGACCGGTAGTATGCAAAGGCCTATTCAGTCCACCCAAGTAGGGAGGCTTCAGAGACCCCACCATCCTCTGACAGCTATCGCCGCCACTACCAAACACAGCTGCCAGGGGAACCAACCCTCCAGTAGGTGTCCTCTGCTGCCATCCCACGAGTGGCCCAACACAGCCCAACACTCACCAGTCACTGTCTCAGGGACCACAACAGCAGTAGTTATTAAAAAATGGTAGAAGGTGTATAAAATCCATTCGATGCTCTGTGTAACCGGTTGAGCTCCCACCACGCCGGCAACCAGTCCACTAGCGGACCTATACAGCTCACTCCACTCATTGTCGATTGTTCAGGAGACAGCTCTTCCTCTCTTCACCTTGCACATCCACCCCAATCCAAACAGTTGCTAACAGCGACTCCCCAACAGGACTCCTCGTGAATACAGGAGGCAATCAGAAAGTAGTTGCGGTTTTATCGTGGTGCAGTTTGTCATGAAAAAAGTGGAGCTAGGAAATAAATTATAACGTCAAAGAGATCCACAAACATGAAGTGTAAACTAAGTAAGCTAGTTGTGCTGATGCAAGCTAGCAATCTGGCATCCAACAACATTAACAGTAAATATTGAAAAGTTCTAAACTGGCCCTTCTAACTACAAAAACCCCTGAAAAACAAGTTTCCTCCCTAGTCTACCTCACTACAAAACCCTAACTAAACTAACTACACACTACAACTTCATAAGAAAAAGGAAAGCTCAAAAAACAATAAATGGATAAAATAGCAATGGGAATAGCTAAGATAGCAGCTCAGGCAGCTCACTGTCAGCTGCCATCTTCCTAACCTATTGAAAATTTGGGACAAAAATATTGAAAAATGATCATGTTATGTTATTGAGTTCAAAACACCACTGAAATACATTGAGCCACATACGCAATTTCCTCAGTTTGTGGGCCGTTGTTGAAGAGTGAAGACGTCTCTGTGGTCTTGAGAAGATCACAGAATTGGACCTCCACTGGGTAAGGAATGGTGGGGTGGTAAGTGCTGAGTAGGAGGGTTGTATGGGGGGGGGAGTAACAGCACAGACAATGATGGATGATCTTCTGTTTTACAGGATTAAAAAAAACAACAGTATGATGAGGGATGATTTTCTATATTGCAGGTAATGACACTGAAGGGAATGGGCACCTCCAGTGTTATGGATTTGTTTATGGGGGGAGGTGCTGAGAGGGAGGGTCCCATGGGGGTGGGGAAGAGTAATAAAGAAAGGAAAAAAAAAGGTACAGGGAATGGAGGTCCGTGGGTGGGTTGGCAAACAAAGGGAGGGAGAGGGAGAGTTTTAGATCTGTCATCACAGCAACTTGGTCCCGGGACTTTAGACAGAGGTGGAGAGTTCAGACAACACTTTTTGCAGAGCGCTTCTCATCTCCCGTGGGCTACAGTAACAGCAGAATGGTACCGGAAGCCTTGCTGACTATACAGAAGGACATGGAGTCAGCAAGCGTTGAGTGTTCGGTGGAGGGCAGCAGGTCTCCTTCATTGGCTAGTGGTCTGTGACACTGCTACTGTTAGAGGCCGTCTCATGGGCTTATGGGGTTCTTTTTTGCCCTAGCTGCTTATGTGTAGGTAAGGTCAGTGCCTGACTGGGGCAGTAACTTGGTGCAGGGTTAGAGGGACTGCACCGGATCTGGATGCATGGGGAGATATGACAGGAAGTAAGACTGCACTGCTATATAGGGGGAGCTAGTCTAAATCCCTAGGTACTGATTATGGGAGAAAGTGAGACATGCTGGCTTTTGGAAGAAGGGGTTGCTATCTCCTCTGTGGAGCTGAGGATGGTCTGTGCCATGGGTCACACAGACTGATGACAGTCATGGGGTGCTCCACTCCACTCCTTTCCTACCAGGGGTGGAGTTGGGCACCCCCTCCACCACGAGTGTAAGGGAGTGGGTCCAGTTAGAAGTATTTCAAGACAGCTTTCTGACATAGCTGGTCCAGAGGCCGACTTAGTTAGAAAGGACTCTGGACTTTGTGGTAGATAACGGGGAAGCTGTAGGGAATCTGGAAGTGGAGGAACCACTGGCTGGGAGTGACCACTATTTGCTGTGGTTCCAGCTCAACATGGGGAGGGAAGCAGGGGGCACAGGTACAAGGGTGATTGAGTTTAGGGGGTGGACTTTAAGAAGATGAGAACATTTTGGGGCAGAAACCTAGCAGGAATGCGACCTCACATGGATGCAGACCAGAAATGGGATATCATTAAGGAAGGGCTGGCAGAAGCAATGGTCTTGCACTAGGAAGAAAAGCAAGAAGGGAAGGGCAAAAAAACTCAGTTGATTGATATAGGGGGTTATGGAAGGGGTGAGGGCCAAGAGGGCAGTGTTTCAAAAGTACAGGAAATTGGGAAGGGGTGAAGATAAGGACACTTACATGGAGAAGTCCAGGGAGGTTACCAGACTGGTCAGAATTTCCAAGGCGTCCAGGGAACTGAGACTGGCGAAGGGAATCAAAAGTGGAGAAAAAGACTTCTTCCACTACATCAGAGAGAGAAGAAAGAACAAGGATTAGCTAGTGAGGATTAAGAAGCATGGAGGAGGGTGGAGAAAGGGGTGGAGCAGACAGAGACAATGAATGAATACTTCTGCTTTGTATTCAGGCTGGAGAAGGGGGGCAGATACCCCAGCTGAGGGGGGAGTGGGTAGGGGGAGACGAAAGTTGTAGGGATTACAGAGACCAGGGTACTAGATGGGTTGAGGGCATTAAGAGTGGACAAAGCACCTGGACCCAATGGCATTCACCCAAGGATACTAAGGGAGTTGGCAGAGGCCATGGCGGGGCCACTTGCTGACCTGTTCAATACCTCCCTGCACACAGGATGTGTACCACAGGACTGGATAATGGTCCATGTGGTGCCCATCCACAAAAGTGGCTCAAAGGATGAACCAGTAAACTATAGGCCAGTGAGCCTCACATCGATCGTGGGAAAGCTCATGGAGTCTGTACTAAAAGAGAGGCTAGTGAGCTTTGTAGAGGAAAACTGTCTCCAGGATGGTCAACATCACGGCTGTATAGTGGGTAGATCCTGCCAGACAAACCTTGTAGAGTACTATGACTCTGTGACGTGGGAAATGGACAAGGGCCATGTAGTGGATGTCCTGTATCTGGACTTCAGGAAGGCCATTGATTCGGTGCCTCATGGGAGGTTGGGGGGGAAACTGGAATATGTGGGGGTGGGACCAAAAATGGTGAATTGGATCACAAACTGGTTAAGGGGAATGCAGCAAAGGGTGGTGGTGGTGGGGGGACCTCTTGTCACCGAGAGTGGTGATGAGCGGGATACGACAGGGATCAGTACTGGGACCGGTGCTGTTTGGGATTTTTATTGCAGATATCTTACATGGTATCTGGACTAAGATCAGTCTGTTCACAGATGACACCAAGATGGGAGCTGTGGTTGATGATGAGAAGGGGTGGAAGAGATTACAAGAGGACCTGACTAAGCTGCAGGAGTGAGCGGAAACATGGCAGTTGAGGTTCAACGCCAAGAAGTGCAAGGTTATGCACTTCAGAGCCAGGAACCAGGGGAGGGATTATCACTTGAATGAGGTACAGTTGTGGAGCTCCACAGAGGAGATGGACCTAGGAGTGATCATTATGGAGAGCATGAACAACTCTACTCAGTGCAGGAAGGTGGCAGCAAAAGCCAACAAAATGCTGGGGTGTCTTGCAAGAGTAATCTCCTCCAGAAGGATGGAGGTTATCCTGCCCCTGTATAGGTCATTGGTCAGGCCCCACCTGGAGTACTGCATGCAGTACTGGTGCCCATTCCTGAAGAAGGGCATCATATTGCTGGAGGGGGTGCAGAGAAGAGCCACAGACAAGATTCAGGGATTGGAAAGCAAGCCCTGTGAGGACAGGCTGGGAGAGCTGAATATGTATTCACTGGAGGAGAGGAGGGATAGGGGAGATATGATCGTGACCTTTAAGTATCTGAAGGGGATAAACAAGACCAAAACAGAAGGGATTTTTCAGATGAGAAGGAAGAGGGACATGAGATGGCATGAAATGAGAGATTGGGGGGGGAGGGATTCAAGAGGGAGATGAGACATTTTTTCATGGAAAGAGTGGTGGACAAATGGAAAACCATACCATATGAGATAGTGTCTCGTAACATGGTGGGCAGTTTCAAGTGTTGAGACAGGAGAAGAGGAAGGGATGCTGGGAAGGAGGGGCAGCTGCATGATGAGGGGTTAGCTGCACACTCGAGCAGACTCGATGAGACCATAAGGCCTGTTTCTGCTGACAATTTCATATCTTCCTAAGCAACATGCACCCTGGCTGGCAATGACTGTGTACAAAGGTCTTGCACCTATTTTCAGGGCCTGTGGAGATCCCAGCACCAAGCAGTCCAATTACTATTGTCACTCAGTTTGCTATAGCATCAGGCTACTTTCTACTTCCTACTGTCTTTGGGAATCAGCATTTTGCTTATCATAAAAGTAGAAAACATTCTTAAAATGTAGTGTGGTCAATTTTAGCTTCCAATAAAATGTTATATTTTCAGAAAAGGACCCAATAGTTTCTTAAAGCTGTAAGGTGAGGGGGGCAGTAATAAATGGGACAGGGAGGGTTTTAATAGTGACAGCCTGTGGGGCATGGCAGCCAGAGAGAGCCACAGAAAGGACAAATGAGTTGAGGCAAAAATAGTGATGGGCCAGTGCCACTCATCATAAAAGAATAAAACATAAGTGACTGTGTGATTATGAAGATTTCTTTTGGTTTTTTAAATCCACCCTTGGTGTGTGATGACCACACAAACCTCGCAAGTTTCACTTCTGAGGTTTATGGGTCATCAGATACCTCGGGTGCATAAAGAAATTCCTAACACACACAGTCACATATGCATTATTTTCTAGTATGCTTCAATAAATTAAACAAAATTTCTTACATAACACCTATTCCCCCTGTTGTTTTTCCTCTCCCCCTTCCAAGATTTTGTCACCTTGTCTGGCCTAGCCCCTTCAAACTGTCTCCTCAAGTCCCATTACCCACCATCTCCAGTACTTACCAAGTTTACAGATATGGTACCCTGCCTCAGGCACTGGCTTCTTTCTTAGGACTCCTTTCTGGGGTACGGATCGTAGGGAACATGAGCACCATAGTTAGCAGTGTGGGGCCTACAGGGGCCAAACAGTTTTCTGTTTTCTTTTTTTGTTTGTTTATTTTTTTCTGAGAGCCACCAATCATGCAGTGCTGCACAAGCATGCATGCAAAGGCACATAGACACTTACCATCCAAGGGTAGGCCCTTCCTGAAGCGTGTGGTGCCCACTGGGCTACCAACCAGTCTCTGCTAGCTGACTGTCAAACAACAGGATGCAGTGTCCTCCCTACCCAAGGAAGAAAAGCTGTTCTTAAGATGCTCATGGGTGCAGAAATGCATACACCAAGTAAGCCAAGGCTTACAAGTTGATTGGAGAAGGGGCAGCATTCTGATCCCTAACCACTGATTTTGTTTACTCCTTCTGCCTGGTATCTACCACTACTGATATTAAGATATGACTGCAGTGCTCTGTTTAAACTAAAGTTAAAAGCATAAAAGTAAGTACTGCTGCATTTTTGCTATTATAATCTAGTTCCAGAAGT
Organism: Neoceratodus forsteri; assembly: GCA_016271365.2. Lineage (NCBI taxonomy): Eukaryota > Metazoa > Chordata > Ceratodontiformes > Ceratodontidae > Neoceratodus > Neoceratodus forsteri. The sequence continues at coordinate 54,452,422 of CM057451.1, read as the reverse complement.
CCAGTATGGGAAATACAATGGGTCTGGGTCAAAAATATGAACATGTCTACAATGGGCATGGGGTCTTCAATGGGGGTGGGGGGGGAGAGAGGCAACAAAGGGTTGTGGCTTTTAAATTTTATTTTCCTAACTACACCACAGCTACAGTTGTACTCAGATCTTAAGGTGCACACCTGATCTATGCCTATAGACGTACTAGGAACAAGCATTTGTCAATGCCATGGCCCATGTTTCCCCTGTCTGTTTCTACACCACAGTTACAGTTATACTCAGACCTTAAGGTGCACACCTGATCTAAGCCTACAGTAGTACCAGGAACAAGAATATGTCAATGCCATGGCCCACATTTCCCCTGTCTTTTTCTTCCCCCTCCCCTCTTACCAGTGCCTGTGGAGCAGGTGCATTATTTTGCACTTCTTTGCATTGAATCCTAGCTGCCATACTTCTGACCATTCCTCCAACCTTGCCAAGTCCCTTTTCATCCTTTCCACGCCTCCTTGTGTATCAACTCTGTTGCAGATCTTTGTGTCATCTGCAAAAAGGCATACTTTTCCTTCCAGTCCCTCTGCAATGTCACTGATGAAGACATTAAAAAGGACTGGACCCAATACTGAACCCTGCGGTACCCCACTAGTAACCCCCCTTTCTTCAGAGTGGACTCCATTTACAATTACCTTCTGTGTCCTGTTGTCCAGCCAATGTTTTACCCAGGCTATCACCCTGGGTCCCACTCCCAGGCTGGTTAATTTGACTATTAATCTTTTGTGTGGGACTGTGTCAAATGCCTTGTTAAAGTCTAGGTAGGCCATGTCCACAGCCCCTCCCTGGTCTACTACTTTGGTCACCCAGTCAAAGAAATCTATTAGATTCATCTGACATGACCTTCCCGCTGTGAATCCATGCTGCCTTGGGTCCTGTGCTCCACTGGCCTCTAGGTACTCGACTATTCTTTCCTTCAGAAGTGACTCCATCACTTTCCCTACCACAGAGGTCAGACTGACAGGTCTGTAGTTTCCTGCCTCTGTCTTGGACCCACTTTTGTGAAGGGGAATCTGTGGAGCAAGTTAAACCCCTTTGGGCACACTGCCCACTCACCACCATGGCCTGGGGATGGTCACTGTTGCAGAGGAAGTCTAAAAATGCAGCTGGGGAGCCACACTCCCACCCAGCTTTCTTCTGGTGCTACTGATGCAAATCCTGGGGCTGGCGGTGGAACGTAAAGGTCTGGGGCCCGTTTTCTACCCAGACCTATTCCACTGCCACATCCTGGGGTCCATCCCACCAAAGCTGTCTCAACTGTCATGGTCAGTTGGGAACCATGAAGCAGACCATGTTGGAAAGCTGCCACTCCACCTGACTGCTTGCTGCTGCTGGCTCTATTCCAGAAGACAGTGACACCGGGGAGACATGAACCAACATTCAGGTATGCTTCTTTTTGTCCATGTCCCCCTGCATCCTCTATTCTCTACACTCAGCCACCAATTCCTCTTTAAAGCCACTTTCTGGCCTATTTACAGAACAAGGGAGGTCTTAATGGCCAGCCCAAGGGAATGGGTCTCTGTTCCTTGGGAAGGAGGGTCTTCTGCCCATGGCCACATCCTCAGCACAAAATGGCACAAAAGTGGACAAAGAATGAGGGTGGGATTGGGGACAGAGGAGGCACGGGGGGGGGGTGGGCACAGGCAAATGGAGCCCACAAGAAAAAAAGTAAATCTTCCCAACTTGGGAAAAGGGTCCCCTAGCCCCTAAGTTTGGGGTACTACACCGGGACAGGGAATGGAGGATACTGGGTGGACAGCACTCAGAGCGAGGGAGGGAGGGAGAGGGATGTGGGGATGGGGAATGGAGGGTGGGGGGTTAAGCACTATGCAAATAAAAGGAATGAAGCATGCTTGTTGGAGCGTTACATTCCTTTCAACTAGAGAATGGCTTCCAGCTGTGAAACTGTGACTAGTGTCACAGTCTGCTTGCCTGTTCATTGATCTGTGAGGGATGAGCACTATAGAGTGCTCTGCACTGAATTCGTCCCTGACACACCTCTGAAATGTCATTTTACCGCAAGATGTTTCTTGCACATGCACAAGGAAACAGTAAATAAATAAATAAATATGTCTTGTCTGAATATTGCTTTTAAGCTGTATTTATTAAGAGTTTTCATATCCTTCTTGGGCAGCATTACTGAGCTGAAGTGCATTATGTCCCATTTTATGAATATGTATCAGTTTTGCATATTAAAATACATGGGGCTCATAAGCCAATCAGCTCTTAGGAAGGCTAGTCACCAAAATGTTAGCTGATAATTGAATTCCACATTATTTATTTATTTGAGTTTTGGTGACCGGATATGTCCACTGAGACAATTATAGTCCCTTTTTCAGGGTCGACCCGGGGTCGAGATACATTGTACTGAGACAGAGCAGATATAAGAAGGCAAATCATAGAACATACAGCATTGGAATATATATATATATATATATATATATATATATACACAACAATATGACGAGGCATGTTACAAACTTATTTCAATAGAACATATTTACAATGCTAACAATGGAAACTAACAGTTACAGAACTGAGAAGTCAAAAACACAAGAAGGCATATCATAAAACATATAGCATTGGAATATATACAGCAAGATGACAAGGCATGATAAGAACACATTCCAATACAACATATTTTCAATACCACTGCAACAGAAACTGTTACAGAGCTGAGAAGTCAAAGGAAGAGTACAGAGGAAGGGGAAAGGGCAGCTAGTGAGCAGAAGGTAAAAGAGGATCGAGCACAAAGGGCAGGGACAGGGGAGAGGGTCAGAATGGGGTAAGAGAAGTAAAAATAGGGCAGGAAGGATATGTCATTAACAAAAGCAGGAGCAGGATACAGAGGCTGAGAGATATGCAAACAGATTAGATTAGAACATAGGGAAGAAGGAGCAGGACAGGAGGGAGGAAGGGAGGGAGTTCCAATCAGAGACCACTGCAAATGCAAAAGAAATTCTGGTGAAGGCTAGATGCATCTTAGGTTTTAAAAGAAGGGGGAGGGAGGAAGATCGGAGTACAAGAGGGGCTGATAGAGGCTACAGATAGGGCCACCTCAGACAGGCAATTAGAAGGCCCAAAAGCAGGCATGGGATGGATTTGCTTCAAACCAAGGGATCAGAGTTGCATGCAAATAGCAACAGAATGGTCCTAAGTTTAGAATATTCAGAAAATGGTAAGAAAATCAAACAGATAATTTGTAAAAATTGCAGAAGGCTAGTAGGGTTGGGTATACCAGAATTTAGCTTGAAGCCTATATTGGCTTCAAAGAAAGTAAAAAATGTTCAAGGACAGATTGGTCAGTTCAGATCATTATCAGGGAGATCACATAAGACAGTAGATACTTCTTGGTATTTTATGAACATATGCACGTACAAACATATGAAGAAGCCAGCAGAAGAAGGCCATTTGGTCTAACAAGTCTACTCATATTACAGGGTCCATAGCTTGAGCTAATGTCGATGCCCTCCATCCCCACTCCTCCCATTCTCCCTACCCATGACCCTTACCCTCCTCCTCCTATGCCTGTCTCAGCCTCTCTTTAAGCTCCCCACTGTCTTCAACTAGATTACCTCCTCTGGCAGCGCATTAAAAGTGTCCACCACCCTCCCTGTGAAGAAGTGCTTCCTGACCTCCCTCCTAACCTCCCACCCTCTAGCTTAAGACTGTGCCCCCTTGTGTTATGGTTGCCACTCAACTTAAAGAGACTTTCCTTGTCAACCTTATTTATCCCTTTCAAGTACTTGAAAGTGACGATCATGTCCCCTCTCTCTCCTGTCTTCCTGGGAGTATGTGTTTGGTGCCCTCAACCTCTTCTCATATGCCTTACCCTGCTGACCAGCTATCATCTTTGTAGCCCTCCTCTGAACCTTCTCATGCAGGTTAATATCCTTTTTGAGGTGTGGGCACCAGTACTAAACTCCATACTCTAGTTGCAGCCTTACCATTGACCTGAACAAGGGCAGTATAACCTCCTCTCTCCTACTACTGATCCCCCTATATATGTATCCTAGCATCTTGTTTGCATTTACTGCTGCTTCTTGCACTGCCTGAAGTGCTTCAGGTCACTAGTGATCATCACTCCCAGGTCCTTTTCCTCCTCTGATGCAGATACTCGGACTCCATCCAGGTAGTACTCTGTCAGACTGACTGGTCTTTAATTCCTGGGTCATCCTTAGGGCCACTTTTGTGGAGTGGAACTACATGTGATATTCTCCAGTCCTGCGGTACTATGCTTGTCTCTAGTGAACTATTAAAGAAGTCTGCCAGTGGCCCTGTCAGCTCTTCAGTCAGTTCCTTTATTACCTATCAGTGTACTCCATCTGGGCCTGGTGATTTGTTCACTTTCAATGCCAGCAGCCCCTCCCACACTATCCTTCTCTATTACTACATCTGTGTTCCCTTCCCCCCCACTCCTCCCTCCTGAAGGCAGTGCTCCATCCTTCTCCCTGGTGAAGATGAAACAGAAGTTTTGATTTAGTATCTCTGCTTTTCCTCCATTATTCTCTCTCACTCCACCCCTTTCCTAAGCTTAACAATTCCTTCCTTCTTGTCCTCTTTCTCACTTATATAGCAAAAGAAAGCCTTCTCCCCTTTTTAATTCCTTCAGCTTCTTCTGTGCCTTTGCTCGCCTGACTTTCTTACTTGCTTCACTAGCCAACCTTAGATAATTTTCCCTATCCACCTCTCTCTTGGTCTTCCTGGATTTTCTGTAGGCCAAATAAGAGAAATCACTGGTATTCTCAGAGGGTTATCAATTAATGAATTGCTCTTCCAAAATATATTGTGCACATTAATACAATCAATATTTTTAAAACTAGATTGCATATGTACATGAGCAATATTAAATTTGATTTCCACAGATAAAAATTGGTGATGAGCTCATAAAGGGTAACATTGCCCACTGAATTCATAAATCACCTAGGAACCTATGAACCAACCTCTTTTCCCTTACTGCCCGGACAACCCCAGAATTAAACTGGCTAGTATGTTTCCTTGTAACAGGTGCTGTCATTGTAACAATACCAGTACAAAATAAATTTTTAAACATACCAGAACTGATGAGAAGTATTTCATTAAAGACCATTTGGATTGCAACAGTGACCATGTGATTTACCTGCTGAGCTGTCCGTGTAGCAGACTTTGTATAGGCAATACAATATTTATTTATTTCAGTTTCAGATTACTACCTATGAGCTGAAGGCTCATTTACAAAGGTTCCAAGTCAGATAAAAAATACAATTCATTACATAGGTTACAGGTAAACACTGGCAAAGACGTACAACAAATACAGTAGATAAAGAATCAGCATACTGGTTACATGGTTACAGAAGCAAGTGACAACAACAATCCATGAGTGCAGTACAATACTTAGTTAAGTGTTGAGTACAGTCTTGGGTTGGCACAGAACCAGGCTACTGTGTAGATTAGTGTGGAAGTATTAGCGGCCAGGAGTTGGCTTTGTCTGGGCTGGAAAGGGGAGGGGGCAAGGTATAGGGAATAGGCTTTATCATAGGTATATTGGGAGGCTGGGTATTAAGGAGTGGGGGCGGACTGGACTGAATGGGGGAGGAGGGAGGGAAAGGAAGGTGAGGCAGAGGAGAGGTGGAGGAGGTAGCTATAGGTGTATCTGGGAGCAGAATGTCTCACTGGTAAGGTGGGAACAGAGCCCAGTTTTGAATTGGCTAAGTTTGCTACAATTGATAAGGGTGACAGGTAGGCCATTGATCCACTTTGGTCTCCGATAGGAGAGGGATCGCTGGATGAGTGTAGTGCACTTAAATGGCACTAGTAAGCCCCCTTAATTGCACTTCTAGTGTTATTGGTGGGTTGCACATTTTTAAATAAACTGGTGGTGGACTCAGGCATAAGCCCAAGCATTGATTTTTTAACTAGCAGGCAGGTCCGGTATTGTGCTCTGAGATGGAGGGGGAGCCATCCCACCACTTTGTATAATGCTCAAGTATGGGTTAGATGACTGGCCCCAAGTACTAGTCAGCAGGCCTTGTTAGGAGGGTTTTCACCCTTTTTAGCTCAGTATCAGAGCCAGCCCCATAGATCACCAGTCCGTAATCAATGGTAGATCATATTGAGCTGCACATGACCAGTTTCAAAGCCTCAGATGTCATTGAGTGTCAGTGGAGATAGAGAACACCAAGCTTTGTATTGGTAGATTTAATTACCTGGTCTGTATGCATTGAGAAGGTGAGGGTGTCATCCAGGTGTACACCAAGGTATTTAAAAGTGTAGACTTCCTCAAGTAGGTTCCCTTTGTGGCTACAAATCAGCAGCAGGCCATACTTCTTCTTGTTACATAGTACCATGAAATGCATGTCTTTGGTCTTTGTCTAGTTGAATAATAGTTTATTCTGGGAAAACCACATTTCTAGCCTTTGAAAGTTGGCTTGCAATTGAGACAAGATTATGGACAATTCTCTGCCAGGTACCGAGATGACTGTATCATCAACATAGAGCACCTTGTGTGCCAGGCAGATGGATAGTAGGGAATTAATGAAAATGCTGAATAGTTGAGGACCTTGAATAGACCCTTGGGGGACTCTTAGGCTCACCTCCCTTGGCTCCTAGAGTGTACAACTGATTCTATTATATTGTGTTCTTCTCAAAAGGTAGCTGTCAAACCAAGCTACAGTGTTTGATGACAGTCATGTGGATCCAAGGCAGTTTAGTAGAAGTTGATGGTTTGCAGTGTCAAATGCCTTGTGAGGTCTGTAAACATAAACCCACTGCAATCCCGTTATCTAAAGCATTATAGAATTGAGTAGTGTAATTAATCAATGCAGTCTGGGTGGAATGTTTTTTATGAAATTCATGCTGTTGTGCGTATAGGAAGTTGTTCTTCTCCAGGTATTCTGTAAGTTGATAAGAGACCACTCATTCCAGGGCTTTGGAAGTTGGGGGGTAATATAGAAATAGGCCTATAATTAGACAGGTTAGTTCTATCACCATTTTTAAAGGCTGGAGTAATGAATGCTGCCTTTCATCTGTCAGGGAACACTCCCGACCTTAGTGAAGCATTGAAGAGTTTGGTGAGTAGATCAGCAAGTTCATTTAATGTGAGGGCTATCAACTTCATGTCAATTAGGTCACTCCCCATTCTAGTACCTAGAACCCACTTGACATACTTAATGGTCTTGGTCCTGGTTATTTGCCTGAAGTAGAATGGTGGCATGTCTATACCATTATGTATAGGAGGGGTGGATTCATGCAGGGGATCTGACCAGGTGGAAGGGGGGAAGAGGTAGTCACTGGGTAGCAAAGCTCTAACATCTGTGAAGACTAGGTTGAACACATTCACAATATCACAAGGCTCCTGAAGTGTTCCTGATGTTGTTACAATAAGGTTAGGTGGTGCCCTGGGTGCCCTTCCAATAAGGGATTTCACAGAGTTCCAGAACTCCCTATCATGACCCCAGCTCCTGCTGAGGAAATTATTATAATAGGAGGCCTTGGCCAACTGAATGAGCTTTGTATATTTATTTCTGGCTCCCTTGTTGGCAATGACGTCAGCCTGTTTTCTGGTTGCCTTGGCCTTATGCCATAGGTTGTCTCTATTTTGCATGCACTCAATGAGGGAGCCTGAAGGCCAGGGGTTACCAGATCCTCTTACATTTTTGGTCTTGTGAGGGGCGAAGATGTTGCAGGCATTTGTGAAGGCTGTACAGAAGTAATTTAGGGCTTGCTTCCCATCCTTAGCTCTAGCAAAGGGGGACCAATTGGCCAATCTCATGTATTGCTTGAAGGTTCCCAACTGCCTAGTTCTCAGTGAACAATTTCTAGAGAGCTGGGGAGTGCACTTTGTGAACCTATTTGACCTGGTGCACATAACAGGGGAATGGTCACTGAGGAAGTCTGGTAAGACTGAAACCTCAGTGATATGTTCCTGGCAGGTGCTGAGAAGTCAATCAATAAGGGTACTTGTGCCCATCAGGTAGTTTTGTTTGGTGGGACGGGTTACTATTTTGGTAAGGCAGAGGGCCTGGTATGTTGTCTCTAACTGCTGATACATCTTGAGATTGCTAGTTAATGTTGAAATCTCCAACTAAAACCTGTTCCCAGTTTTGCCTGAGCTGTTCTTGGTTGTTAATGAACTGCTTGAGGCCAGTGGTGTGCTTACCAGGGGATTTACATACCATAGAGAGCACTTGTACCTTGTTTTGTTGGCCTACGGTAAGTTTGATATTAAGAATTTGGGCCCCCTTGGTATGCAGGCTGCTTGGCAGCACTTGACCTCTGATATCGCTCCTGAGATAGACCATACAGTCACCAGCTCACTTGAAAAGTCTGTCCTGGCAGAATATAGTATAGGCATCCAGGGCTACAGTGGCATCAGCAATCTTAGGGGAGAGCCAGGTCTCTGTAAGTACCACGATATCTGGTTTGAGCAGCACAACCCTAGCCTGGAATTATGGTAGCTTTGATAGGAGGCTTCCTATATTCATTGAGACAATCTTGAGGTGTCCAAGCCTCATGGAGGTGTTTGCATTGGTAGGTCCAGGGTTAGGTGGTACGTTTCCAGATAGTAGAAGCAGCAGTAGGATCAGCTTTCTGAGGAAGTGTATCTAAAACACCCAGGTGGAGCAAGCAAGCTTTGAAATATAGATCTTATGGTCATTGTTGACAATTGCAGGGGTGCAGCAGTATGGCAAGATGGCTATAGGTATTTTAGGAGGTGCCTGATGTAAGTATAGTAGCAGTGGGATTTTGAAGGCTTGTGCCAGGTAGGGGTCTGTAGATGTTCTGCTTATACTACCCCCCACAAGCCAGGGGATGTCAGAGAGGGTAGACAGGTGCATTAGAAGTGCGTCACTATCCCTGCCATCTTCCACCCCTAGCCAGAGGACAAGGGAGATTATTAATGCTAGCTTAGGATCTGCCTGCATTCTGGCAGAAATAAATGTGAACTGCAGCTATAGCAAGTTATAATGGCAGTAGTATCCCACCTATAGGGCATGAGGGTGCGTACTTCCAACCAAGCAGATCACTGGCCTGATGCAAATGGGTGCAGGATTTAGGAGGTGTATGCCCCTTTAAGAGACAGAGTTGCTGTTAGAGTGGGGAGAGGGGCAGGTCTCGTGATCAGATAGAGTATTTAAAGAGTGACAGAGGCAGGGGTGGGAGAGTGAAAGAAAATTTTACAAATGAACTTGGAGCTGGATCAGGTACCCAGGAGAGCAGAGAAAAAGATTACACAGAATAATATGTGGCAGTCCGGCTTGAATGAGCCATGGTGATTAGGAAGCCACAGGGAAGAGAATCTGGCACCAATGTAAATTAAGAAGGCACCAGATTCAAAGTCCTGTGAGTGTGGCAAGCCGAGCAGACTTCAGTAAGGGTCCCGGTACCTGTTGCAAAGGTGGACAGGCAGAAAAAAAATCCTTTCCAAACCATAGTGGTGGTTCTTAGCAGGGATGAAGCCCGGTCAGGTCTGCCAGCACCTGGGGGAAGAGGGACATGAGATCAGATTAAGTGGGGGGCTAAATTGGGGGGGTGGGGATATCAAACAAAAGAGGCGAAGCAGCCAGAGTAGCAAGGGTTGGGGAGAGGGTTGTAGCAGATGGGAGGTGAGAGATAGGGAAAAAACAGCTTTGAGTTAAAGAGAAATAAGAGAAAAGTAAGCTTAGGCAAAGGCAAATAATCAGTTTCCACAGTACATACTATAACTCATTACATTCAGCAAAAATCGGCTTTAAGAGTCACACTCCAAATTCTGTAAAATTATAAAAATTATAACCATTTTGCGAAAGACCGTGAAGCTGGATCAGGTACCCAGGAGAGCAGAGAAAAAGATTACACAGAATAAAATGTGGCAGTCTGGCTGGAATGAGCCACGGAGATTAGGAAGCTGCTGGGGAGAGAATCTGGTGCCAATATAAATTAAGAAGCAGGCACCAGATTCAAAGTCCTGTAAGTGTGGCAAGCTGAATGGGCTTGGAGAAGGGTCCCAGAACCTGTTGCTAAGTTGGGTGGGCAGGCAGAATTCTTCTCCAAACTGTGTTTGCAGCTCTTAGCAGGGATAAAGCCTAGTCAGGGCTGCCAGAACCTGTTGCTGAGGCGTGTGGACGGGCAGGCAGAATTCTTCTCTGAACTGCAGTTGCAGTTCTCAGCAGGAATGAAGCCCAGTCAGGGCTACCAGTGTCTGTTGCTGAGGTGGGCGGGTGGGTAGGCAGAGTTCTTTTCTGCACTGTGGTTGTAAGTCTTAGCAGGGATGAAACCCAGTCAGGGCTGCCAGCACCTGTTGCTGAGGCAGGTGGACAAGCAGAATGTTTCTTCAAATCACAGTTGCCGTTCTTAGCAGGGCTGAAGCCTGGTCATGGCTTGCCAGTGTCAACATGACCCCTAAAAACACATATAGGGAAACACAAAATTAACATTAGAAATTGGAATGAAAATTCCCCCCATGGCCAAACATTTTAATGAGCTGGGCATACACCAGCATCCCTTAAATTCTGGGGTAGTGCAGTAGTACCAAAACCAACTAGAGGGGGAGATTGGGAAAAAAAATGTTAAAAAGGGAAATGTACTGGATTTACACACTGGGCACACTAAATTAATAGGTTGGTATGCATCAAGAAGAGAACTGGCAACCCTGTTGGTGAAAATCCAGTGGAAACAACCCAGTAATTTTCATTTGCTGAAATACCTTTCACAATATAGAGGCTTTATCTGCTAAAATGTTGTATTTCTAAAACTTGAAAAGTATTAAGTATACTGCTATATGCAATTCCATATATTTCATAATCTTTAGAGGTAGAAGACTTGGTTTGCTGGCCAAGGCACCTAGCTTCACCTGAGCTCTTTCCTTCTAAGACTGCTTGAAAGGCAGAGTGGAGAAACTTACCAGAGCAAGGGAGAAGGATTAAGACTTAGTTTGGCTAAGCAGATTTACTGTGTGGTGGTGTTTTAATTTTTTACTCACAGGGATTGCTACTGTTTGTTGCTAACATTTCATTGCTTTATTTTTCTCTGATTCAAATTGTTGTTGCTGGTATACCTTCTTCTGCATTATTACAAGGTGTGCCTACAGGTGTGTGCTAACAGATTACTGCTGTAATCTTCTGATTCAAATTGTCTTTTGCAAGGTATATCTTCTGTTACTGCTTTATTTTTCTCTGGAGCAAAGTGTTTCTTACAGGGTATATCTTCTCTGAAATTACTGTATTACAGGTGGAGCTTACATTTTTGTGACTTTTTATCATTGGGCTAAGCAAAATTACTGTTTGACACTGTGTTTTATTTTATTCTTGTTTGTTGAAAAGGTTTGTTGTCTCAGAGGTGTTTCAGTCTCCTTCTCACATTGAAGGAGCTAATTGCTTTTCCTCCCACAGCTCTTCCAAAGGATTAGGTGTGTGTGGGGTGGAGCTGGCAAACTGTCAGTAATTTCCAACAGAAAGAAGGGTTAAAAAGTCAGTTTAGTTGATATCTTGGAGGTAGAAGACTTGGTTTGCTGGCCAAGGCACCTAGCTTCACCTGAGCTCTTTCCTTCTAAGACTGCTTGAAGGCAGAGTGGAGAAACTTACCAGAGCAAGGAGAAGGATTAAGACTTATGGCTAAGCAGATTTACTGTGTGGTGGTGTTTTTATTTTTACTCACAGGGATTGCTACTGTTTGTTGCTAACATTTCATTGCTTTATTTTTCTCTGATTCAAATTGTTGTTGCTGGTATACCTTCTTCTGCATTATTACAAGGTGTGCCTACAGGTGTGTGCTAACAGATTACTGCTGTAATCTTCTGATTCAAATTGTCTTTGCAAGGTATATCTTCTGTTACTGCTTTATTTTTTCTGAGCAAAGTGTTTCTTACAGGGTATATCTTCTCTGAAATTACTGTATTACAGGTGGAGCTTACATTTTGTGACTTTTATCATTGGGCTAAGCAAAATTACTGTTTGACACTGTGTTTTATTTTATTCTTGTTTGTTGAAAAGGTTTGTTGTCTCAGAGGTGTTTCAGTCTCCTTCTCACATTGAAGGAGCTAATTGCTTTTCCTCCCACAGCTCTTCCAAAGGATTAAGTGTGTATGTGGGGGGTGGAGCTGGCAAACTGTCAGTAATTTCCAACAGAAAGAAGGGTTAAAAAGTCAGGTTAGTTGATATCTTGGAGGTAGAAGACTTGGTTTGCTGGCCAAGGCACCTAGCTTCACCTGAGCTCTTTCCTTCTAAGACTGCTTGAAAGGCAGAGTGGAGAAACTTACCAGAGCAAGGGAGAAGGATTAAGACTTAGTTTGGCTAAGCAGATTTACTGTGTGGTGGTGTTTTTATTTTTTACTCACAGGGATTGCTACTGTTTGTTGCTAACATTTCATTGCTTTATTTTTTCTCTGATTCAAATTGTTGTTGCTGGTATACCTTCTTCTGCATTATTACAAGGTGTGCCTACAGGTGTGTGTGCTAACAGATTACTGCTGTAATCTTCTGATTCAAATTGTCTTTTGCAAGGTATATCTTCTGTTACTGCTTTATTTTCTCTGGAGCAAAGTGTTTCTTACAGGGTATATCTTCTGAAATTATTACAGGTGGTGCTTTACAGGTTTTACAGTTTTATCTAACATTAGGATAAGCTTTCAGGGTTACTGCATTTGTTGTTGACTGATTGTTTCTGCTCTTACCTCCTTGTTCTTTCGTCCGTGGTTCTTCTTTTTAGGCAGGGAAGGCCCAGCCACCACCCCCCCATCCCCAACCACCCCACGCCTACACTCCTTTTATAGGGTACCACAGTTGTGACATTTCCCGCGGCAGAGCAGGAAGGCGGATCAGTGGGGCCTCCACAAGGTGATCTCATTTACAGGGCACTAGTAATTTAACTTGTTATAACAAGTTAAACAAAGCACAATTAAACCATTACTTGCATTTTTTTTTCCTTCTAATTACTCTGACTAGGTTACAAACCCAGCAACTTATTTGGAATGGATTTCATTAACTGCAGGTACTGTGGAACAATTTTCAGAAGGACAGTCTTACAGGATTTAGGACACTGTCCTACATGCTGGGCCTTTGGAGATCTTAGGTCTCAGCTCCAGGCAGCATGGGCAGAGATTGCACGCCTCAAATTTCATATTGAAGAGGAAATACATTATAAGAACCACCCGCCATTTCCTCAGCATCCAACAGAAAACCTCGACGCAGAGGGTAGTTGGTCCAGGAGGTTGGCAGGTGGTTAGGAGGAGCAAATCAGGTGCCCCATCACTCTCTGCTCTCCAACACATTACCTCCAAAACCATATAAACACTACAAACAGGTATCTGCCTCTATCTCTGAAATCAAATAAAGAGGCAGAAGACACTGCAGAGCAGGACACTGCGGACAGGAGCTAGCACAACAATACTCACCCAAATCAGGAACCAAAACTAAACAAGCACAAAGGAAATCCAAAAACTTCTGATCATAGGAGACTCCATGATTCTGGGAGTTGATACCCATCTCCAGCCAGGGTGATGGTCAGATGTCTCCCAGGTACATCAGCATGGAGAGACACTGACCGATTACAAAATTGTTCACAAAGCAGGAGAAAACATTGATGTCCTAGTACACATAGGGACTATGATCTCGCCAGCCGGTCAGTTGTGGAGACCAAGGAACACCTGACTAGGCTGGGTGACAAACTATCATCTATTTCGTCCGCATCTCCTTCTCTGAGATCCTGCCAGTCTGGGAGAAGGGAGCAGATGGACGGAAGGTCAGAGAAGGGGAGATAGGGAGCTAAACATGTGGCTCAAGGACTGGTGCCAGGAAAAGGACACAGATTTGTAGGAACTGGCAACAGTTCTGGGAGCGAAAGTTCTTTAAATTTGATGGACTGCATCTGACTAAAGAGGAGTCAGTGCATTGGGGCAGAAGTTTGACGTCTTTGCAGAATATTTAAACTGGCAAATGGGGAGAGGGTGCAGCACCCCATACGTCAAATGGGAACACCCTCCCCTCAGCTAGTGGTCAAACAGGAATTCAGCGTGTTTGCCGTTCATTTGCATCACCAGGTAAGAAAAGGTTTGTCTCCCATACGATGCACAGGGTAATGCCAAACTTCACCCAACAACTAACACACCAAAATCTGGCCAATGGAAAATCATGTACATAATGCTCACAGCCTGGAAATAAGATCCCAGACCTCCAGGCAATAATGTCAGAGGCTAAACTGGACATAGTAGCAATTAGTGAGATGTGGTTTACCAGTAACCACACTTGGGAGACTTCAGTACCTGGCTATGTATTGTTCAGAAGAGGCCGAGGTGCAAAAAGGGGGAGGGGTGGCCCTGTGTTAATGAAAATATCAAAGCTACAGAAATTCAGAATACACATAGGAGCCAGAAGAACTGTGGGTCACCCTGGAAACAGGAAATGGGACAGCCATAAGAACTGGGGTTGTCTACAGGCCCCAGACCAGAGGAGGACATAGACACATTACTGTTAGAAGATATACAAAACATGACAGCTAAAGGGGAGGTTCTGATAATGGAGACTTCAACATGCCAGATACAGATTGGTCAATACCAGCAGGAACATCTGCTGGAACTAGACTCATAGTGGATTCCTGCAGGGGAGGGCCTCAAACAACTGGTACAGCAACCCACAAGAGACAGGGCTATCCTAGATCTAGTACTGACTAACAAAGAAGGATCACAGATCTCCAGGTAGAAGGTCACCTGGGGCCAGTGACCATCACATGGTATGGTTCAATTTGGCTACTACATCTAAATCATCCCATTCCAAAGCAAAAATATGGGACTTCAGAGGAGCTGACTTTGATAAGATGGCCAACAGAGTTAAGCTAGCCCTGGCAAAAGAAACACAGGTGAGGAGGTACAGGCAAAGTGGGCAAGCATTAAGGATACAATACTTGAAGCAACATCCCATTGTGTTAGACAGAAAAGGAAGTGCAAAAGAAGAAGGAAACCACTTTGGTTCTCAAATACAGTAACAGAAAAGGTCAGAGCCAAAGGCTGGCCTTCAGAAAATATAAGGAACACAGCGGGATGAAGATAGGGAGGCATACCAAACTGCCTAAGGGAAGCAGGTAAGGCAGTAAGGCAGGCAAAGTCCCAAACTGAGGAAACACTAGCACGAACAGTAAAAGAAGGTGACAAGACTTTCTATAGATACATTAGTGAAAGGAGAAAGTCCAGAGGGGTTGCTAAGCTTAATGAGAAAAGGGAGCATGTGGGAGGAGGACCCTGTAAAGGCATCTATCCTAAATAGATACTTTGCTCAGTATTTACTGAAGAGAAGGTAGGGCAGGCCACAGCTCAGCATCATGGACACAGGGGAGGGAGGTGAGCACTACTGCCTTCACAAAAGAAAGGGTCCTACAAGAGCTTGCTAAGCTCAGGGTGGATAAGGCAATGGGACCTGATGGCATACATCCCAGGGTACTTAAGGAGCTAAAGGAGGAACTAGCAGAGCCATTAGCAGAATTGTTTAGTGAGTCTCTGAGCACAGGAGAGGTCCCAGAAGACTGGAGAAGGGCTCATGTGATCCCGCTCCACAAGAGTGGTAGCAGGGAGGAGGCGGGGAACTACAGACCGGTCAGTCTTACCTCAGTAGTGGGCAAGATTATGGAGGCACTCCTTAAGGAAGGATAGTGCAACACCTGGAATCCATAGGGGCACAGGATCCAAGACAGCATGGGTTTACAAAGGAAGGTCCTGTCAAACTAATCTCATAGATTTCTTTGACTGGGTAACCAGAGTGGTGGACCAAGGGGAGCAGTTGATGTCGCCTACCTTGACTTCAGCAAAGCTTTTGACACTGTTCCACATAGAAGATTGATAAATAAGCTAGGTAGGCTCGGGTGGGTCAGAAGTTGGTCAACTGGGTGGCAAACTGGTTGACTGGCAGAAAACAGAGAGTGGTGGTAAATGGTATACAGTCAGAAGAGATGCAAGTCACAAGTGGGGTACCTCAGGGATCAGTCCTGGGGCCAGTCCTATTGAACATCTTCATTAGTGACCTCATAGATGGACTAGAGGTAAGCTTGTCTGTTTGCAGATGACACCAAGATCTGCAACAGAGTAGATGATCCAGATGGGGTGGGCAGAATGAGAAGAGATCTGGATAAACTAGCAGAATGGTCAGAAGAGTGGCAACTGGGATTTAATGCAAAGAAGTGCAAAATCATGCACATAGGGAAGAAAAACCCTGAAGCCACTTATAGGCTGGGAGGGGAGTTGCTAGCAGTCACAAAGGAAGAAAGAGACTTGGGCATCATCATCACTGATGACCTAAAATCATCCAAGCAGACCTCTAAAGCAGTAGGTAAGGCTAGGGGTGTTAGGGTGTATTAGTAGGGGTATCACAAGTCGTGAAGAGGGAGGTAATAATCCCTCTGGTATAAGACATTGGTTAGGGCTCCCATCTGAGTACTGCGGCAGTATTGGAGGCCACACCTTGACAAGGACATTAACCAAATTGAGGCAGTCCAGAGAAGGGCAACCAAAATGGTGCAGGGACTGCATCAGAAGACATGAGGACAGATTAACGGAGCTCAATATGTATACCCTTGAGCAAAGGAGGGAGAGAGGTGATATGATCGAGACATTTAAACACCTTAAGGGCATAAACAAGGTGAAAGAGTCTAACATGTTTAAATATAAGAAAAATAGCAGGACAAGAGGACACAGCATGAGATTGAGGGAGGCCGATTAAGGGGAATGGAGGAAATTCTTTCACAGAAAGGTGGTAGATGCATGGAATGGCTTACCACAAGAAGTGGTGGCTATGAATACAGTGCAGGGCTTCAAACAGGCATGGGATAGGCATAAGGGAGCAATACAAATGACTATGAATAGATAGGTCACTGACAGAGCAAAGGCCGATGGCACATTTATAAGGTAGAAAAAGAAATGGGCAGACTGGATGGGCCTTGCGGTCCTTATCTGCCGTCAACTTCTATGTTTCTATGTTTCTATGTTTCTATACATCTGTTAGTTTTTAGTACATGACAGGTTTATGAAGTGTGGAAAGGTATCGGGTACCTTATATCATATCTTTTGGGAATGTGACAGAGCAGTGCTTCTAGAGGACTCAGTTCACCAATGGCTTCATCCTCTCCTGGGATTAGAGTCAGCATTTTCTCCAGAAGTGTGTTTATTGGGTCTCTTTCAGGAGTCCCTTATAGGTAATTAATGTTATCATATGGCCTTGATTTTGGGTCATGCTAAAAACATAATCTTGAGACACTGGTGTGATCAGCTAACTCCCACGTACCTGGAATGGTATCAGGAGATTCTATTTGCATTGTGTGCAGAAAAAGTGACTGCCAACTTGTCCAATCACTTTGGACTTATAAGAAAACATGGGAACCTCTGTTTGTTCTGCTTTATACCCAAGAGGTATGAGGCCCCCTCAGATATCCCAGTAAGGGACTGGCCCAGGATGTATTTCTGTGGGGTCCCAGTGTGCCATCATCCAGGTGACCTTTGTATTTTGTTTTTTCTTATTGTTTTTACTTTTATTATTGTGTTTTCCTCCTTCTTGTATAATAACTAGTTACTACATCAACAGAACTCCATATTGTGGGGTGTGTTGGGTTTTTGAGTTGGGGTGGGTTTGTGTGCTTCCCCTGTCCATTTTGTATGATCTTTTTTTTTCTTAAGGTACAGGGTCTGAGTAGTTTTTTTTATTGCTGTTTATTGTTCTTATTGTCCCTCTGTGTTGGCCAGAACATTTTAATAAAGCATATTTAATATAAAAAAAACTATTACATAAAAGAGGGACAGTATTAAGATTCCTTAAAGATCGGGCTTCCTCTAGGACAGAGATCTGTTCTTTGACCCCCCCCCCCAAATCCCTGCAGTTGCTGACCATGCTAAGTATCACCACAACACTCTTTGTCATTTATTCGTTAGATAGAAATGGATCATATATGAGCCTTCCTCAATGAGAGTTGGCAACAGCACCCTGTTTGCTGACCCTTGGCAGGACTTGTTTTAGATTGCTTAGCAACCAGGGTGCTGTCTGATCAGAGGTGTGGTCAATCTCTTTCCATGAGACCTGTTCTTCAGTCAGCACTGGACCTGTACCCTTTTATGACATAAATAAGAAGCCAACTGAGTGCTGCTTATGCCTTGTTAAATGCCAGAGATGTCAGGAGGAAGTGATGAAGTACCATAAGTTCACCCCCGATTTACAACTCCTATTTATACTGAGAAAAGTTTTCTAGTGATTTAGAGCACTTAAATGATACTGACATGCTGACTTCTTTACTTTTTGACAGTATTGAAGGCCGATCAGCAAAAAGAATGGTTCTGAAATAACCATTCTAAGTAAATTATTCTTGTTACTAAGTTTTGCATGCTAATGTTAAAAGCCATGGCCTCTTAAAGGGACTAACATTAAAGAAATGTTATGATATACAGCTTCAGTTGATTGGTGTAACATTATTTTACTTTAGGTGTTTCAGTGATGAGATTAATCTAATAACTGTGCATTAGTAACACACTTTACTGGTTCAATATTAGCAATACTATGTACACCATGAAAAGTTTCTAGAGGAATATGAATTCCCTGGTTAAAAAGTTTGCTATGTGCATGAAATTATAACATATTAAAAGGTATATGTGTGACACTTACAGTATAGACCAATAGCGTAAAGAAACATGACCAGATTATTTTAGAAAAAGTGAATAAACATTTAGACATGTATGGAATTGCTTACAGAATGGCAGAAATGTAGAAGTCATATGGACAGAGGGATTCTAAGTCATAATAGTGAGTTTGTTGTTTATGTGTGCATTGGTAACAAATATTGCAGTAAGATGTGTGACTGGTACTGGCAGTATAGTCCTAGGAAATGGATTATGTATGTGGTTTTGAATTGTGTTTTTTAATGTGTTATCACATAGCACTTCAATTTTGAGCCTCTGAATATGAGTTGGTCACTTAAGTTTTGTTAAAAAGCTTTTATATTACTTACAATCAGTTGCTGCAGTCCACACTGTAAAATTTTAAAGTAGTAATCTCTTGAAACAGCATCAAGGGACTGCTGAAGTAAATGCCCTTTTGTCCAGCATCAGTTAACAATGGCATACATTGAAATTATTTTATAAGATTTAAGAATATGTAAATTCCACGCCTGTTTTTTTCAGGGTGTTATTTAAAGCTGTGACATTTACATGTTGTATATTTTTGCTTGAAATACAGAAGGACTATGATCTCCCTGAAGAAGCCCATACATGGGTGAAATGTTGGGGAGGGAAATGTTGTGGTCAGATGCCTGAAGTATACTGTATATTGGAACAGTAAATAACCTTTGATTAAATGTTGATTGCAGAGACTGGCTGACTTTTTGTACTTTTCTGATGAAGAAAACCATCCCTTACAGAAATAATTCTATGAAATGTTTTCATGCTGCACACATAAAACTACCCATGTGATATGCATGCTGCAACGTAAGATTTAAATGTTAAATTGGAACTGATTACATGCATGTGGCATGCGTGCAGCAAGCAAGTGTGGAAAGCATATGTTTTATGTTAAATTGGAACAGACCACATGCATGTGGCATGCATGCAAAAAGCAAGTGGTCACTGATAACTGCACATATAGACGTTACGTGGCTTGCTCAGGATCACACCATATACAAGTGGGAGTTGATGAGATTCAAACCCAGGTCTTCAGGTCATCCCCTTGTTTGCAGTTCAGTGTCTTTAACCACTAAGCTATACTGCCTGCACATATATAGCTTACTTGTACTTCAGTACAAATCTGCATACATGTGCACACATGCAGCATGCTTATAACCACTGTTATACTTTAGTTTTCTTGTCCTCCCTCATCTCAGCTGCACAGCTAAACTGTAGCACACATACCAATGGAAAAACATGTGGTTCTTCCCACCCCAAATACACACACTTACCCAAAAAAACTAGGTAATTACCTCTGTCTTGCCTGTACTCCTACTATTTTATTTCCATAGTTTTGAATGCTTCCATGCAAACAGACTTAAAGGGGCAAACACAAACATAGAAATAACTCAACAACCGCCCACATTGCCAGTCCTCCCCCCCATGCACACATACTGTAGCAAATGTAAACATGCTGCTACAGACAACCCACCAAGTGTATATAAATTCGAGAGTCTCTTACCTGAGTACTAGGGAGCAAGATGCAGGAATTTTTAAGAGATGATGTCCATGGGTCAGCGTGCTAGGGCGTACCCCCTTGAAATGAATTGAGTTATTTTTATTACTATTTTACACATTATGATGGTGAGTTGGAGAATAATGAAGGCAACTGTTCTACTAATAAGACCCTTGTTAGTCACCTTCATTACTCTCCAACTCTCCATCAATAATGTATAAAATAGTAATAAAAAATACTCCTATTTATTTCAATGGTGAATGCCCTCTCCCTTGCCCTATGTCATAATGTGCCTGAGCATGGGGATATAGAGGTTAGCTTCACGGGGGGGGGGGTGGATAAGCCTGACAATAGTGGGGATCCAATAGTCTGTACATACCATAGCACACAACTGTCCCTGAATATAAGGGACAGCCCTCATTTTACTCCTGAAAACTGCTCTACTCCTCATCTATCCCTCATGGAAAACATACTGCTCACACAGAGGATGTCCTGTAAATTTAAACTTTATGGCAGGGGTGCCATTTTAGATTTCAGCGGGAGGAGCAACAACCAGTGCAGGCCAGGTGCTAGTTAGTCCCTAGATGGCAAGCTCTAGAATGTCTGGAATCTCTCTAAAAGGTAAAACTTATTTCTTGTGACTGAAAAGTGATATGCAAATCAGGAGAAAGATTCATCTGTCTATACCCCAGAGCAGGGCATCAAATTTGGGCTTAAACCCACCTGCTGTAGTTACTATCCATTTTTTTCCTTTGCTAAAGTTCTGCACTCCCCCACAAACAAAAGTTGTCCCAATTTTCTCCCTGACTCCATTCCATTCAATACCCATCCCATATGGGTTGTGAGGCTGCCCAAAAGCACAGAAACATGAAAACATATCAATATTTCAGCCCTTCCTCCTTCCCTAATTCCCCTGTAAAAAAAAAAAAATATATATATATATATATATATTTACTTTTACTTACCTGGCCATCTGGCCAGAACCTGCAGCCTGGCCCAGTGTGCCACCAGCCCACTTTTCAGTCCACACCTTCTCCATCCTTCTGCCAGAAGCTGGATGCTAGAACCGACCATCCCAGGTCCCCAACGAGGTCTGCGATGAAGTCACCTCACAAACTGAATCCACCCAACCTGTGTTGTTTACATCTTGCTTGGCTGCTGCCTTGCTTTACTGATCAAACCCTATGAAGGATGCCCACACTGCTGTAACTGCTTCTGCTAGGCCTAGCTTGCTGTCATGGGGGGCCAGTGCTGTTTTTTTTTTTTTTTGTGAGGTGAGCCTAGTTGAGTAAGTAGGTAGCCTAGTCTCCATTTAGCTTCTAGATCACCCTCTGCTCCTTCAGCCACCAAGTGAGATGGAGATTCAGTAACAGTAGACCAACAAAAATACACTGCCACGACACTGCTATTGAGAGTTCAGTGCTCACTGACTCCTCCAGCTGTAATGTACAGCCTGCCTACACTGTGGCAGGAAACACAGTGTTGAACTCACATGACTCATGTGCTCTTGCTTGGCTGGAGCTCCTCCATGTCACATGTGATGGTGCCACTGCTAATAGGTAGAGATAGTGGACAATGGAATACAAACACAGTTGAGTCAGGAGTGTACCTTCAGTGGCAGGGGGCACTTATTGTGCAAAAGTTTAAATCCAAATTTAATGCCACTATTGCCACACCATAAGAACATCCTAGACAAAAATGTGAGGGGGGGACTGCCCCTCTGTCCTACCTAAATGGCACTCCAAATTTATGGTAGAAATTCATTCTCAGGTGCTAATTTTGGCACAAGTAATACAATGGTTTGCAATGTGTTCTGAGGTACTGTATCTCCATGTTTCAGGATATGTCCTGATCATTGTGAGGGTTAGTGTCCCTCATTTTGAGAGTCCATGTCCCTCATTTTGGTGACAAAATGTGAGATATGGTGCATGCTTCCAAGACCCTTCTCAGCACTAAAACTGCTGAGCATGGCCATAGTGTATATGCTCCATACAGAATGACAAAGGTAAAGTAAGTGAGCCAAAACAGTCATGAAGAAACACATTTGTACATATGAACATATGAAAATACCAGCAGAAGAAGGCCTCACAGTCTATTGAGTCTGCTAGATTGTGCACTTAGCCCTTCAACTTGAAGCTGCCCCACCCTCCCACCCCACTTCATCATAACCTCCCTCACCCTGTCACAACCCATCTTAACGCTGCCCACCATTCTATATGATAACACTTCCTTGGGCAAAGTATTCCACCTGTCCACCACCTGTTCCTTGAAAAAATGTCTCCTGATTTCCCTCCTGAATCTGCTGCACTAAATTGTTTAGCAGTACATATGCATAAGGGGATTTGCATGGCCTAAAACAAAAAAGTCAGGCTTCACAACACAGAGACACCTCTTTGCACATCTGGCATGGGTGATGTTGGCTGACTACTGTAGAGCTAGATTAAGTTACAGTAAAAACAAGCATTTGTCAGTGCCGAATGTTGTCGTGCTGGCATTAGCTTTGGTAGTGCAGTGCAGGAAAACAGTTTGGGCAGGATGTGAAAAATGACAGCTGTACAGTTCATAAGGAGGTGTAAAAAAATGCCAGTGTTGAAAATGTGGCATGAAAATAGTGCGAATTCGCGGAGTTACAAGGGTGCGTGGGAAATATGCAATGCATGCTTGGAACACAGTCATTTTATGGGTGTTCGGCACCAAATGTTCAACATAGGCATTTTAGCACCTCTGCTCATGTACAGTGTCACTGTTATTTCCTCAAACTGTCCCAAGAAGTGAATTCACACAGCGACCACGCTATTCTGCACCGGAAGTGTGAAAACACATTTTGGGCAGGATATGTGAAATGATAGCTGTACTGTTCATCAAGAGGTGTGGAAAAATGCCAATGGTGAAAATCCAGAGTGAAAATATTGCAAATGCATGATGGTACAATTATGCATGCAATCTGTCAACACAGGCTCATAACATAGTCATTTTATGGAGTATCATCACCAAATCTGCAACATAGGCATTTAAGAGCTTTACTCATGAACTGTGTCACTGTCATTTTCATAATCTGGCCCGAACACTGATTTCCCACAGCAACCATGCTATTGTGTGCCAGAAGTGTGGAAACACATTTCGGGCAGGATGTGGAAAATGACAGCTGTACTGTTCTCATGGAGGTGTACAAAAATGACAATGTTGAAAATCTGGCATGAAACTATTGCAAATTCACGAAGTTATGAGCCTGTGTAGCAACTGCGCAATGCATGCTAGTAAAACAGGCATTTGTTGGATTTTTTCAACCAAATTTGGAACATAGGCTTTTTGAGAGGCCACCTCATGAACACTGACACTGTCATTTCATTAATGGGTCCTGAAAGGTGATTCCTGTAGTCACTGCAAAATCACTTTTCGAGGCTGATTAATGCCATGACAGTGATAGAATTCATGAGGAGGGGTCCCAAAACCCCATGTCGAAAATTTGGTCCCAAAATTTCAAAAAATTCATGAGATATGCAGCAAAGTTGAAAAAAACCTATTCATTCCATTATACAGCTTACCGGCATTTCCTCAGTTCGCGGTTGGCTTTGAAGAGTGCAGACGTGTTCCCGGTCCACCGAAGATCATCGCGCTGGACTCCAGAGGTAAGTATGGGGTGAGGGGGAATGAGGGGCGTGTAGGGAGGCAGGGTGCACTTTGGGTGGGTGCAGGTGGGGGGCAGGAGACTATGAGGGACCGTTTTTATGTTACAGGGAAGAAAAAAACTAACATCGCGGGACAGTTTTTATTTTCAGGGACTTGGCACACTGGGATTGGCTCCCAGCATTCCACCTAACTGTTTTGGGGGGTTGCTGCAGCTGATGGGATTGAGCACCCTTGTTAGCACACAATGGGGGTTGAATTTATGCCCATGGGATTGGGCACCCATCGGCACACAATGAAAGTGGGGGGGGAGGCAAGAGCTGAGGGGGATTGGGCACCCCCCTTGGCATATAAGAAATGAGGGGCAGCCTGCTTTATGATGATGAGGAGTGGGGTCCTCTGGCAAATTTGTGAGGCCATGGTAAGCTGGCAGGGGAATTGGGCACCCCCGAAGTCAACCGTTGGGCAGCCGCCCTCCTGCCATGCTGCTAATGTGGCTAGCAGGTAGGAAGGGTTGACTGCATCTGATGAGCTTTGCTCAGATTGCAGCAGACCTTTCCTTAGATGTGCTCACCACATTAGCATGCATGGTGTGATGCCGGCATAGAGGCTGATTGGGGAATGAGGGACGCATCTACTGATGTGTGCCCTGCATTTGCCCAACAGCGGCCACACTACCAAATCCCCACTGCCACAAGATGTTGGCTGCGCAAGCGTGCCAACATAAAAAATATAGCTATCATTGCACTATAGCTTTGAGGTGTGATAATAGTTTTACAGCATTTGTTTATTGCCATTCATAACTTCAGAGATTAGAGCCATGCGGTGCTGAGGTTGCTAGGCAATGAACCCTACCCCCAAAACCAACACTGAAGCTTTTGTAAAAACATGGAAGCACTTTTTATTTTGTGCTCTGCTTTTTATTCACCAAAACAAACCAAAAAAAAGAAAGGAAACCCATAGTCCCAAAGGTAAAAGTAAATACTTGTGAAAGTCCATTATTGTCACCGTGGTTGTTAAATTTATCTGTGGTGCAAGTTTTGCAAGATGACATTTTGGTTGCTTTCACCAGTTCCTGCTCGGGTACAGGGATATGAAAAAAAGGATAAAAGGGGAAAATTGGTAAAAGGGAAAACAGAAAACAGAACGGAGTAAGGAGTACGGCATAAAGATACAGTAATGTCAATGTTTGTACCGTCAGTCAGGACGGTAGCTGGATCCTGCTCCTGCTCTGTTTCTTGCTTGGGGTCTGTAGATGGAAAAAAAGGGTAAAAGGGTAAGCAAGTAAAATTACAACAAACACATTTATTGGGACATGTTGCAGCTTAATTTGAATCTAAGCACTGAAACTGCAAAACCAAGTAACGGCTGACTGCAGTATTTGTCTATGACAGCTGTCAGGTGATCATCAGTGGTCAGCCAGTAGCTGAGCGCGATGCTAATTTGTCGCGATCGGGAAAGTGAAAGTTGGACTGTGATAGAAAGTTTACATGGTACTAAATATTTCTACAGTATATGCTATGCATTTAATGCAGTAATCAAACAATACTTTACAAATGAATGGCAATTTAATGACAAAAGATTAAAAGCCATTAAACAACTTGCAAAAGGATCCAAATTATTTGAGTTTACTTAATTTTAATGGGAAATCAAGATATGGTATTTTAATGGCTCTAACTTCTATCAGCAGTACGAGAAATAGAAACTGATGTGTTTTTTAGATTAGATTCGCACCAGCTTAGTTGCTGCACATGCGGTAAGTGTACAGCATGTGAACCTGATGTGATTTGTAAATGATGTTCACACTAGCTTAACTGCTGCACTCATGTCAAGCTTGCAACATGTGAACCTGATGTGAATTTTAGAAGATGTTCCCACTAGCTTACCTGCTGCACACACATCAAGATTGCAGCATGTGAACCTGATTTGTTTTTTAGACCTGGTTAGTTTATGTTCACGTGTGTATATGAACCATATGCAAACATTGCACAATTAAGCATGTGGCATGCATTCTGTATGTACACAGCACACTTATATTTCTGTGAGAGATGTGACCTGACCTGTATACTGTGGCAATATACTACCTCTCTTGCCCATGCTCAACTGTATACTCAGAACGGGTGTTTAGTGCTGCTGCTGCGATTGTAACTGATCGTAACTGATCAGTGAATATGCCTGAGTCCAGGTAATGTGGAGAAGCTAACCTTTGTCAAGTTAAATCTGCATGATTTCAAGATAAAGCCTTCACAAGAAATTAATCTTGTCTGTGACCCTGCAGAGAAGCTTCACAGCCACCTGTTTCTGATGTTCGCTGGGATGAAGACTAAAAAAAAAGCAAGGGCAAGGCACAGCAAGAGGGTATTCCTGTGACATGTTAATCTGTCCGCTGTCTCCACATACACGCTTGGGCTGACAGTTATATGCATCTGACGTTATGTCATGATGATGCATATGCCAGTTTGATATAGTCGTCAATGTCAAACAGGTACAAATCCATAACATCACCTGCGGCTGCAAGTGCTGTTCAGATATCATAGACCTCACATGTTGTAATGTGCTTTCAAATTCACTTAAATATGCTGATCCCATGGGTAAACCAGTGCCATACAGTTTAATGGCTGGCATTGGAAAATATCTCTTCTGTGTGTTAGTCTGTATTTCTTGAAACAGCATGTTCTTTTCCTCACCTTATTTTGTGCTTTGCATGCATGGGACTCAGTGTTAGGATTTCTATTGACACCAGATGAATTCAAACAGCCAGCTGTGAGTGACTGTCCAAAATGTGACTACACTGAATGACATATTTGTTCATTACACTTTCTTAAATGACTTTGAAATATTGGCAGTGCACCATGCTGTCTAATTATCCACCAGTACACACTGTTTTCTGTATATATAGGGCTGTGCAGATATGGTGAATCTGGCTCTTCCCCTTCAGCATTCATAATCCCCTAATGTACTTATTGAACCTAGTAATTTGTGATTAAATGATTTATTTTGTCATTGTTTTGTGCCCCTCCCCAAGGAAATGATTATACAGGATAGGATGTGTGTGCATATTACCTCACTACAAATATATATATATATATATAAAAATAAAATCTAATGTATTTGTCTTTGTGTTCCTGTGTGTGTTATGTGACCAACCCTGTTGACCCACCCTTGAAAAAAAAAGAAAAATGTCATCATGTTGTTCAGTGTTACTCCCCCGAGAAAATAATTATTATATAGAATGGAGCATAAAGTAATATGTGTGTGTGTGTGTGTGTGTGTGTGTGTATTTATCAACTCTCCCCACAAATATATATATATATATATATACTGTATATATATTCAATGCAAAAAAACTTTGTTAATGTATCAGTTAGGGTTAAAACAGCAAAAGTAAGGAATTTAGACATTAGGGTTGACACCCTAACACCTCTCCCACCTGACCACCCCACCCCCACCCTCACTGTCCACTGACCAACAGGCGATGGGGTGTGCCTTGGGGTCACCAACCCTAACTCTCACCCCATTCCATGTGTAACAAAGCTGACATGGTACAGTATAGGAGAATGAGGCGAGAGTTAGGCCCAACGATCCCAAGGCACACCCCATCACCTGTTGGTTTGTGTATGGTGGAGGCAGGGTGGCCAGGTGGGGAGATGTTAGGGTGACAATCCTAAAGCCTCATTTCCTTATGTTTGTCACTTCAACCCTAGCTGATGCATTAACAAAGTTTTTTGAAATGAATTTCCTTACTATTTGAGAAAGTGTAATTTTATACTTATACTGTATGTTTTTGGGAGTCCTGCACTCCCATTGTATAATCCATAAATGTACAGAAATTGTAATGAACTGTCATCTCCCTGAGAGAGCTCAGGGCTCTCCAGGCTTTGCAAGGACCCTGAAGCCACATAACTGCATAATAGACTCCATCTTACTATAGGAGTGCAGGGCCATCTGAGCCCACCACTGTATGTCCCTCTGGGAGTGCAGGGCCTGAAGTGCACAATCACTCCATAATGGGAAATTTCCAGACTTAAAAACCTTATTACTATGGAGGCAATGTAAATTGTATCACCAAACTAGCAAAAGTCACATCTTTAGGGCACACTTATTCTACCCTGAAAAATTCAGCCTGAAATTCTAAACCATTTGTTAGCAGTGCCCCTTAAAATCTCTTTTCGCAGTCCCTTTTCATGAGTGGATTCCTTTTTGCAATTCCTTTTTGCTAGCTGATTCCTGTTTGTGAGGTAGGGTCATGTGACCTTCCCCCTCATGAAAAGGGATTTTGAAAGCTCACGAACAGGGATTGTGAAAAGGGACCTGCTCATGAAAAGGGATCATGAAAAGGGATTTTAAAGTCCCATAACAATGGAACTAATATAAATTGTTTCACCAAATCAGCAAATGTCACATCCTTAGAGCATACCCCTTCTACCCTAAAAATTTCAGCTCAAAATTCCAAACTGTTTGTTTGCAGTGCCCTTTTAAAATCCCTTTTCGCAATTCCCTTTCATGAGTCAATCCCTTTTCGTAATCCCTTTTCACATGAACAGGGATTGCGAAAAGAGATCGACTCATGAAAAGGGATCTCAAAAAGGGATTTTAAAGTCCTATAACTATGGAATTAATGTAAATTGTTTCACCAAAACAGCAAATGTTACATCCCTAGGGCAAACTTTTTCTACCTGGTGAATTTCTGCCTGAAATCCCAAACCATTTCTTTGCAGTGGCCTTTACAAATCCCTCTTTGTGATCCCTTTTCAGTAGCTGATCCCTCATTGCAATCCCTTTTTGCGAGTTGATCCCTATTTGAGAGGTTTAAAATTTCCAATTTTTAAATAACTACAAAAAATCAAAGGTATGAGTGGGTAGAGGATGTCCCCCTCACCTAAACCCATGCCTTGTTTTTTACAAAAGACTTCCCTGGGGCAATTTATAAGGTTTTGTTTTCTCCTCTCGCCAAGCAAGAAAATAAAATGGCGGTCAATGAAAAGGGATTTCTCACAAAAAGGGATCCCTTTTTACAATCCCTTTTTGTGAGATGTTTGAGACCAGGAATCCTTGATGGACACTGCATCTGTCCCAAAGTCTGAACTGAGCATGCTCAGAACCTGAATTACTAAAATTGTATAACTTTGGAACGGATTATTTTTCTTTCATCAAACCAATGCTGGATTGTTCCTTAGAATATCCTCTTTCTATCCTGACAATTGCAGGCCAAAATACCAAATATTGTGGTTGCAGTGCGATAAGGAAAAACAGGGAAAAATAGGAAGAAATTGGAGGAAAATTTGTTTTTCACAATTCTCTGCATGAAATCCGCAAACCTGATCAAAACGCAACTTGGCAAATCAAGAGATCTACCACCCAACACCATCTATTCCAAATTTCATGCAAATCCATCAAACAGTTGCAAAGGTATTAATGTGCAAAATTTATAGTTTAACATTAAAGAGTGCCTGTTCAACTCTAACTATTGAGGCACGACTGTGCCTCTATAATAAATATATATATTGTATAACTGTCTTGGTATTCATGTTCTTGAAGTTATATGACCAACCCTGTTGACTCACATTTAAAAAAAGAGAAAAAAAAAGAAAAAATCTTCAGGTTGTACTGTGATAGACTAGTAGATTTTAGACTGTTAGTGCTTTTGATTTGCTTAACTGCACCACTCCAACAAATAAAACCCAGACCAAATGTTACCTAAAACAAACAGGTGATAAAGTCTTGATTAAATACATCCCATGAGGCTGAACAGCAGCCAGTGGCTGATGTATGGTTCTCATATACAATATGTTAAAAATAGTTGCACTGAAGGCATTGCTGTCTTTTGAGATTTTTTAAAGCCCACTTAGTCCAAAGCATGTCCAGTTACAAATATGTTAGACTCTGAGACTGCATCCAGTGTATGGAACTGCTGTGTTCTCCAAATAGAACTTTTACTTGCACTATTGCACATGTGCACTGGAATACAGTTAGTGCCATGTCATGTTTTGCAACTTCCTCACATTCCTCACAAAGTGCAGTGCAAACTGCAAAAACCTTTGGAACATATTTTTTTACAATTTTTGGGAGAATGAGCTAGAGATGTGTGAATGGCTTTAGCAAGTTCCATTCATCGGTAATTTATTTCTGCAATAAATTTTGCTAAAGTTTTACCTAAGGCATGTGAATCAAAATGTGATCAGACCACCAATGCTGAGATGTCCTGACAGTCTTGAGGTGTTGATGATGATGACTGACTGAAATTGCCTGCTTGTGCTTAGCTTGGAGATCACTACCTCAGTCTTTATTAAGCTGATGCAACTGATCCATAAACATGCAGCAAAGGTAAGACATGCATAGAACACACCCCATGATTAATGAGTTCATATTTTTCTGCTTTTTGTTACTGATATGCATCTTTTTTCACTTCTTGTGTCGCCATTACAGGCAGCAAGTAGAACTGGAGAGTGGAAAAACCAGAGCTGTTACTGCCAGAATTCTGAACAGCTGTCCATAGTCAGCTGCTATGATAAATAGAATAATAGATAGGTGTCTATTACAAGGGAGTACTACCATCGAGAGGTTCTGGTGACAAAGTAACCTCGAGAGCGAAACTTGAGAGGTTCCCTTGTCCCCAGAACCTCGAGATGGTATTTCCCCTGAGTAATGGACAGGCACCTATTTTTAATTTTTTATAATATATGGATGCGAGTTTTATTTGTGTGGTACTGTGAGGGCAGGGTCCCTCACAGTGAAAATTCAGACACTGACTGTCTCCATCTCCGTCTCCACCCCTGTCCCGTTCTGTCACGCCTCCTCACTCACTCGCTCGGTGTCTCTCTTGAGCAAGTTTTGTTGGGATTTCAGTCCTACCTTCATTTGATGTTTTCTGTAGGATTAGCCAGATAATTGTGTTGCAAAGCAGTGGTACTGGAGTGAAGGGATGATTTTCTCTAGGCAAGTGAGAGACGGCCGCCATGTTTTTCCAACTGTTTTGCCCACCCTCAGAGAAAGCACGTCGAATCAGGAGGCACGGTTTTCTAAATGTCACCATGTATGCTAAGAGGTTGCCGTGGTGATGTCTGGAACAGATCTATGGCATTTAAGTGTTTGGAGGTTGCGCTCTTCGGGTTTGGTGATAATACTATCGTTCAGAGCTTGAAAGATAGTATTACGAGTTCTTCACGATAGTATTATCAGTTGTCAATGATGGTATTATCACTTTGGGTACTGTTGTATTACCAGGATTTTTTTATATGAGATAGAATACTATTATTTGGCAATCTCCATATATTATAAGACAGTAATTCTGCATGCAGTGAAACTCTATTGTTGTGACAGAGAACTAAGGCTCATTTCAGGTACCAACAGGATTTTCTGAAGGGGTGCCACTGATTAGAACATCATCTGATTGGCATGTGGTAAACTGGCTTGCAGTGCCATTTAAACACACTTTATTTCATTATGTCTCCATCACAGGTAGCTTCCAGGAAACAAACATATCTTTTTGAGCCCATAGCATGGGCATCATTGGCATCACACCTGAATGCCATCCTTATAGCCATCCCTCTTAGCTGCTAAGTTATGACACATAGAAACACAACATGTGACACTGCATAAGAATTACTTAGTCCACCCAATCTGCTCATTTTCACCTTCATACAGTAGTAACACTTGATCCTAAGGCAGTGGGAATGGGAATAGTGACTCTGTTCTTCATCTCCAGGGTAATTTTAGGGTCATGTGAGTACCTGCAAAATTTGTGTGGGTGAGGGGACTGTGTGTTAATCTTGTATTACTTATTGAGACCTTTTATTGGATATATAGATTGTCCCTTAACTTCAAAGACTGATGGAGTTTGGGCTTGTTAAATTTGCAATGTTATCAGAAGCAGACTCAACTAAAGCCTACTAGGGGAGCCACAGATTAGAGCATTATCTGATGGGCATGTGGCAAACTGACTTACAGTGCCATTTAGTAAAACACACTTTTACATCATTATGTCTCCCTCACAGGTAGCATCCAGGAAACAAACATTTCTTTTCGTGTCCGCATCATGGTCATCATGGGTGTTATGCCTAAGTGCCATCCTCACAGCTGTCCCTCTCAGAAGCTAAGGTAAGACACATTGAAACATAGCATGTGATGCTGCATAAGGATTACTTAGCCCTCCCACTCTGCCCATTGTGATTGGTTGACCATCCATGGCACTTCAGGTATTACATCATGGGTTTTAGCCCACCTGATAGGCTAACGATACACAAGATCTAGGATCAAATTTCTAGACACCGGGTCCCAGAAGCCCCTATTCTCCAGTTCTAATTGTGCATCTGATAAGTCAACAAGCACTCCAGGAGACCCTGTATTGTGCCAGGAAAGGTAGGCTATGGATTACACAGAGAATTGTCTGATTTTTGTGTGAAATGCCTCTGAGCCTCCCTAGGATTTATGCCTGAGTAATTTCTGCAATCTACTCAAAACCTGAGATTACTTTTTAAAATGAAAACTGTTTAGGAGGCTGTCTTGGCTAGGCCCCTGCTGGCCTTTGACATTGTTTGTTTTAGTTAAATTTGAATTTTTAGTTGGCTGGAACAAGTTTTGAGGCTTTACTGTGATTTGTGTTCTCTTGCTTTAAATTGTTGATATCCCAGTTGGTTTACACTGTGAATTTATTAGAAAAAAAGGGCATAGGTACACCAGAGCATCTCTCGCTCCTTATGAAGAACTTTTGTTCCCCAAAATGCTTCATTTTTCTCCCAAGACTGGGAAAACTCTCCCATTAATGCCATTTTTTGTTCTGTTAGCAGATCTCCACAGAGAGTTCCAAACACCCGCTTCACCGCATCTGTTAAAATGACCCCCTCATCCCTTCTACCTCCTCACATCTCCATTTGGAGATTACATCTCCCCTTCCCATGCAGCCTCCTTGCTGTTCCTTCCCCTGAGGATACTGCTCTGGAGCCAATGGCAGTCTCACCACCCTACATGGTGATGTGGTAGGATCCATGTGGCCTGTGAGTCACTCCCAGCTCTTCGGGCAGGTCACTGACTTCCACTTTCGTTACACCATCCCTCACTCACTCCCTATGGACACGCACAACTCTAGCAGATCAGGAGAGCTTGTCACACTACACTCTGCCTTAAGGAGGGACAGAGCAGAACAGGTTAATTCAAGGGTTCTCCTCACCCCATAGGCCTCAACCTCATTCACCGAGGCGGATTCCAAGAGGCGGAGAGGGTGGAGGGGGAAAAGAGAACAAGGGATTTTAAACTTGGCTCAAAGATGCAGTTTTCGAATTCTGAATATGGAAGATTTTATAGAGCTGGCTGGTTGGCAGCAGACTGGGTTATTTGGGTCCGCCATTAAAAGGTTAAATCCTGGCATCCCCATCAAGTAAACGAGAGGTTGCCTCGAGCCTTAGGGGGATCCTCTCCCAAAGCAGAGACCTCAGGGCACCGTCAGGTCAAAACACAGCAGATTCATTTTGTAATCCCCTGGGACTACCTCGTCAGGCCTAGACCCCTCCCACAGCGGCCAGCCTAGTCAAGCCCCTCTCTTCCCTTGGGCCTAGGTTCTCTTCTAAGTAGCAACAGGCCCAAGCCGGTTATCCTTTCTGTTCATGACAAAATCAGTTAGAACACATAGGAAAAACCAAGATTGCCTATTTGGGCTAGTTCTCTCCCCTCTCTAGCAGAGACTCCTAAGCCCTAGCAGAGTAACCTGGGCAGTCAATTGTTCAGGAAAACCCTTGTGAGAACTACTTCCTTTTGGGGGCACCTCACCTAGCAGCCCTCTGACAGAGAAATCATACTATTCTGTCTTGGACAACAATTCCTAACCTGTCCAGCATCTCGCTGCATGGGGAAAGGGAACAAAAGGGGCCATTAACCTTCAGAGCCCCTCTGCTTTGGGTCACTACACTGCCTTAGATGAAGGTGGTTATTTTATCGGGGCCATCAAGATTCTACTGATGGACCATCCTTTCTTGTCCCTAACATACTACATTCTCTTTCTCTCTGTCTTTCTCTCTCTCTCTTTCTCCCCAGATAGTGAAAGCGAGAAAGTACACTGCTTGTATAACCAGCTTGATGCCCCACAACACAGGTCCCTTATGCCCAACATGTATTCATGATGAGGAGGATTCTTCCCTAGATCCCACTCCAGTGTTGGGCTCAGACACCCCAGGTACCAGTGGTACCACTTGTATGGACCCAGGGGCTATAATCCAACAAAACCAACAAGCAGCAGTAGCCATGATGGAAAGTCAGCAAACTTTTATGTTGAAAATCATGGAAATGTTAGAAGCTATGACGCAGTTCAGATTGGTGCCTGCCTCGAATCCACTGCCAGAACCCGAAAACCAAGGGGGGTCCTCCAGGATCCATTCTGAACCGATTGCCCCACCCCTGAGCCCCTCTGCACCCATCAATGGGGATGACACCGGAGACAAGGAGCCCCTCGAAGATGAGGAGCATGTACCATCCGGCAAAGAAGAAATATAAACACAATTAGTCCCATCCCTCACATCCAAACGGTGCTCCTTTGACTTAATACCAGGTCTCATGAGAATAATCAAAGCCACCATGGGTTTCGAGCTAGAGGAGAAACAACCCGAGTCGATGCTCGATCCCCTGATTCAACAAAGGAAGGCCTCCAAGGAAACCTTCCCAATTTGCCCAGCGATTGATGACATATTCATTAAGGAGTGGGAATCTATAGAGCCAAGCAAGATGTCAGATAAGAGAAAATTAGACCACATATATCCAGTCCAGGAAGACAAGACCAGCATGTGGTGCACCACACCTATGATTGATCCACAAGTAGCTGCCCTCAGCAAAAAGACGGTCATTCCATGCGGGGCCATATCACTGAAGGACCCAGAAGACAAAAAGGTGGAGGACATGTTGAAAAAGCTGTTTGAAATTGAGGCCACTGCTGCTAAGGCGTCCACTACTGTCACATACACTGCACATGCCTAGATTCGCTAGCTTGAGGAGCTCTTAGGAAAAGCAGCTCCCAATACCAGACAGGCTGACCTCTTGGAATGCACACTAGATTCTGCCAGATACCTAGCAGATATGGCAGTAGATTCCCTAAAACTGAATGCAAGAGCTATGGCCCTGACTAACTGGGCAAGAAGGGTGTTATGGCTAAAGTTATGGGAGGCAGACAATGAGTCCAAATCACTGCTCCAAAACCTACCCATGAAGGGAAAACACATCTTCAGTGAAGGCCTGCAGGACTATCTAAAGCAAAAAGAAGAAGGGCAAGATCTGCTCAAACACATGAACAGACCAACCTAGCTTCCCACCGAATGATGGAGATTTCAAGGGGGCTACAAGCATCAGGCCAACAGAGACACATACTACCAGAATAATTAATTTCAAGGAAGAGGGAGCCAAGGGGGACACTGTACCACATTCACCCCTACCTACCAATCCTCAAACTTCAGGGGCCATGGCTCAAAGTTCGGAGGAAGAGAAAATAGAAAAAAGCAACAATGACTACAGACCCTTCTCTCCCCTCAAGATAACACCCACACAGGGTTCCTACCCACCCATGGGAAAAAGACTTATGCTCTTCCACCACCGGTGGTGCAACACAACCACAAACAGATGGATATTAGAGGTAGTGTCAAGGGGGTATGCTATAGAACTATCCAACCCTCAGATATCAGACAGATTTGTAAGCTCCCCCATAACAAAGAAAAAGGCCTAGCCTCATCAGGTACAGCACATACTACATGACCTGATGCAGAACAAAGCTATCCAACTAGTTCCCCCCTCAGAGCAAGAACAGGGAGTATACTCCATCTTTTTCCTCGTCCCCAAAAAGACCGGGGAACTTCATCCCATCTTAGACCTCAAATACCTCAACAAGTTTGTGGTCACTCAGAGGTTCAAGATGGAGACACTGAGATCAACACTCCACAGCATCTGGAGAGGCAATTACCTCACATCCATAGATTTAAAAGACACATACCTTCACATCCCCATTCATCACTGCCGCAGAAAGTATCTGCGTTTCCACATCCTCGGCCAGCATTTTCAATATCAAGCCTTACCATTCGGTCTTACCTTGGCACCAAAGGTATTCACGAAGGTGTCCATAGCCCCCGTTGCCAGGCTGAGAGAGCAGGGAATGGATATTGTTGCCTATCTAGACGACTGTCTAATTCGAGCATGGTCCAGAGAACAATCCCTTATCGCCACCATGAAGGCCTTATGGACACTGAAAGATCATGGCTGGATTGTGAACCAGACCAAGAGCCACCTCGTGCCCACGCAACAGCTGGAACATCTGGGAGCAGAAATGAACATGTCCCAGGGGTGGACAAGAGTGTCCCAAAACAGGGTGCAAGCAGTGATGTCACTAGCACATCAACTAAAGGACATCAACATGCTGACTATCAGACAGATAGCTCAGATGCTAGGCTGCATGGCCCCTTGCATCGACCTGGTCCCTTGGGCCAGGTGGCATATGAGACCCCTACAAAGTTACATGCTATCCCACGGATCACCCAATGAGTGGAACCTGAAAATAAGATTACCACTACTCCCCACAGTGAGATGTTCTCTGATCTGATGGACAACTCGCTGATCCCTCATACAAGGGGTTCTGCTAGAGACCACCTACAACGTCACCATCGAGATAGAAGTGAGCCTCCTTGGATGGGGGGTAAGCATGGGACCTCAGTGTGCTCAAAGCAGCTGGACAGCGTCAGAGGCCAATGTACTGGAGATAAGGGCAGTTTATGAAGCCCTCATATCCTTTTAAGAAACCATATCCAGTCAGTCAGTGTTGATTTGTTCTGACAACCAGATTACCATGGCCTATATTGCCAAGCAGGGGGGAACCAAAAGCAGAGCCATGCAGACAGAAGTGACAAGGGTACTAGATTGAGACCAGGCCCATCGTGTTCACATTGGAGTAGTCCACCTAGCTGGCAAGCTCAATATCTGAGCAGACTGGCTAAGCTGCCAACAGGTACACCCAGGAGAGTGGCACCTGCACGCTGACCTACTTCAGCTGATACAGGAGACATGAGGACCTATTCCCAAGGACCTCATGGTGATGGCAGACAATGCTCAAGTACAACGGTTCTTCTCCAGGTACAGGAAGTGTCACTCCCAAGGAGTCGGCTCACTATCGCAGACCTGGTCCCTGGATCGAGCGTATGTGTTTCCCCCCATTCCCCTCCTACCGCAGGTCCTAGTGAAGATACACCAGTCACAGAGGACCATCATCCTGGTAGCACTCTACTGGCCCCACAGAGCCTGGTTCTCATCAGTGATAGCCATGGCACTGGACAAATGCAGGCTCCCATACAGATCTGACATGCTAAGCCAAGGGCCTCTAGTCCACCCTGCACCAGGGTCCCTGAAACTAATGGTCTGGCTCCTGAAAGGCAGGGAATTCTGAAGACAGGCTATCATGCCTCAGTCATAGCCACATTGCTGCAGTCCAAGTAGCAGTTGACCAATACTACCTACAGCAGGCAGTGGTCCCTCTTTCCGGCTTGGTGCAAAGACAAAGACAAAGTACCGGAGCAAGCAGATATATCAACCATACTACTCTACTTGCAGCAGGGGGTAGAGAAAGGACTTTTGCATTTTTCCCTCAGAGTGCAGCTCTCGGGCCATCTGGGATGCCATTGGCCATATAGGACATCACAGTCCGGGAGCACACCCGGACGTGGTACACTTCCTCAGGGCAGTAGAGGGAATCTGCCCCAGGACCAGACCCCTAATTGCCTCGTGGGATCTAACCATAGTCCTATACACCCTCAGCACTGCCCCTTTTGAGCCATTTCAGGACATGGACCTGTTTTGGGCAGGACTGAAGACCTGTTTCCTTGTGGCTGCGTGTTCCTCTAGAAGGATTAGCAAGCTCGGGGCACTGTCATGAAGGGAGCCCTACACTGTGTTCACCTCCCAAGAGGTGCAACTATGTACAATCCCAGCTTTTAGACCAAAGGTCATGTCACCTTTCCACCGAGAGCAGCCCATTGAGCTACCAACCCTCTCAGATACTTCACAAGCAGGGTTATATCAATCCCTCAGCACCTGGATGTTGGGGGGTACACTAGCCAAATACATAGCTAGAACACAGCTGATACGTAAGACTGAGAGAGTGTTCATAGTTTCAAAGGGACAATGACAGGGTAAATCAGCATCAAAGACCACGATAGTGGGCTGGCTCAGGAGGACCACTCAAGAGGCTTACAAGGCGAAGGGCCTGACAACCCCTGAGGGCATTAGAGCTCATTCAACCAGGGCGGTGTCCACCTCCTGGGCAGAAACAGCCAACATAGCTAAAGAGGATATTTGCTGAGTAGCCACTTGGACCTCTATCCATGCATTTTCCAGGCACTACAGGTTGGATAACCTGTACAAGATACAGACCCCATTTTCCACTCAGGTTCTCTCGGCATCCAGCTCGAACCCCACTCACTCTCAGACTGCTCTGACCCACCTGAAAGGGTATAGTACTGCTGATTAAGAAACCCATGATGTAATGTCTGGAGTGCCATGGATGGTCAACCAATCACAATGGGTGTTGACTCACCTGGTAAAGGTGATTGTGTTGGTTGACATCCATGGCACTCCACGGCCCACCCTACAGAGTGATCAGAGTGACCTGGAGTCTAAAAGGATAATACAGATAGATAAGGAATCTCTTTAAAGAAATGCCAACATATAGGATACCACCATTGGCCACTTAGGAGGCCAAGTGCTAGTATTGTATTAATAGGAAAATAAAGTGGGCCTCCGGCCATGTTTAGAAGGCTCATCAGCATCACTGTGTATTGTTTCTCAAAGTATTTTGTGGTGTTACTAACCTCACTTTTCAGCTATGGAAGATTCAAACTGGAGAATAGTAGCTCCTGGGACCTGGGGTCTAGAAATTTGATCCTAGGTCTTGTGCATCATTAGCCTATCAGGTGGGCTAAAACCCATGATGTAACGCCTGGAGTGCCATGGATGTCAACCAACACAATCACCTTTACCAGGTGAGTAAACACCCATTTTCACCTTCATACAGTGGCAACACTTGAGGCTGAGCAGTGGGAATGGGAATAGTGACTCCATTCCTCATCTCCAGGGTAATTTTAGGGTGCTGTGAGCACCCCATTAATTTATGTGAGGAGGGGGACTATGTGTTACACTTGTATCACTCATGGAGACATTTTATTGAAGATATAGAGTATCCCTTAACTTCAAAGATTGATTGTGTTATGGCTTATTAAATTCACAATGCTATTCTATGGGACTTTTCAGCAGGCTTTTCCTAACACGGTGTTTGAACACATATTGTAGCACAGTTGTACCATGCTACGGGGAGGAGGAGGTGAAAGTATTTAACCAGGAAAGGTATATTAAGCAAGAGCTTGTTTCCAGGTGCATCCTGGGAGCACAAGGAAGTTAAGTGACTTGTTCAGGGGCACACAATATGCTAGTGGGAGCAGATGGAATTCAAATACAGGTCTCCAGGTTTGCAGCTCAGTGCTCTTAACCACTACACTATAGTGCCTCCTATCTGGAAGCAATACTTTTAAACCATGTTAACAGAAGAGATGGTTGTATGAGTGTGATCAGCCCCTAAGTTTCGGTTCTGAAAGCTGGTGAACAGATTAACTTCTTTAGGAGTTTTGTAGGAGTTTGTGACAACACTGGGGCTCATTACAGCCAAGGACTGTGTAAACACATACAGTACCCTATTTTCTATTGCCTTATCAGACAGCAGTCAACAGTTAACATATCCAGCATGCAGCAGCATCAGAACCTGCCTGCAGAACTGACTCCTGATGACTCCTCTTCCTGTGATTTCACAAGCAGGCCTCTGGCACCTGTGTACAAGACAAATGCTGTGAACTCTCCTTCTCCTCATCCTCCAGCAGAAGCAGTAGCAGTACAGGCCTCTGGCACCAGTGTACAAGCCAAATGCCGTGAACTCTCCTCCTCTTCCTCTGGGGTGGAAGACTAGGTTTGCTGGCAAAGGCACCTTGCTTCACCTGAGCTCTTTTCATATAGGTTTGCTTGTAAGGACAGAGCAAGGAACAACATTTTCCAGTGCTCCCATATCTAAGAGGATTCCAGTATTTTATGGGGTTTAAAGTCACAAAATGGGCTACAGGCAGGAAATCTGTATTTTAATAAATCCACAGGGATTGTTGCTGGTGCTACAGGAGAACAGTGAGGAACACTAAGATGGCCACCGAGACTCTCATAGAGAGTAAGAGAATGTTGATTGGTGCCTTAGAACCCCACACTCTGTGATCACATGTGCCTGGATGACTGCTGAGAGCTGTGATCATGCACTGGGATGTGGTCCTGATAAGCTAAGAAATTAGAGCCACGCGTGCCGAAATGGATCTGCTGCCGAGACTACTAGTGTCCCCCAATAGGTTATCCAGGTGAGCCCTCTCTGCATAAAATGCCACTCAGTTTGAGCAGGTAACCATGGGAAGTTTAAATTTTGGGAGTTGAGGAGTGATGAGAGGAGGAGGAGAGGATCGCCGGCACTTGGATTCGCAGCAGCAAGCAAGCCTGAAGGAGTGTGACTGATTTCACTGCAGCCGGAGAGTGAGTCAGTGGGACTGAAAAGAGTTTTTTCACCGGTGCCCTGGTTCTGTTTTTTAGCATCTGGTGGCAGAGAGGAGCGGTAAAGGTTTTCCAGTTGTGGATCTGCTTTGGAGCTGACTGCAGCCAGACCGAGCAGCCGGGTGCTCATGCCAAGAAGAAGAATAATCCTGTTGGTGACTTTGGGGTTCTCTCTCAGTGGCAGCCCAGTGAGTGAGGAGGTCAAGAACGTGATTGTGCCCTACTCTGTGCCTGGACAATAGACTGGTGAAAGCTGTGGCCTGACGGCACGGCGGTAGCAGTCTGATCACCATCTCAAGAAGCAGGTAAACTAGCAGAACTCTGCCCTGGCAGCACACTGCACTCCCAAAATTCTGCAATAATTGCCAATTGCAGACCATACTTTATTTCTGTAAGAGAATGACTCTGAAAGCTATCATGTCAATTTTCTGAGAGTATTTGGCAAATGCGAACTGACAAACTGGGCTGTAACCATGGAAACTGACTGCATGTAGAATACTAGAACCTTAAACCTTTCCAGTACCTAAAAGCAGCCATGAAAAAAGTATTGACTGATTCTCTTCTGTTGTAGCATGTTGGGAATCATGCAGGTGACCAATTATTGCATCTTTTGTTGAAGCTAGGAGTATGGGCAACCAAGTTTTTTATCTGCTACCAGTTTTAAATGTATCAAATAGGAGTGCATGTGAATTTGAAGACAACTGTACCACAGTATCTGTTTGACCCCCCTGAAAAAAACATAATTCTTTCATTTTTCCGTAATTTTTCTGTAAGTTATGAGGTAAGCATCATGTACTTAGCTGCACAGCAACCACCCTCCCAGTTTCCCAAACCATACTTTGAAAAACAAAGTTTATTTTTATTGTTGTTTGCTTGTTAAAATGTCTACTAGACTCGGTGCTGAATCACTACTGTAACCGCTTCAATCTTTGATTATTCAGCTCAGTCTGACTGAAGCAGAAATATTACTGAATAAAAATGTAACAATTTGTGTTTGAGAGGGAAAGACAAGCATGGAATTAGTTCTATTTATTATTAGGAACCATATGTAAAAAAAACCACAGATTAAAAGCAATGCAAAAAAAAGGCATGTGTTTCTTTTTTTCTTTTTTTCTTTTTTTTTTAAAGTTTATTAAGTTTCACTTAATAAAACCAGCACAAACTCAAACAGCAGTGTAGCATGATCCTGGCCAGAGTAATCCCCAAGGAGGTACAACAGTCATCATGAAGTAGGAAAACTCTCGAGCACAGTGACTGGACACCTGTAGTCATTGGCTTTTTGCTTGGTACTGCTGTCTAGTTCAAGATACCTTCCTGATGCTACTGTATTTGTGACTTATTACAACAATCTTCTAAATAGCCAACCACTTTGCAACTTCTGACATTATCTCCTGCACTGTACACAACTGATGGATGATGATACTACTTTCTGTCTCAATGCCTACTGTTTCTTCTCTTATTAGTGTACACTGTCATTGCTACTAACATTGCATGGTGCTGACAAATTTGTGCATGTCTAGTAGCACATACAATTAAAATGTTCTGGGTGGGAAATACATTCTTAAAATTAGAAAGTGAGAGTAAATTATGCAAAAATGACAGCAAAATACTCTTTATTCCACTTATCTGTTCCCCTGCAAGGGATGTATATGCTCTTGACTATGACCACCCTGAGGCAGGTATTAGGTTCATCTATGGGACCACCCATGTTGGTCCCCAGTACTGGATTCATCTCTGGGACCAACATGGATGTCATCTGTTTTAAT
This sequence comes from Neoceratodus forsteri, assembly GCA_016271365.2. Lineage (NCBI taxonomy): Eukaryota > Metazoa > Chordata > Ceratodontiformes > Ceratodontidae > Neoceratodus > Neoceratodus forsteri. Next base: position 54,410,313 of record CM057451.1, on the reverse strand, counting down.
GTCATTTTATTATTTTATTTATACTGGGGAAAACCTTGTAGGTAAAGAGGGCTTACCTGATCTAGGGAGCCAAAAGTAGTAGTCCAAAGAGGTGGCATACATGTCCCTGTAAAATAAAAGATAGCAAAAGGGGTCACAAAGGATCTGCAGCTCTTAAAGGGAATCAAAAGGACAGAAGGGATAGCAGTAAAAATAAAATTATACTTACCTGATAAGTTAAGTGCCCTCATCCTGTCAGACCTGTAAAAAAAAGAAATAAATGAGAGCATAAGTTGGTTAGAAGAAGAACAATATAAGAATGCAAAAGCAGAGTAAAGGGAGTGTGGATTGGCGAAGGGGGACTTGGCAAAGCCTCTTTTCCTCTGAGTGGTGGCTGAGTGGTCAGTAAATTACTTACATGGGTGGTCAACCTTAATGTCAAGCTGGGTGATTTCACAGCAGGGCCCTGAGGTGAATACCAAGAGACACCCACTCATTTAGAAATTAAATTAGTATGCTGCCTATTCAAGCTGGAAAAATATGCTTAATGTTACATTTACTCCTTTTCTGGGGTTGGTGGGGTGGCAGGGTGTCCTCGCGTTGACTTTTTTTTTGTTGATGTATGCCATATACAGTAGCACACCTCATTTAGAATCCCATTTATAATTTGTGAATGAGCAAGGGTGAGCAGCTAATATTTGTAAATGGAGAAGTATGGCTTTCTCATTATAGATTTAGCTAGCTCCCAACCAATTACCTGCACATTGGCTGGGGACCCAAACCTTGATTAAGCATATTTTTCTCTTGATGCACATTATATAAAGGTAAGCCATTTAAGACTGATACAGTTTAGAGTAGGGACCCAGCTGATGGGTGGGCTACCTCAACGTGGTAACTGGGTGACTTCACAGCAGGGCCCTGAGGTGAATACCAAGAGACTTCCATTCCTTATGAAATCAAATCAGTAAGTTACCAGTTCAGGATGAAAAATTATCATGTTCCAGTAATAGCATTACTATGTAATAAGCACTGCAGCATTGTACTGAGCTGTGTCAATGGATGTCAGTAAAAATATTTTTTGTAATGTCTGTGTAGTTTAGTCCATCATTTCATTCATTGATCCTGGTTTCATCAGTGCTGTTCAATTAATGTTGGTTCTTGAATGCCATCCAGTGGCATACTGTCATCATCTGCCTCCTGGGGATCCAGAGTTTGATCATGTTTTACACATGCTTAGGAAAAAAAAACACTCCTTTTGAGATTATGAAACACACATTTGATACCTTTTTTATGTATTTAACAGAACCAGCAGCAGTGACAGAATCCCACTGGTTGATATGTCTTCCACAAGAGTCCGATCTGGATCTCCGTCATCACCTTCCACCTCTGCAAAGAAGATGAGATATTGACAGAGCTACAGAAAAGACTGGGAACTTGAACCAGAATTCAATGGATGGCTCCAGAAGAGTGACAAATGGGAAGAACATGCATTCTGTGTGAGTATATATACACAATTCGAAGAGATACGTTGGGGGAGGGCTGCAAAAAGTGTGAGGTGGTGTACAGAAGTATTGGAGTACATGCACTGTCATTAAAATAGACAGCAAGTGTAAGCCAAGGGTGCTAACAGTGTAGTAATCAGTCAGAGGATTTTGGGTGGGTGGAGGAGATTGTGTTTTGTTGTAAATTACAAAACTAATCCTGTCTTTCTCTCTCTCTCTCTCTCTCTCTCTCTCTCTCTCTTTCTTTCTCTCTCTCTCTCTCTCTCTCGTCCTTGCAAAAAACACATCAAGGTTGAGACTGGAGAGAAGAATGATCATCGTGATCATGGTCGAGAAGAAAAACATAAGAAGCTGCTAACATCATTCTTGTCAAATGCAATGGTCATCAAGTTTATTGCACATCCCCTGGATGCTGATGTGGCATCAGCAGAACTGTTGTGGGCAAGGGCTGTGGCTGAGTATCACTTGCCATTTGCACTGGCAAATCACATGAGTGAGATGTTCCCAGTGATGTTCAAGGACTCGAAGATTGCAGAGAAGTTTGCCTGTAAGGAGAGTAGAGAAAAAATACAACAAATATGTTGCAGGTGATACCTTTTATTGGACTAACAAAATTATTTTTAAGACTAGCTTTTGAGAGGTGAAACTCTCTTCCTCAGGTCAAAAGTGAAAACAGCTGAGCAGTATGACAGATATAAAGGTTGAATGTGGATTCAAAGCCGAGACTAGCAGGTTACAGATCAAAGCATTGCAGTCAATTTGCACATTCTTACAAACAGGAAGACTAATTTTCACTGGATTGTGTCTGTTGAAGAGATCAACTTGTAAGATCAAAACGCTGCCTAATTTTACTCTAACGATGGACCATTAATTAACATTTCTAAAAAGTCAAGCCATAAAGAAAATGCATACCATTGTCTTAAGAAAGTACCTGTTAAAACAGTCAGAGGGTGCTGATGTGAGGGTTTAAAAAGAAACTCAGAAGCACTGCTTTAAGCATAATTACTGGTAGTGTATTAAAAAACCAGCATCTTTAATAAGTCCTTTTTCTTTAGTGTCAAAATATTGTATCATTTTTATTTCAAATGCTTGCTGATCCTGGCTGTTTTTGAAGTTCTGTTTTAACACTCTGACAGTAAAATTACTGGTGCAGTGATCTGGTGTAGAAAAATGTTCCTCTACTGGTGTATTTTCATTTTCATGGGTAACAGTGAATCTGTGATGATTCATTCTTGTTTTGAGTTCCTGTCCAGTTTCACCAATATAGCAGCCTTCCTCACATTTTCTGCATTGTATCATGTATACTACGTTGCTAGAAGAACAGGTATACAAGTTTTGGATTGTAAATGTTTTTCCATTGTGACAGATACATGTGTCAGGAGAGATATGTGTACATAGTTTGCAGTGAGGTGCTTTGCATGGTTTAGTACCTTTGTCACCTAGTTGGAGCCCAGAAGGAAGTTTGCTTCGCACCACTTTCTGATTCAGGTTTGGTGGGTGGTGAAAGGCAAGCACTGGTGGAGTGGGAAATATATTTTTTAGAGTTTCATCTTCAGACAGTAGTGGCTGTAGATCTTTAATTATTTTCCATAGTTTTTCCAGTTCTGGGTTGTAGGTTACTACCAGAGGTGTGCAATCAGATGTTCTCTTTGGCTTGTACCATAGTAGTTCTTCCCTAGGCCAACAGAGTGCAGAATGGATATTCCTGTTAATGGAGCTGGTTTTATATCCCTTCTGTCTGAAAGCTTCTTTTAGTGTAATAGGGTGTCTGTCCCTTTCGTCTTGATTAGAGCAAATGCAGCGGTACCGGATGGCCTGGCTGCGTATAATGGATGTTTTGGTATGAGAGGGATGGTATCTCAAGCTGTGCAGGTAACTGCATCTGTCTGTAGGTTTTCTGTACACAGATGCTTGCAGTGTTCCATTTTTAGTGTGACTCTGGTATCCAGGAAATGCACACACTTAGAATAATTTATCTGGAATTTAATGGAAGGATGGAAGTTATTGAAGCTGTCAAAACATGTTTTAAGTTTTCCTCTCCTGCTGTCCATATGATAAAGATATCATCAATATAGCTATAGTATTTTTATGGTTTATGATGTTGCATGCTGAGGAATTTTTCTTCTAGATCTGCCATGAACAGTTTGGTTTTCTGTGGTGCCATCCTGGTGCCCATAGCCATTCCCATATTTTGAAGGTAAATGTCAGTGTTGAAGCTGAAATAATTGTGTGTAAGGATGTAATCCATAAGTTTGGCTATCACATCTGGTGGATATTTGCATTCTGTGGTGGCTTTTTGCAGGTATTCATAGCATGCCATTATGCCATCTCTGTAATGGATGTTGCTATATAAGGATTCAACATCCATTGTGACCAAAATACTGTCAGGTGGTAACTGGTCTATACTGTGCAGTTTGTTTAGAAAGTCTGTAGTATCCTGTAGGAAGCTGCTTGTGTTTTGTACCAGTGGTTTGAGTATACCTTCTATGAGTCCTGTAAGGAGAGCAAAACAAAAACCTGTTGGTGAATGTCACTGGAGAACAGCTTAAGCTACCTGCTGTTGAGCAAATGAGAAAAAAACATTTTGGTCTCCTCATCAATGAAAGCAATGATCAGACTGTGGCAAAGCAGTTGGTTCTACTTGTTCACATCCTTGATGCACAGGGAAGGGTGAGATCATGCTTTACAAGCTGATTAAAATCCAGAGTACACCTTCTGCATCTGGAGTCATATTTGATGCAGGAACCTTATACAATGCCATTACTGAGGAACTCAGAAAGGATGAAATCCCCCTGGAACACATTGTAGGGTTTGGGTCTGATGGAACCAAGGTGATGATAAGGGTAAGAAATAGTGTTCTCTCCAGAATGAAAAAGGAGCTGCCATACATCTTCAACATTCATTGCATCTGCCATGTTGCCAACCTTGTAGCAAATGAAGCTTGCAAAGTATTCCCTGATGAGGTACAGAGCTTACCTGTAGACATCTGGTACTACTTTAAGAAAAGTGCTAAATAATGAAAACCTTTCAGACCTTTCAGGACTTCACAAACACAAAACCACACAGACTTCTGAAACCATGTCAGACCAGATGTCTCAGTCTGCACCAAGTGGCTGGAAGAATTGTGAAACAGTTTTAGGTGCTGTAGTCTTATTTTGAAAGTTCAAGTGAAAGAAGTGCAACAGTTTTGGGAATCCGGACTGCTTTACATTCCAGTCTAGTAAATCTGTGCTTCATGTTCATGGACTTTGCATTGTCACTCATTCTAGAGTTCAATCTTCTTTTCCAGTAGGAAAAGCTAAATATTCACATTGTTCTCCATGAGCTGGAGGTTCTATGCAAAAAACTGCTGTCAAGATTCATAACCACTGCCACTATTCATGAAGCTGCACATGTTCAAGATATTGATGTCACAAACACAGACTACCACCTTCCATTGGACCAAGTCACTTTTGGAAAATCTGATTGTAAATCACTTGTACAGCAACTGGAAGAGGAAGGAGAAGAAGAAACAGTTCTACAGTTTCTTTCACTTATAAAGGATTTCTGGATTGAGGCATGCCAGAAAGTGAAAAAGAGAATGCCATTTGTGGACTACGATGTTGGCATCTATTAACATCTGGAGGCACTGAACCCAGAGAAACAACATGTCTCGAGTGCTAAATTCAAAGCTTTGGCAGACCACTTCCCTAACATTATCAGAACCAGTGACAAAGTCAAGGATCAACTTGATGATGAAGTACTGGAATATGAAATGATGATCTTCCCAGAGGAAAAGACTACCTTGCCAATTGACGTGTACTGGCAGTACATCAGGAATGTGAAGAATCCCAGGAATCCAAGTGACTTAAGGTCCCCCATACTTGGCAGGCTTACATCTGCACTGTTAATCCTCCCCCATGGTAATGCTGAAGTGGAGTGCTTATTTAGCAATGTCAACCTATCAAAACAAAGGACAGAAGTTGCATGAAAGAATATACATTCAGTGTACTGCTTCATGTTTCCTTCAATAAAATGGAAGATGACTGTTTTAAATTTAAGCCCACTAAGACAATGCTAGAATGCTGTAAAGGCAAGGACAAATATTAAGGATGCACACATTTACATGGTAGAGTGGGGTGTTAGAGAGAAAAGGAAGTGCAATAGAAAAAGTAAACCACTTTGGTTCTCAAAAACAGTAGCAGAAAAGGTCAGAGCCAAAAGGCTGGTCTTCAGGATATATAAGGGAATGCAGCAGGATGAAGAAAGGGAGGCATACAAAACTTCCAGAAGGGAAGCAGGGAAGGCAGTCAGGCAGGCAAAGTCCCAAACTGAGGAAACACTAGCACAAACAGTAAAACAAGGGGACAAGACTTTCTATAGATACATTAGTGAAAGGAGAAAGTCCAGAGGAGATATTGGCTAAGATCAAAGGGGGAGTGTGAGGAAGAGGACAATGGAAAGGCCTCTATCCTAAATAGATACTTCTGCTCAGTATTTACTGAGGAGCAGTTGGGGCAGGGCCCACAGCTCAGCATCATGGACACGGGGGGAGGGAGGGAGGTGTGCACTAGTCCCTTCACTAAAGAAAGGGTCCTACAAGAGCTCAATAAGCTCAGGGTGGACAAGGCAATGGGACCTGATGGCATACATCTCAGGGTACTAAAGGAGCTAAGGGTGGAACTAGCAGAGCCATTATCAGAACTGTTTAGCAAGTCTCTGAGCACAGGAGAGGTCCCAGAAGACTGGAGAAGGGCTCATGTGATCCCGCTCCACAAGAGTGGTAGCAGGGAGGAAGCAGGGAGCTACAAACCAGTCAGTCTTACCTCAGTAGTGGGCAAGATTATGGAGACACTCCTTGAGGAAAGGATAGTGCAACACCTGGAATCCTTAGGAGCACAGGATCCAAGACAGCATGGGTTTACAACAGCAAGGTCCTGTCAAACTAAACTCATAGATTTCTTTGACTGAGTAACCAGAGTGGTGGACCAAGGGGAGCAGTTGATGTCATCTACCTTGACTTCAGCAAAGCTTTTGATACTGTTCCACACAGAAGATTGATTAACAAGCTGGGTAAGCTCAGGGTGGGTCAAAAATTGATCTACTGTTAAAAGCTGGAACATTTCAATAAAATATTACATGATAAAAAAATAAATTGATCAACTGGGTAGCAAACTGGTTGATGGGTAGAAAACAGAGTGGTGGTAAATGGTATTCAGTCAGAAGATATTCAAGTCACAAGTGGTGTACCTCAGGGATCAGTCCTGGGGCCAGTCCTCTTCAGTATCTTCATCAGTGACATTGCAGATGGACTAGAGGGTAAGGTTTGTCTGTTTGCAGATGACATCAAGATCTGCAGCAAAGTAGATGATCCAGATGGGGTGGGCAGAATGAGAAGAGATCTGGATAAACTGGCAAAATGGTTGGAAGAGTGGCAACTGGGGTTTAATGCAAAGAAGTGCAAGATCAAGCACATAGGAAAGAGAAACGCTGAAGCCACCTATAGGTTGGGAGGGGAGTTGCTGGCAATCACAAGAGAAGAAAGAAACTTGGGCATCATCATCACAGATGTCCTGAAATCATCCAAGCAGACCACTAAAGCAGTAGGTGAGTCTAGAGGGATGTTGGAGTGTATTAATAGGAGTATCAAAACTCATAACAGGGAGGTAATCATCCCTCTTTGCAAGACACTGGTTAGGTCCCATCTGGAGTGCTGCATGCAGTACTGTAGGTTGCGCCTGCACAAGGACATTAACAAAATGGAGGCAGTCCTGAGAAGCACAACCAAAATGGTGCAGGGACTGCATCAGAAAACATATGAGGACAGATTAACGGAGCTTAATATGTATACCCTTGAGCAAAGGAGGGAGAGAGGTGATATGATCAAAACATTCAAACATCTTAAGGGCATTAACAAGGTGAAAGAGTCTAACATGTTTCAATATAAGAAAAATAGCAGGATAAGACGACACAGCATGAGATTAGAGGGAGGCCGATTAAGGGGTAATGTGAGGACATTCTTTTTACAGAAAGGGTGGTGGATGCATGGAACGGCCTACCTTGGGAAGTGGTGAACATGAATACAGAGCAGGGCTTCAGACAGGCATGGGATCGGCAAAAGGGAGCAATACGGATGAGTATGAATAGATAGGCCATTGACAGAGTAATGGCCTATGGCATATTCATAAGGTAAAAAAAATGTGCAAACTGGATGGGCCTTGCTGTCCTTATCTGCCATCAACTTCTATGTTTCTATGTTTCCAGCAGCAGCAGCACAAGCTGGCCTCTGGCAGCAGTGTACAAGCCAAATGCTGTGAACGCTCCTCCTCTTCCTCCAGTAGCAGCAGCAGCACAAGCCATCCTCTGGAACCAGTGTACAAGCCAAATGATGTGAACTGTCCTCCTCCTCCTCCAGCAGCAGCAGCACAATCTGGCCTTTGGCACCAGTATCCAAGCCAAATGCTGTGAACTCTTCTGTTCCTCCAGCAGCAGCAGAAAAAGCCGGCCTCTTGCACCAGTGTACAGGCCAAATACCATGAGCTTCCCTGCTACTCCTCATCCAGCAGCAGCAGCACAAGCCTGCCTCTGGCACCAGTGTGCAAGCAAATGCCATGAACTCTCCTCCTCCTCCAGCAGCAGCAGCAGAACAAAACAGCCTCCGACACCAGTGTACAAGTCAAATGCTGTGAAGTCTCCTCCTCTTCCTCCTCCTCCTCCCGCAGCAACAGAACAATCCAGTCTCTGTCACCAGTGTACAAACCAAAAGCCGTGAACTCTCCCTTTCCTCATCCAGCACCAGCAGCACAAGCCTGCCTCTGGCACCAGTGTACAAGCAAATGTTGTGAACTCTCCTCTTTCTCCAGCAACAGTAGAACAAGCCAGCCTCTGGAACCAGTGTACAAGCCAAATGCCGTGAGCTTCCCTGCTCCTCCTCATCCAGCACCAGCAGCATAAGCCTGCCTCTGACACCAGTGTACAAGCAAATGCCATGAACTCTCCTCCTCCAGCAGCAGCAGCAGAACAAACCAGCCTCTGGCACCAGTGTACAAATCAAGTGCTGTGAACTATCCTCCTCCAGCAGCAACAGAACAAGCCAGTCTCTGGCACCAGTGTACAAGCAAATGCCATGAACTCTCCTCCTCCAGCAGCAGCAGCAGAACAAACCAGCCTCTGGCACCAGTGTACAAATCAAGTGCTGTGAACTATCCTCCTCCAGCAGCAACAGAACAAGCCAGTCTCTGTCACCAGTGTTCAAGCAAATGCTGTGAACTCTCTTCTTTCTCCAGAAGCAGCAGAACAAGCCAGCCTCTGGCACCAGTGTACAAGCCAAATGCTGTGAGCCTCCCTGCTCCTCCTCATCCAGCACCAGCAGCATAAGCCTGCCTCTGACACCAGTGTACAAGCAAATGCCATGAACTCTCCTCCTCCAGCAGCAGCAGCAGAACAAATCAGCCTCTGGCACCAGTGTACAAATCAAGTGCTGTGAACTATCCTCCTCCAGCAGCAACAGAACAAGCCAGTCTCTGGCACCAGTGTACAAGCAAATGCTGTGAAGTCTACTCTTCCACCAGCAGCAGCAGAACAAGCCAGCCTCTGGCACCAGTGTACAAGCCAAATGCTGTGAGCTTCCCTGCTTCTCCTCATTCAGCACCAGCAGCACAAGCCTGCCTCTGTCACCAGTGTGCAAGGCAAATGCCATAGAGTGTCTCCTCCTCCTCATCAAGCACCAGCAGTACAAACCGGCCTCTGGTACCAGTGTACAAGCCAAGTTTAACATATGGACTTACTTCTTATGCTGAAGGACTGTTGGCAGCTTAATCCAGGAAGAAACATTTTTTCACAATACAACAAACTTTGAGGGCAACAGGGCAGGCCCCTCATTACTGTGATTCATCTGAATACAGAGCTGAAGAACAATAACATCATGACACCATCTATCTGAATACTGGTAATAGCGTCTGATAACAACTGCTATGTAACATCATCAAGAGTAGGACAGATCATAATGCCCTAAAATAACTGCTGCTGTATTATTGCAACTGCCTGCTAGCTACAACTGCCATTGGGGTTTTCAATAAATGGATGGAGAAGTATTCATAATAATTCTCCATCATTCAGTGAACACCTTGATGGCAGTACAGCCACGTAAGTGATGCAAATGAAGACATTCAACCAACTTAAGGTAAGTAATGCTGTTAGTACAAGGTAAGTGTATTATTTTTTAAAACATACATGAACATTACATGTTATCATGGAGTATATCGTTATCTTGATGGCAGCATGTCACAGACTGTTGTTCAATTGTGCTTATGCAATTGAATAAGAAGGTGCTAGTTTGACTTGATTTATATTGTGGCTTTCCGCCTTGCCTCTCTATCCATAGGATATACCACCCTGTAGGGGTATGACGCAAGGAACCCTAGAGGAGGGTTCCCCTCCTATAGGTGCCATGGGAATGATTCCATCAGGTAAAGGTCGCTTAGGAAGAAGCCCATGGGTAAGATAGATGAGCAGCTGGAGGAGGAGGGGTGGATAGTGGGGCAACGAGAAATGAATCCTGTGGAGGCCCAGGATGAATGACCTTATAAAGCCTGATGGGGGAGTGACATAGTTGCTCTGCCTATTGAACCTTGGGCTTAAAGCCCTCCCATTCAATTGTGCTTATACAACTGGATGAGATGATGCTTGTGTGACTTGATTTACGTTGTGGCTTTCCACCTCTCTATCTGTGGGATATGCCACCCTGTAGGGGTACAATGCAAGGAACCCTAGAAGAGGGTTCCCCCCTATAGATGCCATGGGAATGATTCCGTTAGCTAAAGGTAGCTTAGGAAGAAGCCCAAAAAGAATACCCAATAGGGTGTTGAGCATTGAAAAGGAGATAATGATGAATGAATGAATTCTGAGAAGATGATTAAGGGCTGACTTCTTAAGGAGAGGGGGAACATCTAGGGCCATCATCCATCTCCATCCAACAGCAGAACGCAACTAATTAACCTAAGAAAACACTAACGCTTACTAATATTATGACCATTGGCACAGAGAGGGAAAATCCCCCTTTGAAGAGGAAACCACTGGGGATTCAAGGCCTAGGTCGCCTTCCCTCCAGGCTGATGACGCTTGATTTAAGGACGTATGTCACTAAAGGGAAGGATACGAGTAGGGAAGATGATAACGGGATAGCGATAAAAAACCAAAAGAAAGCACAGATCGAAGAGGAGACAGGAAATGAAAATGAATGAAAGTGGAACTTGAAAATGAACTTGAATGGTGGCAGAAAGCAGCCAGCCAGCCCTTAGCAAAAAGGCAAGGGACAGGAAGGCATGTCCTTGAGTGGAGATAGAGTTGATTCAAGGTATCAGGGACCTGAGAGGAGTATGCTCAAGTAGTCAATGAGAGAGGATAATGGTTGCCACAGGATTGCAGCAGTTCAATGAGGTGTAAGTAGACACTGAGTCCAATAAGGCATGCCTGCAACCAGAGGGAGTCAGGAACCTGAATACATGCGGTGGGTCGAGTGATTGAGAGGAGCAAAATGGACGATGGACGATGAGGAGTGAAGCCATGAGTGGACTGAATCCTTTATGACTGGTATGAGAAAAGGCAGCTGATACGAGATAAGGCATGATGAATGATGACAGGAGTCATGAACCTGATACATGCGGCAGAGGGGCCATGGGTCAGTAACGTGACATATGATTCATGATAGGTATGCCCTAAAGAAACATCGATTGCTGGCCAGACAGAGTCAACTGAGGCATACTGATTGAGCGAATGAAATAGATGAGCAGGTTGAGGCAAGGTATCGGGGACCTGAGAGGGCTAATGATAGGGATGCCCAAAAGAAAGCAAAGAGCGGAGGAGGAGGACAGGAATGGAGGGCAGATGAAACAGGAGGTGGATGTGCCAGAGGAGTAGAAGGAGAGGGTCAATTCAAGGTAGAAGAAAGAAGAGGTGTGATTCAACACAGATATGCTCGAAGAAGTGATGGAAATGGAAGGAGCAGAGTAAACAGGAGCTGTGGAGGGAGTTGAAGGTAGGGAGCCATGGAAAACCACTGGGACACCACAGAGTGGGTGGAACAGAGAACAGCAGACATGGAACAGGGCCAAGACAGTGGTCACCGATCAGAAAGGCATAGGAGGGAGCAATCATCAGGAGAAAAGAACAAAATGAAACAAATAAACATGCAAGATGAGCAAATGAGGGCACGCCATGGAATTACTGGGCAGATTATGAGAGAGCTGAAGACAAAAACTGAGTAAAAGTTGAAACATGGGGTAATGATGAAAGGATGCTGAAGGCATGGTACATTGGAGTGATTAAATAGGCAAGTCCCAGCCGTGCACTGCAGCCAGAGCAGGAAACTTATAGACACAAACAGAAACTACAGCTAGAGATGTTGCATCCTATGTCCCAAGCTATACAGTGCAATCATTAGATGAGTTATTTAGTTAATCTACAGGTTATACTGCAGTACTCACTTGAGCTCTTGTCCCAGGTAGGAGATCCAGATTCAGTAATGCTACACATTTTACAGTACTGTCGTGAAAAAAGAAATCACCGCTCCAAGAACCCTAGGAGGCATTGCAGGGTGGTGATGCTGAACTGAGTTGGACCAGGTGAACAACAGGGCCAGGTGAAATGTGGTAAGGAGGCAAGGAACTGAGCTTCAGATGTGCTGCGAGAAGAAGAGGAGGCAGAGTGGACCAAGGAGCACCCAGATTAAAGGCTCAGAGAGAGAGAGAGAGAGAGAGAGAGGTGAGGGCCAGACTCCGATAAACATGCCATCAACAAAAGAAAGATGCAGGCTACAGACCACAGGCAATGATCTGAAGAATGAAGCCGACTGCAAGGGAACATAGCCAGGTAAGGCATGGTAAAGAAAGCAGGGGACAGCTCATGGCAGCAAGAAGCCATAGAACGTAGAGCTCCCAGACATTTGTGGGAGGCTAGGGGCTGCTCTGGGGAAAGGGCTGCAGCGGGAAGCATAGTAGGAAGGAAAGGCTGAAGCAACAGAGCACACTATTGGTGGGAGCTCTACAGAAGCAGGGAGTGGGCAAGTCAGGGGCAGGGAAGGGACAGAATGAAAAGACAGAAGCTGGAGCAAAAACAAACCTGCGGCGGTACCAGTCGGTGAGCCACAGCAGCATCTGGGATGCAAGACACAGCCGGGAGGCAGTAGAGCAGAATGAGTGTGATCACAAATGTCACAAAATGAGAGAGAAATGGAGGAGTACTACAGCGGAAGGCAACTACAAAGACCCAGGGAGATGGATTGGGATGAGTGAGCAAGGAAAAGCGGCGCCTCTGGCCGGCAACGAGAAATGAATCCTGGGTAGGCCCAGGATGAGTGACCTTATAAAGCCTGATGGAGGAGTGATGTAGTTGCTCCACCCATTGAACCTCGGGCTTAAAGCCCTTCCATCATTATGAATGTTTGACATGTTAATGTTTAAAAATGGTTGAAACATATACAACATTCATACTGAAGGTCAGATACAAATGTCCAATCTCAGATTCCTGGATCTGACCTCAGATCCATTGCTATCCAACTCCAGATCTGACATCTGACTTTGGTTGGATTTATAGTCAGATCCTCAGTTGTATAACACCACTAGCCAACAGAGAGGAGTCAGATTCACAAAAGCACTATCTAAGCAACACTACTGTGAAACATTTTGGAATTAATTTTGGCTTCTGGGACAGAACCCCAGATGCCAGTACTTACAGGTTGTGGCACTGCCTTCCAGTGCAGAATATCCATTCCCTCTCATGTTCACACTCTCGCTTTTCTCTCATCTGGATCTCATGTTTGTACTGCTTCTCTTGCCTCTCTGCCTTCAGTCTCAGTTTTTGCAGCTCTGTATCTGCCTTTTGCCTCTGAAGCCTTTGCCTTTGCCTTAACCAGAGTGCAAGCCATCTGCATCATTTGTATATAGTCTGCTTGTGCAGTTACCCTAGTTAAAGGCACTGGCTCATTTGCACTATAACAACTGGAAAGCCACCCCACCTGCTGGATGTGGTAGAAAACAACCAGACCAGTTTAAACAAAAAATTACACCTTGTCCACCAACCTTTAAAAGATGCAGACTGACACAAACTTAGTACAAAAATGCATTTACAGTGTTTTAGTGAAAGAAATGCCCAAAAGTCAGTGAACTCACCAAACCTGTCAACGAGGATGCCAGTAGATGCCCTATGCACCAAACCAAAAAATTGTGTGTAAGGTGCCTTGCATGTGTAAAGTCCCAAGTGTTGTGGAACATTTGCCAATGAAAGACTATCATCACTGGACTGCAGTAAGTGCCTCAATCACTGTTTAACTACAGAAAAAAAAACAGTCACTAGATTTGGGCATGATTGAATTGCGTCTTCAGTCAGTGGCACCACATGCAAGTTATTATTTTTTTCCCCGATTATTTAACCAGGTGAGCTAAGAGCTGAGAACTTGTTTACAGATGCAGCCTGGGAGTACAGGGAAGTTAAGTGATTTGCTCAGAGTCACACAGTATGTAAGTAGGGGCCGTGGGATTCAAACCCAGGTCTCCAAATTTGCAGCTCAGAGCCTTAAACCACTGCACTATACTGCCTCCAAGTTGGTGTGGACTAGCTGTTCACTGTTACTATGGTAGGACAATTAGCAGCTCTACTCCCTGAGCGCCCCCCACACCATAATGGACTTTGTGTTAGCATCATTGTAATCAGGTAAAACCCACTGCCAAAGGCCAGCTTTTTCTTCTGAGCAAGCTATATCTAGCAGACAAACTCTGATCTAAGAAAAGAATGTGTTGGTAGTGTGTTAGAATTTTTCTTTTCTCAGCCAGCAGTGATGTGCAGCAGGCAACTGACAAGACCAGATAATGGCTATGTCTAAGGAAGCCAACCAAGAAGCTAGCACCAGGAGAAATTCAAGGCATTTGCCAAGGAAAGATATACCAAGGTTGGCAGGCAGTCGGAGTGGCACAGAAACCTATAGTGCTCTTGCTCTGTGAGTGACTGAGATGCATTTTGTTGTGCCTCTGGTGCAAGTTGCATGAGGATGATAAACAGGCTAAGCATCTATGTACGCCATGCAGAACCGTGGTCTACAAGGGAGGGTGGTGCCTCAAAGCTTAAATCCTGAGATCTTGAAGAATACCAGGGAGTGAGGAATAGTCATTATCCCAAATGTCTGGAGGCATTCAGCATATCCATGAGCCCAACATTGTTCTCATGACCATCACTTCTGCAGTCCTAGTTTGGTTCAAGTGTTCCTTTTGTTCAAACCTCTTGCTCTTGGTTCCTGTCTCCCTACCCTTAAATTCACTCAAGGGTTTATACAAGCATCCAACACCAAGGGTGAGTGTAAAATTAGAGTTTTACACACTACCCCATGTTTTGTTTTGTATAATTTCTGGGGAGCATTTCTTCACCACAGCAATTATATAAAATCTCTTTGCAGCTGTGGTTGCATTGAAGTGTGGCTCAAAGCTGGGTTGAAGCACCTGTTTAAGCATTTACTTTTTCCTTTGTTTGTTTGTACAGGAGTAGCAAAGGGGCGAGGGACAGAAGGGAATTAAATTTACATAGCCAGAGAGTGGCACTCAGTGCCAAGTTCCTCAGTAGCACTGGGTAGGAGAAAGGCTGAGTACAAGAGCTGGGGAAGTGTCCCAGACAATGAAGGAAAGACTGCAGATGGTGCATGTATGGAGTGAGGAAAACCCGGGGCGTGTTCGCCATTATGACCAGCTGGTTATAAAGGCAAATTATAACAGGGTTTCTCTATGGGAAAAACCGCTCCCTAGTTGTTATAATTATGTTCTTTACAGTGAAATAAATAGTATCCTAGGATCAACATGTCAACATATGGGGTTGATCGGCATGGTGATTTGTAGCCACATCCATTCACAGTGACTTTGACGATCTCTGTCTACCAAGACATCATTTGGAAAAATCTTTTAAAGTAAAAACACTGTATGAAAACCCTGAAATATTTGTGGATATACAGGGAAACACAAAGTACCCAAGTTAGAGGGAGGATCACATTGGCAGGGCATAACTAAAAATGTTTCATTAAAGCAGTTACTCTACATTGCCATATACAGTATCTCCTTTTGTATTACCTATGACCTAATAATTTCTCTTTTACACTAGGTACTACTGTTGCAGCAGGTCAGGCACAACCCTGGGCACACTCAATGTTCAAGCATATGCTCTTGATGTCTGACGTCATACATGACATAGGCTCAGGTACACACATTGTTACACCTGGCTTTAGTATGGTCAAAGGTATAAAAGTGTGAAACACACTGAGCTAAGCAGTCTCTGCATAAAGAAAGTACCAGGGGCCACACTACCATTCCGAGACAGCTCAGTAAGAAAAAACATTTTTTAACACTTAATAGCACTGAGTATTCAATGTTGGCAATGACAGACTTGTTTCTAACAGGGTGTTTATCTAATTCCCCTAGGAAGCCGTAAATGAACTGAAAAAAAAAGGTGATAAAAGGGAAAGTAAGAATGATTTTGTTTCATATCTTGTTAACTGCTGTACAATTGTCCTGTACCTTAACACTGGGTGTATACTGTTCGAGGGTTCTATTATTGCATAATGCAGCACTGGATGTATTTAAACACAGCTTGTGTGGTACTGAGCATGCTGTAGACTAAGTTATGCATATGTTTGTAACAAAGGAAATAATAGTTTTTGATGTATGATATTAAAGATATTAAACATGATATATATTAAGCACTGTATATTCTCTTAAGTAAAAAGGAATAATAGATTTTGGCATAAGAAAAAGACACAGCTATAAGAAGAAGCTATAAGTATACATGTTTTAATGTATACTTGTATTTCTTTTGTATTTATTTAGCAGTTCACTGACCTACACAGCCAGTATGGTGTTATGCTTGTGCAACTGTGTTAGTTTGGTTTTGGCCATTCGCACTCTTTATTCCAGAGGAATTACCACCCTGTAGGGGTACGAAGGCAAGGAACTCTTGGAGAGGGTTCCACCCCTAGAGGTGCCACAGGACGATTCCCGTGGCTAAAGGTACCTTAGGAATCCCTCTAAGGAAATAGTGCTGCCACTGGAGGAGGAGGGGAAGATGGTGGAAAAGAAAAAACGCTTCACAGTGAGGCTGAAAGGAACTGTTTATATAGCTCAGGGAGTGGGAGTGGCTGAATGCTTGGCCACTGAACTCCAGGCAAAGCCCTTACCAATTCATTGACCTATGCAGCAAGTATAGTGTTATGCTTGTGCAACTATGTTAGTTTGGTTTTGGCCATTTGCACTCTCTATTCCAGAGGAATTACCACCCTGTAGAGGTACGAAGACAAGGAACTCTCACCGAGAGTTCCCACCCCTAGAGGTGCCATGGGACAATTCCAGTTGCTAAAGGTACCTTAGAAATCCCCAAAAGAAATGTAGCATCATCCACAAAAAGGAGGAAACATGAAGCATTTGAGCAAGCAGTAACTGTGACATAGGAGCAGTAACTGTATCGTAGCAGCACAGAAGCATAGGCAGTTTGGTAATGCATGAGATGCTCAGCTGAATAACATAATACATACCCAGGCTTACGTAGCATGATACTGATAGATTGCATTGAGATTAGGGGATCCCCTAAGGAGAGATGGAACAGCAGGACATCCTCCACCTCCATCCAACAGCAGAACCTACGTAAGAATCTAGGGGAAACAACTATGCTAACTAAGTGTTATGACCTGAGGCAATGGAGGAGAGGGAAAAAAAACCCTATGAGGAGGAAATCTCTGGGGATCCAAGGCCTAGGTCACCTTCCCTCCAGGCTTGGGATAGTTCAGTTAGAGACAGCTCTGAAGCTGCAATTTGGAAAACCCAATTAAAGGGAGGTGGAAAATATTCCAATTTGGAGGAAGGCTCCCACTCAAACCCTCTAGCGGGAATGCCGTGGAAGGTTGAGAGAAAACTCTGCAACAATACATGCATCCAAGGTGCATGAGGACAGCAACTACTGCTGAGGCGCTCACCTGGCCTACCTGCCCTAAATCAAACAGGTGAACCAGAGGCAGTTGTAGGGAGAATGCGGTGAAGGTGCCTCACTAAGGAAACCACTAAAGTCAATGGCTAACCATTGTAGTGGAACACTAGAGCCAAAGGAGGTAACTTTTTCACCCTTCACCGCTAGTCTTAAACTCTACACCAGGAGCTGCTGTCACATATCAGGCAGCTAAAGCCAAGCCTGGGGTGAGAACATTCCCAGCTATGGGCCAGATGAGAAGGATCTCACCCCAAGTTGGACACGCTCGAGATGCGGACTAAATGCAAAGTGAGACCATTGGCTGCAGGAACCCTGCGCCAGAATAGAATGGCTGGCATGCCCCAGAAATTGATTGAGCTGAAAAGCTGATGAGCACGGTGTGCTGAGATCATAATGAGCATTGAGTGCTGAGACCTTGCAATGTCGAATGCAGATTGAGTGCAGCAGAATCCCAGAGGCTGAAGCTGAGGGGATGGCAGAAGGCATAAAGCAATGGTTTGTGTAAGCAAGGAGCAACAGTTGCATAAGCAAGTGTGGACCTGCACATAGGTCAATAAGCAGTAGTAGTGATAGGTGAACCTGCATAACAGACTGTATAGCAATCAAGCAGCACTGAATTGGGGGCAAGCCAGCCAGACATGTACAGCCAAATCAAGGTGACAAACACTCTGAGGATTTTCGGTGGCGAGGCAAGATTTAATAACAAGCTATATTAAAAGCCTCAGCAGGAGCTTAGTTGGCTGACCTGAGAGTTGTAACTGCAATGAAACATGGAGACAATGCTTTGAAAGCAGGAGTAGCCAGGGGGTGGGATAGTCAAAGGAGTTGTGCCATGCGCAACCCACCAATGTGCCCCAGCACGATATTCAAAGGGCTGGCTGTGCTGCAACCCCTGATGTGCTGGGATAGACAGTAATGTATTTGGCGCCAAGTGCAGGGGCATGCCAATGCATATGCACATCAGATATTCAACCCTGGATATGCGGTGCATATTCAGGCACAAACCATGCACAACTGAGGGTACAATGTTGAGCCCCTTGAATCCGGGAACAAGTTGGGGACACCCACAGGCAGGCTGCTGCATTGCTGGGTGCAACATGGCAGCCACCTGCTGTGGGTGGCCATCCGACCACCCAGGATACAGTCCACAAGCCCCCTGCCCAGGAGGCATCATGCCCTCCCACACTGGATTGTGGGCATGATCCAAACAAACCCTGGTGGTCCAGTGGACCCTATCCCCATTGCCCAATTATGGGCATAATTACAAAATAGCACTGGTGGTCCAGTGGACCCCATCCCCTGCATGATTGGGGGCATATTAAGAGAATAACCTTGGTGCTCCAGTGGCCCCCATCCCCTGCCTGATCATGGGCACATTATGATAATAACCCTGGTGGTCCAGTGGTACCCCCCTTCCCACCCATCCACTAAGCCCTGCCACCCTGCACCCCTCCAGTCCGTGGTGGGTGGCAGCTCCTCACTCACGATCTGGATGGCTGCCCACTGGCTGACAGCGTACAGTATGGCTGTATGCCTATTGGTCCACTGCGTGGGCCAATGGGCATCGAGACTATGCTATACTACACAGTTCGAAATGTAAATGGTTCATTCACATTTCGGGTTATCTATAATACAGTACAGTCTGCGTAACCCATTAGCCCGATGAACCAACTCATTTCTAACTGTACACTGTCGATTAAGTGGGTAGCTTACAGGTGAGCTGCTGGCCTCCCTCTGACCGGGGGTGCGGGGCTCCGGTGGGTGGGTGGGAGGGGTACCACTGGACCACCAGGTTATTCTTGTAATATACTCATGATCAGGCGAGGATGGGGTCCACTGGACCACCAGGGTGATTCTCTTAATGTGCCCATGATCGAGCAGGGGATGAGGTTCACTGGACCACCAGAGTTATTCTCTTAATATGCCCACGATCAGGCAGGGGATAGGGTCCACTGGACCACCAGGGCTATTTTGTAGTTATGCCCATGATTGGGCAATGGGAATAGGGTCCACTAGACCACCAGGATTTGTTTGGATCATGCCCACAATTGGGCAATGGGGTAGGGTACACTGGACCACCAGGGATTTTGTTTACATCATGCCCATGACCGGGTGATGGGGTAGGGTCCACTGGACCACCTGGGTTATTTTATACATCTGCCCATGAATGGGCAGGGGATAGAGTCCACTGGACCACCAGGGTTAATTTCAACATATGCTCACAATCAGGAGAAGAGGCACAGTGACAACCGAGGGACAATGGGGGTGTCGGTCCCCATTGGCTGCAGCCTGGCAGGGCACCAGACGCAAGTCAATGGGGATCAGTGCACTGCATGCAAATGGGGCCATAATGACATGCAAATGGTCCCATTTGTGGCTTGCATGCATAATGGCCTCATTTGCATGCCCAGCACTGAATATCTCAGTTGATGCACCTAGCACACCCGCACTTGCGCTGGCACATCCCCCTGCTCCCCACCTGCCACTTGCACTGGTGCAGTGCCACTGCACTGTGCACAGTGTGGGCACCCCCAGTGCCATATTCAATGGTGATGAGCCATGGTGCAGCACTGTTGAATATCGCCTGGACTATGCCCTGGCTTAACCCAGTTGCGCTGCACCCAGGCTTGTGCCCTTGCCTGGCACAGTCTGAATATCTTGCCCAGGCAGTGCAATGAAGCTGCAAATAGAATGACAGCAGGAAGGAGCAGCATAGCTAGAGTCAGAGTAAACTGGGTCAGGTGAAAATAATTGAGTATGCAACATGGAGCAGCTATGGTTGAGCTGAAACATACAGATAGTGATTGCAGTTGCATTGCAGTAGTTTGAGTGTGGTGAGCACAGTGTAAAAACACAAGCACTGGGTACAATAGTAACTAAAGGAAACAGCAACAGTGGCTGCAGCTGTAGGTAACTGAAAGCAGTAGCATGACCTCTGAGTAGCAGTATGCTAGGAGCTTAGAAACAAAGCCCCCCAAAAAGACAAAACCAAAACACAGCAAAACAGAAAACAGGAAAAGGCTCAAAAACAAGAAACACAAAACACAGGGAAGCATGAAGCCAGAGAAAAGATACAAACGAGAAGCAGGAAAACAAACACTGATGTCCAGCAGAGACACACAGAAACAGCAGGCGGGGGGAGGGGGTAGGCCCCAGCCAACTCAGAGGACAAACCAACATAGCCTCCAGCTATAAAGAAAAAATGCTTCACAGTGAGGCTGAAAGGAACTGGTTATATAGCTCAGGAAGTGGGAGTGGCTGGCTGCTTGGCCACTGAACTCCAGGCAAAGCCTTACCAATTATTTTGTAGGAGGCAGTATAGTGCAGTGGTGTAGGGCTCTGAGCTGCAAACCTGGAGACCTGGGTTTAAATCCCACAGCCATCACTTCCATACTGTGTTACTCTGAGCAAGTCACTTAACTTCCTTGTGCTCCCAGGTCACACCTGGAAATAAACTTCGGCTTAGTGTGCCTTTCCTGGTTAAACAATTTCCCCTTTCCTTTTAATCAGAAATGTGCTGTGAATACAGGCTGGAGGCATTTACTATAGGTTGGCTTAGGACAAAACTAGCTGTATACATATCATGTTACAGGATTTGGTTGACTACTTCAGACTATGGCCTGGGATTAATTCATTCTAGAACTGTATTGAGGTAATTGAGACAATTGTTTGGGGCAAAATGAATTGCTTGTATTATAGATATTGATATTTATTACTGGAGATGAGCTATGGGACAAACATTTTCTATTTTATTTGACTTTTAGGAATAGAAAGTCATTACTTGACACAAAACAAAGCAATTATTTTATAGCACAACTGAGTGTATTTATTTTGTTGGTGTTCACCCTTTGTGTATATATTTTTAATGCACTAATATCATATTCTTGAGTATAAATATTGTAAATATATATTTGGACTTCATAGATACTAACTGGTGCACACTGAAGAAGGAGCTTGTTTTTTGTATGCTCCAGAACACTGGATTTGAATTGGTAATTCTATTACCAATGTAACTGGTTTCAGTATTGATGGTACACTATATAGTAATACCTTGTAACTTTCTGGTGAGAGGGCCATTTTGCTGAATCTGTTGTCTTTGCAAGGAGAGACATGCCTAGGTTAGTTGGCAGTTCCAGTGGTACAGAGAACTATGGTGCCCTTCCATTGTGAGTGATTCAGATGCATGCTATCATGCCTCTGGTGCATGTTGCATGGGGGTGATATACAGGCTGTTCATCTATGCACACCATGCAAAACCTCTGGCCCATAAGAGATGGTTGTGCCTCTAAGCCTCAATCCTGAAATCCTGAAGACCACCAGGTTGTGAAGTAATAGTAATCATCACAGATGTCTGGAGGTATACAGCATACCCAGGAGTCCAGCATAATTCCTATGACCATCACTTCTACAGTCCCAGTTGTTGTTCAAGTGTTCCTTTTGTTCCAGCCTGTAGCTCTTGGTTCCCATCTTCCTACCTCTAGGAGAAGTGAAATCTGTTCCCATTCATGCAGTTACTGTCCTGATGTTCCAGGCAGTGTAGAGACTGTATCAAATATGCAGTTGTTTCAGCTAGTGTGAGGTGGTGCCAGCTGTTTCCAAGAAAATATCAGAGTGAGGCCAGATGTCATAGTGTAACCAGTGATGTAGACCTGCATGCTTGGCAGCAGTGACTTTTCTTCATACAAACATTCCCATATAGCACTTTAAGGAGGACACTGTGAGGTACTATACAACTTTGAACATTGATATTTTCCAGAGACACTTCAGTGACATTTCTCCCTATAGACTTTTAAACACAGTTATTACAGAGGATTCCACTTATGTGCACTCCTGGTTAGTATGCATTCTTGATGAGTGCATGGATTTTCAGTTTCCTGATTTTTCTACATACAGTAGAGTGCAATGTTAAAAATTCCATTTTAGTGCACACTTGTTAAGTGCACATTTTGCTTTAGAACACATTTTCTTCATCACTCCTGAACACTAATCTAACATTAATAATTCCTATGAAATGCACAATGAGTTGCTAACAGGTGTGAATATGCCCAGTACTTAGCCTGTCTTCAGTCTGACTAGAGGAGGATTAGCCACAATGGAGACAGAGACAGACAGAGAGAGGGCATAAAATCGATCTGCTACAGACAGTTTCTGTACCAAATGTCAGTAGTCAGATGTTGCAGCTGATTTCAGCATCCTTGAAAAGATGATGAAATAGACAGACCCTCTTTCTCACTCTCATGGCATCTGCTGAATATGGCAGACACAGACTTTGTGAATTTCTGGGATATCGAGCTTTGTCTGCACTCAAGAAAAAAAGGCAACCACATTATTTGAGTCTGAACATTACTAGCATAAACTTTCTATAGCTAACACAAAGCAAAGCAAATTTATTACGTAACACTACAAATTAAATTTAATGTAAAAGTAAACTGCCATTTGATATTTTAACTAAACTGCTACACTGTAATAGTCTGTTTACAAATGCAGCAGTGTTTGCATCTTTTGGTACTGGCCCTATAGTGAACATGTAATTTCAGTTTAGTGCAAATTTTGCTTAAGTGCACATTTTTGTCCAATAAACTGGGTGTGCACTTAACTGGATTCCACTGTAATTCTGCTTTTGTTTTAAACATAGAAGCATAGACAGTGTTGTCGGCAATAGAACATTGGTCCATCCAGTCTGCACAGTTTTACGGTACTGTACCCTGGTACCTTGTGACCTATTTTCTAGACTGGGTTTTTGCCTTCACCTCCCCCCTCACTCCCTGTCTTACTGCTAACCCCCTGAGTAACTATTAAGTCTTTTGCTCTGTCCCAACTGTGCTTGAACCCATTAATGTTTTTGTGCTTACCATCTCTGCCAGTAGACTATCCCACAGCTCAACCACTCTCTCTGTAAAGTAAAACGTTCATGCATTCTTCTTCAGTCTCCCACCCACCACCAGCTTACATTCATATTCCCTTGATTAAGACCATCCATTCCTGCTAAATTGTTTATCGTGGTTTACCTTATTTATTCCTCACAGGATCTTGAAGGTCTCTGTCATGTCACCCCCTCTCCCTTCTGGCCTCCAACGAGTACATGTCCAGTTGCCAGGCACTGTGAACCTGCTATTGTGGTTCCCAACTGCTTGAACAGGTTGGCAGAATCAGGCTTTTGAGGATTCCAGAACAGAATCCTCAGCCCAGTTTGAATGGCAACAGTCACTGAGTCCAGAATAGAGAGCAGAGGAAGCACCAGCTACAAGTACAAGGGGTGCAACTGGCCAGCTGGGTGAAGCAAGAAAGGGAGAGGCTTACTTGCTGTTTCTGTGTCTCTCCCAAAGTCCTGGCTGATCTGGTGAAGCAGCGGCTCCTTCTCCTTCCCTCTGCAGTTCGCCAGCCCCCATGTTCTAGCGGCAGTGAGAGTCCATCAGGGAGGGGCAGCAGTATCACCTTGTCAGGATGCAAGTGGGAGGAGGTGGGTCCTAGGACTCCATCTTTCCTGCAGCAGTAGCCCCAGCCCAGAGACTGAAGCGGGCAGCAGGATGAGTTGTGGCACCACCACAGCTAGGTGCTGGCTGCTAGAACACAGACTGTTATTTTTTTAATTAAAAAAAGAAAAGACAAGAACTTTTGCATCTTCCTGCACCACCAGAAATGGCACAGCTGCTTGGGTCAAGCCAAGCCCCCATCCATGGGACCTCCCATGGGGCAGAGTAGGAAAATTTCCATGGGAGCCAATGACTCTGGGGGCAGACAGACCCCATCATTGACACCTCCCATGGGACTGGGTTGGAAGAGTGCTCCACAGGAGCAGAGGCCAGAAACGGGCAGGAATAGTTAAATTAATGCAATGAATATGTATGTAGGCACTGCAAGGCCACATGTTAAAGAGACAGTGCACCTGTTATGCATGCTGCCTATTTCTACTATGTTTTGTTTAACGACTGACTGAGAAATGCATTTAAAAGACTGGGTGGCATTTTTGTACTCCTATTATGAAACTGTTTACTGTCCTATGTATATTTGCCCACCAAGAGACTGCCTAAAAGTCCTACCGCCCCATCAACAGGGCTCCAAACTGTGTCAACTGATTGAACATGTAATATTTATTTAAATAACCACCATCATAAATGTTTGAAAGGTACTTTATTGAGCCACTACTCCCATCTGTGGGTAATACTCTGTGTTTCCCAGCCCTGTTGTTTCAAACCAGCTTCTTCCACGACAGTTCTTCCAGGAGATTCGTCAATGTTCCTAGTATCCCAGCAACCCATGTGTGGTCTGAAAGGCTGGTGACTTTCTTTAGTTATTCTGTCTTCTACCTCAAGGGTTGACCCATTCTGGTGGTTTACTGGTGGAATACAAAAGACCTGAAGCCAATGTAAAGCATCCTTTGAAATACAAAGAACCTTTGTGCACAAACACTGAGGCAAGGGTTACCCCAAAGGGCATTTGGCTGGGAAGCCAAGTTTCAAGGAAATACAAAATCACACATGCCCCCACAGGGTTCAGTATTGGGTCCAGTCCTTTTTAATGTCTTCATCAGTGACATTGCAGAGGGACTGGAAGGAAAAGTATGCCTTTTTGCAGATGACACAAAAATCTGCAACAGGGTTGATACACAAGGAGGCGTGGGAAGGATGAAAAGGGACTTGGCAAGGTTGGAGGAGTGGTCAAGTATGGCAGCTAAGATTCAATGCAAAGAAGTGCAAAATAATGCACCTGGAAATAAGAACCAGGGAAGAATACACAATGGGTGGGGAGGTAGTAACAACAACAAAAAGGAAAGGGACCTGGGGTAATCATATCAGATGACCTTAGGTTAGCAAGCAATATGAGAAGGCAGTAGGGAGGCTGGGGTATACTGGGATGTATAGGGAGAGGCATCAGCAGTAGAAAACAGGAAGTTGTTATCCCTCTGTACAGACAGTTGGTGAGACCCCATCTGGAGTACTGTGTCCAGTTCTGGAGACCCCATCTCCAGAGGACATAGACAGGATAGAGGCAGTCCAGAGGAGGGCATCTAAAATGGTGCAGGGTCTGCAAGAGAAGCCGATGAGGAGAGACTAAAGGAGCTTAATATGTATACCCTTGAGGAAAGAAGGAGAGGGGACATGATAGAAACTTTTAAGTACCTCAGTGGAATCAACAAAGTCCAAGAGGGTAGCATTTTCAGAAAAGAGACTTGCAAGAACAAGGGGACACAATTTAAAGATAGAAGGAGGGCGGTTCAGGGGCAATGGAGAAGTATTATTTCACAGAGAGGGTAGTGGATGCATGGAACAGCCTTCCTGAGGAGGTTGTGGGGTCTAAAACTGTGGGAGAATTCAAGAATGCATGGGACAGACATAAGGCAATTCTTGTGGGGGGTAGGAAGAAATAGGCTGTTGGTTAACTAGGATCTGCGGCCTATCCTCTAGGTAGGGAAATGGGCAGACTAGATGGGCCTAGCGGTCCTTATCTGCCGTCAAAGTCTATGTTTCTATGTTTCTAATGCAAAGCATCATGGGCTGCATATGAAATGTTCTTTTCTCTTTTCAACTTGAGTGTCCCTCCAGGAGGGGAACCTATCTTGGACATCCAAAGGGGCTCTCAACCTAGATTGCCTCCCTTTAATGGACACCTGCAGTAGTGGCTGGACTATAAATGGGCTGTATATCTTGTATCATGTTTAATTTAATGCATTACAAGCCAATTCAGAGTGTTAGAAATTATTTTAGTCTAGTGGCTATAGTTCTCTCAGATCACACCCAGTTCGTTTTTACCTAGACACCCCCATCAGCAACTGGAAAGAACAGAGGCAAGTGGTGATTTAATACCTCTACCCTGAATGACACCAGCTTCTATGCCAGTTTGAGGGAGGACATTAAAGATTATGTCCTGGTCAACAGACCTGAATTTTGTCAGTGGCCATAAGATGGTATGCACAAAAGGCCTTCATATGAGGCAGGTGCATCAGTTACACTTCCCACCTTCACAAAGTTAGGGCACAAGACCTTGTGGAAAGCCAACAAAAATTAAAGGAGTTAGAAAAACAATTCAGAAACAACCTAAATACACCTGGAAACATTCTAGCTGACAAAACAGGTCTCAGGAACAATATTAACACACACCTGCACTGGAAGGCAGAGTATGCACTCTTTCAGCTGAGAAGAACATTTTGGGCGTTGGGGAAAAACCTGGTCACCTTCTGACATACCAACTAATGAAGAGATAGGAATGCTTCAGAATCCTTTCTATCAAGAAAATAGAAGGACAGCTTACCGGGGATGAGGAATGAAGAAATAAATCATGAGTTTCATGCTTTTTACAGTTCATTATACTGTATGCTAGTGAGGTCCACCCCACAGACAGTGACTTACAACAGTTCCTGGGCAAATTGGAGCTACCAAGTCTAAATACAGAGAAATTAACTTGGTTGGACTGGCCCATAGAACAGTCAGAACTGGAAATGGCTCTCAAGGCTATGCCAGCTGGGAAAGCCACAGGTGGGGATGGCCTTCTGGCAGAATTTGTAAATGTCTTCAGGAATGTTTTCATACCCCCCCCCCCCAAAGCAGCACTAGCAGAAGCTAGTGGAACAGGAATTTTACCTGCATCCATGAGAACCACCCAGATCCCCCTGTTGCCTAAGCCAGGGAAAGACACCACCTTCTGTAGCAGGTATAGGCCAATATTCCTATTCATGTCAGATTGCAAGACTTTTGCTAAAATTATGGCAAACAGATTACACTTATTGCAGAACTGGTGGCTATGGACCACGTCAGCTTCATCCCAGGTCACAGGGGCACAGATAACACTAGGTGTCTTATTAATTTAATCTGGAAATCTAAAGTGGTCCATGTTGCAACAATTCTCCTTTCTTTCGATGCAGAAAAGGTACTCAATAGGGTTGAATGGAAGTACCTGTATGCCACTTTGACCAAGTTTAATTGAGGCCCAGTTTTTAGGTCATGAGTACAAGTACTATATAAAGGTGCCTCAGCTGACATAATCACTAATGCCAATGCATCCCCCTTCCAACTATACAGAGGCACAAGGTAAGGCTGCCCTCTGTCTCCCCTGTTATTTGTACTGGAACTAGAACCTCTCTTCCAAGCAATCAAACTGGCACCCAACATAAAAGGCATATTAATCAGTAGCAAGCACAAAACATTGGCATATGTTGACATTTTATTGTCACTTACAGATCCTGCCAGATCCATACATTACTTGCTAAACCTAATAGCCCAATACAAACAGATCTCAGGTTATAAGCTGAACATAGCCAGGTCCCAGTTTCTAGCCTCCACTGCACTTTTAACAAAACTCCCACACTACCCATGGGGCCTACACCATGCTATACACAGTATAGACTACCTGGGCCTTAGATTTTATTGGAATCTTGCTCATTGGGATGGGATGACCTGACCTCCCTAATAGAGGAACTAAAGGAAAGACCTTAGATGTTTGGAGCTGCTTCACATCTCCCATTGGGGAAGGGCCCAAGCATTTAAAATGATTTCAGCCCCTAGGGTACAATAGGCCCTACACAATCTCCCACTGCAGATAGACCAAACACTTAAAAAGCTTATCCATTCTAAAATGAGGAATTTCTTCTGAGGCTCAGGACCTAAATGCATAAGCTGGCCAAAGTTGATCAGAGGGCTAAGAAGTGGGGAGGGGGCTACAACTCCCCCGATTTCAATTACTGCATCAAGGCACACAATCTACTACAGCCTTTGCAAACAGCACAAAGGGGTGTAAGGACCTACGTCATGAGATGTACTGAGTGTGAAGCTAACATAGCTGGAGGCATGCTTATTAAAATTCTTCAATTCGCCATGTTGCCAAAAAAGGCCCCAGTGCCCCTTACCTTAGCTCACACTCTCCAAACCTGGAAGAAACTTCCAAAGATGAGTAACTGGGTCCCAGAGAAAGCAAAGCACTTCCCATTCTGGGATAAACCAAGTCTGTGCATAGGCAACAATCTAATAAGGGGTAAGGAATGGGCCGAGGCCGGCATAAACTGTCAGACATTATGCACAACATCCTTAACACCATGAAGAGCTTCTCACAACTCCAGCAAGAGTTTAAACTCTCCGAGCAGCAACACTGGAGGTACCTCTAACTGAGACACACTCTCCAGAAGCTCTTATATCACAATTTTGTAGGTCATGAGCTGAATCACTTGGATACTATCCTATGGCCTGATCCAGGGAAGGTGGTTAAAAGCGGTTCCATATACGAATACCTGCTCACTCTATCCCCAGACCCCACAACAAGAATTAGACAAAGGTGGTCAGAGGAGCTCAGACTATAAAACTCTACCCAAATCTGGGGGAAACTGCTGGCAATCAGGCCAATGTGCTATCAAAGTTACAAAAAGCAGATTCACACAATTCAAGACATTACACAGATGGCACAGGACCTCCCCAAAAATACATGCATGAAGACTACTGCCAAATGAGAGATGCAGGAGATGCCAGTCAGACAACGGCACAATCACTCACATTTTGTAGTCCTGCTAATCCTGCTCAACCTACCAGACAGCTGTGCAAAATATCTGCAACAGCATATTGTCAAGCAGAACAGTACCAACACTCCACCTTGACACAAGTCCCCAACAGTAGGCCCGTCTGCCAACAGGAGAGATGAAATGGCTGTTTGGATCCTTAATAACTGCAAAGAGGATACTTCTCAGACATTAAAAGGAACAGTCAGCCTCATCCGCTCAAGAATGGCTAGATGAATTAGTAATGGAAACATAGAATTTGACGGCAGATAAGGACCGCTTAGCCCACCTAGTCTGCCCATTTACCTACCTAATGGATAAGCTGCAGATCCTAGTTAACCAACAGCCTACTTCCTCCTACCCCCCCCACTAGAATTGCCTTATGTCTGTCCCTTGCATTCTTGAATTCCCTCACTGTTTTTGACTCTATGACCTCCTCAGGAAGGCTGTTACATGCATCTACAACCCTCTCTGTGTAGAAATATTTCCTCACATTACCTCTGAGCCATCCCCCCTCAATCTTCATATTGTGCCCCCTTGCTCTTGCACATCTCTTTTTTTGAAAGATGCTACCCTCTTGGACTTTGTTGATTCCCTTGAGGTATTTGAAAGTTTCTATCATGTCCCCCCTCTCCCTCCTTTCCTCGAGGCTATACATCTTTAGTTCCTTTAGTCTTTCTTCATATGTCTTCATATAAAATTAGCTAGTTATGGAAGGAATCATATCCAGCCATTTGGGGACCTTACTTAACATCACTGTATTGTAAAGTACTGCCTAATGGTTCCTTCCTTCCCTTAGATGAGCCCTTAGCCTCCCCTGAGATGCAGAAGTGTAGGCAAACTCCACCATAACCCTGCCATCAGGGGATCAGCTGACCAGACTTCTTTTAACAATCTCCTGATAGATATAAGGCTAGCAGTGCAGCAATTTCCTTCTGCAGCTCATCTAAAACTTTGAGTTCCAGTTGAATATTAATATAATCACTACTTTTTGATGTTTCAATGATATGTTATAGCACCAAATTAAAGTTAAATAATTGTTTAACATAAAGATATTTATTAATAAGAACAAGTCTAAACTTGTAAAGACTTAAAATGGTAAGAGGAACTGCGTTGGTATGGGGTGATCTCGATGCAAAAACATTAGTAAAACTTGAAAATCGGGCACTCACCACCTCAATTTTACTAATATGCAGCACTCAGAATATGTAAATAAAAATCATCTTTTATTTAGCGCCATGTACACCTGATGCAATTAATAACATAGTTCTGAAATACATCAGACGTACATGGCACTAAATAAAAGATGATTTTCATTTATATATTCTGAGTGGTGCTTATTAGCAAAATTGAGATGGTGAGTGCCCGATTTCGTAAGTTTCAAACCTGTAAGGAGTTGACCATTGTTTAAAGACCAGTTTAAAAAGTTTTATATCTGCTAATGTCACTCTTCATTACCAATGTTTGGAATTTTTTGTTAAACTCTACAGCATAGCCTGTTCATCCAAGGGAGTAATCCCAGCTAGGAGTTTTTAGCTTTGCTAAAGGACAGTATGTAACTGTTTATTTTGAAAAAAGGAATACTGATGAATAAAAATGTTATTCATAAAGAATGATTTTGGTTGATGTTATGGATATTTTAGAGTTGAGTTGCTTAGTATAGATGTTATTATTTTAGAAAAAACATTTGGTTACACTCAAGTCAGCTTCACACCTCTCTCATGCAGGTTCCACTTAGTGGCACTTGGACTGGGTTCCCTTCCACTAAATTCACAGATGCCCACTGGCTGGGCATCACCGAAAAATCCACCTCTGGGTGTTTGGCATAGTCAAATTTCACTTCCCTTCAAGATGAAGCAGGGTGGATCTGCACTCTCACCTGATCTATTAGAGTTTGGTCAGCATTAGTGGCCTTCTTCTCACCACCATGACACTATGCTGCACTGTCTGCAGCCTGTCTGTCTTTCTTCAGAGGAGGATGCCAGAACATAGCACAGTATTCCAGATGGGGTTTCAGCAGTGGTCTATGGAGAGGTAATATTATCTAATTTCTCCTGCTACTGAAACCCTTTCCAATACACCAAAACATTCCTGTTACCTTGCTGTAGGATTTGTTACATTGACTAGTTTGTTTTAAGGAGTCACTTAAGGTGGCACCAGGTTCCTTTCCTTTGAAGTAGTGGCCATCTTAACCCCTCCCATCCATTATTCCTTCCTGGGATTCTTGTTCCCTGTGTGCATCACCTTGCATTTTTTCATTGAATTTCAACAGCCACACCCTGGACTTCCTCTCTAACCTTTGCAGGTCCCTCTACAACTCCTTTTCATCCTACTCACTGTCTACCCAGCCACATAGCTTTGTGTCAGCTGCAAAAAGACACTTCTTGCATTGTATTCCTTCTCTTATGTTGTTGCTGAACATATTGAAATGGACTGGTCCTAGAACTGACCCCCATGGTACCCTACACATGACCTCAGGTTCCCCCAGTGTTTTTGCTTACAACATGCTGTTATATGGTTAACAGCCCACAGATGGATTAGCAGATCAGAATGTTTAGTTTAAAGGCAGAAAGAGAGGAAGGAAGAGTTCTGAGCTAGCAAGCTATAGCCTGGGTGGATGAGAGAGTGACAGAAAGAGTAGGTGCAACTTCACAGGTCCTGGGTAAAGTCTGACTCCTACCAGGATTAAAGTGGCAGAAGCCACTGATTGAAAGCCCCCATGGATGTACCATCACTGGGTGGACAATTTCCTGTAGAGCACAATGAGGCAACCAGTCTGCTTTCCTGGAAAAGGAGAAGAAATGGTACATGAGTAAGGCCCCAGAGCTTAAAATACGTGGAGAGTAGGGATGGGCTACCCATCATCGGGTAGCTGGAGTGAGTATGTTAGGCATCAGCATTTTTTGGTTGGAAGGGTAGTTTGGGTAATTTACTACCCTGCCCAGTGTAACAGTGCACTTCATGGGTCAGGTACTGTGACCATGGGCAATGGGTCGGGTAGTGGGTAATTTAAAAAAAGGCATTTTTCAGACAGTCTGTGGGGTCCTGGGATGCTTCCGATGTACAATCAGGCATTAAATGTAGCCTGTGGGGTCCTCACAACAGACAGGTGCACATGACACCAGTCTGACAATCCAATTGGTCAGTGCTGGTGTCTGAGCTCTCTGTCTGCTGTGTGAGCATGCAGAAGGAATCGGGAACTTGGATGGAGTGAGAGCCATCATTTGGTGCTCGTTGAGCCTGCAATCACAGCAAAAAACTTAGCATTAAAAAAAAACCACCAAGCACAATAGACTACCAACAAAGAAGTTTAGGAGCAGGGGAACTTGGGGACTAAAGGGGGAAATTGAGGGATCATGTGACTTGGTGCTCAGGAGAGAAGTTGAAGGGGGGGGGAAGGTGCTTGTTGCTGGCAGCAGCTGTGAAAGCCATTCAGGCTGTATACACTGTGTGTTGTTTGGTTCCCTGAGCCATTTTGTGACATAGTGCTACTCTGTATGTCTCAGCATAGTGAAAGTCATTTTAGGCTGTAGTTAGACACTGTCTGTTAGTTGCCCTGAGCCATGTCTGTGACATATAGCTACTCTGTGTGTGTCTCTGCAGTATAGTCAACCATTTAGGCTGTATTAGGTGCCCTGAGCCCTGTCCTGTGACATAGCTACTCTGTGTGTATGTGCAGTATAGTGAAAGCCATTTAGGCTGTATAACACAGTGTCTGTTAGGTGCCATGCGCCCTTTCTGTCACATAGTTACTCTGTGTGTCTGTGTGCAGTATAGCGAAAGTCATTTAGGCTGTATTACACAGTGTTTGTTAGGTGTCCCGACCCTGTCTGTGACATATAGCTACTCTGTGTGTTTCTGCAGTACAGTGAAAGCCATTTTACGCTGTATTACACACTGTCTTTTAGCTGCCCCAAGCCCTGTGTGTTACATAAAGCTACTTTGTGTGTGTCTCTGCAGTATAGTGAAAGTCATTTTGGATGTATAATTACACACTGTCTGTTAGGTGCACCAAGCCCTATCTGTGACAAATAACTACTCGGTGTCTCTGCAGGAAGCATTTAGGCTGTATTACACGATGTCTGTTAGGCGCCTTGAGCCCCGTCTATGACATATAGCTATTCTGTGTCTCTGCAGGAAGCCATTTCAGCTGTATTACACATTGTGTTAGGTGCCATGAGCCCTGCCTGTGACATATCGCTACTCTGTGTCTCTGCATAAAGCCATTTAGGCAGTATTACATGGTGTTGGTTAGGTGCCCAGTGCCTTGTGTGTGACATATAGGTACTCTATGTCACTGCATAAAGCCATTTAGGTTGCATTACATGCTGTCTGTGAGGCACCCCCCAAGCCCTGTCTGTGACATAGTTACTCTGGGTGTCTCTGCAGTATAGTGAAAATCATTTAGGCTGTATTACACACTGTCTGTTTGGTGCCCCAAACCATGTCTGTGACATATAGATAATCTGTGTCTCTGTATAAAGTCATTTAAGCTGTAATACACTGTGGCAGTAAGGTACCCCCAGCCTTGTGTGTGATATATACTGTAGCTACTCCGTGTCTCTGCATAAAGCCATTTCAGCTGTATTGCATACTGTTTGTTAGGTGCCCTGAGCCCTGTCTGTGACATATAGCTTATTTGTGTCTCTGTGCAAAGCCATTTTGGCAGCATTGCACACTGTCAGTTAGGTGCCCTGAGCCCTGTGTGTCACATATACAAATTTTGTGTCTCTGCATAAAGCCATTTTGGCTGTATTACATATTGTCTGTTAGGTGCCCCTTGCCCTGCCTGTGACATAGCTACTCTGTGAGTCTCTGCAGTGTAGTGGAATCCATTTCAGCTCTATTACACAGTGGCCGGCAGGTGCCCTGCACTCAGTGTATGACATACAGCTACCATGTGTCTGCATAAAGCCATTTAGGCTATATTACAGACTGTTTGTTGGGTACCCCAAGCCCTGTCTGTGACATATAGCTACTCTGTGTGTTTCTGCAGTACAGTGAAAGCCATTTTAGGCTGTGTTACACACTGTCTTTTAGGTGCCCAAAGCCCTGTGTGTGACATAAAGCTACTTTGTGTGTGTCTCTGCAGCATAGTGAAAGCCATTTTGGCTGTATGATTACACACTGTCTGTTAGGTGCCCCAAGCCCTATCTGTGACAAATAACTACTCAGTGTCTCTGCAGAAAGCCATTTAGGCTGTATTACACAGTGTCCGTTAGGTGCCCTGAGCCCTCTCTATGACATATAGCTATTCTGTGTCTCTGCAGAAAACCATTTCGGCTGTATTACTCATTGTGTTAGATGCCATGAGCCCTGTCTGTGGCATATCACTACTCTGTGTCTCTGCATAAAGCCATTTAGGCAGTATTACACAGTGTCAGTTAGGTGCCCCATGCCGCCCTGTGTGTGACATATAGGTACTCTATGTCTCTGCATAAAGCCAGTTTGGCTGTATTACATGCTGTCTATGAGGCGCCCCCGAGCCCTGTCTGTGACATAGTTACTCTGGGTGTCTCTGCAGTATAGTAAAAGCCATTTAGGCTGTATTGCACACTGTCTGTTAGGTGCCCCAAACCCTGTCTGTGACATATAGATAATCAGTGTGTCTCTGTATAAAGCCATTTAGGCTGTAATACACAGTGGCAGTTAGGTACCCCAAACCCTGTGAGTGATATATACTGTAGCTACTCTGTGTCTCTGCATAAAGCCATTTCAGCTGTATTACACACTGTTTGTTAGGTGCCCTGAGCCCTGCCTGTGACATATACTTCTTTGTGTCTCTGTACAAAGCCATTTTGGCAGTATTTCACACTGTCATTTAGGTGCCCTGAGCCCTGTGTGTCACATATACAAACTCTGTGTCTCTGCATAAAGCCATTTTGGCAGTATTACACATTGTCTGTTAGGTGCCCCTAGCCTTGCCTGTGACATAGCTACTCTGTGAGTCTCTGCAGTGTAGTGGAATCCATTTCAGCTCTATTACACAGTGTCCAGTAGGTGTCCTGCACCCTGTGTATGACATATAGCTACCGTGAGTCTCTGCATGAAGCCATTAAGGCTATATTACAGACTGTTTGTTGGGTACCCTGAGCCCTGTCTGTGACATATAGCTACTCTGCATCTTTGGCTAAAGCCATTTAGGTTGTACTACAATATTACACTGTGTCTGTTAGGTGCCCTGAGCCCTGTCATAGGTACTCTGTCTTTGACGTCTCTTTCCTGCGTAGCAAAAGCCATGGCTGTGTCTACTATGACTCATATTTTCCAGTCTAAGTCTACTAAAAGGAAGAACAGTGCTGCTGCACATGCAACTGAAAAGGATGTGGGCAGTATGAGTCCTAGTACTAATAAAGAAAATATCGACAATAATAACATCAGCAGGACTGGTACTTACTGTTCTCCTGAACTAAAAAAGCATGTTATCAATGAAATGATAGCGTTTCAGAAAGAACTGACAGGAGTAACTTGTAGAGGTACTGAACATTTTGCCAGATGTGCCAGGATACTTCCAGCTGCTGAAGCAGCATGCAAGGACAAGGAGGCATCCTCCTCAAATATAAGGTTAGATGCTGAGGCAGCGAATGCTGATAAAGATAGTGGTAATAGTGGGGGCTGTGAATGAAATACCCAGGCTGCATCCCACATAATGACAACAACACTTCTACTTCTTCTTAATCTTATGGTGATGAGGTCTATACTAGTTTTGAAGTGGGGTTAGGAAAGGTTGCTGCTGTAGGGCATGAGAGGCAAGTGCAGAAAAAACGTCATACGCTAATCATAAAAATAAGATGAGCATGAAGGAGAACAGTTCATGTAAACAAGGAAATGGCAGTGCAGAGTTTCCTCCAGGTCCCTTTAATGCACAAGAAATACTGCCAGGCACCATAGTACAAATCACAAAGGATAAATCTTTAGTGTGGAATTTATTTTATATTGACCCTACAAACAACTCTCAAGCTTTATACAGTCTGTGCAAAAAGAGTGTCTGTCATGGTGGAAAAGCGGGGCATTTTGGAACATCATTAATGATTCATGCAAAGGCAAAACACCCAAAAGAGCTGGGCAGGGCAAACGGACAGTGTGGTTGGTATGGGCGGTAATGGAGGCGGTGGTGGCGGTGATCATAGTGACAATGAACTGGAAGCAGAAACTGACACGGAATCACTTAATGTGTCCTTGCAGTCTTCCCAGACAAACACAGATTGTTTTATTCTGACACCATCAAGTACTGCGAAATCCCACAGTAATAGTACTCCATATGAAAAAGGCATAAAAAGTGATGTCCCCCTAAATTAAAAATATCTCTTCGTTCTTGTCAACTAACATTAAAAGAAAGGGTTGCAAGAACATCAAAATTTACCTGCAAGCATTCAACACACCAGCTGTTAAATAGAGCAATTACAGAGCTGTTGGCCGATTGTCAACTCCCTTCTGCTTTTGTTTCCCTAAAAGGTTTCCTCAAGTTCATGAACTGGATTGAACCATGATACGCTGTTACCTGTCGAACATATTTCTCAAAAAAAGCTGTTCCAGAGTTGTATGACTTGATGTGTAGTGCAGTCAATAAACAGTTGAAACTTTCTGAGGTGCAGCAGGTTCACATAACCATGAATATATGGACCAGCAACTAAACAACTGACTACATGACTGTTACAGCTCATTAAGCAAGTTTTCAGTGAGAAAGTATTGATCCCCACTCTATAGTAAGTAGTAAGAAGCAGGCTATATTTTGTGTCACCACTGTTGAAGAAAACCACACTGCTGTGAATATTTTACAGGAGCTGCAAAAACAATTCCAGAAATGGCTAACTCTGTATTCCTTATCCCCAGGGTTCATAGTATCAGGTAATGGTGCCAACATAGTCAAGTCTGTTAGAAATGGCAGCTACCAACATATTCCTTGTTTTGCTCATTGTTTAAATCTTTTTATTTATAGTTTCTTAAATGGGAGGCAGAGCCTAGCATCCATTATGGAAACACATTAAAATTAAGTGAGAGGACCCATGGCGGCTAATTTTAAAAAATCTGACAGAATCATGGACCCTGAAAGGAGTCTGATCCACCAAACTGGTAACCGGAAGAGCTGGGCTACAATTTGCTATTGGCATCAAGCAAATCGGACCTCAACAGCCGGAGAAAAGTAACTATACACTTTTTTACTTTTTTCTTTTCCCTCGCAAAAGGCCCAGAACTCCTCGTGGTGCCAACGTGCAGGCCGGGCATAGTGCTGACTCTCCAGCCCACTCATCAGCTGACAGAAAGCTCCACACTTTACCTTCCTGGAGGGGGGTACCCTGACGCAGCATGGCAAGCTCAGCGCTCTTGCTGGATTCTTCCTCTGAGTTTGCAAATCTAACACAAATGCTAACAAAAGTTCTTCAGGACACTACTGAGCTGAAATTGACTACCACTATTAATACAGATTTACAGCTAGTAGCTCAGTGAGTATCCAAAACAGATGAAGTAGTTCAACAGCAAAGCCAGCAACTGCACCAACATCAAGCCATATGGCAAGAACAACAACGGCAAATAAATTACCTCCTGAATAAAATGGATGATATGGAGAATCGCTCCAGAAGAAGATACATTAGAGTAGTGGGCATTCCAGAAGGGATGGAAGGATGAGACATGGTGTAATTTCTCTGTACCACTTTGCCAGACATGCTGCATCTCAACAACATGGTTCCACTAGAATTGGAGAGGGCACACAGGAACTGAGCCCCCAGACCCCCTCCTGGGGACAGACCATGGCCCATTTTGGTGAAGTTCTTAAGATATCCTGTTAAAGAACTGTTCTTGTGGACTGCCAGGGAGCTTAAAAGTGTTAAATGGCAAGGCCATTCTATCCAAATCTACCAAGATTTCTCCAATGAATTATCTAAGAAGTGGAGGGCATATGCTGCTGTCAAAAAACAACTGTATCAGCTTAACATTCTGTCTGCCCTCCGCAACCCTGCTATGCTTTGTGTGACATATAATGATGAATATATCACCTTTAACTCCCCTAGTGAAGTGCACATGTTCCTCACAGATATTCAAAGAAATGCGAGGGCCTTGGGCATCCGCGCAAAGAACCACAGAGCCCCTCTAGGCAACCCATGCAAGTAACGTCTGAGACACCAGACCCACACAGCCCACCGGTACAGAACAACACCTTTCCTGAGGAGCCATGGCAGAAAGTACAATGTGGCAGACCCAAGAAACTGACAAAGCAGTCTTCAGGCATGAAATCTCCACCCCGCAGGAAGAAATCCAGAAGCCGGCAGTGGCTCCAGCTGCTCTCTGATATTAGTAGTGTCTCACTAGGAGACACCCCAATCAAAACAAGCAACCACTCTTCTCCCCTGTGGAATCTGCTGTCCTCAACCGTAAAACTCATTACAGAAATGGAGCACCCAGCCCTAAATCCTGCAACCACTAACAAACTTTCTCCTGATTGGATTCCATGGTGCCAAGAGTGGGCGAACTGCATCGAGGATCAACGAGAACCTATTGCGCTGGAGAATGTGGATTAGGAACCGACTTCTGTGCTAAGGTGAATTTTTGGCCAATCTGGGGTAATGTACACTGCATCTATGGTACAGTGAACCTCTTAAGAGAATTAACCTCAATGTGGATTTAAAACTGTAATTGTCACATGGAGAAAAGTGCTAGTATTTGTCTCTACCACCTCAGAGTTCTTGTTTATACGTCATGAGGTTGAGACATAATGCAGGGCTTCTTGATGTGCCCCGGCTGCTTAGTAAAGCATTCACAGTAAGGTTCATCACACAACTGTCTTTGAAGCACTGGGATTAACTGTCTTTGTAAGAACATTACTCCTCAGTTCCTAACAATATCCATTTGCTTACCCAAAGCTTCAATGCGGAAGCCGCTGCCTCTTTCGTACTACACCAGAACAGGCTGCTACCTTGCCAATATATGAGACATTGTTGCAACGGATATGCTGCACCTGTTGATGTTCTTATCAGTGGACTTGGACAATGGTGATACAGGCTGTTGATAATGTAGCATTTCATCAGGTGTGCAAAATGGGACATAATTTAGGTTACAATGCCATTTTTCTCACTCTTTGGCCTCAAATACTCCTAACAGTGCTTCACACTAACCTACTTTACAGCAGTTGGCCCTGAGTGTTGTTGTAACACCCCGCTGGGCACACAGCTTATACCCTTGAGGTTCCCTATACCCACGCCTTACCCTAATAATAGCGAGATCTGAAGAAAGAGACCTTAAAAGGGATTACCAGAGTATAAATGTCCACTTGTTCACTCAACTTGGAGCACCCAACTGATCAGATAGCCTGGTTTCATTACCCCAAAGCTATAAAGCAGAAAGGAAAACAATAGATGACTGTTGTGCCCCTCATCCCCCCCAGCATCTTGTGGTAACCACCTTCATCAAATCACTCCCCCCACCTTTTCTGAACAGGACTGGGGAAGAAGCATACCCCCACCTCTAGACAGGGGAAGATAAGGACCACCCATTCGTTTTCTAGGGTTCCAATGCCATACAGAAGCTACGGGCTCTAAATCACTTTAAGTAACTGTTTTAGATAAAGTTTAAATGTTACAGTTTATATGGTTGGTTCATTTGTTTACTATTCATACTGCCTCAGAATGCTACCCATGCCATTGGTACTGTCTAACAAGACCCATCGGGCTGATATGGCTAGCACCTTCCAAACTTAAGCTGCAAATACAGCTATGTTTTGTATTTACTGTTAGAATGTTGCACTTACAGCTTATACTGTTGTTGACTAGAAGGAATGTTTCTTACATGTACATCAATATAGCACGGCCTTCCCAAGTAGGCACTAGTACAGAAACTAGGGTACTTGGGCGACAAAGGAAGGGCAGTAATCAGTTGATTATTTTGTTCAGAACTTGTACTATTTTGAAAGACCTGAAAGCAGCCAGAGGTAACAGGATTGGTTTCTCATGTATAGGGTCCATTTTTGTAATTATACTATTTCCCAGCGACTAACAACAGAGTGATCACTGCCATTTCCTGGAACATAAGGGGCCTAAACTCTCCTATTAAAAGGAAAAACAATTCTGAACAGACTGAAACAGCTTAACTCACAGATAGCCTTCATACAGGAGACCAAACTATCGAATCTTGAAGCTACCAAACTGGTACGGGAATGGGTGGGTTGGGAAGTAAATAGCTCAGCACAATCTGCCTAATATGGGGCTTCAATTCTATGTCATAAGAAATTAAAATGGTCATTATTGGACCACAAAAAGGATAAGAATGGGCTCTGGATGATGGCAAAAGTCTCTGCTTCAACAGGTAAATTGATACTTGTAAATGTTTATGCTCCAAACAATGCCCTCCCTGACGTTTTTCATGAGATCTCCCAAGCACTCTCAGACTTTATGGACATCAACACCAAGATGATAGTGGGGGAAGACATGAACCTCACAGTAGACTATTTTGTGGACAGATCCAATTCAAAGCAAGAGTCACACACTAAATCACTTCTGGCTCTCAAAGAGTTAATTAACTTACACACCCAGCAGGATATCTGGAGGCTCCAACACCTGACAGACAAAGATTATAAGTATTTTTCTTCTCCCAGACCAATAGCCAGTAGGCTGGACTACTGGCTTACCTCCCCTCAGATATCACAAAAAGTGGTGGATACGAAAATCACCCCTTTATACCTCTCTGATCATGCACCCTTATCGATGGCCTTAATGGACAGACCTATCCCAAAAAGATCCCTTACATGGCACCTTGACCCTCTACTGTTGCAGGATGCTGATTTCAAAACCTGGGTGTCAAAAGAAACTCAAAACTACTTTGCAGATAACCCTCCAGGGACAGCATCCTGTGCAGCCATATGGGAGGCCTTTAAAGCTACCCTGAGGGTGAAAATAATTAGCTATGCCTCATACCACAGAAAGAAAAGAGAGAAGGAAGCAGTACATTTACAGCAACTATTGGCAGCCAAAAAGTCCGTATACAAAGCAAACCCAGGGAGGCTTATGTCCCGCTCCCTAACCTATGAGATTGTAAAAATCAGGCTACAGTTAAACAATCTGGCCACTAGAAAAGCTGAGTTACAGATTCAAAGGATGCAATGCAAATACCGGGCTCAATGGGAAAAATCAGGAAAATGCTTAGCCTTCAGGCTGAAAAAATGCCGGCCTGAAAGACACATAGCTCAGTTACAGAACAAAAAAAGGACAACCTCAGGTCACCGAAACAGGGATAAATCAGGCTATGCTGGAGTTCTACAAGACGCTCTATAGCACCCACATTAAATGGGATGCACAGAAATATGCAGCCTTCGCCACCAACCTAAATATGCCCCATCTCTCTGATTCTCAGAGGGCATTTCTGGACTCTCCATTGACAGAGTCTGAAATCAGAGACACAATCAAAAACATGGCCCCACACAAAGCTTCAAGAGGTGATGGTTTCCCAGTAGATATGTATAAACTGGTTCAAGATACTATCTCCCTTCCCCTGCTCAACATGGTGCAACATGCCT
Source organism: Neoceratodus forsteri (assembly GCA_016271365.2). Taxonomy (NCBI): domain Eukaryota; kingdom Metazoa; phylum Chordata; order Ceratodontiformes; family Ceratodontidae; genus Neoceratodus; species Neoceratodus forsteri. The sequence continues at coordinate 54,368,861 of CM057451.1, read as the reverse complement.
TGAATGAAGGGGGACTCCCTAACACTCTGAGAGAAGCTTTTATAACTGTACTTTCCAAAGAGAGGAAGGACCCATCTCTCCCCTCTAGCTACAGGCCAATCTCACTCATAAATGCTGATACAAAAATTCTGGCTAAAGCATTAGCAACTCGATTAGAAAAAGTGCTTCCCAACTTAATTCATCCTTCCCAAGTGTGATTCGTCAAAGTCTGAGTAAGCACAGATCACCTTCAAGCATTAGTAACATTATTGCAGGGAGAATTGGTGATTCCCACCCCAGCTGCAGCCATTACAGTCAATTTTGAGAAAGCTTTCGACTCAGTGGAGTGGGACTTTCTACATGCTACCCTACAGCACCTCAATTTTGGCCCTATTTTTAGCACCTGTGTTAAAACCCTATACACTAACCCCACTGCAAGGTTCCTCACTAATAGTACCCTTTCTGAACCATTCTGCCTGTATTGGGGCACTAGACAAGGATGCCCCATGTCACCCATGCTTTTTGTTCTGGCGATGGAAACTCTAGCATGTGCTATCAGGGAGCACCCAAAGATACAAGGACTGGAGCTAGGTGGGATTACATCTCACACTATGCTTTATGTGGATGACTGTCTCATCCTAACTAAAGACTTGCAGGCTAGTTTACCCTTAGTCCTGTCCTTACTTGACTCCATTGCAAAGATATCAGGTCTTCACATTAACACTAACAAAACAGAGGCACTCCCACTAAAGCCAGTTGCCTTTCCACATATGGTAGCAAACAATGGCCTAGCATGGGCCACAAAGGGCATAACATACTTGGGAGTGATTATATCCTCTAATATACAGACTCTTATGGACAAAAATCTATTCCCTCTATTTGGTCTGTTACAATCTGAGGTGCAAAGATGGAAACACCTTAACCTAACCATGCCAGGGAAAATAGCTGCAGTAAAGATGATGGTTGCCCCAATCTTTTATCTCATGTCCCACCTGCCTCTAGAATTTCCTGGCAAAAAGGTTACAAAAACTAGATTCCCTAATAGGCAACTTGTGGTGGGACACTGCTAAGCCAAGATACAGTAGGGCAAAATTAAGAGCTCTATGGAACAAAGGGGATGGAGGCTCCCTAATTTCCATCTCTATGCCTATGCTTTTTTGGTAGCTAGAACTTGCCGTATATTTCAAGATCTGGGCCAAAACAAACCTGCATGGTGTGACCTAGGACACGGGATATTGGGAGGGACTGATTTGTCAAGCTATCTGGGAGGGCCACTGCCCAGTTCCTTGAAAAAGTGGAGGGTTATTCAAAATGCATATAGAGCCTGGCATAAAATATGTCAAATCACCAAGTCATGTATGAGCCCTGAATCATTAGTATGCTTCTGGAATAATCCCAACTGGCTAATTGAAGGGAAACCGATAAATTGGCCTCAATGGAAGGACAATCAGATTATTAGATTAAAATACATCCTTAGTTCTGAAAATCTCACTATTGACTTGTTTTCTTCTTTAAAAGAAAGATATCTTCTACCCCAGCAAGATTTTTGAAATACCTTCAACTGAGGCATGCTTACACTACTTCATTACATAAGGACTGCTCATGCCAAACATTCAGACAACAGAAGAAAAAGCAACTCCCTCCTCTCCCTCTGGGTAGCTGTCAAAACAAGTCAAAAAGCCTAGCTGGTATAATATACAAAAAACTTAGGGTCTCAGCCCCAGACCCCACCATTAGAGCTCAGAGTAAGTGGCAAAAAATGCTTCACACTCCTTTATCAGATTAAGACTGGTCTGCATGTTGGGCTACTACCAAAAAGGCCTGCTCTGACCCATGTAGTCTCCTGATACAGAATACAGTGTAACACTTATGGTATCACACCCCAACTCAATTAAAAACAATGGGACTAATCCCAGAGGACATGTGCTGGAGATGCAGAGTGCAGAGTGCAGGCCTTCTCCATATTCTTTGGCACTGCCCCCCAATCCACCCCATTTAGGGGAAGATTATAACATGTTGCTCCAGAATTTTAAACTGCATTCTGTCATAGTCACCTTCCCTGTGGATACTGGGACTCCTCCTTAAAAACCTACAGCTGCCATATCAATATAAATTGTGGTTGATACAGGCCTCTGAAGAGATTAAAAGAGCATTATTGAGAAACTGGTGATCTACCATAATTCCCTCTTTTCAGAGCTGGTTAATGTCCATGGAGAAATTGGCCAATTCCCCTAAAATGTCTTATTTTGCAGCAGGTACCACTACCGTGTTTTTTGAGAGATGGGCCCCCTTTTGCACCTACATAGCTTAAAAAGGATGCCCTCCCACTTCACTACAGAACAAAGATCTATTAAGATCTCCCTGAAACCTAAATATCAGAGATCTTATTTCCCCCAAGCCTATGATCCCTAATTATATGGCCAGCTTCAGATGTAACTATTTTCTCTAGTTCAGTAATGCCTGTATTGCCTTCTTGTTGCTATCTGTTGGACACTTAACAGTAATACATACCTGTTGTTATAGTAGATTGTATCTTATGTGAATGTTATGTAATGATTATACACAAAAAAATATGCAACATTCTTTTTGACCTTTTATTAATTGTTATTTGAGGAACGCTATATATGTTGTATCTGTCTGTACCTGTGTTGTACACTTGAAAACTTGGAAAAACAATAAAAAGATTACCTGCAAAGAAATAGTTTCTTAAATGGAAACAGAAATGTTGGAAGCCTGTTAGGACTTGCTAGGAAGATATGTGGGCATATCAGACTCTCTGTGAAAGCACAAAAAATCCTGAAGGAGCTGCAGAGGTCAAACAACTTACCCTTTCATAAATTAAAGCAGGAAGTTCCAACCTGCTGGAATTCAACATTTTAAATGTTGGAAAGGCTTCTTGAACAGAAACAAGCTGTACATGACTACACAATGCAGAATCAAATAGGTAAAGTGGACACCATGTTCAGTTCTAGCAGCTAGACTCTACTTGAATGTTTGGTCACATTACTGCAACCATTTGAGGCTGCCGCATGTGATGTCAGTGTGGACAGTGTAACTCTGAGTTACATTCTTCCTCAGATCAGATTTCTTCACCTTTTTCTTGATGACATAAAGAAAGACTTTCAGTCAAAAGACAACACTGCCGCTATTATGCTGGCAGATGACTTGAGTCTCAGACTGTTGACTGATCAGAGACTAAATACCATGTTCAAGAATGCCACTTGTGTGTTGGCTACATTGCTAGATCCCCACTTTAAATGAAACACTGAAGCCATCCTTCCTGCAGCAGAAGACATTGAGTATTGGAGAGATGTTCTGCTAACCAAATGTGACATTGCACTACAAACGCCATTAACTGATGTATAGCAGTCAAACCCTGCCGAACCATCACAGTGCGCCTCTGCCACAGACAATTGCACATCTATCAGTTCTTCACAGTCAGCAGTGTTATCAGCGAGGGAAAGGACACCTACAGCTACTTCTTGGTGATCCTATGTTCAAGGTCAGAAAGGAAAATCTCTTATGAATGACCTGAAATAACATGGATTTGTGTCCTGTAAAGAAAGTGCAGCTGCTTCATCTGCCAGCATGGTAACTATCACATGCAGCATAGTGATCCTGGAGAACTTTGTAGACCATACAGTGATTTTTCTCGAGGAAGATCCATTACTGTACTAGAAACAAAAGAGAACAATATATCCAGATCTACCAAATCTTGAATAAAGTACCTCAATTGCTCATCTTCAAGTGTACATTCAGAACGCATGTTTAGGGCAGCTGAAGGAATAGTCACTGACCACAGAACACTGCTAAATCCTGCAAATGTGGAACAGCTTACATTTCTCAAAATGAATGCTGACAATTTTCCATTTGTCACAAACACTGAATTTTGGGAGTCTGTTCCTGTGTATGAACTAGGTTGTGTACCAAATGAATGGAACCATCACCACTGTCACCATGCCAGCCACATGTGCCACATTGGTGCTACTCTTAGTTTTCTAGCTGCTGAGCCCCTTGTACCTACCGCATCAGTGCCTGCCATGGGTATAATTTTTTAAAACAGCAGCAAGGACAATCACAGCAGCTGCACCTCTCATACCTGCCTCAGTTATGCCCACCAAGGGTATAATGTTTGGACACAGCAGCAGGCTCGCTAAGAGCAGTTACACCTCTTGAACCTACCTCACCAATGCCCACGATAGCTAGAATGTTTAAAAACAGCAGCAGGCTCACTAACAGCAGCTGTGCCTCTCTCACCTGCTTAAGAAATGCCCACCATGGGTATAAGTTTTGGAAACAGCAGCAGGCATGCTAAGAGTAGCTGTGCCACTCTTACCTGCCTAAGCAATGCCCACCATGGGTAAAAATTCTTGGAAACAGCAGCATGCATGCTAAGAATAGCTGTGCCACTGTTACCTGCCTAAGCAATGCCCACCATGAGTATAATTTTTGGAAACAGTAGCAGGCACGTTCAGTAGAGCTGTGCCTCTCATACCCGGTTCAGCAACATCCCCCTTGGGTATAATGGCTCCATAAAAAACTGTCTTTCACATGATATATTTATGGTCTTGGTCAGGTAATCGGGTAGCAGAATGGGTTGGGTAATAACTACCTGACACAACCTGACTACTGGTTTTTCATCTGGGTATTTTTAGTGTACTTTTGGGGTACTCACAGGTAGTCTTGGGGGTTGGGTATTTTAGTTCCTGCCCATCCCTAATAGAGAGGTGAAGAAGGTTCATTAAGGAGAAATGTGCACATTAGAGTGACACTTATATGAGGGTTGGGTCAAGGCTATAGTCCGTATCAAAGTCAGATTGTCCCCAATGCTGAGAAAAATGATTAGAGGTTTGTGAACTGTTGGTGCTGGCATGAAAGGAGATGGACGGTGGCTGGATAGCTACCTCCAGAATCCCCTTTATCTAAGTGGCAGGCCTCTGTGAGGGCTTTCTGAGTTCAGGTCCCCTCTTGTACAAGGAACAGACTCAGGCAGAAGGGAAGATGGTGATTTAGTATGTTTCAGAGAATATGAACAGGTCCACCTAAACTGAGAAGAGTGATAAGGAAATTAATTTTGTGAACAACAATTTGACTCCCAGGAGGGAGCAGTAATTTGGAAACCTGAAGTCTCAAATACATCCAAAGACGGTTTGACAGTGATAAAACCCATGTGGATGGTGAAGGCATTGCATAGAAACTTTGCGAGTGGTCAGCTATCCATTCTGTAGCTGAGGTCTGTCTTTTGTCAATTGTTAATAAAGGCTTTTGGACTTACCAACTTTTTGATTAGGCTGTTTTTTTGTCCTGAACTCATACATTTTCTTTTCTTTGTTCATTGGGGCTGGCTATCCCCTATATGCATTGGGCACACTGCAAGCATAATAATAATTATTTTATTGCCTAGGAACTGTAGTGAGACTAGTACTGGTTCCCCTGCTATTCCTGAGAGGCCCTGTGTCCTATCCATTACAAGTAAACCCAGGCCAGTTGTCTGAAATACAGTGCCACCTACCAGCATATTGTATTCTGATCACAGTTTCTGCCATTGCAGGATCCTGTAGAAGCACAATTTAATTTGACATGCAGGGGACTGATATCTTTATCACAGAATGCTTGATCCAGGTGGGTGGCAGTGCAGCTGGACCCTGTAGTGACCATAGAGCTGCAGTGGGTTGCATTATAACATTTGGAAATCAAACCTGATTCCCTACAGGAATCCTGCAAGTGTGCAAAATTCAGATTCCTCACCACTTGAGTTTTTCAAGGAACCAGCAACTCATGCATTCTTATGATTTTTTTATTTCAGAAGTGTCACCAGGAAAGACAAACACAGCTGGTAACAGCTCATTTCAAATGCATCCGGGGGCTGAAGGAGTATACAACACTAAAAGCACATGGGTAATAAAATACAATGAGGTGCAGAGTAATTAAAAATACATTATGATTACACAGAAATGAAATCCAGAAAGATGAACCAATGCAACCCAGTAAGGGTGCAAGAACAATAAATACAATACAAAACCAGGCCTATTGCCAGGATTTGTGCAAGGGGGGTTGTTTTCTTGCAGTTTGTGACTTTTCCAAAAAAACTCTTGGATCCTAGATACTCTGTGATGCATTCTGTGGCTTATTTCAAAGCTAAATTCTACCACCTTGCTGCTGTGCTTGCTGGATTCTATGTTAGGGGTCTGGGGGCCACTAGGCCTCCAGATGCCCTGGTGTACCAGATGCTTTGTGGTGAAGTGTTTGTGTGTGTGTTAAGCTCACTATTGATACCAACTTGTGTTACACCTGTTCTCAACTTACATGTACCCTGTAACCCAAATGTATTTGTCTGACCACAGTGTGACGTGATGCCTCTGTTGAACACCTATTGTTTTGCAAACCTACGCTATGTAACCAAAAACTCAATGTATGTCTTTATGTGACGTAGTACCTTTGGAAATGAGCCTCTGGCTCAAAGGTTGTAAACTGATTTTACAAATAAATAAATAAATAAATAACTGACATCTGGGTTCTCCTCCACTCCTTGCTCTAAGGAAAATTACTATTATCTGGCTGGCCACATGGTGAATATATATACAATACATGTATTCGGTATCTGAGGCTAGCATGATGTTGATATTGTACGGTACCTGAGGCATAGATTCTGCAGATGAATTGCATGGATATTCTACCACCTTGCTGCTGTGCTTGCTGGATTCTATGTTAGGGGTCTGGGGGCCACTAGGCCTCCAGATGCCCTGGTGTACCAGATGCTTTGTGGTGAAGTGTTTGTGTGTGTTAAGCTAAATAAGTAATCGTTGAGATTTTTCTTCACCCTTGCTCTAAGGAAAATTATTACTATCTGGATCGCTGCAAATTGAATGCATGTACATAATATGTTTATGTATATGCATCCAGTACCTGCAGCTAGCAAGATATTGATAATGTACTGTACCTGAGGCAGAGTCTGCAGCTGTGGTTAGCTGGGTATTGTACAGTACTAACTTGCTTACCCTAGGTCACTAGATCAGCACCATGGACGTGGGGGGAGGGAAGTGTGCACTAGTCCCTTCACAAAAGAAAGGGTCCTACAAGAGCTCAGAAAGCTCAGGGTGGACAAGGCAATGGAACCTGATGGCATACATCCCAGGGTACTAAAGAAGCTAAGGGTGGAACTAGCAGATCCATTATCAGAACTGTTTAGTGAGTCTCTGAGCATAGGGGAGGTCCCAGAAGACTGGAGAAGAGCTCATGTGATCCCGCTCCACAAGAGCAGTAGCAGGGAGGAGGCAGAGAACTACAAACCAGTCAGTTTTACCTCAGTAGTGGGCAAGATTATGGAGGCACTCCTTAAGGAAATGACAGTGCAACACCTGGAATCCATAGGAGCACAGGATCCAAGACAGAATGGGTTTACAAAAGGAAGTTCCTGTCAAACTAATCTCATAGATTTCTTTGACTGGGTAACCAGAGTGGTGGACCAAGGGGGAGCAGTTGATGTCACCTACCTTGACTTCAGCAAAGCTTTTGATACTGTTCCACATAGAAGATTGATTAATAAGCTGGGTAGGCTCAGGGTGGGTCAGAAGTTGGTCAGCTGGGTGGAAAACTGGTTGACGGGCAGAAAACAGACAGTGGTGGTAAACGGTATGTAGTCAGAAGAGATGCAAGTCACAAGTGGGGTACCTCAGGGATCAGTCCTGAAGCCAGTCCTCTTCAATATCTTCATCAGTGACATTGCAGATGGACTAGTGGGTAAGGTTTGCCTGTTTGCAGATGACACCAAGGTCTGCAGCAGAGTATATGATCCGGATGGGGTAGGGTGGGCAGAATGAGAAGAGAGCTGGGTAAACTAGCAAAATGGGCGAACGAGTGGCAACTGCAGTTTAATGCAAAGAAGTGCAAGATCATACACATAGGGAAGAGAAACCCTGACGCCATCTATAAGCTAGGAAGGGAGTTGCTGGCAGTCACAAAGGAAGAAAGAGACTTGGGTATCATCATCACCACCAATGACTTGAAATCATCCAAGCAGTCCACTAAAGCAGTAGGGAAGGCTAGAGGGATGTTGGGGTGTATTAGTAGGGGTATCACAAATCAGAAGAAGGAGGTAATAAACCCTCTTTACAAGACACTGGTTAGGCCCCATCTGGACTACTGTGTGCAGTACTGGAGGCCACACCTTCACAAGGACATTAAACAAATTGAGGCAGTCCAGAGAAGGGCAACCAAAATGGTGCAGGGACTGCATCAGAAAACATCTGAAGACAGCTTAACAGAGCTGAATATGTATATCCTAGAGCAAAGGAGGGAGAGAGGTGATATGATCAAAACATTCAAACACTTTAAGGGCATTAACAAGGTGAAAGAGTCTAACATATTTCAATATAAGAAAACTAGCAGGACAAGAGGACACAGCATGAGATCAGAGGGAGGCCGATTAAGGAGTAATGTGAGGAAGTTATTTTTCACAGAAAGGGTGGTGGATGCATGGAACGGCCTACCTCAGGAAGTGGTGGATATGAATATAGTGCAGGGCTTTAAACAGGCACGGGATATGCATAAGGGAGCAATACAGATGAGGATGAATAGATAGGCCATTGACAGAGCAAAGGCCGATGGCACATTCATAAGGCAGAAAAAGAAATGAGCAGACTGGATGGGCCTTGCAGTCCTTGTCTGCCAACAACTTCAATGTTTCTATGTTTCTATAATTATCTGACTCAAAGCAATCATTTCCTGAGGATGCAGTCTGTAGAAGCTGTAAGAATTTTAGGTTACTCACCTATGCTTCTGCAACCACACCTATTGTAGCATTCTGCACGTTAGAGGCTTTATTTTCTGTTATGGTTATTGTCCTCATTTTCTCTTAGTTAGGAAAATCAGTACCTGAACCATCTGCCATTATGACCATAGTATCAGTTTTGTAAGCTGTAGCCCACAACAGGGCATGGCTGTATGAGGGCATTAATTCATGCACTGGGTGTGTTGAGTGGAATGAGGCTGAAGGCCCAGTGACCTTCAACCAACCTGGAAGTGCATTAGTGCCCCATACATCCATGTCCTACAGTAGATAATTGCACTTATAAAATGGGTTATTTATTTTAAAAATGAAAATAAGTGAAAGTGTTTTTTTGTTTGTTTATAACAGGAGAAATGTATTGTTATGCTGCCACGTAACAAAGCAGTCCACAACAATATATGAACATTTTATTCATTTTATAAGTTATTGCAAAAATAATGTACTAAACTGATCTGTGAATTTTGTTTTGAATAAAAATGATTTCTAGAAATTTTTATAGCCTTTTAACATTTTATGATGTCAAGCATCATTCAACTACAAACTGCAAAACGTAGCACTTTTTTTGTTAAACTAAAGCATGAACTGCAAAAGGCAAGGTGGCAAGCAATAAGAGAGGTAGGGGGATTTGTTGTTTTATTTGGCAGACCCTCTCTTTTGTGTGATCGAGTTGTGGCATCTCCCTCCACCCTGTAGCTTTCCTACATTGCACTTCCTTACTGTCATGCTATAGTACCTCTATGTGACAGTAGCTGTCAAGCCAAGAGCCTTGCAGCTGCAACTATCTTGTATCTTTCCTTTCACACCTTATGTGCTGACCTGCTGGTACCTCTTCTCTCTCTCTCTCTCTCTCTCTCCACCTCCCTCCTTCTCCCTCTTTCATGTGCAGAGCAGCCACTGCTGCTGCAACCTCTCCTGGCTCCTGATCTCCTCACAGGAGGGAGTGAGATTTGCAGTCGCAGCTACCTTCCTGTGTTCTCTCCCAGCTGGTGCTCTTTCTCATCTGGTGCTAACATGGACAGGGATATTCTGAAAAAGGGCATGGCAAAAGGGGCGGTCAACTGGGATTTGTCACCTCGTTGGATTTCACTTTTTCTCACTAAGCTGATTTTTATGTTTCCTTGCACGTGCACAAGAAAAATGTTGCTTTGCTTATGAAAACAGCATTTCAGAGGTGTGTCACAGACTTGCCCAATGCAGAGCAGTCTACAGTGGGTTCAGCCCTGTTAGAGCAATGACCATGTCAGCAGAGTATGGCGGTGGTCACAGTTTCATTAGGATAAACTTTGTATACTTGAAAGGACTAAATGCTCCAATGAGAGAGTGCTTCAGTACTTTCATTTGCATAAAGCTGGTCTACAAGCAACTGAGCGACTTTACGAGTTTGTGAATAGTGTCACAACTCTTACTTGCCTGTCTTTTTCCTGGCCTTGGAGGAAAGTGTGCAACCGCTGAGCCACTGTCACTGCTCATTATTGACAGCTCTTAGTGCATCACAGCACTTTGGCAATTTGAGAACAGTGCCCCATGGTCAGGAATTTTTTTAATATAATTGTTCATCCTGAGTTGGGACGTCTCAGCCTGTGTGTCTGACAGTCAGATATCCCCATAAGGAATGCTGCCATGCTGAAGTCCTGCCACCTGTGGCTTTTTAATTCAGTGTGATCAGAGGCAGGCAAGGACCAGGCAGAAAGGTCCAAACCAGGGTTAGTCCTGCAGTTTAGGGGATCCGACTGGACCAGGACTGTCTCTGGATTTCAGTACTGCCAGTTCTGTTCAATAAGATTGGTTCAACACAGTGGCAGTGTTGCAGTTTAGGGGATCTGATGTGGAAACTGCTACAGGCATGCCATCAGGGGGAAGAGACTCCATTGCGTCACTCGGGTCTGACTCTCACTCTCCACTCTGCTTGTTAGTTTTTCTTTATTAAAGAAACTTGTGGGCCATTTGACTGTGGACTGCCTTGCTGGTAAAAAGATGGGATGCCCAGCTGAGTGCTTGACCACCACTCATTTGACAGACTTTGAGAAGAAGACTACTAAGCCACAGACACTTTGAGATGAGAGAACAGTCTGAGAACAACAAGGGTGAGACCTGGAGTCCTGACTCCTGAACTTTTTTTATTGCAGGTTGGCAGAGGAGATAAAAAAAAGTCTCACTTAGAGGTGTCTGTGGTAACTTTGGTTTTTCAATAAGCCAGTTTACACACTTAGTCTGTTCCTCATAACTCACATGATGACCTAGCACATTAGAAACGTGAGTCATTTAAATCTAGGATGCCCAAAAGCTTTACAGAGAGCAGTATATGTAGTGCCTCTCATAATGCTGCCATTCCTTTTGCCCTCCTTTTCTTCTAACTATAAAGTTGCAGCTATGATTTTACCTGCTTTGTAATTCCTTTTTGGTTTTTATATTCACTTTTGCTCCACTTCTCCAACAGCCCACGTTCGGGAGGGAGCCTCAGTCCCCCCCCCACAACATTCACTGGCTGACACCAAAAGTGTTCCCCCCAGAGCTTACCCCCCAGTGGGTTTGGCGGGGGTACCCCAGGCTCCCACCAAAGACTTGATCCAGTTCTGGTCAGCGCCACAGCTGGTCAGGGAGTGGGACCTGCGATCCCCTCTTTCATCTAGCCATCGGAGATCTTTTCCTTTTTCATGTTTTCCTCCCACCAGAGGTAGGGCATGCAATGACACCAATGATGGTGCTGCACATGCTCCCATACATGTCCTATCATGCATCTGCCCTGTCAGTGTGCCAGCCCCTAGTCTCCACTAGGGGCTAGGCACTCACTGACCACTGATCACCCCCCTCCCAGGAGAAGGAAAGTTGTCCCTGGGACACTCAGTCCCCCTCCTTCCTGGCCGACCCTCGACAACCCACTTGCTCTGTGAACACAGGTTGCTGGTGTGGCAGGAGGTAAAGCAGGATGCCTCAGCTCCTTGCCACCTGGCCAGCACCTGCTTTGTAATTCTGAAGTTGAGCAGTAGCTTGTAGAGTTCTTTGCTTTTTATCTTCATGATTCAGTGAGGTGTCTCCACATTTTGAAGAATCTGGGTCTCTGTTCATACATGCTTATAGTGCTCTTTGCTTTTATCTCCATGATTTTCTGCCTTCCATAGTCTTCCTTCACCTCAAATGTCACAATAAGATGTTTTGAGGGGTGGGTGGGAGCAGGGGAGTATATATCCTTTTCTGTTAGTAAAATGTGTGACAGTGTCCCTCACAACATGGGGAAAAAAGTGCCTGAAAACGTGGGACAGTAGCATTGAACATGTAGGACACAATCCCTCAAAAATACGGATGATCCTTCAAATGTGAGAGACTGGCTTTCAGAATGTGGGACACAAACTCAAACATAGGGAAATGAGGAACACTGGCCTCAAAATGCGGGACACTGACACAGACTGGGTAAAATGTGAGACACACTCAAAATGTATGTGTTAGCCACTGGCCTCTAAAATGTGGGCCAGATCAACATGACTATAAGTTAAAGTCAGTGTCGAAGTTAGTGGCTGTATTTGTGCAATGTTTAATTTTAATTTAACATCAGATACTATTATGAATGTCTATGTTTAATGTCAGAGTTTTAGAGCACCTTATCTGTGTGGGCAACACTTTTTATGTTTCCTTGCACTTGCGTAGCAATTGTGTTTTTTTATGTTTCCTTGCACAAGAAACATTTTGTTACAAATAATGGCATTTCAGCGGTGTGTCAGTGACTAGCACAGTACAGGGCAAGCTACATTGGGCTCATCCCCGACAGATCAATGACCACCCAAGCTGAGTATGATGGTGGTCACAGTTTCATGGGTGAAAACCTTTGGTACTTGAAAGGACTGACTAAACTAATGGGCATGAAGTGTATACTATACACATTCCTGTACCGTTCAGTCAGTGGCTGGCCATGATGTTGTTAGTAGGTTATGCCAGTCACTTACTCCATTCGGGTTGTGAAGGGGAGTGGGGTGGTGGGTCACTATTTAACAGGGTGGGGGTCACTTGACTACCCGGGAAGGGGTTGCTGTTATTTGTGAATTGATCAGGGCTTGGGGAGGGGGGGGGGCACTAGACTACCAGGGACATGTGAATGGGAGCATATTTGTTTTATTTTTGCATTGATTGGGGCTGGGGAGTGGGGATCCCTACACTATGGAAACGGGGATCATGTTGTTTTTTATTTATAACAGTGATCGGGGATGGGGTGGGGGTCCCTACACTGTGGAAATGGAGATTGTGTTGTTTTTTTATTTATAACAGTGATTGGGCTGGGAAGGGAGGTCCTTACACTATGGAAATGGGTATGTGTTTTTTTTTTATTATTTATAACAGTGATCAGGGCTGGGAAAGGGGGTCCCTACATTATGGAAACAGAGATCATGTTGTTACTTATTTATAACACTGATCAGGACTGGGGGGGGTCCCTACACTATTGAAACAGGTATTGGGATATTATTTAGTTATAACAGTGATTGGGGTGGGGGGGCTGACCTGGCCCATTGTGCCAGGCACAGCCATGAAAATGGCCCCTTTATGCCGAACATGCCCAATGGGCACATTTGCATGTTTGGGCTAAAGCTCGCCCATGGGGGCTGTGGCACATACAGGTATTCACCACGTATTCCCCTATTAGTGGTCTTCATCCCCCACCATGGATGCTCTGTGCCATGTGTGGCAGTCACTTGCTGTGCACCACTGCTTTCAGGGTCTGATAGTCAGACAGATTGTGCAATCCTGCCATCTGTTTGAATATGGCTACAGAGCTGTATGGTACATCTTTTCATGTGGCTCTACTGTCTGTACATGCATCCAGCTGTCTCTGAATATGGGGCCCAGAGTATGGATATACAATACATTCCACTTTTGTGCACATCAGATGTGTGCTTATTTTGGTTAGAGGCACAAAAATGGCATATTCCATTCTCAGACCTACATTCTTAATGATAAAAAAATTATTCATATGCACACCAGATTTCAGTTGTATTCACACTTTTTCATTCAGACAGGGCTGAACAGAAAGTAATATTGTCAATCACCTATGCTGCCAGTGGTTAAATACATGCATGTTTTAGCAAATCCAAAGCAAAAAGTGTGCGATCTAAGAGCCACAGGGTTGGTGTTTGCTTCAAAGAGAAGGTCTGCCTCTAATTAAATCCATGAACCAAGTAAAAAGCAGCACTCAGAAACTGGATGCAAAAAATATTTTAATTCACAAGCTTGTAGCTTCTTTGCATATAACACAGATTCCAAAACAGCACAGAAACAGTGTTACCCCTGTGCTTCAACTCCAAACAAATATTCCTTAGGGGGTGTTGCTCTGGGGAAGTTACCACAGTTAAATACTCTAAGGAGTCATTAAATATTAATGGGGCACAAATTAGTGATCATTTTAGATGCAAATATCACACATCAAATTTCACACAAAATCTACATATTGTAAAAAACTAAACACATTAGAAATTCAAATGATAATTCTAAAATGTAACCTCAGACTCATGAGGGCTTGCTTACCAGAACAAAGGTGCTAAATAAAAAATAACTAAGTTAAAGGAATTTCTATTTTTAATTTTTTATTACTTAATACAAGCTACAAGCTCTGAGCCTGAGGTTAAGCCCAGGAATGATCCATAAAGATAGGGAATCACTTCAGGTGAAAGACCTAGGTCCTAAACTCATGATTAACTTTTTTAACCTTTACATGTATTTATATAACATTTTTAGAAGGAACCCCACTGCAAATGAGAATTGTATTTTCAAGTACATTTATCCATTACAACATCAGGAAAGGGGTTATGGAACACCTGATTGAGGGAACAATATCCTGGAAGAATTGATTGTAATTTTTTTTTGTTTCTCTCACTCTCTTCTAGGATATTGTTCTTATACTTACCATCTAATTTGCAGCGGGTTCCCTTCTAAAAATGTTAAATAAAAGAGGGATTTTGCATCGGGGATCAGGAATGGGAGGGGGTCCCTACACTATGGAAAATGGATTTTACTGACATGGATGGGTATCTGTGGATGGTGGATGGTGCTGGGTTGGACAGGCTGGCCAGAACATCCTGACAGGTGCAGCCATGCTAATGAGCCCATAATAGGCATGCATGAGGCCCATTTGCTCTATGCATGCCCAATGAGCTCATTTGCATTGTCTGGCTGAATAAAGATTTGGGGGTTTGGCACACCTGGGATGTGCCAGCGCATCCCCCAGTGGAACTATTCAGTCCATCCCTTGGATGTGCCAGGTGCATTGGCAGCCGCTTCCCCTTTGCGCCACCCACCCAAGTTACAATTTTTAAACAGGATGCATTATCTGTTGGGATCATACATCTTGTTGGAATATCCAATTGGGCTGCACCAGTGCAACTTTTTGGGTGACGCATCTAGATGCACTGTGCATCTGGCCCCATTTGAATATGGGGTCTTAGTTTCTGAGCATGCTGAGTATATTTTTGGGGATAGCTGCTTGGAATGAAAAAAGAATTTGGTCCATATGAAAAAAGATTCTTTTTTGCATTGGGGTAATCTTTTTTCATGAGAAAAGATTCCTTTTTTTTGTATGGCTGCCATCTTGTTTGTTTTTTTTCAAAAATATTTTATTTTCAAAAGCCATTAAAATGAGATCCTGCAGAGACACCAACACATGTATCTTGTTAATCAGGATCCCATTAGGTGGATTCTAGAGTTACAGTTTGGAAAAATGAACCTGAAAAGTGTTTTTTATACATTTTAAAATCTTGCTACATGACTCAATTTAATTTTTTTCATACTGCCACAAGAAAAAGGAATTGGGCCATATAGAAAAGAATTCCTTCATGCAAAAAAATAATTTGTACTTTTTTTTCAGATTCTTTTATCATATAAAGGCATAGTTTTTCATAAGAACAAAACAACCTCACGAAAAATGATCACTTCATGTGAAAAAAAAAGTATCCTTTTTCATATGAACAGAACAACTCCATGAGAAAGGATCCCTTCATACAAATAAATTATCTGAAAACAAAAATAAGTCAAAAATATATTTTTTTGTATGATGGCATCCTTTTTCATATGAATGAAAAGCAAAACCTCATGAAAAAAAGATCCATTCTAGTGCTCTGCATAATTTTCAAATTCTGGCAGAATGAAATTTCACAGAATTTTCCTAAGTTCTGCAAAAATTCCATCTGATTTCAAAGAAAACAGAATGGGGAAATTCCATGGCAGAAAAATGTAGAATGAGTTTTTCCACAACATTTTCACAGAATGCTATTCTGCAGAGCACAGTATTTTCCACAGTAATGGTTGCAGAATGATTTTCTGTGGCAAAAAAATGCTGTTCTGGTTTGCAGCAGGCAGAATTCCACAGAAGATCCAGTGAAATTCCAATGGAAACTTTACTGGCAGGATGGTCATTCTGTGCAGAAACTCCACTGGCGGAATGGTCATTCTGTGCTAATTTCATCAGGGGAATTCCAATTCCGCACAGCACTGATCCCTTCATACAAAAAAGAATGTGAAAAAAACTCTAAGTCTAAATTCTTTTTTTATATCAAGGGATCCTTTTTTATGAGTGTTTTTCATTCATACAAAGGGTGCCTTCATACAAAAAATGAATTTGGACGTATCATTTTTTATATTCTTTTTTGTATGAAGGAATCCTTTTCTGTAATCTTTTTTCATGCATATGAAAAAAGATGCCTTCATATGATTGCATCATCTAAAAAAAATAAGACTGCATCTGCACACACAGAATGAAGCATTGAAAAAATTATCTGCACTCAAAACAGGTACAGTAACTAGCACATTACTGATTTTCACAGTGAGTTAATATTAGGCCAGATGGAGTTGAGGGACTTGGCACCAAAGATTGTCTCTGTCTAAAATCCATAAGCCATGTTATACCTCTTAAACTTTTGTCACTGAAATGAGAGACACAGATGCTCAAAAGGAGGGACAATGATGGACTCTGACAATCACAATGAGGGACACATCCTCAAACATTTCGATACAAGCTCAGAACATTGGGTTTACTTGCATTTTTATTTAGCATCTTAGAATATTATGACTTTCAAGTGTGAATTTACTGAACATTCTCTATGGGGCCAGCACCCTTACTGTGAGGGTCTGATGAGGCACAGAGCAAGTTTAAGGGGTAAACAAGGAGGCACTTTTATTATTTACTTTTATGGTATGTTTTTTTAAAGTTAGGTTAACTGAATTGGAGTAGCCCATTTGGTTATTAATTTATGGGATCCCAAGAAGTTTCCCTGACACAGGTAACAAAGTTGTTTTTTTCTTTAAAACTGCAGGATTTCTGTAATTTGTGTAAACCATAGTTCTTTTAGGACTTACAAGTAAGTCCTGGAAATATTTAAAATGTCCCCTGTGTTCATCTGGACCACCTTGGCAATTATATGCCTGATTAATGGCAGCTGCACTTCTATTCAAAAAATTAGTAGCCTAAGTAACCAGTGGGGCTGGTAGTATAGCCTAGAAGTTAGAGTAACAAGCTATGAATTAACTTAATACATCCAGCATACCTAGGTTTGATTTCCACAGCTCCATTTGCATACTGTGTGACTCTAAGCAAGCCACTTAACCACTCCAGTGCTCTCAAGTTGCCTCTGAAAACAGGCACCTGTGCCTAGTGGGCCTTACCCAATTACCAGAAGAATAAAATAAAAAAAAAAGTGTTGAAAGGGGTAATTCTAAACACATTAAATGCAACTCATCATTTACTGATCAGCTGACCCCAATAGGAAGCAACATGCACTTAGAATCCCTTCTTTATTAACACCATCCTTATTTTCCACCATATAAAAAATGGTTACTGCCACAATATCCCTTCAGTAATGATCAAATGTTAATGTGAATTAACTAGACTATAAATACGGAAAGTCCCTTCTAATCAGAAACAGTTGAGAGGTAAGTGTCAACTGGCAGAGTCAAGGGCCTCAGCAAGCATGTTCTGCCCCATAATGCCATTGCAGGCTAATTTTAGTGGTGGTGGTGGTGGCCATTCAATTTAGATCATGGTGGCTGTTCCTGAGCTCTTGACCCCCGGCCTGTGTCCCAGTCAGAAATATCTTTAATGGCCTAGCAGCCAGTCACAAATACACAGAGGTGTCTCAGGCAACAGTCCTTGTGAGTGAGGGGAAAGTGGCTTCTGAGTCCATTTGTCAGTGGCTGCCAGAGGACAGAGTCTTTCTTTTAAGCGATCTGGAAAGGCTTACCAGTCATTCCCCTTGCTCTCAGTCTGTGCCTCATCTTCATGCCGCAATCTGCTTTATTGTCAGTCTCTCACTCGATACCATGATGGCACTCTCTCGGGCCATGGCTCAGTTGTGCTGTTCTCACTCTGTAGCCTGTCAGTGTGACTTGAGGACATCAGCCTCATGCTGGCTGGCTGGTCATGACTAGGATGGGATGACAGGGGAAGGAACAGGGCAACTGTGTGGTGCACATGTCAGTGTGAGTCTGCTTGCAGCGGTGGGGGATTTAATGGGACATGTAAAGTGTTAGTGTATTTTAAACACACGCAAAAATGAAATAAAAACCATGGGAGGTTCAAGGCAGGGGGGTTCATTCCAATATGATGAGCCATAGCTGGCATTTAGCCTGACAAAACAGTATAATATGGTTCAAGTGCAGTGCATTTCCAGGTGCAACCACAAGCCTAGGAGCAGACAAACAGCAGCAATCTGTGCGAAGGAAGCCAGAGTTGTCGATTCAGTACAATACAGTATTTATGTATTTATTTAGTTCAAAGGTTTTACCAGGAAAGGCATACTGAGCTGGTATCAGCTCATTTCCAGATGTGTCCTGGGGGAGGGAATAGAGAAGAGAACAGAACAAATACAAAATGCAATCTACAAAAATAATACAATGATATAGAAATAAGTGAAGCAAAATAAACAAATTACAAAAATGTTTCAAAAATAAAATTGCTGTACAGTAAATGGCGGAACAAGCAAAATAACATAAATGGTGGGCATCAAAGCAATAATTTAAGGAGCAGGGAGTTGTGATAGATGACTGGGGGAGAGGTGCTGTGTTAGTGTCAATGTAGTAACAGTACTAGTAATAGATTTTTATTCACGAGACATGAACAGGTACATATCCCTTGAGCTAGCTCTCATTTTCAAGGGACACCTTGGCAACTGAGAATATTATATACTTTCTTAGTTACAGGGTTACATAGTTACATATTTACATGAATTACATATAGTTTTCATGGTTGTGTAGTTCATTTATGCACAGTGACAGATCATATAACAAGAATCAAGGTAGGGAGATGTAGAAGTTAGCCGAGTCAAAAATGACAGAGGCTGCAATCAGACAGTGGGAGCCGGTCAGATATCTTGCGGTGGGAGTGTGTGGGGGGGGGGCATTTGGCATGTCTCTGTAGAGTGGAGAGAGGTAGGGATGGGGTTTAGATTAACCCTGGGCAGAGCCTGGACAGCATGACCTAGTCAAGGATGCTATTGATTGGAGCCAGGCTTTGACGTTATTCCATGAGATAGATTTGCCATGTGTTCTCAGTAGTTTTGGCAGACTGTTTCATATTTGTGTACTTTGTACTGTAGTAGGAAGAGGAGCAATCTAAATGATCTAAAGTATTTTGGTTTTTAATGTGGGGATCTCTAGTTGTAGGGTGGAGGTTGATCTTAGGCCATTGTTTGGTGACTTCACCTTGATATTCTCCCCTTATTTAGTCTGGAAGCCTACCCTTGAGGCACTTTGATATTAGGCTTGAGGTATGGAGTTGTCACCTGAGGGCTAGTGGAAGCCATTTTAGGTTTTGGTATAGGGTACAGTGATGGGAGCATCTCGGTGCATCTAGGATGAACCTCCCCAGCTTGTTGTATAGCACATCCAGTCTGGCAAGGTCCGTGCCAGAGGCCTCACTGTATGACATGTTCCTGTAGTCTATGATAGGGATGATTATTGTGTTAACTACTTAGAGTCTTGATCCTTGGGGCAGCTTCCTTGTGATTCTCTGCAGCATACCCAGCTTTTGGCCTAGTTTCTTTACTAGGTTGTTTATGTGGGTGTTCCAACTACAGTGGTCATGAAGCCTGGGTATTTATAAGCTGTTGTAGGGGCATGCCATTTTCTGAGGTGGTTGTTAGAGAGTGGCTGCCCTTGTAGTTTTTACTGTTCTGTTGGACTTTTGATTTATTGATGTTCAGGATTAGTTTGTTGTTACAGAAGAACAACTGGAATAAGTTGAATGCCCCTTATAGAGTGAATTGTATGTGTTGTAGTTAAGTGGCCTTGGTGTAAATCACTGTATCGTCCACGTAAAGGTAAAGTTTTATATCTGGATTAGTGAAGCTTAGGTAATTCATAAAGAGGATAAATGGACAAGAGCCTAAAATTGACCCCTGGGGAACACTGGAGATAATTTATTTGAAGTCGGAGTGGAAGTGTCCCAGGTAGACAGATTGCTTCCATCAGATGAGGTATCTGTGGCAGTTACATCATTGAGTGAGCTGATTTGCAAGATGGCACTGGACTGGACTTCACTGGGGAGAGGGTCATATGAGAGAGTTTGAGCAGTAACAGGTTGTGGTCCAGGGTGTCAAATGCTTTAGATAAGTTGATAAGACTGCCTCAGTACGTTCCTTGTTTTCTAGTGCGAGCCGAATGTCATTAGTGACTTTGATTAGTGCCATTTGCATGCTGTGCTTCTCTCTGAAGCCTAACTGGTTTGGATTTATCAAGCTGTTATCCTGCAGGTATACTTTTAGCTGCTTGGCAATTAGTTTTTCAAAGGTTTTTGTGATGATTGGGAGGAGAGAGATGGGTCGGTAGTTTGAAATAAAGGTTCTTGAGCTGTTTTTGAATACAGGGATAACTTTTGTGGTCTTCTATTCCAGAGGGTGTTCATGAATTAATAGAGATGAGCTGAAGATGGCAAATATGGGGTATGCAATGACTGGTGCTGCATATCATAGTAGCCTGGTGGGGATATTGTTTAGTCTTATGACTTTGTGGTTATTTATATATAGTAGTTCTGATAGAACATGTTGTGGAGGGATTTCTTGGAGGTGGTGTGCTGTGGATGGAATTAGATTCTTTTCTGGTTGGGGGGCACGAGTTGTCAGGTGGGGTAGGTGGAGTTCTGGATGCAGTGCCCATCTTCACAAAGAATTCATTGAATGCTTCTGCGATGGGTGGACCAGCTGTCACATTGACCGCATTTATACTGAAGTTAGGAGGTACATTCATCTGGTCCTTGATTTTGGAGCTTTCGTATGATTTTCCAGAAGTTGCTGGGGTTAGAGTTTACGTTATTGCCTAGTTGGTTATAGTAATATTGTGATTTGGTTGACCTGACCTGAGTTAGGTATTTGTTTCTCAGCTCCCTGCCCAATTACCAATCACACTGAGCATTTGTCCTTTTTACTTTGTCCCATACTATGTTTCTTTGTCTTTTTATTTTGTATAAGATACCTTAGTAGCAAGGGGCATTGTTGTTTATAGTATAGAATTTTCATTAGAGGGCATGGTGATTGCATGTGCATAGAAATTCTTGCTTAAAGTAGGTCCAAGCTTTGTTTACTGTAGGGATGAGAGTTAGTCTCTCCCAGTTGATTGCCTCGGTGTCCCTCATGAAAGTGATATAGTCAAACTTTTTGAAGGCTCTTTTGTACTCTACCTTTGCAATATTTATGCCCTTTGTACTGTTTCTGATACAGAAAGGGCCCTGGTAGTTGCTGAAACTGTCAGCTAGTACTCTACAGGAGCTGTAGTGAGTGGGTTTTGATGTGAAGATTAGACCGAGTTGAGTGAATGCCTGCAGATCCTTGGGGTTGATCTTGCTGCATTCTTTAGTTTATTGGGTTAGACATAGGCTAGCACTTAGATCATATAACTTGTGATCTGTGTTAACTGACTTCCAGTTGACATTGAAGTTACCTATTAGTAGCAGCTCATGGGTTGCGATGTAACCTTCGAGTAGGTTGTGCAGAGTAGCAAAATTTCCTGCTCTGGATATGGGTGGTCTGTACATCCCCGTTAGTAGAAGGAGTTGGAAGTGTGGGGGTTTTAGTTCAATCATGTACTTGAGTTCTTTGGGGACCTCGACTGTGTTACCTGTTTCCATTACACTTGCCACTATTTGTTGCCTGGTATAGATTATCAGCCCTCCCCATTTTTTTCTTCCTGTCCTTTCTCCAGATTTAGAAAGCAGGGATGCTGGTCTGACTTTCAGGGATACCTGTGTACGGTCATGTTTCCATCAGCACTAATACATCAGGCTCAGGTGTAGGGTGGAAGACAGATGACAGAAATCCACCCCAATATCAAAAGCAACTGCAGGAGTAAATAGAGTATTCAAAGAGGAGAGATTACACAGTAGGAAGGGAAGAAGCAGAGTCAATGCAAGGCGAGATAGATCTGGAGCTGGATTTTAAGAGGTCTCTTAGAGTGATCCAAGTTGCATCAACAGGTAGCTTTCCTGGTGGCACTAAAGGTTGAGATGCTGGATGCCACACCTCATGCCACACCGGCAACCCGAGTTTGGTAACTGACTTGGGTTGCTTGGGAGTCAGCAGGGGTGAGGAAATATTGAGCGTCCATTGATAGCTCTCCTTCCTCTGGGAGGGGGATAATGCTGCATGCTGTTGCCTAATACCCAGCAGTCGCTGGGTGTCAGCACAGGTACATAGCCAGAATAGGGGTGGGGAACCACATCCAGGGCATAAAGCTGCCTACATGGAGATGGAGCCCAGCCATTCTGCCATTGCACGTTCATTGTCCCGGGGAACAAAACTAGGTGGAAAACTGGGAGCAGACAGGGTCCACAATGCGCTGATGTATCCTCAGCAATATGCCACCCCGACTTCTGGATTGTGCTCGGGAGGGGAGTTAGCCAGCACTCCTCATCCTAGCCCTGATGTAGGGGGTAAACCATGAGGGAACTATGGGGTAGGCTGAGCAGGGGATGGTTGGGGTCATAGGCTGAGCCCCTCCGAGTGAGGGCTGGAGCTACCTCTCAGGTCCGCGGAGGTGGAGGAAAAATGTAAATTAAAAAAATTTGCATCAACAGGCAGCTTGTAGCAGAGCTAGGTGTGCAGAGGACCCGGCAACAAATTCTGGTAGACATGCCATGCCAGCGGCAAAGTTTCTAAAGCTGTTGCAAGTGGTTCCTTGCATCAAACAGATGGCACAAGGGAGGAGATTGATGGAGGCTGCCGTCTTTCCCTGGCTGTTTTACAATTCTGGACCTATATCATACAAAGATGTGACAACAACCTAAAATAAAGCTTCATTTGCCAGATAGCATGATCCTATAAATGTGGGAAATGTGCAGGGTACTTATGTACATGTAGTTGAACAGCCTGTATGTGGATATGGCTGAACACCCTTGTACAAGTCCACATGTACTGTATAATGGTGCATAATAACTACAGTGTCAATGAAAGAGTGATACTGTTTCACACTGGCATGGCTTCAAGGATGACACTTTCCCAGCACTCCCACAGCCTCTCACAGGTGACACTGGCAATTATGCTGCAAACAGCATATTCACACTACATCCCAAAGCTGCACCACAAGTATGGGCACATTATAACCCTGATGTGCTTGCCATCTCCGATATCTGACTGAAACTGGCATCCTCTCCCATGAGATTACTATTCCTGCCTATTCCATCTTTAAGAATGATCGGCCTTTTAAATGTGGAAGTGGCATGCTTTTATATGCTTGCTCCACCTCAACAGTGTCTGAACTGGCACCCCCCCGCCATGATGCGTCTTTAGTAGAATCCATCTATATTGCCGTAGTACTTGGGCAAGTGAAGAAACTACTTATTGGGTGTATGTATCTTTCTCACTTCTCTCCTAGTGCTCCAGCCTAATCCCTCATTTCCCCCATATTACATCCTGGTCCAGTCTCCTCCCACTCACAGACTTGGTACTATGTGGTGACTTCAATAACAATTGGCTAGGTACAGGGTTGGGGTCGGTCCACAAGACCTGGCTGATGTTCATCTGGCACAATAACAAATCTGGTTACCACACCCTCCTTGATTGGGTTCTCACTAACAACCCCTGAGGCAGTATAGCGCAGTGGGTTAAGGCTCTGAGTTGCAAATTTGGAGACCTGGGTTTGAATCCCACAGTCGCCTAGGTGCATACTGTGTGATCCTGAGCAAGTCACTTAACTTACTTGTGCTCCCAGGTCACATCTGAAAACAAGCTTCAGCTTAGTGTGCTACTCCTGGTTAAACAATGTTCCCTTTCCATTTTCCTTCAAATTAAAGCATCTGGTGTACTTCCTGGCACATTCAGTAATCCCTCCCTCACCTTCTGTGTTTGGAGGAACAATTTTTCTAACCCCCCCTCCCCCACAATCGTGTTTTCCAGGGACATGACCTAGTTTTGTCCTCAAGCCTTTTAAGCCTCCTGATCCCAGGCTGACTGGTCTCTGGCCAGCCACCTACCTGATGTTGACATGGCTTTGGAATTCTTCACTAACACCCTTGAACTCCATGGTCAACCTCCATGCTCCTGTGGTTAAGTGGAGATCTAAGGGTGCTCATGCCCCATGGCTCTCTAAGGAACTCAGAGGCCTCATTGCAACATGGGATGCTGCCTGGAAGTTATATAAGAGCTCTGGTCTGCCTGCTGGCTGGCAGGCTTACAGACACCTGTGTAATCTATGTAAGAGCAAGCAGCACTCAGCTAAATGCTCTTTCCTCCAAACCCTCCAAACTAACAATCTCTCTAACCCTAAAGAATTCTGGGGACAGATAAACTCCATACTAAAAGGCAAATCCTCATCCTTACCCAACACTATGCACCTCAATGGCTCTCAGGTCACCAACCCCACCACTATAGCAACTGAATTTAACCAGGCCTTCACTGACCTATCAAAACACAAGACCTCTCTCCCCACCCATGATCCTCCTCCTCCTCCTTGCCCCTCTGGCACCCTTAATAGCCCTCCTTCCACCTCGTGCTGGCCACCAGGAAGGAGGTCCTGTGTCTCCTTAGGAGCATTAAGGATACTTCCTCACCTGGGTTTCACTGCCTGGAACCCGCTTCTTAAAATTAGATGCTCATGCCATTGCCTCTCCCATGCATGACCTGTTCAACAAATCTTTTTGCTCAAGCACTGTGCCTTGCAAGTGGAAAGCCACAATAGTAGTCCCTATCCACAAGAATGGCCCAATCTCTGCATTTGAGAATGACTGGCCCATCTCCATCCTTTGCCCCCTTGCTAAAATCCAAGAAAAAATCATCCATCCTTAACTTCAATCTCATCTAGAACTTAATAGCTCTTTCTCCATGTACCAGCATGGCTTCCATAAATCCCATGGCACTCACACTACCCTCAGTAAGGTAACATCTGACATCCTCAGTTCTACGGACAATGGCCTAGTCACCGGTGCAATATTTGTTGACCTTACCAAGGCTTTTGACCTTGTCAACCATAACCTCCTGCTCCACATGTTTCTATCCATTGGCATCAACTTCCTATCCTTAAACTGGTTTTCGAGCTACCTCATAGGCCACACTCAATGCATCAAATGGGCTGACCTTACTTCCCCTTTTAGTGCCATAATGGATGGGGTCCCTCAGGGGTCTATCTTTGGCCCTCTCCTGTTCTCTTCATTTGTTAGTGAGCTTTCACAGCACTGCGGTGGTGCATCAGTCTAGATGTACGCTGATGATGCCGACCTGTACAGGTCCTCCTCTGATCCAGCCTCGTTAAACCTCCAACTGCAACAGGATTTCTGGAATCTCAAGATATGGTTTCTTAAGAATCCCATTGTGCTCAATGCCAAGAAGTCTAAATTTATGCTGTTTTATCACTGGACCCCTAAGCTAACCTCTCCACCCCACCTGGTGATTAACTCTTCCCCTGGTGTCCCTCTTGAATTGGTGCAATCCTTTAAATATCTGGGTATCACCTTCGATTCCCACCTCATTTTTGACACCAATGTCACAACTGTGGTCAAGACCTTTCATCAGAAACTAATACTGCCATACCAGCTTCAGCCCTACCTAATTTTCCCCTCCTGCCTTGCCATAGCTTTCTTCTACATACTCCCTCTTATCTTCTATGGAGCTCCAGTTCTCCACTCCTCCCAGGTCTCCCCTCTTGCTAGGCTCGAACAAACTTACCATAGGATAGCTTGCTTTGCCCTTGGCGCTAACACTAGGGAGCACCACCGCTTAGTCCTTGACTCACTTGGCTGGCCTTCCCTTGAAGCTAGTTTGCAATACTCCACCGTTTGCCTAACCTTAAAACTAGTTCACACATTCACTCCTCCCTGCCTCAAGCCCATTGTCCAATGGATAACTGTGACAAGGTCCTTAAGGTCAGCTGGCCTACCTCTGTCACAGTCCCTAAACCCTGCCTTGCTGTGGGTCAGTGTGCCTATGCCTTTTCTGGGCCCCCAGCCAGGAACTCACTTCCATCTGCTGTTTTGTTCTGCCCTTCTTAAGATGTGTTCAAGCGTTCTCCTCCTGGCTCTGCACCTGTAACTGAGTCCTCCCACCCTTAGCTTCTTGCTTACTCCCCTCCACACCTACACTCTCTCTTGTGCTACTCATGTTCTTCTTTCATGTGCTCCACATTCTTTGCTGTGATTTTGTGCTACACAGGCCTTGTTGTAATTATCACGCTACATTCAATTGTATCTACTACCTTTGTGCCTGAATACACTGTATCATTTGTATCTGCTACTTATGTACCTTGTATATATCCCGTTCACTGCTGTTTATCTTTTATGCATTTTTAGGTTAAGTGATTTGTAACTTAATTTACTTACGCTTTATTTTATTTTCATAGTAGGAACTATTGAAAAAAGTGTTTTTATACACTTACGTAGTTATCATTATATTTCTGTACCTCCCTTTGTACTAACCCCCAGGTCGCCCCTGAAAAAGAGATATTCTTTCTCAGTGGGCTCATCCGGTTACCAAAATTTGAATAAATACATAAATAAACAATTAAGCCCAACACTGTGCTCAATACTGCCCAGTTGACTGTCACGGATTGCAGTCACCACTGAGGCCATGCATCTTCCACTCATCGTACGGTGCACCCAGCTGTCTCTGACATGCCCTCTGGATCAGTCCAGCCACCCTACGACCATGGCTCTTACTTGCAACTGACCCCAGCTGTTCACTCCTGAACCCAACTGCAAACATTACCCGCATTAGCCACTGACCAGGACAAGGATAACTGTCAGCTTCTCAAACCCTCGAGTAGATATCCAGTGCAGTGGTCCTACTGAAAAGGAACACCACTGAGAAGATGGCATGAAATATATAAGTACCTCTGTCATGTAACAAAACCTGTGCCAATAATACCATGCTCCTACCACTAATGTGTTGTAGGCTGCCGGACCCCAACACATCAGAACAGATGGCATTAACATAAAAACATTTTTCCATCTCTATTTCAGTAATTTTGTCCCTTACAGTCACTGTTGTCTGCTATGCAGAACCTCATATGATGCTACAATCACGGACAATGAATACTCACAAAACTACATTGGTGGTCATAGTACCTGACAGTCTCTCTGACCATCCATTAGCTATGGACAGTGGTGGGTCATGGAGTCATTAGAACAGCTCTGGCTGGTCTAAGCACGGGCAGGTCATGATGGTTTTGAGAATCCTGCAAAAGTGGTTGCTGCATTCCTGTAGAGGCACAGGGCCCCTCTCCACCATGAGTCATGACACAGCCAGGGCTTCATTGCAAGCTTGATGCAAGCCAGTTTGGCTCAGGTGGTCCCACTTTGAATGCAAGCAGTGTTCCAAAATCAGGAATGACATATTGTGTGGTACTAGGTGCCCCTTTCTTTTTGATGCAAGCATTGTGCATTATTCCCTGGCCTTTGAAAATCAGGCCCCAAAAGTTTAGGGAAACAGAACAAGAAGGCCTCTTGGCCAGCTGGAGATTTCACTGGTTAAAATGGCAAGTGTTGTGAAGGGAGTAACAGCTAGAAGGGGGCAAGAGAGGAGAGAAGCATGATATGAGGGCAGAGAGTGAAACCAACATTTGGAGATAATGGAAGAACAGTGGGTAAGATGCCTGGCATCAAGAAAGGGGAGGTAGAGGGAGATATACAAAGACAGTGATGAGTACACAGGAGTTTGTCAAGAGCAACATGACAGAAGTAGTGAAAGAAGGATCCAGTCTAGTTAAGGTGGACACTGGAGCAATACTGTAAAAAAAATGTCACCATAGTTTAAAATGTGGAGAATCATCTTTGTGTGGATTTCTCTGCATACAAGAAGCAGGTTGCTTCTCTTATTCCCACAAAGTGCTCCAAGCTTGGGGTTGAGCTTCTTGTGGATTGCAACAACATGAACACATAAGTCAAGGTGGTGATCCAAGCAGACACCGAAGTACTTGAAGGAGGAGATACTGTATAACAGTTTATATTCATGCCCTTTATACTTAGCACTCCAAGCACACCCCACATGTTCACTTCCTCTTATTTTCACTGGTGGAATACAAGTACCGTTTTATATAGTGATCTACCTAATATTCACTGTCTTTTTATGTTCACTCTAATATGTAGCCAGGGAATATAGTAAAAATAAAAGATAGGGAATGTTTCCCATTATACAGCACAGTATATTCAATCATTGCATCATCAAGTGTATCAAAAGAAGGAAGGGAGACTCTAGCAAGCCTCTACCTGGTGCCAAAAGTTATAAAGACTATTTTCTTTGCATTGAGGGGTAATTGATTTTCTCAGAACCAGTTATGGGTGTTGTTAAAATCCAGTTGGACCTGGTTTGTGGTTTGTGAGGTCAGAAGCAGAATGGAACAAGACAAATGCAAACACTTCATTAGCAGAAGATAAATGGCACAATGACTAGGGCCTAGATGGACACAAGTTGCTCTGAGCTGGGGGGTGGCACTCAGCATAACAGAGATGGGGGATCGGGATGCAAGATCTGGGGTAAGGTATAGTTGCAGGAGGGGGGTAGAGAAGTCACAAAGAAGAATCTTGAGGGAGTAAAAGGAAGAATCTGAGTTGATAGACAGACGAAGAGAAGACCAGAGCTTGGTGAAAGGATATGAGAATGCAGCTTGGTCCATAGTAGTTTTCCTGGAAGGGAGAGAAAGAGAATAGGAGGCAGTGTTCCAGTAAGGGGAGAAGGAGGAAGGGGAGAAAAGAGGAGGTAAAACAGGTGGGGGAAGGTAGCCAAACTAGAACATGGCGGTGAAGAAAGCACAGTAGATGAAGTGCCTGGCATCAGGGGAAGGGAGGTAGGAGTAAAGGAAGCAGTGGTGGGAATGAGGAGGGCAGTCTAAGGCAAAATGGCAGAATGGGTGAAAGAAGGGATCCAGTCCGGCAAGGTGCACTTGGGAGCTGAACTGTAGACAAAGTCACCATAGCCAAAGATTGGGAGGATCATCTTCTAAACTAGTTCTTGGCAGGCAGAAAGCAGGATATTGGCTTTGTTCCTGTAGAGTGCACACAGTTTTGGATGGAGTTTGAGGTTGATGACATATATGTACACTGAGAAATCAAGGTGATTGTCTAGCGAGACCCTGGGGTATTTAGTGGAGGAGACATCCTAAATTAAAATACCAGCACAATGTTGACAGAAGGGGCAGTGAAAGAGTCTACCACTGGGAACCAAACTTCATGGAGACCATTTTCCTGTCATTGAGGAACAGTTGGATCAGAAGCAGTGCTGGATTCTGCCAAAGTCCTGTTGGAATCTGACAGCAAGGTCAGCAGCAGAGCAGCCAGCATTAAACAGCACAGTGTCATCAGCATACATGTGAATGGACACAGAGGGAGAGGAAGTGGGGAGGTTCTTTAGAAATGTGGAAAAGAGAATTTAGGCCCAGAACAAATCCTTGGAGGACTCCTGAGTAGATGGGGAGTGGTGGTGGGGAATAAGATGTCTCCTATATGGACAGCTTGAGACCTGCCTTCAAGGTAGAAGTGGAATCAGCTGACTGAGGAGTCAGACAGTCTTATCACCTTAACTCATTACCTCCAATAGCTCCATATGAAGTCCAAACTATCTATTGTTCACCTGACACAAAATGGCCACCCAGAAGGTAATGAGTTAAGCTTGCCCAGAAGAAGGTGGTGGGACACAGTGTCGAAAGCTTTGGCCAAATCGACAAAGGTAAAAGTTAACTGGTCCTGGTTTATACCTGAGAAGATGGAATTAGTGAGCCAGAGGAGGTAGGTGGATGTGCAGTGAGACTTCCTGTTAACAAACTGTAAGGGAGTAAAGATGGAGGACTAGTCAGGAAAAGGGGAGAGCTGCAAGAGAACAAGGTATTTTTGGAGCTTTGCCAGGGTGAGTTATCAGGAGAGGAAAGATTTTTCCCTTTATTTGCACCATTGATTCTATCCTTTGCTTCCTACTTCACAAACTGAACTTTTACCCTTTTGGTATGAAGTTGGCTCCTTTTCTGTTTTTTTTAAACTCAACTGTATTAAAATGATTTATCATTTACATTACATCAACATTCACATTAAGTAGCACATACAGAAGAAATGATCAAAAGTACAAAGAAAACTACTTCAATTAGTATTCTCCAATTCACAGTTTCATTTGTGAAGTGTTGTGCTTCCTTCCTCTTAAATAGAGAAGAGGTAAAAGATGCTTCAAAAAATGGCAGGGATATACACATGAATTTTTCAACAAGTCTCAAAAGACAACAACCACCTGCACACTTTGGCTCTTTTCACTTTTTATTGATTCATTTAATTACTTCAATAATTTAAACCACAGTGTAATGGTCACCCCAATCGTTTCACTTTATTCATAACAAACTGGCATATTAAATTCCCATTCCCTTTTACATGTGCAAAATGCTCATTGTTCCATTCCTAAGAGTGTTAAATGGCTGTTAGTACTCAGTTGCTACTTGTAAGGTTCACAGCACTCCACCGGCCCCTGTGAAATTACTACTTGTTCCAAAGTCATAAACATCACAAAGTTCCATTTATTCAATGTGCAAAGTAGCTCGCTATTTCTTTCATGAAGTAATTCTACTATTGGGCAACTGCCACTTGAAAAAATCACAGTACTTGACCGGTTGCTGTCCTATCATTGCAACTGCTATTTCGACTTACTTCTTCTTGGCTCAATTGCTTATATCCCAGCCACATACCTCTCCACAGGATTCAGTGCTTCCAAAGAATACTCAAAGTCGAAAGCTCCTTGCTCCTTACTCACACCATTACCCAAGCTGGACATGCTTCTAACAACTTCTCACTGCTCCTACTTCCATTCACTCTTGCGCCTATAATGTGCAGACATTTTGGAGTCATGTGACCCCATCCTCAGAGCTAGCTTTTCCAGGGAATCCAGGCTTCTTATATCTTATTTGGTTGCCATATCAACAATATCTGTAAATATCCCTCTTTATACAGAATATGCATTTGTGTTTTTTTCTAACATGCAGAATATCTTTAAACTTCATAACCCTTACATGAAAAGTAACACATTTTATCCCCATATACATTTCCTTTTCCTTATTTATTTTATACAATGACCCATCTACTATTACAAATAGCTTCCATATCCATGGTCTTCATTCAGTCCTTTTGGGGTTAACGTTTGTAGCTCAAAAATCCAAAAGGCTTCTCATTGCAATAATAGCTTATGTCCGTCTCCTCCCCTTGGTGGGATTCGAACCTGCTGCAACCCAATAAACCTGAATGTGACTGCCGAACCATGATTTTCCTCCTGATAATGTTTGGAAATTGCATTTTTAAGGATTTTTGTTCTTACTGCTGTTTTGTGCTCACTAATTCTTTGTTTTAATGCTCTCTTCATTTGCCCAACGTATTCCAGTCCACGTGGGCAAATGAGGAAATAAACCACGCTTTCTGTTGTACAACGTATAAAATCCTTTATTTGATATTTTTTTCCTGTGTGCAGATGATTAAATGTTTTTGCATTCATTGAATTTCCACATTGTGCACAATTTCCACAATGAAAATTACCTTTCGGTGCTGATGGCATCCAATCAGGACAAATATTTAGTTTCTCCTACTTAAACAGGGTATCCATAAGTATGTCTTTTAAGTTCTGACTTTTTCTGTAACTACACCTTAACCCATTCTTGTGTAATCCTTGTAAAGTATCTTCTGCTTTTAATATATCTCAATGCTTATGTAGAATATTACTCACTTCCCCAAATGCTGGCATATATGTGGTACTAAACATCACCATTTCTCTATTTTCTACTGCCTTTTTACTCATACTTAGCAGATCTTCCCTTTTTATTAAGTCCACTTTTTTAATGCATTAACCAAACATCCTGGTTCATATCCTCTATTCAAAAACCTTTGACACATCTCTGCACTTGCATTTTTCTCTCATATTCTTCGCTACAGTTTCATTTCCTCCTTAAGAGCTGCCCATAAGGAATATTTTTTCACTTTTTGTTTTGGGTGATTGCTTCCATAATCTAAAATTGTGTTCCGATCAGTCTACTTTCTAAATAATTTGGTCTCCAATTTTCTTCCATTCTTATAAACTGTAATGTCCAAAATATCCACCTTTTCTCTGTTACTGGTCATCGGGAAGTACAAATTCTCATCACATTTATTAATGTACTCTTTAAATTCACCTTGTTCTTGTCTACTTCCATTCCACAGGAACAGCACAGCATCCACAAAATGAACCCAAAGAACTAATTTATTCAGCCATTTATTTTTATTTGTATTTTCATCCCAAATATATGTATCCTCCCAATTTCCTACAAACAAATTCACTAGGGAAGGGGCAAACATCGTGCCCGTGGCAGTCCCATGTTGTTGCTGGTAAAATGCATTTCCAAATCCAAAATAATTTGATTTAAGTGCAAATTCTGCTAATTCAATTATAAACTTAATCGGTGGTACCATATTTTGTGGTCTTGTGCCTAATTTTATTTTCAATACATTTAATCCTGCTTCATAGGGAATATTGTTGTACACATGTTCTATATTGCAGGTTACTAAGATTATTTCTTCCTTTATTTCTAGACTTCTTAAAATATTCAATACCTCTTTTGTGTCCAATACATTTGATTTAACTTCTTCTACCAGGGGTCTCAAAAAAAAGTCTACAAATTTTAATATTGGTACTGTTACTGATCCCAAACTACTCACAGTTGGTCTTCCAGGGGGGTGGTCTTTGTTTTTGTGCACTTTGAATGAATATATATCATTGGTCTAATTGGATTCTGATTAATCAAAAGGTTTTTGTGTTTTTTTTTTGCATTTTCTACTATATGTATAGCCTTTTGTTTAATTTCTTCTGTGGGATCTCCATCCAGCCTTTTGCAATATTTTTGATTCTGTAATTATATCTGCATTTCTTCTAAATAATCACATTGTCACCAAAGAACGACCCCCTCCCCATCAGCCTTCTTAATGATAGTATCTGGTAGCCGTCTAACTTATTTTAATGCATTTCTTCCTTTTTTTTTTGTTAAATTATCCTTTTTATTACTTTCTTCAAAATGCTTACAGACCTTTTCCATATGTGTTTCCACCAATCTGCTAAATGTATTAATAATAGGGTTTGTACCCATTGCTGGAATAAATTTGGACTTATTTTTAAAAGGCGTTCTTTCTCCAGTACACTCCATTTCACATTCATCTCCATCTTTTTTGACTATACTACTCACATTTCTGACCACTTCTATTGGATTTTGCTGTATTTGCTTTCCAAAGTGCACTTTTAAATGTAACTGTTGATAAAACTTGAACAGATCTATCTTTAGATTAGAAGCATTTACTTTATTTACTGGGGCAAAGGAAAGTCCTTTTTTTAGCACACTCCCAAGCAAGACAAGATGCAATTCAGTGCTTTGCAGTAAATGCTGTCACAAAATATTGGATAACTAGAGATTAGCTGCCATTGAATTAAACTGCTCCTTGCAGCATACTGCAGCATTTTGCAATAATTTTGCAGGCTTGGAAAATAATTGAGACTGGTGATGCCACACTGGTAACCGGAATATTTCAGACATGTGAAATACTTGGGACTGGTGATACCACACTGGTAACCAGAATATTTCAGGCATGGGAAATACTTGTGATGAGTGATGCTGTACTAGTAACTAGAATATTTCAGTCATGTGAAATACTGGAGACTGGAGATGTCATACTGGTAACTGGAATATTTCAGTCAAGTGAAATACTGGAGACTGGAAATGTCATACTGGTAACTGGAATATTTCAGTCAAGTGAAATACTGGAGACTGGAGATGCCATATTGGTAACTGGAATATTTCAGGCATGTGAAATACTTGAGCATGGTGATGCTATACAGGTAACCAGAACATTTCAATCATGTGAAATTCTTGAGACATGTGAAGCTATACTGGTAACTGGAATATTTCAGTCATGTGAAATACCTGAGACTGGAGATGCCACACTGTTAACTGCCATATTTCAGGCATGGGAAATACTGAGACTGGAGATGCCACACTAACTGCCATATTTTATGCACTCAAAATACTTGAGACTGGTGATACCACACTTGTAACTGCCATATTTCAGGCATGGGAAACACCGAGACTGATGATGCCACACTTGTAACTGTCAAATTTCAGGCATGGGAAACACTGAGACTGGAGATGCCACACTTGTAACTGCCATATTTCAGGCATGGGAAACACTGAGACTGGAGATGACACACTATTAGCTGCCATATTTTATGCATGTGAAATACTTAAGACTGGTGATGCCACACTGGCTACTGGCACCTGGAAAGCTGTTAAAGGGATCGATGGAATATGGGCACTAGAAACACACAGGATGAGAGATGTAGCAACACCAGTTGAGGATTTTGTATTGGGAACAGCAATCAATAGGTGGGTGGCAGTTTTAGGCACTGGGAACTGCAGGGCATACTCGTTCAAAAGAATACACCATGACAGTGGAAGTAATAAAGGAAAAGGGTGCTGGTCACAGATTTGTGTTAGTATGACTTTGAATGTGAATGCTAACTTGTGCTTATTTGCTAACAGAACAATGATGGTTAACACAGAACTGCTTGTGTATGGGTCAATGCTATAACACACAAATGTTGTATCCAGTACAAGACAATTATTTAATGCAATTATTAGTGGCCATATGTGTACCCAAGGTGAGGTAGATTTATTTTTATAAACACAAGTTGTTCCACATGTGCTGGGTCAAGTGAGGATCGGTGAGGTTCCACCACATCCCAGCAGTGCTGAACATTTGTTCAGGCAATTTGCACTGGTAAGGGGCAACAGATATATTTAGACCAACTGTACCAGAAGTCTTGGAGATGCTTTCATCCTTTTGATCCAGTACTCCACTGGATTTATGGAGAATGGCTCCAGAGGCTCATTGAAATAACTGTTCAGCAAATTG
This sequence comes from Neoceratodus forsteri, assembly GCA_016271365.2. Taxonomy (NCBI): domain Eukaryota; kingdom Metazoa; phylum Chordata; order Ceratodontiformes; family Ceratodontidae; genus Neoceratodus; species Neoceratodus forsteri. The sequence goes on along the minus strand of CM057451.1, from coordinate 54,333,759 downwards.
GGTGCCGATTGTGGCTGATGTTTTTTCTCTTCCGCTGCTCAGTCTGTAGTGATGAGCTGAGTTCAGCCCAACAGTCACCCTCCTTCTCAAGGTTTTCCATACTGCTTTCAGTTTGTGATTCTGAGACTTGTTCCTCTCTGCAGTTCATTTACGAATCATGGGTGAGAACACCCACAGGTTACCCCTCACCTCCCTCCACTGCCAGACTACATTGAGGGTTTTCCTAATGCTTCCCATGCCCTTCCAGAAGAGGGGTTGTTAAACTGCAGTAGCAGCTATAGCCTACATTTTAAATTCAATCACTCACCGCTGACAATGCTCAGATGACTGCCTCAGCATTTCCGGTTTCCAGGTGCATACATTGCTTGGTTCCTGCAAGTGGAGCCAAGCTTATACAGGGGAAAGCAGTACTCTGTGCAAATGTTGCTGCTGTGTGCTTGTTTTTATCTAATCCCCAAATTATCCTGAGTGTGTGTCCTGTGTGTGGGTATTTAAAATGAGTGACAGCCACTGTAAACTGAGACTTCCTATCTGTGGGCACTGGTCACATAGCAACCAGCTGAGTAGTGTAGTTCCTCAGTAGCATAGGAGAACTACATCAGCAAAACAAAGCCAGTGATTTAATTGCAGCCTCTGTACTTTTAGGTGACACATATAGGATAGGTGTTGTCAGGCTCCAGTAGCAGCTATAGACTAAGTTTTAGATACTTTTAAGCACTTGGAGCTGATGGCATCCAGACGGCCACCTCAACACTTCTGGTTTCCTGGTGCATAAATTGCTTGGCCCCTACAAGCAGAGTCAAGCAGGAGAGGAGACAATGCACAGCAGAGGTAAGCTGCATCTGCTGGCATCTGCTGTGGGAGGCAAGGGAGGTGGCCACCCCATTTGCTGTTGTTTACCAGACTGTACCAGATTTAGTAAGTTTTCAGACTTATTCCCTAGCAATAAGGCAGCAGTTTTACTATGGATTTAAGAGGGGGCTTTCTCAATCTCATGTATTGAGGGCTCATTGGTGAAATGTATGAACTGTAGTACATATGCAGTCACCTCACCGGGTGTGGAAAGATGTCGGTTTGAATGTAAAAAAATGCTCTGAATGTATCGAGTTAATGAAGAAGAGGTATCATAACAAGGGAGAGCTTGATGAAGAGAGTGAAATAAATAAAACTGAGCATTTTATCAATACAGTGTCAGCAGAAAATAAGCTCTTGCAACAGGTTTCAAACACACATTAAAATAGAACTAGACAGATAGAATACTCTTCAGATGCCAGTGTTAATGAACAAACAACTAAAAGAGTGGGAAAAGATACGTTATCTAGCCAGGAACCTTTGTGGTGTACGGTGACTAATAAAATGCAGCACATAAAAATATGTAAAGCTCTTTCCTATCTTGATGCCCTAATTGAGATGTTTAACAGATATCTCCCCTTGTAAATGACTGTAAGAAAGCTTTAATATCCACAAATACAGAGACCCCCAAGGCCCAGTTGTGTGGACAGTACCCCCACTAGTCCACAAATACATTATATATATGCCTGTAGAATACAGAATGGGGAAGTGTGTGATATGAAAATTGAATGCACACCTGAGGTGTGGAGTGCTACACAAACCCAAAGGATGAAGCCTGTGGGTTTATTAAAGCATCCCACACCAAATATGTGCATTAAATTTGAGTTTTAACACACTTTTCCATCTTTTATTTTATATAATTGCTGGTCAACAATTTTTTTCCAGCCTGACTTCTGTGGCCATATGACATACACACACACATGCAGAAGGCAGGCACAGGCACACACACACACACACACACACACATGTACAGTCTGTCTCTCCCTCCCTCACTTTCAAGAAAATTGGCATTTTGTTCTTTGTTTGTTTCTGTTTTTTAACTTACAGTTTGCAGTTGGGATCATGCCAGTCACCCATAGACCCATTCCTGCTTGCACTGACTGTGTCCAAAGCAGACAAAGTGCAGGATCAACCAGATACAGCTTTTATTTTTAAATATGGAGGTAGGATCATCCAGACAGAGAGTAAAATAAAAAAAAAATTGCAAGGAGAGACAAGTCTTGGTAAGTGAGAGATAGAGCTGCTATATTTGCAGAAGGTTTCAGCCCACCCACATAGAGTATGAGAGCCAATGAATGCAGTAATAACCTGCAGGTTATTATGGCAAATAACAACTCGGCCAGTCCAGAGAAAAAAATTGCTGACCAGTTATGATAAAACTACTATAGGTGACTCTATTATACCTTACACTGATTCGCACATTTGTAAATATAATAGGTATTTTAATACTGTTACATGTTTACCTGGTGCAACAATAGCAGATATTAAAGCCAACATATACAGATTAGTTATTCATAAAGATTTAGCTGTAGTTCTGTACATGTGAACAAACAATATTTTATATCAGTGTGAAAAGGATACCTGTTATGAATTAATGGCACTTGGTAAAAAGGTAAAAGACAAGGGATGCAAAGTTATCATATCTAATATTTTGCCAATTCTATGTGTGTTAATGGGAAAAAATCACACCATTTCATGTACAAATGCTCATTTGATGAACTGCTCTAAAAATGAAGGGATACCCTTCATTGATCATTGGATACATTTTTTTTAATAAATATTCACTGTTTTCTAGGGATGGTCTACATCATAACAAGGTTTGGTGCTAAGGCATTTAGGGAGCCATATTCAGAATTAGGTAGCTGTGCAAGCAAAAAGGTGTGCTACTCCAGAAAATACAGCTGGACGGCTCTGGCACCATATTCAAACAGATAACGCAATCTGAACTGACTGTGCTGTTTAAATATCATAGATCATGGTAGCATGGTGCACAGTAAGCAGTTTTCATGCTTGGTGCAGCATTACCAGAGTACTGGGATGAAGACCACTTCTATGGTAAAGCGTGGCACACACTGGTTAGAGCGCAGCCCCTATGAGCGATATTCAGCCCAAACATGCAGATGAGCTCTTTGGGTATACACAGAGCTAAGGGGCCATTTTATGGGATAATTTGCATGCTTGCACCATGACCAAGTTTGCTGGGAAAGGCCTACCCAAGCCCCGATCCCTGTTCACTTAAAAAAAAAATCAACCCTTTTGGCCCAGTGTCACCCAGCCCCAATCCCAATTCACTTAAAAAAATCCATCGACCCTGGTGGTCCAGTGTCCCTCCCCAGCCCCAATCCCCTGGTATGCAACAAATACAGGAAATCTGGGAGGTCTAGTGGTCCCCCCCTTCCCCAGTCTCTGATCACTGTCCTTACTAGAAATAAACATCCCTGGTAGTCTAGTGGCCACCACCCACCACTCCCACTTTGGCAGGTAGTGACCCACCACCCTGTTCCCCCCAAACCAACCCAAACTGGTGATCAGCACTGCCCTCCTCACACCTCCATGGCTGGCCACTGACTGAACTGTCACTGAGCATGTACAGTATACAGCACATGCTCAATGGTTGACTGGTCAACCAATGAGACAGTTCAGTCAGCAGCTGGTCATAGTGCTGTGAGGAGGGCTGTGCTGATTGCTGACTCAGGTTGATTTGGGGGGGTGAGCTGGGTGGTGGGTCACTACCTGCCAGGATGGGGTGGCTAGTGGACTACCATGGATATTTATTTCTAGTCAGGATGGTGATTGGAGACTGGAGGAGGGGGCAGGGACCACAGGAGTTCATATATTTATTGCATACAGGGGATCAGGGCTGGGGAGGGACACTGGATTACCAGGGTTGATGTTTTTTTTTACATGAATGGGGATCTGGGCTGGGAAGGGACACTGGACCACCAGGGTTGATTTTTTTTATGTGAATGGGGATCAGGGCTGTGGAGGGACACTAGACTACCAGGGTTGATTTTTTTATGTGAACAGGGATCGGAGCTAGCAGCCCTTGACAGTGTATGGATGGGGTGGGGGCATACTCCCCCTCTGCACACTGTTGAGGGCTGGATTTCAGAAGCATTAAAATATGATGGTGCTGGAAGCCATTTAGCACTTCTGAAACCTTTCAATATTGTGCTACGCTGAATATGTATGAGGTATTCCTCATTTTCATAAGTCCAGCGCAATATTGTGCATGACAGCGCCATTGTTGGTGTGCCATGCATATGTGTCCTTTGAATATGGGCACACCGTGACAGCTGGTACTATTCCAGGTTAGCATGGCATAAACTGGGTTTGTGTCACACTAACCTTTTAAAAATGGGGGCCCTAGTATGCATGTTCAAGTATACACTCAATACTATGAATTTAAACTAACTATCTAGGGGAAACATGTAGTGATGTCCAGTTAACACACTATGGAGTCAGTGCTCAATGAATATCAAAACTTTAAAGAAAAAAAATAATGATGTCATGTACATCAAGTGTATGTTACTTTTATTTAATTTTAATTTTTTATTTATTTAGTTTTTGTTGACCGGGTAAGTGCACTAGACAAATCCTGCCTATTTTCAGGCATGACCCAGGGAAGGGGGATACAGATGAATGACAACTGACCTTGAACCAGATTAAGCTGTTGGTGGTATTTTTAGTGAGTATTTGAAGCAAGTAGTCTAAATATTAAATTTGACGAACTGTTGGATTTATGTGTTCATGATAAACCAGATATGATTGCTATAAAAGAGATCTGGTGATCAAGCTCTGATGACTGGGATAGAAGTATCCATGGTTATGATTTGTTTTTTAACAACAGACTAATCAAAAATGGTGGTGGTTTAGTTTTTATGCATGAATTCTAGTTTTGGGTTGAAATTTCTCATAAAATCAAAACATTAACTTTTACTGAGACCATATGGGTAAAATTATTTGCAAATCTTCCCAACTCCCTTGTTTTTGGTCTCTGTTATCACCCACCAGAGGCAAAAGCAGATATAACATCAACGATTATCAAATAAATTGAATTAGCAAGTGACATAGATGAAATTATCTTAACCAGTGACTTCAGTCTCAATGATATAGATTGGGAACATGCAACAGCAACGTCTGCCACAAGTAAGCAGTTTGCTACTTTTTTGCGAACAACTTCATATGCAACAATATGTATTAGAGCCTACCAATAAAGATAAAATCCTTGATATCGTCCTAGATATGGCAAAAACTGCAAAGTTGGGTCTTCTTTGGAAAATAGTGACCATAACCTACTATAGTTAAATTTGAGATTTATCTCACCCAACCTAGATCCTATGGTGTAACTGAAATCTTTATATATAAAAAGGCAGATGAAGAAACATCAATGAAGAATTGTCAAAGGTAAATTGGGATGTACTTTTCAATCATTTTGCTGCAGACCTTATGTGAGATAAGTTAAAGGCTATTATTCTTCAAACATCCAATAAATATATACCTAAGATCAGAAAATATAAAAATAACAGATTAAGACCATTCCATTAATAACCAAGAAGAACAAATATACAAAAATAAAAAACATATAAAACTTCTGCAAATTGGGAGGCCATTAAACAAATTCAAATTCAGCGTAACCGGGAAATTAAAAAGTCTAAAAGAAATATGGAAAGAAATCTAGCTAATCAAGCAACTAAAAACAATAGTAACATATTTTATAGTGATATAAATTCATTAAAAAGACCACAATGTAAGGTGGACCCTACATTTATAAATAACAATATGCTAAAAGACATGGCTAACATCTTTAACAAACATTTCTGTAATATTTTTGTAAAAAAATAAGAAATTCCCAGTACATGATGATAGCAGATTAGGTCAGAAAATTGTATTCATTCTTGAGAATATTACAAAAAAAATTAATAATATCAAGGTTAAGTCATCCCCAGGTCCAGATTGTATAACTGGATGCATGGTTAAAATTATGAGTAAACATCTAGCATATCCCCCTTAAATTGTGTTTTGAGTGCAGCATAAACAGTGGCTGTTTTGTTCCTAAAGACTGGAAATCAGCTAATGTGGTTTCTTTGTTTAAAAAGGGTAGAAAACAAGATGTGAATAATTATAGACCTACAGGTATAAGACTCACACCAATACTCAGTAGAGTTATGGAAAGTCTTATTAAAGACAAGCCAATAGCTGTTCTGAGTGAGCTTGATTTAAATCAGCATGGGTTCACTCAGGGAAGATAATGTATTATAAATCACTTGTGTTTTTATGAAAAAATAAGTTCAAAACTTGACATCAATAACACCATGTGATGCCATCTTTCTGGACTTTAGTCAGGCCTTCGATCTAGTCCCACAATGAGCATTAATTAAAAAACTAGGCATCCTAAAAATAAATCCTAAATATATAAACTGGATCCTAAATTGGTTAGAGAATAAGACACAGAGAGTGATGACTGATGGTCATTTTTTGAAGTGGTGGCCAGTGTCTAGTGTAGTACCTCAGGGATCGGTACTTGGCTCTCTTTCAAATATTTATCTCTGATTTATCATTACATCTTGGGAGTTGGGTGTCAAAATACACTGATGAATATAAGTTAGTGGGCACTTGCAGAAACTATAAGGAAGTAGCTAGAATCCAGGATCTTGATAAAATCATACACTGGGCAGCTAAATAGAAAATGTGGTTCAACCTCAAAAAATGCAAAGTTATGCTTCTAGGTTTGAACAACCCCAAACACAAATACTATCTATGTGGTAAATTGTTAAATAAAACTCAACATAATAAAAGATTTGGGTAGTATCACTAATGATTTAAGTCATTCAAAACAAATAACTGAAATTATAAGCAAATCAAATAACATATGGTGGGCAGTGAAGAGAAATATCAGATCTAGAGATTATTCGGTGATTCTCCCACTGTACAGGTCTTACATCCACCCTCATTTGGACTATGCACAGTCTACTGGTCCCTCCTCTGCTGATTACCAGCCCCAAGGAAAAAAAATAATAATTTCAATGAAATTCCTGGTATCTAGTGGACCCCCCCCCCACCTCTATAGGTAGTACTTCACCACCCAGCTCCCCCACACCCCAACCTTGAGCAGGCAAACAGCACAGCCCTCCACTCTCTACCATGTCTGGCTGCCTAACTAACACTGGAATGAAGGAGTGCATACTTGTACAAGCACACACTCATATATAAAGATTTCAGTTACACCATAGGATCTAGGTTGGGTGAGATAAATCTCAAATTTAACTATAGTAGGTTATGGTGGGGAACCATCTGACGGGGTAGGGGGTCCACTAGATGCTGGGGATTTCATTTATATATTTTTTTTATCTTGGAGCCAGCGATCGGTAACAGAAGGGACCACTGGACACCAGGGATTTTGTATATAATATTTTACATTGGGACAGGAGATCGCTGTGTGTGTGCGTGTGGGGGGGGGTCACTAGACACCAGGGATTTTATAAAAATGTATATATTATTTTACCTTGGGGTCGGCAATCGGAGGGGGGCCCAACAGACATCAAGTTTTTTTTTAGTTCAGTAGGTTTTTATTTTCCATTGTTCCACATTTGGCCTTTACAATATATTAAAAAAAAAACTAACGGTTTTCCGGCCAGTGGCACTGAGGGTTGAGTGCTGGACACCACACCTCACGCCACGCCGGCCCAGGTTCGGGATCAAGCTGGAACGCCGGGTTGGCCGGGGAGACAGGCTGAGCGCCCGAGGACAGCTCACCTTTCTCCGGGGAAGGGGGGATTCCTATACTGGTGAGCGGCGACCCCTGGTGGAGACTGGGGAGAGTGATGGCAAGCCGGGTTTCAAGGGGCTCGATTGGTTGCTGGCGCAGGCTGGTAGCCTATCAGCCTCAGAGGCTGCTCCTTTGAAGGAGGAGTGGGGGGGAACGCTGCAGACGCCAGCGGATGCCTAGACGCGTAGGCACGCAGCAGGGAGAAAATGGAAAAATGGATCCCCCGCAGAGCCTGGATGAAGGAGCACTGAGCCGCGGTCCTAATGTGCCAGCGCCCATCCACAACCCAGGACCTGGACAAGAACCCAAGATTCGGGGTCCCCAGACCCGACCCCACCCGGGGGGTATTCCGTGGCTCAATGATGGGACCTGAGGTGAGTAGGAGGGGTGCTGGCAGGGGCAGAGCTTCATGGGTGCTCCAGATGGAATGGCTCTGTGAGGGCAGGAGGGAGTAAAAACAGAAATTTCAAAAAAAAAAAAAAAACTAACGGTTTATCACACACAATACTCAAATAAAATAAAAAAAAAATACAAACAGTTCATACATATGTACTGAAGACAATGTCACTTAGGGTCTATAAGTAATATGCTCAACCTTATTACCAAGAAAAAAATTGACTCTTTTTCGAGAGCTTCAACCTAAAAGATAGATCATGGCCATGCTTCAATTTACTTTTTATCAACATGATACTATTTCAAAGGCTATATGAGTAACCATGATGACTGATGATTTTATGATAACATATACAAACAAAATAACACAGCATCTCTTATACCGGCTCATCAAAACTGTTCTGTATCACTGGCCCACCATTGCAGCAGTTGGATTTCTGCTTGCAATACCGGTGACCTGAATTCGGAAATGGACTCGGGAAACTGGAGGGCCAGCCAGGGGAGAAGGATTGAGCATCCTATGGACTGCACTCCTTCTCCGGGAGGAGGGAAGGGTGTGTGCCCAGTGCTCAAGGGATTCCTGGTGGAGATCGGGAGAACCTCAGGTGATCGGTGCCTGGAGTACGAGGGGGTGGGGTGGATGCAGGACATCATTGCACATCCCTGCCCCTGGGGGTAAAACAAAGAAAATCATGCAGATGGGCACCACTAATGAAGCCTGCCTCCAGCTTTGATTAGCTTCCAGGCCAGCTCCCTGGTTCAGTCACAAGGATTGAGGCACTATGGGGTCTGGTGCTGCAACCCCACCCCCAGGGGTGGTAAGCCAGAGGCGCTGGGAGAGCAGAGGCTGATATGGGAGTGGAAGCATGGCGGTCTATGACCAGGCAGATGCACTGGCTGGATGTGGCAAAAAGAGCAAATTAAAAAAAAAAAATATGTTCTGTATCATAAAAAGCTGAAAGCTCATTCACTGGTGCTATCTACAAGGGCCCAATATGTTAGCTCGCCCAAGTGCAGAAATTTTCCAGTTTAAAAAAGGGACCTGGGCAGTCTGTCAATCCTTCCCTATTACAGACCTCATTACCCCCTCCAATAAGGGGTGGACCAGGTCTCAGCCAACAGGCCCCAAAGGTAGTCAAGGGCAAGTACATAGAGCTACTTGGACACAATTAATATTCTAACAAGAACTCAGTCTTTCAGCCAAAACAGGCTCAAAAACTAACACAAGTAACACCAGCATGGTCAGACATTTTAAACAGACATTCAATGAAGCAACCTTTAAACAAATAAATAGCTAATTTTGTCATTCATTCAGCAACTCTTTAAACTGGCAATAAACTGAGTTCAAGCAAAAGACTCCTAGGACTTCTCCTGCTTCTATATCTCTGGTCATTCATTCAGCTTTCTTTCCCTTTAGGCCCAAACAGGCCCATGTGCTGTCCCGCAGCTCCCCAGAAGAGCAGGAGATTTGAGTTATGACAAGGGAGAGCACAGATACGAAGTCTAGGTTAACACGCTTGATGGGAATACCCCGAATTTGAAATTAACCCCTCTAGAGATTTGAAAAAGTTTTATAAATGGTCTTGACATATAAATTCCCATGTTCCAATTTTAAAGGAGGGGCATCAGACTAAAAATACAACTACCAGTAAATCAGTATTATTATGGAAAGGAAACACCACATTTGTTTAGAGACAGCATGAGGCCTATGCCATTATTGGTTAAAGAGCAATTGAAGCCTTAAAAAAAACTTTGAAAAGCATAATAATTAGATATAATTCAGCTGCAATTCCATATATATCCTAAGGATTCTTCATCCCTGGTACTTATTATAAGGACATTTGCATGAATGCATGATTTTTATCACTCATGATTCATCTACCTCTACAGCTGACTCCCTACTTCAAGTCATAATCCTCTGTTGTGACATCTTAGCTTGTTGCCATGGGAGTAACTGTGATGTCACAAGCAGTGCATTATGACTTCAGGTAGGAAGACAGCAACAGGAATAGATAAACTCTTCAGGAGCAAAGATCCTGTTTTCATGCAAGTGACCGCAGTAATAAATAATAGGGAGGAGGGATACAGAACTAATGTGATATACAAGCTGGACTGCATCTAAATATTATGTTTTGGTAAAGTCATCCTGAAGGCGTCGGCTGCTCTTTAAAGCACAGTTAACTTCAATAAGCTGCTAAGCATTACAATGGTTCTAAACATCTAACCTACTGTATAACAAATATGTAAAGTTAAAAAAAAATAAATCAGTAAGATAAAGTCACAAATATAGAAATGTTGTCAGAACCATGTTCTTTTTACATAGTGTTCCAGAGCAAATTAGATAAATTTGGCAATCTCACATAAAGCGAGTTAATCGTAAGTGGTGCGTCGATGCAAGTTCAAAACTCCTCAGGTCCTGGAAAACCATTTTCTTGTTTTAACCTGATGAGAAAACAAAGAGATTCTTTTTGCAGACATGTTTTTTTTTAATTATTGCTGGTTGCCAAGTAGTAATGTTTCCAAAGCATGAAACCCCAAGAACCACAAATTTCCCAAAAGTTTTCAAAAAGACAACAGTTTTGGTACTCCAAGAGCTATCCATTGATAGTAAAGAACACAAAAATGTTACCTTAAAGTTACCCTCTGGCAAAAATAATGCCTTTGAATATACATTTTCTCTAGGAATGTTGCCATTATTGGCCAATGAACAAAGGACTCTGTTAGCAATACCTATGTCATCAGTCTTTCTTTCTGTAAAGTTTAAACAAGGATAAATAAAGACATCCAGACTGCTTTTCTCTTAAGGGTCCTTAATGAGGCCACTCCAAGCAATCTCTTTCCCAATCTGTCTGTGTTCAGCTTTCCTTCAATCATGGTTCTGGAGCCTCCATGCACCTAGGAATTGCAATGCCCCTCATAGCTCACCGTGGTCTTTAAACAGTTAAAATTAAAAAAGGCATTATTATTCCATTCATTATTCCCACCACTTTTTCTGCCCTCCCGCTCCAACAATGCACTTCACCAGTCGACACCAGGGATTTTATTATTTTACATTGGAGCTGGTGATCAGTGGTGGTGGGGCACTAAATAATGGGGATTTCATAAAAATGTATATAATATTATTTTATATATCGGGGAAGGTGATTGGTGGAGGGAGGGCATTAGACACAAGGGATTTTATAAAAAAAAAAATATATGTATTATTTTACATCAGGGCCCACAATCGGGGGCCACTAGACAATGAGGGAGTTGTTACTTCTCCTTGCTTCATTTTTTTTTTTGCCTTGCCTGGCTCCCATGAATTTAGGAGGAGGCCTTGTACCCCCTCCTACTCTGTCCGCCTGGGCTAGTCAAGGCTGCCCTACCCTGGCTTCATTATACTCCGGGGCCAGGGGTGTATGTGATTTTCTCCCATTTCTCCCTTAATTCCTTAGGACTCTGGAATGAAGGATATCGTCAGAAAGATGACGTGCTGGCGCGCCATCATGCTCAGAGTGTCCTCCCTCCCAGCCCAGAGAGCCGCCATTTCCCTGTGTTCATCGCTTCCACCAGCCCCCAGGAGCGTGGAAGTGTGTGAGACATCCCCCAGTACCCCACCCCTGGAGGAGGAGAGCATCTGTTGGGATGATCAATCCTCCGTCCCCCCGCTGGTCCCTGACAAACCTGAGCCCGTTCCCAAATCCGGGTCTCCAGCACAGCATGAGGTGTGGCGCCCAGTGCCTCAACCTTCAGCGCCACCGGTCCAGCTTTGTTTTTTTTTAAGTGCAGTTTTCACTTAAATAAACCCCAAAGCCGTGTGAAGTTATGAATGTTGAATTGTCCTGTAACAGGACAACTTCACAAATTGATCCACTTAGGTGAATCTGGCCACTTCACAAAAAATTTGCAGGCAAATTAAAACTTCACTGCATCTCTAATTCTGAGGTCTAAAGATCCTGATGATACTCCTGAATGCCTGCTCAGTGTTGGTAACCTTAGCAGATTCTCTTCCTCCATCTGTTTTTATTAGTATGATAAAGTCTGTCCCTGACTTAGCCTTCAGCTGTCATACCAACCACTTCCCTTCTCTATCACCTTCAAAATAGACACCTGCCCTGCCCCCAAAAATTTGTCTTTTTAGGGGCTGCATGTTAAGTGTTGAACTCCATTTATGCTTTTATGGAAAGAGTGATACAGGTGTGGGGTAGGGTTATGCTTGTGCAATTGTTTTTCCACGAGGCAATCTGTGCCTACAACTCCATTATGTGCTCTCTGGCTAACTTATTTTTGCAGTGAGTGAATGAGATGATTTCTCCCCTCATCAAATCTCTTAAAACCTCCCATATCACAGAATCTGAGGTGTTGTGCAAACATTCCTGACTCTTCCCCTCCACGTTTATCCTAAACTCCTTGCCCTTCAACAGTGTGGGATCTGCCTTCCATTGATCGGCCTGCTGCCCCTGTAACTACTGCTGCCCACCCCTCTAACTATCACAGGAGCTGGGTCTGATATTACGATGCTCCCATGGGTTACTTCTGATGTTCTGGAGCTGTCCTTGTGACCCCAACACCATGTCTATGTGCACATAGGAATTGTGAGCATGTGAGTAAAATGTGTAACCTTGTGAGGTGGGATTACAGAACGTACACACATCCACAAGCCTATGATGCCCCATTACTTCATGTAGGGTTCAAGCACTTCTTTTGGGATGGTAGGGGTTATAGAAAGATCCATACAAAACTCTTTCGAGGGCACAGTTGATGTCCCTTCCAAGATCCAGTCTCCTGTCAGCCCTGCCATATCTAGGGACAATTTTGAAAAAAACTGCTGTGTCATGGTTTGGCCTGTAAAATGTCCCTACTGCATACATTTGAACCATGTACATTCATATTTTTACCTGCTTCCTGCATCATCAGTGGTTTTCTCTATGGTAGCCTGCACATGCGGTTTGACCCATATCTCCATTCCCTCTTGCTTTATAGTTGAAGCAGGCTCCAGTCCAACTGACCCACCCCACATTTCTGCTGGAGAAACTCTAGCTCTTTTTCTGTTGCATGAGTTTTTTGAAAGCATGCAATGTCTGCTTTAAATTTTTGATGACCCCCAGGATTTTCGTTCTTTTTACTGCAGTTTTTTAAACTGTTGATTTTCTATGATAGCACATTTAAACCATTAGCCATATAAACATAAGTAGATGCATATAACATACTTTGTGAATATTGTCATTGTAGGTGAGCTTCTCCACCTTTTTGATCTCAGCCTGGTCCTATCAACATCTCTGATACAACTTGCCTGCATTCTGCCTTAATGGACTGCCCCTTGCTCAAACATGTGGGTCTGTTCCATTCCCCTGCTGTCCTCCCTAGTGCCCCCCTACCCCTCCATCCCAGAGAGTCATTCCTCTACCTGACTCTCCACAAACCCCCAAACAGTAGTGAATACACATATTTCAGATGGTAATAGTGGGCTCTACCCCCCACCAAAGCCATCCCACCCTCAGCATTGATTATACTGTTACAACATTCCCTTTCCTGTCATCAATGAGACATTCTTGCAGATGCATTTTACCAAGGGAGAATTTGAGTGTGCTGCCACAAGGGAACAGCCCCTGCTACCTGAGGCTAATGAGCTGGGAAAATCATGATTTTGTAAACACCCAAGATAATCAGACCTTTTTCTCGGGCTGCCTGCAACATGGCCTTCTTATCCTGGTATTTGAGGAATTTTGCAAGAAAATGCCAGGGCCTCTCTCCCAGCCTGGGCCTGTCTTCCAGTGTCTGATATATCCTCTCCACCATGTACTGTATGTACGGTCTGTAGTTTATAGTCACAGATGCTCTATTAGCCAGCTTGAGATGACGGTTTCGGGAGATATGCCTTCCAGCTCTTCTGGAGGTCCAATATTAGGATACCTTAGTACCAGGAACAATCTCTTGGCCATCAATTTTTGTTCAAAGTTCTGCAATGTGCTTTTTCAGCTGTGTGCACTCCTGGCTCCACTCTGACAGTTGGTCCTTGGCCATGCTTACTAGTGCTTTCACCTCAGAAAGTCATGCCATGTAGTAAGCAGTTGTTTCACTTAGGCCCTCTACAATGCCTTGCAGGTGCCCCGTTTGAGCATTAATGTTAGTAAAACCATCTCCCATTTCTTTCCTCATCACAGCAATCAGGGCTATTAGTGAGACAGATTGCTCAGCGAGTTCACTCTCTGGCCCTTCTCTCTCAGCTGCCATGCTGTTGGCTCTTTCTTTCATCTCTGGCTGCATATTGTGCTTTCTGGCATCTCCAGAATTGATCTGCATCTGTTTCTTTTGACTCTTAGACTTCCTGCAGCATGCAGTAAGTCAATATCTAGCTCTTGATGGTGGTTTGCATGATGGATGACCCCAGTGCTAGAGGGATTCGCAGCACCTGAGGGAGAGCTCTGCCTTCAGGCATCCACCATGTTCGCTGACTGGCCATGCTCCCCAAGACTGAGTTCTTCATTCTGTTCACAGCAGGAGACTGGACAGGGCACAGTAGGTACCAATTTTATTATATATGTTGTTGTAAGTATATAAATATAACCCTCTAAAACAACCCACTAGCCCATGGGCAGTGAGGGGTCATAGGAAGTTTATCATTTGAAGGCAAAAAATCAAGTAGCTAGAATTTTAAGCTTTTACCTACCCATACTATTAAATATTTGTGATTTATATTCCATTTTTTTAAGTTTGCAAAACTTTTAATAAAATTCTGGTTGAGAAAGAAACAAGCTGAAATCAAATCCACGGTAACATCAAAGAATCCAGGAAAATTGGACACTTCAATACAGCCATGTTCAATGATCTCCAAACACCCTGCTCATACCTCTAACCATATGCCCTTACCTCTCTTCTGCCCCCTTTCTATTTGGTCTCCTATCCTTGCACACCTCTACAGTACTATGCCCACATATCACCAACACAGCTAAATAGTTGATGCTTTAATCTTACTGTAATCGTATCTAAGCATGTTTAAATGCTAAGTTTTGCACAAAATATAATTGTATCTTCATCGTGAATGCAACCTTTTACTACACCTAAAACCTTATGTGTGTGCATAATGTAACTGCTGCTGTTTTGTCTCCCCAGGTCCTTCTTAGAAACTACTGTAATTTCATAGAAACATAGAAACATAGAAACATAGAATTTGATGGCAGATAAGGACCGCTTGGCACACCCAGTCTGCCCATTTCCCTACCTACTGGATAAGCTGCAGATCCTAGTTAACCAGCAGCCTACTTCTTCCTACCCCCACCCCCCAGAATTGCCTTATGACTATCCCATGCATGCTTGAATTCCACCACTGATTTTGACTCCACAACCTCTTCCTGAAGGCCGTTCCATGCATCCACAACCCTCTCTGTAAAAAATACTCTTAAATTACCTCTGAGCCGCCCCCATCTTCAAATTGTGCCTCTTGTTCTTGCACACCTCTTTTTTGAAAGATGCTACCTCTTGGACTTTGTTGATTCCCTTGAGGTACTTAAAAGTTTCTATCATGTCCCCTCTCCTCCTTTCCTCGAGGCTATACATATTAAGCTCCTTAAGTCTCTCTTCATATGTCTTCCAGTGCAGACCCTGCACCATTTTAGTTGCCCTCCTCTGGACAGCTTCCATCCTGTCTATGTCTTTGCTGAGATTGGGTCTCCAGAACTGCACACAGTACTCCAGATGGGGTCTCACCAGCTGTCTGTACAGAGGGATAATAACTTCCTGTTTTCTACTGGTGATGCCTCTCCCTATGCATCCCAGTATCCCCCCAGCCCTCCTTGCCCCTCTCACATTGCTTGCCCATCTTTAGGTCATCTGATATGACTACCCCCAGGTCCCTTTCCATTTTTGTTGTTGTTAGTATCTCACCGCCCACTGTGTACTCTTCCCCTGGGTTTTTGTTTCCCAGGTGCATTACCTTGCACTTCTTAGCATTGAATCTAAGCTGCCATACATCAGATCATTCCTCTAACCTTGCCAAGTCCATTCTCATCCTTTCCACCCCACCCTGTGCATCAACTCTGTTGCAGATCTTAGTGTCATCTGCAAAGAGACATACTTTTCCTTCCAGTCCTTCTGCAATGTCGCTTATAAAGACATTGAAGAGGACCGGTCCTAATACTTGAACCCCAGTGTACCCCACTAGTAACCCTCCTTTCTTCTGCGTGACCCATTTACTATTACTCTCTGTGTCCTATTCTCCAGCCAATTCTTTACCCAGGCTGTCATCTTGGGACCCACTCCCAGGCTGGCTAACTTGTATATTAATCTTTTGTGTGGACTATGTCAAATGCCTTGCTAAAGTCTAGGTAGGCCATGTCCACAGCCCCTCCTGATCTACTACTTTGGTCACCCAGTCAAAGAAATCTATCAGATTCTGTCTGGCATGACCTTCCGGCTGAGAATCCATGCTGCCTAGGGTCCTGTGCCTCTAGCCTCAGATACTCAACAATTCTTTCCTTTAGAAGTGATTCCATCATTTTCCTATCACTGAGGTTAAACTAACAGGTCTATAGTTTCCTGCTTCTGCCTTGCTCCACTTTTGTGAAGGAATCGCATCTGCCCTCCTCCAGTCCTCGGGTACCACCCATCCCTCCCATGATTTGTTAAAAGGGTAGTCAGTGGTGTCACTAGTTCTACCCTTAGTTCTTTTAGAATTCTGGGATGAATCCCATCAGGCCCATTGCTTTGTCCACCTTCAGTTTTAAGTGAGTTCTTTCAGAACCCCTTCTTCTGTAAATGGGCCAGTATCAACTTCTGTATCCAGAGTGTTACTACTGTTTGTTTTATGTACCTCCCCTCTTCCTTTGTAAATACTGGAGCAAAATAGTTGTTTAGTATCTCTGCCTTTCACAGTCTCCTCTGCCCACCCTCCCTCCCTTTATTAAGCCTCACTATCCCTCCCTTGGTCTTCCTTTCGCTCCTGATGTACCTATAAAAGGTTTTATCCCTTCTTAACTGAGTTGGCTATCTTTTCCTCGGTTTGGGCCTTTGCTGTTCTGAGTGCCTTCCCAGCCTCCTTTGCTTTAACTGATACAGTTCTCTGTCCTGCTCCTTCTGCAGATTCCTTGTACTTCCTGAATGCTTTCTTTTCTCTTGAACCTTCACTGCCACTTCCTTTGAGAACCATAGTGGTTTCTTACATCGTCTTGTTTTATTTATTTGCTTCACACAAAGGCTCATTACCTCTGTGATGGCAGTTTTATTATTCCCATTGTTCTTCCACCCCTCCTTCCTGCCCATTTGCTACTGCATTCCTTAGGCACTCACCCATTTTGGCAAAGTCAGCCCTCCTAAAGTCCAGTACTTTTGTCTTTGTATGGCTTGACTCTATTGCTGTGTTTATTGTGAACCATACTGTTCGATGGTCACTAGTTCCCATATGGCTACCCACTTCTACATCTGTGATCCTCTCTCCATCTCCATTTGAGACTATCAAGTCTAATATTGCTCCCTCTCAAGTGGGCTCCAGTACTAGTTGTCTAAGGCATGCCCCCTGTAGGGCATCTAGAATAACTGCACTCTTCGAAGTGGCAGCTGCAACTGCACTCCAGTTAACATCTGGCATATTCAGATCACCCATCAGCAATATCTCCCCTTTTTCTGCCATTCTAAGTATACTTTCTATCATTTCCTTGTCCATTTCCTCCCCCTGAGAAGGGGGTCTGTATACAACCCCTGTGCGGATTGTGGTGCCATTGCTTGTCTCCAAATTTACCCACAGTGCTTCTTCTTCTCCCTGTTTACCCTTTTGTTCTGTTGCTTTTATTCCTTCCCTTATGTAAAGAACTACTCCTCCTCCTCTTTTACCCTCCCTGTCCCTCCTGTAGATAGTGTATCCTGGTATGTTTACGTCCCAGTCATAGTTTTGTGTGTACCATGTTTCTGTGACTGCCACGATATCCAGATGTTCCTCCTCCATCAAGGCCACTAATTCAGGAAGCTTGTTACCTAGACTATGGGCATTGGTACTCATTGCTCTCCATTTTTGATGGCTTTACCTTCTGTTGCAGCATCCCCACTGACCATTCTACCTTGGTCTTTTTCTCATTTAGTACCCTGTTTTGTAGGGAGAGGCTGGGATTTTTCTCCTGCTTGTCAGTGCCTCCCCCTTTGACTAGTTTAAAAGCTTGCCAATGAAGCATTTAAACAGATTGCTCAAAAGACTTGTTCCCTTCCTGGACAGATGCAGACCATCCTGCCAGTATAGGCTGGTGTCCCTCCAGGTGGAACCCCAGTCCCCAATGAAGCCAAACCCCTGTGCTCTGCACCATTTTTTCAACCATTCATTAAACTGCAAGGTGCCAATTACCCTCGCCTCACCCATGCCTTTGACAGGCAGCACCTCTGAGAAGGATACTGTGTGTGCTACTTGTCTTAGGCCCCTCCCCAACTCTGCAATGTCCTCCTGCACTGCTCTAACCTCATGATGAGCCAAGTCATTTGTCCCTAGGTGGACAATTACGTCCAGCTCAGAATCCCTTGCAGCTGTTGTTGTGATCCTGAGGATGCACTTCCTGTCCCTCCAAGCCATGGCACCAGGCAGGCACCTTACTTCAGTTTTCCCAGCTCCTCCCAGTTCTATCCCCCTAATAATTGAGTCCCCCACCAGGAGCTGCTTCCTTTCCTTGTGGTGTCCTCTGCCTCCTTCCTGTGGGCCTCCCTTGTGACAGCTGTCCTCAGCCTCCTTAGTCTCCTCTGTGGGTGCATCCATAGGGGAGCTATGCTCCCCCAGAATGGTGTATGGATTGTGGAGTGGAACAACTGACTGGGTGTGCCTCTGTTACACCATCCTCACCCTTCCTGAGCCCACTGTGGACCAATTGCTGTGTTTTCTTTGCAACCTCTGAGGTAGTGGTGGTGGCTGTGGTGCTCCCTGGATGGAGGAGGTTCTCTTCCTACTGTCCAGTGTGGCCTGGGGGAAGGTCCCCGTACTGCTGTCCAGTGTGGCCTGAAGACGGGCAACTTCTTCCCTCAGGGCAGAGAGTTGTCTGCAAATAGGGCAGCATCTCAGCCTCCAGAAAGACTCCCAGAAGACTTCTGCCCCACAGCCATTACATTGCACTACTCCCTACATTTTTTTTTTGTGTGTGATTGGTTTGTAATATAGAAATATATATTTATAATATACAATGTGTATGCTTATATTGTCAGTGCAGTGTGCTAGAGAGGATATGACAGTGACATGCACCTTGCACTCTTGAGGAAATGATGTCAGAACCCCAGGTATAAAGGAACTATTTCCAGAGGTGGGTGGGTGGGATGAGGGGTGGGAAGGGTTGGGCCTAAACTATACCCTTGCAAAACAATCATCTAAAAGCTCTGACCCACTGCTGCAATGAGTGCATTCCTGTCAGCAAGATGCCCTACACAACAATTTGATAGAGAAATACCCTGCTAATCAAACAGAGAAAAATCCACACATCCAAGTCAGACACAGGTAAACCTTCCCAGCCCCAAAACAGGCCTGGCAAGGCTATCCTGGAGTGTGTGAATCCCAAGTAAATAAAACATAAAAAATTGAGTAATCTAAGTGCAAAGGGTATTAGTTTGAAAGTTGTTTATTTATGTGAAAGTATTATTAACATCTGTTTGGATTCAATCCAGTTTAAATTGAAGTCATCTATTTCTCTGGTCGGTACTAGGCAAAGATATCTAGCACAAAACTAGTGGTACATGTTCAATTGTACTCTATTATGGTGCCTTAGCGTGGCACTGAGCTTAATCACTGCATTCATTTTGAATCCACATTAGCTATAGGATGCCTGGAGATATAGTAGAACTTGGCCACCTTGTTCATTTTGAATCTATGGGATGAAAAACAAACTAAATGACCCAACAATATACATTCAGCTGTAGTAAATTCAAATGTAACAATGGAGAACTCTCACCTGCACCCACATTTCTGTCTTCATAGGCAGTCTTAAATATACTTGCACCCCTCACACATACCTATTTACACACTTTGATGCCACAAGTGCACCAAAAGTTTGTTCTTAGGGCTACAGTGGGCATAGCCCTGCAGACCTCTTTCTACTGAAAAAGCAGACAGTGCATTCCTTGTGTCCAAACAACATACTGGAGTTGCCACACAGTCACCTCCTAGACCATGAAGCACTCCACTCACTGTTTCTATTGGCAGTTGCATTGTTTTATGTTTTGCTCTGTCCGCTGTCAAGGCAGAACACATCACACTCTGCCGTGTCCAAGATGGCCACCAGACTGTATTGTGCATGTGCAACCACTAGCGCATGAGCAGTACAGTCTGGCAGCCATGTTGGTCACAGCGAAGTGTGCCATGTTCCACCATGACTGCCAATTTCTTTTTCTTTTAAATTATACATATCCCGCCACCTGACACTAACTCTCAGCACCCCCAAAACATAATATTGACACTGGGGGTGCCCAATCCACCAGTGTCCCGCTCACAAATCCAGTGGCACTGAGGCATGCCCAACCCCCTCCCCACCCATGCAGGGATCCTCATTTGTTTTCTACAAATTTTCCTCCTTCCCACCTGACACTCCATCTCAGCATCCACCACCCCACTCCCCCCTCCCAGAAATGTAACAGTGGCACAGGGGTGCCCAATCCCCTGTGCAGGAATCTTTGTTTTGTTTTTGTTTTAACCTGTACAAAAAAGTCTGTCAATGTCTTTTGCACCATTACTCTCCCCCCACACAACCATCCCACTCAGCAGCCATCACCCCGCTGCCCTCCCAAGCTCTTACTTTATCCATCAGGGGTCCAAAGTCATAATCCTCTCTAAACCAGAGAACTGAAGAAACAGGTATGTGGTTCAATATATTTCAATGGTGTTTTGAACTTAGCTGCATAACTTGGGCATTTTTTCATATTTTTGGCCCAAATTTTCAACATGCTTTTTTGGGACCCAGCCTCATGAACAATGGCACTGTCATTAGGCAACTCTATCCCAAAAGGTGATTTTTCAGTCCCTGTGTGAAATCACCTTTCAGGCAGGAAAGGAAACTTTTCTCTGCCCTTGTTTATAAGGTTGGATCATAAGAAGGCTATGTTGAAAATTTGGTGTAAAAATACTAAAAATCAACATTTATGAGCCTACATTGAATTTTGTGAAGGCAGGCTCTTAACTTTGGAAATTTTAGATATTTTTACCCCTAATTTACAACATAGCCATATCTTTATAGCAACTCATGAATGTGACAGCTGTCATTTTTCAAATCCTGGCCAAAGTGTTTTTTTCACATCTGAAATCACCTTTCGGGCAGGAGTTGAACATTTTCTCTGCCCTTGTTCATGAAGGGGGCTTATAAGAAGGCTATGTTGAACATTTGGTGTAAAAATATTAGAAAAACAATACAATTATGAGCCTACCTTGAATTTTGCAAATGAAGGCTCATAGCTTTTGTAATTTTCAATATTTTTACCCCAAATTTACAACACAGTAATTTCTTTACAGCACCTCATGAATGTGACAGCTGTCATTTTTTCAACTCCTGCCCAAAATGTGTTTTTGTGCCCTGAATGTTGATTTTGCAGTTCCTGCACAAAATCACCTTTAGGCCAGGAGTTGAACATTTTTTCTGCCATTTTTCATGATACAGGATCTTAACAAGGCTATGTTGAACATTTATTTATTTTATTTTTATTGAGTTTTGTTGACCTGGTAAGCCCACTGGGCCTAGAAGTCCCATTTTAAGGGGCGACCGGGGGGAAGGGGGGATACAGATGGTAAGCAATTGAAATTGAACCAGATTAAGCTGTTGGTGGTATTTTTAGTGAATAGGGGGAAATTTGGCCAGGACACTGGGGAAATTCCCCTACTCTGTCAGTAGGGGGGAGTTGCTGTCCTAGTGAGGGTGGCCACTTTGTCCCAGATGTCGACAGGAGAGGATGCAAGTGTGGTAGGGGAGCGGGTCTCCTCCCCATCCTCGATTACTTTAGAGACCCAAGCTGAATTATTGACCTGTTCTCCGATTATGTCTGGACTTGAAAGCTCAGCCTGTATTTTGCCTGAATCTGACATTCTGGTTGGTTTGAATATGCTCCAAGAAGCTCCTTGTGATTGAGTTAATGAGGAGGTTGTATCGCTTGGTCCAGATTCAGAATTTGTGGAAATCCAGAATGAGGAGGTACCGCTCATTGCACCAGTACTGCTTATTACTGGAGTTGGCTCCAGAGAGATCACTGATGTCCGAATACCTGGATGCTTGCCTACTGATGCGGCTGAAGCATTGATGAATTTACCTAAGTGTGCAGACACAAACTCAGGACTTACGGAACTCTTACCTTAACCCCAGAGATGGCAGATGGGCAGAACATTGGGGATAGCTAGACAATCCTGTGCAAGACCTGAATCAGTACTGGACTTAAAGCAGCAATACCGGCTACCGGAGGCCACTCTACAGGCCACAGGCTGGGTGCACATGCAGAATGGTTGGTGGCTAGATCCTACCGACACGAAGGTCAATGAGTATAACGTAATGACTATTACAGAGACAGGGGAGGTGATACAGAATGAATTTGCCCATGCATCTGGTACTTGTGATGCAGATATTGTAGTGGCTCCTGTGGGGGTGCAGAGCTCTGCTACATGACTGCCTATGGGTGAAGGGGTGTTGGATACTGCTTGGGAGAAGCTCTCGTTCCTGGCCCTAGTCAACAGCACCAAGTAGCTGCAGAAGACACTGGTGGGACTTCGGTGCCTAACATGCCTGCACGGCAGGCCAATACTGCACCATTATTTGTAGTTCTGGGGAAAGATGTTTTACAGGATCCTAACAAACAGAAACTGCTTAAGCCCCTGCTATGCATGGCAGATCTATTTAAGTCCTCTACTAAGGAACCTGCACCAAGACGTAACACCATTAGATTGCTGTGCAAAGGGGGTTTGGAGGATCCCCCGGACATAGTGTACATTGGCAGATGGTTACTTAAAGATTCCCTGAAATTTTACGCTGCTGAGGTTTTTGCCCTGATACATACTGATGACTTTAACTACTATATCAGCTTCAAAACTGTACAAGCTTTTGACAGATTTTGGACTAAATATAATGCTCTGAAAGATTTTACATTGTGAGCCCCTTTTTTAGCCATCCCCATTACTAAGCCAGCTGTATGAGTAATCACTGTATTGTTCAGAAATGAAGGGGTGGACATTGCTGATATCCTATACTGGCTTAAACAGTGTTGTGAAGTGCTTGAACGTCCAACACCCGTTATTGACTCCGAACAGTTTTGGACTATTGGTTGGAAGATCAGATGTAAGCTGTTCACCACTAATAGTAGGATTGCACATTTACCTGGTTGTTTTTTCCTGGGGAAAGACAGGGGCTCCTTGTTTTATTCTGGGCAACCTAAGTCTTGCCATAAATGTGGCTCCCGCCTACATCTTAGTAATGTTTTTGATACCCCCAAGTTGACTCACTGTTTAGAGACTGGCCATTTTTCTGCTAATTGCAAAAATCTCTTTTGCTGCAACCTTTGTGAGGAAAGAGGTCACTCTTATATTAAGTGCCATTGGGCCTCTCAAAACTCCGGTGATGGCCCTCCCAGGAATCCTTAATTACCCAGGCCCAGAAGAAAAGCTGTGCTCAGGCCTCAGCTAAATGGATAGAAGTAATCTTAAAACAGAATGAGACAGTTATCGGAGAAAATGACATACACCCAGATTTGAACCCACAAGAGGACATTCCGGAGGTGGGAGTAGGCCAGTCACTTCCTAGTAATACAACGGCTAAAGTCCATCCACAATGTAATGCCCCCCCTCCTCTATTGGAAGTGGTACAGGATATGAAAAGAGTCCAGCCGGTCCAGGAACAGGGCGTTCCTTGCAATACTGTGCATCCTGCATCCCAGGACCATGAGGAAATGTCTCAAGATGTGGCTTACAACTTTACTGAAAGTCCACCTGTGGTGGGCCAGCCATCCATGCCTCCCCCACCCCCACCTGTATTACACTCTGAAACACCTTTCACAACCGTTGTTTACAAAAAAAGGACAAGAGAGAACGTTGGAGTCCCTCCAGAACCTAAGGGGAAAGAAAGAAAGAAAGAAAGAAAGAAAGAAAGAAAGAAAGAAAGAAAGAAAGAAAGAAAGAAAGAAAGAAAATATCAAAAAAATCGATGCAATTCAGATCTAATAAATATGCCCCTCTACCTATAGATAAACCACCAGATGTGTCAGAGGACAGGGATTCTGGGTCTGATACTTCCTTGGTGGCTTCTTCCAAAGGAACATCTTCGGAACTGGATGAAGGTTGCTCCAGAAGGAAAAGATGGATTACCAGATCTCAGTGTTAACAGACTGCTGTTGCTCCTTTAATACTCATGAGTAACTTCCGCATTCTAACCCTCAATGTCAACAGCATAAAGAATTGTATACAGAGGGATGTAGTTTTTCAGGAATTGCTGAACTTACACTCTGACATCATTTTTTTCTGGGCTACCAGAATCAAATCTTTCAAAGAAATTGCTCAGTGTTCTGCTAAATGGCATAAGGGGGTCACATTCTGGTCACAGGATCAAGATCGCTGTGATGGGTTGGGGATTTTAGTTTCCAGTTCTGAATTGAAGGTTTCCAGATTGGTAGACCTGGAGCTGGGTGGGGCACTGATTCTTAAGGTATCCTACCAGAGTCTGAGGTTTAGACTGATTAATGTGTATGCCCACCAGGGGAAGGCATCGAGAGTAGATCTCTTTAAAAGAGCACAATCTTTTTTGTGTACAGCTAGACAGGTAATGGGGGGGGCGATTATAATTGTAGTATCCACCGGGAGGATAGAGGTTTACTTACCAATAAACTGTTTTGTGATTCCAATGTTCTCTTGGATATTACTGCTACTGCTAAATTGAAAGATGCGTATTGCTCTTTGCATTGTTCTGGGGGATTCAAGTTTTAGAAGGGCTTCCGAAAAACAAGAATCAACTATTGTGGGGTTTCTCAATCTGTTGAGGTCATGAAATCTCCGGTTGCAGACTTGGCCTTCTCGGATCATTCAGCAGTGTATATTGATTGTCACTGGAATACAGAACTTTTTCCTGGGAAACCTCAATGGAAATTGAATGTTTCTTTATTGCAACAGGGAAAAGTGGTTACTGAGTTTCAGACTTTATGGGAAGCACGGCTCTCTGTGCAATGTCTGTATGATGATCTGCAGACCTGGTGGTTGGATACTAAAAAAGAGGTGAAATCCCCTTTTTAGAAAGTTGCAGGGAGACCCAATTGGAATAAATATTTTCTTTATTTACAATATAGAAAACAACTGCATAGATTGCTTTCTTTGGCTGATACGACAGGGCAGGATTTTAGCTTGCAAATAAGAAGGTTAAAAGGATATGTATCAGTTTCAATAGGATAGGGCCAAAACTTTAAAACAAGAATTTCTGTTTGGCACTGTTGTCAAGAAGCAGACTTTTGAACCATTTAAGGATAGTCTCCATCTTATGGGGAAAAAAATTGATTGATGGGTTGGTAGATAGGAATGGTGTGTTGCATAAAGATAAACTTTGCATACTACATGTTGTAAATGATTATGTAGCAGATAATTTTGGTACTGAGCCTGAGGTTAAGGATATGGCTTAATTCATACAAGGTTTGAAGAAAAAGCAACTCTCCAAAGCTCAGGAGTCGCAGATGGTTGATTTGATAACAGTGGAGGAGGTTAGGGCTGTTATCACTGCAGCTAAGAATAATTCTACTCCTGGTCCGGATGGTATTCCAGCTGACTTTTATAAATTCTTTTGTGACTCTTTATGTACAGAGTTGGTGAAACTGTTTAATGAATTGTTGCGCTCTCCCTCTATTTCTGGTTCTCTGGTAGAGGCTGAGTTAATACTTATTTTTAAAAAAGGGGATAGGTCACAGTTACATAATTGGAGACCTATTTGTTTGATGAATTTGGATCTGAAAATTTTCAGTAAGATCTTGTCAAATCGTCTAGCCAGATGTGTAGATTGTTTAATTAGCAAAGAACAAGGATGTGTTATACCTCAGAGAGGAATTCAGAGTAATTTGATCTGTTTAAGGGAATTGTTTTGTAGATATCCCAGAGGGGGAGACATTAGTTTGGTTTTGAGTCTTAATCAATGAAAAGCTTTTGATTCCCTCTCTCAGGAATATTTATTTTTGGTTTTACAACAGTATGGAATTCTACAACTTTATATTTCTTGGATTAGGAAGTTATATAAAGAGGCTTCCGTGATTCTTAGAGTTAATGGGTGGCAGGGTGCAAGAGTGTCTGTTTGTAGAGGAGTTAGGCAGGGATGACCCATGAGTCCTTTACTCTATGTGTTTGGCATAGATCCTTTGTTGCAAACCATACTGTCAGATTCTGAGATATGAGGGGTGCATCTGTCAGACTCCTTCCCTCCATGGAAAGTGTTGGCCTATGCAGATGATGTGGTTTTACTAGTAAATAAATCCACTGATGACAGATTGGTATAGTCTTGGCTTCAGGCTTTTTTGGGGGCCTTTGGCTCTTGTATTAATCCTAACAAGAGTGTGGGTTACCAGTTGGGTGCGGATCATTTGATTGTTTCACAATATGCGGGTATTTCCCTGTCCTGTGAACCCATCACCATTTTAGGGATTCAATTTGGGACTGGGAATGTACCCTTGAGGAATTGGGAAGTTGAATTACAGAAGGCAGAAGGTTCTTTAGTTCGATGGGCTCATGGATTTCTTTCTAAACAAAAGAGTATCCTTTTGATTAAATCTTTACTTATCCCAATTTTTTATATGTCAGTTATATCTATCCCCCCAAGCTACTTTACACCAGGTTGTTTAGTTTGTTTTTTGGAGCATTGTGGGGGGCAGCAGACTGAACCCGATTAAGTGGCATGTGACATACCGTGGTATACGGGAGGGAGGTATATGTATGATTCATCCTGTTGCCTTCTATTACAGTATCTTCTTCTATTATAATGTTATTGAGCCTAGGTTGAAGCTGATTAGGGACTGGTATACATTATTGTTGGATTGGATTGGGCCTTGTTTGACTGCTTGGGAACAAAAGAGAGGCAGACTGCTGAGCAAACTTCAAGTAGTTTCTAAGGAAGTGAAGGAACTGTTTCCGCTGGTGATAAACTGGGAAGTTGAATATGCAGCAGAGAGGATGATCAACAGAACTGATATCTGTGATATACTGGTAACCCCACAATGTTTGGAAGCCATTGTTGCATCTTATTGTACCAATCAGAATAGCCTAGGGATGTTTCAACAGTTATTGAATGAGAGGATGCCAGTGTTTGTTTGGGATGGCTTATGGTTAACCACGCATGGCAAATTGAATGTAAAGAGCAATAACAAACACAAAGCAATACAGGAGAGATATTGCTTGAGACATAGTTGTAATAAAATTTTAGAAATGCAGGAACATCTTTTTCTAGACTGTGAATATGCTACTCAATTTTGGGACTATGTTGCAACCAGTTGGGGGCTCCAGCAGTTTGGATCTCTTCCTTATCTAGAATTAGTTTATGTTATTTGGCCTCCTGTCTGGCAGTCATTTTCTAGAAATACTTTACAGATCTTGCTTGCTATTTTAAAGTACTATTTATGGCAGGCCAGATGTAAGTGGGTCCTACAGCAACATTTTGTTCCACACGATGTTTTGTTGAAATCTGTGAAGGAAGAAATTAGGAAACTTTATGAAAAAGACTTGAGACACTGTTCTAGGACTCATATGCATCAGTTATGGAAAGGATCTGGACATCTGTTATTGCCTGTGTAATCTTGGCAGCAGATTACTTCTGTCTGTCCTTACAAGGAAGAGAACTTAGTGTAACGCTATTTCTGTCCTTGGATTGATTTTCTGTATGTTTCAGTTTGTTTTTTTGGGATTTGGGAAGTGTCGGTATGTATGCACTGTACAGTTTTGCTATGATTATGGATTCTTTCTCCCTTTCCCCCACAAAATTCCCCTACTCTTTTCCGATAAGTGCCATGGGAACATTTGGTGTAAAAATATTTAAAAAAATTTTTCAATATTTATACCCCAAATTCCTTGGCTGCAGCCCTGTCAGCTCTGGTCAGAGTTTGTTTTATGCAAGTTTTAACTTGAAAGGCTGAGTGATTTGAGGACAGCTCATTTCTAGATGCTTCCTGTGGGAGAGGTACAAGGGAGAAATAGCAGTACAGATAATTCCGAAAAGTGCAATACCATCATGTCTGCAATACAGTCAATGCACACAGTGTGTTGGAATTTTATTTACACTCACATTACTGCCCTTCATCCACACCCACTGGCCTCCTTCTATCTGCAGCTAAACTCCTACACCTCACCCACAACTATGCATACAATCCTGAAGTACCCCTCATTTGCAGCCAAACATACTCTTACCAGTCATGCATGCAGGTGCACACATTCCTACTTATCCCTTGCACACACGTGCGCGCACGCACATGCACAAACACACACACACACACACATATACTAACACACACACACACTGGGCATCAAGTACAAATAAGAGTAAATACTGCACACCATTTGATTTTGTTTTAATCAGCTGTATTCTTTATTATAAATTACTCTTGTTTCCCCTTATGATTTTTGAAGCAAAATGGCATCAGTTCATTTTCATAGCAAGTGTTCAGTAAAAAATGTATCACAGAGACTGAACTGAACAAATTACAGCCATCGTTACCTATATTTTAGTATGAGATGATAAAGCCCTAACACAACTGTTTAATCTCTTTTCATTTGCATGCCAAGCTGTCAGGCAGACTAATGACTTTCATTCTACCCCATAGAGGACCAGACAATAAGGTTCCCATTATCCTGTGCTAGTGAGATCACAGAAATGGCATCCATAGAAACATAAAATTTGTTGGTAAATAAGGATCACTTGGACCACCAAGTCTGCCTAGTTTGTTTCTGCCCATGCAGTCACCACAGACCCTATTTGATCTCTGGCTACCCCCACCCTTTCGCTTTCCTACATAGATGCTGTTGTGCCTATCCTATGCATGATTGAAGCCCTCCACTATTTTTCTCTCACTGCTTCTGATGGAAGACTGTTCCAGGCATCCAACACTCTTTCATTGAAGAAGTACTTCCTCACATCCCCCTTAATCCCCCCCTTCCAGCTTCATTGCATGCCCTTTTGTCCTGGTGCACCTTCTCCTCTGAAAAATACTCCCCTCCTGTATCTTGTTCATTCCTGTGAGGTACTTATATTGAAGGTCTCAATCATGTCTCCCCTCTCCCTCCTCTTTTCCAAAATGTACATCTTGAGATCTCTCAGTCATTCCTCATAGTTCTTATGCTGTCACCCCAGCACCATTTTAGTTGCTGTCCTCTGGACAGTCTGTCTCCTGTTTTTGTCCTTCCTGAGATAAGGGGCTCAATTTTCAAAAGTGTTAGAATGCTTCAAGCCCTGGGTGAGCCGAATGCACGGTGCATTAGGCTTGCAGCATTCCCTGGCTGGCAATCAGGATTCTCGATCCCATGCATCACATGCCACGAGTTAGACCAGCTTTTGCTGGTCTAACTTTTTGGACTTTTTTACGGTGTTTGCAACAAATATTTGGTGCAAGATGCAGTAAAGGGGGTTAAGGCTTACAAATCTGCATGACCTTTGTGAATCTGGTGTAAGGTGTGGCAATGTGTTCGGCACAGGTTTGACACAGCTCTTGTGCAAAGTCTGCTTCAGCCTTTGAGAATTTAGCCTGTGGTCCCCAGAAGTGGACACAGTACTCCACGTTGGGTGTCACCAATGATCAATACAGTGATAACACCACCTTTCTCCTGCTGGTAAGTCTCCTGTTTATGCACCCCAGCATCCTGCTGACCCTGCCTACTGCCTTGTCATACTGTCCAACCCTCTTGAGGTAATCAGATATGATAACCCCAGGGTACAGTACTAGTCACATTAAACTGTTTCACCAATGCATTGGTTTAGCATTGTTTTTCACAGTTGGCAATGCATTGGCAACTTGTATTGCATTGTTTTTCAGTGTTAAGCAGCTCAAGAGCAATTTTTTGTAAAATGTTTTTGCAACTCAATTGGAATGCATCAGCAGTCCAGTGACAATGCAATGCAAAACTGAGTTTTAAATCTAAAGAAGCAGTTTGTGAAGGACTTTGTGCTAAAACCAGCAACACTTATGCACCTCAGTTGGAAATGCTAAACTAACTCATTGGAGAAACAGTTTAATGTGACTTGTAATGTATATTTCCTGCTTTGTGACTGTCAAAACCTCTCCCCTCATTTTGTACACTGCCCCTGGATTTCTTTACCCTAAGTGCATGATTTTGTACTTTTTTACACTGAAACTGTATAATAAGACTAAGAAACACTGTAGTTGCAAGTCCATTGTTGCCCCCATATTACCAATGCATAATTCTTTTCACCCTCTGTCTTTTGTAAATGATGATGGACTAAATAGCCCTGAAATCTTGAATGGGTGTCCTACTACATCGGGAACTAGTACGGTAGTTACAACAAACACTAATTCCCTCCTTCCCTTAATATTTCCAAAAACTGATGATCAGCCAATGTTGCATAATACTCCTTTTATTTCAAACAAATCACAAGAGAAATATTTCCCCCCTGAACCAAAAGACATACAAGTTTTTGTCTTGGGTGACTCCATTATTAAATTTACCAATAGAGCCATTTGTAACCCAGATAAAATCAATAGAACTTGTTCTAGTTACAGGGGGGCTAAAGTGTCTGACATAACACCTATGGTAAAATCCATTTTGTCCCAAGCAGGAAAAAATCCTCTAGTAGTTATCCATCTTGGACTAATGACATCAATAAAACACCAATTGAACAATTGAAACAAGACTATGTTACTCTCCACAATATTCTTGAAGAAAGAGGGTATAGTATATGTTTTTCTGAGATTTTATCAGTTCCCAGAGCAACCCCATGTACTTTAAGTAAAATCAAAATTATCAATGAATGGTTACGTAAATGGTGTTTTAGGTAGGATCTTCCTTGCCTAACCCATTGGGGAAGAATTTAATGGCTACCCATCCCTCTTTTGCTGAGATGGATTGCGTCTCAGCAGAAGAGGGAGTACATTGTTGGGATGTAAGATCAGCACGTTTATTCAAAACCATTTAAACTAACATCAGTGGGGGAGACTGGTTTTAAACCTAAATCTCTTAATACCTCTAGTCCTGTTCATGAGAAACAACAACTTAATAATCTGTCCTTTAATGCTCGTTCTCTGAGTACTCTTAAATTGGCTGAATTAGAAGTTAAAATTCAACTCCACAATCTCAGTTTAATATCTGTAACTGAGACATGGGGTAACTCAGATAAATTACGGTCAGTAGAGATACCAGGATTTAAACTTTATACTAAAAATAGATTAGGAAACAGGAAGGGTGGTGGGGTATGTCTCTATATAAAGAATGATATTCCATCATTTGAGATTACTTCTAATGTACAAAATGAAAGTATATGGGTCACCCTTCAACTATATGGTCAACCAAAGATGGTAGTAGGTACTTGTTATAGACCGCCATCATCTGATATGGATTATACTTTATCCTTAACAAAAGAAATATCTTCACTGGCTACAAATGGTACAGTCCTCATTTTAGGAGATGTTAACCTACCATCTGTTGATTGGGAGACTTTAACCAGCAGTTCTCAACATGACAAACTTTTTTTAGTGACAATTATAGATTTGGGTCTTGTTCAATTAGTTAGGGAACCAACCCGAGGGAATAATATCTTAGACCTACTCATCACTAATGATGAAAATAAAATAACTAATCTCAACATTATAGACCCTCTGGGCAGCAGCGACCATATGGCTGTTCAGTTTTCCATGTCTTAAGATTCATATACTCAAAGCAATAAACTTATGATCAAACAATATGAAAAGGCAAATTTTTCCAAGATTAACAAAATTTTAAATAACATCGATTGGGCAAATAGGCTTTCATCTCTAAATACTGAAGAAGCTTGGGCATACTTTAAAATGAAAATTTATGAACTTGAACATCAGTATGTTCCAATAAAAAATAAATATAACAAAAAAGGAAAGATACCCTTGTGGTTTAACAACACCATTACAAAACAAATTAAACTTAAACAGTCATCTTTTAAAATCCTAAAAAAAACTGTGCTAACAATGTTAGAGAGGAAGCATTACATAAATATAAAAAATCAGTTAAGGATTTAAAAAATTCTATAACTACAGCAAAACGTAATCTTGAATTTAGAATAGTTCATACAAAGGATTCCCATAAATCATTGTATTCCTATCTTAATAAAAACAAAGGGAAGAATAGATTGGTAGGCCCAATAGTCATCAATGGCTCAACAACTGTTTCTGATACAGAAACAGTAACAGTACTTAATGATTACTTTTGCTCCATTTTCTCCCAACCTGATAATTGCAATCAATTTTCCAATTTCATTACTTGCCCTAATGACTATAAAATGTCCTCACCACAACATAATGACTGTACTTAAAACTATAAATAAAACTACTAGTCCTGGTCCTGACAATATTAACGCTAAAGTTTTGTTAGGTACATTGGACACCATTATTCTACCACTCACTATAATATTTAATAAATCCTTATAAGAAATTAAAATTCCAACAGATTGGCTTTCAGCTATTGTCACTCCTATTTTTAAACAAGGGACGAGTTCCAAAATTGAAAATTATAGACCTATGAGTCTCACCTCAATTCCTTGCAAGGTGATGGAGAAAATTATCAAAACCATCATTGAACTTGAAATGGCCTCCTTAAATATTATAGATCCAACTCAACATGGATTTAAACGGTTACTCTTGTACTACCAATGTACTCACTTTTTATGAATATGTAAGTAAACACATGAATAATAATATTCCTATTGATGTTATTTTATTAGACTTCAGTAAGGCATTTGATAGGGTATCCCACGCAATTCTGGTGGACAAACTCACTTTTTTGGGTTTCTCTCCAGTAATTGTCAGATGGGTGCATTGCTGGCTGACTGGCAGAACACAGAGAGTCAGGATAAATGGAGTGTTGTCTGAGAGTGGAGGAGTGACTAGTGGTGTACCCCAGGGCTCAGTCCTAGGACCCACCTTGTTTAATTTATTTATCAGCAATATGACTATAAAATCAACAAAAATTGTTGTCAAATTTGCTGATGACAGAAAACTAGGAGGAAGGGTGGATAACCCGATAAATCAAAAAATACTTAAGCAAGACTTAACCACCATTGAGCAGTGGGCAATAAGAAATAAAATGTGCTTTAATGAAAACAAATGCTCGGTATTACACATGGGCAAAAATAATCCCAGACAAACTTATATACTTAACAATATAAATATCAAATCAGCCATCAGTGAAAAAGATTTGGGAATTTTGGTAAATTGCAAAGTGTCATCAATAGATCAGTGTAATAAAGTAGCCAAAATTGCTAATTCTTTACTTAGACGAATAAATTACATTTTTATTTCTAAAACTGAGCAATGTATAATCACTTTTTATAGATCCCATATTCGGCCCTATATGGACTTTGGGTCTCCTTTTTGGAGCCCTTATTTATCTGCTGACATAAAAAGGATTGATAAAATACAACACAGGGCAACAAAAATTATTCCTTATCTATCTCATTTAAACTGTGAAATAAGATTAGAAAAAATGGGCCTCTATTCACTTGAACAAAGAAGGGAAAGAGGTGATCTTCTTCAGTTTAAGATTATTCAGTCCCCAGTCTTAATGGACTCATGTAGCATTTCTTATGCAACAAGGAAGATAGTATCAAGACTACACAATAAACAGTTAAATATCAGAAGGGCAAGAACAAATAAAAGACAAAACTTTTTTTCTATTAGGGCATCTAAATTGTGGAATAAACTACCACAACATTTAGTGGGCTGTTCGAATATATCTACAGTGGCGTGAAAAAGTATTTGCCCCCTTCCTGATTTTCTCTATTATTGCATATTTGTCACACTGGATGTTTTCAGGTCTTTAGAGAAAATGTAATATTAGATTAAGGGAACCTGAGTGAACAAATAACACTTGTTTTTGTTTTTTTATTTCACCTATTTAATGAAAAAAGTTAACCAACAACAACTGGCACTGTGTGAAAAGGTAATTGCCTTACACTTAATAACTGGTTACGCCACATTTAGCTGCAATGACTGCAACCAAACACTTCCTATAATTCAATATCAGTCTTTCACATCGCTGTGGAGGAATTTTAACTCACTCTTCCTTGCAGAACTGCTTTAATTCAGTAACATTTGTAGGTTTTTGAGCATGAACTGCTCGTTTCAGGTTCTGCCACAGCATCTCTATTGGGTTTAAGTCTGGACTTTGACTAGGCCACTCCAAAACTTTAATTTTACTTCTTTTTAGCCATTCTGATGTGGACTTGCTTTTGTGTTTTGGATCATTGTCTTGCTGCATGACCCAACTACGCTTCAGCTTCAGCTGACGGAAGGATGACCGGACATTCTCCTTAAGAATTTTCTGGTACAGAGCAGAATTCATGGTTCCTTTAATTTTGGCAAGTCATCAGGTCCTTAGGCAGCAAAGCATCCCACTCCATCACACTACCACCACCATGTTTGACTGTTGCTATGGTGTTCTTACTGTGGAATGCTGTGTTTGCTTTACGCGACATTATGGGATCCATGTCATCCAAAAGTTCCACTTTGACTCATCTGTCCATAGAACATTTTCCCAAAAGGATTGTGGATCATCCAGGTGCTTTTTGGCAAATGTGAGACAAGCATTTATGTTCTTCTTGGTTAGCAGTGGTTTCGCTTGCTACTCTCACATGAAGCCATTTTGCCCAGTCTCTTTCTGCTTGTGGAGTCATGAACACTGACCTTAGCTGAGGCAAGAGAAGCCTGCAGTTCTTTGGATGTTGTTTTAGGATCCTTTGAGACTTCCTGGATGATTTTACGCTGCCTTGAGTAATTTTGACAGGCCGCCCTCCTGGGAAGATTCACTACTGTTCCAAGTGTTCTCCATTTGGAGATTATGGCTCTCACTGTGGTTCGATGGAGTCCCAGAGCCTTAGAAATAGCTTTGTAACCCTTTCCAGACTGATAGAGGGCAACACATTTTTTTCTGATCTTTTCAGGAACTTCCTTTGATCATGGCATAATGTGCTGGTTGAATCTTTGTGCTGGCAATGTGACTCTGATGGTAAGAGTCAAAATAAGTGAGGTTTATATTGAGCAGGGCTGGCTGTAATCAAGCCTGGCTGTGTTCAATCAGCTGACTCTAATTATCCTTTTAATTGGGTTGATTTAACTAGGGGACAATTACTTTTTCACACAGTGCCAGTTGGTGTTGGTTAACTTTTTTCATTAAATAAATGAAATAAGTAAAAAAAAAAAGTGTTATTTGTTCACTCAGGTTCCCTTTATCTATTATTATATTTTGTCTAAAGACCTGAAAACATCCAGTGTGACAAATATGCAATAATAGAGAAAATCAGGAAGGGGGCAAATACTTTTTCACGCCACTGTATCTTTAAAAATCAATTGGACAACTGGTTCTTTGATTAAATTATCTTGGGAAACAATATCCCACTATGTGGGGGACAATCTCAATGAGCCTTGGCCTTCTTTTGTCTCTAATACCAAGTAACCAAGTAACCAAGTAAACTCAGCGGCCATACCCACAACCACTCCTCAAGTTTCCTCTAGTCTCTACTCATTTTCTCATCCCCCTCCAGAGTTCCTAACCTGCCCTATTGCAGATTTTGGTGTCATTTGCAAAGAGGCATACCTTCCCTTTCAGATCTTTTGTAATGTCAATTATAAAGACATTAAAGAGTACTGGTCCCAGTTTTGAGCACCGAGTTAACCAACTGGTCACCTTCCCTTCATTAGAATGAGTGCCATTTACCACCAACCTCTGTTACCTCTCCATCAACCAGTTCTGTACCCAGTTTACCACCTTTGGTCCCACACTCCAAACTACTCTAGGAATTCTTTCTCTTTCCTGACCAAGTTCTTTACCCATACCAAGTTTCAACATTTGATTCTACAGTTTTTTTTTCTCCAAATGAGAGCAAAAATAAATGCCAATCTAACCTCACAGTTTACTTGATCAGCTTCTGCTTATGTTTGACAATATCTCAAAACCCAGTTTTAAAATTAAATTGCTAAAAAATAAACAAGACCCCTAGTTTCACAATGTAATGTTCTATTGTTTTTTTTTCTCTAGAAAAGGGCAAAAAACATTAAAAATTACTGACACAAATAAGAATCTATATTCAACAGCAATGAAACTTTTCTGCACACATGGTATGTTAATATTGAGTCCCAAAAACATGATTTTTCAAACTTAAATTTCTTAAAACATGCACAGCTCTTTAACATTAACCCACCCCCCGGAGATTGTTCCCCAACAACCTACACAACCACATACACTATCACCATTCAAAGATTTACAAATTTTTCTGCAGACAAGAGCAACAATTCAGGCAAAAACACCATTCAAAATCAGAAAAAAATGTTTTCCTATTTTAATGACATTAAAATTACTGAGCCAATTTATATCAAACTTTCATGGATTGTAGATGCTGCCACTGCCAACAAATCCTGAAAGTTTCACACATATCTCTGAAATCATCTTTCCAGACTCAAAAAACAAAGAAACGGTTTAATGTAGAACTCACCAGTGACCACAACTATGGGGTACTACTGTGCTACTTTGATTTAAACCACTGAATCAACAATTACCCAATTTACAGGATCCAGAGATCCTAGCACCAACTGTGCATTTGCCAAATTTTAGGCTGTTCCATCCTTGGAGGGCCACATTATTAAGTTGCAAAAATCAGGGTTTAATGTTAAACTACATACTCAACCCTACTATAAGAGCATCCCAGTAACCCTTTAATATGTACAAAAATATCTGTGCAAAAACTCCTACTATCCTGCAGACCAAGCTCATGGTCCCTGAGACACTGCCCTGGCCTTCTAGAAAGATAATGTAGTTAGTCCACAAAGGATTGGGTCGCCTGGACTTTTAGCTTGGACTTGTTCTTATTTGGATTAGAGTGCAATTTTTTTTAAAACTGTCAGGAAAAATCTGTTTGGACAGGGGCTTGATTTTTATATATGCAAGGATATGTAAAAATGGAGAATTGTGTGCTCTTCTTATCTAAACAGGGCAGTTTTTCAATGCTGATAAGCCTTTGGGATTCTCAAAAAACAACAGGAAGGTCCAGGAGTGTGGGACAATAATGGGAAGAAACTGTGGGAAGGTCAGGAGGCATATTCCCAAGAAAATGGTAAAAGGTAGGACATTCTTGTAGGGCCTACTGTGGTGCCCAGTATCAGGTTCCCAAATGTTGTGAGATCTTATGACACTACCTTCATAATGTCTTAAGTGAGGAATAGTCATCATGTTTGGATACATTAGGATTCCTACAATTGAAGAAAATTAAGCAGTTAGCAAGTGGTTACTCTGTCTATTCTTTTCAATTCTTCACTGAAGATACTGATTGACATGACTAGAAAAGAAGAAGCCTGACACTGAGCATTACTGTAGTCATGAGTGGAGACTGCTCTTGTCAGGGTATTTCATTATCTCATCACTGCGTGAGATTGAGGGATTTGTTCCATCTTGGTTGTCTTGGATCTCCCATCAGCATTTGAAATGGTGGACCCCGGTGTGCTGGTGGATCACCTGATGAATTATTTGGAACTCACTGGCACTGTTTTGAGCTGGTTTGAGTCCTACCTTACTGAAAGGACATAGCAGGTTGCTCTAGGCAACTTAATCTCTTGAGTGACTGTGCTCACTTGCGGAGTTCCTCAAGGCTTAATCATTGTGCCTGTGTTGTTCTCTATGTACATGTTGCCATTGGCTGAGATCATTAGGTGGCATTGGGTTGAGTTTCACTGCTATGTGTATGATACTCAACTCTATCTTGCACACCTGATGGGAAGGATGCAGCTTTGGGGTTAGGGCAGAGTCTTTGGTAGATCAGCTAGGTAGCCTCTAACTGGTTGTGCCTCAATCCAGAAAACATAGAGGTATCAATTGCTGAACCAACTCTTCATGGGTCAGTTATGACAAGTGCTGATGCCATGCTGCCATCTTCAAATGGCCCAACACTCTGAGTTGTGGATGTGGTAAAGGATCTGGGGGCCATAGTGGACTGCAAGCTGACAGTAGAACAACAGGTGTTGGTGGTGGTACAAAATAGTTTTTACCATCTTTGTAACATAACCCAGATCAAGCCACATCGGGCACCTGATGATTTGGCAATGACAATCTGTGCCTTTGTCACCTCCAGGCTGGACTATTGTGACTTTCTATACTTAGGGTTATCTAGTTGATGTGATACCTGCAGTTGGTCCAAAATTAGGCAGCCCAGCTATTGATAAAAACATCTTGGAGTGACCACATCACACTGGTCCTATGCACTCTGTACTGGCTTCCAATTCAGTGGTGCATCATCTTCGATATCTGCTTGTTAACATTTAAGGCTTTATTCAGTTTGGGCCCTGATTACCTTAATGAACTCCTGCTGTCCTATAGCCCTACCCATCCTCTCCACTCCAGGGATGTAGGTTAGTCCTGGTACCCCATTCACATCTCAAGCAGTTGGGGAACAGGGCTTTTGGGTTTTCTGCCCGCATGCTTTGGAATTTGCTTCCATCTAAAATGCATTCTGCTTGCACTGTGGTAGCCTTTGAGACCTCACTGAAAACTTTTCTTTTTAGTCAAGAATGCTCAGAGTAAAATAA
This sequence comes from Neoceratodus forsteri, assembly GCA_016271365.2. Taxonomy (NCBI): domain Eukaryota; kingdom Metazoa; phylum Chordata; order Ceratodontiformes; family Ceratodontidae; genus Neoceratodus; species Neoceratodus forsteri. The sequence goes on along the minus strand of CM057451.1, from coordinate 54,295,070 downwards.
TACTTCTTAAACTGTATGTTATATTTATTAATCTATCAATTATTTATTTTTAATTCTTTGGGAATTGTATTTTATTTGCTTTATATGTTTTATTATTGGAAGGTACCCTGAGCTTCTGGATAGGGTGCCGAACAAATACAACTTCCTTGCCTTACATATCTCACCATCTTGACTAAACTGTACTGGAGATCATGCTTTTGTGGTGGCAGTCATGTTCTTTGGAGCTCATTGTTCCTTGCCATTCATCTCTCTACCTTCAAAAGCTCCTTTAAAGGGATAGTGTCAACCATTTGAGCATCATATTGGGGACATTGCTTAAGGAAAGGGTATTGAACTACCTTAAAGTAAATGGGCAACTTGACCCAAAGCAGCATGGCTTCATATCAGGACACTTATGCCAAACAAATTTTATAGAATACTTCAACTAGGTTAAAAGAGAAGTAGACCGGGGGCAGCAGTGGATGTGGTGTATCTGGCCTCTAGTAAAGCCTTTGATACAGTCCCACACAAAAGGCTAGCCAACAAACTGGAGCAAGCTGGTATTGGTCACAAAGTAGTTAAATGGATCACAAGCTGGCTGCAAGGCAGGACACAGAGGGTTATGGTAAATGGCATCTTGTCCCAATAGGAAAAGGTGTCAAGTGGAGTGCCAAAGGAATCAGTACAAGGCCCCATCATTTTCAACATTTTCATCAGCGACATTGCTGAAGAACTGAAAGGGAAAGTCTACCTCTTTGGAGACAATATGAAGCTCTGCAACAGGGTAGACATACAGGAAGGGATCACAGTAATGGAAGCAGATCTCAGGATACTAGAAGAATGGTCCAGGAACTGGCAGTTGAGATTCAATGCCAAAAAATGTAAAGTCATGCACTTGGGTAGGAAGAACCCATACATGAAATATGTACTGGAGGGGCAGTTACTAGAAGAGACAAAGCTGGAACAGGATCTTGCTGTCATGATCTCAAACAATTTAAAGATAGTGAAGCAATGCAAAAAGTGGCACTAAAGGCAAGCAGCATCCTCGGATGTACTAGTAGGGGTATTACCAGTAGGAAGCATGATGTAATCCTCCTGCTGTACAGGTCCCTGGTGAGACCTCACTTGGAGTACTGTGCGCAGTTCTGGAGACCTCAGCTAAAAAAGAACAAAGACCATCTGGAAACCTTGCAGAGACATGCTAACAAAATGGTGCAAGGTCTGCACCATGAAAAATATGAGAATAGGCTCAGGGAGCTAAATTTATTCTCTCTCAAGCAGAGGAGAAACAGAGGAGACATGATTGAGACATTTAAATTTGTTAAAGGGATCAACACAGCACAAACCAGGAACCTCTTCCTGGAAAATAGAGCTGCATGTACTAGACGATACAACACGTGCCTGGTGGGAGTTAAATTCAAAACAAATATTAGGAAGTACTTTTTCACAGAGAGTGTGGTGGACTCATGGAGCAGCCTTCCACTGGAGGAAGTGGCAGCTAAGATGGTCAGTGAATTCAAACAGGTATGGGATAGACAGTATAGTAACCTTAGCAAGACAAATTGGTAGTGGGGAGTAGAAAACCCAGTCAGATTAGATGGACCACACAGTCTCCTTCTACCAGCAAATTCATATGTTATTTTTTTATTATTTATAGCTAAAAACCTCACATTTTTTGATTACTCACCTTCTCCAAAATTCACTGATGTTGTTTGTTATTTTACTTGTCTCTTTGCTTAGTAGAACTGAAATGCATGCCAATGTATAGCTACACCCAACCTTGTTTTCATTCAAATCCATGATCTATTTTTATTGCAAACTTGCTGAACATTAGAAACACACCAAACAGTGCAACCATTCATGCTACAACTCTTCTAAACTTCCACTTCATAATAATGGCTAGACTGTTGGTGGTGTTCCTAAGTCCAGGAAAGATGCAGTGGGAATTGATAAAGGAATGTACAAACATGTTTTTGTGTGGTAACATCAGTATGGTGAATAGTCTGCTTTCACTTTTTAAAAGAAAAAAAGAATCAGAATGAAACTACTAGCTACATCAGCTCTATCTACAGAATGCGAACAATCATAACATGTTTTTATGGCTGTGGCCGGAGCCTACATCCATCTTGCTATCTATAGCTGGAAAATGGAATATTGTGGAACACATGTTTTGGACTTTTCAATGTATCCTTCTATGATGACTGTTATAAAATATTCCCTTCCTTCTGTTAAGAATGTTGGAGACATAACTCCAAGCTGCTTATCACATGTCATTAGGAAACTGAAACAGCTTGTTAAATATTGAGTGCCTATTAAACTGGAGATGTGTTTACCTCCTTCAGAATGCAACAAACTGCACATTTAAATGCTTATCATTTAAACAGCTTCTTAATACTAGTTTCACTTGGGAATGTATTGTCTTTCAAGAAAGATACATACATCATAAAGGCCACCCTTTCCCAGAAAATTAATGATTTACACTGTTTTTTTTAACCTCTACAGACATTACCTGATTAGCACAATCTCAGTCATATGCCAGGTCTTCAGTGAACTGCTTAGACTAAATATGTAGCAATCAGAAGCCATTTTCTACTATGCTTTTCAGAAAAAAAATATATTGAGCTACAGCAAACACACACACACACACACACACACACTGTACACACCATCCTCATGGCCACAACATTCAAAATAAATTTTGCATTCTAATATGTTATAAAGAAACTGTTTATGTCAGTGAACACAGTGAAGTTCAGTTTAAAATAGATTTCCTTTAAATATTTCTTATCCTATATTTTGTACATACACACACACACACACACACACACACACACACTTTCTCATACCACACAATATCTTCATGGCCGTAATACTGTCGGGCAGCCTGGGTTCATGTCCCAGCTGAGGCACTTATTCTTTCTCACCTGTTTGCATATGTTTCATAAAATATGCACACCACACTCCTGTGAGATTGTTACAAGTAAATATTTGTGTTGCCATTATGTTGTACATTTGAGAAAGAGTAATGTGCTTGGGGACAGCCCAGGTTTCAGTTGTCTCAGTTGCACAGCTGGTTAGCACAATGCATTTGGAATGATATTCTGGGTGGCCTGGATTCAAATCCCAGTTGGGGCACTTATTCTTTCTCACCTCTGTTTGTATGTGTTCCATAAAAAATGCACATCACACTCCTGTGCGATTTCTACAAGTAAATATTTGTGTTGCCATTGGGTTCTGCACATGAGAAAGAGTAATGTGCTTGGGGATGGCCCAGGTTCGAGTTGTCTCAGTGGCACAGCTGGTTAGCACAATCAGAATGGTATTCTGGCAGCTTGGGTTCAATTCCCAGCTGAGGCACTTATTCTTTCTCAACTCTGTTTGTATGTGTTCCATAAATATGCATGCCACACTCCCGTGTGATTGTTACAATAAAAAAACTGTTTGCTTATGTCAGTGACCACAGTGAAGTTCACTTTATAGTAGATTTCCTTTAACTATTTCTTATCCTATATTTTGCATCCTGGGTAGTGCAGGGGAGATGCTACATCTTCATTTACACATTTTTGCACTGTATTTACTTAGGCTGTCCCAGATTAGATGCAATATCTTGTTTTCAGCGGGGTTATGATTTTCACATTTTGATAATGTATTTCTTCAGGGTAGCCTAGTCCAGGGCCCCCATATTCAAAAGAGATGCACAGTGCAACCCGGCGGAAAGGGGAGATGTGCCACACAATTCCAACAATGCACTGCAGTGTGATATTCAAACATGCGGGATGCACCTGCCTCAAGGGAATGGGCCAGGGTGCACACAAATAGTATGCCATGCAAGTCGAGGGTGTGTTCCCAAACATATGCTGTGCTGTGGCATACTCAGTGGGAAATTCACCCCTCACAGCCCAGAGCAGTGCGGCCCCAGCTAGGTCATGGATAGCTGGCCTAACCCAGCCAGCCACCCACAGGTGGGCTGTGGAAGTGCACCCAGGTGCACAGCAGCCTGGCAGCCCTGGTAGACTAGGGTTACCCCTTCCCATTCCTAAACAATCCATCTCCATCCCCAAAGTGCTCCATAGTGTAGGTTCCCCCTGGACCCAGTCGCACCAGAGGAAACCGTGGTCCATATCCGTAGCATAGAAAAACCCCACCCACCACCTTGGTACATAGACAACCCCACTCCCCCCATATCCAACATGTTGCGGAGACTGGCACTGCCCTCCACACCCTGCCATAGCCAACATCCAACTGCACTTGACCTGGGCTGGCGACCTGCACTCCAGCATGATCCAAGTAGATATACCATACACTGAGGCACTACACAAGTTGCAGATCCACCAGTGTATGCAGCTGTGTGTATGTCCCTGGCAAACTGTGAGAGGGAATTGACATACCTCTAATGCATGTCTTGTCAATGCTGTATCTTCCTACTGTCATACACTTTCCCCCATTCCCCTGTGTAACATGCCACCCTCCAGACTGCTGAGGTATCCTGGGTGCCATGGGGTGAGGTATCCTGCAATGCCATTTGTAGTGTACACTCCATTCTATGGATAGTGCATTCACAGTTCCCTGATTGTACAAACAAATGGGAGGTTGGCCATATCAAAATGTAATCTAATCAAACATACCTTGTCATCCTTTTCCACACCACATGACCTGTCAGATATTCACCCATTACAAAGCAGAACTGACATCTGGCGAAACACCTCCCATAGTTTCAGGAAGTGCACTAAGCCCCAAATTTGGAAATGTGGGTTCACTTTACAAGCTCTTTGTAAAGGGTGAAATTTGTGACTTTGGCAAATCTTGACTGGTGAAGGGAAACTTCAATGTATCTCTACATGTAGCTGTCCAGATATCACCAGCACAACACAACACCTAAAATTCATGGCAGGTGTTTTCATTAAAAACTGTGGCCTATACTCATGAACAGCAACTCCAGCATTGGCACAACTTTACTTTGCCTTTACCAAACTGATTCAGCAATATATCATGTTGATCAATAGCATATTGATGAATTGAGTTAGGAACAGTTAAATAAAGTGGAGCTAACGCTGAAGGTAATGTTTGTGAATATAGGCTTGTATGTTGTTTTTTCCTATTTTATAGTAGGAATAGTACACTTCAAGGTGTTCCATTGTGCTAGATACTATATATGAACACACCAAGTAGTTAAAGGCACTTGAAATGCACCAGTAGTCTTCATCTATCTCATTACAACTGGGTAACCTGGTGTGTGTTATTCCTTACATAATATATAGCAGCTAGTACTAATTTATCAATATATCAATCTTCAAAATAACATGTTCAAAACAGAAAATTGTTAACAGTTTTTTAAATCATTAGTCAAGGGGCAGAGCTAATGTTCACTGGCAGCAAATTCCATAAATGAGGGGTTGCAACTGCAAAGGGACAATCATTGCAGGTGTATTGTATGGCATACTGTACCATACCAAATTCAAGAGCTAACAGAGGAGATTTGGCAGTAATTTTCCTGGAAGGCAACAGCTTATTAAATGATATGATGCTGATGATATGTTTATTAATTTGGGACTCTGATTTTTAAAAGTGCAGAAGTTAATCATTTTCTCAATAAAGTCATATGATAGTGAAGATAATCAGGTTGCCAAATCTGTGCCACCCTATTAATGTGCCGCAAAGTGCACCTGAGCCAAATGATCACTTTCAAATTGACGCAAAACTGCAGCAAGTATAACAAACATAAAGTTATGGATCTCAGACAATGAAAATGAGCAAAGGAAGTCAACAGATCTTAACAATAGGAAGGTCCCAAGCCATTTAGGACTTTGCTAACATAGTTAAGAGCTGTAAAGAAAAATGTATTTTTATTTTGTAAATCTAAAAAGACTAGAAATTGTATGCTATTTTTTATTCATTCATTAATTAATTCATTCAGTCATTCATATCTTTATTTGTAAAAAGTGCCTTTCTAAAAACCAAGGCGTTTGTGCATAAGGTAAGCAAAACATAACAATTAAAACAATCATGAAAAAACAAAAAGTATTAAAATCCATAAACAGCATTTTACTATTATGGTATGCAGAAGATACAGTTAGGTTTGGTGTCCTTATACTCAAATGGATTTGCAAAAGAGATGCTGCCCTTCATAGCCAATGTACAGTGCATTATGTGACCTTGGGATGCACATGAAGATGTTTAACTAGCACACGGCAATTTCTGCAAAACAGAGCATCATTAAAGCACACTATGACCCTGAATAGAAAAATTCATATAAATGTGTCATTAACTTCATCATTTCAGTCCTGGTTTTCAGTCTAATTACACTCCCATTTAATGGATCATATTACGCATTTGTATGACACCAGTGATAATGTCACTTTGAGAAGCAAATAAAGCCTCTGCATATTAAACACAGTACCTTTCAGGGACCATTTCTACTTATTTTCACCTGGCATACAAAGTAAAGTTGTGAGAAGCTCACTAAAGTACAATATTTTTTTTTTCATGTCTCACATGTTCATGTAGAGTATTTCTGTATTGAATGAGCAAAGCTCTATCATTGTACAACTCCCAGAGCTGTATCTTTGTCATGGAAGTCATTGAGTCAATGACATTCATCATTTTTATGAAAACACTATAATTTGTTTAACTTTTTTATGAAAACTCCATAATTTTGTACATTAAAGTGCCATACTTCACAGAGCCTGACTTGCCCCCCCACCCACCACCAGGCAGGGATGTGTTGAGAGGATGTACCCCAAACTTTCTTGTCCCATTAGGAGGCATGTTGTTATGGACAGCAGAGGAATGCATTGCTACCAGAATTACTACAAGGCAAAACAGCTCAGCAGGGTACAGAGTGTGCAGAAATGAAAAATATCAAGCAGGAGGCAGCAAGAAACCGCACCACTTGGAGTAAACTTCTAAATAGCAGCTTTTAATGAAAAATACAAAAACACCGCCACTAGTGCAAAGTGCATCCGAGATGCAGCTACAACCCTTTATGGGTTTTGCATTCAGACATGCGTCATCAGGAGGATAGCGAATCAAACATATGGATCCCTTTCATACAGAAAAAAACATGGTGAATTTAAAGTGACAGTGTAAAAAAGACATACAGTACATATCACATATACATTACAGAATCCATAATCATTTAAAAACAGTAGTAAATATCATGTACTGCAGGAGAACTATATCAGGATTTACTAGCAGATCTGAAGATATATAGCATAATTATCATATACATTGCCTAAAAGTGTAAATCACAGGCATAAGACATCATATGAAACATATATACATAGAATTGTACCATGCTTCTATCATCTGAGAAATAAAAACTCTAATATATGAAAGAACATTTAACATTTAACGTTACCACCACATTTTCAACATGAACTCTATGGTTTTTCAAATAGAAAATATGATGGTGCATGTATGCAGATAGCAAATAATCCTGCAACCAAGAAAGCAAACATAGTAAAAAAACAGAATGAAACATTGGCAAGGAACAAACAACACAATTTAGTCTAACAGAGGCAAAGCCATTATACTGTAGAACTAGATATAATCGTGTAAAGTTTATATCGCGCAGACGAGTCATGCGCCATGATCGCGCACACATACCTTTGCGAGCTTTATCCTTTTAAAAACAGCTACTCATGCAGCTGTTTGCTGCTTCTGTCCCCTAGTGCCATACTTTGTCTGACTGGATGTTAAACTGTACAGGTACAGTGATGTCCTTAATTAAGTGGTTAAACTCCCCTCGTAGACCAGCAACAAAGAGAGACTTTACTGCCTTGGAAACCGGGCAACTTGGATTCTGATATTATTTCTGTCACTGCCGGCATATCAAACCTGATGGCAGAATCTGTAGCACATGAACTTGCAGTATCCCCTCATCCTGCAAAGAAATGCAGAGCACATTATGCCATCTACACCCCTGAAGTCAGATTTGAAATTGGCAAGTATTCTTGTGAACATGGGGTAATGAATGCTGCTCGATATTATGACAGCATGTATAATCAGAAAATTAATGAAAGCACAGTCTGCACCTTCAAGCATGACTACAAAGAGAAACTGGCACAGACTCCTGACCCAGAAAAACTTTCTAAAGTGCTGCCCATAAAGGCCCGTGGTCACCCACGTCTGCTTCTGGCAGACGTTGAAGATGAGTTAAAAACATTGTTAAAACACTGAGATCTAATGGTGCTGTTATTAATGGTAAACTGTTGCTGACAATAGCAACTGGGGTAGTTAAAGCCAAATTCCCTGAACTACTTTTTGAAAATGGGGGCAGCCTATCCTTTTCTAGACAATGGTCCTGGTTGCTTTTAAACTGCATGGGTTTCAGCAAAAGAAAGGGAACCAAGGCTGCAAGAAAAACAGCACAAGATTTCGAAGCACTAAAAGCCAGTTACCTCAACAGAATAGCCACAGCGTCTCGTCAGGAGCTCATTCCACCTGAGCTAGTCTTAAATCTAGATGAGACCAGGGTTAACTTGGTTCCATGTTCTGAATGGACGATGGACACTACTGGGAAAAAGCAGATTGAGGTTGCCGGTTTGGGCGGCAAATGCCAGGTAACAGTTGTACTATGCTGTAGTCTTTCTGGCCACTACCTACCCCCTCAGATAATCTATGCAGACCACACTGAGCAGTGCCATCCCTCCTACAAGTTTCCCCCAGGTTGGCATGTTACACACACCGATAACTATTGGGCCAACACCGAGACAACAATTGAGTACATTGAGTGTGTTATTGTACCATATGTGCACTCAATTAAAAAAAAAATGCAGCTGCCAAGTGTACAAAGGACACTGTTAATCCTGGAGCTTTTTAGAGGTCACACAATGAAAGAAGTGCTTGACACTTTTGAAAAGCACAATATTGTGTCAGTCTATGTCCCTGCTTCATGCACAGACATGCTACAACCCCTGGACATTGCCGTAAATAAAATTTTTAAAGATGAGCTGAAGCATAACTTTATGGAATGATATGTGAATGAGGTAGCTGTCAAAGTAGCAAATTCTGATACTGACCCAAACAGAAAGATAAACATCGATCTGAGGACAACTTCCCTTAAAAATAGCCATGTTCAATGGTTGGTAAACAGCTTTGCCAAACTGGCAGTTCGACCAGAGGACTGCTCTCGAGGATTTGAGCAAGCTGGCATCCTACAGGTGCATACAGAATGTCTAAATGGTAAGTTTGCTCACCCGCTTAGAATTGTCCTGACTGTTTACCAAAGTTTTTAACCCTGTTACTGTGTCTTGCAGATGGTGATGGAGATGGAGACAGCGTGGCCTGAGACAGCGACCTGAAGCACTCGTATTGCTTGTACTGCTCGTACAACTGTGGCAACTGTGGCAACACTTTGAAGCCTTTTTTTTTCACACTTCGCATTAAATAAATGTTTTTCTCACCTGGCAAACATGTTAATGGTCTCATTTGATTCATTTGATTCATACAGTACACAGTACTCAGTATCCAAGGAAAATGATGTTGTGGTAACCAGGAAGTAATTGTACCGACCACGTGGTCCCCATTGATGAGTCACAGCATGCACGTAGACGGTGGTACCACACGGTAGAGTGTAATTCAGAATTGGAGAAGAGTCAGAGGCAAAGCATGAGTCTAAGTAGTGCAGTAATCTATTGTATGTCGCTGTGTCCTCAGTACTCTTGTTTAACAAGCATCGTAGATTAACATTCGCTGTAAAAATAATTACACTGAACAGGACCATTCAGCGATTATAGTGAAACTATTTTTACAGCGAATCATTCTAGTTCTACAGTATCTTTCTCTTGATGTATGCTGCCTCCTGATTGCTGCCAGAAACCTTTTATCATCAGATGCAGGGCGTTTTTTCCATTTTCATGTCCCAACCCCACAGGTGCCACACATGAAAGGGCTGAGAGGACGTACTCATGCAAAACAGTATCCTGTATTAAAATACATGAAAGCAATTAAGGTACTAGATCAGTGTGACCCTGATTCAACTGATATACTTCACGGTAATTTGGTTGATAACTACTTTCCCCTTCATTCAATGGAGTTGTCAGATTTCTGTTTATTTGACATTGCACAGTCATTTGATTTCAAACAATTGGCAACTGAAAATCACGAGACAGACATTTTTGCTCTCCTAAATCACAGGTGAAAAGGATCTCTTGATAGTATCACTTATGCCAGTTTCCTGCAGTATGTTGTCAGACTGTGCTTGGAACAAGAACAAGAGTAGAGGGCTTGGGTAGAACTTTAAAAAGATACACCTGTAACATCTCTACAGCATTTCACTGAAGTCACAATTTGTGCTTTATGTGACTCTCTTCCTTTACATGGAGTAACAGAACTCATGGCAGAAATCATTGATTGTATGCAAAAAGCTTTTCATGAAGAAGTTGAAATTGCCATGGAAGAAAACAGATTGAATGTACTGAAGCAGAAACCATATGACATGATAATTGTAAATGCTTATCATGGTTTAAGACATGATGTAAAGATTCGTAGTAGTACTGCATATGAGCCACTGTGTATGTTTGTCAGTGGTGCAGCTAGTATGGAAGTCTTCATGTCCATGCCATATGCATGAAGATTAGGGACCTCATACAATCATCTTGCTCATGTGCGATCACAGCTCTGACTGGATTGACAGTTTATAAAACTGGTTGTGACTGCATGGATTATTTATGCCACCAGCTGAGCATGGCAGAAACAGTCAGCATCAGAAACTGTCAGGAAACATTGCTACTACAAAGATTTATTTGAGGATCTGAAATTGTTAGTGGGAGATGAAGTAAGCATGGCTTCCAATCTCATGCTTGCTTGCATTCATTTGATGTTTGATGAGATTGTAGGAGGTGACACTAATGTGCATTTTGCAGGAAGGAATACGGTAGCCTTTGGGTAGCTAGTTCAGCTTACTCCTGTAAATGGTGCACCTGTCTTTTGTACAGTGACTACAGCTGAGGTGAAGAAAAGAATAGGAATTGAAATGGTTGTCTCAGTTTGTGGCATCTTTTCACATATGAAGAGCTGATACAAAATAAAAGACAGAATGATGATCACATACACTTGTGCCCAGCATCATGTTGTTTTTCATTGTTTCCTTCAGCATGTGATTTTTCAGCATTTTGCAGCAGCCAGTGATGTGATGCCCATTTTGTTCTGCGATGATGCTGATACCCATATGCTGTCTCTTTCCCATCCCAGAGGTGACCCTAGCAGTTAATTCTTTTCTTCCTATATATATGTCGATGATCCCTGAATGCTGTTTGACAGCCATCACATGAGATCAACCTCCAAAAACCACCTTTCCCTTATAGTACAGACTTGTGCTTCCAGATTATTTAGGGGACATTTGTGGGAACAGGATTCTGAATTTTCAGGTGAAAATATGCAGAAATGCAAAACATAGGCATCATTTTCTGTTATACTTTAAAACGCATTGTTTCTATAGCACTGAATGCTGTTTGTAAAAGTACACTAGGGAATTCTAGGCACTACACTCAATGAGACTGCAGTTAAAACGTAAAGGCTAAGATATGCCATTCAAAATTAAATTTATTAGTACAGCAAGCAAAAGTGTAAAAAGCAGCTGGATGACACAAAAAGCCTCAACAGTTTCATGCATAGTGCATTATCAAGAGGACCGTGGAAACATGGTCACAAAGACCGCATTCAAACAGCGTCAGCAATAAATAAAACAGTTCACATTCTTCACATAAACACATGCATAACCACAGTACATAACTCCCGACAATACAATCAGTGAATCCACCATTAATTAATACTGAAACAACAGTGATAAATATACATAAACAATTTTCACAGTTTAAAAACAATATGTCCAGCACATTTTCATATAGATCGATATTTCTTTCTCATCATGCAAATAGCCAGCTGGGGACTCTGCAACTTGTTCCTCATCTTTCCAGATTCTGAAACCAATGGTAACGTGATGTGATTAAGTGCTAAAGCACTGAACACCCATCCCTGTGGGCCCAAGAACCCCACCACATATGTACTGTATTGTGTTTTATGAGTTTCATTTCTGGGATATACCTTTCCTAGGGGGGAGTAGTAGGATGTTCAGTGAAGTGATGATAGTATTATTAGCTTTAATCTTCAGTATTTTCCAGTCTTGTACATTGGGATACTGAAGGCATTAAATGATGTATTCAGTGTCATACTCACATAACCATTTTTGTCAATAGGTGTTTATGGATACAGGTACAGTATCTTAATTGGTCTTTACTACCCCTCCCATCCACCAGCAAGGCCGCCTGTTATATGCAGTTTGTGTTCTTATTTGCATTTCTGGGATAAACCTTTCCTAGATGGATGATCACAGATGTGTCATACTGTTATGTTCTTATTAGAAGGTTCAATGTTCATGCTGTTCCGATTTTAGTTAATAGATAGTGTGTGCATGACATTATTTAAAAACTCTAATAATTTTATTTATTTATTCAATCTTGGATTACAATACCTTTGAGCACAAAGCAGCTCATTTACAAAGGTTCCGCATCAGTGGGGAAGGGTAGACAAACATACAAATGTTGTAAAAACGAACACAGCAAGACTCGCCCCCCCCCCAGACTCCCAGGTACGCGGCTGCAGGAGCAGCAACAGACCAAAGTAATTGCAGACATACCAATTTGGAGTGTCGTGAGGGCCAGAGGAAGCTGCCCGCCTTCCCCACAGACTGAATACAGCAGGACTCGCCCCACCCGGACTCCGAGACATACCAATTTGGAGGTCATGAGGGCCGGAGGAAGCTGCCTACCTCCCACAGACTGAATACAGCAGGACTCGCCCACCCCGACTCCCAGACATACCTGATTTGGAGGTGCCCAAGGCCAGAGAGCTGCCCGCCCTCCCACAGACTGGATACAGCAGGACTCTCGCCCCACCCGGACTCCGAGACATACCAATTTGGAGGGTCATGAGGGCCGGAGGAAGCTGCCTACCTTCCCCACAGACTGAGCACAGCAGGACTCGCTCCCCCCCCGGACTCCCAGACATACCGATTTGGAGGGTCGCAAGGGTCGGAGAAAGCTGCCCGCCCTCCCCACAGACTGAATACAGCAGGACTCGCCCCCCCCAGGACTCCCAGACATACCAATTTGGAGGGTCGCGAGGGCCGGAGGAAGCTGCCGGCTCTCCTCACAGACCAAACACAGCAGGACTCGCCCCGGACTCCCAGACATACCGATTTGGAGGGTCGCGAGAGCTGGAGGAAGCTGCCCACCCTCCCGCAGACCGAACACAGCACGACTCCGCCCCCAGACTCCCAGGTAGGCGGCTGCAGGAGCAGCAACAGACCGGAGCAATTGCAGGCATGTTGTTTAGTTTGATTTTAGCGCCAATGGACAAACTGCCTTTAATGTAAAAAAACTGTTGTCGCAGTACTGTTGATTGTTTATTTGTGCCTGATTCTGTGAATATTGCTGCTCAGATCTTGCTTATCCTGCTAGTATACGTAACTAAAAAGCCATTTTAAATTAGTTAGTCGTGATTGCTACAGAAACCTTTTCTTTGTTCTTATCTGCCCCACCTCCTACTGCTGCACTATATTGAAGTCTCACCCCTCTCCTTTAACAGACATACTGATTTGGAAGGTCGTGAGGGCCGGAGGAAGCTGCCCGCCCTCCCCACAGACTGAACACAGCAGGACTTGCCCTCCCCCCGGACTCCCAGGTATGTGGCTGCAGGAGCAGCAACAGACCGGAGCAATTGCAGGCGCGTTGTTTAGTTTGATTTTGGCGCCAATGGAGAAACTGCCTTTAATGTAAAAAAACTGTCGGCACAGCACTGTTGATTGTTTATTTGTGCCTGATTCTGTGAATATTATTGCTCAGATCTTGCTTATCCTGCTAGTATAAGTAACTAAAAAAGTCATTTTAAATTAGTCACGATTGCTACAGAAACCTTTTCTTTGTTCTTACCTGCCCCGCCTCCTACAGCTGCACTGTATTAAAGTCTCACCTCTCTCCTTTAACAGACATACCAATTTGGAGGGTCGCGAGGGCCGGAGGAAGCTGCCCGCCTTCCCCATAGACTGAACACAGCAGGACTTGCCTTCCCCCTGGACTCCCAGGTATGTGGCTGCAGGAGCAGCAACAGACTGGAGCAATTGCAGGCGCGTTGTTTAGTTTGATTTTGGCGCCAATGGAGAAACTGCCTTTAATGTGAAAAAACTGTTGGTGCAGCACTGTTGATTGTTTATTTGTGCCTGTTTTTCTGAATATTGCTGCTCAGCTCTTGCTTATCCTGCTAGTATAAGTAACTAAAAAGCCATTTTATATTAGTTAGTCGCGACTGCTACAGAAACTTTTCTTTGTTCTTACCTGCCCCGCCTCCTACTGCTGCACTGTATTAAAGTCTCACCTCTCTCCTTTAACAGTCATACTGATTTGGAGGGTCGCAAGGGCTGGAGGAAACTGCCCACCCTCCCCACAGACCGAACAAAGCAGGACTCGCCCCCCCCCCAGACTCTCAGGTACGCAGCTGCAGGAGCAGCAACAGACCGGAGCAATTGCAGGCGCGTCGGCTCTGTATTTTATAGGTGGTGTCATGTGAGGCAGCAGAACCAATCAGCCCACTTTTCCACCTGCAGGTTATATCCGCTGAATACTAGGGGATCCTGCTTGCCAAAACTATCTCCCTCATCTGTCTCATACAGCAATATGTCTCTTTTAGGTCTCAGTATATTCACATTGTTCCTCACTATCCTATCCCCCAAAAATCCCTGCAAATATCTCTATCCCTGTATATGCACATATGCCAGCATCTCATCCCCCACTGCTCCAAACCCACCCATCTACCTTCCACTCATCATCAGCGCACCACACACTGGATCACCCTACCACCCCACCACACCCCTCCGTTGCCCTACCCCCAGCCCATAGTGGTGGGTGGTATCCCTCTGTCCTAGCTCTATCCATCCTTAACTCCCTACCCATCCCCAGCACTGCCCCCCCAGATCCTCGCATCTGCCCAAGCACCCCTACCACTACGGCCGTAGTCCTTTTCTGTGACTCATCATCTTACTCCTCCTGCTCTCTGGGAATGTCCACCCTAACCCTGGACCAGGACCTGCTACATCGCTCCCCACAGGTCATGGACTCCTCATTACCTCCATGAATATCTGCAGTCTCCCAAGGAAGACTGCTGCACTCCAGTGTTGGATCTCTCAACATAAGCCCGACATTCTTGCCATAGTGGAGACCTGGCTCTCCCAATCGACTCCAGACTCGGCTGTCTCCCTCCCTGGCTTCACCCTCTTTAGAAAAGATCGTGTGGGTAAGCGTGGCAGCGGATGCACTGTCTATCTAAGTAACTCCCTCCTGGGTCATGTTCTATCCGCCCCCAAGTTTGACCATGGGGCGCAAGCCATCACCTTAAAAATTACCCCTGACCCAGGCCATGGCCCTCTTTACCTCACAACCGCCTACGTACCCCCACGTGAACAAAGTCAAGCTATCCGCTCCCTCACCGACTATCTCACTACCCTGCAACACTAGGCTGAACAGCTCA
Organism: Neoceratodus forsteri; assembly: GCA_016271365.2. NCBI lineage: Eukaryota > Metazoa > Chordata > Ceratodontiformes > Ceratodontidae > Neoceratodus > Neoceratodus forsteri. The sequence continues at coordinate 54,279,569 of CM057451.1, read as the reverse complement.
TCCTAGGAGACTTCAACATCACCTGGCTTGGCTCCACTTCAACACAAATTAAGTACAACTTCACAGCCCTTGACCTGTCTCAATTAGTGACTCGACCCACCAGATTTAACCAATCAAGTGGGACCAGCTCCCTACTAGACATCATGCTCTCTAACCGCCCACACAAAGTAAAGGATGTTAATGTTCTAGCCAATTCCCTCAGTGACCACTCACCTATTCTCTGCTTCTGGTCCTCCCCCATGCTCAAACCTGCATACAAAGCTACCGCCCGTCGATGCTTCCGCACCGGAGGACTAAACAAGCTAAAGAAGCACCTTGCCCAGCTCGACTGGTCCATGATCTCCCTCGCAACGGATATAGATATCGCCCTAGCCTTCCTCACCAGTCCTTCTGCAAGGCCTATGACATCTTTGCCCCTGTCACCAACACCGTACTAAGAGACATACTGCTGCCTGGATTTCCCCCTCCCTGATCCAACAACTGAAGCAGCGTGATAACCTATGGCACATTGCTGTCGAGATCGGCAGGTTAGCAGACAGGCAAGCCTATAATACAGCTCGCAACCAGTGCACCTGGGCCATAAGACAAGCCAAAGCCAACTACTATCAATCCATCTTGACCTCCTCCTAGGGCTCTGCCTGAACCTTCTGGGATAACATAACAGAGTTAAACGGGAAGACCCGCTCCCCTCCTCCCTCACAGATGGTTATAAATGGCACAATTAATACAGACCCATCCCGTGTTGCTGACTGCCTTAACACAACTTTTTCTGATCTAAGTGGATTCCTTCCGGCCCACTTCTTTGACCCCATCCTGGTAACCAACCACCCAGCTATTTCTTGCCCCCCTTTTCTCTTTAGGGCTACCTCCCCTCACGATGCTAAAACACTCCTCCTAAAAGCCCTCTCCTCCCATAACCCGAACTGTGACCCCCTCAACTCCAGGATGCTCCGCCTAACAATGGATGTCATGCTAGCCCCCCTCACGGACCTTCTTAATCACTCCCTGTGCCTCGGACAATTCCTGAGTGCATGGAAACAGGCTGAAATCACCCCATCCATAAAAATGGAGACTGCACAGTACCAAACAACTACAGACCTATCTCCATCCTCCCCCCCCCAAAGGCTCTGGAGAAAATAGTATCCACGCAACTCATGGATTATCTATCCAACTACAACATACTGTGCCCAGAACAGCATGGATTCTACCCTGGTCACAGCACCACCACAGCCCTACTGGAGTTTTCCCACCAAATACACTCGGCACTAGATGCTAGGGAGATTGCTGGGGCAGTGTTCATTGACCTATCCAAGGCCTTCGACACTGTGATGCTTGACACCCTCCATAAGTTGGGATTCTCATCTGGCCCTCTGGCCTGGTTCTCCAGCTACCTCTGTGATAGATCCCAACGGGTCAAGTTAAATGGTACCCTATCTACTGCACTGCCTGTATGCTCCGGAGTCCCACAAGGTTCCATTCTGGGCCCTACACTGTTCAGTCTCTTCTTAAACACCCTTCCCAGCTCTTGTACAGGCAAACTGCTACTAAATGCCAACGATGCAGTCCTAGTCACCTGACACCCCAACCCACTCACTCTCCAGAGCTTACTGCGACACTCCTTCAGCCAAGCTGAAAAATGGTTCCTCGACCATCGCCTGGTTCTGAACATCAAGAAAACAAAATCTATGATCTTTGCACACTGACAAAGTAACCCCAAAAATGCTCCCCTTTGCATCTTTCCCAGTCCCCTCCACCCCCTGAGCAGGTATTAACATACAAATACCTGGGCATCACCTTCAACTCGGCTTTCTCCTTCCATGCCCATGTCAGTGCTTTGTCCTCTGCCACGAATGCCCGGATTGGACTCCTCTACCGTCACAAAGACTGCCTCCCCGAGTTTTCCCTATGGCTGGCTATCACTCCTCCATCCTGTCATTGGTTGACTATGGACTCCCCACCTATGCAGCCACTGACCCCACTGCCCTCCCCAAAGTCCAGACCTCTATCAACAAAGCCTACAGGCTTCTGACCGGTGCCCCAAGCAGAACTCACATGTGCCAACTCTACTCCACCTCTAACATACTCAATCTTGAAGAACGTCTGCAATATCACACCTGCATACTGGCTTAAAAGGCTCTACTTGGGCTATGTCCCCCAGGAGTCACCGCACCACTTCTACGGGCCTCCCACTCAGTCGACACCCGTAATACTACCAAAGCCACCTTCCAGGTGCCTAGAGCCAGGACCTCACTCTCCCAAAGGTCCTTTCACCACAGAGCTCCACCCTGGTATAACTACCTCCCCATGCACATCACAAACACCTTCAAAACTGGCCCCTTCAAAACCGCCCTACGCAAACACCTCACTAGCACTCAGAGCTGTATATGCCTATTATAGGGCTTCCTGTGAGTGCCTTTCAAAACCAACCTGCTCCTATAGTATTACATATACAACAGTTCTCTCGATTAGCCTGTTTTCAGTCTGTATACCACACACTGTATCTTATGTGACCCACTGGGTCCCCAATGACTTACTGTTGTGTGCTCTTCTGCAACTTGTCAATGTTTACTTGCTCTTTGAAATTTCTGTTATGTATGCTACATGTATCTCACCTGTACTGTTCCCCACTGTCTTGTCTCACCAATATATTGTTTCCCCTCCTTGCGATGAGGTGCCTTTGTAAACGAGTCTTTGACTCAAAGGTTTGTAAATCCGATATATGCATTAAATAAATAAATAAATAAATAAACAGAGCTACAAACAAGCAATAATGACATACTTTCTATCTAGAAGTAAAAACTATAGATTGGAAGGTGGACAATGCGAAGCAGAGAGAGGGAAGTGATCAAGAGAACCAAGAAACAAGCATTTGTCAATGCCGAACGTTCGCTTGAAGGTATTTGTAGTGGTGTTTGGCATGTATGGTGCTTTACCCTAATGCCCTGTGCGATTGCTGGTATTTGCACAATAAATTGTCAGCATTCCCTTTTTGTTACCCCCATTGTGCGCTACATAGGCGGAAACACGTTTTGGGCAGGATGTGAAAAATGACAGCTGTACTGCTCATAAGGAGGTGTGGTAAAATGGCAATGTTGAAAATCTGGAGTGAAAATATTGAAAATTCGCAAACCTAGGAGCGTACGTGGGAACTGTGCAATGCACGCTCGTAAAACAGTCATTGTTAGGAATTTTTTCACCAAATTGTCAACACTGGCATTTTAAAATCTCTGCTAATGAACAGTGTCACTGTGATTGTCTTACTGTGTGCCATACATTGATTTTGCACACCGACTGTGCCATTGTGCACTACATGGGCAGAAAGATGTTTTGGGCAGGATGTGAAAAATGACAGCTGTACTGCTCATAAGGAGGTGTGTGGTAAAATGGCAATGTTGAAAATCTGGAGTGAAAATATTGAAAATTTGCAAACTTACGAGCGTGCGTAGGAACTGCACAACGCACACTCGTAAAACAGTTATTTTTAGGAATTTGTTCACCAAATTTTCAACATAGCCATTTTAAGATCTCTGTTCATGAACAGTGACACTGTGATTTTCTTAATGTGTCCCATACACTGAGTTCACACATCGATTGTGCCATTGTGCGCTACATGGGTGGAAACACGTTTTGGGCAAGATGTGAAAAATGACAGCTGCAGTGCTCATAAGAAGGTGTGGTAAAATGGCAATGTTGAAAATGTGGAGTGAAAATATTGAAAATTCGCAAACTTACGAGTGTGCATAGGAACTGCATGATGAACACTCGTAAAACAGTCATTTCTAGGAATTTTATCACCAAATTTTCAACACAGCCATTTTAAGACCTCTGCTCATGAACAGTGTAACTGTGATTTTCTTAATGTGTCCCATACATTAAGTTCGCACATGGACTGCGCCATTGTGCGCTACATGGGCGGAAACACATTTTGGGCAGGATGTGAAAAATGACAGCTGTACTGCTCATGAGGAGGTGTGGTAAAATGCCAATGTTGAAAATCTGGAGTAAATATTGAAAATTGCAGAACCTACGTAGCGCATGTGGAACTGTGCAACACACGCCAGAAAACAGTTATTTTAGGAATTTTTCACCAAATTTTCAACATTGCCATTTTAAAACCTCTGCTAATGAACAGTGTCACTGTGATTTTCTTACTGTGTCCCATACATTGATTCTCAAGACCGACTGTGCCATTGTGCACTACATGGGCGGCAAGACATTTTAGGCAGGATGTGAAAAATGACAGCTGTACTGCTCATAAGTAGGTGTGGTAAAATGGCAATGTTGAAAATCTGGAGTGAAAATATTGGAAATTCACAAACTTACGAGCGTGCATAGGAACTGCACAACGCACGCTCGTAAAACAGTTATTTTTAGGAATTTGTTCACCAAATTTTCAACATAGCCATTGTAAGATGGGAACAAAGAGGAAGCTGGGAACTACAGACCAGTCAGCCTCACCTCGGTAGTGGGGAAGATCATGGAAGCACTACTGAAGGAGAGATTGGTGGAACATCTGGTTGTCAATGGACTACAGGACCCAAGGCAGCATGGTTTCACCAGGGGGAGGTCATGTCAGACCAACCTCGTTTAATTTTTTGACTGGGTGACTAGGGAGGTGGATCAGGGGAGGGCAGTGGACATGGCCTATCTGGACTTCAGCAAGGCCTTTGACACTGTGCCACATAGAAGACTATTACACAAACTGGGGAATATGGGTGTGGGCAGGACAGTAGTGTGGTGGGTAGGTAACTGGCTGGGTGGCAGGACACAGAGGGTGGTGGTAAATGGCTGTCACTCCACAGAGGGAAGAGTGACCAGTGGGGTACCACAGGTAACAGTGCTGGGACCGGTTCTATTCAACATCTTCATCAGTGACATTGCGCAGGACCTAGAAGGCAGAATTTCACTGTTCGCTGATGACACAAAGCTCTGTAACAGAGTAGACACACCAGAGGGTGTAGACAGAATGATAAGCGACCTGCAGAAACTTGAAGAATGGTCAGGGGTTTGGCAGTTGAAATTCAATGCAAAGAAGTGCAAGATAATGCATATGGGGCACAAAAACCCTGGCACAATATATCAGTTGGGGGGTGAGGATATAGCATGCACCAAGCAGGAACGGGATCTTGGGTAACTCATCTCTGATGACCTCAAGGTAGGAAAGAGTGGACAAGGCAGCAGGTAAAGCAAATAGGATGCTGGGATGTATACTCAGGGCATCACCAGCAGGAAAAGGGAGGTCGTAATTCCACTATACAAGACACTAGTGAGGCCCCACCTGGAGTACAGTGTACAGTTCTGGAGACCATACCTACGTAGGACATACAGACAGGGTAGAGAAGGTTCAGAGGAGAGCAACAAAGATGGTGCATGGATTGCATCACAAGTCCTATGAAGACAGGTTGAAGGAACTGAACATGTACTCCCTGGAGGAGACGAGGGAGAGAGGGGATATGATAGAGACATACAAGTATCTTACAGGGAGGAACAGGGTGCAGGAAAACACTATTTTTAAGCGAAAAAGATGTTCCAGGACTAGAGGCCATGGGATGAAGTTGAAGGGAGGACGATTCAGAGGAAACATGAGAAAGAATTTCTTCACAGAATGGGTGGTGGACAAGTGGAACACCCTGCCAGAGGAAGTGGTGGGGGCTGAAACAATCACGGGATTTAAGAATGCATGGGATAGACATTAAGGAATTCTGGAGGTCAGGGGTAAGGGGCAACAGACTTCTAGGAAAACAAACTGAACTTACAAGCTCAAATGGGCAGACTGGGTGGGCCATAGGCCCTTATCTGCTGACACTGTCTATGTATCTATATAAGATCTCTGCTCATGAACAGTGTCACTGTGATTTTCTTAATGTGTCCCATACATTGATTTCGCACACCGACTGCGCCATTGTGCGCTACATGGGTGGAAACACGTTTTGGGTGAGATGAGAAAAATGACAGCTGTACAGCTCATAAGAAGGTGTGACAAAATGGCAATGTTGAAAATCTGGAGTGAAAATATTGAAAATTTGCGAACTTACGAGCCTGCATAGGAACTGTGCAACGACGCTCTAAAACAGTCATTTTTGGAATTTTTGCAAATTAAACATGGTTTAGACTCTTCATGACGATAAACATTGTCATGGTAAAGATCAAGCCCGAAGGGTGATTTCGCACAGTGACTGTGCAGTGCCAGTGAAATCACCCTTCGGGCCCAAATAACGCCATGACAGTGACATCATTCATGAGAAGGGGTCCCAAAAACCCCATGTTGAAAATTAGTTGCAAAAATTCCAAAAAATGACTAAGATATGCACTAAAGTTGAACCCCCCCCCCATCTAGCCCTTTATACAGCTTACCGGCATTTCCTCAGTTCACGGTTGCCTTTGAAGAGTGCAGACGTGTTCCTGGTCCACTGAAGATCATCGCGCCAGAGTCTGGAGGTAAGTATGGGGTGTGGGGGGTGTGGGGAGGCTGGGTGCACAGTGGGTGGGTGTGGTTGTGGGAGGGGCTGGGAGGCGCTGTGGGACCATTTTTATTTTACAGGTTTAAAACAAAAACGACGATGGTGGCTTGCCACACTGGGGTGGGCCCCAGCTGGCAGAAGATGGCTGGGGGCCAAGGAGCCTATGGGGATTGGGCACCCCTGCGCAAAACAAAGGAATGTTTGCCACGCTGGGGTGGACTTCAGCATGGCGCAGGATGGCTTGGGGGGGCCGTGGAGTCGATGGGGGATTGGGCACCCCCGTCAGCAAACAGCGTTTGCCACACTGGGGTGGGCTCCCAGCATGGCACCAAAGCTGTGGGGGGCAGCATGACACAAGAGGGGGACGGCATGATGCGGTGCTCAGTATGGCAGCGGTGCTTTCCTTTGAAGCAGAGGAACACTGCTGTCATACAGATCTCCTGCACCCATTGGTGCAGGACTGCCACGCCTGCTCAAGGGAGCAGTGCATTGGATGGGAGAGGCACACCTTCAAAGTGTGCTACTCTCCCAAAACGCTCCTTGTGCATGCGAGCCAGCGAAAGTAAAACGTGGAGGTGGCCAAAAGGCCTTGTTAAACTAGGGTAGCTAGAGATAGTGAGAGCAGGGTACTAGCAGTGGGGTGGACAGGGGATGCAGTAGGGAGGAAAGGATAGCAAGTTTAGAGAAAGGAAAGGATGGGATGGGATAGGTGGGGGAGGAGGGTGAGCAAAGGGCATACAGGTCCTTCTATTATAGAGAAAAAGTGAAAGATCTAGGGTAGAACATATCGGGAATGGTGGCATCTTAGGTGGAGCAGTCATATGAACTGTTAGCTGTGAGATGTTGATGGAGTATGTGTTTAAAAGGACCCAGTTTTGGTATGGTTGAGATGTCTCTGTGGAGTGTGTTAAACCAAAGAGGTGCTCTGTAGGCAAATGAGCACTGACCTTGTGTTGCCCAGCATCTAGAAACATGGAGAAATTGGTTGGCTGAGCTTTGGGTATGCTGAGAACTACAGTGAGGGCTTAAGAGGCTTTCAATGCCAGGGAACAGGAGGCCAAGAAGTGCTTTTTTAGCTAGCAGGTATGTTTGATGTTGTATTCTTCCACTTAGCTGAAGCCAGCCTGTTTGAGCATACAGATCACGTGTGGGTGAGGCGTGCTGCCCCAGTGAGGAGTCTGCATGTCTTATTTAGTGCCTCAGACATCCTACAGAGAGATGAAGTGGAGGCTGCACTATAGATTACAAGGCCATAGTCGACAATAGATGTGACAGAACTATGTATTGCAATTTTGAGGGCTTCAGGCAACAGACAGTGCTTGTGTCTGTGAAGTAACCCAGTCTTGATATTGACAGCTCTGGCCACGTTATCAGTGTGCTGTGCTAAAGATACAGAGCTGTCCAGGGTGACCTCTAGATATTTGTAGTATTTGATTTGTTCTAGGGTGACATCTAGGCAGTTTCTGATGGTTAGGGGTTGGGATTTGTTTTTACTGCAAGTGGTCCTGCACATCATTTTCTATTTTTTAATTTTAGTCTTTGGCAACTGGGTAAGGTCCACTAGGCACAAGTGCCTGTTTTCAGGGGCGACCTGGGAGCACTGGGCAGTTAAGTGACTTGCTCAGAGTCACACAGTATGCAAATGGAGGTTTTGAGAATCAAACTCAGGTCTGGTCTTCTGGATGTACCAAGCTCATTCACACCTCATTCCTCTAACCTCTAGGCTATACTGCCAGCCATCATGACTTTAGTTTTCTTGTACAGTAGTTCAGGACCAATTTGTGTTTGTGGAACCAATCCTCCACTTCCTCATAGCTACACTGTAGGTGGTGTTCCAGTTGTTTGGGGTCAGGGTTACTAGTAAAGATGATGGCGTCATCCACGTAAAGGAGGATCCATTGGTGGCAGGCCCGAGGGAGGCTGTTGAGAAAGATACTGAAAAGAAGGGGACCTAATATAGAACCCTGAGGTACTCCAGAGTGGATGAGCTGCCTGTCAGATGTGACATTAACTATTTTCACCTGCTGGGAGTGCTCTTCCAAATAACTCTTGAACCAGTGTATCGTGTCAGAGGAAAGACCATGGAAGTCAATTGCCAAAGAAGAAGGGGTGGTGAACCATATTAAAGGCCTTTGTTAGGTCTATGAATGCCTCACCAACTAAGTTTCCTCGGTCTAGGGATTGATGAATGAAACTGGTGAACTCCAGAAGAGCCACAGTGGTGCTATGCCCTTTTCTGAAACCATGTTGCTGCGGGTATTGGATCGAGTATTTTTCAAAGTAGTCCACCAGCTGATCAGCAACTATGTGCTCGAGTGTTTTAGATAATGGGGGAGTATAGATATTGACCTATAATTTGCATGTAAGGCCTGATCCCCATTTTTATGTACAGGGATTACTAGGGCTGACTTCCATAGTTGGGGAAATTGTGCCAGTTGTAGCGAGATGTTGAGAATCCTGGTAAGAGGGTCCAGTATAATGACATCACTTTTTGCGAATAGGCATGCATTATAAGGGTACATGTACACTATTTAATCTACTCATAAATGTATTTAACAATTCCTCCTCCCCACCACTAATGATATTAAGGTTTACTAAGGTTCGGGTAAGGAGCACATGACCGAGGCCCAGATAAGCTCCTGTCATTCAGCCACAATAGGATAGCTTTGTACTCAAAAACAACATCTTGTCTAGCTTATTCTTGAAAGTATTTTTTGTCTTACTAACTACAACCACCAATGGTAAGGAGTACTAAGGATTAACAACCCTCTGTGAGAACAAATACCCCCTTTTTGCAGAATTAAATCTATGACACATTAGTTGTAATGGGTGACCTCGGTACCCACACATGTTTGCTTAAAATCCAAACCCATTTCCAGCATTAAGTGTTGATCCTGCAAAACCTCCCATGTCAACATTAGGTCTCCAAGCATCCTTCTTTTCTCAAGGGTCATGAATCCCAGTTCATCCAACCTATCTTTATAACTCAAACTCCTCATTCTCTGTATTTGTGTTGGGATGGGGGAGTGTAACATGCTCCATAGTAATAATCTAGTTCAGGGATGAGGGATCAGCTCAATTCAGGGCTCAATTAGTTTTGCAAAACCTGAGTCATGCCCCAGGAAAAAAAGAACAACAAATTAAATGCAAGTGGTGATCAGCTGATTAAGTTTGTTTTCAGTCAAAGTCACAAATGGAATGAATAAAGGAATGGTTTATTTGCTATCAATTGGGACTTGATTTTATGGAGGGATTCAAACCTGGCTCCCTAGATTACTATCTACAACTTGGGATATGCTTTTATTTTTATTAAAATAGCTCTGGATTCACGGTGTTGGGCAGGGGTGCTTTTCTTTGTCAGAGTTCAATAATCACAATATAAATTTTTAGGATCATTGTGCTCCTTAATTAAATGTTCATTTATTTTTTGTCCCCATAAGCCCCTAGAGCATACACTTTTATAAGTAAGGGGAGGGTTACACCACCTTTCAAAGGAAAAGTCTGTTGAGTTAGGGAATGCCCACTGCCTGCTGTCAGTTGTTGTCAGAGGGTCTGTGAAAGCTAATTTATTATTTGTTCCTATAAGCCCCTAGATCATACTCCTTTATAAGTAAGGGGAGGGTTACCCCATGTTTCAAGAGAAGAGCCTGTTGAGTTAGGGAATGCCCACTGCCTGCTGTCAGTTGTTGTCAGAGGGTCTGTGAAAGCTAATTTATTATTTGTTCCTATAAGCCCCTAGATCATACTCCTTTATGAGTAAGGGAAGGGTTACCCCATGTTTCAAAAGAAAAGCCTGGGGAGTTAGGGAATGCCCACTGCCTGCCATCAATTATTGTCAGAGGGTCTGAGATCCACAAGTTGTTTTTTATAATCCCTTAACAGAGTGAACACAGGTACTGATTATGTACCTAACCACAATAACAAGAGCGGTATTGCTCCTGATGAATGGGGAGAATTAAATTATTATGCACTGATTTATTTTTAAATATGTATGCATTCAAAGTATTGCTTTAAAAATCAGACCTGATGCCTGACACAGTTGTGTCATGACATCAGAAGTCATGATGTCACATGCTTGGATGTGATGATCTCAACAGATGCAGCATAGTTGCCAGAGGGTACATGAAATCTCAGCTGTAGCATTGTAGTGCTCCTGCATCAATAGAAGTAGTATTGTAATGGTGCTTCAATTTTTTTGAACCCACAGCCAGAATGTAAATAAAAAGAATGACAGAGTGATTAGTATGACTTTCCTTCATAATGCATTTATTTGTGAAAGTTTAAATTATGCACTAAGGAATATAGAATCCAAATATACTTGAACTTCATTATCAAAGATCAATTTATTAATATATCTTAAGAGGGATATGTTTACAACCTGAAGGAAATGGATGTTAGAAACAACATGTTTATATATGTTTTATTGTACTTTCCAGTCTAACTCATGCAATTTACCTAATACGGGGAAGTCAGTTTTACTACTCCTTTTCACAGATATCTGTTTGAGTCAGAAAATAAGATATCTTGTGAATCCCTATGGAGGGACTTTTGCATAGATAGGTATGTTTTTGAGGCTCTGTCATTGCTGATGGGTATGGTTAGGAATATTTTTACAATGTGCTGTTCATATGGAATGTATATATGCAGTATAATTTCATTTCATTTTCATCTTTTATTTGTTAACTGGGTAAGGACACTGGGCCAAGCCCATTTTCAGTTCCAACCCGACAGTAAACAAAACAAATAGGACAATCAACTAGACAAACAGCATTTTTAACAAAACATTTACAAGACTCCATAGAATTTAAATAAGCCCTAAAATTCTGCTTAAAATTTGGAAGTGAAGTGGAAGAATGGACTTCAAGAGGCAATGCATTCCTGAATTGAGGAGCAGCCACTGAGAATGACCTTGCACCCACCTTGGTCTGAAAAGAAGTATTTGTTAGGGTAATACCGCTATAAGAGCGTAAATTGCAAACAGGAAGCCTTGCATTTTCCAGATCAAATAATGGGTACTTAGTTCTTAGAAAAATAGATTTGAAAACTTGACAACTGAAATAGAACGTAATCCTATTATTTAGCACTAGCCAACCTAGCTTGGAATACATTGAACAGTGATTAAAGTGATAGGGGCAATCCAATACAAACCTGCAGATATTATTATAAGTTACAGTTAGCACTTTAAGCTCAGTAACTGACAGCTTATAATAGAAACTTGTGACATAATCAAGGTGGGGCAACAATAGTCCCATAGCAATATATTTTCTAATATTTTCATATAATGTTCATATTTTTATTATGTCATTCCCAATCCACCCTGAGGAAAGGGTAAGTCCCTGAAATGCTGGTGGTTCTTGGGACCTGCATATATCTGTGTAGCAAGAAATATTGTAAGTTGCTTGCTACTCTGGGTGAGTGATCACAGTATCCTATGCAGTTTGAGATGCAATGGTATGCTTGGGACCAAAAACCTCCCTGAACAGAGTTTGATTCCCTTCAATACTGTGTGAGTATATGTGTGTGTGTGGGGGGGTCCAGAATCTGCAGATGGAGTCATACCATTCTCTTCCTTACCAAGACTTCTGTGTAGGGACACCTAATAAGTTACATACTTGCCATTATTATACACTCTGTGTTAAAACATATTGCACAAACTAAAACTTGGACCACAAGCAATGGGTATCGATTTACTTTCACAACTTCATCTTCTTGGAATTGATATTAACTTAATCTGAAGCCACACACTTTTTTTCATTGTGTTTAACATTAATGTTCTTTATCATTTAGCATTTAAAGATGGTCATAATGGTGTGTGTGTGTATATATATATATATATATATATATATATATATATATATATATATATATATATTATGGCCACGGTAGTGGCACTATAGTTAGGGTTGAGTAGCCACTTTATTGCAAAACCTCAAAGTTTGCACCTTAATAACTTTGCCATTGTACAATGGATTTGCTTGAAAGTTTACATGTATGGTCTGGTACCATAAATCTCTGGATCTGCCAAGTTGAGTTACAGTTGGATGTACAGTTGCGGAGCTACAGAATGCCAAAACATGCAAAAAAACTGACTTTTTTTGTGTTTCTTTGCTCACGCCAAGAGCCCACACAGTTTGTCCATTCAGTCCAAAAACTTCAGAAAAGATGCAGCCTTGGTCACCAATGTGCCTTTTGAAGATTTGGTGAAAACATATTAAACCGTTCAAAAGTTATTCAAAAAACAAATTTCCCATTATAGTCAATAGGAAAAATTAACAAAAATCACAAAAATTTCGCAAATGGAAATTTTTACTGTCTCAAATGGCCCTTTTACTTTCATGAGCCAGTCATTTTGTTTTCAGTTACTGCACAGAAAAATGCATGGCATTTAAAATTGGAACCCTCTAGAAACACACTGCTTGTGCTCACCTAGTCGTGTTCTGAGGATGCTAAACATATGTTTTTAAGGGTTTAACCCCCCCAGAAATATATTTTTAAAATTTTCTGAAAAAATGCTTTCTCAAAATACTTTTGCAAATGCAAAAGTTTCATGATTGTTTTGTGAAATTTTCGTGATTTGTGAAAGTATGCTCAAAATAACTGCAAATCTTTGTCACTCTCCTGCCACAAAACCGTTTGGTCTTTTGGGCTGACATTTGCAGGACTGTAAGCCCTGGGCCCACAGATGTGCCTTTTGGTGGTTTGGTGTGAAAACATTACAGGGGTCCAAAGTTACAACAATCTGAAGTTCCACAAATTTCCCATAGGATAACATTGTGGCATATGTGGTGCCTTTTAGAGCCCCTATCTCAAAAACAGTTCGAGATACGGACTTTTCGTTGCAAAATTTCTTAGTCTCCCCTACAAGGGGACTAAGTTCAGAACTAGGTTGGAAGGTCCTGAAAGCCATGAAATTTGAATGTTTTTTCTACCTTGCACGGTTCCTGAAATATTTGCGATTTACTGTTCTAATTGCTCATTTTAATGTCTGAGGGCCACTATTACGGCCACAGACTTTGTATTCGCAGCACTTTCTGCTGCCACTATCTTGAACACAATGTGCAATACGGATTTAGTCGACTCTTGTGGTGGGAACTATTCATTTTCATAATTACAACCACACTTCCATTGATTTACTAGCTGCTATAGTTCCCCAGATATGGGCAAAATAATGTAACAAGCCTTCCATGACCTGTAGGGCTGCTGTATGGCTCTGTGCTTCTGTGTAAGTGGGAGTGCAGGGCCTGGAGGGCCCATGCTCTCACAAACACATATCATTACACAGAAATGGGCAGCTTGGTGGGAGTGTGGGGCCCATATACCATTTACTATTTATATTACACTTTCTCAAAAAGAAGGGAAATTCATTGCAAAAACTCCATTAATGCATCAGTTAGGGTTGTTTCCACAGCGACAAAAGTGTGGAAATGCGAGGTTAGGGTTACCAGACCCTGACCCCCCAATCACCCCTCCTCCACAGACCAACAGATGCCGAGGTCTGTCATTGGGTCATGTGGCCTAACTCTCACCCCATTCTCCTTTACTGTACAATGTCAACTTGTTTACATATGGAATGAGGTGAGAGTTGGAACACACGACCCTATGGCAGACCTTGGCATCTGTTGGTCTGTGGAGGGGGGTGGGGTGGTTGGGGGGTCAGGGTCTGGTAACCCTAACATTGCGCTTCCACACTTTTGTCGCTGTGCAAACAACCCTAACTGATGCATTGACAGAGTTTTTTGCAATGAATATCTATCTATCTATATATATATATATATATATATATATATATATATATATATATATAGCTTGAAAAACATACTGTTTAAATGTGTTCATCATAAAAATTCTCTCATCGTCAATAGATAAGTGGATGGTGTGAAAATCCCCCCACCCACACATACCAAACTAATTAAAATAGACTTGAACTTTGGCAATAGAAAAGGGTAAATATCACATTCCAGATGATATAACTTTATATTGTTTGTTCTATATTACATCTATAGAGATAACAACATGTAAGGATTCTGCTATCACTGACGTACACCTTAATACTGTAATTTTCTAAAATGAATAATTGCACTTTGGTACTTTAGCTGGTAGATATCTGTTAATGGTGGTAGGAAAGTTGCAGTTGGCTTTAAATGGAAGTCATTTGAGCAATATTCATCGATATGAAAATGTGCAGTTTTTAATGAGATCTGAAACTGACATGTGCAGCCTCCTGAAATAGTGATACAGAACCACAAAGTGCTGGGGCATTATTCTGGGGATTGAGTTGCACTAAGCGCCAGGGCATTATTCTGAGGGTGGAGTTACTGAAAACACTAAGCCTCTCTTGATATGTGCTGGAGTAGTAAATAAAATTATTTCCTACATTATGTTTGTGTTGAGATCTTTAACTGCCTGTTAGGATGTTGCATTAGTGTTGGTATACTAAGAACATACATCTGCAACTGTGTCTGCACCTTTTAAATGTCCCAGCCCAGAACTCTAGAAATATTTGTAACATTCTAGACCAGAATCAAAACTCAGAACATCAGTGTGTGCTGACACACCTGCCTTGGATAATGTATAATAGAAACATAAATAATGATGACAGAAAGACCGATGGTCCATCCAGTCTGCCCATGGTTACCTATATAACCCCAGCTCCTGTTGTCCATACAGGGCTCCAGTGACACCTATTCAGCCCCCTTTCTTCTCCCTGCCATTGCTGCCCTGAACAACCACTATACCCTTCACTCCATCCCATTATGCTTTGTGTGCCCATCACCATAGGTACTAGGCTGTTCCATGGTTCCACCACCCTTTCCATAACACAATACTTTCTCATATCTCTCATGAACCTCCCTCCTGTCAGTTTCACTCATGCCCTTGTGACCTCAAAGTGTTACTCATGCTAACTAATTCTCCACAGTTCACCCTGTGTATTCCTTTCAGGAACTTGAAGGTCTCTATCATATCTCTCCGTTCCCATCTGGTCTCCAGTATGTACATGTTCAGCACCTTGAGGTGATCCTTAAACATAGGACCTGCCCTTTGTGCCCTGAATCATCTTTATCAACCTTCCCTGCACCATCTCCAGCCTGACTTTATCTTTCCTGAGGTGAAGACTCCAGAACTGGGCACAGTACTTGAAGTGTAGCCCAACAAAAGATCTATATACAGTAGAGGATAACCTGCCCTGGATTCCTTCTCCAATGTCTTTGATGAACATATTGAAGAGGACTGTATTAAAGAGACATCAGTCTCTGGTGAGACCTCACCAAGAGTACTGTATCTAGTTCTGAAGTCCTCATCTCTGAAAGGACATAGAGTTGAGACAGTTCGGAGGAGGGCAACTAAAATGGTGCATGAGCTGCATCAAAAGCCCTATTAGGAGATACTGAAGGACCTCAGTATGTACAGTCTGGAGGAAAGGAGGGAGAAGGGGGTTATGACACAGACTTTCAGATACCGCAAGGGTATACATATGGTTCAAGAGGGAAGTCTTTTTCAGCGAAAAGGATGAACAAGAACAAGGGGTCATGCAATGAAGCTGGAGGGGGTGTTTAATTAGGGGAAATATAAGGAAACACTTCTTCACAGAAATGGTGGTGGATGCCTGGAACAGCCTCCCTGAGAAGGTGGCGGGAGAAAAACCATAATGGAATTTAAGAAAGCATGGGATAGGTACAAGTGAGCCTTAGAAGCGGGGGTAAAGCCAGAGATTATGTAGGGTCTATGATGTCACGGTAGGTAGAGAACATGGGCAGACTAGATAGGCTAAGCAGTCCTTATCTGCCATCAAATTCCTTGTTTCTGTGTTTCTATGACTGTACTCAAGACAGATTCCTTTGTTACCCCATTCATGACATCCGTCTTTTATAATTTGACCCCATCAACCACAACCCTCTTCTGCCTCCCCTTTAGCCAGGTATCAGGGAGATCAGCTCCAAACACCAGCTTCACCTGTGAGCACTCCAGCCTGACCTGTCTCCAGCAGTCCAGAGCCTTCTGTCCCACAGTACCATCTCCTGCGTAACTTCTGCCAGTGTTAGAGATTCTTAGCTATGGCAGAAGGAACTGAGTTGCTGCTAAAGGATTTTTACCTGACTCTTGGCTGCTCCATATATCAGTTAGCTGAGCGGGGGACTACCGGTATTGAGCGGGGCCAGTGATGTCAGTGAGGGTGGGCCCAGGCACTACATAGGAGCGGTACCAAGAGTGGTCATGAAGATCAGCTCCAAATCCATATTGCACCTGTGAGCACTCCAGTTTGACCCATCTCTAGCAGTCCAGAGCCTTTTTTACTACAGTACCATTTCCTGTGCAACTTCTACCAGTGTTAGAGACTCTTGGCTATGGCCAAACGGACTGAGCTGCGACTAATGGATTTTCACCTGACTCCTGGCTCCTGCATAAACTGGTAAGCTGGGGTGGGGGCTACCAGTACTAAGCATGACCAGTGACATCACTGGGGTGGGCCCAGGCACTTCATAGGAGCAGCTACAGGAGTGACTGTCCACATGAGTGGCTCATGCAGGAGTAATGTGAGTCACTCTCTGTGAGTCCTCCTGGGGAGGCCACTGGGAGAGTGTTATAATTTTGTTTTCATTTTTGATCCAACAGCCCTTGTTTTTATATTATGTGGTTTAACCAAGGCTGTGCGTTATCCTTAAAAGTTTATGACACATAATTAATTTCAGAGTCAGCCTTTATGAGGGAAATCTTCACATATTATCCCCTAAAGTTAATGATTACTACTTCTTAAGTGATTCTAGCTACTAGTTCATTCAGTATTGATCTTGTAGGCCAAATTCACTCTGCTGGATTGACTGCCGTCTGCTGTGGGGTTATTGGGATGCAACAGAAATCAAATATTTTTAATTGGGGTTGTATTTTACCCTTATAGCATGTGCTGACTCTTGAACATATTTATCTGCTTTTATATTACTGTTTTGCAATTGGGAACAATAGATGGTAGTGACAGCTTTAAGGAATAGATAGTGGTTACTCACATTCATAGGTTTTTAGGTAGGGCTGTGTGAAATTAAACTTCCGTCAGCAGAATTTTGGCAAAAGTTGGAATTTCATTTTTGCAAAATTTCAGAATGCATTTTGGCAACTTTTGTGAAAATTCTGACTTAGAATAGCAGAATAAATGTATGAATTGCAGACTATTGTATTAAACTACAGAAAAAAAGTTCCTCAAAACTGATCACTTTCAGTGGTCAGTTCTGCAGAATTGTATTTCACAGTTTAATACCTTAAAGAGGTAGTGTTATGGTGCCGTATTTGAGATCTGGTACATTTGGAGTATTCTGTTAAGTCTGGCAGCATCAGAAATACCTAGTTAACATGCCTTTAATATGGTTTAGTCAATGAGTTTAAGTGCCTTCTATTTTGAAAAATGGCCCCAAAACTGATGGAAGCAGTGCAGCACAAGCTCAGCTGTCTCATCATCGGAGGTGACGTGGTGGTGGTGGTGGGGGGGGAAGGGGCTGCTGGGCTGCTCTGACAGGATCAGTGTTACAGACTTTGTTGGTAAGTAGCTGTGAGTCAATTCCATTTTTTGCTTCTCTGAAGATCTGTGTGAAGTAGTCAGTAAAGTAATCTGTTTTGTTTCTGTTTGTTTTCTAGGTCTGATGGCAAGATTCTAGCATGATGTGAAGGAAGATTGGACTGGGAAGTAAAAAGAAACTGACTTGTTTATTGTGTTAGTAAATGTTTCTCTTGTATTTTGCCTTTATTTTGTGTAGTTGACAGTTGTGTGTGTGACACTGCAGATCGTATTTTGATGTCAGGATTTTATGGCTCCCCATCTTGTCACATAACAGGATGTTTACTGTAAAATACTGTATGTTGTGCTTCTGTAAGGAAGTCTAAATACACATATCACATCTGATCATGTGCCAGAATGCTCTTTAGGTGCTCTTTAGGTTTGTAGTTCTGTATTTACTCTGACAGACATGAGGTTATTTTGCATGTTTTTCCAGTTCAATACATTTTAATTTTTATTTATTTATTGAAATGTTTCACCAGGACGGGTATACTGAGCAACTTAATGCTCATCTCACGGCATGTCCTGGGGGAAGGGGGAGAGGGATTTACAACATATTTAAATTATACAAAAACAAAGCACAGTACAGTACAGAGACAGGAGCATAAAATACATGATAATCAATGCATACAAGTAATACAGTGCAATTGTACAGGGGATTCATGATGACTCAATACAACAAGGGAGGCAAGCATGAGTAACAAGACACACATAGTAAGTGCTAGGTAATTAAGAGCAATAGGTGGAGGGAGGGAGAGGAGGGGGTGGGAGGAGAGAGCAGTATACAAGGAGGGGGTCAAGAGCAAGAACAGTTAGGGATCAGATAGCTGAGTAGAGCTGAAGTGAGGGAGTTCAGTGATGAGGAGTGGTGGATTTGAGGGGGGAGGGCATTCCACAGTTTTGGAAGGTGGTGTGAAAAAGCTTTTTGGCCAGAGGATGTAGATCTGCCGAGGATAGAGAAGGTGCGTAGGTTGTCAGATCTCAGTGAGTAATGGTTGGGGGGGGGGTACTAAGTGAGGAGGAGAGGTAGGGGGGAGAGAACCAAGCCAGTATTTCAAGATGAATTTGGCACTGTGTAGCATACAGTGATTTTGAAGCATGAGGATGTTTAGGGACCGGTAGAGGTTGCAGTGATGGGTGAGGTAGGAGGCATCTAGAGCAAAGTGGCAGAAGGAGTTATAGAGAGAGAATCCAGTTTGGCTAGGGAGGACTGTGGGGCAGCACCATAGACTATATCACATTAGTCAAATATAGGCAAGATCATCTTCAGTACTAGCTCACACCTGGCCGCAAGTGGGATACAGCTGCTATTTCTGTATAGGGCACCAACCTTAGGCTTAAGTTTTTTTCTGAATTGCCTCAATGTGTGTTGAGAAGTTTAGGTTTAGCCAGACACTGAGATACCTGAATGAGGGTGAGCCCTCCAGTACAGTCCCATCCAGGGTGTAGAATGTGGGTAAGGAAGTTAGCCTAGCGAGTTTCTGCCTAGTTCCAAAAGTGATAGAGACATTTTTTTTGGCATTTAAAAAGAGTTGATGTGAGTTAAACCAGTGTTGGACTCTAGAGAAGTCAGACTGGAGCCTGGTGGTGACATCAGCGACTGATGTTCCAGATGTATATAGAACCGTGTCATCAGCATACATGTGGATATGGAATTAGTGCAGGGCAGGGGGAGATCATTTAAAAAAAAATGGAAAACAGAATGGGGCCAAGCACTGAACCCTGGGGTACACCAGTAGTTATGGGCAAAGGGGAAGAGGTGACATTGGCAATTTTAACTGATTGGGACCTGTCAGACAGATAGGCATTGAACCAGCCTGTAGCAGAAGGAGAAAGACCAGCAGCTGAGAGGCAGTTCAGGAGGAGGGGGTGCGAGACAGTGTCACAGGCTTTTGCCAGATCAACAATGATGGCTGAGGTAATATGACCTTTGTCAAAGCCAGAGAAGATGGTCTCAGTTAGTCTTAACAGAGAAGTGGTAGTAGAATGTGACTTCTGAAATTTAGATTGGAACAGGGTGAAGAACTCAGAGTCAGATAGGAAGGAGGAGAGCTGATTGAGGACAATGTGTTCTTGTAGTTTAGCGAGGGTAGGTAGAAGAGAGATAGGTCGATAGGGAGCGGGAGCACAACTGCATGTTTCCATACTGAGGGAACAGAAGCTGACTTGAAAGAGAGGTTTAGAATGAGAGAGAGAGAGTGGGTAGACAATAGCAGGAGCAGAGAGGGAGAGGAGTCTAGAATTCAGACCATCAGGAGAGGAGCCTTTAGTGGAATTGAGGACAAGGAGTGTCTGGAGGCTGATGGCAGGGGAGACAGGAGAAAAGGAGAACTGGGGGGGCTGGAAGAGGTAGGGAGGGGAGGAGGGTGGAGTGCAACAAGGGGGGAAGGAATAGAGGGCTGTGAGAAGGTGTGCAGGGCAATTGAGAGGAGAGGGGTTGGGGGAAGGGGAGAGGACACCAGACCATTGGAGGAGCTTGGTAGGGAACCCAGCAGAGAAGAGGCACAGGTAAAGAAGTGAGAGTTAAAGCATTCTGCAATAGCCATAGGATCAGAAAGGATAGATTGGTTGAGCTTGAGGGTAGGGGACAGAGGGGTAGTGGACGGAGAGAAGAGGGAGTGAATGACCTTCCAGAATTTGGCCGGATTATTTGTATTAGAAAGGAAGTTTGATTTGAAGTGTTCAGCTTTAGCAGTTAGCAGTTTGGGTCAGCAAATGCTTGCTGCCCAATCAGTTGCGGTCAATCCTCCTGCCTGCACAACAAATGCTCTGTCACTTCATACACAAGCTGAAGTAATTTGAAATATTACACATACAGTATACTTAGGTGACACTTCATCTCTACATTCCTAATTTGAATTCCCTTGGTCATTCAATCAATTTTTATTGTAATTTTATTCAATCTGGCTTTCATCTTCATTCAGGAGGGCAGCAGAGTGGACTGAGACAAGGCTGAGATGGGAACTGAACCCATGAGCTGGCAGATTCAGGACTGCAACCTCGAAGAGGAGGAGGAGGAGGAGGAGGAGGAGATTAGCTGCAAAAACAAACATTAGAATAAGGTCTACAGGTACCCTGAGATTACTTTTGATGTCCCTGGACAATTAGTGAAGCACAAGCAGAGGCAATTGAAAGCTGGGGAAAGACAGAGCCACTTACGGGGGATCCATAGACATACAGATAAACTTGTTTTGCCCCTTTAATTGGGCTCTGAGTGCATATAATGGGACACTAGAGTAAAAACACGTTTTTTGGTGTATTCTTTTTTTTTTTTGCTGATCAGACCTAATGCTTGATAATGGATTTTATGCCAGCCTGAGCATAAACACACTGTCTAGGATAGCAAACTCACAAACAATAACAGGGCTACCCCAGAACATTAATATACACAGTATACTGTATTTTTTTAACAAAAGGCAGACAACGAATAAGTACATATGTATTATACTGCACTACACGGGTGCTGAAACCAAAACTCTGCTAAAACCTGGTTATATGTACTTAAGCAGTCTTATTCTCACTTATGCAGCCACCACTTAAAGATACGGGATTGCTTTGATGCAAAGCTTGCTTAAATGCACAATAGTGAGAAGAACGGAACCTATGTGTTTGAGTGGGTTTGATTGTAGAAATACCTTTAGACAGATTCCTATTGCTCATGCTAGCTAAATTCTGTCATTTGTTCAGTCCAAGCAGACAGCGCTGCAGTACAACAGACTGAATTCATGGTAACCGAGTGCATGCCATTCATGAGTGACAAACTGATGAAGCTGAATAAAATACAAACATATGCCATTAAAATGAGTCTGCTTTAGTTAATACAGTTAAAATAAAGTAGGGGTTTCATTCACAGGTTACCTTGCAAACTAATGTTTGAACTGCTAGCAGTGCCTAAAGTGTAGGTTTGTTTATCACACTTCAGGCAACCCATGCCTGTTTTCGCATGTTCAGTATGTAGTGAGTGGATTAATTAAAATTAGGTTAATTACACATATTAGGTTAATTACACATATGCTGCCACTATGGATCTTGGATGCCTGTATTTAGTTTTTCGTAAATTACTAAAACTATCAAACCATTCAGTCATCTGCATAGAAAAATGAGAATTACTCTCATTATTACGCATATTTTTAACTCACATAGTAGTTCTCAACCAATTGTGGTCTTGCTTCATTTTGGCCAGTTTGTATATGAACCATTCAAATGGCTCCCTCCAAGTCTGTGACTACTGGGTGGATGCAGTAAATACATTTTAACTGAATGCATGTCTTGCAGGGGATGCAACTTTTTCAAGTGTGTTTCCCTCTGCTTAAATTCTTGCAGTGTTAGGGGGAAGATCAGGCTATGCTTTTTCTTAAGTTTTTTGGCTGAGAACTAGTACATGGCTGAATAGCTAGTTATTGTAAAAAGTCTGATAGTTCTGGAAATGTATCAAAGAGCAAGTACTGTATTAGCAACTGCAATCTGCGGCAAAAGCAGCCGGGAAAACATTTCAAATCTTACTCCTTTTATGGATCAAACATTGGAAGATGGGCATAATCAGCTTGTAGACTATAAAAGGGCAATGTTCTTTCTGCTGCACGTTTTTTTATCAAAGTGAAAAAGAATGGCTGATAATTGCCATTTAAATTATAACTTAACTGTGTTTAATAGTGGGAGTTATTCACACTTTTCTTTTCTATGCAGATGACTGAATAACTAGTCACCAGGGAAGATTTGATAGTAGAAGTGAACACCTCTTGTACTTTTTGCCATGGGCATGAGAGGCTCTTTTGAGGTGCTCCTGGCTGCTGCATTTTTTTTTCAATAATGCAATCAGCAGCACGCAGGCCACAATAAATCTGGTGATCCCACTGCTGTGTCAGCCCACAGCAGTTCCCAGTCTAATCCTTGTTTTTTTTTTCAAAGTGCTAGGTTTTCCACAGATACTGAGCTATGTAGATATTCATTGTATTTGGCACTGAAACATGTGCAATGTTTCAGAATAAAAAAAAATAATAACTAAATCTAGAAGTGCCTGTTAGACAATCTTGACATTTTATTTATTTATGTAGGTTCTTTTTTTTTTTTTGGAACTTTTTATTTATGAATTTTGTAAGAAAAACTTACAAAATTGGTAATCTATCAGAGGATAACAAATAAAATCGTTGTATCAAAGATTCTCTTAAAAAGATTACATGCAAGACAGCTCTCCTAGAGTTACAACATTGAGGGGAGTACCTAGAGTGGCTAATTAACATAGTAACCCCATCGCATGCAGCCAAGGAAGAACAAAGGGGAATCAAAAGTAGGATATAATCAGTACAAATTCCCTTTTACCAACATGACTTAACAGTCTTAAAGGATGCCCCCAAAGTAATGCATCTAAGCCAAACAGATATTTAGTACCCCCAAACTCCCAGAAAAAGGAAAACTGTCAATAGTACAGTATAATACATTTGAAGCATCATAACAGCAAGATCTGGAAGACAATTAGAAGAGAAGAATATATTTACAACTGTAAGCATTAAGAAATACAAAAAATGGAAAGCCTCCTCCCAGCCAGTACAGAATAGAATAGCAGAGTTGAAAGCACTAAGTCACCCTGTTAAGTGTACAGTCTCAAACGGAACAAGAAACCAGTCGAGCAAACATACAGCCCCATAAGAGTCGAATGCCTGCAACTTACAAACCAGCAATGCCCCTAGACTTCAGCCCTCATCAGAGGAGTCTTCTTCATCTGCCCCCATGTCCATCTGGGCTTTGTGTAGCTGCAAATAAAACTTTAGCCAACACATGATATACCAACTGATTGCTACATGTGCAAAATGTCTCATTTGCACATCATCCCCTGATTAGTTAACAGTAATGTTATGTGTAGGGATTTCTCCCAACCATCCAATAGCTTTGATATCATATCGCCTCCCACAGGTCTCTAATATAACAAAGTTATTTTTGAGCTAGCTGATAAACCTTTGGTAAGTGATGCAGATCACCACAGCATGCTGAGTCCCTTATAGTCCTGAGCCTGGGGTTTTACTCATCAGCAGAGACAATGTGGAGTGTCCCTTTGGGGAGGCTGCTGCCAATTGCTTGATTGCCCCCTGGTGGATCAGGGGAGGAAGGACCTGTGCTAGCAAGAATATACAATTCCAGCTGTGGGTTTAATTCTGCTGTTGGCCTACTGCATGACACTAATTTCATCATAGGACTAGTCCTATGCCAGTGCAGGTGGGTAGAAATATCTCCCATTTAGAAAGATATGTCCAAGACAGTATATGAGGGCTCAGGCTGTGGGTGTCTACTGACCAAAAGTAGCTCCTCCTCTAAGCATGATATTCAGGACTTCTGGGCAGCCCAAAATAGAACCTCACCCACTGGTTAAGGAGAAGAAATATAGAAAGTGAAATAAAGCTCATCCACAGCACAACAAATGGGGTCTATTGGCATTGCATTGCAATGCAATCCCTTTCTTGCCAGCAGCTGAATCATGCTGTTTTTATGATTTTTAGATAATGTTATTTAAGTTAATACCTGGAGCCTGATTCTTACTCACTAATGGAGACAACATGAAACAGATGCTTTGTACCTATATCATTGTGAAGCCAACCAAAAGCATCATACATAAAACCAAATACTTATCACAGGGGGCAGAGTCAACTGTGTGACAAAATCATGATGCAAATTGCAGGTCCATATTTTAGTAGGCACAAACAAGGTGACAGAACAACATAGAAATATAGTAAACTGCCAAAAGAAGAAGGCCTTGCTGTCTATTCAGTCTGCCCTATGAGGCTGTACATGTCTCCCCCTAGACATCATGACTGACATCTCCCCCTCCTCTGCCTCTCTGATCCTTGGACCAGTCCCATGTGCTAGTCCACCCTCACTTATTAAAGCTTTCCACCATTTTTGCATAGACCAGTGCCTCGTGTAGCGTGTTTGATTCCCACCCCCTTTCTGTGAAGTAGAACTTCTACATGTTCCTTCTGAACTCCATCTCCCCACCAGTTTTTTTTTTATCATATTTTTCTGTTCCCCGCAGCTCAGTCAACAATCATCTGGCTGCTGTCCTCCTGCACCCCCACTGAACCCCTGTCAGACCCACACTGCTCAGGCTAGCACACAGTACCCATGGGGTGCCCCCTACTTCCCCACTGGGTCTGGATCTAATACCTGAGCATGGCTTCTCTGGGTCCATGGGCGAAGAGGCAGGCCATCAAGCCACCATGACTGATCACCAGTTTCCTCCATTTTTTCTCCCCTCTGGAGTACAGATATGGAATGATGTCAAGGGACTGCATACCAATGTCCGCCATACTCCACCCCCTAGATGCACTACACCTGTAGTGCCCCAGCTTCCATCGGGGGATGCTGCAGAGTGGTGTGATCCCTAAACCCT
This sequence comes from Neoceratodus forsteri, assembly GCA_016271365.2. Classification (NCBI taxonomy): domain Eukaryota; kingdom Metazoa; phylum Chordata; order Ceratodontiformes; family Ceratodontidae; genus Neoceratodus; species Neoceratodus forsteri. The sequence goes on along the minus strand of CM057451.1, from coordinate 54,254,185 downwards.
CACTAGAGAGAGGAGAGCAGTAAGTCAGATGCTCAATCCTCTTCCTCCCCGACCGACCCCCAACAACCTGGCCTCATTCCCAAACCTGGGTCACCAGCGTGGAGAGAGGTGTGGTGTCCAGTGCCTCAACCCTCAGTGCCACTGGTCTGGCATTCCCCACCAGTTTCTTACTATTCACTCTGGTATTCACATTGCCACCAATCATGAACAGCCTTCTGGAGTCCACTTAGTGAATACCCTGCATGTATTTAAATGTCTAATTTATGTCCCCCTATTCCTTTCTGGACTCCAATGTGCACATGTTAAATTGTTCCAATCTTTGTTCATATGCCCTCCCCTGCTGTTCCTCAATTGTTTTGGTTCCTTTCCTATGCACTGTCTCAAGCTTGTTGATGTCTGTTTATAGGTGCAGGTTCCAAAATTGTACACAGTACTCCCAATGAGGTTGCACCAGAGTCTTGTACAGGTGCAATATGATCTCCTTTTTCTGATATTGAATCCCGTACCAATACATCTAGCATTCTGATGGCCTTTCCTATTAGCTTACCAAACTTTGCTGATGATTTGAGGCTGTTGCAAATCGCCACCCCCAGATCTTTTTCGTCTCTGTCACAGACACAGTAACTCTCATCTCCCACCCTATATTCTGCCCTTGGGTTTTTGTTTCCCTCATACAGGTCCTTGCACTTTTTTGGCATTGAAGTCCAGCTCCCAGATTGTCTTTAACATTCATTTGAAGAAGCAGCTTTTCTCCAATAAGTACTGCACTTCTTTTTCTAAGGAAAGTATGTTGTGGTCTTCCACAAACTCATCAGGCTTCTTTTGCAACTTTTTTATTTTTGGAATACAATATCTCAAACAGATGGAGTAAGAAATATGCAAATTTAGATGCATTCCTAAGTTTATTCTTTCTCTGTCTAATGTTAAGAAGCTGCAGTACTCCAATGAAATTTCTTCTGACATAGATTTGCACCCATTAACACCCTGGTATGAGCCGGCCCGGTGGCACTGAGGGTTGGGGTGCTGGATGCCACACCTCGCACTGCACTGGTGACCTGGGTTCGGGAGCGAGCCCGGGCACCGGGGGTCAGCAGGGGAGGGAGCTGGATTGAACATCTGGAGGACTGCTGTCCTCTCCTGGGGGGGATCCGAGGTTTCCCTGTCGCATTAGTGGGTCCCGGTGGAGACCGGATGTGCTACATGCATGAGATATAAACTAGAGCTTGAGCAAGGCAGACACTTACAGGGGATGCCTGCATGCTGGCACCATTGCACACATTGCTCAGGGGAAAACATAAGGGAAAAAATGCCTCCTACATCATCGGTTCATCGGTGCCGGCTCAGACATGCCCAGTCTCTCTTCCGACCCTGACCTGACGACTGCAGGTAAGGCACTTCATACTTAGGAGCTAGCCACCGGAGGGAGGGTGGAATCAGCCCCGGAGATGGTACCGGGGGTCGAGCCTGCCTGAGGTCGCTCAGGGGAAGAGAGATCCAGGGTAATGTGAGGGGTTCAGGCTGGGAGTAGGGGAATGTCCAAGTGGGTACTCCTGAAGGATGCCCGGGGTGTAGGAGAATACAGAAAGTTAAAAAAAAAACACCCTGGTATGCGACCACAACTCAGAATGGCATACAGACATCCTTAATGCTGCACCACAGTGGTGGCATGGTGAAAATAGGCATCCCATCAGATAGTTTCCATACTTCACAACCCACTCCCATTTTTGTGAACTGGACCCTAGTAGTCCAGTTCTCTCCTCATGGGCAGTCACCCGGATGGTTGAGTTGACCCTTCCCACATGCTTCCCCCAATGACAACTGCTCTGGTAGTCCAGTAGTATTCCTATATATAGCATTGGCATTCCCCCCCCTCCACCTAGTGATCATGTGGTCTTCCCTCAAGCATGGTCTGATCTCCAAGATATCAGGTCCCAATTGCACCTGGGTATAGTGCTGCACCCTCTGTTACCACCTGCATTCAGGTGAGGCGCTCCTGCAATTGTCCAGGACTATGAGGGCCAGCATGTCATTGTGTATAACCCTGCGGACTATTAAAAAATGGTCCCATGGGCTGACCTGGAGGCACAGCGGGCTGAGGCATTGTAAGCACCTTATCTCGCACCATGCCAGAGACCAAAGCTCAGGAATGAGCTATCATTGGTGGGAGGGAGGGCCAAGAGAGGATCGAGCAGCCAACTGGCATTTCTCCTCTCTGTGATGGGGTGGTTGGTCTTCCCAGCTGTTGGCTGCCACCAGGTGAAGGTCTGGTGGTAGTGCTGATGCATGGGAGGCAACACATGATTTAAATAAGGTGTCTAGTGATAATCCCCCACCTTCTGATGTCCCTTGGAGCCTGAAAAGAAGAAAATGGTCCTTCAATGTCTTTTTTGAATCTGTAAAAAATGTGTGTAGACAGTGCACTGCTATGTTATTGTGGAATATATATGCTTATATGTGTATATGTATTACTCAGAGTGTGCATCACAATAATTAGAAAGTGCAGTTAGGTGGCTCAGTGGTTATAGCGCAAAAATTTATTGTCTATACTCCCTCACTATCTAAATAATTTTCAGCCTTATGCATGTCATTGCTGATTTAAATGAGGTGTCTAGTGGCAAATCCCACCCTTCAATGTCCCTTGGAGCCTGAACAGAAGAAAACAGTCCCTCTTGCCTTTTTTTTCAATCTGTAAAATTGTGGGTAGACAGTGCACTGCTATGTTACACTGGAATATATATGCATATATGCGTAGATGTATTATTCAGTGTGTGTGTGTGTATCACAACCATTAGAAAGTGAAGTTAGGTGGCTCATTGATTAGTGCAAAAATTGCTAGTTTACACATTTCTCACTCCCTACAATACCATTATTTTGCAGTCACATTGGCTCTTGCTAGAGTTTGTTTGAACAGTGTAACAGCATTAGCTATTTTCCAATCATTAGGTATATTCCCACGGTTTATTCTCTAATCAAAGAATAATTTAAGTGGTTGTGCTAGATGCTTCCTCATGATAGATATTCCACCCTGTGCTGTGATGTACTTGGAATAGACAGGCATCACATTTTCATGAAAGGTATTTATGTTAAAACAAACTATTACTATACCAAATCAGTATGTCTCTCTGACCCTGATGAAATCTAACCTGTAAGTTGTCCTCAAGACTCTATGTGATCTCCCTTGCCTCCATTTTCACAGTTCACAGGTCTGTGGTCCAGATAATACATCTAAATAGGGGGCAACTATTTTGCTCCAAATTGAGATGTTGTTGTGATGCCCAGGTGAAAACTGCTGTGTTTGAAGTTGTAAAGTGAAAATTGCACTATTCATTGTTAACAAGTGGAATGGAACTTTATTCTAGTCAGATTAACTTTAATATTTAGTAGCACAGCAACTTTTAAAGTATTGCCTGCATGGGGCTACAGTGCCAGTGGTGGAAATCTCACAAAAAACATGGCCTTGAATGTGCCCCCCCTTCCTCCCAGGAACAATTAATGAAATGTACACTGAGTGCATTTTTACCATCTGTTTAGTGTATAGGCAACTGTGTGTCATATAATGTACTGTCAACCCCAAGAAACACCATTTCTACCGGACTATTAAATGGCTCCTAATTCTGGCATGTTGGTTTATTGACTAATATACCACAGTATATTAAAACTGATAGTACACTGTAGGGGAAAGCTGGTGGATTGGCCCAGAGTCAGCGCATGCACATATGTGACAGTCAAAAATGACACACCACGGTAGTGATCAGAAATTACAACTAAATACACTGGCATGAAACTAAATAAACATGGTCAGTGCCACAGAGGTGATGCATGCATCGCTGTTACATCATCCGTTCTGTCCCTTGTAGACTATGGTCTACCAGTCTATGGTGCTGCCGACACCACTGCACTCAAACAAAATTCACTTAACCCTGAACAAAGCCTGCAGATTGATTACTGGTGCCCCCAGGCTCACACACACCTATCAGCTGTATGTCAAGGCTAAATTGCTTACCCTGGATGAACGGCTCCAATACCAAACCTGTCTCCTCACAAAAAAAAACCTACTCGGGCTCTCCCCCCCGGGCTAACGGCATCCATCCAACAGAGCCCTCCCACTATTGCAACACGGTCTTCCAACAAGACCACTCTAATGGTCCCCAGATCAAGAACCAGCCGTGGCCAGAGGTCCTTCTGCTATTGAGCCCCAACCTGGTTTAACTCTCTCCCTGCCCCCATCACCAATGCCACCACCATCTCCAAGTTCAAAACCACCCTTCGAAACCAAATCATCAACACTCGTAACTGCTCCTGTCTCTGAAAGTAGCCTCCACCTCTACTTCTCTTGACAACGCCCTCCTGGCGGCTCTCCACCTAGCCATCCCCACCACCACTTCCCTGTACACCGTGCCTATGTTTAACCTGGCCAGTGCCAGCTGTTTCAGTGTTTACCTTTTAGATTGCTCACTATTGATACCAACTTGTGTAACACCTGTTCTCAATTACATGTACCCTGTAACCCAAATGTATTTGTTTGACCACAGTGTGATGTGGCGCCTCTGTTGAACACCTATTGTTTTGCAAACCTACGCTATGTTACCAAAAACACAATGTATGTCTTTATGTGACGAAGTACCTTTGGAAACGAGCCTCTGGCTCAAAGGTTGTAAACTGATTTTACAAATAAATAAATAAATAAAATGCAAAACCTGCAGGAACACAGCACTGAACTGATGTGCCACTGCGTGACCATGTGGCAATAAACACACCACCAGGCAGAACTGTATACAGGGATCTGTTGTGTGATTTGAAAATTGGAAACCTATCTTCATCATCTATGAAACTACTGGAGTCTAGGCTGATCACACAAGATGGAGATTATCTTCCTTGTCCTCTACCTTGTCCTACCCCTGTCTTCTTTTGGCCATTCCCCTGGGGAGTTTAATCCCCTCTGCCCTCCCTCCATGCTCCTTTATCATATTAGGGTGCAGTTGTTGCCTCCCGTAGCTCTATAGCCTCCCCCAGCTAGTTTAAATGCTCATCTAAGTAGCATTTATACTCCCATTAAGAACTGTGGCCTCCTTCCTGGAAGGATGCAAGCTGTCTTCATATAGAGGCCCATATCTTTCCAGGTTGGTCCCAGTCCCTAATGTAGCAGAAGCCCTCCTCCATACACCATGCCTTCAACCAATTGTTAAAAGACTTAGTGTGGAGTGTCCTTTCCTCTCCTGCTGCTGTAGCAGTCCCTTGCATCTACTCTCCATCCATTCAAGCTGAAGCACCTCTCAGGCACTTCACCTCCCTCTCCCTTCCTCCTCCTCCTCCTATTACTCCCAAGTCTATGCCTCCAACAACAAAGTCCTCACCAGCAGTTGTTTCCTCCTTGGCTGGGGCCTCTTCTCCTTTTCTATTAGCTTCCTCTTTTAAGGACCCCTACATCCTCCCTTCCCAATGCTACAAGTGCCTCTTCCTGGCTGCCCTGTCCCACTAGAATGGCAAAGAAATTCTGCAGTGGTACAGGCTGAGAAGTGTGTACCTTTCTGCCACTCCCAATCTCCAAGAGTCCACCATGGTCCAACCACTCTGCCTCTGCCATGGCATCCTCTGGGGTATTAGTGGCAGACTTGATGGCCCCTGACTGGGGCAGAAGGTTCTCTGCACCCTTGCCAGTTCAGCCTGAAGTACAGTAATCTGCACTCAAGGCCAAACTTTATTTTGATTTGTGAGTAGCAGTGTTTTCACATATAGTTCAAGCAAGCTTTATACAGGGAGTAGCACTGGCATTTAAACCACATTACTTATCTTGGGTTAAAAGTTTCTTCTAAAGTATATTTTGTTTAGTATTATGTACATAGTTTTTAAAGTGTTGTATTAGTAGTTCTGATTGTATTTAGTTTACAGAATAGGGATATTTATAAGTAATTTTTTTACTGTATTACATGTATATTTATGTAAAATATATATGATTTTAATGTTTGATGTACTGTAATAAAACTGTTTTCCAAAGTTCATATAGATCAGTGGTTCAGAAACCTCCAGGGCAATGACAGAGCTATACAGCAGGGAACCATGAGTAAGATCAGGGCTTGCCCTGCTGAAAGGGAAGTGAACTGTATGTTTTGGGAATTTGTTTTTTGTGTTGGGCCATCAAGGCTAGGGTTCATACAAATACCTCACTAGGAGGTTTCAAAGTCATTTAAAGGGCAACTCTGCTCTTCAGCATGTGCTTTCAGTTAGGCAGTTTTGGCTATTACAATTTGCTAGAAAATACATTTTTTTCATTTTCAATGTTTCTTTCCAAGGGTTACAGCACATCTTGGTAGTTCATTTAAAAAGTCTGTATAGAAAACATTTGAAAATATTTGCCTCTCCCGTGTTAACCTCACAATGCCTTTGTTTATGCCATTATCGTGCTTGCCATGACAACAGACTGTAATGTCTCAAACTGCAATTGTATGGTTACCAGCGGAAAGTCAGATACATTTTGAAAGTCTCAATGAAATAAGTGCTGCAGTATTTATTTATTGAGTAATCAGAATTACAACCTTTGAGCTAAAAGCTCATTTACAAAAGACCCTCGTCATAAAGGGCGAGGAGAATACATGAGTTTGGGAGTCAATAGCAGCTAAACAGGCATTGTGAAAAAGATCATAATGTGATCAGTGGCAATCAATAACACTGGCAATAGCAACACAACATAGGTAACAAAGGCAAAAGCAACACATAACCACAGCATGGGTACAGGGTACATGGGGGTACAGTACACACAGCAGGGCAGACAATAGAGTGCATAAGGAAGGTAGGTACTAGTTGGAGAAAATCAGCGGTTGAAGCTATACAGGAGCTTGTGGGGAGGAACAGATGTGGTTGAACATCATTCCTGATACCTAATTCATTTACTAGGCTACATCCAAGGGAATGAGCATAGCCATGGTAAACAGTTGGGGTAGTGGGAACTAATGAGGAACAGGTAGTAGAAGAGGAATCAGAGGAGGGGTATGGAGGTTAGGCTCATGGGTAGGGAGGGTATGGCATAGGGAGGCAAGGGCTAACAGGGAGTAGGTGAGGGAAGTGGGGGGGGTGCATGGTAGGTAGGACGGTAGGGCAAGCATAGAGCAGGGAGCTTCAGGCCAATTTGAAGAGTGCAAGATGAACCTTGGCAGGCCCTGGGTTCAGGGGTCAGGTAACAGCCAGGTTAAGAGTGGTGGTAGCAGCGAATAGGTTGGGAGATAGTCTTTATTGCTCATGCTTGTGAGGACAGTGGCATGCAGGGCTTGTGGGATAAGAGAGGTAGTAGCAGCGTATGGGGGAGATAGACTTTCTTAGCTCGGACTTGAAAGGATCGAGGCATGTAAGGCTTGTGGCAGCATTACCTATACTATTTTGTAAACCAATTGCAGGGGAAAGTTAAAAACAAACAAACAACAAATAACTAGAAAAACAAAGTTAAAACATAATTTATGTAAATTTAGTGTTTTTAAGCTTTTTATTATAATAAAGAGTTACTTTTGAAGCAATTGCATGGCTTTTGGGTAGTGGGTTTGTAACTTTGAAAAGCACCACTGCGAGCCACCCCTCAGCAACAACATGCCTGCAATGATACAACCCTGGGTACTCAGGAACTGAGTTAAAGGAGGCTCCCATAGTGCTTATGGAAAATCATGGTACAAAGTTGGGAGAGGGTTCGACCTCCAGTACAGGGGTATCATAGATATAACTGTACTGTGACATTCTGGTGTAAGGGGGGGGCTCAGTGCCACGCTGCACCTGATGGGTGTTTTTAGTGGCAGTCCCAGATAACTGTTTTAATTTGACCCTGCCACCATAGGGCAACCAAAGGGGCTCTGTTTCAGATCAAGCATAACAAGGCAACAAAGAGGCTACAGTGACACATGGTCAATGTCAAGCCTAGTAGGGCACAGGAAGAAAATTAATTTGATTTATTTCACAAATGCCTTTTCTCTTTTATGGCTGTATGCTCTAAATAAAGCTGTATTTTGTTATATAAAGCCAGGTCTCATTATTGACTCTAGAACTGCAGTGCATGCAGTTTGAGGGGAACTGTTGTATTTACTTGGGGTCTGTGAGAGGGGTGACCACAATGGGAAGGTGGGCAGGTATGGTATCCCAGGGGATGGTGCCGATCAGCCACCAGGCTTACATAACTCTTTTCTCTGGGTGGAGGCAGTGCACTATTTCTTCATTTTGGATATGACCCCCCCACACACACACACACACACTTGTAAGACAATTGGGAGGATGTCTGCCTTACAGGGGCCCATACAGCCTCAAATAAATAGATACACTGTACACCAATGGCACAGATATTTACACTGAAGGTAATGCGTGCCAGTCATTGGAAGTATTACTTCAGTCTGAATTTGACAGAGTGCAAAATGATTCATATCAAGAATGCTAATATTGAATGCTAAAAAAATAAATCTCATGATTTTTAGGACAAATCAGTAAGGTACCAGACAACTGATAACGTTAATAGCTGTATCTGGTGTAATCTATCCCAGTATTGGATATAGTTACAATACTGGCTTGCCCACATGCTTTTCTTCTGCAAGCAGTTTGATCACATTGTAAAATAGGCAAGACTGTGATTTCTTTAGAAAATTAAATGTTTTCATTTCAACTCAAAGGTGAAAAGGACGTTTCAATGTTTATATCCTATAATAAAATACTGTGATGTGTGCAATGCTTAAGCAATAAGGCATGACAAGGTGTGTGTTATCGTGTAATAACGTCACTCCTGGGGTGGGTTGAAGCACGAAGCAAAACTGAGTGCTTTCACCATCTCAGGAGTGATGTTATGCAAGCAATAAGACAGAATGAGGTGTGGTTTATCTCCTGATAAGAGCATGCCCATGTGCATCGTTAGGCACAAAGTGCTTGCTCCAAGTGCCTTATGCACTTAGGCGTGCTCTTTTCAGGAGATAACCCACACCTCAGAGTGTCTTATTGTGCTTATAAAATGGGCCCCCCTGTCAAAAAGTTAATTTAAAAAAAATGCTTATAAAAAGTGCACATAAAGATTTAAAAAAATTATATCACTGATAAAAACAAAAAAGTAGTCCTTGTCATTCCTTGTATTTTAATGGAAAATTGGCTATCTTTGATTAAAATTATGTAAGGAGCTATAGTGTGTGACTGTTCCTCATATCCACTCAACCTTCCTCCCCGCAATTCTCCAGAAGATGCTTTTGTTTTTTATGGGTGAGTAAATGAGTTTTACTTACAGGTGTGGCAGCAAGTGTGTCTGTAGCGAGCCCTGTTCAGTGCTCATTTGATAGCGCTTCCCGACTCTCATTTTCGGCTGCTCGTTCTGACATTGGATTAAAAGCTGGAATGTGTTAATTAGGAATGTGTGAAAAAAGACACGCAGACACACAGTTGTCTGTAAGAGTCGGTGGAGGAGCGGATCTAAATGTAAATGTTGAGTGAGTTTTGTACTTGGAGGACTGGGAGCGAGCGTATGCCTCACTAGCCACCATATTTTGCACTTGTGACATAGCGCTTTGAACGATCGCGGTTTTGGCTGCCTGCTACAGCATAACCTGGTATATTTATGTACTTATTATTTTTAGAAGGTGTCTGACAATATTTTTATTTTACAATGGCTGATGGGTTTGCGGCATGATCTGAAAGCTGTGTTGGTGGCAGTACGCGTTGAACTGTCTGTTGGATCGGCGTGGGTTTCTAAAATGAAGAGGTGACAGTTCTAGATATACATTTTTTTCGTTTACATTTATTCTGCTTTTTCTGGCAGGACCCTTCTGTTGGGATCAGCCCTGGTCATGGTCCCTGGGACTCCTACCTACTGCTGATTGCCATTGCTTCTCCCGGTCACCCCCGGCTTACACCCCAGGAGTGCAGGGCCATGGCACCAGTCCCCGGTATTACAGTGCCATGGACTAGTATCTGGTTGGTAGAGCTTCTGGCAGCAGAGGCTAATTGAAGTCCCAGGGAGGGCTTCACAAGAGACAGGGGTCCTGCCATGTTTTTCCTTCCCCTTGTAAACTGGGGCGGAGATGTGCAATGATGTCCAGCATCTGTCCTGCCCCAGAAAGCATCCATTTCGCATCGCGTACAAGGTGGCAACCCAGCCTCTGCCAGGTGTTGCTCCTGTGCGATCGCGGATCCCCCCTTCCCCCCAGAGAAGGAGAGCAGTCCTAGGGATGCTCAATCTTTTTTCCCCCAGCTGGCCCTCCGATGACCTGGGTCCATTCCCAAACCCGGGTTGCCGGCGTCGCAAGTGGAAATCCCACCGCTGCGCTGGCGGGCCGGCCACAGTTCTAGATATTTAGAATGAGCGATTGAAAGAGTTTTTGTTTATGGGCTAAGTAGGATGATGTTCAGTGTAAAGTGGGTGTACTTGAACACTGTGTTGGGGGGGTTGTCCAGCTTGGCTTGCAGTTTGAGGGCTCCAGCTCGGTTAGTAGTTTTGGGGCTCCAGCTCGGCTAGCAGTTTCGGAAACTGATATCTGTCGTGTGATGAATCCTGAGTAGCTGAAGAGGTGCTGGTTGGCAAAATATCCACTGATAAGGACACGGCCAAACATACCTTTCAGCCAATCAGGACCCAGAGATTTCCCAACCCATTTTATAATACACAATAACACACATCTTGGAGTGCCCTATTGCAATTATACAATGCCTCGATGTTATGCAAAATAAAAAAATAATTAAAAAATGTTTTTAGTAGATTTTTTGTGTTTCTGAAGACAAAAGAGCAATGAAAAGCTCCAATAAATCAATACAGTGATGTTATTGTGTAATAACATCACTGTCTCAGGCACCCACTGACCAATCAGAATACAGGAAATTTCCTTGCCATTGTATAATTAAGCAATAAGGCACAACAGGGAATGGTATATCATGGGATATCATCACACCTCAGGTGGTTGGGCACGAGGCTGAAGGCTGAGTGCATCCAACCGTCCAAGAAGTGACGATATCCCATGATACATCACACCCTGGAGTGACTTATTGCTATTATGAACTGGATTGAATTAAGTTTTTCAAGAAAAAAAAGTACTTTTAAACCTTGTGAAATTGCTTCTTTAGCATGTTGGAAGAGTATGTTTTTACGAAATAGTCCTGAAGGGCTCCGCCAGCAGGTGGCGCTGTTGTAACTAACACTGTGTCACTTTGGTAATACTGGTCCTCTCAAGTATGCTCTCTGTGGGTTTCACGTGGTCATGCTGCCTAGTCTGAGACAGAGTGAATGTGTGTTTAATTTGCCGTTTCTTTTCGGTAGTTAGGTAGAGCTTGTCGGCACCACGATTGTGATTTTCTTTTTTTTTTTATTTTGTAACATGACAGTCAAGCACTAGAGACGCTGTGGAAATGATGCTACTCACTCTGTCAACATCATATTCCTTAGTAGTTTGGCTGAGGTAAGAAAATGTATGGCAGGCTTTGTAAAGTACTGGCAGTAACAGCGGTTGTAGGAGGGATGGCGTTTATTTCGATTTTTGGAGCATGTCTCCTTCAATGGTTGTGCCTTTCTACAGTTTGGTGTGAGGTGGAAATACTGGTGGAACAGAGCAATGTGTGGTGCTGCAGGTGAGAAGACTGGTGGCTGGAGGTTTTCTGAAGCTGTGATGATGTAGCTCGATATCATCATGGCTTCAAAAATGTCTTGGCCAATCAGCGACATCCATTTATGATCCCTAGTTCATAATGGTTGTTAAACAATGTTAGTCAGGCTTGATACTTTTCACAATACTGTAATATCATCATCTTTGTTTAAGGCATCAGAAGAGAGCAACACCATTTTGAACTATTCAAGAGGTTGCAGTTATTACTGCATTTGTCAAGAACAGAACTGTCCTAGGCAAAACTACATTTTAAGTGCTTTTGTGGTCGACCTATCCAACTGACTAAGTTATCTAGCTACAAAGACAGAAACAGAATCAGATTGTACTGAAATTAAAAAGGCCCATAACTCTGACTGCCCATTTCCCCATGTAGCTACATGCAAGGCATAATGCCCGGCTGGATTTAAAGATCTGATAGCCTTGACTGTTGATTGTCACCTTCTTCCCCAGGTATCACTTCCCTCTTCCGCTTGTGCATCCAGCAATTTCCTTGTATATGTCCCACCCAAGCTTAACCCCCATCACAGTACTGACTTCAACCACCTCTATGAGCAGTCTATTCCATTCATTCATCACCTGCTCCATGAAGAAAACTTCTTTACATTCCCCGTGAATCTCCCCTCACCAATCTTCACCTTTGTCCTCTAGTCACATCACCCTCTTTCCTTGTGAACAAGTGCTTTCAATCCATCTTGTTTATTCCTTGCAAGAACGTGTACAGTACGTCTCCGTCATATGCCCCATTTCTCTCCTGGCCTCCAGTGTATACATATGTTAAGGTCTGCCAACCTGAACTCAGAAGACTTCCCCTGTTACCCTTTGATCATCTTTGTGGCCCTTCTTTTGTTTAGTATCTATGCAGTATCTGTCCTTGTTAAGGTGTGGACTCCAGAACTGCATGCCGTACTCAGGGTGCAGCTTTTCAGGGATTTATACAGGAGCATTATCACTCCTACTATCAAATCCTGTTCCTGTACGTCTAAGCATCCTATTTGTCTTCCCATATACATTGTTGCACTCAGCAGTGGACTTGAGACTGTCATTTAAGATGACTCTTAAATCTATTTTGCATTTCTTTCTACCAATGTGCATTATTTTGCACTTTTTTTTGCATTGAGCTTTCGTTGCCAGAATCTGGACCAATTTACAATTTTTATTGGACTTTTTTTTCATTTCTCTAACTCAAAGAAACATGAACACAGAATTTCCCAGCAGATAAGGACCACTTGACCCACCTAGTCTGCCCATTTTTCCCCTGCCTGAAGTATCATCAAAGATCCCAGTAGATCTCTAGCCCATTCACCCCTCCACCTTTCCAAAAGACTCCCTTATGCCTATCCTGTGCATTCTTGAACCCCATCACTGTTTTCTCCCCACCGCCTCTGCTGGAAGACTGTTCCAGGAATCCATTACTCTTTCTGTGAGCAAGTAATTCCTCACATCTTTCTTGAATCTACCCCCCTTCAGCTTGTTGTTGTTGTGCCCCCTTTTGAGCACTTTTTCTGAAAAATACTTCTCTCGTTATACCTTATACCCTGTGAGATGTTTAAAGATCTTCATCATATTCCCCTATCTCTGCCAGGGTGTACATATTTAAGTTCTTTGATCTCTCCTGGTAGGGCTTCTGATACAAACGCTGTACTATTTTAGTTGCCCTTCTCTGGACCACTTCCACTCCATGTCCTTTCTGAAATGTGGTCTCCGGATCTGGACACAGAATTCTAGGTGAGGTCTTACTAGCGATCTATTCAGAGACAGCACCACCTCCCTCTTTCTGGTGGTCAACCCCTCCCTGTGCACCCCAGCATCCCATTTGCCCTTCCAAATGCTTTGTAGCACTGTTACCATTAGGTCATCCAATATGATCACCCCATGTATCTTTCCTGTTTTGTGATCATCAGTAACCCCTATTTAGTACTCTCTATTTATTGTCCACTCCACCGCAGATCGTTTTGCCATCTGCAAAGAGACATGCCTTATCTTGGATTCCCTCTTCTATAACACAAATTAAGGTATTGAAGAACACCAATATCAGAACCAATCCTTGCAGCACCACAGTCATGACTCCCCTGGGTTCTGATTGCATGTCATTGACATCCACCCTTAATATCCTATTACAGCCAGTTCTTTATCTATCCCCAGATCACCCAGATTTTTTAAGAGCCCTCTGCGTAGAATGGATTCAAAGACCTTGCTAAGGGGAAGGTACAACACATCCACCAATTGTCTCCTGTCTGCTGCCTTCTGTGACCCAACCATTTAAGTCAATCAGAATAGTCTGGCAAGATCTCCCTGCTACATACCAGTGTTTCCTCCTATCCTGCAATCCATTTGCTTCTAAGAATTCCACTTTCTGTTTCTTAATGATACTTTCCCACAGCTTACCTTCAATTTTGCTTAGATTGACCAGTTTGGAATTTCCCAGGTTGTTCCTGTCACCACATTAGCTACCCTCCAGTCACCTGGAACCCATCTCCAAAAACCAATTAAACACATTTGCAAATGGTGCTGCCAGTATCTTCCCCAACACCTTCAGCACTCTAGGGTACAACTTGCCCGGACCAGGTGCTTTGTACCTTTAGGCTTTTGAGGCTCCTGAGTACCTTTTCTTCTGAGACTGGTCCTAACTCAAGTCCTCTCACCCCCTTCTCTTTGGTCTGCACTCCTCACTCTTGTAGTGGCCCCACACCTCCATGTTGACTACTGAACAAATGTAATCATTCAGCATATCAACATTTGTGCCATACTCCTCCCCATGTCCCTTTTTGCTTTAGTCTGATAATGTCCCCATTAGCTTTCCTTGTTTCCCTAATGCACTTAAAAAGGTTTTTTTTTTCTCACCCTTGTTTCCTTAGGCTATTGTTAGCCCTCATCTTTGCTTCACTTTTTCTTATCAATATTCTGGCTTCAAACAGATTTTCCAGATAATCCTCCCTGTTGGCTTAGCTCTGTTTACCCTTTACTTTTGGAATACTACACTTTTTGCCCTTACTGCTTCTACCACTACTCCAGAAAACCCCATTTTTTGTTTGTGCTTTTTGTTCTTTTGAACCTGTCTCTTGCATGATGCCATCACCTCTGTTACACCCTGCTTTATGATATCTTATTTTGTTTTGGCTCCCTCTACCCTTATAAGCTACTGTATTTAGCAATTTATCATTTCCAGCATCTTGGCAAGTCCACCTTTTCGAGTTCAGGACCACAGTTTTTGAACTGGAATGATGTGTTCCTGTGGTTATGTTGAACTATACTGTACTATGGTCACTAGACCCCAGTGGGTCACTCAATTCTACTTTTCTGGCTATGTCAGTATTTGACAGACCAAGTCAAGATTAGGGTATATGGTTAGCCTCTATCATGCATGGATTTCCACATAGGCAATATTCTTGTTGTGGTACAGCTCAAAGGTCATAAAATATTGTTGTGGTATCAGTCTGATGTCATATCGCTACCACAACGTTTTGCCTTTGAACCGTGTGGCTGCACTGTCCCCTCATGCCTCAGCCTCTCTAAAGTTTTCTGTTAGTGCTGTACATTGTCACCAATCATGCTGAAAACTCGGTCATGAAAGAAATGGCAGACATATTGTTTTCTAAGCACATCAGTGACAGCAGTTTAAATGATAAAGTGTTCTTATCAGCCCTATCTAAAATACACAAGCTGAGAGTAATAAGATGCACCTTGGAAGGCAGAGGGAAATCAACTGTCTAAATGGTAGCTCACGTTCCATTTTTTTTATTCCTCTCCATAGTTGTACCATGAGAGTCAAGCCCTCTATCACTGTAGTCAAGCACCATATCCTTAACAGTTCAAATGTTGTGAAAGTTTGGACTTAACAGCTTGAAAGATTTTACTATGTTCTGGATGAATTCCAGGAAACACAGTTCAAAATGAAATTGACTCAGTCAGTCTTTCTTGCTAACCCCCTGGTACTTATTAATGTTGGTACAAATAATGTACTACATGATAGTATAAGTCACATTAAAGAAAACTTCATTGCACTGAGTAACTTACCAACTGACAAAGGTTGTCCAATTAGTCTATCCAAAATACTGCCAGTTCCAAGAGCCATGGAAGCCATCACAAACAAAATTAAAAACATCAATGAGTGGCTACACAAATGGTGTTTTGGTCAAGACATTCCCTGTATAACCCTTTGGGAGAATTTCATTGGTAGACCCTCCCTATATAGTTGGGACAGACTCCACCTCAGCAGACATGGTAGTACACTCTTGGGGAAATCTATACTAAAAACAGTTGATTCTCTTTTAAACTAGATAACCAGGGGGAGGTTGGGGAAATTCCTAAATTTCTAAAAACATGTAAGTCTCCAACACATTGTAAAGTCCTGTCATTAAATGCCATTCTTTAAATCAGTAGAAAATGGCCAAACTAGAGGCCATTATACACACCCATAACACTGGAATCATAGCTATTACAGAAACCTGGTGGGACACTACGTCCACCTTACTGAAACATATTCAGGGATACAACTTTACCACAAAGACAGGCTAAATAGACAGGGAGGTGATATTTGCATCTACATTTGAGATGATATTAAATCTCATGAAATCCATTATTCAGCTACTACAGAAAGTATTTGTGTCTCTGTACAGTTTAAGGGGCTACCTTACATATCCTTGGGTACCTGCTGTAGGCCCCCATTGTCCGACCCTGATTATTTTTCCAATTTGTTAAAAGACATTTCCATTTCTCAAACAAGGGGGACATAATATAACTGAGGGACTTTAATCTTCCCAATATAGACTGGCCCACTTTATCAAGTACCAATAGTCAGGATAAGCTGTTTCTCACCTGCCTCTCTGAACATGGTCTCTCACAGCTTATTACCTCTCTGACCAGAGGCTGAAACACCCTTGATCTTCTCATATCCAACATTCCCAGCTCCATTTCAAATATATATATTAGGGCACCTCTTGGTACGAGTGACCATTCCACCATTCTTTTTTTCTGTTCAGACTAATTAACCATGTTTACACAAACATACAACATATGAAAACTATGATAAAGCAAATTTCAAGAGTATAAATAATTCTCTTCTATCCAAACCCTGGGAAACCCTTATGCACCGTCTCTCAACCAGTGATGCTTGGACCTTGCTCAAAACATTTGTTCACCACTTAGAACATTTGTGGGTTCCTCTAGTAAAAAAATACAACTCAAAATGTAGACTACCAAGATCGTTTAATACAATAACATCAAGTCACTAATAAAGAAGACATTTATACTATTTAAAAAACTCAAAAGTAAAAAAGCATGTAACAATGAAACTATTCAAATACAAATCAACATTATGCCTTTTAAAACACGTTATTAAACTAGCCAAAACTAAACTCGAATTCAAAATAGCCTACACCAAAAATTCTCATAAATTTCTTTATTCCTATTTAAATAGCAAGAAGGGCAATACCAGAAAGGTGGGACCAGTAGCAGACAATAACATTATTATCAGCTCAGACCAAGACACCTCAAATATTTTTAATAATTGCTTTGCTTCGGTGTTCTCACCAAAAGACATGTCAGCCCCAAATTCCCCAAATCCTTATAATAACTCCACTACCTACAACATAACAGATGGTATGATTTTTTCTGCCTTACACTCCTTAAAAAAATATCCAGCCCAGGCCCTGATCACATCACACCAAGATTCTTACATGAAACAGCCAAGGCAATATCAGTCCCTTTAAAAATAATCCTTAATAAGTCACTCAGAACCAGACATATTCCACTGGACTGGCTGACCACCACAGTCACACCAATCCATAAAAAGGGCAGCAAAGCAAGCATCCTGAATTATCATCCAATAAGTCTCACATCTGTTGTCTGCAAAACTATGGAAAAGATCATCAAATCACTTATGGAGAAAGAAATGACTATACTCAATCTGGTTGACAAGTCTCAGCATGGGTTTAAAAAAGGGTATTCATGTACTTCTAATCTTGTGTCTTTCTATAATAATATAAACTTGGGTTTAGACAACAAAATTCCATCTGATGTTATTCTTCTGGATTTCAGTAAAGCATATGACAAAGTTCCACACGATAAACTGGTCTTAAAACAGGAATCTATGGGTTTTTCTTGTTGGATGAAAAACTGTCTCACCAACAGATCACAAAGGGTGAACATTAACACTTCAGTGTCAAATCAATGTGCAGTCAGCAGCGGAGTCCCCCAGGGGTCCATCTTGGGACACCTATTATTTCATTTATACATCAGTGATCAGAATATTACATCTCAAAACTGGTTGTCCAAATTTGCTGATGACACTAAACTCTGTAGCAAGGTAAATTCAGCAGTCAATCTACAAAGCCCGATCACTGACTTAAGTCATATTGAAAAATGGGCACTGACAAATCATATGGAATTTAATACTGATAAATGCATAGTTCTCCACTTCGGCTTCAATAATCCAAAAAACGTATATAAGCTAAACAATATCCCTCTGAAATCATCAAACACAGAAAGAGACCTGGGGATACTTGTAAACAGCAAACTTTCATCCTATGATCACTGTTCAAAATCCACTAGACTAGCACATTCTATTCTGAGTCAAATAAAACGTTCCTTCATCACCAGAACCAAACAGTGTATTATCTCCTTATAGAGATCTCATGTAAGACCCCATCTGGATTATGGCTTCCCATTTTGGAACCCATATCTAGCAGGTGATATAGCAAAACTGGAGTGAGTTCCAAGAAGGGCTACAAAAATGGTCTCTGGCTTATCGATCAAAACTTACACCCAGAGACTGTAGGCCACCGGACTACAACGTCTCCAAACTAGAAGATGCAGAGGAGATGTCTTGTTACTTTACAAAGTCATCCAAGCTTCTGAGTTATCCACACAGTGTGGGCTCCTTATTTCCAATAAAAAAGAACACTCGGGTCACACAATAAGCAGGTTATACTAAAAAGGGCAAATACAAATAAAAGAAATAATTACATAACAATATGTACGGCAAGACTATGGAACTTGCTGCCACAAGATCTAGTTGATATTAAAAACTTCAACACCTTTAAAAAACATCTAGAGATTTGTCTCACTATGAACCACACCTATTCTTATTGACTCACATTGTGTGGGGGAAAGAATCTCGATGGGCCTTGGCCTTCTTTTCTTTCCATACTAAACCTAGTAAACCTAACCTAGTAAACCTAGTCTTAAGTTGTGTTTCCATCACGGGAAGTGATTACATTGAAACACATCCTTGTTGTGTATAGTTCCACATACACTGTTCTCAAGGCCCCTAGAATTCTCCGGCCGCAGAATTTTGCCTGAGAACTGCAGTCTCACTTAGAACTTCTATGTGCCACAGAATCTACTCTTCTTGGTGATTTTGTATTAATATTTCTGTTCATCCATAGAATCTGGTTCCTTCCCTCTTTTATATCCAAAACCCCCATATGCTCAGAATGTGATGTTATTATTGCTATAACATCATACATTGAATTAATAAATGGGTGCATTCTGCAACAGATATGAACAGTCACTCATCTACCACAGCTCCCACTGCCGAGATGGTGGCAAAGCACATCAGGCATGGTGATATTTGCTCAACCTGCACTAAGCTAATACAATTTTCAGTCTTACATTGTTGCACTAGGTCCAGCTAAACAAAACCTTGTCAATGGCACAGACCTGTTAAGTCCATACCTCACTTTGTACAAACTTATTTGTGCCTTTAAGGTATAGAGATGCCATCCAAAATGAATAACTGGTAAAATGAATTTAACTGCCATTTTATAATATAATAAAGTAATTATGCCCAGAAAAGAGGAATATAATAATGTGTAGACGTGTTGAAAGAATAGACCTGTTAAATAAATAGTTGCACTGTACACATTTTTGCCAGGGTTACTGATTACATATTGACATTGGTTGATAGAATCACCTAAAAGTTAGGGAGAAATGTTGTGTGCAGGGCCAGCTCTTGGGCCAAAGGGAAGCATGCTGTGTTTCCGTGCCAGCAACTCAGGTTCAGAGATTAGCTCTGGGAGCTGGCTGGGCAGCACAAGGATTAGTGGAACACATCACTGCTCAGAGCCTGGGAAGGTATGGTGCAGTGTTCTGTCACACGGTGGACACACTGTGATGGGCTGGAGAGCTGTATCTCACAGTCGGTTCACATGCATGTCATGGCCTGATGGTGTTACTTAGTGTGTCTGGGGAAGCAGGTTGACATGAAAAATTAGTTTTACAATAACTCCTGTATTCCGTTTTTTCCATTTCCAATGGGACCTGTATGAATGAGGATGCAATTTCATGGAAATTCAAAAAAAATATATATATATATACACACACACACACATATATACAGTATCTCTGTCTCTCTCTAACTATACACACACACACACAAACACACACATATTTGTATGTATGTTACAGATTACATATAAGTATATAAGTGATACACAGTGGGAACCTCATGAGTGGTGTAGAAAGCACATACAAATATATAAGTGATACACAGTAGAGACCTCATTAGTGGGATAGATAGCATGCATATAGAAATACCTTATTTATCATGTAAGGTCCCCTCTGCATATGTCATTTATGCAATAGGCTAGGACCTTAAGGGAGAGACATTTGTTTAGCTTTTTTAGTCAAAAAAATTATTTCTGTAAGTCTGTTATTTTTTGAAATAGTGTTACTGTGCTTTCCACCATCCTTATTGCTATAGCCATTGCCATGAAAGTGAAGTCAGGATGACAAGCTGACACTGTGATGTGGTAGTTTGTTAGTGCTGCAGAACTTCTGCAGAAATTACAAACCACCACCGCAGAAGTTCTGCAGAAAATGGTAGTCTTGCCGCAGAACTGGTCCCACTGTGCTGCAGAAAAGTAGGGGCCTTGACTATTCTACTGTATCTGTTGTCTCACTCTAATCAGTTCCCTGACCCACTGCATGAGAAAGCAGTCTTGTATCACTTCCACCAGTGCCTGACTTCCTGCACTGCTGGCTGGCATGATTTCCTATTCTACAGTATCTCTAGCACATTTAGGTCACTCAACTGCTCCAGCTCTCCTTTGGAGGGTGCCTTCTTGATCTCCTAACCGAATTCCCTATATCCTTTCTCTTTCTAGTTCAGTGGTCTGTACACCACTCTGGCCCTTTTCTTTTTTGCCTTCCATTGTCAGTTGCACATAAACTTTTTCTATTCCACCCCCCAGAGTTGTATTTTCCATGGCCTCTATACATTTCTTAAAGTACAGCGCCACCCCTGCAGCTGCCTTTTTGTTTGTCTCTCCTGTAGCACGGTTAGCCAGTACTACAATGTCCCAATTGTTATTTTCTGTTGCCCATATTTCTGTTATGGCTTATGGGTCCATATTAGCCTCTTCTGCCACTGTCTAGAGCACACTCATTTTGTTCCAGACTACACTTCCAAACCCCTTCTCCTACCCTTACCCCTTCTAATGACCAGGCCTACTGTACTAATTCTCTGCATTATTTAAGCTTCATTACCTCCCCCTGATATGTGTCCTGATCTCTGACATATTTAACTTTCACCATCCCTATCAAAGTTATCCTCCACCGACTGCCTTCTGATAGATATCCCTAGCCCCAGCCCCCCCACTAGTTTAAATATCCTGATATGAATGCCTCAAACCTCAGCCCCAATGCCTGAATGCAAACGCTTCTTATAAGAATAAAGGTCATCCAGTTTGAATAGGCCTTTAATCCACCAAAAAGCCCTCCAGTCCCCCCATGAAGTGAAAACCATCTTGGTACACAACTCCTTGAATCAGTTGTTAAGTTAGAAGATTGACAGATTCCTTGCCTCCCCTGCCTGTGCACTGTGAGTACCTCTGAGGCTACCCTGCACTGCTCCCAGCAGCCTTTCTGCCACATTGTTTGTCCCCAGATGGAAAATAACATGTCATCATTCCCACTTTCCTATCAAATCCATCTACCCTGGAGAGTATCCTGTCTGATGGTACCTATAGGAAATAGTGAACCACCATCCCCTCTGTGTCTGAGGTGCAGACCACAGTATCAGTACCCCTAACTATATAACATCCTACAATAAGTACCCTACTTCTAACTCTCCCTTCCTGGCTACTGAACCCTATGGGGATACTGGTTTCAACTAGGTGCTTTCTTCTGCGAGGGAGAATAGCATGCACTGCTTCATTCAGTGGGGTGAAATGGTGCCTTGATGTGATTTTCCAGGACATTTTCCATGCTCAGGTGTTGCCACCCACCATCTGCCTTGTCTACTACCTTACAACCCCCATTATGAAGCCCTGGAGGGCATTGAGGAAGAGGAATAACAGTGGGGACCTCCTGCCCCATTCCAACATGATCTTCAGCTGGCAAATTATGGCCCAAGCTGTAGTCAGCTCAGAGTGCAGTATTGCCAGCCTCCTGCAGACTAGGCAACCTCCGTCCACACCTCCAGAGTGTATCCTGGAGAAATGTGAAACCATAGGTTCTGCACCTAACTAAATCCTCTTCCTAAAGCCCCACGTATGCCTACTGTACATGGCTACTCTAGGTTCCCTTTGAAATGCCTTTCATTTAATGTACTTTAGCTAGCAATACAACCCAAATAGTATCTTGATGACTTTAGGCTGAGTTACTCTATATATGACACAGATAGATGCCAAAAAAGATGGCCCAGATAAATGCCAAAAGTATGAATCTGGATCGTGGCACTTCACCCCAAACAGTGTCACACAAGTGGCATCATTTATGACTCATGCCATCCCCTAGCCATACATGGAGAGGAGTATGGCTATCAAACTACTCCTTGAACCCAAAATAAAGTGCTCACTGTAGTCTCAGTCTAAATCCCACCAAAAGACCAAGGGATTGGTCTATGTGCAGTCCTGGACTTTGTAAGATCCCAACCTCCCAGATCTGAGATCCTCCTCCTTGGCGATTTTAATATCAACTGGTTTGCACCTGATGTAGGAACCCACAAGGATGCTATCTCTTCATCTAACCTGACACAGATGGTCGATTCCCCCACAAGGAAGAACTACAAGTCAGGTACCAGCACTCTCCTGGACTGGGTTCTTGCCAGCCACCCAGCCTGTATCAACAACACCACTGCCCTCCTGGATTCCCTCAGCGACCATTCCCCTGTCATCTGCAAATGGTCAAATAAGTTGCATAAGCCTCCTCCTAAAACCATTTCCAGAAGAGCCCTACCCCGTGGCCAACTGACCCATCTCAAATCCTGTCTTAGTTGACAAGACTGGTCTCCCATATAGAATGCACTGGATGTTGACTCGGCCCTTGATTATTTCATCACCACATTCAACGCTGCCTGCGACTCCCACACCCCAGTAAAAAAGCACAAAGTCAAGGCACTCTCCAATCCCTGGTTCATGGCTGAGCTTCTGGCTCAGTCAAAATCAAGGGACCACCTCTGGGCAATAGCTAGGGCCACAGGTGCTCAACTGGACATTCAAAATTACAAACAGACTCGCAACAACTGCACAAAACAAACATGACAGATGAAGAGTACCTACTACAAGGAAGCCCTCACCAACACCTGGGGAGATGGGAGAGCTTTTTGGGACAATATTAGGGAAGTCACAGGGAAGCAGTACAAATCCTCCCCAACCCTACTGATGGTTGACAGAGCCACCACCCTTGACCCGAAGTTCATTGCCAATACTTTCAATGCAGCCTTTACCGACCTTGGTGCTGTTCTCCCCCAGACTTTTTCTCTGAAACTGACTCCCCTGCTCCAAATTCCCTACCTACCATCTCAAATATCCGCCGTTCCACTTCAAAAAGGTCAAGGCGAATGATGTCCACAAATACATAACAAAGGCTATCTCCAAGTCCAGAGCCAGTGGTGATTCACTGGACCTTAAACTGCTATCCCTCACCCTTGAAGAGGTATTGCACCAGCACAGAATCTTCAACCTCTCCCTCAGCCTCAGTCAGTTCCCAAGCAAATGGAAATCTGCTATTGTCACTCTGGTCTTTAAAAGCGGCAACAAGTCCATACAGGGGAACTACTGGCCAATCTCTATATTACCTCTCCTCTCCAAGACCCTTGAGCGCATTGTTGCTGACCAGCTTGCAGATTACCTGGACAAATATAACATCCTATGTGCACAGCAACATGGGTTCAGGCAAGGGCACAGCACATCAACAGTCCTCCTAGAATTCACTGGAGTCCTTCACAACTTGTTGGACAAAGGCCATCTAACTGGAGCCATATTCATCGACTTGACTAAGGCATTTGACACTGTTCACCATGGCCTGCTTACCAAACAGCTACTGAATGCCGGGCTCTCCCAGGGCTCCACTGCATGGTTTAACAGCTACCTGGACCAGTGCTCACAAAGAGTAAAAATCTCAGGAGTACTCTCTGACTCCAAACCTGTTCACTCAGATGTCCCTCAGGGATCCTACTGGGCCCACTACTTTTCAGCCTTTTCCTGAACTCCCTTCCACTATCCTGCCCAGAACAAATTATCCTCTAGGCCAATGACACTGTGCTTCTCACTCTCATAAGGACCCACAACCCTTACTTCACAACCTACAGCTTGCTTTCTCAGCTGTTGAAAACTGGTTTGCAAAATATAAACTGGTTGTAAACCACAAAAAGACTAAATCTATGCTTTTCTGCAGCTCGCAAAACAAACACAGGCGATACCCCTTGATATCAATACAAGCACTGGTAACACCCTCGAACAAGTGTCATCTTTTAAATACCTTGGAATCTCACTTGACCCTTGCCTATAGTATGGGACTCACATTGATAGTGTTGCCAGAGTGGTAAACTCACGCATTGGACTTCTCTACCGAAATAGACAGCATCTTACCCAGGCAGCACTGAAGATTGCTACCCAGAGCTCTGTGGTCTTCATCATAGAAAACAGCCTCATAATCTATGGCTCTGCCGCTACTACCACCCTTAGGCACATAACAACCTCCCTAAACAAGGCCTGTCAACTACTTACTGGATCCCACCAATTCACACATACATGTGAGCCTTACGCTCAAATGGGTTGGCTTCAACTCGCTAACTGCATAAAGTATATTACCTGCTTGATGGTGAAAAAAACTACTTTGGGCCTTACTCGACCTAGTGTCCAAGCCCTCCTGCACCCAAACACTAATTCTCATAACACCAGAGGGTCTGAACATCAGCTTCTACAGGTCCCCCAATGCTGCACCACTCTGGGCCAAAGATCCTTTGCACACCATGCACACAGTGGGATGAATACACTCAGCACTCACATCAGCTCCACTTCCTCACTGGGCATATTCAAATCAAGCCTCCATCATCATCTCATGGCCTCCAGCTCATGTGACTGCCACCCTTAACTTCCCCTTCCCCATTGAGATGAACCACCCCCCTCTGATGTTCTTTGACAATGCCGTGAACTGCTCTAGTCTCTTTTTTGGCTGCCACCCCCCATGCTCTCACCCTTCCTCCCTGATTTCTTCTAGGTTTCTGAAATGATTCCTTGCATGTGTTATTCATGTATCCTATTTACCGTGATGCCATACCTGAACTGATGAATATGGTTGCATGCTCTCTTTAATGTTGTATGTCCTTGTTTAACATGTTTAACATGTATGTACTCTCCTGACATGGAACCTTTGTAACAGAGCCTTGGTTCAAATGTAATTGTAATCCCAAATCTAAACAAATAAACAATAAACAATACAGAGGATCAAGGGGTATCTTGAGGGTGCAACAGGGCCAGATAGCAGGGACAGTGCTCAAGTGGAACCTCTGCTGTGTACAGAGCAGAGGACTGTGGGATACAGCAGTCCTTCAAGAACTGTCATGTTCTGTCCTTAATTAATTGTTTGTTTGATTTCCTGACCTCAGCCCTGAATGCAAGGTCAGAGGGCTGAATGCATCTGGCACTGGGCCAGAAAAGTCCTTGGGATTATTTGGAAGGGTCAGAGGAGAGTTGCTTAGAGGCAGAGAGGCACTACCTCTGGTCTCCATATCAGATAATTCCACTGCCATTCGCATCCCTTCCCAAGTAGATACAAAACTCTGTGGAATTTGTGAATGCAAATCGCCACCCATGAATTTACCTTAATGCTGCCAGTCACATAGAAGTATGGGCAGAGTGGGATCAGATGCGGAGGGGGTTCCTAACCTCCTTTGAGTTTGCCATGAAGTTCCCCATATGTGAGGAAGTAGCACTCCATGTCTTTTCCTGGCCTTCTTGAAGAAGGGCTAGAAAACAACTGCGGATTGAGTCTTTAGTGCAGATAGAGGTCTCAAAACTTGATCTGAGATCGAATTACCCTATTTTAAAAATCTTCTTTTATTTATTTTCCAAAACACTGGAATTTACAGCAACGTTTTATAAAATGTGAGTAATTTAATTTAATTTATTTATTTATTTCTCTTTTGGATTAATACATCTGAGTCAGGACCCTTTTCCAGAGGTTCCATGTCAGACAAACAACAATACAATAAAGTATAATACAGGGCAAAATGGTACAGATTGAATAACACAGATATTATAGATAATTACAATTAAAGTTACAAAAATGAAATAAAACAAGAGGAACTCCAGTGTTACAGAAGGGAGCTCCAGAGTACATACGATCAGTACACCACAATCAACTACAATAACAAGAAAAAACATTTGTCAATGCCAAGTGTTGCTTGCTGTCATTAGCAATGGAAGTGCAGGAGTTAGACAGATGCAGTATAGGAATGGCAGTGAAGTATTGAACTGATGCCAACTCCACCCCCACCCTGCAGAGATGGACAGGCATTGGTGTGTGCCTTTGGGTTGTTGCCCATAATGGTCAAGGCATTTCACTTCATCCTACCCTGCAGACACTTACAAGTGTCGAGGTGTGCTTTGAAGTGTTCGGCCTTTACACTCACCTCATTCCATAAGGAAATACACTGAAATGGGTGCAGTATAGGAGAATGGGGTGAACTCTGTGGCCAAAGGGTCCAAGGCACACCTCGATGCCTGCCACTGACTGCAGGGTGGGGGTGAAATGGCATGAGCATTACTGTCGAAAATCCTAAGTCACACCTCTGATGCCTGTCAGTCCCTACAGGGTAGGGCATTATGGTCAAAAACCCCAACAACCTGGGTGTTTCTTTTTACTCCAAATTTTCAACATGGGCTTTTTGTGATCCCACTGCATGAACAGTGACACTATCCATTCATTAGCCGAAAGGTGATTTAGCACAGCAACTGTGCCATTTGATGCCACAGGTGCAAAAACACATTTTGAACAGGATGTGAAAAATGGCAGCTGTACTGCTCACGAGGAGGTGTAAAAAATGGCAATATTGAAAATCTGGAGTGAAAATAAATCTGGTGAAGTCACAAGTGTGCATAGAAACTGTGCAACACACACCAGTAAAGTAATTAGTTTTGGGATTTTTTTACAGCAGATTTTCAACATAAGTATTTTGGGACCTCTGCTCATGAACAGTGTCACAGTGATTTTCTTAATCTATCATGAACAGTGATTTCCCACAGTGACCGTGCTATTCTGCGCCGGAAATGCAAAAACACATTCCAGTCAAAGTATGAAAAATGACAGCTGTACTGTTCATAAGGAGGTGTGGAAAGATGCCAATGTTGAAAATCTGGACTGAAAGATTACAAATTTGTGAACTTACGAGGGTGCATGAAAATTGCACAATGCACACCCGTAACACAGTCATTTTATGGACTTTTGTCACCAGAGATTCAACATAGCCAGTTTAAGACCTCTGCTCACGAACAGTGTCACTGTGATTTTCTTAATCTGTCCTGAACATTGATTTCGCACACCAACTGCGCCATTGTGCGCTACATGTTTGAACACACATTTCAGGCGAGATGTGAAAAATGACAGCTGTACAGTTCATAAGAAGGAGTGGTAAAATGGCAATGTTGAAAATCTGGAGTGAAAATATTAAAAATGCTCGAAGTTACGAGCATGCGTAGAAACTGTGCAATGCATGATCGGGAATTTTTTCGCCAAATTTTCAACATAGGGTTTTTGGGGGGCCTACCTTATGAACTGTGACACTGTTGTTTCATTAATCAGTCCCAAAAGATGGTTCTTCGCAGTGACCACGAAATCACCTTTTGGGACCGAATAACAAAATGACAGTGACTGAGTTCATGAGGTAGGGTCCCAAGAACCCCATGTTGAAAATTTGGTGAAACAATTCCCAAAAATGGCCAAGATATGCACCGAAGTTGGAAAAAAAGCTTTTATGCCATTATGCAGTTTATCGACATTTCTTCAGTTTGTGGTCAGCTTTGAAGAGTGCAGACATGTTCCCGGTCCACCGAAGATCGACACGCTGTGCTCTGGTGGTAAGTATGGGATGGGGGGTGTGTGGGGAGGTGGGTGCACAGTGGGTGGGTGGATGCGGGTTGGGGGAGAGGGGCATGAAAGACTGTGAGGGACCGTTTTCTGTTTTTACATGTTTTACCAATAAATAGATGATGTGGGGTGCTTTTTTGCATGCTGGGGTGGGCTCCCAGCATGCAGGCACACCTGGGTGCTTCTTTTTTGGGGGGTGCTGGAGCCAACGGGGATTGGACACCCCATCAGTCATACTCTGTGCTTGTGCTTGGGAGGGAGTGTACATTAGCCAAGGGGGATTGGGCACCCCCTTGGCAGACAACAAATGGGGGGGCATCAAGCCAACAGGAATTGGGCTGCCCCGTTGGTGAACTGGTTAGGGTGCATGCTGACAGGGGATTGGACACCCCCGGTCAGCTTTCTGTTTATTTATTGAAACGTTTCACCAGGAAGGCACACTGAATGGTGGGCAGCGGCTTTCCATAGGCTTCCTGGGGACTGTGAGAGGCCAACAGAGAAGCCATCGCCATGGGGACACCAAATAATCAGCTGTTTTGGTAGCTTGTAATGCACCAAAACAGCTGATTGCATGGTGACATGGCCCAAATTTTCTGACGCA
The DNA here is from genome assembly GCA_016271365.2 of Neoceratodus forsteri. Lineage (NCBI taxonomy): Eukaryota > Metazoa > Chordata > Ceratodontiformes > Ceratodontidae > Neoceratodus > Neoceratodus forsteri. Next base: position 54,225,676 of record CM057451.1, on the reverse strand, counting down.
TTTAGGCATTCTCCCTAACTGCAAAAAGCAATGTGTTTCTTGCACATGCATGCATGCAACACAATAAAACCAGAGGCACTCCAGTGTTCCAGAAGGGAGTTTCAGAATACATTAGATCAGCACACCGTGAGTGTAGTTAATAGATCTTTGTGAGGTGAGGAGAAACATAAAGATAAGAAGGAACACTGAAGTTGGTAGAGTGGTATGCAGCCAGGGGGGGTTGTCAGGGGTAAGACACCAAAGAGGTTTAGTCAAAGTAGGCATTAATGGGAAAACATGGGTCAGCAGGGTGTTGAACTTTGGGAGAGGAAGACATGGCGGGGGTTAAGGGTGGGTTTGAGAATGGAACAAGGTTGGGAGGGGAGAGAGAGGGGGAAGAATGAGGGACAGAAAGGAGGGAGGACAAGAGCAGTGAAGGGTGTGGGGGGGTTGTGGAAGGTCTGGGTAGGGATAGCAGGGGTCTTAGTTACGTAGAGCATCGACAGATCTTATCACACTCTAGGTGGGACTGTATCTCAAGTTTAAACTGGCTGAGCTTGGTACACTCTATGAGAGTGGTAGGCAGCTCATTGAATAACCTGGGTCCCTGGTAGGAAAGAGATTTCTCGACAAGCTTTGTGCGCTTAAAAGATACAAGGAGCCCCCCCTTTAGTTGCACTTCTGGTTTATTGTGTTGGTTGTGCAGCCTTGAATAGTCTGCAAGTCGATTCTGGCATAAGCCCTAATACTGCTTTTCTTTACTAGTAGGCAAGTCTGGATCTATGTCATAACAGCGATCGCGGAAAGGCAATCACCATTAGGCGGCACATCACCAAAAATACATTTTGGTGATGTACTCCTGATGCATAGCAAAGGGAGGAGACTTAATTTTAATGCTTATACAGGGGAGGCTATGCCCCTTTTATGATGAGCTTTGCCCCTCACACACCCGCTACTAAACGATTTTCAACTCCAAGGGGGTGCATGTCGGTGGGGTTGGGGGTGCAAAACTGGAAAAAAAAAATATTTGGGCCAGGTACAACAAAAGGTACCTACACCCAGACCCAAACCCAGCCCCATTCACTCCCCTGCCCTGAAGCCATCCACCACGCCACAGGAACAGCTCAGCAGCATGCCACAGCGCCACCCCTCACAATCCCTCCGTCCCATTCCACCCCACGCTCAGTGTGCTCACTCCCCCCCCCGAGCATGTAGACATGTAGCGACAGGATGTCACTATTTTCATGAACTCCCCCATCTGGTTGCCCACCTTCCCTGGTTGCCCTGATGACAGGCGCCATGATTGAGTTACCATTTTTGTAGGTGCCCAATCGCAGTCACTGAAGTCATGGGATACCGGCAAATCTGATATGTACTCTGAAGTGGAGGGGAAGCCACCCTGTGTCATTGTAAAGGGTACAGGTATGAGTCATGTGGTTAGCCCCTAGGATCAAATGGCAGGCCTTGTTCAGAAGAGTTCTTACTCTTTTTAGGGCGGTGTCAGAGCCAGCCCCATAGATTGGTAGGTTGTAGTCTATAGAAAATAAGACAGAGCTGCTTGTGGCTAGTTTCAGGGTGGCAGGAGTCTTTGAGCTTTTGTGGCAGTAGAGAACACCCAGTTTTATATTTGCTATTTTGACAACATGGTCTACATGAGTGGTGAAACTGAGTGTATTGTCTAGGTATACACCTAGGTATTTAAACGTGTATACTTGTTCAGTGAGAGCACCTAGAAGGCTTTGTATTAGCAAGGGGCTGTACTTATTCTTTTTCTGAAGTATGGTGAAGAGCATGCTTTTGGTTTTTTTTATGATTGAGCATCAGTTTGTTCTGAGTGAACCAAGATTTGCGCTTAAGGAAGCTTTCTTGTAGCTCAGAGGTGACTGAGGATTGCTCACTGCCAACTGCTGAAATGACGACTTCATCAGCATATAATACAATCTGTGCCAAGCAGGTAGAGAGATAGGAATTTATAAAGAGGCTAAAAAGGAGTAGGCCTAGAATTGACCCTTGTGGGACTCCAATGCTCACTTCCTTAGATTCTGAGTGTATGCCGTTAATTTTGACACATTGCAACCTGTGGGAGAGATAACTGTCAAACCAGGTGACGGTGTCAGTGGGCAGGCCTATTGTCAGCAGCTGGTTTAAGACAGGCTAATGGCTAAAGGTGTCAAATGCCTTTGTGAGGTCTATAAAGATGGACCCCACCGCCAACCCTTTGTCCAAGGCATCATAGAGTTGGGAGGTGTATTCGACCAGGGCAGTAAGGGTGGAGTGCTTCTTTCGGAAACCATGCTGTTGTTGACAGAGTAGGCATTATGTCTCCAAATACTCAGTGAGTTGGTCAGATACAACCCTTTCAAGGACTTTGGTTAAGGAGGTAGAATAGATATGGGCCTGTTGTTAGCTGTTTGTTCTATCAACAGGTTTAAAGACTGGGCTGACAATCACAGCCTTCCATTTGTCAGGGAACACACTCGAACTTAGGGAGGCATTGAACACTTTTGTGAGTGGGTCAGTTATTTAGTCTAGTGTGAGTGCGACCAGCTTCATGTCAACTTGGTCACTCCCCATGCTAGTCTTCCCAAGGACCCACTTGACGTATTTAATCATCTCAGACCTGGTTATGAGCTTGAAATAGAATGGCAGTATATTGTTGTTTGAGGGTGGGAGGGTATTCAGGTTGGGGGACTGAGGGTGGAGATGGTGGGAGGTGTTTACTCGGTAGCACAGTAGAAAGGTCTGTGAAGGCTGTGTTGAGTGTGTTAGCAATGTCATAGGGTTCCTGGAGTGATCTAGAAGCCTATATTATGAGGTCAGGTGAAGCTCTTGAGGTCTTTCCTGAAAGTGATTTAATGGAGTTCCAAAAACTCCTTACCAGACCCCCAACTTTTATTTAGGAGATCCTTGTAGTAGGAGGCTTTGGCTAAGCAAATACGTTTTGTACAACTTTTTCTAGCTGCCTTATAGGCAGATAGGTTAGCCAGCATCTCAGACTCCTTGGCCTTGTGCAACAGGTTGTCCCTGTGACACATGAGTCCAATGAGGGATCCAAAGAACCAGGGGTTTGAGGCCCCTTTTACCTTTTTGGACTTGGAATGGGTCGAAGATGTCACAGGCCCTGGTGAAGGCCTTTAGGGAAGTAATCCAGGGCCTGGTTACCATTCTTGGCTTTATCAAGCAGGGTCCAGTCAGTTTCTTTCAGGTAATGCTTGAGAGCATCCAGAAGCCCAGGTTTCAGAGATTTAGCATCTTATAAATTTCTTAAAAGAAATAATTCATTAGAAAGAAATTGATACACAGTAAATGTACTTAAGCAGCTCTTTGTAATGTCCATCAATGTTATGGACTGTGCTGTGATGAAATCGTTGGCTTGATTTTACTGCTTCCAGGACTCACCTGTAAATGGGATGGTGATATGTTCTGGCACAAAATGATTAAATAAAAAATAAAGTTACCAAAAGGTAACCCACTGCCTCCTCTCCAACTACTTCATTTAACTTTCGATGTCTCCTTGATTCTGGGTGTAACTGTTGTGAGTTAGTTGTAGTGAAAATAACCAACAATGGAGCCATTGAAAGTATACATAATGAGGGGGGCGTAGCCATCTACCAGCACAACTAGGCATGCATCGTTAGTGCTCCATAGAGCAAATTACTTATTTACAGATTTATCTACAAAAACTTGACTTTAATCACGGCTGAAAAACCTCATATTGTTTAGAGCTACCTATAGGATCTATCATCGCTGATTCTAAACACAGAAGTATGGGCAATATGAAAAAACATACTGCTGATGGAGGTGGTAAGAGTGGTCAACAGGCTACAGCTTTGGGGAGTAGCGGGAAAGGAAGCCTGATTTCAGACCTGACCACGATGGACCCAACTCTCCACAATGTTCTGCAAGTTATTAAGGCCATGGATGGAAAAATCACAGCTCTTGACCAGAAAGCAGTGGATATACATGCTAAACTGCTCACCTGTGAGCAGCAAGTCACTCAGGCTGTCCCAGAGGCTAAGAAAGTGGTCAGTGTAGCTGGAAAGTCACTGGTAGCAACCTCAGGGATAACAAAAGAAAACTGGGTCCTGTATTACTGATTGGAAAATGTAGAAAACCAGATTAGAGCAAATAACATCCAAATGGTGGGACTGCCTGAATCCCTGGAGGGGGCCGGTCCTCAGTCTTTCATGCAGCAATGGCTTACATAGAAACATAGAAACATAGAATTTGATGGCAGATAAGGACCGCTTGGCCCACCTAGTCTGCCCATTTTCCTACCTAACAGATAAGCTGCAGATCCTAACTAACCAACAGCTTACTTCCTCCTACCCCCCACTAGGACTGCCTTATGTCTGTCCCATGCATTCTTGAATTCCCCCACTGTTCTTGACTCCACGACCTCCTCAGGGAGGCTGTTCCATGCATCCACAACCCTCTCTGTGAAAAAATACTTCCTCACATTACCTCTGAGCCGTCCCCCCTCTATCTTCAAATTGTGCCCCCTTGTTCTTGCACATCTCTTTTTCTGAAAGATGCCACCCTCTTGGACTTTGTTGATTCCTTGAGGTACTTGAAAGTTTCTATCATGTCCCTCTCTCCTCCTTTCCTTAAGGGTATACATATTAAGCTCCTTTAGTCTTTCTTCGTATGTCTTCTGGTGCAGACCCTGCACCATTTTGGTTGCCCTCCTCTGGACAGCCTCCACTCTGTCTATGTCTTTGCGGAGATGGGGTCTCCAGAACTGCACACAGTACTCCAGATGGGGTCTCACCAACTGTCTGTACAGAGGTATAACAACTTCCTGTTTTCTACTATTGATGCCTCTCCCTATGCATCCCAATATCCCCCCAGCCTTCCTTACTGCCTTCTCACATTGCTTGCCCACCTTTAGGTCATCTGATATAATTACCCCCGGGTCTCTTTCCATTTTTACTGTTGTCAGTATCTCACCCCCCATTGTGTACTCTTGCCCTGGGTTTTTGTTTCCCAGGTGCATTACCTTGCACTTCTTTGCATTGAATCTGAGCTGCCATACATTTGACCATTCCTCCAACCTTGCCAAGTCCCTTCTCATCCTTTCCATTCCATCTGGTGTACCAACCCTGTTGCAGATCTTTGTGTCATCTGCAAAGAGACATAATTTTCCTTCCAGTTCCTCTGCAATGTCACTTATAAAGACATTAAAAAGGACCGGTCCCAGTACTGAACCCTGCAGTACCCCGCTAGTAACCCTCCTTTCTTCACTGTGGACTCCATTTACTACTACCCTTTGTGTCCTGTTGTCTAGCCAATTTTATATCCAGGCTATCACATTGGGACCCACTCCAAGGCTGGCTAACTTGTGTATTAATCTTTTGTGTGGGACTGTATCAAATGCCTTGCTAAAATCTAGGTAAGCCATGTCCACAGCCCCTCTCTGGTCTACTACTTTGGTCACCCAGTCAAAGAAATCTATTAGATTCATCTGACATGACCTTCCCATCATGAATCCATGCTGCCTTGGGTCCTGTGCCCCACTGGCCTCTAGGTACTCAACAATTATTTCCTTCAGAAGTGATTCCATCATTTTACCGACCACTGAGGTCAAACTAACTGGTCTGTAGTTTCCTGCTTCTGCCCTGCTCCCACTTTTGTGAAGAGGAATCACATCTGCCCTCCTCCAGTCCTCAGGTACCACCCCATTCTCCCATGATTTGTTAAAGAGAGTAGTCAGCGGTGTCATTAGTTCTACCCTTAGTTCTTTTAGAATTCTTGGGTGAATCCCATCAGGCCCCATTGCTTTGTCTACCTTCAATTTTATTAGTTCTTTCAGAACCCTTTCTTCTGTAAATGGACTGGTATCGACCTCGTCTTCAGAGTGTTTCTCTTGTTTGGTTTAGGTACCTCCCCCCTCTTCCTTTGTGAATACTGAGCAGAAATATTCATTCAGTATCCCTGCTTTTTCATTGTCACCCTCTACCCACATTCCCTCCCCTTTATTAAGCCTCAGTATCCCTCCTTTGGTCTTTCTTCACTCCCTAATGTACCTATAAAAGGTCTTATCCCCCTTCTTAACAGATTTGGCTATCCTTTCCTCGGTTTTGGCCTTTGCTATTCTGACTGCCTTCCCAGCCTCTTTCTGCTTTAACTGATAAACTTCTCTGTCCTTCTCCTTCTGTGTTTCCTTATATTTCCTGAATGCTATCCTTTTCTCCTTAACCTTCCCTGCCACCTCTTTTGAGAACCATAGCGTTTTTTTTCCTTTGTTGTGTTTAGTTGATTTGCTTTACACAAAAGCTTGTTGCCTCTGTGATGGCTGTTTTGATTACTCTCCATTGTTCCTCCACCCCCTCCTTCTTGCCTGTTTGCTAGTGCTTTTCTGAAGCACTCTCTCATTTTCCCAAAGTCAGCCCTCCTAAAGTCCAATACTCTTGCTTTTGTATGGCTTGATTGTGTGGCTGTGTTTATCATGAACCACACTGTTTGGTGGTCGCTTGTTCCCAGATGGCTACCCACTTCTAAATCTGAGATTCTTTCTCCGTCCCCATTTGAGAATACCAGGTCTAAGATTGCTCCCTCCCGAGTGGGTTCCAGTACTAGCTGTCTGAGGCATGCCCCCTGTAGTGCATCAAGAATGACCCTGCTCTTGGATGTGCCTGCAGCAAAGGTGCTCCAGTTAACATCTGGCATATTCAGGTCCCCCATCAACAATATCTCCCCTTTTTCTGCCATTCTAAGGAAGCCTTCTATCATTTCCTTGTCCATTCCCTCCCGCTGAGATGGGGGTCTGTATACAACCCCCATGCAGATTGTGGTGCCATTTCCTGTCTCCAGGGTGACCCAGAGTGTCTCATCTGCTCCCTGTTTACTCTTTAGTTCTGTTGCTTTGATCCCTTCCTTTACATAAAGAGCTGCTCCTCCTCCTCTTTTACCCTCCCTGTCCTTCCTGTAGATTGTGAATCCTGGTATGTTGACATCCCAGTCATGGTTCTCTGTGTACCATGTTTCTGTGACTGCCACAATATCTAGGCAACCCTCTTCCATCAAGACCACTAGTTCAGGGAGCTTGTTACACAGACTACGGGTGTTGGTACTCATCACCCTCCACTTTTTGATGGCCTTACCCCTTTTAGCCCCATTTCTGCCCTTACTGCCTTTGCCTTTTGTTACATTTACTTCTGGCCTGCTCCCTAATGACTTCTCTACCTTGGTGTTTACTCACTAATTACTGTTGTTTGTGGGGGGAGGCTGGTATTTCCCTGCTCCTTTTCAGTGCCTCCCCCCTCGGCTTGTTTAAATGCTTGCCAATGAAGCATTTAAACCTCTCACCTAGGATCCTGTTTCCCCCCTTGGACAGATGCAGACCATACCAGTGTAATGTCCCCCCCCCCCGGTGCAGATCTCTACAGTCTACTGGATCATGCCAAGAAGAGTGCTTTTGAGGTCGGAAGGTCCTAGGACACTTTTGGACCAATTTCTATATCCAACAGACCATGACTTGATCCTGGAGGCTTCCAGGTGGACAGTCCCTGTAATGCTGGAAGACTGCATAAATATTTCCCTATTTCCAGACTTAAACTTTGCCACCAGAGCCAGACGCAAAGCATTTGACAAAGCCAGATCAATCCTCAGGGAGCTGGGGGTGTCTCACTCTCTACAATTCCCTGCTAAACTCAAGATAAACTATTCCTGGAAAACCTACACCTTCAATGACCCTGCAGAAGTGGGAATAGTGCTGGAAAAATCAAGAAAGACTTTGATCCACAATTAGAAGGCTCGGACACAGAAGAAAACTGAACAAGCTGGAAGCGACCATATGGTAATTCAGGTAATAGGTAGGGAAAAAAGTGGCAACCGAAGGTATGGTGGTTAAAATAGCTTAGAAGTTTAAAGTTAACATTCTTGGGTTCCCAGAACAGGTCTATAGCTTACATTTGTTAAGAATGTCAGATTTAAATGGGGACAGAATTCTTGATAGCATTTGATGAGTACTGACCTCGTGGTTGTGTTTGATTTGCCTCCTCCTCCTGCCAATGGCTCGCAGCACTCTAAACACTACACAGTAGTGAATAACTTTCTTTCTCTATCTCCTATAGATATTTTGAGCTAGTCTGGATAATGAAGTTGGGCGTTTATACTTGCAATAGATTTGTCATCAGGGTAGTTTATACCTTATCAGTCTTGATTAAATATACTCCATTTAAAGTTTCAGCATGTGCAGTGTTTTCATAATCCTTAGCAGAATGGAGTCTTAAGGGTAGGAATAGGGTAAAGAAAGTAGTTGGTAATATGTTGTAACCAGTAAAAATATAATATGTAGATCTGTTTAAAATACACAGCAGAAGCTGTCTGGCAATGCACAGGCCTAACAAGCTATGTTTTTACTGCATGTAGAGTCAGGACCCTCATAAGCTGTAATGCTTGTTTACATATATTCTGGACACTAAGGTTTTGCTAAATGGGTCTTCCCTTGCTGGCTGTACACTGGCAATCTATCTTGAGAATTATCTAAACCTTTGGTTGATATTGTACTACATTTTTCCTCCACGATGTAATAACCTGGGCACATTTGTAAAGTATTATATAAGAAAGTACTTGTAGGCTCATGTACCATGGATCAATTTTTTTAAGTTCTATTTATAAAAACTAATAAATAAAAGTTTAAAAAGTATACAAAATGTGTTTTCAGAGATTTAAGACTTTCATTTGTCCACTTTTGTTTCATTTAACTGTACAGTCACAGTAGAATGGGGGAGGAGGACCACAGAAAGGTGTCAGGAGCTTCAATGAGATGGAAACATTACTGAAGGAAAGATTGTTGAATACTTTGTATCCAGTGAATTATATGATCCAAGGCATCAAGGTTTCACAATGAGAAGGTCATGCCAAACAAATCTGACAGATTTCTTTGACTGGGTGATCGAGGAGATGTATGAGGGAGGAGCAGTGTACATGGCCTTCCTGGATTTCAGCAAGGCTTTCAACACCGTTCCACATAGGAAGCTGGTAATCAAGTTGTAGAACTTGGGAGTGGGTAATAAGGTAGTAACCTGGATAAAAAGCAGTTAAAGGATAGGATACAGAGGGTAGTGGTAAATGGAGTTCACCTAAGTACAGGAAGGTGACCAGCAGTGTACCTCAAGGATCAATGATGAGACCTACCCTCTTCAATGTCTTTATAAGTGACAAAGTGGAGGAACTGGAAGGAAGGGCCTGACTCTTTACAGATGACACCAAGATCTGCAAACAGAGAGGATACTCCAAGGGGTGGGGGGAGGGGGGTTGGAAAGGATGGGAAGGGATCTGAAAACACTGGAGGTGTGGTCAAGAGTATGGCAGCTAGGTTTTAATGCAAAAAAGTGCAAAATAATACACTTGGGCCATAGAAGCCCAGAAGTGGAGTATAAAATCAGTTGTGTGATATTGACAAAGGCCAAGCAGGAAAGAGACCTTGAGGTAATCATATTGGATGACATAAAGGTGGCCAGGCAATCTGACAAGGCAGTAGGAAAGGCTAGTGGTATGCTGGAGTGCATAGGAAGGGACATCGGCAATAGAGATGCAGCGAAATTGTAGTTTGCTGGCAAAATTCCAGTGAAATCATGAATTTCGCCATGCAAAATGTTTCACAAAATGTTTGCATTTTGTCCACAAATTTCATGAGTGAGAAATTTTGTGGGCAATATTGCGAATTTCATCCGCTAGTTATTTCAGAATACAGTGGTAATAGGATTTAACCACCTTGCCTATATAAAGCAGATAGCAATAGCAGGGTTGTACTTAGATGAACCTCCTTAGTTAATTACATGTTAACAGTAGGAATGTACTATGAACCTAAGTAGTCAAAAACTTATGCTGAAGTGTACATGCAATATTACTAAAGTTCTAAACGCCAAGTGAGTATATTTGTAAATGAGTGTTGTGCACTAGAAAACACACTGTGCCTGTTTGTGTCTTCAGTCCAATTCATTGATATTCACAGCTCCCTTGAGCTTACTGATTAATTAGGAGAAAAGGAAGAGATGTTTCTTCTTTAAGTTGTGAATATAAAAGCAAATTAAAATTAGTAATTGTGATAGACCATATATGCCCTTTACAACACCGTCAGGATCGGGCTTTCAAAATTATCTGGCAATGAGGAAACAGTAGCAATACTAACAAGCATTTGTCAATGCGAGATGTTGTCACACTGGCATTGGCAGTGGTGGAGCTAGAGGCATAAGAGGAATGGCAGTGAAGTACTGAAGTGACGCCAACCCCACTCCCACCCTGTAGAGAGTGACATGTAATTGGGATGTGCCTTTGGGCCATCACCTATAATGCTCATGCCATTGTACCTCACCCTACCCTGTAGACACTGACAAGTGTTGTGGTGTGCTTTGGGGTCTTTGGGCATTATATTTACCCCATTCCATAAGGAAATATGCTGACGTGGGTGCAGTATAGGAGTGTGGGGTGAAGTTTGTGACACCTGTCAGTCCGTACCGGGTGGGGTACTGCAGTTGAAAACCCTAACACCATAGGCGTGTAGTGGTAGTTTCACTCCACACTTTCAACATGGGCTGCTTGTCAGGCCACCTCATGAAAAGCAGCACAATCACTTCGTTAGCTGAAACATGGTTTTGCACAGCAGCTGTGCCATTTAGCGACAGAGGGACAAAAACACAGTTTTGGGCAGGATGTATAGAATGACAACTGTATTGTTCATGAGGAGGCGTAAAAAATGGCAACTTTGAAAATCTGGAGTGGCAATATGAAATATTGTCGAAGCAATGAACATGCATACAAAGTGCGCAACAGACGTCCGCAACTCAATTATTTGTGGGAGTTTTTTAGGCACATTTTCAAAATAGGTATTATGGGACCTCCCCTCATGAACAGTGGCACTATGATTTTGTTAATGTGTCCCAACAGGTGATTTCCCACAGCGAGCATGCCATTGCATGCCACAGTTGCGGAAACGTGTTTTGGGAAGGCTGTGAAAAATGGCAGCTGTACTGTTGATAAGGAGGTGTGCACAAATGCCAGTGGTGAAAATCTGGCATGGAAATATTGCAAATTTATGAAGTTACAAGGCTGCATGGGAACTGCGCAACACAGGCTTGCAGCACAGTCATTTTATGGACTTTTGGCACCAAATTTTCAACATAGGCATTTTAGGACCTCTGCTCATGAGCAGTGTCATCGTCATTTCCTCAAACTGTTCCTCAAACTGGTTTTGCCAAGCCACCGTGCAATTCTGCACTGGACGTGAGAAAACACATTTCAGCTAGGATATGTAAAATGACACCTGTACTGTTCATAAGGAGGTGTGGAAAAATGCCAATTTTGAACATCTGGAGTGAAAATATTACAAATGCACAAAGTCATGAGCGTGTATGCAAACTGTGCAATGCACGCTCATAAAACACTAATTTTATGGACTTTCAGCCCCAAATTTTTAACATAGGCATTTTAGGACCTCTGCTAATGAACAGTGTCACTGTCATTTCCATAATGTGTCTCAAACATGGACTTTCCACAGTAACCATGCTATTCTGCGCCAGAACTGTGAAAACACATTTTGGTCAGGATGTGAAAAATGACAGCTATACTGCTCATAAGGAGGTACAGAACAATGGCAATGTTGAAAATCTGGAGTGAAAATATTATAAATTCGCGAACTTACGAGCATGCGTGCAAACTGCGCATCACACACTCGTAACACAGTCATGTTATGGAGTATCGTCACCAAATTTTCAGCATAGGCATTTTAGGATTTCTGCTCATGAACAGTGTAACTGTCATTTTTGTAATTTGTCCTGAACACTGATTTCCCACATCGACCGCGCTATATTGCGCCAGAAGTGCGAAAACACATTTTGGGCAGGATATGAAAAATGTCAGCTGTAAGGTTCACAAGAAGGTGTGGAAAAATACCAGTGCTGAACATGTGACATGAAAATATTGCAAATTCGCTAAGTTACAAGTGTGCATAGCAACTGCACAATGCACACTCATAAAACAATCATTTTTGGGATTTTTCCCACCAAATTTGCAACATAGGCTTTTTGAGGAGCCTCCTCATGAACACTGGCACTGTCATTTCATTCCTCACTCCCAAAAGGTGATTCCATGCAGTGACTGTGAAATCACATTTCGAGACCAAATAATGCCATGACAGTGCAAGAATTCATGAGAGGGTCCCAAAAACCCCATGTTGAAAATTTGGTGCCAAAATTCCAAAAAATGCCTGAGATATGCAGCAAAGTTGAAAAATCCTATTTATTCCTTTATACACCTTACCATTTCCTCAGTTTGCAGTCAGCTTTGAAGAGTGCAGACATGTTCCCAGTCTGCCCAAGATTGTTGCATGGACTCTGCAGGTAAGTATATGGGGTGAGGGGGTATGAGGAGCCAGGCTGCGCAGAGGGTGGAGTGCGGGTTGTGGGAGGAGGAGACTATGAGAGGACCATTTTGTGTTCTGGGGTGAAAAAAAAACATTGCGGGACAGTTTTTTCTCAGAGTTGGCACACTGGGTGGGCTCCCAGTGAAACCACCTAACTGTTTGGGGGATGCTGCAGCCAATGGGGATTGGGCACCCTTGTCAACACACCACAAAAGGGAGGATTTATTTATGCTGATGGGGATTGGGCACCCCGTCAGCACACAAAGAAAGTGGGGGGCAAGAGCCGAGGGGATTGGGCACCCACCCTCAGCATATGTGCAAATGGGAAGTGCCTTATGCCGATGGGAGTGAGGTCCCCTGTTGCTTTATACATTGGGGCCACGGGTAGCTGGCAGGGGGATTGGGCACCCCTGAAGTTGGCAGTTGGGCAGCCGCCATGCATAGAATGTGGCCAAGCACGTCGGGAGGTACTCTGCATCTGATGAGCTTTGCTCGGATTGCAGCTGACCTTTCCTTAGATGTGCTCACCACATTATGTATGCATGGTGTAGCATCGGCATGCAGGCTGATTGGGAATGAGGGACGCACCTACTGATGCATGCCCTGCATTTGCCCAACAGTGACCGCACCTCAAATCTGCACTACGCCAAGATGTTGGCAGCATAAGTGCAAACATAAAAAATGATCCAAGCGGTAGGATGCCAGCACTCAGTCTGACTGTCTCAGACTGTTTCTGTGAGTCAGAGGCAAAAGCAAAAGAAAAATTTAGACATGAGAGAAAAACTCACACTGTGCAAACATTTCAGGAAGAACTTCAGTTAGCTAACTGGCTCATCAAAGAGTGCAAAAAAAGTGTGGCAAAAGTAGGAGTCTCAGTTTAAAATAATAAATTGATTGAACTCCACAAAACCTATGAACAAGAAACATGAAACATACAAGTGAATGGCTTAGAGTAATGTAAAAGCATACAAGTTTAATACTAACTATCTACTATCTAAATATGTAAATTGTAAACTTTTGTAAAATAAGAAGATAGTTCTCTTTGTTCAGTGTGCCAAGGAATAGCTGAGCACCTCTCAGCCCATCTCAAATTCACCTGTTTAGCTCAGTTTTACAAAGGTACACACAGGGCTGGTGTCTGGTTTACTCCACACAGTGTTCAGTTAGCAATATGGGCGGAGAAGCAGTTATCCTCTAAAAGTGTTTAAATCCCAATCCTTGCCCAAACAGATGGGAGCATCTTGATAATGCTAAAAAAGACCAATGCCAGACTCAGACAGTGGGTGAACTTCCCATAAGCATGGTCAACAAGAAAAATAAGAGAGCTACTATAAAAGGAAAAAATGTAAAACGTTTTACAGTTAAGCAGGTGTATGAAGAGCACTGCTGACAGCAAGTGTAAACATGGGTAAGCACTAATGACAGAGCACACCAGAAACACATCATCTGGTAACGAAGGAAAAACACAGCTGTCGTTGGCTGATGCAATGTCAGACTGTAGAATCCTGAGGTTGTAACATCGCATGGTGCCAGGGCTGTAGCTTCAGGCCACCCAGTGTATTTCTCCTAGTTCTGATCCGCACATCCACCATAGAATGCATTCCTCCTGGAAAAAGTACAGAAGACAAATAGGCAGTACCATTTCGCCCATGAATTTTGTGGGTACGAAATGCAAAATTCCGTGGATGAAATTGCAAATTTTGTCTGCGAGTGGTGGAATTTCACCAGAGAAATGGCAAAATTCTGCCTTTCATGGGTGAAATTCTGCATTCCGCTGGTGAAATTTGCAATTTTGCCTATGGAATTTCGCATTTTGTACCCACAAAATATTTTGAAAAATATTTTGCGGAACAAAATTTGCTAATTTTGCACATCTCTAATTGGCAGCAGGAAGAGGGAGGTGGTGCTGCTCCCATATACTGTAGATCACTGGTATGAATTCACCTTGAGTACTGTGTCCAGTTCTGAAAGCACATCTCAGGAAGGACATAGACAGAGTGGAGGCTGTGCAGAGTAAAACTACTAAAATGGTAGAGGGTCTGCATCAAAATCCCTATGAGGAGATACTTAAGCTAAATATGTACACCCTAGAGGACAGGAGGGAAAGGGGGATATGATAGAGACTTTGAAATACCTCATATGGGTTAATAAGTAGAGATGCAGCAAAATAAAATTTCACTGACATCGGCAATTTCAGCATGTGGAATGTTGCACGAAATTGCAGCGAAATTTCGCAATTTCGCCCACCGCCGACCACCACAAATGGCAGTAAACACCTCACACACACACACACAAATCAACCCCCACTCCCTGGTGTTTATTGGTCCCCCACTGATCACTGGCTGTAATTTACTTAGATAGGCAACCCCCCAAGTTACCTTGGCCCCTGGCCATTTGTTTATTATTTATTTATTTTTTTAAACAAAATTCAACCCCAGCTCCCTGGTGTCTAGTGGTTCCCCTACCCTGGCCAATCACAGGCTGTAATTTAATTAGATAGGCACCCCCTAGGTTACCTTGGCCCCCAGCCATTTGTTTTATTTTAAAAAAAATTCAATCCCAACTCCCTGGTGTCTAGTGGATCCCCCGCCCCATCATTACCTAGCAGCTCCCACCAAGCTCCCCCCCAAGTACCCCGATCAGGCACTCCTTCATTCATTCAAGTGCTCAGTTGCGCTCAGTTAGGCTGTAGGCCATGGAGGTGAGTGGAGGGCTGTGCCAGTGGCCCGATTGGGGTACTGGGGGCTTAGGGAGCTGCTAGGTAATGATGAGGGTCACGGACACCGAGGAGTTGGAGTTTAATTATTTATTTTTAATAAAACAAATGGCCAGGGGCCAAGTTAACTAGGGGTGCCTATCTAATTAAATACGACGATGATCAGCCACGGAGGAACCACTAGACACAGAGCTGGAGTTAGTTGTTTTTCTTTTTAATAAAACTAATGGCTGGGGGCCAAGGTAACGGTGGAGTGCTTATCTAATTAAATTATGGCCATGGTCAACCAGGCGCACTGGACATCAGGAAAAACTATTTGGCCCAGTGAGCTGCCAGGGGGATGGGGACCACTAGACACCAGGGAGAACTTTGGGAAGTGGCCAGTAGCCACTAAATGTCACCACGGGAGGTGAAATTACTCCCACAGGAGGTGAAATTTCACGCTTGGGGTGAAATTTCGCTTGCCACACAGCAAAATGTATCACTGGGTGAAATTTTCCAATTTCACACATATCTATTAATAAGGTACAGGAGGGCATTTTCAGAGAAAAGGTGATCTAGAACAAGAGGTCATGCTATGAAGCTGGAAGAGGGTAAATTCAGGAGGTTGTGAGAAATACTTCTGCACAGAAAGGTTGGTAAATGCCTGGAACAGCATTGCAGCAGAGATAGTGGGGTGAAAACAGTGGTGTGGTTCAAAAATGCCTGGGACATGTACAAGGGAATCATGGGGTAAAGAAGGGAAGAAATGGCATTGTAGATCAAGTTGGGTCTGCAGTAAAAAAATGAAGGTTAAAAAAATATGAGCAGACAGTGTTGGCCCGGCAACACTTATCTGCTGTCACATTCTATGTTTCTATTCTATAAGATTGGCGGTGTCAATATGCCAAATGTGTGTGAGGACTGCACACAATTCGCTAACTCAATGTGCAAAACATAAGACATGGAAAATATGATTGCATTTTATTTCAATTTTCAAGATAATAGTAGGTTTCTGATACTGAACTGTACCTATATTACCATCCCAATTCATAGGTTTCATAAGTTTTCAAGCAAAATAGACTTTCGTCCTTTAGTTGCTTGCCAGTTATACCATATCATATTTATTTACAAAAAAGCTGTCTAGTCTTGTTTTGAATAGATCCATTGAGGTACTTGGTACCACATCACTAGGTAAACTATTCCAAGTGGTTGCCACTCTTTGGCTAAACCATTGCTTCCTTTTCAATAAACTCCACTTAGCTGCTACTAACTAAAGATGGTGCCCTCTAGTTTTATTTGTGCTTTCTTTTATTTTCAGGCCATATTCTGTCCATAGAACATTATCCTGTAATGCCTATATATCATACACATGTCCCCTCTCACTCTCCTATATTGTAAAGTAGTATGTCAAGTCCTCTCAATCTCTTGTAATTGCGGCTCATCTTTATTCCTACTATTACCTTTGTAGCTCTTCTCTTAATCCTCTCCAAGTTTAAAATATCTCCCTTCTTGTATGGTGCCCACACCTGCACTCCATACTCCAGGTGCGGTCTTACCAGCTCCTGGTACAGAGATGATAATCCTCTTGTCCTGCTTTTTATGCAGCATAAAATACAATTGAGGCTTTGGTTTGCTTTTTGGTAATATTAACACAGTGTGAAGTAAATTGTAAGTCTTAGGATATTGTTATCTCAAGATCTCATTCCTCATTAGTAGTATGTAGTACTTTGTCCATAATCTTATAAGCTATATTTGGATTCTGCTTTCCCAAGTGCATAATTGCGCATTTATTCACATTTAATTCTAATTTATACTTCTTAGTCCGTTCGCTATATCATGTAGGGCATCCTGCATGATGTTACCTTCCTCCTTGGTATTAACTATTGCCCCTACTCTACAGTCGTCCACGAGCTTGGTTAGCCAAATATTGCTATGTTAGTATCTCAAAGAAGATATATATATATATATATATATATATATATATATATATATATATTGAAGAGGCAGGGACCCAGAACAGATCCCTGCGGTATCCCACTTGTCACATTTGCCCATTCTGACAGGGCTCCATTAACAGTCACTCTTTGTCTCCTCCCTCCCAACCATGAGGTAATCCAACTAATCAAATTGGCATCTAACCCTATTTGTTCAAGGGTAAACATCATTTCCTTACAGAGCAACTTATCAAACGCTTTTGAAAAGTCCAAAAAAAGCTACATCCATTGCAGTACCATCATCCAGAGCTTTACTAACTTGTTCATAAAATACTAGCATATTTGTCTGGCATGAATGGGATTTCATAAATCCATGTTGAGTTAGATCTAGTAAGTTAGTTGCCTCAAGATGTACTAGTATAATGTATTTTATTATACCTTCCAATATTTTACATATGGTAGATGTCAGACTAACCGGGTGAAAATGTCCAGGGTTGGTCCTTGGGCCTTTTTTCAAGATTGGTACAACCACGGCATCCCTCCACCCTTGTGCTACTTCACCCGAGTCAATAGATTTCTGAAAAATATATGTTAATGGAGTTGCTAAGCTTTCTGAAAGTTCTTCCAGAATTCTAGGATGTATATTATCGGGTCCAGGGAATTTGTTTATATTAAGCTTTTGTAACATTTTCAACATATCTTACACTTGAATTTTTATTTTGCCTGGTGTAGGTTTTAAAATGACTGTGGGAGTATCTGTCTTGATGTTTTGTTTGTTGAATACTGAACAGAAATATTCATTTTGGATGTCTACTGTTTCTTTATCATCAGTTTTAGTCCCCTCAGAATTGGTATATGGGCTGATTATGTGTGTGGATTTCTTGTTAATATTAATATAAGTATAGAACATTTTATAATTATCCTTGGTTTTGGAGGCAAGTGCTAATTCACAGTTGACTTTAGCTTTCTTTATAGTTATTTGTACTTCTTTTACTAAGGCCTTGTGTTTTATCCTATCTTCAGGATCATTATATTTTGAAAGTGTCCTATACATTGTATTTTTCTTTTTATTAATTTCTTAATTTTTGTATAGAACCATCATTTTACACCTTTTTTGTTGCTATTATGTTTCATACTACTTGATATACAGTATATCTATTTGTTTCTGTTCTTAGTTTCATCAATAATATCTCCCACTTGTCTTCTACTGTTTTGTTTTTGAAGTGGTTTTGCCAGTCCCACCTATCCATAGATGTCTTAAAGGATTGGAAATCAGCCCTACCAAAATGCAATCTATATGTATTCTTGTTTTTGACCTCCATGATGGAGTCCTCCTTTATTGGAAAAAGAACCATCTGGTGATCACTGTTTCCAAGGGGATATATAACCTCAGTATTTTCCACATTTTCCCTGTTGGTTATAATAAGATCCAGTATGTCTCTGCCTCTAGTGCCTATGGTGACCTTTTATTCTAGTCCTGCTTGGTCTATAGCTTCTAAATATCTTGTTTCAATAGTAGTGGCACCTTTATGCTTTACCCAGTTTATTACTGGTAAGTTGAAGTCATTTATTAATATGTTTTTCTCAGCCGAATCCAGTTTTGATATATAATCTATTATTAGGTGGACCTCCTCTGTTGAGATTGAGGGGGGATCTATAGACTAATCCTAGATTTATTTTAGCTCGTTTGTTTAGGAGTATCTTTACCCAGAGCATTTCTAGACTATGGTGTTCCTGAATTATTTCTTCACTATTTATTGTACTCTTGATATAGACAGCTATTCTTCCCCCTCTCCTATATGTTCTGGATTTAACATAAAGCGAATAACCCTCAATATTTCTATCATATGGATCCATATCCTCCCACCAAGTCTCCGTTACTAGAGCAAGATGGATGTTTTGAGACTCTAGAAACTGTTTGAACTCATCAAATTTGTTGATTAGGCTTCTTGCATTTACAAGTACCCCGTTGCTGTCCCCGACCTGTTTATTGGTGTTTTTTACTTTGTTCTTTATTGTTATGTCTGGTGTACCCCGGAACCCATTCAATCACCTCATTTATTCTCTTCTCTAACATTCTTGTCCCAGCTCTAATTAAATCTAGTCCATCCTCTTTAAAATTGCTTTATTCGAAATGTTACAGAATTATCCATAAATCCAATTTTATTTATTTTACAAAAGTGCTGCAACCATGTATTGATTTCATCTATAGTTTCATTTTATAGGCCTGGACTCCTGTGTAGGCAACATACCTGAGATGATTATTTTACCCTCTATCCTTCATCCTATTTGTTAATTTTTATAATTACTTTGTATTGATGATTTACTACTTCTCCCTATATCATTAACTCCTACTTGAAGTATGACCAAGGGTTTATAGGTTCCCTCAGTAAACCATTTAATAGTGCATCTATATCAGTCAACCTGACCCCTGGGAGAATACTTACTATGGTATTCTTTTTTTCTTCCTTCACATATGAGCGTGTCTGTACCTTATATAGAGTCCCCTATAATAATTATAATATCACTAATTTCTTTATTTTCGCTTGCTTGGCTATGGTCTATTGTTAACTTTTGAGGGCTACCTCTTCCCTCCTCATCATCTTTACCTACACTCGTAGGTTTATTGCCAGTCTCCTTTTCCTCTAGGGATCTTTTGTTTTCTTCTAACAATTCTTAGGAGGTTACTATAGAGCTCTGATCAGAGATGTTTGTTAATGTTGTGCCATCTGTTTTTGACTTTTGAGACGTTGTACATAGGTCAGGATTTATGATGCCGTACTTGTTTTGCAGTAATATCTGTTCTCCTTTTGGTATAGTTCTTCTTTTATTTTGATGTTTTTTTTTTTGTTTTGTATGTTTTGTTTGATTTAGCTTTACTGTTTCTCAATCCTCTGCTTTATTAAATTTATTATCTTGTCCCATAGTACTAGGTGTACTAGTAATCAGTTCTTGCCCTTGTATAGATAGGTTTTCAACCATGGTATCAGAAATGTTTCAATTTCCCTATTTCCTTGTAATTTCCACCCTTTTTGTAATTGACTGATTTCTTCCTTAATGTTTCAATCAATAAACAATTATCACATGTGAAGTCATTGCATTTTGTACCTTCTGTGTACATCTTTCTTCTTACATTGCTTCTGAGTTCACTTCCCCTTTCTTTACCCTGGGACATTTTTCCTATAAATGTAGGTAACCAGCCTTTAGTACCTTTATATAGTATTTCGGTGTCTGCTTGCTTCTGGTATGATATCTGGGCCTGGTCCCCGGCGTCCTCCATGGACACAGCAGATACACGCAAATGTATGTGTCTCTGCGAGCATCTCTGCATGCATGACACACTCCCGACTCTGCTCACCCCACTCGCAGCAGTGCTTACTTATGTACCCAGCTTGCCCCAGAAGTCCTCGCTCAAGGTCAGTGTCCCAAAATGAGAATTAAACTTAAAACTTAATTTATGCCCCTATATTACACAATTAGAGCCACTTATGCATGACCCCAGTATGTAAGGTTGCAGTGGTTTTAAAAACAAAAGACAAATAATGCATAGACGTTATTTGTAGTTCAGGTGTTCCACAATAAAACTACTGTCTCTCTCCCTGGTGAAAGTATACCAGGACTTCCTAAAGCTTTGTGCTCTCAACCGTTAAAATACACAGAAGTATCTAGGGCTCAGCTCCCTGCTTAATATTAGCGCTACCAGACAGATATTGGTTTCATTTAAAATTACCGTGCGCTCGCAGTGATGCTTGCTTATGTACCCAGCTTGCCCCAGACGTCCTCGCTCGAGGTCAGTGTCCTGAAACAAGAATTAAACTTAAAACTTAATTTCTGCCCTTATATTACACAGTTAGAGCCACTCATGCATGACCCCAGTATGTAAGGTTGCAGTGGTTTTAAAAACAAAAGACAAATAGTGCATAGACGTTATTTGTAGTTCAGGTGTTCCCCAATAGAACTACTGTCTCTCTTCCTGGTGAAAGTATATCAATGCTCCCAAAATCTTTGTGTTCTTAACTGTTAAAATGCACAGAAGTATCTAGGGCTCAGCTCCCTGCTAAATATTTGTGCAACCACACAGATATCAGTTTCATTTAAAATTGGTATGCTTAAAGGTGTTTTGATTAGCTTGAGTATTGCAGGTACAGTAGCTTTGGGTGATATGGAAAAAAATGAATTTGTGTAATTTTTTGAAACTGGATAAGCAAAGTGGCAATTGAATTTCTTCACACCTAACTGTTTTCATTAAATTGCATATAGTTTTCGTATTCTGTCATGGGATACGTGCTGTCATTTCTATCAATGTATTAACATTCTGACATCGAACTCCTTCTCCTTGGGGACTTTAATATAAATTGGCTTGCTCCTGATGCAGGGTCAAACAAAGATGCTATCCTAGCAGCAAATTTAACACAAGTGGTAAACTCCCCTACCAGGAAAAACTACAAATCAGGGACTGGCACCCTCATTGACTGGATCCTTACCAGCCAACCTACCATTATAACCAATGTAAGTGTTCTCCTGACTCGCTCAGCGATCACTCTTCAATAATATGTACCTGGACAAATAAGTTTCTTACGCCGCCTCCAAAAACCATCTATAGCAGAGTCCTACCTTATGGCAACCTTACTCATCTCAAGACCTGTCTTAGGCAGATAGACTGGTCCTTGATTTACAAAACTCAAGATGTTGACCTAGCCCTTGATTACTTTATTACTACTTTCAAGACTGCCTGTGACACCTATGCACCAGTAAAAAAGCGTAAAATCAAAGCACTCACAAATCCCTGGCTCATGGCGAAGCTATTGGCACAACTCAAAAGTAGGGATCACCTCTGAGCCACTGCAAGAGCTACTGGCACTCTGTCGGACATCCAAAAATATAAGCAGGCTCACAACCACTGTACTAAACAGATCCGCTTGATGAAGATCTCCTACTTCAAGAATGCCCTCTCCAACTCCTGGGGTGAAGGGAAATCCTTCTGGGACAACATAAAAATATCATGGGTCAGCGTCCAAATCCTCTCCAAATAATGAATGTGGATGGAACCACAACATTAGACCCAGAGATCACTGCAAACACCTAAATGATACCTTCACGGACATTAGTGGTGTCCTCTCATCTGATTTCTTCACTGATGCTGACCATCCAATTTCTACTTCTACTACTGCCTCTCCAACAAAACCATCCTTCCATTTCAAACTAGTAAAGGCACATGAAGTCTATAAATATGTAAAGAAGGCCATTTCTGAGTCCGAGCAAGCAGCGACACTATTGACCTTAAACTTCTGTCCCTCACTCTGGAGGAAGTGCTGCTCCCCTCACAAAATTTTCAATCTCTCCTCTGCTACAGCCAATTCCCTAGGAAATGGAAAGCTGCAGTTGTCACTCCGGTGCACAAAAGTGGTGATAAGTCACTGCCTGGTAACTATCGCCCGATATCAATACTATCACCTCTCTCTAAGGCCCTTGAGGCGGCTTGTGGCGGACCAACTTTCAGACTACCTGGAAAAGCACAACATCCTATGCACTCAGCAGCATGGATTTAGGAAAGGGCACAACATTGACTGCCCTACTTGAATTCTCAGGAGCAATCCACAATGCCATGGACAAAGGAAACCTAACTGGAGCAGTCTACATTGACTTAGCCAAGGCATTTGATACAGTACACCATGGCATACTTATCAAACAGCTACTATCCCTAGGGCTCTCGCAGAGTCCTGGTAACTGGGTAAGATTACCTTGCTCAGCGCTCTCAATCTGTAAAAGTAGCTGGAGTTCTCTCAGACTCAAAACAGTTCGCTCAGGTGTTCCCCAGGGATCCATCCTGAGCCCCTCCTTCAGCCTTTCCTAAACTCCCTCCCCAAATCCTGCCCTGAACAAATAATCCTCTATGCCGATGATGCGTGATTCTTGCCACTCATAAAGATTCGAACCTCTTCGCCTCATCCTTCAACATGCTTTCCCAAAGTTGAGATGTGGTTCCTTGAACATAAGCTGGTTCTAAACCACAAAAAACGAAATCCATGCTCTTCTCTAACCCAAAACAAGAAGCGGCAAGTCCACTCACCATTAATACATACCTGGAAATACCCTTGAACAAGTGCCAATTTTCAAATATCTTGGAATCAACTTTGATCAAGGCCTAACCTTGCAACTCACATTGATAGTACAGCAAAACTATTAATCAACGAATTGGGATTCTGTATCGGAACCGACAGCTCCTTACCCATTCTGCACTGAGGATTGCCATCCATTCCTCTGTCATCTCAGTTGTTGACTATGGCTTAGTATATATGGATCTGCCACTACTACAGCTCTTAGTCGCATTACAACATCCCTAAATAAGGCCTGTCGGCTGCTCACTGGTGCACATTGACGTACCTACACATGTGAACTCTATGCTGACTCAGGTTGGTTGCAACTCTCAAACCGGATAAAGTACCTTACCTGCCTGATGGTGAAAAAATCCACTCTGGCCCTCACTCCACCTTGTATCCAAGGCCTGTTATGCCCGAGCGCTAGCACCCGTTTTACCAGAAGATCAGAACACCAGCCTCTCCAAGTCCCCCGATGCGGACTTCTCAGGGACAAAGATCATTTGCCTATCGTGCCCCAGCTGGCTAAATGCCCTCAGCACTCATATTACTGCCTCCACCTCTCTAGGTATTTTTCAAATCAAGGCTGTTCTCTAACCTTGCCACCTCCAGCTCCTGTGACTGCCTGATTAAACCTCCTATTTTCTCACTACCCACCCTGTTCCGCTATTTGACAAAGACATGTTTGGAAACCTTTTCTTCTGCTATTGTCTACTCCCACCTTTCACTTACCCTCTCTGTTCTGGACTTGTTCCCTATTTGTTTCTCCTAATCTGGCATGACCTCTTTCTTGTAATAATAATGTGATTATTGATATCTCATGTCCTTTTGCACAAATGATTTGATATGTATTTGTATATGTTTCTCACTCTTGACACACACAAATTGTTGTGTTATCTATGCAGCCTTTTTGTACTGTACCTAATTGACGTGGAACCTTTGTTAAAGAGCCTCTGGCTCAAGGTAATAATTCTAGAACAATAAACTAAACTAAACTAAACATTTTGAACTTAGAAGTACCCAGTGGAATACGAGATGTCTTTTTGTTATTTTTATAAAATCAGACCTACAGTACTGTGCGTATGGTAGCAATCCATTTATTACAGTGGAAGTAGAACCAGGGTGGACCTTTTAGGCATACTAATACCTTTAGTGAAGACGTACTGTATGCTCATATCTCATTCACATAATACATAAGACAGGAACTGAGCTCTGAAGTAGCAGACGAGCACCCTGCAGGTTGTTGAATTTTCACAATAATACTGTATGCACTGTTGCAACTATGGTACATGACTGCATTGGCTTTTCTGTATTTATTTCATGTTTATTTACTTTACACAGAAACATAGACTTTAACGGCAGATAGAACCACTTGGCCCACCCAGCCTGCCCATTTCCTACCTACTGGATATGCATGGATCCTAGTTTTAGCAACAGCCTCCTTCCCCCTACCTCCCACTAGAATTGCCCTATGTCTGTTCCATGCATCCTTAAATTCTCACAGTGTTTTTGACCCCATGACCTCCTCAGGAAGGCCGTTTCATGCGTCCACCACCATCTCCAAAAAAAAGTTACTTCCTCACATTGCCCCTGAGTTGTCCCCCCTCTATCTTCAAATTGTGCCCTCCTGTTCTTGTACATCTCTATTTCTGAAAGATGCTACCCTCTTGGACTTTGTTGATTCCCTTGAGGTACTTGAAAGTTTTATCATGCCCCCCGTCCCCCTCATTTCCTCAAGGGTATACATATTAAGCTCCTTTAGTCTCTCTCCATATGGTTTCTGGTGCAGATCCTGCACCATTTTAGTTGCCCTCCTCTGGACTGCCTCAATCCTGTTTATGTCCTTGTGGAGATGGCATCTCCAGAACTGTACACAGTACTCCAGATGGGGTCTCACCATCTGTCTGTACAGAGGGATAACAACTTCCTGTTTTCTACTGGTGATGCCTCTCCCTGTGCATCCCCATATCCCCCCAGCCCTCCTTACTGCTTTCTCACATTGCTTGCCTACCTTTAGGTCATCTGATATGACTACCCCCAGGTGCCTTTCCATTTTTGTTGTCATTAATACCCCCCATTGAGTACTCTTCCTTGGGTTTTGCTTCACAAGTGCATTACTTTGCACTTCTTTGCATTGAATCTAAGCTGCCATACTTTTGACCATTCCTCCAACCTTGCCAGTCCTTCTCATCCTTTCCACCCCTCTTGTGTATCAACCCTGTTGCAGATCGTTGTGTCATCTGCAAAGAGGCATAGTTTTCCTTCCAGTCCCTCCTCAATGTCACCTATAAAGACAATAAAGAAGACCGGCCCTAGTACTGAACCATGTGGTACCCCACTAGTAACCCCCCTTTCTTCAGAGTGGACTCTGTTTACTATTACTCTCTGTGTCCTGTTGCACAACAACCAATTTTTAACCCAAGTTACCACCCTGGGACCCACTCCCAGGCTGGCTCAGTGTTTTTAATCTTTTGTGTGGAACTGTGTCAAATACCTTGCTAAAGTCTAGGTAGGCCATCTCCACAGTACCCAGTTAGATGAGCACTACTAGAATAGCTGCACTTCAGAGCTAGTCTGGTATGCACTCACATAGACAGCAACTGTGTTTTACAGTGCTTGCTGTAAGCACTTCACTAGTTGCTGTCAGTGGTCTTTACACAGGACAAAGCTGTGAGGGAACAGGAGGCTGCCTGATCTGTTCCTGTGGTGTGCTGGGCTGCAGCAAGAAATAGCTTGGCCAGTGGCAAAGGAGACCAGGGTTATAATCCTGGTCTTACAATTTTTTTCCTAGCATTGGGACTTTTTTTTTTTTACAAGGGGCCGTGGAAATGGTATTCCACAGCTCTGAAAATTTAACTCGCCCATGATCCGCTCCCCAGAGTGGGAATCCTTATGGCCAGGGGTGCAGGTGCCAGAGCCCCTCTTTGGGGGGGATGCAGAGGGTGGAGCCCCCTGCAAAAGAAAAATGGCACTGTTATTGCAGCACACACCTAGCCTAGGCTTTTCTTGTTAGCACTCTCTGGACCCAGTGCCCATGTCCACAGCCCTTCCCTGGTCTACTACTTTGGTCGCCAAGCAAAGAAATCTATTAGTTTCATGTGACATGACCTTCCTGCTCTCAATCCTTGCTGCCTTGGGTCCTGTGCCATGCTGACCTCTAGATACTCAACAAGTCTTTCTTTTAGAAGTGATTACATCATTTTCCCTACTACTGAGGTCAAACTAACAGGACTAGTTTCCTGCTTCTGCCTTGCTCCCACTTTTGTGAAGGGAAATCACATCCACCCTACTCCAGTCCTCAGGTACCACACCATCCTCCCATAATTTGTTAAAAAGGGTAGTCAGTGGTGCCACCTGTTCTCCCCTTAGTTCTTTTAGAATTCTGGGATAAAGCACATCAGGCCCCATTGCTTTGTCCACCTTCAGTTTTAAGAGTTCTTTCAGGACTCTTTCTTCTGTGAATGGACTGGTATTGACCCCCCTATTCAGTCTGCTGCTATTATTTGGTTTAGGTACCTCCCCCTCCTCTTCTTTTGTGAATACTGAGCAGACATATTCATTCAGTATCTCTGCTTTGTCACTGTCACCCTCTGCCCACCCCCTTCCCTTTATTAAGCCTCACTATCTCTCCCCTGGTCTTTCTTCACTCCCTAATGTACCTATAAAAGGTTTTATCCCCCTTCTTAACTGAGTTGGCTATCTTTCCTTCAGTTGGGGCCTTTGCTAGTCCGACTGTCTTCCCCACTTCCTTCTGCTTTAACTGGTACAGTTCTCTATCCTGCTCCTTCTGTGTTCCTTACACTTTCTGAATGTTATCTTTTTCTGCGTAACCTTCCCCACTGCCTTTTTTGAGAACCATAGTGTTTTTTTCCTTCATTTTGTTTTATTTGCTTCATGCAAAGGCCCATTGTCTCTGTGATGACAGCTTTGATTTTCCCCATTGTTCCTCTACCCCACCTTCTTGCCTGTTTGCTAGTGCTTTTGTGAGGCACTCCCTCATTTTGCCAAAGTCAGCTCTCCTAAAGTCCAATACTCTCACCTTTGTGTGACTTGACTCAATAGCTGTGTTTATCATGAACCACACTGTTTGGTTGTCTCTTGTTCCCAGATGGTTACCCACTTCTAAATCTGAGATTCTTTCTCCATCCCCGTTTGAGAGTACCAGGTCTAAGATTTCTCCCTCCTGAATGGGTTCCAGCACTAACTGTCTGAAGCCCTACAGGGGGGCATGGCATCGAGAATTACCCTACTCTTGGATGTGGCTGCAGCAAAGGTGCTCCAGTTAACATCTGGCATATTCAGGTCCCCCATCAACAATATCTCCCCCTTTTCTGCCATTCTAAGGATGCCTTCTATCATTTCCTTGTCCATTTCCTCCCCCTGAGACAGGGGTCTGTATACAACCCCCATTCAGATTGTGGTGCCATTTTCTATCTCCAGGGTGACCCACAGTGCCTCCTCTCCTCCCTGTTGACCCTTTAGTTCCATTGTTTTGATCCCTTTCCTTATATAGAGAGCTATTCCTCCTCCTCTTTTACCCTCCATGTCTGTCCTGTAGATTGTGTACTCTGATATGTTGACATCACAGTCATGATTCTCTGTGTACCATGTTTCTGTGACTGCCACGATACCCAGGTGTTTCTCTTCCATCAAGGCCGCTAGTTCAGGGAGCTTGTTACCCAGACTACTTTATTTCACTTACAGTATATTTACTAAAATAATTTTAAGAGGAAAGGTCTACTGAGCTGTAAACAGTGTGTTTGCAGAGGTGTCCTAGTAGAGGAGAACATAGGAAAGTACTAAGACACACAGAAGTTTACCAACAAGAAAAAAATTACAAGTACAAATGAGCAGCCCAGGATTATAATAATACAGCATTATGGGAATGGAGCAACCATTGAAATAAATAGTTTTAATAAAAATAATTTATTTCACTGGTTGCAATAACAAAGTGGGTAGAGGGCATAACAAGGGAAATGCATGTGAGGTAGGGCAGAATTAGGTGCAGGAGCAGACATGAGCAGTGAGGACGTGGAGCATTGTGGCAAGCAACATTAAAAAGACACACTATTCCTATTAAAGAACATTCTATTAAAGAACAGCCAACCATGCTGTATTTCATTTGTAAGTACAAATTAGAGATATTTTCATCCTTGGATCCAATTAAGCTCAGACCATTATGTGAACAGAAATCATTTCCAGAAAACACTACCATATCCAGAGCTATAAATGAGATTCCCATCTGGGAGATGTCTGTCTGCACTCATTTAGTCATTGGGATTATCCTTCTCATTTGTATGACAGTGGCACTAATGAACTGTAGCCCATTTCACTCATCTGCAAGCACACATATTTTTAAAGGACATAAGTCCTTTATGAGATCTAATTTAGTTTCAGAGATTGCTATAGAGATATGCTAATATTAAGAACTTCATTAACCAATCAGACATTTTCTTTCTCAGAATATGAATACTAACCATTCTGAGGGCTAGGAATTTTAGGACCAGTAACTTGAATCCAGAGGGGATGTTAACCAACTCATAGCCTGTTGCTAAATAGTAATTAAGACTAGCAAATGGATCTGGATAGGTGCTGGCACTGTATGCCGGCACTGTATGCATGTAAATAAGTCTTTGTAGTTCCTATTTACTCCAAGAAAAAATGGCTGATTAAGAAAAAGTTATTTATCTTCTCCATAGGGTGATTCTAGGTTCTAGCATCTTTACTGTATTGATTTATTTTAGTCTGAATTTAAAAGGATAGTAAATCTGTCCTGGAGCAATGATTACACAGTCACCATACAAATGAGGAAATGATATTTAATTAACTGATCTCATTTTTTAGAACTAACTCTTAGTACCCTGCAGTGCACTTGAAGTGAGTAAAAAGTTGGGAATACTTTCTGATTTAAGATATACAGAGTAGCATATTATTTTAAGGTTGGAAGGAACTCTTTTCCCATCATGCTTAGCCCTTCTCCACCTCATAAGCAGGGATAAAATAAGTACGCTTTGCAAACATGCATCACTTTACAGGGATTCCCCATCCACTCTAATACCAAGGGCATTTTGTGATTCCCTTGGTAAGCATATATTTGCCCAGGCTTACCTTGATGGCCTGTAATGTTTATCTTCACATCCACTCTCTCATCTGGTAGTCTATTCCATGGGTTCACCATTATGTGAGAGAAAATGTGCCACCTAGTGTTGCCCTTAAATATGTAACTTTTGGGCTTCATTGCTTGTCTTCAGCACTTACTGGAGGACACCAAATCAAATGCACAATGAAAACATACCCTTTTTCCAAAAGTGGCCAAAGGTTCAAATAACATTTTCTTAATCCACTATAGAAAACAAAGTGGCAAAATGTTCAAATAACAAAAAGGTTTTAACCAAACTCATCCCCTGCCACCACAATTATACAGCATATAACCAGCCACCATTACACGCCGTGTAAGCAGCATGAGGATGTAATGACAGCACAAGGAATGTACCAGTACCACAAGAAATAGTAGGGGAGACCAGCAAAAATGACAATAATAAAACAAACTTCCTCAACAAAATTTCTGGTCTTTTTGGGCTGGAGGCAGTTCCACTGCTTCATAATATAATTATACATAGAATTATGGGTGTCTCTTATGGGATAAGAAAGATATCTCTTGCTGTTTGGGCTGACGGAACTGCTCAGCTTTGCTTTGCGGTCCTCTCGCTAAAACAGCATGAGATAACCTTCTTATCCCATAAGAAATGCCCTTAAGTCTACATATTAATATATAGAACTGCACAAAGTACTCCACATGGAACCTGACTAGAGCCTTGTAAAGTGGCAAGATTACATTCCTTGATCTGCTGGTGATCTCCCTTTTTATATACCACAGCATTTTGTAAGCCTTCATTGCATTGTCTGTGCGTTGCTTGTTATGCTTCAGCACCTAGTCTGTTAATACCCCTACATCTTTTTCCTTTTGCACCTCAGCAAGAGAAGCCTCACATAGTATGTACTGTGGGTTCTACGGGTACTTCTGTTTTTCCTCCCAAACTCCAGCACTTTGCATTTGGCTACATTGAATTGGAGGCTCCAGGAGTCTGATAAATCTCTCAGCTTATGCAGCTCTTCCTGATGTTTGTCTACCATCCTCAGTAGAGACCACCACTCTGGCTAACTTAGTGTAATCAGCAAACTTTATCAGGTTGCTGTTGACTCTAGCTTCCAGACTGTTAATGAACAGCAGTGGCCTCAACACTGATCCCTTAGGTACGCTAATGAATACCCCTCTCATTTCAAAGTTATGCCCATTCATCACAACCTTCTGCTTCCTGTCCCTAAGCCAGTTAGCAATCTACTCTGCATATGCCTAATGTATACTGCACTAATATAATTTGCCCAGAAGTGTGTCATGTGCCACAGTGTCAAAGGTCTTGCTGAAGTCCAGATAAACCATGTCTCACACTGTACTGAAGAAAATGAAGTACTGACTATTCTTTCAAATGGAACTGGGAGTGATGACTGGTGGTGCCTACCAAATATCCACTTTTGCCGAAGATGCAGGGTAGGAAATTTATTAGGCAAAAAAAAATTAATCCAGCAGCCTCAAAACTGTGGTCATGTTATGACTGCAAAATCTTTATAGCACGCAGACAGTTTCAAAAGTCACCACTAGAGATGCTGCAAAGTATTAATTCACTGGTGAAGTTAAGGTGAATTTGTCAACTTCGCTTTGGTGAATCAATTTGCAAATGTTTGCTATTTAGTTGGAAATTCACTATTTGCAATTTCACCTGGCAAGTTTGTTTATAACTTCTCCTTGAAATTTTGTTGGGTAAATTTTGTCAGAATGTGGCTACTTGTAAATAAGTGTCTACAAGGTCACATGAAAGAGCTTCTGCAATTCATGGTACATCTCTATACAATAAGTCTGTGTCACTTTTGATTTTTGCAGTGCAGTGTTTGTCAGTGGAGGAGATAGGAGACAGACCAGCTTTCTGAGCATAAAAGTATTATATTAAAGGTACAATGTCAGCCCTTTTTCGTATCATACTATTTCTAGTTCAAAACCCACATTTTGTGGTTACTTACAGTACCTTCTCTAAAATTCATTTATGTTGCTGGTTGTTTTATCTGCTTCCTTTTTATGAGAATTGAAATGCATGCCTTTCCAGGTGTAACATTTCAATAAACATGGCATCTCCTGCCACCAGCACACAATCCCCAAAGAAATCCAACATCGAGGTGCAATCCCCATATCAACATGTCTGCCACCTCCCACATTGTGTGGCACCTGGAGCCCATCCCAGTGTGCCACTGCTCTGAAAGCCGATCACATCGGCATGTTCCTCCTCTGCCCTTAATTCTACTGGTGTGGCACATCAGAGCTCTTCCCAGTGTGGCCAACATCACCCCCTCTAAAGTCATGGGGCACACTAGAAGCCCACCCCAGAGTGCCCAACATTTGTTTTATTTCACCTGTAAAGAAAGAAAATGGTCCTGTGATGATCTTTTTTTTCTGTACCTGAAAAAAAGGAAAAGGTCCATTGTTGTTCGAGGTGCTCCTCCCCCAACCTGCACCCACCCTCTGTGCACTCCACTTCCCCACACACACCCTCACCCTATACTTACCTCCGGAGGTCTGGTGCTGCAATCTTCAGTGGAGCAGGAACATGTCTGGACTCTTCAAAGCCAAACTGCAAAATGAAGAAATGCCGGTAAGCTGTATAATGGCATCAATGGGGAAGGGGTTCAATTTAAGTAGATATCTCAGCCATTTGTTTTGAATTTTGGCTCCAAACTTTCAACATAGGGTTCTTAGGACCCCACCTCCTGAACACATCACTGTCATCTCATTATTCTGTACCGAAGGTCATTTTGTAGTCACTGCTGCGAAATCAACTTTTGGGACTGATTAACAAAATCACAGTGACACTGTTCATGAGCAGAGGGCCCAAAATGCCTATGTTGAAAATTTGGTTAAAAAATTCCCCAAAATAATTGTGTTACAGGCATGCATTGAGCACTTTCTATGCACACTCATTACTTTACCAGTTTTTCATATCATCACTCCAAATTTTCAACATTGCCATTTTTTTACACCTCCTCATGATCAGTACAGCTGTCATTTTTCACATTCTGCCCGAAATGTGTTTTCACATCTGTGGTGCCAAATGGCGCAGTCGCTGTGCAAAATCACCTTTCGGCTAATGAACTGATAGTGCCACTGTTCATGAGGTGGGGTCACAAAAAGCCCATGTTGAAAATTTGGAGTGAAAATACCAACAAACACCTGGGGTGTTCGGATTTCCAACCGCAACACCCCACTCTGTAGAGGCTGACAGGCATCAGGGGTGTAACTTGTGATTGTCGGCTGTAATGTTCACACCATTCCACCCCCACCCCCACCCTGCAGCCAGTGACAGGCATTGAGGTGTGCTTTGGACTCTTCGGCCCCAAAATTCATCCCATTCTCCTATACTGTAGCCATCTCAGCATGTTTCCTTATGGAATGGGGTGAATGTAAGGCCTGAAGACCCCAAGGCACACCACAGCACTTGTAGTGTCTGCAAGGTAGGGTGAGGTAAAATGGCATGAGCATTATGGCCGACGAGCCAAAGGCACACCCCAATGCCTGTCAGTCTCTGCATGGTGGGGGTGGGGTTGACATCAGTTCAATACTTCACTGCCATTCCTATTATGCATCTCTCTAACTCCTGCACTGCCAATGCCAATGCCAGCTAGACAACACTCATCATTGACAAATGCTTGTTTCTAATTCTTTTCTCATTCTTATTGAATTCTTTATGTTCCTAGTAGTAATTTAGTTTTTGTTTCTTTTATATTTTGCTTATATATTTTTAGTGATAGCCTTTAGTTAGAGAGCTCTATTTTTTCTTTTTCCATTTGAGTCTGACTTTTTTTTCTCTCTCTGTCTCTTTCTCTTGTTAATGGTGGAGTTACACAGGGTCATGTGCAGACTCACGGTGGCACCATACACCTGCACTGGATAGCACCAGGTCCAGATGCAGAAGGTAGGGTTTGTTTCCAGCAATGGTATGTGGGCCACTTTATTTTTCAGTTGTTTGCAGCAGGTAGGAACAATGGGAGGGTGATCAGCAGTCCCCATCCCACAGCACTACAGCAGAAACATTGGTCCTCAGTGCAGCAGCAGTCCCCAGTTCATCCAGCTTTGCAGCAGCAGCCCCAGCTCCACAGCAGCAGCCTGCACCCCCTGTGGCCCCTATGGTACAACCACCACCACAAGAAGTTCCCTCCAAGGAGCCATTGTCAAAGTCAAATACTGTCAAAGTTTATTGTCAAAGCATATTGACAGGAAAGAAACTCCATTGAGCAAGCTCATTTACAAGGAGGTCCTGAGAGGCACATAATGTGCAATGCCGTACAATAAGCCAAGGCTAAACATATAACAGGAATACACAGGGCAATATACATTAGCATACAGCTTTCTAAGGGAAATATATACATGGAGTAGGATAATTTACAAGGTTAAAACATTGTGGAGCAACAGTCAGGCATACAGCTTCACAAGGGAAAATATATACATGGAGCAGGGTAATTTACAAGGTTAAGACATTGCAGTACACAGTCAGGCATAAACAGTCAGGTAGATGGCACGGTTAGCAGTAGACAGTAATTAAAACTTCCAGTGATAAAAGTAGTGATGAGAAAACCTGGAAATGAGGGTATGGGATTATAGGAGAGAAGAGAAGGAGGAGGAGGAGTTAGCCATGAGTAACGGGGAGGAGATGGAGGAAGATAGGCCAGGTAGGGATAATAGTGGACAGAGGGAAGCCTGTGTTGTCAAGAAGATTGATGGGGTGGGGAGGAAGCTCTGAATGGTGGAGTGGATTTGGAGTGGGTAGGTAGGCTAGGTAGGGTAGCTGTGGTAAGGGTGGATAGGGAAGAATAGTTTTTGGGTTTATCTTTTGTGTGCCTTAAAAGGAAATTCCAGACTTTCTCAGGAAGTGATTACACCATAGCTACTTAATCAGCCAATAGCTTTGGTAACAGACCTGAGAACAATAGTATTATAATCAAGTGTTTTATAGCAAACTCATCAGAACAGCTAATATTTTTAAAGGCAAGCTACCTCTTGCTGGGAGCTACAATACTGAATATAGGATTTGCAAGAAGCGAGTTGTGCTCACAACAGAGGAGGTGAACCTTACAATTGTCTTTGGTTTGTAGCAGATATTCTGCAGGTGGAGCTACTTCTAACTGAAAGGTGAAATAAGGAACTTAATCAGGAAAAGACAGTCTTGTTACAATTCTTAAGATTTTCAGTGCAGGAAGAGTTTAAAGCACAGCTGACTTATTTTGGGGCTGACTGCTTTCAGAAGCACAAACCACCAGGCTGTTTTGGGGCTGGGAGGTTTACCTGTGTCTTACTTGGATGTCTGGATTTTCTCTGTTTGATTAGCAGAGATTTGCTCTGTCAAATTGATGTGTATGGTATCTTGCTGACAGGAAGGCA
The DNA here is from genome assembly GCA_016271365.2 of Neoceratodus forsteri. Lineage (NCBI taxonomy): Eukaryota > Metazoa > Chordata > Ceratodontiformes > Ceratodontidae > Neoceratodus > Neoceratodus forsteri. The sequence continues at coordinate 54,191,118 of CM057451.1, read as the reverse complement.
CTCATTGCAGCGGTGGGTCAGAGCTCTTAGCTGATTGTTTTGTGAGGCACAGTTTAGGCCCAACCTTCCCACCCTCACCCCACCCACCCCTGGAAATAGTTCCTTTATACCTGGGGTTCTGACATCATTCCTCAAGAGTGCAAGGTGCATATCAATGTCATATCCTCTCTAGCACATACCTCTGAAAATATAAGCATACACATTGTATAATATATATATTTCTATATAACAAACCAATCACACACAAACACACACACACACACACACACACAAAAGTACATAATCATGTGGGGAGTAGTGCAATGTAATGGCTGTGGGGCAGCAGTCTTCCGGAGACTTTCTGGAGGCTGAGATGCTGCCTATTTTGAACAACTCTCTGCCCTGAGGGAGGAATTTGCCCATCTTCAGGCCACACTGGACAGCAGTAAGGGAACCTTCCCCAGGCCAGACTGGATGGTAAAGGAACCTCCCCATCCAGGGAGCACCAGAGCCACCACCACTGCCTCAGAGGTTGCAAAAAGCACAGCAGTTGGACCACAGTGGGCTCAGGGAGGGTGAGGATGGTGGAAAAGAGGCACACCCAGTCAGTTGTTCCACTCCACAGTCCATACACCATTCTGGGGGAGCACAGCTCCCCTATGGATGCACCCACAGAGGAGATTAAGGAGGCTGAGGACACCTGTCACAAGGGAGGCCCACAGGAAGGAGGCAGAGGACACCACAAGAAAAGTAAGCAGCTCCTGGTGGGGGACTCAATTATTAGGGGGATAGAACTGGGGGGAGCAGGGAAAACTGAAGTAAGGTGCCTGCCTGGTGCCATGGCTTGGAGGGACAGGAAGCGCATCCTCAGGATCATGAGAACAGCTGCACAGGAGTCTGAGCTGGATGTCATTGTCCACCTAGGGACAAATGACTTGGCTCAACATGAGATTAGAGCAGTGCAGAAGGACTTTGTAGAACTGGGGAGGGGCCTAAGACAAGTAGCACACACAGTATCCTTCTCAGGGGTGCTGCCTGTCAATGGCATGAGTGAGGTGAGAGTACTTTGCACCATGCAGTTTAATGAATGGTTGAAAAAATGGTGTGGAGCACAGGGGTTTGGCTTCATTGGTGACTGGGGTGCCACCTGGAGGGACACCAACCTATACTGGCAGGATGGTCTGCATCTGTCCAGGAAGGGAACAAGTCTTTTGAGCAATCAGTTTAAATGCTTCATTGGCAAGCTTTTAAACTAGTCAAGGGGAGAGGCACTGATAAGCAGCAGGAAAATCCCAGCCTCTCCCTACAAAACAGGGTACTAAATGAGAAAAAGACCAAGGTAGAAAGGTCAGTGGAGGATGCTGCAACTGAAGGTAAAGCCATCAAAAAATAAAAAGCAATGAGTACCAATGCCCATAGTCTGAGTAACAACCTTCCTGAATTAGTGGCCTTGATGGAGGAGGAACATCTGGATATCGTGGCAGTCACAGAAACATGGTTCACAAAGCCATGACTGCGACATAAACATACCAGGATACACTATCTACAGGAGGGACAGAGGGTAATAGAGGAAGAGGAGTAGCTCTTTACATAAGGGAAGGAATCAAAGCAGCAGAACAAAGGGAAAACAGAGGAGGAGAAGAAAGCACTGTGGGTAGAATTTGAGACGGCAATGGCACCACAATCCAGCACAGGGTTGTATACAGACCCCTTCTCAGGGGAGGAAATGGACAAGAAAATGATAGAAGTATACTTAGTAAGGCAGAAAAGGGAGATATTGCTGATGGGTGATCTGAATATGCCAGATGTTAACTGGAGTGCAGTTGCAGCAGCCACTTGAAAAGTGGGATTATTCTAGATGCCCACAGGGGCATGCCTTGAGACAACTAGTATTGGAGCCCACTCGGAGGGAGCAATCTTAGACCTGGTTCTCTCAAGTGGAGATGAAGAGGATCACAGATGTAGAAGTGAGTAGCCATCTGGGAACTAGCGACCATCCAGACAGTATGGTTCAATAAACACAGCAATAGAGTCAAGCCATACAAAGGCAAAGGTACTGGACTTTAGGAGGGCTGACTTTAAAATGGGTGAGTGCCTAAGGAATGCACTAGCAAATGGGCAGGAAGGAGGGTGGAAGAACAATGTGGCATAATAAAACTGCCATCACAGAGGTAACAAGCCTTTGTGAAGCAAATAAACAAAACTAAGCGATGCAAGAAACCACTATGGTTCTCAAAGGAAGTGGCAGTGAGGTTCGAGAGAAAAGAAAGCTTTCAGGAAGTACAAGGAATCACAGAAGGAGCAGGACAGAGAACTGTATCAGTTAAAGCAAAGGAAGCTGGGAAGGCAGTCAGAACAGTAAAGGCCCAAACTGAGAAAAGATAGCCAACTCAGTTAAGAAGGGGATAAAACCTTTATAGGTACATCAGGGGCGAAGGAAGACCAAGGAGGGATAGTGAGGCTTAATAAAGGGGAGGAGGGTGGGCAGAGGGTGACTGTGAAAAGGCAGAGATACTAAACAAATATCTTTGCTCAGTATTTACAAAGGAAGAGGGAGGTACCTAAAACAAACAGTAGAAACACTCTGGATACAGAAGTTGATACCAGCCCATTTACAGAAGAAAGGGTTCTGAAAGAACTCTTAAAACTGAAGGTGGACAAAGCAATGGGGCCTGATGGGATTCATCCCAGAATTCTAAAAGAACTAAGGGTGGAATTAGTGACATCACTGACTACCCTGTTTAACAAATCATGGGAGGATGGGGTGGTACCCGAGGACTGGAGGAGGGCAGATGTGATTCCCCTTCACAAAAGTTTGGAGCAAGGCAGAAGCAGGAAACTACAGACCTATTAGTTTAACCTCAGTGGTAGGGAAAATGATGGAATCACTTCTGAAGGAAAGAATTGTCGAGTATCTAGAGGCCAGAGGGGCACAGGACCCAAGGCAGCATGGATTCACAGCGGGAAGGTCATGCCAGACAAATCTGATAGATTTCTTTGACTGGGTGACCAAAGTAGTAGATCAGGGAGGGGCTGTGGACATGGCCTACCTAGACTTTAGCAAGGCATTTGACACAGTCCCACACAAAAGATTAATATACAAGCTAGCTAGCCTGGGAGTGGGGCCCTAGATAACAGCCTGGGTAAAAAAATGGCTGGAGAATAGGACACAGAGAGTAATAGTAAATGGAGTCCACTCTGAAGAAAGGGGGGTTACTAGTGGGGTACCACAGGGTTCAGTATTAGGACCGGTCCTCTTCAATGTCTATAAGCGACATTGCAGAGGGACTGGAAGGAAAAGTATGTCTCTTTGCAGATGACACAAAGATCTGCAACAGAGTTGATGCACAAGGTGGGGTGGAAAGAATGAAAAGGACTTGGCAAGGTTAGAGGAATGGTCAATGTATGGCAGCTTAGATTCAATGCTAAGAAGTGCAAGGTAATGCACCTGGAAACAAAACCCAGGAAGAGTACACAATAGGGGTGAGATACTAACAACAACAAAATGGAAAGGGACCTGGGGGTAGTCATGTCAGATGACCTAAAGGTGGGCAAGCAATGTGAGAGGGCAGCAAGGAGGGCTGGGAGGATACTGGGATGCATAGAGAGGCATCACCAGTGAAAACAGGTTATTATCCCTCTGTACAGACAGCTGGTCAGACCCCATCTGGAGTACTGTGTGCAGTTCTGAGACCCAGTCTTTGCAAAGACATAGACAGGATGGAAGCTGTCCAGAGGAGGGCAACTAAAATTGTGCAGGGTCTGCACGGAAGACATATGAAGAGACTTAAGGAGCTTAATATGTATAGCCTCGAGGAAAGGAGGGAGAGGGGGGACATGATAGAAACTTTCAAGTACCGCAAGGGAATCAACAAAGTCCAAGAGGGTAGCATCTTTCAAAAAAAGAGGTGTGCAAGAACAAGGGGGCACAATTTGAAGATAGAGGAGGGGCAGCTCAGAGGCAATTTAAGGAAGTATTTTTTCACAGAGAGGGTTGTGGATGCATGGAACGGCATTCCGGAGGAGGTCGTGGAGTCAAAAACAGCGGTGGAATTCAAGCATGCATGGGACAGTCATAAGGCAATTCTAGGGGGTGGGGGTAGAAAGAAGTAGGCTGCTGGTTAACTAGGATCTGCAGCTTATCCAGTAGGCAGGGAAATAGGCAGACTGGGTGGGCCAAGCGGTCCTTATCTGCCGTCAAATTCTATGTTTCTATGTAATAGTGTGAAAGGCAAGTAGGGTAGTGGTCAGATAAGTAGAGATTGAGGCTTGGGGGTGTATTTCTGGTAGGATGGGGCAATGGGGAGAGGGGAGGGTAGGTGAGTCAAGGTAAGTATATGGGGAGGAGATCTTAAGTGAGGTAACCCATGATGAAGATGGGAGAGGGTGATAGCAAACTGACACTGTAGAGCATAATGATCAGTAGCATTGACAGGAGTCAGGTAAGTTGCTAACAAGAGTTTTTGAAACTGCTCAGGGGAGTAGCTGATGCAGCTTGAGGATAGACTGGGCTTTGTTCCAGGCCACTGGTAGGGCATGACTTATGGCCTAGCCCCAGTGCAGGTGTGGGTGCTAGAGACCACCAGCATAATGTAAGTGGTACTACAGAGTGTGTATAAGGAGGTAGTTCATTGGAAGAGTTTGTTTATGTATGGGGAGCTTTAGCAAGAGAGCTTTATATATCCAGGAGAGGAGTGAGACAGCCATCTAGTAGCTAATGAAGTCCAGCCCAGTGAGGTATAAAGGTTGCAGTGGTGAGTGGAGACGATGAGATTTGAAATGAAACATATTGATCTGTGGTATAGTGCATCCAATTGGTGAAGGAGGGAGCCTGAACAATGACCATAAGGATGTCCGCATAGTCGGAGTGGCACAAAGGTTGTCAAGTCTGGCATCAGTAGTAAACAGAGATTTATTCCTATAGAAAATCCAAGTCTCTGCCATAATTTCTTAGCAGGGAGGTGATATGCACAGAGAATGTTAGATGTTGGTAAGATGTGCTAAACTGGAAAATTTTGCCCTAAATATTTTCGTAATTAGTCTATTTTTGAAATATTTAACTGGGAGAATGTGAAATTTAGCCTGCTGACTGTGCAAAATTTCACCCAAGCCAGTGATATTTAAACACGGGCAAAATTTACGCTACCAGCGAGAAATTTCACCTCCCACGCAAAATGTTGAGCCACTGGCCAAAGTTCTCCCTGGTGTCTAGTGGTTCCCCCATCCCCAGCCGCTCATTGGCCAAATTTATTTTCCTGGAGTCCAGTGGCCCCAGCCGATTACCAGCCAAAATTGCATTTATTAAGCACCCCCTCCCAAGTTACCCTGGCCCCATTTGTTTTATAAAAAAAAATAAACAAATTCACCCTCCACTCCTGGTGCCTAGTGGTCCCCCTGGCTGATCACTGGCCGTAATTGCATTAAATAAAGCCCCCAACAAAAGCTACCCTGCCCCCTCCATTTGTTTTATTTAAAAATAACAAAATTCACCTGCACTTCCTGGTGTCTAGTGGACCCGACCCCCACCCCATCATTAGATGTAGCACCACCCAGCTCCCCAGTACCCTGATCTAGCCACCAGCACACCCTCCTCTTACCTCCATGGCTGGCAGCCTGACTGAGTGTGACTGAGCACTTGAATGAATAAGCACGTAAAAGTGCCCATTCATTCAAGCGCTCAGTAGTGCTCAGTCAGGCTGCCGGCCTTGGAGGTGAGTGAAGGGCTGTGCCGGTGGTCCGATTGGGGTACTGGGGGAGCTTGGTAGGTGCTGCTATCTAATGATGGGGTGGGGGGTCCACAGAGAGTGGAGGGTGAATTTTGTTTTTAAATAAAACAAATGAAGGGACAGGGTAACTTTGGGGGGGAGCTTTATTTAAAGCAATTACTGCCAGTGATCGGCTGGGAGGCCACTAGACACAAGGAGTGGAGGGTGAATTGTTTATTTTTAAATAAAACAAATGGAGGCAGGGTAATGTGTGTGTGTGTGTGGGGGTTCAATTTATGGACTTTTGTGGTAGCCGACAGCAGGGTGATATTGCAAATTTCGTGAAACATTTCGCCTGGCAAAATCACCAATTTTGCTGCAATTTTGCAGGCAAAATTTTATTTCGCTGCATCTCTAAAGCTGGTCTAGGCCACAGCCCAAATATTTAAAATTGCTAACTAACTCAGGGTTGTCTTCAAGAAGGGTCTTTGGGGCAGGGATAATAGATCCCTTTGAATGGCAGTTTGAAGGTTGGAATGGAAATATATGACCTTCGTTTTATTCGTTTTATTTTTGCATTTAAAAGAAATTTAGACTGAGGAAGGCTGAGCTGGAGATGGTAAAATTCTGACTGGAGCTCCAAGTGGGCTTCGGATGCCGAAGATTTGGATGTATATATTTCCGTGTCATCTGCAAAAAGGTGCAGCTTTGCTTTGTTTATGTTGTTACCAATGGTGTTGATGTATAGCATAAACAGGAGGGGACCAAGGATCAAGCCTTGTGGTACACCTCTCAAGAGAGGAAGGAGTGGGGAGAAGGAACCACCTGCTTTCACTTGTTGCATTCTATTTGTCAAGTAGCTGTTGAACCATGCTAGTGAGGGTCCAGAGATGCCATGCCATTGGAGCGTGTCTAGGAGTATAGCATGATTGACAGTATCGAATGCTTTGCTAAGGTCCAAAAAAAAAACACTCCTGTGACTTGTTTCTTGTCCATGGCCATGAGCCAGTCATTAGTAACTGAGGCTAGGGCTGATGTGGTGCTGCGGGCTGGTCTGAAACCTGACTGGTATGGAGTTATTAAGTTATTTCTGTCAAGATAGTCTATTTGGACATTTACCAACTTCTCAGGTAGTTTAGATAGCAAGGAAGGATGGATATAGGGTGGTAGTTATTTAGGTACATGGGATGCTCGGACTTACATAGAAGAAGTACCTGGACAGTTTTCCATAGGTTGGGCATGGTGCTAGATCAGATGGACATATTAAACAAGTGCAGTATGGGGCTGTTTGGAAGTGGATGCCAGCTTTGACGAAGTAAGGGCCTATGCCGTCAGCACCAGCACCTTTGTTAATATCTAGTTGAACTATGAGGTCTTCTGCTTCTTTGAAATGGAAGGGAGTGAATTTGAATTTGAAGTGGGAGGGAGCCATGTCCCAGTTCTTCATCTTCTGGCTTCTCAGTGCCATGTGCAAAGAAGCAGGCCAGGTTTTCCCTCATTTGGGAATTTTTCTCTCTTGACCCCAATGATGACAGTGTTGTCAAATGCAACCTGTGCAACACACTGGACAGTCATGGGAAGAAGGGCAGCCATCTAGGCACCAGTGGTCATCATATCTACATGAAGCCCACCAGCTGAGCAAGTGGGAGGCCAGACAACGGAAAGTTGTGAGTGGTAGTGATGGCGGTGGCAGAGGTCCTTCTGTGCTACTGAGAGGGCAGCGCATAGTTCACTAATGACGGTCTCATCGATAGAGAGGGCAGGAACATTTGACAGCACCAGCAATGGCTCTGCCAATAACCACCACTAAGGAACTGGCATAACTGCAAGCAGAAATGGCGGACCTGTGTTGCAGAGTTTCTTGGATGGAAGAAACTCTTAAAGACACCTAAACAACCTTATTCACTGATAAAATAATTCAAAAATCTAGCTTAATAGTGAGGTAAAGGAAAGGTTGTTGTTTACACTGTAAACCCATAATTTAACATGTGTTTTGTAAAATAATAAATATGTTAAGTCATGATTTTGATCAGTTTGTTAATGTACAGAAAGAATATACAAAACACAAAGGCTACATGGTTATTAGCAGTGTAGAGAGCAGGCTAGCTCTCAGCTCCAATGATGTCATTAAGTCTTCAGTCTGCCAGCCATTTTGTAAAGCAGACTGAGTGGTAGTTTGAAAGGAGTGGGCTGTTGTACATTTTTCAAATGCTACAAAACTGCATTTTGTTTATTATATAAATGAAGTTTTTAGCATCTATTTAATAACAGCCTTTCTTTTACGTCTCTGAAGCTGGATTTTGGATTATTTGTTGCCATAAAAGTTGTTTAGATTACCTTTAAAAGTTACTTGAGAACCAGAAGGTGCTGATACAGGGGATGAATAAGCTCCATCACGGTGTTGTGGTGTGCGCTAATTCATTTAGGCATTAATAACTTGTACTCTATCATGTCTTTTTCAGTCCTTTCATCTCCAGTCCTCCTCACTGATCCTCCCTCTTTTGCACTCCATACTTTTCTGTAACTTCATATACCAGTACACTTTCCTGTCTACTTTTAGTCTTTCTTTCCCCTCTTTTTTTATGGAAAAAATATATAAAATTTAAAAACTCCCAAATTTTAGAAACATAAAAACATAGAATTTGTTGGCAGTAAGGACCACTTGTCCTGCCCAGTCTGTCAGATGGTCCCTGCATAGTCTGCCTCCACAGATCCTAACTGGTCTCTCGTGATCCTTTCTTCTTTCTGCCTATTTACTAATATTTATAGGTACATAGATGTGGTCAGCAGATAAGGGCTTTGTGGCTCATCCAGTCTATCCTATCCCTCTTTCTAATGCTTAAGGTACCATAGATGCTACGACAATCCCCCCCTTTGTCCTAACTTGATAATTCCCATGTGCCTATCCTACACATTCTTGAATTCCTGAACCGTGGCCTCCCCCACAACTTCCTGAGGAAGACTGTTCCATCTCTCCACCACCTTTCAGTAAAGTAGAATTTCCTCAAGTTCCCCCCATGATTTCTCCTTTTTAGTCTCATGCTGTGTCCCCTTGTTCTGCTATTTCCCTTCATGTAAAAGATGCTCCCCTCTGGTACCCAGTTGACACCTTTAAGATGCTTGAAGGTCACTATCATGTCCTCCCTCTCTCCTTTCCTCCAGAGAGTACATACTGAAAGCTCTGAGTCTCTCCTCATACCACTTATGCTGCATCCTGGACACCATTTTTGTCACTCTCCTCTGTACCGTCTCCATCCTATATCTTCTTGGAAATGTGGCCTCCAGAACTCAACACAGTACTCCTGACGAGGACTTACTAGGAAGTTGTACAATGGTACCACCACTTCCCTCCTTCTACTTGTTATACCCCTCCCTATGCACCCCAGTATTCTGTTAGCCTTTCTGACTACATTGTTGCACTGTTTAGCCACTTTGAGGTTGTCTTCTATGGCTACCCCTAGATCCCTTTTCTCTTTGGTGGCCTCCAGTGTTACCCCATCTAGTTCATACTTGACACTAGGATTCCCTCTCTCCAGGTGCATAATCTTTCATTTTTTTGCATTGAAACCCATCTGCCATTCCTTGGACCAGTTTTCTAGCCTCTTCAGATCTCTCCTAAGTTTTTCTATACCTTTCTGTGTATCCACCCTGTTACATAGTTTTGTATCATCCACGAAACCGTGAACAGGCTAACCTTCCTTTCTAGACCCTCTGCAATATCTCTTATGAACACATTGAAGATCACTGGTCCCAGCACTGATCCCTGGGATACGCCACTTGTTACCCATCCCTCCTGTGAGCTAACTCCATTTGCCACCACTCCTTGTGTTCTGTTACTCAACCAGTTTCTAATCCACATGACTACCTCTGTCCCCACATCCAGATTTGCCAGCTTGTGGCTTAGTCTGCTGTGTAGGACTGTGTCGAAGGCCTTCCTGAAGTCCAGATAGGCTACATCTACCGTTCTGTCCTGATCTATTTCCTTTGTCCCCCTCTCGAAGAAATCAATCAAGTTTGTCTGGCATGACATCCCAGCCATGAATCCATGTTGTCTTGGGTCCAGCAACCTCCTTGTCTCTAGGTAGTCCACCAGCCTTTCCTTAAGCAGGATTTCCATCATTTTATCTACTATCAAGGTCAAACTGACAGTGCAGTAGTTTCCTGCCTCCTCCTTGCTACCACTTTTGTGCAGAGGTACCACTTGTGCCCTCCTCCACTCCTATGGAATCATGCCTGTTTCCAGTGGTCCACTGAACAGCTTAGCCAGAGGTTTAGCTAGTTCCTCCAGGAGCTCCTTTGCATCCTCGGTGTATCCCATCCAGTCCCATAGCTTTATCTACCTTAAACTGTTCTAGTGCTTTTTACTCTATCCTCTGAAAAGGTCTAATGTCCACCCCTTCTCCCTGTTTGCCCTTCTCCATTAATGGGGACTCCCATTGCCTTCCTCTGTGAATACAGAGCAGAAGTATTTGTTGAGGATGGTCACCTTGTCAATGTCTTTCTCCACTACCCCGCCTTCCACTTCCCAAAGTCTCACAATCCCTCTCCGACTTCCTCCTCTCGCTGATATACCTAAAGAATACCTTGCCTCCTTTCTTCACTGATTTAGCTATTTTTGACTCAGATTTGGTCTTTGTTGCCCTAACTGCCTTGTTCATTTCTCTTCATTTTTCCAAGTATTTTTGTCTGTCCTCTTGCTTTGTGTTGCTGTGTACCTCAGAAATGCCATATTTTTCCCTCTTGCTAACTCTGCTACTTCCCTCGAGAACCACAGTGGTTTCCTCTTTCTTTTGCTCTTGCTGCAGGGCCTAGTGCAATGGTTTGCTACTAGGTGCAGAGCTTCCCTTATCTTATCCCACTGTTCCACCACTCCCCTTAAGTCATTGCATCCTTGAATAGCCTTCCTTAATGTGTCTTTCATCTTACCAAAGTCAGTCCTCCTAAAATCCAGGATTCTAGTCCTTGTATGGCAATCCTCCTGCGACATCCTTATGGTGAACCCCACAGCTCAATGATTACTAGTCCCTAGGTTTTCCTCCACTGTGATTTCCTTTATTCTGTGCCCATTGCTCAGTACAAAATCCAGAATTGAATTCTCCATTGTAGGCTCTCTCACTAGCTGTGTGAGACCCACCCCTTGCAGGGATTGCAGGAATCCCTTACTCCCGGCTGAAGCAGTGGCTGGGATGCTCCAGTCAACATCTGGCAAGTTGAAGTCACTCATCAGCAGCAATTCACCCTTCCTTGCCATGGTCTCCAACAGTTCTCTGTCTACATCCTCCGCCTGCCCTGGGGGCCTGTATAGCACTCCCATTCTAAGTACTGTTCCCCTCCCCACCTCCACTTTTACCCACAGCACCTCTGATTCCCCCCTTGTCTTGTGGGACTTCAGCTTTTATCCCTTCCCTGACATACAATGCCACCCATCCCCTTCTTGCCTTCCGTGTCCCTTCTGTGCAGCGTGTACCCTGGAATGGCTAGCTCCCAGGCATGGTTGCTATTGTACCATGTCTCTGTGACTGCCATGATATCCAGGTCCTTGAAGGCCATTAATGCCACAAGTTCTGCAATTGTGTTACCCAGGCTGCGGGCATTAGTGCACATAGCCTTCCAAACACACACCCCCCCACTATAACCACAGTATTATCCCTCTTTTCTGTGTCTGCCCTGCCTGTCCTTTACCTGAGCATCCTCCTTTTTTGCCTAAGACCACTCCGTACTTATGGCCATGCCCATTTCCTTTAGTCCGATGTCAGGGGGTTCCCTTCCATTCACCATTCCCCTTACCATCATATCTTTCTGTTGCATTCTCATTCAGGTCTTCTTCTCTGTGCTGTAGACCAATTTAAACCCTACAAGAAGACCTCCAACTTCTGCCTTAGTGCTCTCACTCCTTCTCTGGTGAGATGAAGACCATCATGCTTGAAGAGCTTCCTGTCCCAGAAGATCCCACAGTCTCCAGTGTAATGCATCTCACTGTCTAACATCCCTCTTTATCTCCTCCCTCCAGCTTCATCACATGCCCTCTGGCCCTGGTGCTCTTCCTTATTTCAAAGTGACCCCCTCCTGCACCCTCTTCATCCCCTTAAGGTACTTGTGGGTCTTTGTCATGTATCCTCTCCCTCTCATCTCATCTCCTCCAGAGTGTACATCTTGAGATCCCTCAGTCTTCCCTTGTAGTACTTTTGGTGCAGCCCCTGAACCATTTTAGTTGCCCTCCTCTGGACTGTCTCCTTTCTGAGGTGTGGCCTCCCGAACTGGATACAAAACTCCAGGTGGTGTTTCACCAGTAAGCAATACAGCGGCTGTGCCACCTCTCCCATCCTGCTGGAGATACCTCTCCCTATGCATCCCGGCATCACACTGGTCCTACCTACTACATTGCTACACTGTTGTGCCACTTTGAGGTCATCAGATATGATACCTTCAATGTCCCTTTCCTGCTTAGTGATTGATAGTATCTCATGCCACTTTGAAGTCATCAGGTATGTTATCCCCAAAGTCCCTTTCCTACTTAGTGACGGACAGTACCTCCCCCTATCCTATACTCACATACTGGATTCATATGCCCTAGGTTCATAAATTTGGTACATTTTTCAAATTTGAAACTATTTTCTCATATTTCTCTCTTACTATTTGACTCCATTCTTTCTTGCCTTGATTTCTGTCTCAATGCTCTCTCAAAAAGCACAACACAGATAAATTCTGTGCACCAAGAATTTTTCTCAACTACCAAAACAACTACATCAGGCTGATATATGTTGCTACAAGGGTGCTGTGGTGTGTGTCAGTCCTACCAACACAGTTTTTGTAACGCACTTTAAGTGAAACGGTGTGAAAAGCACAATAGTCATAAACTGTGTGCCCCAAGAATTTTTTTCAACAACCAGAATAAACATGTCAGACTGCTGCATGCTGCTCAGTGTGTCAGTCACCCCGTCATGATTCGGCTGAATGATGAGACCAAGAAAGCCTCTAAAATGTTAAAAATCATGGAATGAAGACAAAGTAAGAAAATGGAATTAACATAAATGAATTGCAGGCTTTCAAACAGCTTTTTCTTCGGGAGGTGGGACACTGATACTGCCTATAGGAGTCAATATAGGTCGGAATGAGTTGTGGTGAAACTTGTTTGAATTAGTGTATTTAATACTTACTGAAGGTAGATTTCAGACCATACATTGTAGCCCATATTTAGGTGCCATATTTAAGGAACTGTGTCTTGCACTGTTTTGGGGAAATGTGGTAACTGTCTGGCCTGGGGCTTCAGCTAGTTGATAACTGGAGATGGATCGAGTCAATTTCTGATTCACAGTCCAGCAGGCAGGGGTCCTGCATAAAAAGGATCAGATCAGATTCAGCTGTTTGTTGGACGAAATACAGCAATGTAAACTCTAACCTACTTTTTTGGTGTAGTTTTTCAGCTCTCTCCAGCTGCTTTAGGTTCTAGACGGAAGTCGGGATCAGAGCACAGCCAGCAGCAGGAGGATGGTCTCATGATCTACATGGATCAGTCAGCAGCTAGTAGTAAGTGACAGGGAAACTATAAAAGAAACCACTACTAATGTGTCCCATTCACGTTTGAGTCCCATCACGTGAACGGAATGGAGAAGGAGTGGAACAGGATTGGTGTCTTAGGCATCGGTAGGTATCCACAGGTGACAGCAGGCATGCAGGGAACTCTTCTGGTGGTGTGGGAATAGAGATAGCAGCCTAGTTAGAGTAAGGGTAAAAAGAAGGAATAGAGATAATATCCTATTTAGGATAAGGGAAAAAGATGGTTAAAAAAGCAAAAGGGGAAAACTTAAAACACCCTATCTAGGGTCAAATAACAAAGGAATTAGCCAAAACAAAAAAGGGGAAAATTAGAAATACTCTATCTGGGGTATCATAGTGAGTGTAGGAATGGGAATGTTTGGGAGTACTGAAGTGCAGTGGCTGGGGACCAGCAGTTTTCAGAGATACCTTCTGGAGACTGAGGTGCTGCTCCATCTGCACTCACTCTCTGAGCTGAGGGAGGAGGTCGCTAGACTCCAGACTAGGTTGGTTAGGATTCAGGGGACCTCTTGCCCCACCCAGAGACCACCGAATCTACCACTGCTGCCCCAGAGGATGCCAAGGAGGAGGACGGACTGGATTGTGATGTGCTCTGGGCGGGTGGCGGTACCACTATGAAACTCATTCACTGCTCTGGCAGTGCAGGACTACCAGGAGGAGGCACCCATGGTGGTGCCCACGTAGGATGTAGGGGTCCTCCCTAGAGGAGACCCCAAGGTGGGAAGGTGAGGACCCCAGCAGAAGAGGAAGCAATTTTTGGTGGGAAACTCAATCATTAGTGGAGTAGGTTTGAAAACGGGAAGGGAGGGAAAGAGGGAGGAGAGTTGCCTACCTGGTGCCTTAGCTTGGAGGGGATGGAAAGCAGATCCTAAGGATCACTGGGGCAGTGGGGCAGGATGGGAAGCTGAGTATCATTGACCACCTTTTGACAAATGACCTGGCTAGGGACAGGGCTGGGATTGCATGAGTAGATTTTCAGGGAGCTGTGGAGATGTTGTGGAGTAGCATGCTCAGTGGCTTTTGTTGAGGGGCTACCTGCCTGCGGCAGGGGAGGACAGAGATCTCCATACCAGGAGCTTCAACTCATGATTGAAGGAATGGTGTAGAAAGGAGGGTCAGCTACATTGTGGACTGGGGACCCACCTGGGTGGACAATGTCCTGTTCAGGAATGAAGACCTGTATCCATCTAGGAGGAATCACAGTCCACAGTGGACAGTTTAAATGTTAATTTGATGAACATTTAAACTAGCCAAGAAAGCGAAGGTGGAATACATTATGGAGATATTAACTGCCCTCCAACACACAGACTGAAGTGTAACAGAGTGGAAAACTCAAGGGGAGATAATTCATTCAGGGTGCAAAATAAAGAAAAAAAAGCAGAGTGGTTGGAATGAAAGGAGATGGGAACATGAGCTATAAAAAGAAAGGGAAAAGCAGGAAAGGCAAAAAGGAAATGGAGGTAGAATGCAAAGTGGTAATAGAAACATAGAATCTGATGGCAGATAAGGACCGCTTGGCCCACGCAGTCTGCCTATTTCCCTACCTAATAGATAAGCTGCAGATCCTAGCTAACCAACAGCCTACTTCTTCCTACCTCCACTCCCTAGAATTGCCTTATGCCTGTCCCATGCATTCTTGAATTGCACCATGGTTTTTGACCCCACAATCTCCTCAGGAAGGCTGTTCCATGCATCCACAACCCACTCCATGAAAAAATACTTCCTCACATTACCTCTGAGCTGTCCTCCCTCTTGCTTCAAATTGTGCCCCCTTGTTCTTCACACCTCTTTTTCTGAAAGATGCTACCCTCTTGGACTTTGTTGATTCCCTTGAGGTACTTGAAGTTTCTATCATGTCCTCCTCTCCTCCTCTCCTCGAGGCAATACAAATTAAGCTCCTTAAGTCTCCTTGAGATGTCTTCTGGTGCAGACTCTGCACCATTTAGGTCGACCTCCTCTGGACTGCCTCCATCCTGTCTATGTCTTTGTGGAGATTGGGTCTCCAGAACTGCACACAGTACTCCAGATGGGGTCTCACCATCTGTCTGTACAGAGGGATAACAACTTCTTGTTTTCTAGTGGTGATGCCTCTTCCTATGCATCCCAGTATCCCCCCAGCCCTCCTTGCTGCCCTCTCACATTGCTTGCCCACCTTTAGGTCATCTGATATGACTACCCCCCAGTCCCTTTCCATTTTAATTGTTGTTAGTATCTCACCCCCCCCATTGTATACTCTTCCCTTGGGGTTTTGTTTCCCAGCTGCATTACTTTGAGCTTCTTAGTATTGAATCTAAGCTGCCATACATTTGACCATTCCTCCAACCATGCAAGTCCCTTCTCATCCTTTCCACCCCACCTTGTGTATCAACTTTGTTAGAGATCTTTGTGTCATCTGCAAAGGACATACTTTTCCTTCCAGTCCCTCTGCAATGTCACTTATAAAGACATTAAAGAGGACCGGTCCTAGTACTAAACCCTGAAGTATCCTACTAGTAACCCCCCTTTCTTAAGAATGGACTCCGTTTATTATTACCCTCTATGTCCTGTTCTCCAGCCAATTCTTTACACAGGCTGCCATCTTGGGACCCACTCCCAGGCTAGCAAACTTGTATATTAATCTTTTGTGTGGGACTGTGTCAAATGCCTTGCT
Organism: Neoceratodus forsteri; assembly: GCA_016271365.2. NCBI lineage: Eukaryota > Metazoa > Chordata > Ceratodontiformes > Ceratodontidae > Neoceratodus > Neoceratodus forsteri. The sequence goes on along the minus strand of CM057451.1, from coordinate 54,175,227 downwards.
AAAGTCTAGGTAGGCCATGTCCACAGCTCCTCCCTGATCTACTACTTTGGTCACCCAGTCAAAGAAATCTATTAGATTCATCTGACATGACCTTCCCACTGTGAATCCATGCTGACTTGGGTCCTGTGCTCCTCTGGCCTCTAGGTACTCAGCAATTCTTTCCTTCAGAAGTGATTCCATCATTTTCCCAATCACTGAGGTTAAACTAACAGGTCTGTAGTTTCCTGCTTCTTCCTTGCTCCCACTTTTGTGAAGTGGAATAACACCTGCCCTCCTCCAGTCCTCAGGTACCACCCCATCCTCCCATGATTTATTAAAGAGGGTAGTCAGTGGTGTCACTAGTTCTACCCTTAGTTCTTTTAGAATTCTGGGATGAATCCCATCAGGCCCCATTGCTTTGTCCACCTTCAGTTTTAAGAGTTTCTTCAGAACCCTTTCTTCTGTGAAAGGGCTGGTATCAACCCCCTGTATCCAGCATGTTTCTGTTGTTTGGTTTGGGTACCTCCCCCTCTTCATTTGTGAATACTGAGCAAAAATATTTGTGGAATACCATGTATGCAAACATAAGTAGTCTAGGAAATAACATTCTGGACTTAGAGTCCATCATGGCAGAGGCAGACCTGGATATCATGGCCATTACTGAGTTGCTGTGCACAGGAAATTATGACTGGAACATGTTCATACCATATACTCAGTTCAGGAAAGATAGGGTAGGAAGGAAAGGAAGAGGGTATGTGCTGTATGTAAGGATGGATAGCAAAACAAGAGAGACAAAATGAATCAGGTGGGAATTGAGGGGTTGGATGGACTGTGGGTCACCCTGAGGATGAGAATGGAGCCACTATTCACACTGACATGATCTACAGATCCCCAAACATAGTGGGCGGATTTAGATAAGGCACTGGTGAAACCAGTGGCACAGTGGCAGATAATGGGAGGTGCTGCTGATGGGGGAATTCAGTCTGCCAGATGTACACTGGAGCCTCCTAGCTGCAGTTTCAGCTATAAGGAGGAACAACATGGACTCCCTGTAGGGGGCATTTCTGAGGCAACTAGTCTAGGAACCAACTCGTGATGGGGCAATACTGGACTTGGTGCTCACTATCAGAGAAAGTGTTGCAGACATCAAAAATGGGAGGCCACCTGGGATCAGTGATGACCTTACATTGTGGATCAACATAAAGACAGTGGTGGAAATTTATCATACAATGATAAGGGTCCTCAACTTCAAAAGCACAGATTTAAAAAAATGGATGAATTCCTCAAAGATGACCTGGGGAGAAGACCTGGGTGAGGTAGAGGAACAGTGGGCTAAGCAAAGGGAAGGCAAAATGAAGGCAACAAACCTCTGTAGAAAGGAACTGAGCAAAAAGAAGAGGAAAATTAGACCACCATAGTTCTTGAAGGGAGTAAAGGTTAAAAAGATAGCTTTCAAGAAGTATAAAGAGATGCAGAGGGAAGAGACAGGGATGTGTATCAGGAGAAACAGAGGGAGGCAGGAGAAGCAGTAAGAAGCACAAAGGCACAAGGTAAGGAACAAATAGCCCAAGGGGTAGTAAATGGGACAATACATTTTTAGGTACATAAGTAAAAAGCAGAAGATTAGGGAAGGGATTGTGAGGTTAAGAAGGACAGGTGGAGACTCTACAGAGGAGATCAGGAAAAAGCAGATATCCTGAGCAAATACAGAGAAAAAAGGAGAAAAAATGAGGGGGATCAATCTCATTAAATCAACAGGGGCATGGGGTGGGGGAGGTAGACACAAGTCTCTTTACAGAGGAGAGAGTCCTAAAGGGACTTGCAAATTTGAAAGTGGACAAAGCTATGGGGCCAGAGGTGGTACACCAAGGGTACTGAGGGAGCTCAGGGAGGTTCTGGGTGCACCTTGGCAGTCGTTTTAGCAACTCATTGGAAACAGGAGTGTTTCTGGAGGACTGGAGGAGGCAGATGTAGTCCCACTTCACAAAGGCAGTAAGAGGGAGGAGACTGGCAACGATAGGCCAGTCAGTCTAAGGTCAGTGGTGGGTTGCTAACAGAGACACTGTTAAAGGAAAGGATTGTGAGGTATCTTGAATCCATCAGGTTATAAGATCCAAGGCAACATGGATTCATGTGGGTGAGGTTCATGTCAAACAAATCTGAAAGATTTCTTTGACGGGTAACAAGAAATAGATCAGGGTGAGGCAGTGGAAGTGGCCTACTTAGATTTCAGTATGACCTTTGACACCATTCCACATAGGAGGCTCATAAGGAAACTGGGCAGCTTAGGTTTGGTTCCAAAGATGGTAAACTGGGTAATAAATTGGTTAAGGGATAGACAACCGAGTGTGGTGGTAAATGGAGTTCACTTCAGGGAAGTGAGGGTGATCACCGAGGTGCCATAGGGCTCAGTACTGGGACCAGTCCTTTTTAATGTCTTTATAAGTGATATTGCAGATGATCAGGAAGGAAGATTTGTCTCTCTGTGGATAACACCAAAATCTGTAATATGCTGAACACTCCAGAGGGGGTGGAAAAATATGCAGAGATGTGAGAAAACTCAAGGAGTGGTCAAGGGCATGGCAGCTGGGTTTCAATGCAAAAAAGTGCAAAATCATGCACGTGCAGCACAGAAACTCAAAGGCGGAATACAAAATGGGAAATGAGTTATTGACAGTCACCAAACAGAAGAGGGACCTAGGAGTAATCATATTTGATGACCTCACGGTTTTGAGGCAGTGTATCAAGGCAGTGGGTAGGGCCATTGGAATGTTAGGGTGCATAGGGAGGGGAAATCACCAGCAGAAGATGGGAGGTGGTGTTGCCACTATTTAGATCCTTGGTAAGATCCCATTTGTATTACTGTGTCCAGTTCTAGATATCACATCTCTGGAAGGACATAAACAGAGTGGAGGAAGTTTAGAGGATGGCGACTAAAATAATGCAGAGCCTCTACCAGAAGCCCTATGAGGGCAGACTGAAGGACCTCAATATGTACACCCTGGAAAAGAGAAGAGATATGATAGCGATCTATAAATACTTCACAAGGGTACCTAAGGTAGAGGAGGAGGAGGGTATTTTTCAGAGGAAAAGATGCTCAAGAACAAGGGAATAAGCAATGAAGCTGGAAGGAGGTAAATTCAGGAGAGGTGAGAGGAAGTACTTCTTCCCTGATAGAGTGGTGGGTGTCTGGAACAGTCTTCCAAGTGAAGTGGTATGGGCAAAAAAAGTGATGGGCTCCAAGCATGCATGGGATAGGCATGAAGGTATTTTGTTGGTAAGCAAGAGAGAAGGAGCCTGAGATCAAGTAGGCTCTGCAGTGACAGTATAGGCAGGGGAAGAATGGGCATACTGGGTAGACAATGCAGTCCTTATCTGCTGTCATATTCTATGTCTCTATGTTTCTGTGCACAATAACTGTTTGACAATGTAGAATCAGGCAGCAGCATCAGGTTGATGACTGGTATTAATGCTCTATACAGAGGACACGTTGACTTTAATAAGAACACACACAGTTATTGAGAAGCTGGAGGAGGAGGAGGTGGAGGAGGAGCTCTGAGCATGAGTCTGCATTGTTAAACACATTAGTGATCTGGTGAAGAAGATAGTGATGGCTTGCTTGCTACAGGAGAAGCAATTCATGACAGACTGCAAAGAGACTTCTCAATACAAGACAGGAATGATTTAGACTCTAGTACACTTCCTATTGTGCTGTGCTTGTGAAAGGAAACCATAAATAAGAAATTAAAAGAAAAAAGAACTTTTGAAAAGGATACTTACTGTCCCTTTGGTCATGGCCATGCCTTGAAATGGCACAAAGGTACCCCAGACAGAGAAAGAGGATGAGTAGAAGCATTGCCATCAGGATTAGAAGGTAGCAGGACAGGAGACCTGTGAAGAAAAGAGAAAATTATTTAGACTCTACTCAGTTAGCCTTCATGGGTGACTGTATGGACCGAATAGCCATTGTCCATCCCACTCTTACTATATCTGTCACCAGTGAAGAAAAAGAGAAATTATGTAGCCTGACTTGACCACTATATGTTGGCCACAAGGTATATCCATCATCCACTCCCAGTCTTACTATAGTGTCACCTATGAAGATAAAGAAATCCTTTAACAAGACTTGGCCACTGCCCTCTGGTTACCTGTAAAAGAAATTAAAATAGAATATTAAAAAGGAAAAAAATCATCAATGATACTTACAGCGAATTAGTGAGGGTCATGCTGTGTACTGGCACAATGATACCACAGAAAGGGGTGGTGGAGAAAGAGGCAACTTAACTCTATGCCTTGTGGGCTGTCTGTCTTTGCAACTGGCTTACTAGTCATCCATGTGAACAATCAAACCTGCAATGAGAGGGAGACAAAAGGAAAGAAACACATTTTAAAGCCTTGCAAGCAAGGTGACAGACTCTCTTGTGTGAGGATGGACTCACTGCCAACAGTGAGGATAAGTAGTATGAAAAACAGAGAAAGTAACTTGCCATCATCACAGACAAAGTTGAGCCTTGCAGAACATCAGGTCTTGCTGCCTTGATGGTCTGGGTGGCTGGAGGATTGGCTTGAGGGTTGCATGACTGGCTTGCTTGCTAGCTGGAGGTCTACCTGGCAATGGCATTTACGCTGGCTTAAAAGTCCATGTTTCTCCATCTGGATGCATGTGATTTAGGTGGTGGTGGCTCATGTTATTGCTAGGTGTTGAGGACACAAGCAGGCCAGAGGGAGGAAGAGGAGATGGTGCTGTGACTGCTGGAGGATTCGTGGGCTGCATGGCTGGCAGCAATGGCATTGATACTGGCTTAATAATTGGGGTTTCACAGTCTAGATGCATGTGGTGATGGCCCATGTTGTTGGTGGACAGGAAAGACAAAAGCAAGCTAGTGGAGAAGAAAGAGGAGGAGGTGGTGTCTTGATTGCTGGAGGATGCGTGGTCTGCATGGCTGGCAACAATGGCTATTAGGCTGGCTTAAGAGTCTGGGTTTTCATTCTGGATGCATGTGGTGGAGGTGGAGGGGCGGTGGCTATGGCCAGTGTTATTGCTGGCAGACTTGACATTTTATAATGTAGCGTTCATTCATTTTCTAGTTTGTCTGTAGGCATCACATAGGGCGGAGGGAGGTAATCATATGAAGGTATGAAACAATAGCACAACATGGGGAGAATATGACAGGAAACCAAAACTGAATCATAATGAAAAGGATTCATTTGATGATGAGGAAAGGATGGACAGAACACATTTCTTTTTGCACTTAAATGATGCTCATCAAAGAAATAACATTCACAGTCTTCCAGATTGCAATTGTCCCCACATGGGAATTTGTTCCCCATCCATGCTTCATCTACCTCAGTAGAAGACAATTTGGGAATGCGGATAACATCAGACCCTTCAAGTTCATCTTTACCACCCACCACCACCACCTTCATGTGGTAGAAACGCAAATGTGATTGTGTTGTGTGGAATGTGCCTCACATTCATTTTAATAAATGTTAACATACCAACATCTCTAGGGGACAGATTTGTATATGCCTGTCCCACACAGTGCCCTCACAAACTGGGTACCCTCTCACTCTAACACTCAATGGTGGATAGCACAGGTATTTTACTGCAATGGAGGTCAGTGCTGGCCAGTCAGTGACCTTGTTACTGCAGCACAGCAAGGGTTGTTCCATGATGGTAAGGTGCTTGGACTCCATCAAATATGCATCCCTATGCACTGCACTGCCCACAATCCTACTGTCTTATCAGCTTCCTTCTTCTCCTTTTCTTCCTGGTCTTCAATCCTACCTGGTATAAAACATCCCAGAGTGGATTTGTGGTTTATTAGGAAACAACAAGGACTCAGCACTCTCAATCACAGAATGTCATCAGACTAATGTCATTCCATCCATATATATTTTATTTATTTTATTTATTAATGTAATCAGTTTACAACCTTTGAGCCAAGCTCATTTACAAAGGTCTATCAACAATGGTAGATAATACAGTTAAAATAGAAAGCAGAGTACATACAAAGAAGAGCATCAGTATAAAACAGACACGCATTAATGGCACCTGGTTACAGCAAACATTGGTAGTGTAATACAGAGCAAAAAATGGTATAATTGACAGCAGTAGCTGGGTAGCAAGTAAGTTATGCATAGGTAGCATAGGGAATGCAACGTGGTTCTACCCGTCAGTAGTGATACAGTTGGTAGAGGGAAAACAATTGAAGTAGTGCGGTTGTTAGGAATAAGGAGGGAAGGGGATGGAGCAGCCCAGAGGGCATTGTCAGGGAGGAGGGGGTGGGGTTAGGGCATCCTTTAGGCACAGGAGCAGCAGCGCTTGCTGAATAGCTCGCTTTTGAGGGCATTTTTGAAAGTGGAGATGGTGGGGGTATCAGTGACGTCCCGGGGAAGGTTGTTGTACCATGCAGGGGCTCTATGGCAGAACGATCTCTGACCAAGTGAGGTCCTAGCATGAGGAACCAGGAAGGTGGCTTTGCAGGAGGTCCGGGTGCTGACAAGGGGCTGTGCTGGAAGGAGGGAGGAAGTCAGCCCGGGGGGAGAAAGTCCAAGTAAGGTTTTTTTTGAAATGATGCACATTTGGTATAGTAGGCGTTCATCGAGGTCAAGCATAGTTGCAAGGTCATAGAGTTGGCAGGTATGAGTGAGCTTAGGGGCCCCTGTGATAAGCCTGCAAGCCTTATTTAGGAGGAGGCGAATTTTGTTGAGGGCCGTCCTGTTGGCAGCCCCATAGACAGGCAGTCCATAGTCCACCAGGGAGAGTATGGAGGAAGTAACTGCAAGCGGAGGGCATCAGGGGGGAGACAGTTTTTGTAATGGTGCAGGATACCGAGTCGGATATTGGTTACAGAGGCGAGTGCGTCGATGTGGGTATGGAAGGAGAGTGCTGAGTCAAATAAGATCCCTAAGTACTTATAGGATTGGACTTGTTCAAGTTGTAGTCCGGAGCTGGAAAGGATACGGAGAGGGGAGTTGGATGATTTATTTTGAGGGTGGGCGAAGAGCATGGTTTTCGATTTTTTAAGATTTATGACCAATCTATGCTCTTTAAGCCAAGCATCAGCGCTGTCAAAGGCCCTTTGTAGGGAAACCTGGAGGGATGTGGGGTTATGGTCAGTGGCAAAGAGGACGGTATCGTCTGCGTACAGCAGTATTTTCCCCGGGCATGCACTGGGCAGGGTGTTAAGGTAAAGCGAGAAGAGAAGGGGCCCCAGGATGGAGCCCTGTGGAACCCCTGAGAGGATCAAACGTGGGTCAGAAAGAGTCCCACCAATTTTGACTCGTTGGGAGTGGGCAGAAAGGTAGCTGGAGCACCAAGCCAGTGGTCCAGAGGCAAAACCAGTGTGACAGAGGGCTTCCAGTAGTAGGGGGTGGGAGACCGTGTCAAAGGCCTTTGATAGGTCAAGGAACACAGCCCCGCCAGAAGCCAGTATCCAAAGAGGAGTGAAGGAAGGAGGCGAATTCAATGAGAGCAGTGCTAGTACTGTGTCCTCGCGAAGCTCGTGCTGTTCAGGGCAGAGGATGTTGTATATATGCTTGTTTGTTTGTTTATTTTGATAATTGGGTGCAGACACTGGGGCAAGCCCATTTTCAGTTCAGACCTGAACATATAATAACACACATACAAAATATATATAGACATAATACAGAAAACAAAACAACAAACTAAAAACATTTACATTCTTGCAATGCAAACAGCCATAATTTCAAATTCTTTTTAAAACTTTCAAAAATACCAATTGTTCTGAGATCTTCAGGCAAGATGTTCCACAAAGTTGGAGCAACAACAGAAAAGGATCTAGAGGCAATTTTAGTAGAACATGATTTGTAGAGAAGAAGTGTTCCTTGAAAGATCTAAGATTTAAAGTCGAACTTTTACCTTCAACAAATTAGTCAGGGATATGTATCATTCTGAAATAGAGATTTAAAATTAAATGGAACACATAAAATGAGTATTAGGTGGCAACCAATCAAGGGAATAAAATAATAAACAATGATGCATTCGGGGAGCTCTAACACAAAACGGCATATATTATTAAGCAACTGATAAGAAATGAGTTTCCTAAAAGACAATTTATAATAAAGACTCCTACATAATCTAAATGGAGTAACAAGACCCCAATTGCAATAACCTTTCTAGTCTCTAAATCAAAATACTTTCTCAATTTATACATTATACCCAAGTTTTGATTTATCTTACAGCAAACTAATTTGACTTGAGCTTGGAGGGATAAACTGGTGTCCAATAAAACCCCAAGATACTTAAATTCATACACTTGCTCAATGATATTTCCTTGAGTATCACACCCAATTAAATGAGGGTTATTCTTTAGATGAAAAGGGGTCCTGAACAACATGGCTTTGGTCTTGAAAGAAGGACCTTGACAAAGCACTCAATGAGAGTGTAAAATGTTGGTACTGTGGTGGCCTCCCAGGGCTACACCAGTTGCACTGCTGTTTTACTCAATAAATATATATGGATGGAATTACATTTGTCTGATGACATTTTGTGATTGAGAATGCTAAGTCCATCCTGTGTCCTACTTTACATTTGGGACTTTCAATCACCATCGTCGTAGAAGTGACTCTTGCTGCTTTCTCTGAATTTGTGGTTATTTTTTCTGTCACTTTGCATGCCTTATAAGCCCGTTTACCAAATGAGATGGTAGCAACACAAGATCTCTGTTCACTTTCATACTGTGTCTTACGAAACGGTGACTTTAACACCTGTGCCCATATACCCATCTTAATAGCCGATCAGTTACATTTTGGACCTGATCACAGCCTTCTTCAAGTATTGATGACAGGCCCCATCTATAACATGGATATGGAATGGTGGCAATTCCACAATCTGCAGACTGCAGAATGAAAGAAATATGGCTATTGCAATCCATGACATGGAGCATGTGTTCCATTAAGGTACAGCTTCCCATATCACTACCTGTCACCAGCACCTGCTTTGCGTTAAACAGCATCTGCCATAGCACCCATTTAAGTGGAATGACATGAATGATACAGGCAGTGTCCCCACTCACTGCCTATGTTAGACCTAAAATTAGTTACCCTTACCATTGAAGAAATACTGGTGCTCATCGCAAAAATTCTAAACCTCTCACTAAGACTGGCACAATTCCCACAAATCTGGAAGTCAGCCCTTGTTACCCCTGGTCACAAAAGTGGAGACCTCACTATACACACAAACTATAGACCTATCTCTATGTTTCCACCTCTGTCTAAGGCACTTGAGCACATAGTTGTGGATCAGCTGGTGAAGTATATGGAAAAATGATCGATCCAGTGCCCCCAGCAGCATGGATTCAGGAAGTGACATAGTACTACCACAGCACTGCTAGAATTCACTGGTTTCAGCGATCTCTGGATCAAGGTAGATTGGTGGGTGCAGCCTTCATAGACCTCAAAAATGCCTTTGATACAGTGAACCAAGCTCTACTTCTCAAGCAACTGTCCTCAATTGGCCTCTCGGCAAGTACTGAGTCCTGGTTCAAAAGCTACCTTGTAGGCTGCTCCCAACAGGTGAAGATAGCTAATGTCACCTCTGACCATCAACATGTCTGCTCTGGAGTACCACAGAGCTCCATACTGAGTCCACTTCTCTTTAGCATCTTTCTTAACAATCTTCCTCACTCCTGTCACCAGCAGATCCTCCTCTATGTGGATGATATGGTCATATACACTAGCAACACTGACAGTGAACCACTGTAACACCAACTTCAACTCAGCTTTTAAGAAGTGGAGGACTGGTTCAGGAAACACAAGTTGATTCTGAACTACAAAAATACAAAAGTCATGTTGTTCAGTGGTGTGCACAGCAAACACCGATCTAGTGCCCTAACCATCAGGAACTCTTCTGGCATTCCACTTGAACAAATTCAACATTTCAAGTATCTAGGGGTAACCATGGATAGCTCACTATGTTATGCCCAGCATGTTGAGAATGTTGCCAGGTCTTGGGCGACCATATAGTAATTCAGGTAATAGGTAGGGAAAAAGTGGCAACCGAAGGTATGGTGGTTAAAATAAGCTTAGAAGTTTAAAGTTAACATTCTTGGGTTTCCCAGAACAGGTCTATAGCTTACATTTGTTAAGAATGTCAGATTTAAATGGGGACAGAATTCTTGATAGCATTTGATGAGTACTGACCTCGTGGTTGTGTTTGATTTGCCTCCTCCTCCTGCCAATGGCTGCGGCACTCTAAACACTACACAGTAGTGAATAACTTTCTTTCTCTATCTCCTATAGATATTTTGAGCTAGTCTGGATAATGAAGTTGGGCGTTTATACTTGCAATAGATTTGTCATCAGGGTAGTTTATACCTTATCAGTCTTGATTAAATATACTCCATTAAAGTTTCAGCATGTGCAGTGTTTTCATAATCCTTAGCAGAATGGAGTCTTAAGGGTAGGAATAGGGTAAAGAAAGTAGTTGGTAATATGTTGTAACCAGTAAAAATATAATATGTAGATCTGTTTAAAATACACAGCAGAAGCTGTCTGGCAATGCACAGGCCTAACAAGCTATGTTTTTACTGCATGTAGAGTCAGGACCCTCATAAGCTGTAATGCTTGTTTACATATATTCTGGACACTAAGGTTTTGCTAAATGGGTCTTCCCTTGCTGGCTGTACACTGGCAATCTATCTTGAGAATTATCTAAACCTTTGGTTGATATTGTACTACATTTTTCCCTCCACGATGTAATAACCTGGGCACATTTGTAAAGTATTATATAAGAAAGTACTTGTAGGCTCATGTACCATGGATCAATTTTTTTTAAGTTCTATTTATAAAAACTAATAAATAAAAGTTTAAAAAAGTATACAAAATGTGTTTTCAGAGATTTAAGACTTTCATTTGTCCACTTTTGTTTCATTTAACTGTACAGTCACAGTAGAATGGGGAGGGGAGGGACCACAGAAAGGTGTCAGGAGCTTCAATGAGATGGAAACATTACTGAAGGAAAGGATTGTTGAATACTTTGTATCCAGTGAATTATATGATCCAAGGCATCAAGGTTTCACAATGAGAAGGTCATGCCAAACAAATCTGACAGATTTCTTTGACTGGGTGATCGAGGAGATGTATGAGGGAGGAGCAGTGTACATGGCCTTCCTGGATTTCAGCAAGGCTTTCAACACCGTTCCACATAGGAAGCTGGTAATCAAGTTGTAGAACTTGGGAGTGGGTAATAAGGTAGTAACCTGGATAAAAAGCAGTTAAAGGATAGGATACAGAGGGTAGTGGTAAATGGAGTTCACCTAAGTACAGGAAGGTGACCAGCAGTGTACCTCAAGGATCAATGATGAGACCTACCCTCTTCAATGTCTTTATAAGTGACAAAGTGGAGGAACTGGAAGGAAGGGCCTGACTCTTTACAGATGACACCAAGATCTGCAAACAGAGGATACTCCAAGGGGTGGGGAGGGGGTTGGAAAGGATGGGAAGGGATCTGAAAACACTGGAGGTGTGGTCAAGAGTATGGCAGCTAGGTTTTAATGCAAAAGTGCAAATAATACACTTGGGCCATAGAAGCCCAGAAGTGGAGTATAAAATCAGTTGTGTGATATTGACAAAGGCCAAGCAGGAAAGAGACCTTGAGGTAATCATATTGGATGACATAAAGGTGGCCAGAGCAATCTGACAAGGCAGTAGGAAAGGCTAGTGGTATGCTGGAGTGCATAGGAAGGGACATCGGCAATAGAGATGCAGCGAAATTGTAGTTTGCTGGCAAAATTCCAGTGAAATCATGAATTTAAGCCATGCAAAATGTTTCACAAAATGTTTGCATTTTGTCCACAAATTCATGAGTGAGAATTTTGTGGCACATTATTAATTTCATCCGCTAGTTATTTCAGAATACAGTGGTAATAGGATTTAACCACCTTGCCTATATAAAGCAGATAGCAATAGCAGGGTTGTACTTAGATGAACCTCCTTAGTTAATTATGTTAACAGTAGGAATGTACTATGAACTTAAGTAGTCAAAAACTTATGCTGAAGTGTACATGCAATATTACTAAAGTTCTAAACGCCAAGTGAGTATATTTGTAAATGAGTGTTGTGCACTAGAAAACACACTGTGCCTGTTTGTGTCTTCAGTCCAATTCATTGATATTCACAGCTCCCTTGAGCTTACTGATTAATTAGGAGAAAAGGAAGAGATGTTTCTTCTTTAAGTTGTGAATATAAAAGCAAATTAAAATTAGTAATTGTGATAGACCATATATGCCCTTTACAACACCGTCAGGATCGGGCTTTCAAAATTATCTGGCAATGAGGAAACAGTAGCAATACTAACAAGCATTTGTCAATGCCGAATGTTGTCACACTGGCATTGGCAGTGGTGGAGCTAGAGACGCATAAGAGGAATGACAGTGAAGTACTGAAGTGACGCCAACCCCACTCCCACCCTGTAGAGAGTGACATGCATTGGGATGTGCCTTTGGGCCATCACCTATAATGCTCATGCCATTGTACCTCACCCTACCCTGTAGACACTGACAAGTGTTGTGGTGTGCTTTGGGGTCTTTGGGCATTATATTTACCCCATTCCATAAGGAAATATGCTGACGTGGGTGCAGTATAGGAGTGTGGGGTGAAGTTTGTGACACCTGTCAGTCCGTACCGGGTGGGGTACTGCAGTTGAAAACCCTAACACCATAGGCGTGTAGTGGTAGTTTCCTCCACACTTTCAACATGGGCTGCTTGTCAGGCCACCTCATGAAAAGCAGCACAATCACTTCGTTAGCTGAAACATGGTTTTGCACAGCAGCTGTGCCATTTAGCGACAGAGGGACAAAAACACAGTTTTGGGCAGGATGTATAGAATGACAACTGTATTGTTCATGAGGAGGCGTAAAAAATGGCAACTTTGAAAATCTGGAGTGGCAATATGAAATATTGTCGAAGCAATGAACATGCATACAAAGTGCGCAACAGGCGTCCATAACTCAATTATTTGTGGGAGTTTTTAGGCACATTTTCAAAATAGGTATTATGGGACCTCCCTCATGAACAGTGGCACTATGATTTTGTTAATGTGTCCCAACAGGTGATTTCCCACAGCGAGCATGCCATTGCATGCCACAGTTCTTGAAGCGTGTTTTGGGAAGGCTGTGAAAATGGCAGCTGTACTGTTGATAAGAGGTGTGCACAAATGCCAGTGGTGAAAATCTGGCATGGAAATATTGCAAATTTATGAAGTTACAAGGCTGCATGGGAACTGCGCAACACAGGCTTACAGCACAGTCATTTTATGGACTTTTGGCGCAAATTTTCAACATAGGCATTTTAGGACCTCTGCTCATGAGCAGTGTCATCATCATTTCCTCAAACTGTTCCTCAAACTGGTTTTGCCAAGCCACCGTGCAATTCTGCACTGGACGTGAGAAAAACATTTCAGCTAGGATATGTAAAATGACACCTGTACTGTTCATAAGGAGGTGTGGAAAATGCCAATTTGAACATCTGGAGTGAAAATATTACAAATGCACGAAGTCACGAGCGTGCGTGCAAACTGTGCAATGCACGCTCATAAAACACTAATTTTATGGACTTTCAGCCCCAAATTTTTAACATAGGCATTTTAGGACCTCTGCTAATGAACAGTGTCACTGTCATTTCCATAATGTGTCTCAAACATGGACTTTCCACAGTAACCATGCTATTCTGCGCCAGAACTGTGAAAACACATTTTGGTCAGGATGTGAAAAATGACAGCTATACTGCTCATAAGGAGGTACAGAACAATGGCAATGTTGAAAATCTGGAGTGAAAATATTATAAATTCGCGAACTTACGAGCATGCGTGCAAACTGCGCATCACACACTCGTAACACAGTCATGTTATGGAGTATCGTCACCAAATTTTCAGCATAGGCATTTTAGGATTTCTGCTCATGAACAGTGTAACTGTCATTTTTGTAATTTGTCCTGAACTCCACAGACTGATTTCCCACATCGACCGCGTTATATTGCGCCAGAAGTGCGAAAACACATTTTGGGCAGGATATGAAAAATGTCAGCTGTAAGGTTCACAAGAAGGTGTGGAAAAATACCAGTGCTGAACATGTGACATGAAAATATTGCAAATTAGCTAAGTTACAAGTGTGCATAGCAACTGCACAATGCACACTCATAAAACAATCATTTTTGGGATTTTTCCCACCAAATTTGCAACATGGGCTTTTTTGGGAGCCTCCTCATGAACACTGGCACTGTCATTTCATTCCTCACTCCCAAAAGGTGATTCCATGCAGTGACTGTGAAATCACATTTCGAGACCAAATAATGCCATGACAGTGCAAGAATTCATGAGGAGGGGTCCCAAAAACCCCATGTTGAAAATTTGGTGCCAAAATTCCAAAAAATGCCTGAGATATGCAGCAAAGTTGAAAAATCCCTATTTATTCCTTTATACACCTTACCATTTCCTCAGTTTGCAGTCAGCTTTGAAGAGTGCAGACATGTTCCCGGTCTGCCCAAGATTGTTGCATGGACTCTGCAGGTAAGTATGGGGTGAGGGGGTGTGAGGAGCCAGGCTGCGCAGAGGGTGGGTGCGGGTTGTGGGAGGGAGACTATGAGGGACCATTTTTGTGTTACGGGGTGAAAAAAAAACATTGCGGGACAGTTTTTTCTCAGGAGTTGGCACACTGGGTGGGCTCCCAGTGAAACCACCTAACTGTTTGGGGGATGCTGCAGCCAATGGGGATTAGGCACTTTGTCAAACACACCACCAAAGGGAGGATTTATTTATGCTGATGGGGATTGGGCACCCCCGTCAGCACACAAGGAAAGTGGGGGGGGCAAGAGCCGAGGGGGATTGGGCACCCACCCTCAGCATATTGCAAATGGGGGGGAGTGCCTTATGCCGATGGGGAGTGAGGTCCCCTGTTGGCACATACATTGGGGCCACGGGTAGCTGGCAGGGGGATTGGGCACCCCTGAAGTTGGCAGTTGGGCAGCCGCCATGCATAGAATGTGGCCAAGCACGTCGGGAGGTACTCTGCATCTGATGAGCTTTGCTCGGATTGCAGCTGACCTTTCCTTAGATGTGCTCACCACATTATGTATGCATGGTGTAGCATCGGCATGCAGGCTGATTGGGAATGAGGGACGCACCTACTGATGCATGCCCTGCATTTGCCCAACAGTGACCGCACCTCCAAATCTGCACTACCGCAAGATGTTGGCCGCGCAAGCGTGCAAACATAAAAATGATCCAAGCGGTAGGATGCCAGCACTCAGTCTGACTGTCTCAGACTGTTCTGTGAGTCAGAGGCAAAAGCAAAAAGAAAAATTTAGACATGAGAGAAAAAACTCACACTGTGCAAACATTTCAGGAAGAACTTCAGTTAGCTAACTGGCTCATCAAAGAGTGCAAAAAAAGTGTGGCAAAAGTAGGAGTCTCAGTTTAAAATAATAAATTGATTGAACTCCACAAAACCTATGAACAAGAAACATGAAACATACAAGTGAATGGCTTAGAGTAATGTAAAAGCATACAAGTTTAATACTAACTATCTACTATCTAAATATGTAAATTGTAAACTTTTGTAAAATAAGAAGATAGTTCTCTTTGTTCAGTGTGCCAAGGAATAGCTGAGCACCTCTCAGCCCATCTCAAAATTGCACCTGTTTAGCTCAGTTTTACAAAGGTACACACAGGGCTGGTGTCTGGTTTACTCCACACAGTGTTCAGTTAGCAATATGGGCGGAGAAGCAGTTATCCTCTAAAAGTGTTTAAATCCCAATCCTTGCCCAAACAGATGGGAGCATCTTGATAATGCTAAAAAAGACCAATGCCAGACTCAGACAGTGGGTGAACTTCCCATAAGCATGGTCAACAAGAAAAATAAGAGAGCTACTATAAAAAGGAAAAAAATGTAAAACGTTTTACAGTTAAGCAGGTGTCGCAAAGAGCACTGCTGACAGCAAGTGTAAACATGGGTAAGCACTAATGACAGAGCACACCAGAAACACATCATCTGGTAACGAAGGGAAAAACACAGCTGTCGCTTGGCTGATGCAATGTCAGACTGTAGAATCCTGAGGTTGTAACATCGCATGGTGCCAGGGCTGTAGCTTCAGGCCACCCGAAGTGTATTTCTCCTAGTTCTGATCCCGCACATCCACCATAGAATGCATTCCTCCTGGAAAAAGTACAGAAGACAAATAGGCAGTACCATTTCGCCCATGAATTTTGTGGGTACGAAATGCAAAATTCCGTGGATGAAATTGCAAATTTTGTCTGCGAGTGGTGGAATTTCACCAGAGAAATGGCAAAATTCTGCCTTTCATGGGTGAAATTCTGCATTCCAGTGAAATTTGCAATTTTGCCTATGGAATTTAGCATTTTGTACCCACAAAATATTTTGAAAAATATTTTGCGGAACAAAATTTGCTAATTTTGCACATCTCTAATTGGCAGCAGGAAGAGGGAGGTGGTGCTGCTCCCATATACTGTAGATCACTGGTATGAATTCACCTTGAGTACTGTGTCCAGTTCTGAAAGCACATCTCAGGAAGGACATAGACAGAGTGGAGGCTGTGCAGAGTAAAACTACTAAAATGGTAGAGGGTCTGCATCAAAATCCCTATGAGGAGATACTTAAGCTAAATATGTACACCCTAGAGGACAGGAGGGAAAGGGGGATATGATAGAGACTTTGAAATACCTCATATGGGTTAATAAGTAGAGATGCAGCAAAATAAAATTTCACTGACATCGGCAATTTCAGCATGTGGAATGTTGCCACGAAATGCAGCGAAATTCATAATTTAGCCCACCGCCATTTCCTACAAATGGCAGTAAACACCTCACACACACACACACAAATCAACCCCACTCCCTGGTGTTTATTGGTCCCCCACTGATCACTGGCTGTAATTTACTTAGATAGGCAACCCCCCAAGTTACCTTGGCCCCTGGCCATTTGTTTATTATTTATTTATTTTTTTAAACAAAATTCAACCCCAGCTCCCTGGTGTCTAGTGGTTCCCCTACCCTGGCCAATCACAGGCTGTAATTTAATTAGATAGGCACCCCCTAGGTTACCTTGGCCCCCAGCCATTTGTTTTATTTTAAAAAAAATTCAATCCCAACTCCCTGGTGTCTAGTGGATCCCCCGCCCCATCATTACCTAGCAGCTCCCACCAAGCTCCCCCCCAAGTACCCCGATCAGGCACTCCTTCATTCATTCAAGTGCTCAGTTGCGCTCAGTTAGGCTGTAGGCCATGGAGGTGAGTGGAGGGCTGTGCCAGTGGCCCGATTGGGGTACTGGGGGGGCTTGGTAGGAGCTGCTAGGTAATGATGGGGGGGGTCCGCTAGACACCGGGGAGTTGGAGTTTAATTTATTTATTTTTTTTAATAAAACAAATGGCCAGGGGCCAAGTTAACTTGGGGGGGTGCCTATCTAATTAAATTACGGCCGGTGATCAGCCACGGAGGGAACCACTAGACACCAGGGAGCTGGAGTTGAATTGTTTTTTTTTCTTTTTAATAAAACTAATGGCTGGGGGCCAAGGTAACTTGGTGGAGTGCTTATCTAATTAAATTATGGCCGGTGGTCAGACGGGGGGCCACTGGACATCAGGGAAAAACTATTTGGCCCAGTGAGCTGCCAGGGGGATGGGGGACCACTAGACACCAGGGAGAACTTTGGGAAGTGGCCAGTAGCCACTAAATGTCACCACGGGAGGTGAAATTACTCCCACAGGAGGTGAAATTTCACCGGCTTGGGGGTGAAATTTCGCTTGCCACACAGCAAAATATGTCACTGGGTGAAATTTTCCAATTTCACACATATCTATTAATAAGGTACAGGAGAGGGGCATTTTTCAGAGAAAAAGGTGATCTAGAACAAGAGGTCATGCTATGAAGCTGGAAGAGGGTAAATTCAGGAGGGTTGTGAGGAAATACTTCTGCACAGAAAGGGTGGTAAATGCCTGGAACAGCATTGCAGCAGAGATAGTGGGGGTGAAAACAGTGGTGTGGTTCAAAAATGCCTGGGACATGTACAAGGGAATCATGGGGTAAAGAAGGGAAGAAATGGCATTGTAGATCAAGTTGGGTCTGCAGTAAAAAAATGAAGGTTAAAAAAATATGAGCAGACAGTGTTGGCCCGGCAACACTTATCTGCTGTCACATTCTATGTTTCTATTCTATAAGATTGGCGGTGTCAATATGCCAAATGTGTGTGAGGACTGCACACAATTCGCTAACTCAATGTGCAAAACATAAGACATGGAAAATATGATTGCATTTTATTTCAATTTTCAAGATAATAGTAGGTTTCTGATACTGAACTGTACCTATATTACCATCCCAATTCATAGGTTTCATAGGATTTTCAAGCAAAATAGACTTTCGTCCTTTAGTTGCTTGCCAGTTATACCATATCATATTTATTTACAAAAAAGCTGTCTAGTCTTGTTTTGAATAGATCCATTGAGGTACTTGGTACCACATCACTAGGTAAACTATTCCAAGTGGTTGCCACTCTTTGGCTAAACCATTGCTTCCTTTTCAATAAACTCCACTTAGCTGCTACTAACTAAAGATGGTGCCCTCTAGTTTTATTTGTGCTTTCTTTTATTTTCAGGCCATATTCTGTCCATAGAACATTATCCTGTAATGCCCTATATATCATACACATGTCCCCCCTCACTCTCCTATATTGTAAAGTGAACATGTCAAGTCCTCTCAATCTCTTATGGTACGGCTCATCTTTATTCCCTGCTATTACCTTTGTAGCTCTTCTCTTAATCCTCTCCAAGTTTAAAATATCTCCCTTCTTGTATGGTGCCCACACCTGCACTCCATACTCCAGGTGCGGTCTTACCAGCTCCTGGTACAGGGGGATGATAATCCTCTTGTCCCTGCTTTTTATGCAGCATAAAATACAATTGAGGCTTTGGTTTGCTTTTTTGGTAATATTAACACAGTGTGAAGTAAATTGTAAGTCTTAGGATATTGTTATCTCAAGATCTCATTCCTCATTAGTAGTATGTAGTACTTTGTCCATAATCTTATAAGCTATATTTGGATTCTGCTTTCCCAAGTGCATAATTGCGCATTTATTCACATTTAATTCTAATTTATACTTCTTAGTCCGTTAAGCTATATCATGTAGGGCATCCTGCATGATGTTACCTTCCTCATGGTATTAACTATTGCCCCTACTCTACAGTGTCCACGAGCTTGGTTAGCCAAATATTGCTATGTTAGTATCTCAAAGAAGATATATATATATATATATATATATATATATATATATATATATATTGAAGAGGCAGGGACCCAGAACAGATCCCTACGGTATCCACTTGTCACATTTGCCCATTCTGACAGGGCTCCATTAACAGTCTCTTTGTCTCCTCCCTCCCAACCATGAGGTAATCCAACTAATCAAATTGGCATCTAACCCTATTTGTTCAAGGGTAAACATCATTTCCTTACAGAGCAACTTATCAAACGCTTTTGAAAAGTCCAAAAAAAGCTACATCCATTGCAGTACCATCATCCAGAGCTTTACTAACTTGTTCATAAAATACTAGCATATTTGTCTGGCATGAATGGGATTTCATAAATCCATGTTGAGTTAGATCTAGTAAGTTAGTTGCCTCAAGATGTACTAGTATAATGTATTTTATTATACCCTCCAATATTTTACATATGGTAGATGTCAGACTAACCGGGTGAAAATGTCCAGGGTTGGTCCTTGGGCCTTTTTTCAAGATTGGTACAACCACGGCATCCCTCCACCCTTGTGCTACTTCACCCGAGTCAATAGATTTCTGAAAAATATATGTTAATGGAGTTGCTAAGCTTTCTGAAAGTTCTTCCAGAATTCTAGGATGTATATTATCGGGTCCAGGGAATTTGTTTATATTAAGCTTTTGTAACATTTTCAACATATCTTACACTTGAATTTTTATTTTGCCTGGTGTAGGTTTTAAAATGACTGTGGGAGTATCTGTCTTGATGTTTTGTTTGTTGAATACTGAACAGAAATATTCATTTTGGATGTCTACTGTTTCTTTATCATCAGTTTTAGTCCCCTCAGAATTGGTATATGGGCTGATTATGTGTGTGGATTTCTTGTTAATATTAATATAAGTATAGAACATTTTATAATTATCCTTGGTTTTGGAGGCAAGTGCTAATTCACAGTTGACTTTAGCTTTCTTTATAGTTATTTGTACTTCTTTTACTAAGGCCTTGTGTTTTATCCTATCTTCAGGATCATTATATTTTGAAGTGTCCTATACATTGTATTTTCTTTTATTAATTTCTTAATTTTGTATAGAACCATCATTTTTTGTTGCTATTATGTTTCATACTACTTGATATACAGTATATCTATTTGTTTCTGTTCTTAGTTTCATCAATAATATCTCCCACTTGTCTTCTACTGTTTTGTTTTTGAAGTGGTTTTGCCAGTCCCACCTATCCATAGATGTCTTAAAGGATTGGAAATCAGCCCTACCAAAATGCAATCTATATGTATTCTTGTTTTTGACCTCCATGATGGAGTCCTCCTTTATTTGGAAAAGAACCATCTGGTGATCACTGTTTCCAAAGGGATATATAACCTCAGTATTTTCCACATTTTCCCTGTTGGTTATAATAAGATCCAGTATGTCTCTGCCTCTAGTGCCTATGGTGACCTTTTATTCTAGTCCTGCTTGGTCTATAGCTTCTAAATATCTTGTTTCAATAGTAGTGGCACCTTTATGCTTTACCCAGTTTATTACTGGTAAGTTGAAGTCATTTATTAATATGTTTTTCTCAGCCGAATCCAGTTTTGATATATAATCTATTATTAGGTGGACCTCCTCTGTTGAGATTGAGGGGGGATCTATAGACTAATCCTAGATTTATTTTAGCTCGTTTGTTTAGGAGTATCTTTACCCAGAGCATTTCTAGACTATGGTGTTCCTGAATTATTTCTTCACTATTTATTGTACTCTTGATATAGACAGCTATTCTTCCCCCTCTCCTATATGTTCTGGATTTAGCATAAAGCGAATAACCCTCAATATTTCTATCATATGGATCCATATCCTCCCACCAAGTCTCCGTTACTAGAGCAAGATGGATGTTTTGAGACTCTAGAAACTGTTTGAACTCATCAAATTTGTTGATTAGGCTTCTTGCATTTACAAGTACCCGTTGCTGTCCCGACCTGTTTATTGGTGTTTTACTTTGTTCTTTATTGTTATGTCTGGTGTACCCAGGAACCCATTCAATCACCTCATTTATTCTCTTCTCTAACATTCTTGTCCCAGCTCTAATTAAATCTAGTCCATCCTCTTTAAAAATTGCTTTATTCGGAAATGTTACAGAATTATCCATAAATCCAATTTTATTTATTTTACAAAAGTGCTGCAACCATGTATTGATTTCATCTATAGTTTCATTTTTATAGGCCTGGACTCCATGTGTAGGCAACATACCTGAGATGATTATTTTACCCCTCTATCCTTCATCCTATTTGTTAATTTTTTATAATTACTTTGTATTGATGATTTACTACTTCTCCCTATATCATTAACTCCTACTTGAAGTATGACCAAGGGTTTATGGGTTCCCTCCAGTAAACCATTTAATAGTGCATCTATATCAGTCAACCTGACCCCTGGGAGAATACTTACTATGGTATTCTTTTTTTCTTCCTTCACATATGAGCGTGTCTGTACCTTATATAGAGTCCCCTATAATAATTATAATATCACTAATTTCTTTATTTTCGCTTGCTTGGCTATGGTCTATTGTTAACTTTTGAGGCTACCTCTTCCCTCCTCATCATCTTTACCTACACTCGTAGGTTTATGCATCTCCTTTTCCTCTAGGGATCTTTTGTTTCTTCTAACAATTCTTAGGAGGTTACTATAGAGCTCTGATCAGAGATGTTTGTTAATGTTGTGCCATCTGTTTTTGACTTTTGAGAGCGTTGTACATAGGTCAGGATTTATGATGCCGTACTTGTTTTGAGTAATATCTGTTCTCCTTTTGTATAGTTCTTCTTTTATTTTGATGTTTTTTTTTTTGTTTTGTATGTTTTGTTTGATTTAGCTTTACTGTTTCCCAATCCTCTGCTTTATTAAATTTATTATCTTGTCCCATAGTACTAGGTGTACTAGTAATCAGTTCTTGCCCTTGTATAGATAGGTTTTCAACCATGGTATCCAGAAATGTTTCCAATTTCCCTATTTCCTTGTGAATTTCCACCCTTTTTTGTAATTGACTGATTTCTTCCCTTAATGTTTCAATCAATAAACAATTATCACATGTGAAGTCATTGCATTTTGTACCTTCTGTGTACATCTTGCACTGCTTACATTGCTTCTGAGTTCACTTCCCCCTTTCTTTACCCTGGGACATTTTTCCTATAAATGTAGGTAACCAGCCTTTAGTACCTTTATATAGTATTTCGGTGTCTGCTTGCTTCTGGTATGATATCTGGGCCTGGTCCCCGGCGTCCTCCATGGACACAGCAGATACGCAAATGTATGTGCTCTCTGGCTCTCTGCATGCATGACACACTCCCGACTCTGCTCACCCCACTCGCAGCAGTGCTTACTTATGTACCCAGCTTGCCCCAGAAGTCCTCGCTCAAGGTCAGTGTCCCAAAATGAGAATTAAACTTAAAACTTAATTTATGCCCTATATTACACAATTAGAGCCACTTATGCATGACCCCAGTATGTAAGGTTGCAGTGGTTTAAAAACAAAGACAAATAATGCATAGGCGTTATTTGTAGTTCAAGTGTTCCACAATAAAACTACTGTCTCTCTCCTGGTGAAAGTATACCAGGACTTCCTAAAGCTTTGTGCTCTCAACCGTTAAAATACACAGAAGTATCTAGGGCTCAGCTCCTGCTTAATATTAGCGCTACCAGACAGATATTGGTTTCATTTAAAATTACAAATGCTTTCGCAGTGATGCTTGCTTATGTACCCAGCTTGCCCCCAGGCGTCCTCGCTTTCGAGGTCAGTGTCCTGAAACAAAATTAAACTTAAAACTTAATTTCTGCCCTTATATTACACAGTTAGAGCCACTCATGCATGACCCCAGTATGTAAGGTTGCAGTGGTTTTAAAACAAAAGACAAATAGTGCATAGGCGTTATTTGTAGTTCAGGTGTTCCCAATAGAACTACTGTCTCTCTTCCTGGTGAAAGTATATCAATGCCCCAAAATCTTTGTGTTCTTAACTGTTAAAATGCACAGAAGTATCTGGGCTCAGCTCCTGCTAAATATTTGTGCAACCACACAGATATCAGTTTCATTTAAAATTGGTATGCTTAAGGTGTTTTGATTAGCTTGAGTATTGCAGGTACAGTAGCTTTGGGTGATATGGAAAAAATGAATTTGTGTAATTTTTTGAAACTGGATAAGCAAAGTGGCAATTGAATTTCTTCACACCTAACTGTTTTCATTAAATTGCATATAGTTTTCGTATTCTGTCATGGGATACGTGCTGTCATTTCTATCAATGTATTAACATTCTGACATCGAACTCCTTCTCCTTGGGGACTTTAATATAAATTGGCTTGCTCCTGATGCAGGGTCAAACAAAGATGCTATCCTAGCAGCAAATTTAACACAAGTGGTAAACTCCCCTACCAGGAAAAACTACAAATCAGGGACTGGCACCCTCATTGACTGGATCCTTACCAGCCAACCTACCCGTATAACCAATGTAAGTGTTCTCCCTGACTCGCTCAGCGATCACTCTTCAATAATATGTACCTGGACAAATAAGTTTCTTACGCCGCCTCCAAAAACCATCTATAGCAGAGTCCTACCTTATGGCAACCTTACTCATCTCAAGACCTGTCTTAGGCAGATAGACTGGTCCTTGATTTACAAAACTCAAGATGTTGACCTAGCCCTTGATTACTTTATTACTACTTTCAAGACTGCCTGTGACACCTATGCACCAGTAAAAAGCGTAAAATCAAAGCATCAAATCCCTGGCTCATGGCGAAGCTATTGGCACAACTCAAAAGTAGGGATCACCTCTGAGCCACTGCAAGAGCTACTGGCACTCTGTCGGACATCCAAAAATATAAGCAGGCTCACAACCACTGTACTAAACAGATCCGCTTGATGAAGATCTCCTACTTCAAGAATGCCCTCTCCAACTCCTGGGGTGAAGGGAAATCCTTCTGGGACAACATAAAAAATATCATGGGTCAGCAGTCCAAATCCTCTCCAAATAATGAATGTGGATGGAACCACAACATTAGACCCAGAGATCACTGCAAACACCCTAAATGATACCTTCACGGACATTAGTGGTGTCCTCTCATCTGATTTCTTCACTGATGCTGACCATCCAATTTCTACTTCTACTACTGCCTCTCCAACAAAACCATCCTTCCATTTCAAACTAGTAAAGGCACATGAAGTCTATAAATATGTAAAGAAGGCCATTTCTGAGTCCCGAGCAAGCAGCGACACTATTGACCTTAAACTTCTGTCCCTCACTCTGGAGGAAGTGCTGCTCCCCTCACAAAATTTTCAATCTCTCCCTCTGCTACAGCCAATTCCCTAGGAAATGGAAAGCTGCAGTTGTCACTCCGGTGCACAAAAGTGGTGATAAGTCACTGCCTGGTAACTATCGCCCGATATCAATACTATCACCTCTCTCTAAGGCCCTTGAACGCTTGGTGGCGGACCAACTTTCAGACTACCTGGAAAAGCACAACATCCTATGCACTCAGCAGCATGGATTTAGGAAAGGGCACAGCACATTGACTGCCCTACTTGAATTCTCAGGAGCAATCCACAATGCCATGGACAAAGGAAACCTAACTGGAGCAGTCTACATTGACTTAGCCAAGGCATTTGATACAGTACACCATGGCATACTTATCAAACAGCTACTATCCCTAGGGCTCTCGCAGAGTCCTGGTAACTGGGTAAAAGATTACCTTGCTCAGCGCTCTCAATCTGTAAAAGTAGCTGGAGTTCTCTCAGACTCAAAACCGGTTCGCTCAGGTGTTCCCCAGGGATCCATCCTGAGCCCCCTCCTTTTCAGCCTTTTCCTAAACTCCCTCCCCAAATCCTGCCCTGAACAAATAATCCTCTATGCCGATGATGCCGTGATTCTTGCCACTCATAAAGATTCGAACCTCTTACGCCTCATCCTTCAACATGCTTTTCCCAAAGTTGAGATGTGGTTCCTTGAACATAAGCTGGTTCTAAACCACAAAAAAACTAAATCCATGCTCTTCTCTAACCCGCAAAACAAGAAACGGCAAGTCCCACTCACCATTAATACATACCTGGGAAATACCCTTGAACAAGTGCCAATTTTCAAATATCTTGGAATCAACTTTGATCAAGGCCTAACCTTTGCAACTCACATTGATAGTACAGCAAAAACTATTAATCAACGAATTGGGATTCTGTATCGGAACCGACAGCTCCTTACCCATTCTGCACTGAGGATTGCCATCCATTCCTCTGTCATCTCAGTTGTTGACTATGGCTTAGTTATATATGGATCTGCCACTACTACAGCTCTTAGTCGCATTACAACATCCCTAAATAAGGCCTGTCGGCTGCTCACTGGTGCACATTGACGTACCTACACATGTGAACTCTATGCTGACTCAGGTTGGTTGCAACTCTCAAACCGGATAAAGTACCTTACCTGCCTGATGGTGAAAAAATCCCTCTGGCCTCACTCCACCTTGTATCCAAGGCCTGTTATGCCTGACGCTAGCACCCGTTTTACCAGAAGATCAGAACACCAGCCTCTCCAAGTCCCCCGATGCCGGACTTCTCAGGGACAAAGATCATTTGCCTATCGTGCCCCCAGCTGGCTAAATGCCCTCAGCACTCATATTACTGCCTCCACCTCTCTAGGTATTTTCAAATCAAGGCTGTTCTCTAACCTTGCCACCTCCAGCTCCTGTGACTGCCCTGATTAAACCTCCTATTTTCTCACTACCCACCCTGTTCCGCTATTTGACAAAGACATGTTTGGGAAACCTTTTCTTCTGCTATTGTCTACTCCCCACACCTTTCACTTACCCTCTCTGTTCTGGACTTGTTCCCTATTTGTTTCTCCTAATCTGGCATGACCTCTTTCTTGTAATAATAATGTGATTATTGATATCTCATGTCCTTTTGCACAAATGATTTGATATGTATTTGTATATGTTTTCTCACTCTTGACACAGCACAAATTGTTGTGTTATCTATGCAGCCTTTTTTGTACTGTACCTAATTGACGTGGAACCTTTGTTAAAGAGCCTCTGGCTCAAAGGTAGTAATTTCTAGAACAATAAACTAAACTAAACTAAACATTTTTGAACTTAGAAGTACCCAGTGGAATACGAGATGTCTTTTTTGTTATTTTTATAAAATCAGACCTACAGTACTGTGCGTATGGTAGCAATCCATTTATTACAGTGGAAGTAGAACCAGGGTGGACCTTTTAGGCATACTAATACCTTTAGTGAAGACGTACTGTATGCTCATATCTCATTCACATAATACATAAGACAGGAACTGAGCTCTGAAGTAGCAGACGAGCACCCTGCAGGTTGTTGAATTTTCACAATAATACTGTATGCACTGTTGCAACTATGGTACATGACTGCATTGGCTTTTCTGTATTTATTTCATGTTTATTTACTTTACACAGAAACATAGACTTTAACGGCAGATAGGAACCACTTGGCCCACCCAGCCTGCCCATTTCCCTACCTACTGGATATGCCGCAGATCCTAGTTTTAGCAACAGCCTCCTTCCCCCTACCTCCCACTAGAATTGCCCTATGTCTGTTCCATGCATCCTTAAATTCTCACAGTGTTTTTGACCCCATGACCTCCTCAGGAAGGCCGTTTCATGCGTCCACCACCATCTCCAAAAAAAAGTTACTTCCTCACATTGCCCCTGAGTTGTCCCCCCTCTATCTTCAAATTGTGCCCTCCTGTTCTTGTACATCTCTATTTCTGAAAGATGCTACCCTCTTGGACTTTGTTGATTCCCTTGAGGTACTTGAAAGTTTTATCATGCCCCCCGTCCCCCTCATTTCCTCAAGGGTATACATATTAAGCTCCTTTAGTCTCTCTCCATATGGTTTCTGGTGCAGATCCTGCACCATTTTAGATGCCCTCCTCTGGACTGCCTCAATCCTGTTTATGTCCTTGTGGAGATGGCATCTCCAGAACTGTACACAGTACTCCAGATGGGGTCTCACCATCTGTCTGTACAGAGGGATAACAACTTCCTGTTTTCTACTGGTGATGCCTCTCCCTGTGCATCCCCATATCCCCCCAGCCCTCCTTACTGCTTTCTCACATTGCTTGCCTACCTTTAGGTCATCTGATATGACTACCCCCAGGTGCCTTTCCATTTTTGTTGTCATTAATACCCCCCCATTGAGTACTCTTCCCTTGGGTTTTTGCTTCACAAGTGCATTACTTTGCACTTCTTTGCATTGAATCTAAGCTGCCATACTTTTGACCATTCCTCCAACCTTGCCAAGTCCCTTCTCATCCTTTCCACCCCCCCTCTTGTGTATCAACCCTGTTGCAGATCGTTGTGTCATCTGCAAGAGGCATAATTTTCCTTCAGTCCCTCATGATGTCACCTATAAAGACAATAAAGACGGCCCTAGTACTGAACCATGGTACCCCACTAGTAACCCCCCTTTCTTCAGAGTGGACTCTGTTTACTATTACTCTCTGTGTCCTGTTGCACAACAACCAATTTTTTAACCAAGTTACCACCCTGGGACCCACTCCCAGGCTGGCTCAATTGGTTTTTAATCTTTTGTGTGGAACTGTGTCAAATACCTTGCTAAAGTCTAGGTAGGCCATCTCCACAGTACCCAGTTAGATGAGCACTACTAGAATAGCGCTGCACTTCAGAGCGCTAGTCTGGTATGCACTCACATAGACAGCAACTGTGTTTTTACAGTGCTTGCTGTAAGCACTTCACTAGTTGCTGTCAGTGGTCTTTTACACAGGACAAAAGCTGTAGGGAACAGGAGGCTGCCTGATCTGTTCCTGTGGTGTGCTGGGCTGCAGCAAGAAATAGCTTGGCCAGTGGCAAAGGAGACCAGGGTTATAATCCTGGTCTTACAATTTTTTTCCTAGCATTGGGACTTTTTTTTTTTACAAGGGGCCGTGGAAATGGTATTCCACAGCTCTGAAAATTTAACTAGCCCATGATCCGCTCCCAGAGTGGGAATCTGTAACAGGGTGCAGGTGCAGAGCCCCTCTTTGGGGGATGCAGAGGGTGGAGCCCCCTGCAAAAGAAAAATGGCACTGTTATTGCAGCACACACCTAGCCTAGGCTTTTCTTGTTAGCACTCTCTGGACCCAGTGCCCATGTCCACAGCCCCTTCCTGGTCTACTACTTTGGTCGGCAAGCAAAGAAATCTATTAGTTTCATGTGACATGACCTTCCTGCTCTCAATCCTTGCTGCCTTGGGTCCTGTGCCATGCTGACCTCTAGATACTCAACAAGTCTTTCTTTTAGAAGTGATTACATCATTTTCCCTACTACTGAGGTCAAACTAACAGGACTAGTTTCCTGCTTCTGCCTTGCTCCCACTTTTGTGAAGGGAAATCACATCCACCCTACTCCAGTCCTCAGGTACCACACCATCCTCCCATAATTTGTTAAAAAGGGTAGTCAGTGGTGCCACCTGTTCTCCCCTTAGTTCTTTTAGAATTCTGGGATAAAGCACATCAGGCCCCATTGCTTTGTCCACCTTCAGTTTTAAGAGTTCTTTCAGGACTCTTTCTTCTGTGAATGGACTGGTATTGACCCCCTATTCAGTCTGCTGCTATTATTTGGTTTAGGTACCTCCCCTCTCTTCTTTTGTGAATACTGAGCAGACATATTCATTCAGTATCTCTGCTTTGTCACTGTCACCCTCTGCCCACCCCTTCCCTTTATTAAGCCTCACTATCTCTCCCTGGTCTTTCTTCACTCCCTAATGTACCTATAAAAGGTTTTATCCCCCTTCTTAACTGAGTTGGCTATCTTTCCTTCAGTTGGGGCCTTTGCTAGTCCGACTGTCTTCCCCACTTCCTTCTGCTTTAACTGGTACAGTTCTCTATCCTGCTCCTTCTGTGTTCCTTACACTTTCTGAATGTTATCTTTTTCTGCGTAACCTTCCCCACTGCCTTTTTTGAGAACCATAGTGTTTTTTTCCTTCATTTTGTTTTATTTGCTTCATGCAAAGGCCCATTGTCTCTGTGATGACAGCTTTGATTTTCCCCATTGTTCCTCTACCCACCTTCTTGCCTGTTTGCTAGTGCTTTTGTGAGGCACTCCTCATTTGCCAAAGTCAGCTCTCCTAAAGTCCAATACTCTCACCTTTGTGTGACTTGACTCAATAGCTGTGTTTATCATGAACCACACTGTTTGGTTGTCTCTTGTTCCCAGATGGTTACCACTTCTAAATCTGATTCTTTCTCCATCCCGTTTGAGTACCAGGTCTAAGATTTCTCCCTCCTGAATGGGTTCCAGCACTAACTGTCTGAAGCCCTACAGGGGGGCATGGCATCGAGAATTACCCTACTCTTGGATGTGGCTGCAGCAAAGGTGCTCCAGTTAACATCTGGCATATTCAGGTCCCCCATCAACAATATCTCCCCCTTTTCTGCCATTCTAAGGATGCCTTCTATCATTTCCTTGTCCATTTCCTCCCCTGAGACAGGGGTCTGTATACAACCCCATTCAGATTGTGGTGCCATTTTCTATCTCAGGGTGACCCACAGTGCCTCCTCTCCCTGTTGACCCTTTAGTTCCATTGTTTTGATCCCTTTCCTTATATGAGAGCTATTCCTCCTCTCTTTACCCTCCATGTCTGTCCTGTAGATTGTGTACTCTGATATGTTGACATCACAGTCATGATTCTCTGTGTACCATGTTTCTGTGACTGCCACGATACCCAGGTGTTTCTCTTCCATCAAGGCCGCTAGTTCAGGGAGCTTGTTACCCAGACTACTTTATTTCACTTACAGTATATTTACTAAAATAATTTTAAGAGGAAAGGTCTACTGAGCTGTAAACAGTGTGTTTGCAGAGGTGTCCTAGTAGAGGAGAACATAGGAAAGTACTAAGACACACAGAAGTTTACCAACAAGAAAAAAATTACAAGTACAAATGAGCAGCCCAGGATTATAATAATACAGCATTATGGGAATGGAGCAACCATTGAAATAAATAGTTTTAATAAAAATAATTTATTTCACTGGTTGCAATAACAAAGTGGGTAGAGGGCATAACAAGGGAAATGCATGTGAGGTAGGGCAGAATTAGGTGCAGGAGCAGACATGAGCAGTGAGGACGTGGAGCATTGTGGCAAGCAACATTAAAAAAAGACACACTATTCCTATTAAAGAACATTCTATTAAAGAACAGCCAACCATGCTGTATTTCATTTGTAAGTACAAATTAGAGATATTTTCATCCTTGGATCCAATTAAGCTCAGACCATTATGTGAACAGAAATCATTTCCAGAAAACACTACCATATCCAGAGCTATAAATGAGATTCCCATCTGGGAGATGTCTGTCTGCACTCATTTAGTCATTGGGATTATCCTTCTCATTTGTATGACAGTGGCACTAATGAACTGTAGCCCATTTCACTCATCTGCAAGCACACATATTTTTTTAAAGGACATAAGTCCCTTTATGAGATCTAATTTAGTTTCAGAGATTGCTATAGAGATATGCTAATATTAAGAACTTCATTAACCAATCAGACATTTTCTTTCTCAGAATATGAACATACTAACCATTCTGAGGGCTAGGAATTTTGGGACCAGTAACTTGAATCCAGAGGGGATGTTAACCAACTCATAGCCTGTTGCTAAATAGTAATTAAGACTAGCAAATGGATCTGGATAGGTGCTGGCACTGTATGCCGGCACTGTATGCATGTAAATAAGTCTTTGTAGTTCCTATTTACTCCAAGAAAAAATGGCTGATTAAGAAAAAGTTATTTATCTTCTCCATAGGGTGATTCTAGGTTCTAGCATCTTTACTGTATTGATTTATTTTAGTCTGAATTTAAAGGATAGTAAATCTGTCCTGGAGCAATGATTACACAGTCACCATACAAATGAGGAAATGATATTAATTAACTGATCTCATTTTAGAACTAACTCTTAGTACCCTGCAGTGCACTTGAAGTGAGTAAAAGTTGGGAATACTTTCTGATTTAAGATATACAGAGTAGCATATTATTTTAAGGTTGGAAGGAACTCTTTTCCCATCATGCTTAGCCCTTCTCCACCTCATAAGCAGGATAAAATAAATGCAGCTTTGCAAACATGCATCACTTTACAGGGATTCCCCATCACTCTAATACCAAGGGCATTTGTGATTCCTTGGTAAGCATATATTGCCCAGGCTTACCTTGATGGCCTGTAATGTTTATCTTCACATCCACTCTCTCATCTGGTAGTCTATTCCATGGGTTCACCATTATGTGAGAGAAAATGTGCCACCTAGTGTTGCCCTTAAATATGTAACTTTTGGGCTTCATTGCTTGTCTTCAGCACTTACTGGAGGACACCAAATCAAATGCACAATGAAAACATACCCTTTTTCCAAAAGTGGCCAAAGGTTCAAATAACATTTTCTTAATCCACTATAGAAAACAAAGTGGCAAAATGTTCAAATAACAAAAAGGTTTTAACCAAACTCATCCCCTGCCACCACAATTATACAGCATATAACCAGCCACCATTACACGCCGTGTAAGCAGCATGAGGATGTAATGACAGCACAAGGAATGTACCAGTACCACAAGAAATAGTAGGGGAGACCAGCAAAAATGACAATAATAAAACAAACTTCCTCAACAAAATTTCTGGTCTTTGGGCTGGAGGCAGTTCCACTGCTTCATAATATAATTATACATAGAATTATGGGTGTCTCTTATGGGATAGAAAGATATCTCTTGCTGTTTGGGCTGGCGGAACTGCTCAACTTTAGCTCGCGGTCCTCTCGCAAAACACGCATGAGATGTATTCTTATCCATAAAAATGTATATAATCTACATATTATATATAGAACTGCACAAAGTACTCCACATGGAACCTGACTAGAGCCTTGTAAAGTGGCAAGATTACATTCCTTGATCTGCTGGTGATCTCCTTTTATATACCACAGCATTTTGTAAGCCTTCATTGCATTGTCTGTGCGTTGCTTGTTATGCTTCAGCACCTAGTCTGTAATACCCTACATCTTTTCCTTTTGCACCTCAGCAAGAAGCCTCACATAGTATGTACTGTGGGTTCTACGGGTACTTCTGTTTTCCTCCCAAACTCCAGCACTTTGCATTTGGCTACATTGAATTGAGGCTCCAGAGTCTGATAAATCTCTCAGCTATGCAGCTCTTCCTGATGTTTGTCTACCATCCTCAGTAGAGACCACCACTCTGGCTAACTTAGTGTAATCAGCAAACTTTATCAGGTTGCTGTTGACTCTAGCTTCCAGACTGTTAATGAACAGCAGTGGCCTCAACACTGATCCCTTAGGTACGCTAATGAATACCCCTCTCATTTCAAAGTTATGCCCATTCATCACAACCTTCTGCTTCCTGTCCCTAAGCCAGTTAGCAATCTACTCTGCATATGCCTAATGTATACTGCACTAATATAATTTGCCCAGAAGTGTGTCATGTGCCACAGTGTCAAAGGTCTTGCTGAAGTCCAGATAAACCATGTCTCACACTGTACTGAAGAAAATGAAGTACTGACTATTCTTTCAAATGGAACTGGGAGTGATGACTGGTGGTGCCTACCAAATATCCACTTTTGCCGAAGATGCAGGGTAGGAAATTTATTAGGCAAAAAAAAATTAATCCAGCAGCCTCAAAACTGTGGTCATGTTATGACTGCAAAATCTTTATAGCACGCAGACAGTTTCAAAAGTCACCACTAGAGATGCTGCAAAGTATTAATTCACTGGTGAAGTTAAGGTGAATTTGTCAACTTCGCTTTGGTGAATCAATTTGCAAATGTTTGCTATTTAGTTGGAAATTCACTATTTGCAATTTCACCTGGCAAGTTTGTTTATAACTTCTCCCTTGGGGTACATTTGGGTAAATTTTTGTCAGAATGTGGCTACTTGTAAATAAGTGTCACAAGGTCACATGAAAGAGCTTCTGCAATTCACATGGTACATCTCTATACAATAAGTCTGTGTCACTTTTGATTTTTGCAGTGCAGTGTTTGTCAGTGGAGGAGATAGGAGACAGACCAGCTTTCTGAGCATAAAAGTATTATATTAAAGGTACAATGTCAGCCCTTTTCGTATCATACTATTTCTAGTTCAAAACCCACATTTTGTGGTTACTTACAGTACCTTCTCTAAAATTCATTTATGTTGCTGGTTGTTTTATCTGCTTCCTTTTTTATGAGAATTGAAATGCATGCCTTTCCAGGTGTAACATTTCAATAAACATGGCAGCATCTCCTGCCACCAGCACACAATCCCCAAAGAAATCCAACATCGGAGGTGCAATCCCCATATCAGCATGTCTGCCACCCCCTTCCCACATTGTGTGGCACCTGGGGCCCATCCCAGTGTGCCACTGCTCTGAAAGCCGATCACATCGGCATGTTCCTCCTCTGCCCAATCTTACTGGTGTGGCACATCAGAGCTCTTCCCAGTGTGGCCAACATCACCCCCTCTAAAGTCATGGGGCACACTAGAAGCCCACCCCAGAGTGCCCAACATTTGTTTTATTTCACCTGTAAAGAAAAAATGGTCCTGTGATGATCTTTTTCTGTACCTGAAAAAAGGAAAAGGTCCATTGTTGTTAGAGTGCTCCTCCCCAACCTGCCACCCTCTGTGCACTCCACTTCCCCACACACACCCTCACCTATACTTACCTCCGGAGGTCTGGTGCTGCAATCTTCAGTGGAGCAGGAACATGTCTGGACTCTTCAAAGCCAAACTGCAAAATGAAGAAATGCCGGTAAGCTGTATAATGGCATCAATGGGGGAAGGGTTCAATTTAAGTAGATATCTCAGCCATTTGTTTTGAATTTTGGCTCCAAACTTTCAACATAGGGTTCTTAGGACCCCACCTCCTGAACACATGCACTGTCATCTCATTATTCTGTACCGAAAGGTCATTTTGTGGTCACTGCACGAAATCACCTTTTGGGACTGATTAACAAAATCACAGTGACACTGTTCATGAGCAGAGGGCCCAAAATGCCTATGTTGAAAATTTGGTTAAAAAAATTCCCAAAATAATTGTGTTACAGGCATGCATTGAGCACTTTCTATGCACACTCATTACTTTACCAGTTTTTCATATCATCACTCCAAATTTTCAACATTGCCATTTTTTTACACCTCCTCATGATCAGTACAGCTGTCATTTTCATTCTGCCGAAATGTGTTTTCACATCTGTGGTGCCAAATGGCGCGAGTGCTGTGCAAAATCACCTTTCGGCTAATGAACTGATAGTGCCACTGTTCATGAGGTGGGATCCTAAAACCCATGTTGAAAATTTGGAGTGAAAATTACCAACAAACACCTGGGTGTTCGGATTTGCCCCAAGTAACACCCCACTCTGTAGAGGCTGACAGGCATCAGGGGTGTGAATTTGTGATTGTCGGCTGTAATGTTCACACCATTCCACCCCACCCCCACCCTGCAGCCAGTGACAGGCATTGAGGTGTGCTTTGGACTCTTATTTAAAATTCATCCCATTCTCTATACTGTAGCCATCTCAGCATGTTTCCTTATGGAATGGGGTGAATGTAAGACCTGAAGACCCCAAGAGCACACCACAGCACTTGTGAGTGTCTGCAAGGTAGGGTGAGGTAAAATGGCATGAGCATTATGGCCGGCCAGGCCAAAGGCACACCCCAATGCCTGTCAGTCTCTGCATGGTGGGGTGGGGTTGACATCAGTTCAATACTTCACTGCCATTCTATTATGCATCTCTCTAACTCCTGCACTGCCAATGCCAGCTAGACAACACTCATCATTGACAAATGCTTGTTTCTAATTCTTTTCTCATTCTTATTGAATTCTTTATGTTCCTAGTAGTAATTTAGTTTTTGTTTCTTTTATATTTTGCTTATATATTTTTAGTGATAGCCTTTAGTTAGAGAGCTCTATTTTTTCTTTTTCCATTTGAGTCTGACTTTTTTTTCTCTCTCTGTCTCTTTCTCTTGTTAATGGTGGAGTTTACACAGGGTCATGTGCAGACTCACGGTGGCACCATACACCTGCACTGGATAGCACCAGGTCCAGATGCAGAAGGTAGGGTTTGTTTCCAGCAATGGTATGTGGGCCACTTTATTTTTCAGTTGTTTGCAGCAGGTAGGAACAATGGGGAGGGTGATCCAGCAGTCCCCATCCCACAGCACTACAGCAGAAACATTGGTCCTCAGTGCAGCAGCAGTCCCCAGTTCATCCAGCTTTGCAGCAGCAGCCCCCAGCTCCACAGCAGCAGCCTGCACCCCCTGTGGCCCCTATGGTACAACCACCACCACAAGAAGTTCCCTCCAAGGAGCCATTGTCAAAGTCAAATACTGTCAAAGTTTATTGTCAAAGCATATTGACAGGAAAGAAACTCCATTGAGCAAGCTCATTTACAAGGAGGTCCTGAGAGGCACATAATGTGCAATGCACGTACAATAAGCCAAGGCTAAACATATAACAGGAATACACAGGGCAATATACATTAGCATACAGCTTTCTAAGGGGAAATATATACATGGAGTAGGATAATTTACAAGGTTAAAACATTGTGGAGCAACAGTCAGGCATACAGCTTCACAAGGGAAAATATATACATGGAGCAGGGTAATTTACAAGGTTAAGACATTGCAGTACACAGTCAGGCATAAACAGTCAGGTAGATGGCACGGTTAGCAGTAGACAGTAATTAAAACTTCCAGTGATAAAAGTAGTGATGAGAAAACCTGGAAATGAGGGTATGGGATTATAGGAGAGAAGAGAAGGAGGAGGAGGAGTTAGCCATGAGTAACGGGGAGGAGATGGAGAGGAAGATAGGCCAGGTAGGGATAATAGTGGACAGAGGGGAAGCCTGTGTTGTCAAGAAGATTGATGGGGGTGGGGAGGGGAAGCTCTGAATGGTGGAGTGGATTTGGAGTGGGTAGGTAGGCTAGGTAGGGTAGCTGTGGTAAGGGTGGATAGGGAAGAATAGTTTTTTGGGTTTATCTTTTGTGTGCCTTAAAAGGAAATTCCAGACTTTCTCAGGAAGTGATTACACCATAGCTACTTAATCAGCCAATAGCTTTGGTAACAGACCTGAGAACAATAGTATTATAATCAAGTGTTTTATAGCAAACTCATCAGAACAGCTAATATTTTTTAAGGCAAGCTACCTCTTGCTGGGAGCTACAATACTGAACATAGGATTTGCAAGAAAGCGAGTTGTGCTCACAACAGAGGGAGGTGAACCTTACAATTGTCTTTGGTTTGTAGCAGATATTCTGCAGGTGGAGGCTACTTCTAACTGAAAGGTGAAATAAGGAACTTAATCAGGAAAAGACAGTCTTGTTACAATTCTTAAGATTTTCAGTGCAGGAAGAGTTTAAAGCACAGCTGACTTATTTTGGGGCTGACTGCTTTCAGAAGCACAAACCACCAGGCTGTTTTGGGGCTGGGAGGTTTACCTGTGTCTTACTTGGATGTCTGGATTTTTCTCTGTTTGATTAGCAGGGGATTTGCTCTGTCAAATTGATGTGTATGGTATCTTGCTGACAGGAAGGCACTCATTGCAGCGGTGGGTCAGAGCTCTTAGCTGATTGTTTTGTGAGGCACAGTTTAGGCTCAACCTTCCACCCTCACCCCACCCACCCTGGAAATAGTTCCTTTATACCTGGGGTTCTGACATCATTCCTCAAGAGTGCAAGGTGCATATCAATGTCATATCCTCTCTAGCACATACCTCTGAAAATATAAGCATACACATTGTATAATATATATATTTCTATATAACAAACCAATCACACACACAAACACACACACACACACACACACACACAAAAAGTACATAATCATGTGGGGAGTAGTGCAATGTAATGGCTGTGGGGCAGCAGTCTTCCGGGAGACTTTCTGGAGGCTGAGATGCTGCCCTATTTGTAGACAACTCTCTGCCCTGAGGGAGGAATTTGCCCATCTTCAGGCCACACTGGACAGCAGTAAGGGAACCTTCCCCAGGCCAGACTGGATGGTAAGAAGGGAACCTCCCCCATCCAGGGAGCACCAGAGCCACCACCACTGCCTCAGAGGTTGCAAAGAAAGCACAGCAGTTGGACCACAGTGGGCTCAGGGAGGGTGAGGATGGTGGAACAGAGGCACACCCAGTCAGTTGTTCCACTCCACAGTCCATACACCATTCTGGGGGAGCACAGCTCCCCTATGGATGCACCCACAGAGGAGATTAAGGAGGCTGAGGACACCTGTCACAGGGGAGGCCCACAGGAAGGAGGCAGAGGACACCACAAGAAAAGTAAGCAGCTCCTGGTGGGGGACTCAATTATTAGGGGGATAGAACTGGGGGGAGCAGGGAAAACTGAAGTAAGGTGCCTGCCTGGTGCCATGGCTTGGAGGGACAGGAAGCGCATCCTCAGGATCATGAGAACAGCTGCACAGGAGTCTGAGCTGGATGTCATTGTCCACCTAGGGACAAATGACTTGGCTCAACATGAGATTAGAGCAGTGCAGAAGGACTTTGTAGAACTGGGGAGGGGCCTAAGACAAGTAGCACACACAGTATCCTTCTCAGAGGTGCTGCCTGTCAATGGCATGAGTGAGGTGAGGTACTTGCACCATGCAGTTTAATGAATGGTTGAAAAATGGTGTGGAGCACAGGGGGTTTGCTTCATTGGTGACTGGGGTGCCACCTGGGAGGACACCAACCTATACTGGCAGGATGGTCTGCATCTGTCCAGGAAGGAACAAGTCTTTTGAGCAATCAGTTTAAATGCTTCATTGTAAGCTTTTAAACTAGTCAAGGGGAGAGGCACTGATAAGCAGCAGGAAAATCCCAGCCTCTCCCTACAAAACAGGGTACTAAATGAGAAAAAGACCAAGGTAGAAAGGTCAGTGGAGGATGCTGCAACTGAAGGTAAAGCCATCAAAAAATAAAAAGCAATGAGTACCAATGCCCATAGTCTGAGTAACAACCTTCCTGAATTAGTGGCCTTGATGGAGGAGGAACATCTGGATATCGTGGCAGTCACAGAAACATGGTTCACACAAAGCCATGACTGCGACATAAACATACCAGGATACACTATCTACAGGAGGGACAGAGAGGGTAATAGAGGAAGAGGAGTAGCTCTTTACATAAGGGAAGGAATCAAAGCAGCAGAACAAAAGGGAAAACAGGGAGGAGAAGAAGCACTGTGGGTAAATTTGGAGACCGCAATGGCACCACAATCCGCACAGGGGTTGTATACAGACCCCCTTCTCAGGGGGAGGAAATGGACAAGAAAATGATAGAAAGTATACTTAGTAAGGCAGAAAAGGGAGATATTGCTGATGGGTGATCTGAATATGCCAGATGTTAACTGGAGTGCAGTTGCAGCAGCCACTTGAAAAGTGGGATTATTCTAGATGCCCACAGGGGCATGCCTTAGACAACTAGTATTGGAGCCCACTCGAGAGGGAGCAATCTTAGACCTGGTTCTCTCAAGTGGAGATGAAGAGGATCACAGATGTAGAAGTGAGTAGCCATCTGGGAACTAGCGACCATCGGACAGTATGGTTCACAATAAACACAGCAATAGAGTCAAGCCATACAAAGGCAAAGGTACTGGACTTTAGGAGGGCTGACTTTGCCAAAATGGGTGAGTGCCTAAGGAATGCACTAGCAAATGGGCAGGAAGGAGGGTGGAAGAACAATGTGGCATAATAAAACTGCCATCACAGAGGTAACAAGCCTTTGTGTGAAGCAAATAAACAAAACTAAGCGATGCAAGAAACCACTATGGTTCTCAAAGGAAGTGGCAGTGAAGGTTCGAGAAAAAAAGCTTTCAGGAAGTACAAGGAATCACAGAAGGAGCAGGACAGAGAACTGTATCAGTTAAAGCAAAGGAAGCTGGGAAGGCAGTCAGAACAGTAAAGGCCCAAACTGGGAAAGATAGCCAACTCAGTTAAGAAGGGGATAAAACCTTTATAGGTACATCAGGGGCGAAGGAAGACCAAGGGAG
The DNA here is from genome assembly GCA_016271365.2 of Neoceratodus forsteri. NCBI lineage: Eukaryota > Metazoa > Chordata > Ceratodontiformes > Ceratodontidae > Neoceratodus > Neoceratodus forsteri. Next base: position 54,136,010 of record CM057451.1, on the reverse strand, counting down.
GGATAGTGAGGCTTAATAAAGGGGAGGAGGGTGGGCAGAGGGTGACTGTGAAAAGGCAGAGATACTAAACAAATATCTTTGCTCAGTATTTACAAAGGAAGAGGGAGGTACCTAAAACAAACAGTAGAAACACTCTGGATACAGAAGTTGATACCAGCCCATTTACAGAAGAAAGGGTTCTGAAAGAACTCTTAAAACTGAAGGTGGACAAAGCAATGGGGCCTGATGGATTCATCCCAGAATTCTAAAAGAACTAAGGGTGGAATTAGTGACATCACTGACTACCCTGTTTAACAAATCATGGGAGGATGGGGTGGTACCCGAGGACTGGAGGAGGGCAGATGTGATTCCCCTTCACAAAAGTTTGGAGCAAGGCAGAAGCAGGAAACTACAGACCTATTAGTTTAACCTCAGTGGTAGGGAAAATGATGGAATCACTTCTGAAGGAAAGAATTGTCGAGTATCTAGAGGCCAGAGGGGCACAGGACCCAAGGCAGCATGGATTCACAGCGGAAGGTCATGCCAGACAAATCTGATAGATTTCTTTGACTGGGTGACCAAAGTAGTAGATCAGGGAGGGGCTGTGGACATGGCCTACCTAGACTTTAGCAAGGCATTTGACACAGTCCCACACAAAAGATTAATATACAAGCTAGCTAGCCTGGGAGTGGGGCCCTAGATAACAGCCTGGGTAAAAAAATGGCTGGAGAATAGGACACAGAGAGTAATAGTAAATGGAGTCCACTCTGAAGAAAGGGGGGTTACTAGTGGGGTACCACAGGGTTCAGTATTAGGACCGGTCCTCTTCAATGTCTTTAAGCGACATTGCAGAGGGACTGGAAGGAAAAGTATGTCTCTTTGCAGATGACACAAAGATCTGCAACAGAGTTGATGCACAAGGTGGGGTGGAAAGAATGAAAAGGACTTGGCAAGGTTAGAGGAATGGTCAAATGTATGGCAGCTTAGATTCAATGCTAAAGTGCAAGGTAATGCACCTGGGAAACAAAACCAGGAAAGAGTACACAATAGGGGTGAGATACTAACAACAACAAAATGGAAAGGGACCTGGGGGTAGTCATGTCAGATGACCTAAAGGTGGGCAAGCAATGTGAGAGGCAGCAAGGAGGGCTGGGAGGATACTGGGATGCATAGGGAGGCATCACCAGTAGAAAACAGAAGTTATTATCCCTCTGTACAGACAGCTGGTGAGACCCCATCTGGAGTACTGTGTGCAGTTCTGGAGACCCAGTCTCTGCAAAGACATAGACAGGATGGAAGCTGTCCAGAGGAGGGCAACTAAAATGGTGCAGGGTCTGCACCGGAAGACATATGAAGAGAGACTTAAGGAGCTTAATATGTATAGCCTCGAGGAAAGGAGGGAGAGGGGGGACATGATAGAAACTTTCAAGTACCGCAAGGGAATCAACAAAGTCCAAGAGGGTAGCATCTTTCAAAAAAAGAGGTGTGCAAGAACAAGGGGCACAATTTGAAGATAGAGGGAGGGCAGCTCAGAGGTAATTTAAGGAAGTATTTTTTCACAGAGAGGGTTGTGGATGCATGGAACGGCATTCCGGAGGAGGTCTGGAGTCAAAAACAGTGGTGGAATTCAAGCATGCATGGGACAGTCATAAGGCAATTCTAGGGGGTTGGGGTAGAAAGAAGTAGGCTGCTGGTTAACTAGGATCTGCAGCTCATCCAGTAGGCAGGAAATAGGCAGACTGGGTGGGCCAGTGGTCCTTATCTGCTCAAATTCTATGTTTCTATGTAATAGTGTGAAAGGCAAGTAGGGTAGTGGTCAGATAAGTAGAGATTGAGGCTTGGGGGTGTATTTCTGGTAGGATGGGGCAATGGGGAGAGGGGAGGGTAGGTGAGTCAAGGTAAGTATATGGGGAGGAGATCTTAAGTGAGGTAACCCATGATGAAGATGGGAGAGGGTGATAGCAAACTGACACTGTAGAGCATAATGATCAGTAGCATTGACAGGAGTCAGGTAAGTTGCTAACAAGAAGTTTTTTGAAACTGCTCAGGGGGAGTAGCTGATGCAGCTTGAGGATAGACTGGGCTTTGTTCCAGGCCACTGGTAGGGCATGACTTATGGCCTAGCCCCCAGTGCAGGTGTGGGTGCTAGAGACCACCAGCATAATGTAAGTGGTACTACAGAGTGTGTATAAGGAGGTAGTTCATTGGAAGAGTTTGTTTATGTATGGGGGAGCTTTAGCAAGAGAGCTTTATATATCCAGGAGAGGGAGTGAGACAGCCATCTAGTAGCTAATGAAGTCCAGCCCAGTGAGGTATAAAGGTTGCAGTGGTGAGTGGGACGATGAGATTTGAAATGAAACATATTGATCTGTGGTATAGTGCATCCAATTGGTGAAGGAGGGAGCCTGAACAATGACCATAAGGATGTCCGCATAGTCGAGGAGTGGCACAAAGGTTGTCGAAGTCTGGCATCAGTAGTAAACAGAGATTTATTCCTATAGAAAAATCCAAGTCTCTGCCATAATTTCTTAGCAAGGGAGGTGATATGCACAGAGAATGTTAGATGTTGGTAAAGATGTGCTAAACTGGAAAATTTTGCCCTAAATATTTTGCGTAATTAGTCTATTTTGCGAAATATTTAACTGGGAGAAATGTGAAATTTCGCCTGCGGCTGTGCACAAAATTTCACCCCAAGCCAGTGATATTTCGCTTACGGGCAAAATTTACGCTACCAGCGGAGAAATTTCACCTCCACGGCAAAATGTTGAGCCACTGGCCAAAGTTCTCCTGGTGTCTAGTGGTTCCCCCATCCCCAGCCGCTCATTGGCCAAATTTATTTTCCTGAGTCAGTGGCCCCAGCCGATTACCAGCCAAAATTGCATTTATTAAGCACCCCCTCCCAAGTTACCCTGGCCCCATTTGTTTTATTAAAAAAAAATAACAAATTCACCCTCCACTCCCTGGTGCCTGAAGTGGTCCCCCTGGCTGATCACTGGCCGTAATTGCATTAAATAAAGCCCCCAACAAAGCTACCCTGCCCCCTCCATTTTGTTTTATTTAAAAATAACAAAATTCACCTGCACTTCCTGGTGTCTAGTGGACCCGACCCCCACCCCATCATTAGATAGCAGCACCACCCAGCTCCCCAGTACCCTGATCTAGCCACCAGCACCCCTCCTCTTACCTCCATGGCTGGCAGCCTGACTGAGTGTGACTGAGGCACTTGAATGAATAACGCGTAAGGTGCCCATTCATTCAAGCGCTCAGTAGTGCTCAGTCAGGCTGCGGCTGGAGGTGAGTGAAGGCTGTGCGGTGGTCGATTGGGGTACTGGGGAGCATAGGTGCTATCTAATGATGGGGTGGGGTCCACAGAGAGTGGAGGTGAATTTTGTTTTAAATAAAACAAATGAAGGGACAGGGTAACTTTGGGGGAGCTTTATTTAAAGCAATTACTGCCAGTGATCGGTGGGAGGCCACTAGACACCAAGGAGTGGAGGGTGAATTTGTTTATTTTTTTTTAAATAAAACAAATGGGGGCAGGGTAATGTGTGTGTGTGTGGGGGGGGGTTCAATTTATGGACTTTTGTGGTAGCCGACAGCAGGGTGATATTGCAAATTTCGTGAAACATTTCGCCTGGCAAAATCACCAATTTTGCTGCAATTTTGCAGGCAAAATTTTATTTCGCTGCATCTCTAAAGCTGGTCTAGGCCACAGCCCAAATATTTAAAATTGCTAACTAACTCAGGGTTGTCTTCAAGAAGGGTCTTTGGGGCAGGGATAATAGATCCTTTGAATGGCAGTTTGAAGGTTGGAATGAAATATATGACCTTCGTTTTATTCGTTTATTTTGCATTTAAAGAAATTTAGACTGAGGAAGGCTGAGCTGGAGATGGTAAAATTCGACTGGAGCTCAAGTGGGCTCGGATGCCGAAGATTTGGATGTATATATTTCGTGTCATCTGCAAAAGGTGCAGCTTTGCTTTGTTTATGTTGTTACCAATGGTGTTGATGTATAGCATAAACAGGAGGGACAAGGATCAAGCCTTGTGGTACACCTCTCAAGAGAGGAAGGAGTGGGAGAAGGAACCACCTGCTTTCACTTGTTGCATTCTATTTGTCAAGTAGCTGTTGAACCATGCTAGTGAGGGTCCAGAGATGCCATGCCATTGGGCGTGTCTAGGAGTATAGCATGATTGACAGTATCGAATGCTTTGCTAAGGTCCAAAAAAAAAACACTCCTGTGACTTGTTTCTTGTCCATGGCCATGAGCCAGTCATTAGTAACTGAGGCTAGGGCTGATGTGGTGCTGCGGGCTGGTCTGAAACCTGACTGGTATGGAGTTATTAAGTTATTTCTGTCAAGATAGTCTATTTGGACATTTACCAACTTCTCAGGTAGTTTAGATAGCAAGGGAAGGATGGATATAGGGTGGTAGTTATTTAGGTACATGGGATCGCCGGACTTACATAGAAGAAGTACCTGGACAGTTTTCCATAGGTTGGGCATGGTGCTAGATCAGATGGACATATTAAACAAGTGCAGTATGGGGCTGTTTGGAAGTGGATGCCAGCTTTGACGAAGTAAGGGCCTATGCCGTCAGCACCAGCACCTTTGTTAATATCTAGTTGAACTATGAGGTCTTCTGCTTCTTTGAAATGGAAGGGTGAATTTGAATTTGAAGTGGGAGGAGCCATGTCCAGTTCTTCATCTTCTGGCTTCTCAGTGCCATGTGCAAAGAAGCAGGCCAGGTTTTCCTCATTTGGAATTTTTCTCTTGACCCCAATGATGACAGTGTTGTCAAATGCAACCTGTGCAACACACTGGACAGTCATGGGAAGAAGGGCAGCCATCTAGGCACCAGTGGTCATCATATCTACATGAAGCCCACCAGCTGAGCAAGTGGGAGGCCAGACAACGGAAAGTTGTGAGTGGTAGTGATGGCGGTGGCAGAGGTCCTTCTGTGCTACTGAGAGGGCAGCGCATAGTTCACTAATGACGGTCTCATCGTAGAGAGGGGCAGGAACATTTGACAGCACCAGCAATGGCTCTGCCAATAACCACCACTAGGGAACTGGCATAACTGCAAGCAGAAATGGCGGACCTGTGTTGCAGAGTTTCTTGGATGGAAGAAACTCTTAAAGGGCACCTAAACAACCTTATTCACTGATAAAATAATTCAAAAATCTAGCTTAATAGTGAGGTAAAGGAAAGGTTGTTGTTTACACTGTAAACCCATAATTTAACATGTGTTTTGGTAAAAATAATAAATATGTTAAGTCATGATTTTGATCAGTTTGTTAATGTACAGAAAGAATATACAAAACACAAAGGCTACATGGTTATTAGCAGTGTAGAGAGCAGGCTAGCTCTCGCTCCAATGATGTCATTAAGTCTTCAGTCTGCCAGCCATTTTGTAAAGCAGACTGAGTGGTAGTTTTGAAAGGAGTGGGCTGTTGTTTACATTTTTCAAATGCTACAAAACTGCATTTTGTTTATTATATAAATGAAGTTTTTAGCATCTATTTAATAACAGCCTTTCTTTTACGTCTCTGAAGCTGGATTTTGGATTATTTGTTGCCATAAAAGTTGTTTAGATTACCTTTAAAAGTTACTTGAGAACCAGAAGGTGCTGATACAGGGGATGAATAAGCTCCATCACGGTGTTGTGGTGTGCGCTAATTCATTTAGGCATTAATAACTTGTACTCTATCATGTCTTTTTCAGTCCTTTCATCTCCAGTCCTCCTCACTGATCCTCCCTCTTTTGCACTCCATACTTTTCTGTAACTTCATATACCAGTACACTTTCCTGTCTACTTTTAGTCTTTCTTTCCCCTCTTTTTTTATGGAAAAAATATATAAAATTTAAAAACTCCCAAATTTTAGAAACATAAAAACATAGAATTTGTTGGCAGTAAAGGACCACTTGTCCTGCCCAGTCTGTCCAGATGGTCCCTGCATAGTCTGCCTCCACAGATCCTAACTGGTCTCTCGTGATCCTTTCTTCTTTCTGCCTATTTACTAATATTTATAGGTACATAGATGTGGTCAGCAGATAAGGGCTTTGTGGCTCATCCAGTCTATCCTATCCCTCTTTCTAATGCTTAAGGTACCATAGATGCTACGACAATCCCCCCCTTTGTCCTAACTTGATAATTCCCATGTGCCTATCCTACACATTCTTGAATTCCTGAACCGTGGCCTCCCCCACAACTTCCTGAGGAAGACTGTTCCATCTCTCCACCACCTTTCAGTAAAGTAGAATTTCCTCAAGTTCCCCCCATGATTTCTCCTTTTTAGTCTCATGCTGTGTCCCTTGTTCTGCTATTTCCTTCATGTAAAGATGCTCCCCTCTGGTACCCAGTTGACACCTTTAAGATGCTTGAAGGTCACTATCATGTCCTCCCTCTCTCCTTTCCTCCAGAGAGTACATACTGAAAGCTCTGAGTCTCTCCTCATACCACTTATGCTGCATCCTGGACACCATTTTTGTCACTCTCCTCTGTACCGTCTCCATCCTATATCTTCTTGGAAATGTGGCCTCCAGAACTCAACACAGTACTCCTGACGAGGACTTACTAGGAAGTTGTACAATGGTACCACCACTTCCCTCCTTCTACTTGTTATACCCTCCTATGCACCCCAGTATTCTGTTAGCCTTTCTGACTACATTGTTGCACTGTTTAGCCACTTTGAGGTTGTCTTCTATGGCTACCCCTAGATCCCTTTTCTCTTGGTGGCCTCCAGTGTTACCCCATCTAGTTCATACTTGACACTAGGTTCCCTCTCTCCAGGTGCATAATCTTTCATTTTTGCATTGAAACCCATCTGCCATTCCTTGGACCAGTTTTCTAGCCTCTTCAGATCTCTCTAAGTTTTCTATACCTTTCTGTGTATCCACCCTGTTACATAGTTTTGTATCATCACGAAACCGGAACAGGCTAACCTTCCTTTCTAGACCCTCTGCAATATCTCTTATGAACACATTGAAGATCACTGGTCCCAGCACTGATCCCTGGGATACGCCACTTGTTACCCATCCCTCCTGTGAGCTAACTCCATTTGCCACCACTCCTTGTGTTCTGTTACTCAACCAGTTTCTAATCCACATGACTACCTCTGTCCCCACATCCAGATTTGCCAGCTTGTGGCTTAGTCTGCTGTGTAGGACTGTGTCGAGAGCCTTCTGAAGTCCAGATAGGCTACATCTACCGTTCTGTCCTGATCTATTTCCTTTGTCCCCTCTCGAAGAAATCAATCAAGTTTGTCTGGCATGACATCCCAGCCATGAATCCATGTTGTCTTGGGTCCAGCAACCTCCTTGTCTCTAGGTAGTCCACCAGCCTTTCCTTAAGCAGGATTTCCATCATTTTATCTACTATCAAGGTCAAACTGACAGTGCAGTAGTTTCCTGCCTCCTCCTTGCTACCACTTTTGTGCAGAGGTACCACTTGTGCCCTCCTCCACTCCTATGGAATCATGCCTGTTTCCAGTGGTCCACTGAACAGCTTAGCCAGAGGTTTAGCTAGTTCCTCCAGGAGCTCCTTTTGCATCCTCGGGTGTATCCCATCCAGTCCCATAGCTTTATCTACCTTAAACTGTTCTAGTGCTTTTTTTACTCTATCCTCTGAAAAAGGTCTAATGTCCACCCCTTCTCCCTGTTTGCCCTTCTCCATTAATGGGGGACTATCCCCATTGCCTTCCTCTGTGAATACAGAGCAGAAGTATTTGTTGAGGATGGTCACCTTGTCAATGTCTTTCTCCACTACCCCGCCTTCCACTTCCCAAAGTCTCACAATCCCTCTCCGACTTCCTCCTCTCGCTGATATACCTAAAGAATACCTTGCCTCCTTTCTTCACTGATTTAGCTATTTTTGACTCAGATTTGGTCTTTGTTGCCCTAACTGCCTTGTTCATTTCTCTTCATTTTTCCAAGTATTTTTGTCTGTCCTCTTGCTTTGTGTTGCTGTGTACCTCAGAAATGCCATATTTTTCCCTCTTGCTAACTCTGCTACTTCCCTCGAGAACCACAGTGGTTTCCTCTTTCTTTTGCTCTTGCTGCAGGGCCTAGTGCAATGGTTTGCTACTAGGTGCAGAGCTTCCCTTATCTTATCCCACTGTTCCACCACTCCCCTTAAGTCATTGCATCCTTGAATAGCCTTCCTTAATGTGTCTTTCATCTTACCAAAGTCAGTCCTCCTAAAATCCAGGATTCTAGTCCTTGTATGGCAATCCTCCTGCGACATCCTTATGGTGAACCCCACAGCTCAATGATTACTAGTCCCTAGGTTTTCCTCCACTGTGATTTCCTTTATTCTGTGCCCATTGCTCAGTACAAAATCCAGAATTGAATTCTCCATTGTAGGCTCTCTCACTAGCTGTGTGAGACCCACCCCTTGCAGGGATTGCAGGAATCCCTTACTCCCGGCTGAAGCAGTGGCTGGGATGCTCCAGTCAACATCTGGCAAGTTGAAGTCACTCATCAGCAGCAATTCACCCTTCCTTGCCATGGTCTCCAACAGTTCTCTGTCTACATCCTCCGCCTGCCCTGGGGGCCTGTATAGCACTCCCATTCTAAGTACTGTTCCCCTCCCCACCTCCACTTTTACCCACAGCACCTCTGATTCCCCTTGTCTTGTGGGACTTCAGCTTTATCCTTCCCTGACATACAATGCCACCCATCCCCTTCTTGCCTTCCGTGTCCCTTCTGTGCACGTGTGCCTGGAATGGCTAGCTCCCAGGCATGGTTGCTATTGTACCATGTCTCTGTGACTGCCATGATATCCAGGTCCTTGAAGGCCATTAATGCCACAAGTTCTGCAATTGTGTTACCCAGGCTGCGGGCATTAGTGCACATAGCCTTCAAACACACACCCCCCACTATAACCACAGTATTATCCTCTTTTCTGTGTCTGCCCTGCCTGTCCTTTACCTGAGCATCCTCCTTTTTTGCCTAAGACCACTCCGTACTTATGGCCATGCCCATTTCCTTTAGTCCGATGTCAGGGGGTTCCCTTCCATTCACCATTCCCCTTACCATCATATCTTTCTGTTGCATTCTCATTCAGGTCTTCTTCTCTGTGCTGTAGACCAATTTAAACCCTACAAGAAGACCTCCAACTTCTGCCTTAGTGCTCTCACTCCTTCTCTGGTGAGATGAAGACCATCATGCTTGAAGAGCTTCCTGTCCCAGAAGATCCCACAGTCTCCAGTGTAATGCATCTCACTGTCTAACATCCCTCTTTATCTCCTCCCTCCAGCTTCATCACATGCCCTCTGGCCCTGGTGCTCTTCCTTATTTCAAAGTGACCCCCTCCTGCACCCTCTTCATCCCCTTAAGGTACTTGTGGGTCTTTGTCATGTATCCTCTCCCTCTCATCTCATCTCCTCCAGAGTGTACATCTTGAGATCCCTCAGTCTTCCCTTGTAGTACTTTTGGTGCAGCCCCTGAACCATTTTAGTTGCCCTCCTCTGGACTGTCTCCTTTCTGAGGTGTGGCCTCCCGAACTGGATACAAAACTCCAGGTGGTGTTTCACCAGTAAGCAATACAGCGGCTGTGCCACCTCTCCCATCCTGCTGGAGATACCTCTCCCTATGCATCCCGGCATCACACTGGTCCTACCTACTACATTGCTACACTGTTGTGCCACTTTGAGGTCATCAGATATGATACCTTCAATGTCCCTTTCCTGCTTAGTGATTGATAGTATCTCATGCCACTTTGAAGTCATCAGGTATGTTATCCCCAAAGTCCCTTTCCTACTTAGTGACGGACAGTACCTCCCCCTATCCTATACTCACATACTGGATTCATATGCCCTAGGTTCATAAATTTGGTACATTTTTCAAATTTGAAACTATTTTCTCATATTTCTCTCTTACTATTTGACTCCATTCTTTCTTGCCTTGATTTCTGTCTCAATGCTCTCTCAAAAAGCACAACACAGATAAATTCTGTGCACCAAAATTTTTCTCAACTACCAAAACAACTACATCAGGCTGATATATGTTGCTACAAGGGTGCTGTGGTGTGTGTCAGTCCTACCAACACAGTTTTGTAGCACTTTAAGTGAAACGGTGTGAAAAGCACAATAGTCATAAACTGTGTGCCCCAAGAATTTTTTTCAACAACCAGAATAAACATGTCAGACTGCTGCATGCTGCTCAGTGTGTCAGTCACCCCGTCATGATTCGGCTGAATGATGAGACCAAGAAAGCCTCTAAAATGTTAAAAATCATGGAATGAAGACAAAGTAAGAAAATGGAATTAACATAAATGAATTGCAGGCTTTCAAACAGCTTTTTCTTCGGGGAGGTGGGACACTGATACTGCCTATAGGAGTCAATATAGGTCGGAATGAGTTGTGGTGAAACTTGTTTGAATTAGTGTATTTAATACTTACTGAAGGGTAGATTTCAGACCATACATTGTAGCCCATATTTAGGTGCCATATTTAAGGAACTGTGTCTTGCACTGTTTTTGGGGAAGTGTGGTAACTGTCTGGCCTGGGGCTTCAGCTAGTTGATAACTGGAGATGGATCGAGTCAATTTCTGATTCACAGTCCAGCAGGCAGGGGTCCTGCATAAAAAGGATCAGATCAGATTCAGCTGTTTGTTGGACGAAATACAGCAATGTAAACTCTAACCTACTTTTTTGGTGTAGTTTTTCAGCTCTCTCCAGCTGCTTTAGGTTCTAGACGGAAGTCGGGATCAGAGCACAGCCAGCAGCAGGAGGATGGTCTCATGATCTACATGGATCAGTCAGCAGCTAGTAAGTAAGTGACAGGGAAACTATAAAAAACCACTACTAATGTGTCCCATTCACGTTTGAGTCCCATCACGTGAGCGGAATGGAGAAGAGTGGAACAGGATTGGTGTCTTAGGCATCGGTAGGTATCCACAGGTGACAGCAGGCATGCAGGGAACTCTTCTGGTGGTGTGGGAATGAGATAGCAGCCTAGTTAGAGTAAGGGTAAAAGAAGGAATAGAGATAATATCCTATTTAGGATAAGGGAAAAGATGGTTAAAAAGCAAAGGGAAAACTTAAAACACCCTATCTAGGGTCAAATAACAAAGGAATTAGCCAAAACAAAAAGGGAAAATTAGAAATACTCTATCTGGGTATCATAGTGAGTGTAGGAATGGGAATGTTTGGGAGTACTGAAGTGCAGTGGCTGGGGACCAGCAGTTTTCGAGAGATACCTTCTGGAGACTGAGGTGCTGCTCCATCTGCACTCACTCTCTGAGCTAGGAGGAGGAGGTCGCTAGACTCCAGACTAGGTTGGTTAGGATTCAGGGGACCTCCTTGCCCACCCAGAGACCACAGATCTACCACTGCTGCCCAGAGGATGCCAAGGAGGAGGCGGACTGGATTGTGATGTGCTCTCTGGGCGGGTGGCGGTACCACTATGAAACTCATTCACTGCTCTGGCAGTGCAGGACTTCTGGGAGGAGGCACCCATGGTGGTGCCCGTAGGAGTGTAGGGGTCCTCCTAGAGGAGACCCCAAGGTGGGAAGGTGAGGACCCAGCAGAAGAGGAAGCAATTTTGGTGGAAACTCAATCATTAGTGGAGTAGGTTTGAAAACGGGAAGGGAGGGAAAGAGGGAGGAGAGTTGCCTACCTGGTGCCTTAGCTTGGAGGGGATGGAAAGCAGATCCTAAGGATCACTGGGGCAGTGGGGCAGGATGGGAAGCTGAGTATCATTGACCACCTTTTGACAAATGACCTGGCTAGGGACAGGGCTGGGATTGCGCAGGTAGATTTTCAGGGAGCTGTGGAGATGTTGTAGGAGGTAGCATGCTCAGTGGCTTTTGTTGAGGGGCTACCTGCCTGCGGCAGGGGGGAGGACAGAGATCTCCATACCAGGAGCTTCAACTCATGATTGAAGGAATGGTGTAGAAAGGAGGGGGTCAGCTACATTGTGGACTGGGGACCCACCTGGGTGGACAATGTCCTGTTCAGGAATGAAGACCTGTATCCATCTAGGAGGGGAATCACAGTCCACAGTGGACAGTTTAAATGTTAATTTGATGAACATTTAAACTAGCCAAGGGCGAAGGTGGAATACATTATGGAGATATTAACTGCCCTCCAACACACAGACTGAAGTGTAACAGAGTGGAAAACTCAAGGGGAGATAATTCATTCAGGGTGCAAAATAAAGAAAAAAAAGCAGAGTGGTTGGAATGAAAGGAGATGGGAACATGAGCTATAAAAAGAAAGGGAAAAGCAGGAAAGGCAAAAAGGAAATGGAGGTAGAATGCAAAGTGGTAATAGAAACATAGAATCTGATGGCAGATAAGGACACGCTTGGCCCACGCAGTCTGCCTATTTCCCTACCTAATAGATAAGCTGCAGATCCTAGCTAACCAACAGCCTACTTCTTCCTACCTCCACTCCCTAGAATTGCCTTATGCCTGTCCCATGCATTCTTGAATTGCACCATGGTTTTTGACCCCACAATCTCCTCAGGAAGGCTGTTCCATGCATCCACAACCCACTCCATGAAAAAATACTTCCTCACATTACCTCTGAGCTGTCCTCCCTCTTGCTTCAAATTGTGCCCCCTTGTTCTTCACACCTCTTTTTCTGAAAGATGCTACCCTCTTGGACTTTGTTGATTCCCTTGAGGTACTTGAAAGTTTCTATCATGTCCTCCCTCTCCCTCCTCTCCTCGAGGCAATACAAATTAAGCTCCTTAAGTCTCCCTTGAGATGTCTTCTGGTGCAGACTCTGCACCATTTTAGTTGACCTCCTCTGGACTGCCTCCATCCTGTCTATGTCTTTGTGGAGATTGGGTCTCCAGAACTGCACACAGTACTCCAGATGGGGTCTCACCATCTGTCTGTACAGAGGGATAACAACTTCTTGTTTTCTAGTGGTGATGCCTCTTCCTATGCATCCCAGTATCCCCCAGCCCTCCTTGCTGCCCTCTCACATTGCTTGCCCACCTTTAGGTCATCTGATATGACTACCCCCCAGTCCCTTTCCATTTTAATTGTTGTTAGTATCTCACCCCCCCCATTGTATACTCTTCCCTTGGGGTTTTGTTTCCCAGCTGCATTACTTTGAGCTTCTTAGTATTGAATCTAAGCTGCCATACATTTGACCATTCCTCCAACCATGCCAAGTCCCTTCTCATCCTTTCCACCCCACCTTGTGTATCAACTTTGTTAGAGATCTTTGTGTCATCTGCAAAGGGACATACTTTTCCTTCCAGTCCCTCTGCAATGTCACTTATAAAGACATTAAAGAGGACCGGTCCTAGTACTAAACCCTGAAGTATCCTACTAGTAACCCCCCTTTCTTAAGAATGGACTCCGTTTATTATTACCCTCTATGTCCTGTTCTCCAGCCAATTCTTTACACAGGCTGCCATCTTGGGACCCACTCCCAGGCTAGCAAACTTGTATATTAATCTTTTGTGTGGGACTGTGTCAAATGCCTTGCTAAAGTCTAGGTAGGCCATGTCCACAGCTCCTCCCTGATCTACTACTTTGGTCACCCAGTCAAAGAAATCTATTAGATTCATCTGACATGACCTTCCCACTGTGAATCCATGCTGACTTGGGTCCTGTGCTCCTCTGGCCTCTAGGTACTCAGCAATTCTTTCCTTCAGAAGTGATTCCATCATTTTCCCAATCACTGAGGTTAAACTAACAGGTCTGTAGTTTCCTGCTTCTTCCTTGCTCCCACTTTTGTGAAGTGGAATAACACCTGCCCTCCTCCAGTCCTCAGGTACCACCCCATCCTCCCAAGATTTATTAAAGAGGGTAGTCAGTGGTGTCACTAGTTCTACCCTTAGTTCTTTTAGAATTCTGGGATGAATCCCATCAGGCCCCATTGCTTTGTCCACCTTCAGTTTTAAGAGTTTCTTCAGAACCCTTTCTTCTGTGAAAGGGCTGGTATCAACCCCCTGTATCCAGCATGTTTCTGTTGTTTGGTTTGGGTACCTCCCCCTCTTCATTTGTGAATACTGAGCAAAAATATTTGTGGAATACCATGTATGCAAACATAAGTAGTCTAGGAAATAACATTCTGGACTTAGAGTCCATCATGGCAGAGGGCAGACCTGGATATCATGGCCATTACTGAGTTGCTGTGCACAGGAAATTATGACTGGAACATGTTCATACCATATACTCAGTTCAGGAAAGATAGGGTAGGAAGGAAAGGAAGAGGGTATGTGCTGTATGTAAGGATGGATAGCAAAACAAGAGAGACAAAATGAATCAGGTGGGAATTGAGGGGTTGGATGGACTGTGGGTCACCCTGAGGATGAGAATTGGAGCCACTATTCACACTGACATGATCTACAGATCCCCAAACATAGTGGGCGGATTTAGATAAGGCACTGGTGAAACCAGTGGCACAGTGGCAGATAATGGGGAGGTGCTGCTGATGGGGGAATTCAGTCTGCCAGATGTACACTGGAGCCTCCTAGCTGCAGTTTCAGCTATAAGGAGGAACAACATGGACTCCCTGTAGGGGGCATTTCTGAGGCAACTAGTCTAGGAACCAACTCGTGATGGGGCAATACTGGACTTGGTGCTCACTATCAGAGAAAGTGTTGCAGACATCAAAATGGGAGGCCACCTGGGATCAGTGATGACCTTACATTGTGGATCAACATAAAGACAGTGGTGGAAATTTATCATACAATGATAAGGGTCCTCAACTTCAAAAGCACAGATTTAAAAAAATGGATGAATTCCTCAAAGATGACCTGGGGAGAAGACCTGGGTGAGGTAGAGGAACAGTGGGCTAAGCAAAGGGAAGGCAAAATGAAGGCAACAAACCTCTGTAGAAAGGAACTGAGCAAAAAGAAGAGGAAAATTAGACCACCATAGTTCTTGAAGGGAGTAAAGGTTAAAAAGATAGCTTTCAAGAAGTATAAAGAGATGCAGAGGGAAGAGACAGGGATGTGTATCAGGAGAAACAGAGGGAGGCAGGAGAAGCAGTAAGAAGCACAAAGGCACAAGGTAAGGAACAAATAGCAAGGGTAGTAAATGGGACAATACATTTTAGGTACATAAGTAAAAAGCAGAAGATTAGGGAAGGGATTGTGAGGTTAAGAAGGACAGGTGGAGACTCTACAGAGGAGATCAGGAAAAAGCAGATATCCTGAGCAAATACAGAGAAAAAAGGAGAAAAAATGAGGGGGATCAATCTCATTAAATCAACAGGGGCATGGGGTGGGGGAGGTAGACACAAGTCTCTTTACAGAGGAGAGAGTCCTAAAGGGACTTGCAAATTTGAAAGTGGACAAAGCTATGGGGCCAGAGGTGGTACACCCAAGGGTACTGAGGGAGCTCAGGGAGGTTCTGGGTGCACCTTTGGCAGTCCTTTTTAGCAACTCATTGGAAACAGGAGTGTTTCTGGAGGACTGGAGGAGGCAGATGTAGTCCCACTTCACAAAGGCAGTAGCAGGGAGGAGACTGGCAACGATAGGCCAGTCAGTCTAAGGTCAGTGGTGGGTTGCTAACAGAGACACTGTTAAAGGAAAGGATTGTGAGGTATCTTGAATCCATCAGGTTATAAGATCCAAGGCAACATGGATTCATGTGGGTGAGGAGTTCATGTCAAACAAATCTGAAAGATTTCTTTGACCGGGTAACCAAGGAAATAGATCAGGGTGAGGCAGTGGAAGTGGCCTACTTAGATTTCAGTATGACCTTTGACACCATTCCACATAGGAGGCTCATAAGGAAACTGGGCAGCTTAGGTTTGGTTCCAAAGATGGTAAACTGGGTAATAAATTGGTTAAGGGATAGACAACCGAGTGTGGTGGTAAATGGAGTTCACTTCAGGGAAGTGAGGGTGATCACCGAGGTGCCATAGGGCTCAGTACTGGGACCAGTCCTTTTTAATGTCTTTATAAGTGATATTGCAGATGATCAGGAAGGAAGATTTGTCTCTCTGTGGATAACACCAAAATCTGTAATATGCTGAACACTCCAGAGGGGGTGGAAAATATGCAGAGATGTGAGAAAACTCAAGGAGTGGTCAAGGGCATGGCAGCTGGGTTTCAATGCAAAAAAGTGCAAAATCATGCACGTGCAGCACAGAAACTCAAAGGCGGAATACAAAATGGGAAATGAGTTATTGACAGTCACCAAACAGAAGAGGGACCTAGGAGTAATCATATTTGATGACCTCACGGTTTTGAGGCAGTGTATCAAGGCAGTGGGTAGGGCCATTGGAATGTTAGGGTGCATAGGGAGGGGAAATCACCAGCAGAAGATGGGAGGTGGTGTTGCCACTATTTAGATCCTTGGTAAGATCCCATTTGTATTACTGTGTCCAGTTCTAGATATCACATCTCTGGAAGGACATAAACAGAGTGGAGGAAGTTTAGAGGATGGCGACTAAAATAATGCAGAGCCTCTACCAGAAGCCCTATGAGGGCAGACTGAAGGACCTCAATATGTACACCCTGGAAAAGAGAGAGATATGATAGCGATCTATAAATACTTCACAAGGGTACCTAAGGTAGAGGAGGAGGAGGGTATTTTTCAGAGGAAAAGATGCTCAAGAACAAGGGAATAAGCAATGAAGCTGGAAGGAGGTAAATTCAGGAGAGGTGAGAGGAAGTACTTCTTCCCTGATAGAGTGGTGGGTGTCTGGAACAGTCTTCCAAGTGAAGTGGTATGGGCAAAAAAAGTGATGGGCTCCAAGCATGCATGGGATAGGCATGAAGGTATTTTGTTGGTAAGCAAGAGAGAAGGAGCCTGAGATCAAGTAGGCTCTGCAGTGACAGTATAGGCAGGGGAAGAATGGGCATACTGGGTAGACAATGCAGTCCTTATCTGCTGTCATATTCTATGTCTCTATGTTTCTGTGCACAATAACTGTTTGACAATGTAGAATCAGGCAGCAGCATCAGGTTGATGACTGGTATTAATGCTCTATACAGAGGACACGTTGACTTTAATAAGAACACACACAGTTATTGAGAAGCTGGAGGAGGAGGAGGTGGAGGAGGAGCTCTGAGCATGAGTCTGCATTGTTAAACACATTAGTGATCTGGTGAAGAAGATAGTGATGGCTTGCTTGCTACAGGAGAAGCAATTCATGACAGACTGCAAAGACTTCTCAATACAAGACAGGAATGATTTAGACTCTAGTACACTTCCTATTGTGCTGTGCTTGTGAAAGGAAACCATAAATAAGAAATTAAAAGAAAAAAGAACTTTTGAAAAGGATACTTACTGTCCCTTTGGTCATGGCCATGCCTTGAAATGGCACAAAGGTACCCCAGACAGAGAAAGAGGATGAGTAGAAGCATTGCCATCAGGATTAGAAGGTAGCAGGACAGGAGACCTGTGAAGAAAAGAGAAAATTATTTAGACTCTACTCAGTTAGCCTTCATGGGTGACTGTATGGACGGAATAGCCATTGTCCACTCCCACTCTTACTATATCTGTCACCAGTGAAGAAAAAAGAGAAATTATGTAGCCTGACTTGACCACTATGTTGGCCACAAGGTATATCCATCATCCACTCCCAGTCTTACTATACGTGTCACCTATGAAGATAAAAGAGAAATCCTTTAACAAGACTTGGCCACTGCCCCTCTGGTTACCTGTAAAAAGAAATTAAAAATAGAATATTAAAAAGGAAAAAAAAATCATGCAATGATACTTACAGCCGAATTAGTGAGGGTCATGCTGTGTACTGGCACAATGATACCACAGAAAGGGGTGGTGGAGAAAGAGGCAACTTAACTCTATGCCTTGTGGGCTGTCTGTCTTTGCAACTGGCTTACTAGTCATCCATGTGAACAATCAAACCTGCAATGAGAGGGAGACAAAAGGAAAGAAACACATTTTAAAGCCTTGCAAGCAAGGTGACAGACTCTCTTGTGTGAGGATGGACTCACTGCCAACAGTGAGGATAAGTAGTATGAAAAACAGAGAAAGTAACTTGCCATCATCACAGACAAAGTTGAGCCTTGCAGAACATCAGGTCTTGCTGCCTTGATGGTCTGGGTGGCTGGAGGATTGGCTTGAGGGTTGCATGACTGGCTTGCTTGCTAGCTGGAGGTCTACCTGGCAATGGCATTTACGCTGGCTTAAAAGTCCATGTTTCTCCATCTGGATGCATGTGATTTAGGTGGTGGTGGCTCATGTTATTGCTAGGTGTTGAGGACACAAGCAGGCCAGAGGAGGAAGAGGAGATGGTGCTGTGACTGCTGGAGGATTCGTGGGCTGCATGGCTGGCAGCAATGGCATTGATACTGGCTTAATAATTGGGGTTTCACAGTCTAGATGCATGTGGTGATGGCCCATGTTGTTGGTGGACAGGAAAGACAAAAGCAAGCTAGTGGAGAAGAAAGGAGGAGGAGGTGGTGTCTTGATTGCTGGAGGATGCGTGGTCTGCATGGCTGGCAACAATGGCTATTAGGCTGGCTTAAGAGTCTGGGTTTTTCATTCTGGATGCATGTGGTGGAGGTGGAGGTGGCGGTGGCTATGGCCAGTGTTATTGCTGGCAGACTTGACATTTTATAATGTAGCGTTCATTCATTTTCTAGTTTGTCTGTAGGCATCACATAGGGCGGAGGGAGGTAATCATATGAAGGTATGAAACAATAGCACAACATGGGGAGAATATGACAGGAAACCAAAACTGAATCATAATGAAAAGGATTCATTTGATGATGAGGAAAGGATGGACAGAACACATTTCTTTTTGCACTTAAATGATGCTCATCAAAGAAATAACATTCACAGTCTTCCAGATTGCAATTGTCCCCACATGGGAATTTGTTCCCCATCCATGCTTCATCTACCTCAGTAGAAGACAATTTGGGAATGCGGATAACATCAGACCCTTCAAGTTCATCTTTACCACCACCACCACCACCACCTTCATGTGGTAGAAACGCAAATGTGATTGTGTTGTGTGGAATGTGCCTCACATTCATTTTAATAAATGTTAACATACCAACATCTCTAGGGGACAGATTTGTATATGCCTGTCCCACACAGTGGCCCCTGACAAACTGGGTACCCTCTCCACTCTAACACTCAATGGTGGATAGCACAGGTATTTTACTGCAATGGAGGTCAGTGCTGGCCAGTCAGTGACCTTGTTACTGCAGCACAGCAAGGGTTGTTCCATGATGGTAAGGTGCTTGGACTCCATCAAATATGCATCCCTATGCACTGCACTGCCCACAATCCTACTGTCTTATCAGCTTCCTTCTTCTCCTTTTCTTCCTGGTCTTCAATCCTACCTGGTATAAAACATCCCAGAGTGGATTTGTGGTTTATTAGAAACAACAAGGACTCAGCACTCTCAATCACAGAATGTCATCAGACTAATGTCATTCCATCCATATATTTTATTTATTTTATTTATTAATGTAATCAGTTTACAACCTTTGAGCCAACGGCTCATTTACAAAGGTACTGTCAACAATGGTAGATAATACAGTTAAAAAGAAAGCAGAGTACATACAAAGAAGAGCATCAGTATAAAACAGACACGCATTAATGGCACCTGGTTACAGCAAACATTGGTAGTGTAATACAGAGCAAAAAATGGTATAATTGACAGCAGAGCGGGTAGCAAGTAAGTTATGCATAGGTAGCATAGGGAATGCAACGTGGTTCTACCCATCAGTAGTGATACAGTTGGTAGAGGGAAAACAATTGAAGTAGTGAGGTTGTTAGGAATAAGGAGGGGAGGGGATGGAGCAGCCCAGAGGGCATTGTCAGGGAGGAGGGGGTGGGGTTAGGGCATCCTTTAGGCACAGGAGCAGCAGCGCTTGCTGAATAGCTCGCTTTTGAGGGCATTTTTGAAAGTGGAGATGGTGGGGGTATCAGTGACGTCCCGGGGAAGGTTGTTGTACCATGCAGGGGCTCTATGGCAGAACGATCTCTGACCAAGTGAGGTCCTAGCATGAGGAACCAGGAAGGTGGCTTTGCAGGAGGTCCGGGTGCTGACAAGGGGCTGTGCTGGAAGGAGGGAGGAAGTCAGCCCGGGGGGAGAAAGTCCAAGTAAGGTTTTTTTTGAAATGATGCACATTTGGTATAGTAGGCGTTCATCGAGGTCAAGCATAGTTGCAGGTCATAGAGTTGGCAGGTATGAGTGAGCTTAGGGCCCCTGTGATAAGCCTGCAAGCCTTATTTAGGAGGAGGCGAATTTTTGTTGAGGGCCGTCCTGTTGGCAGCCCATAGACAGGCAGTCCATAGTCCACCAGGGAGAGTATGGAGGAAGTAACTGCAAGCCGGAGGGCATCAGGGGGGAGACAGTTTTTGTAACGGTGCAGGATACCGAGTCGGATATTGGTTACAGAGGCGAGTGCGTCGATGTGGGTATGGAAGGAGAGTGCTGAGTCAAATAAGATCCCTAAGTACTTATAGGATTGGACTTGTTCAAGTTGTAGTCCGGAGCTGGAAAGGATACGGAGAGGGGAGTTGGATGATTTATTTTGAGGGTGGGCGAAGAGCATGGTTTTCGATTTTTTAAGATTTATGACCAATCTATGCTCTTTAAGCCAAGCCTCAGCGCTGTCAAAGGCCCTTTGTAGGGAAACCTGGAGGGATGTGGGGTTACGGTCAGTGGCAAAGAGGACGGTATCGTCTGCGTACAGCAGTATTTTCCCCGGGCATGCACTGGGCAGGGTGTTAAGGTAAAGCGAGAAGAGAAGGGGCCCCAGGATGGAGCCCTGTGGAACCCCTGAGAGGATCAAACGTGGGTCAGAAAGAGTCCACCAATTTTGACTCGGTGGGAGTGGGCAGAAAGGTAGCTGGAGCACCAAGCCAGTGGTCCAGAGGCAAAACCAGTGTGACAGAGGGCTTCCAGTAGTAGGGGGTGGGAGACCGTGTCAAAGGCCTTTGATAGGTCAAGGAACACAGCCCCCGCCAGGGAGCCAGTATCCAAAGAGGAGTGAAGGAAGGAGGCGAATTCAATGAGAGCAGTGCTAGTACTGTGTCCTGCGCGGAAGCCGTGCTGTTCAGGGCAGAGGATGTTGTATATATGCTTGTTTGTTTGTTTATTTTGATAATTGGGTGCAGACACTGGGGCAAGCCCATTTTCAGTTCAGACCTGAACATATAATAACACACATACAAAATATATATAGACATAATACAGAAAACAAAACAACAAACTAAAAACATTTACATTCTTGCAATGCAAACAGCCATAATTTCAAATTCTTTTTAAAACTTTCAAAAATACCAATTGTTCTGAGATCTTCAGGCAAGATGTTCCACAAAGTTGGAGCAACAACAGAAAAGGATCTAGAGGCAATTTTAGTAGAACATGATTTGTAGAGAAGAAGTGTTCCCTTGAAAGATCTAAGATTTAAAGTCGAACTTTTTACCTTCAACAAATTAGTCAGGGGATATGTATCATTCTGAAATAGAGATTTAAAAATTAAATGGAACACATAAAATGAGTATTAGGTGGCAACCAATCAAGGGAATAAAATAATAAACAATGATGCATTCGGGGGGGAGCTCCTAACACAAAACGGCATATATTATTAAACGCAACTGATAAGAAATGAGTTTCCCTAAAAGACAATTTATAATAAAGACTCCCTACATAATCTAAATGGAGTAACAAGACCCCAATTGCAATAACCTTTCTAGTCTCTAAATCAAAATACTTTCTCAATTTATACATTATACCCAAGTTTTGATTTATCTTACAGCAAACTAATTTGACTTGAGCTTGGAGGGATAAACTGGTGTCCAATAAAACCCCAAGATACTTAAATTCATACACTTGCTCAATGATATTTCCTTGAGTATCACACCCAATTAAATGAGGGTTATTCTTTAGATGAAAAGGGTCCTGAACAACATGGCTTTGGTCTTGAAAGAAGGACCTTGACAAAGCACTCAATGAGAGTGTAAAATGTTGGTACTGTGGTGGCTCTCCCAGGGCTACACCAGTTGCACTGCTGTTTTACTCAATAAATATATATGGATGGAATTACATTTGTCTGATGACATTTTGTGATTGAGAATGCTAAGTCCATCCTGTGTCCTACTTTACATTTGGGACTTTCAATCACCATCGTCAGATGAAGTGACTCTTGCTGCTTTCTCTGAATTTGTGGTTATTTTTCTGTCACTTTGCATGCCTTATAAGCCCGTTTACCAAATGAGATGGTAGCAACACAAGATCTCTGTTCACTTTCATACTGTGTCTTACGAAACGGTGACTTTAACACCTGTGCCCATATACCCATCTTAATAGCCGATCAGTTACATTTTGGACCTGATCACAGCCTTCTTCAAGTATTGATGACAGGCCCCATCTATAACATGGATATGGAATGGTGGCAATTCCACAATCTGCAGACTGCAGAATGAAAGAAATATAGCTATTGCAATCCATGACATGGAGCATGTGTTCCATTAAGGTACAGCTTCCCATATCACTACCTGTCACCAGCACCTGCTTTATGTAAACAGCATCTGCCATAGCACCCATTTAAGTGGAATGACATGAATGATACAGGCAGTGTCCCCACTCACTGCCTATGTTAGACCTAAAATTAGTTACCCTTACCATTGAAGAAATACTGGTGCTCATCGCAAAAATTCTAAACCTCTCACTAAGACTGGCACAATTCCACAAATCTGAAGTCAGCCCTTGTTACCCTGGTCACAAAGTGGAGACCTCACTATACACACAAACTATAGACCTATCTCTATGTTTCCACCTCTGTCTAAGGCACTTGAGCACATAGTTGTGGATCAGCTGGTGAAGTATATGGAAAATGAGTCGATCCAGTGCCCCCAGCAGCATGGATTCAGGAAGTGACATAGTACTACCACAGCACTGCTAGAATTCACTGGTTTCAGCGATCTCTGGATCAAGGTAGATTGTGGGTGCAGCCTTCATAGACCTCAAAATGCCTTTGATACAGTGAACCAAGCTCTACTTCTCAAGCAACTGTCCTCAATTGCCTCTCGGCAAGTACTGAGTCCTGGTTCAAAGCTACCTTGTAGGCTGCTCCCAACAGGTGAAGATAGCTAATGTCACCTCTGACCATCAACATGTCTGCTCTGGGTACCACAGAGCTCCATACTGAGTCCACTTCTCTTTAGCATCTTTCTTAACAATCTTCCTCACTCCTGTCACCAGCAGATCCTCCTCTATGTGGATGATATGGTCATATACACTACAACACTGACAGTGAACCACTGTAACACCAACTTCAACTCAGCTTTAAGAAGTGGAGGACTGGTTCAGGAAACACAAGTTGATTCTGAACTACAAAAATACAAAAGTCATGTTGTTCAGTGGTGTGCACAGCAAACACCGATCTAGTGCCCTAACCATCAGGAACTCTTCTGGCATTCCACTTGAACAAATTCAACATTTCAAGTATCTAGGGGTAACCATGGATAGCTCACTATGTTATGCCCAGCATGTTGAGAATGTTGCCAGGTCTGTCAGTATCAAGATAGGGTTACTCCATAGACATAAACACAATCTAACTCCTGAAGCCCTTATACTAGCTATCTATAGTTCCATAGTATCCATTGTTGACTAGGGTCTGGTTATCTATGGCTCAGCTTCCACCACTACCCTCTGCAGAATATCAGTGGCACTCAATAAAGCATGCCAACTTCTTACTGGAGCAGCACACCTTTCCCACACATGTGAACTGTATGAGCAAACAGGTTGGCTTCAGCTAAATGGGAGGATTCACTATCAAACCTGCTTGCTAACTAAAAAGGCACTTCACGGGCTCCTGCCTTCTGGTGTTACAAACTTACTCAACCCTTTCTTGCAGCTCCCAGAACACACATAGCTCAGTCAACCAACTCTTCTCTGTTCCAAGATGCCAGACTACACAAAGGCAATGGTCGTTTGCATATAGAGCACCACTATGGTTTAATTAGCTGCCCAGTGATATCTCTTCCTTACCAAAATTGGGACTATTTAAAGGCACTGTTCGTCAGCATCTTACGGCTAACAGTTCCTGTGACTGTTTCAACTAACATGGCACTACCTCAGCAGTATTGACACATCCTTGTGTACCTACTTCTTCCCTTTTCTCTGTGAATGACCACTTTCACCCAAACCACTCTGCCCTATTTCCTGCCTCCTTCCCTGATCCTTCTTTCACCTCACCCCTCTCACCCTTCACCTTCTTTCCACTGTTTATCTTCACTTATCTGAACTTTGTTCACCCAAATCTATCTATACCTATTTGACAAAGCACTTTGGGCTGTCTCCTTTTATTAGGTTATTTTTGATTTCCTACCTATTCATAATTTTAATTTGAGTTGCAATGTTAATGTCATATTGTCATTTTAAATACTTTCTTGTCAAAATTTTATGTAATACCCTTGTTGTATGTTTGTCACCATTCCCACTGATGTGGAACCTTTGTAAAAGAGCTGTTATGTGCTGAAAGGTATTGTTATCTGAGAATGAATAAATAAATAAAATAAATGTTGCATGTTTGATTGGCCTTATAATCATTATCAGGCCATCCATTGGTCACCACTGATCTGTGATCAGAGACATGGATACTCCAGCACTGGCACAGATTGCATGCATCAGCAGATAGCAAGAAATGGCTTTGTAATGATCATACAAGTGTTTGATCATGTACACTGCTGAGTTCCATCTGATGATGACTTCCAGCTTCATACAGTGCTGAGGCAATTTGTTCTGGATCTGCAGATGCCTGAGATGATCACAAGCTTTTCCAGAATGGGCAAAGTGGGCACAGATGTGACAGATCACAGTGAACATGGATTTGATATCAGGATATACCAGAAACTCTTGCACGTGAAATTAAGACAGTATGCCAGACAGGGCACCCTGAGAAACCCCCCATCACTGATGCATTTCATAACACTCAAGCCATTATCATTCACAATGAAACCCACTTTCAGTGAATCGGGGTGTAGCCACTCATCAGTCTCAGTCTGGAGCAACTCTAACGTTTTCTAACCTGCATGAGATCCAGTTACATTCTTCATTGTCAGCATGGCATGCTGGCAAATACCCCAAGTGTTGCTAACTCCGCAACTGGGCTTAGTACAATTCTGCCCCCAGCCATAGTTAAATACTACCCCATGTACCTGTGCCCAATGTGCTGTAATGCCTGTACTGTATAGGAGCTACCAGCTGTTTGGCTAGTGGTCCACATGTCTGTACTGAGATGTATGTATGGTATTATTCAGTATTACTCAGTAGTACAAGGCAGAAGAAGGTACTAAGCCCATCATGACTGCCTCCCCATACCATTTGAGAGAATATAACCTTCATTACTAAACAGAAATTTATCTAGTTCTGACATAAATTTATGAAAGTCATTGATATTGACCAGTTTCTGGGGGAGTCTATTCCATAACCTACAAGCACATATGGTAAAGAAATTGTCTCTCTTTTTAGTGAATGCCTGTTGAATACATAACTGTTTATCATAGGACTTTAATTAGGTAGGTTTAGATGTGAGGGTAATGTTACATTAATTTGCTAAATCTTCATTGTGTAGGATGTTAAATGGCATTAAAATAGCCCCTCTATCTAGTCATGTTTGAAGACCATATCAATTAAGTGCAGACAGTCTGTCCGAGTATGATAATCCTCTCAGTCTGTCTACTAACCTTGTTACCCCTCTCTGTATATTGTCTAATAATTTTCTGTTTCTGAGTAAATGTGGTGACCAAAATGATGCTGTATAGTCAAGGTGCAGCCTTATGAATGATTTATATAAAAGTATAATACAAATTTCACTCTGGGATATGAAGGCCTTACGAATGGACCTGGTGAGTCTGTTAGCTGTTAAAGTGATCTTTCTACAATGGTCACTATGTGAAAATTTGTTATTAATGATTACACCCAGATTGCTTTCAGTAGTGAGTGGTTTGATAGTGATACTATTTAGGGCATAATTCCTGCTAGGGTTTTTCCTACCCAAGTGAAGGGCAGTGCATTTGTCCACATTAAATGTCATTTTATTAAACTTGTCCCAGATCTCGATGTTATGCAAATCTTGAACCATTGTGTATCATATTTGACATCATTGTCCACCTCTAAACTTACTTACGTATCATCAACCAATTTAATAATGTTATGCTGAACACTGATGTAGATTGCTGATAAAAATGCCAAATAAGGTTGGTCGTAGCACAGAACCCCTTGGGGACCCCACTGGTGATATTGAACTCCCTGGAAAAAGTGTTGAAACTCTGACTTGCTGGGTCCTATCCATAAGCCATTCCTCTATCCAGTTAATAAGATATTTACTGAAGCCTGGGTTGACCATTTTCTTTATCAGTTCATTGTGGAGGACAGTGTCAAATGCTGCTGGTAGTCCTCTATCAAGACTTGAGCTGACTTTTTCCAAAAACGATATTAGATTAGTAGTGCAGGATCTACCTGCTGTGAAAACATGCTGTGTTGTATCCTTTAGTCCCATCTCTCTGGCTTTGCTGTCCAGTCTGCTTTTTAACAATGTGTCCAATAATTTACGCATGACGGATGTGATGCTGAATGCAGCAGGACATGGATCACCACACGTGACACCCTTCAATAAAGTTAAGGAATTGCATGTGTGGAGAAATAAGTTCTTGACAGAATCTACCATTTTGGACAGGCATGCACCATTTACTATACCTCTTAAATCCCACATTCTCCACAAAAGAGAGGGTCAGTAGGTCAATTGCCATCATTTCAGCTATTGCTACATTCAGTTACAAACATGCGAACATACGAAAAATCCCAGCAGATACAGGCCATATGGTCTATCAAATCTGCTCGAGTGTGCAACTAGCAGTCCCTTTGTACTGCAGCTACCCCTCCCTCCCTTACCCTCACATGCCCAGTCATGACCCTGCTTGCTGACATCTCTTCCTCTGTAGCCCTCTTTGTGACCTTCCCCTTGACTTTGTCCCACCCCCTCTTGAAACTGCCCACTGTTGTTAAGGATACCACCTCCCCGGCAATGCATTCCACCCTGTCACCACTCTTTCCATAAAGTAATGCCTTCTCATTTCCCTCTTGACTCTACCCACCTCCAGCTTCAGACCATGCCTCTTAGTTTCCCTCCCTCCCTTGTGCCTAGTAATGCCCTCTGTACCAACCTTAATTAGGCCCTTCATACATTAGAAGGTTTCTATCATGTCCCCCCAAGCCGTCCGTTCCTCCAGGGAGTGCATGTTGAGCACACTCCGTCTTTCCTCATAGGGTTTGTCCTCAAGTCCAAGGATCACCCTGATCACTCTGCGCTAGACCCCTTCCAGCAATTGGACATCTTTCTTCAAGTAGGGGCACCAGAAATGCATGCAGTACATCAGGTGTGGCTTCACTAATGACATGTACAATGGCAGGATGACCTCCCCTCACCTGGAGGTGATTCCTCTTGCAATACACCCAAACATCTTGTTAATTTTGGCTGCTGCTTTCCTGCACTGTGCTGAGTGGTTCATTTGCCCTGTTATAAGCACCCCCTTATCCTTTTCCTCCTCTGTAGTGGACAAATGTACTTCCCCAACCAATAACCATTCCTTAGGATTCTTGCTCCCAAATGCATGACTTTGCCCTTCTTTGCATTAAATCTCAGCTGCCATGTTTCCAACCAGTGCTTAAGTGTAGCTAGATTGTCATGCAGTCCTTGCCACCCCTGTGCATCATCCACCACTGCTCTAATCTTTGTGCCATCTGCAAAAAGGCTGGTCTTGTTTTTAATCCCATGTAAGTTGTTGGCTATAAATATGCCAAACAACACTGGACCCAGTATAAAGCCCTGTGGCACTCCACTGGTTACTGCTCTGGGAGTTGAGATCCCCCCCACCACCACTACTCTCTGCTGCCTGTCTTGGAGCCAGTTTCTTACCCAGACCACCAGTTTTTCCCCGTTTCCTGGTATCTCAATTTGGTAAGCAGTCTTCCATATGGTACAGAATCAAAGGTCTTGCTGAAGTCCAGATACAGGACATCCACCGCTTGGCCCCTGTCTAGTGCCCTGGTCACCCAGTCATAAAAGTCAACCAGGTTTGTCTGGCAGGATCTGCCTGAGACAAACCCATGCTGTCTGTCGTCCTGGAATCCGTTCACCTCCAGAAAGGTTACTAACCTTTCCTTAAGTATAGTCTCCATCAGCTTTCCTACAATGAATGTTAGACTGACTGGACTATAAGTGCCTGGTTCATCCTTCATCCATTCTTGTGGAGGGGCACCACATGTGCCATCCTCCAGTCCAGGGGCACACATCCAGTTCCCAGAGAGGAATTGAACAGGTCCACAAGTGGTTCTGCCAGGACCTCTGGCAACTCCTTCAGAACCCTGAGGTGTATGCCTTCTGGTCTGGGTGCCCTGTCAAACCGCAGGGCCCTTAGACCTTCCAAAACACTGCTTACCAGTATCTCCCCATCCGTTAAATCCACCCCCCCCGGGAACACCCCTTTCACTCCCTGTGGCATTGGCCCTTACTTCTTCCTGGTTAAAACAGAGCAGAAGTATTCATTAAGCACTTTGCCTGCTCATCCCCTTTTTCTGCCCTCGCTACTCCTTTCTTAATTCTGACAATTTGGTCTTTGCTGCTCCTTCTCTCCCTTTCTGTATATATTAGAAGAACTCCTTCCCCCCCCCTTGTACCCCATGCCAGCTTTAGCTCTCTTGAAGCTTTGGCTGCTGTGACTGCCCTGCTCACTTCTCTAGATCTCTTTTGATATGCCTCCTTATCCTCTCCCCATTTGGATAGCTTAAATTTCCTAATGGCTGCCCTTTTTTTCCTTCACCTTTGCTAACACCTCCCTGCTTAACCAGCTCGGCTTCCTGGCCCTGGCCTTTTTTGCTTTTGATCTTTGTGCACAAGCTAGTGGCCTCTACTACCACAAGTTTACTTACCACCTCTGGTTAGTGTCCATGTGTGGGTCTACACTGGCAAGGTGCTCTGACAGTACAACCCTCATCCTGCCAAAGTCAGCTCATCTGACATCCAGTACCTTTGTTCTGGACTTGGCGCTCTCCTTCCCCATATTAAGTGAGACCCACACTTTGTGGTGGTCACTCCCTGCCAATGGGTCCTCCACCCCCAGTTCCTTGACAAGCTCCCCATTGGTAAGTATGAGGTCTAGAATGTTACTTTCTCTGGTTGGCTCTCTAACCAACTGCTTCACATGCAGTAGCATGATTGAGTGACTATTTGGCATGATAGCAAAACATGCTATGCAGCATAGGTTGGACCTTCTGGGTACTAGGCTACCAAACAGCTGGACTCAATGTGGCGGCATGGCTGGTGGGGTAGTATTGGACTCCTGGGGACTCATGGATACTGCTCAAATGAAAGCTGGGATTTTACATGGTTTCTGCATTCAGCTTGCTTTGCTTTCGTGTCTCTGGGTGCTTGTACTCAACCAACTACTGCTGCTATGACCAATAATAGGCAGTCCTGCAGACTCCTCCTCCTCATCTCTGTAGTAGTCCTCCTCAGTCAATTCTCCCCTAGCCAGGACTATTTCCCTCCACTTCTTGATGCCTTGGCAAATGCAGATGATAACTGAGAGGGATCCCCTACACCAGCTTAAATTTGGTGCTGAGTTCCAGGTGCCTGGACTTCAGGTGTGTGTGTTGCTCACTGGTGCCTAGGTGGTTTCCCTTCTTCCCCTAACTGAATTGTGCTTGATACACCTGACAAATAGCAACTGTTTTGTCTGCTGAGTCCATTATATAAAAATTCCAAACTAGAAATTATGTACCTCTAGATTTTACAGGGTGGTTGAAGTGGGACAGGGGAGCGGTGGAAATGAATGTTTCTTGGGATGATTTATGCACTTCAACATTGGGTGACGGGGGACTTTAATACTTCCATGACATACAGATGTGTAAAGACCCACATATTCAACAGCATCACCCTTCCTCTTTTTCTTTTCTGGTTCCCATAGGGGATCCAAATCATTGTCCCCACCACCTCTAATATCATCCTCTTTCTGAGCTCTGTCCTGCTTATCTTCACTTTCTCTAGACTCTCTCTCTCTCTCTTTTATTATCTTTAGTCATATGCAAATTTTTCAATTTAATCTGTTCTGAGTCTGCAACAGTCACATCTCCCTCCTAGGATCTGACCCATGGTAAAGCTTTACACTCTCATTTGTGAATAGGAAACTATCATCAAGGTTAGGCTCAGCCCCCCATCACCAGGGGTCACCGGGACACTGACAATCTCCTCCTCAACCACTGTGCCAAAGCCAGGCATTTTGCTACCTCTTGGACTTCTCCTCTTGTGGCTGTCTTCCCCAGCCCCATCAGAATGGATGCCACAGATGTGGCAGAGAGAAATCTGACATTAATGCCACTGTCACTACTGACAACAACTCCTTTAATACTACTGGCCACAGAGCTCCTAGATGACATTGCTGCAGTTGTAATTCTTTTAGTTGCAACTA
Source organism: Neoceratodus forsteri (assembly GCA_016271365.2). Lineage (NCBI taxonomy): Eukaryota > Metazoa > Chordata > Ceratodontiformes > Ceratodontidae > Neoceratodus > Neoceratodus forsteri. The sequence goes on along the minus strand of CM057451.1, from coordinate 54,105,648 downwards.
GAGATGCAGCAAAGTTTCACTATGCTTGTGAATTTTCAGAGAAGTCTCAAAATTTGCATCCATGAATCGATTCGCAAAATTTCAGCTGTCACTGAAAATTCGCCATTTGTTACTTCACCTTGCTTTTGGGTTTTTTAAGTGCAAATTGCACTTGAAAAAAATAAATCAAGAAGAAGTTACATATCCCAAATCCATGGTGTCTAGTGGTCCCCCCACCCCGCTGATCGCCAGCCACATCATCCCCCCACCGATCGTTGGTCAGTTGGCCACAATCTAAAAATTTTTTTTTTTTTCCCAATGAAATCCCTTATTCTCTGGTGTTTAGTTGTCTACCCACCCCTGCCGATCATGGGCCACAGCTGAAATTATGAAAATCACCTCAGGCCCCCACACAACCCTGCTGATCACTGGCTAGTCCTCCACAATGTAAAAATATAAATACATGTTCTTTTAATTCAATTCCTGGTGTGTAGTGGACCACCTAACCCCCCCATCCCATCAGAGAGTGCCCCACCACACCACCCAGCTACCCCCATCCTGATCTCACCCCGAGCAGGCCAATGGTACAGCCCTCCACTCACCTCCACTGCCAGCAGCCCAACTGAGATCATGATGAATGAGCGCATGCTTGTACAAACACGCAATCATTCATTGACAGCTCACTGTCATTTTAGGCGCTTTTTCAGATGGGTAGAGAATGGTAGGGGACTGCTCTGGTCACAGGCGGAGGGGCCGTATGTGGGAATGGTGCTGTGAACCCTCCAGGGTCCACAACATCATTCCCTCAATCCCACCCCCCTTTCTTATACTGGAAAATACTATCCCTTCCACCTTATTTATTCCTTAAGATATTTGAAAGTCTCAATCATGTCCCTCCTCTCCTGTCTCTGTTTCAATGTGTGCATATTGAAGTCCCTAAGTCTATCCCCATATGCCTTGTCCTGCAGACCCTGCACCATCTTAATTGCCCTCCTTTGCACTGTTTCCAACCCATCAATATCCTTATGCAGGTGCGGCCTCCAGAACTGCACACAGTACTCTAGGTGAGGCCTAACCAGCATCTTATACAGTGGGGTAACCACTTCCCTCCTATGGCTTCTAATGTCCCTCCCTACACATCCTACCATCCCTCTAGCCCTCCCAACTGCTTTTGCATTCTGTTTGGTGGATTTAAGGTCATCTGATATGATGACCCCTAAATCCCTCTCTTCTCTGGTGACCATCAACACCTCACCCACAACATGTAGCTCTCCCCAGGGTTTCTGTTCCACATGTGCTTGATCTTGCACTTCTTACCATTAAACCTTACCTGCCATACCTCAGACCATTTCTTCAGTTTTTCCAGGTCTCTTTTCATTCTCTCTACTCCCCATGGAGAATCTACTCTGTTGCAGATCATGGTGTCATCTGCAAACAGGCATACTGTTTCCTCTCGCCCTTCTGCTATGTCTGCTATGAAGACATTGAAAAGGACTGGTCCCAGAACTGACCCCTGTGGCACTCCACTGGTGACTCCCATTTCTTCAGACTGTGTGCCATTTTACAACCACCCTCTGTCTTCTGTCCACTAACCCATTTCTGACCCAGTTCACCACCCTGTGTCCCAACCCAGACTCTTCAGCTTGCTTGCCAGCCTTCTATGTAGGATTGTGTCGAAGGCCTTGCTGAAATCAAGGTAGGAAATATCCACCGCCCCTCCCTGGGCCACCACTTTGGTCACCCAGTCAAAGAAACCTATCAGATTTGTTTAACAGGACCTTTCCACCATGAACACATTCTGTTTTGGATCCTGCATTCCAATGAATACCATTCCTTAATTAGAGTCTCCATGAACTTCCCCACTATTGAGGAGAGACTCACTGGCCTATAGTTCCCTGCATCCTCCTTGCTATACCACTCTTGTGAAGAGGGACCAGATTTGCTCTTCTCCAGTCCTGCAGGACCAACCCCTTGTTCAGCGACTCACTGAACAGGGCTGTCAAAAGTGCTGCCAGCTCCCTCCTCAGTTACTTTAGGATCCTTGGGTGTACTCCATCTGGCCACATTGCTTTGTCCACCTTTAGGTCTGTAAGTTCCTCTAGGTCCATCTGTTCTGTAAATGTTGTGAAGCTCAATTCTTCCCCCTCCACACATCTGTTTTCCAGTTGTGGTCCCTGCCTCACTCCCTCTCTAGTAAAGACCAAGCAGAAGTACCTGTTAAGGATTGTGGCCTTCTCTAGGTCCCCTTCCACCCTCTCTTCATTGTCCCTTTTGAGTCTGACTATACCCCCTCTGGACTCCCACTCTCATTGATCTACCTAAAGAATGTCTTGTCCCCTTTCCTCACTGATTGTGCTAGCCTTTTTTTCTGTCTGTGCTTTAGCACTTCCCACCACTGCCCCTGCCTCTCTCTGACATTTTTGGTACTCTTCTCTGTCCCCATTCTCTTGTGTACCCTTGTATTTTCGGAAGGCAAACCTCTTGGCCCTGATTCTATCTTCCACCACCTTAGAAAGCCAGAGTGGCCTTCTCCTTCTCCTTCCCTTATTCTTCACCCTTACACATTGATTGGTTACCCTAATAATGAACTTCTTAATGTATGTCCATTGCCCCTCCATGCTCCCTCATGTCCCCGCTTAGCCAACTCCTCTTTAACCCTCCTTCCCATCTCTGCAAAGTAATTTCCTTTGAAATGTAGGATTTTAGCTTTTGTATGTGTGGCCTGTATTCCTGTGTCCAACTTGAATAAAACCATGAGATGGTCCCTGGACCCCAGGTTCCCCTCCACCTGGAGATCTGCGATCATGTCTCCACTGATTAGCACTAGATCCAGGATATTCCTGTCCCTGGAGGGCTCCTGTACCTGTTGTCTTAGGCCTGCTCCCTGTAGTGACTCCACAATGTCTCTGGTCCTGCTTGAGGCCCCTGTTGGGATGGACCAATCTACATCAGGCATGTTGAAATTGTCCATAAGCAGAACCTCCCCTACCCCCTTCCCCTGAGCTAGTGGCTGGTAGATCACTCCTGTTCTAACAGACGTTCCGTTACCTGGCTCAAGGATGATCCACAACTTCTCTGTCTCCTTTGGCTTGGATTTCTGTCACCTTGATTGTCTCTTTGATATAAAGTACCACCCCTCCCCCCTTCCTTACCTCCCTATCTCTCCTGTGCAAGGCATATCCTGGTATAGTTGTGTCTCATGAGTGGTTATTAGTGTACCGTGTCTCTGTTATGGCTGCTATGCCTATGTCATCCTTCTCCATTAGAGCCACTAGATCAGGGAGTTTGTTTCCCAGACTTCCAGCATTTGTATGCATTACATTCCAAATCTTGTTCCTGGTCCCTCTGCCTTTATATTTGTTCTTGTTCTGTTGTGCATCTGTTACTACTCCCTCCCTCTGTTTCTCATTGTGCCCCTTATCTGGTCCCTGTTTTCTATCCATATTCGCTAAACTCTTGTCCTCACTTTTCCAGTGCTGAAATTACCAACCTGAGGGACTAGACTGCATTGTTTCCATTCCCTCTGATAGCCCCAATGGTTGATTTAAATGCCCAGCCAGGAAGCACCCAAACTTTTCATACAGGACTGCCATTCCCTGCCCAGACAGATGCAGACTCTCCCTATACACCCATGCATCTGCCCCGGTGTATCCCCAGTCCCCCAATGTAGCCAAAGCCCTTATCCTTGCACCATCCATTCAACCATTCATTGAATTTGCTGATGCATTGAATCTTGCATTCCTTCTCCCTGACTGTTAGGACCTCTGAGAAGATCACAGATTTCATGAACCCCACAAGCTGACTACTCAGGACCCTGAAGACATCCTGTACTGTCTCTACATTAACCCGTTCCTTATCTAAGTTGTTAGTCCCGAGGTGGACAATGACATGTACTTCCCCCCTGCTTGCCACTGCCTTGGCAATCCTGTGGATTTGTGTTGTGTCCCTCTGAGCAGTGGCCCCTGGCAGAAATGTTTCCTCCTCTCTATAGCTTCATGTATTTCCAACCCCATCTCTTAACAATCGAGTCCCCCCACCAGGAGAAGCTTTCTCATCTTCTGGGGTCCTCTTGCTCCCACCCCTTTGCCCTCCCTCTGGTGGCCCTGCACCTCTTCCCTGGTCTCTGCCCTGGGCCCCCACTCAGATTATTCCATTCTATGAGAACAGCAAATCTGTTTTCCTGATGGACCAGTTGGGGAATTTGCTCATAAGCTACCTTCCTTATTTGCCCTGAGCCCATTGTAGTCCACTCATGCCTCTGTCTTGGAACCTGCCATGACAATGATCAGGATACTGTGGCTCCTGGTTTCAAACTAGGGTCTCCAGCACTCCTTCCAGTTCAGCCTGGAGTCTGTCTACCTCCACTCGCAGCCCAGAGAGGTGCCTAGAAATGAGGCAACACCTCAGCATCCAGAAAGCGCTCCTGAGCTCTGCTGCACCACACACATTATACTGCACCATTCCCTGCATCATTTCTACTGTTATTCATACCACCTTTTAGTACTCCCTTTTATTTGTTATTGGTTTACTTATTTGTAGATAGTTTACCCTCTGCTATCCCTCGTCCTTAATTTCCCGCTTCTGCTTTTATTCTTTGTTTTTATTGTTTTTTGGCTATTTGTAGGGTACAACCCTGCTACCTGTGTCCCAGAAGGAAGTGACATGAAGGCACAGATGAATAAAGGTAGGGACTGCCTTGGGGTGGGTGGATTGAGGGGTAGGTGGGTTGAGGGGTTGGTGGGTGCTACTGAGACCCCCCGGCTCCTGGAAGAATCAGGCAGTCAGCCCAAACAACACTGCTTAAATTCCCCAGCACAGAATTTCACTCAGTAACAGCTTCTGCTAGTTCCCCTTCCCCCACTCACAAGGTCAAGCTGATCTGTAGTTTCCTGTCTCAGCCCCACAACACAGAATTTCACTCAGTAACAGCCCTGATAATCAAAACAGTACTGCTTAAATTCCCCAGCACTGAATTTCACTCAGTAACAGCTCGAACCAAACAGCAATTCCCCAGCACCTTTTACCCTCACAGTACTATTACAATATCAAAATTAAACAGAAAGAAACCAGCGCATCCCTGCTGCTGCTGCTTCTCTGGTCTCCTGCTTGCAAGTGATTCAGTTAGCAAAGGTGGCTCCTGCTAGTTCCCCCCTCCCCCACTCACAAAGCCAAGCTGATCTGCATTTTCCCGTCTCAGCCCCACAACACAGAATTTCATTCAGTAACACCCTGATAATAATAATAATAATAATCATAATAATAATAAAATGTATTTGATTAAGCACCTTTCAAAATTTTCGAAGCACTGTACATCAAGAAAAACAGAAACATATTCAATACATACAATAAAACAACTATAAACAGATATTACAATACTGCAATATAAAATTAAAACAAAGAAGGAAACGCCTTCTCCCATAAAAAAAGTCTTTAGTGCCTGCTTAAAGCTCCCCACCATCCTACTGTCCTGGAGCTGATGGGGCAGAGAATTCCAGAGGGTAGGTGCAGTGAATCCAAATGCACGGGCACCAGATGACTTCAAATTTACCCTCGGAATCTCCAGCAACCCCATGTCAGTCAAGCGGAGCTGTCTCAGAGGGGTGTAGGGCACCAGGAGCTCTTTCAAATAGTCAGGACCCAGACCGTGTAGGGCTTTGTAGGTCAAAAGACCCACTTTAAAGGTGATCCACCACTGTATTGGCAGCCAGTGCAGAGTGCGCAGCACAGGGGTAATATGGGAACTTCTGGATGCCCCACTCAACAAACATGCTGCCACATTCTGCACTAGCTGCAAGCAGCAGATATCAACCCCAGGAAGTCCTAGGTAAAGGGAGTTACAGTAATCAAGGTGTGATGTCACAAAGGCATGGACCAAAACCGGCAGATCTCTAGGTGGAACAAAGTGCCTAATCCTGGAAATGTTCCTAAGATGAAAAATGCCAGCTTGACAACTGCAGACACCTGATAACGGAGGTCAAACCAGTGTCAAGCTCCACTCCAGGTTATGCACCCTGCTCAGAGGTGAGGATCTGGTCCACCCCAGAATTAATCCAGAGGGAGACCAGTCCTCAAACCATCTACCCTGTGACCCTGGTCCACCACCATAACCTCAGTCTTTCCTGGGTTCAACTTTAAACCACTGGAGTTCATCCAGTCTTGGATATCAGTGAGGCAGTTGTTCAGTACCGAGATAGCACTAACCTGGTCAGGTGCAAAGGACAGGTAGAGCTGGGTATCATCAGCATAGCAGTGAAACCTCAGCTCATGCCATCTTACAATGTCTCCAAGGGGTAGCATATATACTGCGAATAACATGGAGGAAAGCACCGAGCCCTGAGGCACCCCACAAGGTAGAGAGAAGGCCCTGGATGAATACAAACCCGAGACCACTCTCTACGTTCTCCCTTCGAGGAACGATGAAAACCATCTAAGGACCGTACTCGACAGTCCACAAATGGACCTCAGGCATTCGAGCAAGACCCCATGATCCACAGTATCAAAAGCTGATGATAGATCAAGGAGAACCAAAAATAGAGTGGTGTCTCCGATCTCTCACCATCAGGAGATCATTGAGCACCCGAACCAGAGCAGTCTCAGTACTATGCCTCTTATGAAAACCAGACTGGAGAGGTTCGTATAAACTATGGATGGTCAAATGGTTATCCAGTTGGGCCGCCACAACTTTCTCAATAACCTTCCCCACAAAAGGGAGGTTAGAGATTGGCCTGTAGTTTGCTAGGTCATCCGGGTCTAAAGAAGCTTTCTTCAGAAGGGGGGTCACCACCCCTTCTTTCAGAGAGCTAGGAAAAACTCCCACATCTAAAGAACACCAGATAATCTGAGCTAAGACCGGCCGATGATCTCACTACACGCATAATCAGGGAAGTAGGGCCAGGGTCCAAACTACAGCATGTTGGATGCATCTCATGGACAGTCCTCATAGTGTCTATGAGATCCGGCCAGGTCAAATGTACTCCAGGAAATTCCGGCCTCTGCAACAGACACCGATCAACTGCAACAGCCTTGGACTGAGGTTGGAGGCACTCCTCCTGATGTCTTCAACCTTATTCACAAAGAATCGGCGATCTCCTCACAATCAGTTTGTGTAAAGGTTCGATGGATCTGCTGACAGGCTGGGTTGCACAGTCTGTCAACAGTTCTGAAGAGCTGAGCAGTCGATTCCATATGACAGAAATTTTCTTGGACAGGAATTCTGCCTTCTTATGGGAAATTGCTGTTTGGTAGAGTTTATAATGCTCTAGCAAAATAAGATGGTCGGCATCAGAGGTGGTCTTCCTTCAACGGTGCTCCAACCTACGCCCCAACCTCTGCAGCCCTCTCAAAGCCCCATCAAACCTTGGGGCAATGGGACGACGTGGAAGGGGGTGAACACGGACTGGTGCAATCTGATTGAGAGCTACTGATATGGCCCTATTATAGGCCACTACCAGCTGCTCAGGATCAGTGCAAAACTGGTCAAACAACGAGAGGTCAATAACCGCCATCAGGTCTTCAGGGATGATGTCCCACAATGGGCGGTACCTGACCAACTCCACAGGGGCTGACCTACCCAGGGGCCTCATAATTGAACCCAACTGAGTAGTGATCGGGCCAACCGACTGGTTCCACCACCAAATCGGAAGCCTCGATCCCCAGGAGGAAGACCAGGTCAAGAAAGTGACCTTCCTTGTGTGTAGCTATGGAAACAACCTGTGTAAAGCCCAGAGATGTCATCTCCTGGAGGAAATGTTGACCAAAAAGTGAAGATTCGTCGTCGACCCAAGCATTGAAGTCACCCAGAACCATCAATCTGGGTGACTCCAAGGCCATGTCGGTGGCAAAATCTGCTATTTCCTGCAGAAAAAGCTTCTCATCATGTGGTGGATGATAAATGAGAGCAATCCTGCACCCTACACCAGCTACCACAGTACACTCAAATGACCTGACCTCCTCAACTGGTACACCAGTTAGGCCCAATTCGGTCTTGAAACAGACCACCCCCGCCGTGATCCAATCTCGGGCGATGTATAACCGAGTACCCAGTGGGAACAGCAGCCTCTAAAAAGGGGGCCGCATTCCCATCCAATCAGGTCTCAGTAATGCAAGCCAGATCTGCCCTTGCAACAAAATCTGCAATAAGACCAGTCTTATTGCAGACAGATCTGGCATTGCACAACAACGCCCGAGTTGGATGAGGTTGGCGAGTTGTCCCAAGCACTTGCCCTCCAAAACTGGAGGTGCCCTTGGATATAGGAACCAGAACAGGATTACCACGTTCAAGTAGCCATTTCACCCCAGGGCATCTTCTGGGCCTAACCACCCCTATGGGAAAGCACTGCTCACTCCACTGTCCACGACCCCCACCCCAGTTCCCCTCCCTTCGAGCAATCCCTAATGCCCGACAACAATGATAGATATGAGCCGGTGGGGGCAAAGAGAAGGGCAGAGGGCAGGAGAGTGGAGGCCAATAGCATAAGACAGGAGGGGCAGGCAGGCACATCTAGCTGCTCAAAATTAAAACAATAAATATAATAAAACTACCTGCAAACTTCCTACAACTAAAAAGAAACAACTAAAGTAAAAATTAAACTTAACCAACTCTCTAACATAAAACCTAATCAATTGGTTTATCCCACAAGCCCTCTCACAGCCTGGGGGTCAACCAAAAATTAACCAAAACAATTCTAAATTATTCCCATGTCCTCTCACTACCTGGTACTTAAAACAATTAAACACTCTCACAAAAATAAACAAAATTAATAATAATTAAATCATAATAATAATAATAAAATAATAAACAGAGGAAATAATTTAAAAACCACCCTCTGGGACTCTCTCACCGAAATGGATACAGGTGGAATAAAAGGTGTTACATAGCACTCTCACTGCTCAAATTGTACCCTCAAACAAAATATAATTACAAAACAAAATATAATTACAAACAACGAACGTCCTGTCTATATGCAGCAGAATACAAATATAATATAACCCGCCCAAACGTCAATAGAAGCATCAAACAATATAGTCCAGTCTTTGAAAATACAGGGCTTCAAAATCCACACTGGTTTGGATCGATGAAAGGCCACTAGCAGGCCACAGGATCCAGCCAGCCCAAAAGATCAGTGGCCCACTACTTCCACTCTAAGAGAAGTCAGCCCCCTGCCCACCCCAGGAGTGTAGAGGAAGGATAATCCAAACAGCACTGCTTAAATTTCCCAGCACTGAATTTCACTCAGCAACAGCTCCTGGTGGGCTGTTTCAAGAGGGTTGGGACAGGGTAAGGGTAAGGATACTGGGAAGGGGCAGGGGGCAGTTGAGTGATGAGGGGCTAACTGCATACTCAAGCAGACTCAATAGACCATGAGGCCTGTTTCTTCTGGCAATTTTATATGTTCATATGTACTAGCCACCACATCTAAAATTGTTCTGCTCACCATCAGGAAAATTGGTGTATATGACATATGTGATAAAAACATTTTACATGCATCTAAGTCAAAGGCTTTGTTGGAGTCCAAGTACCTTGTAAATCAATTGCAGCACTCATAGACGAGTGTTGAAATTGCTTTAAACTGCATGTGAACTTCAATAAAGCCTCCAACACTGTAAAGAATAACTGGAATAAGGGATTATCCCACAAGAGACAGAAGCTAGATATAAATGGTCATGTGATGCATTGGATTAGAAAGTTGTTAAAGGGCAGGAAGCAAAACATTATAATATCACATTCTGTCCATATGCCAACAAATGACCAGTAGAGTCCTGGAGGGTTATGTGTACAGGGAGCAGTATTGTTCAATATAAATATAAGTGATCTGGAGGTGGGCAGCTGTAGCTGGTTGGCAAATTGCTGATGACGCCAAGACAGAAAATGTAGTTGCATCTTAGCAGGAGGTTGAAGAAATGTGGAGAGATATGAGCATTATTGTGATGTACAGCAACGATGGCTGATGAACTTCGCATTGAAAATCATGAGTGAAGCATGTTAAATAAGAAGAATATCATAGAAATATATTACCTAAACAACACCAAGATGGCTGATAGTCAGTAGGGAAAATGGTAATGACAGGGATGGGAAAGTGGCCAAGATTCACTTTGTGAATTAATTTATAATTCTGCAGACTTAGCAATGTGGGAATTCATCAAATTTGTGAAGTGTTAAATGGCAAAGTTGCCATTACTTCATCAAATTTATGAAATTTTGCTCACAAAATAGCCACTTCACCAAAACATATGATCAATTCACACTAAAAAACTTTACAGTGTTGGCAAAGTTGAAGTTCCTAGGGTCTACAGAAGCTTCACAAAGCTTTTCAAAGGAAAGTTTCAGCAGCTTCACTGCCACTTCACCAGTGAAGCTTAACTTTGCAACATCTGTAGTAATAACAAGCAATAACTGCAAATTGGGAAGAAGCTAGCAATTAATTAAATAAAATCATGGAATGCATCAAGAGAAATGTTATAAGCACATTAAGAGATATTGTAATGCCATAGCACAGATCACAGATCAGACCATGTATGGTGTATAATTAGTTTTGGTCTCTATAGCCAAGGAAAGAGATCAACAGGATTGAGAAGGAACAGAGGAGAACAACCAAGGTATTTCAAGTAATGGTAGTAGTAGTAGTAAGTTTCTTCATCAGCACCCTTCCTCAGATTCTCAGGGTGCCTTACAGAAACAAAAATAAAACAGGTAGTAATTACAGAGCTTGTTTAAGAACATTCCAAATATAAATATTTAAATGTATAATATAAATAAATACAGAATACTTGTAAAACTCAAGACATGAGAACCAACTGGAATAACTGGAGCTGCTGTCCATGGAAAAGAGAAGATGCAGGGATACAATTATTACAGTATTCAAATTAAGGGTGATTGAATAGTGCAGAATCCGATCTGACAATTGGATTTCAGGCTATTCTCATTCAGCTATCCAAATGCAAAATCCAAAATTTGGTTGTAAATGTAAGCAAAATGATTTCTGTAAACAGATTATCTGGAACAAAAAACTCCCATAAGACAAATGCATGCACCTCCCCACCCTGCAGTTAGATAACACCCTATCCTAACAGCCTTCAAGCACCCAACCTCCCTCCTCCAAAGCCCTCTGTTAACGTATATTTTATTATAATAAGCATGCTTTAAAAATAAATCCCATCCCACTACCCATGCCAAATCATGAGCCACCTACCTTTCCCACCCCATCACTGAATCACATTCCCTGAGTTTAAACAAGAACTCTCCCCACCCTTCACACCCTTTACCCCACCATTCCTCCTATCCCCAAAGCCCCAAATTATATAGGTAATGACCACATAAGACCAGGTGGTAATTTTGGGGCCTGTGGTGGAGCAATCATTGTGCTAATCTTCAGGGTCCCAGCTAATATATGGAAGGATGACGTCCCCCTATAGAAACAACTGATTGGCTGACAAGCCAGTTGATTTAAAGAATATTTCACAATTGATAAACTGTAAGCAGTTCAAAATGTTTATTTTTTTGTTCAGATGTTGTCTCTATCTATGTCTGAGGGAGACTGACTCCAGTAGGTTAAAGTTTCATGTTACACTAATGGGGAGACCAGTGGCAGAAAACAACAGACATAGAGAGGCAGCTGAAGTGAAGACATGTACTGAAAATGCATAATAAAATCTCTGCTCCAAGAGAAGGGACTGTTCAGTAAAAGTGCAATTGAGCAAGGAATGTTAAAATCCATAGACAACTGTTAATTGCAGGGAGGGAGGCTGGACCCTCATTGGTCTCTTAGACTGGAGAAAGACTAACTGACAGCCACACAGACTAATGAGTATGGGGTGTATAACCAGAAGAAGTAGCAGCAGGGTGAAATTGCTTTATCCATACACCCTCATTAACTGACATCATTACTTATAATTTAGACAGTTTACATGAGACAAATACCAGCATTTTGGGCCAAATTTTAATAAAAGAAATACATATTGAATGTTAACAGCAACCTATTACAGTCAGATGAGAGGTGTATGTTTTTAAAAGTTCAATAAAGTATATTAATTAAAAAGTTAGAGGAGACACTATGGAGCACAGTGAGATGACATAGCAGGAACTACCTAATGTGACATGATGGCATGCTCAATACCTTTAGTACAGTTACAACTGCTGCAGCTGTTATCTTTAGAAAAAAGCCACCAAATTATTAATTGCCAACTGGCTGCAGAAACACATGAATGATATCCAGTTATTTTGCTCTCTGATTGGCTAACAGGGTGCCGATCCATCCAAGGCCCTTAAACTACCCATACCACTATATTTATCTTGCCTTTAACAATCAAACATAACAAAGTATGCCAGGATACTCCACTGGAGTTGGGGAGAGAAGGAAGAACTAAATGTGCTAATGGTCTTCTTTCTTAACTTAATTTATATGTTGGCAAACTCCAAGTTCCAGAGTAAATTGGTAACCTTTGCAATTTTTTAATCAGTTACACATTTGGCCAAAAATTGATATGTGATATTAGAGCCATAGGTGAAACAGAAAGGAATAAACTATGTTAACCTATGATAGCATAACTGAGATGCAACATCTTGTTATCAGTGAAGTCCTACTTTTACCCCATTGCACTGCTGGGAGGACAAAAGCACAGGGAGGTACAGAGACTTACCCAAGGTCACACAATGAATGTATGGCTCTGGTAGGCATGGGCCTAAGATGTCTTCAGCACAGTCATGTGCTCTAACCAAATATTATCATCAAATGTTCATGCTACAAATAATTAATGGAGGCAAGTAATATTTATTGTTTGAAAATAGGTAACCTGGAAAGGCATCAACTTGTCCCAGGTCATAAAGTGCAGTACACTGATTTAAAAGTAAGAATATACTGCAGATTTATTCAGAACACTGTGAAAGTTCACAACTTGCAAAAAAAACTCCAGGAATATAAACACTCATTAAATTGAGTTCATAGGCAGTTGCTTACATTGCTTTCATCTCGTAAGATAGTCTTGTTAGTCAGCATCTCTGGAACTTTTCCCTGTAAATTTCTGGCAGAACAAAGGTTTGGAGCAGCATGGAGGTGGCGGACTGATTGACTAAGCACTTTGGGATGAAAATCACTTCATCAGGTGTGATGGATCAGTGTGGTATTGCTGTTAAGAACTCAGCTGCATAGATAAATAATTTATTTAACATTCACAAGAATGCATTCTGATTCTCCTGATTAAACTGTAATTTGATCAGCCAATAAACAATACCCGATTGTTTTAAAGCACTATGAATTCCAAATGACAATGGTGAATGATAAATCCTGGAAATAAAAACTTAAATCTTATTTAATTCCCATTTTATTTATTTATTTATTTAGCTTTTGTTGACCGGTAAGTGCACTAGACAAATCCTGCCTATTTTCAGGTATGACCCAGGGGAGGGGGATACAGATGAATGCCAACTGACTTTGAAACCAGATTAAGCTGTTGGTGGTATTTATAGTGAATGAGGGAAATTTGGCCAGGACACCGGGGAAATTCCCCTACTCTTTTCGATAAGTGCATTGGGATCTTTAACATCCACCTGAACTACCACCAATCCAGGCAGATGGGACCTCGGTTTAACGTCTCATCCGAAAGATGGCACCTCAGAAGTGCAGCACCCCCTCTCATGCTGCACTACAGTGTCAGTACTGGGATATTAACCCAAGTGCCAGATGTGGGAACTGAACCCACAGCCCTCTGATCTCCCAGCCTCAGAGGCGAGTATGCTACCTACTGAGCCACTGACACTGCATTTATAACTACATATTGTATTAAACAAAAAAAAGTAACAATTTAAAGTGAGTAATGATAAACCCAAACACCATATGAATTTAAAATAAAAAATACAGATTTGCGGTCCTCTACTTCAAATCCTACCAGGACCACTTAAAGATTACTGCATTTAGATTTGCTTCTCCAAGGTGGGCGAGTGACCTGTTTTATATCACTGAGAGGGCTGTGCCAGAAATTCATCAAACTTAATGCCAAGGGCATTCTACATGTTTAAAAACTGAAAACGTGTTGACAAAATCTAAAACACTGTTTTACTGTTCAATAACATGGAATGACTAGACATCATAGTTCATGCACAGATTTGCTGATCACTTTTATAACGTGTACAATACTAGCAAGTCTATAATCAAAATAATAAAAACCAAAACTATGTCTAGGTTACAACTTGATTTAAACTTTTATAGTAAAACATTTCTAGTACATCATATGGACAATGCTAAGTGAAGATAATTATTCAGTCCATTTGGTGGTAGCACAGTTAACTTAAATATCCATTGTGTGTACAATTGTTCTAAATATTTACATCTACCTTCATTTTGACATAAATAGGGGACTCCTTCAAAGACTATGAACCTGAAACTGCTCGTATCACTATTGTGAACGTTCTTAAAATTATAACCTTCTGCACTGTCACATCTGTCTTGATGCACAGATTTCAAACATTCTAATATGCATGTTCTTGCCTCTCTAATGGTTTTACCAATATATTTTTTTTACATGAACACCATGTTGTATGTATTACAGATGTGTTTTTGGAGGTAGAAAGACATCTTACAGTATACTGTATGAGCATTTCTGCCTGAGTTGGGATGTGGCAATTCTTTACTTCTTATTGCATACTTACAGGTATTACAGCTATGAAAACTAAAATCCTGTAACCTTTTCTTGAATTTCTGATTTGGAAATAATGACTATTTGTTATATCGCCCACATCTGAGGCTCTGATATAAGCTGTCAGAGGTTTAATTCCTATACCATTTTTAAGAATAGCATCTGTCTGCAATATTTTGTAACTGGAACACCCAGTGTTTACTACTTGACTTGAAATCCTATTAAACACTGTGACAAACACTAGTGGTTTGCTCTTGTTTGTATCTTTACCCTTTACTTTTAAGAATTTCTTCCTATCAGTTTGGTCTGCCCTACAGAAATCTCTCATGATTACACTTAACTTGTACCATCTGGATTGAAATCATTTAATAATGTCTAGTTTCTTGTCTATATCTCTCAGTATCAGTACAGTTGCATTTTAACTGCAAAAAATGGCTGCAGGTTATATTTTCTATAACTTTTCTGAGGTGGGCAGTAGCAGTTAGCAGTAAATAATCACTACCTGTTGTCTTCCTTTATCCATACATTTCTCCTTGTCCAGCTTCATGACCTACCAGAAAAAGTTCCAAAAACTGTATTTTGTTAGGGTGGATACATACCTCTCAACTGTACCACATTGTGAGGAACGTTCCTCATTTTACTTCACAAAAGCTCCCTGTTCCACATTGTGAGGACTTGTTCCACATTCAAAGTCAACATTTTAAAGCAAAAATGCTTAGTAAAGTATGCAAAAAATATATTATTCAATTAATAACAAGACTTTCCGAACTTAAATGCAACATTTTAACAGTGTTTTGAGCTTCTTAGGTAAAGATTTGATTAAGTGTTCCACATTTTGCCCATTTATTCCACATTTTGACAGGCAGTGTTCCACATTTCGGGGACAAAATGTTGAGAGGTATGGGTGGATATTAAATGTAAATTTCAAACCCCATGTGTTATCATTCAGCCAGTTGGCAAATAACACTGCATCAAATTCACTTGCTGCCTTCCCATATCGATGCACTATTGTCTACGTAACAGTACGATTCTGTAATATTGTGTCTAAATGGTTCGCGACTAGACAAAATACACTTTATTTTTATCTAAAGTAGCATATATTTGCATAAGAATGTGCTAGGGCCACTTCCATAGCTGCCCCACTACATTCGTAATACAATTTGTTAGCAAACACAAAACACTTGTGCTTCAGAACAAACTCCAGTCCCAACAAGAAAAATTTTAGGCCAAAAATACCAGTAAGATCAAGAGTAGCAGCATCTGTTGCACAGCTTGAAACCCAAATCATGGCGGTTGAAGTGTATAGACTCTAAACATCTCCTGTAATCCATAAGTTGGAAGCTGACCAAGTGATTATGTCTCTGATATAGGTTGGTGATTGTTTTGCAATATCTTTTAGAAAAATTCAGAAATTTGGATACTTTTTCTGTTGCACAACCTCCAACAGAGGTACTAGGATGGGGGGTTCAATCCTTATATACTTTTGGTAGTACATAGAATGTGAGGACAACTGGAAATGGAGCAGCACAGAAACTTTTTCTTAAAAATTGATTCACCAATTTTCAAGTGCAGCATCTAAAAAATCACTAAGCCGTTTATTAAACATACAGCATCTGTTAGATTCAGACCTAATCTAGTATAAAACTTTTAGTTGCTCAGTTGTCTACCCATTTCTGAAACATGCATAATTTTAGTAAACAAAATCACATTTCCCCTTTTTCTGATTTCTTTTAATGACAACATCATTTCAGTCTCTAACTTCTTGAAATGTTTGCTGTTCTTTATAAGTTCAAATAGAACTTTGGCCATGCCTTCTTGAAACAAAATCTTGCCAGAGCCAATAGGGATGTGAAGCACTACCAAGTGATGAAAGTTACACATGTGCATAGAAATTATTCAACACCTAGGTGTAACTTGGCCATACCAAGTGACAAAAGTTACACATGTGTGTAGAAATTATTCAACGCCCAGGTGTAACTTGGCCATATGCTGGAGGTGTTGCACCACATTTTCAGCATGGCATTTGTTGGACCCCTCTTCATGAACAGTGCCAGTGTCATTTTGTTCAATTGTCCCAAAAGGTGATTGAGCAGACCAAACATGCTATTCTGTGCCACGGGTGCAAAAACACATTTTGGCAGGTTGTGGAAAATGACAGCTGTACTGTTGTGAAGGAGGTGTACAAAAATGACTATGTTAAAAATGTGAAGTGAAGGGGGCGTGGCTTAGTCTCTGACTGTGATGGCAGCTTAGTGCTTGTCTCCCTCACTGTGGGACAAAATCCTTAAACATCCAGCAGAAAGGGGCTTTGAATAATATATATCTCTACAGAATAAGAAGAGGACCTACCTGTTTGTACTTTGAAGTCCTTATTTTATTTAATCAAAAGAGATTCAGCCAGAATTGTGATCCTTCCCAGTTCTACGGCCTGCAAGATGGCCTCTTCTGTTTCATCTTCAGCAGAATCTACAAAAATAGAGCAAATGTTCAGCCAGCTGCTTGCTCAAATGGCACAAATGACAACTGCCATGAATACTAATACTCAGACTTTGCATGCCATAGAAACTCGTCTCTTTCAGACTGAGTGGCATCTCAAGGCCCATGATTCTGCCATTCAAGACCTCACCGCAACAAGCAGGAACAGGCCCACAGTATCCACATGCTTCAAGAGAAAGTGGATGACCTGAGAACCCAACCGATGAAATAATCTACGGTTTCTCAGATTCCCGGAGGAGCTGAGCAGCGGGATGCCACGGCTTTTCTGCAAGAGTGCTGCCTAATATTCTTGGCCTGGCTCCCGTGCCCATGCTACATATTGAGCAGGCCCACTGCACTAAGCCCTGGCACCAAAACCAGGGAGCGCCCCTGCCCGATTCTGGCCGCTTTCTTGACATTAAACAAAAGAGCTAGTCAACAGCGCACCAGAGAAAACACGGTTGCTTGGAAGGGAATAGAATACAGATCTACCAATTATTCAAGGGAGCTCTTAGCATGACAAAAGGCTTATTCTGAAAGCCGACATTTTCTCCATGCTCACCAGGTTTCCTTCTCTCTATGCTACCTGACGACTATGCTGATAATTTGGAATGGGAGCCCCATCCTCTTTTCCACCCCCAAGAGCCTAATGGATTTTCTATGCAGAGAATATCCCCAAGGCTTCCAGAACCCAGACTGCTTCAATTTCTCCAGGCACACCTCTGAGATGGGCTTTGACATGGAAGCCTCACCCGGGTAGCCGACTCAATTGCCGAGCCCCCCGATCCATAGATTTGATGCCTCTCTTCCCCCTCAAACCAGGAAGCACCAGGCCTCACATCGCCTCGATAGGAGGCAGCATCTGATCGACCAACAATCTACAGGGGAGCATATTGTGTCCAATTCTGATGCTGTGTTACAATTTCATTCCCCCAACAAGTTTACCCCACTTCTCAACCTGGAAGAAGTCACCCCAGAGGAAGATGCTCTTCCGGACCTTGGCGCATCAGACCCTGAGCAAAAATCCTGGGCTGCAGTAGTAACAGAAGGCGCTCCTTCAGCTCTGGATTTGTTGTGTCCCCAGGACTCGCCAGCTCAACCTCCCAAACAATCGCAGGATTGAGAGACTGTGCACAGCATCACTCATATGCAGGAGCCTGACTCACCACCATGAAGAGACAGATAAGTGTTTTATTTTTGCTTGACTTCCTCATATGGGCCAAGATGAGTTTCTGAAATGGAGGCTACAGGTGCGCTTTCTTTTCTACACCTAGTCTCCCCCATCTGACTTCTCAGTTTATTCTGGGTTCAAGCCCAGAATCTCCCTTGTTGCTGATCGGCTTGAAAGGCTTAGAGGAGACAATTGTACTCGCTCCTCTTGTGTGCAGCTAATGGTCCTTGCACTCACTAATACTATTTTCAGGGACATATGGTTTTAAATGGGCTGCTCAACTCGAGAGACTGACAGATGACATGTCCGAATGTACTACAGCTGTCTGCTTATCTCCTATTTTTTTACTATGCTTCACTTTTTGTGCTCTATACTATGCTGCCTCACAATATGTACTCTTCAGGGGTCATGCAGACTCTTGTATTATGATGGGTGCTTCCTAACCCGCTTTACTTTACTTTTTTTTTCTTTTCTTTTCACACTGGATAATGCCTCTTTTCATCCTCCCTTCCTGCAGAGGCAGCATAACATCACTCCTATACACCCTAAATGTTTCCAGACCTTGGGGAGCACCTTGCCTTCTGACAAATATGTATTTACTGCTCTTCCGTGATCCAGCTTTGGGTCTCTTCCAATGGCTCAACTCCAGGGACTGAGAAGTGGGCTCTGCGCTCCCCCCCCCCTCGTGGCATGCAACCCCTGCTACTGACTCTCATATTGGTGCTTTCATGAGTAGGAGGCATATTTGCTTCTCTTTCCCTTGGATGAGCCGAAAGACAGCACCATGTTTCAACCTAAACCTTGGGCTTCACTCCCACTATATACAGGACCATGGCCAGTGATCCTTGTCTCCCTCTCATGCCCCCTGCGATGGCTACACCCCCTCCACAGGAGGATGAGATGGGTCAAGCTGCCAGAGGCTTATTGTTTTTTTTAGTAATGTCTGGTCAACTCTGGTTAGCTTACTTGTTCCACATACCCATCCCGCTTGGAGGAGATGGGCGGCCCTGGCAGTTAGCCTGCTGGTCTCACTGCCTTTCTCCACACCTAGGATATCATAAGTTGTTTGTTTTCTATGTAAATTGTTGGATGTTATTTCTGGCATTTTGCCCAGTTAGATGCTGTTTGATAGTTTGTATTTGGGTATTGTCATGGGGCTTCAATATCTATGTCTATGCATTGCATACTTGTTTTCTCTTGCAGGGTCCTAGTGGGAGCTTCCTGTGGGATTGGGCAGCTTTGCCCTCAGCCTCGCCTCAGTATATGGGTACGACCTCTTCTTGCACTATCACTACCCCACATGACCATGGGTGACCTCCATGCGTACACCTGGAACTTGCGGGGTTTGAATACCTCAGTTAAGCGTAAGCAGGTGTTGTCTCATCTCAAGAGGCTGAGGGCTACGCTGGCCTTCCTGCAGGAGACAAAATTAACTAAACAGGACCACAATGCATTGGCTAGACTCTGGGTGGGGCAAGTCTTTCCAGCTTTCCCTCCATATAAGAAATGAGGGGTAGCTATATTACTCCATAAATTCCTTACATGGTCCCTATCCCAGATTCGAACAGATCCCCAGAGCAGATGGGTCCTGGCATTGGTCACCACCCTAGAGGCCCTCTCCTACTAGGCTGTATATACCCCAGATGAAGACGCCTAGCTTTCTTTCATATGGTGGCCCAAGAGCTTAGCTCTATTGCCCTGTCCTCTACACCGATTATTTTAGGAGAGACTTTAACCTCACTTTACTGTAGTACCTCAAGTAGACGGTAGCTCCTCAGCAACTGTGCAGCATCTCAAAGCCTGCCTCGCTGTCCAGCAGTTAATGGCTGAGTTTGGCTTGACAGATATTTGGAGAACCTTTCACCCTAGGGAGATAGATTTCTCTTATACATCACCGGTACATGGATCACACAGTCACCTGGATCTAAGGCTCGTATCAGATGAGATCTGCCAGATGGCAGTGGACTCAGTAATAATGCCCCAAATTATTTTGGACCATGCCTGTGTGCACTTACACCTCCTATGGGACCCACCCCTCGTGCGGGCCTCTTTATGGAAACTAGACCCCTTCTTCTTAAGGACCCTGACTTTGCTCATTGGGTATTATCAGAGGTAACTTTCTTTTTGACAGAGAACCCACCTCAGGACACCTCTCCAGGCATCTGGTGGGAGGCACTAAAGGCCACTTTCCAAGGTGCCATAATGGGGTATGCGTCTAGACATTGCAAACAACGTGAACAACGTCTAAACTCCTTGGAAGTGTGCCTGAAGGCTCTAGAATCCCAAGCAAACAACTTACCACCTTACAGTTAGACTCGACATTGAGTAACGGAAGACCTTTGACACGCATGGAGATCAATGACCTCCTCTCTCGCAAAGCGGAGATTGCCATTCTGAGGCTGCGTCATAAATTTTGGGAAGCAGGAGAAAAAGCTGTCAAGCTGCTCGTCTACCGACTGTGCAAGCAACAGGCAGATCGCCATATCCCTGGGCTGAAAGACCAGCTAGGGGCTATTCAAACTGACCCTTGATCAATAAACTCTATAATGAAACAATTTTATTTAGACCTCTATACCTCAACCAGAGGGCAAGATGCTCACTCATCAAAGCCTTTCCTCTCCTCTCTTCACCTCCCCACCCTCTTACCCTCCCAAATTGACGACTTGGATAGGCCAATTTCGACATTTGAGGTGGCGGAGGCCATTAAAATGTTGAACTCTGGTAAAGCCCCAGGAGGCGATGGATATCCTATAGAGCTTTGCCAACTTCTTAGCCCCCATATTGCCCCCCTGCTCTCCTCTGTATATAATGAGGCCCTGGATAAGAGCATTTTTCCCACATCCCTAAGAGAAGTGGTCATTACAGTTTTCCCAAAAAGGTAAGGATCCCTCACTCCCTGCGAGCTACTGGCCTATATCACTTATCAACACTGACAATAAAATCTTCACCAAAATCTTGGCCTTTAGATTAAACCCTTTCCTTTCATATCTCATGCACCCCTTACAAGCAGGTTTTGTCCCAGGACATTTCAGTTGAGACCACATTAGGTCTCTTTCAACATTACTTACCATGCACAGACCCTTCCCTCTCCTGCAGTGACTGTGGCTATAGATTTTGATAAGGCCTTTGACTCCCTGGAATAGGACTATCTAGGACAAGTGCTACTGCATTTTGGATTTGGGAATCACTTTAGGGGCAGGATACAAGCTCTATATCAGCAGCCTGTGGCCAGTGTTCGCACTAACATGGTGACATCTGAGTACTTTCAGTTGGGCAGAGGCATCCGACAAGGCTGTCCCCTTATCCCCTCTCCTTTTCATCCTAGCAGTAGAACCACTGGCAGTGGCCATTAGGCAACATCCCGTTATTCGAGGAATTCAAATAGGGCCCCATATTTACTCTACTTTCATGTACGCTGATTACCTGCTGGTCCCAGTGGAAGATGTGAGGGCATCTCTCTAGGCACTCCTCTCTCTTCTGATGGACTTTGCAGCCCTTTCAGGTCTTAAGATGAACAAATCTAAAATGGAAGTACTCCCATTAAACTCCAAGTGCACTCAGGACATGGTTGCACTGCTAAGGCTTAAATGGGCCAGTAGTTCTCTGATCTACCTGGGCATCCACATTTCTGCAGACCTTACCAAAATTTGGGACCTCAACTTACCCCCGCTGGTAGCTGATCTGAAAACTGAGTTAGATAGATGGAAAATGCTCCACCTTACTCTAGCTGGCAAAATCTCGGCTCTCAAAATGATCTCTGCACCTAAGCTGCTATAACCTCTTCCCATATTCCTTTAACCCCTCCTATAAAATGGCTCCATCTCATTGACTCGACCATTGGCAATTTCATTTGGGAAAATAAAAGACCCAGATATAGTAGACACAAATTGCGCTCCCACTGGAAGTAGGGAGGCTGGGGCTTACCATGGCTTGAAGGCTATGCATGGGCTTACTCCTTTGCCCAGACTCTGAAATGGTTTTCAACCATCTCCTCCGAATCACTGCAGTGGCTGTTTATGGAAAAGTCACTGGCTCAGGTACATAGCTTACCTCTTCTGTTGTACAATCCCCTGCCCCAATCCGTATGACATCACCCCACGATTGCCCCAGCATTGAAAATTTGGGGTAAAATCCATGCCAGAATCAAAGTCAATCCCAGACCTCTCTCATAAACTCCCATTTTCAACAAAGCCTACATACTGGTGGGAAAAAAACTTTCCTGTGGCCCTACTGGGACAGTAAGAATATTACGATACTGGCAGATGTTCTGGAGGACAATGAGCTAAGGATGCAATCTTTCCAAGACCTTGCCCAAAACAAAGGGCTAGGAAAGGAAGCTTTCTGGAGATACCTACAGCTGTGCCGCTCGTTGTCAGAGTACATGCGCACACATTTACCTAGCACAACTAGCTCCTATAAGCTGGGAAACTGGCTCCAGTTGACCAAAGGTCATGCTAGTAAGATTTACTGGGCTCTCCGGAAAGTGTTCCTTCCCAATTGGACCAGTCAAAGCAAAATGGGAGATGGCCCTGGGCTTGCAACAGGATGAGGCTAGTTGAGCACATACGGAAACTTGCCCACATTAGTTACCCAGACATGCAAGTAGACTCATCCAAAACAAAATACTGCACCACTGGTATGGAACACAAGGCATCCTGTACAAAGCCAAGCTTATAGATAACAATCTGTGCTGGAGATGTAACTCACAAATAGGGGATTTATACCACATCCTCTGGCAATGCTCCCTGCTGTCGTCATTTTGGCTACAAGTGGGCCAATTAGCTGCCCAAACTCTTGGCTACACGATTCATCCGAACCCACTGGTCTGGATTCTTGGTCTCTCACCTCAAGGCACTCGCTTAAAGGGCCAGTGCCTTCGCTGGCTCACTCTATTAAGCATCTCAGCCAAACGACTCGTTCTGTGCCGCTGGCGGTGTACTGAAATCCCTTCTGTCTCAGAGCTTTATCAGGTACTTATGCAGCTGGCTTCACTGGACCGCATGTCCCATGTTCTCACTAAAAAATTAGCTGTTCACTATGAATTCTAGGCCCTTTTTCTTGCTTAGCCAAAGCCTCGAACAGGCGTTGGGTGAAAACAAGTGGTCCCTCTCTGTGTCTTCCGTTAAATTGCTCCTCAAGTTTTCCTTCCCTGCAGGAAACCAGATATCCATGCCATCTACGGTTAATCCTCTCTTACTAGAATGATTTAGATACTGTATACCCACTGTGTTCATTCTATTTTGTTTCTCTTTTGGTGTGTTTTGTTTACTGTTTGCTGTTTTCCTAACCAACACTGACATAATGTAAGTAGCAGAGATTGTCTTTACCCAAGTAGTCTACACCCTTCCTGGGCAGTCACTAAGGCCTCTTATGACAATTTGCAATGTTCTTCTTATAGCTCATGCTTATCATCACTCGGAGTACTAACTCTTGGTGAGCAATCTTGATGCTCCCCAGTTTTACTGTATGTGTTTTAATGCTATTGCACTATGGAGCATATGCTTGTTATCTGTACAGCGACTTTATTCTCCCCTTGTTTTGTTTCTCTCCCCTGCTGTAATGTCAATTTGCTGTTTTGTTTTTCTTGGGTGTGTGCTTTGTTTTATGCCTATGTATCTAAGTTATGTTTGAAAACTCAATAAAAACCATTAACTGAAAAAAAAATGTGAAGTGAAAATATTAAAAATTAGTGGCATTAGTAACGTGCGTAGAAACTGTACAACACACGCTGGTAATGTAGTCGTTTTTTGTAATTTTTTTACCAGATTTTCAACGTGGCTGTTTGTGGACCCCTTCTCATGAACAGTGCCAGTGTGATTTTGTTTAATTGTCCTGAAAGGTGACTGTGCAGAGCAAATGCACTATTCTGTGTCACAGGTGCGAAAACATGGTTCGGGCAGGTTGTGGAAAATGACAGCAGTACTGCTGTGAAGGAGTGTGCAAAATTGAAATGTTAAAAATGTGGAGTGAAAATATTAAAAATTAGTGGCATTAGGAGTGTGCATTGAAACTGCGCAAGGCACACTCATAACTCAGTCATTTTCTGAAATTTTTTCACCAAATTTGCAACATGGGCTTTTTGGGAGCCTACCTCATGAACAGTGGCACTGTCATTTTGTGAATTGGTCCTGAAAGGTGATTCCATGCAGTGACAGTGAAATCACCTTTTTGGGACCAAGTAGCAAAATGACAGTGACAGTTTTTATGAGGTGGGGTCCCAAGAACTCCATGTTGAAAATTTGGGGCAAATAGTCCAAAAAATGGCTGAGATATGAGCATAAGTTGAAAATTCCATTGACTGGCTGTATAACATGCTTACCTTTAAATCTTCAGTTCGTGGTTGGGCTTTGAAGAGTGCAGACATGTCCCGGTCCAAAGAAGATGATGGCGCTGACCTCCAGAGGTAAGTATGGGGTAAGAGGGTGAGGAGGTAGATGCTCAGTGGGAGGGTGGGGATGGGGACCGCAGTTGATGATGAGGGACTGTTTTCAGTATTGCATGGAAAACAAAGTGACAAATGAGGACCGTTTTTAATTTACAGCACAGCAAATGTTTACACTGGGTGGCTCCAGTGTGCCATGAATGCCAACATGGGGATTGGGCACTCTGATGTTGGCCATGGTGTGGGCAGGGGGCACCAGGAGTCCAGGACACAAGAAATGCAACAAGGGACCATTTTTTGATTGACAGAGAAAAAAATATTTTGCACACTGGGGTGGGCTCCCAGTGTTGTGATATACTGATATTAGGGATGACTTGGGGAGGGAGGCACAAAATAATGAATTGCATTGTGCCATTTCACAACATGCCGGCACCGCAGCACTGCGCATGCACGTGACTCATGCACATGTGCAGTGCACACATCGGAATGCAGAAGTAACAGCCGAAATAGTGCAGCTGTTATTCCATATGCTGATCATGGCGAGGACTTTCAGCACCATTAGGCTTTCAGAGAATACTCCAAAAGTCCAAGGAAGAGGCTGTGAGATCAGCCATTTTCAGAGCAAAAAAGCTCTCACAAAATGGCTATAGGCTCCGCCCACAGCCCTACAAATGATCATTTTCTTGAAGTACAGTTCTTTTGAAAATATTGCTTGCTGCACTTTACTTTCTCAGGAGGATGAAGGTTGACTGCAGCTTAAACAACATTTTTGGGGTGTCCGTACTGAGTGTTAGTATTGTAGTATCAAGATGTGCATTAATTAAGTCTCTGGTTTCATTCATCAGACTGTCAGCATCAGGATACACACTGCTGATGCTGTTGAGCTCCCCTTCAGTGTTGTTAAATTGTATTTGTTCCATGATGTTAATACTTTTTTGGAACATTGCACTTTTATTATGCTGTTTATTTTCACTGGACTTTCATAAAATGATGTTTCATTCTGATTTTATGCAATAGTTTGTATTGTTCAGCTTCACGTTGGAATTTTTAACTTGAGTGGTCAGCACAAGGTTTTACTCATGACTTAGCACATTAACTTGTGATGGTTTAGTTATTTTTCTGTTAGATTAATTCTGTTCTTTGTTGGTGCTTCTCAAATTCCAACTTTGATTTACACTTTTCCACCCCACCATTTATTTTTGCCATTTTTAATTTCTGATTCTTTTAGTAGGTAAAGTGACAGTTGGCTGATTTCTATTCACTGACATATCTTTTGATTGAGCATTACTTTCTGATCTTTCATCTCTTTCCTCTGCTCATTAGATTCAGACATTGGGCCAGATTTTCAAACAGTGGCACAGGGCTTGCATCAAACCTTGCAGAAACCCTTTTGTGCTCCATACCCATTTTCAATAACTGTGCTTGATTTAACAACTTTGGGCACAGTTATAACAGTTACTATCTTTATATCAGCTTGCACCAAATCTCGGCATAAGCTCCATGAACATGGTCCCTATGATGCAAGCTAGACCAGAAAAGATGGTCTAGCTTGCATCAATTGCCAAGGATGGAAAATCCCTTTAGATTACCACAATCTTGGTGCACCATATCATTGGCACACCCACGGCTTGTGGCAATCTCTGGCTTTTGAAAATCTGTCCCATTAAGTCACTATCAGCTTCAGATGTTGATTGATCTACATTGATGTTTGTTTACTTAATTGATTTTCTAATTCTGCATCCTCTTTGTGATTTACTTCTAGATTTACCTCTATATTCATTCCTTGGTCAATGAAAGACCCTGTTTACTCATAATCATTTTCATCTCTTATTAGTTTCCTTTCTTTTCATTCTTTTATTTCTGACTCTCATTTTGTTAATTTAATTTTCAATTTGGCATTCAGTTCCATTAATTACATGCAACAGGATAATCACACTGCAGTTACATTACATTGCATGTGTAGTTAACTGACACTTCAAGTGTAACCCAGTTCTTTAAAGAAAACAGAATCTTGATATTGTGCTAATATTTTTTGTAAATCACTTAATGCAGAAGTAACTTCCTGATATCATAACTCATCTTATTTTATAGTACATTTCAGCAAATGTGTGGAGTAGTTTGTTAAGATCTCCAGCCATTCATCTTTCATTCTAATAATATCAATACCAGCAGTGGGAAACTTAACCATAGTCATCCTGGTGGAACCCAGTTGCATTCATTGCAAGTTGAAAGATTGTCTATATTGTACTATATGTTAATTGCATTAATTTTTAACATTTCAAGTTGTTGAAACAAGACAGTAAGATTATTACTGTCAGTAGTCTCTCCAGAAGTAATAGCCTGAGAATCAAGAGCAGCTTGTCACTGTCCAACCACTACATCTGTGCTAACAAGACAATATAGGATGACCATATTCCCTCTTGATGCTAAATTAATGCTAACCTGAGTTTCCTCCATATAATTTCTTTCACTATCTCTGGTACGAAAATGTTGTGTGCACATAAGCAGTTGAATTTTTTGACTGGGTGACTAGGGAGGTGGATCAGGGGAGGGCAGTGGACATGGCCTATCTGGACTTCAGCAAGGCCTTTGACACTGTGCCACATAGAAGACTATTACACAAACTGGGGAATATGGGTGTGGGCAGGACAGTAGTGTGGTGGGTAGGTAACTGGCTGGGTGGCAGGACACAGAGGGTGGTGGTAAATGGCTGTCACTCCACAGAGGAAGAGTGACCAGTGGGGTACCACAGGGATCAGTGCTGGGACCGGTCCTATTCAACATCTTCATCAGTGACATTGCGTCAGGACCTAGAAGGCAGAATTTCACTGTTCACTGATGACACAAAGCTCTGTAACAGAGTAGACACACCAGAGGGTGTAGACAGAATGAGAAGGGACCTACAGAAACTTGAAGAACGTTCAGGGGTTTGGCAGTTGAAATTCAATGCAAAGAAGTGCAAGATAATGCATATGGGGCACAAAAACCCTGGCACAATATATCAGTTGGGGGTGAGGATATAGCATGCACCAAGAAGGAAAGGGATCTTGGCGTTATCATCTCTGATGACCTCAGGGTAGGGAAACAGTGTGACAAGGCAGCAGGTAAAGCAAATAGGATGCTGGGATGCATAGGCAGGGGCATCACCAGCAGGAAAAGGGAGGTCATAATTCCGCTATACAAGACACTAGTGAGGCCCCACCTGGAGTACAGTGTACAGTTCTGGAAACCATACCTACGTAAGGACATAGACAGGGTAGAGAAGGTTCAGAGGAGGGCAACAAAGATGGTGCATGGATTGCATCACAAGTCCTATGAAGACAGGTTGAAGGAACTGAACGTGTACTCCCTGGAGGAGAGGAGGGAGAGGGGGATATGATAGAGGCATACAAGTATCTTACAGGGAGGAACAGGGTGCAGGAATACACTATTTTTAAGTGAAAAGATGTTCCAGGACTAGAGGGCATGGGATGAAGTTGGAAGGAGGGCGATTCAGAGGAAACGTGAGGAAGAATTTCTTCACAGAGCGGGTGGTGGACAAGTGGAACACCCTGCCAGAGGAAGTGGTGGGGGCTGAAACAATCACGGGATTTAAGAATGCATGGGATAGACATAAAGGAATTCTGGAGGTCAGGGGTAAGGGGCAACAGACTTCTAGGAAAACATAAACTGAACTTACAAGTTCAAATGGGCAGACTAGGTGGGCCATAGGCCCTTATCTGCCGACACTGTCTATGTATCTATGGTATGGTGTGACTCACCCTTAAAAACCCAGGACAAAGGCAGCTACAGTGCTCTGGAATCAAACAAACTGAAGCCAAACATACATTTCACCAGGAACTCCAGTTAGGCACTCGTGGTTGGTGGTGCATCACACCAACATCTAGACTCAACTTCTGCCAAGTAGTAAAGCATAGCACACTAATTCAAAAGTGTTCTATGTGATACTTGATGATCACAAGCGATCACCATTAGGGCGAGTGTACATCAGTGAAAATCAGTTTTGCTGATGTACACTCACGGCGCTGATCAAATTTATTTTGTTTATGCAGGGGCTGCGTCCCTCACACCCCCCTACTAAGGGATTCTCAACTTCAGGGGGTGCATGTCAGGGGGGTGAAAACAAAAAACACACAAAATCCCAGAACAGCGCAAAAATATCAATGCGCCCAGCATCAATCCCGGCACCCTCTCAATCCTAGCCTGCCATTAACCCACCACACTACATGGCCAGCTCAGCAGCCCACTGCCATGCTACACCTCACAAACCCTCCCTCCCCTTCTGCCTGTCACACGGTGTGCTTGCTCCCCCCACGTGTTTGTACATAGAGTGACAGAATGTTGCTATATCCATATTTGCCCCCCCATCCAGTAGCCCTGTGAACAGGCGTCGTTCTTTTTGTAAGTGCTCAATAGCAGAAGCCCTTATCACAGGATACCATTTAAAAGTGAGAATACACAAGTAATATTTATTGATGGAAAATAGGTAACCAGGAAAGGAATACATTTGTCCCTAGTCATAAAGCACAGCACATTGATTTAAAAGTAAGAATATACTGCAGATTTATTCAGCACACTGTGAAAGTTCACAACTTGCATAGAAACTAAGGACCATAAACTTTCATTAAATTGGGTTCATAGGCAATTCTTACAGTACATTGCTTTCATCTCGTAATATAGATCTCTGTAATCAGCATCTCTGGAACTTTTCCTGTAAATTTCTTGCAGAATAAAGGCTTAGAGCAGCACAGAGGTGATAGACTGATCGTACCAGTTCTTCATAGTGAAAATCACTTCAGCAGTTATGAGATCAGTGTGGGACTGCTGTTAAGTACTCAACTACATAAAAAAATGAATTTATTTAACATTCATGGGAATGCATGCTGAGACCCCCTGATTAAATCATAATCTGATCAGCTAATAAACAGTACTTAACTAATCAGTTTAATGCACTATGAATTCTCAATTACAGCGGTGAACGACAAACCTAAGAAATTTAGAAAAAAACTAAAATCTTATTTAATTCCTATTTATATCTAAGTATTGTATTAAATAAAAAAAAACACTCCAACTTAAAGTGAGAACTCAGAAACCGAACACCATATGAATTTAAAGTTAAAAAATGCTTTTGCTGCCCTCTACTTCAATTCCCACTGGGGCAACTTAAAGATTAGTGCAGCTGAATTTACTTCTGCATGGTAGGAAAATTACTTGTTTTATATTACTAAGAGAGCCATGCCAAAAAGTCATCAAACTTAATGCTAAGGACATTCTACATGTTCAAAAACTGAAAACGTGCTGAAAAAAAATCTAACACATTGTTTTACTATTCAATGACACAGAATGACTAAACATCGTAGTTCAGGCACAGATTTACTGATGGCTTATATAACACATTTACAATATTAACATGTTTCTATGATAAAATAATAAAAATCTAAATTATGTCTATGGGTGGCTTAGCTTTGATCCAAGATGGTAGCTTGAATTGGAGTCTTCTGGGTCCATCAAGAGAAACATCCTGAACTATCTGAAATACGCAGCATTACTAAGAATCTAAGTCCCCACGGCAACAGCCCAAACTCCAAGGTACAGCCAGATCCTATTTTCATCTGTGCTGAAGTCGAAATAGTGGACCAACTTACCCTGCCAGATGCTGGACCTGCCACTATGAGTGAAGCATGGAAGGGGAGTTGGTGGGAGGCATGGAACCCTAAATGGTCCAGGCCATGTTCACACAGCTTCTGCAAAAACTAGACCAACTGATATGAATCAAACTATGGTGGCAGTTCACAGTATTGAGGTCAGACTTTTTCAAACTGAATGCAAAATTACGGCAAATGAGACAGCGGTCTGAGACATTGCAGAAGTAAGTAGGGAGCAGGACAGAGCAATCCAGTCTGTAATGGGCAAAGTAGATTACCTTGAAAATTGGGACTGGAGGAACAATCTCTGCCTCCTAGGATTCACGGAGTGTGCAGAAAAAAAAACGATGCTGACAGATTTTTACAGACCGTACTCTCCAAAATCCTGCAAACATGAAGGCAGTCTCTGCTCCAGACTGAACATGCCCACAGAACTTTAGCCCTGAGACTGAGAGAGGGGGAGAGGCCCAGAACCCTTCTAGCTCAGTTTCTGGATTACCATCAAAAGGGCAGCATACTAGCAGCCATGCATTCTAGAGGCCCCTTATAGTGGCAAGGTTATAGAATCTCACTATTTCAGGATTACTCTAAATAGCTGGCTGATAAATGGAAGGCTTACACCCAGGCCACCAGGGCTATGCATCTACTTCTCACTGTGCTACCCTGCAGTCATGTGGGTCATCCATAATGGGGTCCCACTGAATTTTGAAATGCCAGAGCACCTAATGGATTTTCTGCAAAGGACTTGGCTTCAAGAAATGAGGTGCTCAGGATCTCCAAGCAGTAGGAGGCAGGAATATAGGGGAGCAAGTGCTCATCCGCTGAGAAACAGGCAAAGACAGGGCGGCACCAGGAGTTCGCATGTACTCAGAAATGGCAGGCCTCGAACCAACACTAAAGGAGAGTGCACCCCGAGGAGAGACCAGGATTGAGAAGCCCAAGGAGATGAGACAAACACCAGCTTAACAGCACAGAAGAGGATCTGTGGGTCAAAGGGAATAGGTCTTTGGTGCTCTGCTCCCCCTCTCTGGCCCCTGAACTTAACAAAATTATTCCAATGGATAGAACAGCCTCTCCCTGGACTCCATTGAGCAGATCATCACCACCACCTGGGCAGAGGGGCAGAGGCCACATCACTGAGTGGCTCCAACAATGGGGGCTACTATGGACCAGAGCAGGCATTGACCACCTTGCAGCTGCCTACAGTTACCACTGTGAAGGACACCAGCAAGCTGGAAGAGAAGCCCTGTTAAGGATCAGAAAAGTGCTTACTTTTGTTTTGGGGTTTTGGGGGGGGCAGGAGGGGGTCTAGAGCTTAGAATGGGGACCAGGTGCACCATGTTGCATTGTCATCCCCACAATCCAGTGACAAGGGACGGTGACAAGCCCTATCCTCCCCTCCCCATTTAACACACTCTGCTCCAGTGGCCTAGATGTATAGGCTTAGCAGATACAGCTGGAAAGAGTGTGCTCTGGGCTGTCAAACTGGCAATGGACTACCAGTTTTCTGATAATGCTGATGTTATTTTACTTTAATACTGCTGTGGCCTCTCAAACCATATATGTTCATTTCTCTGTTTATGTGTATGTACTTAAGCATAGCCAGGATATGTTAGCCTCCTGAAGGCTGGGGGCTTGTCAGAAGCTGGGGGGCTGTTCCTTAGACCTCCTGGCTCATATGTCAGAAATCAATGTTGCAAATGTAGGTACCCCCCTCCCATAAATCCAGTCTTACACCAAGTGGCGCAGGCGCTCAGCTCTTAAGCCCACCCTTACTTCATGCACTGCAGGTGTCCACAGGCTACTGAGGGACCAGGCAGGTCTCACTAGGTCTTTTTTGGTGATACCTTCCTATGGGCCCCTCCATCAATCCCGTTAAAATCTGCATGCCTGCTGCCTAGCCAGAATAAACTTGTCCTTGCCAATCACCAGCAAGCATATCTAAGCCTATCCTGGCACATACCCTAAGGAGACTGTGATCCCTCCCTTTTCTCCTGTGCAAGAGACCCCAAGGACATCCCTAGATGAAGGGGTGACACGGGGCACATATATAGGAGAATATACCTTCTTTTATTTTTCTTTCTCTCTTTCAACATGCACATACACAGTGCCCTTCTCCTCCCCTCCTTGGTTGGTTAGCAAACTACATTGCAGAGGCTATTTTAAGCACTAGCACATGGTACAATTAGAGCCCACATCAACTGGCTGCTTTATGATGGACTCAGGCTCCACTTGGGGTATTCAACCCCTACCATACCTATCGCATGAGGCCTTGGAGACTCACAGACGTAGTCTCTATTTTGAGACACCACCAGGACACTCACCCCCACCCTCCCTAAGTGAGATGATGAGCCTTGGGTGACCTAGGTCACCCGGCCCTAGTCCACTCTACTCCTTAAGGTTTCAGGCTGCGGCCTGTGTAACTAGTTCTAGTAATGTAGTTTGTAGTGTAGTTTCTAGTGTGATGTTACAAGTGTTCTATGTGATGCTGTGCACAATGATTATAAGGTTAATCTGTTGCTTAGATGGTTCCCTCTGTAGTGTGTATTTCAAGAGGTTTATAGGTCACAGTCTCCCACTGGTGTATGGTGGAAGGCTATGTCTGACTGGTACATCACCCCTATAGTTAGCCCCCTCTCCTTGTGTCTTCCCCAGATCTGGGAATGGGTGAGATCACTTGTACTTCTTGGAAAGTGAGATGCCTTAATACACCAATTAAGAGAAAACAAGTCCTCTCACACCTGAAAAAACTGAAGTCAGATCTCATCTTCCTTCAGGAAACCAAACTGACCCAAGGAGACCACTCCAGATTGGCAAGGGAGTGGTGGGACAGGTGTTTCACTCCTCGGCCCCTACCTGAAAGAAAGGGGTAGCCATCATGGTCCATAAAAAGTTATGATGGACCCCCAACGCCACCAAGTAAGACCAGCTAGGGAGATGGGTGTTGGTACTGATGGACACGCCACAGGGCCCCCTATTACTAGGTAATATATATATATATACGGGCCTAATACAGATGACCGGGGGTATTTCCATAACATTGCCCAGAAGACAGAGTCCCTTGCCCCCAGCCCCACCCCAATCCTTCTGGGTGGGGATTTCAACCTCACCCATGACCTGGTGATGGATAGAAGTGCCAATTGGATCAAACCTCATGGTAGAGGGCTAGCAGTGCTCTCTCAATGGATAAAGGATATGGGACTG
The DNA here is from genome assembly GCA_016271365.2 of Neoceratodus forsteri. NCBI lineage: Eukaryota > Metazoa > Chordata > Ceratodontiformes > Ceratodontidae > Neoceratodus > Neoceratodus forsteri. The sequence goes on along the minus strand of CM057451.1, from coordinate 54,072,164 downwards.
GTGGACATATGGTGGGTTTTCCACCCCTGGGATCGAGACTACTCCTTCTACTCTCTGGTACAGGGGTCTCATAGCCGCCTGGACCTTTGGCTGACCTCTGCTCAGGTGACTTAGGCATCCCTTGATTCCCATATAGCCCCCATGGTACTATCCGACCATGCACCAGTATAGCTACATATCCTATGGGCCCCCCTCGACCTCTGCTTCTTGGGGGCTGGACCCCCTTTTCCTTAAAGATGCAGAGTTCATCAAAAGGGCCTGGAACATGACCACATTCTTTTTTTAAGAGAAACGGATGGGTGACACCACACCTGGAAACACCTGGGAGGCATTTAAGGCCACCCTCATGGAAGGGATTTTGGGTTACGCAGCAACAAAATGGCATGCCAGGGAGAAACATCTGTTATCCCTTGAAAAGGAGCTTCAGACAGCAGAAGCCACTTTCAAAGCAGCCCCTCAGGCAAACCTGAACTCCCCCTTGGGACAGAAAATCCTGGGCACACAAATGCATATCAATGACATTCTCACCAGAAAGGCCGCGAGCTCCATTTTGCACCTGAAACATAAATACTGGGAGGGAGGGAAGAAAGGTGGGAAGGTCCTTGCTTATCAGCTGAGAAAGCAACAGGCTGAGAGGTATACCTCTGGCCTGCAGAACTCCAGTGGGCACATTCAAACCCAAGCCAAAGGAAATAAATGCTATAATGAAGCAATTTTACTGTACACTATATTCATCCTCTTATACACCTAATCCCTAGAGTAATGGAGTTTCTAGACCCATTGGATATCCCAGGACTATCTAGTCAGCAAATGGCCCAACTCGATGCCCGAGTATCTGAGAAAGACATCTCAGAAGCTCTCCATGCTCCTAAGGCTGGGAAGGCCCCCGGTGGGGATGGGTTCAGTGTAGACCTGTGACAACTACTCTCTTCTGAGATAGTTTCCCCCAAGAAAGGTTCATGCAGAAGCCCTGAATATGGGTCAATTCCCACTCACCCTCAATGAAGCAGCAATTACCATTCTTCCCAAGAAAGGAAAGACCCCACCCAGCCCTCCAGTTACACACCCATATCTCTGATTAATGGGGATAGCAAAGTTTTGCAAATACTTGCTACCCACCTTAGCCCCATGTTATCCCAACTGATGCACCCCTCCCAGGTGGGTTTCATTCCTGGGAGATTTAGTGTGGATCACATCAAATCACTAATTAATATCTCCACTGTGGCAAAGTCCCTTCCCACCCCAGCAGTGGCACTGGCTGTAGATTTTGAAAAAGCTTTTGATTCCTTAGAATGGAATTATCTACAGTCAGTGCTGGCACATATGGGATTTAGTGGGACATTCCTAGTCTGGATCAGTGCCCTATACTCTGCCCCCACTGCAAGGATATTGACTGACTCCCTCATATCAGACCCCTTCCCTGTGGGGAGGGGCACAAGGCAGGACTGCCCCTTATCCCCACTCCTCTTTGTGTTGGCAGTGGAGCCTCTAGTGGCAGCTATTAGGCAGCACCCACAAATATATGGAGTTCCCATTGGCCAAAATAGTTACTCCACACTCATGTATGCAGATGACCTGCTGGTCCCTCTTGCTGATGTAACAGTATCCATCAGCCCATTATTGGAAATACTAGTGCACTTTGCCACCCTGTCTGGTCTTAAAGTTAATCACAGCAAGGCTGAAGTGATGCCCCTAAATCTGTTCTGCAAGGAATGCATAGTCACCCCACATAAGTTGAGATGGGCGTCACAAGGCATTACACATCTGGGCATATGAATATCTAACAATATCTCACGGCCATGAGACCTGAATCTTAATCCTTTACTAAATGAAATACCTACAGAACTCTCCAGGTGGAAGTTACTGCACCTCAAAATGGTGGGGATAATTATTGAGATTAAGATGATAATTTCCCCAAAGCTCGGTATGTCATCTCACACTTAGCAAAATATCTACCTCCGATGGTACACCCAAATTGATAGTGTCATTGGCAACTTTATATGGGAAGGTAGTAAGCCTCAATATAGAGGAATAAGCTGAGAGTGCATTGGAAGTGAGGAGGCTGAAGCCTACCCTGGTTTGAGAGTGTACACCATAGCATACTGGGTTGCCCAAACCATCCAGTGGTTCCATCCCCACTCCAGTTCCTCTCACATTGGCTCCATATGGAAGAGGCACAGGCAGGCTGCATGTTCTATTCCACTTCTTTATGGCATCCCACTGATGAACCTAAAACACACCCAAACCATAGGTCCCTTTGTCAGCTACTGGTCGAGAGCACATAAGCTCCTCAAGGCAAACCCAACCCCCCTGAGATATAACCCCCTGTGGAAAAATCAACATATCCAGGTAGATAACAAGCCCCTCTCTTGGCCCTACTGGATTAAACAGGGAATTACACATATTCAACATGTGTTAGACCCCTCCACTGAACAGGTGGCCAGTTTTCTATCCCTTAAGGTCTAGTTTTATATATCTCAGTCAGACTTCTGGAGATATTTACAACTGAAGAGTGCTGTCTGGATGTAACTTCACAAACATACCAACACCCACTCCCCTAGTAGCATACAAGGATGGCTGTCTCTCAGGAGAGGGGAGGCCAGCCAGATATACTCTGACATCAGGAATAAAATTCCTAGCCAATCGAGTCTAAGTGCAAATGGGAGAAGGCTCTTCACACTGAGATCACAGACCAGCAGTGGCAGACCATCTGGTCAGCAGCAAATAAGCTTTACCCTGATCTCAGGAGTCAGCTCATACAGAACAAGATTCTACACTCCTGGCATAGGACCCCAGAGATGCTGTACAAAGCCAAGCTCCTACCCGCTGATCAATGCTGGAGATGCCTAGCTGCGAAAGGGAATCTCACCCATATTCTATGGACCTGCTCCCTAATATCCCCATTTTAGACTCAGGTGCTGTCATTAGGGGCTGCTGTTATACACAAATCCATCCCCCTCTAATGCTGCATTTTAGATTTTAGGGCTACCGCACTCCAGAGTCCTGTACTCCACCGCTGAGAAAAGATGGCTGGCTCTGATTGGAATACAGGCCAAAAGACTTAGCCTGTCTAAGTAGATAATGACAGTTATTCCCATTGTTCCAGAACTGTTGAACTCCCTTACAGCCCTTATGTCCCTTGACAGGATCACCCAGTCAATAAGAGGTACCCCAGATAAGTATTTAAAGTGCAGAAACACTTATATGGTCTACATTGATCCCAGGAAAGGTATAGGCTGATCCCCTTAACCTCTTCCTTGCTATACCCTCATAAATACCCATGACCTTAACTCAAGCACAAAGCCTCAGACAACCTTACTTAAGACACTGTATGTTGTTCTTATGTGTGTGCATCACACTGTTGTAGCCAAGATGCATTGTGGTTCTATGCTTTTTTCAGAATTGAAGATTAGAGTAGCCCCATGCAGAAGACAGGGCGTGACATGACAGTCACCTGTTAGTGTTGTCAGCAGAAGGAAACCCTGGACAGCTTGCAATCCTTTACAGTCTGGTAATCACACAAAGGGCACCCGCTTCATTCTAGGTATTTGAATATTATTGCACATTACGATATTTGCTCTGTTGACTATTGCAATGGCCAAGTCCTAACGATTGACTGTGTGTAACCGCTCATCCCTCTACTCTTCTGTTCTGCTGTTTACTTGGAAAACCAATAAAAATGATTAAAAAAAATTATGTCTTTGCCACAACTTGATTTAAACTTCTCACATTAAACAGTTCTGGTACATCATAGGAATCATGCTAAGTTGAGATCATTACTCAGTCTATTTTTTGTTAGCATATGTGACTTAAATACCCATTGTGTTTCCAATTTTTCTAAGGAAAGGCACAGTGCGCCAAAGCCAAAACTCACTTCCAGGTGCAACTTGGGGAAGAGGGAACACAGGGGTACAATGGAGGTGAACAGTCAAAAAGGTGCAATTATGACAAGGTGATTAAGATCATGATAATTGCAGGTACAAAAAAGTCAGCAAGATAAATATATCAGATACTACAGTATACTGAAGTGAAGACCTAGAGCACGTAAATAAACACAGTGGATGGGACTGGACAAAAATAACTGAGAACTGTACAAAAGGTGCTGGTTGGATTAGAATACCAAACTAATTATCTAGCTGGAGTCACAAGACATAAGGGACACAAGACAGAAATGGGGAGACAAGTAGGTAGGTAAGGACAGACAGGTAGGTTAAACTAGATGGGCTGAACAAGCTAAACAGCAATTAGAGATGTAACTATATGTATAACTGGGTCAGGGAACAGTACAGTTGGGGCTGGTACAAGACAAAGAAAAATGAGACTGCAAAGTGGCTTGAGGGAGGTAAGAGAGAGCCAAACAAGGGGGGGGGTGTTACAGAGTGAGGGCAGGTAATCCAAGAAGGAGAGTTGCCCAGCTGAGAGGGAGAAATAAGAAATAATAAAAGATCAAGAGTTGGAGGAGAACAGAGAGCAGGAGGAGGGGACAGAAGAGAATAGTAAGTCAAAAGAGGTAGGAGCGGGAAGGGATGAGAACCAGAATATGGAAAAGAAAGAAGCACCATGGGAGAGAAGCTGAAGTTTAGCAAAGGGAGGGAGAGGAATTGACAAAGGATTCAGTGAGTGGGTGATGGGCAGGAATTTAGTAGCAAAGTGCAGACTGAGTAATTGAGAGGGTCTTCATGGTGATGTCAGAATGGACTGGGAAATGAAGATGACTATCAGGCCACATGCCCAGGTACTTGAAGCAGAGGACAATGGTTAGGGGAGTCCCATCAACAGTTGTAAAACAGGGGCCAGCTAAACCTACTGAGACATGAACGAACCAAGAAATCATGGTGGCAGTTGTCTTGGTATTTAATGAGCATTGGTTTGAACAGAACCAGTATTGGACATTGTCAAAATCCCACTGTAATACCTACTCTAACAGGAGCAAAGGCTCTGGTGGCATAAAGTATTGTGTCACCAGCATACATATGAATATTTGCTGAGACACATGCTAATGGGAGGTCATTGAGAAAAATGAAGATGAGTATATGACCCAAAATGGAAACTTGAGGCACACCACAATTAATGGGAAGAGGCAAGGAGAGGGACTCTTCTACCTGGACAGACTGGCTATGTCCAGAGAGGTAAGATCGAAATCAGGCAAGCACAGAGATTGAAAGCCCAGAGCACTTTAGCTTATCCAAAGATAAAGAGTGGGCTACTGAATCAAAGAATTTAGCCAGGTTAATTAAAATGGCATCAGAAACATGTCCCTAATCCACCTTTAGGATGGAGTCAGTAACATGGAGTAAGGAATAAACTGTGGAGTGGGTTTTCTGGAAGCCAGACAGGAAGGAAGAAAGAAAAGATGAGGTGCCAATAAAGTTGGAAAGTTGGGAAAGACACATTTTTTGAAAATTAGACACAGTGAGGAAAAGAGAAATAGGACGGTGGTTCTCAGGGATGCATGTGTCACCTCCTTCATGAAGCGTGAGGACTTTAGCCTGTTTCTACAATTAGTGTTGTGTGAGAGTGGAAAATTTCACCTAGTGAAATATTTCATGTAATTACTGCATTACACAAAATTTTAGCTGCCTCGGATGGCGATTTTATGAACGTGAAACTTTACCAAATTTCACCAATGTGTTTAGATTTCTCCTGCAGATTTGCATGACATTGTGGATAAATAGTTGAAATATCACATGCAGGCTGTTTCCTGCACAGTATATTGTCTGTTAAGTTGGAGAGCAGTTCAGTGTGATGCATGCAGCCAATAAACCTTTCAAAAACCTCTTTATTTGTTATTTTTGAGAGCTAATTGCTCTCACAATCTAAATTTTGTTCCTAGTGCTGCTAGTGAAATTTTTTTTGGTTTGGTGTCTTTGGATAATACTTAGTTAAACTTAGGTAGTGTTTTCAGTTTTCTCTGTGTCGTGTGTGTGTGTGTGTGTGTGTGTGTGTGTGTGTGTGTGTGTGTGTGTGAGAAAGCATAGCAGGCTAGTTCCTAATATTTGGCAAAGTTCTCACAATTTGTGAGTGAGTTTCTGTTATTTCTTTTAAGTCTTAATATTTTATTGGTGTGCTACTTATTTGTAATATTTTTCTTATATATTGACCCTTTTTTGGGTAACTGTATATGAACAGTTACTCATTCTGAATAGTTCTGTTCTTGTTTCCTTTGCGTAATCCTTTTCTGCTTTATTTTTGTATTGGAAGTATTAGTGGACATTGAACACGTGTCCATATCCAGGTACACTGCATTTTTGAATTGCTCACAGAAGTTAATAGTGTGATCTTGCCTCTCCATTGAAGCATTCATACGAACATACAAAATTGCCAGCAGATACAGGCCATGTGGTCTATCTAGTCTGCTCAAGTGTGCAGCACTTCAGCCCATTAGACTGCAGCTGCCTCCCCTCCCATTAACTCTTCCCTCACCCAACTGCCCCTCGGTATGTACTTCCCCCTTGAATTTTTCCCACCCCCTCTTAAAGTACCCCACAGTCTGCACTGATATGAGTTGCTCAGGCAGTGCATTCCTCCCTGTTACCACTCTTTCAGTGAAGTATTGCCTCCTCCTTTCCCTCCTGAATCTGCCCCTTTAACTTTGGGGTGCCCTCTGGTAACTCTTCCATTCTGGAGAGTGAACCTACCCTGGAAGCCTACTATGTTCATCCCTTCAAATACTTGAAGGTCTCGATCATCCCCTCTCTGTCTTCTATCCTCCAGGGTATACATGTTAAGCTCTTTTAGTCTTTCCTCGTAAGTTCTATCCCCAACCCCTGGATCATCTTTGTTGCTCTTCGCTGCACTGCCTCCAATAGTTTGATATCCCTTTTTAAGTAAGGGCACCAGAACTGCACGCAGTACTCCAAGTGAGGCCTCACCAGGGACCTGTATAGGGGCAATATGAATTCGCTACATCTTGATGTAATGCCCCTTGCTATGCACCCTAGCATCCTGTTAGCCTAGCCACTGCCTTCCTACACTGGGCTGAATGGTTTAATTCCCTGGTCACCAGCACCCCCAGATCCTTCTCCTCATTGGATGTGGACAGTTTGATACCATCCATCCAGTAGCTGTATCCTGGGTTTTTGACTCCAAAATGCATCTCTTTGCACTTCTTGGCATTGAATCCAAGCCGCCAGGTGAGTGACCACTCCTCGAGTCTTGCCAAGTCCTCCTGCAGTAATTTGCCATCCTCCTCCCCATCCACCTCAGCACATATCTTGGTGTTATCAGCAAAGAGGCTGATCTTATTCTTGATCCCAACCACTATGTCTGCAATGCAAATGTTAAACAGGACTGGTCCCAGTACTGATCCCTATGGGACACCACTTGTCACTGCCCTGGGCTCCGATGCTTCTCCCCCCACAACTACCCTCAGTTGCCTGTCCCTCAGCCAGTTTTCTACCCATTGGGCTAGCTTCCACCTTATACCATAACTCCTCAACTTGCAGGTCAACCTTCCATGTGGCACCGAATAAAAGGCCTTGCTGAAATCCAGGTAGACTACATTGACTGCATGGCCCTTGTCCAGTGCCCTTGGACCCAGTCAAAAAATCAACCAAGTTTGTCTGACAGGATCTACCAGCGATGAACCCTGTGCTGTCTGTCATCTTGCAAATCATTATCCACAAGAAACCGCAACAGCCTTTCATTGAGGATAGATTCCATCAGTTTCCTCACAACTGCTGTGTGGCTCACCATCTGTAGTTCCCTGGTTCATCCTTGGACCCACTTTTGTGGAGAGGTACCACCTGTGCCTCCCTCCAGTCTCTGAGCACACATCCTGTATTTAGCAAGGTGTTAAACAGATCCGCCAGTGGCTCTGCCAGGACCTCTGCCAGCTCCCTTAGCACCCTGGGATGTACCCCATCTGGCCCAGGTGCCTTGTCTACCCTCAGGGACCTAAGGCCCTCCAGCACCCTTTCCACCATGATGACCCCATCTGTGGTTGTCTCACACCCCATGACTGCACCCCCTTTCCCTGCAGGAATGGGCCCATCCCTCTCCCTTGTGAAAACTGAACAGCAGTACTCATTAAGTACTTCTGTCTTCTAGGCACTGTCTACCCACCCACTGACTTTCCTGATCCTAACTATTTGATCCTTGCACTTCCTCTTTTCCCTGATATACCAGTTGCTGTTTTTCTGATTAATTTGCTTACCATATTAACCCTTTACTCCCTGTTACACAACTGATGTTTACTACCTGACCCATACTATATAAAAAACTACATAGTTTTCAAGAGAGTGGTGGTCCCTGCAAGATTGTTGGAAATGACTTTGTTTGTTCATTTGAAATCTTGTTGTCCCTTCTGTCTGATATATCTATAAGCCAAAATTGTATTTAGTAAGTACTAACACATTACTGTACTTGCCTTATCCAGACACCACTTATCCGGACCATAGATTGTATTGTGACTGTGAGGTGTTCTGTGCGGTTGGTTTTCAATTTTGTTTGCATAAGCCTACCTGTACCTACCCGGTTATTATCAAGTTGTGTGGCAACCATTACAAACAGCAGATTTCGGTTCTGGTGGTGGATGTGAACCATATAACAGCATGACTGACACCAGAGTTCTGTCTCAATTTACTTTAACATTTTTTGGGAAACATTTCTGGACTTCTGGGGCATGTTTGGCAGTGGCAGCACCAAGACTAGCCTGAAAACAGTTGTAAATGGTGCAGAAAACAGCAGATTTCAGTCCTGGTGGTGGATGTGAACCATATGTAGCAACCTGCTGACACCAGATTTCTGTCTCAATTTACTTTAAAATTTTTGGGGAAACTTTTCTGGATTTCTGGGGCCTATTCAGCAATGGCAGCACCAATATTTGGCCTGAAATCCTTGGTAAACAGTGGCAGAAGCTTCATTTTGAGGTCTGAGTGGTGGGGGGACACCATATAACTGCATGACTGACACCAGATTTCTGTCTCAATTTACTTTAACATTTTTTGGGAAACATTTTGCCCACCCTTTTTTTTGACTTGCCCTGCTTCTAGTGTTTCTCAGTATTAATCTACCTTCCTTAGCTCAGCAGCTGTTTGCAATCAACCCCTTCTCCCTCCCTCTCCCTCTGCCTGATGATTTACATTTTTCTTTGTCTGCCTCAGTCTGTTGAATTTGGATTGGTGCCTCTTCCCTGCTGTCCTACTAAGCCCTTATTTCTTCGCTCAGCCCTCTTTCACAATCCCTCCTCTGCTCTTTGTTCTCTGGTACCAATCTGGCCTCGCCCCTGCCCTGCTAGCCTACTCTTCTGGTGGCTTCTCCTAAATCCCTCTCTCTTTCTCTTTACAGCTGTCATCAGGACCCCCCACCCCACTGGGTGCTCTGCTGCTAGGCAGTCCCGGCTCAGAAAGATAAGCCAGCCACTTTTGGGACCCCCACTTCAGCATTCGGGTACGGCCATGCTCCACTTCAATTTGAAAGCTCATAATTTGATTGGTGGCCTGCCACGGACTGACTGCCCTGCATTGGTCATTCCTCTCTAAGGCCTCTCAAACTATCGGAGGACAACCCTCCGAATTCTGCTTCTTGGCACTAAAGCGGCAGAGTTTAAAATATTCTAAACTGTTGTAGGCCTGCATTTGTAGGACCTCTCTGCAGAAGGGTTTTTTCGGCCCACCCACCCTGTCCCACCTCCATCTTTTATTAAATGCTCTCTGCAGGGAACTAGCCACTCCTCCCTCTTACTCTATTGGCTGAATTTTCTTTTGACAGCCTGTTTTCTTAAAGGGACTTGGCATCTTTGCTGTAGCCAGGCAGCTTAAAGCTACAACACATAGATACTTATCCTCCTGAAGTAAACCCAGGTGTTTTCCCCACATTTTTGTCTGTTCTTTCTGCATGATGGCACTTCAAACAAACACTCTTGCACATGGGTGTTTTTATCTTTTAAGCCATTAGTATTACAAAAAAATGGAAACTTCGCCAACATCAGGACCCACCCAAGCAGCAAGATCTGCCCAGGATCGTGCCTACACATTTTCACTCTCCATAAGGCACCAACCCCTGACATTTATTACACCATCCCTGAGCTTAGTCTTACTATCTTTATTCAAACACCATTTCTCCTATCAGTAAAAGTGGCAATCTATGAATTGTCCCTCCCCATTGCCTAGCAGTGCTTAGTAAAATCCTCCAAGAAACTCACACACCAAGCATCAAAATAATCACATAGTAAAAATGATCATAAGCTGCATTAGGAAATTATTAGTACTCCTGCTACTTTGCTCGGGAAATGTGGAACTAAATCCCAGCCCTCCCAGCTCTTAGAAGCCCAATCAGACCTCCTGCAGCTAAAAAGCCTTAGCTTTCTGCATCTGAATGTGTCCAGCATGCCCAAAAAAGGTAATATGATTCAAACTTGGGTCCTTCATACGTCCCCTGTAATGTTGTGCAAAACTGGAATATTTTGCCAAGAGATATATTTCATGTAATTACAGTAATGCATTACCCAAAATATTTCTCTTGGTGAAATGTGAAATTTCACATGCAGTTGTGAGTGAAATTTTGCTCCCAAGCTGGTGAAATTTCAGTCACGGGCAAAATTTTGCACCCACGGTGAAATTTTGCCACCAGCGGAGAAATTTTGCCACCTTTGTGAAATTATGCTCAAACTTCTCCCTGAGGTCTAATGACCCCCAGCCATCACTGGCCATAAACATTAATAAGCAAGCACCTCGTTTTTTTTTTTTAAATATATACCCTTTACTCCCTGGTGTCTAGGGGTTCCCCTCAGCTGTAAACATTAATAAGCACTCCCTCCCCCAAAGTTATCCTGTTGCCTCTGTTGTTTGTTTAAAAAAATATGTATAAACCCATCACTCCCTGGTGTCTAGTGGACCCCCCCACCCCATCAGTATATAGCAGCACCCACCAAGCTCCCCTTCAGTAGCCCAATTGGGCCACTGGCACAGCCCTCCACTCATCTTCATGGCGGCAGCCTGACTGAAGCACCACTGAGCACTTGAATGTGTAGGCATACGCTCATTCATTCCAAGTGCTCAGTAACACTCAGCTCGGAGCTGCCTGTGAAGGTATGAGGAGGGGCTTTGTGCTAGTAACTAATCAGGCTTTACAGAGACTCTGAAGTGGGTGCTGCTACTGATAGGTGAAAGGCTCTACTAGACACCAGAAATAAATAATATATATATATATATATATATTTTTTTTAAATCAAACAACAGGCGGCGAAGTAACTTTGGGGTGCGATATCGTTTACAGCCAGTGATGGCCGGGGAGCTAATTAGACACCAGGCAGTGAAGAGTATATTAAAAAAAAAACAGAGTGCTTGCAGGTAACTTTGGGAGGGTGCTATTAACATTTATGGCCAGTGACAGCCGGGTGGGGTGGACCACTAGACACCAGGGAGGGAGGAGGTGATTTTTTTAAATAAAACAAATGGGGGGACAGGGCAACTTGTGTGTGTGTGTGGAGGGGGTTCAATTTATGGCTGTGGCGGTGTGATGGGTGAAATTGCAGGCGAAATTGTGAAATTTTAACACAATTTTGCGAAACATTTCACCTGGCGAAATTGCCAATTTCACAGCAATTTCTCCAGCAAAATGTTATTTTGCTACATCTCTAGTCTCCTGACATACTCATGATTTCAGAGACATGGATTACAAACCATATCTCCGACAAAACTACTAACATTCACGGCTATAATCTGTTTAGGTGTGACAGTCCAACAAGGGGTGGGGGAGTCACTATCTATATCAAGGACAAACACCCAATCTCAGATATATTTCACACCTCCATGCCTAAGGAATTTGAATGTATTGCCCTAAAAATATCTCTGTTACCTGAAGTTGCCCTTCTTCTATCTGCATGCTATAGGCCACCTTCTGCTGGGCTTGGCTTACTAGCACACCTCCACTCCATGCTGGAAAAGACAAACTCAGAATGTATAATAATGGAAGACTTCAATCTTAACTGGAATAATGATTGCTACATCAAGCTTAAGGACTTCTGTGATGAACATGGGCTATCACAGATGACTCCCGAGAATACCCGTCCTAATAAGAAAAATTCAGAACATAGTACACTACTTGATCTTATGCTTGTTAACAAGCCACATAATTCTCCCATGCAGGGGTGTTCCACAATGATCTAAGCAACCATTGAACCATTGCTTGTATTAGGCACTCCCCCTCCAACCATCTGCTTCTACTTTCAAGCTGAAAAGAAGCCAAAAACTCTTCTGCAGTCCAGCTTTTCTGGCAGACCTTGGGAATATTATCTGGCAGGACTTCTATTTAGTCCCATCTGTTACTGAGGCCTACAACATCTTCCAAAACCTATTACTGGAAGCAGAATCTTTTGAGAACACCATGGTGGCAGGTGTGGGCTGCAGGATAGCTCTTATCTACCGTCCACCAGGGGATGAGAAGCGATTCCTGCAGGAAGCAGCAGACTTCATCATCGACATGGCACTGGAGTTGCCCGGATTGATGATTCTTTAACACCTGGGTCAACAACGAGCTCTCTCAATTTGGACAGCACTTCCTTCAGTTGATGACATCACTGGGACTTACACAGTTTGTTACCTCTGCCACCCATCGGCACGGCCACTCTCTTGATTTGGTTTTCCTTCTGGGGATCGAGGCCTCCGCCTTAGGGGTGGAACCGGCCCGATGGTCTGATTACTACACTGTGAGGTTCAACTTTTGTATCCTCTTCATAGGCCTACCCTGAGGGAGATGGCCAGTTACCACCCACTAATGGGAAGTGAGCTCCATGAGTCTGGTGGTGATGATTGAACTCTGTAGCAGCTTTGCTACTAGCCTATAATAAGGTCATTTCCATGGCCCTGGACTTGATTGCTCCTGTCCATGTTCATCCTCTCCCCCTTTGCCCTCGAGCCCCTTGGTTTGATAGGTCCTTGAGGGAGTTGCGGTGACTAGGACATAGGTTAGATCGTCGTTGGTGGAAATCTGCCCTGGAGGTTGACCACCTTAAATTGGTAGAGCATTATCAGACCTACCAATCAGCGATCTCCCTTAAGAAGGCAGAATTCCTGTCTGGGGAGATTGCAGCCACTCAGAATCAACCAGTCCATCTCTTCCAAACTGTGGACAGGTTGTGCAACCCAACCTGCCTGCAGTTCCGAAGACCTTTTTCACAAATAGAGTGCAATGAGCTTGCTTGATTCTTTGAGAATAAGGTGGCCGACATCAGGTCAGAGATTGTTCTGACTCCTTCTATCGGGGATGCTGTTGATCGGTGCTTGGTCACCTCACCTTATGTTTCTGGAGATCCTTTGACCTGCTGGAGTTCGTGGATGTCATACCGATCATCCAGAGTATGCACCCTACATGCTGTAGTTTGGATCGGGCCCCACCTCCTGATTATGGGATGTTGTGACATCATTGGTCGATCCTATTTCAGATAGTCCGGTGCTCCTTTGATTCGGGTGAGTTTCCAAGCTCCCTGAAGGAGGCGGTGGTAACACCCTCCTGAAGAAAGGTTCTTTGACCCCGACTCTCTGACTAACTACAGACCAATCTCTAACCTCCTTTTATGGGAAGGTTATTGAGAAAATAGTGGTGGTACTTGACCATCCACAACATTTATGAACCTCTCCAATCCAGTTGTCGAAGAGGCATAGTACCGAGACTGCGCTGGTTTGGGTGCTCAATGATCTCCTGATGGTGAGAGATCAGAGAAGCCGCTCTATTTTGATGCTCCCTGATCTCTCTTCAGCCTTTGATACTGTGGACCATGGGGTACTGCTCGGGCACCTGAGGTCCATCTGCAGACTGACTCCAAAAGTACTGGACTTTAGGAGGGCTGACTTTGCCAAAATGGGTGAGTGCCTAAGGAATGCACTAGCGAATGGGCAGGAAGGAGGGGTGGAAGAACAATGGGGAATAATAAAAACTGCCATCACAGAGGTAACAAGCCTTTGTGGGAAGCAAATAAACAAAACGAAATGATGTAAGAAACCACTATGGTTCTCCAAGGAAGTGGCAGTGAAGGTTCAAGAGAAAAGAAAGCATTCAGGTAGTACAAGGAATCACAGAAGGAGCAGGACAGAGAACTGTATCAGTTAAAGCAAAGGAAGCTGGGAAGGCAGTCAGAACAAAGGCCCAAATCTAGGAAAAGATAGCCAACTCAGTTAAGAGGATAAAACCTTTTATATGTACATCAGGAGTGAAGGAAGACCAAGGGAGGGTTAGTGAGGCTTAATAAAGAGGAGGGAGGGTGGGCAGAGGGTGACTGTGAAAAGGCAGATATACTAAACAAATATTTTTGCTCAGTAATTACAAAGGAAGTGGGGGAAGTACCTAAAACAAACAGTAGAAACACTTTGGATACAGAAGTTGATACCAGCCCATTTACAGAAGAAAGGGTTTGGAAAGAACTCTTAAAACTGAAGGTGGACAAAGCAATGGGGCCTGATGGGATTCATCCCAGAATTCTAAAAGAACTAAGGGTAGAACTAGTGACACCACTGACTACCCTCTTTAACAAATCATGGGAGGATGGGGTGGTACCCGAGGACTGGAAGAGGGCAGATGTGATTCCCCTTCACCAAAAATGGGAGCAAGGCAGAAGCAGAAAACTACAAACCTGTTAGTTTAACCTCAGTGGTAGGGAAAATGATGGAATCACTTCTGAAGGAAAGAATTGTTCAGTATCTAGAGGCCAGAGGGGCTCAGGACCCAAGGCAGCATGGATTCACAGCAGGAAGGTCATGCCAGACAAATCTGATAGATTTCTTTGACTGGGTGACCAAAGTAGTAGATCAGAGAGGGCTGTGGACATGGCCTACCTAGGCTTTAGCAAGGCATTTGACACAGTCCCACACAAAAGATTAATATACAAGTTAGCCAGCCTGGGAGTGGGTCCCAAGATGACAGCCTGGGTAAAGAATTGGCTGGAGATATGACACAGAGAGTAATAGTAAATGGAGTCCACTCTGAAGAAAGGGGGGTTACTAGTGGGGTACCGCAGGGTTCAGTATTAGGACCGGTCCTCTTCAATGTCTTTATAAGTGACATTGCAGAGGGACTGGAAGGAAAAGTATGTCTCTTTGCAGATGACACAAAGATCTGCAACATAGTTGATGCACAAGGTGGGATGGAAAGGATGAGAAGGGACTTGGCAAGGTTAGAGGAATGGTCAAATGTATGGCAGCTTAGATTCAATGCTAAGAAGTGCAAGGTAATGCACCTGGGAAATGAAAACCCAGGGGAAGAGTACACAATGGGGGTGAGATACTAACAACAAAAAAAAGCAGGCAGGACCTGGGGTAGTCATATCAGATGACCTAAGGTGGGCAAGCAATGTGTGAGGGCAGCAAGGAGGGATGGGGGGATACTGGGATGCATGGGGAGAGGCATCACCAGTAGAAAACAGGAAGTTATTATCCTTCTGTACAGACAGTTGGTGAGACCCCATCTGGGGTACTGCGTGCAGTTCTGAGACCAAGCTCTGCAAAGACATAGACAGGATGGAGGCTGTTCAGAGGAGGCAACTAAAATGGTGCAGGGTCTGCACCAGAAGACATATGAAGAGAGACTTAGAGCTGAATATGTATAGCCTCGAGGAAAGGAGGAGAGGGGACATGATAGATACTTTCAAGTACCTCAAGGAATCAACAAAGTCAAGAGGTAGCATCTTTCAAAAAGAGGTGTGCAAGAACAAGGGGCACAATTTGAAGATAGAAGGGGTGGCTCAGAGGTAATTTAAGAAGTATTTTTTCACAGAGAGGGTTGTGGATGCATGGAACGGTCTTCCGGAGGAGGCTGTGGAGTCAAAAACAGTGGTGGAATTCAAGCATGCATGGGACAGTCATAAGGCAATTCTAGGGGGTGGGGGTAGGAAGAAGTAGGCTGCTGGTTAACTAGGATCTGCAGCTTATCCATTAGGTAGGGAAATGGGCAGACTGGGTGGGCCAAGCGGTCCTTAACTGCCATCAAAATCTTTGTTTCTATGTTTCTATGACTCATATGGTCCTCAGATGGTTTTCATCTTTCCTCACTGGCAGAACACAGAGTGGTGTCTGGGGTCTTTTCCTCAGACCCATTTTCGCTGTCATGAGGGGTACCTCAGGGCTCAGTGCTTTCCCCCATGTTGTTTGCAGTGTATATGCTGCACCTCTGAGACATTGTATGATGGCATGGGCTGAGGTTTCTCTACTATTCTGATGATACCCAGCTCTATCTGTCTTTTGCACCCAACCAGGATAGTGCTCTCTTGGTATTTAATAACTGCCTTTTTGAAATCCAGGATTGGATGAAATTGAGCTGGCTAAAGTTGAATGCGGAAAAGACAGAGGTGATGGTTGTGGAGCCAGGTTGCCGGACAGAGGGGCTGAGGACTGGCCAGCCCTCTGGAATTTACGTAGGGGGTGCCCAGCTCCTTACCTCTGAATGAGTGCAGGACCTGGGGGTGGTGCTCGACGATGGGCTGACCCTAAGATCTCAAGTGTAGGCCATCATCAAGTCTTCCTTTTACCATCTCAGGAACATCACCAGGATTAAGCATCTGGTTCCATCCGGAGACCTCCCTACACTCGTTCTCACCTTTGTGACCTCGCGCCTTGATTACTGCAACTCCTTGCACTTGGGGCTTCCTGGGGTTGATATCCACCTCTTGCAGCTAGTGCAGAATGCTGCAGCATGACTGCTGACAGGGGTTTCTCGAACATCTCATATTACCCCTGTTCTGTGTAGTCTGCACTGGCTGCCAATTCAGTGGTGGATCACCTTTAAATTTTGTTTTCTGGCTTATAAAGCCCCACATGGACTTGGCCTGACTATTTGAAAGAGCTTCTTGTTCCCTATTGCCCTGAAGCGACATCTCCGTTCAGCCAATGAGGGTTGCTGGAGATCCCAAGGGTATTTTGAAATCTTCTGGGGCCCGTGCTTTTATGTACATCACCACTACCCTCTGGAATTCTGTACCTCCTTGACCGGGAGTGCGCCACAGTGGGAGGCTTTAAACAAGCGTTAGAAAATTTCTATGGTCCCAGGCTTTTAATGGTATTTAGTGAATTGAACCCTGTGGATTATTGCTCTGTTTTATACTGTATTTATTGTTTTTATTTTTTATTCAATCTTTTGTAAAGCACCTTGATAATTTGAAAGGCTTTAAAAAAAATTATTATTATTACTACTGGGGCTGATAAATAAATATGCCGGCTAGGAAGATCAAAACCAAGAAAATGTCCCTGATTGGTTCACACCTACCCTAAAAAGCCCTCAGGGACAGGGATGTACTGTGGAAAAGGGCAAGGAAATCTAAATTAGACACTGACTGGCTTGCCTTTCAGGCAGCCAGGAACTCCTGCACCAAATTAAAAAGAACAGAGAAAGCATGCCATTTCCAGACTGCTCTCAAAGAAAATAACAACTGCTCTGCCAAATTCTGGAAAATCCTCAGAAAGGTCGAAGGTCATTTGCCTGCCTCCTCCTTGCTTACCAAGATACTGTCAGGAGACATCCTGTACACCGACAGAGCTGACATCCTTGAACAATTTAATAATCATTTTGCTACAGCAGGTCTCGCTTTTAATACCTCGCCAGCCTGTAAGCTTAGTGCCCATTGTGATGGCAGTTGCGCTTTCTAACATTGCTCCTAACCTGAGATACCCTACTTTTAGTTTTCAACTGGTAAGTTTTAAACAGGTGGAGGACCTCCTACTATCCCTGGACATGGTAAAGAGTGCTGGCACTGATCTCCTAGAACCGTTCTTCTTGAAAATAGGCTACTATCACCTGACAGCTCCAATTATCCACCTATTCAACTGTTCTTTGGACTTAGGCGAGCTACCACCACTCTAGGAAATAGCGCACATTTTTCCCGTTTTTAAGTCCGGGGACCCAACAGACTTGAATAATTACCACCCAATTTCCTATCTCTTAACCCTCTCAAAACTCTTGGAGAAAATAGTTAATGCCCAGCTCAGAGAATATCTTGAATCCAAAAACCTTTTAAACCCAGCCCAATCTGGCTTCAGACTCAAGCACAGCACAGTTTTAGCCCTTGCTAAAGTGACTTGTGAATGGAAAACCAATCTGGATACAAGAAAACATGTCTGCGCCCTCTTCTTAGACCTTAGCAAGGCCTTCGATATGATGGATCATATTCTCTTGCTAAATGACCTGAGGAGCTTTGGCCTAGACTACTCTGCCCTAAAGTGGTTCAAATGTTACCTTTCCATTAGAATGCAGCAAGTTAAGGACCAAGGAGAACTGTCTCCACTTAAAAAACTCGCCTGGGGGGTACTGCAAGGCTTTATTTTGGGCCCACTACTGTTCGCAATTTACATAAACCACATTGATGAGCGCATTCACTTAGGTAATGTACATCTTTTTGCTGACGATACAGTTCCATATACTATCAGCTCTTCACTAGAGCTTGCTCACGAGGAGCTCCAGCATGACTTTGACATCCTTCAGCATAACCTGCTCAAACTGAAGCTCTTGCTCAACACTAAAAGACCAACGCTATAGTTGTCTGCACATGCCACCTATACCTCAGGGTCCCTAGCGAACCTCCTGATCTACACTTTACATGGCGAACCACTGGAAATCATGAACAAGTTCAAATACATAGATACATAGATACATAGACAGTGTAGGCAGATAAGGGCCTATGGCCACCCAGTCTGCCCATTTGAGCTTTAAGTTCAGTTTATGTTTTCCTAGAAGTCTGTTGCCCCACCCTGACCTCCAGAATTCCTTTATGTCTATCCCATGCATTCTTAAATCCTGTGATTGTTTCAGCCCCACCACTTCCTCTGGCAGGGTGTTCCACTTGTCCACCACCCGTTCTGTGAAGAAATTCTTCCTCATGTTTCCTCTGAATCGTCTTCCCTCCAACTTCATCCCATGCCTCTAGTCCTGGAACATCTTTTTCGCTTAAAAATAGTGTATTCCTGCACCCTGTTCCTCCCTGTGAGATACTTGTATGTCTCTATCATATCCCCTCTCTCCCTCCTCTCCTCCAGGGAGTACATGTTCAGTTCCTTCAACCTGTCTTCATAGGACTTGTGATGCAATCCATGCACCATCTTTGTTGCCCTCCTCTGAACCTTCTCTACCCTGTCTTTGTCCTTACGTAGGTATGGTCTCCAGAACTGTACACTGTACTCCAGGTGGGGCCTCACTAGTGTCTTGTATAGCGGAATTATGACCTCCTTTTCCTGCTGGTGATGCCCTGCCTATACATCCCAGCATCATATTTGCTTTACCTGCTGCCTTGTCACACTGTTTCCTACCTTGAGGTCATCAGAGATGATAACCCCAAGATCCCTTTCCTGCTTGGTGCATGCTATATCCTCACCCCCCAACTGATATATTGTGCCAGGGTTTTTGTGCCCCATATGCATTATCTTGCACTTCTTTGCATTGAATTTCAGCTGCCAAAGCCCTGACCATTCTTCAAGTTTCTGCAGGTCCCTTCTCATTCTGTGTACACCCTCTGGTGTGTCTACTCTGTTACAGAGCTTTGTATCATCAGCGAACAGTGAAATTCTGCCTTCTAGGTCCTGTGCAATGTCACTGATGAAGATGTTGAATAGGACGGTCCCAGCACTGATCCTGTTGTACCCACTTGTCACTCTTCCCTCTGTGGAGTGACAGCCATTCCACCACCCTCTGTATCCTGCCACCCAGCCAGTTACCTACCCACCACACTACTGTCCTGCCCACACCCATATTCCCAGTTTGTGTAATAGTCTTCTATGGGCACAGTGTCAAAGGCCTTGCTGAAGTCCAGATAGGCCATGTCCACTGCCCTCCCTGATCCACCTCTTAGTCACCCAGTCAAAAAATTCAACGAGGTTGGTCTGACATGACCTCCCCCTGGTGAAACCATGCTGCCTTGGATCCTGCAGTCCATTGACAACCAGATGTTCCACCAATCTCTCCTTCAGTAGTGCTACCATGATCTTCCCCACTACCGAGGTGAGGCTGACTGGTCTGTAGTTCCCTGCTTCCTCTTTGTTCCCGCTTTTGTATAAGGGGACTACATTTGCTATCCTCCAGTCTTTGGGTACCTCCCCTGTTTCCAGTGATCGGCTAAACAGGATAGCCAGAGGTTCAGCCACCACCTCTCTTAGTTCTTTAAGGACCCTGTGGTGCACCCCATCTGGCCCCATTGTTTTATCAACTCTATTACTTCCAGTTCCTTCATGACCTTTTCTGCAGTAAAGGAACTTGTGTCCATTCTGCACCATTCTCACCCCTTGTACTCCCTTCAGACCCATTACCCTCCTCTTCCTCAGTAAAGACTGAGCAGAAATACCTGTTCAATATGTCAGCTTTACTGTTGTCATCCTCCACCATCCCATCCTCCCCTTCAGTCTCACTATCCCTCCCTTTGTCTTTCTTTTTTCACTTATGTACCTGTAAAAGGTTTTGTTCCCTCTACCCACTGATTTTGCAATGTGTTCTTCTATCTGAGCTTTGGCTTCCCTTACTGACTTCCCTGCCTCCTTTTGCTTCTCCTGGTACTTCTCGCTATCCCCTTCTGCCTGTGTCTTTTTGTATTGCCTGAATGCAATCTTTTTGGCTTTCACTTTCTTTGCTACCTCTTTGGAAAACCATAATCGTCTCCTCTTCCTTTTCCTTTTGCTTACCTGCTTAATGCATAATTCTGTTATTCTTGTAATCCCCATTTTAAATACTGCCCACTGTTCCTCAACCCCTGATTCCTGTCCCATTCCCCTTAATGCCTCTTTCAAGTATCTTCCCAATTACCCAAAGTCTGCCCCCCTAAAATCCAGGATACATGTTTTTGTGTGGTTTAGTTCTGCTCTTTCTGTGATTTCAAACCACAATGACTGGTGGTCACTGTTCCCCAGGTGCTCCCCCACTGTTACCCCCATCACACTGTCCCTGTTTGTGAGCACAAGGTCTAGTATTGCCTTCTGCCGAGTTGGTTCCATGACCAGTTGCTTAGCAAGGCACCCTGAAGGGAGTCCAAAATAAATCTGCTCCTAGTGGATGCTGCTGCTGGGATGCTCCAGTCCACGTCTGGAATATTGAAGTCTCCAACCAGTACTACCTCACCCTTGTCTGCCATCCTTTGGATGGCTAGCATCAACTCCTATCTGTTTCTTCCTCCTGGGCTGGTGGTCTATAGACCACACCTGTGCGGATGGCTGTTCCCATTTTCCTTTCCAGCTTAACCCACAGTATCTCTCCCCCATTTTGTTCCTCCTGGATCTCTGTGGCCCTTATGTCATTTTTCACATACAGTGCCACTCCTCCTCCTCCCTTCCTGCCTGCTCTGTCTCTTCTGAATATGCTGTAGCCAGGTATGGCCATCTCCCAGTCATGGTTATCATTACACCAGGTTTCAGTGATGGTCACAATGTCCAGGTCTGACTGCACCATGACAGCCTCCAGATCTTCCATCTTGTTGCTAAGGCTCCTGGCATTTGCACATATGGCTTTCCATGATTTGACCTCCCTAGACTGTTTCACTGTTCTACTCCAGCCCCTTTCTTGGTTGTCCTTTATCCCTGGTTCTCCTTGCTGTCTGCCCTTCTGCTGAATTTTGTCCCTTTTCTGCCTATCCACCTCTTGGGCACTAATCTCCATCTTTTGCACACTGCTTTGCAGAGATAGCCACTCCTCTGGTTCACTGGTTCCACTGCTAGCTGTGGGGGGTGAGCAAGTAGATACCCTCCTTGCTGGCCTGCCACCCCCCTTTGCTAGTTTAAATGCTTGTCAATGTAGCATTTAAACTTATCAATATTTGGGCATATGGTTGGATAACAGGCTTAACTTCATGGTTCTTCTCAATGAACTACTAAAAAACTAAGACAATGTCTAGGCATATTCTGTCATATAAGATAACTCCTCACATTTGAAGCCATGAAGAGACTAGTACAAACAACTTTTTTACCATTGCTTGACTACTCAGATTTTCTCTACAACCATTGCCCTAACCAGAAACTATGTAAACTTGACACCTTTACCATCGCTCCTTGAGGTTTATTCTGAATCTGCCTCCTAGAACCCACTACTGTATGCTCTCTGAGTGATGGGCTGGCCCTCTCTTCTACTGAGGAGACAAAGAAATGCTCACCTGTGGTTCCTTGGGGCACTAACTGATAAGCTCTCAACCTACATCACAAACCTATTTGAGTGGGCTTAGGGACACATTGTCTTAGGAGTTCCTCACTCATTTTATTCAAGGTGCCTAGAACAAAGACACGGCATGGTCTGGCCACTGCTATCTTCTCCCTCCCATCCCTTTGTAATACAATGCAAAAGACTCTCAAGATCTCCTATCTTTTCAGTCCATACACCTTCAAACTACTGCTTGCAAGATACTTAAGGGATATCTGTGCCTGCTTCAAGTAACAAGATCATCTGTCCACCTCCTTGGAACCTCGTATCCCCAGCTCTGCTCCCCCCAACATTAACACTTCTTGCCACTGCTTCCTTTCTTTTCCTCCTCTCTTGTTCCTTTCCTAGTTCTTACCTATCTGTCTCATCAATTATATATGACTTTCTTCTGACTAACTGTACATGTATGCTGTTGTGCCGCTGTTCTCACTGAATTTGTTCCTTTTTTTAATGGAAATGTGCTCGTTGTCACACATCTCCCTTTGACTACCTAATGTATTTTGCTCTCTCAATGTACAAATTGCATCTGCTGTTCTCTGCAAGCACCAATGCCTGCACAATTTCTTGCTTATGTTTGTACTATTTATACTGACCAGGACCATCTTGCAAATGAGCTTGCCCAATGATGATTTTGCCTGGCTAAATAAAGTTTTTTGATTGTTTGATTTCTGGACTTCTAGGGCATGTTGGCAGTGGCAGCACCAAGATTAGGCCTGAAAGCAGTTGTAAATGGTGAGAAAGAAACAAATTACTCACCGTAGCAATCTTCTTTCTTTCAGGTTATTCTTCAATATCATTAACTCTAGTAGTCTGCCTCCTGGATTGTACTGCTCTGGAGATGAATGGAACATTATGTTAATAGTGGAATATTGATTGGCTCGTGCCACCATTCAAATGTGCTGCCCTGTCAACTGTAAGTGTTCTAAAACACTCAGATTTCAAATAAGCCTGTACCTATCTCTCACACTATACTATCCTAACAGTTGACAATAAAGTAATAATAACATTTTGATTTGATCAAACCCCCTTTTTTTATTCCCTTAAGCCAACTGATAATGTCCAAAAAGACCAATGAAATAGAAACTGGGCCATCTGGTTTTAAAAAGATGTTGCAACAGTGAAGGCCAACAAACATACAGTACTACCTGTACTCATATACTGATTGGTTCTGGAAGGGGAGGTAGGGTGGGAGAGTTAATGATATTGAAGAATACCCTGGAAGAAAGAAGATTACTACGGTGAGTATTTTTTTCTTCTAACCCCAGGTATTCTTCAATATCATTAACTCTTGCAGACTATAAAGCAGTACCTTTGCAGGAGGGTCCAGAACCCTACTTGGGGAACAGACTTTGTAGCACCAATGTGCCAAACCTGGAATCACTCCTGGATTGGATGTTCAGACTGTAGTGCGTTGTAAAGGTATGTACAGATTTCGATGTGGCTGCTTTGCAGATTTCCAACAAGGGGATATCCCTAGCTGCTGCTGCTGTGGCAGCTGTACCCCTAGTGGAATGTGCCCTCAGGCCTACTGGGGGTTCCTTGCTAGCTTTAGTGTAACAGAACTGTATGCATGCACAATCCAGCATACAGTTATCCTTTTAAGTTGGCCTACCTTTACCACATCACCATAGGTCAGAAACTGCTGCTGCCTTTCCTGTCTATGCTCTTTTATATGCTTGATATAACAGGTCAGGGTTTTCATTACATCGAGACTATGAAATCTACGCTCTCAGAGCTAGGTGTTCAGTGAAGAAGACTGGCAAAGTCATAGATTGATTCAGGTGAAAGTCAGAAACTACTTTTGGAAGGAATTTCCTGTTAGTTCTGAGCACCACCGTGTCTCTGTGGAATGAAATGTAGTTTTGCTCCAGACAAAGAGCTTGCAACTCACTTAACGTTCTTGCAGATGTGATGACTACCAGGGAGACAGTCTTTCAAGTGACACATTTATATGAGCATTGGCCAGTGGCTGAAATGGAGGCTCCATGAGCTTGGCAATACAGATATTTAGATTCCAGGCTGGAGCTGGCTCTGTGAAGGGGAGGCTGATGGGCCAACCCTTTAAAGAATTTTCTAAAATAGGATTAGCTGCTAAGGAGACTCCCTTACCAGCTGGCAGGTATTCAGAAACGGATGCCAGATGAACTTTAAGTGTTGCTGGCTGAAGTCCCAGAGTATATAGATATGCCAGGTACTCCAGCATGACTGACAACCCTGCCTCTGTGGGAACCACCCCTTTTGAAGCACACCATATGGAAAATCTCTTCCACTTGGAAGTGTAGACTTTCCTAGTTGAGGGTTTCCTAGAACCACTGAGCACCTGTAAAACATCCTCTGAGAGGTGTAAGTCAGCTTATTATAGGTCTTCAAGAGCCATGCCTTGAGCCTAAAGGTTCAGGTACAGGATTCTGCCCTGGGAGGATGTTAGGAGATTGTATCTGTGTGGAAAATGTATTGGTTGTGCCACCGACAGGGAAAGCAATAGTGAGTACCAAGGCTGCCTGGCCCAATTTGGAGCTATCAGAATCATAGTGGTTGACTGGTACTTGAGCTTGATCAGGATCCTGAGCAACAAGGAAAATGGAAGAAATGCATACAGGGTTTTCCCTGCCCAATTCAGCACCATGGCATCCACTGGTCTTGACCCCTTGGCTGGTGGTCTGCAACAAAATGTTGGCAACTGGTGATTCTCTTCTGAGGTGAAGAGATCTATCTCTGGAGTGCCCCACCTTCTGAACACTATCTCCAGCACCTGACTGTTGAGACACCATTCGTGGTGGTTCTGGATGATTCCGCTTAGGGCTAGTATTGTCTTTCCCTGGAAGGTGCACTGCCACCAGGGACACTGCAGAGAGTCGCCCAGGCCCCAGATTTTCATTGCGTCTGTGCAGAGCAGGTCAAACTTTGTCCCTCCCTGCTTGTTGATGTACTATATAGTGGTGGTGTTGTCTGTTCTGACCTGTACCACCTTTCCCTTTAACAAGGATGCAAAATACTGAAAAGATAGAAACACAGCCCTGAGCTCCAATAGATTTATATGCAGCAGTGACTCCACAGGGGACACTGGCACCAACTTTGAAAAAGAGGGTCCCTTTTCTGGCACCAGTGGGCCCTTAGGTGGAATTGGATGTGTCTCACCTGAAACCAACATCCCTGCACTGTGCTTGTAGCTGCAGCCATGTGTCCCAGCAATTGCAGAAAATGTCTTGCTGGTCTTGGCCTGTTTAGGACAAAAGACCCTGCAATGCTCACAATACTGTATTCTCTGTCTTGGGGAAGGAAGGCCTTGGCCTGTACAGTGTCCAGTTCTGCTCCTATGAATTGCAGTACTTGAACAGGTTGCAACACAGACTTTTGGACATTTATGAGGAATCCCAGAGACTCCAATGTCTCCTGTGAGAGACTGAAAGCAGCTTTTACTTGTTGTGGGTTTTTTTCCCACCACTAACCAGTCATCCAGATATGAGAACACTGAGATGCTCTGTCTTCTCAGATGTGCCACCACTGCTGCCAAGCACTTTGTGAATACCCTTGGAGCAGAGGTCAGGCTGAAAGGCAGGACTGCAAACTGATAGTGTCCTAATGGTAGTCTGAACCTCAAGTACTTTCTGTGGCATTCCCTTATGGGGATGTGGAAGTACTGTGAGCATCTTTGTGGGCCAGTGATGCCAGCCAGTCTCCTTGTTGTAATGTGGGTAAGATCATTGCCAAAGTAACCATCCGGAACCTTGTCCTTATGAGATGCCTGTTTAGGGATCTCAAATCCAGTATGGGTCACCACTCCTCAGTTTTCTTTGAGGTGAGGAAGTATCTGGAGTAGAAACCTCTTCCCCTTTGAGAGGAGGGAACTGGTTCTACTTCCTTTGCTGCGAGCAGTAAGGAAACCTCTTTTTCCAGCAGTTTCATTTCTGCTGGATCTGGACACCTGAACAAGCTTGGTACTAGTGGGGTACCGCAGGGTTCCGTACTGGGTCCAGTCCTTTTTAATGTCTTTATAAGTTACCTTGCAGAGGGACTGGAAGGAAAAGTATATCTCTTTGCAGATGACACAAAGATCTGCAACACAGTTGATACACAAGGTGGGGTGGAAAGGATGAGAAGGGACTTGGCAAGGTTTGAGGAATGGTCAAATGTATGGCAGCTTAGCTTCAATGCAAATAAGTGCAAAGTAATGCACCTGGGAAACAAAAACCCAGGGGAAGAGTACACAATGGGAGGTGAGATTCTGACAACAACAAAAATGGAACGGGACCTGTGGGTAGTTATATCAGATGACCTAAAGGTGGTCAAGCAATGTAAGAAGGCAGTAAGGAGGGCTGGGGGGATTCTGGGATGTATATAGAGAGGCATCACCAGTAGAAAACAGGAAGTTGTTATCCCTCTGTACACACAGTTGGTGAGATCCCATCTGGAGTACTGCATGCAGTTCTGGAGACCCCATCTCTGCAAAGACATAGACTGGGAGGAGACTGTCCAGAAGAGGGCAACCAAAATGATGCAGGGTCTGCACCAGAAGACATTCGAAGAGAGACTAAAGGAGCTTAATCTGTATACCCTCGAGGAAAGGAGGGAGGGGGGGACATGATAGAAACTTTCAAGTACTTCAAGGGAATCAACAAAGTCCAAGAGGGTAGCATCTTTCAGAAAAAGAGATGTGCAAGAACAAGTGGGCACAATTTGAAGATAGAGGGGACAGCACAGAGCTAATGTGAGGAAGTATTTTTTCATGGAGAGGGTTGTGGATGCATGGAACAGTCTTCCTGAGGAGGTTGTGGAGTCAAAAACAGTGGGGGAATTCAAGAATGCATGCGACAGACATAACACAGTTCTAGTGGAGAGTAGGAGGCAGTATGCTATTGATTAACTAGGATATGCAGCTTATTCTTTAGGTAGGAAATGGGCAGACTAGGTGGGCCAAGTGAGCCTTATCTGCCATCAAATTCTATGTTTCTATGTTTCTTACACCTGAGAATTTTTGAAACTGAGGACCAGTCCTTGACCCACCACCTCCAATACCCACTTATCTGTGGTGATGGTTTTGGAAGAAGTGGGTCAGTCTGCCCTCCACGGAGTTGGGGAGGTGACCTGACTAGCATATGAGGGGTTCTGTTTAGACTGTGTGGTAGGCTGAAAGATTGTTGTCCTCTTCTGGAGCCTCTGCAACCCTACCCTATAGTACCCTCTCTATGAGTAACTAGAGTACCTTGCACCTGGTAGAAGGGTTAAGTGTAATCTCTACCTCTATCTCCCCTTCCACAGTGCCTGTACAAAGTGGAGGCCCTCTCCCTGACAGAGTTACTTTTGTAAGTGGCCTTATATTCATCTACTTTTTTCACATACTTCTCTGTTTTGGGTCCAAACAGGGTGTTATTCTCCACAGGGAAGTCCTAGGCCTTGTTTTGAGTGTCTTGGGCAAGACTGGTTGCCCTGAGCCAGGCAAGTCTTCTGAGGGCTATGGACAAAGCCATCCATCTGACTGCATTGTCATTCATGTCAACAGCCATATGGAATTGATATTTTGTGGCTTCCAGGCCACACCTGACTGTTTCCATAAGGTCCGCTTGTAGGCTTGGTGGTGCCTTGCCAGCAATGGCCATGATAGAATTCCACCATTTTATTTAAATATTGGGCTGCATAGCCCTTGTAATTAGTCTCCCTAATGCCCAGAGAGGCTGCTAGGTATCCTTTCTTGGTCATACATCCAGCTTTCTGGAATCTTTTTCCAGTGGATGTGTAGCCAAAGGTACTTAACCTTGTCACAGGCTATTGTTTTTACCGCCTCTTGGGGTCAGGGTGTGACAACAGAAATTCTGCTCCCAGTGGATCAAGCTGATATTTTTGTCAGCTTGCTTGTCCTGAACAAGATAATGCTTGGGTGTACAGAATCTTAAGGACTTGTTTTCAAAACATTTGTTAATAGGCAACAACACTTTCTTGTGAGTGTTAGCCCCATCATATCCATGAATTGCACCTCCTCCTCCTCATCCTGTTCAGGTTCATAAGGAGTGAGGTCCAGAGCTTCAACCATCTGCCTCACAAAAGTAAAGTGTGAAGAGAAATCTTCAGTTGCCCTGAAGTTCAAACGCATGTTCTGGGGAAATTTCTTGATTCATTGGCTCCTCCTCTCTCATATTCCTCCCTAAAATTATCCCAGGAGGGATACATAGCTTCTGTAGAGACATAGTCGTGGATGCTGGATAACTAACTGGTTGCTGGTTAACTGGTGCCAAACCAGTCTGCAAGGTCTGTAAGATTTGGAGGCCTGTGCCACCTGGTCAGGAGTTGGAATATTTCCTGGAACCTCTAGAAGCCCCAATGCTTTTTCAGCTGAGGAACCAGTGTTCTTTTTCTTATCCAACTTTTTCAAAGGAGGTGAATCCTTTACCGGTTCTCCCAGTCTTTTCAGTCCAGATGTCTCGCCTTTTTCAGGGGTGTTTGAATAGACATCTTTAGACATATTTTTATCAATGGTCAGGTCCTTTGGATCTGAAACCGAACCTGTGGAAGTTCTGTCTTTAAAACTTGTTTTATGTTTTTCCACAGTTTTCTCAGGAAGACTTTTCCATATTTCACACTCAGACTCAAAATGTTCAACCCCAAAACAAAACAAAGTTCATGCTTGTCAGCTTTGGCAAATATTTCCTGAGATTTAACACAATTTTTAAATCCAGTAGGTCCAGTCCGTTTCTTAGGTTTAACAGACATTGCTACGGTAAGCTAAGAAAACTGGACTTAAAATTTTTATCAGTTCCTAAACCTAGAAGTAACTGGTGATTTACTGCAACTTCACTAGACAAATAGCTCGCGGTCAGTTCCTCAACCGAGGAAACTGTGAAAAACCCTGAAAAATATACTCAAATTAACCTGGGCCAATAATAAACAAACAAATACAAGTTAAGCTAAAGAAATAGTGAGTTAACGCTAAAATGAACCAAACTAAGACGGTTCCTCACCAATTACTAAGAACTGAAGAGGAACCACAAAACTAACTAAAAGGCACTAAATAAACACTAAAACTAACTAAACACTATAATGGGTAGCAGACATGAAGTAAAATAAAAACTATATTTATAATTTTGAGCAAAATCTAAGTTCGCTCAGTAAACGCTGAGGAGCAGTCTCTGAGGCTACCAACTAGGCAGGCGGAGAAAGAAATCTGAACATTTTAGAATGCATACAGTTGACAGATCAGCAGGTTAGAATGGTGTCACAAGCCAATCAGTGTTCCACTATTAGCATTAAGTTCCATTCCTCTCTGGTGCAATGTAATCCAGGAAGCTGACTGCTAGAGTTAATGATATTGAAGAATACTTGGGTTAGAAACAGTAGATTTTGGTTCTGGTGGTGGATGTGAACCATAAAACAGCATGACTGACACCAGATTTCAGTCTCAATTTATTGCAACATTTTTTTGGAAACATTTCTGGACTTCTGGGCATGTTTGACAGTGGCCGTATCAAGATTAGGCCTGTAATCTTTGGTAAACGGTGGCAGAAGTTTTATTTTGAGGTGCGTATGACAGCATGACTGAGACCAGATTTCTGTCTCAATTTTATGTAACAATTTGAAAGAAACATTTTTCAAGAACATGTACTGTTCCTTACTAGTGCCACTGCAAACAAGATTCATCCAGAGTCCAGACATATATACAAATAATTAGGTGTCAGTTCTCTGAGGATTATTTTGGTCATGTGGGAGCTGTTGACTGAGGAGGGACAACACTTAACATTTCTTGGAAGCGCTCAACAGACATTAAGTACTAAAACCAGATCTATGTTTAAGTTTGCAGAAAAAATGCTGGGTTCTGTGCTTGCTGTGTATTACATCTTCGTAATGTTGCACACAACAATAAGTGAAGCAACATCACATAGCATTGTGAAACAATTTTAATAGGCACAATACTTGACATTTATGGATAGAAGGAGTAAACATGTTAAAGAGCAGGTGACACCTTCAACATAACTTTCACAAAACATAAAATTGACCAACAATTCAGTTGCATTTCACATATATGGAGTTTGCAAAGGAAAGGCCAGCACCTGTCGAAGGCTGTCTGCTGTCAGGACCCTGTGCACAGAGTCTGTATTTTTTTAATTCAAGTACTTCGTGAGAGTTGCTTCAAGTCAAAGTAAGAAGTACACTCCACTGCACATATCCATAAAGTGCTCTTATTTTATTCCAGTGTGGCAAGTAAACAATGTAAAAAATGCTCCCATATAACTAAGATAAAAAAAACGCCTACTACCTCAAGGCACCGTACTTCATGATACATCAAAGGTTATGTCACACCTGATGCATTTCACACGTGTGTGCTTTCTGTCATACAAAACACATACTGTATGTGAAAAACATGTGTGACAGGTGTGACATAACTGGTAACATATAAGGAATGATGGTGCTTTGGGGAGAGGGTGTTTTTATCTTAGTTATATGGAAGCACTTTTTACATTGTTTACTTGCCACAGTCGAATAAAGAACAAGCACTTTATGGACATGTGTTGTGGTGAGTACTTCTAGCTTTGAGTTAAAGCAACTCACATGAGGTATTTGAATTAAAAAACAACACACACTCTGGCCACAAGGCCCAGATGGCTGACAGCCTTTGGCAGGAGTTGGCCTTTCATTTGCAAACTCCATATATATGGAATGCAACTGCATTACACATCATTATGGTGTTAAAAGTAATCCTGTAGGTGTAACCAGCACTAAGAAGTAACACCACAAATAATAAGGGAATATGGTGTTTATTAAGGGAAGGGTACATGGACATGGTACAGAATAAGTATAACAAATGATAGGCAGGATCAGGAGGACAAGCGTAATACAACAATGAGCAGGGAGATGTGATAGAGAGAGAGAACAAGAAAAGGGACTGAATTATATAGGGAGCATACGACAATAACAAACACAACAGCAATGATCAAACTAATTATTTTACATACAAAACAAAGAAACAAGGATGTAGATTAAAGAGGACAGAAAATATTTTTTTGTTGTTTTTATTTTTTATTTTTTTTTTTAGAGGAAACATACAAACAACAGAATACAGGATAGAAAAATGAAAACAAAAAAGACAAATTAATTTGTGCTGCCACATTAACTGCCAGTGGGGCCTCCATGCAGTTCAGACAGGATGCCCATGATTTTATCGACATCACCCAGGAGTTTAGCAGTCTCCCTCAGGGCATCATTAAATTCCTATCTGAATTAATTTAACTCCTGTTGAAGCTGGTGGACTTCTGACAGGACAGATGATGAGTCTGCATGTGTCACTGCTGGTGGGGTGGGGAACTGCCTGTGTTGATGCTGCTGCTGCTGGCTCTGGACAGAGAGAGGCCTTGGCAAGGTCTTGATGCTACTGCAGACTGCTGCTGTTGTCTGGTCCAGCGAGAACATTTAAAAGGTCCAGCCTCACCTCCCTCCTGCTCACTCCCTTCAGTGCTCACACCCGCACTGCTCCCTGCAGTTGCAGTTGATGCTGCCACCACTTCCTACAGTTTGTCATCCCATTGAAGCGGGTGATGATGCAGCATGTGGCTTCGCTAGCTGCTTGTCCTGAAGTGGGAACCACATTTACTGTGATGCACTTCCTACCTGCATAGATTGCAGGTGACCACTGGGTCACCTGCCAAACTTGCATAAAAAATCCCAGGCAAAAGAACTTCTGGGATGCTGGGGCCATGGGGGGGCATGGCAGATGATGCCACAAGTACTGACTCTTCCTGTTGCTTGGGAGGGGGCATGGTCTGCTGCTGCTGGGGCAGAGGAACAGTATCCTGGTGATGGGGAGGTGGCATTGTCTCCTGCTCCTGCTGCTGCTGCCACTGCTGCTTTGGTGGAGGGGCCATGGTCACCTCCTGCTGCTAGGGAGGAGGCACAGTTGTTTGCTACTGGGTGCTGGGGCCAACAGCCTCCTGCCGCTGTGGCATTTCATTTTTACTTGATGTCTGAAATGTGCACTTGTCAAGGTGGCATTCAGGTCCCCCACTACCTCTACCCTTTTCCATTATGCCCACCACCAATTCAAACCAAACCGAAAAAAAAGAAACAGAGGTAGAGACTCTGAAGGAGAGAGAGTCGGGGGTGGGGAATCAAACACACACACACACACACACACACACACACACACACACTCACTCTACAGGTACTAAAATATGTAATAAGACAAAGACAAACAATAAAAAGTTAGAAAAAATAGAACAAAATAAGTGGTTTATATGTCAAAGTGCACTCAACAGTCACAGTGCTCTGACTCTGTCTAGATGCTGCCTGCTTCCTTGAGATATGCAGCACAGGAAATTAACCACTCACTTTCTGCCTGTTTATACTCAATCATGTGACCACCAGCAGAAAGAAAAGCTAAATTTTGCTTAATTTTGCCTTATAGAAGTGCAAGGCAAAATTAAAGGTGAAATTGGGTGGCAAAATTTTGGCAAAAGGACATAATTATGCTAAATATTTCACAGGGTGAAATTGCCAATTTCAATGGAATTTTGCTGGTGAAATAAAATTTTTGCTGCATCTCTACCTACAATAAGGAAATGAGTCAGGTTGAAAGAAGAGGTTTAGAAGAAGCGAGTGGGGGCATCTATAGCAGAGGCAGAAAGGTGAAGAAGTTTAGGGTCAAAACATTCAGGGCTATGGCCTTTGGAGGGATTGAAGAAAAGCAGAGCAGACAGGACCTCAGTGGCAGTGGCACGAGAAAAATAGAAGAATGGGGGGACTGTGGGTCGAGAGGAATTAGGAGAGAATGAGGGAGAGATGGTGCAAGTAGTGAACTGTATTTTGAAATCTGAAATCACCAACCAACTCAGTGGGGTTGGAGAAGACATCAAAGGGGTTGCTTAGTTTGAAAGTAGTAGCAGATACCTGGGAGGATGAGTTAAAAACAAAATGGATAACCCTCCAGAACTTAGTTGGGGAATAAATATTGTTCTGAAAGTTGGGAGCAAAATGGTTGCCTTTTAACTCATGCAGGGCCATTCTGCCAGCATTCTGTATTTTTCTGTACCTCAGCCAGTCCTCCTGGGAACCAGAGGACTTACATCGGGACCAGAATGAGTCACCAGCCCTGAAAAGAAAGGAGATTTCTGAGGTGACTCAAGGGGAGATGGACACCACACACTTGAGGCCTTTTCAGGGAAGCATTCTTATCCTAGATGGAGATGTTTGACTGAAAGTGAGAGGGCATCATTTATGTCCAAGCAGAGGACAAAGGGAGCCCAAATGGAAGACCTTTGATCAGCTAGCATGGCATGCAGATTGAAGGAACTGAACGACTTTGATCAGATGTACTGTGGAGGATGTGTGGGCGATGGATTTTCACAACACAGTGAACTATGCAATGGTCACTGCTAGAGTTCAGGAGGAAACCTGCAATGTGTGACCTATGAAGTTATGAGGAGAGGACCCAATCAATATGCAAATGATTGGAAGAGCATGGACTGTGATTGGTAGGGTCTGGGATCAGTTTTGCAAGGTTTAGTGCCTTAGCCTTTTGAGTGAGGAGTTTGTGGGCAGGAGGGGACCTGTTTAAGCTGAAATCACCAGGACAATGAGTTTGCCAGAACAGGAATGAGTATAAATTGAGCAGAGAAGAAGAGGAACAGAATCAGGTTTAGCTTTTGGCTAGAGATAAACAACAGAAATGTAGATGGGAAGGAAGAAAGGAAAGGGGAGTTGCATAACAGGAGTTCATGGGAGGAGGGGGCTGCAGTACAGACAACAATCTTACAGGAGAGAATATGAAATAGATATGCCAGCTCACCACCCCTTCTCCTACCACAGTCCTGCCAAAAGTTTGCATAACCAGAGATGTCACTATCATTAATCTTGGCAGAGATCCAGGATTCAGTGATGATTAGGATAGCTGAGATAGTTTGCAGTACCCACAGTCTAGGCTGGTAAATCTTAGGGAGCAGACTGCTCACATAGAGGTGGTAAATGCTATAACACTAAGGTAAAGAGAAGAAAGAGTGCTCAAAGAAGGGCCATTATTAAGCAGGATATTACCTGATAGGATGAGCAGAAAAGCAATGAAGAACTTGTGGGAAAGGTCAGAGCAGCAGAGGGGGATGAATAATCATTGTGACTCTTTGCTCTGATCAATCTAAATGAAACATTCAGCGTTTTTACTTTAAATCAGTGTGTACTTGATATAATACTGTTTGTATTGTCAATTAAACATCTTTACATCTAATATCTGGAGCCCTAGCCGACTCTGGTCTAGGAGGAGGAGCTGTAGTTCACCAGGCTACTTCCTGGACTACATCGCAATGATTTATTTAATTTTTATTTTAATTTGGGGGAAACTGAGCCTATTAAACACTTCTAAAAGGCACAGTAGTGGGCTTTTACAGCATTTACAAAGCTTTTGTAACTAAAAATTATCAGAGGTGTAGCGCAACCCGAGATTACACTTCTGGGTCTCTAGAGGCTATATTAAGCTGCGCTGCAGTGAGCGCTTTTTGCTCTGATCAATCTAATTGAAACATTCAGTGTTTTTACTTTAAATCAGTGTGTACTTGATATAATACTGTTTGTATTGTCAGTTAAATGTCTTTACGTCTAATATCTGGAGCCCTAGCCGACTCTGGTCTAGGAGGAGGAGCTGTAGTTCACCAGGCTACTTCCTAGACTGCACTTCAGTGATTTATTTAATTTTTATTTTAATTTGGGGGAAACTGAGCCTATTAAACACTTCTAGAAGGCACAGTAGTGGGCTTTTAAAGCATTTAAAAAGCTTTTGTAACTAAAAATTATCGGAGGTGTAGCACGACCCAAGATTACACTTCCGGTACTGGGGCTATTTTAAGCAACCTGCAGTGGCCCAGGGCAAGCACTAGTGGGGCTCGCATGTGTAAGATCGTGCAAAGACATGCACATCTGCGCGTGTTATGCGTGTTGTGCGTTTGGAGTAAAATACTGTAAGGGCGTATTTACTTGTTTAAAGATCAAGGTTTTATCTACTTAAACTTGGTAAGCAATAATTTCATAAGTTGTGATACATAAAAAACAATAAATAAATAATAAAATACAAAATGGCCAGTGTTATATTAGCTACAGATGGGAGAATAGGTACTATGTGCTTATTATGCAATATGTTTGGCTTTGAATTAGAAAAACAAAATACTGAATCCTTTATTCGTAGTAAATGTATTAAGATTCAAGAACTTGAGGATGAAATAAAATTATTTGATGATAGACTAAGAATACTTGAATGTAGTCAAATGGAAACAGCTAAAAGGCTACAAATAACAGAAAATCAAAAGCCAATGGCAAAATCCAGTGATTGTCTAAAACACACAACTATCCATTCTGATATTGTGACAAGAAATAGACCAAGACAGGAAGGAAATGGATCTGATTCAGAGGAAGATTGGTATACTGTACAATATAAAAAAAAAACATCTAAAAGAGGGAGAAAAGCTAACGATTTTCACATACCTTTACAGAATAAATTTGATCCATTATTAATAAATATGGATATAGGGGAGGCTGGGGATGTGGAAACTATAGTATCATTGTCTAACAATGATATGGAAAATTTTGCTATAACAGTAAATAGGGACATTAGTCATACACAAGCTAATCTGATTAATTTTATGGAGAATAACTTTAGAGAAGTAGAAAATATAGATATTGGGCCTTTGAGTTCAGATCATATAGCACAACCACAAATTTTTGTATTAGGGGACTCCTTGTTATCTAATCTAGATAGGATAATATGTAACCCCAATAAAGCCACTCGCACTTTATCTTGTTTTCGAGGTGCCCAGATTTATGACATAGCTAGACTGAGTAGACAGATTCTACAAAACTGTAGTGAAAAAGATTTTGTAATAATACATGTTGGGGTCAATAATATATGGCATCAGAATGTCCAACAGATTAAGGAAGCTTGTGTTGGTATGTCAAACATTTTGGCTGAAATAGGAATCCATACAGTGTTTTCTGAGATTCTTCCAGTACCTAGAGTTGACCATTCTCTAAAGAATAAAATAAAGCATATAAATTGTTGGCTCAGGGTGTGGTGTCTTAAACAAAAAATTAAGTGCTTAACTCATTGAGAGCAGTTTCAGTTAAATGGCACTTATTATGCAAAGGATGGGTTACATCTAAGTAGAATGGGTAAAGAAGTTCTGGGAAATGAGTTTAACTCAGCAATAGATGTTTTTTTATGCAATGTTCCGGGTTGGGACTAGATACTGATATAATTAGGGATGAACAGAACTTAGCACTGCATTTTGTTAAATCTACACCTTGCATTTTTAATAACTATCAAACATCCAAATTAAATTTACTTCTACTAAATGCTAGGAGTCTGTGTAATAAAATTAATGAACTCCAAATTGTTTTACATAATGAAAATATTGATATTTGTGGTGTCACTGAAACCTGGTTTAATGACGGTCAATGGGGACAAAATATCTGTGGATATACCCTTTTTAAGAATAATCGTGTATACTCAAGGGGAGGAGGGGTTGTCTTTTATGTTAAAGAAGATATTAAATGTACTGAAGTCATTATGAATAGTAATTCTCCACAAGGCTTTGAAATATTATGGATTAAACTTTATAACAAATTATGTCCAATTACACTAGGGATATGATATAGGCCACAGTCTATGGATTCTGTTAATAATGAAAACTTCTGCAGTTATTTGGAAAATGTCAATATAAATGCTGATACTTTTTTGATGGGTGATTTCAACTATCCAGGCATAAATTGGTCAAATGGAATAGATTCAAATAAACAGGAAAATAAATTTATTGGTACAATTGCACATTTAGGTTTAGACCAAATTGTTAACATCCCAACAAGAGATAATAATATTTTAGACTTAATATTTACTAATATGAAAGAAGGCATTGACTTCCCAGGTACTATGGCTCCAATAGGTAATAGTAATCATTTAATGATTAAATGGACAATTAGTTATTATATTAATAAATTTAATGGTATAACCCAATTTAGAAACTTTAATATGGCAAATTACGTAGCAATTAAAGAACACCTAATGAGGTGGGATTGGAAAAATGAATTAATTGGATTATCTGTGGAAGAAATATGGCATAGAATTAAAGATAACATTGATTTTTGTATTTCAGAGTGGGTACCAATTAGAGTTAAATATATTAGAAATAAAAGGTTTCCACCTTGGTTTTCATATAAAATAAAAAGGTTAGTATTAGCTAAAAAAAAGGCTTTCAATAAATATAAGAAAAATAAATCTGATTCTAATTGGTCTAAATTTGTTCTTAAAGCTAAAAAGTTAAAATATGCAATTAAAAAACCTAAACAAGATTTAGAACTTAATTTAGTTAGTAATCAAGGAGATAATAGGAAAAAAAATCTTTAATTATATTGGTTCCTTAAAATCTTCACCTAACCTAATTGGACCCATAAAAATTAATGATGAGATTATAAATAATGAACAAATAATGACAAACAAATGTAATCAATAATTTGCTAGTATATTCAAAAAAAAGGATATTCTATTGGATGAGAGTCCTTCTAATTTGGATCCTATAGTTGAATTTACTGTTACTGAAACTTATACTATTATTAATTCAGTTAAATCTTCCACATCTGTTGGACCTGATAATATTCCCTCTATATTTTTAAAAAATGTCTCTTATGAACTAGCAGGTGTGTTAACTTTTTTATTTAATGAATCAATAGCTAAGGGAATTGTTGTTAAAGAATTGAAAGATGCTTTAATCATCCATATTCATAAGAACAGTTCAAAGCAGGAGTTAAAAATTATAGACCTATAAGCTTGACGTCTTCTGTATGTAAAATTATGGAAAAACTTAAATAAAATTAATAAACATATCATAGATAAAGGTCAAACTGATATATTACAACACGGTTTTCAACCTGGTAGATCATGTCATACTAATTTAATTAACTTTTTTGAGCCAGTGAGCAATGCGTTGGACATAGGTCTTCCAGTAGATGTTATTTATTTGGATTTTGAAAAAGCCTGTGACTCTGTCTCATGTAGTATATTACATGAATGTTTATTAGAAATAGAACTTAATAAATTTATAACTGCTTGGATTATACAATGGCTAACCGATAGAAGACAACGGGTATCTTTAAGAGGTTATACTTCTATATGGACTGAAGTTACTAGTGGGGTGTCTCAGGGCTCTGTTTTGGGCCCTATATTGTTTAATACTCTTATAGCTAGTATGAACACTAAAAACGGTATATGGTTAACAAAATATGCAGACGATGCTAAATTAGGTGGGATTAACAATCTAAAATCCATATCGAATTTACAGGATAACTTGAATTTAATTTCAGACTGGGTTACCAAGCATAAATTAAACTTTAATATTAATAAATGTAAGGTTATGCATTTTGGCCTTAATAACATATGTGCTAATTATTATATTAACAGCCATGTGTTAAGTGTAATCACTTCCGAAAAGGATTTGGGTGTTATTATTACTAATAATTTAAAATTTACTGAACATCTGAATACTGCCATTAAAAAATGTACTCGATTATCCAATTGTATATTCAAAAATATAAAAAGCAGAGAACCAGCTGTATTACTCCCATTATTTACTAGTATTATAAGATCCAATTTTGATTATTGTTCATCATTCAGTACTCCAACATTAATAGGAGATAGATTATCTAGAGAGAAAATTCAAAGAAGATTTACCAAACATATTACTGGCATGGGTCTTTTGACTTATGAAGAAAGATTAGCTAAATTACAGCTGTATAGTATGGAATATAGATCATTGAGAGGTGACCTTTGTTTGCTTTATAAGGCAACTAAGGATGAATATTTGTCCAATACATTATATTTGACTTGGAATCCAACTTCTGTGCATACTCGAACACATAATTTGAAATTAACTACAACTACAAACAAAACTACAAAGAGAAATAATTTTTTTACTCAAAGAATAGTTCCAATATGGAACTCACTTCCAAATGAGGTGGTCCATTGTGATAATTTGGCTCTATTTAAATTGAAACTTGATTCTTATATGAATGATCAAAAATATGTAATCCACCTGGCTTAGGTGGTGTGATCTAATTGGGCTTGTCCTTCGATCATGTATTTCACATATGAACCTATGAACTTGCAGGTGAGGATGAAGAGATAGAGTGCTAGAGGGCTTCAAGATTGAGAGATAGGGAGTAAATAAGGGAGGAGGAGATACTGAGGGGAAGGAAATGTTGGAGATGGGAAGGGGAAGCAGAGATACTAGGAAAGAATGGGGAAGTGCCAATGTAACAGTTGTACAGTGGAAGGGAAAGGAAGACAAGGAGAGTAGGGAAAGAAGGGAAACAAGAGCAGCAGAAAGAGGTTGATGAATAGAGTCATTGGAAGAGTATACATTATGTAATAGTAACAAAAAAGTACAAGAAAGGGAGAGCTGGTGATGCAGAATATAAATAAAGTAAAATTAAGCATAGGTAATAAAGCAGTCCTATGCGTGCAACCAAAGAAATAACACAATAATATTCAGGTGTTTAAGCAGTTTGCTGCTGTCTTAAGTTACACACTGGAAAGGCATTAAGGCAGAACAATACTACTGAAAGAGCACTGAACCCACAGGACTAAAGCAGAGCAATGTAACTTCTAATACTGTACATTACCCAAGCACCAAAGCAAATGCAATCTCACTAAAGCCCTATGCAAGTCAGAACTACTGCCTTTGTATGAAATGCTAGTAGGCAAATACAGGGTAGTTTATGAGATTAGCTGTTGGATCAGTACAGCTACACTAGCATTACATTGCATGACAATATTTAACCCACCAATAGGGGGAAGGAACACAGATCTTAGCGAAGATTGGATGGGGGTTGAGCAGAGTCTCCTGACCACCTGATGTCTCCCTCTTGTGACTACCATTGAGGATTCTCACTCCTGCTGTGCCACTTGTACAAGAACTGCTTGATACCAGGGCACAAGAAGTATGAATCATTGTGCTGCCTCCTGACTCAACAGCCAACTGGGAAGCAGAAAGAGGATGAGTGGCAGCTTCAGATGCAGGAGCCCCAGCGAGTCCAAACTCTTTGTCCAAGGGGTAGGAAACATGGATCAGTATCTGGGGGAGCTTCAGCAGACTCATGAAAAATTATTTTCTGAAGAAATGGCAGCTGGAATGAGGATCACAGCCCAGAATGGCTATTTTCTTCAGGCAGCTTTCTTTGTTCTGCCTCCTGGCTCAGCGACCAATTGGAAAGTAGCTAGAGGTCAAGTAGAAACTCTTGCTGAAGAAGGCCCAGCAAGGCCAAAGTCTTTGTCTCGGGGGTTGGAAACTAGTAAAAGCATCCAGGGTGAGCCTCAGTAGACTTACAACCCCCTCTTCAGTACAGGAACAGTAACTGGAATTAAGCACACAGTCTAGAAGGGCTGTTTTCTTCAGTCAGCAGTATTTGTCCCTCTTTCTGGGTCAGCAACCAGTTGGGAGGCAGGGAGAGGATGAATGGTAGCTCCTGTTGCAGAAAGTCCAGCAAGGTCAAAATCTTTGTCCAAAGGGTGGTAAATGGGCATCAGCATCCAGGGGGAGTCTCATTAGAGTTAGAGTAGCAACCCCTTCTTAAGTGCAGGAAAGTCAGCTGGAATGAGGTGCATATCCCAGAACAGTTGTTTTTCTCAGGCAGCAGTCTTTGTCCCACATCCTGACTCAGCAGCCAATCAAGAGGCAGAGAGAGGGTGAAAGGCAGCTCAAGCTGCAGAAGGCCTAGCATGTCCAAAGTCTTTGTCCTTGTCTGTTTTCTCCAGGCAGCAGTCTTTGTCCAGCTTCCTATCTCAGAAGCCTGTTGGGAAGCAGCGAGAGTATGAGTGTCAGCTCTGACTGCAGAAGACCCAGCGAGGTCAAAGTCTTTGTCCTATGGTGGAAAACAGTGATTGGCATCCAGGGGATGCCTCAGCAGAACTTGTGTTCCCCTCCTTAGTGCAGGAACAGCACCTGGAATGAGCAATGTGCATAGTGCAGAATGGCTTTTTTCTCCAGACAGCAGTCTTTATCCCGACTCATGGCTCAGCAACTAGTTGGGATGCAGGTAGAGAATGAGTGTCAGCACTGGCTGCAGAAGGCCCAGCAAGGTGAAAG
This sequence comes from Neoceratodus forsteri, assembly GCA_016271365.2. Lineage (NCBI taxonomy): Eukaryota > Metazoa > Chordata > Ceratodontiformes > Ceratodontidae > Neoceratodus > Neoceratodus forsteri. The sequence continues at coordinate 54,030,981 of CM057451.1, read as the reverse complement.
CCTTTGTCCCAGGGGTAGAAAATGGAGATTGGCATCCATGGGGAGCATCAGCAGACTAATGGTCCCTTCTTTAGTGCAGGAATGGTGACCGGAATGAGTAACAGAGCCCACAGCAGCTGTTTTCTCTGAACAGTAGTCTTTGTCCCACCTGGCTCAGCAGACAATTTGGAGGCAGTGAGAGGATGAGTGACAACTCCAGCTGCTGAAGGCCCAGAAAATACAAAGTCTTTGTCTCTGTGTGTGGAGAATGGAGATTAGCATCCATGGGGTTCCTCAGCTGACTTGTGACGTCTCTTCGGTGCAAGAAGGGTGGGAAATCTCCAGTTGTGTCTTGCTTCATGTGGCCAATGGTAGCTTTTTTTTTATTTGGAACCAGAATTTTTTCTAGAAGGGGAGAATGTCATTAGGAAAATATGAAAATGGTGCACATTCATAGTAAATTGCAAAACCATATCATTTCATTCCAAATTGCAAACCATAAAAAAAAAAATCTTGGTACTTCATGGTGCTCTGCCACTTCATCTGGGGAGATGTGGCTAAGGACAGAGACCACCTATATAAATACTTCAATACAGTCACATGGTCCACCTAAAAATGGTAAGCCTGTTATCCCATTACTTATAAATCACTAACAATGTAATACAAATTTATATACATAGTGATTGCAAAAAAACTTAGTTAATGCACTAGTTAGGGTTAAAGTGAAAAAAGTAGGGAAATATGGCATTAGTGTTTCCAACCCTAATACCCAACCCTTACCCAGCAGGTAGCAAAGCAGGTGTGGGGTGTGTCTTGGGGTTCTCAAGCCTAATGCTCACACCATTCCACCAGTAAGGAAGCAAAAATGTGTACAGTATACAATAATGGGAGTGAGCATTGGGATTGAGAATCCCAAGGCACACTCCCCACTTGGTTTACTGCCTGCAGGATGGGGGTGGGGTATTAGGGATGGAAACCCTTATACCACATTGCCCTATTTTGTTTTTTACTTTTACCCTAACTAGTGCATTAATGAAGTTTGTTGCAATGAATTTCCTTACTTTTTGAGATAGTATAATTGTATCCTTCGCAGTACTGGGTTCATGAGCTGGGATAATAAGAAGGCTATGCTGACACTTTGGTTGATGTTTTGCTACAAATGGAAGTACACACACTGTTATCTATGTAGGGATGGGAGTGCAGGGCATGGAGGGACCTGTGCTCCCACAGGCAAATGAGAATACAATATAGACTTGGATCACCCTTTGAAGCAGTTCTCTGAGTAACCACAAAACAAATAACACAGACTGTAAATAGCTGTTAGACATGGCTAAAGTGCTATGAGTATTCTTACAGACTCCCAATAATCTTACAGACTTGCAGCACTCTGATTAATGTTTCCCAAATGTGCTACATCGAATATAAAAAGAAGAGAGGGTGAGACTCAAAGATGCATGTAGGGATGCAGAATGTGTTACCTAAATTGTTAGCAAATAGAAAAGTAGCTACAAAGTACATTAGTTGTGAAGAGTATTGCAGCTTTACTTGAAGGTGATGCCTGGTTAGCAAAGACAAAAGTTGAAAAGCAAAGTTTTGCAATTTTGAAAACATGCAAACATATATAGTCTACTTTTAGGCACCGTTTCCTGGTGAAATGTTTGAAATAAATAAATAATTCATAAATTGTATGTAACTATTCTTCAGTGACACCCCAACAGAAAATTGGTCCATGATTAACCATGTTTTTTCTATTCATTTTTCATTGCCTTGCTCTCGTGTAGTGAACTATCTTTCCTCCTGACTGGTGCTTGTTGCTTTCGTTTTGGTCTGTGCTTCTGATGTAATTTGGTTATGCACCAGATGCAGTTCAGAGAGGGGAAATTCCAGCCACTGGGACCCCCAAGGAACAGATCTGTCACCTGTTACAACTCAGGGAGGGAGATCTTAGCCATGAGACAATATAGACAGGTTTGCATTTTTTCTTGCATGTACCAGAATATGGATTGGTATTTTCAATATCTGAAGAACTCTCCAGCATCACACAGCAAATTCGGTAGCTGGTGGTTTCTACAACTGCTCTGGGGGTCTTTAATATTTATTTTATGTCAAATGGATTAATAGCAGGTCAAAACTGTCTTTCTGGATACTGGCAATGTAGCCACACATCAATGAGTCTCCACTGGCTGACCCATTAATTTGCCGGTTGCTCTGACAGTATACAGCAGCTGGCAGTATGTAATATCAAAACTCACTATGACAGCACACAGCAGGTTTATTAGCAAGTGTGTTTTGAATTAGCTACAATAGGGTAAATCTTTACTTAGAGCAAGGAATCAGGGACTCGGTAAGAAGCTGTTCATGCATTACTTGGTCTGCAATAGCAGTGTTGTGATAACTCCAGTTGCATATAGCAGACTTTATAGACAGCTACTTAGTCTGCAACAGCAGTATTGTGATAACTCCAATTGCATACAGCAGAATTATAGACAGCATCTCTGATAAGCTCTGCGAGGAATAGGGACTCATGAAATTGCTTTTAATCTTGCAAATTAGAATTTTGTTTTCATGATTGACTATTATGCTCCAGGTAGTGCAACCATGCTTCAATGAATCCCTGCTAAGAAATTGGCTAGCTGAATGCAGACTCCAGCAGTACATGACTCACTCTTTACTGGCTGCTTTGAGCATTCCTGATTGTCATGCTTTACAACAAAGGCAGTCTGTGGTTTCAGTGTGGTAAACTCATCTGTGTCTCGCATTTAGAAAATGGGCAGAGGGAATCGTGGCCTCTAAGTGGTTAAGGCTCACTGACACCTATGCTATTATTTTTGAACTATGCATTGCAAAACAGTTACAGGTCTCAGGCTGCCCCATCACCACAAAAATCACTCTGCCGGCTTTAGTATGTTAAAATACCCATTTTGTTCAACCCCATTAAGAACAAAAACTTAAACTGTTTATCTAAAAACTGAACAAATTGATATCTTTAGTGGCTATTCCCAGCGGAGTGAGAGATCATTGGCCCCCCAAAAAATAAGAATTTACAAGAGTCAAGGGGTACACCACAAAATTATGACACAGAGAGAGAGAGAACAGCCGCAACGTGAACTGTGAGTTCAAACCTGAAGTGAAAGTAACACCAGATGGATAACACTCAGTCTGTACAGAGAAACAGTTGAGGACAACTCTGAACGAGAGACAAGACACAAGAGATATCATATATGATGACCATTTTTCAGGATATTGAGGAGGCTCAGAAAGTCAGTGTCTCCTTCCATGTTACATACAGTAGTCCCGATCACTATTTTAAACATTTGCTTACTGCTATTCACTGCTGTGATATAAATGCAATGTGGGTGTGCGTGGTGGGGGTGAGATCTGTTATTAACATCGATGTTGATGGTTCCACCTAAATATATTGTTAATTTAAAAGGTGTAGAAAAGCATAGGGTCCCACACTATGTGGGGAGGTCAGCAGCACACTAAGAACAATAGGACCAGCGGTCTCAAATCAGTACCAAGTACATGTATGTATATGCATGTATTGCAGTAAAATAAAATAAAAGCTTACCCACATTACATTTGTTATTTAGGCAGTGCCAATGAGACATAAGTGATGGCCTCTAAATCACAAAGCAGCTGCTTGCTGATTTTTGACCAAAGAAGTCCAATGTGCCAGGTTAGCTTAAACAAAAGCTTGAGAGTACAGTATTTCACTTTAATTGCTTCTTACCAGACTGCTGGTTCCAGGAATGACTGGACACAGTAAGTAACTTCTAACAGCTCTGAGATTTATTCAATAATCATACAGCAGATTAATCAGGAGGCCTCAGTAAGTGAAAAACTACACACACTTTGCTCTTGCACTTCCAGAACCCCATGTACCACCCAAGACATACTGTACCATTAGCCCAAAAACTTCAGAGAGGTGTGGACTAAACCATTCCACCTTGTAACTGGGTAAGTTCCCATATACTACATCTTCCCTTCTAGTCAAAGAAAGCATTTACCTTGATTTTGGTTTGCATATCAAAGACAAAACATTACCAGGCATCAAAAACATGATAGCTAAGTCTTAACTTGTGGTGTTAGAGTCTGAGATCACTGATGCACAACTCTAATGAAACAAGTCTTTACTAATGACTGAAGTCATAAAATCTCTGAATCTCTCAGGAACCTTGACCTGACACCCTCTTCTGGTCATCTGAGTAGACTACACATCGGGTAAAGCATCAGAACGTTCTGGCAAGGTGTCACTGAAAACAACAGGTTCCATTTCAGGTTGCTCACACTCTCGACAAGTGTCCTGATTCTCACTGTTGTCCCTGGACTCCACTGCTTGTGTCAATACAGATTCTATTGACTCATCTGCTTGTTTCTGTTTACCATCCATAGTGACTGTTCGGTCTCTCCTCAGGTGTCTCCTGTTCCTATAGTATCGCTCTCCTGCAGGTGTAATCGCACTATAGGATCTTGGCTATTCACGGATTCTTTCCACCGTAGTGGGTTGCCACCCACAATACGTTTCCATACAAACACTAACCCCTTCTCCAAATGGGGTAAGTAGAGCTGCATTCCTGTCATAATCTGGTTTCTGTCTTTTCTGTAGCCTTTTAAGATGTTTATGTACTCCCTTAGATATTTCAGGTTGCAATGCCCTTGCATTTGCAGGTAATGTTGTCCTCAACATTCTGCCCATTAACAACTGAGAAGGTGTACAGTTCAGTTCTGTGACTGGCGTATTAGTAAGACTGAGCAATGCGAGACGTGGATCTGTCTGATCATGCATAGACTTCAGGAAGATTATTTTTATTGTCTGTAGCATTCTTTTAGCTAACCAATTAGACTCTGGGTGTCCTGGGCTGGAATTAGTTATTTTGAATTCCCACAACTTTGCAGATCGCTTCATGTCATTACTTGTGAAAGGTACATGATCAGCAACCAATTCCTTCGGAATTCCATGTCTTATAAATACAGCTTTCAACTTTGTAATAACTGCAGCTGCTGTGTTGTCAGGCATTCTGAGAACTCAGGGTATTTTGAAAAATAATCTACTACAATTAAGTAGGAGTGTCCCCTAAAGTCAAAGATGTCTGCACCAAGCTTTAACCATGGCATGTCAGGAACTGCATGTGGATGCAGAGGCTCTTTATGGTTGCTGGGTAAGAGTTCCTGACAAGGCTCACATGCTTCAACCATTATTTCTACTTCTTGAGTCATGTCTGGCCAGTACATCACAGCTCTGGCTTGGGCCTTCGACCTTTGTATTTCTTGATGTGCTGCTTGACGTATTTGCAGCATATCTGTTCTCTGCTCTTTAGGTATGATAATTCTTTTACCCACCATTATGAGTTCATTTTCTATGTATAGAATGTGTCTCATGGGCCAATAGGGCTGAACTTTGAAGTTACCCTGTTGTTTCCTGTCAGGCCATCCTTTGAGGTGCATTTCTTTAAGCAATTGTAAACTACTGTCTCTCTCTGTGGCCTGTTTTAGCCTCTCTAACTTTCTGTCAGGCAGCATGTCTGTTGCTTGGATTGAGTATATGACTTTTTCACCGCTGAGATCAATGCCTCCCTCTGTTGTTTTTGTTGGTACTGCCCTGGACAAGGTGTCTGCAATCAGTACCTTTTTTCTTGGAGTATATATTATCTGCACAGTACAAGTCACATTAAACTGTTCCTCCAGCTCACTGCTCTAGCATTTTTTTGAGATGACAATGCAGTGCCAACTCTAAGTTCTGCAACTGCAAACTGTTTTCCAACCACCCTTCAGCTCTGATGCAACTCACTTTCAACTGTCCTCAGCTCCTTTGCAATGTTGATGCAAAGCATTTTCAATACTGATTGTTTTTTCACATTACCTGTACTGTACCATATTGTACTGTACTGTACTGTCATCCTTTACTGCTGTTAGTCTCCTCCCATTCACTACATTTCCCTCCATCAGGTACTGTACAGCACAGTACTGTACTGTACAGCAGCCAGTGGTTTTGTTGGGCTCACCCTTATTTTTATTATAGTTAATAGGGAGAGAATGGGTGCTGAATAACAGGGAAAACATAAACCCGACACCCAGATCCTGACAAGTTTGAAATCCAGTCATTTTTAATCCCATCTGTAAAAAGCCTGTAATGTTATATGCCCTTAATATTATATTCCTGAATCCTGAAGAACAACTGCAGAGCTTCTAAATTGGTCTGGGAGACCAGAAGACAAGTACATCCTGCATCGGTCTGGAACTGAATTGAATTGTTTCCCAGACAGAAGCAGGAATGTAGCCCAAAATAACACTGTGCATTTAATAATATTTCAGTTTCAGTTTATAAGCCGGAAGACAAGTACATCCTACATCAGTCTAGCACTTCACAACAACAACTGCAGAGCTTCTAAATCGGTCTGAGAGACAAGTACAAATATTCGGTCATGATTTTAAACAGAACCAAATTGTTTCCCAGAACAAAGCAGGAATGTAGTAAAGTTTCAGTTTTCAAGCCTGGAATAACACTATACATTTAATAACACTGCGGTTGAAAATCCTGCGTATATGTTGTTTCCATGACCGAATATTTGTTTAGAAGCTCTGCAGTTCCAGGTGAATGCAGGATGTACTTGTCTTCTGGCTTGCAAATGGAAACTGAAATGTTATTAAATGCACAGTGTTATTCCAGGCTTGCAAACTGAAACTTTACTGCATTCCTGCTTCAGTCTGGGAAACAATTCAGTTCTGTTTAAAATCTTGCTTCAAAGTTATTTCCATGACCGAATATTTGTACTCATCTCCCAGACTGATTTAGAAGCTCTGCAGTTGTTCTTCAGAATTTTTAAATGAGGATTTACTTGACTGGCATATAACATTAAATATGTGCCCTAGCTTTGAGTTTGCTGATAAGTACGAAACACTGACCTCCGAAATCATTACCATTTTAAACATTAAATACATGCCTTAGCTTTGAGTTTGCTGACAGGTACGAAATGCTGACTTCTGAATCATTAAAATTTAAATCTCTGAAATCATTAAATTTTAAACATTAAATTTGTGCTTTGAGTTTGCAAGCCAAAACGCAGGTTGTTTGTCCAGATTTCAGAGGTCAGCATTTTGTACCTGTCAGCATTATGTGTAGTTGGGAAATGGTGTGTCAGGCATAGTAATACCGGTCATTTGTTCCTAACCCTAATGAACAGGTCTGACTAGAATGACAGGGCAGGCTAAAAAAAATAACAAAGCATTGTAAATTAAAACTGAAATTGCTGGGCAGACTGGCCACAACAGAAAAAAAAGTCAGCAAGTGGAGTCCTCAGAAGCGAGGAAAACAACATGGCAGTGGAGTTGGGGTTTCCAATCTGAATGCAGGATTTCTATTGGGTGACAGCTTCTTTATAAGATTGGGTAGAATGGCATGTCATTCAGATTGTACTGTACACTGCAGTAGTGAAATTGGGCTCCAACTCAGTGGTTTATTATTTTTTATGGGATGCTCAATGTGTTGCACTGCATTAAAAAAAGTTTCCATAGAGTTTCAAAGTAAGCTGAAACTGAATACTAGCTAGAACAAACTACTAGGAAACGTTTACTAGTTCATTGCAGTGAGCAGTGCACGCATTAGGCAACTCACTGAAAAAATGCTAAACCAGTGAGTTGGAGGAACAGTTTAATGTGACTTGTACTGTATGTCATATTTCTGTATCTGTAACATCATCCACTGCAGTCTTGCTGAAGCCTTTCCTATTGGTTTGTTCAGTATGGATTGTAGTGGCTTGTGATCCATTGGACTTTCACTGACCTTCCATAAACATAGTGATGAAATTTCTGTAAAGTGAACACAATTGCTAGCAAACTCTCTTTCTGTCTGGGTGTAGCTTCTTTCAGCACTGGACAATGACATAGATGCATAAGCTATTGGTATGTTCCCCTGTTGAGACAAGCACCTAGTCTGTCCTTAGATGCATCTGTTTGGATTTCAGTTTCCTTCTTTGGATCATAGAATTTTAATACTGGTGCTGAAGAAATAACCTCTTCTAGCTTTTGTAAGGCTTCCTCCTGTGCTAGCGGGCACTGCCACATGGCATCTTTTTTAAGTAGCTGCTTTAGTGGTGCAGTGAGGCTTGGTTCATTCGAAATGTACTGTGCCAAGTATTGAATCATTCCTAACAGTCTCTGTAGTGCTTTTTCATCTTTGGAAGGGGGCATCTTGGCTGTTGCTTTTACCTCGGCTTCATCAGACCATAGCCCATGTTTGGTTATGATGTGCCCCATGTATTTCACCTCACTTACCAGATACTGTATTTTGTCACTGTTGAACTTAACATTGAGTTCCACTGTGCTATCCATCACTTTCTCCAGAACATTGTCATGGTAGCCCCTGCTAGAAGCATGTCATCAACCATCACGGAAACACCTGGTATGTCCCCTAAGTGTTCAGCATTTCTCTGCTGGAATATTTCACTAGCAGGTCTTATTCCAATAGGAAGTCTGTGAAATTTGTATCTCCCCCATGGAGTGTTAAATGTACATACTGTAGGTCTGCAGAATCTTCATCTAATTTAATCTGCCAGTACCCACCTTTCTCATCTAGAATTATGAAAAACATTTTTTCTGCAAGCTTACTCTGAATATCCTCCAATGTTGGGCTAGAGAATAGATGTCTTTTGATAGCTTTATTAAGGTCTCTAGGGTCCAAACACACCCTGATCTCACCATTTTTCTTCTCGGTAATTACAAGGCTATTTACCCATGCTGTAGGTTTTCTTACCTTGCTAATCACCTCCAATTTGCTCCAGCTGTTCCAGCGTCTGGTTTAGTCTGTCCGTGATTGCATATGGGACTTTCCTGCACCTCTGTATCACAGAAGTAATGTTTGAGTCAGTATGTATGTGGTAAATTTGTGGGAATTCTCCTAGCCCTTCAAACACCATTTTATATTGAGTGAGAAGTTCATCTTTCATGCTTGGTGGCTTGGTCTTAAGCACTTCCACTTTATGAATTAAATCCAGGATGACACAATTCTATTTACCCAATAGGGAAGCTCTCAATGTGTTAGTGACAAAAAAATGCAGATTGGCCTTTCTGTCATGTGTCTCACACTTTAGCATCACTTCTCCTTCAGGACTGATTTGTGCTCCTCCATATGCTATTAGAATAGTACTGGTCAGCTTTATTTGTACCTTACATGGAAACTGAGCAATCACTTCTTTATTCTGTGTATTGGCTTCAGCCCCAGTGTCCAACTTGAACTTAACTGGCTGTCCCATTATCTTTAAGGTAGTGTACCATCCTTCATCTGATACTTGCATCCACACCTTTTCTTGTTTTCTTTTTATAGCACCTACAAATAGTGCTTCCACTCCTCTAGTTATTCTTTCATGTGTTTTGTTGGACTTTTTGGACCTGCACATTTTTGCATAATGGTTGAGCCCACCACATTTGTGACACCCTTGTCCATATGCTGGACATGTCCTTGGATGATGCCTCTTGCCACATCTCCTGCATGTGTTCGATTTCTGTGCACGTGTCTCATGTGTTGGTTGCTGGCAGTCTGATTTTCAGCCTGTCTTACCATCCTGCCATGACTGGTTTTCTACAGCATGGATAAACGTATCAGCAGTCCCTTGCGATATCGCTCATGCCTGTAACCTCATTATCTCCTTGGCTCTGCATATGTCCACCGCTTTGGCCATCGTGAGGTCTGGGCATTTCAGTAGCTTCTCCTGGAACCTATTGTCAGTAAAGATGAAAACAATTTTATCATGGATCACTAGATCTTTAGTCTCTTTAAATTCACAATTCCGTGCTTTTTGTTTGAGCTCTGTGAAAATTTGCCTATACCCGAGTGCTCGTTGAATGGGTAGACCCAAAACTGATGCCTCTCAAACGCCAAGTTTTTTCTTGGTTCGCATTAATTCTAAAATATTTCCATAGCCTCAGCTGCATTTTTAGCTTGTGGGTCTGCATATGTGATATTGACAGTATTGTATACCTCTAGGGCCTTATCCATGATCATGTGCAGCAGTACTGCATTTTCATATCCTCTGACTTATCATCTAGCCCTGTGGCTGTGAAGTACAGACTTAATTTCTGTGCCCATCTTCTCCAGTTTTCTGCATGATTTATGGTCAGCAATAGTGGTAGAGGTGGCTTAAATTACTCCATACTGCCAAAAATATTTTGTCATACAGTCTTTCAGTAAGCTCTGTGCACTCACAGACACTGTCTTTTGTTTCTTTTCTTTGCTGTGGAAAGTTTTCTTCTTACTTATAACTACAACACTACAAGTTTACTTCTGACACCATATAGTATTTAACTTCAGTTGCTTCTTACCAGACTGCTGGTTTGAATAACTGGACACAATAAATAAGTTCTAACTGCTCTGAGGTTTATTCAGTAATCATATAGCAGATTAATCAGCAGGCCTCAGGGAAAAACTACACACACTTTGCTCGGGCACTTCTAAAACCCCATGTACCATCCAAGACATATCATTAGCCTAAACACTGCAAGGAGATTTGGGCTAAACCATTCCACCTTGTTACTGAGTAGGTTATCATATATAGTAGTGGGCGAAGTAGGCTCAATCTGCTCCATGAAGCAATTCGCGGAGCAAAGGCGGATTGAGGGTGATCCACAACATGAAGCGAGTACTTCGCGTTATAATGAGGAATGCGAGGTCCATTGGAAACAATGACTTTGCATTACTCTGCCTCCTCAGACCACTACTCCACCAAATTTAAGGCGAAGTGCATTGCAGGCAGCGCACTTCACCTCACTTCACCTTGTTTTTGAGCTCCGATGGTGAATTTTGCAATGATTCATGGCATTTCAGGTCACATGGGCTCTATATTGATCTGCACAGCCTCAGTTTGGGTAGTATGAGTAGGAAGGAGTAGGAGACAGTGTGCTCTGATAGCTCTGTGTGATAGAAATCTTGTAAAAGCTGTTCAAAAAGCATTTTTGCATTTTTTGGGGGGGCTGCAACTTTAGTTCATCTATTTTAGGAAATCCTCCTGTGCTCATATCATTGAGCATTTTTGTTTTTGTGTGGATTTTGAATGTTAATTTACAACATTGAGTGTGTGTGGTGAAAGACAGTGAAAATGTGCTTTGGGGGAAGGGTGTATCTGTGATGTAAGTAGATTTAAGTTGGAGAAATAGTGATTTCTTTTTTTGGTTATATTTTTGTTATGTAACTGACTGTGTTAATGTACACACAGTAATATTTTCAGTAATAGTTGAAATTGTCTTGATGTTTGTTGTGTGGATGTGGTGTAGCAGTTCATAAGTTCAGGTTGTTTACATTACAAATTTACAATATGTAATGTGGCATAGTACTGAACTTTTGCATTTGCTATGCATTACTCGTTCAGCATTTTACACAAACTGTTCTGTGTGTGAGTGTGTGTGCAGTGTTGCATGCAACAAATAATACATGTTTTATAGTGCCACAGATTAGTGTAATTGAAGGCGCAGCAGTGTGAACCTGCTATCCACTGCAGCTGCTTGATTTTGTACTGCGATCGTGGTATCTGTTCTTAGTTTTGCTGCTTGTAGTGCCGTAAAAATCTGCACTGTCTGCATTCAGTGCCCCCCCAACCCCACATTCAAAAGGTATTTTTAACCAGATTGGATTGTTTTTGTGACCTCATCAGCACCACTGGTTACTGAAGTTGTTTTAATTGCGTGACAATCTCAGAGTAGTCTCTTATCTGTTGCTGAAGCCACAGTTGTTTATTTGGCTTCACATCCAGCGTCCCTCCAATCAGAGAGTGAATGTATCAAAATCTGAATTTGGTTATAATATTGTGGTTGATCCCCCAAAATGCCTGAAAAGAGATGTGCAAGCAAAGCTGTTTCTCGCCATGGCAATGTTGTCAGTAAGATGGTCTGTGGGTGTGGTAGTAGTATGCAGACGCAGGAGTGCATTGCTGATGTGAGGAAAGGTATTTCTCATGCAATGTTTTTTACAGCCCAATCAGCAGCTTCACTCATAGTTGGAGGAGATGATGTTTTCCCAGCCAGTGGTGTTAGTGTTACTGGTGTTAGTGGTGGTGGAGGTAGTATTAGTATTGTTGCATCAAGTTCTAATTCCGACCAGTGTACCGTATCCAAAAATATTGAGTGTGAAGCAGTGCAAGTGAGTGGCAGTGTAGATTATGTCATACTTCCCAGTAACTAAACCTGAGGATTCTGATAATCATGTCAATGATAGCATACAATGTGATATTCCATCCACCGTGGCACTTAACGTCATGCATTTTCCATGCAGTGATTCACAGTGTGATGAAAAAATATCTGGAGATGGTGGTGTAGATGCTGATGATGAATGTGATGATGATGATGATGTTGCTGCTGTTGCAACATGCAGTCCACATGCTAGCATCCAAGCAGAAGATGTGAATGTGTGTGATGTTGATGAATATGATGATGATGTAATTGACCCCAGTTGGGAACTGGAGAAAAAGAAATTCAAAATGTCTGTGTCTGAGTCTGTTTGCAGGAACCCCCCCCCATAAAAACTTGTGATCTACCAGTTTTAGTTGATGTTGATGACTCAGTAATCAATATGACAGGTAGTCGTGGTGGTCAGTTGCAGTCCAGGTGTGCAGTGCCCAAAACATCAGGTGCCCCCACCCCACTTCAGTGCTTAAAACAATGGACTTAAATAAGCCACATCATGGACATGTTAAAAGCATAGCATCACAATCCCTTGTTTGGGATTTTTTTGTTCAAGATGCAAATGATGAGTCAGTTGCAATCTACCAGGTTTGCCATGTGCGTGTGAGTCGAGGTGAAAAGGGGAGCCATCTGAGCACAGGAAGACAGCATACACATCTTAAGAATAGGCACTTGGCACTGTGGACCCAGCACAAGCTGGCAGCTATTACCACAGTGGGGCATTCACCCTCGTCACCAGCAACCATAGCCAGCATGTTATCCCCTTCCATGACTGTTAAGTCAGTAGTAAATTAAATGTGTGCAGTAGTGAGGTAATAAGAGCAGAGGCTTACTACAGGCATGATGAGGTGGAGGACCATAATGACTTTGAAATGTTGTCCAGTGCTGGTGAGAGTAGCAGTTTTTGTGGTGGTGGTGGTGGTGAATGCAGTATGTCTAGTGCAAGTGGTACATCAACCCCGGTTGGAAAATCTGGCAAAATAACAGTATTTCTGGGTTTGTCATCATCACCTGTGCAACCATCTTCATCAAATGTCCACACTCCACCCCCTGCCAATGCCATTCATCACAGAGCACAACCGTTTGTGATCAACACACCCCGTGTAAAATGTTTAAGTCAGCACACGTTACAGAGTGTTTTTGAGCATAAGCTGAAGTACTCCCTGAATCATACAGTGTCATGTGAACTTAATTCTGCTGTAGCGGAAATGCTGGCAATTGATCTCTTGCCCTTCTCCTTTGTGGAGAATTCTGGGTTCCGGTGGTTTGCTGCACGTGTCTGTCCAAAATGGAAAGTCCCATCCAGGACATACTTTTCTACCCGTGCTGTCCCCGAGTTGTTCCTTACTGTGTCCGACTCAGTAAAACATGCCCTTCAGCATTCCTCCTCTCCATTCATCCATTTAAATATGGATATGAGGACAAGTGGCAAAACAGCGGGGAGTTCATATTTGTGTATAACTGCACACTGGGCACAGGTGCCGGGGGTTGTTTGTAATGTTGGTAGTGTGAATAATCAGTGCAGTAAGGTGGATTGTTGCGGTAGCAATCTTCCAGGAATTTGATAGCATGCAACAATTGCTATGTGCAATGTGACCTGTTCACACACTGGTGAGAACATGTTGGACATGGTACTGACTGAAACTGACAGATGGCTAAACCCTCTGTCCCTGAGAGCTGGGTTCATAGCAAGTGACAATGGGTCAAATGTGGTGAAATGCATCACGGATGGTGTTTTTTTTTGTGTTCCATGCATGGCCCACTGTTTAAATCTTGTGGTTCAGGAGTTTCTGCAGCACCCTGATATAAAGGAAATGCTGACCATTGCATGATGTATCTGCTCTCACTTTTCAAGATCTGGAAAGGCCCATCACTAACTGCGGCAGTTGCAGATACAAAACAGCCTGCCTCAGCACCGCTTGAAGCTGGAAGTTGTCACCCAATGGAACTCCACTTTATCCATGGCAGAGAGGTTGTATGAACAATACAAAGCCATCTCAGAATATCTTGTTATGCACACTAGCCGTGACAGTTCCAGGGCCTCCATGTCTATGACAACTAAACAGTGGCGCCTCATGGACTCTGTAATAACAATTTTGCGGCCTTTTGAACATGCCACACAGGTAGTGAGTGGCAAGTCTACCTCCATTAGCCAATCAATTCCACTACTGCGGGTTCTGAGGCAGACATTGGTGAAGGTACAGCAAAGCCTTGATGTTGCCAGAAGCGGTGGTAGCAGCATGTTGCTGCAACACATGCTGACATTATTCAACCAGAGTCATCACGTTGTGAGCATTCAGCATAATGACAACTTTGCCATAGAAACAATGCTGGACCCACGATACAAATGTGGAATTGCATCAGTACTGGAGGGAGGGCCTAAACAGGTAAAAAATATTAGTGGTCAACTGGTGCTCATGGTTCATGGGGCACAGAAGTCATGTGCCAAGGTCAGCAAACCTCAGCAGCATAATCCAGCTGAAGGTATACCTGGAGGACCATCAAGCATATCCTGCAAGGGGAAGGGGACTGCAGTTCCAGGTGGTCTGTCATCCAAAGTGGCTGGTGTCAACCTGCTTTGGGAGGCTTTGTCCCAAGGGGGTATTTGAGAAATAAATGATTCCGGAGAACAGGATGATGCATCAACAACTGGACTTAGTGTGGCACAGAGAATGGTTGAGTCATATTTGTCTGAAAACAGGCATCTGACAATAACTGAAGATCCTCTTTTGTACTGGAGTGGAAAGGTCAGTGAATGGCCAGAGCTGACTGCAGTGGCACTGAAGTACCTCACATGCCCACCCTCCAGTGTAAGTGTTGAGAGGGTATTCAGCTCAGCAGGTGCAATAGTCAGGGATCATTGGACAAACCTGTCTCCTGCAAATGGTAGTTTTCTAACATTCATTGAAATGACTGAGAGGCACATACAGCACCAGTACAGACTGCAACCTCGGTATTCATACCCTGGCCTAGTCATGGTGGTCTTGCTGATGTGGAAATGGAGCATCCTGGTGGCACTGGCAGTGGCTGCCTGAAATGGCCCACCACTGATGTAGATGATGACACAGTGGAGAAAGAATTTCTCAGTGGTCAGACTTCAGACATCGATGACTGTGAGGGAAGCTTTCTTTATGAGGATGATGATGTGGTATATGTTGGCAGGTTTTAACTGAAGTTTTTAAAAGGTGGTGTGCCCCCCTGGACCACCACCACTGGGACTGATGTTAGCCACTGCCACCACTGAGCCTGAGTCTGCCTGCCCCCAGGACCACCACCACCGGGTCAATTGTTAGCCACTGCCACCACTGAGCCTGAGTCTGTCTGCCCCCGGACCACAACCACTGGGACTGATGTTAGCCACTGCCACCACTGAGCCTGAGTCTGTCCACCACAGACTACCACAATTGGTACTGATGTTAGCCACTGCCACCACTGAGCCTGAGTCTGTCCTCTCTGGACCACCACCACCGGGACTGATGTTAGCCACTGCCACTGCTGAGACTGAGTCTGTCCACCCCTGGACCACCGGGACTGATGTTAGTCACTGCCACCACTGAGCCTGAGTCTGTCTGCCCCCGGACCACCACCACCGGGACTGATGTTAGTCACTGCCATCACTGAGCCTGAGTCTGTCTGGACCACCACATCCATCAGCCACAGACACAAAGTTTCCTAATATTTAAACCATAAAGTGAGTATGTGTACTCATGTTTATTATGCTGCTTCAGTTCCTTTAGTTGTATGTTTTGTTTTCTGTAGCTTTTCAGAGCTGCAATGGTAAAACACATATGGTATACTTATTTTGTTTCTTTTACAGGTAACAAAAAAAGACTCCATTGCTAAAATTCATTGGGAATGGTACTGTAACTGTACCATACAGAGAGGAAACGATGTAATATCCATGTGAAATCCATTCTGGTAAGTATGAAGATTTTATTTCATCCATTTCATTGTTTTGGAAAGACTGTAGCAAATATTGCACATAGGTTGTGTTAGTTGACAAGATGTGGGTTTGAAATGTAACTTGACTTTAGATAGATTGAGATTTGAGAACCAGGGAGGGACAAATAACAATTAAGTTATAAGAAGTCATTCATTTCTTTTTTTAGGAAACTTCCAGATGCTTTGTTGTTCTGTCAAAGTGACCTTATCCAAAAAAGTTCTTCAACATCAGGCACCCCCTCCCCCGAGCTTAGGCACACATGCAATAAGCAGAAGTTGTTTCATTAGATGACCATGACATCATTAACAACGGGACTCCAGACGGATGCTGATGAAATCTGTGAAGAAGTAACAAAATAAGAAACCATTACAGACAAACCTGCAAATATGATTCCCCCACCCCCCAAAAAAAAAATACTTACCTTCATGTGCTTGAGAGTTATCCATTTCCAATTTCAGCGCAAAAAATTCTCATTGAGCACTGGAATGTGCACACCAACAGTTTCTGTGTGACCTGTGATGCAGAACAATACCATGAATACATGTTCATGTCAACTCCCCTCCTCACCTACAGTACAAAATATACAACCATATATCTATATATCTATCTATCTACCTATCTATCTATATATATATATATATATATATATATATATATATATATATTCACCAAGGGTACTATTAGTGTACAGCCAAAGGGCACCCTTCAATCCAGTTGAGATGATCATATTGCATTTGCTCAAATCGTCTCGCAGAACACATTGGACCAGCAATACGACGCTCACAGTCATCATTTTATTTATTTATTTATTTATTTATTTTAACATCAGTTTAAAACCTTTGAGCCAGAGGCTCATTTACAAAAGTACCTCATCGTAAGGAAGACAGAACAACATACATACATGAGACAATCAGAAATACAGTACAGCAATAAAGAGCTGTGAGCAAGTTGCAGGCAAAGCGACACAGTCAACAACACTGTTTAACAATAAACACACTTTTTTTTTTTTACATCGGAGGTGGGAATGGGGGGTCAGGGCAGTGGCAGGAGTGAGAAGTGAGCAAGTGATTTTTAGGCGGTATTTGAAGCTAGCGAGTGAGGGGCATCAGTGATGCCAGCAGGGAGGAATTGTACCAGGAGGGGGCTCTATGGGGAAGCCCTTTGGCCCTGGGTGGTCCACCCTGGGATGACCAGAGCAGTTTGCTGGAGGTGCGAGTGTGCACGGTGGGGTTGGATCAGTGAATAGAGTTAGCAAGGTGTGGAGGGATAGTCCATGGAGGGCTTTGTAAGCAATTTGGCACGTTAGGGAACAAGAGGCGCCATCGAGGTTGAGTAGAGAGGACATGGAATAAAGATGACAGGTATGGGTCAGTCTATGGGCACTGGTAATAAGTCTACATGCTTTGTTAAGCATTAGGCGCCTTGTGAAGGGCTGTCTGGTCTGCTGTGCCATAAACAGGAAGGCCGTAGTCAACTAGTGAGAGCACCGAAGAGGTGACAGCCAAGCGAAGGGAGTTTGAGGGGAGACATTTTTTGTGCCGGTAGAGGATACCCAACCGTGCATTGGAGGCGGAGGTCAGAGCAGAGATGTGGTTATGAAAGGAGAGACCAGAATCAAAGATTATACCAAGGTATTTATAGGAGTGCACAAGATCTAAAGGGTGATTCAGGGCGGAGTGAACAGAGAGAGGAAAGTTGCTGGACTTATTTTGGGGGTGAGTAAAAAGCATAGTCTTAGTTTTCTTAAGGTTGATGACCAGACGGTGATCAGCAAACCAGTTTTCAACTGAGGTGTAGGCATGCTGGAGGGAGTTTTGGAGTGAGGTGGGGTTACTATCAGAGGCAAAGAGAACTGTGTCATCTGCATAGAGAAGGATCTTTCCTGCGCATGCATTGGGCATGGAATTGAGAAAGACAGAGAAGAGTAAGGGCCCAAGTATGGAGCCCTGGGGAACTCCTGAGCTGATTAGGCAGGTACTGGAAAGAGTGCCACCAACCCGCACATGTTGGGAGCGGTTGGTCAGGTAGCTGGCGCACCAGGAGACTGGACCAGCAGCAAAGTCCACACTGGCAGGGGTAGCTAATAGTAGAGGGTGTGAGACTGTATCAAAGGCTTTTGATAGGTCTATAAATACCGCACCAGAGAGGGGGAGCCAGCATCAAGTGAGTTATGAAGGAAGTTAGCAAACTCCAGGAGAGCAGTATTGGTGCTATGACCAACTCTGAACCCATGCTGTTCAGGACAGAGGATCTCATATTTCATGAGGTAGTGTGAGATTTGGGGTATGTGCTGAAACACTCTCATCCCACTGTGTTACCACTTGTCAATTTTCTGCACACAAGGAGGATGCATTTTGGGCCTGCAGAAAAAATCTGGGACTCTTTGCCACCACTGCGCACATGACTGAGTGCGCAATTAATTCTGGGGGACTTTTTATGTGTTGAAACACTGTCATTCCACTGTGTTACCACTTGTCAATTTTCTGCACACAAGCAGGATGCATTCTGGGCCTGCAGAAACAATCTGGAGACTCTGTGCCACTTTTGTATGTTCAGTAATTGTTGCTGTGAGCTCATGAAGTCATATTGACATTTTTACAATTAAAGCAGCATTGCAAGAATGTCCTGACAGTTTTGAACTGTACTTTTTTATGCTACTTTACATTGCCACAGCCATCACTAGTTACCTCCGAGTTGTGACTTGAATGATATGCTTCTTTTCACAATTTATGTCTGCTTTACTTACTTGACTACTTTTTTTCATGTATGAAAAAAAAATGAGCATGCCTTCCAATATTGTTCGGACCAGGTTTGTATTTATTTGCAGCTGCTTTTCAATAACTATTGTTCTGTGTTGTCATAAAACACTGCCTGCTGCATAACTACTAATTAACAACAGAAGTGATATATAACAACTAATTGATGTGATGGAGAAAAACAGAGGAAAACAATGACAAAGACCTGGTCAGCACCGATTTAAAAGGAATTCTCCTTTCATTATTTCATACATGAAAAAAGGTAGTACAGCAGACTCAACTACTGCAAATTCTTGTATCATTCCAGTCAGTCAGGATGTAAGTAAAGGAAGTTGTAACATAGCATTAAAAAATATAGGTCAGAGTTCTTAACAGATTGTTGCGCTGCTGCTTTACAGAGACTCACCACATTACATAGTTATGGTGATGTACATAAACTTATATGTGGGGGCATTATTCCCACGGGAATATTTCTTGCTCCACAGAGTGCATTATATTTCTGTGAAAACTGCCCATAATTTCATTACAATGACAGAGGAATTACCGATCAGAAAAGCCACCCCCATTCTGCCCCACTTTCTCAGCAACGTTAGGACGTGATGCCAGGGGGAGCGTAGGTGCATGCTCCACTATAGTGAATGTCCGGCAGCTATCTCAATGTTTCCTTATGTTATAAGGTTGTCTTTGTGGTGAAATGTGGGAATGTTTCCACTAACAAGGCTCTTCTTACTGGAAACATGCCCACATGTTTCACCAAAAACTGACCATTATAACATAAAGAAACATTCAAAAAGCTGCCGGACAATCGGATATTCACTGTAAGGAGCATGCACATGTGCTGTCACTGCCATCACGTCCTAACGTTGCTGAGAAGGGAGGCAGAATGTTGGCAGATTTTCAGAACAGGAATTCCTCCATCACGTGACACACTGCAATGACATTACGGGCAGTTTTCACACAAGTGTTTTGCACTATGTGGTGCAAGAAAGATTCCCCTGGAAGGGAAAATGTGTATGATTAAACAACAACAAAGAAAAAACACACAAAAACAGTACAACAGAGTAGTGGGGTGGGGGGGCAGAAAACAATCCCCTAACTTACTGTGGCTGTGGGATGCCGTGGTGGTCCAGCAGCAGGTGCAGCATTGAAACTATTTGCTGCTGATGTGCTTCTATTCTGTTCACCTACTGCTGCAAAGCACCGAACTGCTCATTGTTTTCTTCAAGAGCTGCCCACACCAGGGCGATGTCAGCCTGTGTTGCAGGGACTGTGGTGGGGTCCACTGCAGCAGGGAATCCAGGTAGTGGGGGTGGTGGTGGAGAGGGTGGTGCTGGTGGCTGTGGTGGTGGTGGTGGTGGAGCAGCGGCTGTACTAGCCCTCCTCCTGCTGTGGTGGTGATGAGGCACAACTTCCATCCCAGCAGCACCCTTGGCCACTGCCATGGAAGGGCCAGCAGGTGAACACCTGGCCCCTTCTGTGGCAGCCTGCCACTCTGTCCTGTGGTGGTTTAGTACGTGGGTCACTGGCCACCAGTCCCCAAATGTGTACCACGGGGGCCACGGCGCACCACCACACCACACAGATGGCACATCACCACTGTGCTGTCTCCCCAACAGAGTTAAAAAACTCCCACTCTGGGGAGCTGTGGGAGGGACCAGACACAGTCCTCACACGAGTCCCACCA
Organism: Neoceratodus forsteri; assembly: GCA_016271365.2. NCBI lineage: Eukaryota > Metazoa > Chordata > Ceratodontiformes > Ceratodontidae > Neoceratodus > Neoceratodus forsteri. Next base: position 54,010,451 of record CM057451.1, on the reverse strand, counting down.
CCTAGATTTTCCAGGGCCACCTCCTGTGGCTGTAGAGGTGGTGGAGGGAATGCTGCTGGAACCCCTACAGCTGCTGCTACTGGTGATGGTGGTGGTAGTGGCAGAGAATGTGGACATACAGCAGCCACCAGTGGCACTGGTGCTGCTGCTGTTGCTCCTGTTGCTTCAACATGGGGGGAAGCAACACCCTGAAGTTGGGAGCAGTCCAGCATGACACGACCACCTCGGTCCCCACAGGTCCGCACTCCCCTCTGACTGTGCCCACGGGCCAGCAACTTGCCTTCTCCTGGGTCCATCGTGACACACACAACAAGTCTCTGGGCTGACACACACACACACTGACACTCACTGACACACACAGTCAGTCACACACACAAAACAAAACAAAACTTATACAAAAAAATTCACTAACAAAAAAAACACAAATACAATACAAAAACTAAATAAAGATATAGCTTTTAAAAAAGCTGTTGGTTTTCTTCTGAAATGCAAGTGGCAAGGCAATCAAGCACTTTAACTCCTAGTCTCCTCTCACAATGCTTTTTCCCTCTAGAAATGCAAAGGAAAAAGTGAAACTACTTCTCTGACTCGCTTCCTTCCTGCCTGGTTAAAGCATGTGACTTACAGTACTGTATGCCATGTGATGTGTTGGGGGTGCCTATTCTCTTCTCACTTCGCCTTACTTCACGTTAAGGCACAATGGCAATGCGAAGTGGTAATAATAATGATGCAAAGTGAGTACCTTGCAGTGCCCAATTTGTGTTGTGCTCCGCTAACACGAAGTGGCCACTTTGCGTCCACTTCGCCAGTGGATTAAAAATTCACTGCATCTCTAATCATATACTACAGAGAGCAGAGCTGTAACAGAGTGAAGATAGCATCAGAAAACAAATGTTGTGGTTGTAAAAAAACAAGCCAAACAGGCATAAAAAAAACTGGTGGCCCACATGAAGTGTCTTAATAACAAATTTAATGTGGGTGAGCTTTAATTTCCTTTTGCTGACCTTCCCACATCCCACTTAATGTGTGACCCTGTGCTTTCTACAATTGATTCTACACTCCAAGATATGTACAGGTGTAGGAGCCCCCAAAACTCTATGAACTTTGTTAATTTAGAGAGTGTGTTGGGGGGGGGGCACAAAACACCAGGAAAAAGATGCTGGCAAAGGAAAAACTATTTTCCCCTCATGAAAAGGATCTTTTTTCATGACTTATGATACAAAAAAAATATTTATTTTTTTGTATCATGAGTCATGAAAAAAAATTATAATCTTAAAAAAACAACATTTCAAGGGAATTTCTCTAACAGGTAAGTGCAGAATCCAGCTAAGGGGGTCCCAATAAGCAAACTACATGTGTTGGTCAAGCTACACAATGTCATTTTTGTGGTTTTCCAAATTTGAATTTTTAGGGAAAAACAGAAAACAAGATGGTGGCAAATGAAAAAAGATTATTGCTTTCACAAAAAAGGATTCTCCATACGAAAACATCATACAGCTATTTTGAAATGCTGACTGAGACTGCTCAGAATCTGGCATTTTAAAACTTAATAACTTTGGAATGAACTAATATTTTTTCACCAAACCAGCAAACAAAATCATTCTGAGCCAAGCCCTTTCTACACTGAAAATTTCAGAGCAAAATTCTAAACCATCTGGGTGCTACGCAATGGCAAAAAAAAAAAAAAAAATTGTAAAAGAACAACAATTTTTATAACTTTGTTTGCTGTGTGCCTCTCAGAATCTACAAATCCAACTGGAATGAAACTAGGCACATCAAGAGACTTCCCCACATGAACACGCATGCAAAATTTCATTCAAATCCATTGAACAGTTGTGAAGATACTAAAGTGCAAAAACTGGGGTTTAACATTAAAGTACTTACTCAACCCTAACTATGGTGGTGCTATTGTTCCACTATAATATAAAAAGTGGCAAAAGAGGCTCATCCGATAACAGCTCTAGCTAGCAACTAAATATCTCTAGTGCTTGAAAAGTGGGTCTGCCATTTTATTTATTTACTGAAAAGTTTCACCAGGAAAGGCACACTGAATAACAGGTTGCTCATCTCACGGTGCATCTTGGGGGGAAAAAGGTGAGGGGAGTTGATATAATACACAACAAACACAGTACAGGGTATTGTATAATGTGACATTCAACAGTGCATTTAGTATTTAGTGGCAATCTACACAAATGCAGTATTGGAAAAAGCACATTCGGAAGAAAACAATGCATGATGACACTGCTTCTTGTAGTGAGAGCAAGAGCAGGTGAAAAATAGAGACCACGACATAAAAGTGTAACACATTAACCCAGAAACATTCAAACTACCACCAAAATATGTTTTGTGTATAAAAATACAATTCATTGCCACACTAGTGTGCAGTATCCTGGAATGTATATGGATAGCTGAAAAATCCAAATATAAACGTCAAAACTTTAAACCATGGATAATGGATATAGCCTCTCAAAAATAAATGTGTGTGTGTGGTGGAGGGGTGGGGTGGAAAAAAGGTACATAAACAACAAAGCACATATGAAGAGAAAATGGTGAATGCTAAATGGCAAAGAAAGGGCAGTGGTTACAGGAGTAGTTATACAAGGTATAATTATTAAGGACATTATGGGTTGGCAGCATAGCCTAGAGGTTAGAGGAACAAGGTGTGAATGATCTTGGTTCATCCAGCAGCACAGACCTGAGTTTGATTCTCACAACCTCCACTTGCATACTGTGTGACTCTGAGCAAGTCACTTAACCGCCCAGTGCTCCCAGGTCACCTCTGAAAACAGGCACTTGTGCCTAGTGGGCCTTACATGGTTACCAAAGACTAAAATAAAAATTATTAATCAGCCTTTTGAATTGTTATAACCAGAACAGAGACAGAGTTTACGATAGCTATGGTCAGGAAATGGGATCCAGCTGGTGTCTGCTGTCACTTGGGGTATCCAAAAGTAAAAATGCAGATACACCGGCCCAAATCTGGACGAAAATGCAAAAAAGTAATGTTAGTGCATAATAATGATTTAAAGGAGGTCAGAGTAATCAATTTCTTCATTTAGGCCTGCAGGTTCCATAGCATTTATTTTTTCCATAGAGGTTTTTTCAATCCCCTTGAATTGGCAGGTGACTACTCTCCTCTGTCCTTCTGTGCTCCCACTGGCCCCAATCTCCCCATGCTTATCTGCTGAGAATCCCCCGCAGCTTGCCCCCCTTCATGATGGGGCTAGGAGAGGGAGGGACTTCCTTCCCCTGGAGAATAAGCCAGATTGGCAACCACTCAGTGAGAGTGGGAGTGGAGGGCCAACAGGCAGGGCTTCACAAAGCCTGCTTCATTGCAAGTGTTTTCTGTTTTTTTTTGTCCCACCCACATTCCCTCACATGTGGCATTGTCCCTGCTGGCCATATCATTCGCTGGACTCTCTTCAGAGGAAAGTTCCCTGGTCCACCACAGGGGTCCAAGACAGGGGTCACCAGAGCCATGGAACAAGATGTTCTCCCTTCCTCCCTGAGCCAGGACTGCTGCTGAGCAGAAGTGCCTCCCCACCCCTTCGATTGCCCTGCCAGCTTCCCGAGCTCACTTCCAAACTTGAATCACCGGCATGGGAGTACATAGTGCTACCTGTTGGGCCATCAGGCAGCCCTGGTTGAATAGCATTTAGAACAAGATCCAGCTCTTTTTCTCTCAGGTACATGTCCAATTGGATGAAAGTACTGTACATGCCCAATAGGTTGAAAGAATGACATTCTTAAAGTGGGTACCTACAGAGGAATCTGTGTTACCTACTCTGATATTAGAGATGTGTTTGTCAGTTCTTTTCCTCACTGGTCTAATTGTCCTTCAGATGTAAATCTTATTACAAGGCCACACAATAACATGGCTGACAAGAGACATGTAGCAGACTCAGGACTGGTGACTCTCAACAGAATGGTTCATATTTGCAGGGACAAAATTATTTTTTTTGTTTTGTTTTTTTACCAAAATAACACATGGTGCAACATCCACATGGAAAAAAATCAAGTGCATCTTGAAGGCAACCAGGAAAGATGTGGAGTGACATTGTGGGTAAGATGAATATGTGTTCTTAGGTCTTTTAGGTTTGGAGCCATACTGTAGCTAACCCTGTGCTTGTTACCAAGGACATTGTCTGCTCTGCAGTTGCTTAATATCCCCCAGTTGATTAACTATATATATAATTTGGGGTCATTGTATTGAATACTAGAAGAGAACTCATGGGACATTCTGTGTCTCTTTTTTTGTTAGTTTGAAGAAGCTCCTTCCTGTGTAGTTGTTTTACTTGTGCTAGAGCTCTGTCAAGGATATCAACCCTGCAACCCCTTCTTAAAAATCTTTGATACATTTCACCACACTGGATGTCAAATTCAGCCTGATTGGAACAATTTCTGTGGTGTCATAGAAACTGTCCATCATTAGCCATTTCTCTCACTCATGCAGAGAAAATGGAAACTGGCTTTGGATTAACTAAAGGGGTAGGCCTTTATGTTCTGTCCTGCTTCTCCCATCAAATATACTTTATACAGCTGCCCAGTGGTGTGGGCTGAGGCACTGGTTGCCATACCAGCTACCACACTGCCAACTCGAATTCTGTATTGGACATAGGTCACTTGGGGACTGGCTAGGGGAGGAGGATTGAGTGTCCCCAGACTGCTCACCTCCCTTGAGAGAGAGGTATACCATCCTGTTGGGTGGCTGCTTCCTGAAGGAATCTGCATGGCAGAACTGTGAGATGCAAGGGAAAGAAACCCACCTGCAGGACACCAGGGGGCACTTTCATGGAGGTGGAGTATGCACAATGCATCTTTGCATGTACTGTGGGCCCTAGGGGTGGTAAGAAAATCCCAGCCATGGCCAGATGATGGCCTGGTCCCCCGCAGACCCCACAATGGCAACTGGACACCTCCACATTCTGAGGCAGAGGAAAATTGGAGCACAAGGTAAGTCCCAGTGTATCTGAGTGAGTGGGCTAGTGGAACCAGTCTGGAAGGGGACAGGTCAGGTGACAACAGGAGATAACATATTACTTAACAAAAATGCTATTAATGTTGCTGTGAAGATATCACACATTTAGACAAATGATAAAATATTAATGAATAAAAAGGCTAATAATGTGTTAAGAGATCACTAATTTAGACTAATGTCTTCATCCAACTTGACTCATTTCCTCTTTAAGATTTTTCATCTTTGTGTGGCTGACATTTTTCTAACTTGGCTGTTTTTAAGCACTGTAAATGTTATTTGATCAGATTGTATTGGTGCAGTATATTAATGAACTGAGTGTACTTATGTATTGTTTTTTCATCAATAACAATTAAAATGCCAATATCTCAGCAAGTCTATATGCTAGAAGATAATGCTATATACTGTAGTAAAGGTAAGGGTCAGGCCTATACAGTGTAAATGGCGTTTATGGTTCTATGTGATTTTGGAGACTCATGAATACCAAGACCAAAATCAGCGACACTGTTTAAGCGACTACACAAACTGTGAGCGGTAAATAGCACCGATCGTTGAAACAGAGACAAATGCTTTCCTGCAGGGGGAGGGGGGCTTTGCTCCACATACCCCCTTACTCATATAACCAACTTTAAGGTCATAGTACCTCAGGGAGGGGAAAAAGCATTTGTCACCATTTCAGCGATCAGTGATAAGTACTGCTCGCCATTTGCATAGTCGCTTAAATGGAGTCACTGATTTTGGCCTTGCTATTCCAGTGTCGCCAAAATCACAGGCCACTGGTGTTTAGGATAAAGCTATGTTATATACAAAAAAGATATTGGCTCATAAAGCTGCATTATCATTATCAATATATGCATAATCCATCCAAGGCAGTGGGAAAGGCTAGGAGAATGCTGGAGTGCATAGGGAGGGGTATCACCAGCGGAAAGAGGGAGGTAGTGTTACCCCTGTATAGATCAATGGTGAGGCCCCAGCTGGAGTACTGTGTCCAGTTCTGGAGGTTCCATCTCAGGAAAGACATAGATTGGATGGAGATGGTACAGAGAAGGATAACCAAAATGGTGCATGGCCTGCATCAGAAGCCCTGCAAAAAAAGACTGTATGACTTAAAATATGTACTCTCTAGAGGAAAGGAGGGAAAGGGGGAAATGATAGAATCATTCAAATACCTCAACGGTATCGATAAGGTACAGGAGGGCAGCACTTTGCACAGAAAGAGAAGCTCAAGTATAAGGGGCATGATATGAAGCTGGAAGGAGGAGACTTAGAGGGAATGTGAGGAAACACTTCTTTACAGAAAGGGAAGTGGACATCTGGAACAGCCTCTCAGCAGAGATAGTGGGTACAGAAATGGTAACAAGTTTCAAACATGCATGAGATAGACACAGGGGGAGCTTAGTAATGGGGGTTGGGGTTAAGGCCGGAGATCAGTAAGGGTCTACGGTAGCACAGTAGGTAGGGACTTTAGGGCAGACTAGGTGGGCCAAGAGGTCCTTTTCTGCTGACAGCTTCTGTTTATATTTCAGTGTAAAAATTAGTGTATCTATGCATAAATGCTATGTCGACATGTCTCAGCAGTACTGATATGACATCTAGCTTTCAATTAGAATTAAGTCCCTTGACATAACAGTTACAATGTGTGCCAATTCTAAAGATATTTTTTTTTTTGAAAAGGGCTAAATTTGAAACAGTTTGGACAAGGAACGGAATTTATTTTAAAAGCAAAATCATGCAGTAAAGTTGGCAGGGCCATGTCATATTGATACAGTTTTCATGCATCAGTGAACATCAAATCAGGTGCCAGATGCGAAACTGTTAAAGCCTTGATTTACACTATTTATTTCTTTAAAATGTCTTGACCAGTAAAGCACACTGAGCCAAGATTCATTTCCTGGAATGTGTAGTACGGTATGGGCTGCACGCCCATTGGCTCATGCTGTGGACCAATGGGCGTACAGCCCTAACGACGGTGTCAGTCAGCGGGTGGTGGGGCGGCAGGCATGTGGGGTGCTGCTACCTGCTGCTGACCGGGGTGAGTGGGACAGTGGGGATCAATGGGCAGGTGGGGAGGGGGGTCTGCTGGACCACCAGGGATATAGGAGACTATACTTTGTTATTCAAGCCCGCTATCGGGCAGACAGTGGTCCACTGGACCACCAGGGATATAGGAGAATATACTTTTTTATTCAAGCCCACGATTGGCAGACAGCAGTCCACTGGACCACCAGGGATATAGGAGACTTTTCTTTTTTACTCAAGCCCACAATCAGGCAGACAGTGGTCCACTGGACCACCAGGGATATAGGAATCTGTTTATTTTACAAATGACCATGATGGGGCTGTGGGACACATTGCCGCGCTGCAGGGGGCATTGGTCCCCGACAGCTGCTGCCTGGCAGGATGCCAGGCACAAGTCATCGGGGATCGGTGCATCTGCATGCAAATGGGGCCATAATGACATGCAAATGGCCCCATTTGCACCTTGCATACATTATGGCCCCATTTGCATGTCAACTTTTGAATATCACGGTAGTTGCGCCAGCACAATGGAACTTGTGCTAGCGCATCCCCATGATCCACTCTGGCCACTGGTGCTGGCACAGTGCCACTGTGCCATGCACACTGTGGGTGGTCAGGGTGGGATATTCAATGATGCTGAGCCATGGCGCAGTTCCATTGAATATCGCCAGTCAAGTTGAGCTGCGCCCAGGCTTGCACCACAGCCTGGCACAGTTTGAATAACTGGGCCAGTAAGTGTACATATATATATATATATATATATATATATATATATATATATATATATATATGATACTGGGCAGTAGCGCCAGTATAGTTAGGGTGAGTGAAAACTTCTACGTTAAAGGCAAATTTTAGAACCGTAATAACTATGGAACTGTTCAATAAATTTTCATGAAATTTGGAATGGTTAATCTCATGCTAGATCTCTTGATGTGCCACATTTCGTATGAATCTGTTGTGCAATTTTAGATAAAGAGTGGTGAATAATCCTATATTTATATTTTTTTTGCCATTTTGTTCTACAGCTGCTTCTCAGAAACAGCTGTAAGTTGTGGTCTGACATTTTCAGGATAGAAAACCTTTAGCTCACAGATGTGCCTTTTGAAGGTTTGGTGAAAAAAATATTTATCTGTTCAAAAGGTATTACAGTTTCAATTTTCCCATTACTTCCACTGGGAAAAGTTAGATGTTCCACAGGAAATATAGAAACATAGAATCTGTCAGCAGATAAGGACCATACAGCCCACATAGTCTGCCCATTTCCTTACTCACTGCTGCAGCACCAGATCCTTTCTGATCTGCAGCTCTCCTGGTCTCCACATCTCCAAGGTACTCTTATGGCTATCCCATGCACTCTTGAACCCCCATATTGTTTTTGCCCCCACCACTTCTGCTGGAAGGCTGCTCCACAGCTTCCCCACCCTTTCAGTGAAAAAGTACTTCCTAACATTCCTTGTTAAAATTCAAAGGCTGTAAAAAGAGGACGTAAAGCCAATCAATTTACTGTTCCCATATCTAACTACTTTGATCAACTAAGCAAAATATATAATGAAAATGGTAATGAGACTACAGATAATCAGGACAATACATTAACCTTATTCCAGGATTGGAATGAGGGTGTTCCAAACACTGATAATGGCAATACTAAATCTATCACTACACAACAAGTAAGCATTGGTATGCCTTGATCTCTCAATAGTGACAATAACCTAGAAACCAATGTCAGTCAAAGAACTAATAACTCTATCTAACACTCAGATAGAGATCCAGCCAAATACTGTAAGAGGACAAGGAACAAATACAGATACAGCTATGATGCAACTCCCCCAAGGAACTATTAGGGGAATTGAACAAAACATTATGATCATAAATCAGTCTAAAACAAATGAAGAAGCCACAGTAAACAGGGAGGATTCCCTGGAAACAGAAGTTGTAGCAAATCATAAATAAGCATACGTTCTGGGGGATTCAATGATCAAACATTTAGATAGGATCATCTGTATCCCAGAGAAAGCAAACTGTACACTATCTAGCTATAGTGGGGCAAGAACTGTTGATATCACTGCAATGCTTAATGACATCTTGATTAATGCTGGTGAAAGTCCTTTAGTTGTATTACATGTAGGCATAAATAATGTTTTTAACAAACCCATATCTAAAATAAAACAAGATTTTGTGTCCATAATGAATAAACTGGTCCATATGGGATGCACTGTGACCATCTCAGTGATTCTCTCTATGCCTAGGGAAACTGAATACCAGACAAATAAAATCAGAAACATTAACGAATGGTTGCATAAGTGGCACCTAAGGCAGGATATTAAATGCATTACACATTGGGAGAACTTTACTGAAAGGATGAAATACTTCTACTGGGACAGATTACATCTCAGTAGGAGAGGACATAACCAGCTAGGAAAGAACAAAATTGACATACATTAATAAATGTTTAAACTAAAAAAATTGGGGGAAAGGAGCACCTCAGCTGTCTTTATAAAACAGGGACAAGTTTCATCTAAAGGAACAATCACACATATTATTAAAAAAACATAAATTAAAAACAAAATATTAGACTATACTTTAACAACTGAATGTAACAGTATCAATAAAAACAAAACATTTAGTATATTACTAGTAAATGCAAGAAGTCTGAGAAATAAATTAGATGAACTGAAAGTTATTTTGGGTACTAAACACTTTGACATTGGTGGGGTGACAGAGACATGGTTCTATGATGATGACTGCAACACCAACATTCCAAGTTGTACAAAAATATGGAAAAACTGTAGTGATAGAAGAGGAGGGGGTATAGTATTATACGTCAAGGAAGAATACAAAACCTATGAAATCACTCCTGATTCAGAACAAAATAATTCAGAACTTGTTTGGGCAAAAATACATTTCCCAAATAAGAAAGTAACAGTAGGTTTAGGCTACAGATCCCCAGATTTGAGTTCAGATGAAACTAATACATTCTTAACAGACTTATAGAGCATGGTAGCAGATAACGACTGTATACTGATGGGAGATTTGAATTTCTCATCAATCAACTGGGAGAAGCTAGAAGGTACTAACAGAAATGAAAACAGATTCGTAGACATTTCAGTTTTAAATAACCTAGATTAACTCCCAAAGAAAAACACAAGAGAAAACAGCAAGCTGGACTTAATATTGACAAATATAGAAACAGGAAGGTCAGAACCCAAAACACATTCCCCTTTGGGTGGTAGTGATCATAAAATGGTTGAAGTTGAACTAGAACTTACAGAAACTGAAACAAAAGGCAGAACCAAAATGAAAGATTACCGTAAGGCTAACTATAATAAAACAAGGGAATGGCTAGCAACTTGTAATTGGGAAACTGATCTAGCAAATCACAATTTAGAAATGACGTGGGACAAAATAAATGACAAATTACAACATCGTATTGACAAATGGGTACAGAAACGTAAGAAATACTCTAACGGATGTAGGATTCCACCTTGTTGGAACAATATTATTAAAAAGCTTATTAACAAAAAGAAGAAACTCTTTAACAAATATTCCAAAAATCATACAGAAAATGCAAAGGTCAAGTACAAAAATATAGCTAACAGGACTAAAAATACTATTATAACAGCAAAAAAAGAATATTAACTAAAACTGGCTACATTAACAAAGGATAGCAAAAAACAGTTCTATAATTATATTGGTTCAATTAAGGGAAAAGAGAAAGTAATTGGTCCAATTGAAACAACTAATGGTCTTGTAACAAATGAAATAGAAATAGCAATAGCACTGAACAATTATGTTATAAGTGTATATGAACCCAAGGAACACCAAATTAGAGACACTCCAGATAATTCTGAGAATGTTGTTCCCCCTCACAGTTAAGGAAGTTATTGAAGTTATTAGATCTACTAAAACAATTAGTTTGGCTGGGCCTGATGAAATCCCTCCTAAAATACTTAAGGAATTATCATCTGTCCTGGCTAGTCCTCTTACGTACTTATTTAATGTATCCCTTAAAGACTGTAAAACCCTGAAGTGATGGAGAGAGAAGCTGTTATTATCCTGATATACAAAAATGGTAGGAAAACAGAGGTCTATAATTACAGGCCTATTAGCCTCACCTCAGTCATTGGAAAACTATTAGCAAGGCTAATACAGTGAAGCATAAATACACAAATTACAGAAAAAGGGTATACTTATATATTATGAAATGATTTTACAAAGGGAAGATCTTGTCTCACAAACTTGCTTCCGTTTTTTGAACCTGTGAGTGCAGCTCTAGATAGGGGAATGCCTGTGGATGTTCTCTACTTGGACTACTCCAAGGCATTTGACAAAGAATCACATAGGATACTAGTCAAACGCCCAATTGAAATTGATCTGCATCCTAATATAGTGAAATGGATAAGTTCATGTTTAGAAAATAGGTCACAAAAGGTGGCCATAAGGGGGTATGTACAGTATCATCAGAAAGTGGGGTGACTAGTGGGGTCCCACAAGGATCATTCCAGGGACCCACACTATTTATCATCTTAGTAGCATCCATGAAAACAGCAAACAATGCATGGATGACCAAATATGCAGATGATTGCAAAACTGGAGCAATTGTTTATGATCAGAAAACAAGGGAGGAATTTCAAGAGAACATCGACTTACTTGATAACTGGGCAAAACAAAATAATATGAAATTTAACTTAGACAAATGCAAGATCATGCACTTTAGACATAGTAACTGTCAATACACTTATACTCTAAGTGGCATCCTGCTATGGACTACTATCGATGAAAAAGATCTGGAAGTGCAAGTAACAAATGATTTATCATTTGAAACAAACACAATATTTAAAGTTAAAAAAAGTCAAAAAATATTAGGATGTATCCTGGGTAATATAAAAAGTAGGGAACCAGAGGTCATTATACCTCTGTTCTCCACTTTAGTAAGGCTGCACTTGGAGTATTGTGCACAGTTTTGCTTTCCTCAAAGAATAAGAAGAAAGAAAATTATTGAGAAGGTACAGAGAAAGACAATCAAAAAAGTCAAACATATGCACAATCTTAGTTATCAAGAAAGACTGGAAAAGCTAGGTCTTTACTCAATGGAGTATAGAAGGATAAGGGGGGACTTATGTTTAGCATACCAGGCTAATAAGGATCCAACTCTAAGGGAAACAATAGGTTTAATAAATCATGCAGGTAAGAAAACTAGATCACATAATAGTAAGTTAATGGGAGAAAACTTTAGAACAACAAAAATAAGTAGATGGTATACACAAAGAATTGTAACAACATGGGATGCCTTACCTCAGCAAATAATAGATAGTTCCAATATTACTACTTTTAAAAATAGATTGGATAATTATATGGGTGCCAAAAAAATTGAGTACCACCTTTGAGGATCAGAAGGTGGCAAGTTCTTAAACAGTGAAACCCTGCTGAACCTGTAAACAAACTACTAAACTATGAATAACATTACCCCAAGCCTTCTACCCTTCAGCCTCACATCATACGTCCTTGTTCTTGTGCAGAGTTTTCTCTCAAACATACTTTCCACCTGTACCCTGTTTATTCCCCTAAGGTACTTGAACGTCTCTATCATATCTCCCCTTTCCTTCTTACCTCCAGTGAATAGGTATTAAGGTCCTTAGGTCTTTCCTCTTAGGGATTCTGGTGCAGTCCATGTACCATCTTTGTTGCCCTTCTCTGGACATCCTATATTTTGTCAATGTCCTTCCAGAGATGTGGTCTTCAGAAATGGACAAAGTACTCCAGCTGAGGCCTCACCAGTCATCTGTACAGTGGCATCACCACCTCTTTCCTCCTGCTTGTTATGCCCCTCCCTATGCACCCCAACATTCTGTTTGCTCTCTCCACTGCATTTTCATAATGTTTGGTCAACTTCAGGTCATCAGATGTGATAACCCCCAGGTCTTTCTCCTGACTTGTGGTGGCCAGAATTTCTACACCCATCCTGTACTCCTCCCTTGGATTCCTGTGACCGAGGTGCATGATCTTTTTAGCATTGAAACTCAACTGCCAAATACCTGACCACTCCTCTAACAAGCTTAGGAACTTTTTCATTTCTTTCACCCCCTCTGGTGTGTCCACTCTTTTGCAGATCTTGCTGTCATCTGCAAAGAGGCTCACCTTTCTCTCCAGTCACTCTGCAATGTCGCTAATGAAGACATTGAATAGGACTGGCTCCAGCACCGACCCCTGTGGCACCCTGCTGGTAACCAACCTCTACTAAGATTTCATGCCATTTACCACCATCCTCTGAGTTCTGTCCCTTAGCCAGTTCCAAACCCACTTTACCACCATAGGACCCACTCCCAGGCTCCCCAGTTTATTTAGCAATCTCCTGTGCAATATAGTGTTGAAAGCCTTGTTGAAATCAAGGTAGGCCACATCCACTGCTTGTCCCTGATCTACCACCCTGGTTACCCAGTCAAAGAAATCTATGAGATTCATTTGACAGGACCTTCCCACTGAAAATCCATGCTGCCTTGGATCTTCTGCTCCTCTATCTTCCAGAAACTTCACAATTCTCTCCTTAAGTAAGGACTCCATTAGTTTCCCCACTACTGAGATCAGGCTTAAAGACCTGTAATTGCCAGCCTCCTCTCTGCTTCCACTCTTGTAGAGAGGGATGACCATACCTCTCAACCTCTCAGCATTAAACAGCATAGCAATGGCCTTCAAAAATCATAGAAAAGGGCCCGAATGTGTAGCACTTTCTTATTTTAAACAATAATGAGTCTACAGATAGTGGGTCCCATATAGTTAGTGATAAGGAATGTTTCTATCAACGTTGTTCAATGATTTAACAGTTGGTGTGTCCAGAAATAGCTCTAACATTATGAGGAATATCAGTAAACCTATGCGGAGCAAGGGTAAATTTGTGTGTGAAAATCATAGCACTATGCAAAATTCATAGCAGTTGAGAAGTATGGGGATGCCATTTGCCCTCTTCCAGTCCTCAGGTACCTACCCCGTCTCTAGTGATGCATTGAAAAGGGCAGCCAGTGGTTCTGCCAGCACTTCCCTGAGTTCCTTTAGTACTCTGGGGTGAATTCCATCTGACCCATTACCTTATCTGCTTTTATTTCCCCCCTGAGTTCTTCTAGGACTCTTTCCACCATGAATGGGCTGGTGTCTATCTCCCTTCCCTGAATACCCCTCTTAATGAGTCTCAGTCCTTCACCCTCCCCTTTCCTGGTGAATACTGAGCAAAAGTACTTGTTCAGTATCTCAGTCTTTTCTAGGTCATCCCCCACCCTTTCTCCTCCTTCCTTCTTCAGCCTAATGATCCCATTGCTGGTCTTTTTCCTCTCACAAATGTATCTGAAGAAGGTCTAGTCACCATTCTTAATAGCCTGGGCTATACCTTCCTCTGTCTGTGCTTTAGCCCTTCTAATTATTTTCCCAGATTCCCTCTGCTTCTGCAGATATTGTTCTCTGTCCTCATCCTTTTGTGTTTCCTTGTATCTTCTGAAGGCTCTTTTCTTTTCCCTTACTTTCTCGGCCACTACTTTCGAGAACCATCATGGCATTTTCTTTCTTTTACTCTTGCTATGCATTTTGACACAGTGCCTGTTTCTTCTGTTTAAACTGTCTTGAGTCTAGACCACTGTTTTTCCACATCTTCCCCTGTACCTCCCACTGCTAGGGTTCTTTTGAGATTTCTACCCATCTCCTTAAAGTTAGCCTTTCTGAAATCTAGGACCTTTATCCTTGCATGGCTTTCCTCCTCCTCCACTGTGGTTACTTTAAACCATACTGTCCTGTGGTCACTGGTACCAAGGGGACTGCCCACCTCCATATCTTTGATCCTGTCCCTGTTGGTCAGGACCAAATCCAATATAGCCTTCTCTGGGTTGGTTCTGCTACAAGCTGTCTTACATTTGTCCCATTCAGGGCAGTCTTGAAGTCCCTACCCCTTGTTGTACTCACAGTCTGAGTGCTCCAATCTACCTCAGGCAGGTTGAAGTCACCATTTAGTAGCAGTTTCCCTTTGGCTGCCATTTTGTGGATGGTTTCCACAAGAGCATCATTGGATTCCTCCCTCTGTGCCAGAGGCCTGTAAATCACTCCAGTGCAAATTGCTGTCCTTTTTTCCACCTCCATAGTGACATACACAGTGCCTCTGTTCCTTCTTGTAACCCTTGAGCTATGTTGCTTTAATCCCCTTCATCAAATACATAGCTACCCCCCCTCCCATTCTCCCTTCCCTATCCTTCCTAAAAAAGTATGTATACTGGTATGGCTATATCCCAGTCATGGTTCTCGGTGTACCATGTTTCTGTAATAGCTACTATGTCCAGGTTTGCATCTTCCATTAATGCCATTATGTTGGGGATTTTGTTCCCCAGACTGTGGGCAGTTGTGCACATTACTTTCCAGCTTGTGCACCCACCCTCCCTTTCCATTTTTTTGGTCATGTGACATTATTATGTTCCATCTTCTGTCCTCCCCACAATTGTATCTAATTTATTAATTGGGTTTGATAGTGCCCTTGTACGAATTAGATTCTCCCTTATTTCAGATATTTTATGTAGGGGGGCTACCTTTATCACCCTAACTGGTTTTGCCTCCCCCCTTGGCTAGTTTAAATGCTCATGGCGGAAGCATCTGAATTTTTCAGTGAGGACACCTTTGTCCCCCCCCCGAATAGATGTTGGCCATCTGGTGAATACAGTCCTTCATCCCTCCAGGTGAGCCCAGTCCTCAATGAAGCCATACCCTTCCTATCTGGACCATTTCTTCAGCCATGTGTTGAATTCCATGTTGTGTATGTCTTGACCCTCTTCCTTGCCATGGACAGGTAGAACCTCTGAGAAGGTAACAGAGTATGCTACTTGCCCAAGACATCGCCCATTTCCCTAAATTCCTTCTGCACTTTTACTACATCTGTCCCCTCACCTGCCATGTCATTTGTCCCTTTGACCACCAGAAACAATTAGCTACACCGCCAAAAAAAAAACAGAAACAATCAGCTGGACCAGCAAAAAACCCAAGCAGGAACATTTCCAAAAGAAGCCAAAAAGCAACCTGCTACCAAATGAAATCAATAATAAGCAGCAAAAGAAGCAATAAAATCAGCAATGAGCAGTTACTTCCCGGAAATGAAACTGATTCCTTCCCCTTCTAGCCTCTTCTGAGAAGCCTCAAAGCAACCTGCTACCAACAATCTGACTCAGCCCCACCTCCAGTTATCAAGTAGCTGAGGCCCCAGGCCAGATAATTAATACCCCTTCCCCAAACTACTAGGCTAGACAAAAAAAAAAATTCCTGCACTATAATGTTAATTGAGTAAAAAAAAACACAAGATAAGCAGAACAGTAGCCAAAGTGAAATCAGCAATGAGCAGTAAAAAAAGAATTAAAATCAGCAATGAGCAGGTGCTGCACTGAAATGAATCTGATTAGTACCTGTGGACCACAAGAAACAATCAGCTACCTAAGCAAAAACACCCAGAAACAATCAGCTGCACAAGCAAAAACACCCAGAAACAATCAGCTACATAAGCAAAAACACCCAGAAACAATCAGCTGCACAAGCAAAAACACCCAGAAGCAATCAGCTACATAAGCAAAAACACCCAGAAACAATCAGCCGCAAAAGCAAAAACACCCAGAAACAATCAGCTGCACAAGCAAAAACACCCAGAAACAATCAGCTGCATAAGCAAAAACACCCAGAAACAATCAGCTGCACAAGCAAAAACCCAAAGCAGGTACCTTTCCAAAAGAAGCCAAAAATCAACCTGCTACCAAATGAAATCAACAATAAGCAGCAAAAGAAGCAATAAAACCAACAATGAACAGTTACTTCCCTGAAATGAAACTGATTCCTTCCCCTTCTAGTTTTGTTTTCGCAGACAGGTATTTTGTTTTTGTAAGCGGGGTGACATAGTGTTGTAGGGAGGGTGGTGTATTTTTGCAGAGGTTTTTATGCCCGCCATCTTGTGTTGCCATTAGTGACAGTTACAAAAGAAAGAAAATAGGTCAAAATTAATGTAATGGAAAAAAACAAACATCAGAACTTAGCTAAACGAAATCCATTTAGCCACGTTTTGATGTTTGTTTTTTAATATTGTGGCCAGAAACAGCTTTTCTGGGCACCCGCAATCTTGGGTGCCACAGTTAGTGAGAGGTCCACTTCTGCCGCATACTCTCTATGACAACAGCGATATTTTCTTGACTTTGCAGCTGCAGCTAGAACTCTTGCTGCTGGCTGCACTGCTGGTGTTTCCCCAGTGTGTACTGGCACCCCCAGGAGCCTGTGTGAAAATATAGGCTCCCTGTGACACTGTATGACAGTGTGCACAAATATTCTATTGTTGTGGCACCCCCCCTTGTGTGTCCCTGGTGTCTAGTGGCACCCCTCACCCTCCAATTGTCATCAATATTTTACTTTTTAAAATGTATCTATTAATATAAATAATCTGACACCGGGATGCCCAGCTCTGGTGTCAGATGTTCCATCCTCCCTCCTGCAGTCCCCTTTATTTAATTATGGACATCTGGGAACCCAATCCCTGTGTCAGCACTGGAAGACCCTCCCAACAGTGTGGAACACTGGGGAGCCCACTCCTAGTATCCCTAAACAATTATTTCTTTCCTGGAAAGAAGAAAACCATCTCCAGATGTCTATTTTTTATCTCTGAAAAAAGAAAACAGTCCCTCATCATCCCCACTGTCCCCCTCCCCATCACCATACTCTCACTGAGCACCCACCTCCCTACCCCACCCCACCCTCAACCTATATTTACCTCTGAGGTTGTGCTGCATCATCTTCTGTGGACCAGGAAAGTGTGGTATATATGAAAAAAGTATAGCTTATTTTCACACATGCTACGTTTTTGAGCAGCAAATATGCAGCTGATTGACACATTTGGTAATTAAAGGAAAAGCACCTTTGCTGTTGTGCCTCTCCTCTGGCACAGATGACAAAGCACAGGGATGGGACATGCAAGGGTCTTTAGTTTGAGACTAGCCTCTCTGTATTTTTTTCCACCTACAATGAAGGGGAAAAATATAGAGAGAATGGACTTGAACCCAAGACCATGGATACCACATCACTGTGCCTTGTCCTCTGCACCACTGGAGAAGCACAACTGCTAAGGTGCTTTTCTTTTACCTAAGAAATGTGTCAATGATAGGCATGTTTGGCCTATTTTTGCACATAACAGATTTTCTCACATTATCCATCCCTTTGGGACCAAATATTCATATTAATGCAGTCCCCAAAGAAGGCTGTGTAAGTTGCCAACAATGGGGGGTCCAATACCAGTGTCAGCAGTACAAGCTCCCCCATTCCCAAGCAATGTGGGACACTGGGGAGCCCACTACCAGTGTCCCTAGATATGTATGCCCCCCTCAGCAGTGTGGTACACTGGGGACCCCACTCCCAGTGTTCTGAGATATGGCATTACCCTCCCCAGCACTGCAGGACACTGGGGAGTCCACTTCCAGTGTCCTGAATCATGACCCATCAAGCAGTGTGGGACACTAGGAAGCACACTCCTAGTGTCCCAAAATGTGGTTTTTAACCTGCTGGTAAAGAAAACAGTCCCCAGACATCTTTTTTAATTTTAAACATGAAAAAAAAAATGGTCAGTAGTCATCACCGCTGTCCCCCTCCCCCATCCAGACCCTCCCACTTGAGCACCTATCACTTCACCCCCTTGCCCTATACTTATCACTGGAGGTCATCCACTATCATCTTCTGTGGATTGGGACACCTTCTGCACTCTTCAAAGCCAAACTACTAACTAAGGAATCAAGGTAAGTGTCATATAATGTATTTCAATGGTGTTTTGAACTTATGCTGATATCTTTGCTATTTTTGGGTATTTTTTTCACCAGATTTTCAACATGGGCTTTTTCAAACCCCACCTCATGAACACTGCCACTGTTGTTTCATTAGTAGGGCCCGAAAGCTGATTTTGCAATTGTTGTGTGAAATCACCATTTGGGACAGATTAACAAAATTTCATTGCTAGTGTTCATGAGGTGGTGTCCCAAAAAGCCCATGTTGATAATTTAGTAAACTATTCCTAAAAATGGCTGAGTTACATGCAGTTGTTGAAATTTTTCTATGCATGCACAGAACTTCAATAAGTTTTAATATTTTCACTCCAAATTCTCATTATAGCCATTTTTTTCACTTCACCTCATGAGCAGTACAGCTGTCATTTTTGACATCCAGCCCGAAACATGTTTTCACACCAGTGGTGTGGAATGGCATTTTGCTACTGATTTGAAAATATTCACCTATGGGGTTTATGAGGTGGGGTCATAAGAACACTATGTTCAAAATTTGGGGTGAAAATATAGAAAAAAAAATGCCACGGTTTTGACCAGTCGTTACAATTCGGTATGCCTGCTCATAACTTTGGAAATTTTAAATATTTTGACCACAGATTTTCAACATTGCCTTCTTATTACCTGACCTCATGTGTGTCAAAGGTGTCATTTTTCAAATCCTGTTCAAAATGTGTTCCCGTAACTGTGGTGCAGAATGATGTTGCAGTTGCACAGAATTACATTTTGGCATAAGGGATTTGAAAAGTTTCTCTACCAGGTACATGTGCTAGGGTAATAAGATGGCTATGCTAATAATTTGGTCATGAATCTATGGAGGGTTAGGTGTACAGAGTCCAAAGGACCCTGCACTCCCACAGTAAAATTAGGAAAATCACGGAGCATGGGAGTGCAGGGCTGTGAGACAATGACAAGCAAATGATACAAGTAAGCTATCTGAAAATGTAAGGAAAATCATTGCAAGAAAAAAATGTTGTTAATGCATCAGTTAGGGTTCTTGCTAAAGTGACAAAAGAAGGGAAATGAGGTGTTAGGTATTCCAACCCTAACACCCCATCCCCACCCCCACCCTACAGACACTGACAGGCGTCTGGGGCATGCCTTTGGGTAGTTGGCCCTAATGCTCATTCCATTGCATAAGTAAATAAGTTGGGATGGGCACAGTATAGAAGAATGGGGTGAGCATTAGGGCCCACTGCCCCCATGATTGTTTCTCATTTTGCTGGTGTCTAGTGGTACCCCCACCCTCCGATCACTGCCACCTTAATTATTTCTGATTTCCCTGGTGTCTAGTGTCACCCCCACCCTCCAATCTACATTCCTGTCTCAATTTATCATTTCCCTGGTGTCTAGTGGCAGCAACCCCCTACCCTCAGATACCACATGCCTGCAAAAAAGAAAATGGTCACTCAATTTTTTTTTTAACCAGTAACAAAGAAAACGGTCCCTTGCCAGTCTGACCCCCTCCATCCCAACCTCCTACTAAGCACCCACTACCCTGCACCCCCACACCCTTCATACACCCTCACTCACCTGAACAGGTTACAGGATGAAGATACACTCTCTGATGGAAGACTCATCTTTCTGCTGAAACTGCTGACTGCAATATGAAAAACTAAGGTAAATGCAGTTCAATGTATTTCAACGTGGTTTCCAACTTTGTGGCATAACTTTGACATTTTTGCATATCTGGAGCTGAAATTTTCAACATGGCTTTTTTTTTAACCCCA
This sequence comes from Neoceratodus forsteri, assembly GCA_016271365.2. Classification (NCBI taxonomy): domain Eukaryota; kingdom Metazoa; phylum Chordata; order Ceratodontiformes; family Ceratodontidae; genus Neoceratodus; species Neoceratodus forsteri. Next base: position 53,989,908 of record CM057451.1, on the reverse strand, counting down.
CCTCATGAACAATGTTGGTGGAAGTTTAAATATTTTGACTGAAATCTTGATTTAGTAGTTGCCGTATTGGTCCTTGCAAGAATAGATCCAGAAGCAAATGATTTGATACCTTTTAATGGACCAACATAGATGTAACAACAAGAACAAAGTGCTCTAGCTTTCGGACCAACCAGTCCTTCTTCAGAAGCTCATGGCAGTTGTTTAGAAAATACAATACTTATAACAGCTAGATAATGCAGAGAAAAACAGAAAAAAATCCCCATTGGTTTAAAATACTCATTTAAAAAAACAAAAACAAAAAAAAAACCAGAAGATGATGTCAGAGAAGTTAAACAGTACAATACTGCCCTCAGTCCGAATGAACCTTGGGTTAAGATGTGCTTGGTGCAACAAACATAAAGAATCCTACTGCACATAAATTTAATTGACATACAATAACACTGCTGAAGCAGATAACTCCCAAATCAAGCCATGAGTGTCACAGTCAGTATAAGGATGTGATTACTGAAAGGCAACCCCCACCCAGCTTAAAGACAAACTAAGATAGTTATAGGGCTCATGAAATTACAATATATGCATTAAAGACAAGAATACTAGTAAAGTTGTCTAAAAAACATCAGTGCACACTGTGTGATGTGTAAAACCTAGCTAGACATGTCACCCAGCTGTATTCTCAAGCTAAATAAAAGGCCCAAGAAATTACAAAAACCTCAGGACTATATAAATGATAATATAAATATAAATTGATAATATTAGTGTTAAACAAAAACTCTAGTAGAGGAACCTCAAAGAATTCAGACCATGCATCCTGATATGTGCTGATGTCAATATATACTGAGAATGTAGCAACTACATGTACCACAAGTGTCTAGGGAATCTGAAAAAGAGATAAAAAAGTAATTTATCTCCTCCTGCTCATACAAACAGTACAACCTAACCCACCCCACATCACAATAATGTGGGTGGGGGAGATACATAGCTTAAACGAGATGTTGTCTCTCTCTCTCTCCCCCCTCCTTTTCTCTCTCTCTCTCTGTCCCCCACAGACACACACACAACACACACACACACACACACACACACACACACTCTCAATCTCTCTCCTAGTGAACCTATATTAACTTCAGTCACTGTAATTGTTCCCCAAAGGAATACAACTTGTAATGCAATTCTGAGTAAATTACTACAATATTAGCCTAATGTAAAAAGATATGTGCAGGACCCCCAAGCAAATGAGATCACACATCCCAATATGTACAGAGTTACAAAAATTATATATAACAGTATAAGATAACACTCCTGTATGTACACTAGCAGGCTGGGTAAACTGAATATGGTGCAATGGAATCAATCCCCCCCCCCCACACAGGCAAAGATAAAAAGTAAGGAGAAATTTGTTGTGTGTGAAATGAAAATAGTAACACATTATACCTCCATATAGCTAAATAGAGACTTACCTCAATGTGACAGACAGCCCACATCTATTATATCACATACCTCACAGCACATACCCACACACATACATACACACACCATCCACATCTCACACATGCTGAAGTCCTATAATATGTCAGCTTGATGAAGAAAAGGTCTGTGGATGTTAATTTCTGTAGTGTCCCATAAAGCCAATATCCAAGTTCATCCCATCTGCTACCATATTGAGATGTAAAATAAGTTTAATCTCAAAAGCTCGTCTCTGTTGTGTGTTTTGAGATTTCCTTTTAAGACCATTACTGACATATCTGAGACTGAGTGGTCAGGCTGGAGAAGTGATGCCCACTGGTTTTTCAGTCTTCCTTGCTGTAATAGTATGCCTGTGTGAGTTCATCCTAGTGCGGAGCTGTTGGCGTGTCTCTCCTACATAACCTGTTTGTGGACATCTCTTGCACTGAATGAAATAAACAACATATCGTGACATGCATGTATAACTCCCATGCACCTGGAATTGTCTGTTTGTGATGTAACCACACAGTCTGAGGTAGAAATTAGCCCACAAGTCTTGCAGGGGCGTTGATTGCAGGTCGTGCCATTGTGTGACATGGTATTCTGTTCGTGAAAGTTTGCTCTAATAATTAGGCTGGATAAATTTGGTGGTTGTTTAAAAGATAGTAGTGGGAGTTCCTTAAAAATACAATTAAGGGTGTCATCCTCACTAAATATTGGGTGGAGATCTTTAATAATCTTACGCAGACGTTCAAGGTCTGGATGATATGTGACTACCAAGGGTATTCTTTCTGTAGCTGTCTTTTCTTTATATTGAAGTAGTTGTTGTCTTGGTACTTGCGTTGTCCGTTCTGTTATCCTGTCAATTTCCCTGGAAGAGTGTCCCTGCTCCATAAAGGTGTTTTTCAACATAGCCAAATGTGTATCTCTGTCATCCTCATTTGAACAAATACATTGACAACGAAGTGCTTGACTGTATATGACAAATTTTTTTGTATGATTAGGGTGGTTACTTTTCCTGTGCAGGTATCTCTGTCTGTCTGTTGGCTTCCTGTAAATACATGTATGTAAGGTTCCATCCTTAATGATGACTGTGGTGTCCAGAAAGTTAACCTTGGTGGTAGAGTACTCCAAGGTAAGCTTTATAGTAGGGTGGAGATTGTTAAGTTTGTGATGAAAATCTTTGAGTGCATCTGTGCCTTCCGTCCAGATGATAAACAAATCATCAATGTAACGGAAATAAGCCAGTGGTTTGTGGGGATACTGCCTTAAAAATCCTCCTCCAAGTCAGCCATAAAGAGGTTAGCATACTGTGGAGCCATTTTGGTGCCCATTGCTGTTCCCATAGTTTGAACATAATGTTTACCATTGAAGTTGAAGTTGTTATGTGTCAAAATGAATTCCATAAGTTCCCCACCACTCCAGGGTTGATGTTTTGGTCAGGTCCTTTCTCACGTATGTATTTAAGGCATGCTGCAATGCCATCTGTGTGTGGAATATTAGTGTAGAGGGATGTTACATCCATTGTCACTAAAATGGTATCAGGTGGTAAATCCTTATAACCAGAAAGTACACGCAACAAGTGCGTAGTGTCCTGGATATAACTGTCTCTTTCCATAACCAGCGGTTTCAAAATGGTCTCTACAAACCCTGAGATCCCCTCAGTCAAGGTACCCTTGGGCCTTTTATTTAGCTTGAGAATACAGCTGGGTGACATGTCTAGCTAGGTTTTACACATCACACAGTGTGCACTGATGTTTTTTAGACAACTTTACTGGTATTCTTGTCTTTAATGCATATATTGTAATTTCATGAGCCCTATAACTATCTTAATTTGTCTTTAAGCTGGTGGGGTTGCTTTCATATCCATCTTCTGACTATGACCTCATGAAAAGAGTTGGGGAGTTATTTAAACATTTATATGTAATTAAATTTATGCAGGATTCTTTAATTACTACCATCTGTAAGGTTCATTAGAACGATACTATGCTATTTAACTCTGACATCATCTTCTGTTTTTTTTTTTTAAATGAGTATTTTAAACCAATGGGGATTTTTTTCTGTTTTCTCTGCATTATCTAGCTGTTATAAGTATTGTATTTTCTAAACAACTGCCATGAGCTTCTGAAGAAGGACTGGTTGGTCGAAAGCTAGAGCACTTTGTTCTGTTGTTACATCTATGTTGGTCCATTAAAAGGTATCAAATCATTTGCTTCTGGATCTATTCTTGCAAGGACCAATACGACAACTACTAAATCAAGATTTCAACATGGAAGATCACGAATTACGCCGTAGAATATGGCAGTTACATAACATCAAAAAGAAATTGGCACGCTAGACAGTGACATCTATTTTCTAACCCAGTGCAAGAGGAGAAACATTATCCCTAAAGGTCTTACTATTTGGAATCCATTAAGAAATACAAACAATTCTACTTATGCAGAACAACTTTGTCATAGGACCTCTGAGAAACTGAGAAATCACAGGATTCGCATGTCATATGCCAAAGTTGTTCTTAACAAAAGTTGCTGGGGGAATTGTAACCACTCTGGAAAGGGTGTCTGGGGAACCTATTCAAGACATCTTACGAGAGATACACATTAACTACAAAGGACCTTAAGAAAAGCCATGCTTGTGAAAAATAGGAAATTAGATGCCCTTCAACATACCATACTTCCTAACAACCATGAAGCACATAATGGAGTCACTGAACAACAACACAATACTGATGGGCACCTTTCAGTTGTTAATTTGTCCAACCACACACTGACTACTGGAGAACTGAATGTACTTTCAAAGGGCCTCACTTTCTGCCCAACAAAACCACTGGATAACATACTGTTGTGTGGTGAACTAGAGGAGTACTTCCGTAGATTGATACTTAAAGAATTCTTTCATGGCAGGGAAGAAATCACTGGTAGTGAAGACAGTGCAAACAGCAATAATGTAATGGATAAGAAAAAGGAATCTGATTTTACCCCCTCAAGTGGGCGTAACAAAAACTAGACAATTATATTAATTGTTTCCTTAACAAGTCAGTGGTCAGATCCTTACCAGGCAAAACAAACCCATTATAACCTCTCTCACTGGAGCAGGAGAGCTATAGGGACACTGAAATCAAACCACAACATTGTCATCAAAAAAGCTGATAAAGGTTCTGCAGTGGTGATTTTAAACAGAGAGACTATATTACTGAAGCTAATAGACAGCTAACAGATCTTACATACTACAGAGAACTGGAGAGTGACCCCACTACAAGATATAAAGATGAACTATGTGACTTAACTAAAACTTTTCCTGACCATGTCCGAAAGAAACTAGCTCACCTCATTCCTGCTGAACCAAAGCCAGGGACATTCTACATGCTGCCTAAAATACATAAACCTGGCAATCCAGGAGACCCATAGTCTCTGGTAATGGTACCTTGACTGAGGGATCTCAGGGTTTGTAGAGACCATTTTGAAACGCTGGTTATGGAAAGAGACAGTTATATCCAGGACACTACGCACTTGTTGCGTGTACTTTCTGGTTATAAGGATTTACCACCTGATACCATTTTAGTGACAATGGATGTAACATCCCTCTACACTAATATTCCACACATAGATGGCATTGCAGCATGCCCTAAATACATACGTGAGAAAGGACCTGACCAAAACATCAACCCTGGAGTGGTGGGGGAACTTATGGAATTCATTTTGACACATAACAACTTCAACTTCAATGGTAAACATTATGTTCAAACTATAGGAACAGCAATGGGCACAAAATGGCTCCACAGTATGCTAACCTCTTTATGGCTGACTTGGAGGAGGATTTTTTAAGGCAGTATCCCCACAAACCACTGGCTTATTTCCATTACATTGATGATTTGTTTATCATCTGGACGGAAGGCACAGATGCACTCAAAGATTTTCATCACAAACTTAACAATCTCCACCCTACTATAAAGCTTACCTTGGAGTACTCTACCACCAAGGTTAACTTTCTGGACACCACAGTCATCATTAAGGATGGAACCTTACATACATGTATTTACAGGAAGCCAACAGACAGACAGAGATACCTGCACAGGAAAAGTAACCACCTAATCATACAAAAAAATCTGTCATATACAGTCAAGCGCCTCGTTGTCAACGTATTTGTTCAAATGAGGATGACAGAGATACACATTTAGCTATGTTGAAAAACACCTTTATGGAGCAGGGACACTCTTCCAGGGAAATTGACAGGATAACAGAGCGGCAGCATCAAGTACCAAGACAACAACTACTTCAATATAAAGAAAAGACAGCTACAGAAAGAATACCTTGGTAGTCACATATCATCCAGACCTTGAACGTCTGCATAAGATTATTAAAGATCTCCACCCAATATTTAGTGAGGATGACACCCTTAATTGTATTTTTAAGGAACTCCCACTACTATCTTTTAGACAACCGCCAAATTTATCCAGCCTAATTATTAGAGCAAACTTTCACGGAACAGAATACCATGTCAACACAATGGCACACTTACTCCTGCAATCAACGCCTCTGCAAGACTTGTGGGCTAATTTCTACCTCAGACTGTGTGGTTACATCACAAAAACAGACAATTCCAGGTGCATGGGAGTTATACATGCATGTCACGATATGTTGTTTATTTCATTCAGTGCAAGAGATGTCCACAAACAGGTTATGTAGGAGAGACACGCCAACAGCTCCGCACTAGGATGAACTCACACAGGCATACTATTACAGCAAGGAAGACTGAAAAACCAGTGGGCATCACTTCTCCCAGCCTGACCACTCAGTCTCAGATATGTCAGTAATGGTCTTAAAAGGAAATCTCAAAAACACACAACAGAGACGCTTTAGAGATTAAACTTATTTTACATCTCAATATGGTAGCAGATGGGATGAACTTGGATATTGGCTTTATGGGACACTACAGAAATTAACATCCACAGACTTTTCTTCTTCAAGCTGACATATTATAGGACTTCAGCATGTGTGAGATGTGGATGCGTGTGTGTATGTATGTGTGGGGTATGTGCTGTGAGGTATGTGATATAATAGATGTGGGGCTTGCTGTCACATTGAGGTAAGTCTCTATTTAGCTATATGGAGGTATAATGTGTTACTATTTTCATTTCACACACAACAAATTTCTCCTTACTTTTTATCTTTGCCTGTGTGGGGGGTTGATTCCATTGCACCATATTCAGTTTACCCAGCCTGCTAGTGTACATACAGGAGTGTTATCTTATACTGTTATATATAATTTTTGTAACTCTGTACATATTGGGATGTGTGATCTCATTTGCTTGGGGGTCCTGCACATATCTTTTTACATTAGGCTAATATTGTAGTAATTTACTCAGAATTGCATTACAAGTTGTATTCCTTTGGGGAACAATTACAGTGACTGAAGTTAATATAGGTTCACTAGGAGAGAGATTGAGAGTGTGTATGTGTGTGTGTGTGTGTGTGTGTGTGTGTGTGTGTGTGTGTCTGTGGGGGCGAGAGAGAGAGAGAGAAAAGGAGGGGAGAGAGAGAGAGAGAGAGAACAACATCTCGTTTAAGCTATGTATCTCCCCCACCCACATTATTGTGATGTGGGGTGGGTTAGGTTGTACTGTTTGTATGAGCAGGAGGAGATAAATTACTTTTTATCTCTTTTCAGATTCCTAGACACTTGTGGTACATGTAGTTGCTACATTCTCAGTATATATTGACATCAGTACATATCAGGATGCATGGTCTGAATTCTTTGAGGTTCCTCTACTAGAGTTTTTGTTTAACACTAATATTATCAATTTATATTTATATTATCATTTATATAGTCCTGAGGTTTTGTAATTTCTTGGGCCTTTTATTTAGCTTGAGAATACAGCTGGGTGACATGTCTAGCTAGGTTTTACACATCACACAGTGTGCACTGATGTTTTTAGACAACTTTACTGGTATTCTTGTCTTTAATGCATATATTGTAATTTCATGAGCCCTATAACTATTTTAGTTTGTCTTTAAGCTGGGTGGGGGTTGCCTTTCAGTAATCACATCCTTATACTGACTGTGACACTCATGGCTTGATTTGGGAGTTATCTGCTTCAGCAGTGTTATCGTATGTCAATTAAATTTATGTGCAGTAGGATTCTTTATGTTTGTTGCACCAAGCACATCTTAACCCAAGGTTCATTCGGACTGAGGGCAGTATTGTACTGTTTAACTTCTCTGACATCATCTTTTTTTTTTTTTTTTTTTTTTAAATGAGTATTTTAAACCAATGGGGATTTTTTTCTGTTTTTCTCTGCATTATCTAGCTGTTATAAGTATTGTATTTTCTAAACAACTGCCATGAGCTTCTGAAGAAGGACTGGTTGGTCCGAAAGCTAGAGCACTTTGTTCTTGTTGTTACATCTATGTTGGTCCATTAAAAGGTATCAAATCATTTGCTTCTGAATATTTTGACTGGAAATTTTCAATGTAACCATCTTTTTACATCACCTCATGGATGTGACAGTTGTCATTTTTCAAACGCTGGCCGAATGTGTTTTCACACCTGTGGTGTGCCGTGATGTTGCAGTGATACAGAATCACATTTTGGAGGAGATTTAAACATTTTCATTACTGGGTTCATGAGGTGGGGTAATAAGAAGACTATGCTGACAATTTTGTATGTGCATCTAAGGAGGAATGCGAGTGCAGGATCCACAGACAAATGAGGATACTAGTATACTATCTCAAAAAGTAACGAAATTCTTTGCAAAAACTTCATTAACCCACTAGTTAGGGTTGAAGCAACAAAAGTAGGGAAATATGGTATTAGGGTTTCCTGCCCTAACACCTCACACTCACTCTGCAGGCAGCAACATGTGTGGTGTATGCCTTGGGCTGTCAACTCTAATACTCACTCCATTCTTATACAATGTACCCATCTCAGCTTATTTACTTGTGAAATGGGGTGAGTACTAGGGTTAACAACCCCAAGGCACACCCTACATATGTTGCTGCCTGCAGGGTATAGGCAGGATGTTAGGGTTGGAAACCCTATGCCACATTTCCCTACTTTTGTTGCTTCAGCCTTAATTAGTGCATTAACAACATTTTTGCAAAGAATATATATATATATATATATATATATATATATATATATATATCTGTAGGATGGGGTGGTATGTGTAATGAGATTTTACACATGCCCAAAGTGTGGGATGCTACATAAACCCCGAGGGAGAAGCCAGAGGGGTTTATAAAAAGCATACCACACCAAGGGTGTGTGTAAAATCAAGTTTTAAACACAACCCCATCTTTTATTTTATATAATTGCTGGTGTGAGCTTTTTCTCCATAGCAATTATATAAAAGAAAAGAAAAAAAAAACATTAGTGTGGAGGCAGCCATGAACTGGTTGGGATTCAGTGCGGTCCGCTGTCTGCCAAGATTTTAAATTACTTTAATTGCAGAGTGGACACTTACATTTTTGTATTAGTAGTTTTGTTTTTATTTGGCTTTGAGGGGTTTTACAGTAAAAATAAACTTTTACTAACCGCCGAGTGGCAGTTGTGGCATCCACTAGTGACACAAAGAGAGAGGGAGAGAGAGAAAGAGATAGGCTGGTGTATGCACAGAAGCAAGGAAACCTGACGCATGTTTGTCATTATAACCAGCTGGTTATAACAGAAAATTATAACTGGGATTCCCTATGGGAAAAAGCACACAGCAGTTATTATATATACTGTATATTATACGTGAATTATAATAACGGTAATTGAAAACAGCTAGTAATTATGAACAGGCTAGCATGAACAAATGAACCATTTTCCTAAACACTCATTACTTCCCAAAAATAGAGTTCAACAGCTCTACAGCTTTGAAATTCATCCTATAGCTCTGTTAAAAATATAAGACATAAATACAGTCACCCTCAACCATAAATGCAGTCCCAAAATCTCAAAAATACTCTATAAATCTGTCTAGTGCCCAGGCATGTTTTTATTCAGTATGATCTCTGAAACATATTTGCAGAAATTCCAAAAAAAATGTGCAAAAGATAATAAATGTGCCTTCAATTACAAACTGCATGCTAACTATAACCTGTCCATTTGTTCGGATAACAAATCAAAAAGCAGGAGAAAAAGTGGTGGAGACCCCTAACATTGCAAAATAAAAGCAGAAAAATCACATATTCAAGCTAAACCATTATTTGAAACTAGTGACATTTGACAAACGTAAGGAAAATATACAGTATGATTGGAAGGACCATATATGCACATGCTTAAGCTCCCAAGTGTAAACTATTGATTTACATTGGCTCCATGCCTTCAGCTGGAAAAATTAAATATATATAGGTAGAGTATAAAATGGTTGTAAATAAATCACCAAACAAGTGCTAAAAAGATTGCTCAACAGAAAACTCATTCTACCTGTATTTTCATGTCAACAGTAACATGGGAAAATACCCATTGTCAGCTTAAATATAAGGCAAAGTTGCAGCACCTGAAGTCCGTTTATATAAACAAACATGAACCTGAGCTGAATGTCTGTTTCTTGCCAATAAAAACAAGCGCTGAAGAGAATGTGGATGTGGTCACAGGGCAGCAAATTTACAGTAGGACAAAAGAGGCACAGAAGGACTGGATAGGCAGCGGAAGGTTGTTCCTGATAGCGGGAACCTGATGCAGAAAGAGCATGCCCAGCATTAGATCTGAGGGGAGGTATTAAGAAATAGTGTTTTCCAGACTTTCTGAGGAAATAGGTTGTAGATATGGAGGGAGAGAAGTGAGGACAGGTAGCAAGGGAGGGACAAGAATGAGTATTTGGAAATGAAGGAAACTAAACAAAAAATACATCTTTTTAAAAAAAAGGGAGGGAGAGAATGGAAATGAAACAAGTGGTTAGTGTGGGGAGGACAGTTAAGAGTCATACAACAGAAAGAGTGGCAGAGGGGGTCCAGTCTAGCCAGTGTGCACCTGGGGGCAGCACTCTAGACTAAGTCTCTATAGTCAAACATCAGAAGAATCAGTATGATCTCCCGATGCACATGGAGGGGGATACATGATTTCTTCCTGTACTGTGTGCCCACTTTCAGAACAAGTTTAGTCTGAATGACATCAAGGTGTCTGGAGAAAGATAGATGCTTATCCAGTCAGACACTAAGTTATTTAAAGGAGGATACCACCTCTAAATGGATACCATCCAGGGTAGAAAAGGTAAAGAACAGTGGATCCTGTGATTGTTCCAAATGTCATTGATAGCATTTTTTTGCATTCAGGGTAAGTTTATTTGATTGGAACTGACATTTAACATTAATACAAATGCATTAGAAGTCCAATTAAAACATAGGAGCAAATTGGCCACCCAGAAATGGCACTGTATCATCCACATACATGTGACTGTATGCAAAGGATCATGGTTTGGGAAAATCACTTAGGAAGATAGAGAATAAAATGTTTCCCAGTACAGAATTCTTGAGGACTGTAGAGGTGACTTGGGGGAGGAAGTCACTCTCAAGGACTGATTGATACCTGTCTGACAATTAGGAGCATAACTCACTAACTGATAGGTCGGAGAGTCCCACATCTTTGAGCTTTTTTAAAAAGTTGTGGTATGCAAATACGAACATACAAAAGTGCCAGCAGAAGGCCATCAGGTCTGTTGAGTCTGCTCGTTATTGCAAGGTCCCTAGCTTATGCCACTAGCCCTGCCCCCCAGTCCTCCTTCCACACCATCTGCCCCACACCCATGTCCCATGGTTTCCACTTATGCCTATCCAAGGCCCTCTTAAAGCTGCCCACTGTCTTCTCTGAGACCACTTCCTCCAGTAGAGCATTTCCAATTGACCACTACCCTCTCTGTGAAGAAGTACTTCCAAACATTCCTCCTAACCCCCCCATCTCAAACTGTTGCCCCTCATGGTTTGGCTGTCCCTTAGCCTGAAAAGACTCTCCCTATCCACCCTATTTATCCACTTCAAGTATTTGAGGGTCTCTATAATGTCCCCTCTCTCCCTCCTCCACAGACGATATTTTCAGGGCTCCCAGCATCTCCTCATAAGACATACCCTGCTGACCCATGATCATCTTGGTAGCCCACCTTTGGACTTTCTCGAACAGGCTGATGTTGTTCTTAAGGTATGGCCACCAATATCCTGCTCTGTACTCTAGGTACGATCTAACCATTGACCTGTAATGGGGCAGTATAACCTCCTTCTGCCTACTCCTGATCCCCCTGGCTATACACCCCAACATCATGTTGGCAATTGCTGCTGCCTTTTTGCACTGAGAGGAGTGCTTCAGGTCAATAGTTATCATAACTCCCAGATCTTTTTCCTCCTCTGTTGATGCTACCTGGATCCCCTACGTAGTACTCATTCCTTGGGTTCCTGGATCCAATGCATATCACTTTGCATTTCTTGGCATTGAAGCCAAGTTGCCAGATCCCTGACCATCTCTCAAGTTTTCTGGAATCTTTTCAAAGGTCTTGTATCCCCTCCGTTGTGTCCACCCTCCCACAGAGCTTGGTGTCATCTGCAAACCAGCACATTTTGCCTTTAATGTCCTCCCCAATGTCATTTATGAAGACACTGAACAACACAAGCCTCAGCACCAAGCCTTGTGGGACCCTGCTAGTGACTTTTATGGTGCTAGGTAGCTGTCCCCTACCACCAACCTCTGGGTCATGACCCTCAGCCAGCTTTCTACCCACCTGGGCATTTTCTCCCCAAGATCAGCCAATTTACTGATTAACCTCTTGTGGATCACAGAGTTGAAGGCCTTACTGAAGTCCATGTACAGGATGTCTGCCACTTAGCCCTTGTCAGCTGCCCTGGTGACCCAGTCAAATAAGTCAATCAGGTTCGTTTGGCATGATCTTGCTCCCACAGATCCATGCTGGAGACTGTTCTCCTCCATGTACCTTATGAACTGCTCCTTGAGTATTTTCTCCATGAGCTTGCACACAATTGAAGTAAGACTTACCAGGCTGTAGTTTACAGGTCATCCATGGGACCGCTCTTGTGGAGAGGCAGCACTTGTGACATTCTCCAGTCCTGCAGCACCATGCCCAACTCCAGGGAGCTATTGAAGAGGCCCACCAGCAGCCCCAAAATCTCCTCTACTAGCTTCCTTAGCACCCTTGAATGCATATCATCTGGTTCCAGTGACTTGTCTACCTTTAGTGCAAGCAGCAGCCCCTCCCTCACTCTGCCCTTTTCTATCACCACTTCTGTGTCTTCTTCCCCCTTTCCCCCTTCTCCCACTGATGGCACCTGTCCTTCTTTTTCTCTAGAGAAGACTGAGCAGAAGTAATTGTTTAATACTTCTGCCTTGCACCCATCTTCCTCCACACAGTCTTCCCATTTCCTAACCCTAACTGTCCCTTCCTTCCTGTCTCGTTTCTCACTTATGTAATGATAGAAGGCCTTCTCTCCCCTCTTTATCCCTTTAGTAGTTATTTGGAGTTTTTTTTGTGCTTTAGCCTGCTGCACTACCCTGCATGCCATTTTGGCCAACTTCAGGTAGTTCTCCTTATCCACCTCACTTGCAGTCCTCTTGTATCTCCTGTAGGCCAACTTCTTGTCCCTCACTGCCAGGCAATCTCAGGGTTGAACCAGATGGGCGACCTTGCCCCGATTTCTTGCCCCAGAACCTAACACACTCTGCTGTGGCAGCCAGTATTGCTTCTTTTATGATGGCCCTTTTTAGGTCCACCCCCATATCCACTCTGACACCCTGCAGGTGCTTCCTTAGCACATCTCCCGTTTCCTGAAGTCCACCCTCTTGAAATCCAGGAATCTGATCTTAGTGGGGATGGTACAGGAAGTCATCCTCCCCAGCTGTCCTCCAAGAGTATAAAACACTTCAAAGCAAGTGCAAGTCAGTGGTTCAAACTGCAAAAATCAACCATTTTAAGAATAGTCAACTCTACACCAGAGCTAACTCCAAGCAACTCTGGGGGACTTTAAACTCCCTCTTGGGTAAAGAAAAAAGTGTGAGTGGATCTCACTCCAGTCAGAAGGGAAATAAGCAAATGACCCAGCATGCATGGCCAACTTGTTTAATTCCTCCTTTGGGGACCTGGACAAGTACAAGACCCCCCCAGACATCCCCAAGCAGCCCCAAAATCCTACCACTTCCCCAAAAGCTTCCTACCCCATTTTTTACTTTAAAGCACTCTCACCCACTGATACCATAAAACTTATAAGAAAAAACAATCCTAGACCCTCCACCATTCCAGATGGACTAAACGTTTGCATCCTTAAACTCATAATTAATGACATTGCCACTCCTTTCACCAATATCCTTGATTTCTCCCTCTGTTCTGGTACCCTCCCAGTGACCTGGAAAACTGCATCCATCAGGCCTCTGCATAAAGCTGGCTCTAAACAGGAAGTAAGCAATTAAAGGCTCATCTCACTTCTCCCCCCCCCCCAAAATCACGGAAAAAATAGTTCATTCACAAATCACTGAGCACCTAAACAAATATGACATCCTTACCAAGGCTCAACACGGTTTTGGGGCTAAACACAACACTGAAACTGCTCTTGTTAGATTCACACAGGACACTTACCATGCCATAGATGATGGTCTTTACACAGGTCCGGTTTTCATGGACCTCACCAAGGCTTTTGACTTGGTTGACTACAACCTTCTCCTACCTACACTTGCCCTACTGAATTTCTCCACAGACATTGTTAACTGATTTGGTAACTATCTCAATGCTAGGTTCCACAAAACCGTCATTGAGGGACATCGATCTTCAAATGATTAATTCTCAAGGATCTATGAACCTCATTTTCATTCCATATACCTTCCATCTTCATACCAATTATATATGGGATGATGCCTTACTCTGATAAGGATGCAAACCTCCTCTATCTCCAAACTTCAAACAGTTTCCAGTTTCAATTCCTGGTTCTTCTCAAAGTAGGTCCTAAACTCAAAAACTAAATGTATGGTTTTCTCTGGCACACATAAACCTTCTAATTTCAATTTCAACCTCCTAGACAATGATGGCATGGTTATTGAGTGAGTTAGTGAATTTAAATACCTTGGCCTTACTCTTGATGAGCACTTCTCTTTCTGCCAACACATAACCTAATTAATTAGCAAAATCCATCAGAGACTTGGGATCCTCTACAGGATCAGGCAATTCCTCACCCTAGAATCAAGAAGCAGGCTAGCTTCCAGCTTACTGCTACCTCTCCTTGACTATGGTTCCTTTATTTACTTCCCTCAGAGCAATTCCGTCATGTTCAATAAGCTCAAAACGGCATACAATAACATTATCAGATTTGTGACTGGGCTTCCCCGGCATACCCACAGCTGTGCCCTCTATGAAAAAGTACATTGGTTCTCCCTAGAGGACAGGTACACATGGAAGGCTTCCATGTTCATCCACAAAATCCTCAGCAATCTCCTTCCTCACAGTGTCCCCTGTCCGTTCAACAAGGCTTGCCCCACCCATCTTACGAGGAACACTGCCTCTTCCCCTTTTTGGGTCCCCTATTGAAATACCTATTTGGGTCAGAGATAGCTTACCTACAGAGGTACCAAGCTTGTTAACACTCTCCCCTAACCTTGTTATTAACCCCTTCCTTGGCACCTTTAAGGTCAAACTAAAGGAGCACCTACTCAATAAATCCCCTTGCAACTGCCATAGGTAGCACATCTTAATTTTCCTACCACTGACCAGAGCAATTCCTACTGTAGGTCACTTGTTCAATTTTCAGTTAGAATGTTTCTCTCTCTCTTTTCTCTTAATCTCTCTCTCTCTCTCTCTCTCTCTCTCTCTCTCATCCACCTCACTGCTTCCATGCCTATTTTTCCCTTCTAAGCTCTTTTAGAGTATTTCCCACCTTCTCCCATGTATTTGTACATTTTGTTTAGACTTGCTGTTAATACTGCAGCTGCTGTACATAAGCTGTTTTGTATGTAACTGAAAATTCTTGTATAAGTTTTTGTCTTTGTATTTTTTGAACCATGTGCCTGTATAAAGTGTATATATCCACCACTGTAAAATCCCTATAACTGGATGCTTGTGAAAACAGGCATTTTTGCCCACATGCCTTTCCAGTATAAAATAAAAATGAAATGAAAATGAAATGTTTTCCCTGACCATATTCAATATAAGAAGCAGACAAGTGTAGAGTGGGTACCCTTTTCTAAACCAGTATTTCCATTTTCTTATTCAAGGCTGAAAATATGGACAATATCAATCAGGAAGCAAAGTGTTTGAGCCAACCAGCAACACCTCTTTGTTTACTAAAATTTGAAGTTTTATTTTCTTTTTTTCAATGAACACAATGATCCCCTGGTGTACCCAACATTTCACCCACCTTGGGCTTCTTCAGGGGCCAGGATCTTGTGTCCAGTACATCTATTTGTATCACATTCAAAAAACTATCTATATTTTTCATGTTCTCATTATAGTTTAAGATAAAGTTAGAAAGACTGATGGCCAGTCATGCCTTCAAGTTGTTACTTATTGTCCCTTCATTCTTCCTTTTCACAGGGTATTTCTTACACCGGGGCTTGCTAGTAAGCTCCTTAGCAGCTGGTGCACTTGTGTATACACAATCTACCATCAGTCACGCTAACTTTATCTTAAACTATAATGAGAACATGAAAAATATATATCATTTTTTGAATGTGATGCAAATAGAAGTACTGGACACAAGATCCTTGCCCCTGAAGAAGCCCAAGGTGGGTGAAACATTGGGCACCCCAGGGGATCATTATGTTCATTGAAAAAAATATAAAGCTTCACATTTTAGAAAACAAAGAGGTGTGGCTAGTTGGCTCAAATACTTTGCTTCCATATCCAATATAAACTCCACTATTTTGTGGTTACTACCTCTCAGGGGTTCCTTGATGACTATTTCTTGTACATGCTCTTCATTAGTGAGCAGCAGGTCAAAGATAGCCCCCTGCCTGGTGGCCTTAGTGACATTCTGAGTCAGAAACCCATTCTGTATCACATCTGGGATTGCCTAACTCCGGGCACAAGATGTGGCCAGTATACCCCAGTCCACGTTGGGCAGATTAAAGTTATACACCACTACCACTTCCCCTTTTCTTGCAGCATCTAGAAATTGTGAACTCAGCTCCCTGTCTTTTTCCTCCTCCTGGTTAGGTGGTCTGTAGACCACCACAGACCTCACCTTTCTCCCTCTATTGGTCTGAAGCTGAATCCATAGTGTTTCCACACACCCCTTTTCTATCACCTCCCTTGTACATGTTATCCCCTTCCTGATATAAGCTGCCACCCCCCCACCTACCTTTGCCTATCCCCGTATCGTCTGTATAACTTGTAACCCAGGATGGAAAGATCCCAGTCATGGTGCTGTGTGGCCCATGTCTCAGTAATTTCAGCTATGTCTACCTTCCCCTCTGCTAGCAGTGCCTGCATGTTTATCAACTTGTTACCGAGACTATGAGAACTGAGTGCCCACATGCTCCATCTTGACTCAGTGCACCCTTGCTTTCCTTCTGTGCTTTTCCTTACCTGCCCTCCTCCTTTATTTACCCCCTGTGGTAAACTCAGGTACTGGAGGAGAGGGGGTTTCCCTAAGTAAGATAGTCAGGGTCCAGCTGCAGCTGATTGGCTGCAGCTGCACAGACAGGAGAGCTTTAAAAACAGGAAGGAAAAGCCATCAGAGAGTTGCTGCAGGGGTAGAGGGCTGATAAGCTGCTTGTATGTGTTCCAGAACAAGAGTCCTTTAAGCAACCCTCAGGAGATTGATCTCCTGAATTAGGCCAAAAAGGAAAAAGTTATTTCCATTGTGAGTTTTCCATTTTACTGTTTGTGTTCTTCTGGAAGGTCTAGCCTTCTGGAAAAGGGGGGTTTCTAGTTAGGGTCAGGGATTGTTTAGTCAGTGCTCCCACCTGGAGCTTAGCCTCTTTATTTCTGTTTTTG
This sequence comes from Neoceratodus forsteri, assembly GCA_016271365.2. NCBI lineage: Eukaryota > Metazoa > Chordata > Ceratodontiformes > Ceratodontidae > Neoceratodus > Neoceratodus forsteri. Next base: position 53,972,564 of record CM057451.1, on the reverse strand, counting down.
TTTCATTTTCCCTAGTGGGGCTTAAAAAGGAAAAGGGCAGAAGCCCAAAGTTCTGTGTCACCAGCCATATTAAGAAAATAAAAATATACCTGGTTGCTTTGATGTTAACATACTGGTCTTCCTGAGACTCCTTAACCACCACAAAGCTGATCCTGAATCCCGTGGTGAGGCTGCGCCTTGTCACACCCTGCAACCCTTGTACCTGCATGCTCCACTTTCTCTCTGCACTCTCCCACAGGATTACTACTGCCAGTGAGGGGTCTATTGACTTCCCTTTTCCTGACCCTCTGGAACTGCTGGCCCTCCCTCCCAGCAGTTTAAACTCTGCTTGCTGGCTTACTTCTCCAGTTTGTCTTTCAGTACTTTAGAGACTTCTCTACTAAGGTGCAGTCTATCTGCTGAGTATAATGTCTTGTCCAACCACGTACCCCATTCCCCGATACATTTGAACCATTCCTCCCTGCACCAGCTTCTCGGCCATTCATTAAATTCCTCTATCCTCCTTTTCCTGATTGTGCTCACTCTGGGGACTGGTAACTCTTCTAAAAAGGCAAAAGAGCTCACTACCACTTTGTAGATCCTTGCTAACTCCCTGAATCTACCCTGCACCCACTCTACTTCTTCCCTGCCAAGTCAATTCTTCCCAGGTGGATGACTAAGTTAGGTTTTCCACCAGCTTCCCTTACAACTTCCCTGATTTTGGGTTCCAATTTCCCTGCTGTCATCCCCAGCACACAGATTACCATCCTTCTTGCATTTAGGTTGCCCCTCCTACCCCAGTGGATGCTCTCAGTTATGGAGTTGCCAATGCTTACCACCCTGCTGTCCCCTGCTAGTGTGTTTCCTACACTCCTATCCTCTTCTGGAACACCAGCAGCCTTCCAATCATCTGCAACCTATCTGCTCTGGCTAACTTGCTGATATCTCCACCACTATTCCCCTCATCTGATTCACTGACCCCACTAATCCCCTTCCTCTCTTGCTAGCCATGCTTGCTGCCTCTTTTCCTTCTCTTGTCTTTGCCCTGATTTCCCCCCTCCCATATCCTTTATTCCCCTGACTACCTCCTTCTCCCTGCCTTCCCAGCCCGCTCACCTCTCCCCTGTCCTACCTCCAGCCTTTAACTCTGGTTCACCTTGCTCTTCCACCCCAACACCTGAGTCCCCCCTAAACTGGTCAATGTTCTATATCTGTTTGATAAGGGCACCCCAACATCAGTTCCCAACATTTATACCTCCTCTCCCAGTATTTTCCCTTCCCTCTTCTGCTGTTCCTGTTACCCTCCCAACAGTTCCCCTTACCACCTGCCATTCCTCCACACAAGGCCCACAGGGTCTTTGAGAATGAGATCTCCCTGAACATCATGGTATCCTCCCTGCTCCCACTCCTTGCCTGCTGTCCCCCTTCCCTAGAGTTGCCCCACCTGTCTTTTCCTCTGGTGTTCTATGTCCTTGTCTCCCCACTCCACCTTCTACAGCTCCAATCTGAGCATTCTTAGCTCTGTCCTGAGTTATTTCAGGCTCCTGCATACTGGGCAGTCCCCTGCTGTCCACAAAGTACCCAAGAAGAATGCAGACCCTCATCCATTACAGCTTATCACTTCCTTTCACTGTCCTGGCTCCTGTACATACTCCTGTTCCCCCACCTAAACCCTTCCCAGCTATCCTACATCCTTTACCAGCTCCCCCTTCCCCACATCCTCCCTTCTTAGCCTACCACAGCCCCAGCTATGTGTCTCTTATGTGGCCCAGTTAATGCTGTTTACAGTTTATAGTTTTTCCCTATGTTCCCTTTGATCTGCTAACCCCTCATACTCTGTCTTTTTATTCCAAATGATGCTTGGCCTAAGATGTGGATCAGCTGATTTCCCTTTTCCACCTTGCTATGTACCCACAAGCCTCTGTCCTTGTCACCTTGTTCACTGTAGTTCAACCCTGGTTCTGCTGTAGCCCCCTCCTCTTCTGCAGTGCAAGATTTCTACCACCCCTGTCTCCTTATCTCAAGTACTCTGACTAGTGTGGCCTGCATCCTGTGGTCCTCCCTGTGGATGCCTTGCCAATGCTCTACCAATGACCCCAGACACACTAGCACAGATGCCACACTCCTGCTTAATGACACTCATGCTTTGGGGTCACTGACACTTCATGGTCACTTGGATGTTGAAAGCATTGGCCAAGTTGACAAAAATTAATGAGGGCAGAAGACTATGATATATACCCAACAGAACATGATCTGAGAATCTTGAAATGGAGAAGACTGTGGAGTTAGTCTTTCTAAAGCCTGACTGAAAAGGACTAAGGAAATCAGAGGAGTCAAGGAAACCTAAGAGCTGGGATAAGGCAGACTCAAAGGGTGGAATGTTGTTCCCCCCAAACTCACATCAAAGTAGTACCATTCGAGACAATGTAGCCTAACAAAGGGCCATTTAGTGTCTCCCTTAGATTAATTTGAATTGTATCCCCCCCATGAAATTCTCATGGTGTGACATCCCTGAACATGATTGCCCTCTCTTGCAGTTTAGCTACAGAAGTTGTGATGGAGCTTGAACACTATTCACCAGGGATGATAGTATCCCCTTCCTTTTAGAAAGGGAGTACCTAAGCACATTTCAAAGTACCAGGGACCTGACTCTTAGTGAAAGACTGGTTCAGAAGGGAGGAGACACTGCAGTGGCAGCTATACAACAGAATAATTGGTCTGTCACTCAATGGGCATGTACTGAGTACAGTACAGCGCTCATTAAGAGCTCAGTCAGTGGCTGTCCATGGTGGTGAGTGGTGGGCTGTGCTAGTTGCTGAGCTGGTTTGGGGATTGGGGAGGAGCAGGGTGGTGGAACACTGCCTGCTGGGGTGGGGGTCCCCACCAATGATGTTGCAATATTGTATAACAGGGATCAGGGCTTGGGAGGGGCCAATAGACCACCAGGAAATTATGTATATGTATATCTATTATTGACATAGGGGATTGGGGGAGAGAGGGCCACTAGACCACCATGGAATTATATATATGTATATCTATTAGTGGCATTGGCTATTGTGGGGGGGCAAATAGACCATCAGGTAATTTTGTATATGTATATCTATTAGTGACATTGGGGATCGGGGAGGAGGGCCACTAGACCACCAGTGAATTATAATATTTATCCATTGGGGCCATCAGAGATGGAGACGGGGGTCTGCTAGTTCACCAGGGATATGTCATTTAGGTGACGGGGATCAGGGCTTGGGAGAGGGCACCACCACACATTGATGCACTGTGCTAAACTCTCCCAGAGGGATATTTATAAGTACCCATAGACCAGCTCTAGCTGGTCTAAGGGTACTTAGAAAATCTCCCTCTGGGAGAGTTTTGAGAATCTGACATTCAGTGATGCGGCAGCTTGCATCTGCCTTATGCCCCCTTGTGCCATGCCACAACCCATTTTGTGGTGCACAGGCGGTACAAGCCCCATTTGGGGCAGGTAGCCTGTGGTTGATTCAGGTTACCTTTGAGAACTGCTTCTGGTGCATCATTTGGAGCAAGGGACACTTAGCACCATTCATTGTGGTGCAAGCTCCTTGCTTTGTGCCAGGAGCTTTGAGAATCAAGCCCTATATTTATAATAACTGAAGCATATACAGAAGAGAGGTTTAAGGTAAAAATTGGGCCCACAAATGTAAACTTCTGCTTGTTTGCTCAGAATTGTTTTCCAATTTCTTGGTTTCTTTCTAATATTTAAATATTTTGCTAAATTCTCAATCAAGTGTTCATCTTCAGAGTTAAGAAGTTTGTCTAACAAAACATCTGCTGGAATACAACACTTTGCTAGAAATGGGACCAAAACCTGATTTCTGATTTTTTTTCATACCATGGGCATATAAATATTATGGGCTGGATTCACAAAGCTTTCTGAAGGTGCACAACCTTCCCTAAGTCCCCAAAACTATTGTAGCTACAGAAAAAAAAGGGAGATTGCTCTAAGTGCTATTCACAAAAACTTCCACAGCTGTGGAAAAAAACACTATGGACTATGGAAAAAAGTGCAGCTGCAGAAGTCTCTGAGGAAAAAAAGGTGTGAGATAAGTAAGGCACAGTCCCTGAAAGGTTATTCTCAGCCAATGTTTTTCTGCAGTTGCGGAACAAATGTTACACACAATGGAATGAGGTGTAACTCTCCCTCAGCAAACTGCAGTAGTGCCCCAAGAATTGGAATCAGTTAAGGTGGAGGTGAGGCACAGGTAATAGCATCCCAGACAGTATAGCACTGGCTGATGTTACAGCAACTAAAGCACACATTGCCATGATATGGCAACAGGCAACAACCATCAGACCCAGTGCAGCCCATGATGAAGCCCACAGGCAGTAGAGTCTGACCAGCCTGCAGTGAGTGCTATCCCTGCAGGTAACAGGAATGCCCTAGGGAGGGATGAACAGCAATGACAGTTGGCCACTGTGGTGCCATGGTATTGCTGGTACCTGTGGTGCTGCAGTGGTCCCAGTTGAGGGACTGGTTGCTGGTATCGATGCGGGTGCTGTCAGCCTCATACTATGGCAGCAATGTTAATGTCTGCTCCTTCAGCTACTTGGTTGTACTATTGCTGCACCTCCTCAGCCATTTCCACAGCTGCGGATCTGTAGCTGCGGATTCGCAGCACTTGCAGAATTCCCGCAGCTGCTGGAATTCTGCAGCTGCGCAACTTTTCTTTCAGAATAGTGCACAGCTACATTTCCACAGTGCTGCAAGCCTTTTTCCCACAGCTGCAGGATTTTTGCTGTTCTTTGAGAATCCTGCCCTATATGTTATAGGTCCTCTATGAGTCCCAAGTCAGAGTCACAGTATTTAGTGATTTAATTATTAGCTACTCTGTTATATCTTTTCATTAGGACTAATTTAATTTCATTTTATTTTAAAGCAAAAGCCTATGGACAATAAATAATCATTTTCATAGGCAACAGTGGTCATGGTACAAATAACAAAGAGTCAGTGAATATAACAACATATACAGACAATAAATACAAAGAACAAGTAGGTAAAAATAATTTGCCATTATAGCTGTCTATTGTACCGATAAAGTTTCTTAAAGCTGTAACAAAAGATTTATAACTAGCTGAAGTCCTTACAGTTCAAGGTAGATAATTCCAGTAACTACTAATTCAGTAGTAGAAAGCAACTTGTTCAACATTTTTAGAAAACGTCAGTGATTTAAAGCATAGGTTAAATGTCAATCTAGTTTTAATATTTAACAACGTTCGTCTTTCCACCAATAATTTTAATTTAGCTGGCACTTGTCCATTTACTATCTTCCATGCCAAGCAACCCTACTGTTGCTTGATTCTTTGTTGCAAGGTAAACCAATTAGATATAGTATATAAACAGCAAGTATGGGAATCTATTGGTAGGTCAAATGCAAACTTACAGGATTTGTTTAGTAACAGTGCAATTCTTTGCATTAAATATTTACTAGTGAAGAATAAATGACTAAGCCATAATCTATAATAGAGATAATGTGTTTGTACAACAAATTTTTTTGCATCAGTTGTAAAATTAAACCTGTTTCTATACCGTACTGCATACCAAATTGTTGGTTTACAGACTTCATATTATTAAAGTCCTGATGGTAGCTGAGGAAACTGTTAAGTATAAAACCGAAATATTTATATTCAGTGACTTGGTTGAGGGTAATTCCATCAGATATTTTTATAGAAATAAGCACTAATGAACTTGAGTGTTGTCTATAGAATGAAATAACATAACTTTTGTCTTTTTTTAATTCAAACATACCTTCTTGTTAATTAATCAGTTGTGAACAGCATAAAACTCAGACTGTAATATACTAGACAAACTACTTAGATCATTATTCTGAAAAAAGATTACCATATGATTAACGTACAGCAGGATCTTTGAAGATTTTATGAGACTAGGTAAATTGTTCTAAAAAAGACTAAAAATTAAGGGTCCAAGGATTGATCCTTGTGGATTACCTAAAGTTACTGGTAAGATTTTTGAAAAAGATCTGTGAATTTTAACCTGTTACGCACAATTGGTTAGATTATATTTAAACCAAGATACAACTGAACTGGAGAAACCTAGTTGTCTCAAACTCCCAATCAACTTTGAATACTAGATCAAAAGCTTTCAATAAATCTATGTGAATAGAACCAATTTGATTGTCACTGTCCAAGGCCTCTTGTATATTATTAATGAATTCAGCTAGAGCTGTAATGGTACTGTGATTTTTTCTAAAACCGTGTTGCTCTAATGTCTGTAGTTTATATTTTTCTAAATGTTCCATAATCTGATATTGAATTATTCTTTAAAGAGCCTTAGACAGTGGAGAGAAAACAGAAATTGGTCTATAGTCTGAAGTTAGTAGTCTGTCACCACTTTAAAATATTAGAGTAACAAAAGCATGTTTCCAAAATGAAAACTACACTATACAGTAAGTCAAGGAAAAATGTAATAGTTTTGTAACAGGAATAGTTATTTTATTTATTTAATTTTGGTGACCAGGTAGGCCCACTGGGCCCTGAAGGTCCCTTTTTCAGGGGTGACCTAGGATAACAATACATTTCTAAAACAGAGGTAAGTCATGGTTACAGTATTATACAGGCATAGTTTTGCAGTTTGCTTACATGGTTATTATCATGATACTGTCTTAATTACAATGCTGCTAGACCTAGTTTTAAGCATGGCAAGTTGTTGAGAAGTTTTTGGCAGGAGAGAGAGATTCCCATGCCAGGGATGGTGGTTGGGGTTTTAGGGAACCTGGGCACCCTAGATGTTGGGAGAGGTTTCTCTGTTACTCACTTTTTTGGGTGAAGGGTAGTGGTAGTGGAGGCAGTTATGTGCCATGGCAGAGGCACGTGCTCATAGCAATCATATGTGCTTTCAGTCTGGTGCGGAAGTTCATGAGTGAGGAGGCCTCCTGCACCAGAGGTGGGAGGTTGTTCCATAGTTTGGGGGCTAGAGAGGAGAACGATCAGCCACCTGCATTTGTTCTTACTCTGGGGACTGTAAGTAGCCTTTGTTGAGATGTCCTTAGCCTCCTGGGGTTGTTAGTTCCTCTAAAGCAATTTTGAAAAGTTTTAAATCTAATCTTTCAGGGCATACATGAGTTTTTATTTTTAATTTCCATAAATATTTCAGACAAGTAAAGTAAACTGAAGAGTAGTAAAATTACTTTCTAAGCCACTGGGATTATGGGACAAAGTCAGTTGATGGCAGAGTAGATACTAACTTTACAATTTCACTTGCAAAATATTGATTACATCCATTAGCTATCGAGTGTCCCAAGGACTGCTCTCCTTCTCTGGGGGGAAGGGTGAGATGTTGTTGGCATGGTACTAACCCCTTGCCAAGGCCAGAGGTCTGACTGCCAAGTCAGTCTTGGAATGGGAGGAGTGCCAGATGTCAGACATGCACGCCGCCTTTGTCATTGCATGCCACACCTCGTGGGGTGAAAATGGAAAACCCTCAGCTGCAGGATATCCTTGCAGGCCCCATACCTGCCTACTGGGCTGTCTGGTCACATCTGAGATAAACTCCTTCAGGTTAGAAGCTGCCACCTGGTAGGCTCCACTATGGGTATACAGTGGGGCACTGTGGACCAGTCAGGTAAGTCCCAGAGACAGCGGGATGAAAGGGCTGAAGGAGGGGCAGGCTGGACATGGGGAATAAAGCATACTAAATAAAAAAAAATCTGTTAGCTATATCTTCTGGATTATTACATATGATTCCATCTAAATTCAGTACATTTAATGTAATACTAAAATTAACATTAAGAAGTTTGTGTATGTTATTCCAAAAGGAACGAGTGTCATCAACCAAAGAAGACTGTCTGTCACAAATGTATTTAGATTTCAGTAGTCTAATTTATTTTTGCACCAATTTCTTAGTTTTCTAAATCTTCCTGTCTCTCTGTATTTGTGCCATAGACAACCTCTTTCCCTCATTAGTTGCAATAACTGGGGGGTTACCCATTTGTATGAGTTTCCACTTTTTTTAGCATTTCTATATAGGGCAAAAGTGTTACAGACTATTAAATTTGATTAAGAAAAAAATCAAATGCTAGATCTATATCAGCAATATAATCAATAAAAGACTAGTTTATCTGACCCAATGTGTTTTTAAAATCAGTAATTTTATCCTTAGATAAAATCCTAGTCCTCACACTAACAGAGGGTAGTCTTTGTATTTTACTAGACCAAGTAAATCTGTTAAATCATGTTGATTCCCAACCTTCCCCAAATAAATATAAGACTAAACAGAACAAAAGTAAAAATTTTAAAATATAAATCAAGCTAAAGTAATAATAATTTAAATAATAAAAAAGCCCAAATCCCTTGCTACAACCACAGCCAACTCAGTGAACTCTGCTGAGCACTCCACTGAGTGCCACCACTCAGGAACCATCAGCAAATTTAAATGTCCTGTACCTACCTCCACAGTGATGCCATTGGTGCAGCATGCTCTGGCCAAGAATGATTGATGGCTCAGGGCTGGAGACTGTCTATGTGTCTGTTGTTGCTTCCAAGCAGAAGATATCAGCCAAAAGGTAAAAAGAACAGCAGTGTCCACTTGTAGGGAGTCTGCCATGCACCCCACAGTAGTACACAAGAATTGCGACTGACACAGTCATATTGTGGTTGAGCACCACTGCTCAGGAACCAGCTGCAGAATTAAATGTCCTGTGCCTGCCCCCACAGTGATGCTATTGGTGCAGGATGCTCTGCCAGGGAATGATTGATGGCTCAGGGCTGGATACTGTCTGTGTGGCTAGTGTTGCTTCCAGGCAAGAGAAAACAGTTGTAAGGCAAAAAGAACAGCAGTGCCCACTTGTAAGGAGTCTGCCACCCATCCCACAGTAATACATAAGAATCTTGACTACCACAGTCACAGTGCAGTGAGTTCTGGAAAACCTCAAATTGATGGATAACCATAATTCTTCTGAGATTAGGGTCAGACAGAAGCCAGAGGTAGAGTCTTAACTTATGCTCCTTAACATTTGAAACAGTCAGGATGTTGGTTTAACTAATATATATTTTTTTATGTTTACTTGTCTGTCACTATCATCGAAGACATTTTTAATTACCTTGAAATATTTTAGGTTTATCTTAATTCATTCATCATTAGATTTTCAAAGATATCTGAAACCAGGAAAGGTTAACATTTTATATACATTTTCAAGCAAGGGGGAAGGGCATTCCAGTACAAACCATTTTCTTTTTTCCTTGATAGCTAATTCTGACAGGCTGTCAGAAAATAAATTATTAATTTTTATCCAGTACGTTATTAGTGCTGCACAGGCATATACTCTTAGTGGAAGAGTGCCTGGTTCTGCTCTAACCAATCATGGTGGCACTGAGATAAGAATTCCCATATTTTTTGTAAACCTCATTTAGAACAACCTTTAGTTAATGGATATTGTCCTGGCCCCATAACTCAGTGGCATAAAGCATTTTGCCATTTAATTTACCATCAATTGCTTTTAGCATTGGGGAAAATTGACATCCCTCCATATTTATGATTAAAACACAAAAGTGAATTAACTACTTGTCTGCAACTTTGGGCAGTGATGTTAATGTGTTTATACCAGGAACCTGAGGTAGTAAAATTTAGATCTAGGTTAAAAATATTCCCACTGTTTCTAGGGGCAAACTATCAATAAATCAGCACCCAGACTTTTCTGGAGCTGAAGATCATAGTTTTTGACTTAGCCAGGTTTATGATTTAGCCTATATTTTTACACATTTCCACCAAGATTTTGTTTGTTTTGTTGAATTTTGTTGACTGGGTAAGCCCACTGGGCCTAGAAGTCCCTTTTTATAGGGGCAACTGGGGGGAGGGGGGATGTAGATGTTAAGCAACTGAAATTGAACCAGATTAAGCTGTTAAGCTGTTGGTGGTATTTTTAGTGAATGAGGGAAATTTGGCCAGGACACAGCGGAAATTCCCCTACTGTTTGTCAGTAGGGGGAGTTGCTGGCCTATCATTATGGCCACTCAGCTGGAGTCGGTGGAAGGTATGGACGTTTCTGAGGCAGGGGAGAGGGCCTCCTCTCCTGTGCTTGAAAACCAAGAGGTTCTCATGGATTCAAGCATATATGTTGAAAATTCAGCAGCTACGCTACAAGAGATGGAAGGACTGGGACGTTTTTCAATCGTGGCATTTCCCACAGGGCAATGTTCATCAGGTCTCAAGGACTGAGCAACAGATTAGTGACACATTTCTACCTAAACAAGATATAAGCCTCTTGTTTTTTCTGGGGCAATCTAAACAAAACCCAGAAAAAATTGTTACCTTAACTGATATTTTCGGAGCAGCGGATGCCGGCTCTTCTGACAGTTCTGTCAATTCCTGTGATGCAGATGCATCAAAGGATGGCACCGCCCTGGATTCAGTACATCTCCACTGTCAAATGCTCCATGGAACCTTGCTTGAAAAACGTGAAGAAATGGCTGGCAGTGAAATCAGTAGGAGCAGCGAGTGCCAAAAGCCATTCCCTTTTCTAAAAATAGATCCTGAAGAGGTTACATCTGAAGCTCACAAAATTTTCACCGATAAGCCTGCTCTAAGTGCTGTGAAGTCTAGCTCATGCCAGGTACCTAAACATGATGAGGCAAGGCAAGGGAAAGACAGGCAAGCAAAACTTTTTGCCATTGGTTCTCATTCAGCTGGTAATACTGAAACAAGGGCACAGGGCGTAATAGACATACATCACAGAGTGAAATTGTTTTTCAAATGGACTCTTTAAATCAATTCCAAGCGACTAGTTTTTCTTTTCCAACTAGAGGTCAAACTGTCAAAATATCTCCTGAAGTTTTTAAAACTAAAAGAGCAGCTTTGATGGTGGAAAACCAAAATCTGAATACAGACCCTCCATTATGAAAGGCAGAAAATCGTTCTGATGTAGTACAAGGGCCCTTTACTTCTGACCTTATTCAGCAAGCCTTTTCTCTCCCTCCTAAAGTAAAGGACAAAACTGAAATCTGGTCTCCAGATACAGCCCTGGCAGAGTCAGGATGGAAAATGGAACCCACAGGGATATGGATTCTGGATCCAGATTGGTCTTCTTCTTCTCCTCTTTCTTCATACCCCATTGAGTGGTCCCCTGCCATTACAGACCAGACTAGTAGGCCTACTCCTATCCTCTCTAAACAAAAGGATGATGCTAGTAAAGGCCTCTTACCATCTGATCTAGGCCCTGAAAAATATAAGTCACCTGAAGAAAAGGATCCTAGTGAAGTTCCTGAGATCCTCCCACAACCTAGACCCCTTCTTTCTGAAATTTTCTCCCAAAAATGGAAGGAAGCAGCACCTCGGAGGAATGCAGTGAGGATATGGTACAAAGGGGCCTAGATGTGAGATCAGACTGGGTGTATGTGGGACAACATCTTCTTAAAGAATCTTTACAATTTTCACCAAAAGATGTTTTCACTTTTATTAACATTTCTGGGGAAGATAATTACGATATCAGTTTTAGATCCCCTTTTTTGTTAGATCTTTTTTGGCAGGGATATAACCAACTCAAGTTTTCCCCTCTGTGGTCTCCATTTATAATTACACCACTAACACAATCTTTAACTAAATATGTGACCGTGATGTTCAGAAATAAAGGGGTTCACATCGAAGATATTACTTTCAGGCTTTCCCAGAAATGTGACGTCCTGAGTGCCCCAGAAGCAGTGCTAGAATCAGAGTTATTCTGTACTGGTAGCTGGAAATATAAGGTGAAAGTGAGGCAATCTGACAATGAGATTGACCACATTCCAAATTAATTTACCTTTGGGAGAGATAGGCCTATGTGTTTTTACGCAGGGCAGCCCAGAGCCTGCTACAAATGTGGGGTTTGGACACATCTCCCTAGCTCATGTGATACCTCCCTGTGTGAGATTTGTGGGGAAATTAGGCATGGTAGTTTTCAATGTGCTAATACATTGAAATGTGACTTATGTGAAGAATCTGGGCATGGATATAGGGATTGTCCTTGGGCAGCCAAAATAAGGCCACAGTCATCAGCCCTGAGCTACTGATACAAAAAGCCCAAGATGAAGCCTTTTCTAAAAATCAAAAAAAGAGACATGACCCCACCCCCCAATAGAGAAACAACAAAAGGGAAAGATTTTGCACCAGGCACAGGCCTTTCTCAAAAACAAGAGACACAGACAGAAACCCCAGATATTTATAATACAACTGATTTTCCCCTGTGTGTTACCAGGAGGCAGAGCATCCGAAACTCCAAAGTTCTATCCTGAATGAAAAAAGGTAACTAGGAGTTCAATACCCCCAACTCCCAAGGATCCTCCATCTTTGAAATGGATAATTCCTATGCCATGCTAGATATGATGGGAGGCAATTACGATATGAATACAGGAATCGCAGGTCTTTCACAATCTTCCGGTAGTAAAACATCCCAAGCTGATTACAAAGGGAAAAAAAAGAAAAGAAGGAAAAAAGGTCCTTAAATAAAATCTTCTGGCTAAATTAAATATTGGGTCCTTGAATTGTAGCAGTTTATTGAATAAATCAAAGAGGATTACTCTTTTTCAATTTCTCCATCAGGCAAACCTAGAGATTTGTTTTTTACAAGAAACATGGATATACATATTGGATCAGTGCCATCTTGTCTTGGCAGAATGGATTTGGGGACCCTCCTACTGGTTCTTTGGGTTAGATAGAGCAGATGGTATAGGGATTCTTTTTGGATCTTATAATTTTACCCTTAGGAAACTGATAGATTTAATACCTGGAAGACTATTGATAATAGATGGCAATTGGAATCAGGCTAATTTTAGGTTTATAGTTGTTTATGGCCCACAGACTAACACAGGAAGGGTTAGCCTTTATAACACCCGTTTACCTTATTTAGCTACTACTAGCCATATTATTTTGGGGGGAGAGTTCAACTGTGAACTTCCATCTTCTAGTATGAGTAAACTAGGGAAGAAAACATACAGCCTTAGGGAGAGTTATTAATTTGGCAGATTTAAAAAAATGGAAGAAACTACCAGAAGGGGGGGCCTATTGTATACCTTCAGAAAAGGGAAATTAACATCAACTATTAATTACCTTTTTGTTTCAAACAATCTACCCCCCATCCATAAAACCCTTATAAAAGAAATTTCTGACCATCTTCTGATTACTTTAGGTTTTGGTTCTTCTCCTTCAGGAGAAACTAAAGGAAATAGATGGAAACTAAACACATCTTCATTACAAGGCCCTGGGGTTGTGAAAAGTATAACTACACTGCTATGGGCATGAACATCGGTAGCTGATCTATATGCTGATTTATGGGAATGGTGGGAGGATACTAAAAGTGATGTCAGAAAATGGTTTCAAAAATTTGGAAAGCATAAGGTTCCAACACATTTTTTTCAATATCTAACATTAAGAGGGAAATTGCAGGGTTTATTCTCTAGTGCTAACACCGCTACAGTAGATCTTTTTTCACAAATAAATCAAATTAAGTTAGCAATGAGAGCGTGTCAGTATGACAGAGCACAGACATTGCGCACAGAGCTTTCCTATGGGACACAAAAAGGTCTTATGGGAGACCTCTTTGAGGCCTTTAAGGAAAAAAGAACTTCCTTGGGTTTGGAAGCCTTGCAAAATGACTATGGGAAGCTTAAAACCTCCCCCATTGATATGTATAATATCATTAGGACCATATAAGGGAACAAGAAACTCTGGATGTTCCACAAAATAAGGAAATTATGGGATTTCTTCAAAATATTAATATACCACATCCCCCTTATTTGGAACTTTATAAACTAACTGACCCTATACTGGTACCTGAAATTCTTAAGGTTATTTCTTCTTTAAAATTAGGGGTGTCCCCAGGTCAAGATAGATTACCTTACGAGTTTTACAGAAGTTTTCATAATGCCTTGGCATTATGTCTTGAAAAAGTATTTTTTGTCCCTTCAAAAAGGCCCTTGCTTGCCCTTAAATTTTACATCTGGGTTATTAGTATATATCTTTAAGGATGGAGATAAAACAAAACTGAAAAACTGGAGACCCATTACAATCCAGAAATCTGACTTCAAGATTTTGACTCAGGTACTTAATAATAGGCTTAGAGAAGTATCTAGTGATTTGTTATATCCTCTACAATTGTGTGGAATACCGGATAGAAAAATTCAGAGTACCTTAATAATTATTAGGCAAATAATTGAATTTGCCAATAAATGTCCATCACAGAGCTGTATTTTATCCCTGGATCAAAATAAGGCCTTTAGTAGGGTTTTTAGGCCTTTTTTATTTGCAGTCTTGAAACATTATGGAGTCCCTCTAGGTTTTATAAGATGGATTAAATTAATGTATGAATCTGTCCTAGTTTACCCAGTTATTAAAGGAAAGTCTACCCTTCCTGTTTTAGTAGAATCTGGAGTAAGACAGGGTGCCCTTTAAGCCCCCTGCTGTACGCATTCACCCTAGATCCTTTACTTAGAAGTTTAGCTCTTTCTAAAACCCTCCCTGGTATATCAGGAAATCAGAGAGGTGATACTGTGGTTGTACAAGCCTATGCAGACGATATCTGTGTTTTCTTAACTAATGTAAATCAAATTTCTGCAATAATAGACTGCCTTGGTAATTATGAGAAGGTTTCAAACTCTAAATTAAATCTAGGGAAATCCAAAGGCCTCCTTTTAGGGCTGGAGACAGGTAGTCAGATAAATATATCAGGAATTATTGTCATTTTGAAACCTTGTAAAATACTAGGTATACTTTTTGGATCCCAGAATCTCCCTTTGGAAAACTGGAAAATTGCATTGAAGAAGGCAGAACTGAAGGTTCAGAGGTGAAAAGGGTGGAGACTGTCAAAAAAAAAAAGGATTAATATAATCAAAAAATTTGTTATACCAGGGCTATTGTACGTTGCTATGGTATATCCCCCTCCTTTGGCTTTGGAAACTCGTTTATATGCCTGTTTTTTTCTATGTTGTGGGGAAGTAGGTTTAACCCTATCAAGGGGTGTTTCACTTATTTACCTATCATTCAAGGAGGTTTAGATATGGTGGACCCTTTAATCTTTACTATGCTTTATTTATTTCCCAGAATTTTAATTTTGACCCCCTTTGTCCGGCAGCTTTACAGCACTTATGGGAATTAATTTCAAAAGTTCTTTTGTGATATGGGAAGACCTTCCCCCTAGGATCCCAAAATGTGTTTATGTCCCGTTATTTTTTAAACCTTGTGCTCAAAAATTATTTATATGGTCTGTCTCTCACTCATTAGTGAGAGACAATATAGGAGCTAAGCTGTATAAAACCGTTCTTGGGAAGATTTACCCAGGTGAGCTGAATTTGTGTAAATTGCCCCCCCCTTATTAAAAGAGTATGCCATTAAACAGTTAAATAACCCCAGAATACCTTAATATATGTGGGACGTTCTATGGCTCTCTGTTTATGGAAGATTAAATATTAAGGGAAATGCTTAACATAAGATGATGAGTGAAAGGTATTGCCCTTATTTACAGTGTCATGCTTTAGAGGAAACTATGGACCATTTTTTATTTAAATGTACCTATGCAAAAGGTTTGTGGGAGTTCTTGAGTTCAAAATTGAGTTTTAGATGGTTGTTAAAGCTAGATTATCAGACCTTGATTTGGGCTTTTTTTCCCCCACCTTATTACCTCTTATGATTGGGGCATGCTAATAGTCTTTTTTTGTTGTTTAAAATTCTATTTGTGGCAGGCTAGATGTCCGTGGCTCTTGCAGCAAAAATGTATGTGCTATGATACCTTTTATGTATTAATAATGGAAGCAATGAGATCAGTATACTTGAAAGATAAAGCAATTTCTACTTCCATGAAAGTTTTTCAATGGTGGAGAGGTTTGCAAATTTTTATTAAATACAAGTGAAAAGAAGGAGATATTATATATATATATATATATATATATATATATATATATATATATATAGGTGAAATAATATGTATCTTACATGACAAATAGAAAAAGGTGTATTAAATGAATTGTATTTTTTTTTCCTTTCCCTTCCTTTTTTTATATGTTTAGTAATAAGTTAAGAAATGTTGTGAAATGGATTACTGATTAGATATCATATGTGCCCTATGGTTCTTTCCTTTATTTTTAATAATCCTTATGTATACTGATGTGCTTTTGATGTATTTTGATGTGTTTTAATAAAAACTCCCCTACTCTTTTCGATAAGTGCCATGGGATCATTAACATCCACCTGAACTACCACCAATCCAGGCAGATGGCACCTTGGTTTAACATCCCATCTGAAAGACGGCACCTCAGAAGTGCAGCACCCAGGTGCAGTGTCAGTACTGGGATAGTAACCCAAGTGCCAGATGTGGGAACTGAACCCACAGCCCTCTGATCTCCCAGCTTTAGAGGTGACTGTGCTACCAACTGAGCCACTGACACTGATGAAGACCACTGAAGATGTCTTATTTCTTCTGCAACCCCCCTCTAGATAAAGAAACTGTAACGCAGTTATCTGCATATGCTAAATCATGGACCATAAAGTTTAATGTCTTGGAAGAATTAGATTTTTTATCTTCTAAGTTAATAAATATATCATCCATGTATATATGAATGAGAGTTGGGGTTAACACACACCCTTGTCTAACTCCCATGTTAGATTCCATCCTCCGGGTTAAACTGCCATTTTTGTTATACTTTACTTTGACACAAGTTTTCATATGTGCATTTTTGAATCAGAATAATCAGGTCCTCATCAACACCCATGAATCTCATCGTATCACACAGTTCACTTCTCCTCAATGTATCACAGGCTGAACTGAAATCAATATACAGGTAGATTACACACAATTTCTTTTTCCTCAGTGTCACATATTTCTCCTAAATATGCACTAATACAAAACATTGGTCAGTAGTACTGAGCCTCTCTCTGAAACACAACTGTAGTTCAGAGAGGGGGACAGACCTTACAGTATTCTGCAGAAGTCTTTTTAATAACACCTTAGTATACATTTTTCCCTAATGTTCAAAAAACTAATTGGTCAGAACATGGACTGGTCTGATTTATCTCCTTTTTGTGAATGACCACTATATAGTTGCCCCGCCAGATAAGGGCACAACATTGTATTCAATATATTTATTACAAAAAATGAAACAAAAATTCCCACCATTCAGGATCCAGTTTTTAAAAGTCAGGTGGGATTTCATCTGGGCCAATGCCATTATTTGCTTTATTTTCTAGTATAACCTCTGAGATCTTTTCCCTAGTAAACCATAGGAAATTGTCAGAGATCTCTATGGCAAAAACCTGAGTCTCCTGGGCAACTGCCCCATCCAAATTAAAAATAATTGGGTGAGCTGGCTGCCAGTGTAACAGACAAAGGTGGTGAGACAATAGCACATTAAAGCCTGCACCGCACCCTCCTGAGTACTCTAGCCTCAAGCTTGACTGCACCTTACACCAGCTCTGCAGCCTGTGTGGACAAGATCACCAGAGGACTGAAGGCAGCTTCTCATGAACTCTGCTACCATCACTGCTCCCTTCTGACACAGCTATTTAAACAGGTGACTGCTGCAACATCATAAACTGTTATTTTATGCCTCTAACCTGTTGGTGGAGGGCAGGGGGCTCAGGGGAGCTTACTGCTGGTGTAACAGACAAAAGTGGCTGGGTATTAGCATATTAAAGCCTGCGCCATACACTAGAATGAGTGGGAGTAGTGCAAGCCCCACTTGGATAAGAAAATAAATTATTGTGACTGTACTGTTTTGTAAGTTAGTGAGCATAATACAAATATTTATACATACAGGACTTGAGACCATTCCCTTTACTTCTTAAAAGTTTTTAAATTAGATAATACAGAACAATATTGAATTTAAGTACCAGTTTGATGTGTATAGAAACCAGAGGCAGTAACTGATTTTAAACTAATTTGGTTTGAACTTGCAGTATTAATTGTTGGGTCTTTGACAATTTTTTTTATTGTAATCTTCATTTTATAGTTGTCTTGACTTCAAATTATTACCAAGGGGAAATACTACAGTAATTACTCAATATTCATTTACTGAGATTAATGGTGCTAGTTACACTTAGCTGCCTTGTAAGCACAAGCTCAAGTTACTGTGGACCTAGAAGAAAACTTGAGGCCTATTGACCAGCCAGAGTAACTCAAATTGGGGAAGATACAACTCACTTTCCTAATGCTAGAAGAAATACCTTTTCCAGAAATTGGATCAGGTATTGCTTTACAAGGCAGCTGGTTGAATTAAATCCCTATGGTGTACACAAAATGGTGCACAGGAAACACGTTAAGTAAGATGTGTTTTTATGATTTTAGGGGGGACATAGAATAAAATCCAGACCTACAAGGGACTTCTAGTTGCAATTTAAAGCTACAACATGATAATGCTCACAGTATAGCACCAAAAATGGATCAGTTGTCAGCAATGCTTCTTGAACAAGACACAGATATAATGGGACTAAGAGAAATGTGGTTGTTTGAGAGCACTGAAGACAAAGAGATCACAGTTCCTGATTACCAACATTATAGATCAGATGGGGAAAACATGGAAAAGGGGTAATGTTGCAAATAAAAACAATCACTGGGCTATGTGGAAATGTTGTTAAAGGGAAGTGAAGACAATACAGGGTACATAATAGTTAACCTGGAAAATCTCAAACTGGCAGTTGGAGTAATATATTCACTGCCAAAAATTAACCTGGCCAAATTAGAAGCAGTAATAAATAGAATCTATGAATGTATAGGGGATAAATTGTTCATTTTGATGAGTGATATGAATTCAGACTGGTACCAGACTACGGGGCAACAATTAAAATAAATAGTTTATATTTTAGGACTAAAACAACACATAAAGAAACCTACTAGATTCACTAAAACCTCAACTCAAGGTGCAATTTTGGATTTAACATTCACCTCACCACAAATTGTAGAGTTAGAATCCAAGATACTCCCGCCATACCTAGGGTATCATAACCTAATTTGGGTCAAAATAAAGTATGATTTTTCTGTGTACAAGCTCAGCAGCAACTATTGGTCCAGAGATATGCGAAATTTCACTGAAGATACATTTAAGCTGAGTTTGGAACAGGAAAACTGGTAACATTGTGAACTAATTCCTGATCTGGAATGCACTGTGGATATTTCCTGGAAACTTTCAAAGGTACTTGCAATTTGCATGCCCATAGATGCAAAGCCCTTCTAAGAAAAGCAAGGGTTCCATAGATAAATGAGAAAATATTGAAAAAAAAATAAGATAAAAAATAGAATATGGAAATTAGCAAGAAAAAACAAATGGGAGAATGATTGGAAACTCTTTAAACTTAAGCGAAATCAGTGCAAGGAAGTTATAAAGAAAGTTAAAGCTAATACTATAAAAAAAATAGAACAAAATAGCGACCCTCGTAAATTTTAGCTCATAGTAAAGAATTTAACTGCCCCTGACCAAGATGGACCACATAGGGAATTATAACTAAAGCATGAAGGCATCTTGGTAAAAGATCCCAATGTTACATCAAACATCCTAAAAATTTATTTTGTAAATCTGCCAGGGATAAAAATTAGTGACACTAATAAGAAGGATGATGTTAACAGTATTGATTGGTAATCCAGGTCCTTACCCCTTCCTTTTCATTTTAGGATGTTAAAAACCTCTGAGGTTTGTAAAGGTTTGAAAAGACTTATATATATAAATCAGCTGGGCTCGATGGCATAGAGGGCAAGTTTCTGAAATTAGCAGTTGAGGATATAGCAACTATCTTCCCCTTCATCTTTAATTGGAGTTTAACTACTGGTTCCTTCCCCATAATTTGTAGGGAAAGTTTGTAGTCCCTATTTACAAAAATGGGGATGCCTATAACCCAGGAAATTATCAACCCATAGCACTTCTCTCTGTACTGTTGAAGTGTTAGGAGAAGCATGTTTATTTACAACTGTCTGAACACTTGAACAGGTAGTTTATTGATGCCTTTCCAGTCTGGATTCCAGAAGGGTTATTCCACAACAAGAGCATTGTTTGAATTCAGTGACCTAATGTCTTCCTCCTTGGACTCCAGACTGGAAACTGGTTATTTTCAGTGACCTGTCAAAAGCTTTTGATCTAGTGGACCACGCCCTGCTATTAGACAAAATCAGAATTCTGGGTATAGTCAATGTCCCCTGGTACTGGATCAGGTCTTACATTACTGATGGCTCCCAGAGGGAAACAATTTCCCAGACTTTAAAAACGGAGGAAATTGTGAGGTACCCCAAGGGTCAGTCTAGAGGCCCCTTCTGTTTCTCCTCTTTAATAATGATCTTCCCCAGGTGGCAAAGCATTCTGCACTACGACTATACACAGATGAAAAGCAGTTATTGCCACAGGTTACAATGTGATGGAAATTGAAAACAACTTACAAGCAGATTTTGATAGAGTGAAGGAGTGGTTCAACAGATCAAAGCTCAAAATGAACGTAATAAAAACAAAATTGCTTTATTTTGGATCCAAAAAGAAATTTCAGTTGATCATACAGATATATACAAATGGCACTGAACATATTGAACAGGTGCATGAATACTATTATTTAAGTGTAACTTTTGATGAGGAATTAACTTTTAAAGAACATATACTTTCACTTATTAATACAACAAACAACAAAATAGGTGCCTTAAGGAGAACTACTAAATGTTTGAAAAGGATGGCTAGAAAAGAGATTGCAGATCAACTTATACTGCCTTCACTTGAATATGGCAATCTAATATGTCAAGTTGCAAATACAAAATTGTTAGATGAACTAGACAAGATTCATTTTAAGTTAGCTAGATACGTCTCGAAATGTAACTACAATTATTAACTAAGTTAAAATGGCAACCACTCACTGTACAAACTACCAAAAATTGATTGAAACTATTGCACACAATTTTCACTCAAAACCCTGACCATTATGTTTCACTAGTAGTCTTTAACAATGCTAAATATAAAGATAAATGTGAATTAACTAGATCAGTACACATAAAGTTAACTTTCCTAACTGTAAACAGAATATGGTAGAAACATCTTACAGTATCAAGCTGCATCACTATGGAATAGTCTGCCTCATTCAATAACATAGAAACATAGAATTTCATGGCAGATAAGGACCGCTTGGCCCACCTAGTCTGCCCATTTCCCTACCTGATGGATAAGCTGCAGATTATAGTTAATCAATAGCTTACTTCCTCCTACCCCCCGCACTAGAATTGCCTTATGTCTGTCCCATGCATTCTTGAATTCTCCCACTGTTCCTGACTCCACAACCTCCTCAGCAAGGCTGGCCTTGTGGAGCTGAGGATTGAGGCACTGGCAGCCACACCTTGCGCTATGCCGGTGACCCCGGTTCGAGAACAAGCTCAGGTCAGTGGGGGTTGTCAGGGGGATACCAGGGGTACAGTATGCACCTGACATCCTGAGAGAACAGGTGGGATCACGGGCTCTTGAGGGGTTGGCAGCTCCATCTAAAGGAGTTGGGGAGGGGGATGTCTGTAGGTGCTTGGGAGGGGCGTGTGTCAGCACATCTCCTCTCTGGATGCTCGTCGTCCTTGCACCAGCGTCTCAGGGGGCTGGGACAGGGGAAACCACAGAAAAATGGAAAAACACCCCTCGGCGGTCCTAGATGATGACCACTAAGGCCCATCCAAGACCACTGATTCTGGACAGACCCCGCTGTGCAGGAGGAAGTAAGAAGTGAGGCACTCTAGTGGCAGATCCTGAATGGGGGGGTAGATATGGTGATGAGCGGCCCAAAGGAGTGGGCACCAAGGGTAGGCAGGAGGAGATAAACAGAAATTGTAACAAAAAAAAAACAACCTCCTCAGGAAGGCTGTTCCATGCATCCACAACCTGCTCTGTGAAAAAATACTTTCTAATATTATCTCTGAGCCATCCCCCCTCTATCTTCAAATTGTGCCCCCTTGTTCTTGCACATCTCTTCTTCTGAAAGATGCTACCCTCTTGTACTTTATTAATTCCCTTGAGATACTTGAAAGTTTCTATCATGTCCCCCCCTCCTTTCCTCAAGAGTATACATATTAAGCTGCTTTAGTCTCTCCTCATATGTCTTTTGGTGCAGACCCTGCACCATATTGGTTGCCATCCTCTGAACAGCCTCCACTCTGTCTATATCTTTGGAGAGATGGAGTCTCCAGAATTGCATGCAGTACTCTAGATGGGGTCTTACCAACTGTCTGTACAGAGGGATAACAACTTCCTGTTTTCTACTGTTGATGCCTCTTCCTATGCATCTCTGTATCCCCCCAGCCCTCCTTACTGTCTTCTCACATTGCTTGCCCACCTTTAGGTCATCTGATATAATTACTCCTAGGTCTCTTTCGATTTTTGTTGTTGTTATTAACTCACCCCCCAATTTGTACTCTTCCCCCTGGGTTTTTGTTTCCCAGATGCATTACCTTGCACTTCTTTGCATTGAATCTGAGCTGCCGTATATTTGACCATTCCTCCAACCTTGCCAAGTCCCTTTTCATCCTTTCCACCCCACCTTGTGTATCAAGCCTGTTGCAGATCTTTGTGTTATCTGCAAAGAGACATACTTTTCCTTCCAGGTGCTCACCAATGTCACTTATAAAGACATCAAAGAGGACTGCTTCCAGTACCGACCCCTGCGGTACCCCGCTAGTTACCCTCCTTCTTCACTGTGGACTCCGTTTACTATTACCCTTTGTGTCCTGTTGTCCAGCCAGTTTTTTATCCAGGCTACCACCTTGGGACCCACTCAAAGGCTGGTTAACTTGTATATTAATCTTTTGTGTGAAACTGTGTCAAATGCCTTGCTAAAATCTAGGTAGGCCATATCCACTGCCCCTCCCTGGTCTACTACTTTGGTCACCCAGCAAAAGAAATCTATTAGGTTCATCTGACATGACCTTCCTGCTGTGAAACCATGCTGCCTTGGGTCCTCTGCCCCATTGGCCTCTAGGTACTCAACAATTCTTTCCTTCAAAAGTGATTCCATCATTTTCCCTACCACTGAGGTCAAACTAACTGGTCTGTAGTTTCCTGCCTCTGCCCTGCTCCCACTTTTGTGAAATGGAATCACATTTGCCCTCCTCCAGTCCTCAGGTACCACCCCATCCTCCCATGATTTGTTAAAGAGAATAGTCAGTTGCATTACTCGTTCTACCCTTAATTTTTTAGAATTCTTGGGTGAATCCCATCAGGCCCCATTGCTTTGTCCACCCTCAGTTTCAAGAGTTCTTTCAAAACCCTTTCGTCTGTGAATGGACTGGTATCAGCCCCCCTATTCAGAGTGTTTCTCTTGTTTGGTTTAGGTACCTCCCCCTCCTTTTCCATTGTGAATACTGAGCAGAAATATTCGTTCAGTATTCCTGCTTTTTCACTGTCACCCTCTGCCCACATTCCCTTCCCTTTATTAAGTCTCTGTATCCCTCCCTTGGTCTTTCTTCACTCCCTAATGTACCTATAAATGGGTTTATCCCACTTCTTAACAGAGTTGGCTATCTTTTCCTTAGTTTGTGCCTTTGCTATTCTGACTGCCTTCCCTGCCTCCTTCTGCTTTAACTAATAAAGTTGTCTGTCCTGCTCCTTCTGTGTTTCCTTGTATTTCCTGAATGCTATCCTTTTTCTCCTCCTTAACCTTCCCTTCCACCTCTTTTGAGAACCATAGTGTTTTTTTCCTTCATTTTGTTTTGTTGATTTGCTTCGCACAAAGGCTTGTTGCCTCTGCCATGGCTGTTTTGATTATTCCTCATTGTTCCTCCACCCCATCCTTCTTACACATT
The DNA here is from genome assembly GCA_016271365.2 of Neoceratodus forsteri. Taxonomy (NCBI): domain Eukaryota; kingdom Metazoa; phylum Chordata; order Ceratodontiformes; family Ceratodontidae; genus Neoceratodus; species Neoceratodus forsteri. Next base: position 53,948,838 of record CM057451.1, on the reverse strand, counting down.
TGCTAGTGCTTTTCTGAGGCGCTCTCTCATTTTCTCAAAGTCAGCCTTCCTAAAGTCCAATACTCTTGTTTTTGTATGGCTTGATTTAGTGCGTACCATTTCACTACATGCACAATTTGTTATTGCCCTGGAAAATTGCTTTCCATTTGTTTGTAACTGCTATTAGTGTATTTTGTTAGATGTACCCTGTAGATTATGTACCCATCAAGTAACTGACAAGATGTGTTGTGATTCATGTATTGTCTTGTAAATCATATTAAGTGTTTTTACTGGAACTATTTGTAATACACACAGGATGGTCTTGTAAACAGGGATGTTTATCCCTAATGACTTGCATTTATCCTGTATTACAAAAAAATACATTTTTACCTACATACCTTAGAGAAATAGCTGACCCATCTGTGTGCCTCAATATAGGTAAAAATTTGAGTTTTATAAACCAGTGTTCCATTGGTCACCAAATGCAAGAATGCCTTATCATATTTGTTAATTCTTTTTTTATTCATCTTCTTCCAAAGGTCCCTTGTAAATGTATCCTTCACTTTTTTAAGAATGCTCTATAGATCTTGCTACACTTAATCCGTTGTTTTCTGTTTTCCCTAACTGGATTATATGCTGTCTTTCTTAACCTCTTTTAACAGATTTATTGTTCTTTTCTGCAGTCCTGAACAAGCCATGTATCCCTATCTTTGAGATCCTTTACATTAATCTCTCTCTTGATAGTATTTCTTATGGGACCTAATGCATTATTTGTAACTCTATACATTTCCTGTGAATAATTTTTTTTCCCTTAATTTTGTGTCAGTATTTTTCTGCATGTCCTCTAATTCCCTTTGAAAATATGATGGTAGTTTCCAGTCCAGAGCAATCCTCATACTGATAATCTGCTCTTTTTGTTGCTCTTTACCTTCTATTAGTTCAGATGATCTTATCAATTCCAGAGGGAAATGGTACGATCTGATCTAGCAAATACCCTTAGACTGTAGTGTGATGTAGATAAAAAGCTTAGCACAAAAATATATGAACATATGAAGAAGCCAGCAGAAGACTCCCATTTGGTCTATCTAGTCTGCTCGTATTTCAGGGTCCACAGCTTGAGCTACTGACCCTGCCCATCCACCCCACTCCTCCCATCCTTTCTATCCTCCCTACCCATGATCCTTACCTTCCTCTTATGCCTATCCCAGCCTCTTTTGAAGCTGCCCATGGTCTTCAATGATACCACCTCTTCCGGCAGTACAGTCCAAGTGTCCACCACCCTCTCCATGAAGAAGTGCTCTCTGACCTCCCTTCTAAACCTCCCCCCCGCAGCTTAAGACTGTGCCCTCTTGTGTTATGCTTGTCACTTAGCTTAAAGAGGCCCTCCTTATCCAACTTATTTATACCTTTGAAGTACCTGAAGGCCTCAGTCATGTCCCATATCTCCCTCTCTCCTGTCTTACAGAGAGTACATATTCAGTGCCCTCAACCCCTCCTTGTATACCTTACCCTGCTGACCGGCTAACATCTTTGTAGCCCTCCTCTGGACCTTCTCCAGGAAGTAAATGTCCTTTCTGAGGTGTGTGCACCAGTACTGAACTCCATACTCTTGATGTGGCCTCCCCAGTGATCTGTACAAGGGCAGTATAACCTCCTATCTCCTACTACTGATCCCCCTAGCTATGCATCCCAGCATCTTGTTTGCCCTTACTGCTTCTTTCTTGCATTGTGTGAAGTGCTTCAGGTCACTAGTGATCATCACTTCCAGGTCCTTCTCCTCTGATGCAGATTTCTGGACTCCACCCAGGTAATGCTCTGTCCTAGGATTCTTGGCTCCAATGTGCATAACTTTGCATTTCTTGGCATTGAATGCAAGCTGCAAGATCCTGGACCACCTTCCCAGTTTTTCCAGATCATTCTGTAGATCCTGTATCCCTTCGGCTGTGTCCACTCTCCCACAGAGCTTGGCATCATCCATGAATGGGCACATTTTGATCTTAATGCCATCCTCAATGTTACTGATGAAGACACTGAACAACACCAGCCCCAGTATCGACCTGTGGGACCCCACTGGTGACCTCTCTTTTGCCAGATAGCTCTCCTCCCAAAACCACCTTCTGGGTTCTGTCCCTCAGTTAGTTTTTCACACATCTGGTCATCTTATCCCTAACCTTGAGATCTGCCAACTTCCTGATCAACCATTTGTGGGTCACAGAGTCAAAGGCCTTGCTGAAATCCAGATAGAGGATATCTACCACTTGGCACCTGTCTACCATCTTTGTGACCTAGTCAAAGAAGTCCTTCAGATTCATTTGACATGATCCCCCTTTCCCTTGAACCCATGCTGCCTTGCATCTTGAAGACCATGCTCCTCTAGATCTTCTACTAACCTTTCCTTTGTTATGGTCTCCATGAGCTTGCACACGATTGAGGTCAGACTGACTAGTCTGTAATTCCCTGGGTCATCCTTGGGATCACTTTTGTGGAGGGGCACCACTTGTGCTGTTCTCTAGCCCTTCGGTATCATGCCTGACTGCAGTGAACTATTAAATAGGCCTGCCAGTGGCTCTGCCAGCTCCTCAGTCAGTTCCCTTGGATGTACTCTGTCCAGGCTTGGTGATTTGTCCACCTTCAATGCTAGCAGCCCCTCCCTCACTCTATCCTCCTCTAACACTACATCTGTGCCTCCCCACTCCGATCTCCCTCATGAAGGCACTGGTCTGTCCTTCTCCCTGGTGAAGTGGATCGGAAGTGTTCATTTAGTGTCTCTGCTTTTCCCCCATTATCCTCTACTCACTCATTTCCTTTCTGAAGCCTAACAATCCTGTCCTTCTTGTCATTTTTCTCACTTATATAGTGAAAGAAGGCCTTCTCCCCTTCTTAATTCCTTCAGCTCTCTGCAGCTCCTTCTGTGCCTTAGCTTGTTGGAATTATTTACTTGCCTCACTAGCCATCCTTAGGTAATTTTCTCTATCCACATCTAGGCAATTTTCCCTATCCACTTCTCTCTTGGTCTTCCTGAATTTTGTATAGGCTAACCTCTTTTCCCTTACTGCCTGGGTGACCCCAGAACTGAACCAGCTGGGTGCTTTGGCTTTTGTATTCTTCCCCTGAACCCAACACACTCCTCTGTAGCAACCATTATTCCTTCCATAATGATGAACCACCTTTGGCCCACCCCCATATCTGCTCTAATGCCTGCCAGGTGGCTCCTTAGCACTTCATCTATCTTCCTTAAGTCCACCCTCCTAAAATCCAAGATTTTGGACTAAGTCAGGAGGCTTTCCCTGTCCATAATCAAGTGCAGAAGTACCAAGGTTGGAGAAGTAAGTAAAAATCACTGGGATGTCACCATTCACCCTACCATTTAGGCCAATCAGTATATGTTTGGACATAAAGGGCTGGACATTCAGAAATGCACCAAAGGCAGGTGCAAGTGCAATGCAGTGCAAGTCAGATGCACCATGGGAAAATGGGAGCCATATTCAGAAGATGTGCCCCTTGAAATGCTCCTGTACAAGCCAGCTGAATATCCAAAGATGCACCACGGCCCAACCATAGATGCGCCGGTGCAACCAGGGATGCGAGAAGCAGACCTGAGCTCAAACACAATAAGCAGAGCAAGAGCAACAGGCTGCAGGGACACATAGCCAAGGAAGCACAGGGGCAAGGGCCTCAGGACCCCACCAGCAGGACACAAATGTGAACATGGAAGCATTGACCTGGAGATAACACAGGGCATCAGGGGATGGTGCACAGACAACCCCGGTCCACCAGCTATGGGATAAACACCCAGCAAAAACCCCACCACCACTGCCATGCCAATGGCAGGGCCATACAATGGACACTCACCAAGCAGGCCCACAGGGTGAGGTGGGCAAGGTGCCATGTGATGAGGCAAACACATAGAGCAGGCGTCCAGGGGTGAGTGAGGCACAGGCCACACAGGGCTGCACAGGGCACCAGCCAGAGTGATGAGGGGCACTGCAGTGCTGCCCACAGTGAAGACATGCAGCACCACAAGCAGATGATAGGCAAGGCAGACAAGTGCACAAGGTGCAGGGGCAGGCATAGGCTACCATGGGACACATGACAGAGGGCCACACACAGGACAGGGAAAATGTCCACTCACCTGGTAAACACAGGTGCATTGGCCCAGGAGGACAGTGAAGGAACACTAGAGACATGACAAAGCACAGTGGAACAGACACCTGCAGCATGGCCCCACATGCCACATGCAAAGCAGACACAGACACAGGGATGTAGCAAAAGAATGGCTTTATATAAAGGTTGAACTATATACATGAACAAACAACAGGGGTAGGGACGGGGGAGGGTAAGAGGAGGATGGGTACAGGAACCAGGAGCCAAACAATGGGAAGGGAGTACTACAGGAAAACAGGGCAGGTGAGGGTAATGGGGGCTAAAGACAACCAGGGCCTAACGCAGTCTTCAGGCCACCACCTCCAGCCACTCTAGGACCCTCCACATGGCAACCAACACCCACAGGTGCCACCTTGTGAGCAATAACAGGCGCCTCTGATTGGCCAGCACTCTCCTGAGGGCATGGACAATCAGCCTGGCCCTTCTCCACCATGCCAGCCTGGGGACACCTAGGAGAAGGGACAAGAAAGGCAAATCAGTGAAATGCACTGAAGAACCCTAGCCTACCAACAGCATGCAGTGGACAGCAGGGGCACACACCACTGGAGGAACTGGAATGGATCCATGCTTGGAGGAAAACACCAGCCATCCACACAGCACACCACAATGATGCAGACAGGCAGACAGTGTCATGCAGTGTGCGCATGTGCACATGGGTATGGGCACATGGCACAGAGCGAGAGCACATGTCACAGAACACAGCATGGATGCCATGCGCACGCCCCCCCAGGTGGCACAAGGCCACCAAAGGCTGTGCAATACTGGCATGCCCAGCAAACATTGCTCCCTCCACATCTGTGCAGACACATAGCTGGGGTGACCATGAATGGACCCACTGGTATACCACAGAGACACGGAACAGCAATGTGACCAAGCTTACATGCCCGGCACTGTCCAGCCAGTCCAGCTGGTGGCACCTGGCCGCACTCCTGCACCCCTGCCATGGCCACCCTGGCCCTCCTCGGTCCTCTGGCACTGTGGAAGGAAGGAAGGGTGGCAGACATGAGTACACAAGCATGCACGAACATCTCCTCTGCCACCACACAGCCTGCATGGTGCAGGGCATGTCCCCGTCCATCCTGTGGCCCTCAAGCCTATCTGACTGCAACATGCACAGCAGCCATGCATGATGCACAGTGATCACTGGGACCACAACTGCCCCCTGCAGTGGACCATGCTGCACAACAGTACACCCACTACAGTCGAGCTCTGTGCATGCATGCCACTTGGGCATACCAACCTGGCTGTGGCACTGCCCTACACTGCACATGGGCCTGCAGTCAATGCAGCCTCTCAGGGTCCCTCTGCTGCAGGTCCCCATACTAGTGATGGCATTTCTTGGGCATCCTGGGCACCCCTGTCCTCTGCTCCAGGGCTGTGGCCACCTGCTGCAACATCTGGCAACGTGCCTGCTGCAGGTGTACTGCCCATGAAGCTGGCCCTCATAAGGCTGCACCACTGCCACCAGATTAATGATCTCAATGTCGTATGAATTGTTGGCCCGTCTTGCTCTTCCCTGTCCTGCCATGTTGCAGAGCAAGCCAGCTATGTCATGGGAAATGGCCAACAAACCAAGCAAGTGGGGCTGCACATGTATGATGCATAATCGTGAACTGTAGGATGCAATCACACAGCATGTGGATGCGCGTTTGCAGTGCAGGTGTATAGTGCAGCACCACACATGTGCACAACACCATGTACTGGCAGGTGCATGAGGTCACATACATGACCCTGAAGGCACAGGGAGTGACCCTGCATGGCATTGCGTGTGTGCCCAGCATTCACTTTACGCCACATCATGCACAGCATGCAGCCATGCGGTAGGAGCAGTGCCATGATGTGTGCATGCAAGATGACCCACCAGCACTGCATGTTCAATGATTCATGAGCCACGCGATAGGCATGTGCTACGGTGTGCGAACATGCGCACTGCAGGCATGAGCATGCACTGGAATTGTGCAACAGGGATGCTCCAGTGCAACTCAACTGCACCCGGCGCATTTACGTGATATTCAGCTGCCACATGCAAATCATCTCATCAGCCAGTGCGTGGTGCAGTATGGTGCATTAGCATACCATTACCATTTCACACAAGCTCATTTGCATGTGATGCACCTCATATGCACCACTGAACAGCACAGGACACAGACCAGTGAATGCCAATGTAGGGATCCAGAGGTCTACAACAATACTGCAATGGGGGAATGCTCTGGGCCATGCTGACACTGACCTTACTGTGCTGTCACTGTTCACAGGTAATGACAGGTAATGATGGTAATGATGGTGAAGGGGGTGCGTGGACCTGCCAGCAAACTCAGGCCCAGCTTCACCAGGGAGGAGTAGAATGCCCTGTTTGAGACCTACCTGGACAGGGAGGACCTGCTCAGTGGTGCCATGGCACCCCTCAGGAATGGTCGGCAGGGTGTGAGGCCGTGGCCACATACGCGAACATTCACAGCAGGCACCAGCACAGTGCACAGGAGTGCCGCAAGAAGGTAGGCACTGACAAACAGAGGATAAAGGAGAAGGTAGCAGCCATATGGGCTTCACACAGCAGAACTAGTGGGGGGCCCATCCACATGTGTGGACGGCTGCCGCTGGTCATGGCACCCCATTAGATGGCGGCAATGGTGACATGTACACTGGGGGGGGTGTGCATGGGCACTACAGCACCAATAACACTCTGTTTCTTTCTTGCAGCACCATCATGGCTCCATGGGGAGGATGGAGCAGAGGCAGCCACAGCCACAGTCACGGATGATGGACCGTCCACCTCCACTGGCATCTGTGGCAAGGACAGGCTGCAGCTAGGCAGTGTGGGGCATTTGGATGTCCTTGACCTGGTGTTGAATTACGTCCTGGCTGAGTTCCTGTGGGATGCCAGCCTGCCCATGCTGTGTGCTGAGACTCACCTGGGGGCCGAGTCTGACTCCAATGATGACCTGACACTGATTTTGGACAGTGTAGGGGCTGTGGTGGGTGTCTGACACACCCCAAGGAGTATCACAGGCAACAGCAGGGCCCATTACTGCACCTGCAGCTGCACAGCTGCCACCCATCCCTGCTGGCATAGAGGTGTGTGGCACCACCGCTGTTTACAATGTGGGTGGTGGTGCTGTTGCAGATGTGGCAGCACAGGGCACTGCCCATCAGATGGTCACACAGTGGCAACAGGATACAGATACCATGGGGTAGCGTAACATGGGGTCCCCCACTGGTGTGCCTGAGGACACTGTACCACCAGTATAGCCCCCTGTGCAGTATCCACCTAGGCGGGATGCTGAACAGCATGCTGTGTCACCTCCAACAGCCTGACATCCTGCCCAGGAGGTGCAGGATGCTGAACGGCTGGCAGAGCTCACCTGGTTGCTGCGGGCATGCATTTCACATCAGGTGCTGCTTGCCATAGAGGTGCATGCACTGTGGGCAGAGGTGCGTCAGCTGGCTGAGCAGCAGGACAGGGGTACTGCATGGCTTCTTGCCAAGCTCTGCCAGATGCAGGAGGCCACGACCGCAGCAATGGACCATATGATTGGTGCCATTGTGGCCAGGCTTGCATCAGTGGCAGCCACTGGGCTTGGCTATGCACAGTGGACCCCCTGCAGTGCTCTGTCCACCCCATGGTTCCAGTGTCTGGAGACACCCTCACAGCGCATACCAGGCTCTGATGTTGGCATCCTGAACACCCACAGCGCTAGCCTGTTTAGCCACCCCTCCAGCCCAGTTAGGACATGGTTACGGTCCAGGACTTCAACCCCTGGGGGTACATCAAACACACCCTTCTTGGCTGATGCACAGCCTGTGGCTGTTGACCAACCCCGGCGTGTCTGCCCACATGGCCATGGCAGTCGAGGGACCAAGCGTTTGACCTGAAGTGTGTGCTGCTCTTACCTGCTGTCTGCTGCTGTTGCTGCCCCATGCACACATGGGTGGTGGTAGTGCTGCATGCATGTGGTGGTACGCATGTGTGTTGTGGTGCATGCCCCCTGTGTGTGCTGGCTGGGCTGCTGGGCCATGTGACATGGGTGTGATGAGGGCGGCTCTGCACCGGTTGTGCCTGTGCACCAATGCCATGCTTCTGATCCATGCCATGTTCCTCGCCTGTGTGTGTTTGTGTGTGTCCATGCCTGTGCTGTGTGTGTGCGTGTGTGTGTGTCTGTGTGCCACTGCCTCCACCATGCCTGCTGTGTGCCTCATTCCCTGCATGCATCCTGCTGTACACGTACAGGTCTGTGTGTGGTGTGGTGGTCTGTGTGACCTATGCATGTGTGTCAGTGGACTTACCTGCATTCTCCATAATGCTCCTGTGCTATCGTGTCCCAATGCCTCCTGGCCTCCGCTGCTTGATGGGGGTCCTGCCTCTCCAGTGGTGGCTGCCCACCACCCTCCAGCCCATTGTCACCATTGTCCCCTCTGCTGTCACCCTCATCCACCTGGACAGCTATCCAATGGTCAATGGCCATGTTGTGCAGAATGTAGCAGGCCAGGAATAGGCCACAGGCTTTCGATGGGCTGTATGGTAGGGCACCACCTGACCTGTCTAGACAATGGAATCGCATCATCAGGATGCCAAAGATATGCTTGATGATACTGCGTGTGCTGGTGTGTGCCTCATTATATCTCTCTTCTGTGGGGGATGATGGTCGCCGGTAAGGGGTGAGCAGCCAGGGCCTGAGTGGGTATGTAGTGTCACCTGTGTGGGGAAGGGCATAATGAGAAATGTGCTGTGTTGTGATGACCACCCTGTCCCTGTCATCCAATGCCCACTCCACCATGCCCACCTGTCTGCCCTCCCTCCTCCCACAGCCATTCTGCACCCGTCCCCTGGCCCATGCCCTACTCACTCACCAAGTGAACTGTGGGGATCTCCCCACATTTGAATCTGTGGCACAGTGTAGAACTTTGTCAGATGAGTGCATCATGTACACCACCGGGGGTGTGTGGCACAGACATTGGTTATGTGCCCCGTGGCATTGCACACCACCTGGCAGTCGATGGATGAGTACCCTCTTTGATTTATGTATGTTGGCCCCTCAGGGCCTGGTGGTATGCGAATGCCCATGTGGGTGCAGTCTATGGCCCCAATCACACCTGGCATGCGTGCCACCTTGTGGAAGTCCTGCATGTTTGCTGTACGCTCTGCCTGTGTGCTTGGGAAATGTATGTACCCTGAAGCGTGTGGCAGCAGATCATTGAGGAACCATGTGAGGAGGTGGGATGTGGCAGACTGGGTGATGCCTGTGGTGTCACCTGTTGGTCTTTGGAAAGTGCCCGTGGCAAGCAAGCACATCATGGCAGTCACCTTGATCTCCACTGACATGGCATGGCTACGTCTGGTGGGTGCCTGCATCTCCTCACTGCACAGCTGACAGAGCTACCTCAGAATTGCCCTTTTCAGGCAGTACCAGACCACTATCTCTGTATCACTGAAGTTCTCAAATGTGATGCAGGCACAGCATCACCTGTGTTGGGCATACCGCCACCAGGCCCTTCGTCGCCACATTGGTGTTCTTCCAGCCTCCTCATACCCCTCATTACCTCATTCATCAGAAATGGTGCACTCTCCATCTCTCTTTGCTGTTGGCACAAGGTTGTGAATCTGCTGTCTGTGGTTGAGCCATTTTTTACAGGCTCAAGTTCAGCTGGCGCATCTTGTGTTTTGCTCCGGACTTGCGCCACGGTTTTCGGGTTGAATATGCCATTGCACCACTTATTCATGGGAACGCCCCCCTGCACTTGCACTGAATACATTGCTTTTGTGCCATGGCACAGTGGGACTTGCGCTGTGCAGCTGGGGTGTTTGAATATCGCTCGGTGGCGCAAGTCCATAATTGTGCCGGTGCAACTCATTTGTGCCATGCACAATTGCTCTGAATATCCAGCCTTCAATGTAATAGCAGGCTAACAATTTCTTGTTTACTTATGTCCTTACTTTCCTGCAATGGTACATTCAATTTGGAGTTAACCTCTCAAGGGAGATGAACTTCTTGTCAGTCTTTGCAATTGCCAATCCTGGTGTTCAAGTCACCCTTTAGTAAACTGTCACAGTAAGCAAAATGTTCCCCATATTTCCACAATTTTAGTTCCCAGATCATTTCAAATCTCTGGATTATAAAATCTAGATTTGTTAGGGTGTGGACAAATGTTTACTAACAGGAGGATTTCACTGTCAGTTTCCAGCTGTACAAACCTGAAATTATCATTGACATATTCCAAGTTTGGATTTTGTAACCCTTCGCTAACCTGGATGTATGTAATGAGATCACTATTCAGTCTTCTTAATATTTTATCCATTCTAGCCGCTTTATCAAAGGTGTGGTAACTATTCATTTCTACACTCTGGTGATCAATATGCCAAGATTCCTGTATTGTAATATCATAATTAGTTAAATAATCCATATATTATTGATCTGCATGCTTTGTTAGATGGCCTGTCACATTTCAAGATAGGATCAGTATACCCTTGTTATGAGATCTGTATCCTTCCATGACAGTTGTTTGATTGCCTACAGCATCATCTAGCAGACTTTTCAAATACAATAACAGTTCTCTAAACTTCATTGTTGGCCACCTTCTAGGAGGTGAAACTTGTTACATGTAGGGATAGCAAACTTCAAGGTTTTGTTTCCTGATTTGTTTTAGTAACATCATTTTGCAAATTATTTTATGTATTTTGTAAATTATACCATTGAGAATGAGCCTGTGCTACATCTGGCAACTGTGGTTGGACACATATGCAGTTATAACTGGAGTTAACATCTCTCAGCCTAAATTAATTCATTGGGTCAGTTATAAATAGTGTATTCCCATTGCATCCAGTTTGTAACCTGATTACAGTACTATCTCGCACACTTTACCCTTCTTAGTGTGACATCCAGCTGGGAGCCCCCCTAATCATTTTACACCCTTTCACATACTGAATACAGTATCATTTAAACATACATGGGAGAATCTAAAAAATGGTATATAGGCTGCTGCTATAATCTACCCTCAGGAGGAATACCAGGACTATCTAGTTTCCTGAACAGCCTAGCCTCTATCCCCTTCACCAGGGACACCATTTTAGTTGGGGAATTTAACCTCCACTGGACTGAATCCCCTGCCACTGAATGTGCATACCTCCTAAAGTCGCATCACTTTGAACAAGTCATCTCCTCTCCAACCAGATACAATCCTCGCTCACCCAACTATTCCACCATAGATTGGACTGCCACCAACTGTCCGAGCCAAGTCTTCCAAGCAGGCACTATGGTAGACACTATCAGTGACGACACCCCCACATATATTGCATTAACCACCAAATCGACCTGGCCACCACACAAATTACTATCTTTTAGGAAATTTGAAACCTCCTACTTGAACCTAGTGCTAAGGGATGCCTGGGACATAAATTGGTCCTCACTCTACCAACTTAAGGATGTCTCAGTGGCAGTGGCAGCCTTCTCAGAGGCTCTTCGCACACTACAGGACAGATATTTCCTAATCACCACCAGAAGAATTAAAGGAGGTAACACCCGCTGGCTATCACACGAACTGCTGGCCCAAATGAAATCAAGGGACAAAGCATGGAGAGCCTTCAAGGCATCCCCTTCCCTCCTTTATGGAATGCTTACAGGTCACTTCGTAACTCCTGTAAGCAGGCGGCAAAAACACTAAAACGAAGATACTTTACCAATCTGCAAAATTAGTCTCTTACTAACCCCCCGTAATTTCTGGGCCTCCATAACCACCCTCCTGAACCCAAAGCCAAATAAACCAATAACTGAACTCGCCTCCCCTGCTGGTCCCACAAACTATCTAGGTATAATTGCTGATACCTTCAACAAAATGTTTACTTACCTCACCACCTACACTGCCAAAATCCCTCCTCAGTCCACCTCTGTCCAAAATAACCACCAAAGACATCCTTATCCACCTTGCCCTGCTTTCTACCTAAGGGCCATTGATCACAGGGTCACTGACAAACTCCTAAGAGGGCTACCTGCTAAGGGCAGCCCAGGCAGTGATGGCCTGTATCCCTCCTTTTTGAAAGTCATCTCCCCAGCCCTCGTCAGGCCACTTACCCACATTTTCAATCTTGTTGTCTCATCCTCCACAATGCCTGACTCATGGAAACATGCACATGCGGTACCTATTTTCAAAGCTAGTGACCCGGCTACACCGGAAAACTACCATCCCATCTTCCTCCTCCTGCACCTAAGCAAACTATTAGAAAAAATCTTACACCACCAACTTTCTGAATATCTGGAAAACTACAACCTTCTGATTCCACTCCAACATGGTTTCCATAAACACCACAGCACCTTATCAGCCCTGGCCCTTTTTTCCAACCATGTCCTTAAAAACATGGATATCGGCTTGGCCACAGGTGCAGTGTTTCTGGACCTTTCAAAAGCTTTTGACCTTGTGGACCACCACCTACTACATGCCACCCTACTTAGCCTAAGCAGCTCCATGGATGTGGCTGCTTGGTTCAGCAGCTACCTAGCAAACAGAACCCCGTCTGTCACGATAGGCAATGTTACTTCTGCCACTCTGCCAGTCCACACTGGTGTACACCAGGGCTCTATACTGGGGCTTCTGTTGTTCTCTCTTTTCATAAATAATTTTCCTGCAGAGAGCATAAACTGCAACACCTTCCTGTATGCTGATGACCTCATCATCTACCATAGTGCCAGATCTCTCAAAACCATATCCTCCACCCTCACCAATAACTATAGAGCAGCACAAAACTGGTTCCTTCCAAAAAAACTCCTGGTAAATGAGAAAAAAACAAAGGCCATGCTCTTTGGCTCAAAGCTATTCCTCGCAAAGGTTACCAATACAAATGACACACTTCTGATAGAAACCCCTGCTGGATCTCTTCTTGATATAGTATCCTCCTTCAAATACCTAAGATCCTCCCCTTATTTTTAATGCCCACATTGATAATACTGTAAAAAGGGTCCATCAGAAGTTGGGGGCAACCTACCGGGTCAAACACCTCCTGACCCCTGAAGCTTGCCTTGCTATCGCCCAAGGAAATCTCCTACCTTTCCTTGACTATTGCTCTCCAGTTTTCTCCTCTACCTCTGTCTCACTTCTCTCCCAGCTAAGTACCACATATAACTCCATTTGTCGCTTCGTCCTCCAGGTTCCTTGCTCCACTCATTACTGCTCTCTTTACCAGTCACTAGGCTGGCTATCCCTTCATGGCCGCTATGAATATGCCTTGGGCAAGCTAGTGGACACCTCTTTCAGAAACTCTCCGAAGTCACCTTTATCACCAATTCTCACTGCCCGTGTGGTTACTCGTTCTCTCAGAGACTCCTCCATTTCCTCCCGGTAGTCCCCTGAGTATCTACTGTCATGGGGATTAAGGCCCTCTCTATTTCTGGCCCCTCTCTCTGGAACAAACTTCCACCTCTCATCAGAAATGCACCCTCTCATCAGTCCTTCAAACTACAACTGAGTGAATGGCTAAAGTCCCAGGCCACCTGTGTGTGCTCCCTAGGCAAGCCTCTCACCAAACAGCCACCGTAGAAGCCATACTGTATCTCTTGACTTACTGCCTGGACGCTGACCACTACTTTGTACCTTTTAGCACTGCTTTCCCCTTCCTGGGTTCACATGGATCCTCATAAGGCATTTCCACCTTGCATTGTCACATATCCTGACTGATCAAGTGATGTATGGATCTATGATGTGACCGCTCCATGTGTGATCAACCATGTATCCAAGACCCAGGCATGCAATCTTGTATTTGTTATGAAACTTGTGTGTTGGATTTGATGTGTAATGTTTCATCGCTGCTGATTTCATGCTGCTCAGTTTATATTGCTCTCTCTATAATGTAACCTGTGCCTATTGCTTCAACCTTGTATTGTCTGCCACTGTACGGCCTGGGTCGCAACTGAAAATGGTCCTTTGGATCAGCTTGCCTTCCCAGTCACCATAAACATAAATCAATAAACAGTAGCTGCAAACCTAGAAAATTCTAATATTTTCAGTTATTATCTTGAGCCTGTCACCAGGTTCGTATTTTGAGTGTTTACACCAAATAGTGAAACTACATTTACTTTTTCCCTACACCCTTTGCTTTTCTTGTGTAGTTCTAACAGATCAGGATGATTAGTTAATAACACAACTATATGATCCCTTCCCTGATACACCAATGAGTCAATCCTGGTTATTTTTAAAATAGAGACAGGAAAATTCATGGTCAGCCCCATCCTGCATATAAGGTATGAATTTCTCAATATACGGTGGGCTACTCTCATATTAATTATTAGCATGACATTATTTTGTATAGATCATCATACCATATGAGAGCCATTACATACCCATCACTGGTGTCTAGATCTAATTCCTTTTTTAGGAGCATTAGGATTCTGTCTTTGAATTTCTTACTTGATTCATTTACCATTCTAGGAACCCTCTCAGCCTACGTATAACTACTTCCTTGTCCCACCAACCTAACATAGGGATGTCTGCACTTAACTACTGGACAGATAACCTCAACAGAACCTTCCACCAAGGGAAGTGTTTTTACAACCTCAGAAAATAATTTTTTTGAGTCTGGTGTAGTTACTTCTCTATGGACTTCTGTTAATGTCTCTTCCTCTTTTTTGCACTGTATGAGAACTGAATTCTCACTAATAGGAACTAGGTCAGACTTATTCTTTCTTTTTTCTTGTTTGCTTTTCTTTTTTTTTATTGCCTTCATTTCAGATTTCCTTAGCTTCATTAAAAGCTACTGAACTAAAATCCAAAGCCTGCTTAGCATTCTCTGTATCCATTATCTCTCTATTATTTCTTGAGTTGAGCAGTTCTGGTTCCAAAAAATCATCAGTTTGAACATAATGCTTTTAGACCATGCCTGTTGTTTTCACACCCATCCTGTCCAGCTTGTTCAGTACATCTTTTAGCCTTACATCACTTATTGCATAGTCTTCTCATAGAGAAGCAATTTAATTCTTTTAAATTAACAATTGTTCTGTACGAAAATTTTTGTAATACATGGATCTTTGATTATCTCTAGTAAGTCTTTGTCCAGAAACAGGCAGTACTGTATGTTTCTCTCAGGGCTGTCTTGTCTAGATAGTTGATCAGATCTTTCATTTTTTAATAGGTGTAGTAGCCCTGTAATAGTTATCCTAAGATCTTCCCTGATAACATTACATTGACGTTTCCCAAGTCCTCCTGATCAATTGTCATTTGATTCTCATTAGTGGCCAGTTCCTCCTTATTTTGTACCTGCCATGGAATACTACCATTCTTTGAGATATCCTTCTATGGGAGCTTGGCAAAACAAAATTCACCCAACACTGTTTCAATTTCAATTTTAGTACAGTAGTAGATCTCCTGTAAGGATCTGATTAAAAGGACTACAAAGCAATGAATCACACAAACTGTCCTTAATTACTTCATCCTTCTTGTTTGCTTGGCCAATCACCCCTAAGTAATTAATAGCTTTAGGTGTAGAAGTGGGATATTCCACCCTAATGTTTTATTTCTTCATTTTTAAGTTAGGAGTTATTTTTTGCTGTTTGGTAGACTCAGATGTTTGTATCTTATTTTCTTTTTATTAGCCTTTTTTCCTTCACTCAACCCTTTTTTACTTTTAGCCCTTTTGATTGATTTACAATTTCAGTAACAGCTGTTTTTTTCTCAACCAGTTTTGCCTTTTTCCTAGTAACCACCATATCTTCTTTCTAGATAACTCCTACCAGCGGTTACACACATACGAACATATATATGAATAAGCCAGCAGATAATGGTCTTATGGTCTATCAAGTCTGGTTGTGAGTGCAGGTTCCTCAGTGTTTACTGAGGGACCTGCGCCCCCCCAGCCCTTCCTCCCCTCATCCCTCCTCATGAACATTTTCCATCCACCCATTCCCTTCTACATATAACTTTTCCCTTTACACTGCCCCATCCTCTTTTGAAGCCAGCCATTGTCTTTGGCAAACCACCTCCTCCAGCAACTCATTCCACTTGGACACCACCCTCTAAGTGAAAAAGTTCTTCCTTTTGTCTTACCTCTTGGGAATCTACCCCCTGCTGGCTTTAGGCTATGTCCCCTAGTGGACTTGTTTCCATTAAGGCTGAAGAGACCCTCAGTACTCACCTTCATTATACCTTTAAGGTACTTGAAGGTCTTGATCATGTCGCACTCCTCTCCCTTCTGTCCTCCAGGTTGCCATGTTCAGCTCTCTTAGTCTGTACTCATAAGCAGTTCCCTGCTGGCCCTGTATAATTTTTGTTGCCATTCCCTGAACCATTTTCAGCAAGTTGACATCCTTCTTTAGGTAAGGGCACCAATACTGCACATTGTGCTCAAGGTGCAGCCTCACCAGTGATCTGTGCAATGGCAGAATGACCACTTCCTTTCTGCTTGTTATCCCCTGGCTATTCACCCCAGAATACAGTCTACTTTGGCTGCTGCTCTCTAGCAGTGTGCTGAGTGTTTTAGGTCACTTTTGATGACCGAGTGAGCATCTGGAGCTGAAGGACAGAAAGATTGATGGGGTTTCTCATGTAGTGTGTTAATATTATGATTGCACGATCTATTAAACATGGAGCAGCCTACTAAGTGTTTGATTTGTGCTGGACTGTAACTAGTTAAAATAAAGATGTAAATGACATTTCACATTTGGGACCATTACGCTATTGCAATATTAATCTATCCAAGTGTTATTAGCACTATACACACTGGATTTATGCTGCTAATGTAAGCCCAGAGAACCAACAGGGAAGAGGGAGCTAAAAACAGTGCTCGTGATGATGAAAGCTAGGGATAAACAATGGGGAATCTTCAAGGCTGCATGAAATAATAAAGACTGGCAAAAGTATAGGCATCTTTGTGCTCAGTGCAAAACATACATAAAACAAAGTAAAAGCATCTATTATAAAAGACTACTCCCTTCTACTGCGGGATCTCCTCAATGCTACTGAAAACAAATCAAGCAGATCCTTGGTAAAAATAGCTCCCCTGCAGCCCTTGAACTGAACATCAATGGCATAAATTGTAATAAACCCTTCACCATAGCAAACACATTTAATGCTCAATTCTGCAATCTATGTATACCGAACCTAACTGTAGTGAACGTCCTCTCCCTCAGTCACATGACAATCAGGCTATGCACCCTACCTTCTACCTCAAAGAAATTAAAATACCTGAAGTTCAAAAAAATTGCTTAAATACATCCCTGTGTCTAAAATGGCTGACTCTGATGGGCTTGAGCCGGAACTGATCAAACTTGCTGCATGGAAAATTGCACCTGCCATTACTAGACTGTTCAACCTCTCAATCATGAGTGGGGAAGTCCCCTCTGCATATAAATTATCCCATATTCTCCCAGTCTTTAAGAAAGGAGATCCTAAAACTCTTAGTAACTACAGGCCTACATCCATCTTGCTGGCACATAACAAGATTATGGAAAAACTGGTAGCTACCCAAATAACTAAACATTTGACCAAATACAGGCACCATCACCCCACCAATACGGATTTAGAAGTAGAGATGCAGCGTAGTTAAATTTCACCTGCAAAATTGATGCAAAGTGCACAATTTCACATCCACACATCATTTTGCAAAATTTTGTTGCTGAACCCAAAATCCCCCATGTAGATTTCATGTTCCAGTTTTGCCCTACATCTATCCCACTAATTTTGTGTTGTGTATTCTTGGCAAAATTAAACAAAACAACATCTTATTATCACATGTTTGGCTTTCATCAGGTCACATGATGGGCAGGACATAACTGAGTGGGACAGGAAGTGAGTGACTCAGTTGCACAGCAGAAGGGATAGCATTGTGTGTGTCTTTATCTGTGTGAGTGTATGAGGGGTTCTAAAAATACAATTTGTATTCTTATATATTTTCTAATCTTACTTTCTTTACCATTAACTCTAATCTTTTTATACACCAATAAGCTATATTTTGGCAACCTAATTTCTTTGCAAGGTTAATTTTTATTAATTCTCTCTTCTTCAGTTTGTAACTATAGTTACACTTTTTTCTTCATTTACTTTTCTTTCCTGTCCCTTTAGTTGTGTTTTATAGTTAAATTTCAGTTGCAATGTATAGCAAGTGCAACAAAGGTGAGCGAGGTGAAAGCTGTGAGCAACGAGGCCCAAGGACATGGGGTGGGAGAGCCATAAGGCTCGACCACCATCCTCTTTTGTCTAGTCATGCACCTGAAGTGGCATCAGCAGCAGCAGCAGCAGTGGATGCTCTGGCAGCAGCAGCAGCAGTTGCAGCATCAGCAGTGGCAGTAGTTGATGCAGCAGCAGCAGCAGTAGTAGCAGTAAATGTTACAGCAGCAGCAGTAGTAGATTCTGCCTCTGTTAGTGGCTCCACTGCTGAGGTGGTTCCTGAACAGCCCCAGCAGCTGTAGCAGCCAGAACAGCAGCAGCAGCCTGTTGTGCCTGCCCCTCCTCCTGTTCATTCTGCCACCACAGTTAGCACCCAGACCCCACCTGCAGATCAGCCCATCACACCTGGTGCCCCCCCTTCCTGGTCCACTAAGGAGCTCTGTAGTGTGATAATTTTTCAAGATACCAGGGAAGGATCCAAGTGTTGTGCAATGCAACATTTGTGGGATGCATGTCCGGCACGGGAAAATGGGAAGCAACTTTAGCACAGGTGGGCAAAGAAGCTACCTTATTTGCCATTACCATGCAGAGTGGGAGGTCTGGTTGCAGGAGGGAACAAGAATACCTGTTCCTGTGGCAGTAGCTGGAGTAGAACACAACAGTGCCGGGCAGGAAAAATTTGATAGGAAGAGGAGGAAGAGGACTGAAAGCAGACCTACAAGTCTGAGGGTGGACCAATCTGTGTCACTGTCTGCTCCATCCACCTCATTTTCCTGGCCTCCATGCACACCAGGAGGACTTGTCACTCAAGATGACCTCACCAATCTTTGGGCTGAGGTAGAGGATCTCTGCAAGGAGGTCACTGAAGAACACAGAGGCACCTAATGGGTTCTTGAGAACCAGGAGACAATAATAAGTCTCCTGAGAGACATCCATGATTGTCTATAGTTTGTCTGTAGTTTGTTGATACTGTATATATGTCATATGATGCTATTTTGATTGTTTTTGGTGTGGTTGTATATTATTATTTTTTCTTTTCACTTCCCTTTCCTCCTGTCCCGTCCCAACACCCCCCAAAAAAAAAAACATTACTGTCGTACACACGTTTCATTCTCGAACTTCTTTTCACCGCTGAATTACTTCCTGTTCTATCTTCCTTATCCTTCTGAAGTCTCCTTTCTTCTACTGTTCTTTGCTGTTGTAGTTGCCCCCCTCAGAATAAAATATTAAGCAGCAGTGCATGAATGTTGTGAAACATTTGGCCTATACGTTTTTATGCAATTTTATATTTCCCCTTATCTACTGACTTGTTGTATGATACCGTTCTGCCTTGATTATGAGTCTGCCTTCTATTTTTGTTTCTGATTTGAAATAATGGAAGTAAGACTACTTTCAATATGGCTCACACCTGGTTTTCACCAGTATTTGCAGAAGGTTTTGAACACATTCTGTCCCATAAAGTCATGGAGCAGTGTCTGCTACATAGTAGTTCATTTCAGTCACTGCAGAAGTGATTTTCAACAATTCATGTACAAAAACAGCTAAGAGAACTGCTGAAAACCTGGTCCTAGCCATACTAAAAGGAATGCTTCTTTTTTTTTATTTTAGTTGTGAAATCAAGCATTAAAGCAGACTCAAGTTGTGGAAAGAATGGTATCACAGGATTCACGTTAGTAGATAAGTGGCAGTGTAAAAGAGAATAAAAAATTATAGGTAGACATGTTCATAACATTTGCTTAATTCCTTGCTGTTGTAACCCAACTCACACAAAAAACCATAAAAAAAATCCTATCTTACCTAAACTAGGCATGCCGCCACATCATGCTGCATGCTGTCCTGACGGTTGATAGTGTGCAACAGGAAATGACAACTACTAATAGTAGTGTAGTGTTTAACAAGCCATTAACTAAAAATAATTTAGTTGTCACTTCCGGTCATGAACATTTCTACTAGTATACATAGCCCAAGTAGGTCACAAAATGCACACACAATACTTACAATATGCCTCCTTATGCTGTGCTGTGCAACTGTCCAGAGAAGTCAAGAAGACCCACATGAGAAAATGTCTTAATAAGTGAAATAAATTGTGGCTATTTTCCTGCAAGATTTCCCCTGCTAGCCACCACATTAGTCAAGTGCTTGCCCAAGTATAAAAAATAATTTCCTGCTGCTGCATGCCTACTGCTGCTGTGCTGTGAAACTGTCCAGAGCAGTTGAGAAGACCCACATGAGAAAATGAATTAATATCTGAAATAAATTTTGGCTATTTTCCTGCAAGATTTCCCCTACTGACCACACTAGTCAAGTGCTTGCCCAAGTACAAAAAATAATTTTCTGCTTTGTGCGTACTAATGCTGAGCTGTGCAACTATTCAGAGAAGTTGAGAAGACCCACATGAGAAAATGTCTTAATAACTTTTGGCAATTTTTCTGCAAGATTTCCCCTGCTAGCCACATTAGTCAAGTGTTTGCACAAGTACAAAAAATAATTTCCTGCTGCCAAGTGCTTACTGCTGCTGTGCTGTGCAATTATTCAGAGAAGTCGAGAAGACAGACATTAGAAAATTTATTAATAATATGTATAAATAAAATAAATTTTGGCTATTTTCCTGCAAGATTTCCCCTGCTAGCCACATTAGTCAAATCCTTGCCCAAGTCAAAAAATAATTTCCTGATGCTACATGTCTGCTGCTGCTGTGCTGTGTAACTGTCCAGAGAAGTCGAGAAGACCCACATGAGAAAATGTCTTAATACATGAAATAACTTTTGGCTATTATTCTGCAACATATCCCCTGCTTGTCACATTAGTCAAGTGCTTGCCCAAGTACAAAAAGTAATTTCCTGCTGCTATGTGCTTACTGCTGCTGTGCTGTACTACTGTCCAGAAAAGTCATGAAGATCCACGAGAAAATGTATTAATAACTGAAATAAAATTGGGATTTTTGTCTGCAAGAAGGTGCCACCAAAAGTTCTACAGTGGGAAATTGATGGCCAAATGTCAAGTTGTGTGCTGCTACTACTACTGTTGTTGCTGCTGCTACTACTACTGCTGTTGCTGCTGCTAAATGCTGCTGCAAAAGTTTGAAATCAGCAAATTGTCAAAGCATGGGAAGGTAAGAAATTATTTATTTGCATGGGGTGGGTGGTTGTTATTTGTACCCACATCCATGTTTTAGGAATATTTTCCTTTATCAGTTATTGTTCATGAATGACAATGACATAATCATCCAGATTACATTTTGTATCATTGTACCCTGGAGGAAGTTGGTATTAACCACATCTCACAACCATGGTAAGTATGGATTATTTCTGTGTTTATGATTGGAGGGACTTGTTTTTTTAATAACCATGTCTTTTTACTGTTTTCTATGTCTGGGTACAATTATGATGGCATGTGCCACTCTGCATCCTGTAGCTCTATGAATTCAGCAACAACCCCATAAAGGGAAGTATTTTTTATTTTATGTGTGTGTGTGTGGGGGGGGGGGGTTGTATACTGTAGTTAGTTGAAGTATGACAAGTTTTGCATATGTCAGACTCAAAGTACTCATAGTACATGTTTTGTGTTTCTGTAGTTTTTATTTCAGGTACTTTCCAAGATGTTTATGTGTTAGGTTGTCTGCCCAGAAGAAGAAGAAGAAGAAGAAGATGATGTGTCAAATGCAGATAGGAACGATCATAATGAATCAGAAGCACAGCCATGTTAACTTGTGAATGCAAGAAAATATTATTGCAATACATTCAAGAACATGGTAACAAAAAAAAACCAACAACATAGTACTTACCATTACATGAGTAAGAGCAATGCTGGCTGTGATATTGTATGTCGTCCTTGCATGTTGCTGTAAGTCCAGCTGGAGCTTTGCAAAACTGTGGGGTCACACAAGGAAAGAAGGAAAAACATGTGAATGTGTTTCTGAGCAACCTGATGGCCCTTTAGTCCTGTTGAGGCACTGTACTGTCAACTACGAGCCAGACAAGTCAATGGAGTGCTCTCTGCTGGTTACAACACCAGCATTTATAATGCAAACTGTAGTAAACACTGAAAGTGTCTTACCCTCACTACTAACAAGAACGGGCCTGCTGAAATTTACATCTCTCTGTCCATATGTGATGGTGTCATTCTGGCTGGAGATGGAACACTTCGTGACGGTGCTTGATTATGTCACACCATTAGTCACAACAGCAGCAACACAACCGTTTTTTATTGTGATTCTTGAAATTGCATTTTTTATGTTTCCTCAGTGTGGATGCAGCAGTCAAACCATCATGTTCATGCCTCATCATGAATGAGCAACACAAATAGGCCACAGTAGAGGAGGAGGAGGAGGAGGAGGATGATGATGAAGCAGTGCTATGTCTCTCTGTATGGAGCAGACATCACATTCAGGTGGTGGTGGACTGTACTCCATCAGGAGCAATAGTAGCAGCAGCACCACAGTTATGGAAGGGTGGAGACTGGTGGTGAGGAGCTATTATATGTTACATCACTGTGGATTTGACAATGACATTTGTCACTGGCTATGAACAACGCCAGTCCACTGGAGGAGGAAGAGGAATAAGTGCTGCATCTTGCCGTGTGGAGCAACAAGAAATGTCAGTGGTGGTGGAGATAGACACTGAATTTGGTGACAAGCAAAAGCAGCAGAACATTTTGCATGAGGAGTGTTTTGACATTAATGAAAGTAAAAAATAATTATTTATCAAGACATCAAGACATGAATGAAAATAAACTAACAGAATAATTAAGTCATACTTAAAATGATTATACCACAGAGGGGTAATGAGTGAAAAAACATGCCTTATTTTAATAAACATCAGCAAGAAAGCAGCCCCCTCAGTCCTCCAGACTGGAGCTGTAGCCAGATGGAAACACCCTCTCCAATATTGCTCCTCCCACCTCACTTTTGCTCCTACTACTGAGTGTGCTGACAGTACCTTCCTCTTCCTCTTCACTGCTGTCATGAGGCTTGAACACAAACATTATTGACTTTGTTGGAATGTGTCTTTGATTCATTTTTAATAAATGATAGCAAGCTAACATTTTTTGGGAACAGATTGGTGCACCTGTCCTGCACTATGGCACCGGCTGAACTAAGTACTCATTCAGTACTTACACTTGATGCTGGACAACTGAGGTACTTCATGGCCACCAATGTCAGTGTTGGCCAATCATAGACCTTGGTGCTCCAATACATCAGGGGCTCATCTTCAATGCTTAGGTGCCTTGTGTCCACCACATATGCATCAGTCATGCATTGTGCTGTTTGCATACCTGCTGATTCATCATCATCTTCTTCCTCATTGCCTTGTATATCTGCCACAACCACTTGGCTTAAGACATCCCAAATGGGATTTGTAATTTTTTTCGTTCAAGGGATATGTTTTGGGAGCCACATTCAAATTTGAGGGCTATGAGGTGGTAGTAACACTGAGTCTATGAGCTGTGTCATGTTTTGCCTTCTTATGTACCTGCGTGTTTATTAGCATCTGTGCACCATGCATCCATCTTATCAGAAGATTGGTCAACTTCTTAACATACTGGCACCCACCTTCAGTGATTGATGCCACACCACATTTATATTGTGGGTCAAGCATTGTGGTGATGCTAAACTCTTCAGAGTACAGATTTCAGCTAATGTGCGTGTTGGTCTGCAACACATTGAGCATGTGATCCATCAAGTCACAACTACCAGTGTCAACACCTACTTCCAGCTGTTGCTGGACATTCAACAGCACATGCAGAAGTGGAATTTCTTGGCTCATACAGGCACTGTTGGCATTTACAGCCTGAGTGGCATGTTTGAATGGCCTGAAAATCATGAAAAGTCCATCTACCTGCTGCCACTGATCCATTGTGAGACTCATGGATGCACCAGCACTGACCCAGCTAGATTATACCAGCATATATTTGGAAATTGCCTTGTATTGCTCATATAAGTGATCTGGCATGTACATGGTGGAGTTCCATCTTGTCACATCATTTCTATGTGTTGCTGAGGCAAGTTGTTGAAAATCTGCATCTCAGATAGCAGGACATGTGCCTTTCCAGACTGGGAAAAGTGCACACAGATGTGATGTGCAAAAGCCAAAATCTCTCTGATGCCCGGATGGGTGAGAAACTGCTGTAAGACGAGATTCAGACAGTGCGCCAGGCATGGCACCCTAAAAAAAACACCATCACTAATACATTTGATGACATTCGATCCATTATCACTGGCAATAAAACCTGCCTTCAGTGAATGTGGGTGGAGCCAGTCATCAATTTCAGAAAGCAGTGCTTCCAGCATTTTCTCACCCATGTGTGACCCTGGTATACTTTTCATCATCAATGTGGCAAGCTGATGAAGACCTGGAATGTTGCTACCACCACAATTGGCCTTGCTGCAACTTTTGCCACTCCCCAAGTCAAACAGTACTGAAGGTATCTGTGCCCAGTGAACTGTAATGCACAAATATGAACTGCCAGCTATTTTGCCACTGGTCCACATATCCATACTCAGATGTATATAAGGCATTGATGAATGGATCAGGACATGATTTATCTGACACTCTTCCATACAGTTCTGGAATAGCACATTTTGCAAAGTACGTTTGAGATGGTATCTGCCATTTGGGAATTGTACAGGCCATGAACCACTGGAAACCTGGGCACTAGGTCACAACAGCGAATGCAACAATAGAGCTCACTAACACAGCACCGCAACAACAGTGCCTGCAGTATCGGTGCATGGTAGTGGTCCCAACACACCGGCAGAACTGCTACTACACAAAAAAATAAAGTTATGTTTTTGTGGGGGGCTCTGCCCCCTGCATCCCCCCATAACTAAAATAATCAGCTGAGTCAGAGTTGGATTACGGAGTAAATTGTAAAGTCAGAGGTGGGGGGTGGTCCACGAGATGGGACATAGTAAAATCTGACACCTGCTGTGGAAAAAATAAATTATCAGAGACCAAGATTAGAACCCTGGTCTCCAACACCATTCTAGCTCAGCTGTTCTCTGCCTTAGCCCTCTCCACCACAGGAGCAGCTTGGCTAACCTCTGATTTTTCACAGCCCTTGTCTAGCCCTTTCCTGACTTCCAGTACAATGGACAGCTACATGGGTAGTGCTTATGGCACTGCACTGTTCTACCCATGTCACTGTCCATGCCATGCTCTTAATACAGCATGCTTCTTACATGCACTGTAATTGATGGGCTATTCTAACTGGCTACCAGAAATCTGCATTCTCAACAAAGGAGTATGGCAAATGATCAATTGCTAACATTTCAGCAGCTGCTGCACTGAGCTCACGTGCAGTCATGTGATTTGGTGGGAATTTCAAATGTTGGCCAAACATGGCTGCAGCATGGGCTGAACCTTTCTTTGTGCTGTTGGAGTAAACAACTTTAATCATCAAGGTGGCATTGCTGGGGTGATACGGGATGCTGCTTCAATACTAACTTTAGCTGTGGTCTGCAATACAGTGACTCTGCTTCTCTGACTCAAAGGGGTGGTACTAGTAGCACTGGTGCTATGCCCCATACTACTAGACAGAATTGAATCCTGCTGCTCCACTATGTACTCCACAGAACATGACACGGTGGACCCTCCAACCACTGTCTCAACTGGACTGACACTGGGTCCTCCTCCATTGGCTTTCTTTTCATGCTGACACCAGCATGCAAGGTGTCTGTTCTTGAGGTGGGTGAGTTGCCCACCAGTGCTTAGATGGCTTCCCTTCTTACCCCTGCTTACCTGCACTTGACACAACTGACAGATCGCAACTGACTCATCAGCAGGGTCAAGAACATAGAAATCCCAGACAGGAGATTTAATTCCTCTTCTTTTTCCATGGCACCAGGAGGACTGTGACAGCTGAGAGGATGATGTGGAGACACTGTTTTTTTTAGTCGAGTTCAGCACATCAAAAAATATTATGGGTGTTTTCTTTATTGGCTGTGATGCTACTGGATGCAACATCCTCCTCAACAACATCTGCATCACATGACTTATGTTTCTTACTGTCAGACTCCCATAGTGGATCCTGCACAGCATCATCATAATCATCAACAGTGCTCTCCTTCTCTTCAACATGTATGTCCTCCTCAACCTCCTCAAACTCTACGCATGCAGTCTCAACCACATTCTCTGCATCTCCAGTATTTATCACTGTCTGCTTTAGAAGCACGGCCTTCAACACCACACACAGGGAGCAGACAACCTCCTCCTCTTCCACTGTTTCCTGCCTGCTGGAACTTGCAATGCTGCTATCTTTCCTCATCAGTGTCACCTCACCTACCACCATGGATGCCACAAATTTAACTTTGAAAAATTTGGTTACAGATATGCCACCGCTGCTAATAACTCCAGTACTCTCACTGCCAGGAGCCCCTGAGCCCACAGGAATTGATGATGATATGGGCACAGACATTGAGTTTTGAAGTGCAGTATTAATTGGCACCTTTGATTTACCAACCTTCTTCCCTAACACACTGATACACATCCCTTTACTGGTCCTTTTTTTGCCAGTCATGATTTCCGTTTGTGTTTTAATGATAAGGATTTTTTTATAGGTCACAACATTGATTACACCACACTCAGTCTTTATACTCCAAAATCGCAGGTCTTTGTTTCCAGTAGAGGGTAATCTGGCAAGTGCAATGGAACACTGAATCAGTATTTTATATGCCAAAAGTGCAGGTCTTTTGTTCTAGCAGAGGAAAATCTGGCAAATGAAACAGAACACTGAATCAGTATTACATATGCCAAAAGTGCAGGGCTTTTTTTTCCCAGTGAGTGATATTTTGCAAGTGAAACAGAACACTCAGTCAATATTTCATACTCCAAAGCGCATGTCTTTTTTTTTCCTTGTAGAGGGAAATCTGGCAAGTGAAACAGAACACAATCAATATTTTATACACAAAAAGTACAGTACTTTTTTTCAGGCAAGTGATATATGGCAAGTAAAGCAGAACAGAACACTCAATCAGTATTTTATACGCCAAAAGAGCAGGACTTTTTTTAGGCGAGTGATATCTGGTAAGTGAAACAGAATACTCAATCAGTATTTTGCACGCCAAAAGCATAGGGATTTATCTCAGCAGTGCAAAATATGGCAAGAAAAGAAACAGAAACAACATGTAATAGAAACTCCACTGCTTAACTAAGAAAAACAGGGAAAAAAACAGATCTTAAACCTAGCCACCTTCACTGCTGCAACTTACCTCCCCCACACAACCCACAGAAACCTCCACCTAAATGCAGAAATTGAAACACATACTTTACACTAGCTAATTAATGAGTGAATAAAAAAAAACAATACTGTGTATGCACAAGCCACTCACAAAAAATCTGGATCAAAATGTAATTCAAAGTAAACATTTTGTTAATGTTTTAACAGGTTTTTAAAGCTCAGTCAGATTAACACAATGTACTCTCTGAGAGACTCTCAACAACATTGCACTCAGACACAACCTACTTAGCTTCCTATGGGCTCGTCAGCAACGTGTGACCCCCATGGAGCATCATATGACATCCTATCCCATTGTGTAGTGCATATTTCACATTAAGTGGAAATTTCGCTGGTGAAATTAACATTTCACGGAACAGTAACTATTCATGATAGTAGCACAACATAAATGTAATTTGCAATTTCGCAGTTTTGTGACATCACTGTTAAACATGAAATTTGGATTTTGCTGGGTGAAAAATTTTGCAGATAAGCGAAAATCCGTTAAATATTTCGTGGGGCAAATTTTGGTGACTTTGTACACCTCTGTTTAGAAGTGGTCACAGTACAGCTACTGCCTTTCTAACACTAACTGCATTGCATCCTCCATGGATAGAGGGGAATATACAGGTACAGTATTTATAGACCTAACCAAGGCGTTCGATCTTGTGGACCATGACACGCTCACACACAAACTAAAGGACCTACTGTAGGTCTGGCACCCTCTTCCCTTCACTGGTTTGCCAATTATCTCCACAAAAGCAGCAGCAAGTGAAGCTAGGCACTACCTTCTCTGAGCCTATGTTCTCTGGAAACAGGGTCCCCCAAGACTCCATATTGGGTCCCCTCCTATTTTCAATCCATATCAACAGACTATATGAGGGTCTAAAACACTGTACGCCTATGCTGTACATGGATGATCTTGCGCAAACTGTCAGCTCCAAAAATATAAGCGACTTAAACATGAAGTTGTCTCATGATCTGCTAAAGAGATTTAACCCTGGCTGAAACAAAATAGGCTGATCATAAATGTGGCTAAGATGCAAGCCATGCTGTTTGGCTCGCCTCCAAAAATAAGGAATTGCCAGGCCCCCCCTCCAGATTGCTTGTCTAGATGGGACCTTACTGGATGCAGTGCAGTCCTTCAACTATCTCAGGGTTACCTTGGGCCCCACACTTAACTTTAACCTGCACATATTGAAAACATGTAAAGCAGTCAACTCTAGACTGGGACTGTCATACAGGATTAGGCACAATCTTACTCACCATGCCTGCCTATCAATTGCGCATGGCATACTGCTTACCAGGCTCATGTACAATATTGCAGTGTATGTACCCTCAGTATCCAAGCTTTCTCTGAGGAGGTGGGATGTCACTTACAACAAAATATGTCGCTTTGTGCTTCCCGACAGCAGATCTGTCCATCACTGCAGGCTATATGAGAAGTTAAATTACGAACATATGAAATTTGCCAGCAGATAAAGGCCTAGAGATCTATCAAGTCTGCTCGAATGTGCAGTTAGCACCCTGGAGAGATTACCCCCAAAGCTTTGAAAGCCCTCACACTAGGAAGCACCATCTATAATATACTAAGTAAACAGCAACCGCAACAGCTCACTATGTGGCTACAGCCACAATGCAGTCCTTATTTACTAAGATCCTCTGACTGTGGCCTGCATGAGGTACAAAAGTAAAGAGCTAACCTTGGGTCTGCAGCATTTCAGTACTTTGCTCCCAAATTATGGAACAATATCCAAGTTGAGACTCAGGAGTGCGTCACTACAGGGAGTTTCAAAAAATCCCTTCGTAAGCAACTACTAGGTACATCCAAATGTAAATGTCCCCCCAAGAGGTGAACTGGTTATGGGGGACATAACCCTTCTTAAGTCTGCTTGCCACTTTGACACCAGTATTTACCTGTTTTGCCCATGGTTTATAACACTGCTTATACTGTTTTTGCTATGTATCTCTCTTGCTATCGTATATAGCACTTTGTCTGGTAGAGGTGTTACTCACCTTAGGCCACACTTGCTTACCTTTTCCTAACCATTTGCACCCCTGTCTATTGTCTACCTTATCTTAGTGTATGTTGTACTTTGCTGTATACTGTTGTACTTTGCTGTCCATATACTGTTCTGGTGTTGCATCACCTTTATTGTAACTCTCCCGGGTCGTACCTGAAAACAGGCAGCTTCTGCATGGTGAACCTACCGGTTTAAAAAAACTAAATAAATAATACCACAGAAGCACTGCTGAGAACCCTGATGACCCAGATGAATTGCACCAAATGTGTTAAAAGGTGTCATGCTCTCCTCTGAAAAGTATGCTAATGTTGCCTGGGGCCAGCAGTCTCTGTATTAGTCTTAATTGAATGGAGAAGAAATGCTGCATTTAGTGGTGTATCTTTTTATACTGTCTTGCAGATAAAATGGTGAATCAGAACTCCAGTTTGAAGACAGTCTTGTGATGTTGGAGGTGCTGAGATCTGAGATGGAACAATTCCATGGGAAAGGTGAATTAAAAGGCTTTTGGTAAGAGAAATAACAAACTCCCTGTATATCAAAAAGGAGCTGCTTTTTGAGAGCTCTTGCTCGCCGTCGGCTCAAATGAGATGGGGCACAGTGACCTGAGAAGGAAACTGCTTAATTGTATACTTACCTATTAAGAGATAACAAAGACAAAAGGCTTGGGTTATTTAAGTCCACTTCATCTTGTCTAATGCTGGATCAAAAGTAAAAGTTAGAACAATTTCAATTTAAGTGCCCTTAAAGCAGCAGTGCAATGAAAAAAGTTATTCTAAAAAGCTAATTTTCTGCTATGGTTATGAAAAATATTGGCAGAACTGTTGACTTGGGTTTTCTGGATACTTTCTGTGCTGTGTACTGTACATTTGAATTTTTGTCTGGACTCTATCCTCCTTGGGTCCACAATATTATTTCTATTCAAAAATGAGGCAGCAATCATTTTTTCTTGAGAAATTATTATTTTAGAACTTTCATAAAATTCTTAAATTATAATGAAAACTGAAACTTTTGCCACCAAAATAAACTGGGGGACATCTGGTATTGATTAAGAAGAAAAAAAGTGGGGTCAAATTTTAACCCACTTTCGTTGCACTGCTGCTTTATGACGATTTGTTCACAGTAGCCTGTGGTGACTGTGATGCACAAGGAACAATTTTTTCTTTCATTAGGGCGCTATGCACCAACTGGGGAGGTATGCGGAAGAAGTTGCTTAAACACCCGCGCCCCTGCACCCCAGGGAAAGGTATGCCATACTGGCATTCACCAATGCCAGCCACCTGTCTCGGCTCCTCCCCTGGGGCACAGGACTCCACAGAGTGGCCAGGGGATGAGTTGTCATCCTGGGTTGGTATCCAATGGGATGCCCCTGGGACCCTTAGTGATCCCACGCCTAGGGAGGCATGGGTCCAGGGCTGCATGCCGATTGCAGGCACCTGGATCCATGTGGCACTATCCCATCCCAGTGGTGCCACTCCCAAAATTGCAGGGTGCTCACCCTTCCAGCTGCCCCTTCCACCTCCTGCTGCCCAGCAGTTGGGGCAGCATGGTGTGCCCTGTCCCAGTCCCCCAGCAACTGTAGACCTGTATCCATGGGGGCACACTGTGGGTTATGGCAGGGTCTACCCTGGCATACCCTGTGCCACCATCCACATCCATGCAGCCAGCACCATGTGGGTTAGTGAATACCACGTAGTGCTGGCACACCCCCGGAACGCCCCCAGCGCGGAGCTGTCTGTAGACGTGAGGGATCGGGTGCAGTGGGTCTCCGCCCCCCCTTTCAGCATGCCATGGGGGGGGCAGTGGGTGCAGAGTAGCTACGTGCTCAAGATACATGAGCATAGCCACTCCACCCCAATAACACATAGGGCCCAGTGTGGTTTGTGTTAGCAGATATACTTTAAGTGGTGCAGAGCTACGAATCAATGTTACAATACATTTGTCCCAACATTGGAATGAATGTGCCTTTTTGAACATATTTTGGTACTATAGAACTTAAAATTTTCACTATCAAATAATTTTCACTATTTTCACTGAAGCACCAATTTGCATGAAAATAAATTTGCGCTTATTAGCACTTTTAGCATTTTTTTCCAATATAGTGAATGTGGTGATTGTGACCTAGCACTAAAATAAATTTACACAATTATGATTGCATTTGTGTTTGTGCTATGTATATTTTATGTGAAAATAAAGTACACTTATGTAAGAACTTATCGTAACAGTAGATCTTCGAGAGAGGTCCCTACAGTAGGTCATAACATATAGGACTGCACCCCCAGCTTCAGGACTGCATGGCAAACTTTTGCTAGCAATGTCTGGTGGGGAACTGCCCACCGGACGTCACACAATGATGTCAGCGTGACCCTATATAGTGGGTGATCCCCTCGTCCATCTTCCAGTTCTCCTGCTGGAGACCCAAAAGGGTATGACAGGAGAAAGGATGGAAATCCTAGAGCCAAATCCAGAACAGCCTATGCAAACATGCTGAAAAACTGGGGGAAGGAGGGAGGGATAGTGTGACCTACTGCAGGATTCTCTCTCGAAGATCTACTGTTACGTTAAGTTCTTACGTAACTGTACTATCTTACTTTGAGAGGGTTCCTGCAGTAGGTCATAATATACAGGACTGAATCCCAAGCAGTCATCGTAAGTGAAACCACTGAAACAAGGGAGGAGGAAGGGTAACAGAGTGACCAGAGCAGGTCTATGACAGCAGACCCTGCAGTACGGCTAGGCCAAATTCAGCTCTATGCCTAGAGACAATGTCCAAACTGTAATGCTTCATGAAAGTGTGGACTGAACTCCAGGTTGCCGTGGTACAAATCTCAGCTGCAGAAACATTTTTTAGGAAAGCTGTGGAAGCAGCCATCCCCCTAGAGGAGTGACCTCTGACCTTCCCCGGAAGAGGTTTCTCATACTTCTGATAACAGAAATGGATGCAGTTAGCCAACCATTTGGACAACCACAGCTTTGAAACTGTCGACGCCAGGGTTCTAGGGGCAAAGGAAACAGACAACTTATCTGATTTGTGGGCTTCCTTGGTCCTTGTGACATAGTACCACAAAATCCTATGTACATCCAGTGTATGTAAAAGAGCCACACCCTTATTCGTATGAGTAGGGTAGTACAAAGGCAGCTCAATGGTCTG
The DNA here is from genome assembly GCA_016271365.2 of Neoceratodus forsteri. Taxonomy (NCBI): domain Eukaryota; kingdom Metazoa; phylum Chordata; order Ceratodontiformes; family Ceratodontidae; genus Neoceratodus; species Neoceratodus forsteri. The sequence continues at coordinate 53,916,231 of CM057451.1, read as the reverse complement.
ATTCAAGGTGAACTCAGAAACCACCTTGGAAAGAAACTTAGGATTTGTTCTCAGGACTGCCCGGTCTCTGTGAAAAATTAAATAAGGCACCTTTCATATCAGTGCCTGAAGCTCAGAAATCCTTCAAGCAGAAGTAATTGCAATTAAAAAGAGCACTTTCCAAGCTAGGTAGCGCATCTCACAGCTTACAGCTGGTTCAAAAGGAGGAAACGTAAGCTTTTCTAAAATAAAATTCAAATCCCAAGACTGGGTAGGGGTGTGGATAGCAGGCTTCAAGTAGAGAATCCCTTTCAAAAAGGTTTTGGAGCAGTCGAGTTGTGCCATAGTTTTCCCGTCCACCAGTATATGATAAGCAGAAATAGCAGACAGGGGAACTTTCAGTAAGGAATAGCTTAGGCCAGAGTCAGACAGGTGCAAGAGGTACTCCATTACCAGGGGCACTGAGCAGGAAAAGGGGTCCCAACCCTTGGTGGCCACCCAAATGGAAAAACGCTTCCATTTCATAGCGTAGGTAGACCTAGTAGAAGGTTTTCTTGCCTCTACTAAGACTTGAGCGACCCTCTGGGAGACTTAAAAATGTGACACAATTATGTCTAAAGGAGCCATGCATGAAGATGTAGGGATCTGAGTCCTGGGTACACTAGTCTACCCTGTTTCTGCATCAACAGATTGTTTTGGAGCGGGAGAGGTACTGGGGGTTCCACGGTCATTTGTGGAAACCAAATCTGTCTGGACCAGAGGGGGTGCTATCAGGAGCATCTGAGCATCCTCTGCCTGAAGTTTCAGTAAGACATGCTGTAGAATGGGAAAGGGAGGGAAGGCATACAAGAATCTCCCTGTCTAGCAGAGAGACAACGTGTACTGCCAGATAACACCAGGCCCTTGAATGAGCAAGCAAAAACTGGGTAGTTTTGCGTTGGATGGAGAGGTGAAGAGATCCATCTCTGGCCTTCCCCAGCAATGGAATAGAAGTTCTGTTAAATCCTGGTGAAGTTCTCATTCATGAGCTAGTGTCTTTGTCCAGCTGAGGCTCTGCCAGGATGTTGTGTACACATGGAACATGTACGGCTGTGAGGAACAGACCGCGCAGGACCACCCAGTACCACACCTGCATCGCCTCCCTGCAAAAGGGGTACGACCAGGTGCCTCCCTGCTTATTGATGTACCAGACTACTGACATGTTGTCTGTCTGTACTAGAAGTGTTCCCGCAGACAGGAGGGGTTGAAAAGTCTGAAGGGCATAAAGAACTGCCCTCATCTCCAGGATGTTAATATGGAGAGATGCCTCCAGCTGGGACCAAGTCCCTTGTGTCTGGTGGTCTCCCAGGTGGGCCCCCCAACCCAGACCTGAGGCATCAGAGGTTAGGATCCAAGAGGGAGGGGGTATTCTGAAAGGCAACCCCCGAGACATATTTTGAGGATTCTGCCACCATGAGAGAGCCTTCTTAAGTGTGCTGAACACCAAGACTGGATGATTCAAATCATCTGAACTCTGATCCCAATGGACTCATAAAGTCCATTAGGCGACTCTCATATGTAACCATGCCAACGGGACCGTGGAAATGGTCACTGCCATCAAACCCAGAAAGCGTAAGAATGCCCTGGCTGGAATATGTCTGGAGGAGACTAACAGACTGAGTTGCTCCCACAGAGTATCCGCTCTGTCCAATGGCAAGAAGGCCATGTCTGGACAGTGTCCAATACTGTCCCAATGAATTGGAGGTCTTGGGAAGGAACCAGGGATGACTTGGGGTAGTTGACAGTAATCCCCAGTCAAGCAAAGACATCCAGGGTAAAGGACAGGGATTCCTCTAAACTGCTCCTGGATGGGGCTGCCAAGAGCCAGTCTTCCAAGTATGGGAACACTGCAATGCCCCAATGGTGAAGAGCCACTGCCATCACCACTAGGCACTTGGTGAAGACCCTGCGTGCTGAGGAAAGGCCAAAGGGGAGGGCTTTGAATTGGAAGTGCTCCCCCTGGAAAAGGAAATGCAGGAAATGGCGGTGGCCATGGAACACTGGGATATGCAGGTAGGCACCCTGCATGTCCAGTGCACAAAGCCAATGATCTGTCTGTAGTAAGGGAAGAAGATCCTATACTGTCAGCATGCAGAACCTTTTGTATTCCACAGAAAGTTTCAGTTGGCCGAGGTCCAGGATAGGTCTGAGGTTGCCCATCTTTTTGGGGACAAGGAAGAAATGGGAGTAAAACCCTTTCCCTCTTTGTGCCCAATGGACTGGTTCTGTGGCTGACTTTTGCAGTAGGGTCAGTATCTCTTCCTCAACCAGAGAGGCCTGGTTCGAGGAATAGTGAGATCAACCTGGAGGCAAGTCTGGATGAATTTCCAGAAACACAATGGTGTGGCCTCTTGACACTAGTTGCAAGACCCAAGAATCTAACGTGATGCCCTGCTATTCCACTAGATGAAGGGCAAACCTTCCTCCCACCTGTTCCTTGTTGCTGGGGGATGGAGGCAGGGGAGGTCCCAATGAGTCAGGAGGTGGAGGGATGGGAGGGGAGGGCTTTTTCCAGCTGTCCTCTGGTTTTGGAGGGCAGGGGGTGAAGTGATGTCTGACCCCGGTGCTCTCCTTTTGTTCTGATGCCTGGTGAAGGGTTGTTTACCTTGCCTATTCTGTTGACTCCAAAAGGGCTGTTTTGGTTTAAAGCCCACCTTGTACAAGGATTTGACAGACCTTAGGGCTTGTCCACTATCCTGAAGGCCTGTAATTATGTCTTTGGTGTCTACACTGAAGAGAGCTGATCCTCGAAAAGGGGCATCCTGGATGACTGCCTCTATGTCAGGGGAAAGCCCAGAGATGCGCAGTCAAGCATGACGCCGAAGGCACATGGCCAAGGTGGAGGAACAAGCCACTGCATCTACTGTGTTGTAAGTGGCTCAAAGTGCATGCCTGCAAGCTATCTTGGATAGATGTAGGTCCTTAGTCAGTTCCATCTTGAGGTCAGAGTCCTCAACATTCTGGAGACGAGCTTCCAGTTTGGCCATAGTGGATTTCTGGCTGGAGACCATGTGTGTTATGTAGTTGAGTGAACGAAGAGCACAGTTAGAGGAGGCATAGATTTTTTGCCCAAACTGGTCAAGCTGCCTAGATTCTTTGTCAGGGGAGAGGTACTCATGTGCTAGGGCTTGGCAGTACGATTGTGAGCAGCCGCTGTTATGATGGAATCTGCCTTAGGTTGAGAATCCAGAGAGTCAATGCCCTCCAGTGTATGATAAATCCAATCTGTTGTTTTCGGGACAGCTGGAATAGATTGGGGTAATTGCCAAATTGTGGTAGTGAGGTCCTCATGGGGAGCAGTCCATGGGGGAATAGGAATTGGAGATACCTCCTTCAAGTCTAGGTGTTCAGCTAGATGCTTACTTTTTGGGGTCTTGTTCTTTTGCATTCCAACCATTAGCCTGCTGGATGATGCTGAGGAGTTCTGTGAAGGAGGGTCTTCTGGAGGCGATTTTGGTGACTCCTTTCCCTTGGCTCCTGTGGTTCTGGACTGCTCTCTGGAAGAAGAATCAGAGGAATCCTCCTCTGAATCTGAAGACTCACCTCTATCAGAGATCCTGATGTCTGGTAAGGTGACCACCTACATGGCTTCTCCGGAAATGTGTACTGTGGTAGACTGGAAAGAACCCACGGGAGATAAGGAGCGGAGGGTGGGGGTGGCCACCAGTGCCAACATCCTTCTATCCAGGTCAGAAATCAGCTGGGATCTGGCTTTCTGCAGCCAGGACTGAATCATAGACTGAAAGTCCTATTGTGGTGAAGGAAGAGGGGGCGGAGGAGGGGGAGGCTGATAATAATGGGTACCCATCCCTGGATATTGAGGGGGAGGGTCTCGGGTGGTTGGTAAAAAGGTGGAGTACAACCTTGATACCCAGTATAATATCCCTGTGAAAAAGGGGTCATAGCCGGGCTCGACAGTGGGTAACCAGATGTCGGAAAACCCGGATAAGGGCGGTAGCCTGATGGATGGCCCTGATCCAAAAGGGGGCCTCGAAGGGCCTCGGAGATTATCTGGCACCAGGAAAGTTGACATCAGAGGGTTTGGCATTGGGTCCAGTATCGGGTTAACTGACATCAGGGGCAGATGTAAGGGCACTGATGGTGGCTCTGTCGGTCAGTTGGAGAAAGGATCCAGTGGCATACCAGGCATTAGGTGCATGGTGCCTGACGGAGGAACCTCTAGTGGTGGGGCTAAAGAAAGGCCCATCAGAAGCAAGAGTTTTCTTGGAGCTGGTGCTAGGACTGGTTCAGATGTCAGAGTCCCAGGGAAAGTGTCCAAGGAAGTGACTTTGAGTACCACCACTGCAGTGGGGGAAGGTAGAGCAACATCCAGGGGACCCTCGTCCCCATCCATCCCAGTCATAATGTCTGGGGCGGGAGGTTCCACTGGGGAGGGTCAAGGGAAAGGGTCCTGTCCAGGGGGGACCTGGGTGGAGGGTTGGGCAGCAGAGGTCAGCAAGCTCAACTGGACATCAGGTGAGTCGGTGTCAGCCCCTGATGGGTGATCTTTGATCGGGCAGTCGCCAGAAACCCCAGTGGCTGACTTATAAATTGAAAGAGTGGCAGGGCAGATGGGGGGACCTCCAACTGGCTTATCAGCAGACATTGTGAGGATTTCCTCTTGGCAGGAATCCATCTTATTGACTACCGGATGGGATCCGGGAGATCTGGAGTCTGACTTACCGTTAATAACCAGGCGCTCGCCAGAGGAGCTGGCAGGCGACTTATCGGTAGAAGTGCCAGGTTTGGGACCCATTTTAATGGGCTTAAAAGAAGAAGACATACCTGGAGTCATGGAAGCAGCCTGAACAGTCACCAGGGAAGGCAGCGGGGAAACGGTCTTGCTCATTGCAGGGCCGTGCTCTTGGATCCGACGACCTTACCAGAGGTGACCCACTCCCGGTCCTCAAAAATGTTCCCACTCCCTATGCTTATCTTTATCTTTCTTTTTCTTCTTTTGCTCCGAAGAAGGATAAGAAGCAGATTCCCTCAGTTTTTGCATTTCTTTTTCCAAGGAGGCCATTCTGGATTTGAGAAGATGGGCTTCTAGGACCTGCTGCCTGCATCTGCATGTGGCCTGATTGAAGGGTTTGCAATCAGGGCAGGCCTTGGTATCGTGACCTGGGTCTAGGCAGAATAGGCAGTGCCAGTGGCCATCCTAGTGAGGAATCTGTGCATCACACTTTTTGCACTTCTTCTTGGACTTCAGAGTCGGAGGTGAAGAAGACATAAGGTTTAATGGAAAAAGACTTTACTTTCGAGAAAATACTTAGACAAAATGGCAATCGACTGGAGCAACATTCACCACCAGGTCCTTGTGCAGGTTGATGGCCGGAAAGAACTAGAAGGCGGGCAAGGGGACCGCCCACTCTATAGGGTCACGCTGATGTCATCACATGACGTCGGGTGAGTGGTCCCCCACCAGACATTGGTAGCAAAAGTTTGCCATGTGGTTCTAAAACCAGGGGGCACAGTCCTATATGTTCTGACCTACTGCAGGAACCCTCTCCAAGTAAGATCTAGTTTTACAGTATACTGAACTATGGGCTGAGATGTTGCATGATTTTATTTTTAAGTCAGAACTATCAACAAAATCTGATGCACTTCTAATTTTTGCTTTAGTCTCCATTTAACCTTTATGGCACCTGAGCTTCAAAGGGAGGCAAATCTGCTATGACATCTGTTGAGGTTTACTGGGTCTTGCCAGCTTCTGTTTTATAAATGAAGGACCTGAGATATTCAAAGATAACTTGGTATATGTCTCTCTAAAATTTTAAACTGTGGCCTGTTATATGTATAAGTTTTAATATAAGTAATTGTTATGTCTGATTTTCTATTAATAAATGTATCCACTCACATGTGAAAGGCCATATGTCACATTCATTGATAATTTAGCAAGAAAGAGCTTCCTGTACAGTACTAGATGCGTGCCAGATATTTATTACGTGCCCTTTGTATATATTGCTTTCTGTTTGCTAAAGATCTTTCAATAATAATTCTGACACTAGAATGTCTGGGTATATTCAGTACTGAGGATATTTTGCAATTGAAATGCTAAATGGATTACGTGGTAGAAAGCCTTATAGAACCTAATATGTATCTAAGCTGGATGATGGTGCATAGAATAACCTGCCGTGTGTGGAGCTGTATTGATGCTAATTTTGTTTAGGCATGTACTTTACCTTTTTACTCTAAAGAAGGAAGGCATTGAGGTGCAGTTTCGTCCAGTTTCTAGGTTAGTGGGCCTTAACTACGACCAGTATCCAAACATATTTATGTGCAATCACAGTCCATAGATCCCATTTTTTGGACACTGTTTTGGTTAATCATTTGGGACAGGGATTGTAATTTTGCCATTAGTGTCTGGATTTTAATGGTCTTATACATTGACTTTTGTACCTGTTTATGTGTCTTAATGCTGGAGTTTACTTCCACCTTAAGGATGGGGTGGTTAATGGCTGTGAGCCCGAAATTGCAATCAGTTTACCCTAAGAAGCCTACATTTTGAAATCTGGTATGCTTTCTGGGGCAATGACTTCTGTCTTTGAATGCTCTAGGATCTAAATCCCTTAACATTTTGCCTATGTAAGCATAGTGTGATAATCATCAGCGAGGTCTGTAGTTGAATATTGATTGCTTTTTATAACCTCCTTGGCCTACCTATAAACGTATCATTGATGATATCCAAATAATTATCATTTGAAACCTTGATGGACTCCAGTCTCGAATTTTGATGATTGAACTTATTTGTCATTGGTTAAATTCAGAAGGCAAATTATCCATGAATTATGCTTTTATTAGAAAGCACTAATGAACTGGTGCATTACTGTGTGCTGTTCTCTTATAAATTAGTAACCATCATTCAGACTTTGTACTGTTTTACAGTGATGAATTTTTATATCCTTGTGTATATTTTACAAATTTTTGTAATTTGTTCACTGTTTTAAAAATGTATTTTTTCTTTGTAATGACTGAAAGTCAAACAAATAAACCTAAACTGTAAACAGAAACTGTAAACTGAAAACATTACTCACAGGTCCTTCTGCTCTTCTGACCTGGTTGCCTGCACTCCCCACAGCCAATATTCAGCCTCTATGTTCTTTGCCCCCAAGTGCATCACCTTGCTCTCTTAAGCATTGAACCCTAGCTGTCAAATGTCACCTGTTATTTAATTAAGAGAAAAAGAATGACAAAGGCCTGGGGTATCAGAGATGTATCAAAATATCAAAAGAATAAATTCAGCAAACAACATTTATAAAGCAAAAGCTGGATCACAATCTCTTTATTGGAGATGGAATATTGTGAGTTTCTTGAATGCATTGTACCAGGATGAATGAGTCTCTGGTTTCTTTTCTTGCCTTTACAGTTCTTAAAGGTCCAGCAGTCCTCCTCTTCCCAGTAGATTAGTGTTCTGCAACATATTAAATAATCAAAGAAGGCACATTGAGTTATTTGTTCATCTTAGAGTATCAATTGCACTTCCCTGCCCAAATTATTGGCATTTAGAAGTATCTCTGATATAAAATGAACCTCATAATAAAACAGAGATAAAAGAGAATACAGTATGAAAGCTGTTTTAATAAGAAAGTCTCAATAAAGTTTGTATTTTAATCAGAAAATGACTTAGTTCATTTTAACTGTTCTACTGTATAGTCAGCTACAATTTTCTGAGATTTGACTCCTTGTTGAAACCACCCTTGGCAAAAATATAATGTTATAGCTGCAGTTCTGGCTTCTTGTGCAGTACAGAGCCATTCTGCTAATACAAAAATCATATCTGTTTGGGAGAAAGTGAAGTCCCTGTTTCTTTGGTGTAATACCTTCCAGACTTACTCTAATCTAAGTTCCCTTGTCATTTTTTGCAAAGAAAGGCTGCTTTGATCTTGAGGCGCACTGTTGAAACCCTGTGATTTCCTATCTAGCTTGTCATTTGTAACAGTATTAAAGTCCCACCTCCCCTGACGTATGGCATCCCATCCCACAGTGAAAACTACAACAGAACTGTTTTAAAGAATGTCGCCCTTTCTTGCCCTGAGTTCAGGGCATAAACAATAAGCACTGGTATAAGGGGATACTTATATGGGACTTTTAAAAATATGTATTAGCCAGTTTTGTCCTCCAGGATCCAGTTAATATTTTGTGAAACTCCCCCTTCTCACCAGAACTGCCACGGCACTTCTATTAGGCTGTTGAGCATATGCAGACATAACATCACTCCACCCACCTAACCATTTGTGCTCCACTGACGTCAAATTTGTTTCCTGGACTAATACAATTGAAACATGCACACACTGTACAGCACCTACAGCACCCAACTCCATTTTACCAGACTCCCCAAACCTTTATCGTTTACATGTTATAACATACAGTACAGATCATTTAAGAGAACCAATGGAAAGATGAAAAAGGCAGTACTCCCATCCCCAATGCAGTGCAGCTGCACTGCAACTGCACTCATTTAGCTTTGACCAGACAACAGAGAAAGAACAGAATGAACAGTTAAACCCAAAACAGTTTTAACAGAGCAACATAAGCATCCTCATGGTAAAATGGCTCGAAGAACAGCTGACTGACGAAATTGTGTTTTTTCTAGTCCATAGGTCTGTAACCTTTGGTGGCTACTTGTGCCACCCAGTGAACTCAGATACGCTTCTTCACAACATGAAGCTGATTCATTTTGAGAATACAATCTGAATTGTTCTGATCTACAGAATTCAATTAAACTTTCCCCAAACCCTCTTCCCCCAACATCAGCTTAAAGGAATTTAAACTGTGTGGTTGCCATGGAGTCAGAACCCCTGGGAGACTCACAACAAGAAATAATACAAAGTTTCAGGGGGCACCACAACATTAGTAGCCCCCACCCCCCACTTCAGTAAAGAATGCACTCAGTTGTTACCGTGTGGTCGTACTAAATGGAAAATTTTCAGGATGAGGTGGAAATCATGAGAGAGGTGGGAACCAGAAATAGAAGGTAAAGGGAAGGTGGTATCAGATAGACTAGCCAAAAAAATCATAGAAGAACTACAGTATGCTTATGCCAGTGGAGGTCTCAGCCATCCGATTGTACCTCTCAATGGCTGCAAAATAAGGATGTACCTCTATATAACCACAGAATGTCAGCTCCTTACTGGGTCCAGGTTCATGGTATTAGTGGATCTCACATGGGGCTCCCCCCACCACAAGAGTCCACCTGTCCACACTGTTCCTTGCCATGAGGGGGACATCTGCTTTAGTACTAATATAGAGCCTTCAACCAGTCACCTCTTGTGGTTTTAGTAAGTACTCCTTTGGAGGATATACTATCCCTTGACTAGTCCCAACTGACATGCCTCTGCAATGATATAAGCTCTGCAGCATAGATTATCTTCCCATGTGTTTAGGCAGCACTCCCACTTCCCAGACCAGCCATACTGCACGTCACAACCACATGAGCTCCATACACCCACCACTTAATAGGTGTGCTGCTAGGCATCATAGGAGCCTCCTGCCACATCCTCGCTACCCCAGCAATCATTTTATCTTTTTAACACCACCCTCCTTTGTAACGGCCCCCAAACCACTTGGGTGGAATATCAACAAATATAAAAAATTGGCAATAGTTCAGTATCATGCAGAACTATATTTTCAGCGCAACAGCAACAATGTTAAATTGCAGTAAGCTGTCAAGAAAAAGACCAAGTGATCTCTGTGTCCTGAACAATGTCTCTCTCTTTCTCTCTCTCCCCCCCTCCAGTCCAATAACCTGTTAAGTAAAAGTTATGTGGTAGGAAGAAAGCCAACCATTAGGAATCCTTGTATAAATGATTTGGAGCATCAAGCTCAGGTTACCTGTCCCAGTCATGTGTAATAGTATTAGGCCAGTGTGGGGAGAAGCCAAAGTACCTGGCTTGCAATGGTGGTGGCTAGAACAACACATGTGTCTCCAGGTTTTATTTATCATGCCCTGTGATTTCTGTTTATCTTGAGAGTTTGACAGTGTTGCAGTCCACTCTAGCTTCTGTAGAAACATAACTTTTGTCATCAGAAAATGACTGCTTGGCCCACCCAGTTGATCCCTGCCTAGTCTGTCTGTCTGTCTGTCTGTCTGCAGATCCTATCTGGTCTCTGGTGACCTTCCCTCCTCCCTGCACATTTACTTATATTCCCCTATGTCCAACTGATGCATACTTCAATCACCCTACTGTTTTCACCTCCACCTTTTACTCTGGTAGTATATTCCAGGCATTCACTACTATTTCAGTGAAGTAATACTTCCTCACATCCCTGCTGAACTTACCCCCTCCAGCTTCATCACATGCCTTCTGATTCTGGTGTTCATCCTCATTTGAAAGAGACTCCCACCCTGCACACTGTTCTACCTTGTTGGGTACTTATAGATCTCTATCATGCTCCCTCTTGCTCTATTGTCTTCCAGGGTGTACATGTTAAGATCCTCAATCACTCCTCATAGGGCTTAGACATGCATCAAAGTTTTACTTCGCCCACAAATATTTCACGAAGTTGCAAAATTCACCTTTGTAGATCAATTTGTAATGTTGTCCCATTAAAGGACAATTCGCCATTTGTAACTTTGCCTTGCTTTTGGGTTTTTTTAAGTGTAAATTGCACTTAAAAAAAAACAAAACAGAGATTAAATTACAAATCCTAGTGTCTAGTGTACCCCCATCCTGTCGATCACTGGCCCCAGTGTAAAAAAATATATATAACATCCCTGGTGTCTAGTTGTACCACCCCCCCAACCTGATCAATGGCCCCAATGTAAAAAAAAATATATATATATATAATCATCCCTAGTGTGTAGTGGCCCTTCCTCCCCACCGACCGCTGGGCCAACTGTCATATAAATTAATATCATCCCCATTCCCTGATGTCCAGTGGTCCCCCCATCCAATTACTGGCCCATTGCCAAATTAAATCCAAGTGGTACGCCCCCATCCCCAGACACCACTCACACACAGACATTTCCTCTGGTGTCTAGTGCACCCTCCTCGATCCCAAATGTAAACTCCCTGGTATCTAGTGGGCCCCCCACCTGCATGTACTATACCCATACCCCACTCCCCCCACTAGACCCTGAGCAGGCCACCATTACAACCCTCCACTCTCCTCCATAGCCAGAGGAATGACTGAGCACTCAGTAAATGAGTACATGCTTGTACAAGCATGTGCTCATTCATTGCCAGTTCAGTCATTCCTTGATGTATTTTGGGGTCCACAGAAGAGGAGAGGGCTGTTCAGGTCACCAGCAGGTGGAAGAGGATAGGGGAATGGCATTGTGTATTGCAGAATGGTCCACAATGCCGCCGCCCCCCCCCCCCGCTGGGGACCAAAGTAGCACTCCACTCTTTTCTGTGCCCAAAAATACATCAAAGAATGACTGCAAGCTGGCAGTGAATGAGTATGTGCTTGTACAAGTATGCGTTCATTCACTGAGTGCTTAATCTGACCACCAATCATGGAGGAGAGTGGAGGGCTGTGCCAGTAGCCCACTTGGGGTCCAGGTTGAGGGGAATGGGGTGTGGGGCAGTACATGTAGGGGTGAGTGGGTCCACTAGACACCAGTGAGTTGGAATTTGGGTATGGGGATAGGGAGGGAGGTTCACTAGACTCCTCAGAAATTTCTGTCAGTGAGTGGCACCTGTTGTTGGGGAGGGGGGTACCACTTGGATGTAATTTTTCAACAGGCCAGCGATCAGCCAGGGGGGACCACTAGATAACAGGGAATAGGAAACATATTTTTTATATATATATATATATATATATATATATATATATATATATATATATATTATATGACATTCAGGCTACCCATCGGTGGGGGGCCACTAGACACCAGGGATTATTATATATTTTTTTTATGTTGGGGCCAGCAATTGGCTTGGTGGGGTGCAGTGCCTCTAAAAAAAAAAAAACATAAAAATTGCCAAACTCCGATGATGAAGTTCAAACTCTGCCATTGGAATTCTCAAACTCTGCCATTTTGCTGAGTTTTTTGGGGCACAAAATTGGGCTTCTCCCTCTGGATCAACTACAGGAAGTGAGGTAAATCAGCAAATCTTTTCACAGAGCGAATTTTCCCCACTTCACACACATCTAATAGGGATTTTGGTGCAACCCCTGCACCACTTTAGTTGCTCTTCTCTGGACTGCCTGTACCCTGCCTATGTACTTTTTGAGGTGTGGCCTCTAGAACTGGACACAATACTACAGGTGGGGCCTCACCAGTGAGAAAACAGTGGCAACCCCACCTCCCTTCTACTGCAGAAGATAAATCTTCCTATGCATGCCAGCATCTCAATGGTCCTACACATTGCTTTGCCACACTGCCTTATTCACTTTTGAGGTCATCAGCTGTGATGGCCCCAAGGTCCCTTTCCTGCTTAGTGACTGACAGTACCTTCCCCATCCTATACTCTTTTCTTGGGTTCCAATGCCCTAGGTGCATGATTTAGCACTTTTGGGCATTGAAACCCAGCTGCCATCCTGTTAACCACTCCTTGAGTTTGCCAAGATCCCTATGCATTCTTTCAACCTCTTCCTTATTTTATACTGTATTACTGATTTTGGTATCATCTACAAAAAGTCATACCTTCTCTTCCAGTTTATCTGCAATGTCACTTAATGAAGACATTGAACAGGACTCATCCATGTATTGAGCTCTGCAGTACTCTGCTGGTCAGTCTTCTATCATTAGAGTGAGTGCTGTTAACCACCACCCTCTGTCACCTATCCATTAGCCAGTTTCTTACCCAGTTTACCACTTTGTATTTCATCTCTGGGCTGCTCAATTTCTTATTTAATCTCCTGTATAACATAGGCTTGAAGGCCTTGTTGAAGTCCAGATAGACCACGCCCACTGTCTTTTTCTAATCTATTTCCCTGGTCACCCAGTCAAAGAACTCAATCAGATTTATCTATCGTGACCTCCCCCTCACCATAAATCCATGCTGCATTTGAACTTGCAGCACACTGGATTCAAGATACTCTACCAACCTTTCCATTAACAGTGTTCCCATTAATTTCTCCACCACTGAGGTGAGTCTCACTGGCCTATAGTTAGTAGCCTCTTCCCGGAGGCCGACTTTATGTAGAGGGACCACATCTGCTCTCCTCCAGTCCTACAGAACCATGCCTCATTCCAGTGAACTGTTAAATAAGGCCATTAGTGGTGCAGTCAGCACCTCCCTGAGTTTATTTAGCATCCCTGGGTGAATCCTGTCCAGTCCCATGTCTTTGTTCTCTTTCAGAGCTGCAAGTCTCTTCAAGATTCTTTCCTCTGAAAATGGACTAAAAGTCTTCATCCTCTCACCCTTTGTCCTGCTGATTACTGGTAACTTGTCCCAACCCACTCCACTGTGAAGACTGAGCAAAAGTACCTGCTCAAGATGACTGCTTTTTTCTTGGTCCTCTTCTGCACACTCTTCCTCTGTTACTCTTCAAATCCTCTCTATCCCTCTGCTTGCTTTCCTCTTCTCACTTATGTATCTGAAGATAGTTTTTTCTCCATTTGCTAATCCATTGTCTATCCTTTGCTCTGTCTGCATCTTTGCTGCCCTCACTGCCTCATGTGCTTCCCTCTGTTTTACCTGGTGCACCTCCCTGTCTTCCTCCCTCTGCATTTCTTTATACCTCCTGAATGACACCCTTTTTTTCCTTCACCACTGTGGCCACTTCCCTAGAGTACCATAATGTCTCTTTTTTTCACTTACTTCGTTTAAGCACAGGCTGATTCCCTTAATTAAGCCCTCCGTTATTTTTTCTGGACAGTTCTTCCTCTACTTGGAATTTTCCCCAATAGGCCATTTCTGAGGCAGTCTCCCATTTCCTTAAAATCTGACCTCCTGGATGGCTTTGTGGATGCTGAGCAATGAAGCATCACTCTGGCATGCTGGCTACACAGGTTCATGTCCCAAGTCCAGGTGTCAGGAGTGGAGGCTGACAGGTAGGGATTTAAGGGTGTCCCTTGGATGCCTTCCCTCCTGGGAGGGGGGGCTGGGTTGGTGTTGACCTTTCTTGGATCAGAACCTGCTGGTGACTTGTGGAGATGCTCTAGGCTGCATGGCTGATCACATGCAGCCAAGCATCCCTGCGCCTAGGACATCACCGCAGCTGCATACGTGGAAGGTGGACGGGACCCTGAAACACAGAAAAAGACCACCTGCAGTGCCAGATGATGGCTGTCAGTAGGACTCCTGCTACCACTGACTGCCCAGCACACCATGCCTGGCCCCTGACTGACATCCCCTTTGTAATGGATGCTTTCTGCCCCCATTCCTGCCCAGTGGGGGTCCCCAGTAGGGATAAGCAGGACCACCAGTGGGTAGTATTAATAGAACCTCAGGGGAAGCAGAGACAAGCACGGCAGTGAGGGTAGGGTCCAGAGGGGTGCCAAAATAAGAGCCTGAAGGAATGGAGCTGCAGAAGCCCAGGAAGGAGCAAAAAAATTAAAATAAAAAATCTGCCCTTCTAAAGTGAAGGACCCTCATACTTGTGTGATTTGCTTCTGCTTCTGTTTACATCTTAATGTTAAACCACACTGTACAGTACACAGTAGCCCAAATAGCCCTACTGGAAAGGGGAAGCAGGAAGGTGGTAAGGAAGTAAAGTCAGGGATAAAGGATCAGGGAGGTGTAGCAAAGGAGGATACTGTAGGCAGCAAGAGTGAGGCTGGAACAAGGGTGAGGAAGGAATCTTGGGTAGGGTGGACACACTACTCAAGGAAGGCACAGGGGAACAGTAGTCGGGAGGGTGGTAGGGTGGAGGGCAGTGTAAACAGTATGGGGAAGGAAAGGGGGGGCACGGGAATGGTTTAGTAAGGGAAGCCGATACACCAGCCATAGTTGGTAAGGGATGAAGTCAGGGCACAGAATGGGGAAGCAAAGGGGTGGAGTAGCTGGGGGATGGGGGAGGGGTCAGGTTGAGGGGAAGGAAGAGGTCAAGCAACAAGAGGGACAGCACACTAAGAAGGAGGGAGTCATAATTCTAGGGGACTCTATAGTTAAGGGGATTAGAAGGGGTGCCAGAAAAAGCAGCATCTGGGTGGAGTGCAAGCCTGGCATGACAGCAGGTAGGGTGGGGCAGCATATTGGTAGGTGTGTACAGAAGGTGGGGGGGACCACACATCATTGTACACCTGGTAACAAATGATCTGGAAGGAAGACAGATAGAGGAGGTTCAGGACAGCTTCAGGGAAGTGGGGAAGCTATGCGGTGAGGGGGGGAAGCATAGCAGCTTTCTCAGAAGTCCTGCCAGTGCCACGAGCAAGCACAGATACGAAACACAGAATTATGGACTTCAACAAGTGGCTGAGGGAATGATGTGAGTCCATGGGGTATGGATTGGTGGGAGAGTGGGGTAGCACATGGGAGAACCAAGATCTATATGTAGGGGATACGCTACATCTCAGTAAGGAGAGTTCTGAGGTGTTAAAGCAGAGACTGAGAGAATTTATCAATGAAAGGTATAATTTAAACTTGCTTGGTGGGGCTATGGAGGTGGACTGAATCAGGAGAGGAAGTCCAGAAGACCTCCCCTCACAGCAAGGAAAGGGCCTAATTTGACTAGGATAGAGGGTGGATGGGAGGGTAAGGAGGCAGCAGGGAGAGGTTCAGGGTGGAGGGTAGTATCACTAAATGCTAGGAGCCTGAGGAACAAGATGACTGAGTTGTAGGCATTGATGGCAGAAGGGGAGGTGGACATAGCTGTCATTATTGAGACGTGGGCAACCCAAAACCATGGCTGGGACTTAGCATCCCAGGATTTCAATTATTCAGAAGGGACAGAGAAAAAGATAAGGGGGGAGCAGCCATTTATGTAAGGGAAGGGAAGGGACTGGATGTATTAGGGAGGAGGGCAGGTCAGAAGTCATTTGGATGCAACTTCACACCCCAGAGGGGGCTATGGTCTGATTGGGGGTTGTTTATAGGATTCCAACCCAGAAAGAGGACATTGATAGGGAGCTAGGGAATCAGCTATGGAGACTCTGTGGCAAAGGATGCATCATGATGGTGAGAGACTTCAATCTACTGGGGTGGATTGGAGCATCCCATTTAACACATGCACCAGGGAGCAGATCCTCCTGGAAGCAATCCAGGAAGGCTTCCTGACCCAAAGAGTAACAGTGCCAACTAGGGAGGAGAATATTTTTGACCTGATGCTGGAGGATGGGGAACATGTCACGGATGTACAGGTGGAGGAACCATTGTCAGGTAGTCATCACCCCACAGTGTGGTTCTCTATAAAATTGGGTAGGGAGATAGCCACTTCAAAAACTAAGGTCCTGGACTTCAGAAGGGCAGACTTTGGCAAGATGGGGCACTTACTGAGAACACACATAGATAGCATCCACCCTGACATGGACGAAGAACAGAAATGGGCAATCATAAAACTAGGACTGATTGAATCCACTAAAGCTTGTGTCAAGAGCCAGCATAAGAAATCAAGGACCAAGCAACCAAGCTGAATGACTAGGGAGGTATTGGAGAAGGCATAGGATAAGAGAAGGGCTTTCCAGACCTAAAAGAGAACCAACAGGGCAGAGGACAG
Organism: Neoceratodus forsteri; assembly: GCA_016271365.2. NCBI lineage: Eukaryota > Metazoa > Chordata > Ceratodontiformes > Ceratodontidae > Neoceratodus > Neoceratodus forsteri. The sequence continues at coordinate 53,899,665 of CM057451.1, read as the reverse complement.
AGAGGATTATGTGAGGAAATCCAGGGAAGTGAGCAAAGCAATAAGGGCTATGAAGGCGGCCAGGGAAAGGAGATTAGCACAGGGGATTAAAGAAGGTGAAAAGGATTTATTCAGGTATATCAGGGAAAAGAGGAAGAGAAAGGATCAAATAGTTAGGATCAGTAAAGGCAGTGGGTGGGTAGATAAGGGCGCCGAGAAGGCAGAAGTTCACAAGGAAGAGGGATGATCCTGTACCTGAAGGGAAAGGGGGAGCGGGAAGGGGGGTGAGACAACCACGGATGGGGTTATCATGATGGAAAGGATGATGGAGGGCCTTAGGTCCCCGACGGTAGACAAGACACCTGGGTCAGATGGAGTTCATCCCAGGGTGCTGAGGGAGCTGGCAGATGTCCTGGCAGGGCCATTGGTGGACCTGTTCAACACCTCGCTAAACAAGGGATGTGTGGCCAGGGATTGGAGGGAGGCTCACGTGATATCTCTCCATAAGAGTGGGCCCAAGGATGAAACAGGGAACTACAAACCTGTGAACCTTACTGCAATTGTAGGAAAGCTGATGGAGTCTATCCTCAGAAATAGGATGGTGCAATTTCTTGAGGCTAATGATCTATAGGATGACAGGCAGCACGGGATTGTCTCTGGCAGATCATGTCAGACAAACGTGTCTGACTTTTTCGACTGGGTCACGGGGGCAGGGACATTGGACAGAGGCCATGTGGTTGATGTACTTTACCTGGACTTCAGGAAGGCCTTCAATTCAGCATCAGCACCACATGGTAGGTTGACCTACAAGTTGAAGAGTCTAGGAGTAGGGTGGAAACTAGCCAGATGGGTTGAAAACTGGCTGGGGGAGAGGCAGCAGAGGGTAGTGGGGGGTTGAGATATTGGAGCCCAGGGCAGTGACAAGTGATGTCCCACAGGGCTCGGTACTTGGACCAGTCCTGTTTAACATCTTCATTGCAGACATAGCAGTAGGGATCTAAAATAAGATCAGTCACTTCACTGATGACACCAAGATCTGTGCTGAGGTGGATGAGGGGAAGGTGGCAAATTACTTCAGGAGGATTTGGCAGAATTGGAGGAGTGGTCACACACCTGACAACTTGGGTTCAATGCCAAGACATGCAAGATGATGCGTTTTGGAGCCAGGAACCCAGGATACAGTTACTGGTTGGACAGTGTCCAATTGTCCACATCCAACAATGAGAAAGATCTGGGGGTGCTGTTGACCGGGGAAATGAACCACTCGGCTCAGTGTAGGAAGGCAGTGGCAAAGGCAAACAGGATGCTAGGGAGCATACCAAGGGGGGATTACATCTAGATGTAGTAGTCATGCCACTTCAGGTCCCTAGTGAGAGCCCACTTGCAGGTACCTGCATACAGTTCATCCCACTTAGAAAGGGACATCAAGCTACTGGAGGCGGTGCAGCAAAGAGCAGCAAAGATGATCCTGGAGTTGGGGGATAGATCTTATGAGGAAAGACTAAGAGATATCAACATGTATACCCTGGAAGATAGAAGAGAGAGAGAGAGAGAGAGTGTGGACATGATCAAGACCATCAAGTATCAGAAGGGGATGAACAGAGTGGGCTTCTGGAGTGAGTTCACTCTCAAGGGCGGAAGAGAAACCAGAAGGCACTCCCTGAAGTTGAAGGGGGGCAGATTCAGGAGGAAAATGAGGAGGCACTATTTCACTGAAAGGGCGGTAGCAGGGTGGAATGCACTGCCTGAGAAACTGGTATCATTGCAAACAGAGGGGAGCTTCAAGCGGGGGTGGGACAGATTCAAGGGAAAGTACATACTGGGAGGGGCAGGGTGGGGGAGGGAGGGAGGGAGGAGATGGAAGGTGGGGAGGCTTCAGTCTAATGGACTGATGTACTGCACACTAGAGTAGACTAGATAGACCATAAGGCCTGTATCTGCTTGCAATTTCATGTTTGTATGTTCGTAATCACTGGTATGAAGGGGACTGTCTACTGTTACATCTGCAGAACTGTCCCTGTTTGTATGCACCAGGTCCAGCACTGCCCTGTCCCTAGTGGGTTCATTGACTACCTCTCTGAGAAATACCACTTGTTGGGAGTCAAGGAAGGCCATATTTCCTTCTCTTGATCTGCAACCTCAATGCAAGCATGACTTGTAGAGTAAGTCTCAGAGAAGCTAGCAGTTCCCTTGCATCTTTGAGCTACCAGAAAATGTGGGCCTGTGTCTGTGTGGAGCCATAGTTGTGCTGGTGCTATTAGTTGTGCCTTGGTGCTCTTAGATTTCAGTGTCTTTAACAGTTGCCATATTTTCCTCCATTTGTCCGTAGTGCCAAGGGGAAAAATGTAGTTGACGTAGAAGTGGGAGTCATCAAATACCACCTCCTTATCTTAGGCCTTTCTTAATATGTCAATTTTGGCACGGTAGTTGATGATGCACAATACTACTGACCCAGGCTTAGCATTTTTATCCCTTGATTTAGGGGCAAGGGTCCTGTCAGACCTTTCAATCCCCATTTCTTGATCAGCCAGTAAGTCAAAAAGCTCCTTTAACAAGAAGCTTAGATAATCCTCTGTGGCCCACTCTTCTGAGTCCTCTGGGAAGTTGTAGATGTGGACATTATTTCACCGAGATTGGAAGTCCAAATCTTCCATTTTCTCAGCTAATTTACAATCATGGCAGTAGAAGTAGAGAAGAGTTTCATTATGTGAGTCAGTTTAGGCCACAGTAGTCATACGCTCTTACTCAAATCCCCCTCTGTCTTTTCTATATGTTTATTTCTAAACAGATGGCAGTGTCTAAAGTTTGTATCTTTTAGAGTCTGCATATCTATTCTTACAACATCTTAACATATACATATAACATGTACGCTGCCGACCGCGGCAGGAGAAGGAATGCCACAGCTCCTATCTGGAGCATATTCTCGGGAGCCACAGCATCAGGCGGGCTCACCACCCCCCACCTCAATACGCTGCCGACCGGCGGCAGGAAAGAGCATACAGCTCCTACCTGGGTGTATTCTCCGGGAGCCACAGCATCAGGCGGGCTCACCCCCACCTCAGTATGCTGCCGACCCGCGGCAGGAGAAGGAATGCCACAGTTCCTACCTGGAGCGTATTCTCGGGAGCCACAGCATCAGACGGGCTCACCCCCCCACCTCAGTACGCTGCCGACCACGGCAGGATAAGGAACGCCACAGCTCCTACCTGGAGTGTATTCTTGGGAGCCACAGCATCAGGTAAAGGCACCCTGCAAGTCAACTCCTGGGAGTTTTTCCGACGTGATTCCTACTGACTCATGGCTTCTCTGCCCCTCAGCTGCTGATTGTTTTCCGCTGACTTGGCTGTAGGGTGCTACCTGAGAGGGTGGTTGGGACATGTGCTTATGCTAAAACCTTAGCTACTTTACTTGGGACCAGTCTGTACAATTGCAAGATTCTATGTTTATGTACTGCAAAGTGCCTAGTAAATTCTGTTGTGGACTGCTGCTGTAAACCTTTAACAGGTTGCACACCATGTTTTTTTAGTATTACCAAAGTATAACTCGCCCTAGGTTTAGCTGTTTGGAGACTGTTTGTGAACTGAACAACACTGATTAATGGTGCAAAAGCCTAACCTTGTAGCACCTCCGTGTACTGTTTCAGTGCTTAGTTTCATTCCGAAGTGCAGTACTAAGTACAAGTTTTAAAAGTATAGTTAGGGGCTGAATGTGTGATAGACCTCGTTTTCTGCGCAAGTGTTACCTGAGCTAGCCACTTTAAACCTCCCGCTGCATACTAATATCCTCCTTCTACCTCTTTACAGATGGGCTCACCCCCCCACCTCAGTATGCTGCCGACCGCGGCAGGAGAAGGAACGCCACAGCTCCTACCTGGAGCATATTCTCGGGAGCCACAGCATCAGGTAAAGGCACCCTGAAGTCAACTCCTGGGAGTTTTCCAACGTGATTCCTACTGACTCGTGGCTTCTCTGCCCCTCAGCCCGATGATTGTTTTCCGCTGACTCGGCTGTAGGGTTGCCTTCAACTGACTGTCACGTCGTCTACTGCCCCAACACCACCCACCCAGGGGCGGTCAGGAGTTATTACCACGTTAAGGTCCACTTCCTGTGACATCACATTCTGCGTGTCTAATACTAAGTCCCCACTTTCCCATTTGCAGGTTATACCTGCTGGCCATCAGTGGGCACTGTTTTCCACCTATCAATCTTGCTTCTGTACCACCCTCCCTAATCCTGTCTCGGTGTCTGTCTCTCTACCTCGTCTCCTCCAGCTCCCACAGCTGCCCCCCGGGCCCTCCAAGCTCTCAATATTTTCATCCTAAAACTCTCACCCCCTCGCCATTCATGTCTATCATGCCCCGTCTCGCTCATCTCCCTCTCCTTCCCCTCCTTCTAATAGTACTTACCTCCCCTAGGGGCGCTATATGCCCGTTGGCGAGCTGTTCTTATGCCCCCAATTATCTGTCAGCAATCCACCCCTCTTCTCCCCCTGCCCTCCCTCCCCTCCTCCTTCACCTCCCCAACTTGCTCCTCTCTATATCACCGTTCGATGGGCACCTTCTCTCTCGCCCCCCCTGCCCCTTGTGCATCTTATGCGCTTGCATTCCCTGTCTGTGCTGCCCTTCCTATCCCTGTACTACTACTACACCCCCATCCCCACCCCAATCGTCAGAAACTTTCCTTCTGCTACTTGCTCCCAAGGCAGCTCTCCTCCTCCTGCTCCTGTCTGGCAACATCCATCCCAATCCTGGGCCTGGCAACATTGGCTCCCCCTTGAAATCCTCTGGACTACGTATCGCATCTATGAACATATGTAGACTCCTTAAAAAACTGGACTCCCTACACTGCTGGGTGATAGTTCATAAACCAGATGTGGTTGCCTTGGTTGAAACCTGGCTGTCTGATTCCACCTCTAACTCCCAGGTCTCTCTCCCTGGCTACACCCTCCACCGGCTGGACCGGGTTGGTAGGAGAGGTGGGGGATGTGCCATCTATGTAAAAGACCCTCTCATTGGACTAGCCCTCCCTCCCTCTGACCTTGACCATAAGGCCCAGGCCCTAACACTAAAACTATCTCCCAACCCCTCTAGGGGTCCTATCTTCCTGACTACGGCTTACATACCTCCAAAGAACCAAGCTCAGGTGCTGGGCTCACTAATTGACTATCTTACCTCTTTACTCAACCCCTCTGACCAAATCCTGGTGGGTGACTTGAACATCAATTGGCTTTGCCCCTCATCCTCTTCCTCCCGTGAGGCTTTTGCAGCTATTGATCTAACCAACTAGTCTCCCAGCCTACTAGACCAACCAGAAGGGGCTCTAGCACTCTTCCTAGATGTGGTCCTCACTAACAGACCATGCCGCGACCACAATATCCAAATCCTCCTGACTGCCTTGTGACCACTCCTGTTGTCTTCAATGGGTAACCGCTCTGCCCAAGCCCTCTGTTCAAACCACCTTTCCGGGCCGGCTTGAACTTGGTGGGTGAAAGACCTAAAGCATTACTCGCCTATACAGACTGGTCTCCATTGCTAAACACACCTAACATTGACAAGGCACTGGCCTTCTTTATCAACACCTTCAACTCTGCCTGTGACATCTTCGCACCTATAACTGCTCGTGGGACTAAAGTAGACATGTGCCCCTGGGTCACCCCTGCCCTGCGACTGCTTTTTGGCAACGGGACAACCTGTGGCACCTTGCTGTTGAAACTGGCTGCCCAGCAGACAGACAGACCTATGTTGTGGCTCGGAACAGGTGCACTTGGGCTTTCCACAAAGCAAAGGCTGAGTATTATCAAGCCTCCCTTACCTCCTCATGGGGGAACCCCAGGTCCTTCTGGGACAACGTCAAGCAGCTGAATGGTCACTCCCGGTCCCCCCCTCCTTCACTTCTTAACATCAATGGTACTGTCTCCTCTGATCCTGCCCTCATTGCCACTCACCTCAATAACTCCTTTACCAATCTTAGCCCAGTGCTCCCTGGCAATTTCTTCAGTCCTCTACCCCCCAGGTCTGCCCCACCAATCTCACACCCCTTGTTCCACCTGTGTTGTGTCACCTCTCAAGAAGTCAGGCCAAACCTGCTTAAAGCCTTAAAGTGTAACACCATCGGTAATGACTCCCTAGATCCCTGTCTCCTACGTCAGGTCCTGGACCAGGTCATCTCGCCTATCACCTGCATCTTTAATAAACCCTCTGCTCTGGACAACTCTCTTGTCTGGAGGGTGGCACAGTTACCCCTATCCACAAAGGTGGCGACAGGACACTTCCAGGTAACTACCGGCCTATCTCAATCCCCCCCAAGGCCTTAGAGAAAATTGTGGCCACTCAAATCTCTGGCTACCTCTCTAAATACAATGTTCTCTGCCCTGAGCAACATGGGTTCAGAGCTGGTCATAGTACCAATACAGCACTCCTAGAGTTCACTAACTTCCTCCACACCTCTTTGGACTCTGGCTCCATGGCTGGTGCAGTATTCATTGACCTGTCTAAAGTCTTTGATACCGTATCACATCCTCTCCTGTTAACCACCCTCGACCACCTAGGCTTTGCCACTGGTCCAGTCTCCTGGTGCGCTAGCTATCTCTCAGTCTGCTCTCAATGTGTGAAGGTTAGTGGAACTCTCTCCAGCACCTGCCCAATCCACTCTGGAGTCCCCAGGGCTCTATTCTTGGACCCCTACTCTTCTCCCTCTCCCTCAACTTGCTAGCCAGCGAATGTGCAGGTAAGATCCTACTCTACGCTGATGATGCAGTACTCATTGCCTCTGACAGTAACCCCATTTCGCTCCAGAATTCTCTCCAGCTAGCCTACGATACCGCTGAAACCTGGTTCACTGAGCACAGACTCATAATCAACCTAAAGAAAACAAAAACCATGCTCTTTGCCCACCCCCAAAATAAGTCCAGCAATTTTCCTCTCGCTGTCCATTCTACCCTCAATATCCCCATCGAACGTGTGCAGTCCTATAAATATCTTGGAATAATCTTTGACCCTGCCCTCTACTTCCATGGCCATATCTCTGCCTTGACCTCTGCCACCAATACACGGCTGGGAATTCTTTACCGGCACAAAAACTGCCTCCCCTTGGACACCTTCCACCTGGCTGTCACCTCCTCTGTCATATCACTAATCGACAATGGCCTTCCTGTCTATGGGGCTGCAGATCAGATGGCCCTGAGCAAGGTTCGCCTTACACTTAACAAAGCCTGCAGACCTATAACCAGTGCTCCTAGACTTACCCACACCTGTCTGCTGTACTCCATGGCTACCCTACTCAGCCTGAATGAGCGGCTCATGTACCAAACCTGCCAACTCACCTTTAAAGCCCTCCATGGCCTATTCCCCCCGGCTTATCTGACTCAATCCACCGGGCTAATCCGACTGTGAACACCCGCAGCTCATCCAAAACAACACAGGTCATACCAAGAGCTAGGACCTCGCAAGGCCAAAGGGCGTTCCCTTACAGAGCACCCACCTGGTATAACTCCTTCCTACCATTATCTCAGGCTCCCTCGTGTATGCTTTAAAGCCTCAGAAATCACCCTGCTCACCTCACGCAGCTGCCGCTGCTAAAACCCTCCCTCTGACAATGCTCACTGAGCTGCACTCCCCCTTCCTACTCACCACCTCACCTACTCACTCTTCCTCTCTGGCCTTCCCCCTTCTTCTGCTTCCCAGCCCTACTCCCCTCTTACCCTCCATCCTCTCGTACCCTCCACCCCACTAACCCTAATTAGCCTATTTATTCTTCTTATGTATTGGAAACAACTGTAACCTTGACTGACACCTATTTTGAACCTGTATTGCTATATATCTGTTGTCTCTTGTACCACTGTCTGTGTCCTCTATGTGACGAGGTACCTTTGTAAATGAGTCCCTGGCTCAAAGGTTGTTAAACTGATGTTTAAATAAATAAATAAAATAAATAAATATACAGTAGATGATGTCATCATCCTAGATGCTTTCCACTTTATTGGTTTATGCCTTGGTTCTTTGGTGTGGTCTCAAGTCCATTGATGACCAGTGCCTTTTTGGGAGTGATGTGTCTTGTTAGTCTCCCAGCTGTATTACTGTGAATTCCTAGAGGACATAGAGAGTCACTGGTAGGCCAATGACAGGGGAGGAGACAACTTGTTAGTGATGAAAATGCTATCAGCACCGGAAATGAGCTAATCATCATGTTAACATTTGTAAAGATGTGTTCTTATCTTTTATGAAATGGGGACAAGAATGGGGACATGCTGCATTCTGATTGGCCAGCACCCATTTTTTGGGAGAGCACAAAGCATGAGAAAAACAAGTCCCATCAGCCAGGGTGCAGCTCATCTGCAGTATGCTACAGCTTCCTTGGAACATTCCCATTTCAAACAGCAGCCATTTTTTTCTCACAAACAGAAAAAAGTTAAATAGAATGGGGGAGCTGCCAGGATCACAGTTCGATATCCTGAATGAACCAGCTCTCTCAGATTTGTTCCAAGAGGATGACAACCAAAATGATGTGGAACTTCAAAAACTGAAAGAAAGAGCCACTTCAGCTGTAAGTAGACATGTACAGTTAAAAATAAATGAAACCAATACCATTGAGAAAATGTGACAGAGATGACTACAAAATGGATCACAGCCTAGAATGTCTCTGTATTTGAGGACTGGCTGGCTTCATCAAATACCCTAATAAACTACAAAACCATCAGTGACAATAACCCCTGTCAGCTCGTGTAACGATTTTACACTGAGGGGAGAACAACAAGTGGAACACAGTCCTCCATCTCAAGCTACACAAGCCTGAAATGAGGATTAAACAGACATGTCAATCCCCCCTGTTAGACAGAGAAGCAAAACTTGTATCAGACATTGCCTACAAGTCAGCTAGCAATGTCTGCCTATCAGTGATAAAATCCTATGGTTGTCAACATAAAGATAAAACTGACCATCATCCTGCTCTGTCATGTGCTGAACTAAAAAAAAACTGAAGTGGTCATCAGCTGCTTCCTCTTTGACAACCCCTTCCTTGCTGGGCAAATTCTGGCTTGATCTGAAGATCAGTATGTCCTGGCATGGGCAAGAGGTATTTAGAAACCTGAGTCCAGAGTCCTTTGATGTCAGAACTCATGAAAATGGTGAAGAATATACAGTTTCACCGTATTCTTAAGTGAGGCCACCAAAAACTACAAGGACTCCTTAGCGATTAACCAGGAATAACACAGGGGATTCTTCTGTACTACACCAGGTAACCCTATGTTCTCTGTAAAGTTTAAAAAAAAATCTGAGCAAGCTACCAAAAGATGTACAATGGGGGGGCTTTATGTCTGAGGTTCAATGGGCGGAGCAACTACATCACTTCTCCATCAGGCATGTATAAGGTCACTCATCCTGGGCCTCCCTAGGATTCATTTCTCATTGCGGCCAGAGGTGCCGCCGCCCTGCATTACTCCCTCCCAGCTCACCGTATTTTACTTCATGCAGTCGCCTCAGGCTGCTGGCTCACTCTTCTGCCCTATGCTTTTCTCGCTTTTTTTGTTTGCAGCTAGCTGGCGATCTGGTCTGCCATCACCCGAGGGTGCCCAGCTTCTGGTTCCCCGCTTCTGCTCCTTCTCCATCCTTCTCACCCCTGCTTCTCATTCTGTGCTCTCACCTTGATTGCACAGTGCACATATAGGTGCCATCCGCATGCAGTTCTAATGACTCGGGCACTTTCTTTCACCTACCTGGCTGCATTATGCTCTGCCAGAGCTTTGCACTCCCTTTCACTGTCCTGTTTCCCATTCTTTCCCAAATGTATCTGAAGTTGTGTTTGCTTTGGTTCTGCGCTTCCTCTCCCTTGCATCCATCTGAACATCATGTCCATATCTCTTACCAACCCCCTGACTATGGCAGCTGTTTGGTTTTGGAGCCGATTTTGTGGATATAGCTGGTTTGGGCAAAACAACTTCATCTGTGTTTGGTTTTTGACCCGTCTGTTACTACGGACTATGGAATGGCATAAGCCCTCTTGCTTTCTATGCAGAACCTGCAGGTATTCGAGATTGGATTGCCCCCCTATGGGTCACTGTTCTGTTTATTCCAGATGTAGCTGCTGTTTACTTAAACTGGTTTTAATTAAACCTCTATAGAAATGGAACAAATCTCTAATCAGGGCTCTTCCTCATGATGGTTTGGAACATTGACCTATTTGCATTTAATCTACTGGTTTGGGGTATATTCTATTGCACTTCGGAGAACCGTAAGGCTCATTTCTTTGCAGCAGTGTTACTCATACGTGCAGTGTGTATTCACATGTTATTTTACAGTGGCTACCTGAGGACTTGGCCCTTCTACTGCGGCGTTTGACTGGTTGACCCCCATTTTATTCTACCCTGCTGTTTTATCTACCTTCCCTATTGTTTTTCCTTGTCCCTGTTAAACACCGTTCCGGCCTACTAGGCTTCATTTCCTATTCATACTTCGTCCATTTTATACTCGCCTGTTCCAGCCTTCAAGGCTTCCCTCATTCATTGTCTTATTGGTCTCTGAGTCTGCTTACTCCATCGTGCAGTGGCCTCACCTTCCCCAACTCCTTTGCGCTTTTTTGGGGCTCTATGCTTCCCCAGCATACTACTGCTCTCCTGGAGTTCTCTCCTTCTGCCTTTTCATGCTCTGCCATCTACATTACAATGCCATCCACGTCATTTGGCCATCTCTGGCTGACTCCGTCTGGCCTGTGATCAACATTTTTTTTGGGCATACCTATCATGAATCACATGCCACCTCATCGACCTCCGGCCTTCCTGCTGCATGTATCAGGTTCATGACTCCAGTCACCATTACCTTATCCTTACCTCATGGTTTGTCTGTTTACATTGTTCACTCGAGTATTCCTATCATTGAATCCTATGCCATGCCTCCACTATAGGCTTCACTACATCAGCATATCGTTTCGACCCGAGCATACCCTCTGTTTCCAGGCATGTCTTATCTCGTACCTGCCATTAAGGATTCACTCTAATCATGGCTTCACTCCATCACTGTCCATCATCCATTTTGCTCACATCAATTGCTTGACCTGAGCATACTCTCTGGTTCTGGGCATGCCTTCTTGGCCTCAGTGTCTACTCATTCACAATCGCTCAATCAAGCATACCTCTTCTTGGGTCTTATGCTACCTCATCGAACTGCTGCACTCCTATGGTGATCATCATCATTAGTCCTCATCATCCTCAGTCTTTGCATGAGCACATCTGGCTACCCCTCACTCATCTGACCTCCTCATGGATTTACTCCTTCCCATAGACCACTCAAGCATTCCCTTTTGGGTTCTTGCCCCCTCTTGGGTCCATACTGCCTCCTGTTCCTTCTTCAATCTGTGATTTCTTTTGGGGAGTTTTCCTTATCCCGTCATCATCTTCCCTACTCATATCCTTCTTTAGCATCATACATCCTTAAATCAAATGTCGTCAGCCTGGAGGGAAGGCGACCTAGGCTTTGGATCCCCAGAGGGTTCCTCCTCAAAGGGGGTTTTTCCTCTTTTCCATGCCAGTGGTCATAATATTAGTTAGGGTTAGTGCTTTCTTAGGTTAATTAATTAGGTTCCGCTGTTGGATGGCGGCAGATGGTGGCCGTGACTTTCCCCTCTCTCTTTCAGAAGTCCTCCTTTAATCATCGTCTCGAAATTCATTCTTTCATTCATCATCCTCACCTCTTTGATGCTCGACACCCAATTGGGTATTCTTTTTGGGCTTCTTTCTAAGCTACCTTTAGCTGATGGAATCATTCCCGTGGCACAATCAAGTCACACAAGCATCATCTCATCCAGTTGCGTAAGCACAATTGAATGTGAGAGCTTTAAGCCTGAGGTTTAATGGGCAGAGCAACTACGTCACTCCCCCATCAGGCATTTATAAAGGTCACTCATCCTGGGCCTCTCCATGATTCGTTTCTCATTGCCCCACCATCTACCCCTCCTCCTCCTCCAGCAGCTCCTCTCTCTTACTCGTGGGCTTCTTCCTAAGCTACCTTTAGCTGTTGGAATCATTCCTGCGGCACCTATGGGTGGGACTCTCCTCTAGGATTCCTTGTGTCGTACCCCTACATGGTGGTAGATCCCACAGATAGAGCCACAACGTAAATCAAGTCACACAAGCATCATCTCATCTAGTTACGTAAGCATAATTGAAGCTATGTACTTTCATCCTGGAGAATACCTCAGCACATTTGGAATCATTTAGATGTCTGTTGGTGTTTTTATGGAGCCCTGCGGATCAATTCCCTAGTTACCCTAGTGCCCAGGATTTCTCAAGGAGCAACCCGGTCATGACGCTGTACCAATCACTTGCTGAGAGTAGCACCTGTTCACCTACTCACCAAAGCAGGTCTGGAATGAAGGCAAATCATGGCTGTGACTGGTACTACTGGGCTGCCAACTCACACAACAGGAAACAATGCTGCCTGATACTTTCCGGTAGAGGTAGGAGAAAGTTGCAAATTCCACTTTTGTGGTACTTCCATGAAATTTCAAAACATTCGCGGAATGTTTTACCCTTTCGCCTATGGTGAAATTCCAAAATTCCACCAATTTACTGCACATTTTCACCTCATACTGCATTATTTAGTGGCTAACTGTGGAACTTTAGATACAAAATGCAAAAATAAATTGTCTTGTCACTTATTTTGCTGTATTATTTAATTATCTGCGGTTTTCAAAGTAATTCTGCGGATTGTTTTTCCGTCAGCAATGTACGGCCGTATTTGATTTTCTAGAGGTGGTATTGTAAATTTTAAGCTCACATACTGCATCTAACCACCCAACCTGTAGAGTACCTTAACTCTGGTGTCAGCAATGAACCTTTTATTTGTATTTTAATTGTTTTGTTTTTTTCCTCTTTTCCTGGTTTAATTACTAGTTTCTTTCTTTTGAATTCTGCAAGGATTGTATTATTTTTTTTCTGTGGTATACATTAAATTCCACAGTTTAGAACATTGATTCTGTGAAAAGGTCAAATTATACAGTGGTTAACTTTAATCACATGCTTTGCAACTCTGCTGTCACATGGGGTGCAGAGGGAGTTATCGGCTGATAGCACAAGTTTCTAAGTGCATAGCTACTCACTTCTGAAGTAAATTCTGAAGAGGGAAGAGCTATGTTTGTTCTGCTTCACAGAACTGGCTTTCTGAGTTAAAATCTCCCATTTTCTTGATCAATAGAAGAAATAAAGTGCTTGTATCACTAATTTGAGTGGTGGGGCAAAGAGATTGCAGTAGTTTTGTTGATTTTTTGATTATATCATATATTGTGTTAGTCTTTGTTCTGCAGCCAGCAGTAGTGCTGCATTGTTTTTGAATACTTGTTGGTATTTAAGAACTGATTAAAGCACAGACAGTACACCATCTCAGGCAAGAGAAAGCACGGAGGACATGGAAAATGTACCATTGGTAGTGGATCTGTCAGAAGGGTGTCATGAGGAGGTGTAGAGAGAATGTGCTAGTAGGAACAGTACTGTTACTGGCACTGCAATGTCCAGTGGCAGTGCAATACCAGCCATGCCACATGCTGTGGCAGTGTCAGCTTCAGTGGGAATGAAAGCTTCCAGCTTCTCTGGGCTGTAGTGCAGCACTGACGTTTCCAGAGTAGCTGTTGCTCAGCATGCAAAAGAGTCTAAAAAGACTGCCATGGATGTTGCTGCACTACTGTGTGACTCCAATGTGTCTTTGGAGGAGGAACAGACTGAACAATCAGATTCACAGGACACCCAGGAGTTGAGTCAGGAGCTGCAAGAGAATAGGAGTGACGAGGGTTTGGGTCCAGTGGCAGGCAGTATGACAGTGACATTAAGGGGGTTGCAAGATTATTTATTGTATGGGGAGTAGAGAAGGTACATGAGTATAGAGTGCTTCAGATGGAGTCTGAGGAATAAGAACATCCTCAGACTGAACAGTCTGTTACTGCCACTGTTCATGTGGCTGAGAAGGTTACTGAGGAAGAAGAGGTGGGAGACAATCAACCCTTAATGTCACAGCCAGAAATGTTACAGAGCAGTGAGGGTACTAGTGGTGAGGGGGGTGAGGTCAAGGATGACCCAGTACTAGACCCTAATTGGCAGCCACCCCTTCCACAAGCAGCACCCACAACTGTCACGGGTAAAGGGCAAGCAATCCCTGTTACGCCACTCCCCAAGCAGCAACAAGTCAGGGTAAATAGACAGCAAGTGGAAAAAATGGGATATGGGGATAAGCAGCAGAAGCAGCAGTAGCAGCAACAACAAAGGAAAACCATTTGGCTCACCCCTACATCCCTTTCCTCCTCTGCCCCACCCAAGAAAATCTGGCATGTCGGTGAACACTCACTTGTTTGTTTTTTTATTTATTTTTTTTTTGTACTTGACAAGTGTGATGACAGTGTGGCTGTGTGCAACATCTGCAGGTCCAAAGTTAGCAGGGATAAGCCAGGTAGACACTACAGGATGACTGGTATGCATAGCCATATGCAAAGTAAGCATCCCATTTGCTAGACACAGCATAAGCCCAGTTCTGACAGCTCAGCACACTCTGAAAGAGGGGGTCCCCACCCTGGTGATGATGTGGTAACATTTGACCCTTTATTGTGTTCCACCCCTAGACGTGCAGATACAAATGGAGGTAGTCAAGCTGACCTGTTCAATGCATGGTTAGAGAGCTTTTTCCATCATGTTTCTGCTGGTGGACAAGGCAGTCAAAGCAATAAAAACATACCTGGCAAAGCCACAACACCATCCATAAGGCAGCACATCCTAAAGCTTAAGCAACCAGATATCAAATCAGCCTTAACAAAACACACAAATTATCATCGTAAACACCCAGTGACAAAAGAAATGAAAATGGCTATTGCAAAGATGCTGACAACATACCTTTTGCCATTATCACTGTTTGAGAATCTGGGGTTTAGTGAACTAATGGGAAAGGCTACGTCCAAATACAAAGTGCCTAGTCATCCTTACTTCAGTACTAAGGCTGTTCCAACAATTTATAATGACCTTGCATGCATAGTGTCACATGCTTTGTCGCACTCTGCAGTAGCCAGCATCCACCTCACTAAAGACATCTGGACTAGTGGTCCGTAATCGGGTGTTAGTTATATGTGCATTACTGCACACTGGGCTTATTTCCATATGGTATATGCCTTGCGCCCCTGCCCCTCATCTACTTGCCCCATGACTAGTGGCAGCAGTGCTAGTGGTGGTCCTTGACAGCTTGCCACATTGAGTATGCAGAGTATGTATGGGTCACATACATCCAAGAGAATTATCACCTGAATCAATAAGGCCATTATGCACTGGCTAAAGCCACATGGACTCCAGGCTGAGTACATTGCTAGTGACAATGCATGGAATGCCATTAAAGCAATAACTGATGGCTGTTTTTGTCATGTCCCCTGCTTTGCACATGTCTTGAACCTCATTGTGAGGGCCTTTTTGGAGCATGAAGCAGTGAGTAGCACGTTGGCTGTCAGTCACAAAATCTGCAGCCATTTCAGTCACTCTGCACAGTCTAGATCAGAGCTCCAGATCCTACAGAAGGCCAATAAAGTATCACAACACCCCCTGAAGCTTGATGTGGCAACACGCTGGAATTCCACAATCTATATGCTTGAGAGGCTGTTTGAGCAGTACAAGCCAATCAATGAGTATGTAATGCTGATGAGCGATCAAGGAGCACAGTCAGCCATGTTGCTGAATCCATCCCAGTGGATGTTGATGGATAGTATAATCCAAGTCCTCTGTCCACTTGAACAGGTGACACAGGTTGTCTTGAACAGGCGACACAGTTTGTGAGTGCAGAAAATGCATGCTTGAGCCAGGTGATTCCATTTCTGAGTGTACTCCGCCAGGCACTGGTCAATGTAAGGGGGCAATCTGAAGTGGAAACAGATTCTGTTGGAGCAGAGCTGGCTAATCGCATCATGAAGCTGTGTCACGATGATCCCAGAGTGATTCACATTAACACCTATGAGGTATTCATCCTGGCAACCCTGCTTGATCCCAGGTACAAGCATGGCATGACATCATTTCTTCCAGGTGGGATGGCTGATCTAGATTACTATGTTGTGATCCTGTGTGGCAAGGTAGAAAACTGGATGAGTCACTCAGAGCAAAGGATCAAAAAATCAAATCAAATTGAACCAAATCAAATCTTTATTTATCCAGGTGAACGTCCTTCAGCAGGCTCATTTACAAGATGGACCTGGTTAAGTCCAGATTATAGTACAAACAGCTATATTTACAATGCGGATAAAACATAGTAGGAGTGCAAATCAAGACACACAGACGTACATATCATAACAGTTAGTTCGGGATCATCAATAAGACACAGTGAATAGTATAAAATAGTGGGAACAGGCTAGACCACAGAGATTCAGAGATGGATATTATCACAGGAATTTTCCTAAAGAAAAAACAAGTGAGACCTTCGTATCGCTAACATAACAGTCAGACAAAATAAGTGATAACAGCTTTTCTCTTGACAGAGTTCACAAAAAGGAATAAAATAGGTATGGTTATCTCAGAATGGGAGCAAACAGCATGCCAGGCACTATCAATGGCAGCCCCAGGGAGTGCTTACATTAGGACTGGGAGGTGGCAGTACTGCGACTTGCTGATAAAAGGTGAGAGTGAGGTACTGAGACAATGGATGGGACAGCTCCTACCGCACAAATTTTCCAAATCTAGATGCTAGTGCTGGCTGTCCATTTTCAGCGGACCATCGGGCCCCAGGAAGGTTGCAAGACAGGGAAGGTAATGAATATGCTTGGTGCCTAGGGCCGATCTCAGGCAACGGTTCACAAAAGGAGCAAAATCACTCATGTTCCCAAGAATTGCACTCTAAGCCATAAGGAAGAGGATCCCATCGGTCAGGGAAAGAGGTGGTTACAGCTATTTTAGTAAGGGACATACAGACCATTCGATTTTGCTGGAATTGGAAGAATTGCTGAAGTAAATTGCAGAAGCCAATCGGTAGCAAGGGCCGGAAGACGCTCGCAGTCTGATTGGTTGGCAGCTTTAGCAGTGCTTTGCTAGAGATGAATCCAGGAGAAAGGTTTCGGATGGTGGCTTGTGAAGGTGCAGCCATCCGGGAGCTAGAGAGTTTACGCTTTAGGTGCGGATGCCCCCTGTAAGACTTGCCTGTGTCTAGGAAGAGGAGTACAGAGACCGGAAAGTAATAAGTACATAAGGATTAGTAAAAACATGCACTAATAAACCTGGGGTAAAATCATTAATGGCTAAGGCTAGTCTCGGGGGAGCAATCTAACAGCGATTAGCAATTAGGCGCCAGGGAAACAGATGCACGGTTCACACACACCTCAAGCATACAATGACTTAAAAGTATTAATACTTCAGAGGCAACTTAGTTTCAGTAGTTTTTGCATTTTGTTCCACAAGGATGGCAACGTGAAACTAAAGGCCATTCTGCCATAGCAGGTGAAAGCTTTAGGGATGCATAGGGAAATAAAGGAGGCACTTCTTAAGCAGTACAGTCCCAGCTCACTTAGAGAAAGACATTCAGAAATATAATGTGGAAGCCTTTTTAAAATGTCTCTGTATGTCCAAAGGACTGCATTTCTTTCACACCTGAACATAAGTGAGGACCATCCTACAGCTTTGTACAGTAAGCAGTGATGAGTAGAGATGGGAAGACAGGTAATGAACCTGATGGCCCTATGATAAAGCGTATCCAATTTAATAAGCGAGGCTTTGGGACAGTGACTATATAGAAAATCTCCATAGCGATTAGGGAAAGAAAAGTAGTTTGGACTAGTAGCAGTTTGGCATCACAAGTGAGGAACTGGGTAATTCTATAGAATAGACCCAATCTCTGCCTTAACTTCGTTGCCAGGTCTTCAACATGCTCAGAAAAAGAGAGGTTCTGGTCTAACCACACTCCTAAGTACTTAAACTTTGGATAAATTCCATATTCTCTCCCAGGATTGTGGAGATCAGAGGCAGTGCTCCAGAGCTGGCAGAGTTTGTCACATGGATACAGGGTGAGAACAGCACTGCCTTTGTCTTTTTTGCATTTAAAAGAAGCTTTTTGTGGAGGAGCTGGGTCTGAAGCAGGTCAAATTCTCCCTGTAGGTCTGCACAGGCAACTTCGGCAGTTGGGCGACTTATGTACACCACTGTGTTGTCAGCGAACTGGTGTATTTTTGCCTTGTTGATGCTCACATCAATATTGGTTATATAGATAGCAAACAGCAGCAGACCAAGTATGGATCCTTGTGGCACTCCCCTCAGAAGAGGCTTGTGTGGGGATAACTCCACCTCAGCTTTGATTTGTTGCTGACACCCTACCAGGTACACTGTGAACCATTGCAAGGATGCTGAGTCAAGGCCTATGCTCTTCAGAGTGAAGATTAGCAGGCTATGGTCCACAGTATCGAAAGCCTTACTAAGGTCTAGAAATATTGCATAGACAAAGTTTTTTTTTTTTCAGTAGCTGTAGACAAGCCTGAAGGAGCAACAGCCCCCATGGACAGTAACCTTCCCCTCCTCTAGTACGGTGTCTGCACTTGCACCCTCGTCATCACATACCAGTTGTGGCACAAACCTTCTCTGGTCCATGCTGAAGGAGACTGGTGTTTCTATGCACCAGCAACCTGAGGGCAACACACAAGTGGAGCTGTCTGCAAGCTACATAGTGCAGTCATATCTAGATGACCTACAGCAGCTGAGCATAGCTGATGAGGCCCTAGAGTATTGGAAAAGTAAACTATTTTTTGCAATTTAATATACTTTATTAAAGAACAATCCACAATAGCAATAAACCCCCCACAATCCTCCTACCCCCTGCCTCCCCTCCCAATCTGAAGCACAAAAAGCTAATCCCACCAAAGTACAAACAAGAGGGCAGATAACCATATACCCAACAAAAAGACAGAGTACCAATCCAACCAGACTGCAACAGAACATATACTTATTGGGATAGAAGAGCCTCAAGGGGTTCCCAACAATCCCAGTACTTCTCATACCTGCCCTGATGGGAAACAATATGTTTCTCTATAGCTAGAACTTGTAAACTTTCTTGATGCCATTCTCTGAATGAAGGAATAATGTCATCCTTCTAATGATTATCTTAGCTGTGGTCAAAATCATGGCCGTACAGGCCTTGCAAAGGACCACAGAGCTCCTCAGGGTAGTCCCCGACAAGACAGATATGATGAGTAAAATAGGAATCTAACTCCAATGAGGGATTGAGGGAGGTATGAATAGTGGCCCAGATTGGGGTCACTTTCGAACATTCCCAAAGGATGTGTATCAGAGAACCTTCACTAGATCCACAGCAGGAACATTCTGTCGAGGCTCTGCTACCCATCCTGTGTAATCTTTGGGGGGTGTAATACATATTATGTAAAATACAAAATTGGGTAAAGTGATATCTAGCCTGTTTAATAAGTTTATAGAGCCTTTTCCAATGCAATTGCCAACCCTTGGTGTCTAGTTCTAAACCCAACGTCTGTCACCAATAAAAGCAAGTTCCCGACAAACCACCAGGATCACGAGACTGAAATTGGGCATAACATTTAGAGATAGAGTGGAGCTGTTCTGCAATTATTAACAAATCATGAAGGATAAGAGTGAACAGTCCAAGGGCGCAGACCTAAAAAAACTCGAAAGGGCTCTAGAAAGTTGGAAATGTTTAAAAGGGTGATATACTGGGATAGAAAAATGCTGTTGTATTATAGCAGGACAGCATATGTTACCATGTACTAGCACTGACTCTATAGATGCCTGCTGAAGTGGAGGACAAAAATGATCTGTGATGGGGTGATTGGCTACACTAACATTAGGATTCTCCAATACAGGTTGTAAATTTGTAAATAGGAACAAAGTTGTTCGAGTACTTTAAATGACAACACCAAAGTGGGTTTTATGTAACTGTGAGGGTAGGGAGGAGGATTTAAAGTATAACAAGCTTCTGAGTTGCAGGCCATATTTTTGCAAACCTGAGTTTCCAAAGAGAGCCAAAGGGGAGTGTAACTTAGGTCTAGAATGGGCATCTGAGAATGACCCCAATGGAATAACTCATTACTGTGCAAAGCGCAATAATATATAAAAAATTGTGGTAGTCGTAAGCCCCCTCTCTTGGCCAGCATCAGCTTAAAGTAGGCCCTTCTGGCAGCTCCCTTCTTCCATAAGAAATCTGCAATAAGGCTCTGGAGGTGAGTAAACCAAATCTTAGGAAGAAATAGGCCCAGTATACCCAATGGATATAGGATAAGGGGTAAAGGTAACTTGAAATTTCGCCTGCGCTTACAGCTATCATCATTGAGTACCTCACCTGCCCTTGTGCCAGTGTAAGCTCAGAAAGGGCATTCAGTGCTACAGGTGCCATTGTGACTGACCACTGAAACCACCAGTCTGATAGGAATGTTGAGTACCTAACTTTTGTAAAGATGAACTCACATTTCCTCCCCAAGTAGTACATTGTGTCATCAAGTACAAAATACCATGATTTTTCTGAAGAAGGTGATGCACAGCAGGACTCATCAGAGGATGAGGAGTGTGACAGTGCCATCTGATGATGAAGACACAGCTGAGGGATTTGAGTTCTCTTGAATAGCAGACAGAACTTGTGTTGCACTCCTGTCATTGTTATTTGGTGTGCACAGAAATATTTCTGCGAGGTACCCTGATACCTTTTTGTATCTGCCGTTACATTAGCAGAACAAAGAAGCAAGGCACCAGGAGTCAGTGTGTGCAAGTCATAACTTATCAACTGCTGTGTTAGAAAAAGAGTTGTTGATGACAAGCAAATGATTACTACATCTTCATTAATGCTGAAAATTCACTATGACATTACTAGCATTTCTGTAGTTATAACAGTGCAGTAAATGCAGTACATCCCAGTTGGCCGCTGTTCAGCCCCCTTCCCCCAGAAAAGTGTAAAAACCAAACAAAATTGCTGCAGACATTGTTCTTGTCCTATAATGTTAACCCTGTTAAGTGTGCTGGCCCGCTGGCGCAGCAGTTGGATTTCCAATTCTGACGCTGGCGACCCGGGTTCAGGAACGGACCCAAGTCATCAGAGGGCCGGCCAGGAGGAGAAGGATGGAGCATCCCATGGATGGCTCTCCTTCTCCGGGGGGGGAGGGAGGAGTGCCCGGTGCACTGAGGACTCCAGGTAGAGGTCAGGAGATACTTGTGCCACCGGCGCTCATCTTATGGGAGGCGGGGCGGACGCTGGTGTCATTGCATGTCCCCACCTCCAAGAACACAGGAAAAAGGAGTAGGCAGGCGGAGGCCACTGTCTAAGTGAAGCCCTCCTCGGGGCTTCTATTAGCCATCATCGCCGCATCCTCCGACCAGTCACTAGTTCCATGGCGCGGATTGGGGACTGTTGCCGCGGCCCCACCCTCTGGGGGGGTAAGTCGGGGGGGTAGCTGGGGGATTAAAGTGGCAATAGATGATGGTGGAAGTTCCGGGGGCCGTGACCAGGGCTGAAGATTGACAATGGCCCTGCCAAGGAAAAAAGAGAATTGCAAAAACAAAAACAAAAAAAACACCTGTTAATTGTTCCAGCTGGCTGCTGTTCAGATTCCCCCCCCAAAAAAAGTGTAAAAAAAACAAACACATTGCAGACATCGGCCTCTATGCATGAACGGGCGGAGTGGCTACACGCCGCATATCTGTGGCCTGTAGCCACTCCACACCCATGGCACCCCCGAGCCAGATTCACAAACAAGGCGTGCAGTCCCTAGACCTCTGATCCCCCTGCTGTGCAGACAGCAATGCACCGGGGGAGGGAGGGGCCATGTCCACACTATGAGCCATTCACTAAGGCATGCAGTGCTACATGCAGGGGGATGCAAAGGTGGAAATGATACGCCAGGGGAGACCCTGCCGTAACAGCCTTACACGGCCATTCTCGTGCACCTACAGGGTCCCCCCCAGCACAGTAACCATACCGGAGCACCTGCACCTCAACACAGGGAGCCCTCCCCCACCCATGCTGCACAGAGACCCCCCTGCACTTGTATGTTGCATTCCTGTGCAGGAGGTGTGAGAGGTGTCCGCCAGTCATTGCAGCCAGCCAACCCATGACTACGGCAGTGCCTGCCAGCCCCTGGGTCGGGGTTGTGGTCCATGCAGTGGGGGGGAGAGTATCGGCTGTGTGTGGTCAGAGGTACTGCTGTCCTGGGGCTGGTGCCCCACTGTGTGCAGTGGGGGTGGCTCACTGCTGGGGATGGGGCACCACTATGTAAGTGGGCAGAAGGTGGGCATCGGGGTTCAGGGTGGGTGCCGCCCCAAGCTGGGGTTGGGGACCTGCTGCTGCTGTCTTGTCAGTGGGGGATGTCTCCATGGCAGGTGTGGGTGGAGCTGTACTACCACAACCAGCCACCAGCGTGGTCTGCAGGTTCATCTGTGGCTCTGTGCTGTGCCCGATGTACGGTGGTGGTACCGGGCTGTCCTGCATGGGGATCCACTCTGGGTCCCAGGCAGGCCATTCGATTGGCCACCTGCCTGGGACCCCGACTCCACCTCTGTCAGCCCTGCATGCTTTGTGGGCAGGGCCATGGACAGGTGGCTGGCAGTGGTGCATGCCACTGTTGCACACCTGTCCACAGGTGCAGAGCTGCACAGGTGGGATATGCGCCTCTGGCACGTAATTCCTGCCTGATCGTGCATAGGCACCATTGTTCTTGTCCTGTATTGTTAACCCTGTTAAGTGTCCCAGTTGGCCACTGTTCAGACCCCCTCCTCCTGAAAAGTGTAAAAATCCAAAACAATTGCTGCAAACATTGTTCTTGTCCTATAATGTTAACCCTGTTAAGTATCCCAGTTGGTCACTGTTCAGGGTCCCCTCCCCAAAAGAAAACTGTCATACCACAATTTAGCGATGATGACCACAAAATGGCTTCTGTTGGGAGTAAAAGCATTGACATACATGTTATAACCTGCTACAAGAATGATGATCAAGCCACCACCATGTTAAACAATATCCACAAAGTCACCCATCACATCTGTCAGTATCACCGCCACCTCCCTTTCAACATTTCATATCAAATGGACTTAGCGTTAAGATGAGAACATGTACTGCATCTTGCAATGTCTGCATAAATAATCTATTGATATTGTGTCACATAACTTGGAGTAACAAAAGTACCCTCATTCAAGCAACAACCGTAAAGCCATGAACAAGCAGAGTCTGTCAAGATCACTTTACCTTCCAGAAAAATTGGAATAACAGTGTCACTGTCACAGGAGTCTATGTGTGTTGAGGTACACAACTGTTGGTGCATCTCTCAGTGAAACAACCTCACCACAACATTTACAGTATATACACTGCTACACATTGTGTTATTAACAGTGACATTTACATACAGAACTGCTATCAATAGTTGATTTTTGGACTGCAAGATCAGATGAAAAGTAAATCCAAGTTCTGTGGAACAGCAACAACAGGAGCTACACCATGAGGCAGAAGTTTGACAATGTGACTTCACAAGATGATGTGAGCATATCAGGACACTGCATGACTGCATGTCATGACCAGAGTACTGTGATGTTCAGTTTATTACATATTTCTGCTACACCGATGGAAGTGAAGACATGTCAATCATACTAATCCGCTGTGGCAGATTTGTTTGCAGTACATGAAGTGCAGCACCACAACAGGAGAGTAGTTACTGCTACAGACCCGGTATTCTGACTGTCATACTATCCACTTTGACATCACATCTCCTTCCATTGCCACAGAAGTGAGTAGAAATAATTTCTGTTTTTGTGTACTGACTGAGTGATGATGACTCGTGTACTGTTTTGAAAGTACTGTATTTGTTTTTCTTATGTTCCTTTTTTCAGGCTTTGTGAATGCTGCTGCTGCTGCCGCTCCTGCTGCTGCCGTGTTCCTTCCCTAGTCCGCCAGCACTGTGGCTTCATGGTGCATCTATCCCAACTGCCCAGGTAAGTACTTACTATTTTGTTTTTCTAATCAAAGCTTGCAGTTTGATTTTTAGTATCTCTTTAGTGTAGATTCGGACATAAGTCGAGAATGGCGGTTGAGAGGGCTGGTGGGGGGTGGACAGTGGTAGTGGTAGTGTTGGGGTAGCTGCAGTAGGTGCAGACCAGTTGTGCTACAGGTAGATTAGGTGAAGTGACAGTATGTTCTGAGTTGATGATGGTCCGGCCTAACAGCCGTTGCGCCTTGGCTAAGCAATGCCAATCCCTGTTTCTCTTGTGTTTGTGCAACTCTCGGTGTGCTTCCCTTTCAGGTCTGCCTGTGTAACACTTTGTGAATGCTACTGCTGCTGCTGCCTGGGTCCTCCCTTAATCTGCCAGCCCTGTGGCTTCATAGTCTGTCCATCCCAACTGCCCAGGTAAGTACTTAATATATATATTTTTTTAAAGTGAAAGTGTGTAATTTGTTTTCAGTTTCTCTTTCCTGACAGGTCATTCTATGGTAATTGGATAGGTGTAGATTTGAATGGTTTTCGAGGCAGGTGGTTGGGGGGCTGGTGGGAGATGGACAGTGGTAGTGGTAGTGGTGGAGTAGCTGCTGTGGGTTCAGGCCAGTTGTGCTGTATATAGATCAGGAAAAGTGAAAGAATGTTCCGAGTTATTTTTCAGGCCTAACAGGTGTTGTGCCTCAGCTAAACAATACCAATCCATGCTTCTCTTGTGTTTGTGCAACTCTCGGTGTGCTTCCCTTTTAGGTCTGCCTGTGCAAGGCTTTGTGAATGCTGCTGCTACTCCTGCTCCTGCTGCTGTAGGGATCATCCCGTAGTCGGCAAGCCCTGTGGTTTCACGGTGTGTCCAGCCCAGGTAAGTACTTAATTTTTTTTTGGGCAGTCAAAGCTTGAAATTTGTTTTTTAGTTTCTCTTTAGTGTAGATTTGGACAAACTTCAAGGCAGGTGGTTGGGGGTGGCTATGGGGGTTGTACAGTGGTAATGGTCGTGGTGGAGTAGTTGCTGTAGGCACAGACTAGTTGTGCTACAGGTAGATTAGGTAAAGTGACAGTATGTTCTGAGTTGATGATGGTTCAGCCTAACAGCAGTCGTGCCTCAGCTAAGTAATGCCAATCCCTGCTTCTCTTGTGTTTGTACAACTCTCGGTGTGATCTCCCTTTCAGGTCTGCCTGAGTAAGGCTTTTTGGATGCTGCCTCCACTTTTGCTATCCTAATATAGTCTGCCATCCAGGCATGTGGCTTCATGGTTTGTCCATCACAACCACCAAGGTAAGTATTATATTCTATCATGGTGTATTTATCAAGCTTCTTAAAGAACTGGTTAGATTACAGCAGTTATGCAACAATTTTTGATACAGTGACCTCAGCTGCAGGACCACCTGATGTAAAAGTGTCTAAGTTGAATTTCCCCCAATTTAGCCCTCAGACACACTCCTCGCTCTCTACTTAAACTAACTCCTCCTTCTATTCTTCCCAGGTCTGCCCTTGACCGGGAGTGCCGACGCAGCCCACGGCCAAGGCTGGTACCTCCAGCCGGCTGCACCGCCTGCCCAGCCTGACGACAATGCTCTCCAGCCCGGGTAAGTTACTTAGGATACTCTGGGACCGCCACCTGGCTTCCAGTTGGCCACAGCTCAGCCAGCTTCTCACTGATTGGCTAAAGACCTTACGGCTTCCTCCATGATTAGTTGAAGCAATTTCTGGACTTGCCAGGCTCTTGGATCCCCTGAACTCCTCTCTTTTACTATTATTGTTTGGCTTTTTTACTGTTGAGGACTGAGGACTGTATTTTGTGCTGTATAACTAGGATTGTATTATTTACCTGACTAGATTGTACTAATTTTACCTACCGCATCTTGCCATCTGCTGCCTGCTACCTTGTTTTTCCCCTCTGACTTGCCTCTTGAACAAATTCCTCTCTCTCACCCTCAGCTCGGTTTTAAAACCCTCTCTCTCTCTCTCTCTCTCCCTGCCATTTGCTGACAAAAGCTCTCTGATCTTTCTTTTCGTCCAGCTAGCCCGCACCTCAGCCATCCCTTTCACTCTATTCATTTTTCCTGAATTCCCACTCTTTTCTCCCCCCCCCCAAACAAGGCTTCTAATCTACTCTCTGGTGACACAGTTAACTGCCCTCCTTTCCACTGTCTGGCAGCCAGAAATCACCCTCTCCTCCTTAGTAAAATCCTTTGTCTCTTTGAAACATTTGTCCTGCCCCACCCACCCTGATTTAACCCTCAGGCACACTTCTTGCTCTCTACTTAAACTAAGCCTCTCCTTCTATTCTTCCCAGGTCTGCCCTTGACCGGGTGCGTGGACGCAGCCCACGGCTGAGGCTGGTACCTCCAGCTGGCCGCACCACCTGCCCAGCCCAATGGCAAAGCTCTCCAGCCCGGGTAAGCAACCTAGGATACTCCTGGACCGCCACCTGGCTTCCGATTGTCCATGGCTCAGCCAGCTCCTCTCCAATTGGCTAAAGACCTTACAGCTTCCTCCATGATTGATTGAAGCAATTTCTGGATTTGCCAGGCTCTTGGCTCCCACTGAACTCCACTCTTTTACTATTATTGTTGGGCTTGTTTGCAGCCTGCCCCCCACCTCGGGCCTTAGTTAAATATGCTTTAACCCCACCTCCTTTCTCCTTTGAGTCAGCCCACTGGTAGCCTGCATCAACACTCTGTACCTTAAAGCACAAAGTAGCTTACTCTTCCTCCCACCCCTGAATATACAGGCGCTACCTACTGCTGGAAATGAATTCTGCTTCCCTCACTGAGACTCCTCATAGCACTGTTGCTGGCAAGTTCATCCCCTCCTTAACCACCTCAAGGTTGTGCAGTCCACTCACTGTACCCAGTCTCTCTGACCAAGCAAAAGTGTGCGCCTTTTCCTTGGCCATATTCCTTCAGCACCTACTCTGCCCCCTATGTGCTAACTATGTCTCCCACTACCACTAAGGTTTTACAGTTCATCCTGGTAGTCACCTTTGTCTCCACTCTGGGACCTGGGATAGGCCCCAAACAGTTCTCCCAGGCTACCCAAGTTGTGATGGTGCTAAATATATATGGCACTGTGACCTCACCCTTCACAGTGATCTTCTGCAATCCTCAACAGCTGCCCACTGACAACTATGGCCTTACTAACTTAACTAAAGATCCTTCAATGATACCACTCCAAAAAAGTTTCGTAAGCAACATCAGCAACAAGAAACTGTGAACACACAGCAAAAAACAGTGTCTCCTAATTAATAAACTTATATTGGAACAGCTAACACACATACTCCTCCTGATGTCAGCCAATGTGCACCCCAATCCTGGTCCACTGCATGACTCCTGCCTTTGTCATCGAAAATCCTCAGGGCTTGTGCTTGCCTCTATAAATATCTGCAGTATCCTCCCCAAGATGGACAGCCTGAAGATCTGGGTCTCTCATCACAACCCTGATGTACCATCGGTTGCGGAGACCAGGCTATCCCCAAAGGTACAAGACTCTGCCATCACACTTCCATGGCTACACATTGTTCAGGCAGGACCGGATCTCAAAAAGAGGAGGCGGCTGCATCATCTGCACAAAAGACCCCCTACAGGGACATGTCCTCACATGTCCATGCAGCAGTGATCATCTCCAATCACTAGCCATAAGACTACTACTAGGGGCACACAATAGAGTGCTTACTCTGATCTCAGTGTATCTACTACCTAAAATGACCACCTACGGCGCTAGCAAATTGTTTGAGTACATTAGTTTTCTGTCCCTAAACACCAAAATAATACTGTTCTCACCTGCCTTTATACATACCAAGGATACCCTATCAGCAATCCACTTTTCACAGCTGGCGAAATCGCTAATGCAAGTAAACTACAGGACTGGAACCAGCACCCTGTTGGACTGAGTGCTATCCCACCATCCTGTACACATCACGGATGTCACTGTCCTCCCTGACTCATTGAGTGACCACTCCCCGGTCAAATGCACCTGGAATAACTGCTACTGCAAACCCCACACCAGGACCATAAGAAACCGCCTGCTCCTAAAAGGCCACCTACCACAGCTACAACTTGACCTAAAACTTCTGGACTGGACAAACCTTTATAACACTAATGATGTGGATGCAGCCTTGGAAATCTTTATTACAAAATTCAATTCCGTCTGCGACATGCAGTCTCCTGTCACCACAAGACAAGTCAAAGGGCCATCTAATCCATGGATCACCCCAGCACTCCTGGAACAACTTGCCTCAAGAGATCATCTATGGCTTATTGCATGAGCACAGGGCACTGCTACTAGCACTCAGTGATATAAAAAGGCTCAAAATGACTGCACTAAGGCCATCCGTCATGTAAAAAGCTCCCATTACAAGGAAACACTCACCAATTTATGGAACAGCAGCAGGTCTTTCTGGCAAAACTTAAGTGATATCACAGGTAAAGATCCTAAATCTGCTTCCTCCATGCTCAGTATCAATGATACCCCAACAATGGACCTTCTGTTTATCACCAGCTACCTGAACTATGCATTCACCGACCTTAGTAGTGCATTCTCGTTAAACTTCTTCAGCCCCCCCTAACCCAAGGGACACTAGACGGATGCCTGAGCCAGCCCCCACCAAGCCTCTTCTCCACTTTAAAGAGGTATCTGAAACTGATGCCAGAAGGTACATTTTAAAGGTACTTGGCAAATCAAGGAACAGTGAGGACTCCCTGGACCTTAAATTTGTTCACCTGGCTTTAAAGGAACTCCTAGGACCACTAACCAAATTAATTAATCTGTCACTCTGCCACTCTCAATTCCCCCAACACTGGAAATCCACGACAGTCACCCCCATCCACAAAAATGGGGATCAGGCACTGCAAAACAATGACAGACAAATTTCCATCCTCCTGTCACAGTCCAAGTCTCTCGAATGGATTGTGGCTGACCAGATACTGGAGCAATTCAACCTTTACAAAGTTCTATGCCCTCAGCAACATGGGTTCCGGGATGGTCATAGCACCATTACAGCCTTGCTTGAGTTTGTTGGTTTCATTCATAATGCCCTATACCTGGGTCACCTTGTTGGTGCAGCCTTTATTGACCTATCAAAGGCATTTGACATGATGCATCATGTGCTCATCCTTAAACAGTTAACTGGCATTGGTCTGGCTCCTGAAACTGTGAACTGGTTCTGTAGCTACTTAAACCACTGCTCTCAGCAAGTTAAGATTGGTGATGTCCTCTCTGATAGCCGGCCTGTCAAATCTGGAGTACCACAAGGGTCAATCTTGGGTCCTTTCTTGTTCAGCGTGTTCCTAAATAAGCTCCCGGACTCCTGTCACTGTTGTATGCTCCTCAATGCTGACAATGCAGTCATCTTTACCAGCAACTCATGTCCTGAACTTCTGGAGGCAGATCTACAATCTGGTTTAACATCCGTGGAAGGGTGGTTCAAAGAACAAAGGCTGGTCATGAACTAAAAAACCAAGACCATGCTCTTCTCAACAACATAAAACAAGCTCAAAAACTACCCACTGGCAATAAAGAATGACAGCGACACCACTCTGGAACTAGTCTCCCAGTTCAAATACCTGGGGATCACAATAGACTCCACTCTGTCCTTCTCCCATCACATTGATAACACTGCAAGGGCCATAAACACAAGAATAGGTCTACTTTACCGGCATAAACACTCCCTAACTCACGAAACACTAGACCTGGCAATCAACAGCTCCATTATCACCCTCATAGATTATGGGCTGGCTGTTTATGGAACTGCAACAGACACGGCCCTTCATCGCATTGCAGTTGCCCTAAACAAGGCTTGTCAACTACTTACATGTGCTCAGAGGCTCACCGACCTTTATACCTAGACTGACTGGTTACAACTGAAGGACAGGATCTGATACCAAACCTGCATATTAACCAAAAAAGTCTCATTAAATCTACTACCATCTGGGATTCAGGACCGCTTGTCCCACCCTCTAAGTTCCAGAGTTACCAGAACATCTGCCTCCCATGTTTTTCATGTACCTAGATGCCGCATTTCTATGGCGCAATGTTCCTTCCCACATCGGGCAGCCCTCTGGTTAAATGCACTGCCTCATGACATCTCAGGTGCTCCAATGATTGGATCCTTTAAAACCAGACTGCATCACCAACTCCTTGATTCGAGTACCTGTATGTGCCCCAGCTAATTTGCTACTCACAGCAACTCCTCCACTAGCACTTTCCCAACTTTTCAGTCCTGATCACCCTCCCAAGCACTTACTCCCCCCTTCTCCTCCCTTCCCTCCTCCCACCCTGTCCTACATACCTGCCTACTTAGCCCCCCATACCCCTCTGAACCCACTCTACTCCTATTCTGTCTCTTTCTAGATGTAGGCATACATTGTTGAATGCCTCAGCTTTGTCTTTCCCATTGCCTTATTCAAATATGATGTATTCCAATGTTTATTGTCCTTAGTTTTCGTACCTGCAGTCTCATGTAACTGATGTGGAACCTTAAAAGAGCATCAGCTCACAGGCGTTTTCCAAGACTTCAATAAATAAATAAAATATAACACTGCAATTTCTTCAAGGCTGCTTTGACTCTCACTGGTGGTTGCATGTTTCCCCTTTAGCACAACATAAAAAAAGAATGTTGTACACAGTATACTTCTCATTAAGCCAAAAAAAAACAGTCACTGCCTATGGTTATCACATCTGCTTTGGTTCCCAGCCTCCAGTTAGTATCATTCTGTCCAGTAACTTCCAAAAGCCACAGTCCGGTTGCAAACGTCACTCTCTCACTCTGCAGCTTGAATGAACTCGCCATTTGCATCACTACTTGCATTGCAGGCTTTGCCAGGCCTATCTCTCTGTAGCTGTGAGTTTCATACACTGCCCCTAATCAATCAACATTGATTGACCGTGGCTGTGTTTCATTAGTTGAGATGACTAACTGGATGCTTTCAGTGTCTCAATCAGAGTTGTACTCTTTGTTTAACCATTTCAGTGTTTCTACATAGGGAACAGTGCTTATCCATACTGTAGTTACTGGTGAGTGAACAAAAATAACATATGGAATCAAGGATGGTAAGTGTGTTGTACAAGTCGAAGGTGTATAAACACATTGAGCGACCTAACCAGAGTATATAGCCATGAGGCTGAAGGCCCGCTGGAGTACTTCTATGGGTTTCTGTCCTTGTACACTACAGTTATCTGTCATCACACAGTGAGGTTATATAGATGTGGTTTTGATATTGGTTACTGTTACTTGAAGTCACAGTTGTGTAAAGAGGGAAACTGTATACAGTAGAGTAATAACTGCACTACCCAGCTGTATGGAGAACAGTCCCTTTCTGTGTTATATATTATATAGATATGTATGCACATATATACCACTCCAGTATGTCAAACAAACATTATGGCATTGGTGACAACAGAGGGTTGTGTATGTGCATATGTGTGTGTGTGTGTGTGTGTGTGTGTGTGTGTGTATGTGTCTGTGTGTGTTTGTGACTTGTGTATGTTTGGGTACCGGGTCAATCTGCCGTATGTAATTTGGTATAGTTAAAACAGTGCACCACACACAGCATGGGGGAATAGAGCGACAGAGTACAAAACATTGCAAGGAAGAAATGCTGCAATAGCGGTTTTGTTCCCTGTCGCACATGGCTAGTAGGGAGTGATGCAGAGGATAAGACCTCTGCTGGGGAAGTGCTCTGCCAAGCAAGTGCTGTGTATCAAAGGGATGAGCTATGGCACTGGAAGGAAGCTATGCATCTGTGGACTGGGGTTCGAGACCTGTTCCTAAGCTACTTGTTTTAACTCTTTTTCTTTTAACAGTGCATGCAATTTTTTATTTCCCACCCACCTGTGTTTCTCACCATCCCCCTGTTGCTCCCTCCAGAGTTGATTATATAACTGGGGGGGTTGGGAGTGCACAGCCCCCCTGTAATGGGGGGTGTGGGGGGCAGTACCCCGGCAAAAAATAAAGATCTTACTGCCGTTTTCACCAAATGTACTGTTCGGCTTTTTGTGTGAGTACTAGCAATGTACTCACAGTATTGACAGTGATGTATATTGCTGTACTGTTTTTGTTTTAGGCATAATGACCCTGTGCTGTATATGTGTGCATGTGTGTCTGAGACTGCATTGTGCTGTCATGCTACTAAAACAGTTGTTCTTATTTCCTACCTGTGCAGGGCTGTTCTGCTGTTTTGAAACCAGATAATGCTTTTGCTGAGGAAGCCATCAGCAGTGACCTGTTCATCTCAGTCCACATACATGTGGTTTCCCTGCTGCACAATCAACAAGGATCCACACCATGGAAGTTCAACGTATACTTGCTGCTGCCGGTGATGTTCCTGCATGCCTCCAGCCTGTTCCTGCTCCAGTCCTCTCTGACCATGTACTTTCATTACAACCATGATAAAACAGAACCCCATTTTTGAAATGATGGACATCAACTCTCACAAAAATGCTTTCAGTCTGTGTATACATATGTAGGATGGATCAAACTCTATGACACCTAGCCTACACTGGGAATGAGTAATAATGTCGACCTGTTGCTGTTAATCTTCAGCATCACGAGTAGCACAATGTGACATTCTCATTTGCATTGTATTTGATGTGAATGCTACACATCACTGTAAAAGCAAGTATTGAAACAGCCACAAATGTCAGTACATGAAAAACTGTTCTGTGACGTTAGCAGTTTACTGCCTGACCATTACAGATATTACACCTAGGGAAACAATAAGAAATAGTGCATGTACTGCTGCTGGTCCCTGCCTGTGTCATGTACTTCTGTAGTACTTCTGTGTCATTAAGGTTCTTGTACAACTCCATGCAATGCAAGTTCAGTTTATTTCAGAAACACACCGCGTGGCTGTGGGTCACCAACTGACACATCCTGTGCTCTGTTGTACACCACCAGGGTGCCTCCTTTTCCCTCCCCAGCAAGTATACCTGTGATTCACTCAGATTCAGTACAGTCGTACTCATCATCACATCACTCACCCCTGCTGTCAAGAAAGCATCATCACTTCAAGAGTTGGTATTGTTCTGTGCATGAACCAGCAATACTGTGAAGTTTAAAGAGTGATTGTAAAAGAAAATTGTCTGATGGTGCCTCAGGCAACATGTTAATTGAGCTTTTGTGAACCTTCACACCCAGTAAATAGACTCATGACAAGGAAGTCTTGTGTCAACAGATAAAGTTTCATATTTCAAGAAAAAAAGAACAACTTACAACAAAGAACCATGAAGATAAGAAAAAGGAAAACACAACTACTTAAATGGCAAGAAATAAGTCAACAAAAGATTCAAAACAACTATTTATGTGGCAAGAAACAAGTCAACAACAGAACACAACAAATTAAAAACTATTTGCAATTTTGAGCATGACTGTTCCAAAAAAATAATCACTGATGGCGACGGTGGCCAGGTGATGGCCTGTTCTGTGGCCTCCTTCTTGCAGTCGGCTTTTTCAACAGCCACAGAATACATTCCTGGTTGGCCTCCATTCTGGGAAGGGGAACCTTTGCCGATCCCAATGAAGTTTCCGCTTTTTCTGGTGTTCTCACATTGTCGTCCCTCTTGCACTGCTCCCGGTCTCCACCGGGGGCTGATGCAGAGTGACATGCATCCCTAACCCACCCCAGGAGAGGAGAGCAATCCAACGGATGCTCAATCCTCTGCTCCCCTGCTGACCCCTGGCGTCCCGAGTCTGTTCCCGAACCCAGGTCGCAGGCATGGTTTGAGGTAAAGCGCCAGCACCTCTGCCCTCTGTGACACCAGGCCGGCATCTTTTTTTTTAATTTTAATGTCCTTGACCCTTCTTGAGTTGGGAGGGCTCTCAGTTTGCTGGGTGGGTGCTGGGGTAGCTGATTCATCTTGGCCACATTGTACTGCAGGTGACTGTGGCCCTGCTGTCATGGTCCCTGTCTGTGAGGGCTGCTTCCTCTCTGCTCTGACAACGTTGCAAGCTCACACTGAATCTTCAGCACATGTTTTTTTTGTCTGTGTGTTGATCATCTTCTGCTGGGGCTCATCCTGGTATTTCTGTGGGATAAGCACTGGTGGTGGCAGTGTGTTGGTGTTGTCTGCAGTAACAAAAGAAATATGCAGTTTGAGCAGAATGCTCCATGGAAGTGTGACTGTCAGATTAATGACATCATTAGTAATTGTAGTAAACTACTCTATTCGGTGTCCAGTGTCACCTTATTGTGCCCTAACATTCTCCTGATGCCATGGTTTAAATCCTCTGTATTCGACTACTATCCTTGGTCATTGCTGTCCATGTTACACCCCCCCCAACACCACATTCCAAAGAGGTTGGGAAGTATAAAGGCCATGACTGTGTGAAAGCTGAGGTTTAAGCAATGTTTGAGCAGCACCCACATGTTGCAGTATACTGTCCCCTCCCTTAATGAATACCTCCACCACTGTGTCTCAAAGATGATGGTGTACCACCCATTGGAACGCCACCCTTCCACACTTATAGTCATTGTGTTCTTGCACACACTCCAGTCCACATAAATAGTTAAATCTGAACATTTTACCACCCTGTTAATCCCTTTCTGGAATGGGAATTTGTCTATAAATAGCATGTTGCATAAAAAAGAGCATGAACCATCCTTTTCAGCATGTGATGACTACATGTTTAGTGGAAAAATATAAGGGGTTTAAACTTGTGAGGGAGGGAGGATAAGGGAGGACTGACCAGAAGCCTCCTCCAGATGAGGGAGTAGCCTTCAAACCCAAGGGGCGGGGAAACAGACGGGGTGGAGGTGTCAGGAGGAGCAGGAGGAGGATGGAAGCATAAGGAACCTGGGTGGGGTTCGACAAAGGGATCAGGGATAAGGGTGGGGTTGGTGTTAGTAAATGCCAGGAGCTTGGGAAACAAGTTGCCAGAGTTCCAGGCCATGCTGTTGAGGGGGTGGATATGGCGGTCAGGAGACGTGGGCCAACAAAAACCATGACTGGGACCTAAACGTGCAGGGGTACACTATCCTTAGGAAGGATAGAAAGGAGGGCAGAGAGGGTGGAGTGGCTATGTTCATTAGTGATGACATAGAAATTGCTAGGGTAGAAGAGGCAGAGGGAAACGTGGAGGCCTTATGGGTCACCTTACGATCCCCAGCAGGAGATAAGATCAAGCTGGGTGTAGTATATAGGCCCCCCCCGGGATGAGTAATGTTCTAGAGGATGGTTTGCTGGACAACATCATTGCCCAGTGTAGACCAAAAGGTGAAGGACTGGTGTTGATGGGGGACCTTAATATGCCAGGTACAAACTGGGGAACCATGTCCTCTAAGGTGGCCAAGGAGCAGAGGCTGCTGGATGGCTTCCAGGATGTGTTCTTAACACAGCATGAGATGGAGCCCACAAGGGAGGGGCATGTCCTGGACGGCGTTCTGGCAGATGGGGATCTGGTAAGGGACCTGGTTGTAGAGGACCCCCTGACTGGGAGTGACCACAATACTGTCTGGTTTCAAATAAGCGTGGGGGGAAGGGGGTGAGATCTAGGACACTGGCAGTGGACTTCAGGGGGGCAGACTTTGGGCATGGGAAATATTCTCAAGGATCACTTGAAAGGGATTACATCAATGACAAGTGTGGAAAGGAGATGGGAGGTCATAAAGCGGGGGCGTCATGAGGCAGTCAGGATCTGTGCTAAGTTGAAGCGTGAGAAAGGTCACATAAACCATGCTGGTGGTCCAGTGAGGTACAGGTAGCGGTCCAAAGAAAAGAAGGCGACCTACAAAAAATATAAAACAACAAGAGGGGATAGTGATAAGGAAATGTACCATCTTGCATCTAGAAAAGTCACCCAGATGGTGAGGGGAGCAAAGTCCAGTAAAGAGCAGTGGCTGGCACAGGGGATACATGGAGGGGAAAAGGGGTTCTTCCGGTACATTGGGGAGCAGAGAAAAACTAAGGGCCATCTCAGCAGATTGAGATCAGAAGGAGGGTGGGTGGAAGAGGCGAGGGACCAGGCAGAGGTATTTAACGAGTACTTTGCCTTTGTGTTCACTAGGGAGGGGGATGGGATATCTACAAAGCAAGGCACGATGGGGATAGAAGCAGCAGTGAGTGGGATCAGGGGAGCAACAGAAATGGATCCAGAGGGAGGGAGCGGTACCCCAGGGGTGTCACATCTGGATAAGGATAAAAGGCCAGTAAGGTGGAGGGACAGATGATGCTATCTCCGCCAAAAGGGTATGGTTAGCCCTCAAGGACCTAAAGAAAGACAAATCTCCTGGGCGGATGGCATTCATCTGAGAATACTATGGAATTGGCCGGACATACTGGCTGCACCCCTGGTGGAGCTCTTCAACAGGTCACTTGAGACAGGGGAGGGTACCTAGGATTGAGAGAGGCCCATGGTGCCAATCCATAAAGGGGGGTCGAGGGAGTACCAGGTAACTATAGACCCATCAGTTTGACCTCGTGGTGGAAAATTAATGGAGTATACTAAAGGAACGATTGGGTGTACTTGGAGGAGGTGGGAGGTCTGGATAGTCGGCAACAGGGTTTGTGCCAGGTAGATCATGTCAAACCAATCTTGTGGAGTTCTATGAATGGGTAACATCAGAACTGGACAGGGGAAAGCCTGTGGATGTATTATTCTTGGACTTCAGCAAGGCATTTGACTCTGTCCCCCGGAATGGTCTGGTGGAGAAACTGATGGGGTTAGGAGTAGGCCCTTTGATGGTCAGATGGATTGAAAACTGGCTAGCTGGATGCACCCAGAGAGTAGTGGTCTGTGGAGGAGCTCTCGAACCCTAGAGAGGTTGGTAGTGGGGTACCGCAGGGCTCAGTCCTGGATCCGATCCTGTTTAATGCATACATATCGGACATCAGGGAGGGTATAGGGTGTGAAATGAGTCTCTTCGCTGATGACTGCAAGATGGGAGCAGTAGTTGAGGGAGAAGAGGGGAGGTTGGCCCTGCAAGGGGACCTGGACACCCTGGAAAGCTGGGCTCACACATGGAAATTAAATTTCAATATCACCAAGTGCAAGGTGTTGCATCTTGGTTGGGGAAACCCTAAACAGAGGTACACCCTGGGAGGGGAGGCGCTGGAGGCATCAATAGGGGAAAAAGACCTAGGGGTCATGGTGGATGCATGTATGAATAACTCTGAGCAGTGCAGGAGAGTGGCTAGCAAGGCAAACAGGATGTTGGATGCATCGTGGGGGATCACCTCTAGGAGCAAGGAAGTGATTCTGCGCTGTACAATGGACTGGTTAGACCACACCTTGAGTACTGTATACAGTACTGGAGACCACACTTGAAGAGGGACATACAGCTCCTGGAGAGGGTACAGAGGAGGGCAACTAAGATGATACGAGGGCTAGGGGATTTGACGTATCAGGACAGACTTGAGGAGCTCTGCCTGTTTTCATTGGAGGAGAGGAGAGAGACAGGGGGACATGATTGAGGTCTTCAAGTACCTCAAGGGAATAAATAGGGTAAACATGGATGGATCTTAAGACTAAAGCAGGGAGGTATTACCAGAGGGCATGGTTTGAAGTTGGAAGAGTGAGGGGGGAAAAGAGGAGGAGGTTTTTCTATGAGAGGGTGGTGGACCCTTGGAATGCACTGCCTGGTGAGCTGGTTCAGAGATCCACAGTGGAGGGCTTCAAAAGAGGGTGGGACAGACATAGAAAGTGGATGTATCAGATGATGGCCTGTCCCAGGGGGGTGGGGATGGATGATAGGGGTTTCTGGAACACAAGGTAGGGGAGGGCCTCGGCACCCAACTAGGGATCTGAGGTTTGAGCAGACTCGATAGACCATAAGGCCTAATCTGCTGGCAAATAGTATGTTAGTAAATCATGTGCGTGGTGGTTCACTGAACCCACTACTAAGTTAAAATACTACTAAACAGTGTATGCTGCAACATATACAGCATGTATATCTCTCTCTCCTCTACAAGACCCCCTAACCGGACACTGTACACAGTATTATACTCAGGATGAAAGCTGTGGTGCTGTGTGTCAGAGGTTGTGTCATGCGTTTGACATGGTAAATGAAAATTAAACAGCAGTAGGCACTAGAAGCAGTTGAGGGCCACTTCATGGGGTAAGTAACGATGCACTGCTGTTATAGAATGACAATCAAGCATAGCGGATGATGATCAATTTATAAACAAGTGGTTATGTCAAACATTTTCTCACAATACCAGACTGACTTTGAAGGACAAGAAATTGGTATGGGGTTTACAAATGGTTACAGCAATGATAACTGTGCCTCATATGGATATATGATAGAAAGAAAGGTGCGATTACCTAACAGGTAAAAACAAGGTACAGGAAGGCAACACGTTTCATAGGAAAAGATGCACAACTATGACATTAGAACAGGGGAGGTTCAGAGGGAATATGAGGCAGCACTTCTTCACTGAGAGAGTGGTAGACGAGCGGAACATCCAACCAGCACAGGTGGTAGGGTCAGAAACAGTTACTGGATTCAAGAAAGCATGGAATAGGCACTAGAGGACATTGGAAGTGAAAGGAGGGAAGAAGAACCAGTCCAGAGACAGAGTAGGGTCTACAGTGTCACAATAGTATAAAAGAGAAGTAAATGTCAGACTGGTTGGCCCATGAGGCCCTTATATGCTGACACCTTCTGTGTTTCTCTGTTTCTATAGTTCATTGATAAAGCAGACCATGGTTTGATTGTCACTTTTACAGCCTCCATTTACAAACTGTGTGGCCTGCCTTGAGCAACAT
Source organism: Neoceratodus forsteri (assembly GCA_016271365.2). Lineage (NCBI taxonomy): Eukaryota > Metazoa > Chordata > Ceratodontiformes > Ceratodontidae > Neoceratodus > Neoceratodus forsteri. The sequence goes on along the minus strand of CM057451.1, from coordinate 53,861,078 downwards.
ACTTAACCTACCTGTGCTCTGAGGTCACACTTGTAAGTCACTTAGACTAGTGCAGCAGCAGTACTGCACAGTGGGCCTCTTACTTACCTGGTTGCCTAACATAGAAATACATAATGATACAAACATTATTTCCTATCACTACTTAAGTCTTGTCTGACCTCGCCCAGCGATGGCAACGCAAACTTTTATTTTATTCATTTATTTATTGAAGAGATGCACCAGAAAAGCAGACTGAACAACTAATGTTGCTCATCTCACGTGCGTCCCTGTGGGGCGGCTAACACTCTCACCCCTGACAGCAGGTTCTGCTGAGTAGTTGTAGATATCCACCTGATGGCCTGTGATGGCCCTTTATTTTATTGTCACATTCTGACCACTGTGCCATGACTCTCCAGGCAGTGATGAGGCCATACACCACCTCAACCCACTAGATATTCATTATTATACAATGGCATGAAAGAATGCTTCCCTCTGATTGGTCAGTCTGAGACTAGACCCGCGATGTTATCCCAGTACAACATCACGAGTCTAGTCTCAGCACACAGACGACCGCATTAATGGAGAATAGGATCAGTCCACGGAACCCACTTCAAGGCCCCCCCCCCAACGCAGACTGCAATGTCGCTGTTTATAAAAAAAAAACTACACAGAACATGACATTCAGCTGTCCTTCATGGCTACAACCAAAGAAAAATGACCCCACAGTGGAATCTCAATGTTTTTTCCCCTAAAGCCCCGCTATGAGCGTGAGCCCCTTCACAAAACAGCGTGAGTACTCCCTCACCTCATGATCCACCACTGCCCCTGCACCAGTTATTTATTTTTATCGTCTTTACTTGTCTTTCTGATCCCAAGGCAGGAGCCATTTCCCAAGGTAACCTGAGCCGTCTCTGAAATTCTGGAAGTCTCGCTGTTTTTCTCAGCTGCTGAAAGTTCCCATTTCATATAGTGCAAGACAGCTGGTTCCATGGCAGGCAGAGGGATTGACTAAAATAAAGTAATTTAAACTTCCTAATCATAACGCAGTGTGAGGGGGGATCGAAGTACCACAAACAATACAAAACTTCGAGGGGGGGTATGCAACACAAAGAAAAAAGTCTGAGGGAGCAACCAGATGAAGACACACATCCTTATATTTACCACCAGCACCACCTATGGGCCAAAATGGGACTATTGTTTCTTCTATACACCTCCACACTGAAAAATCAACACCAACTCTACTGGGGGGGGGGGCGCTTGGAGCCCGAGCAAGATGGACGCTCAGGCTTAGAGAACGGGAACTAAGGGAGAATAAATCAGCAGAAACAAACAGGTTCTCGAGTGAAGAAGCCCCACTTAAATCAAAAAAAGTATATGGGAACCCTCCAGGAACATTATGGGGAATCCTCGTAAAGATCGATCCCAGACAGATGGTGCAAAAAATAAGGGAGCTACGGGAGGGCCTAGTATGAGGCCTGCACCTAGTAATCTAGTACCCGAGAAGCCAGCTGAAAAGACATTGCAGTTACTGGGAGTAAAAATGTCCATCCTCATCCAGTCTGTGGTAGGGCTACCTGAGAAGTCTGACACCCTCGCTAACCAGTGATATGCCTGGAAACAACCATAGACTCGGTTAAAACCACAACAGCAGATTCCACCAAGTGGTAGGAAGCCGCAAGGGAACGGCAGCAAATTTGCTAAAAGAAAATGTCCACCTCCGTTCTCGGATAGAAATGCTTGAAAATCAAGCATGAGCAGCAAATATACGCATAGTGGGGATGCCAGAGAATTGTGAAGGTGATCACTTGCCTCTTTTCCTGAAGGAATGGCTCCAGCACTAATTGGGGGAGACAGGGACTCTTAAACCGATCCCCATTCAGAAGGCCTATCGAGTGATGCCTCGTGGCCGAAGAGACAACGGAAAGGCCCCGCTCACCATCACAGTAGTCCTAGACGGGGTTGGAACAAGGGATTACCTTCTCACCCTCGCTAGAAAAGAAGGAAAGCTGCTCCAGGATGGACAAGAGGTTCGTCTCTATCTGGACCTAAGCTATGCCATTCCATAAAAGAAGAGGAGCTTTGATGGGGTGAAAGCTATCTTGAGGGAAGCGGGTATCCCACATGGTGCTTTGTTTCCTGTGAGGCTTCAAATAGTCCACAGAGGGAAGATTTATATTTTTAATGACCCAGCAGTTGCCCTTAAGTGGTAGCAGAAGAAAACTGCAACACGCAGACTCAGGGAAGATGAAGAGGATTCCGAGTTAGATGAGGAAGAACCCTGAAGAAAGGGAAATTATATTAGCCAGAATTTAAAATGGTGGTCTGTACTGTAAGGGAACAGTGGGTATTTGGTCTGACCCCAGGTAAGTGTATACTGCTTTATGGTTAGAGAATCTGTACCACTTTGGTCTCTGGGGCGACTACCCATGTGATCCCGGTGACAGACTAAGTCTTTTGTTTTTAACTTTGTCCTTATGTACAAAATATGATGCCAATTGATGTCATTTCAGTGGAGTTTTGATTATTTTAGAATCTTTTAAATCTCTGTTTGAGTAAGTTAACTTTTCAAAGTGTTAGAAATGTTCCCACACTAATGCCTGATTCGGAAGAAGTTATATAGATGTAACTTAATCAGCGTTAAGCATGTCTAATTTCCTCTTCTCCTAGGGGAAGGAGGATTTTTTCTTGAAGTTTACTGTGGACTCATCTTAGATAATATACATGCTGCTCTTGGACTCTAATTAAACAGCATTAATGTTTTAATAACTATAGGGAACTGACAGTAATGCCCTCCAAAGATGAATCTAAATAGTAAGGATGATTAAATTATAGTATTAAGAGGAGTGGTGATCTCTTATGTAATCAATGACTGTATATCCTATACTTTGAAATAACAACTGTATGTTTACAATAAACAATATACAATATACATAACATTAAAAAAAAAAACACAAAATCTACTGACAAAAATGTTTTTTTCATTTTATTTTTTAATTACTATAAATGAGCCATTGTATAATAGCAATAATGCACTCCAGGGTGTGTTGTGCTGGGATATCGTTACTTCTGGGATGATTAGTCTCACTCAACCTGCGGCCTCATGCCTAATTATCCCAGGCGTGACGTTATCCCAGCGCAACACAGACTCTGTCATGCATTGTTGCTTAATTCACATTCACAGTTTTGGAGACGACACCACGCACTCCACCAGGGAGAGAATGACACATCACCACCAGTGCCTACTGCAATGCTGCAGTTTAGTCACATAGACACGGTACTCACAAGTAATGATTCACAAAGCTTGTAAAACACTGACTGGAATAGTCAAGACTATGCCACTTCTTAAAGTGGAATTGCATTGGACATGAAATTACTGGCTCCCCACCCCTCTTCCAGAGACCATTGAGCCACAGGTGGTCTGGATGACCTGAAGTGGACTGCAAAGTCACAGATTTTAACAATTGTCATTTAATATTTCATGACCAGTGCAAACATATAAGGATCATATAGACAAACTGACCACCCAATGCTGTACCCTGCCTGGCTGGTCATGGATGTTGATCTGTGCCCACACATACCACCATCATGATCAACACCAGTGCCACAACCACCCTACTGCATGTACAGTACTACAATGCAGGTATGTTTTCCAAAATTCCGATGACTTGTGTCATTATTTACACAAGGCCATATGGGGAATATCAGTGGGTTTTTCAGCACCAGGAAGGAGGAAGGGGTCAGGCAGCCAGCTGTTCCTTAGGACTAGGAGCACTTCAGCTTCACAACACAGTAGATCAAATGTTTTTTTACACTGGTGCCTCTTGTATATGGTGCACACTAGTTGCTTGCCATGTTCCAGTGGTTTGCGGCAGTGAAACACCAAAAATGATAGACTGGCTATTCAGCTGAGTTCTTCATCAGTACATTCAATTTAATTTGTTAACAATATGAGCAGCTTACCAGACATGAGCTCCCCACTGCTCCTGCTCAGTCCTCTGGCTCCTGCCACACTGATGCTGGAATCCCCGCTGACAGCTGCAGCACTGGAGCTTCCTGCAGCACCTGTTACAAATGAATGTTTTTTCAAACTTTTGCAGAAGAAAAATTCCGACGGTGGAATTTTTTTTGCACACCTCTACTTTCCATTTGGGAGCTACTTTAAGGAAATGCTATGTCCCTGGCCATATGGGTTGGCTGGAATCATGCCACTACACTGAACAGCGGCACAGAGAGACGTCTGACGGAGAAATGATAAAATGCAGCAGCACAAGTAAGAGCCCTTTCAACCTTGTAAACCTCATAAACTTCATCTTTGAGGGCATTGTGCAGTTCATGAAGTTTGCAAAGTAAGAAATAATGTGGAGATGAACTGCAGTCTTTTATTGTTTGAGTCACCCCATCATGTACAATGTGTATCACATGGTTAGTTGCATTTTTTTTATTTTACCCTCTCCCACAAACCCGGTCTGGGACTACTTTTTCTCACTTCAGTTGTCATAAATAAAATATTTTAACTTACAGGAATGATAAAATTGTTGTCTATTTTTGGTTTTAGATGTAACTATTTTGACCATTTCAAAAGTGCAGTAAGACACTTCTGGATAGGTGTTGTGGTGTTACAACGCAATTCCATGGGCAGAAAGCACTCTTCCTGTGGCATTGTGCCTCACTATGCTCCTGGGTGTGCATTGTGACAGCACAACCAATTGTGTCTTGTGGTTATATTTAGGCAGCTGCATTTTTATGCCACTGTTTTCCTGTCAATATACAGCTTCCTCAGGACTACCTGTCCTATTATATAGAAAATTATAAAATTCATGTTGGCTAGACTATAGTACTAATTCGTAAAAGTTACACAACAAAATATCTGTATACTGTGTTGGTGTAATATTTTGTGTCTGTTTTTCTGTTTTGTTTGCAATAACACTTTGGGTATCAATACCAAAAATGTTCTAAGTAAAGAAAACCTTACATACAGTACTTCTTAAATGAGGAAGAAAGGGAAAACACAGTGGCAAGAAAAGGTATTATGACTACTTTCTTTAGCAAAACACCAGCCAAAACAGTTTTTTTTTGTATTTTATTTTTTGGTAACCAGATAAGGCCCACTAGGCACAAGTGCCTGTTTTCAGGTGTGAGCTGGGAGCACTGGGGTGGTTAAGTGACTTGCTCAGAGTCACACAGTATGCAAGTGGAGGTTGTAGGAATCAAACCCAGGTTTACTGGATGTACCAAGCTCATTCACAGCTCATTATTCTAATCTCTAGGGCCTAGAGATTAGAATAATGAGCTGTGAATGAGCTTGGTACATCCAGTAGACCTAGGCTATACTGCCAGCCAGGTTGTAAGACTGACTGCCATGGCAAGGAAACAACAGGATGGTGCTTCATAGAAATATAGACTCTTTGGCAGAAAAAGGCCAGTTAGCCCATTGTGTCTGCCATTGTTCACATTGTTCATGTCAGAAATGCAAAAAATTAATTTTTATACAAATAAGTGGTTTGGATTTGAAACGCCAAAACATCACATCTAAATCACAACAACTGAAACTCCAAACTGGGTATAAGTTTCTTCTGTTACTAATTTATTAGATATCCTCCTCAAGTACAGTATGAGGGACTTTGTAGTGCTGACACATACACTTGTCAACGCTCCCTGATTATAGTAGATGTCTTGTCCTAAACTGCTTGTTTATTGTCTTCCTTTGCATTATGGCATTTATTATTCACATCAGCAATGTCAGAAGATGTAGCCACCTTTCATTTCCAAATGAAGTTCTTCCTATAAAACCCGACTCTGTCACCATTTTTTAGTGTGCTGCCCCTTGCTTAGATATTTGTCACTCATTTTCAAGGCTAGTACCCTTGATTGAATGATGGTAGCTTGAGAGGAAGGCCAGCCTTCAAGTAATAAAGTCTCTGTAACCTTATTTATAACTAAGGTTGGTGAAATTCCCAGTTGTTCAGCCAGCTTCTCATCTGCCCAAGGCACAGCTGCAGGAAAGGCCTGTTAGGGGCCCGGGATGATAATGAAGTCAAGCTGTATTCTTTCCTTTAAGTTCTATTGCATCACCACTGATTTATAGTACAGTGACTGCTTCAAAGCCATCTTAAGACAAGGCCTTCCAATGTTGCACTACCATTGTTTCCCCTCCACATTCTTTAATCTTTAATGCATAGTTCAGGTTGTGGTAAGTGACTGATTTATTTATTTATTTTTACCAGGAGAGACACACTAAGGTGAAGGCTTGTTTACAGGTGCGACCTGGGAGTGCAAGGAAGTTAAGTGAGTTGCTCAGGGCTACACATTATGTAAGTGGGAGCTGTGGGATTCAAACCCAGGTCTCCAGGTTTGCAGCTCAGAGCCTTAAACCACTGCACTATACTGCTTCCTTAATTAGCAACTGGCCCTAATTTAATTCCAAGTCTAGCAATTGTGGAATAAAATAGTGCAGGGTTTACTAATAAGTTGTGAATATATGACTTTATTAACCTGAAAGAACCAATTCGGCTCAAAACATACTTAGTTTGCCCCATCCCCATTCAATCCTGTGTATCTCTGTGAGCAGGGACTAACAGCTTCCAAAACATGTAAGACATAGGAACATAGAAACATAGAAGTTGATGGCAGATAAGGACCGCAAGGCCCATCCAGTCTGCCCATAATTTTTTCTACCTTATGAATGTGCCATTGGCCTTTGCTCTGTCAATGGCCGAACTATTCATACTCATTTGTATTGCTCCCTTATGCCTATCCCATGTCTGTTTGAAGCCCTGCACTGTATTCATATCCAACACTTCCTGAGGTAGGCCGTTCCATACATTCACCACCCTTTCTGTGAAAAAGAACTTCCTCACATTACCCCTTAATCGGCCTCCCTCTAATTTCATGCTGTGTCCTCTTTTCCTGCTAATTGTCTTGTATTGAAGCATGTTAGACTCTTGCACCTTGTTAATGCTCTTAAGGTGTTTGAGTGTTTCGATCATATCACCTCTCTCCCTCCTTTGCTGTAGGGTATACATGTTGAGCGCCGTTAATCTGTCATCATATGTTTTCTGATGCAGTCCCTGCACCATTTTGGTTGCCCTTCTCTGAACTGCTTCGATTTGGTTAATGTCCTTGTGAAGGTGCGGTCTCCAGTACTGCATGCAGTACTTCAGATGGGCTTAACCAGTGTCTTGTAAAGAGGGATTATTACCTCTTTGACTTGTGATATTTCGTTAATACAATTCATCATCCCCTAGCTTACTCTACTGCTTTAGTGGTCTGCTTGGATGATTTCAGGTCATCGGTGAAGATGATGCCCAAGTCTCTTTCTTCCCTTGTGACTGCCAGCAACTCCCTCCCAGCCTATAGGTGGCTTCTGGGTTTCTCTTCCCTATGCATGATCTTGCACTTCTTTGTATTAACCCCACTTGCCACATTTCTTTCTCTGACTCATTTTGCTAGTTTATCCAGATCTCTTCTCATTCTTCCCACCCCATCTGGATCATCTACTCTGTTGCAGATCTTGGTGTCATCTGCAAACAGACAAACCTTACCTCCAGTCCATCTGCAATGTTGCTGATGAAGATATTGAAGAGGATTGGCCCAGGACTGATCCCTAAGATCACACTTGCATCTCATCTGACTGTATACCATTTACCACCACTTCTGTTTTTGCCTGCCAACCAGTTTGCCACCCAGTTGACCATGACCAACTTCTGACCCACCCTGAGCCTACCCAGCTTATTAATCAATCTTTTATGTGGTACAGTATCGAAAGCTTTGCTGAAGTCAAGGTAGGCAACATCAACTGCTCCCCCTTGGTCTAGCACTCTGGTTACCCAGTCAAAGAAATCTATGAGATTAGTTTGACAGGACCTTCCTTTTGTAAACCCATGCTGTCTTGGATCCTGTGCTCCTATGGATTCCAGGTGTTGCACTATCCTTTCCTTAAAGAGTGCCTCCATAATCTTGCCCACTACTGAGGTAAGACTGACTGGTCTGTAGTTCCCTACCTCCTCCCCACTACCACTCTTGTAGCTTGGCAGAAGACACCCGGAGGAAGGACTGCTGTGTGACTGGACTTCTCTACTGGAACTAAAGAAGTAGAAGTCTTGTACTTGAACCTTTAATTTAGGGTAAAAAAACAAACTAACAAATAAAACAAAAAAAAAGTGTGTATTTGTCTGAGTTAACTGAACTGAATGGTTATCTGAACAGTTATCTAGGTGTCAATCTCAGGAGATTGAAAGCACTTGATAGCTGTGCAGTTTAAATTACTTGTAGAAAGATCTAGTAAGTAGGGGGAGTGGCTTAGCATGAAGGAAGCTAAATTTAAAGACTGCCTTAGAAAGATTCTGCTAGTAACTTGGCAAAAGACACCTAGAGGAAGGACTGCTGTGTGACTGGACTTCTCTACTGGGACTATATTGCCCTCCACCCTCCCACCCAAAGCTAGTTCTACTTTTATAGGCACAGGTTTTGACTGACAACAGGAACTTCCTGTTTGGGAGCAGGAAGTGAGTGATCACAGAGTCACCAAAGACCCACCATCCTAGAAGGGCAAGAGTAGCTCTCCGGCCCCCTCTAGCTGCTGGAGGTCTGCCTCTGAGCAAGTAAGGGGTCTACTGAGAAATATAGGATATTCTTGTCTCAGAACAGGACAATCAGGATCTTAAAGGGCACACAGGCAGAATGTAAGTAGAGAGAGAAGAAAAAAAAAACAGAGGAAAGAGTAAGGATTCCAAACAGTTAAGGGGCCAGAAATAAGACATGATGGGAGTGGTGCAGTGCAGTGGCTGTGGAGCAGCAGTCTTCCGGAAGATGTTCTGGAGGATGCAGTGTTGTCCCATCTGCAGGCACCTCTCTGGGCTGAGGGAGGAGGTTGCTCATCTCTAGGCTGAGTTGGCCAGGATTTGTGGGACCTCTTCTTCCATCCAGGGACCACCAGTGCCACTGCGTTGCCTCAGAGGTTGCCAAGAAAGAGGAGCAGTTGGACCACAGTAGGCTCAGGGAGGGTGAGGTGGTGGAACAGAGGTGCATCCTCCAGCTGTACCTCCACAATTCCTATGCCATTCTGGAAAGTGTGGTTCCTCTATGGAGGCACCTGCAGTGGAGACCAAGGAGGATGTTGGGAACCTCCACAAAGGAGACCCACAGGAGGGTGGCAGGGGACTCCACAGGGAAGGAAACAACTCCTGGTGGGGACTCCATTGTTAGGAATGTAGAACTGGGGAGGAAGGGAGAGGAGGTAAGGTGCCTGCCTGGCACCATGGCTTGGAGGGACAGGGAGTGAATCCTCAGGATTGCCAGAGCAGCTGCACAGGGGAGGGAGCTAGATGTCATTGTCCACCTAGGGACAAATGAACTGGCTAAGAAAGGGATTAGAGAAGTACAGGAAGAGTTTGTGGAATTGGGGAGGGGACTTAGACAAGTAGCACTCACGGTAACCTTCTCGGAGGTACTGCCCATCTATGGGTAGGAGAGGCTAGGGTGTTCTGCACCATGGGATTCAATCAGTGGTTGAAAAACTGGTGCGGAGCTCAGGGATTTGGCTTCATTGGGGACTGGTGGTCCACCTGGAGTGATGCAAGCCTATACTGGCATGATGGGCTCCGTCTGTCCAAGAGGGGAACCAGGATCCTAGGTGATAGGTTTAAATGCTTCATTGGCAAGCATTTAAACTAGCCAAGGGGGGAGGCACTGGAAAGGAGCAGAAATCTCTAGCCCCACCCAAAAATCATGGTAGTAAGTGCGGTAAACACCAACATAGAAGTGTTGATAGGGAGAAGGGCAGGGTTAAATGGGAAAGTGACAAAGGCAAGAAGGACAGGGATGGGGCAAAAAGGAGTAAGGCCATCAGGAAATGGAGGGTAATGAGTACCAATGTCTGTAGTCTGGGAAACAAGCTCCCTGAGCTGGTGGCCTTGATGGAAGAGGGATGCCTGGATATTGTAGCAGTCACAGAAACATGGTACACAGAGAACCATGACTGGGATGTTAACATACCAGGGTACATAACCTACAGGAGAGACAGGCAGGGGAGAAGAGGGGGTGGAGTAGCTATCTATGTAAAGGAAGGGATAAAAGCAACTGAACAAAAGAGTAAACAGGGAGGAGAGGAGGCACTGTGGGTCACCTTGGAGACTGGAAAGGGCACCACAATCTGCACAGGGGTTGTGTACAGACCCCCATGTCACGGGGAGGGAATGGACAAGGATATGATAGAAGGCATTCTTAGGATGGCAGAGAAAGGGGAGATACTATTGATGGGAGACCTGAATATGCCAGATGTTAACTGGAGCACATTTGCTGTAGCCATATCCAAGAGCAGGGCCATTCTCGATGCCCTACAGGTGGCAGGCCTCAGACAGCTAGTTTCAGAACCCACTCATGAGGGAGCAATCTTAGACCTCGTACTCTCAAATGGGGGCAGTGAGAGGATCGAAGATCTAGAAGTGGGTTGCCATCTGGGAACAAGTGACCATCAAACAGTGTGGTTCATATTAAACTCAGCTACAGAGTCAAGTCACACAAAAGTGAGGGTACTGTACTTCAGGAGGGCTGACTTTGGCAAGATGGGAGAGTGCCTCAGAAAAGCACTAGCAAACAGACTAGAAGGAGGGTGGAGCAACAATGGGGAATCATCAAAACTGCCTTCACAGAGGCAACAAGCCTTTGTGTGAAGCAAATAAACACATCAAAATGAAAGAAAACCCACTATGGTTCTCAAAAGAGGTGGCTGGGAAAGTCAGGGAGAAAAAGATTGCATTCCAGAAGTATAAGGAAACACAGAAGGAACAGGACAGAGAGCTGCACCAGTTAAGGCAGAAGGAAGCAGGGAGGGAAGTCAGAATAGCAAAGGCCCTAACTGAGGAAAAGATAGCCAACTCAGTTAAGAAGGGGGATAAAACCTTTTATAGGTACATCAGCGAGCGTAGAAAGACAAAGGGAGGGATAGTGAGGCTGAATAGAATGAACGGTGGGTGGGCAGAGGGGGACAGTGAAAAAGCAGGGATACTGAATGAATATTTCTGCTCAGTATTCACAGAAGAGGAGGGGGAAGTGCCTAATCCAATTAACAGAAGCACTCTTGATACGGGGGTTGATCCCAGTCCTTTCACAGAAGAAAGGGTTCTGCAATAACTCCTAAAACTGAAGGTGGACAAAGCAATGGGGCCTGATGGAATTCACCCAGAATTCTAAAAGAATTAAGCGGGAACTAGTGAAACCACTGTCTACTCTTTTTAATAAATCATGGGAGGATGGTGTGGTACCCAAGGACTGGAGGAAGGCAGATGTGATTCTTCTTCACAAAAGTGGGACCAAGACAGAGGCAGGAAACTACAGACCTGTCAGTTTGACCTCTGTGGTAGGTAAAGTGATGGAGTCACTTCTGAAGGAAAGAATTGTTGAGTACCTAGAGGCCAGTGGGGCACAGGACCCAAGGCAGCATGGGTTCACAGAGGGAAGGTCATGTCAGACTAATCTAATAGATTTCTTTGACTGGGTGACCAAAGTAGTAGACCAGGGAGGAGCTGTGGACATGGCCAACCTAGACTTTAGCAAGGCATTTGACACAGTCCCACACAAAAGATTATTAATCAAATTAAACAGTCTGGAAGTGGATCCCAGGTGGTAGCCTGGGTAAAACATTGGTTGGACAACAGGACACAGAAGGTAATTGTAAATGGAGTCCACTCTGAAGAAAGAGGGGTTACTAGTGGGGTACCGCAGGGTTCAGTACTGGGTCCAGTTCTTTTTAATGTCTTTATAAGTGACATTTCAGAGGGACTGGAAGGAAAAGTATGCCTCTTTGCAGATGACACAAAGATCTGCAACAGGGTTGATACACAAGGAGGCATGAAAAGGATGAGAAGGGACTTGGCAAGGTTGGAGGAATGGTCAGAAGTATGGCAGCTAGGATTCAATGCAAAGAAGTGCAAAATAATGCACCTGGGAAACAAGAACCCAGGGAAAGAATACACAATCGGGGGGTAGTAACAACAACAAAAAAGGAAAGGGACCTGGGGATAATCATATCAGATGACCTTAAGGTTAGCAAGCAATGTGAGAAGGCAGTAGGGAGGGCTGGGGGTATACTGGGATGCATAGGGAGAGGCATCAGCAGCAGAAAACAGGAAGTTGTTATCCTGCTGAACAGACTGTTGGTGAGACCCCATCTGGAGTACTGCATCCAGTTCTGGAGACCCCATCTCCACAAGAACATAGACAGGATAGAGGCAGTCCAGAGGAGGGCAACTAAAATGGTGCAGGGTCTGCAAGAGAAGCCGTACGAGGAGAGACTTAAGGAGCTTAATATGTATACCCTTGAGGAAAGAAGGGAGAGGGAGCACATGATAGAAACTTTTAAGTACCTCAGTGGAATCAACAAAGTCCAAGCAGGTAGCATCTTTCAGAAAAAGAGACGTGCAAGAACAAGGGGACACAATTTAAAGATGGGGGGGGTTCAGGGGCAATGTGAGGAAGTATTTTTCACAGAGAGGGTAGTGGATGCATGGAACAGCCTTCCTGAGGAGGTTTTGGGGTCTAAAACTGTGGGAGAATTCAAGAATGCATGGGACAGACATAAGGCAATTCTTGTGGGGGTAGGAAGAAATAGGCTGTTGGTTAACTAGGATCTGCGGCCTATCCTGTAGGTAGGGAAATGGGCAGACTAGATGGGCCAAGTGGTCCTTATCTGCTGTCAAAGTCTATGTTTCTATGAGTGGGATCACATGAGCCCTTCTCCAGTCTTCTGGAACCTCTCCTGTGCTCAGAGACTCAATAAACAGTTCTGATAATGGCTCTGCTAGTTCCACCCTTATGCTTCTTTAGTACCCTGGGATGTATGCCATCAGGTCCCATTGCCTTGACCACCCTGAGCTTATCGAGCTCTTGTAGGACCCTTTCTTTGTGAAGGAGCTAGTGCTCACCTCCTCCCTCCCTCCCCTGTCTCCATGGTGCTGAGCTGTGGGCCCTGCCCTACCTTCTCTTCAGTAAATACTGATCAGAAGAATCTATTTAGGATATATGCTTTTACATGGTCCTCCTGCTCACATGCCCCCTTATGCCCTTTGATCTTAGCAATACCCCCTCTGGACTTTCTCCTTTCACTAATGTATCTATAGAAAGTCTTATCACCTTATTTTACTGTTCGTGCAAGTGTTTTCTTGGTTTGGGCCTTTGTCTGCCTTACTGCCTACCCTGCTTCCCTTAGGGAAGTTTGGTATGCCTCCCTATCTTCATCCCGCTACGTACCCTTATATTTCCTGAAGACCAGCCTTTTGGCTCTGACCTTTTCTGCTGCTGTTTTTAGGAACCAAAGTGATTTCTTTCATCATTTGCACTTCCTTTTCTCTCTAACACAATGGGATGTTGCTTCAGGTATTACATCCTTAATGCTTGCCCACTTTGCCTGTACCCCCTCACCTGTATTTCTTATTGCCATGGCTAGCTTACCTCTGTTGGCCATCTTATCAAAGTCAACTCCTCTGAAGTCCCATATTTTTGCCTTGGAATGGGATAATTTAGTTCTACTGGCGAAATTGAACCATACCATGTGATGGTCACTGGCCCCCAGGTGACCTTCAACCTGGAGATCTGTGATCCTTTCCCTGTTAGTCAGTACTAGATCTAGGATAGCCCTAGACAACAGTTTACTAAGAAAATTGGGGTTTGATGGCATAGCCTTGAGATTAGAGTAACAAGCTGTGAATGAGCTTAGTACATTCAGCAGACCTGGGTTTGATTCCCATAGCCTCCATGTGCATACTGTGTGATCCAGGCCAAGTCACATAACTTGGATTAACTTGGAGGAATCAGGCAACGTAGGCAAAATAAATGCCCATTTACTTGTCTCCCACTCATAGTGGGGTTATCCTTGCTTCACAGTACTCAGCAGGTAATCATCTAATCTTGTTTTAAACCGATCAAATGTAGATGCTTCAATAATATGTTTAGGTAGGGTATTCCATATTCTGGAAATGCGTATATTATAAAAATTTAAGCGTTTAACTGTAAAAATATTAGGAATGTGAATTTGTGTCTTATGTGACCTAAGGTTAACCTTCCTATCATGTATATGAAAACCACATTGCTCCATTAGACAGGGGTCTTTATTGATTTTATATAATAGTAACAAATCACTCATAATTCTCCTAGTTTCTAAAGATAATAGGTTAAGTATCTTTAACCTTTCATTATAATCATAATTTTTTAACTCATATACTGATTTAGTTATCCTCTTTTGAATTCTTTCTATTAGTTTAATATCTCTTTGAAGATAAGGACTCCAGACTGGGGTGACATAATTAAGATGTGGCAAAACATATAATTTATATATTTTCATAATACTTTATCTCTAGATATAAAAGCTCTTCTTATGGAATTAATTATTTGATTACATTTTACAAAAAGTTTCTTTGTATGTGTTTTGGAGGATAAATTGGTATCTATCCATACCCCCAGATCTTTCTCACATATACTAGCCTTAAGTGCTTTGTTGTTTAGCGAGTATTGATATTTGGGGTTACTGTTTCCAAAATGTAACACAGGACATTTATCTTCATTGAATTTCATATTGTTTTCCACTCCCCATAGTTCTAGGGATTGAAGGTCTTTACAAAATTGTTGATATTGAGGAAATGAGGAAACATCCCCGCCTATTTTTGTATCATCCGCAAATTTGGTTATTGCACTGCCAAGTCCTTTACCCATATCGCTTGTATATAAACTAAACAACACTGGACCAAGTACTGATCCCTGTGGAACTCCACTGGTAACGCTTCCATCTTTGGAGAATTCTGAATTAATTCTTACTTTTTGTTTCCTATCAGTTAGCCAATTGTTTATCCATCTCAGGATACAACCATTTAGTCCTAAGTTATCTAATTGAGAAATTAATCTATCATGGGGAACCGAATCAAAGGCCTTTCCTAAATCTAGATAGATTACATCTATTGGTACTCCTTTATCTAGTGAATTACTAACAAAGTTATAGAAAGAAATCAAATTTGTATTACACGAAAGACCCTTCTTAAAACCATGCTGCATGGTATCGTCCAATCCCAAGGTGGTTATTTCATACTCAGTCATATTTCTAATTATTTTTTCAAGCAATTTGCAACAGACCGATGTAAGACTAATAGGTCTATAGCTAGAAACACAGGATCTGTTACCCTTTTTATGAATGGGAACAACTATAGCAGTTAACCAATCAGTTGGAATATCACCAGTCTTAAGCACTTATTAAATAGCATGGTCAGTGGCTGAACTACTGTGTCTGCAAATTTTTCCAGACAATGGAGCTTATATTGTCAGGTCCTGATGAAGCTGTGGTGCATAATTTATATAATTCATTAAGTACTATTTCTTGATTCAAATTTATTTCCACTGAGTTATTAAGGCAAAATGTAGATGCTACTGAATCTTTTTGATGAAATACAGAAGTAAAAAATAAATTGAAGGCATTGGCTATATCCATATTGTTTGAAATTGACTTACCATCAACTATTATTGTATTGATTTTATTATGTGACTGCTTATTTTTGTTAATATAAGCATAAAATGCTTTACAGTCTTTGGAACTAGCCAGTTTACACTCCAACTTAATTTTTTCCTTTTTAATTAATGTTTTAAGTAACGTTTATTGGGTCATATATCTTAATTTATTCATTGGGGAGGGATTTAATTTATATTTCCTAAAAACTCACTGTTTCTTACTTATCTGTGTTTTAACAATCTTGGAAAACCAAAGTGGGATATCACCTTTACTATTAAATTTTTTACACCTAGGGATATGCAGGGACATTGCCTCCTGTATCTTGGTTTTTAACATAGCCCACATTTGGTTAACTGTTAAATGATTAAGGAGAGATCTCCAATCTGTATTACCAAGGTCATTTATTAATTTTGACCAATCAGCTTTCTTAAAGTCAGGTATGTCTGTAGAGCCATAAATTTTAGGTTTAAAGAGATTTAGTGTACATTCAATAGTTTTATGATCACTAGATCCCAAATGGGCACGCACATTAATACTACAGATACACTTCTTGTAATTTGTGATCACTAAATCCAGAATGTTGTTACCCCTAGTTGTGTTCCTGACTAGTTAATCACAACCATGTGAAATTAATGCATCTAACAGGGCCTGTTCGAATGTGGTTGTCCCAGGTAACATCTCCCAAGATATACCAGGAGCATTAAAGTCACCAAGGATTATAGTATCACCTAAGTTACAAACTTTGTTAATTTCATTTATTAACTCATAATTATAACCCTGATCTCTATTAGGATGTCTATAATGGATACCTAACCTTATTTTCAGTAGATGAGAGAAAATTAGATCTATCCACAATGATTCCATCAACTTACTGGATTTACAAAATATTTCTATTTCCTGACATTGTATAGTCTCTGAAATGTAACAACAAATTCCACCTCCCTTTTTCCCATCTCTGTTTTTATAAAATAACCTATATCCTGGTATATTGTTAGACCACCCACTAGAATCATCCCACCATGTTTTGGTAACATAGACTATATCCACACCAAGTTCTTTAATAAGTATTTTTAGTTCTGTTAATTTAATTAGATTTTAACTTCGAGCATTAATTCCCCAAACCTTAAGGTGAGTTCTTACATCCTGGTTTTGGTTCTTTTTCCTGAGACCCTTGTCCTCCTTTTTAATCAGTTTAAAGATTTGCAAATAATGCTTTCAAACATCCTACCTAATTTATATGTACCCTGTTTACTTAAATGCAACCCATCCCAACAGTATAATGACCTGTTATCAATGAATGTCTCCCAATGAGGTATAGAGAAGAAACCTTCTTGAAGAGTCCATTTTCTAAGCCATTCATTGACACATTTTATTTTTTTCTCAGTGAGGTAATTTGCCCTTGGTACTGGTAAAATTTCAGAAAAATGGACTTCACAAGTAAGTCCCTTTAATTTTTTCCCTAAATGGATGAACTCTTCTTTTATAACATCAATTGAATGTTTTTTAATATCATTAGTACCAGCATGTATAATAAACAAGATTGAAACTAGAGGTCATCCGCTTCAATTATCTAGCAATAAATGTCATACTAATAAAAGAGCTAACTTTTTTTCCCAAAGGGTGGTATCATCATGGAATAAATTACCAACTAAAATTGTAATTAGTGATAATAAATTAACCTTCAAAAATAGACTTGATGCTTTGAGAAATGAGAACAAGTTCTCAAAAGGTTAACCGTAGTTGTGAGGCCTATATTGGCAATTTTTGCTTTTGTGCCTCTGACAGTATCTTAGTATGAATCTTAGTATGAACAAGTGGATTGGAACCTGAGTTATGAAGAATATCTGGACACATTTCATGGATATCCTTTATTCCCACTCCCCTAAATGATGAACAGGCAATATTGTGTTTGTCTTTCCTGCAAACAATTTTATCTGTGTATTTAATAATTGAATCACCAAGTACAAAATACTGCCTGTTAACCACATTTGTAGACACCATGTCCATGTGCAGAGAAGTATTTGTCATAACAACCTCTGTTTTTTTCAGATGTTTGGATTTGGACTTATGTTTACCTCCCTTACTGAGGGTCGTGGTAGGGATGGCATGTACCACTGATGTTCCATGTGCTTGTGTACTTTGTTCATTAGGATCACATAGTATAGGGTTTGTATGTGAATCCTGTACATTTTGAGATGCAGTATCATGCTGTTCTTCAGTAGCGTTATGAGGGTACTTATCACTAAGAATCTCACAACTGTCAAGATTTATTAGTGGTTCAAATCTATTGTTTAATACAAGATTATTTCCCAAAGCCCTACGTCTTGTTTTAGGCCTGGGGCCTGCCAAGGCTTCGGTCCAATCATCATTGTCCAAATTATTTGTAGAAATAATATCAGCTTCACGCTTGCGTTTATCAGTATGACTGACTCTACAAGCGTTATCATCCCTCATTTGATTGGGGAAGGTTGTCAAGTCACTATTACTAGATGGTAAAGTCATGTTCTCAGATGAAATATGGACTTTTGACACTAGGGCATCCTGCTGTAATTCTAACACTGCAAGTCATTTATAAAATGGCTCAATATCTTCTCTAAGAACACTATTTCCAACGCACTTTGTACAAACATAAATAGTGTTCATAGGTAATGTGTCAAACAACGTGTACATATTACATGAAGTACATTTAAGTCCAGTTTCACCGTCCAGCATCATAATTATCTGTCTTAGGTTGGGCTGTGGGGGGCTAGCAGGATTTATTATCGAAACAAGGTATGAATCTAAGCTAATTAGATCACTCATTTTAGTATAGGAAATCAAATAGTCACTTATAGAACAAGCAGTAACAGCAATGTACTTGCTTACCAAATGAAGACAATACTATTACAGGTCCTCTCCCCCTCTTCCACTCTTGACACACGTGACACGTGCTAGGACATGCGTGTCTCTGCGCGCAAACCACGTGCGGCCGCCCTGCACACGCTCATTCCACTCACTTAGCGAGCTATTTGAGCAAGTAGACAGGAAGTGTCAAGCAGTCACTTCCTGTCCAGTGAGTACAACGTGCCCAAAGTTATTTAAAATTAAAATAATAAAACCTTCAGCCACCTCATGCGGTGGACTTCTAGCAAAAAGGAGTGTTCCCTTTGCTCCTGCTGTCCCTAAAATCTAGTATTTCAGGCAATATACGCTAAGTGAATGGAGAGTGGTGCAAGGGAGCCTCTACAATCCCACAATGCCGGTTTGATCGGAAGTCTGGCAAAAATGTTTCCTTGGCAATGGCTAGAAAACAATTCCTCTCCCCAGAGGTTTGTACAAAGTGCAATAAATTACAATGAGGGATTCTTTACTGCGAAAAGTGAGTGCTACAACAACACAGCCAGTAAAGCAAATCTGCAGCCAGAATCAAACACAGCTGCCCTCCTGAGATTCAATATATATATATATATATATATATATATACCCACAAGCAGGCAGGAAGTATCAAGCAGTCACTTCCTGTCCAGCGAGTACAGCACGCCCAAAGTTATTTAAAATTAAAATAATAAAACCTTCAGCCACCTCATGCGGTGGACTTCTAGTGAAAAGGAGCATCCCCTTTGCTCCTGCTGTCCTTAAAATCTAGAATTTCGGGCAATATACGCTAACCGAATGGAGAGTGGTGCAAGGGAGCCTCCACAATCCCATAATGCCAGTTAGATCGGAAGTCTGGCAAAAATGTTTCCTTGACAATGGCCAGAAAACAATTCCTCTCCCCAGAGGTTCATACAAAGTGCAATAAATTACAATGAGGGATTATGTACTGCGCAAAGTGAGTGCTACAGCAACACAGCCAGTAAAGCAAATCTGCAGCTAGAATAAAACACCAAATTTAATTGTTCTTTCCTCTCTACTTTTGGAATTTTTCTTGTATTTAGTCATCTGTACTGGAATGATCAGTTATGATACCTTTTCTATAGAATCCCACTGCTTTCAGTTATGCTTACTGATACTTCATATCTTAACCTCCCCTGTGCTAACCCTGAAAACTGGCATTGTGTCTAGGGGCTTCATTCAGTTACCAAAGAACAAAAAAAAATTGCAGTGTCAGCAGTTCAGTAGGTTCCAGCTCCCCTTTGGGCTGGAAGATAGGAAGGTCATGACTTCTAGTCCCCCACCAGTCACTTGGCCTAATACCCAATACTGGCACTGCTCTATAGCACTAGGGTATGTTGCACTGTTGAGGTGACATCCTTCTGATGAGATTTTAAACTGAGGTCCCTTCTGTCTCCACTGGCTGTCCAAGTGGAAGGTATGGATTTAAAGGGGTCAGGAATTTTGTGCTAATTGGTAGCAGTTAGTAATGTTCCTAGTGTGAGAAATGAATGACTTTCCTCTGAATGAGCCATATTTAACTGTACCTTAATAAACCCTGAGATTAAAAACTGTGTTTTCAATTTTTTTTTGTATGGCCAATATTCTGCACAATTGTCTTCATGGACATAGTAATTTGGAGTTTTTACTGTGTCACAGTGTGTGTACAGAATGCTAAATATGGCCTGTTGTCCTACCAGAAGCAGTTAGAGTTCTGTGCATAAACTGTGACATAGTCAATACTCCAGATCACTGGTTCCATGAAGAGAACAGTAAAAGAATGCTGCCCATAAAAACAAAACAGTGCAAAATGCAGTTTTTCACATCACATTTTATCCAGGTACAGTTACATATATATATATAGGCATATGGATATCATTTTTGTAAATGGGAAAATTATAAATGGCTAACACTTACAAACAATTTTCTGTCCTCTTTAAGGACATTAATTGAATGAGTAGTGGATTTCCCTGGTGTTCTCACCAACATCGCTCCTCTTAATAAAACAAGTCCATGCAGCCTATCCCTTCTTGATGCACCCAGAAACAAGCCGTTATAGCTCAGTGTTTTATTGCTGGTAAAAACAAATTATAAAGAAATGAATAAGCTGAAGACCAAAAAAAAAAAGGTTATTGCCTCATGGCCTAAAACTTGTAATAAACTCTCTGGCCTTCATTGAAAGCGCACTGCCTTAATCATTCTGCTCCACCCCCTTTGTAACAACAGCACTGCCAAAATTGGGTAGAAAGGTTGACTTTATGTCAAGAGAGGGCAGTATCAATTAGATCACCGAAGTACATGTTGAACAGAGAAACATGCACACTATAGTTTGATCTTTAGTATTTTCTAGAGAGTAGACAGATGTTGATCCTAAATTAGACCTTGAAACAGGAACAATGACATTTTTAAAATAGGCTAACAAATTATTATAATATGAGATCAATAACTGCACTCAAAGCAGCGCAATGTTTTATAGTAGGCAGCTTGTAAGTCTGTTAATTTCTGCTGACATTTTTAGTCATCTTTGCAGGTTTTAATTTACTCTGGTTTCCAACCTTGTATTCCTCAATTAATGTATGGTGTATAGCATGGGTGGAAACTTTACTTTCTTAAGCATGAGAATACATAGTAGCTTCTTAGAAGAAGAGCACATCAAAATAACAGCAGGAAATACTGAGTTTCTGAGTGTTTTATTTTCGTTATGCTTAGTAATGTTGACCACATCTGTCTGATAGGGGTTACCAGTACCACACTTTTACAGAGCACTCTCTGAAGACAGTCTCTTTTACTGCTCATCACACCCAATCCAAGAGCTTGCAGACACAGATCTTGTGTACTTTACTACTATGTTGTAAAACAGATGAAACACACAACACAGAAACATACTGTAGAAATATAGACAATGTGGCCAGAAGAGACAAGGCAATTTATTTGTTTGGCATCCATTCATAGCTCTGGGTGCCATACAGTGTAACAGTTGAAAAATTATTCATATTAGCACAAAATTTAACATCTTAAAATAAATACCCTTGGTCCATCCAGTCTGCCCTGTTATACCCTCTGCTAACCTGGGATTTAATGTCTAGATGGGGTTTAGTCTATCATTCTTCTCTTACTCTCTGCCTTACTGCTACTCCTCTGAGTAACTATTAATCTCTTAACTCTGTCCCAGATATATCTGAAACCATTGATGATGTTTGCACCCAGCCCATCAGCCTATAGGCTGTCCATGACTCAACCACCATCTCTGTCTGGAGACCATGTTCAGTGCTGTAAGCCATTCCTGGTAGGATATGCCCTGTTGGCCATGAATCATTTTGGCTACCCAACACTGCAGTGTCTCCAGCCTGTCTTTATCTTTTCCTTAGGTGGGGACTTACAAGGTGGGGGCTCCAGAAATGTGCACATTAATTTAGAAGCAGCCTCAACAGTAATGTATAGAATCAGTTTTACCTCTTTTCTCAAAGGTCTGTCCTGGGCCCTATTCTCTTATCTAAAACAAGATTTGAGAAATTGGCTGATCCTAAGGATACCTTATGTAATTGTAAGAATAAAGAGAGACAGGACCTGGGTCATGCTGTCTTTGATTGCTCCTGGTACAACAACCCCAGGATGAGGTGACTATCTCCAGTTTGGAATGGTATTGACACAACAGAAAAAAATGTATTGTTAAATATTATTCTTACATCAGAAGATGACAATGTTATTAGCAAGGTAGCTGGGTATCTCAGAGTGGTTGCTGTTATCAGAAGAAAGTTTAAATAGCACTTTATTATGCATTTGAGGGAAGATGATTCACAGATGTGTTTTGTATTGCGTACCCTCTGACTGTATTGTTTAATTGACTGAAGTTGTTATTTTCTTTTATTATTCTGCTTACAAATGTATTTTAAAGGAATCATTTGTAATTATTTATGCAATGGTCTTTGACCGAACAGTAAACTTATCTTACTATTCTCTTCTCTATATTGTTGAATGACTTCCCCTCTGTCTGTTCCTCTGCATCCATTCACATGTATGCTGATGATATAGTTCTTTTTGCATCTGGCTTCTCTTCCCATGATCTTACCTCACAGCTTTAGCTGGATTTTGACAATATTCAGTACTGATTTCAGTCTAAGCAACTTTCCCTCAATGCCAAAAAAACAGTCTCCATGGGCTGAATTTTCAAAGGGCCCTTAGATCCATGTAAGCTGCATCAAACAACCAGCTTGAATCAGATCTTGGTGTGCCAAATACTGTGCACCATATCTTGCATGAAAAGTGGTCTGTATGACAAAGTCCCCCAAACTGATGCAAGGCGTCCACTGCGTCAACACTATGGCATAAGGGATGGGAATGACGAAAGCTACACCAAAATCAATGCTGCACGTTGAGTCAAAAATTGTGCATGTTAAGTCAGAAAAATAATACAAGGAACAAAAATGACACAAATCGAGTACAAAAATGGTGCAAAGTGAGTACAAAAATGGTGTAAACTGATTAAAAATGGTACAAACTGAGTAAAAACGGTGCAAACAAAGTAAAAATGGTGCAAGCTGAGTCAAACAAATGACACAAAGAATGAGAATGATGCAAGCTAAGTAAACAAAATGGCAGATGAAATAGCCAAAACTAAGCCCCCAAAATGTTCTAAACTAGTCCTGCAGGAGAACACTGGCCCTTAATATTAGCATAGTCAGGTCTGACCACCTGCTTTGGGTCTCTTTATATGCTTTAGTGTCCCTTAGACCAGCTCTGGCTGGTCTAGCAACTGACGGTACCTTGACATGTTTGGTATCAGTGGTGCAGCTTTGAAATTCCCACAGGTGCAGTCTTGCACCATTTCTGTGGAGCACTACAGCTTGCATCATGGCACTGCCATTTGTATGGCACAAGGCTGATGCAGCCATCTTTGACGCAGGGTGGACTGCCTTTGATGCAGTCCTCCTTTGAAAATCGTGTCTGGCACAATGTTTGATGCTAGACTCCCTTGTGCCACTATTGTTTGATGCACATCCCTTTCATCATACCTGGGGCTTTGAAAATCCAGCCCCATGACTTTTGACATCCATCAGAGCCTTTCCAGACTCAGTCCTCTCCCTTTATTTTACACCCTTGATGGTGCTGTTATTAAGGATATATACTCATTTAAGTACCTTGTAGTCTGGCTTGCCAATCATCTTGATTTCTTGGTTCATATTGATGCCCTACACAAAAGCTCCATCCCAAGCTTGGTGAACTATACAGGAATAAAGGGAGTATACTGTGTCCTGTCTGCCAAGAGATTGTTTTAAAGATGATTCTTCCTATTTTTGACTATGATGACATAGTCTATAGTGGAGCTCCCAAATCCTCCCTTGCAAGACTGGACCCCTCCCCCTTTCACTCTTTTTGTCATTTTGCTTTAGATTGTTCCCTTTGTACCCACAATTGCTCTCTCTCTTCTCTGCCCTTTCACTCCTCTCTCTTGATGCCAGATGCCTTTCCCATTTTGCCTTCTTTATATGTAAATTAAAGTTTGGTTCCCTTCCCTCCTACCTTACACCCCTCTTATCCTCTCCCTCAGCTTCCTACTACACTCTCTGCAATAATACTCCCCATTCCTTCACTGTTCCTTCTAGATAAGCTAATGCTGGTCAGTCTGCTTCCTCCTACCACTTTCCTAAACTCTGGTCCTCCATTTCCTTGTCAATTCACTCTACCTCTTCTACTTTCTCCATAAAAACTCTCCTTCATGACTATTCTTCTCCCTCCTGCAACTGTCCATGACCCCTCCCCACCACCACTAGTTTTGCTCTGGCAATCTGTTTCTTTTATTACCTGTTCATTGTTTGTAAGTGAAGTAACATCAAATAAATTATTAATACAATTAATAATTATTATTATTCTAATTTTTTCCACTATATGTATCTGTTATACTGACTTGTCTCCAGTTTTTTGTCATGCTCCTTGATATAATGTATTTGCTGTTGATGATTTTCTACATCCCCTACCCTCAGGATGCATCTGGAAATGAGCTGTTAGCAGTTTAGAATTTCTTTCCTGATGAAACTTTTGAAATAAATAAACAAACAAATAAATACATTTTCTCCTGCTATTGAAACTCTTCCATACACACCACAACATTCAGATTACCTTGTTGTAGGCCTTGTTGCATTGGCTGGATTGTTTTATGGAGTTTTAGGGAGAAATAAATGCTGCCTCCTTCTTCTGTTCACTTAGCAGTATGCCTGGGCTAGATATCCTTTTCTTGTAATTGCCTAATCATTGTGACTTGTAACAGTTTAAAATTGTTTTCAATTGAATTATTACTATATATTTACTACTAATGATCCCTTGTTACACATGGACAACCATGTGTATAATTTCCTGCTATAACTTGTTTTCTGTATTTAATGCCCAGTGTGAGCCACAGTTTAATTCCTGTGCATGCCACAGACACAGCATAGCTGAAAGGAATAAATCAGCATGTGTTTTTTTTCTTACCTCAGGAGACAGCAACTTTATTCTTGTTGCACCACAAATTTCTTCTGCCACATCAAAAACAAACTAACTTTACCTCAAAGACAGATGCATTTTTTAAGAATATTTCAGAGCATTTTTAGGAACTGTAGCAACTAAAATTGCCATTACTTTTACAAATGTCTCTTCCTGTTTGTGTCAGCACATCACTAAAAATGGAAATAATATACTTATTCCAAGCAGTTAATGAGAGTGAGACAAACATTTGTTGAACTGCTGTACAAGAAAATAGACATGCCTTATGAAAAACAAAAAGTGCCCTTAAACTCTTTATGACGTTTCTAAAACTACTCAGGATTTTACATTTCATTGGATTATTTTTTGACATCAGCAATTCTAAAAGACTGATAATCATGGGATGGGGTGAAAAATTCTAATTGTTTACACACCCGCGGTGTGTGATGCTTTGATAAACCCCTCAAGCTTTGCTCTCTACGTTTATAGTATGTTGCATCACACACTGAGGGTGAGTAAACAGATCTTGTTATACACCCAGCCTCATGGATTGTTTTACATTTTTTAAACACTCTTTGTATGTAGCGCCTTTATAAACCTCTCAGGCTTTTCTCTCAAGGTCACTGGGCATTGCATGCCTACAGTAGGTTATATAAAACACTCATAACACACCACTTTCTATATAGTACATTGTTCTCTAATTTAGTGTTGGAGTCAATGCAATACTATTTATTTAGATCATCAGTTAGCTATTAAGAACATTTTGACAGGGTAGTATTTTAACAATGGGAATTCAAGTAACACGTTTTTATTTAAAGAATAATTCACAAAAGGGTGTAGGTTGTGCTGAGATTTACCCACACCTGGTGTGGCTCGGTCATGAGGCCACAGGCAGAGTGACTAACTATGCTAGGTGTGGATAATGCCCAGCCCAACCCACACCCTATCATGGATTATTCTGATTATACAATTAGGAAGCATTACAGTTGCTCAAAAAAGCATGGGAGCATCTGCAGGGAGGGGATGAGGGGGACAAATCCCCCTCATTTTTTTAAGTGGCCATTCATATCCCCTGTAACATTATGGCACCTGTAATTAAATCAGTTAGAAGAGATACAGATATAGTTTCCCTTTCTCAAAACAAATAAACAAAAAAAAACAATAAATGACCATAAAACAGTGGAGCTGACAGCTCCCCCATTATCAGGGAGTGTCTTATCTTACCCACATCTATCAAAGTTCTCAATGCCAGCAAAACAAAGATCTGGTCTTTGCTGGAAATGTGTGATTTATGTGACTGTCTCTACAGAGTAGTTAACCTGTCTGACAGTCCCACCAGCAGCTGGTATGCACCAAAGGGGAGAGAGGGGGTCTTTGTATGCAAGTCAAGGCTTCAGCAAGTTTCTTCCATTCTGTTCACTTCCTTGGCGTTGGCTTTACTATCAAACAATTGACCCACTTCATGTTTATTAACCCATCAGTCTCTGAGGGAGCTGTGTCCCCCTGCATTGATTCTCTCATTACATCACCAGCCACCCAAAGGAGAAAGAGTACCTTTGGAGGAGTTCTCTGCCACAGCTGACCCACCTGACCGCAGCATGAACTGAAGCACCAGCCAGAACTGAATCAGCTAGTGTGAGTCACAGTGGTGTGCTCACTACCAGGCAGCAACAACAAAAGGTAACATTAAGCAACATTAAGGTAGCTTAAAAATGTTTGACTTCCTCTTAAATATTGTAATGCAATAAAGCACCTTAGAAAACGTTAACCATTTTGGGGATAACTAGCATAGTCTCTCTTCAGCATAACACCATCAATTCTTGAAACATAAAGTACTGCAACAGACTATTGTTTTTTGAAAATACACTTGACATACTACCAATGTTTACTTATAACTACCTGCTCTTTTAGTGCCTTATGGTACAATAAAACTACTGTATGGCACATTGCATAGCTTTGTTGTAAGCCAGTGATTGCATAGACCTTAATTAAGGAGATGGCACATTTAATAGGAGTGAGCCTAATGCACACCAGCCCCGAGACCTAGACCACCCTTTGTTTCATTTGAGGCTGGTTAGGGTAAAGGAGGTTTTGTTCATCCTTAAATCCCTGCACTCGAGAGGATCTGGGGGCCTTGATGGGATCCAGACCAGAATCCTCAAGGAGGGTGCCCCAGCACTAGTGAAGCCACTAACTTGGCTGATAAACTGGTCCATTATGGAGGGATCAGTCCCTGAGCCTTGGAAGCAGGCCCTAGTGATTCCCATTCACAAGGGAGGGTCTACCGAGCCTATAGGGAACTACAGGCCTATCTCCTTGCTGTGTGCTATTGCGAAAGTACTAGAGAAGCTAGTCTACTCCCAACTCCGAGAATACCTTGAAATCCACCAGGTAATCTCTCTGTCACAGCACGGCTTCAGAGCCAAGCATGGGACAGATACTGCACTTACTAAATGCTCGGCAGAAATCCTGAGCAATAATGACTCAGGGGTCAGTACAGGCGCAGTCTTCATTGACCTCTCAAATGCATTCGACTTGGTAAACCACAACCTCCTTTTACAAAAAATGTGCTCACTTGGCCTTGACACCCATGCACTGGGATGGTTCAAGAGTTACCTCACTGGACGTACTCAGAGGGTCAAGTGGAAGGATAATGTCTCTAAGATAGCACCACTCAAAGAAGGGGTACCACAAGGGTCTATACTTGGCCCCCTTCTCTTCACTCTGTTCATAAATGATCTGCACTCACACTGTGGGAGCAGCAGCGTCATCTAGTATGCGGACGATGCTGTCATTTACCGAGCCTCGCCTAACTTAAAAGAATTGGAGAAAGCCCTCCAAGAGGACATCCTTCAGATGGAGGACTGGCTTACTCTGAACAAAATGGTATTAAACACCAGCAAAACTAAGGTGATGCTGTTTGGGCACAGATCCCTGGGAACTGAGCGGTCACTGCTCCTACATCTGCAGTCCAGGGGGTGAGAAAAACTTGAGGTGGTTACCTCCACTAAATACCTTGGACTAACCCTGGACCAAGGCTTCACACTAAAAAATCATGTAGACCAAATCACCAAAGCCATCCATGGGAAACTCGGTATCCTCTACAGAATAAAGGACCAGATTATCCCAGAAGCTAAGGTAGCCATTGCAACTAGCGTACTTCTCCCAAAGCTCACCTACGAGGCCTCTGTTCTCCAGGGCATGGCCATGACAGAGCTAGGCAGGCTGCAGACCTTGTACAACAAGATAGTCCACTTTGCCACTCTATCACACCCAAGGACCCACCACTGTGAGGCCCAATCAAGGCTCAGGTGGCCGTCGTTGGAAGCTCTCCTCATCTACCCTACTCTCTGCCTTACATTTAAGTTACTGGGTCCCACACCTCCCCCTAGCCTCAAAGGTCTCATCAGGGTTAAAACCAACCCGCGGAGTCTACGTACCTCTGTCCAAACTCTCCTTGTGGTACCCAAGACTAGGACTAAAGCAGGGTCCAGGTCCTTCGCGTACACAGCCCCTTCTAACTGGAACAACCTCCCCCTGGAGGTATGGGAGGCAGTGTCCGGCACCTGCTTTCGGACTAAGCTCAAGGCACACCTGCTCAACAGAAGCATGTGCCTATGTCACAGGACCTGACCATATGTCAGCGTACCTCACTCAAAGGAAGGTGAGCACTAATGTAACAATATATCCCCCTTTTGCTATGCCCTAAGGAAGGTACCTCATTTCTTTAGCAACTTCTTGCCTTTATCTTGAGCACTCCCTATCTCTACATGATATTTGTATGAAAAATGTTTTCTTTATGTCTAACTCCTAATGTTCTATTGCCTGTATGTTCCTCCACCACCTATCCGCTTGTAACCCTATGAAGTCTTTTATTGTCAAACAACATGGTATTTACCTGAGTGTACTGATCTGTTTACCTGTATGTAATTTTTACCCCCCAGGTCGCCCCTGAAAAAGGGACCTCCAGGGCCCAGTGGGCCTACCCGGTCATCAAAATTCAATAAATAAATAAATAAATAGATTATATTACTCAGTATATGTCAGAACTCCTCATTTTATGCATTGGGGAACAAGGAGTACATAGTGGATATTAGGAGTAAAAGAGCAGACAGAGGGTTTTCTTGTGAAACACTTTACAACTACTACTTGTTTCCTGTGTTAATGAGATCCATTTCTCTCTGAGTGTATCTGTGGCCTGGAATTGTGCCTTGTTGTGCAGCTCCACTCTTAAAAAAACCTTTGTACTGGCAACCAGTTTGCTGAGTTGAGTTTACCTTTTGATTGTGTATCTGGCTGGTCTCCTGACTATTTAACTAATTTCCAGTCTATGCACAGGCCTACTAGATATGTACAATGCTTACTTATCTCCAGGACCCTGTAAATACAGTAAAGAATTGTATTTATTTATGACTGCAAGGCAATCTCCACAAACCATCAATATGGAATCTGAGCCTTGTCTCTATATATCCGCACACTATGTTTGGCTCTTTGAATGGGTTACAACTATTCATTCTATTGACAGTATTCTGTTGCTTTGGTCATGTGTAAGTTTGCTCCTAACAAGCACTTTTATTTAGCTTTCATGTTTTTTTTATATCTATAAATGAAGTCCATTTTGGCTCATAACATTCAATTGTAGGAATGTGTAATAAATAAAAAGACTGAGGGCAGGATTCACAAAAGAGATGCACCCAGCTCATCTCAGATGTGCCGACACAAGTCAAAAATGCACCGTAGAATGATTCACAAACAGGGTGAATGTGCCAGCACAACCGAGATGCCCTGTACCAAATGACATGTGCCAGAGGCACAATGTAATGATATGCAGCACATATACAGGGGGTGTACCCATGCATACACAGCATAACCTGATTCACAGTGCATATCCACAGTGAATCTATGGGGCATCCCCAGCACAAAGGCAAGATGCACCATATAAAGATAAGTACAAAAGAAGGAGACTTAGGTCTAGCCCACCTGCAGAGAATTGACTGAATTACTGCAGCAGCACACTGCCTGAGCCAGAGGGATAGAGAAGGAGACAGAGAGAGAGAGACAGAGACAGCCAACCAGCCAACACTCCAAGCCAGAGGGACTGAGCCAGAGGGCCACATAGAGAACACAGCAGCAAAATGAACCCAGCAGCAGTTGCCATCGCAGGTGCACCAATGAGGAAGAGGAGGCAGGGCAGTGGAAGGCAGCATAGACGGCCAGCCCCGTGGTGGTATCATGCCAGGCTGTCCTTTGAGCAGCTCACTGAAGAGACAGTGGGCCAATACCACCTGAACAGGGCCATGCTGAGGCAGCTCTGTGAGCTGTGCTATGATGTGATGCAGGCACCCACTGCTCGAGGTCATGCCATCCTGGTGGAGACCAAGGTGACAACTGTCATGTGCCTGCTCACCACAGAAACCTTCCAAAGGCCTGCTGGGGACACCAATGGCATTTCACAGGCTTCTGCATCCTGCCTCCTCACACAGTTCCTCACTGCACTCCAACCGCATGCTTTGGAATACATCCATTTCCCCAGCAAGCAGACAGAGTGGACAGAAGCCAAGCAGGGGTTCTACAGGGTGGCACACATGCCAGGCACCATAGGGGCCATTGACTGCATCCATGTGGTGATCCGCACACCACCTGGTGAGTACGCCAGCACATACATCAACCGAAAGGGTTACCACTCCATGAACTCCCAGGTGGTGTGCAATGCTACAGGGTGCATCACCAATGTCTGCTTCACGCACTCTGGGAGTGCACATGATGCATTCATATGGCACCAGTCGGCACTGTGCAGGAGGTTTGAGGATGAGGACATACCAAGTGGCCATCTGTTAGGTGTGTGTGACAGGGCCTTAGAAGCACAGGAGGGCACCAAGGCTGGGACACATGGGATGGGCCATGGGTAAACCATGCAGTGTGATGTAGGCACATTGGCCCTGGGACAGCAGGGGTGTGCAAGGGTACACTGGTGGACACAGTGTGGTAGGCAAGCAATGTGCACCACACTACAGATGGGGCATGCAGGTGCAACTGGGGTAGGGTTGCAGGACTGCCTGTAATGGGGATACATGGGCGGTAGAGCAGGACAGGTGCACACACCCCTGATGCCAGGGCTGAGGACAGGGCACATGCCAAAGTGCTACCCAATGCACTAATGGACACACGTCTACCCCCACAGGTGAGGCCGCACATTCGCTGAGGCCTTGGCTCCTCACCCCCTTCCAAAAACCCAGAACAGAGGCAGAGGAGTGCTACAATGAGGCACACATCGCTACACGTGCCATCACAGAGCGTGTCTTCAACATGCTGAAGATGCACCTCTGGTGCTGTGTCAGTCAGGTGGTGCCCTACAGTATAGCCCTGAGAAGGCCTGTGGCATATTCCTGGCATGTTGCATGCTACACAAAATGGCCCTAGACTGCAGAATACATATCGAGACCAGTGGGGTGACAGTTTTGGGAGGAGGAGGGGGTGGGGGAGGGGGGACAGAGCTCCCCCAGAGGGCCAGGGAGACAAAGCAGGGCAGGGCCAGAAGGACCCGAGGTTGGTGGCCAGAGTGAGGGCCCACCACAGGCATGTGGTGGAGGAACACTTTGGGCAATGCAGGTGAGTATGCAGGCATGTATGTGTGCAGAGTGTGCACCAAGGTGTGGAGATTGCATGTCGTGGGCACAGTGGACACTGGACACCAAACAGTGGTTCATACAGGCACACACATGGTGAGAGACACACAGACACACACACACACCAGGCATGCAACAACCATGCACCACCCAGGCCATGTCACAGACATCATGGGTCAGTGTGCACTGCAGCTAGAATGCACTCATCATTCCCATGACACATGGCACAACAGTGGTGCACACAGATATGCAGTTGGTCTTGCACAAGTAGCACAGAGTGGTGCCATGGTTGCAGTGGGATGGGCAACTGCCACACATACTGCCACTGACACCACCTGCAGGGCATCCAATACACAGAGATGTGCTATCCTGCCACCACAGGCCCAGAGACATGGGCATCACAGGGTGGCACCCCAGCTGCCATGGACAAGGGGGCAGCCTCTGCCATGGCTGGTGGTGGTGGGTGTGCCACCACTGGCCAAAGGTAATGTCACCTGCGACTCTTCAGGGGTGCTGCACCAAGACCGTGTATGGGCGCCAAATGGAGTGGCCAACCCATGGCCACCACCCAAGCTATGGACAGTGGGCATGGAGGCCAGCAGCAATGCAGTCAGCAGCAGGGGGTTCACCTGGCTCCACCACCGGGGTGTGCTGGATGTGCTCCTGGGCATCCAACTGGATGCACAATGTACACAGCATGTTACGGAGACAGCCACCACCTCTGCGGCAGCTGAAATCCACTCCAGAGCTGTGGTCATGCCCACCCACATGATGCATGCCTCTGCCAGCATCTGTGCACTCCAAGCAGCTGTGGACTCATGCTCCTGGACCATCACTGTCCTGTGGTTATGGAACTCCACACGGAGGGCCTCCTGCACTTCCAAAGTCACCCACAGGATGGCAAGGAGGACATCCATGTCATTGGCAGGTGATGCTTCATGGTGGCATTGATGATGAGCAGGGGATGTATCAGTCTGACGTGGTGCATCCACGGGCAGTGGTTGCACCTTAGCAGGCTGAGACATGGATGGGGCATGGATGGGCACTGTCACTGACTGCCCATGGCTGGTGTCCTCCTGGGCCAATGCAATGGGTGTGTGCACCGCAGCACCCTGCCCTGATGCCACAGATGTCACCAGCACTACAATTGGCAGTAGTGCAGGGGGTGCAGCACCCACAGCCATGGATTGCTGTGCCATGCCTGCAGCCACAACACGTGCAGTGGGAACATCTGTGGCAACTGTGGTCACATGCACAGGCATCCCTATGTCATGTGCACCACCGTACGCCATGACTGCGCTGATGGTGGCGGTGATGACTGTGGTGGTGCCAAGGCCCTCCCCCTGCATGCCACAGATGAGCACAAGGAAGGCATCAGCAATGTCCACCGCATCATCTGGGTCATCATCAGACAACCTGGACAGGCACCCCAGTCAAGAGGTGTACCAGCCAGCAGTCCTGCCAATGATGGCTGAGGGGCTTGGTGGGCCCGTCTGCACCGGGGCCGTGACCGACGTTTCTCAGGATGTGGATGGTGCTGGTGCAGAGTCGTCCATGGGGGTGTCATCAGCCCCATGGGACGGGCCCATATCTTCATCTATGAGGGCATCATATGGCTGTACCCAGGAGGAATGATGGCACTGTGGAGGAAAGAATGGAGAACATGGTAAATGCACAGAACACATACATCACATTGGGGATGCACTATAGTACTCGGCCATCCACATGGCGCCAAGGCTGCAGACCTGACCATGGCATGACAATGCTATACAGGCCATGGTATGGTCGCTCCCATCACCATCTCAACATGCATGCTGTGCAGCAGTGGTGGCACATGCCACATGGATGCACAGTGGTCATGTAACCCCTGGTGCAGTGGCATGGCAGCTGCAGCACCATGGTGCATGTTGCATCTGGCCAGAGGCGACCACCCCAGGTTTCTGTACCTGGGTATACAGTGACAGTGCACAGCATGTAGAGACAGGTGTGGTGGCCTTGGCACATGGGTGGGCAGCCTGGTCTGGGACACACAGCTACTCACAATGCTGTGACTCGTTGTCACCAGTCTGGAACCTGCCTCCGGTGACACCCTGCATGGCTGTCTGGGATACACTGGTGGCCAGGAGGGCCTCATTATGGCTAAACTGTTCAGCCATGCTCAGGCCACCCCCCTGTCCACTGCAGGGAGGCCAGAATGTTGGCCACCTTCTCCTTGGCCCTCCTGCGCCCATCATTCCAGTGCTTCTGACACTCCAGTACCATGTGGTTGAATGGTGCCACAGCATTCACCGGCTGGGCCACCTCCTCCCAGCTCGCTGCCCACACAATCCAGCTGTCTCCCCTGCCGGTGAGG
Source organism: Neoceratodus forsteri (assembly GCA_016271365.2). NCBI lineage: Eukaryota > Metazoa > Chordata > Ceratodontiformes > Ceratodontidae > Neoceratodus > Neoceratodus forsteri. Next base: position 53,827,321 of record CM057451.1, on the reverse strand, counting down.
ACATCCAGGTGTAGGTGACATGCTTCAATGAGTGCCCTCTCCTCATCCTTTGTGAAAGTCAGTCACTGCCTGTTGGTGGCGCCTGCATCCTCTGACATAGTGGCTACTGTTGGGGGAAGCATCCAGGTGTTAGGCGTGCCTGTGGGTACACATGTTCCCACCCCACTTGCCTCTGTATGTTGACCCCACCAGGTTCTCTGCAGCAGGTGGTCTGGGTGGTGGTCTGTAAGTGGGTGTCCTGGAATGGTGAGCGGTGCCCCATGGTACATGATGCATTGGGGACATTGCACCTGCCATGCATGTCCACCGGTCTACAGCTGGGGTGCCTGTGCTGCTGCCCTGGGGCTGGGTACGCAGTGCAGTCTGCCAAGGACATGAACGAGTACCTAAGCGGCATATGTGTGGATGAAGTGGTACCCTGCCCAAACCGAGTACCGCCCTTGCGAAGCTGGGGGGGAGCACAGGCCGGTCGGTGACAGCCATGGTGCAGCTGGCCCCAGTGTGTGTCATGCTGACACTGACACTGACATCTCACCTGCACAGGTGCCGCCATGTGCCTTAGACTGTCCTGTAGCACATCGCTGCAACCACCACACATGGCCAGTACCACCCTGTCACACATACCTCTCCACAGTACCACTATGCAGGGAACAGTACCTCTGTGTAGGTTGCAGAAGCACCGTGTTCCATGGCGCAAGGCCGTGTCCCACTGCCAACCTGACCAGTGTACATCAGTACTGTATCCCATATGCTGCCATGTGTACACCATGGTTCTGTGACAGGCGTTCTTGACATGACAGCAACCAGCCCACCAGTGTCCTGTGCATCATATGTACTGTGCAGGTTCAGTGTTTCACATTATGGGCATTTGTTCCACATTATGTGCATGTGTCCTACAGATTGGGAGGCACTGTTTCCCATATGGGGGATGTAATCATTGAGAGGCATGATTGCATATGTACAATCCCCCCTGTAAGTTCTGTAGCCCATGTAAATATGGCTGTGTACTTACCTTCAAGGCTCATTTTCCTCTCAGTCACCTGTTCTCAGCCTGCAGAATTGGGAGCATTTATGGCTCAGGGCATGCAAATGAGGCCTGGGCCTCTGGTAATGATAGGCTAATCAGCTGAGATGCCCCTGCATGTGGAATGAGGCGGTATAAGGTGCATTATCTGTGAATTGCTTAGTTGCCCCCAGCTCATCTCACTTTACGTGGAGCATCTCTGATATACGCCTATGATGTTACGGTGCATCTGTCATGCATTCACACTCACTGTGTGCAATGGCGCATCTTTCACTATGTGCTGCTATGCTGCTAACTTGATGCACTGCTGCAGGGATGCTGGCCTTCGTGCTGTGTCCTGTATCATGTACTGTATAACTGCATGTGTGGGAAATGCTGCACTGAGTGGTCATAGTGGCCATGGATCACACGCTGTGCGCCGTGGACATCCGTAGCACATGCCATGCACAACATGGTGGCCACATGCGCATCATGCATGCGTGACCCGGCCGTGACCTTGCCACACCTTAGCGGTAGGCTTTGCGCATGCTGTGTTGCCTCTGGCCTATCGCGCCTCATGCACTGTGCACTTTGTACTGCATGTGCCTCAGTGTTTCACGTGGTGCATATCGAGTACTCGATCGTGCTTTACTGCGTTGAGCTGGGAAACAGTACCTGTCAGTGGGGACATGCCTAGAGCTGGTAGACAATCCCCTAGGACCATGAACTGGTCCCAGGTGGAGCTGCTGCATCTGGTGGCACCTGTTATGCCAGTGAAGGGGCAGCTACTTGGGCAGGAGAACCTCCATGTGCCCAGGGCTGAGGTGTGGGCTTCCATTGCCATGAGGTTGGTACAGTACACTGGGCTGCCATGCACTGGGGAGCAGTGCAGGCATCATTTTCAGTGACCTCCAGAGGCAGGACCTGGAGAGAATGGGGCAGCTGCATTGCCATGCACGCCGGGGTGTACTGCCAAGGCCAGGTAGGTGTTGCTCATCTGGCTCCTTTTGTGGCATGTACTGGGTGTATGTGTTGATTCCCTCATGGGGCACCCACTTGGGTTACTGTCATCCTGCACACATGGCAGTGGCTTCACCTGCCCAGTGCAGCCTTATCATGTGTGCCATGGGGAGGGCTATGAGCAGAGGTGTGGTTGAGTGCAGGCTGATGAGGACTGCACAGCTGGTTACCACTGTGTACTACATGCAAACAAGCCTGGGGGTGGCACTGTGGCAGTGCATTCTGCACAATGGTGATTTATGGCTGTCCCTACACCACCTGTTCATGTCGGTGTTGTTGTGTGTTTCTGGCACTGCTGCTGTGTTGACTCACGGTGCTCTCTGTCTGTTGTATTTTGCAGGACCAGAGGCCAGGTGGAGGGCCGTGGCCATCATTGAGGCATGGAGGAGTAGTCTCCTGGGTGTCAGGCCTGGTGCACATGCAGGGACAAGTAGGCAGTGCATTCTGCTGTTGCTGTGGTTCTGCTGCTATGGGTTGCTGCTGGGTGGGGGCGTTATCTCCGTTCAGGCCCTCAGTGTGTGTTCTCTCTGTCATTGCTGTAGGTCTCTAGGGACAACATGCCATGGCTGGGGGTGGTGCCCATCTTGATGTGGAGGGGTAGATCCATGTGGCCATCCAGGCAGCCCTGCAGCCTATATCCAGGACAGTTCAGCACCTGTCAGCTGCCCTGTGGAGTGTTCTTCAGCACTTGCCCTTATGTGGCCATGCCAGGGTGTGGCATGGCAAGGCACGGCTGCGCTAGTGGCCCCCTGCCTCTTCCTGGGACCCTGCTCTGTACATAGTTTATGTATATAGCCCCCTGTTTCTTTGTTGCTCTGGGTTTTGTGTTGTACAGTTGTTTATCTGGTTTTATTGTTTTATAAACATTTTGCTATCAGCACCTGTGTCTGTGGGTTTCATTGTTCCAGCATCATGGTTGCTCCCTATTGCCTGCTGGCTTGCTCCGCTTGCTCTGAATTGCTCCCCTGTGTGGCTCAGGGCATCCAGGGTGCCCTGGTGCATCTCCTGTTGTGCTGGCGCATCTCCAGTTGCGCTGTCCTGTGTCTGGGCGATTCACAGAGGGAAGCGCTCAGCGCATTCCATTGCGCATGCCTCTGTGAATCACTCTGTCTGTGCTTGGTGTATCTGATTTGCGCCAGCGCATCTTCTTTGTGAATCCTGCCCTGAATGTTATATGCCCTGCTAGTTCATGTTGTGAGAACATATGATCGCTCCACTTTCTTTATCAGTTATAGTTTGCATGGAAACTTGATTACAGATAATTGACTGTAAATTCAAATACTCTGAGTTTGTTGAACTAATGAATCTCATAAAATAAGTTTAGTTGTATACAAATAAACAATACATAAATTTAATATTATGGACTAGATAGGCTAGGATTCAGTATAGTCCACTTTTGCTAACATTTACATAGTTTTGCTAATAAATCACCTTATGATTTGCTATGCTTCATGCAGCAACAGCCAATGCAAACAGCACAGTTAAATCCAGATCAAGAAGTCTGATAGTTCAATAACAGACACCTTATGTAAACTATAGGTATCACAAGTATCTGTAGCTTAAGTTCATGTAATTGTTTTTCTTAATTTAATGCACAATTCTGGGTTCTGTAGTGCAGAGTGAGAAAAAGTATTCTAGCAAATAAATGCCCTGGTGACTAGAAAGTGTTTTGGAGTTTACAAACCCCAGAACTATTAATACTATGTAGTGCCACCCCCCCCCCAAAAAAAATGGTCAGGTTCTTGGCTAGCAGTTAACCATCTTGTTTCTCTTATTGACATTGAAACTGGTTGCTAACATTTAGTAATGGAGTAGCTTTTGGGGAATTACAATAATTATAGAATAATTATGGAAATATAAATGATTCATTCTTGTGCATGTCTGTGACCTCTGTATTTTTCTTTATTCCTGCGTTGATCCCTCATTGTGAGCATCCGTGACTTCTCTTTTCCTAGTTTTTGAATTGGTTTTACTTAGTGTTGCACTGTTATTCTTCACTGTGCATGTCCATGACATCTGTAGTTTCTTTTTTTAATGTACTGTGACTCCTTGTTGTATGCATTTTATTTATTTCATTGTATTTTATTCTTTTGATAACTGGATAAGGCTCACTAGGCACAGGTGCCTGTTTTCAGGGGTAACCTGGGAGCACTGGGGAGGTTAATTGACTTGCTCAGAGTGAAACAGTATGCAATAATAATAATAATAATAGTTTTATTTATAAAGCGCTTTTCAGTTTTCAAAGCAGTGTACAAGTTAAAACAATACAAATCAAACATTAAAATTCAATATTAGACACAGATAAAAGCCATAATATGATCAACAACTTCAAAACAGTCAGTTTTCCAAGAAGGCCATTTGCCAGAAGTGGGTTTTATAAACCCCTCTTAAATTCCTCCACGGTGGGGCACTCCCATAACCGGCAGGGTAGTGAATTCCAAAGAGTGGACGCAGCATAAGAAAATGCTCTACACCCAGATGATTTAAGATTCACTCTTGGAATCTCTAGCAACCCCTCATCGGCCAAGCGGAGCAGTTGGCCAGGACAGTAAGGAACCAGAAGTTCTTTCAGATAGGCCGGACTCTGACCATGAAGGGCTTTGAAACTCAGTAAACTGACTTTAAAGGTGATCCGCCACCGTATAGGCAGCCAGTGCAGTTCGCGCAGCACCGGGGTAATATGACAGGACCTACTTGACCCAGTCAAAACTTGGGCCACTGCATTCTGCTGTAGCTGCAGGTGGCAGATTTCAACCCCTGAAAGCCCAAAGTACAGGGAGTTGCAGTAGTCCAGACGCGAGGACACAAAAGCGTGGGCCAATGTTGGCAATGTGTCAGACAGAACAAGCTGCCTAACTCAGACGATATTCCTAAGATGGTAAAAGGAAGTCATGATGACTGCTGACACTTGCGACTGCAGTGTCAGCCTGTCATCCATGATAACCCCCAGGTTACACACCCGTTCAGAGGTCAGGAGTGAAATGCTGCCAAGAAAAATTCCTGAGGGCGTACCAACAGATGACCCCTCTATCTGACGATCTGGGTCCACAACCAATGCCTCTGTCTTTTCTGAGTTCAACTTCAACCAACTAGAATCCGTCCATTCCTGTATTTCTTTCAGACAGTTGTTAAACACCGAGAGTGCTCCATCCTGGTCGGGTGCGAAAGACAGGTATAGCTGGGTATCATCTGCATAGCAGTGAAACCTCAGCTCATACCATCTTATAATGTCTCCGAGGGCAGCATATACACCAAGAACAACATGGGAGACAGCACTGAATCCTGAGGCACCCCACACAACAAAGATGGGCTTGAGGAAAAAACCCCAGACACAACTCTTTGTGATCTCCCAGTGACGAATGAGGTGAACCATCGTAGGATGGTTCCTGATATTCCACAAATATGCCTCAAGCGTGCTATCAACACCATGTGATCCACTGTGTCAAAAGCTGATGAGAAATCAAGGAGAACCAAGATGGAACATCTCTTCTGATCTCTCACCCTCAGAAGATCATTAAGCACCCAAACCAGTGCAGTCTCTGTGCTATGTCTTTTACAAAAACCGGATTGGAAAGATTTGTAGATGTCATGGATGGTTAATAGGTCCTCCAATTGGGCTGCCACTACCTTCTCAATCACCTTCCCAATTAAGGGTAGGTTTGAGATGGGTCTGTAGTTTGTGAAACAGTCTGGGTCCAAGGTAGCTTTCTTCAAGAAAGGTGTTACCGCCACCTCTTTCAGGGAGCTAGGGAACTCACTCGACTCCAAGGCTATTTGCACAAGGACTGGACCAATGATATCACTACAACCCAAAATTAGGGAGGTCAGTCCAGGGTCCAAACTACAGCTTGTAGGGCACACACTATGGATAATCCTCATGACATCCATGAAATCAGGTCGACTGAAGGAACTCCAAGAAAACTGAGGTATTGTGAACTGACACTGTTCAACAGCATCCTCCCTAGAGAATGCTGGTTGCAGATCTGCCCTTATGTCGGCCACCTTAGTTGCAAAGAATCAAGCAAGCTCCTCGCACTCTAATTGCGAAAAGGCTTTCTGAACTTGCAGATGGGCTGGGTTGCACAGTCTGTCTACAGTTCAAAAAAGCTGAGCTGGTTGATTCTGAGCAACTGCAATCTCCCTGGACAGGAATTCTGCCCTCTTACGAGTGATTGCAGATTGATAGACTAAATAATGGTCCATCAATCTAAGGTGGTAGGCTTCAAGGGTGGACCTGCGCCAGCACCACTCTAAACTTCACCCCTGTCTCCGCATCTCTCTCAATGTCCCATCAAACCAGGGGGACTTGGGGTGAAGGGATAGGGTGCACACACGGACAGGAGCAATAAAATCCAGGGCTGCCATAACAGCCATATTATAGGCCAACACAAGCATCTCTAGACTATTGCTTGCCAACACAGGGGACGAGAGGTCAAGGACCGCTGCAAGGCCTTGGACAGTAATATCCCTTAAAGGGCGGTACCTAACCATCTCCACAGGGGTAGTCCTTCTCAAGGGGGTGCAGAAACTGAACCTCACAGTGTAGTGGTCTGACCAGGTGACTGGTTCCACCCCCAGATAGGATGTTTCAACCCCTAGAAGAAAGAATAAGTCCAGAGAGTGTCCAGATTTATGGGTAGCAGTGGAAATCACCTTTGTAAGGCCCAAAGAAGTCATTAATTGGAGGAAGTGATTACCAAATTATGAGAGTTCATCATCAACCCAGGTGTTAAAGTCACCCAGAACCATCAATCTGGGTGACTCAAATGACATGTCGAAGATGAAGTCTGCTATTTCCTGTAAGAAATGTTTCCCACCCCTAGGTGGACGGTAGATGAGTACGATTCGAACACCTACACCTGCTACCACCGTGCACTCAAAGGACTCAGTCTTTCCCACTACCACATTTGTGAGGCCCAGTTCAGTCTTGAAACAGACTGCAACCCCACCACCCCTGTGATCCAATCTCGGGCAGTGTATCACCGAGTATCCAACCAGAGTCATAGCCTCCAATGCGGGGCCTGGATTTTCATCCAGCCAGGTCTCAGTGATGCAAGCCAAGTCCACCGAACCAACAAGATCAGCAATAATGCCAGTCTTATTCCTGATGGACCTGGTATTGCACAATACCGCCGAGTTGGACGAACCTGGGAGGCTGTCGGGCCCATCTGCCTACTGAATTCAGTAGTGCCCTTGGGTATGGGCACCAGACATAGTGAACCACAATCTGGATTCCATTTAGCCCCAGGGCACCTTCTGGATCTAACTACCCCAATACGGTGGCCCCCCTCGTCCATCCTCCCTTGTTCGCAGCCCCCCACCCTCTTCCCTCTCCTACGAGCAATTCCAAGTGCTCTACAGCACTGATATGTCTCATATTGGAAAGGGGGGAAATAGAAAGGGTGGAGGGCTCGAAGAGAGGAGAATGAATAGCACACCACCGTGGGGATTGAAGGCCGACACATTCCACTACTAAACAATTAAAACCAAACAAAACCCACCAATAAAACACCCAAAATAATTAAACTTAACAAACTAAATAAATAAAATAGGTACCCCACCCCAACAAAAATCAAATCTAAACCAAAATAATTCCAAAACTTAATCAAAGTATGTAAATAAGAAGACTACCACCCCCCCAAAAAAAGTGGAGGTTGTGGTAATCAAACCCAGGCCTGCAGGATGTACCAAGCTCATTCACAGCTCATTACTCTAACCTCTAGGCTATACTGCCAACCCCAATGTGTCCAAAGTTTCTCTGTATCCCTATAACAGTTCTGCTGTTTTTCATAATGTACTGCACTTTTTATGGATGTGGGCAGAGCCTACACCCATCTTGCTATCTGTAGTTGGAAAATGGAGTATTGTGGAACACATATTTTGGACTTTTCAATGTATCCTTCTATGCCAACTGAAATAAAATACTCCTTTCCTTCTGTTAAGAATGTTGGAGACATAACTCCAAGTTGCTTATCAGATGCCATTAGGAAACTGAAACAGCTTGTTAAATATTTGTAATATATTGTTGCTTATTAAACTGGAGATATGTTTACCCCCTTCAGAATGCAACAACTTGCACATTTAAATACTTAGCATTTAAACAGCTTCTTACTACTGGTTTCACTTGGGAAAGTATTGTCTTTCAAGAAAGATTCGTACCTCATAAATGTCATCCCTTTCCCGGCAAATCTATAATTTACATTTGTTTTTAACCTTTAAAGACAATATCTGATAATGACTGTCTCAGACATATGCCAGGTCTTCAGTGAACTACCAAGACTAAATATGTAGCAATCAGCAGGCATTTTCTACTATGCTTTTTGGGAAAAAAATACACTGAGCTACAGCAAACACAGACACACACACACACAGACTCACACACACACACTCTGTACTCACCATCCTCAAGGCCACAACATTTAAAATAAATACTGCATTTTAATACGTTATAAAACAATAAAGAAACTGTTTGTTTATGTCAGTGAACACAGTGAAGTTCAGTTTAGAGTAGATTTCCTTTAAATATTTCTTATCCTATATTTTGTATCTTGGATAGTGCAGGGGAGATGCTACATCTCATTGTCATAGGGATCTTCATTTACACATTTTTGTACTGTATATACTCAGGCTGCCCCAGATTACATGCAACATCTTGTTTTCAGTGGGGTCATGATTTTACCATTTTGATACTGTATTTCTTCAGGGTAGCCTAGTCCAGGGCCCCCATATTCAAAGGAGATGTGTTGTGCATCCAGGTAGAAAAGGCAGATATGCTGCACAACTCCAACAATGCACCGTAGTGTGATATTCAAATGTGCGTGATGTGCTGCCCACAAGGGAATGGGCCAGGGTACACACAGATAGTATGCCATACAAGTCAAGGGTGCATTCCCATGCATATGCCGTGCTGCAGCATAATAAATGGGAATGCACCCCTCACAGTCCAGAGCAGCACAGCCCACAGTTAGACCATGAATAGCTGGCCTAACCTGGCCAGCCACACACAGGCAGGCTGCAGAAGTGCACCTGGGTGCACAGCAGCCTGGCAGCCCTGGTGGACTAAAGGCACCCCCTCCCATCCCTGATTTATCCAACTCCATCCCCAAAGATCTCCATAGTGTAGGGCCCCCCTGGACCCAATCACACCAGAGGAAACCACAGTCTATATCCTTAGCAAAGAGAACTCCCACCCACTGCCTTGGTATGCAGAAACATCTGCTCCCCCCATACCTGACTTGTTGCAAAGACTGGCACTGTCCTCACACCCTGCTATGGCCAGCTGCCATCTGCACTGGACCTGGGCTGGGGACCAGCAATCCAGAATGACCCAAGTGGTTGAACCATGCATTGGGGCACTACGCAAGCTGTGGACCCACCAGTGTATGCAGGCATGTGTATGTCCCTGGCAAACTTTAAGAAGACATTGACATACCTCCAATGCATGCCTTGTCGATGCTGTGTCTTCCTGCTGTCATACTCTGCTGCAGGTCCATACTCTCCCCTGTGTAGCATGCCACTCTCCGGACTGCTGAGGTTTGCTGGGTGCCATGGGGTACGGTATCCTACAATGCCATTTGCAGTGTATGCTCCAGTCTATGGATAGTGCATTTGTGGTTCCCCAATTGTACAAATGAATGGGAGGTCAGCTGTAACTTGCCTGTTCCAGGACTTGTGCGAGTGGGTACAGCATCAGCTGTCACCTGCACTGAGCAGTGCAATGGCACTGGGACAATGGATCTACATGCGAGCACCTGAGGTGTATGGCCATTGAGCGTTATCACCCCCACACAGCTCGTGCCTATGTATGACACATTCCAGTATCCTACTGCCAGTGCTCTACCACCATAAAATAAGATGCTATTTCTTCTGTGAACTATCCAGGCTAAATATATGGCAATCAGAAGGCATATTCTAGCAAAATACATTGTAAAAATGTATAAAAGGAAGACCACATTGAAACTTCCTCTCTGCAGATCTGCATTGCACAAATTCATTAGGAATAATAGGTTAAATATATCAAAAGCTCTCCACAGCCATATTGGCTCTGACCAGAGTTTGTTATTTTAGTTGTTGCTCTGCTGACTGTGGCTCCTCATTGTGTGTGTCTGCAACTTCTCAAAATATTTGCTTAAGGTTATCAATTGGAATGTTTTGTTTAAACCAGTTTAATTTCCTTAATTCTATTTATACTTTTCTATTGCAACTTGCTGTATTTATTTTTAATGTATTTTATCCAAACAATTAAGTTTTTGCTGATAATAGAGATACAGAAGGAGAAAGATGATGACTATGTCATATTTTACTTGATATTATTTTAAATGATCAATTTTGTAAAATAGACAATAATAACTTTATGACTTGCAAGACTTTCTCATTCAATCCTTTGTCTTGCAATGAATTAATTATAAAAATAATGAGGTCTTCTGTTAATCTCTGTGCTCTATAGCCAGTGGCATTGGTGTTGGCACAAATGACTTGGTAGAGCCATGTCCTCTCCTCCCCCAACCTTTAAGCCATGGTTCCACCTCTGCAAAAAGTGAAGGAAAAGCTTTTTTTTTATTTTGTATACTGATTTTAATAAAATATCTTTCCCTCTACATAAAATAGTTTCTAGTTGCAGGGCAGAGGCCCTCCCATGCCTGTGAAGACAGCTAGCTACGACCTGAATGAGCTGAGTGTCACCAGAGTGATTATAGCTGAAAATTCAAGCAGTTTGATTTTAGTGTGGATGGTTCGCTTTGGGTTGTTTCTGACTTCAGCACTGTCACTTACATCTGACTTTTTTTTATAGTTTTCACTTTTTCTCAATGGCTTTTCATTTTGCTGAATGGCACTGTTAGTAGGAGAAACAAATGGTGGCTTTGTAAGCATGTATTGGAATGCTAAGGGTTGTGCTTGGAATGATTGAACTTTTTTTATTTAAATGTGCTGTCAGCTGGTACTCTATGTAGTTATTATGCAAAAATTATCCCATGGCATAAAGTAACAGCTGACCGATAAGAAAAGTGAATTTGTAGACTTCAGTTTATAATAATCATTTTATGTCCCTGCCACTGAGGATGACCTTTTGTGCCCTGACTCCCTATAATGCTCTTCTCTAGCATTTACCTCTAACCTCATGGTGCCACAGTGGCGCTTCTGCCTGTGGTGGTTTCTTTGGGAGATTTTCATTCAGCAGCCAAGCCCACACCCCTTCAGCCTTCTAGTGTAGGAAGTGGAGTTGCCCGTAAGGAGAGCTGGGCCTAAGAGAACTGGAGTTCATCCTGCATGATTCACGGCTTTGCACTTTTTCTGTTGTACCCTTTTCCCTTGCATATCAGCATAGAGGGCACTATGTGCACCATATATGTATATGCATGGCTGCCCACCATGACCCTTCCTCCTTTCTGCCTACTAATTAATAACCCCAATGTCTATGCCACACATGCTTTTACCTTCATCCTGTCATCTGACTATCTGTTCCAGGCATCTTCCACCCTTTCAGTAAAGTAGAACTTCCTCCTATCCCTCTTAAACTCTCCCCCCCATTCATCACATGCCTTATGGTCCTGGTGCTGTTATTTATTTGAAAGAGACTCCCCTCCTGCACCCTGTTCACCCCATCAGGTACTTGTAGGTCTTTATCATGCCACCTCTCATGCTCCTCTCTTCCAGGGAGTACATATTGAGATTCCTCAGTCTCTTTCCATAGGGCTTCTGATGCAACTGCTGCACCATTTTATTTGCACTCCTCTGGACTGCCTCTTCCTTGTCTATCTCCTCCCTGAGGTGCAGCTTCCAAAACAGGACACAGTACTCCAGGTTGGATCTCACCAGTGATTGATACAGTGGCAACCCATCTCCCTCTTCTTGCTGGGGTACCCCTCCCTATGCAACTTGGCATCCCACTAAATGTTCTCATTATTTTGTCACATTGCCCTGACATTTTGATGTCATCAGGTATGATAGCCCCATGGTCTCTTTCCTGCTTAGTGACTGTCAGTACCGTCCCCATCCTACATTCAGCTGCCGGGTTACTATGCTCTAGGTGCATGGTCTTGCATTTTTTGACACTGAACCCCAACTGCCATGATCTAGACCACTCCTTGAGTTTCCCAAGATCTCTTTGTCTCTTAGTCTCTTTGTGTCTTAGTCAGAGAAGCCAAGGCTTCCAGTGAGCTGAGGCTGGCACAGGATATTAAAACAGAGAAAAGAATTTATTCAGCTACATAAGGGAAAGAACGGTGGAGAAAGGGGAGAGGGGAGGATCAGGTAGAGGCATTAAATGAATATGTCTGTTCTGTATTCACACAACAGAAAGCAGGGCAGGTACCAGAGGGGAGGGGAGGGTGGGGAGGGGGGGAGAGATGCGAGGATTACTTAGGGCAGGATACTGGAAGGGCTGAGGGCACTGATGGTGGACAAGGCACCTAGGCCAGATGATGTTTATCCTAGGGTACTCATGGAGCTGGCTGAAGTTCTGACAGGGCCACTGGTGGACCTGTTCAATATCTCCCTGGACACACAATGCGTACCACAGGACTGGAGGATGGTCCATGTGGTGCCCATCCACAAAGGTGGCCCAAAGGATGAAAAGGCTAACTACAGCCCAATGAGCCTCACATCAATTGTGGGGAAGTTCATGGAGGCAATCCTGAAAGAGAGGCTGGTGGCCTTTTTGGAGGACAATGGACTCCAGGATGGACAGCCGCACAGGTTTGTCTCATGCAGATCCTGCCAGACCAACCTCATTGAGTACTAAGATTGGGTGACAAGGGAACTAGATAAGGCATGCAGTGGATGTCCTGTACTTGCATTTCAAGAAGGCCTTTGACTCTGTGCCACACAGGAGGCTGGGGATAAATCTGGAAGCTGTGGGGGTGGGAGTGGAGATGGTGAAATGTATAAAGAACTGGCTAAGTGGTAGGCAGCAAAGGGTGGCAGTGGGAGGGAAATTCTCAGCACCGAGGGCAGTGATGAGCGGGGTGCAACAAGGATCGGTGCTGGAGCTGGTGTTGTTTGGGTTGTTTATAGCTGATATCTCACATCTGGGATCTGAGGTAAGATCAGCCTGTTTGCAGATGATACCAAAATGGGGACAGTGGTTGATGACATTGAGGGATGGAAGGAGCTACAGGACAACTTAACTAAACTGCTGGAATGGTCAGAAACATGGCAGCTGGGGTTCAATGCTAAGAAGTACAAGGTAATGCACTTTGGAGCAAAGAACCAGTGGAATGACTATCATTTGGGAGGGGTACAGTTGGGTAGCACAGTGGAGGAAAATGACCTAGGGGTACTTATAATGGAGAGCATGAACAACTCTGCTCAGTGTAGGAAGGTGGCAGTGAAGGCCAACAAGATGCTGGGGTGCATAGTGAGGGGAATCTCCTCCAGAAGTAGGGAGGTAGTCCTCCCCTTGTACAGGTCACTGGTCAGGCCGCACCTGGAGCACTGCATGCAGTTCTGGTGCCCATACCTGAGGAAGGATGTCAGATTGTTGGAAGGGGTGCAGTGTAGAATGACAAAGATGGTCCAGGGATCAGAGGACAAGCCCTACAAGGAAAGGCTAAGCAAGTTAGATAAGTATGCATTAGAGGAGAGGAGGGATGGGGGACATGATTGAGACCTTTAAGTACTTGAAAGGGATGAACAAGACTTGAACAGAGGGGATCTTCTAATTAAGAAGAGGAAGGGACACGAGAGGACACAGTCTCAGATTGGAGGGGGAAGATTCAGGAGGGAGAAAAGGAGACAGTTCTTCATGGAAAGGGTGGTGGGCAAGTGGAACACTCTGCAAGAGGTGGTGGCCTGTAAGATGGTAGGCAGTTTCAAGAGGGGATGGGACATGGTGAAGGGGAGGGTAAATCTAAGGAGGGGAGGAGTGGGAGAGGCAGCTGCGAGATGAGGGGCTAGCTGCATAATCGAGCAGACTCGACAGACTGTAAGGCCTTTCTCTGCTGGCATTTTCATATGTTCGTATGTATGTTCATATGCTGTCTTTTCACACCCCTCTGAGGGTCTACCACATTACAGATTTTGTAATCATCTGCAAGAAAACATACCTTCTCTTCCAATTCTGCTATGTCATTTATGAAGACATTAAAGAGGACCAGCCTCATTACTGAGCTCTGAGGCACCCTGCTGATCACTCTCCCATCATTAGAGTCAATGCCATTAACCGCCACTCTCTAACATTTATCCTATAACAGTTTCTAACCCAATTCACCCCTTTGTATCCCACCACCAGGTTGTTCAATTTCTTTATCAGTCTCCTGTGTGGCATAATGTCAAAGGCCTTGCTAAAGTCCAAAACAGCCATGTCCACTGCCTTTCTCTGATCCATTTCCATTGACACCCAGTGAAATAAATCAGATTCCTTTGGCATGACCCACCCACCTCACCCCCAGTGAATCTATGCTGCTTGTGGTCCTGTAGCCCACTGGATTCGAGATATTTTACCAGTCTTTCTTAACAAGGTTTCCATCAATTTTTCCACTACTGAAGTAAGACTGTCAACCCTATAGTTGCTAGGTTTCTCCCTGCTGCCACTCTTATGTAGAAGAACCATACAAACTGTTGCATAAGGCTGTCAGTGGGGTAGCTAGCACCTCAGTGATTTCCTTTAGTACGCATCCACCTCCTTGGACTGTGTGACTAGCTCTTTATGTTTGTCTCTGTCATTTTGATTGGAGTAATTACACCATTCTTGGACATGACTTCTATGAAGGTCTCCTGGACTGAATTACTGTAGAACATCACCAACAGGTATTAGCATTCTTATTCTAAATCAACTTTCTGGATGCGATCACAAGCAAAACTAAGTCCAGCAACTAAGTTTGACAAGCTCTGAGTTGTTGAGTTCTGCACTGAATCCACATTTTCATCTGACCTGTTTCTAAATGATCTATATTTGTCTTTGAGGTCTATTCACAACCTTTTGGAGAACAAAGGGAAGACTCTGACAAATGGTTTTCACATCCTGCATATGCCACTGGCCACCACTTTATCACCTTCAGGAATTTAACACATTCTGCATCATTTATCTACAGTATCAACAGGTTACGGTTCCCAGCAGTTCACATTTACTGTGGATTTGACTATTTTACATCATTTGACTCCTGGTCTCCTGGACAAGATTATTTTATTACATGTCTGTTACAATGAGCAACTCTCCAAAGATGTAACAGATAACCAAAGGGCATTTTGGAACACAATGAACAAACTGCAAGAGGGACAGAAAGTGGACTATCCAGACCACTTTATGGTAAAAGGACATAAAATTAAAGTGGTACTATAGTGGTGGATGAACTAAATGACTTGTTTGTTAATATGGGAACAGATGCATTGAAGTCTAGTTTAAGCAGTAGAAGGATTCCACCCCAAACACAATCTTGAGGGGATGGACTAGGTAGAAATAATACATATGAGGGGATGGAAGAGGAATTTACATTTGCCCCAGTAACAGACAAGAATGTAAAAGAATTATTATTTAAAATTAAAATGAAACATGTGGTGTGGACGGTATACCAAATGACAAAGAACCTCTGTGCACAAACACTGAGGCAAGGGTTACCCCAAAGGGCATTTAGCTTGGAAGCCAAGTTTCAAGAAAATACAAAATCACACATGCCCCCACAATGCAAAGCATCATGGGCTGCATATGCAAATCACCACAGAATGTTATGCTGGTTCAACTTTAAGCAGAGTTGCATGGTGCCGAAAGGCCTCTCACACAGTTTGCAAAGGGTGCTAACAGATGACATAGACACATGTTTCATCCTACCAGGACTCATCAGTATGCCTCGTCTGTTTGACACCCCAGTGGAATGGACCAGCTACCCTAAGACAGTGTGTCTTGGATATGTTGTGGTGAACCCATTAAAATAAAAAACTATTTAAAAGACAAAGAACCTCTGTGCACAAACACTGAGGCAAGGGTTACCAAATGTCCTACTAAAGATACCTGCCCCCATTATAGCCCAGCCAATGGCTAATCTATTTAATATGTCACTTGCCTATGCTGAGATACCAACCATTTGGAAAATGGCCAGGGTGATACCAGTTTATAAATCGGGGTCTAGGACCCAACTGGAAAATTGCAGACACATCTCTCTATTGCCAACTATTTAAAAATTCTGGAAAAAATAGTGGCAAAACAATTGCATGACTTCTTAATCAAGTATAACATTTTTAATAAATATCAGTCAGGTTTTAGGCCATTGTATCGAACTACTTCAGCTTTACTGTAGGTTACCAAGGAATCAAGGAATAGATATTGCTGAGGATCTTGATTGGGGGATGTCAGTGGGAACAATATTTGTCGATCTTTCCAAGGCTTTTGATACCTTGGACCACGGCATCCTCCTGTCCAGACTAAGGTCCTGTGATATATCTGAGAAGGCCATAAAATGGTTTAAAAATGACCTGGAGAATAGACAAGTGACCATTAATGAATGGTCCTCCAATATGAAAATGGCGAGAGCGCGACCATTCGCTCTCGACTACTTGCTCCCGGTCAGTTAGCTCCCAACATCTTGTCCCAGCATCAATTTGCTCCTGTATTAATGCACTCCCAACATATTCGCACCCACTCAGGTCCAAACATGTTTGCTTCTGCACCCGCTCATATCAATATATATTGCAGTGCTGTCATTTACCTTCACCTGCTTGAGTTTATTCTCCCTCCTGCTCCTGCTCCCAGAAATTTTCTGTCATTAGCAGTGCTGTTTTTTGTCAAAGGTGTTTGTTTTGAGGCAGTGCTCATATTGGGAGAGTAAGGAATGTTTATCAAGATCTTATTGGCAGTGTGAGTAGTGTTTGAGAAGTGTTTTATTCCTATTGGGCAACAGAGCCTCTGCTGCATTTGAATTGGCTTTGTGGGATGGTGGTGGGATGTTTGTGCTTGTGCTTCAAGTTAGAGAGTGCATTGTAGTGCTTTGGAACATATTTGGGGAAACTTTATTAAATTTAATAAATTTTAAAAACATAAATCAGCCTCTGTTGTCTGGTGATCACTAGTCAAACATGAAGGCAATGCCTCACAGGAATTCCTCAGTGGTTCGTTCTCTGCATTTTTCAAGGAGGCATGCCAGCCACTCAACATTTTCAAGATAAGCTCACTTGGATCCTGCAGGTGCATGACCAGCAATAAGTTGCTCAATACATGAATCTCTCTTCTTCTGAATGCCATGTATCCCATCGATGAATTTCTACACAGTGGGGTTCATCATGCAGAGAACACTCTGCATACCATGGTGTAATGCCTCAATAATGTTGTTGGTTTTAGATTTCCTTTCTTGCACACTGTCACAGTGGTTCCACAGTGCAATCGGGTACTGTGGCTGTCTGCGACCACTCCCCTTCTATTTCTCCTGCCTATCCATATGTCCTCAAAGTAATCGATGATAGACTTGAATTTTGGGGGGGGATACATGTAGTGACTCATCTGTGATCTCTTCAAACTGTGCCACTACCTCACCCGGTGGGTAAAAAGCAAGTGTAGGCAGGTATTTGCATTTTAGTGCAAATTCTGTAAAATGAAAGAAACATCCCACTTGATGAGCTTGAGAGAAAACTGATTTAAATGCATTGATAATTGCCAACTCAAAGTCTGTCATGGCAATTTCTGGGACAAGATGAAGGTTCAGGTGTTTCAGTGCAGTTAACATACACTCATACACTTCTCTGCATTTGCTGGACAAAAGAGCATATTTGGCAGGCTGAACATTCTCAGACCTCTCCCCAAGAATGACATACATCTGTTGAAACAGTGGGGGGGAGGGGCCAACAGTAAATGTCCCATCCACATACCAGTTCTTGCACCATTCTAAAAAGCAGAGGTCATTCTCAGTGCCAAAAATTAGAATCCTGTCAGGCCCTGCACCACTGTCATATAATAGGAAATTCACAGAAGAATCAGTGCAGTCTGGAGTGTAGGTTTTATATGAGTCTGGGATAGTAAGTTCTGATATATCCATAGGATTTAGTGGTGCCCAATGCACCTGCACCCACTGTATGGTACACTTCATATTTTTATTCACTAATTTACCTTGTGTAGCCATAGATATGTGCTACCTGGCATAAATGAGGACTTGGGCTGTTGTATCTTGTGGAGCAGAAGCCCTTTGCTTAGCAATAGTAATAGCCTCTGCTTTCTCCACAGCACTAGGGTCCGGCACATGAGTGTGCTGTGAGAAATGAGAAATAATAGTAGTATCACATTCACTGGCAGTATACACACAAGCATTACAGTCCTTTGTCTTCCACACAGTGTGTTCACATTGCCAGATTGCCTTTCCTTTGTGCCCTCTCTTATGCTTTGTGTATATAAAATTACTCTCATCAACAAGCTTGCACCTGTTCCTTTCAGACATTATAAACCTCCCAGCCATTTCGACAGCACTGACAACAGTGACACAGACAGAGTGATAGTGAAAGAGCAAATCCCAACTGCATACTGATAGGGAGGCTTTATGCTCTGTGCTGATTGCTGATTGGTAGGTCAGCCGAGAGGTTAATTACAGTACAGTGAGTGCCCAACTTGTAAAGATTTTCAAAATGTGGTATGTTTGTGCAGGCAAGTTGCAGGAGCTGGGTCATCAAAACAATGGAGAAGTGAACTTGCCAGGAGTGAATGAGATGTAGAGCGAGTTTGTAAGGCAGCATAACAGCAGGAGCAAATTTGTTGGGAGTCAATCGTCAGGAGCAAGTTGTCATAGACCTGAAATGGCCATCTCGGGTGTACCACAGGGATCTATACTAGGACCAATACTCTATAATGTATATATGAATTACTTGTTTTTTTCCTCAGCAGGAGGTGGAGTACCACCTCTATGCTGATGGTACTATTATATATGTAAAGGGGACATCTGTGGTTTCTATTCAGCCACTTTTACAAAAGGCTTTTGATCAATTACAGGACTTGCTTTTAAATTCTAAATTAGTTCTGAATGCAAAAATATCACAGGTAATGATGTTCCACACAGGAAAAAAGGTGAGTCTTGAAGAGAATAACTTACAAATGAAGACCCTCTTAGTGCTTAAATTAGAACAAGTAAATATTTATAAATACGTGGGGGTTTATTTGGATAATCACCTGAAGTGGGATATTCATATTGATGCAACAATAAAAAAAAGGTTGGGAAATATTTAGGATCCCTATATAGAACTAGAAATTGAATGTCAATTGAGATTAGAAAGCATATAGTAAATGTTATGGTATTACTTGTTTTAGAATATGGAAATCTGATATATGCTGGAGCAACAAGAAAACAGTTACACAAACTGGATGTTATGTACAATATGTTAGCCAGATTTATCTAAGGCATACCAAAAAGGACACACACAATAGATATGTACAAGGAATTAAACTGGATTTCTCTTTCAGAAAGAAGAGATTACAGCACTAGGATATTCATGGCTAAGTATATTACAAGGAAAGTTCCTGATTATATCTTGGAAACTATTTATGTTAAACCCTCCTTAAAGAGATCCACCAAGTTAAATTTATTGGGATTTGCACCTGTTAGATCAGTGCCTTGCCCCATTTAGATGTTATTGATGCAGAGATGATTTCCAATAATTCAAAATATAAGAAAAGCTATCCCTCATGAACTTAGCCCCACCGGGTCCTGAGGACATCCTTGTTTTTGTGGTCACCCATGCTCCACCTGTGCATTCAGTAACATTGTGATGTGATGCTAGGGAGAACGCAAGGATGAGCACCATTATAGTCTATGGGGAGTACCTTTTGGATCATTTTTGCATTCGCTTGCTCACATGCCCAAGGAACGTTTTGGGACAGTCCGACTTTTTGGAGGTGTGTGACTGTCCTGCCCAATGCAGTGCTCCATGTAGAGGGTGCATCCCTTATGCACCAATGGATGGGCGAACTGTCTATGACAGCAGTTTGACAGCAGCGGTCTTCACTTCAAAGAAAAGCACCGCTGCAATCAGCGATCGTAATGTGTGTCTATTTAGCATATGTGTGACAGTGCAAATCTGAGGGTTAAATGAAATGATGTTCCTCAAAATGTGAGACCCTTGACAGCATGCACTATGGCAACACCACCCTTACGTACCTGCTGTCTACTAACTGCACTGTAATGCTTCTGCTTCCCCACTTGTCACTTTTCCTCCCTCCACTGCAATCATGCCATCCAAGCTGATGCCTTTAGTTTCCTCCCACCACTGCAATCATGCCATCCAAGCACTTGGCTTCTGTTGTAGGTTGTCGGTGGCTTGGGCAGATGGTGCCACAGTACGGCTTTACTACTGGTGGCTCCTGCCACCTTGCACACTCCCCAGGCCCCCCAGCCCACCGCTATTCAGAGATGTGATTTTTCTGCCACAAGTGCCAGACAGCCTGAGCTGTCATATCGGAGATCGAAGCCTCCCCAGAGTGCAGTCTATGCTGCTAGGCAGAATAAGGCATCGCAGAGCTTCACAGGACACCACACAAGAGCTGTGATACACACATACTGTGCACTAAAATATACTAAAACCGTGACTATGAATCAGGAATAAAAACCTTGAAAGAAAGAAAATAGCTTCATAATATACTGAGATAACCCAAGGGGCATGGGAGGTGGAGTGCCCCCACAGAACAGTTTAAATTACAAATAAATTACATTGTGGAATCAATCATACTAGGCAAAGAAATGGCTTCATAATGCACTGAGAAAACCTGAACAGAACAGTGTAAATAAAAAAATTCAATATATTGTGCAATCAGTCATGCTGGGGACACTTACATAAAAACATACGTATAAACTGGGTGTGGGGGCATGGGGGGCGAAGTGCCCCAGAGTCCATTTTTAGCCACCACTCGTGATGTCCTGTTTCTCGTTCTGACTCCAGATGGTCGTGGTCTGGTCATCTGCAAGCCATAGGAGTGATTCTCTGACCGAATCTGATGAAGAGAGAGAAGGTAGGCTCAAAAAATGAACAAGGTCTGACTGCAGCCGCATCAACGGCCTAAGTGTGATCACACTGGGGTGGCTTTATTTTGCGAGACTGCTAGTTAGTCTGGGGGCATCACAGTAATTCTGAAAGTTTTTGTTGTTAAATCCAATGGGGAAATGAGGAAATGTTTATTTATTCAGTCAAATACCACCTACAGCTAAAGCTTCAATTGCAATCAGTTTCCATTTGTAATGATTAAAGTAATTCTGAGTTTTTGTTTTTGTTTTTAATCTGATGGGCCGGTGGTGTTTTCTCAGTGGGGTTGGCTCTAATTAAGCAGACCAGGACAGTGTTTTTCAAATTTCTGAAAGTAACTGAAGTCACCTGAGGTGAAGACAGATGCTCTGGGACATCAGTACTATGTGGCTTTTTTTTTAATCCGATTGGCCGCTTATTGTTTTTGCATTCACTTGCACACATGCGCAAGGAACATTTTGGGACAGTATGACTTTTTGGAGATGTGTGACTGTCTTGCCCAATGCAGTGCTCTGTGTAGCGGGCACGTCCCTTATGCACCAATGGATGGATGAGCTGTCTATGACAGCAGTTTGGCAGCTGTGGTCTTCTCTTCAAAGAAAAGCACTGCTGCAATCAGTGATCATAACGTGTGTCTGTTTAGCATATTGATGTCACCCTTGTCTCCGTCTCTCCTGCACATCTCTGAGACCGGCTGAAAAAGAAATCCCTCCTGCTTCCTCCCTCTGCTGCTGTCCTCCCCCACTCCCTCATTCCCCGGCTCACCCTCAAACTACAAAGCAATCCCTACTGCTTCCTCCCTCTGCTTCTGTCCTCCCCACTCCCTCATTTCCCGGCTCACCCTCTGGCTACAAAGAAATGACTGGAATGTAACTAAGTTAAGTTATGAATAAGAAACTGGCTTGAGAATAAGATGTTGAAAGTGGTTAAATAAATGCTGACTTGAATAAGAAGCCAACATCAGTCTAGCAGTAAGAAAGTAGCTGAATAAGATGCTAACTTTAGTATCATGTTGATTAAGAAGTATTGTTCTCAAACTAAAACAATTGCTTTTTGTGTTCTCAAGCATCTTGCGAGCCACCATGACACGTTGCTTGTCAACTGGCCCTGTTGAATCAGAATGCCTGGACAGGCGGGTGGCCAGTAGTTCTGCAGACTGAGCAATCGATTAGCGAATGAAGATGGATCATAGGCTGCATCTCGCGCCGATGGAGTTCAAAGGTGGCTAATGGATGGACCGCACCGAACTCTAAGGGGGCGGATTTTCACTACTGACTCCCCTAGTTCTGGAGGTGAGGTGAAGATGGTGGAGTGAGGAGTGCAGGGAAGGAATAGAAGAATGTTTTGGAGCCACTGCCAGGGACAGAGAGGTGGCGGCAGAGAGTCCCGGTGGACGATGGCCCTGGAGGTGAGTAGGGTGAAAGGCATGAAGGGAAGTGTTGGAGAGGGAGAACCGGGTCCAGGGTCAGTGAAGGCTGGATTGAATACCTTCACACTCCTGAGTACAAGGCTGAGCGGCTGTGGACAGTCTGGGCCAGTAAGGTGGGCAAAGGGGGTGCTGCACCATGCATTTGAATGAATTGGAAGAGGGCAGTGGGCTGTTATGGTGTGACTCTGAGAATATTCATTTGAAAAGGGACACTTGTGTAGCTGAAATACTTGTGTAGTTGTTGAGAAACTACAAAGGGTGTTGAATGCAGTTGTAAAACTTGCAGGTCACTATCTCGCAAATGAGGGAGAGCTCCCATTTTGACCAGTAAAAATCATTGGGCTGGACAGTATGCATCTAGTCAAGCATGTAATGGTTTGAAAATGCACGGCTTAACTTATTAAAAAGCAAGACAAACAGTTTGTGCTTTTATTCACTTGAGCTGGGAGGAACATGGGAAAAATTAGGGACACCCTGAAAATGGGGATACTTGAAAGGTATGCAGTTAGATTGCAGTCTTCAGAGCCAGGCGCATTAGTTTGCGAACTTCATTTTTCTGCTTTCTTCTTTTTAACTAGGGAGTTGAAGGTTTTAGTGGTGAATAACTGGGGAAGGGTAGAGTGTGAGTTGCGGTCATTAGTCCCATGAGAATGATAACAAGT
Organism: Neoceratodus forsteri; assembly: GCA_016271365.2. NCBI lineage: Eukaryota > Metazoa > Chordata > Ceratodontiformes > Ceratodontidae > Neoceratodus > Neoceratodus forsteri. The sequence goes on along the minus strand of CM057451.1, from coordinate 53,804,286 downwards.
CTTGCAAAAGTGCATATTTAGAACTCTTTTAGGGTGAGTCCCTCCTGATTGACCTGGAAACAAGCACATTCTATTGTTAACCCCCACCCCCACACACACACACACACACACACACACACACATTTGATGGTGTAGGACTAAGGAGAACACCAGATTTCAATGTAGTACAAAAAAGAATATTTTTTTTTTAACAAAAGGCGTACTGAACGGCAAAATAAACAGAGAAAATAAAAAAAGCAATAATTCAAAATATAACAACACTAGAAAACAGCTAGCATTCCCCTTGAGCAGGACAGAGCAGGTCTAGTCCTTTCAAACTCTGCCAAAGGAATGAAATAGACCTTCTTTTATATATGTACAAATCATGTGATCTGGGAAGCTCCGACTCTATTTTTACAATTTATCACAAAAACACTAACAGAGGTTTATTTATTATATTTCATGATCACTATATCTTTCATCACATCAATAAAGTTAGAACTAGTTCAGTGCTATCAAATAATACTCAAAACTTATGTATTTAGAATAAACAATGCAAATGAAACCCTGCCCCCTTTTTGACCCAGTCTATAAAATATGGAAGACATGGGCCAGCTGGCTCTATAGAGGAAAGGGGGCAGAAGAAGAAACATAGCTTCTACCAATTACTGTAACCTAAACCAGATATACCTCTCTTTCGCAGGTTTAGTTTTCTTTCTCTCAAGATATGCTTTTAAAATTCTGGTATTAACTTTGTTGAGGCAGTATAGTGCAGTGGTTTAAGGCTCTAAGCTGCAAATCTGGAGACCTGGGTGTGAGTCCCACAGCCCCTACTTGCATATACTGTGTGACCCTGAGCAAGTCGCTTAACTTCCCTGTGCTCCCAGGTTGCACCTGTAAAAAAGCTTTCAGCTTAGTGAGTCTCACCTGGTTAAACAATTGGGAAAAAAAAGACTGTGAACTAAAATAACAGTTTAGGGTGTTTTCTCCCTTGAAACTCTTTATTTTTCAAAAGCATTATTCTACTCCTTTTGTTTTCAGAGGAGAGAGAAAAAAAAATATTTATTTTAGAAGCAGGAACATCAATGCAACCTGCACTTCTGTTGTATTTAGCAAACAAAACTCCTTTTAGTTTGGTAAGCTAACCTAACCTGCTGACTTCAAGAGAAACTCCGACTTGTAGGGGAAAGAAAAGCTGTCAGCTTAAGCAATAGCCGAGCGGCAGCAGAATTTCCTGTCTGTAGTGCTTCCCAATAGTGCGCAAAACCGAGGAGGAGTTTCATTCATTTTGAGTGTTTAAAAATGCTAGTTTTCAGCTTAATAACCAAAATCATACACTGGGCATGGTCCAGAAGACCCAGGGCTCTTCAGACTTGTTTTCCCTGTTCCCAGATTTGTGCTCAACATTGCCAAAAATGGCAGAACCAGCACACGGAAGGGAGAAAGGGAAGAAAAAAACAAAACCATTTTCTATTTTATTTTTAACGGGTTTGCACACTATTTTAAACTTTGTAGGCAGGAGGCAATTTAGTGCTTTGAGAATGGGTCTTTACAAAAAAGTAAAGGAAGAGAATTTAACCTTATATGTACACAAGCAATATACAGATGGCCAGTCTGTATACAGCACTTAAAGGGACATGTACATATGAAGTCAAGCTCTCTTTAGAAGGAGTGGAGAAAAGAATCTTTCACAGAATACAAATGCAAACACCAAAAACACATGCTGTTGCAACAGACTTTAAATAAAAAAAAATTTTTTTAGAGAGAAAGAAAAAAGAAATTATAGATAAAGAAGTCCCTGGTTTAGCACCATTATCGTACTCTTCCCTGCCTAAGAAGAAAACTGTACCACAATATTGTTGTATATGGTTTTCTGCATATCAAACCAACAAATAGTACAGATCTCTCTCTTATAGGAGAGATGGAGCTCCAGCCCACCCTCTTCCAAAGCTCCACCAGGTCTCTGTTCACTTAAATTTCTAACATAAAGAACCCAGTAGAGTCTCATAATCATTTATTCTTTACCCCAGGGTCTGTATGAGATGCCAGATCATATCCAAAACAGGACATATAATCAGCATTGCAATGTTTCTTCCCAGATCGATGAACTACAGTGAATCGATATGGCTGAAGGGCAAGATACCACCGCATAATTAGGGGGTTCTTGTCCTTCATAACATTAATCTAATATAATGGATTATGATCAGTAATGATCTTAAATTACCTGCATCAAAGATAAAATTTTAAGGCTTCCACTGCCCAACAAATAGCTAGACATTCTTTTTCAATAGTTGAATATCTAGTTTCACGCTCACATAATTGTCGACTGATGAATATTACAGGGTGCTCATCTTCACCATCCATTTGTGAAAGGACCGCCCCAATGCCATAATAGGAGGCATCTGTCTGTACCAGAAAGGGTCGTGAAAAATCAGGATTATGTAATATTGGATATGAACATAGTTTGGCTTTTAGGGTACAGAACGCTTCCTCACAAAGTGCTGTCCATTGTACTTTTTCAGATTTTATCTTTCAAGTCAATTCAGTCAAAGGACTGTCTATATCTGCAAAATTTGGAACAAATCTCCTATAATAGCCTACCAGCACTAAAAAGGCTCTGACATGTTTTTTTGTTTGAGGACGGTCACTGTGCAAAATGGCTGAGATCTTATTTGTTTCTAGTTTTACCATACCATTACCTATTAGAAAACCCAAATACTTTGTTTCCTGCGTGGCCAATGAACACTTTGCGGGGTTTATGGTTAAACCTGCCATGGTGATAGCTATAAGTACCTGATGCAAATGTAATAAATGATCTTTTCAGGAAGGGCTAAAAATGATGACATCATCTAAATAAGCTGCAGCATAAGATGTATAAGTTCGTAAAATCTGATCCATACATCTTTGAAATGTTGCAGGAGTCCCATGAAGGCCAAAAGGCATGGTAGTGAATTGGAAAAGACCAAGAGGGGTGCTAAACGCAGTTTTTTCTTGTGATTCTGAGCCTAAAGGGATTTGCCAATACCCCTTTGACAGATCCAATGTACTGATATATTGTGCTTGCCCTAGCTGATCGATTATGTCATCAATTCATGGCATTGGGTATCCATCAAACATGGATACAGTATCTAACTTCTGGAAATTAAGGCACATATGTACCCCTCCTTCTTTTTTATTTACTACCACCATGAGAAAACTTCATGGGCCTTTTGGTGGTTTTATCATTCCCATTTGTTGCATTTTAGTAATCTCTGCCACTACCTCTTTCCTAACACTTTTAGGTAAATGATATGGTTTCTGTCAAATGGGTGTTGCATGTGTTACTTCAATATGATGTTCTATACCTACAACTCTCCCAGGGGTTACTGTAAAGATAGAACGAAAGGGCATGATAACTGCATCTATTTCCCTTCTCTGGTCTGGGTGTAGTGTAGTATTAACTGTAATTTCCTCAAACTTCCCTTTCCCATCTAGTTTATCATATGCAAGTTCCATCTCATTGCTTTCAGTTTCCAGGAGAACACACATGACAGGCTGACTTCTATCACACCATTTCTTTAGCAAATTAACATGATATATGTTCTTTTTCTGTCTTTTATCTGGTAATGCAATTTCATAACTGACAGTCTCTATTTGCCTTATAACAGAGTATGGGCCCTGCCATTTCAACAACTTATTGTCCGAGCAGGGTAATAAGAGTAAAACCCTTTCTCCAGGCTGGAAGAATTTACTCCCAACACCCTGATTGTACTTCTCCTTCTGATATTGTTGGTGTTTCAACCCATGTTGATGTGCTGCATTAACATATCTGATTAGTTTATTCATCAAGTTGGTAATATATTCTACTGTTGATAAGGGTACTAAATTTTATTTATTTATTTATTTGCTTTTGTTAACTGGGTAAGCACACTAGACAGCCATGTGCCTATTTTCAGGTGCGACCCAGGAGAGTTACAGGTGTAATACATTGTACAATAACAGTTACAGACATGGGTGCGACCCGGGAGAGTTACCGGAGTCAGACATCATACAATTAACAGTTACAGAAATAGGGAAAAGTCCATAGGAGAGCCAGGCATTATGAAGGTGGCACAGTAGTTGTGAAAATACACGGGAGAAATACAGATAATAACATGGGCAATAACTCAAAAACATGGATTGGTAAGGTTCACAATTAATCAGTTTGAGGAGACAAGAAGGTAGCCTAGCACAACAGGCATTACAAGGCTAGGTCAAGGACAAAGTAAAACACTGTGCATGAACAGTAGCAGTGACAATGGTAAGTGCAAGCAGGGGGTGCCAAAGGCGGGGGGGGGGGTCAGGAGGCCAATCCTCCCATGTTTCCTTAACTATATCCAAAATACCTCTAGGGTTTTTCCCATATAACATCTCAAAAGGCGTAAAACCTGTTGAAGCCTGTGGTACCTCCTTATATGCAAATACTAAATAAGGCAGGTATTGATGCCAATATTTCCCTCCTCCTGTGTGAACTTTTTTAACATTTGCTTTAGGGTCTGGTTAAATCTCTCAACCAGCCCATCAGTTTGAGGATGGTATGGTGAAGTATGTATTGCATGAATCCCTAATGCCTGATATAAACATATTAACAGTTGGGAACAAAAATTACTACCTTGGTTGGTAAGAATTTCCTTTGGAATACCCACCCTAGAAGACATTTTGACTAATTCTTCTGCCATTCTTTTTGCAGTGACTGTGCATAAGGGAATTGCTTTAGGATATTTAGTGTCATAATCACATATAACTAAAATGAAATGATTCCCTTTAGCTGTTTTTGGAAGTGGGCCCACTATGTCCATAGCAATATGTTGGAAGGGGCTAGTTACTAGAGGTAAGGGTTGTAAGGGTACTTTATCTTTTCTGGTAAGGTAACATACTTTCTGGTAGTGTTCACAGGACTTACAGTAATCTTTCACTTGTTTATGTATACCAGGCCAAAAATATCGATATAATAGTCTGTTTAATGTTCTTTCTACCCCTGGTGTCCAGCTAGGGGAATGTCATGTGCTACATACAGAAGTTGATGCCTATAACTTTCTGGTACCATCAATTGAGGCACTACTTCCCCATTATTTGGATTGGTACATTCCCTGTATAGTAAACCCTTTTGTAACACCATTTTTGGTCCACCCCAGTATTTTTCCCCACCTGTAAGAAAAAAGGCTTCAATGTTACAGTATATCATGCATTTGTTCGGTCCCAAATGTCTCTTTAGAAATATCTTTAACAATATCGATGTCTATTTCTGTATCCCTTTTTTAGTTAGTTTCCCCTGCACGTGGTTCCACTTGTTCTTATCCAATCTCTTCTCATGTCTGGTTTTGCATGTTTTTCCAGGTAATGCACATATTTCTTCTTCAAAAGGAAATATCAAATTCAAACCCATAACCTGCTTATTCTGTGCCCTGGTGGTAAAGGATCCTATCTGCGTAGCTTCAGTTAATAATGTTTCAAAGTCAGGATGATCATGACCAGTGATAACTGGCACTGTTAAATGGGGCACTAAGCCTATGGGCATTTGTTGAGTAGTTCCTTGTACTTCAATATTTAAAGTCTGTACTGGATAATAATGTGTGTCTCCATGGATGCAGGTAACTCCAGTGACTGTTTCATATTTTTCAGTAGTAGGCATTAAGTTATCTTTTATCAGTGTCTGATGGCTACCAGAGTCAAGAAGACCAGCTACTTCTTGCCAATTTACTTTAACAGAGGTGATATACTATCCCCAATTGGCAAGAGCCAAATGTATAGGGATTGTCTTTTTTCTTAGGGCAGAACCTGGCAATATGTCCTTTTGCATGGCATATATGGCAAATAATGACAGGATTATGTGGTCTGTCAAATTTCACTGTTCTCACACCCCCACCTGTAGAATTAGATGTAGAAGTACAAGTTTTTACTGTGAGGAATGTTGGACTTGAAGTTGGGTGTCCTTTCTGTCTATGAGGCCACGCTGTCAAATAATCTTCAGCCAGGCTCATTGCCTTCATAGCAGTCTCAGGTTGATGCTCCTTGACCCACATTTGTATATCATGTGGTAAAATCCTTACAAACTGCTCCAGTGATATGGCCTTCAGCATTTGTTCTTTAGTGTTAGTCCCAGGACGTAGCCATTTTCTACATAGATCTTGAAGTCTAGTATAGGCCTCTTGGGGTGTATCAGTGGTCTGAAATTTCAGGGCTCTAAATCTTTGTCTATAGGTTTCAAGACAGATATCATAACATTTCAAGATAGCTTCTTTCACAGCCTCACAATTTTCACTTAGTCCACTGTCAATATGTCCATACGCTAACTGAGCTTTACCAGTGAGGTAAGGGGCAAGTCGAATAACCCACTGTTCTCTGGGCCAATTACAGGCAAGAGCAATACGTTCAAATGTTGTCATATATGTCTCAATATCATCAGTCTCCATCAATTTGGTTAACTGCATGTCTTTTGGACCATCCATTGGTACAGGAGCCCAACCTGTCCCTAATGTCTGTATGGCTCACAAGGTGTCTGCCCACCTGGCCTCATTGTGTCGATTGTCTCTCTCTCTCTCTGTCTCTCTCTCTCTGTTTCTCCAGAGCCATTTGTTGCATACAGAGCCATTGTAATAAATCTTGGGGGTCACCCACAGGTGGACTCACCATCTTCTCTTCTTCCTGCTCTTCATCTTCCTCTGTATATCCACCAACAGTGCATTTCTCCTCTGTCTTAGCTGTCTTACACCTTACATCCTCCAGTATGGGTAACGAGGCTTCTCCGGTTTAGCGGTCATGGTCCTAGTGTGGACACCACTAGTTAACTCTTCTTCTAACATCCAGGCAGTATCTTCAAGTCTGAGATATCAAACCTTCTCCCACTGCTGATACCATATGTGATGGTGTGGGAATAAGGAGGGCACAAGATTTCAATGTAGTACAAAAAATAATATTTAATTTGTTTAACAAAAGGTGTACTTAATGGCAAATTAAAACAGAGAAAATAAAAAAAGCAATAATTCAAAATTTAACAACACTAGAAAACAACTAGTGTTCTCCTTGAGCAGGACAGAGCGGGTCTAGTCCTTTCAAACTCTGCCAAAGGAATGAAATAGACCTTCTTTTATATATACAAATCATGTGACCTGGGAAGCTCCGCCTCTATTTTTACAATTTATCACAAAAACACTAACAGAGATTTATTTATTTCATGATCACTATATCTTTCATCACATCGATAAAGTTAGAACTAGTTCAGTGCTATCAAATAATACTCAAAACTTATGTATTTAGAACAAACAATGCAAATGAAACCCGCCCCTTTTTTGACCCAGTCTATAAAATAGAGAAGACATGGGCTGGCTGGCTGTATAGAGGAAAGGGGCAGAAGAAGAAACAAGGCTTCTACCAATTATTGCAACCTAAACCAGGTATACCTCTCTTTCACAGGTTTAGTTTTCTTTTTCTCAAGATATGCTTTTAAAATCCTGGTATTAACTTTGCCAGGCTTGGTATAAATAAAAGACTGTGAACAAAAATAACAGTTTAGGGTGTTTTCTCCCTTGAAACTCTTTATTTTCCAAAAGAATTATTCTACTCCTTTTATTTTCAGAGGAGAGAGAGAGAAAAAAAAACTCTATTTTAGAAGCAGGAACATCAATGCAACCTGCACTTCTATTGTATTTCGCAAACAAAACTCCTTTTAGTTTGGTAAGCTAGCCTAACCTGCTGACTTTAAGAGAAACTCCAACCAGTAGGGTTAAGAAAAGCCATCAGCTTAAGCAATAGCCGGGAGGATGCAGAGCTTACTATCTGTAGCGCTTTCCCGATAGTGCGCACAACCGAGGAGGAGTTTCATTCATTTTGAGCATTTTAAAATGTTAGTTTTCTGATTAATAGCCGAAATCATTCACTGGGCGTGGTCCAGAAGACCCAGAGCTCTTCAAACTCATTTTCCCTGTTCCCTAGATTCACGCTCAACATTGCCAAAAACCGCAGAACCAACACACAGAGGGGAGAAAGGGAAGAAATAAACAAACCCCTTTTCTACTTTATTTTTAATGGGTTCGCACACTATTTTAAACTTTGTAGGCAGGAGGCAATTTAATGCTTTGAGTATGGGACTTTACAAAAAAGAAAAGGAAGAGAATTTAACCCTATATTTACATGAGCAATATATAGATGGCCAGTCTGTATACAGCACTTAAAGGGACATGTACATATGAAGTCAAGCTCTCTTTAGAAGGAGTGGAGAAAATAATCTTTCACAGAACACAAATGCAAACACCTAAAACACATGCTGCTGCAACAGACTTTAAATAAAAAAACAATTTTTAGACAGAAAGAGAAAAGAAATTATAGATAAATGTCCCTGGTTTAGCACCATTATCACAACACACACACAAATTTTAGAATGGGACCTTTATAGTCATTTTTTTTTTTTTCACTTTTGAGCTGTAACTCCTTCTTGCCCTTCTGCGCAGACTTCACCTGATGAACTTACCTTTCTTCTGAGCCTGCTTCGCATCCACACTGGCCATCCTGCAACCCTATGAGGTAGCACCCCCATACTGTGGGCATAGAAGCAGCAGTTGTTCTGGGAAATGTCTCAACAGACTGAAGCTCTGTGGTCTGCAAAGTAAGGGAGCCTGATGTAGTTAGTGCTGTTTGAAGTAGTGATGTGAGGGTAGACGGTGACAGTTGGTTGATAGTCAGACCCCCGAGGATATGGCCTCTCCATCACTCATCTTTTTTTTTTTTTTTTAACCTGGAGAGACACACTAGGCTGAAGCTTGCTTACAAGTGTGATCTGGGAGCACAAAGAAGTTAAGTGACTTGCTCAGGGTCACACGGTATGCAAGTGAGGGCTGTGGGATTCAAACACAGATCTCTAGGTTTGCAGCTCAGAGCCTTAAACCACTGCACTATACTGCCTTCTGGCTCATCTCCAGAATCCGTTCACTTGGATGTGGCCTGGGGGAGGGGCAGAAAAGTGTGACTTCACCCACAATGTCCATGATGCTTTTCCTGATCCCGTAGCAGGTGTTTGTGCTCTTCCTCAGCTGGCTTCCCTTCCCCTAGAGCCTCAGCAGTGCTGCCTGACTCCCCTGGAGCAGGGTAAGAAAATCCTCCTTGTAACAAACCCAGTTCTCTTACACTAAGGTGCAATGCATCCAATGGTGCCACTGACTTAGTCCCATGAGCTGCAAACCTGTGGACTTGGATGATTTGAATCCCACAGCCCACAAGTCCCCACTTGCATACTGTGTGTCCCCCACCCCAAGCAAGTCAGTTAACTTCCTTATGCTTCCAGGTTGCACCTAGAAAGAAGCTTAAGCTTACTGTGCCTTTCCTGGTTAAACAGTTTCCCCCTTCTATGCATCATAAGTTTGGGGGGGAGTTCTCACGGGGTTCCCAAGAATGAAGTTAACAGACTAGCATGTTATCCAACACTGTGATGTCCCAGAGCATTTTCTGTCTAGCACTTAACGTGATCTGCAAGTAAACATAGTTGATGGGAGACCTTTAAATATTTTCTTTGGTACTACACATTCATATCTCAGTCTGAAATGTGGTGTTCTCTGTTTATTATATGCTGAGAGTACAGTATGAAATTTTTCAGTTCAAGTTGACAGCTTAATAAAACATGAACATGGACAGTCCTTGTATTGTTGGTTTTAACAGGTATTGGATGGGAAACCTTCAGGGACATAACCTTTATTAACTATTATAAGGTTGATATCCTTTTGAAATTCAAGGCAACTCCACCCCCCCCCACACACACACACTAGAAAGTGATTTATGCAAGATTGCCCTAACAAATGGGAGTAGTAACTTGTAGGAGTTGTGAATTAGTCAACTACTTATGAGCCCGATTTACAGAGGAACTGCTCAGATGTTTAAAAAATATAACAAATTGCTGTCAATCTGTATGGTGCTGCTTCTAATCTGGTCAGTGTGGAGAGTGATGTTGATTTGCTAGTTTTCTTTTTTTTTTTTCAATTCAAAGTTTATTAAGATTTTTCAATACAGAGAAAGTTTTCATAATGTACATACATTCCAAACAACATATACCTGATAAATACTGATGGTACCTTTCTCCCCCCATCCCTCCCTAACCCTCCTTCCCCTCCATCCCGTCCTCACCCCTGGCACAGAATAACTGAATATTATAAAATGACAGAATTAGTTTAGCACCATTCCCATCAGCACAAGGAGTAAAGAGTATAAAAGGGACCCCATATCTTTGCAAGTTTTGCTAGTTTTCTACTAGGACACTTATTCAACTTGACTGTGAATGAATGCACTGCTCCTGAAAATCGAAGTCAATAGTGCTTTGGCAATTTGCTGTTTTCATATGCCTGCCCCATCTAAATAACTGTTATTTCTTTTGGCCCTGCCCTGCAGCCTTTTCAGTCTGTTATTTATAAATGTTGCTCTGCTGAATTGGGAAGGGGGTGCTGTTTTCACATGCCTGGTCTAAATATGGTTATTTCCTTTGGCCTGCCCTGTGTAGCCTTATGAACTGCAGGTCATTATTTTATCCAGTATTGCAATGAAAGTGCTGAACATAAAGTACCATAAGTGCTAAACACCACTGCAGATACCTGCAAGCGAATGTTCGGCATTGACAAATGCTTGTTTTATATTGTAATGGGCAGTTGGTGATGAAACATGGGTACCGGTCGGCTAACAAGGCCCTTGTTAGTTAACCAGTGTCCACGTTTCATCACCAACTGCCCATAACAACATAAAAACATTATCTGAAAGGTACTCCCCATAGACTATAACGGTGCTCATCCCCGCACTCTTCCTAACATCACGTCACTACTTTAGTGAGCATGGGGGTGGATCATGGGTGACCCCAAAAACCAGGAAGACCTCGGGACCCGATAGGGCCAAGTTTATGAAGGATAGTTTTTCTTTTCTTTTGGATTATTGGAAATCATTTCTGCAACAATAACATCTAAATGGGGTCTAGCAGGTGCCAATGCTGAGACTGATAAGGCTGTAAGTGGCCTAAGATTAGCAGAAGGTCTGGAATGTACATTGCCTAAACCAGGGGTTCTCAAATGGTGAGGCCAGCCTCACTGGGGAGGCCCCAATCTGTTCCAGGGTAGGCTTAAGCAAGTCTTGGAAAAAGTACTGTATTTAAATTTTGAACTTTATAGATATTGTGTGAAGGGATAAGGTAAACTGAAAGAGGATAATAGTAGGTGAATTTATGCATTTATTCACAAGAACAGGGAAGGTACTGTACACTGAGCCATGGCTTATTTCAGGTGTACCCAGGGAAGGTTAGTGAGAGAATACAATTCAAAATGTAACTGCAAAACACTCAAGCAATAGAAAATGAATAAAAGTGCAAACAAATTAAAAACAATAAACTAACAATGTGAGGAACAATTGATTAATTAGACTGGCAGCAGAACTGTCCAAATACAAGAGTTAACCATACAGGTACTGGGAATAAGTGCAGGAGTGAGCAAAATGTGCCATGATAAGTTGCTTAAGAGCAGGGTGAGAGGTGGAGAGGCAAAGGTCAGCAGGAAGGTTATTCCAGTTAGGGAAACAGAAAAGCAGTCTGACCCATGAAGGTATGGCAGTGCGGGGTAACAATGGTTTGAGAGTCAAAATATTGGAGAAAGTAGGTTGTCCTGTTTGGGGGGGGGGGGGTTACAATAAGCTTAATAACATGAGAGCCAGCAATGAAAAAGAGGTTTCAATTTATTTATTTATTTTTTTTTATTTAGTTGTTTAACCAGGTATAGCACACTAAGCTGAAAGCTTTTTTACAGGAGCGACCTGGGAGCACAGGTCCTGATGTACCGTGAAAAGTAGGCTATTTTTCTATGGGGAGGCCCAAAAATATTTCTGTATTTTGGAGGAAGCTCAAGATCTTTTCCATGGCTTAGGGGAGGCTCACTATAACAAAGTTTGAGAACTGTTGGCCTAAACATAAAGTTGAAGTGGGAAGGAATCATTTTACGTATACTGGTACAGTTCTGCGGAACAAACTACCACAATATCTGAGACCTGTGAATCAGAAAATTCAGATGAATAAAATAAGAATGTGATATTCTGAATATGTAAAACAGAATCAACTAATAGGATATGAAGCATGCAGATAGAGTAGAAAGGAATGTATTATGTTATGAGCGTTATCAAGTTTGTTTTGAGATAGAGTATTTGTGGCACTTTATTGAATCTGTGTATATTTTATTGTACATTGTTAGTATTTGTGTACATGATATATGTAAAAATAACTGTAATTGAACTTCTGGACCTCACCAAAAATGAGCCTTGGCTCAGTGAAGTAATTCAATTCATTCTGTATACAAAAATGAATAAAAGGTTTTACTTACTACTACTACTCACCATCTGAACTTACAGTAATTCCCTATTTAGAGTACGTCTGTTTCTTACTTTCTTCTGCCAAGTGATACATAAGTAATAATACCTGACAAGGTGGGGGATATTAGGCTATACCAGACCATCTAGTGGTGTATTGAGGCCTGACATTGCAGATGGAGGGCCTTATAGCCCATGGGTGGTCCTGTATAGACAAATGCCACCTACACTGGAAGGTATTAGTGGACTTAGAAAATGTGTTTTCTTTTTATTTTTTATTAATGATTTCAGGAGGAAACAAGTTAAAATATTAATGGAAATGAATAGAAAGAGCAGTTTCTGTAAAGTAGTCCCTGTACTGGTTGAATAACTAGTAGAGGGTGATGTTGTTTCTGACACTGTTTTTTGTTTGAGAATGTCGCTCTTACTTTTGTGTTTATTAGTTTTCCTTTAGCACCTTCCTCCACCATAACAGATAGTGAGTGAAAGCTTTTGAGTGGTGGTAACATCGCAGACATTTTTTTAAGAAAAAAAGATTTATACTGGCCCGGTGGTGCTGAGGGCAGAGGCACTGGGCACCTTACCTCACATCATGCTGGTGACCCCTGTTTGGGAACGAGCATGGGCTGCCGGGGGTTGGTAGGGGGAGATGGATTGAGCATCCCTAGGACTATTCTCCTTCTCCAGGGAGGGGGGGTTAGCAGCACTTGGTGACTGCCTGCCCCCTAGCGGATGCATGGAGGTGGCATGCCATCACTAAAAGATTGAGGGTGAGTGACTGAGGCAGGCGCTTGGTGGGGGTGTGCACGGATGCTTGCACACTGCTGCCGCTGGTGCCATTGCATGCCGTAGCCCTCGGGGGAAGTCAGGAAAAAATGAAAAAGGGAGTCCTCTGCAGGATGATGATGGTCCCCCACTACAACAGCCCAGGAAGCACCTCACCGAATACTCATCCGGTCTGGTAGGTCAAGTCATTCCCCACCCCCTGCCATGAAGGTTAAGTAGTGGGGTTCAGGGCAGGGGGCCTCATACCCTGTGCCCATGCAGGTGGGACGTCAGAGGGATAGCAGAGGACTCTAAGAGGTGGCAGAGAAAAGTAATTGTAAAAAAAAAAGAAAAAAGATGTGTTTGGTGGGAGAGTGTGAGCAGGGAGCAAGTGACTCAGTGCTTAAGCAAGAATGGGCCAGAGCTCATTTCAGGCATGATCGGACAAAAAGACTGCACTCAGGTCATGAACTGTGGAGCTGAGGAGAAAGAGAGGTACTTTGATTTTCAGGGAAATGTGTCGGTGCTACTGGAGTTGTGGGGGTGATCTTGTTTGTGGAACAAAGTGAGTTGAGTGGAAAAAGTTGAGTGGAATGGAGTGGATTTAGGGGGCGGTCTAATGAGAAATATATGGCGTTGTATGGAGAATGCAGTTTTAAAAAATGTGTGCACAAGAAAAGAATGACTGCGGGTATGCTGGCGATTTAGTTTACAAAATGAAAAAAAATAAATTTGTTCAGTGTCTTCATTTTTAGAGCTTGAATGGGTCTTTACTGTTTTGTGTTTTGTGGAATAGTTTAGATCACGATATAGTGGCTTGCAAGGTCAATCTCGCTAACAAACTGAGAGAGAAAAAAAATGGCTGCTGGCGAGTCTGAAAATTCAGGGTGACCAAGGATATCCTAAGTAATGGGACACCCCAAATTGGCACTCATTTTTTATATAGCTCTATTGAAAAAGTAATCAAGTCAAATCAAACTTTATTTTTATAGTGCCTTTTAAAAACCAAGGCACTGCACATAAAACCAAATATAAATATAACATTAAAACAGGAAGATAAAATACATTAGTCATTAGGGAAGGCCGATTTAAATAAATACATTTTTAGCTCAGTCTTAAACCTGTCAACGGTCAGGCATTCTCTTAACCGGCGAGGTAGAGAATTCCACAGGGCTGGAGCTGAAAAAGCAAAAGCACAGGCGCCTGATGTTTTTAATCGTACCCTGGGAATCTCTAGCAATCCCTCGTCAGTGGATCGGAGAGGACGGGAGGGGCAGTAGGGTATCAAGAGGTCTTGCAGGTAACCAGGTCCCTGATCATGTGAGGCTTTGAAGGTTAGCAAACCAACCTTAAAGGTGATCCGCCACTGAATAGGCAGCCAGTGCAGTTCGCGGAGCACAGGGGTAATATGACTGGACCTAGAAGTCCCAGTCAAAAGCCTGGCTGCCGCATTCTGCACTAGCTGCAAGCAGCGGATATCAATCCATGGAAGCCCTAGGTAGAGAGAATTACAGTAATCAAGGTGGGTAGTGATGAAGGCTTGGACCAGTGTTGGAAGATCATCTGGAGGAACCAAGTGTTTCACCCAGGCGAAATTTCTCAGATGATAGAAAGAGGATTTGACAACAGCCAACACCCGAGATCTTAGTGTCAGGCCGTCGTCAAAAATAATCACTGTTGGTCAAGACTATTCTGGAGGTAGTGAGCTGTATGCCATTGATCAAAACACCTGATGCCTGGCCAGCTCCCATACCTGCCCCTGGATGACCAGGGTCCACAACCAGCACTTCAGTTTTATCCGGATTCAGTCTCAGCCAACTAGTACTCTTCCAGGTTCTGATTTTGGTAAGGCAGTTGTTTAGCGCAGAGAGTACAGCATCCTGTCCAGGCAGAAAGCACGTATACAGTTGAGTATCATCTGCATAGCAGTGAAAACTCAAACTGTATAGCCTGATGATATCTCCCAATGGCAGCAAATACACTGCAAACAGCATAGGGGCCAAAATGGTGCCCTGTGGCACCCCGTACAACAGGGAATAAGTGCCAGAGGAGTAAATTCTGGTGGTAACTCTCTGAAGCCTGTCTGAGAGGAAAGAATGGAATCATTTGAGGACAGTACCAGACAGACCACAAAGCAGCCGCAGGTGCTCCAACAGCACACCATGGTCTACAGTGTCAAATGCTTCGGAGAGATCAAGAAGGACCAAGATGGTATTTCTATCTCTAGCCATCAGGTGGTCATTCAATACTCGGACAAGAATAGCAAAAGCCCAAACCGAGGCAAAAATAGCCAATTCAGTTAAGAAGGGGGATAAAACCTTTTATAAGTACATTCGGAAGCATAGAAAGGTTAAGGGAGGAATAGTGAAGATTAATTAGGGAGAGGGGAGGTGGGCAGAGGGAGACAGCAAAAAGGCAGAGATACTGAATGAATACTTTTGCTCAGTATTCACAAAAGAAGATGAGGAGGAGTTACCTAAACCAGACAATAGATGCACTCTGGGTAAAGGGGTTGACACTAGTCCATTTACAGAAGAAAGAGTCCTGAAAGAACTCCTAAAACTCATGGTGGACAAAGCAATGGGACCTGACGTGATTCACCCCAGAATCCTAAAAGAACTAAGGGAGGACCTAGTGACACCAGTAAACACACATTTTAACAAATCATGGGAGGATAGGGTGGTACCTGAGGACTGGAGGAGGGCAGATGTGATTCCCCTTCATAAAAGTGGGAGCAAGGCAGAAGCAGGAAACTACAGACCTGTAAGTTTGACCTCAGTGGTTGGGAAAATGATGGAATCACTTCTGAAAGAAAGAATTGTTGAGAACCTAGAGGCCAGCGGGGCACAGGACCCAAAGCAGCATGGATTTACAGCAGGAAGGTCATGTCAGATGAATCTAATCGATTTTTGACTGGGTGACCAAAGTAATAGACCAGGAGGGGCTGTGGATATGGCCTACCTAGACTTTAGCAAGGCATTTGACACAGTCCCACACAAAGATTAATAATCGGGTTAGCCAGCCTGGGAGTGGGTCCCAGGGTGGTAGCCTGGTAGCAAACTGGCTGCACAACAGGACACAGAAGGTAATAGTGAATGGAACACATTCCAAAGAAAGGGGTCACTAGTGGAGTACCTCAGGGCTCAGTACTGGGTCCTGTCCTCTTTAACATCTTTATAGGTGACATTGCAGAGGGTCTGGAATGAAAGGTATGCCTCTTTGCAGATGACACGAAGATCTGTAACAGAGTTGATACACAAGGAGGGGTAGAAAGGATGAGAAGGGACTTGGCAAGGTTGGAGGAATGGTCAGACATATGGCAACTTAGGTTCAATGCAAATAAGTGCAAAGTAATGCACCTGGGAAACAAAAACCCAGGAGAAGAGTACACAGTAGCAGGGGAGGTACTAACAACAACAAAAATGGAAAGGGACCTGGGTGTAGTCATATCAGATGATCTAAAGGTTGGTAAGCAATGTGAGAAGTCAGTAAGGAGAGCCAGAGGGATACTGGGATGCATAGGAAGAGGCATCACAAGTAGAAAAAGGGAAGTGGTTATCCCTCTGTACAGACAGTTGGTGAGACCCCATCTGGAGTACTGTCTGCAGTTTTGGAGACCTCATCTACGCAAGGACATAGACAGGATGGAACCGTCCAGAGGAGGGCAACAAAAATGGTGCAGGGTCTGCATCAGAAATTATATGAAGAGAGACTAAGAGAGCTTAATATGCATACCCTTGATGAAAGGAGGGATGGGGGGATATGATAGAAATGTTCAAGTACCTCAAGCGAATCAACAAAGTCCAGGAGGGTAGCATCTTTCAGAAAAAGAGATGTGTAAGAACAAGGGGGCACAATTTAAAGATAGAGGGGGGACGGATAAGGGTAATGTGAGGACATTTTTTTCACAGAGAGAGTGGTGGATGCATGGAACCGCCTTCCTGGGGGGTTGTTGGGTCTAAAACAGTTGGGGAATTCAAACATGCATGGGACAGACATAAGGCAATTGTAGTGGGGGTGGCAGAAAGTAGGCTGTTGGTTAACTAGAATCTGCAGCTTATCCAGTAAGTAGGGAAATGGGCAGACTGGGTGGGCCAAGTGGTTCTTATCTGCTGTCAAAGTCTATGTTTCTATGTTTCTATGTTTATGTGTAGTCTCTGTGCTATGTTTCTTCCTAAATACGGACTGGAGGGTATCATAGATCTTGTGAGTTGTAAGGTGATCATCCAGTTGCAACGCAACCACCTTTTCAATAACTTTACCAACAAATGGCAAGTTAGCGATAGGTCGGTAGTTAGCTGGACAGTCCAGATCCAAGGAGTATTTCTTAAGGAGTGGTCGAATGACTGCCTCCTTTAGGGGTTCTGGAAAGACCACTGTCTCCAAGGACCTCCAGACAATTTCAGCAAGGATCGGGCAGATAACATCAATGCATCCCAATAAAAGGGGTGTCGGGCCTGGATCCAAACTACAACTGGTTGGGCGCAATGACTGGATGATAGTCACAATATCTGTGAATTCTGGCTGGCAGAAATCTGATCAGAGAGACCAAGTGCACACCACATCCCACCGATCACCACAACTCCTCATAGGAGAGGCTATGCTGATGCTAGACCTCATGCTGGCAACCTTATCTGCGAAGAATCAAGCAAACTCCTCCCATTTCAGCTGAGAGAAAGCTTCTTTGGGCTGAAGACAGATTGGATTGCACAATCTGTCAACAGTCCGGAAAAGCTGAGCTGGTCGAATCTGCGCAGCAGAAGTCTCCCTGGATAGGAAGTCTGCCTTCTTACGGGTGATTTCTAGTTGATAGCCATCATGATGTGCCATCAGCTTAAGCCTGTTAGCACCAAGGCCAGACTTTCACCAAGCTCTCTCCATTCTTCGACCAACTCGCTTCAACTCCTTCAAGGAAACATCAAACCATGGGTTCCTTGGGTGAAGGGTGAGGGGTCGAACGCAAACAGGAGCAATCTTGTCCAGGACATC
The DNA here is from genome assembly GCA_016271365.2 of Neoceratodus forsteri. NCBI lineage: Eukaryota > Metazoa > Chordata > Ceratodontiformes > Ceratodontidae > Neoceratodus > Neoceratodus forsteri. The sequence continues at coordinate 53,786,220 of CM057451.1, read as the reverse complement.
TCCCACAGCCTTATTATAGGCTGATACGAGATCACCTTGACTCATGCATTCACCTGACAAACCCGATAGGTCGAGTGCCGCTGATAGGTCATTAGGGATAACTCCCCTCAAAGGGCGGTACTGGACAATCTCTCTAGGGGTAGACCTATTAGGAAGGACCCTGAAGCTGAACCTTGTGGTGCTTTCAGCCAGTCAGGATGCTTTATTTTTCAAGCTCTTTTTCTAAGTGTATATAGCGATGCATAGTTTCACCTGCTGCTCTCCAGGACACTAAGGCTTTCAGAGGAAGTCTGCCTACCGTCTTTTGTTCTCCCTCCCCTCTACCACTGGACTTTCACCTAAGTGGAGCCTTGATTGCCTTTGTTCTCTGGCAGCCATTTCCACCAGTTGAGTGGGTTTGAGTGTAGGACGGTAAAGGATTACCACAATTTTGAACTGCTGCCTGTCCTCCCAGCCTCACACATGCCTTCACTTGCAGCTCTTGAGGACACCAGGGCTTTCAGAGGGAGCTTACCTACTGTCTTTAGTTTCCCAACCCACCCCCACCGCCACTAGACTTTCATCTGAGTGGAGCCACAATTGCCTTTGTTCACTGGCAGACTGATCCACAAATCAGTTGGGTTTGAGGGTGGGACATCCCCTCCGTCTCCCTTCTTTTCTGGAACAGTGCAAGTGGTCCTTCCATGCAGTGGCCCTTCCTTGCAAAGGACCATAGCACAAAGGACATCAAAAAGTCTGCCTGGAGTCAGTCAGAAGTTGGCCACTGGCCTCTCACTCTGCTCCCCTGATGTTCCACCTAATTCCTACCTCACTGCAAACCTGGACACTACTCGACTACCCTACTACAAGGTGACTGTTCATCCAGTTATGGTGTGCTACTCTAGGGCTCCCTCTGCTTATTCCCCCCGCCACAGTTCCCAAAACTGGTCGTACTCCAGCTTGCCATTTGTATCTCTGTGCTCATTACTGGTGCTTTACAGCTACATCACTTTTACCAATTTTACTGAGCCGTTGTCTGCTGCTTATTGAACCTTGTTCTCACTGTTCAACGGCTGCCATGTAATATGCTGTTTTATCTTGTAGTTTACTGCTTCACCTGTGTTGCTACCTATTTGCTTTGCAGTTTCAGTTGATTATCTCAGTTTATTCACCTCACATGCTATTCCATTTAATATTGTTGCATTGATGTTTACTAGCTTATTTGGTGTTCTGTACTACAGTGGTGTTCTGATTACTATAGTGCTTTATTCAGTCATAGTAGTTCCTGTATAGCCAGTTACCTTCCTCTCCCATTCAGCCATAATGTTCCTGGCCCTATTCTGCTTGCTCTAGTCCACCCCCCTTCCACCTCTCCTCCTTCTTCCTCCTCCCCCTCCTCCTCCCCCTCCCCATCCAACTCCCTTTCACTCATCCTCCTCTCCATCCATCCCACACTCTTTCTTCCTTTTTTTCTTTCTCCCTTCCTATTCACTATGGTTTCCTGCCTTCCACCATCCTTAACCTGGAGTTCCTCCACTGTGTCCTCCTTTTCCTGTGCTGACCCTCCTCACCTTGCTGTCATTCCCACTCCAAGGATAAGAAGGTCCACCTCATCCTTCTCCTCATTCTCCTACTCCTCCTTCTCCTCCTGTCTGGTAATTTGGAGCCCAATCCAGGACCCTGTCCCCCTCCCTTCCCTTCCCTCCTCTACCACCTCCAAGGCCTCAGAGTCTTCCATCTAAACTCCAAGAACCTGCTGCTGAAACTTGACTTCCTCTCTGTTTGGCTATAATTACATTCCCCTGATGTCCTATGTGTCACTGAGTCATGGCTCTCCTCCAAGATTCCTAACCATAACCTGTCATTTCCTGACTACCATCCTTTCAGGCAAGATGGGGTAAACGTGGTGGAAGGGTGGCCATTTGCATTTGCCAAAGTCTGACATGCACTGTGGCCAGTAAGGAGGCTACTCCCTTCTCCCTCAAATATCTTTTAATCAAACTCATCTTCCCCTTCTCAGTACCCATTTTCATTGGTGTTCTTTATGCCTTTCCTAAGATTTCTCACTGTTATCTGGTAGATTCTCTTTCTACCATTGCTTCTTTTTCCTCCACAGGTGAACGCATCCTCCTCAGGGACTTCAGTATCAACTGGATTTGCCCATCCTTCAGACCTACCAGTCACAAGACAGAGTCACTTAGTTTGACCCAGGTTATTTCAGAACCCACCCAGCTCAATTCCTACTCTACTAACCATTCCCTACTAGACTGGATACTAACCTCCCACCCCCACTGCATCGTGGCTGCTGATACTTTGCCAGATGCCTTTAATGAGCACCATATGACTTTCTGCATCAGAAAAATCTGACCCCCCACCACACTACCTAAATATATCTGAGCTAGGTCTCTCTGGTCGCTAAATATTGCTGTTCTACTAGGCGATCTTACTGCTACCAACTGGTCTGTCATTCTCACTACCTCAGATCTCAATGTTGCCCCTGTTCTTTTTCATTTCAAATTTCCATTGTCTGGGACAGGAACCCCCCCCCCCCCAGGAAACTCAGAGTAAAAACATCCCACCATCTCTGGACTGCCTCTGATATCATACACTTGCGTAAGTCCCGGGCTTGTTACAAATTATCCAGCTCCTCCTCTGACCACATCTTCTACAGCGCTCTGAAAAACAGTTGCAATATGGCTGTCCAGTCAGCTAAATCACCAGCCAACCTCCAGTCAAACCTAAATTCCCCATCTAAATTTTGGATGGTTATACCCTCCCTTTTTGATCCTCAGTCAGCCCCCATATTCTCATGGAAATTGGTTCACTTGTGTCTAACGACGCCTCTGTTGTGGCTCTCTTAACAAGTTCTTCACAACCTGTGCCCTTCCATCCTCTTCTATTACTAACTCTCCCCAACCTCCCCTTCCCCATACCCCTCCGGGATACTACTCCGCCCCTCCCTGTCACTGTCCAGGAAACCCTATTTGCCCTTTCCTCCCTCAACCCATCAATGTCTAGTCCTGATGGTCTCAACCCATAGCTACCACAGCTCTCAGCTCCAGGTATTGCAGCTCCCCTTACTAACCTGCTTAACATTTTCTTCACTCTCTGCACTGTTCCCCAGTCTTGGAAGGTGGCCAAAGTTATTCCTCTTCACAAAGGGAATGACACATTTTCTCCTGGTAACTATCAACCCATCTCCCTCCTCCCCTCCTTCTCTAGACTGCAAGAGAAACTGGTCCACACCAGTTTTCTACATTCCATCGCATCTACTAACTTCCTATCACTTTTCCAGTCTGGCTTCTAGAAGCACCATTCCACAATCTCCTCCGTGCCACATGTCACTGATGCAGTCTTCTCTGGGATGGACCAGGAGCTCATTAATGCAGAAATTTTTGTCAATCTGTCCAAAGCCTTTGATTATGTGTCCCACCCACTCCTCCTGGACAAGCTGAGAAATGCTAGCCTCTCTGCTCCCTCTATTGCTTGGTTCCACTCTTAACTAACTGGCCGTCTATAATCGGTACAGGTTGGTGGTTCTCTGTCACCTCCTTTTCCTACCCTGTCTGGAGTTCCACAAGGCTCCATCTTTGGACCTCTCTTTTTTTCAGTCTTCCTCAATGACATCCCCTCTGTCTGTGTCAATTCACATATACACATGCATGCAGATAACACAGTCATCTTCACCTCTGGTCCTTCCTCTGCAGCTCTAAAAAAACTGCTCCAGTGAGACTTCAGCAATGCCCTTCACTGGTTCCAGTCTAGCCAACTTAGAGTTAAGGCTAAAAAGTCAGTCTCCATGACCTTTGGTACAAGTCAGAAACTAGTCAGACTCACTGTTTCCCCTATCTTCACAACACTGGATGGCACCCCACTTGCAGTGGTTCAGTCCTTTTAAGTATCTGGGGCTGTGGCTTGACAATAAGCTTTTACTTCTTGGTCCACATTGATGCTATCCACGCCAAGCTCCATCTCAAGCTTGGTACCCTCTATCATTACAAAGATTGCCTGTCTCTGCATGTCCACAGGGAGATGACTACCAAAATGGTGCTTCCTGTCTTTAACTATGCAGATGTAGTCTATGGCACTTCCCCTTTCACTTCCCTTAAAGACTGGATACCCTTCACAATCCCTTCTGCCATTTTGCATCTAAGTCTCCTCCATGCACACATCATTGATTGCTTTACGGGCCATGCAAGATGGCCATGTGAAGGATGGCTGCCCACCAACACACCCCAAAATCTCTTTAATTTGATATCAAATAAATGTGTTTTCAGGGAGTAGCCACAGCTAAATCATGCCTGGATGTTGATAGACTGAGTGATTTTCTCCTCAGAGTGTTTTTCCTTTGTGCACCTGATGTGTGTGACTATGCCAAAGTCAGTATGCCAGTCCAAGAATCTTACAGAACAGTTGCTGGAAGTAAAGAAAAGTAGAAAGCATACTTCCAGGTCAAACAAAACTGCTACTGACTTGTATGCACTGCTCAATGAAAAATTTACTGGCCAAACATGCTTTCAGCAATAGAAGTTCCACTTCCTTACCATTTCTATGCTGGTGTTTTACAGCCTGGTACTCTCTCCGATCCTGGTCACTCCCAAAGCGGATAAAAAGCTTTCAACTGAAACAACTGTATCTACTACTAATCCATAACTACTACTAGAATATCTGAAGCAGAAGGTGAAATAGAGTGGTAGCTGTACGTAACTGCAGTGGAAGAAACAGATCATCCTTATGGGGAAAATCTAGATACAGCAACTGTGACAGGGAAAATCCCGGAGACTACAAAACACTGTGAAGCAATTAAAGGGATACAGGTCAGTTCTTCTTTTACTACTTGTATTTCCTGCTCTGTCTCATGCTGTGCAATTCTGTCAGTTCCCACCACAGCCTTCTAAACTTGGACAGACACCAACTACTGTCCCAGCCAAGACTGTTGAACCTGATCAGGCTCAGCAACTAACACTATTGACTTTGCCCAGGTAAATAGCTTTCATGGGCAGACTAGATGGATCACAAGGTTCCCATCTGCTGGCACTTTATGTTCTTTTGTAAATAGCAGTTGCCCTGTCTCACCCATGTTAACTGAAGCTGCAGCTGTTCAAAAAATTCCTGTTGTAAATATCGCTTCTGAAAAGATCCCAGGGATCATGGCAGAAAGCAACATAGAGCTTCTGGCTAAATTTAAAAATGAGTTAAAAGTTGATATACAGAAGGGGTTTGATTCATTAAATGCAGATTTAGCAAATCTAACTAGAACAATCTCAGATCTAGGAGATAAGATAGAAGCACTTGGTCTATGCATGGGTGAAACTGAGGAAAGGGTCAGAGACCTGGAGGATAAAGTACACCCACTGATGGCAACATCTGCTAGCCATACACCTCAACTGCAACAACTGCTGCAAAAAATCAAATCATTAATCATGAAAACAGGTCAAGGCATAACAACATAAAACTGATTAAAGTTCCAGAATGAGTGAAGGGACTAGACATCCTACCCCTTACTTTGAAAAGCTGTTAACATTAGACCTAGGCTTAAAATACCTGGAAGAAAAAAATCTAATAGAGCTTACCTTGGGGAGAGACCCAAGGAACTCTAGCAGCAAAACAGGTCAGTCAAACTTACCAAACCCTGTCTTCATTAAACCACACAATTTTTCAGATAGGGAACAGGTATTGCAAAAGGCTTGCATTGATGGAGGTCCCTATATGGATGGGTTTAAATTCCTGGCATAACCTGACTTCAGCATGGAAACCCTTCAATCCAGAAAAGTCTTTGATATGTTTAAAGACATCTGGCTCTATGATGCCGGTTCGACAACCCTTTTGTCGACCGGCATCTTGCCAACAGGAATCATGTCAATCGCAAGTTGTGGTTTATATGATTCCTGTGTGTCTCCCAGTCCTTTTTTTTTTTTTTTTATCAGGGGGGCTTTGCCCCGAACCTCCCATTAGGATTCTCAACTCCAGTCAGAGTTGATTCGGGCTGGGCATGCAGGACCAAGAGATAGTGTGCCCCTGTCTCAGGCACACCAACACAGCGACCTGTTGACAAAGTGTCAATTTTGCAGACAGGAGTGTATTTCGCTGTGCTGGTGTCACTGTACATGGCTACTACCAAGACATCCTGAGGGGAAAGGGCATTAAACTTGCTTTACTACCACCTGCAAAGATTTTTTTTTCTACCGTGGTAAAATGCAGTACTTCACTGGTTCTAAAAGACCTGAATCTTTTTTGATGTCACATTCCAAATATGAACGGTCTAACAAAATTCCAGACCCATCTAAGATCCTTAGCATAACAGATTCACAGAACTTCACAGAATCACATTAATTGAAAATGGTACTGACCCATTTTACTTGACAAGTGGATCAAAATAGCCTGATCTCAGGCTTGTCAGTTGTGATGGACCCTACTCCTGATATTCTGCACACACCAAAGGACTGTAGAGTGAACAACTCTATTGTTATTGTTATGAAGATAGATTGTTCACCACAGCCATCTACCTCTTTGACTATGGATAAGCAATTTAATTCTCAGAAGCAGCCTTCTTTAGGCTAAAACTGGAACACTTCTTCAAAATCTCATAATGATGATGGGAGGACCATGATGAAAAGGACCCCGCCCTGTAATATAGGATACCATCTAGCAGCAAGCACAACACTGCCAAATGTTCTATTCCTAGTTTAATAACTGTATTTGTTGTTTTTTTTCAGGTCAGGAGATGGCACTGATAGCATAATGTACTTTGTACATGGTACAGCTTCACAGCAAAAATGACACCCAAGGTGAGATTAGAAATTTGCACCCTTACTACTTCTACTCATATTTTACTAGTACTGTTTAGTCTTACTGTTAGGGTGATAGCATGGTTGTGGCCACACTGGAGTACATATAAGCAGGTCTGGTGAAGTGCACTCTGAGCAGCAATAAGTTTTGCTATCCTTTTGAAGGTCATTATGGTTAATGTATCGGGTTGGCGGTGGGAAATTTCCCCAGGCAGGTTTACACAATTATTTAAAAAGTGTTTAGATATCTCTTGTGTCACTTATAATGGAATCCTGGCATAAAAACTCTTCATCTAGACACAACTTGATCACTAGAATGGATGCACTGATAGAACCTAAAAGTAATTTTTCAAGGGGGAGAGGAAATGGGTTAAGATTAATTCAGTATGGTAGAGTGGAGGTTGAGAGGGCTCACAGAGTAGTTGGGGGTTCCCTATATTAGGTTTCACCTTAGGTTTACTTCTTAAAATAAAGCACAGCAGGGAGAATGGGTATCCCATGACTTTGGCGACTGTGATTGGGCACCTACCGAAAGGGCAGCTTAATCATGGTGCCTGTCATCAGGACAACTGGGGAAGGTGGGCAACCAGATGGGGGGTACACCAAATAATGACATCCTGTAGCTGCATGCCTATGTGCACGGGAAGGGGGGAGTGAGCACGTTGAGCATGGGGTGGGAGTGGATGGAGGGTTTGTAGGGGGTGGCACAATGGCAAGCTGCCAAACTGCTTCTGTGGTATGGTGGGTGGGTTCAGGGCTACAGCAGGAATGGTGCTGGGTTCAGGTCTGGATGCATGTACTTTTTGTTGTGCCCCCATTTGCACCACTCCCAGACATGCACCCACCCTGGAGTTAAGTATCCTTAAGTAGGGGGCTGTGAGCAGGGCTGCAGCTATGAATTTTGGGGCCCAGGACAAATCAATTGAAATGGGATCCTGTTTCCCAAACCAGCTAATGCCAGAGGTAATGCCAGCTCCTCATGTGGGCCCCTCCTGATCTCAGGGCCCTGGATAACTTCCCCACTTTTCCCCCCATTACTGCAACCCTAGCTGTGGGGTGACTTCCCCCCCACACACACACACATACAGCAGAAAATCCCAACTCCCCGGCACCATTTTGCTGTGAGCCAGGGAGTACATTGCCAAAATATTTTTTTCGGTGATGTGCCGTCTCCCTAATGGTGATCGCCCATCAGCGATCGCCATTATCACATAGAATGGAACTTATTCATTATGTGTTAGGATGCAGGATAATCATTTTAAGGTGATGAACTCCTCCTTGATAATGTATGTTTTTTGTTGTTCTGTGTGGTATTGCTTATATAGGTGATAGTTCATATTTGTTAAAAATGTCAAATGGTTAGTAAACTAAAAATCTTGTCATGGAATGTGAAGGGATTTTGGGAAAGAACCAAAAGTGAAAAAATGTCAGTTATGCAGATACAAATGCAGTGAACTATTTGATGCTAAAAGAAACATATTTAACCAATGAGGAATTAAACTTCTTAAGCAAAATGTGGGGTCTGGGGATTAATGCCCCATATAAGACTAATTCCAGAGGGGTGTCAGTGTTTTTCAAGAAGAATTCTGGCATCCCAGTTATTTCATCTATCACAGATGTAATTAGCTGTTTTATAACATGTGAAATTTCATTTCAAGGGTAACTCTTTACCCTGGTTAACATTTATGGTCCAAATGAAAACTCGCCATCCTTCTTCAATGATGTTGTTCTTAATCAACAAAGACTAACTAAATAAATAAAAATAAACTTAACAAGCTGTAGATCCCCCAGAATCTTGGGGGGGGGGGGATTTTAACCGAATGCTAAATAATAGTCTGGATAGATTTAATACCTACCCAGGCAGGACTACATCAGCTTCCATTAAATTATAGGAATTCATGATGGATTTTAAATTAGTGTATCCCTGGTGACTTTCCCACCCTTTAAATATACAATTTTCATACTGATGTTTTTGCACAGTAGGACCCCATTGTAAATTAGCTGATGCTAAATTGGGTTTTATCCTGTTTCTGATATCAGAAATAAACTTTTTTACTACTACTACTACTTCTACTACTACTTTACCCCAGTTCATCAAAACTACTTAAGAATCGATTTCTTCCTAGTCTCTGATTCTTTGTTACATTAATAAAAGAAAGGGATCTTAATCTCAGATAACTCCCCAATCATTATACAACTGGAAGTCACTCACGTACAAAAAACATTTACATTCAGATTAGATCCTATTTTATTAAAATATATAAATTACCAAAATAAAATTAAGGCAGACATCCTCATTTTTTTTCAGGATAATTATAGCAATGATACAGCTTTAACAATCATATGGGACACATTTAAAGTACACATTCGGGGGTGCACAATGACATTTAATATAAAATGCAAACATTTAATATAAAATGCAAAAAACTATGGTAACGAAAGATGGAAAAAATAGAAAAAATAATAAACCAAATGGAAATTATTCATTACACTCTGCAAGATCTAAGAATTCTGCAGGAACTTCTGAATTTAAGAAATACATATAATGAATTGGCAGCAGACAAAGTCAAAAGGCAAATGTTGTTGAACGGCAGTAAATACTATGCAGTAGGAGATAAACTGGATAAAATTTTTACCTGGTAGCTTTAAAAAGAACAGTAGGAGGTTAATATTTCTAATACACAAAAAACATCTGGGTTCATTACTAACTCCCTTCAGGACATAAACAAGGTATTTTCTGATTATTATAAGACATTATATACTGTACATCAGAGCACAGCAAGGATAAGTCAAACATTGGTACTTTCCAGTCAAAATAGCAATTCCATCTTTGGATCAGGACAAAATGACATAATTGGAGACAGAGATTACATTAGGAGAGACTGAATTGGCAATTAAATCATTAACACCAGGTAAAGCCCCAGGCCTGGATTGTGTTCCTGAATATTTCAATAAAGCCTTTCCTAATTTAATCTCCCCACATCTTAAAAAAAACTCTTTCATTATATACTGTGTCAATGTACATGCCCTCCCTTATTTATTTTATTATTTATTTGTTTAGTTTTTGTTGACCGGGTAAGATGCACTAAGCAAACAATTGCTGATTTTCAGGCACAACCCAGCAGGTTGTAGGCAAGGTTTGACTCTTAATAACAAAACCATTAACATAATGCTTCAATTTGTACAGTACAAAACTTGGCAAGACAACTAAGGAACGAGGATACCGGAGTGCATACAGTAGGATGACACAAAGATGGCACATGTTATATACAGTAGGGTGCCGGGTAACAAATGCAGCAAGATAAAACAAGTACATTAGAGTGAGTAGTACACTTTACATAAAATGCAGTGATACATACAGATAACATATTCAGCAGAGTGACATTTACCTATCTGAAACCTATGAATGCAAGTTACATACAATGCAATGATAAATACAGTAAGCATATTCAGCATAGTGACATTTACACATCTGAACCCTGAAACTTGAGACAGTACTATTCAGGGGAGAGCAGGTTAAGAATTTTAAATACCTTGGGATCACCTTAGACTCTCCCTCACCTACCAAGAACATATTAATCTGGTTTTTAAAGCAGTAAACACCAGAACTGGCCTCCTCTACAGGCATAGGGTCTGCCTGACAAACAACGCCCACCATTTGTCTGTCACTAGTTCTGTTCTATCCCTAGTGGGTCATGGTATACTAATCTATGGATCTGCATCTGACACTGCTCTTAAAAGAATAATGCTCTCCCTCAATAAAGCATGTTGCCTCATAACAGGAGCACCAAAGCTAACTCATACCTGCATTCTTTACAGTCAAGTGAACTGGCTAAACTTTAAGGGTAGGCTTGACTATCGCACCTGGCTTTTGGCCAAGAAGCTTACCACCTCATTCTCCCCTCCCTCAGTCCAGCAGCTCATCTACCCTGCCCCTACCCCTTGTTCTACTAGGAGCTCTGATAAGGCCCTTTACCTAGTCCCTTTCTGTAAGACATCCCTAGGGCAGTGAGCATTCTTCCACTGGACCCCTGTCCTGATCAATGGCCTGCCTTCTCTGGTTTCTTCCAAAGTTAAATTGGGCATCCCTTAAAACTAAACTTCACCAGCACCTACTCTCTGTGAATAGTTATGACTGCTCCTAGCTTTTAATGGTCAATATGGGACTGCTCATGACTTGTCCCTCAATTTCCCCCTGCTCCTCCCCACCTTATCTTGGTATAATTTCTCCCTCCCAACTCTGTTCCCCTCCTGCCCTTTACTCATTCTTTACGTGCACTGTTTCCTACTCCTCCTTCTCTACACCTTATACCCCTCTACTCAACTTTTTTCCCTACCTCCCCCTCAGTTGTCTCACAACTCTCCTTAACTGATTTCCTTCTGGTCTCCCTTTCTTTTCTTTAATTTCGTATCTGTTTACATAGTTAGCTAGCACTGCCTGCACCTTGTTTGTTTCATTATCATATACGCTACCCACAGTTATGATGCACTTATGTATAATGCACTGCATTACTTGTATACTGTTATCCTATGTATTATGTACTGTATTAATTTCTGTAATGTTTGTATCCTTTCTGTCTTAAATCTACTTGCCATGTTGTTTCTTTGCCATGCACTCCACCCTCACTTATGATGCACTTATGTATAATGTACTGTATTATTTGTATACTCATATCCTATGTGTAATGTACTGTATTAATCTACTGTAAATTTTTTTTGTAACCTGTCTGTTTGTAAATCTGACATGGAGCCTTTGCAAAAGAGTCTTTGACTCAAAAGGTTGTAATTCCAAGACAACAGTAAATAAATAAATAATAGCTAACCAGAAACATAAGTTGGTGGAAGGCATGTAGGAAGAGGATAAGATTGTATCGAGCAAGTGCATTGGAAGCACTTCATCAGAAGCATTACTGGGTGGGAGGCATGTGGTAAGGAGAGAAGGTTAGACAGAGCAAGTGCATTGGGAATGCTGGATCAAGAAGCTGTGGAGTTGGTTTATGAAAGGGATGGGTGCTTGACACTGATGCATATGTAGGGGGATGCTGTTCCAAAGTTTGAGGCAGCACTTGCAAAGGCCATAGTGCCGTAGTTGGATCTCAACCTGGAGATAGTCAGCAGGTCACTGTCAGATGATCTAAGGAAGTAAAGGTTACTACTAAGTAAGAGGAGAGATACTAGGGAGAGAGGCAACTGGTTAAGAACAGTTCTATGGATAATTCTCCCCAAGGAAAGGTCCATGATGGCTGAAGGAGAGGGCCAACCTAATTTGCTATAAAGTGTGCAGTGCTGGGTGAGGCGATTACACACAAGGGCAAAATGACAAATGTTATTGTATCCTACTTTCCATTTGTGCATCACAGTACTGGAGGTGCATAAAAATACTGGCATACCATATGTGAGCTTGTGAAGAAGTAAACTACTTGCAATAGTTTTGCAAGCAGATGAGGAAAGATTAGGGCTAGCTCCATATGCTATCCCAAGGCTGGAGTTTACTGAAGTGAGGTGAAGGGAGAAGTCCAAGGAAGGATCAAGTGTGACTCCAAGATACTTGAAGGAAGTGACTGTTTCCAGGGGTAGTCGTTGATGCAAAGTACTGTTAATTGGGTGCAGGTGTCTTTAAGTTGATAGGGTGTTCTGAAGAGCATCAGATGGGACTGAGCTTGGTTCAAAAGAAGTTTATTGTCCTTTAGCCAGGACTGGATGGCCCTGAGGTCTGAGGTTAAGGTTCTGTTAATGTCTTCCACTTTGGTGGCATTACTGAAGAACACTAGATCATCAGCATATAAGAGAGGTGTGCAGTGTTCAAAGCAGTGGTGAACTGAGTTAATATGCAATGAGAATAGCAAAGGTCCAAGTATGGATCCTTGGGGAAATGCCTAGGAGGGATGTGAGGTACTAGGAGAAAAAGGAGTCAAACCAAACTCGATGTTGCCTGTTAGAAAGGTAACTGGAGAACCAGGTAAGGCATTTTCTGATATCCCCAGGATACTGAGCTTGCTGAGAAGGATGCGGTGGTTGACATTGTCAAAGGCCTTCATGAGGTCTATAAATACTGCTCCGGTGTAATCACCTCTGTCTAATGAGGTAAATAAGCTGTTGGTTAACCTGAGTAGTGCAGTGGTGGTACAATTACCTTTTCAGAAATCATACTGGGCTGGACAAAGGAGGTCATATTTATTAAGATATGTTTAGTTGGGGCAGCAACAGTTTTTTCAAGGATTTTACTCAGGACCAGAAGTATGGTAATAGGCCTATAATAAGTTTGCAGTTCCCTTTTTTATATGTAGGAACAATGTTTGCCATATTCAAAGTGGACAGTATGACACTGAAGAAAAGTGACAGGTTGAAAAAATTCTGGTCAAGGGGGTTGCCAACCCCGAAGCTGCTAGTTTTTGCAGTTCAGATTCAATGCCTTGAGGACCTGTAGATTTGGATTTGGGGATATGTCTGAGGAGCTTGTAAATGTAGCCTGCATGGCTAAGCATGAAGAGGAATGGGGGGTGGAACCCTGGGGCAGTTGGGGGGGGATGCACTCTGCAGTACTGTTCAGGGCTGAGGTAAAGGCAGAGAGGTCAGAGAAAGGCATTAACAATGGTGTGGGGGTTGTTACAGTTAATACCATGGATCTCAAAGTCAGGGGAGTAGATGTGTTGGTGAAGCCAAGGGACCACTTGAGGTGGTTCCAGTATTGAGATGGATTATTGGAGGAGGCTAATTGCATGCAAAAATATGCACTTTTACTGTGACAAATGGCTTGTTTACATTTATTTCTTAGGGATCTTTAGGCAGCCAAATCCAAATTGGAATTAGTGGCTTTATAGGTGACCCCGCTTTTGTCTCGTTGTTTCAGGAGTGATAGGAAGGTGTGAGCAAACTATTGGGTTTGCTAGCCATGGACTCTTCTGGAAGTAAAGGGTACATGCTTGTCTTGGAGTGAAGTGAGGACTGTGTTGAAGTAATAAACAGCGAGGTCGACATCTGTGGTAGCCCAGCAATATGACCAGACATGATGGGCAATCTCGGCTTTAAACAATACAGGTTCGAAGTGAGAGAAGTCATGGAAGTGGATGATATGGGGTGGGGTATGGGTAACTTTGCTATGCCAGACACAGAACACTTGTGAGTTGCCACTTATGGAGTCAGAGAGGGTCAGCGTTGGGGGCAAGGATCCAGTCGAGGAGTGAGGCAGTAAGTCCATTATTAGAGATCCTGGTGGGTTGACAAATTATTTGAGAGAGAAGCAATTTACTGAGAGATTGTTCAGCTTTAGATTTGTTACCATCAAGCCAATTGATAGTGAAGTCACCAAGAATGACAAAGTCATTATTGCTTACTCGGGGGCCAATCTCGGCAATGAGAGAGGGGAGTCCTTGAAGGTTGGTGGCTGGGGGCAGGTATGCACGGAAGATACAGAGTTTTTAAGAGTTGTCTAATGAGAGGGTACTGTAGGAGAGTTCAAAGAGAACACAGTGGGAAGTAGTGTTGAGGTAGGAACAGTGAAATTAAGGCATGACTTGTAGTAGATCATAGTTCCACCTCCACATTTTACAGAGCCTATCATTCCAAATCAAACTATAACCAGGAATGTTGCATAGATTGTTGCACACAGGGGGCTTAAACCACATTTCAGATAGGCACAGAATATCTGGCTGGTAATGGGAGGTCCAGGCAGTGATTTCATCCATATTACACAGTAAACTGATACTCAAGTGGGTGATTTTTAGTCCTTTTACACTGAGCCAGGGGGGAAGGGAGAAGAAGGGTTTATCAGACACAGTAGGCCAAGGGTTAGTTTCAATATCTCTGGCAAAAAATAGTAGCATGTATATTAGGAGGGTGATTAAATATGGTTTAGGGTGTTTTATTGCTGATGGAAAGTACCAGCATGCTTTTTTTATGTAGCATGATATGAAGGACCAGGTCTTTTGGTTACAGTAACCAGTGAAACATATAGGTTGACGAACTTGCAAAAGGATGTTAAACATTGTGAAATCATTGAGGGGAGTACTAGAGGAGTTAGGCTGGGAGGGGGGCATGAAGTCTACAGTGCCGCTTCCAAAATTACCCTGGCTAGACCGGACACCCTCTTTAACACTCTGTCACTTTGTGCTTTCCTGCCCACCTCGTACTCACCACTGTGACCTTTGCAAAGCCTTGTCCCTCCCATTCCAGGGGACCAGACTGCTGTCTCACACTGCCACTTTCATTTCAAATTTTGGACTGGAAATATACCCTCCTATCTGTCTTCCTCCATTTGCACTTCCTCCCAATGCACTTACTCCCTCCATTACACTGACATTCAATTCTTCGTAATCCTCCACTGTTCTACCACCAATGGCCAATCAGCCTTCTCTTTCCACTGTCCAAAACTGTGGAACACTCTACCCATCCTCATCTGCAATGCCACCTCACACAATTTTCTCTCCTCTCTCCTCTCTCCTATGCAATTTCACAACCCCTGCCTGCTCATGTCAAAACCTATCATCCCTTCACCTTACATTGACCCCTCCCCCAAAAAACTTTAGCCCCATGACCTGGCTTCCCCTAGCCATGATCCACTTGGACTGCCCCAAACAGATCACCCAATTATGCCCTTCTTATTCACGTGGCTGCTTAACCAGCTCATTTTATCTATATGCTTCTTCCCTGTACTCACTACTATATGCATGTTTTATATATGCATGACGTAAACTGTTTTAACTTTTTTTACTGCACCTGACTCAATTGAACTTGCTGCATTGCTTACTGCGGTGGTGCCTTAGTCTTTTTGATGTGCACTGCTTATGGTTAGTTGGTTTTGCTATGCATACTGTCCATTTTATTACTTATCCACATGCTGTAATACTGAACATATGTCTGGATATACTTGGCACAATGTACTTTACTGCACTGCTTACTGTTAATGGATCTGCTATGCATACTGTCCATTTTATTATTTGTCCCCAGTGTTCTTCATGTACTATCTACTTGTTATTGTCCCCCTCCCCTTCCCCCCAGGATGCATCTGGAAACAAGTTATACTGCTCAGTATACCTTCCTGGTGAAACTTGAATAAATAAATAAAAGTCTGCAATAAATTGCATTGCAAAAAGAGAGGCTAGAGATACTAGGGTTGACAGTGGGAAATGAGGGATAAAGGAGTGGTGCAAGGGCCCCACAAGTGTGGGTTAAAGAGCAGAGTGTACAAGGTGCGGGGAGGAGAACAGAGTTAGAGTGTTGACAAGAGTTATCCTCTAGAATGCCTTGTTACATCTATGCTGTCACTCTGAGAAAAAGAAAAAAGAAAATAATAGAATAACCCAAGTGGGAAGAGATTGTGGGTAACTGAACAACCCACTACGACTACAGGAGGAAGGGAGTTAAACTAGGCTGATTGGGTCATCACAGTTATAAAAGACAGCTCAGCTTACAGTGGGTGGTTGGAGGGGCAGATGGGCTGGAAGAGCTGTGCAGAGGATCCACTGAGGCAGAAGCCATACCTGTTGTGCTGGCAGCTGTCTGAAGGGGCAATTGGGGAGGGTTGAATCCACCACTCTCACAACCCACGTCCAAAGGTCTGGTGAACAAAAGCAGAAATGGAAGGATAAGTCCAGGTTATCCGATGGGAGGGAGTAACAGTGAGAGGGTTAAAATGTGAGAATAGCAGAGCAGAGAGCAGGGACAGAAAAGGTAGCACTTAGGGTATAGCACAAAGAAAAATACAATGCCTGCAGGCTAAATTACAGTGGAATAAGAAAGAGAATAAAATACTGAAATACAGACACTCAGCAGTGGCAATACAACACAGTAAAACTACAGCAAATACATGCAGTTGGCTTGTGTAATATTCTATCAGGACTAGTTGGCTGACAGATAATAAACTCTGTGCTGAAAGAGCAGCTGCTACTGATGCTGCATGTCAAAATGGTGCTGAACACCATTCAGAGGATCCGAAGAGGCAGTAGCCATACCTGTTAGGCTGGCAGTTATCTGAAGGAACAATTAAAGAGGGCTGAGTCCACCACCTTCATGACCCACATCTGAAGGTCTGTTGTGCTGGCAGCCATTCAAAGGGGCAATTGGGGAGGGCTGAGTCCACTGTCCTCATGACCCACATCCAAAGGCCTGTTGTGCAGGTAGTCGTCTGAAGGGACAATTAGGAGGACTAAATCTACTGCCCTCACGACCCATGCCCGAAGGTCTGCTGTGCTGGCAGCCGTCTGAAGGGGCAATTGGGGAGGGCTGAGTCCATCACTCTCATGACCCACGTCTGAATGTCTGTTCTGCTGGCAGCTGTCTGAAGGGGCAGCTGGGGAGGGCTGAGTCCACCACCCTCAGAACCCATGACCAAGGCCACTGTTTTTCGGTTTTTACCGGAAAATCCGGTAAAATTTCGGAATTAGGGCTGCCTGAAGACCGGTAAAAACAAAGATTTCATGGAATCTGGCATTTTATATCAGATGAGTAGATCTACAAAACTTGTGTTTTTCTTTTAATTCCTTCCTGTACTATTTTCAATTTGCTCTATTTAATGCTCTGTATATTAAGCCTTCTTTAATTCTGATTACTTATGCACATACTAAAATAATGAAAGCAGAATCCCGGTAAAATCCGGAAATTAGAGTAACAATCACCGGTGTAATTCCGGAATCTGAAGTCTTGAAAATGGAATTTCATTATTTTAATCACCGTAAATCAGTGGCCTTGCCCATGACCTGAGGTCTGTTGTGCTGGCAGCCATCCGAAGGGGCAACTGGGGAGTCCACCAACCTTCACAACCCACATCTGAAGGTCTATCTTATTGTTTAAGAAGAAAGACAAAGATTAATTAAATCTAGATTCTTACCACCCAATATCTTTGATTAATTTGGATGCTAATATACTGGCTAGAATATTAGCCTCTAGATTGGATAAAATACTTCCTAAAATAATACATCCAGATCAAAATGGTTTTGTTAAGGAGTGTTAGCTCAATACCAACATTAGACAACCCTAAATCTGATAGAATGAGTTTAAAAATTCAGAGTTATCTCTGTTTTCTCTTGATGCAGAGAAAGCATTTAACGGACTTGAATGGGACTAGATAAAAGCAGTCTTAAAGAAATTTGGCTTTGGTCCTAATTTCAGAACATAAATAGATGTGCTGCATTCCAACCTCTCTGCCAGGGGAAAGACCAATCTATTTGACTCCTTCTAGCTTCAAAGCAGTACCCATCAGGGCTGCCCACTTCCACTCTTATATTTGCAGTAGCTACTGAGCCGTTGGCTATAGCCATTCAAGAAAATAAAGATATTAAAGGCATACAATATAAAGGTGTCAAGTATAAGATTAGTGTGTACGCAGATGTTGCCTTAGTATACACCAGTAATTTAGACCAAAACTATACAGTTAATCTAGTCTGAGTTTGGCCTCATCTCTGGGTACAAAATAAATTGTAGCAAATCAGAACTTAAGAAAACTAAATCACACTCAGACCCCTTTCAATTACCCCAGGCAGAAAAAAGTTACACAATCAAAGTATATTGGTGTGTGTGTGTGTGTGTATATATATATATATATATATATATATATATAGGATACATGATGGGCAGGAGTGTGATATGAAAAATATTCTCACTCCTGCAGAGTGAGCTATGGATACTCACTAGTGCCGAAGGCACGAGTGAAAGTATAGAGAGCTCCCTTTGCAGAAGTGAGAATATTTTTCATAGCACATGATCTGCACATCATGTGTGATATTTATATAATGGGGGTAGGAGCTTCAGAAGTGTTATGTTTTGCTGTGTCCTTTTCCTGGTTCTGTGTGTTGTCTGCTCTGTTTTTTTATTTTATTTTAGTCTGGTAACTGGGTACATTTTCAGGGGTGACCTGGGAACACTGGGCAGTTAAGTGATTTGTTCAGAGTCACACAGTATGCAAGTGGAGAGTGTGAGAATGAAACCCAGGTCTTGTCTGCTGGATGTACCAAGCTTTTTTCATAACTCGATACTCTAACCTCTAGGCTATACTCACAGCACTGTTTGTGTGTGGTCGGACTGTGTGTGAGTGTTTCTGAATGGGCTGGGAGTGTTAGAAACACTGTGGGAAACAGGTGAGTGTGTTTTGCAATGCTAATTGAGTTATTTTCAGCTAGTAGTAAGAAACCAAAACTGTGTGGTGAAGTACTGTCATTTAGAATACAGGCTTTTTTGAAGCTGAGAGTAGCATAGTAATGGGCTGGGAGTTTTAGAAATACTAGGAAACAGGTGAGTCTGTTTTGCAATGCTAATTGAGTTAGTTGCAGCTAGCAGTGAAGAACAGTAATTGTGTGGTGAAGCACTGTCATTTAGAATGCAGGTTTTTTTGAAGCTGAGAGTAGCATAGTAATGGGCTGGGGGTTTTAGAACCACTATGGGGAGGCAGCTGAGTGTCCTTTGCAATGTTAATTGAGTTACTTGCAAGTAGCAGTGAGAAACAGATTTGTTAAGCAGTTCAATCTAGAATGCAGGCTGTAGTTTAAGAACACATTTTTTACAAATATTGAAAACCTGGTTAAAATATTTCTATGCAAAGGTAAAAAAAAGAGTAAAAATGGAAAAACTGTACATCCCCACATAGCTAGGGTGCTTATCTCTTCATGCCTTCCTTTCATTAGTATTATTTCACCTCTAACATGGCAAAGTTATACCCATGGTTTCATCAAGATAGCAAATGGTAACCCTGCCAAACTGAATTGGCCTTGTGTCTTTATAGCGATATTAAATGCGTACTCTATGACAGTTCATATTGGCAGAAAATAAAAGATCTCTGCATCAGTACTATAACGATCTGTAAAATATGGGATAGGGTAAAACCACTTAATAATCTCTAAAAAAATGTTCATTTTCTGATAGATCTGAATGGCCATTTCAGCCCTTTGTTGACAGATTCTACCTTTAAAACCTGGTACCAAAGGGGCCTGGTTGAAACAGGGGCTCTGTTTAATAACAATTGCCTCATAGACTTTCATACTTTAAAAAACTCCTTTGAATTATCTTACTCACATTTTTTTTGATATCTATAAGTTAGAGATTACATGGCAAAATATTTGGATATTTCATCAGGCCCTAAGCATGCTGCCTTAGAAAGTATATTTATGATTTCCAACAATGTTAAACTGATAACAAAAATATATGCTTACCTGGTATTGAATTTAGGTGGTAATTTATCTAACCTTAAAACTTAATGGGAAGAAAGATTGGATGGTAAAATGTCTGTGCAAGACTGGCAATACATAACTTATTATACTAAACATGGTATTTTGTCTACTAAATTACAGCAAATCTATTTCAATAGTGTTCACAGAATTTATTATACACTCCATAGATTGAATTTAATGAATCAACACTTTTCAAATGTATGTCCTAGGTGCACTATATCTGCTGGAACTGTAGAACATATGATTGTGCCATGCCCAGCCCTGGACATTTTTTGGCATAAAGTGCTAAAAACGTTGTCGTTATCCTCGGGTGTGATTCTGGAAAAGAAGACTGAATGTATGATCCTGTGTTACAGTAAACCTTTCACTGCATCTCTGTCATACCAACAAATGGAAGGATATTATACCTCCTGATTTTCTTTCATGGCTGAATTTTATGATCTCAATACATTGGGTGGAAAAAGGTCATTATACTCTGGAAGATAATTGGATCTGTACAACAAAATATGGTCACTGTTTGGGCAGACAATAAACTCCCATGAGGTACTGAGGCTGTTGAACTGAGGGATCAGTCATGTGTATCATCATTTCATGTTGTTCACTGGGGTTGTTGTGCATGCTAAACTTTTATCTTTTTTCTTTCTTTTCATTTCATCCATAAAAGTCCCTTACTCCCTTTACCCTTCAACTTTGGTTTCTAATTATCATTGTTGAAACTGTCTCTTAACAGTTTATTTATTATACACTCCATAGATTCAATTTAATGAATCAACACTTTTCAAATGTATGTCCTAGGTGCACTATATCTGTTGGAACTGTAGAACATATGATTGTGCCATGCCCAGCATTGGACATTTTTTTGGCATAAAGTGTTAAAAACATTGTCATTATCCTCAGGTGTGATTCTGGAAAAGAGGACTGAATGTATGATCCTGTGCTACAGTAAAGCTTTTGCTGCTTCTCCGTCATACCAACAAATGGAAAGATATTACACCTCCTGATTTTCTTTCATGGCTGAATTTTATGATCTCAATACGTTGGGTGGAAAAATGTCATTATACTCTGGAAGATAATTTGACCTATACAACAAAATATGGTCACTATTTGGGCAGACAATAAACTCCCATGAGGTACTGAGGCTGTTGAACTGAGGGATAGGTCATGTGTATCCTCATTTCATGTTGTTCACTGGGGTTAGTGTCCATGCTAACCTTTATCTTTTTTCTTTCTTTTCATTGCATCCATAAAAGTCCCTTACTCCCTTCACCTCTCAACTTTGGCTTCTAATTATCATTGTTGAAACTGTCTCTTAACAGTATAATTCTATATATATATATATATATATATATATATATATATATATATATATATATATATAGGCAAATTCCACACCAAATATATACTGCATCATGTAGATTTTACTGGATTTGATTATCTTATTTTCATTTATTATTTTCTTTTTTTTTCCTTTTTCCTTTTTTGATTGGCTGTTCTGTTTAACTATTCATTGTCTTGTTTAGCTTTGCTTTTTTTTTTTTGTAAATGTTTTGTACCCCACTACTTGATTTAAATAAAAAAAGGGGGAAAAATATTGCTCACTTTACTCCTCCATTTCCATCCTCGCTCTGCCATCTCACTGACAGGCCCACTGTGCTACGTTCATCTCCAAATACAGGGTTCAACATCCTTTACTCCTATCTCTTCTAGCTCCTATCCCATATCCCCCAGCCTCACACTCCCTCCACACAAGGGACCATCGCACTTTTGCCATTCCTCACCAATGCTCCTCTGCTGGACAGTCCACATTCTCCTATAGGCTTCCTTCTCTCAGAAACAAACTCCCTTCCTCCCTTCGTATCTACCCATCCTGCAGTTCCATCAAATGCCTGCTAAAACATTAACCTCCTCCCACTTGCTTCTGCTACCCATCTTCTGGTTACCCTTGAAGTCTTGATTTTAATCCTTATAAGTTTTTGGTCATGATTCAAAGCACTGCTAAAGTTTACTGCACTTTGTTTAATTGTAATACATGCAAATTTTATTTTATTTTATTGTTGTAACACATTGCATGTTTGCCTGTTCCAATGTTATTTTGCTTTTGCCTACTGCTATTTTGCTCCATCTCCTCCTTCCCTGGGTCACACCTAGAAATGAGCCTTGGCTCAGTCTGCCTTTCCTGTTTACAAAATTTTAAATAAATAAATAAAACTTGGGTGTATTTCATGCAGTCCCATAGCCTTGTCCTCCTTCAGAGATGCAAGTCCCTTCAGGACCCTTTCCTTTGAAAATGGACTTGTGTCTATCCCTCCCCCCCCAATTCTGTTATGGTTTGTCCCCCTTCCTCTGCTGTGAAGACTGAGCAGCTGTATCTTTTCCAGATGTCAACATTTTCTTGGTCCTCTTGTGTGTAATCTTCTCCTTCTCCTTCTGCTATCCTAATACTCACTATCCCTCTTTGTTTTCCTTTTCTCACATACGTATCTAAAGAAAGTCTTATCTCCCTAAGCTACCCCTTTGGATATCCTTTCCTCTTTCGGTGCTTTTGCTCCACCTCACTACCTTTCCAACTTTTCTCAGTTTTACTTAGTACACCTCCCTGCCCTCCTTCCTCTGCGTTTCTTTTAACCACATTAATGCCACTAATTTTTCCTTCACAACCCTAGCATAAGGGGACCTTGCAACTTTCAGCTTGCTGGACTATGACCTTGGGTTCCACTTATTATTACTTTACTTATACATCATCATACCATAAAATGAAATCATGTTTGAATGGTAATTTCACAGTGCTCCCAAAAACACAGTATGGACAAAGCATGGTAATCATATATCATATGTAAGTTCTATCTCCTAATATGCAGCAATTCACTCAGTGACTCACTTGACATACATGACATGCAGTAATTAAGCAATAATACACAGCTGGGTGTGGTATATTAAGAGATATCGTCATGCCTTGGGTGTATTGTGAGGCATGAGGCCATAGGCCGAAGTTGTCATGTACCCAAGAAGTGATGATATCCCATGATATACCACACCCTGGAGTGCATTATTGCAATAATAATAAACAGGTATAATTTTTCTGATAGAGAAAGGTGTTTGCAATTTGCTGTTATAAAGGCGTCTTTATAACGGCAAACATGCGCACCTTCTCTATGAGAAAAAAAAAGCCAGCAAGTTTCCCCTCGCGACCCACAGCAGCTGTTTTCTGTTTGTCCCACAATCAAAAGCCTCTCACAACACTGCTGCCTCATGACCAGTCCACCTCTCCCTCACTAGAAAGTGAATCCTCTTGAGCTCTCACCTCAGAGCCAGTATCTACAAACAGCTCACCAGAAAATTTAAATTAACTTAGCAGTTTAAAATACACCTACCGAAAGCAAAATATAATGCTGCATTTTTCACATACTCACTAACCACTTCTCTCCCCTCCCCTCCGCAGGTCACATGATACCATTGCTCCAGTAATGAGGCTCTCCTAGCAACCCTTTCTACCTAGCTACAGACTTTCTTTAAACTGTTTTTTTTAATGAATTAGTAGTTCAAATATTCAGATGTTATCTGTCTTTGTATGTTATGCTGCTGTTTCCATTTTAACTTTGATCCAAAATAAAAACTTCCAAGCACATTCAAAGGTAAGCCTCTCAATTCTACTAAGTCTAATGAAGCCTGATACATGCACATTTCATATAATTGCTGTGGTGAAAATACACTACCCAGCAATTATATAAAATAAAACATGGGTCAGTGTGTGTGTAAACTCGAAGTTTACACACATCCTTAGGGTTAGATGCTTGCAAAAAAAACTCAAGCTTCACTCTTGGGGTTTATATAGCATCTAATCCCTCGGGTGTGTGTAAACTTCTTGTTACACACCCTGACCCATACTTTATTCTCTATATAAAATGGCCCTAAAGTGTTTGTAAATGGCTGATCTTGGTAATCAGTTTTGGACCATGACGATATTGTGAGATATCATCACAGGTCAAAGTCTGCTTCAGCCATTCAGCTTCTGAGATTTCTCCTCTCCATTTTATAATTAAGCAATAAGGCATGACAGGGCGTGGTATATCAGGGGATATTGTCACACCTTGGGTGGTTGGGCATGAGGTCGCAGGCCGAGTGCATCCAACCACCCAAGAAGTGACGATTCCCATAATATACCACACCCTGGAGTGACTTATTGCTATTATAAACTGAGTTTCCAGTTAAAAAAAAAAGAAACAGGTTCTAAAACATTTTATGAATGAGTTTTTGGGTGGTGTACGAGTAAATGTTGAAAAGATAGTTCTCAGACAGTAGCAAACAAGTAGGTGGGTGGCACTGGAAGTTTTTCTAAACTGTGATGATGTAGCCCGTTATCATCACAACTTCAAAGAGCTCTCGGCCAATCAGATTCCTCTATTTACGATCCTCAGTTCATAATTTAACTTATAAAATGGCAGGGTCAAATCATGTAATCTGATTGGCTCTTTTTTAATTGTAAAATATGGTTTACACATAGTTAAAGAAAAGAACTGCTCGACAGTGAAAAGTCTGCAACACAGATCAATGGGCATTTGGAACACAGGCATTTCAGTTAGCCCTCTACTGCCAGAACTGATCTTCCACCACAAACATGGCTGCTACCTCTACACTGTAAAAAAAACTTCAACTGTGCCTTAAAAATAAAACTATCTTAAATAACAAATAAAACAAATGAATTAAATACTGTTTCCCTGATTATCACACTTTCCTTACATACATAAACAAATTAGAAACAATAAGTATTGTTTATAGTTTTCACTACAACTATTTATTTGCTGACAGTGAAAAATCCTCCTTCTGTCTTTACCTGCTGATCAGGGAACTCTCTTCTTCTTCTTGCCCTGACAGTGAGATAACTGAGTCTCTGGCTGTAACAAAAGCCTTTGTTGTCTGTGGGTACAGTGTGTTGGGAGAGAAACATTCTGCCAGTGGAACTGAACAGAATTTTGAATCCATGAATTCCATAATAAACATTCCATGATAAACATTTCATATCTTGAATGTGGAGAACAACAGAGGAAAAAAAAAAAAACAGGAGGAAGAAAGTAGGCAATAATACAATGACATCATGAATGACATCACTTGCAGTGGGCAGAAGGACTATTTTATTACAAATGCACACAAGTAAATCTGTTTTTTCTACATATAAACATGTTTTTCCCAATAGTCAAAAGTGAAAAAAAAAAGGAGGCAACTTTATAAGTGCAATAAGGCACTTGGGGGTGTGTATAAACCATATTTTACAGCACGACCAGCAGCTGAAGTCACTCGGCCTTCAGCCTTATACCTTACTACGCCACTGGCCATGCTGTAAAATGTGGTTTACACACACCACCCCTGAGTGCCTTATTGCTTACATAACAAAACAAGTTTAATTTATTGCTGCAATATTGCTAAACATCTTCTACTTCTACCATGGTAATGTGTCCTCTGCATTTTCGTTAGTCTCTGGTATACAGAAAACACTGTACACAGAGCACAGTAAGTCAATATCTTCTTTCAAGCCAGAGTTTCCCAAAAAGGAGTGTCCATAGTAGGCATCTGTAGAAATTGTGGGTGAAACAATTATTTTTTTTAAACAACTGACGGAATCAGGATGACTCTGGACCCATTTCTAACACATGTGACTGGACTTTGGGTGCTTGGATATCTGTTTTTAAATTTGGATTTGGTGCCTCTGATTTCAACCCTAAAGTAAGGATCTAGGATTTTTGGTTATATAATAGCTGGTCAAAATCCTAAATCCCAATTATGAGGATTCCATATCAGATTCTGAAGTCTAATATCTGATCCAGAATATGAGATTTCCCTGTTAATAAATTGGATGACAAGTGGCCAATCAAGTGTTACTATAGAACATCATTATTCATTTATTCAAGCAAGTATTGCACTGACTGATAATTAACTGTGTCACTGTGGTATCCAATTTGTGCCCATGATAATTTTCTTCATAATTTGGGGGCTTTGGGGAAAGAGGAAGTTTGGCTGCTAGAGGGTGAGTATAGTATGGGTTTGTCATTTTAACTCAAGGGTTGGAGTACTTAATGGGGTGGCGGAGATGGATGTCTTGTAATCTGATACAGTTAGGGGAATGGGATTTATTTAAAATGTTATTATGTGTACAGCAGCCTTTTAATTAATATAAATATATTTGCTGGGGATTGAGGAGGAGGGATTTTGTGGGAGTAGATGGTGGGTAGGGTTGAGGGTTATGAAAAGCATCATGGATTAAGTTAAGTGCAGGGTTGGGGGAGAGGTGGTATATTTGCTGCTGTGGGGAAGACATTTTAACACTAGAAGTAATTTGGGATTTCAAACTGGAATATTTGAGATTAATCTGAAATATGGTCGATGGATTGGATTTTGCAACATCTGAGCATCCCTATACTGGGATGAATGGAATTTAAATTCTGAAAAAGAATAGAAAACATGAAAATAGACCTTTCCAGATTCGCTATATGCACATCAGGAGCCAGATTCACAAAACATTGCCTGGGCGCAAACCCAGTTTGCCCAGTGCAAACTGGATTTTGCCCAGAGTTGGTATTCACAAAACCCAGTTTGGCCAGACAAACTGTGTTTGCATGCAGGCAATGTTTGGAGGGGGGCCGCAATGCAAATGAAGGGTAGGTGACATGCATATCCCTCGGTCCAATTCACAAAGGTATTGCTTGCTCCATACCAAGGGGAGCCATTGCGAAGGCCCTTGCCGGAAGCTTCTCCTCAAAAACCTGGTGGTAATCCAGGCAACCCTAGTGGTTGGTGAAGGTACTGTGTCCCCCCTCATTCTCCTATCACCCACCCGATAATGAAAAAATGTTTCCATAGAGTAGTGGTCCTTCCCCATCCCTGATCGTTCACCCGATTTGTAAAAATACTTTTCCATAGTGTAGTGCTTCCTCTCCCTCCCCAGTCATTGATCTGATAATAAAAAACATTTTTCCATAGTGTACTGGTCTCTACCCCCTCACTGATCACCAATCCTATAATAAAAAACATTTTTCCATAGTGTACTGGTCCCTCCCCTCACGATCACCAATCCCATAATAAAAACATTTTTCCATGTTGTAGAGCCTTCAATCATCCTATCTCATATATAAAAATTTTTTCCACGTGGTACTGGTCCCTAACCCCTCCCCGGTCAATGATCACTGACCCTGAAAGCAGAAAGCCATATTCCCTGGTAGTCTAGGGTCCTGCTCCCCATCCTTCCACCCTGTCGGTGATCAGTGACTGGATAGGGAGAAGGGAAAACTACACTATGGAAAAATGTTTTTTTTTTATGGGATCAGTGATCAGGTAGGGGTTAGGGACCACTGCACTATGGAAAAATATTTTTTATTATGGGATTAGTGATCGGGGAGGGGGTAGGGATCTCTTCAGTATAGAAATTATTTTTTTATTATGGTATTGGTGATAAGGGGGGGGAGGGGCCACTACACTGTAGAAAAATGATTTTGTATTATGGAATCAGTGACCAGAAAGGAGAAGGGACCACTACACTATGGAAACATGTTTTTTTTATTATCGGATTGGTGACCATGGAGGGGGGGAGGGACCTCTACACTGTGAAAAAATGTTTTTTATTATGGGATTGGTGATTGGACAGAGGGTTAGGACTGCTACACTATGGAAAGGGTTTTGTTTTATTATGGGGTCAGCGATTGGGAGGTGGGAGGGAACCTAGACTACCAGTAAATATTATATGTAAGAGACTGATCGGAGGATGGGGAGTGGAAAGGGCATCATTAGACTACCAGGGTATATTTAAAAAATGTGCAGGACAGCGATCAGAGGTCAGAGGGACACTAAATGGGGCATGGGCTGGGGGGGGCCCTGCTAGACCATGTAACATCCATGCAAATGGGACCATAATGGGCATGCTAATGGCCAATAGCACCTTGCATGTCCAATGGGCTCATTTGAATGGCTATGTTAGTGAATAGGGACTTAGCACATGTGCGCTATTGTTACTGGCCTGCTCCTGGCTGGCTGTGGGGGCAGCGCTAGAGGGGTTCCTGGTGCTTTTTCTGGGTTAACGCTGCCCCTGCCTGCCCTAATTCACAGTCAGATAGCTCAGCGCACTATCTGACTGTGAATAGCAGGATTTCCCACCAGTGCAAATGTCAGGTGCAGGGCAAACTTTTGCACAGCACTTTGTGTTTTTTTTAGTGAATCCTGGCCCAGGTGCTGACTGAAGCTAGTTGAGTCCTGTTTGCTCCCCTTTCTTGTAAATATTTCTCTATCCCCACCCCCATCTTTTTCATGCTCTCTCCTCTTTATCTTCCTGTGTCTCTTTCTCTGTTCGAGATGGTCAGTAGTCCCCTTGCCAACCCACCATAACAATAAAACACATAATAAATAAATAAATAAATGGTTACATTTTTTTTTTTTTTGCATTTTTTTTTATTGGAAACACTCTTTTATGGAACATACAGACAAAACCTGAACTGATTACAAACAACCAACAGGAAACAGAGCAGGCTATCATTTCTCATACATATGCAATACATATTCCCAATGATGAGAGAACAAATTGATATGGGATAGGATGCAGAATAAGACATTAACCTACTACATTATATTTCCGTGTAGAGCAATAAAAACATAGAAACATAAAATCCAACAGCAGAAAAGAATTACTTGGCCCATTTAGCCTACAAAAGTGTTCCCTGTCTATTGTACCTCTGCAGACCTTATCTGATTTCTGCCTACCCTCCCCCCTCCTTGCCGCTACTTTAATAAACCCCTATGTTTAGCCAGTGTATGCTTAAAGCCTACACCCCCGCCACCATTTTAGTCTCCACCCCTTTGTCTGGCAGTCTGATACAGGCATCTACAACCCTTTCAATGAAGAAATATTTTCTCACATCTCTGCTGAACTTCCCTCCCAGCCGCCCCCCACAGCTTCACTGTATGCCTCCTAGTTTGGGTGCTCTTCTTCTTATGGAAGAGGTTCCCCTTCCACACCCTGTTCACCCCATGAGATACTTGAAGATCTCAATCATGTCACCTCTATCTCTCCTCTCTTCCAAGGGGATCTTGTTGAGATCACTCTGTCTCTCATGGTAGGGCTTCATAGAAATATGGAATATTATGGTAGATAAGAACCACTTAACCCACTTAGCCCACCCAGTCTGCCTATTTTTCCCTACCAACATTCTTACCGCAGACCCTACTTGATTTACAGCTCTTTCTCCCTACCCATTTCCTTTCCACTATGATATCCTTGTGCTATCGTTTACATTCTTGAAACTCACCACTGTTTTCACCTCCACCACCACAACTGGAAGACTGTTCCAGAAATGCCACATTCTTTCTGTGAAGAAGTACTTCCTCATATCCCTCCTGAAACTACCCCTTTCCAGCTTCCTATCATATCCCCTTGTTTGTGAACACCTTTTCTGCATGAAAATACTTCCCTCGTGTACCTTATTTACCCCTATGAGGTAGTTAAAGGTCTCTATCATATCACCCTTCTCCCTCCTGTCTTCCAGGGTGAACATGTTGAGGTCCTTTAGTCACTCCTGGTTGGGCTTTTGATGCAGACCCAGCATTATTTTAGTTCATCTCCTCGGGACCACATTCACCCTGTCTATGTCCTTCCAGAGATGTGGTCTCCAGAACTGGACACAGTACTCAAGATGGGGTCTTCCCAGTGTTCTATACAGAGACAACAACACCTCCCTCCTTCTGCCGGTGATACCCCTTCCTATGCATCCCAACATCCCCCTTGCCCTCCTGACTGCCTGGCCACCTTTGGTCATCTGATATGATTACCTCTAGATCTCTTTCAACTTGATCTTTGACAACACAGCACCACACATTTTGTACTCTGCTCCTCAATTTCTGGTGCCCAAGTACATTGTTTTGCACTGTTTTGCATTCAGATGCCATACCATTGACCACTCTTCATGTTTTTCCAGGTCTCTGCTCATCCTTTACATATACACACACACACATACACACACACACATGCCCCTCGAGTGTCCACTCTGTTGCAGATCTTGGTGTCATTGGCAAAGAGGCAAACTGTCCCTTCTAGCTCTTCCTCAATGTCACTAATAAAGACATTAAAGAGGACCAGTCCCAGCACTGATCCTTGACGTACTCCCCTGGTCACTTTTCCTTCCTTGGAGAGAACTCTGTTAACCACCATGCTCTGTTGCCTATCCCATAACCAATTTCTTACTCAGTTTAGACCTTTTTATCCACCATTGAGCTACGCAGCTTGCTCACTAGTCTCCTAAGTGGAACAATATCGAAAGCCGTACTGAAATCCAGATATGCCACGTCCACCGCTCCTTCCTAATCTAATTCCTTGGCCACACAGTAAAAAAAAATCTATCAGATTTTTGTGACATGATCTTCCTCCATGAATCCATGCAGCTTTGTGTCCTGTAACCCATTATATTTAAGATATTCCACTATCCTCTCCTTCAACAGTATTTCCATTATCTTCCCACCACCAATGTGAGTATGACTGGCCTATAGTTTCTAGCCTCTTCCCTGCTACCACTTTGGTGTAGTGGGGCTACATCTGCCCTCCTCTAGTCCTTCAAAATCACTCTGGTATCCAGTGATCCATTAACAAGGACTGTCAGAGGTGTAGTCAGTGCCTCCCTGAGCTCCCTCAACATCCTTGGCTGCACCCCGTCTGGCCCCATTTCTTTGTCCACTTTCAGATTAGTGAGTGTCTTCATTAGTCTCTCCTAAAAAAAGGGACTGGTGTGCCCCCCCCCCAGGTGCCTGTTATGTTTTGCAGTCCCTCTCCTTCTCCTACCTCTTTGAGCACTGAGCAGAAGTATTTGTTTAAGATGTCTTCCTTTTCTTGTCTCCCTCTGTACAGTTCCCCTTGCCTTTTTAACCTTAAAATCCCTCCCTTTGTCTTTTTTTTCTCACTTACATACCTAAAAATGTTTTGCCCCCTTCAGATATCACCTGGGTGGTTCTGTCTTCAATTTGTGCCTTTGCACTCTTTACTGCTTGCCCCACTTCCCTCTGCTTTCCCTGATACACCTCTCTATCCTCCTCATTCTGTGTCTCCTTGAATCTTTTGATTGCAACTCTTTTTGCCTTAGTTGTAATCCTTTGGATGACCCAGCAACTACACCCTATGTTCTTTTGGTGGTGCAGCCTTCAAAACTGGATACGGTACTTCAGGTGGGGGGCATACCAGGAAAGTTTGCAGTGGCACCACCATTTCCCTTCTTCTCCTGGAGATAGCCCTCCATATGCACCCCAGCATCACACTAACCCTGCTTATGGCCTTGCCATACTGCACTGCCTCCTTGAGGTCTTTTGATATAAATACCCAGTGGTCAATTTTCTATCTGGTCTCTGTCAGTACCTACCCCATCCTATACTCAGCCCCTAGGGCTCCTATGCCCAAGGTGCATGATTTTGCACTTTTTGGCATTGAACCTTAACTGCCGTGTCTTTGACCATTCCTCAGGTTTCTCTTTATACTGAATTTACACATTCTTTCCACCCTCCTCAGGTGTCCACCTTATTTCAGATTTTGGTGTCATCTGTAAAAAGTTATACCGTCAGGGGGTCACGTGATGCGGCTAGCTGAGAGCAGCATGCTCGCTTCGCTCTGTCCCCTATCTTTTAAAATATTAGCTTCTCCTACCCTCTTAGTGCATCTCTCCAGCTCATTTTGTTGACCATCGGGTGGTGGTATGGCTACAAAAGCAGAAACAGATAAATCCAACTCCAGCGCTAATAAAATGTATAAGTTGTCTTCATCTCCTCCTCCACCAGATAAAACATACGGCCTAAATCCTGTGGTGCACCTGGAGTGGGAGTCAGAACTTGGGTGCATAATGCGGTAGCATACAGAAATAAAAACTTTTATGGGAGGTGTTTGAACGGACCTTAATCACTTTATGGTGCAAATAACAGTGGTTCGCTTGTCAATGGAGGCGATGGGACACTGGCTGGATCACGCAGAATCTAGAATTAGTCAGCTCAAGGACTGGGCTGGACCAACTGCCCACATGCTTACCGGCTGCCTTCTTCGCTGCACTGCCTGCTGATCACCAGACTGAAGGTACGCTGCAGAAACTGGACTGTGCAGAACCATCGACTCTGCCTGCTGACGGGCTGCTGCAGTTCTTTAATTCTTTGCTACTGCTGTTTTCTCTCTTGACCTTAAGCTAATGTTATATTCTGATTGTGGTACTTGTTAATTCTCTCCAAATTGTCTTGTAAATCCTAACTTAAATGCGAACCTAAGCCTGTTTACCACAATTTTGCACTCTAAGGGTAGTTTGAAGTGCAAGTTCATTTAGGCTGCAGGTTTGTAGATTGTAAAATATTACAGCTCTCTTTGTTTTAAGGTCCAGTGGTAAGCTACCTTGGACCAGAGAGTAAGTTTAAAGTGATACAGTTTTTTCTGTTTAGACCAGATTCCATTTGGGTCACAGTTGTAAGCTTTGTCCTGCAAATAATTCAATTTCTCTTTCACTTTCTGTCCTGTCTCCTTGCTGCTTGAATTTTTACTCCCTCCCTCCCATCCGCCACCTGCAGCCTTTATTAAATACTCTCCCTCCCCCCTCGGCACCACCCCTAGCAATGTTCATCCTCCCCTCTCTCTAATATTGCAACTCTTCTTAAAGATACAAAGTGCAGCTATTAGGCCTAACACTTTGGTAACCCAAGGTGGTACCGTCCCAGCAGGAAAACTGTATCGGAGCAAGCATGGGACTCATTGAGCTCCCATCAAAGCTAGTCCTGTGCCAGCTACTCATGGGCACACTAGCCACTATAGCCACTGTGAGCCTTACTGGGGGTGAATTGCCAAGGAATGATTTGTACAGGGGGTTGATCAGCATTGGAGCAAATAGTACAGCATGAGTTCTTAGTGAGCAGATAGCTTGGAATGAATTGACATATCATGTGCTGAAGGAGTGGGTGCCATGAACCTAGCCTCATGAGGGACAGTTAAGAGGCATGTGGTCAGCCCCTCCAGATCTGTCTGCTCTGCAACTGGACCCCCACCCTCCCTGTAGTTGGACTCCCACAGCTGAAAACTAGCTGTGTGCTCTCAGCACGTGTGTGGCAGCACCTTTTCCATGAAGAGCACAGCAATGCTGGGAGGGGAACAAGGCTGGTCTGTGGGTGGGAAGGGGGTTTCAAATGTAAGGAGGAAGGCCAGCTGATGGGGCTGGCAAAGGGTAAGGGTGGGTGGCCCAGTGACAAGGAAGGTGGGTCTGCTGAAGGTGAGGCAACTAGCACTTGAGCCCCCACAGCCATGGGGTCATACACCCTATTGTACCCCTTCTAGCCCTGGCAGCAGGCTCACAAGCTCTATCCCCACCTTCAGGGTTCTCAGGCTCCATAGCCAAGTCACTTGTCTGCCGACTATCCTGATTATGACTGTAGGCCCCCGATCCACCCAAGTCAATGTCCTGGAGGGCAGCACAGTTCAGGTGGTTCTAGGTTGTCCAGATTGGAAAAGAGGGTGAACATTTATGGGGTAGTGTAGCATGTGGATCCCTGGGAGGTCCAGGTGGTGGAAGAAGGGGGCTATAACTGGGGAAACCTGGTATGGGGGGTTCCTTTGGTGATTCAGATGTGTAAATAGGCTCCGAGAGGTCCTACAGGTGATCTGCAAGGGGCAGAGTGAGGCCCAAAGGGAAAACCTCCCACCTGCCTGCAGTCAGCTGGGCACCTAACCCGCACTTCCACCTCCTCTTTCCTCAACTTCTCCCTAGGTTGGGGTGGTGTGTCGGTGGCAGTGCCATAAAGCAGGTGCTGTCCACCTGAACTAATAGTGCCATTTTTTTTTTACGTTTCTTTTCACGCTGAGGGCACAATAAAGGATGGCAGTGGCCATTAGTCCAGTCAGGGCACAGCCTGGGATCAAGGAACTGCACAAAGTTGGATCTATTCAAATTTATTTAAATTGCTTCAGAAAGGGAGCATATAGTGAGAGGGTGTCCCTATTCAAAATTATCTAAATTTATTTAAATCGCACTCCTGCATGGAGCATAGGGAAGGGGCAGACTGCATTCAAATTAATTAGCTCCCAGAGGTGGAGCAGGGCAGGGAAAACCCTGAATTAGATAGTAAACAGGGCTCAAGCAGCAAAGGCAGGGTAAAGCTCCAGTTATAGGCAAGCTATCCAGTTGGGCTAGAGAATAAAGGCTAGCTGACCTAAAGTTTTTTTGTTTTTATTATTCAGAAATAAGCACCAGTGGGGTCAGTTAGGTGAAGTATGCCCCAGATTATAAAGTATAAGTGCCCCAGGGTGATAAAGGTGGCTAGTAGCCAAGTGGCCACCAATAGCCAAACTAAGGCTAGTGTTGTAGGTGGCTATGGGTGAGTTACTCAGGTTACTAGCCCATGGCTGAGGTTGAGGCAACTATGCTGCTGGGGTGGCTAACTGGCTGGTCCACTCCCATCTCCATTGCTCCTGACTGGAGCCAATGTCTTAGTGCAATTTAAATCAGAAAATTCTGCAATTTTACAACACTAGCCTTAGCTTGGCTACTATAAGCCACCTTTATCATCCTGGGGCACTCTTACAGTACTTTATAATATGGGTGCTTACTTCCCCTAACTGGCCCCCAGGCATATATTTCTGAATAAACACACTTCTTCACTTTATCATGCCTTTGCCCCTTTTGAAGCCCCAGTTTAATTTAATTTGGGGCATGTCCTACCCTCTGCCCCACCTCCTGAAGCTACTCAATTTGAATACATCTCACTCCTGCAGCTCCAAGCAGGAGCATGATTTAAATACATTTTGAATATGGCCATCCCCGCCCTATTCTCCTTACTGGAGCAATTTAAATAAAGTTGAATAGACCCCCCCCCCCATGGGCTATCTCTTGCATAGCACGAAGTAAGGCATCCAGCGCCTCAGCCCTCAGTGTCACTGGGCCAGCTCCAGTGATATGTTTATTGGTCTTGCTGTATTCTAGTAGTTTTTTTTCCCATTTGCTCTGCTGTCTGTCTACTAAATACTGTAGATAATGCAACAATTATTTATTCCTCTTTCAAAATGCATCCAGCTGTCCCCTGTTAAACACACAATTGCTTTTCACAGTCTCTAGTAAGTATGCTATGATGTCATAAAAGCAGCTGTGAGGGTAACATGTGTGGTTGAGTATTCACCAATGCTTTACCCATAGTAGGTTGAGCATTAACTAAAAATGCATTGACATGATAAATTTAGTTGAGTGCTAGGTGCTGAGCACTTCAACTAAACCAGCACTCAACAAAAACTCAATTTGAGCAGTTGAGTGCTTGTTTAGTATTTAAATTAGTAATTGAGTACTGGTTGAGGATTTGAGTTTTAGAATATGTTAATAGAGATGCAGTGGAGCACATATTGAGTTCTTACAGTTTCAGAAAGCACTCAACAAAAGCTCAACTTGCAGTTGAATGCTTGCATTTGTAGTTTGTATAGGTTTGATGAAGTTGAGCAGATTGAGTTAGAAACATAGAAAACTGATGGCAGAAAAGGAACACAAGGATCATCCAGTCTGCCCAGCAACCCTACCTAGCTTTTTTGCTGTGGCCCTATAGGTCCCATGGACTGTTTTTTGCCCTGATGTACTGCTGGGATACCCATGCATTTTTGAAGCCTGTCACAGTTTTCACCTCCATCACTTCCAGTATGGGGTGCACCAGACCCTTAACACCTCTGTCCATTTGAAAACCAGTCCTTGGTGGTCCACTGTCTCCCCCGATCACGTTTGCCACATAACAAAAATGCTCTTCTGGTCTAATAATGCCCCTGCTTGATCACCTGGTACACCTCTTTGTAATATACCCTGGTGGTCTAGTGGTTTCTGTCCCCATCCCCATCACCTGGTACACCGCTCTGTAATATTCCCATGTGGTCTACCATTCTCCACACCCCCCAATGGTACATGCCCCATCACCTGCCGAGGACCCCCCTGCACTCTTAGTGCCAAGATCTGGAGCTGCTCCAGAAGACCCAGTAACAGGCGCCACCACCCCTGATGATCTGCCTCTCAGTCAGCGTCTGTGTTGGGGGGGGGGGTGATCGCAGCTCCTGTGTTGAGGAGGCACTAAATTGTCTTCACTCCTAATAATTTATATGAGACCTGAAACTAAAGTCTGCACATATTGACTACTCAGGCATTATGCAGCACAAGTTAAAGTGCTATTGCTATTTTAGTAAGGTGCTTCCAGTACTGTACAAAAATACTCACTCCTTTAGAATGCTTATATTACAGTGTTGGAAGCTTTGTGCATCATGGTCAACTAGGATCTGCAGCTTATCCATCAGGTAGGGAAATGGGCAGACTGGGTGGGCCAAGTGGTCCTTATCTGATATCAAATTCTATGTTTCTATGTTTCTATGGTCACCTGTAATACCAGCATTCTAAAGGAGTACATTTTTGCACAATACTGGAACCACCTTAATAAAATAGCAAAAGCATATTAACATACAGTACATTAAAAGTTTATGAGTGGCAGGAATATGACAGAGGTCTGTAGAGGTGTTTCAGGAAACCCCCCCCATCCATCACCACAAAAATGTGTACCCCCATTTGTTAGACACTGGAGGAGGAATTTCATCCCATACCCAAAAGCATATTTTAAGCCCTGCCCTTGTTTTGTAGCCCTTTAATAGCCCCCTTCTTTTGTAGGCCTATTCTTTGTATACCCAATTGCTTTGCACTCTCTCTAATAGCCCTATTGTTTTGAGGCATCTGATTCTTAATAGCCCCTTGCTAACCCAACATAAGGCTCTACTACAAGCCTTTGGGGATAGCCTCAGGCACCGCAGAAGGCAACACTGGGTTTGTGGTTGACATCGGCCACAGGAGCTGAACACAAGGCCCTGTTCTGAAGGAAAGCTTTGTAGGGGGTATTGCTATGGCTAAGTGTGGTGCATGCCTAAAAATGACAGACTGAGGTGGTCGAGAACTATTTCTTACTAATTTTCCTTAAGGCCCAGTGGGTGGGCTAGGAAGAAGTGCCAGACAGTCAACATGCAAAACAAACAAAAAACTGTTGGAGCTGACAGCAGAGCAAACTATAAACTACCGCACATGAACAAAGTCACACAAAAGCAGCTAGGAGATGAAAATGCAATCTCAGGTCACTCAGCAAAGCAGAGTCTAGCATCCTAAGCACCAATAAGTGGAGCAACCATAGACAAGTGGGTGGATAGGAGGGTTCATTCCAGGGTTGGCAGTTAGGACACTTTTGCCATTGTGTGACCTTTAACAAGTGAGTGGTGGGAGGGGGAACAACATGAGATGGTGGTTAGTATGCAGAACTATGAATCTGGAGTCCCAGGACAGAATCTCACAACTACTTTACTCGCTATGTGTCCCTGAGGACATTGTGAAAAAGAAATTAAAGGGATACGTCCATCAGTAATCAGGCCATGTCTGGGTGTAAGTCATGGCCTGATTAGCTTTCTTGCAAAGTGTATTAGATTTATGAACTTACTTTTGTTGAAATATGTATCTGGTTGATCCTGCCTCTCTCCTGCCCCCTTTTTGAAGTGCACGGTGCACTCCGAACCACCCGCGGCTCTCCCAGTGTGATGTAGGACACGGGAAGCAACCAGGGACATGCCCATAGAAAGGCTATGTAAACGGCATTATTAACAGCTCTGGTTTCCACAGTACGTATCCTGGTGGTATACTGAGATGAGGTATAGACTGGCAGTCAGCTACCAGTCTATACCTGGTCTCGGTATACCACTGGGACATGTACGTTGGAAACCAGAGCTGTCAATAGCTCAATTTACACAGGCTGTCTATGGTCATGCACCTGGCTACTCTGTGTCATACTTCACACTTGGACAGCGGCAGCTGCAGTTATTGTGGGTGCACTGCAAGCTTCAAAATGCTAGCAGCAGGGAAACAGGATCAGCTAGACAAGAGACATTAAGTTAATAACATTAATACACATTGCGAAAAGCTAATCGGGTCTTACACCCAGACATGGATCAATTATTGATGAACATTTCCTTTTAACTGGGTATTTGTGCAATGGACTGTAAACCTGGAGTCTCAACCAGTTTACTCACTGCATGGCCGAGATCAAGTGGTGGTGGTGGGGGATGGGACAGGCTGGTAGTTAGTGTGCAGTTCAAAAAAACAACCAAGTAGCTACTGGAACAAGGAACTGGTGCTTTGCAAGAGGCTAAACCTTCAGTATCACACAGATTCAGGCAGTCTCAGCACACTAACCACATAAATAACTCAAAATCAAGTCTGTGATATTGTAGAAAGATTCATTTTGAAAGCAGTGTGTCGTACCCCTCTCGCCATCCTAAGGATAAAAGGGGTGCTGCTCCATGCTTTTAAAATTAAATAAATTCTTTAACATTATCTTGGATTCAATCCTCCTGAGTAATTTTTCTGGTCAGTGCTGAGACTGCCTGGATCTAAGTGATACTGAAGTCAATGTGTAGGGTCCCAGGGTTGGATCCCTTAACCATTTTTTTTTTCATTGTGACCTAAAACAAACTCACGTCACATTAAGCAAGCGTAGGATGGAATGATCCATTTACAAATACAATAACAATACCACCAACCCTCGCTCCCCTGAGAGTGACCATATCCGCCTTCCCTCTTCACATCTTGTAGGCTTTCCCCCAAACTATTTACTCTCTCCAGTCCTAATGATGATTTGTGATCCCCTATTTTGCAGCCTCACACTACCACCATATCTGCATGTTCACCCTTCTGCCCCTTTAGTCCCCCTCCCATCTTGTTTACCCCATTCCTAGTAACAGTGTAACAAAAAAGTGTTTTGGAATTAATATAGATGTTGTGTGAGAGTCCTATAAAAGAGTGTTATCTCATTAAGTTTGGGAATATAATACATCAGACACAACTTCTGCCAGAATCAGTCCCCTGCTCTCCCAGTCCCCACAGCCAGCATCAACTCCCCACTCCATACAAGTCATCAGAAGGTACTACCAGGCCCTTCTCCACCACACCAATCAGCCTTGCTCTCCCTCACAGCCAGTAACATCCCCCTGCTCCCCCACAGCTAGCATCAGACATCTCTCCAAACAGCATGTATCAGCTTGATGCAAAATCCACAGCTAGTATCAGCCCCATGCTCCTTACAGTGCCACAATCAGCCCCCCATAGCTAATGCAGTCCCTGCTCTCCCCACAGTACCAGTAGTGGCTCTCAGATCACAGCCAGTATCAGTTCACTGCTCCCCAACAGCCAGTATCAAACTCCTGCTACCCCACAACCACAACCCCTTTGCTGCATCACAGCCAGCATCAATGCCCCACTACCCCACAGCCAGTATGACCTCCCAACAGTAAGTATCGACACTCTGTTACCTCATAACCAGCATAGCTAGTCCACTACTCTTTCCAGACAGTGTTACCCCACAAATGATACTAACTACTGCACCCGACCCCGCACTCAGTATCCCCCACCTCGCTTATCATTCCTCTGGGTCAGAGAACAAGTATGTTACATTCCTGCAGCCTGTACTTGTGCTTTTATATGCACACACAGTGACTAACAGTCACCATCAAATCACTTCACTAAAATTCACTAATTCACCAATTCACTAAAAATACCACCAACAGCTTAATCTGGTTCAAGGTCAGTTGGCATTCATCTGTATCCCCCTCCCCCGGGTCGTGCCTGAAAATAGGCAGGAATTGTCTAGTGCACTTGCCCGGTCAACAAAAACTAAATAAAATAAATAAATAAATAAAACTTCCGGCAGAGCAAAACTATCCGTTAGGAGCAGCGAAAAATGCTAGCAGCCACGAGTTGAACCAGCTGGGTTGGGTTGCTGCATTTC
The DNA here is from genome assembly GCA_016271365.2 of Neoceratodus forsteri. Lineage (NCBI taxonomy): Eukaryota > Metazoa > Chordata > Ceratodontiformes > Ceratodontidae > Neoceratodus > Neoceratodus forsteri. The sequence continues at coordinate 53,746,487 of CM057451.1, read as the reverse complement.
AGGTTGGTATGACTGTGTTAGATTTCACAAAAGTATTGCTGCAAATGTTCACGTTCCGACTCCCAACCCACTTCCCTGTAAGCTCAGAATAAGCGGCAGCCAGCATCGATTCTGCTCCCAGGCTCAACCCACTGTACCCCAAGATAAAATTTGCTGATCGGCCACATCCTGAACTCTAAAGCAATCGGGATGGGCAGAGCGCACTACTTGCTGTTGCTAGTTTTTATTTTATTAGTATTGTATGTTGCTCAGTTGTTTTGCCTTGCTATGCAGCAAAAGCATGGTTGTCGTGTGCAAGCAGCAAGGAGGAATGGAATGAAGTCAGCGGATCGGGAAACAAACCATGCAAGGACAATTTGCAATTGTTCTAAGGGAAAAAAATGCCCTATGGATCAGCGACTTGCTCTGCTTAACTTAGTTTTCAGATTAGGGTGTCTGAAGACTTTAAAATCAAACAAAACAAGCAACTGATATGGAAGGCATTGCATGACTTCACTCTTCCAGGCAATTGGTCTTGACCCTAGCGGGCATTGAGGAGGTAGGGCAAGGGAAGCTGTTACAACCAAAATGTGATTTTTTTTGTGTGTGTAAATCTCCTTTTTCGTGGGCATGATGCTGCTGTAGTTAGTTGCCCTGCCTGAAAAAAAATAGGTATGGGCCTGGGTACCTGGCATCGGTGGTTATCACCTTTTTCTATTGTCAAGACATAGGGGTTACTGCAACAAGCAGGTGGCGCACTTAATACAGATTGTCGAGGAGGGATGCTGAATTACTAGTAAATGAAATAGAGATTGGTTGTGGACCAACAATGCCCTTCAGGAGGGGTGGGGTGTTTATGCTGGGTGGGATTTGTGTTTGGTAGAGTAAAGGTGATGGCCTGGAGGAGCAGAAGTGAAGATGGCTATGGGTAGCTGGCCGAGGGGATCAGGGCTGAGAATTGCTGTGATTATAGAAACATAGAAACTGTCGGCAGATGAGGACTAGGCCCATCCAGTCTGCCCGTAGGCCCTATACATTGTATGTGGTCACTGACCCTATGTTATCAATGGCTTTTCATCACTCCCTCTCCCCTCAAGCTTCCCTTGTTCCTGTCCCCGGCATGCTTAAACCCCTCCACTGTGCTTGCCCCCACTACCTCCTGTGGCAAACTATTCCAAGTGTTGACTACCCTTTCTGTGTAGAAAAACATACATTACCTCTTAATCTACCCCCTTCCAATTTCATATTGTGCCCCCTTGTTCTAGTACTTTTTCTACATTGAAAAAGGTCCCCCACCTGCACCTTGTTTATGCCCTTGAGGTACGTAAAAATTTCAATCATGAACCCCTGCTGTCTCCTCTCCTCCAGTGAGTACATATTGAGGTTCCTTAGTCTCTGCTCATATGTTTTGTGGTGCAAGCCCTGCACCATCTTTGTTGTCCATCTCTGGATAGTCTTCTCCTTATCTAAGTCCTTGCACAGGTGTGGTCTCCAGAACTGCATGCAGTGCTCCAGGTGAGATCTTACCAATGTTTTATACAATGGCATCACCACCTCCCACCTCCTGTTAATAATACCCCTGCCTATGCACCCCAGCATGCTACTGGCCCTCCCTTCTGTCTTTGTGCACTGCTCTGATATCTTAAGGTCATCAGAGATGATAACCCCTATGTCCCTTTCCTCTTTGGTGACAGCCATCCCCCCCCCCCACACCTGTAGCTCTCCATGTAAAAATGTGGACAGAATTGTAAACTAATGAAATGCATTTCAGCTAGGCAGAACATTAAATAACAGATCCCCCACAATTAAGTCCTTGTGTTTGCTAGTGTAGCTTCAACTAACCCCCAGCTATACTGCTATGAGCTTCCATTTGGTCCCAAGCTCAAATTTAGGGATGTCTCACTCCAGATTTGTGCTGCCTGGCACCCGCAGTTCCACCTGGGCCAAAAAAAGAACCCCCCTGTTTCCTGACAACCTACAGGCCTTTTTCTCCTAAGCCTTATACCCTCCCTACTGGGACCCTGCTGCTAGTCACACCCACCTGCAAATCAGCCCTGTGCTGCCCCCAGATTACTCCCTGGTGCTGGTTACGCCATCAGCTTTTGGAATTTTCTTCCCTGCAGTCATCTGGCTGATGGTGGGGGCAGGGTGAAGGTGTGGATCCAATCTAGGAGTGCTGCAGTTAGAGTTCTGTGCAGGAGTAGCCTGCTGCAAGGGCTTCATCTGCCTGGCATTTCCATGCCCCCTCCCTCCAACTGGGAGCACACATAGGAATTGGCTGCCAGCAAGACCTGGTACAGTCAACCCATGGGCACACTCCAGTGGCCCTGCCAATCACTCGTGTATTCCATGCACCACCACCACCACCACCTGTGGGCACCCAGATGGTGTTAGAGCAGTGGGATGTGAGACCTCCCCTGGAGGAGGGAAGCGTCCTGTACTTCTCTGATGGGCTGGTCCTCTTGACTGTCCAAGCTCTCTGCTGTGCCTGTGGGCCATCTCTTCGTTGCTTATGACTTTATTTCCTTTGTATTTGTCTTCTTGCTTTTTTCTAACTGTAACTTTTTATTTACACTCTTTCTCTTCACTCCTGTGCTGTCATATACCCCTTTCATATCTCTCTGCCTTAGCCCTCGTTATTGTATTTTCCTCATATTAACCTTTTTTTGTCTTTATTTTAACAGGTTTGACAGGATGGATGATGACTGCTTTTTATTATAACCTGGTTTTCTATTTTATTTTTTACAGGTATGACAGGACGAGGGTTCCTAAGTCTCATCAGATAAGTATATTTTTATGTCTATACTGTCCCTTCCCCCCTTTTTGAACCCCCCTTTAAGAGCTGCAGATCCTTTGTGACCCCTTTTCTATCTTTTATTTTACAGGTACAGTGTACATCACCCCCTTTGGACTCCTACATATGGCTCCCTATGGTAGGTAAGTCCCTATATTTTACTTATTACTAAGCTATTGGAATGAACATATTATGGCGACTAGGAGGGTGTTCTGTTCAGTCTGCCACAAGCTGAAGAGGCTGGAGGGAAGACTGCAGTGGCTTGGCAGAGAGCTGGAGAGGGTGCTGATAGAGAGAATGAGAAAAGGGTCATGAGGGTCTCTCCCATGGGGCAACAGGAGAGAGCATCATGAGAAGGACATTAGGTGAAGGGAGGGACAGGGAGGGAGGAATTGCAGGTTCACATCTGATAAGAGGTCAAGAGTTGAAGGCAGGTCAAGGGACAGGGGGAAGAGGCCAACGCAGGACAATACAGTGGTGGCAGGCAACAGGCTTGCAGTGCTGGCAACAATGGTGGAAGAGGGGGAGTTGGAGAGCACCAGGAGGGGGAAAAGGAACAGAGGGCACAGGGGTCAGGCAGTTGGAGGAGGGTAGCAGGGGGCAGGGGAGAAGGGCACAGCTAAAAAATGGGGGATGGAGGGGTACATAGTAAAAAGGGTAGCTTTAAACTAGGAAGGGGGGTGGCAAAGTGGAAAGCTGGTAGGCAGGGTTTCCAAAGAGGGGAGTCAAACAAGCCTACCCCCCAAGCTACAGGGGAGGGCATCAGAGTAGGAGCAATGGGAGGGGGTAAATCGGAGTAGGGGAAGGGATAGAAGAAGGATGGAGGGTATTGTCACTAAATGTGAGGAGCCTGATAAACAAATCAGCTGAGTTGCAGGTTCTCTTCACAGTGGGGCAGGTGGACATTGCAGCCATAACAGAAACTTGGGCCACCCAGTACCAGGACTGGGATTAGATGATCCCTGGATGCAGGCTATTTAGGAAGGACAGGGCAAACAGGAAAGGTGGAGGGGAGGTGATCAATGTAAGGGAAGGAATACGGTGCATAAGGGAAGTGGGGGAGGAAGACAGGCCAGAGGCCCTGTGGATGAAGTTTCAGGATCCAAAGGGCAGGGTACTGAGGATAGGGGTGGTGTATAGGGCATCAACTCAAGGAGAGAAGCTGGACAGGGAGTTGGCTGATCAAAGTAGAAGGGTTTGCAAGAAGGGAAACACAGTGGTGGTGGTAGGGGACTTTAGCCTACCTGGGGTAGACTGGAGCACACCAACCACCGCATGTGCTAGTGAGCAGGTTATACTAGGGGCATTCCAGGATAGCTTTCTAGTGCAGTTGGTGCATGAGCCAACTTGGTTGTGAAGGCCTGTGGACCTAGTACTATCAAACGGGGAGGCCGTAAGAGACCTGGAGGTTGAAGGCCCACTGGCTTTGAGTGATCACCAATTAGTGTGGTTCACACTCACAATGGGGAAGCAAAATGTAGGTTCGGGTAACAGGATGATTGATTTCAGGGGGCAGACTTCAACAAGATGGGTGAAGTCCTGATACGGCATCTGGAGGGAATCCAACCCACCATGGATGCCAGTCAAAAATGGGGTATTATTAAGGCAGGGCTGGCAGAGGCTACTGAGGCATGTACTAGGGTACACAGCAAGAAAGGGAAGGGCAAAGAAGCCCAACTGGCTGATCAAGGAGGTAATGGAGGGGGTGAAAGCTAAGAGGAGAGCTTTCCAAAGGTTCAAGAGATCAGAGACAGGGGAAGATGCTGAGAAGTATACAAAGAAGTCCAGGGAGGTTACAAGACTAGTCAGAGCCGCCAAGGCATCCAGAGAGCTGAGGCTGGCACACAGCATATGGACAGAGAGAAAGACTTCTTCAGATACATAGGTGAAAGAGTGAAGAGCAGGGACCAAACAGTGAGAATTAAGAAGGATGGGGTTTGGGTAGAGAAGAGGGAGGAGCAGGCAAAGGCACTGAATGAGTACTTCTGCTGTGTAGTCATGGTAGATGGGTGGAACAGATACCTTATGGGTGTGGTGGAGAGGGAAGGGAAGGGGGTGACAGATGGAGAAATTACAGAGGGCAGAGTACTAGAAGGGCTGAGGGTGGACAAAGCACTGGGACCAGACAGCATTCACCCTAGGGTACTCAAGTAACTGGCATGAAGCCTGGCAGGACTACTGGCTGATCTGTTCAATACTTCTTTGCACACAGGATGTGTCCCACAGGACTGGAGGTTAGCCCATGTGGTGCCCATTCACAAAGGTGGCCCAAGGTATGATCCAGACAACTACAGCCCAGTGAGCCTCACATCAGTTGTGAGTAAGCTCATGGAAGCAATCCTTAAGGAGAGACTAGTGACTTTTTGGGAAGACAATGGGCTCCATGACAGGCAGCAGCATGGGTTTATCTTGGGCAGGTCCTGCCAAACAAACCTGATTTAGTACTATGATTGGGTGACCAGGGAGCTGGACAAGAGCCATGCAGTGGATGTCCTATACTTGGACTTTAGCAAGGCTTTCAATTTAGTGCCACATGGGAGGCTAAGAGGGAAGCTAGAAGATGCAGGGGTGGGTACTAAGATGGTCAGATGGATCATGAACTGGCTGAAGGGCAGACAGCAAATGGTGGTGATGGAGGGGAAACTCTTATCGCCAACAGCAGTAATAAGTGGGGTGCTACAAGGATCGGTACAGGGGCCAGTACTGTTTGGGATATTCATAGCAGATATTTCACACTGGACCCAGAGTGCGATTAGTCTGTTTGCAGACTATGCCAAGATGAGAGCTGTGGTGGATGACATGTAGGGGTGGAGAGGACTGCAGGGGAACCTGACCAAACTACGGGAGTGGTTGGAAACATGGTAGTTGAGGTTCAATACCAAGAAGTGCAAGGTAATGTATTTCAGAGCTAAGAACCAGAGGAGGAGCTATCAGATGGGAGGGGTATAGTTGGGGAGCACAGAGGAGGAAAAGGACCTGGGGGTGATTATAATTGGGAATATGAACAACTCGGCCCAGAGCAGGAATAAGGCAGCAGCGAAAGCCAAAAAGATGCTGGGCATTATAGCTCTATTACATGGCGATCATAGCTTATACATGAGCTTTAAAAAGATCAATTGTGATAGTGTTGAAGAAATCGAACACTTCTTATAGTTTACATAACACCATACACATAAAGACTGAATTATGTGAAATGCACTATAACCACACTGCAACCTGCACTGTTGAGGTTTAGCAAGTTGTAATGTAAACATCTAAAAATGCAATTAGTGTATTATTAAAGGAATAATGCATGACAGGGTGTGTGTGTTGTGCTGGGATAACGCCACGCCTGGGGTGGTGCCCCAGGCGTGGTGTTATCACAAATGACACACACCCTGGAGTGCATTATTCCTATTACATAATGGCTTGTTATTATATAAAAAATAAAAAAATAATTTTAAAGAATGTTTTTGTTAGTGTGGAAAAATATTTTTGTTTCTGAAGAGAAGATGCAAAAAAAGAGATCCTCATCATGTTGGTCATCATCAATATTGGTTCACAGTGCTGAGACTAGACCTGTGGCATCGTGCTGGGATAACGCCATGGGTCCAGCATCAAACTGACCAAACAGAGACCAGGATTCTTTCTTGCCATTGTATAATGACAGATAATGATCCAGACTCTATATTCAAGGGAATTGCATGCCAAAGGGTACTGCTATGCATCAGCGTTTACTGTAACAGTAATTAGCTCATCAAAAACAAACTTAATAGTGAATTCTGGTGTATAACAGTCAGGGTTTAATTCAGTACAATTAATGAGCCAATAAAATTAATGGATCATAACAGCATGTTGTGTGATTAATGGGACCATTAAAATGCCTCAATACCATTAAAAGAGAAATGGGCATTGAATGTGTGAAAACAATTTAATGGTGCCATTATTTATGTACTGATTAATTGGGTATTAAAGGTTTTCTTTAATGGGATAGATGCCATTAATTATACCATTAATATGTAATTATGGTATAATTACTGGTCACAATTTTTTTACATTGTAAAATCGAGTTGTAATTTGCCGTTATAACTACCTCAGCTAGTTATAACGGCAAACACGCGCCACCTCTGTCTAGACTGGTCAGCAATTCTTTCCATAGGCTGACGCCTGAACCAGTTATAATTTCAAACACGCGCCACTTCAATCAGACTACAGCCACATCCTGATTGGCTCTCCTCTTCTCATGGGCAGGCTAAACACTCGACAAACATGGCGACTCCTCGCTTACCGAGGAGCTGCTACAGACCAGCCCTCACACCGGAGTTCATTTTTTTTTTAAATCTCTTTATCTGGTTGATCCTGCTGTCCATAACCCGTGACAGCCCGAGAAATGCCTCCAAACACAGCACCACGCTTGAACGGGTTCGGCGTTAATAGAGGTAAGCTGTTGCAGCAACTTAAACGAAATTCCACCACAGCACGAAGAAACACTTGCAAGAAACAAAGATGCCTAACAAACAAAAATCTATTTTTCTAATAAAGATTGTGTGTGTGTGTGTGTGTGTGTGTGTGTGTATGTATGTATGTATGTATGTATGTATGTATGTGAGTGAATCACAGACGAGAAGCATCAATGTGGGAAAAATTGCTGACCAGCAATTATAAAAATAAAATAATAGGCAGGTGGTTGTTATGAGAATTTTACAAACCTCGGTGTGGGATGCCTTATAAACCCCTCGGGCTTCGCCCTCGGGGTTTATGGGGCATCCCACACCTCGGGTGTGTGTAAAATTCTCATAATAACCACCTGCCTATACATTATTCTCTATTTAATGGCCATTATTACACTAACTCAAAATACAGATTAAATGAATGGCTGTTTTAATGGAGAGATTAATGGCACATCTGATAGCCATTAGCTGGCATTGATGGCTGGCAAAATTAATGGTTGAAGTCCATTAAAAATTACCATGAAAAAAAGTTAATAGCAGAAAACTTTAATGGCTTATAGACCATTACAATAATGGCACTTAACAACAATTAATGGCCATTTATTTCATGGCTAACTAACTATTAAATTACCAGTTAAGTTTCATGGCCATTAAAAATTGAATGGTGTAAAAACACATGAAATTTAAGGTGATTTCAATGCTTTTAGATAAATTACACTGTTAGTTCAGCCCTTATTTATGTACTGATTAACGGGAATTTAATGGGAAACTTTAATGGAAATTTTAATGTTTTTTTAATGCCACTTTAATGGCATTTGAGGCAGTAGTGCATGAATGTCTGCATTTCAAAGCTGCAGAAAGATACACATTTTTTGCTCTGGCCTGGACACCCTTTATAAACTATTTCAGGATCTCTTTCCCATTGAGGTGGGTATGGATTCCCCCTCACATGTCTCTGGGATAAAATTGTCATGTGGACCCCACTCTGGTATAGCCAGTGGGAGGCAAGGGTCTATGAAGGTTGTGAGTTTGAGAGGAGTTTCCTCCCTCTCAGTGGGAATTTGATCCCCTACTTCCTTCTTCCACCTCCTTTCTTTTATCAGTTCAACAGTACCCAATTTAATTCCCCCTCCAAATGGTTGTATTGCTATTCAGTTTTCATTCTTTTTTATTTTCTCTTAGTATGGTTATGGGAGAGTTGCTTATACTGGGTACACTGGCATGAAGGTAATGTCCTAGGATACTGGTAATTAGTGGTAAATTAATTGTTTCTTTATCTATACAGTTATGTACTTCAGTTGTATTGGCTCCTCTATAAGTTGGATGGGATAACTAGGTTATTGTCTGGAACTGCTTTCCTTTGGACTACTGGACACTCTTTTTAGGCTACGTTTTTCTTAAAGTTGTGATTATTGTTTATTCTGTGACTGCATTATCTTCAGCCTGCATTTTTTATATGTGATCTGATTGTATATCTACTCTCAAATACTCTGATATTATTAGATTGTATCTCCAATTAGTTTTTTTTACTCTGGCCAGGCACCAATGGTTGTTGTGTTGTTATACTTTGATGTTATGTTCTTAAAACTTCAATAAACTATTAATAAAAAAAAATTAAAAAGTTATAACTTCCCATCTGGCTCATCTACAATGTCCCCTATGGAGATATTGAAAAGGACTGGTCCCACTACCAAACTCTATAGTACACTCTGATCACTGTTCCATCCATAGAGTGCCATTAACCACCACTTTTTGTCTCCTGTTACCTAGTTCTGAACTCAGTTTGGCCCCACTCCTAGCTGTTCAGCTTCCTAATCAGACTCCTGCACAGAAACATAGAAGCATAGAATTTGCTGGCAGATAAGGACGGCTTGGCCCACTTAGTCTGCCCATTTCCCTACCTAACGGATAAGCTGTAGAGCCTAATTAACCAACAGCCTACTTCCTCCTTCCCCCACTAGAATTGCCTTATGTCTGTCCCATGCATTTTTGAATTCCCCCACTGTTTTTGACTCTATGACCTCCTCAGGAAGGCTGTTCCATGCATCTACAACTCTTTCTGTGAAGAAATACTTTCTCACATTACCACTGAGCCTTCCCCCCATCTTCAAATTGTGCCCTCTTGTTCTTGCACTTCTCTTTTTCTGAAAGATGCTACCCTCTTTTACTTTGTTGATTCCCTTAAGGTAGTTGAAAGTTTCTGTCATGTCCCCCCTCTACCTCCTTTCCTCGAGACTATACATCTTAAGCTCCTTTAGTCATTCTTCATATGTCTTCTGGTGCAGACCCTGCACCATTTTGGTTACCCTCCTCTGGACAACCTCCACCCTGTCTATGTCTTTGTGGAGATGGGATCTCCAGAACTGCACACAGTACTCCAGATGTGGTCTTAACAACTGTCTGTACAGAGGGCCAACAACTTCTTCTTTTCTACTGGTGATGCCTCTTCCTATGCATCCCAGTATCCTTCAGCCCTCCTTACTGCCTTCCCACATTGCTGGCCCTCCTTTAGGTTGTCTGATATGACTACCTCCAGGTCTCTTTCCATTTTTGATGTTGTCAGTATCTCATCCCCCATTGTGTACTCTTCCCCTTGGTTTTTGATTCCCAGGTGCATTACTTTGCACTTCTTTGCGTTGAATCTAAGCTGCCAGACATTTGACTATTCCTCCATAGTGTTGAATGCCAGGATCAGACAGAAACACAGAAACATAGACTTTGATGGCAGATAAGGACTGCTTGGCCCACCTAGTCTGCCCATTTCCCTACCTACAGGATAAGCTGCAGATCCTAGTTAACCAACAGCCTATTTCTCCCTACCCCCACAAGAATGGCTTTATGTCTGTCCCATTCATTCTTGAATTCTCCCATAGTTTTAGACCCACAACCTCCTCCCGAAGGCTGTTCCATGTGCCCACCACCCTCTCTGTGAAAAAATACTTCCTCACATTGCCCCTGAGCTGTCCCCCCCCAATCTTCAAATTGTGTCCCCTTGTTTTTGCACATCTCTTTTTCTGAAAGATGCTATCCTCTTGGACTTTGTTGATTCCACTGAGGTACTTAAAAGTTTCTATCATGTCCCCCTGTGCCTCCTTTCCTCAATGGTATACATATTAAACTCCTTTAGTCTCTCCTGATATGGTGTTTCCTGAAGACCCTGCATCATTTTAGTTGCCCTCCTCTGGACTGCCTCCATCCTGTCTATGTCCTTGCAGAGATGGGGTCTCCAGAACTGGATGCAGTACTCCATATGGGGTCTCACCAACTGTCTGTACAGGGGGATAACAACTTCCTGTTTTCTGCTGGTGATGCCTCACCCTATGCATCCCAGTATCCCCCCATCCCTCCTTAGTGCCTTCTCACATTGCTTGCTAAACTTAAGGTCATCTGATATGATTACCCCCAGGTCCCTTTCCATTTTTGTTGTTGTTACTACCTCCCCTTCCCCCATTGTGTAATCTTCCCCAGGGTTTTTGTTTCCCAGGTGCATAATTTTGCACTTCTTTGCATTGACTCTAAGCTGCAATACTTCTGACCATTCCTCCAACCTTGCTAAGTCCCTTCTCATTCTTTCCATGCCTCCTTGTGTATCAACCCTGTTGCAGATCTTTGTGTCATCTGCAAAGAGGCATACTTTTCCTTCCAGTCCCTCTGTGATGTCACTTATAAAGACATTAAAAAGGACTGGACCCAGTACTGAACCCTGCAGTATGCCACTAGTAACCTCTCTTTCTTCAGAGTGGACTCCATTTACAATTACCTTCTGTGTCCTGTTGTCCAGCCAATGTTTTACCCAGGCTACCACCCTGGGACCCACTCCCAGGCTGGTTAATTTGACTATTAATCTTTTGTGTGGGACTGTGTCAAATGCCTTGCTAAAGTCTAAGTAGGCCATGTCCACAGCCCCTCCCTGGTCTACTATTTTGGTCACCAAGTCAAAGAAATCAACTGAATTCATCTGAAATGACCTTCCCATTGTAAACCCATGCTGCCTTGGGTCCTGTGCCCCACTGGCCTCTAGGTACTCAACAATTCTTTCCTTCAGAAGTGATTTCATCACTTTCCCTACCACAGAGGTCAAACTGACAGGTTTGTAGTTTCCTGCCTCTGTCTTGCTCCCACTTTTGTGAAGGGGAATCACATCTGCCTTCCTCCAGTCCTCAGGTACCACACCAACCTCCCATGATTTGTTAAAAAGGGTAGTCAGTGGTGTCACTAGTTCTTCCCTTAATTCTTTTAGAAATCTGGGGTGAATTATATCAGGCTCCATTGCTTTGTCCACCTTCAGTTTTAGTTTCAGAACCCTTTCTTCTGTGAAAGGACTGGGATCAACCCCCATCCACAGTGCTTCTGTTAATTGGATTAGGCACCTCCCCCTCCACCTCTTTTGTGCATACTGAGCAGAAGTATTCATTCAGTATCCCTGCTTTTTCACTGTCCTTCTCTGCCCACACACTGTCCATTCTATTTAGCCTCACTATCCCTCCCTTTGTCTTTCAGAGCTTCCTGATATACCTATAAAAGGTTTTATCCCCCTACTTAACTGAATTAGCTATCTTTTCCTCAGTTTGGGCATTTGCTATTTTGACTTTCCTCCCTGCTTCCTTCTGCCTTAACTGGTACAGTTCTCTGTCCTGCTTATTCTGTGTTTCCGTATACTTCCTAAATGCTATCTTTTTCTCCCTAGCCTTCCCTGTCACCTCTTTTGAGAACCATAGTGGCTTTTTCTTTCATTTTGATTTTTTTATTTGCTTCACACAAAGGCTGGTTGCCTCTGTGATGGCAGTTTTGATGTTTCCCCATTGTTGCTCCACCCCTCCTTGTAGCCTGTTTGCTAGTGCTTTTCTAAGGCACTCTCCCATCTTGCCAAAGTCAGCCCTCCTGAAGTCTAGTACCCTCACTTTTGTATGGCTTGCTCTGTGGCTGAGTTTATCGTGAACCACACTGTTTGGTGGTTATTTGTTCCCAGATGGCTACTCACTTCTAGATTACAGATCCTCTCACTGTCCCCATTTGAGAGTACAAGGTCTAAGATTGCTCCCTCAAGAGTGGGTTCCAAAACTAGCTGTCTGAGGCATGCCACCTGTAGGGCATCGAAAATGACCCTGCTCTTGGATGTGGCTGCAGCAAAGGTGTTCCCATTAACATCTGGCATATTTAGGTCCCCCATCAACAGTATCTTCCTTTTCTCTGCCATCCTAAGGGTGCCTTCTATCATAACCTTGTTCATTCCCTCCCCCTGACATGGGGGTCTGTATACAACCCCTGTGCAGATTGTAGTGCCATTTCCAGTCTCTAAGGTGACCCACAGTGCTTTCTCTCCTCCCTGTTTACTCATTTGTTCCGTTGCTTTTATCCCTTCCTGTACATAGAGAGCTACTCCTTCCCCTCTTCTCCCCTCCCTGTCTCTCCTGTAGGTTGTGTACCCTGGTATGTTAACATCTCAGTCATGGTTCTCTGTGTACCATGTTTCTGTGACTGCTATGATATCCAGGTATCCCTCTTCCAACACAAATTTGTGAAGTTACAAGTGTGTGTGGAAACTGTGCAATGCACACTGGTAACACAGTCATTTTTTGGAATTTTGTCAACAAATTTGCAACATAGGTTTTTTGGGAGCCCACCTCATGAACAGTGACACTGTCATTTTGTCACTTTGTCCCAAAAGGTGATTCCATGCAGTGACCATGAAATCACCTTTCAGGACTGAATAATCAGATGACAGTGACTGAATTCATGAGGTGGGGCCCCAAGAACCCCATGTTGAAAATTTGGTGCCAACATTTGCAAAAATGGCCAAGATATCAACCTACAGTAAATTAAAAAAAAATGTTATGTCATTATACAGTTACCGACATTTCTTCAGCTTGCGGTCGGCTTTGAAGAGTGCAGACATGTTCCCTCTCCACTGAAGATCGTCGTGTCGGATTCTGGAGGTAAATATGGGGTGAGGGGAGTGTGGGGAGGTCAGCTGCACAAAGGATGTGTACAGGATGGGGGAGGGGCACTGGAGACAACGAGGGACCGTTTTTTGTTTTACAGGTTAAAAATAAATAAATAACATCGCAGGGAAGGTTTTTTCTTTACAGGTTTGTTTTTGATACACTGCGGTGGGATCCCAGTCTGCCACCTGTATTTTTAGGGGAGGGGCACTGAAGCTGATGGGGATTGGGCCCCCTGTCGGCACAGAAAATGGGTCTGTGATTGAGGGGGCACATGATGCAGAGGGGGATTGGGCACCCTCTCGGCATTGAAAACTTTTACATGGGGGACATTATGCTGATGGGGATTGGGCTCCCCCATCAGCAAATGAACTGGGGAGGGGGCATGCTGACAGGGGGATTGGGCATCCCTGTCAGTTTCCATTGGGACTGTGAGAGGCAGCTGGCAACAGCTGCCACCATGTTTATTGAAATGGGGCACCAGACAAGGCAAGCTGTGATTCACCACTAGAATCAGGGACCGCCCCAGCAGCAAAAACAGCTAATTGTTAAATGACTGGGCACTCTGTGATTGCAGTGGCACATTTCTTTCAAGTTGGTGGCATGTTGCAATACTGCTGTCATTGACAGCATGCTCCTCTATTGGCACCACAGAGACCAGCCCCAAAAAGCACTGCCGGCATTGGCCACAACACTGCCGCACCTCCACAACCCACTACTCCAGCAAGCTGCCACAACATGTTTCCAGCACATGCGCACAAGCAAACATAAAAATGGGTGAAATTACATACTCTTTATACTGTGTTCTAGAGCACACATCCTTCTGCTCCTTATCTTTCATTATTAAGATGCATTGAAGTGTAATCTGTGTTTTAACTTAATTTTGCATATTTATGCCATTATGCATTGTTTGATTATTACTGTATTCTCTTTGGTTGTTGAAATAATGCACTAGCTATTTTGAACATACAGTATTTTTTTTATATATGCTATTTTTGGTTATGAATAAAATAGATGAAATTAAAAAATACAAAATCAAGATGTACCTGCACTCCAGCTCCAAACTTCGTAATGTTTCATAAATGCAAGTCAGACTTGTGTTGGTCAATGGCAACAAAATATTTTTCTTGCTGCCTGAAATGCTATGTACATATCACAAGGACAGCATTGTGAAAGCACATACAACCACCACACTTTCCTAGTGCCCACCACAGCCTCCCCCTCACCTGATTTCCATATGTTGAAAAATGCCTTTGTGTCCAACAGTACCCACTCCCTAACCTGATCTCCTTTGCACAGTACATCAGTTCCCTGGTGTTCAGTGGTGTCCACATCCTCACTCTATCCTCATTGGCAGTTCTTCACTTCCTTGGTATCCAGTGGCACCCCCTCCCTCAATCTGTTCCCACTGGCATAATATTTCAACTCCATGGTGTCCTGTGGTATCCCTCCTCCCTCATTTGATCCCAATAAGAAATAAGTCTCTGGTGTCCTGTGGTGCCTCTCCTCTCCAAACCCCCTGACAACTAAGGCAATTTTGCCACTCCAATGGATACTGGGCTAAGGAGCAGAATATTTTGTTCTTTTGTTTTGCCAACTCAGTAATAGTTCACTACACACCCCGCTTCAGAGTAACTGAGAAAACAGTCACACCACTGACAATAGGCTCTGAATTTCATTTGGTTCCTAGAACCTAAAAAATACAACCTTCTTCTTCCTTTGCAGAGAGAATGTTAATAATGTAGCCAACAACTCAGTAAAGCACTGCCTTTTCTCAGTGAGGTGTTTTTTTATTAGCACTTTAGCATAAGAGTCTGGATGCATTAATACATTACTGTCTTTCTATCTATATTTTTTTTTATTAATTTGGAAGGCAGTACTGGGTACATCAGTGCATCATTGCTTTTTCCCAGATGACAGTGATGGTAGTAGTAGTTGTAGTCTTTATTTATTGCATCTGTCCCTGGAGGCCCAGGGTGCCGTTACAATAAGGCAGTATAAAACTACAAAGAATTAACCATTCCAAACCCAAATAATTAATAACATATAACTAGCCTGATTTCATCTAAAACAATATAAAAAAACTCAATAATACTTCACAATATGCTGAGAAAAGATGTTATGGGACATCTCCAAATACTTGTTGGAATAAATTAGTATTAAAGTCCCTCTTAAATGTCTCAACCAAGGGGGCCTTCCTTAAGGTTATTGGCAAAGAATTCCAGAGGATTGGGCCTGCCACCTCAAAGGTCCCCTGAAGTCTTCAGCCTAGTCCTAGGAACCATCGGGAGGTCATTGGGGTTGCTTCCAAGCTGAGGCACACATATTGTTAACTGGACCCAGTGCCTACGCATTTCTTGATGGGATGTGTCAACTCCATTGGCCCGGTGTTTGCCTTAATTGTCCAGTGTTCCCTGTCTGAAGGGGTCTTCCCTGATACCTTGAAAGAGGTACTAGTGAGACCTCTTTTGAAGGAACCATCTTTGGACCCTAACGTCAAGACAAATTATTGTCCTATCTCCAACCTTCCATTCTTGGTTAAGGTTGTTGAGAAGATTGTGGTGCTTCAACTTGAGGAGCACCTCATGGCCTTTGATCTATACAAGCCTCTCCAGTCTGGGTTTCAGACGAGACACAGCACAGAAACTGTATCAGTTCGGATGCACAATGACCTTCTCAGGACAAGAGATCGAGGGGAGGGACAATTCTCATTTTCCTTGATCTCTCCTTAGCCTTTGACATGGTGAACCATTGTGTGTTACTTGACCATCTGAGGGAATTTTGTGGACTCGCAGGCACAGTCATCTGCTGGTTAGAGTTCTTTCTCATAAACAGGAGGCAAAGGGTACTGATGGGGAATTTCTCCTCCTCCCCTAGCCTCCTGTCTTGCAGAGTACCTCAAGGTTCGGTCTTGTCACCAATGTTATTCACCATGTATATGCTGCCCCTTGGAAGGCTCATTAGAAAATACAGCTTGGATTTTCATTGCTATGCAGATGACACCCAGCTGTATCTTTTCTTTGCACCGGGGACATCCAGTGTAGTGGACATGCTTAACAACTGTCTTTCTGAAATCAGCAATTGAATGACCTTCAGCTGGTTACAACCGAACCCCAATAAGATGCAGGTACTGGTAATGGAGTTGAACAGAGGATGTGATAGGATTGCCTAGGGTGCAGAGACATAACTTGTCCTGGGTTCTGTGACTTTAAAAGCTTCCTCTAGGGTGTGTAACCTGGGCATTATTCTGGACAGCAGACTGACATCTGAGGCTCAGGTGTCAACCATGGTCCATACCAGTTTTTACCACCTGAGGAATATCATCAGAATTAAGCCCCTAGTTCCACCCCTGGACCTCCCTACCTTAGTGCATGCCTTCATGACATGGAGGCTTGATTACTGCAATGAGCTCCACCTCGGGGTCTCAGGAGGTACCCTCCACCAACTTCAGCTAGTGCAGAATGCAGCCGCCATGTTGTTGAAGGGGCAGTCTAAGTATTGTCACATCACCCTGGTGCTGCGTGAACTGCACTGGCTGCCAGTCAGGTGGAGGGTCCTCTTCAAGGTGGGCTTGCTCATCTTTAAGGCCCTACACGACCTGGGCCCAGGTTACCTTGTGGACCTTCTCACACCTGTTACCTCAGTCCACTCCCTCTGGTCCTCCTTGAGGGGCCTCTTCGTGATTCCCAGGATGAAGCTAAAAACTGCCAGCGACAGAGCCTTTAGTATCACCGGCCCCATCCTGTGGAATTTGATCCCTCCATCTGTAAGGGAGGTCCCCTCAGTGGAGGCATCCAAGGCACATCTCAAGGCCTTTCTGTTTGCACAGGCTTTTCCTGACCCTGTTTTGTAAATATTGCTCTGTTCTGACTTGTTATATTGCCTGTCCTTGATTTTTTCATTTTTTTATTTATTTACTGAATTCTTATTTATTATTACGGTAGTTTTTACGATTATTGCTCTTTATGGATGTGGTTCTTTGTTGGTTTTTATGTACGGCACCCAGAGCCTCTGAGATTGAGTGTCTTTTAAATAAAATGTGCCTTGCCTTGCCTCCATGGCTGATAGGCACCAGTCCCTCAGTTCTCCCTAATCCACAGGGTCTCCTTCTGCCCTTCCTTGCAATTCCCTCCTGCCTGCACCGTCAACACTGCAGCTGGCAGGGTGGGAATCAAAGGGATGCACATCTTTGAGCTGGGATGGGCAGTAACAGAACCATAGGGGCTGATGCAAACAGTACATCTACTATCCTGCTAAAATCAACTAAAATTATCAACCCTCCACCAGGGTCCTTCCACCCCCCAACACGTCTAACTACCAAATCCACACCCCAACCCCCAATACACTATCACCCACCCACACCACTTCCCACCATCCACAAAACTAATAACAAAGGGGCAAATAAAGATAAAAAAGCAGAATCCCAACAAAGTTCTTAGAGTCCTGTAGTGTGGAAGATGCCAACAACAGCACCAAATAGTTTAGTGGAAAGCTGATAGCATATCCTCAGTCTCTGCTCTCACTGATGTGGCCAGAAGTACAGCCCAGCAGAGTCCAAGAAGCAGTTCAATATTGTCCAAAGCCAGTACAGTGTAACAGAGGGTAAGTAGTTGGAGCATGTAAAGATGAAAAACCAGGGCAATACTCTCACTATTGCCCCAAAACTACCAAAGTTCAGAGCCCAAAACAACTACAAGCATAAATAACTTGAAGCCCAAGGGTTTTCTCACCACCCACGGGCATTCAGAATTAACATTTGTAACAAATGACAAGCTTCAGCTTCAAAGGATTGTAATATAAATTCCAGCACCAGTTGTCCAGTTCACAGCCAAACATCCACAATAGCAGCTCCCAAAGATGTCACAGGGTTGCAGCGACTGTGGCAACAACACATAAACAGGTTAGACAGGTGAAATAGTCTGCTAAAGTAAATAGCAGCAGCCACTATGCCCATATAAATATCAATAAATAAATAAATTCCTTTCCTTAATTCCTGAAGTGAAAAACACTGCTGGAACAGAAAGTGGGATCAGAACTTATGATCTGTCTGGGTCTTCCAGCTCCAGGTTCTGAACTTCAGACTGCAAGCTCCAGAAACCCTCATAGCTATTAGAGCCACCAGAGCCACCACCACTACCTATTATTTTTCCTAGCCAAACTATCTCTTGTTGGGAGCTGCAATATTGAACATAGGATTTGCAAGAAAGTGAGTTGTGCTCACAACAGAGGGAGGGGAACCTTTCAATTGTCTGTGGTTTGTAGCAGATATACTGCAGGTGGAAGCTGCTTCTAACTGAAAGGTGAAAGAAGGAATTTACAATTATCAGGAAAAGACAGTCTTGTTACAATTCCTAAGATTTTCAGTGCAGGAAGATTTTAAACTCTGGGCTAAACATTTGTCACAAATCCTGAAATAAGTGCAGGTACAGGTTGTGTATTTGACCCAGACAGTAAACTGTTTTCTGTGTTTATCTTTGTTTGCCTTAAAAGGCAATTCCAAACTTTCTCAGGAAGTGATTTCATCACAGAGACTTAATTCAGCCAATAGCTTTGGTAACAGACCTGAGAAGAATAGTATTATAAGCAAGTGTTTATAGCAAACTCATTAGAACAGCTAATATTTTTCCTAGCCAAACTATCTCTTGTTGGGAGCTGCAATATTGAACATAGGATTTGCAAGAAAGCGAGTTGTGCTCACAACAGAGGGAGGGGAACCTTTCAATTGTCTGTGGTTTGTAGCAGATATACTGCAGGTGGAGGCTGCTTCTAACTGAAAGGTGAAAGAAGGAATTTACAATTATCAGGAAAAGACAGTCTTGTTACAATTCTTAAGATTTTCAGTGCAGGAAGAGTTCAAAGCACAGCTGACTTATTTTGGGGCTGACTGCTTTCAGAGCACAAACCACCAGGCTGTTTTGGGGCTGGGGAGGTTTACCTGTGTCTGACTTGGATGTCTGGATTTTTCTCTGTTTGATTAGCAGGGGATTTTTCTGTCAAATTGTTGTGTATAGTATCTTGCAGACAGGAAGGCACTCATCGCAGTGGTGGGTCAGAGCTCTTAGCTGATTGTTTTGTGAGGGCACAGTTTAGGCCCAACCCCTTCCCACCCCTCACCCCACCCCCTGGAAATAGTTCCTTTATACCTAGGGTTCTGACATCATTTCCTCAAGAGTGCAAGGTGCATATCAATGTCATATCCTCTCTAGCACACAGCACTGAAAATATACACATACACATTATATAATATATATATATTTCTATATAACAAACCAATCACACACACAAGCACACACAAAAAAAAAAAAAGTACATAGTCATGTGGGGAGTAGTGCAATGTAATGGCGTGGGGCAGCAGTCTTCCGGGAGTCTTTCTGGAGGCTGAGATGCTGCCCTATTTGCAGACAACTCTCTACCCTGAGGGAGGAAGTTGCCCGTCTTCAGGCCACACTGGACAGCAGTAAGAGAACCTTCTCCCAGGCCAGACTTGATGGTAGGAAGGAACCCCCCCCCATCCAGGGAGCACCAGAGCCACCACCACTACCTCAGAGGTTGCAAAGAAAGAACAGCAGTTGGACCACAGTGGGCTCAGGGAGGGTGAGGAGAGTGGAACAGAGGCACACCCAGTCAGTTGTTCCACTCCACAATCCATACACCATTCTGGGGGAGCACAGCTCCCCTATGGATGCACCCATGGAGGAGATTAAGGAGGCTGAGGACACCTGTCACAAGGGAGGCCCACAGGAGGGAGGCAAAGGATGCCACAAGGAAAGGAAGCAGCTCCTGGTGGGGGACTCAATTATTAGGGGGATAGAACTGGGGGGAGCAGGGAAAACTGAAGTAAAGTGCCTGCCTGGTGCCATGGCTTATAGGGACAGGAAGCGCATCCTCAGGATCACTAGAACAGCTGCACGGGAGTCTGAGCTGGATGTCATTGTCCACCTAGGGACAAATGACTTGGCTCAACATGAGATTAAAGCAGTGCAGAAGGACTTTTAGAACTGGGAGGGCCAAGACAAGTAGACACACAGTAACCTTCTCAGAGGTGCTGCCTGTAAATGGCATGAGTGAGGCAAGGGTACTTTGCACCATGCAGTTTAATGAGTGGTTGAAAAATGGTGGAGCACAGGGTTTGGCTTCACTGGGGACTGGGGTTCCACCTGGAGGGACACCAGCCTATACTGGCAGGATGGTCTGCATCTGTCCAGGAAGGAACAAGTCTTTGAGCAATCGGTTTAAATGCTTCATTGGTAAGCTTTAAACTAGTCAAGGGGAGGTACTGATGAGCAGCAGGAAAATCCCAGCCTCCCTACAAAACAGGGTACTAAATGAGAAAAGACCGAGGCAGAAAGGTCAGTGGGGATGCTGCAACAGAAAAAAGCCATCAAAAATGGAGAGCAATGAGTACCAATGCACGTAGTCTGAGTAACAAGCTTCCTGAATTAGTGGCCTTGATGGAGGAGGAACATCTGATATCGTGGCAGTCACAGAAACATGGTTCACACAAAACCATGACTGGGACATAAACATACCAGGATACACTATCTACAGGAGGGACAGGGAGGGTAAAAGAGGAGGAGTAGCTCTTACATAAGGGAAGGAATCAAAGTAACGGAACAAAAGAGAAAACAGGGAGGGAAGAAGCACTGTGTAAATTTGGAGACCGCAATGGCACCACAATCCGCACAGGTTAGAGCACAGATCTCTCTCAGGGGAGGAAATGGACAAGGAAATGATAGAAAGTATACTTAGTATGGCAAAAAAGGGGAGATATTGCTGTTGGTGATCTGAATATGCCAGATGTTAACTGGAGTGCAGTTGCCACAGCCACTCAAGAGTGGGTTATTCTAGATGCCCTACAGGGGCATGCCTTAGACAACTAGTATTGGAGCCCACTCGAGAGGGAGCAATCTTAGACCTGGTTCTCTCAAATGGAGATGAAGAGAGGATCACAGATGTAGAAGTGGGTAGCCATCTGGGAACTAGCGACCATCGAACAGTATGGTTCACAATAAACACAGCAATAGAGTCAAGCCATACAAAGGCAAAGGTACTGGACTTTAGTAGGGCTGACTTTGCCAAAATGGGTAAGTGCCTAAGGAATGCACTAGCACATGGGCAGGAAGGAGGGGTGGAAGAACAATGGGGAATAATAAAAACTGCCATCACAGAGGCAACAAGCCTTTGTGTGAAGCAAATAAACAAAACTAAACGATGTAAGAAACCACTATGGTTCTCAAAGGAAGTGGCAGTGAAGGTTCAAGAGAAAAAGAAAGCTTTCAGGAAGTACAAGGAATCGCAGAAGGAGCAGGACAGAGAACTGTATCAGTTAAAGCAAAAGGAAGCTGGGAAGGCAGTCAGAACAGCAAAGGCCCAAACCGAGGAAAAGATAGCCAACTCAGTTAAGAAGGGGGATAAAACCTTTTATAGGTACATCAGGGAGCGAAGAAAGACCAAGGGAGGGCTAGTGAGGCTTAATAAAGAGGGGAAGGGTGGGCAGAGGGAGACTGTGAAAAGGCAGAGATACTAAACAAATATTTTTGCTCAGTATTTACAAAGGAAGGGGGGTACCTAGAACAAACAGTAGAAACACACTGGATACAGAAGTTGATACAAGCCCATTTACAGAAGAAAGGGTTCTGAAAGAACTTTTAAAACTGAAGGTGGACAAAGCAATGGGGCCTGATGGGATTCATCCCAGAATTCTAAAAGAACTAAGGGTAGAATTAGTGACACCACTGACTACCCTGTTTAACAAATCATGGGAGGATGGGGTGGTACCCGAGGACTGGAGGAGGGCAGATGTGATTCCCCTTCACAAAAGTGGGAGCAAGGCAGAAGCAGGAAACTACAGACCTGTTAGTTTAACCTCAGTGGTAGGGAAAATGATGGAATCACTTCTGAAGGAAAGAATTGTCAAGTATCTAGAGGCCAGAGGGGCACAGGACCCAAGGCAGCATGGATTCACAGCAGGAAGGTCATGCCAGACAAATCTGATAGATTTCTTTGACTGGGTGACCAAAGTAGTAGATCAGGGAGGGGCTGTGGACATGGCCTACCTAGACTTTAGCAAGGCATTTGACACAGTCCCACACAAAAGATTAATATACAAGTTAGCTAGCCTGGGAGTGGGTCCCAAGATGACAGCCTGGGTTAAAAATTGGCTGGAAAATAGGACACAGAGAGTAATAGTAAATGGAGTCCACCTGGATGAAAGGGAGGTTACCAGTGGGGCACCGCAGGACTAGTATTAAGATCAGTCCCTCTAATGTCTTTATAAGCGACATTGCAGAGGGACTGGAAGGAAAAGTATGTCTCTTTGCAAATGACACAAAGATCTGCAACAGAGTTGATGCACAAGGTGGGGTGGAAAGGATGAAAAGGGACTTGGCAAGGTTAGAAGAATGGTCAAATGTATGGCAGCTTAGATACAATGCTAAGAAGTGCAAGGTAATGCACCTGGGAAACAAAAACCCAGGGGAAGAGTACACAATGGGGGGTGAGATACTAACAACAACAAAAATGGAAAGGGACCTGGGGGTAGTCATATCAGATGACCTGAAGGTGGGCAAGCAAATGAGAGGGCAGCAGTGAGGGCTGGGGATATTGGGATGCATAGGGAGAGGCATCACCAGTAGAAACAGGAAGTTATTATCCTCTGTACAGACAGCTGGTCAGACCCCATCTGGAGTACTGCGTGCAGTTCTGAGACCCAGTCTTCGCAAAGACATAGACAGGATGGAAGCTGTCCAGAGGAGGGCACTAAAATGGTGCAGGTCTGCACCGGGAGACATATGAAGAGAGACTAAAGAAGCTTAATATGTATAGCCTCAAGGAAAGGAGGGAGAGGGGGATATGATAGAAAACTTTCGAGTACCTCAAGGGAAACAACAAAGTCCAAGAGGGTAGCATCTTTCAAAAAAAGGTGAGAAGAACAAGGCAAATTTGAAGACAAGGGGCGCTCAGAGGTAATTTAAGGGAAGTATTTTTTCACAGAGAGGGTTGTGGATGCATGGAACGGCCTTCTGGAGGAGGTCGTGGAGTCAAAAACAGTGGTGGAATTAAAGCATGCATGGGACAGTCATAAGGCAATTCTAGGGGATGGCGGTAGGAAAAAGTAGGCTGCTGGTTAACTAGGATCTGCAGCTTATCCAGTAGGCAGGGAAATGGGCAGACGGGGTGGGCCAAGCGGTCCTTATCTGCCGTCAAATTCTATGTTTCTATGTTTCTATATGGCGGGTACTCCACAAAATAAGTTCTCTATGAGATAGGCACTTCTAGCTGCAAACACCAAGTCAACTTGATCCTGTCAGTGACTCCCAGTGTCTGGCTCCCAATACCACACCACACTAACAGGAGGCTAACTAAACAAGTTCTAGCCAGAGCCAACATGGCTGTGGTGAGCTTTTTGAGCTCCTGAGAGTGAGTGCCGTTGAGTCTCATTGTCTACTGGGCGTTCTGCGGTAAGAAAAGGCACTCTGCAATTCTGCCATTGATGTCCTCTTTACTGTATCTCTGTCGAATGCCTGTGTGTGTCTCTCTCTCTCTCGGTCTCTCTCTCTCTGCCTTAGGGGGGGAAGTGGGGATTGCAAATGGTGCAGCATGGGACTGCAGAAACAGTGGTTGAGAATGGCAATGGCAGCGAAAACTGCCTGATGACAGCTCCTCTCTCTCTCTCTCTCTCTCTGAATTTCTCACCTGGCAGGGTAGGGATGTGGGGGGGGCATGGAGGAGAGGCACACCAATGGACAGACAGAGGCTGAAACCAGGGAATTGTGAGACACAGCTGTGGAGAGAGAGAGGAGATCAGGAATAACTTTGTTACAGTGACAGGACACTGTACTACTGTCCTGCCATCTGTTGCTGCTCGCCACTGTGTGTCTCTCTGTCTACTGGGTGTTGTGAGTCAAGAACAGGACTCTCCAATGCTGCCACCGATGCTGTCTTCACTGCCTCTCTGTCAAATGCTGCTGCCAGTCCTGATACATACTGTGTCTCTCTCGCTCTGCCTGGGGGGATCATGCAGGGATTGTAAATGGTGTGGCACAGGATGGCAGAAACAGCAGTTGAGAATGGCTATGGTAGTGAGAACTGACCGATGACAGCTTCTCTCTTTCCCTGAAATTCTCACCTGGTGGCAGTGGGCATTCACTGATACCCCAGCTCAGTGCACTTTACTGGAAACATTCTGTCTCTCTCTCACTATGGCAATTATGTACAGCGTATACCTGTACAGGGAGAGACAGCAGCATGTTTCCATGATGTTTCTATTCAATACTGTTCTGTCTCTCTCTCTTGGTCTCTCCATATGCTGCTAGCTATAGTTGACTCCCACACAAAGCACTCCATGTCGACACTGACATCGATAGGTTAAATGCTCCATGACAGGGACAGGGACAATAATATGCTGACTGGTACTTCTTGTGTTGCTGCAACGATTAACAAACAGCAAATGACAATATGCCATTCACAAGACGGTGGCACCAGCAAAACTGTGCATACGTGTGAGGCACGCATGTGCAGTTCTTTCACCAAAATGTGGAAGTAACAGCAGAAATAGTGTGGATGTTACTCCGTAGTGACCGATCGTGGTGGAGTGTTACAAGCTCCATTGGACATTCAGAAGGATACTTCCAAAAGTCCAATGGAAGGTGACATGATTGGTCATTTTCAGGACAGAGAAAGCAAAATGACTGTGGGCTGCTCCCACAGCCGCAAAAAAAGCAAACTCTGTCCAGAGCCGATAGGGCTACAGCTGAGGAATTTGGGGTAAAAATATTGTAAATTATCAAAGTTACAACAGTGCATTTACAAAATGTAACATAGGCTCATACATGTGTTGGTTTGTAATCATTTTCCACCAGATTTTCAACATAGCATTGTTATGATCCTGCCTCATGAAGACTGGCAGACAAAATGTTCAACTTCTGACTTAAAGGTGTTTTTGCGTAGGGACTGTGAAATCAACTTTCAGGATGCAAAAACACATTTTGAGCAGGAGTTGAAAAATGACAGCTGTCACATTCATGAGGTGCTGTAAAGGAATGGCTATGTTGAAAATTTGGGGTTAAAATATTGAATATTACTGAACTTACAAGCTTGCACTCGCAAAAATCAACATAGGCTCATAACTTTTTTTGTTTTTAAATGTATTTACACCAAATTTCCAACAGAGAAATCTTATGACACCACCTCATTAGCAAGGGCAGAGAAAATGTTCAACTCCTGGCCAAGAGGTGAGTTTGTGTGGGGACCGCAAAATCACCTTTTGGGATTAAAAAAAAAATACTGGCCAGGATTTTAAAAAACTACTGTACTTCCTAAGATGCAGTGCTCCAAACTAGAAAAAATGACAGACATAACTTGAAATTAACACAACTGTTGAAATTTACTATCCACCTTCGTGAGAGCCCCTACAAAGTTGTGACACCGTTATACAGTGCAACACATTTTAACCAATCACCAAACAGAATAGTGAAATTATAAATCTATGTACAAGCTCATCAATCACATTCATTTACTTAATTGATTTAATTCAGTCATAACTTTTAACTTTGACTAGTTATAAATGCCCTCATATGCAAATCAGAACAACAGCAGCATGTGGTCAATCCACAAAAGGTACTGGCAAAGGAGCATCAAAACATGGCAAATAACTAATCTTTTAAACAGTTGTATATATATATATATATATATATGTATACATATATATGTATATGTATAGTGTGGCGCTATTCTGGCAGCGCTCAATTGACGGGGTACTGATGTAAATCATAAAAGTTGTTGTACATGATACAACATCACTGATGTTAATTTTAACATTGTTGGGCAAAATACTCTCCCTGCCTGTTTGCATGTATCGGCTCACATTGCAATATTTGCATTTGAAGTTACATCTGGGTCTAACTGGTAGCCATGTTGTTGCATTTTCATCCTTTTTATAAAACTATGGACAAGCTTGTCCTGTAAACTAGCTGTCTTCCTAAAAGTGATTCTAATGGTATTTGGAATCACTTCTCTTAAGTTTGAATCAACTTTTAGTATCTCCCAACATTTCCACGCAATAGTCCCCACATGTCCTGATACTGTATTGTGCTCTAAAGACAATGTGATCTGTTCTCCTACAGGTAAATCACCCTCTTTTACTGGTTTCCATCCCTGTTCTATCAACTCTCTTTGGATTTTACCCTTGACTCTTTCCATCAGCCTCATTTAGCACAGCTTCTTTGTACTCTCTCTGTCTGAACCTTACCAGCAATTCTTCTGCTTGATGCAAAAATTATATGTCATCAGTGCAATTATGCCTGATTCTTATCAACTCACCATAAGGGATTGATTTCTCGAGTTTGAATGGATGTGAGCTATCATTTCTTAACAGTAAATTGGTAGATGTAGTTTTCTTGTACCCCGTTGTACTGACCATTTTTGTAGTACTGTCACCTTTTAACGTTATATCCAAGAAATGTATTTCTTCAACATGAATCTGAGAGGTAAACCTTAGGTTCAGATCGTTAGTATTAAACCACGGTATGAATTCTGTGGTGCTTTTGACACTGCCTTCCCAAATGCACAGGCAGTCGTCGATAAAGCATCCCTATTTAATTACGTTTTTTGTAGAAAGGATTAATATTAGGGTTTTCCAGGTGCTCAAGTTCCCACATCCCCATAAATAAATTTGCATATGTGGGGGCCATGGAGGCCCCATTGCGGTGCCACATTCTTGTACATAACATTCATTATTGAACTTCTGTGTAGTTGTGATAAAGAACAAAATTGAGAGTCTCCATCAAAAATTCTACAGGTGCATTAGTTACACCCTGATCTCTCTCCAAGAAGTACCTTGCAGCTTTCATACCATCTACATGTCTGATCGAGCTGTACAAAGCTTCAACATTAATATTAGTCCAAATGAACTCTGGTTCCCATTTGATTTCTATAAATTTCCTGATCATGTCACTCATGTCCCTCAAGTAAGATGGTAACCTAAGCATAGTATACTGAAGAAAAAAGTCAATAAATTCACAAAGATGCTTTGTAATTGAACCCATACTCATGACAAGTTTTCTTCCTGGTGGCCCTTGTAAATTTGTGTGAATTCTGGGTAGGCAGTACAGAGCTGGAAAAACTGGATATTCATAATATAAATATAGTATATGGTTAAGGCTTATTGTGCATAGAATTCAGAGGCTTTCAAAATCTTGATGAAGCACAGTTCAAAGGTTAAAAAAGCTGCTGTAGTATCATTCTGACATCACATCGATAGTACAACAACTTTTTCTGACCTTTGAACTGCCTCGTTCATTGTTACAGTTCTGGAATTGGTTTCTAAGGTGCGCCACTGACCATCTTCCACCAGCTGTTACCCCTTAGCCTTGGAACAGTAGCAAAACACTATTAGAATATTTTTTTCTTTTCTTATCAGTAGCGCGAGCATGTCTCTATGGATTGGGCTGGCAGCAGTTTTTTAGTCACAGTTGGGAACTGATAATGAAAGCAGTGCCACTCTCTCCAAAAAACAATTTAATGTAAGAAATATTATTTTTTTTTTTAAATCTTCTCCAGTTATTGCAGTTTGGGGACATGTGGCCGAAGAAAGGTGAATGATAGAGCAGGTGGTTGGGGGAAACAAACGAGTAGGTAGTTAAATGAGCGAGAGGGTGGAGAGAGAGAAGCTTGCAGCCCATTTTCTCTAACGAGTAGGCAGGTACACGATCGAGCTGGTAGGGAGAGACAAGCTGAAGGCCCATTGTGTCCTGTAGTTTTTTGAACCATATACTATATAAAATAGTATATGGGCAACCATACACAAACAAAGTCTGTGTTTCCATCTTGGGCTTGAGATGACAACAGGACCTCTCGAGCTTCACTCTCGAGGTCCCTGTGATGTCATCTCAAGCCCTTGATGGAAACACAGCCTTGTTGTGTATGGTTTCCCATATACTATTCTATATATTTAAATTCATTGTTCTTGATGTTACCATTCTGTACTGCCCTATCCAACAGCATAAACAAATCTTTTCTGTACTGGTATGTGGGGTTACCTCTGAGCTTTTTATAGTTGTTAACATCAAAAATAAGCTTTTCAACCCTTTTGTTTTACTTAATAGTACTCATTAGTACAATGCTACCCCCTCATCAGCCTTTTTAATCATAATATTTTCTTCTGCAATTAGTTATTTCAATGCTTTCTCTTCAGCATAAGTCAGGTTTTTAGTATTGTATTTCTTTTTTGGTTTTGCCAAAAGTTGTCTTACCTTGTAAAGGACTGTGGTCTCAAAAGCAGTTATGCTGCCATTTAACACCAAACGGGGAAAATCAGACCTGTATCTAAACATAGTTTCCCACATCATATTTAAGTCACGAGCGCTGATATGTCTCTCCCTGTTCTTGTATCTCATTTTCTACGATAAGCCTTAGAAGCTCATCCAGGTTGGCCTCTATGGTCACATCTTGTGTCTCAGTCTCCCTATTGTCCTCCAGCACTTGTGCTTCTGTGAGCAACAGATCCAAGTTCTCTTACTGCTCCTGGCTGATTGAATTCTCAACGTACCCCATGTCCACAGCTTGTGTAACACTAGCCTTATTTGCAAAGAATAACTTGAGCCTTATTTTCCGAAAGAGTTCGAAAATGTCCACAAAAATTGAAAAATAATTGATTGATGGTGTAGGGATGAAATTCAGTCCTTTTTTCAGCAAAGAATGTTGTGGTTTGTTTAACACAAGGTTACTTAATTATCTGTAGCTCAGATACTTAGGGGTCCTGAGTGTTCGCTTTTTGTTTCCCTGATCTTCCTCCCTTCTTTCCTCTTCTTGCTCTTCTTCTTCTGTTTCTACTTGTGCCACACTTTTCTCTAAAAAATGCCACAATATAGAATTTATGGTTAGGTCAACAGTAACTGATTTTGCTTGGAGCTGCGGACTCAGATGTTTTCTTTGCTGCCCTTCTACTGCTGCTGCTGCTGTTACTTTGTTTTTTACAATTGGTATTCCTATTTCTTGATCTCCCTCTACTCCTTTGCCATTTATCAGAGTTCTTAGATGGAATATAGGGAGTACCCAATTCGTAATCGACAGTATCCCTTAGCAACTTGATCTGTTTTTGCTCAATTATTTCTCTCTCATGTTTCAGAGTTTTGCCTCTCAGAGCTTTGTCGTGCTGCACAAAGGTAGCATACATTTTGAAAACAGCAACTTCCACTTTCATGGTTTTAATCAATCAATCAATCAATCAAAATCTTTATTTATCTAGGTGATCATCATTGAGCAATGCTCATTTACAAGGTAGACCTGGGTGGAACACGGGTAAACATAATAATACAAGGCAGTACATTTATAAACAGTCAGAGCAAGTGGGTACAAATATTGAATACAGGGCAACAAAAAACAATAGCTCATAAGAACTTGTAACAGTTCAAGGCAATAGTACAAATTACAGATAACATATAAAAACATACAATATCTGGGAGCAGTAAAATAAGCATAGTTAAATGCTATAGCAGACTATAGTAGACTGATTAAAAGCTTGGACAGCAGGGGAGGTTGGGATAAGGGGGGTGGGGGGGACCAGAGGACTAATAGAAGTACAAAGGGAGAAACAAAATAGGGTGGGGAGGGGAGTGTATACAGAGGATGGTGGAAAGGAACCAGATGGGAGATACAGAGAGCGCAGAGTACAGGGGAAGGGGCAAGGAGACTGGTCTCAACCAGAGGGTATGAGAAACTCCAACCCTGAGAATGGGGGACAAGGACTGAAATTAAGATAGAGGATAGCAGTAGTAAGGGAGGGTGGGGATGAAAGGGGAGAAGATGGGACATCTAGGCTTGAGAAGGCAGTGGACACTACTCAAGATACCTATGCCTTATATATGGATCAGGGCAGGGTGGAGTACCATAGCAGGCACTCATGCAGATCCTGGATGGGCAAAGCAGTTGCATACTTCTTTGACTGAGCAGGATTATAGTGTCTTGAAGGCAGCCAGGCAGCCAGGGATGCTCAATTTAAGAGTTTTTTTCAGATTGTTCCATAATACCAAAGCGAGATTTAGCCTTAGGTACTTTGAGTGAGATAAATGAGTAATTTCTTAATGCATAATTACCTATTGTGCTTAGCGGGAGGCAGCTAGAAATATAGTGTGGCAGTTTTTTTGGAGATAGCTCTTAAGGTCCAGAGTGCAGCATTTCTATCTTGCCTGAACTTGAGGGAGGTCCACCCCACAGTCGTAAACAGGGAGCAGTGATGCTTGACAAAGGGAAGTCCCGTTATAAACCTCAGGGCTCTGTGGTAGAGCGTGTGCAATTTTGTCAAAGAAGATATAGGGCACTGGCAGTATAGGAAGTCCGTGTAATCTACCAATGACAGAAATGTCAATTGGACCAACCGCAGCTTAGCATCTCTGTTAAGAAATTGGTTAATTCTAAAGAAAAGGCCCAATCTCTGCCTTAGTTTTTTAGCAGGTCCTCAACATGTTCTGTAAAGGAAAGTCTGTGGTCTAGCCACACTCCCAGATACTTGAATTTATTGACAAATTCCAATTTTTCTCCTAGAATTGTGGTAATCTGAGGAACTGATCCAGAGGTTGTCGAGTTTGCTGAATGAATGAATAAATGGAGAAAAGAGCATCACTTTTGCTTTTTTAGCATTGAGAAGGAGCTTTTTATCTAGTAGTTGGCTTTGCAGTAGATTAAATTCAGATTGGAGGTCTTCACAGGCAGCTTCAGGCATTGGACAGCTTAAGTAAAGTACCATATCATCAGGGAACAGATGAATATTGGCCTTGTTTATACAGTTGTCAGTATTGTTAATGTAGATAGCGAACAGCAGGGGACCTAATATAAATCCTTGGGGCACCCTTCTTTGAAGAGGTTTAAGAAGTGACAGTTCACCTTCAGCTTTAACCTGCTGAAGGTGACCTGTTAGATAGTCAGCAAACCATCACAGCGATGAAGAGTTCAGGCCTATAGTCCTCAGGGAGGAGAGAAGCAGGCTATGATCGACAGTGTTGAAAGCCTTACTTAGATCCAGAAACACAGCAGAGACAAAGTTCCTGCTCTCCATAACACACCGCCAATCATTAGTCACTTCAGCAAGAGCTGTAATAGTGCTATATTTAGCTCTGAAGCCAGATTGCATGGGATTTAATAGATTCATAGTTTATAACCCCACAGTTTTTAAGCCCCCTTTCTAACTCTAAGTAGTTTTCAGTATCTTCCTCAATAATTAGTTTTGTATAGGCAAGAGAGGCGGCTTCAGAGATCTTCAGCCAGGCTTCTTTCCTTTTAAAATTGTCCAAACCGCAGGATGGGGTCTTTGTAACTCATAACCCAAGCCATGCTTGACTTCTCTTAGAATAAGTTTCCAGGGATGTGATGTTATAGCTAATGTTTATTTCCTTTATCAATAGACATTCTAGTTTCAAAAAGGAAAACTTAATATTACCTCCTGTGGTGCTGTTAGCTGCTGTAGCTCCAATCAGTGTTGCTCCTTCCAGATTTCCTCTCAGCTGTTGCTTCCTGGATTACAATGAGGTAAAATCCTCCAAAAAGAAGCTCGCACTTTCTGCTTCTTCTGTTGCAACAAAGAGCACATCCTCAGACAACACTGCCAGTTAGCTACTCATCACACAAATTAATGACCATGATCAGCTAGATCTGTTAGCATCTTAAAGCCAAATGCTTTTTGTGTTTAAATGTCCAGAGAGCGTCCCTTCAGTGACAAGCTCTCAACAAAGAAATGGTGGTAGTCATTTGTGACTGGTAACCCTCACCTAAGAAGCAATACTCAGCTTTTCACTGGCGCAACACAAATGCCAAATTGAAAGTTCCAAAAAAGTGAGGTACCTGTGCTCAAGAAATGAGGGTGGTGCGCTACTGCTGGGTGGCTAACCCAAGAACTCAGTAGTTCCAATGGTGCAGTACTCCAAACTAGAAAAAACAACAGACACAACCTGAAATCAACTCAATTGTTGAAATTTAATATCCTCCTTTGTGAGAGCCCCTACAAAGTTGTGACATCATTATATAGTGCAACACATTTTAATGAATCAGCAAACAGAATAGTGAAATTATAAATCTATATACAAGCTCATCAATCACATTCATTTACTTAATTGACTTAATTCAGTCATAAGTTTCAACTCTGACTAGTTATAAATGCCCTCATATGCAAATAAGAACAACAACAGCATGTTTTCAAACCGCAAAAAGTACCAGCAAAGGAGCTTCAAAATATGTCCAGTAACTAGTCATTTTAAACAGTTAATGGTATTTCCTAAAATGGATGCACCCAAATTATATATATATATATATATATATATATGTACAGTATATATATATATATATATATATATATATATACACACACACATACATATAGTCTTCATAATAATATAAAACTTGAATTCAAGTTATGTCAGCCCATTCTACATGGGTACACAAATATAGTAGAGGAAAAAAATGGAAAAAAGAGGAAGGAATGTTTTCCCAGACCATCTTTACCAGAAAAGCTTCCAGGCCATCTATACCAGAAAACAGTAGTGATTACAGGGTCCTGAAGGAGAACAAACAATAATTCATTAAGGTACTAAGAATATAATTCCAGTATGAAAACATCACAAATAAATTAATTTACTTAATTTACAACTGTTTAGATGGTTTACATCCTATGATGTAGTTGCAATTTGTATTATATTGGCAAAACAGTGAGAACACTGAAGGAACGCATACAGGAGCATGTACCATTGTAAACCAAAAAAACAACACACCTGTCAGTAGACACTTCTTGCAGGTGCACAATTCATACCCAAGCTGTTTTAGATTTATGGGCCTTGAATGGGTACAGAACCCTGTGAGAGGCTGAGATAGACCTAATCTGCTTTTGCAGAGAGAGAGTTACTGGATATTCAAAGCAGACACAGTTAGGCCAAAAGGCCTACATGAGAGGTGGGATCTTTTGTTCTTTCTAAAGTATGAAGATGAATGAAATTGCTGCCTCCATCTTAGCCTTGAAGGAGTGACTTGCTACAGTGGTATTAATAGTGGTAACATTTCCTCACTTTTTCAATTCCCTCGCTTTCAACTCCATTCCCTCTCTCTTCCCCCTCCTCCCTACCCACCTACCCTAGGTCCCTTCCCTACCTCTATCTAAATAGCTGTAAATGAAGTAAATCAATTTATTAGTGAAGTTTTCATACTAGAATTATTTTCTTAGTACCTTAATGAATTGTTGTTTGTTCTCTTTCAGAACCCTGTAATCTCTATTATTTTCCAGGATAGATGGCCTGGAAGTTTTTCAGGTAAAGATGGGCTGGGAAAAAACTCATTCCTCTTGTATCCCCTTTTTTTTCTACTATATTTGTGTACCAATGTAGGATGGGCTGACGTACCATGAATACAAGTTTCATATTATTATGAAAACTATATATATATATATATATATATATATATATATATATATATATCAGTGATTTTGGTGTATCCCTTTTAGGAGATCCCATTAACCGTTTAAAAGACTTGTTACTTGCAATGTTTTGAAGCTCCTTTGCTGGTACCTTTTGTGGTTTGACCACATGCTGTTGTTGTTTTGATTTGCATACGAGGCCATTTATAACTAGTCAAAGTTGAAAGTTATGACTGAATTAAATCAATTAAGTAAATGAATGTGATTATTGAGCTTGTACATAGATTTATAATTTCACTATTCTGTTTGGTGATTGGTTAAAATGTGTTGCACTATATAATCATGTCACAACTTTGTAGGGGATCTCACAAAGGTGGATAGTAAATTTCAACAATTTAATTGATTTCAAGTTGTGTCTGTCATTTTTTCTGGTTTGGAGCACTGCACCTTGGGAACTACTGAATTCTTGGGTTAGCCACCCTACAATAGTACACCACCTTCATTTCCTGAGCACAGGTACTTCACCTTTTTGGAACTTTGAAAAATGACAGCTGTCACATTCATGAGGTGCTATAAGGATATGGCTATGTTGTAAAGTTGGGATAAAAGTATTGAAAATTACCAAAGTTATGAGACTGCATTAGCAAAATTCTATGTGGGCTCATAACGTGGTTGTTTTTTAATGATTTTGCACCAAATTTTCAACATAGCCTTCTAATGACCCCACCTCATGAACAAGGGCAGAGAAAATTTTGTGCAGGGACTGTGAAATCACCTTTTGGGATATAAAAAAAAATTCAGAGAGGATTTGAAAAATGGCAGCTATCACAGTCATGATGTGCTGTAATTATATGACTATGTTGTAAATTTGGGGCAAAAATATTGAAAAGTACCAAAGTTATGAGCCAGCATTCACAAAATTCAACATAGGCTCATCATTTTGTTTTTTAATATTTTTACACCAGATTGTCAACATAGCCTTCTTATCACCCCACCTCATGAGCAAGGGCAGAGAAAATTGTCAACTCCTGCCTGAGAGGTGATTTCATGCAGGGACTGCAAAATCACCTTTCAGGACAGATCTGCCTAATGACAGTGATATTGTTCATGAGGTGGGGTCCCAAAGAAGGCATGTTGAAAATTTGTGTCAAAAATGTGTAAAAATGGCAAGTTATGACACTAAATTCAAAACCACATTGAAATACATTGAACTGCATACCTGTGTCTTTAGTTTGTGTCCTGGCTTTGAAGAGTGAAGATGTGCCTGTAGTCCAGAAAGGATTACAGAGTTGGACCCCAAATGGATAAATAAGGACTTGGAGGGGTGCAGGGTGGTGGATGCTCAGTGGAAGGGTCATGTGGGTGGGGCATAAGGAATGGCCACAAAAGACATCGATTGACCATTTATTTTTACAGGTGAAAACAAAAAGAGCCCGATAATCCCCGATTGTGACACTGGGGGTTGGGCACCCCAGTGTCACAGTTACATGGGGGAAGACATCGCTGGACCAATTTTTTTTGTTTGTTTTACAGGTGAAAAAAAAGAAAATGCAAAACAAAAAAGACTGATGATCTCTGATTGTGACATGGGGGGACTGGACATCCCCAGTGTCAGAAACAAAATTGACTATCCCTGATCGCAACAATGAGAGATTGGGCACCCCCAGTTTCACAGTTATGTTTGTGGGGGAGGGTGGGTGCTGATAGGGAGTGTTGGTTGGAGGGAATTTGTATATTATTAAAAAAAGTAATAAATACAATAGGCGGTCATAATGGAAGATGGCCCACTTTGTCATGACCAAGATGGCTGCTAAATGCTACCACACGTGCTTGCCTGCTAGTGGATGTGTAGTAGAGTGCAGCAGCTATCTTGGACATGACAGAGTGTGCTGTGTTCCACCGTGAGCACTGGCACTGTTAAACAATGCAGTGCTGTGGTCAGTAGGGACAACATGGGCGAACTGCTTCACAAATGCAGAGGCGACAGTGACTCAATCTAACATGTTTATTTAGAAAGAATGCGGAGTCCTTTTCTCTGTGATCATAAAAGGACTGCAGGGCTCCACCCACTGTAGCACTAAAATGACTAACTTCTACACTACCTCACTCAAAGCCCTATCTGCCACTTAGATGCCCTACTACTACCCAGCTAACTAACGTTGCAGACGTTAAAAAGAACACTGAAAAAATAAAACTTTCAAAAAAAGCAGAGTAAAATGGATTAACTTCTGAGTAAAGCTACTTACAACAAATGGACTCTCCCTTCAAGCAAGCATGTGCACAACTCACAAATCCCCTTAGACAACCACCAAGCATATTGGCCATCTTGGATGGATGGCTGGTGGGATTCCAATTACAGTCACTTATTGGGAGCATACTGTAATTGCACCTCATGAGAAGCAGAATGCTACACATGTTTGGAGGGTATCAGTAAAGTAAACCATTTTGCAAAATATTTAGCAGGTCAGAGTGCATCAGTGAAGTACTGTATTTGATTCCCTTTACAAAATTGTAGGGCAATTATTTTGCACATAGATTAGCTAAGCAATGTGTGTTCTCCTGGGATTCAAAGTTTACAGATTTCTCCAATTCCAACAGCAACTATTCTAAAGTTTTTAACGTTAAACATTTTGGACCTGTGCTGTTGTGTTGGAATAATGCAGGATCATGTGATCACACTTGACTAATCATATTGCTTGGTTTCTCTTACACATTGCCTGACATTGTAAGTCTAGGGAATACTGTCATTAAAATAAATATATCAACACTACAAACTTCTAAAATGCTCTTTTTTGAACAGCTGCATGTGAGATTGTCAATTATATGCAACATCTTAGATTGCCTCTTTTGGTAAAATAGTACATACTAATATAAATTAAAATCACAAGAGATTTTAGACAGTACTAGATATTTGATAGTCTTTTGATTATTGAATATCTAATGGCATGAAGACATAGGGGTTAGGGTACCATCTGTTAATATAACACTAGAGCAGTCCCAAGACATGAGGTGTAGTTGTGTATCTTAGCCTCCTAGATTTAGAATAAGAAAGATTAACCCAACTCCTGGAGTTCCTTAATTCTGCAATCATAAAAATGCCTGTTTAGTCTGCGTAAGCAAGGTATTGTGATTTCATGGTGCTCTTAGTTGGGTTCTGCATAAATGAAGTGTCCATGATCCTAATACAAAAGATACTGTACAGTATGTGATAGTAATTTTGAAAACCAGAAAACAGGTAAAATTCTTAGTTAGGTATGATGGGTGGTAATTTCAAAATTTGCTAATTGGACACAATTCCTAGTTACAGCAGGTAGAATTTTTAAAAGTCATAAAATGGACGCAGCTCCTTGGGTGAGAGTTTTGAAAGTCATAAAATGGATGTAGCTCCCAGAGCATGAGAACATCTCAAGATGGTGGCAGCTGTGAGCCAGGCAGAATGTTAGCTCCAGTTTTTTGACGCCTATTTGGATGTTTATTTGTTTTATTTGTTTCTTTTTTGTGGCATTTTGTTATTTTATTTAATGGCTTAGAGAGAGTGGAAGAAGTAAGGTAGAACAGGGGTTTTAGAGCATTTTTCAGGTGCTGTTTTGTCCAACTGCTGGTCTGATGTTTCGGTATATAGTTAGTTACACTGGGTGTCTTGGGAGGTTTCAGGCCATTTAGCAGTGTGGCAAGCTGCAGTTTTTGGCCTTCCCGCATCTTAAGGTTTTATTAGTTTTGTGAAGCTGTCATTAGTCCACTAATTTACATTTTTTTTTTCATTGTAAGCACTCATTTATCACAGTGAGCACCCCATTTGGTTAAAGCCAGTGGCAATCAATTAGTTGCAGGCCATTTCTTGAAAGGCAGTTGTTGGAGTGGAAGGGTGCTTTTGGTCTCCTTTTTGTGGATTTATATCCTTTTTTCATCTCATGAGGAGCCTGCTGTTTAAAGGGGAGCTCAGTTCGAGGAGTCTCGAATAAAATTATACTCAACAGAGGAGTACTGACTGGTTGAGAGGTCATGAGTGTTGGCAGTTTTGATCTTGCTGGTTTTCCCCTGAATTGAGAACTTGTTGGGAGCCCTGCTATTTCAAGTATTGTTGGAAGATTTGGACTTGGGGCGCTGGGTTTCTTGGTGTGGGGGGGCTGTGTGTGGCCTTGAGTGGTGGGGATATTGCTGCAGGAACCTCCTGCCTAAGGGCGGGGGGCCCAGCAGGAAAGGGGTCTGGTCAGGTGGTTGTCGGAGGATGAACGGGGTAATTAGAGCATAAGTCCCCTGATCTTCACAGGGCTGTAGCAGTTTCCTCTTTCCCTTAACTAGGGTCTCAGCTGCACCATTGTCATGTCTACCAACTGCTTCTCCTGGTCTGTTAACTTGCTGACATGGTTGACCTGTGGAGCTAGCTGGGTGGCTGGCTTGAGTTGGGTTTGCGCCCCCAGGTAGGGCTCTGGGGGTTCTGTGACTGGAGGATAGTAGGTCGCTGGTTCCCGAGGGAGTCCCCTAATTAGTAGCCAGAGGGCTTCCTTTTAGGGGCCCTGATTCTTTGGGGGGATAGCCCTCTCAGGTCGTGGTCATCTGGCATAGCTCTAATAACAGGTACATTTTTCGGCTGGATTGCTCCTTTTATCGATTGTGGCTAAAGAACTTCTCCTTGGGAATAGATTTACTGCTCCTCTTCTGCCTTTGAGGGGAGGTAGTGAGAGAACCTCCATATAAGCGGTGTTGCACAAACTTTTCATTTTGAAAATCTGCCAGCATGGGAGACTGGTGTTTTCATTGGACATTTATTATTTATGCTTGTTGGGGGTGAGAGCCCCAACAAAGCAGATTAGCAGCCTGATTAAAAATTGAACCTGTCTTACATATATCTGTTATCCTCCACCTGAACTAAGAGGGAGTTTAGTAATAGTTATTTGTGGGTTTATTTTTATTTAGGGTGGGTTTATTTGAGTTTTTTATTTATTGTGGATGGGTGAACAGTTTATTTTGGAAATTGTGGGCTGGAGCTTTGGCTCTTTTTAGTATGTGTTTGAAGGCTGCTCTCCCTGTTATGCACTGCTCCCCTTCCGAGCACCTGGACCTCCACCCTTTTAGCTGTGCCCATTACCTATATCAGTCTACGGCTGCTGCAGGACACTGAGGATAGTGGGTAGAAGGTGGAGGGGCAGGGGCCCTAGACCAGGGAGGGGGGATGGGGGGTGGCCAGATTGGGGTAGTGAGGACTAGGAGATGCCCTGGGGTGAAATGGAATCCTGAACGAGGTTTGCCTACTTTGATGTCCATACCCAAGGGCTCCATGTTAAGTGGGCCAGTTGCTTGGCCGGCCCCGGTATCTCATCCAACTCGCACAGTGTTGTGCAATGCCAGATCTATTAAAAACAAGATGGCTATTACATCCAATCTTATTGGGTCAGCAGATCTGGCATACATCACCGAGACCTGGCTGGATGAGAAGACTGGTCCCATTTTGGAGGCAGCGATTTCAGACAGGTTCTCAGTGATACACCATGCAAGATTGGATTGCAGGGGTGGGGGTGTAGCAATCTGTTTTAAATCAGAATTGAACCTTGTAGATGTGCCAGTTGAGGGATTCAGATCCTTCGAGTGTGCCATGGTCACAGGGTGCGGGGTGCAGGATCATTCTCGTCTACCGTCCACCTGGAGCCGAGAAGTTGTTCCTACAGAAAGTTGAGGATTTTGTTGTCGACATAGTATTGGAGTCCCCCAGATTGATGGTTCTGGGTGACTTCAGTGCCTGGGTTGATGACGAACTCTTGCCATTTGGTCAGGACTTCCTCTGACTTATGATTTTGTTGGGCTTCACACAGGCAGTTACCTCTGCAACTCACAGTCAAAGTCACTCGCTGGACCTAATTTTCCCCCTGGGGATGAAGACTTCCGACTTGGTGGTGGAACTGGTCAGATGGTCCAATCATCACACTATAAGGTTCAGTCTCCTTGCTCCCCTGATAGGCCTGTCCCTGTGGAGATGGTCCAATACTGCTCTTTGCGGGGAGTGAACCCAGGAGGTCTTTTGGCACAGTTAGACCTATTGGGACTACCGAGTGCAAGTGCGGGTCCTGAGAACCTGCTACAGGCCTATAATCAGGCTGTGGTCAGGGCTTTGGATGCCTTGGCTCCTGTCCAAGTTCACCCGCTCACTCTTCACCCTTGATTCCCTTGGTTTGATGTGGCCTTGAGGGAGCTGAGGCAAGTGGGGCGAAGATTAGAACGTAGCCGAAGGAGTTCCGACTGGGATGCTGACAGACTTAGTCTGATGGAATATTATAGAAACTATCAGTCGGCAATCTCCCATAAGAAGGCAGAATTCCTGTCCAGGAAGATTGCTGCAGCTCAGAATCGACCAGCTCAGCTCTTTCAAACTGTGGACAGACTGTGCAGTCCTGCCTGTCTGCAAGTTCGTAGAGCATTTTCTCATGATAAGTGTGAGGAGTTTGCTCACTTCTTTGCTGATAAGGTTGCTGACATCAGGTCTGAGATCTGCTTAGCTCGCTCTACGGGGGGGGGGGATGGTTGTCGGTGGGGTGTTACTACTCCTCGATTTGGGATGGAGTTTGAACAGCTGTAGATCATGGATATCATGTGGATTCTCAGGGGTATACACCTGACTTGCTGTAGTTTGAACCCGAGCCCTACTCGCCTTTTATTAGGCTGTATTGATGTCATCAGTCCAGTCCTTGCAGAGATAGTCTGGTGTTCACTGGAGTTGGGTGAGTTTCCTTTCTTCCTGAAGGAAGCGGTGGTAACTCCCCTTCTCAAGAAATCTTTGCTTGACCCAGACTGCCCCACCAACTACAGACTGGTCTCTAATCTTCCCTTTATGGGTAAGGTTATTCCAACTTTGATCCATGCCTTTGTGACCTCATGCCTGGACTACTGTAACTCCCTTTACCTAGGGCTTCCGTGGCTTCATATCCGCCACCTGCATCTGGTGCAGAACGCTGTGGCCAGGCTGTTGTCTGATTCATCTCAATTCAGTCACATTATGCCTGTGCTGCATGAACTGCACTGGCTACCATTTCAGTGGTGGGTCACCTTTAAGGTCAGTTTACTGACCTATAAAGCCCTACACAGACAGAGACTGAGCTACCTGCAAGATCGCCTGCATCCTTACTGCCCCCTCCAACCACTCCTCTCGACTGGCGAGGGATTGCTGGAGATTCCCAAGGTACGATTAAAAACTTCTGGATCGTAGGCATTTCATTTGTAGCCTCAACCTTGTGGAATTCTCTGGCTTGTCAGATACAAGAGTGCCTGACAGTGGAGAGATTTAAAACTGCTTTAAAAACTTATTTATTCGAGCTTGCCTTTGGAGAAGTTCCTTGATTTTTGTCTGACTATTGCTGCTGTGTTTTATATATGTTAATGGATGTATTTTAGAATTTTATGATTTTAATTATTTTATAGATGTACAGCTCTCTGATACTTCATGAAGAGTGCTTAACAAATAAAGGTATTATTATTATTTTATTATTAATATGAGAGACTGCCTGACATGTCTAGACCATGTTCTATCTTGTTGAGGTTTTTCAAAAGTCAGACTCATTTGCAGCATTTCTAGATATTTTATGGTACTTTACATGCAGTATTGGATAGAAAAGTGTTAGACAAAGGTATAAATAACAGACCAGGTTACATTTAGTGTGAACATTTTGTCCAGGCACCTTTGTAGCAGAACCCTGCAGACTGGACATACTGGCCTGGATATTTAAATGAGATGCACCTGGCACAACTGAGTTACACTGGCTCATCACCAAAAGTGTGCCCCAGGGCCATATTCAAACCTTGGATATCCACCGTACAATTTCGATGCACTGAGGCACATCTATAATGTATGCAGCTCATTTCCAGGGGGCATGCCCATTCATAAGCGGCACAACCGATGATATTCAGCTGTGATGTGCCGGTGCATCTGCCGAGCATCTCAGAGTAATGACGCATACATGGGCTGAGAGATTCGCTGTAGAGATCGTCCTAACTTATAGTTACCACAGGCGCATAGTGTATTGCATGGCACAACACAGCAGCTGCCAGACGTGGGTGGTGACTTCTCTTTCCATGAACGCATAACAAAATCTCCCCATACTTCTTGGTATTCTATTGGTACACACCTCCCCAACTGGTACACCGATCGTGTGAAGTAAAACATTTTCCCCTTAAGCCCTGGTAGTCTAGCAGTACCCCCCAACCCAGTACCCCAATCAGAATAAAAAAAAATCCACTCATCCCTGGTAGTCCAGTGGTACCCCCCTTCCTGCCCGGTACCACAATCAGTATACAAAAAAAAAAACACCAATAGTACCTGGTAGTCTAATGGTACCCCCTCCACCCACACAGAACCCTATTCCACCCTGCTCCCCCAGCTCTTCAGCAGGCAGCAAAACCCACCCACACCTCCACGGATGCCGCCAAATGACAGGTACAGTAGCACCTGCAAGACCATTGATTGACTTGCAGTGTGCACTGTAACAGTCAGTCACAACTTTGTGAATGAAGTTTGTGGACTTCTGTATCAAAATAGTGGCACAAGGTACTAGGTCATATCTTCAGGATAGCACACATCTGATTAACATTCTGCAGGAGGTGGAAATAGAGGAGGACTCCCCCTATTTGTTACCCTTGATGTAAGATCATTGTATAATAATATCCCCAACAGTGCAGGTTTGGAACACTTGAGCGAGACACTATAAACCACAACATCACACCCACAGCCTTTTGTTGAGCTTTTGATTACATTAACAGAGCAAGTTCTAACCAAAAACTGCTTTCTCTTTGGGGATCAAATGTTCTTACAATGCAATGGTACGGCTATGGGGCATCTATGGCCCCCAATTATGCCATCATATATTTGGCCAGATGGGAGGATGAATATATATATGGGGAACAGAATCCTTTCCTGGATAGAATTGACCTTTACTGCAGATATATTGATGATCTGTTCTTCATATGGAAGGGCAATGAAATGAAAAAAAATTTGCTGATTACCTTGAGGAGTCCAATAGAAATCTCAGATTTGAATATATTAGCAGCCTAAATGAAATCAATCACTTGGAACTCATGATATATAAGATTGCTCACCTTAGCATAAGAAGCTTGGTGGCTAGTCATGCAGAACTTGTAACTTGGACCACCACTAAAAGGCCTGATCTCCTTGCAGTTTCTGAATCCTGGCTTAAGTCTTCTCTCCCCGACTCTCTGTGTTCCCTCCCTGGATACAACTTGTTCCGGATTGATTGGCCTGCATCAAAAAGAGGTGGGGTCTGGCACTATTTTACAAGTCTCATCTAAACCTAACCTTATTACCATGCCCCTCGCTTGTGTCCTGTGAGGTACTTCATGCACTGCTTCTGCTGGGTGACTCAAAAGAAACTGTACATTGTTTGCACCTACATGCCTCCAGTTTCCTGCAAACATGGGCTCGAGGAGTTCCTGGCTTTTCTCCTCCTTCGGGCCACCAAAAACAATGAAGTGATTTGTCTAGGTGACTTCAATCAGAACTGGCTCAGCCCAAACCGCCCTGTCCTTGACTCTAATACAAGCAAGGCTAACCTAACCCAGCTTGTCTCGGTGCGTACGCAACATTCCAGCAATGGTAATAGTCAAACCCTCCTTGACTGAGTACTTACCAACAGGCCAGACAGAATTTCTTCCATGACTGTGCTACCGGACTCCATTTGTGACCATTCACCTGTAACCTGTGTCTGGGATGCCAGCCCCCCTCCCATCCACCCTAAATCATCTCCATGTCTGACTTCTCTGCCCTCGACACCTCAGCTTTTCTAACGGATCTTCAGCATGTTGACTGGTCCCCCATATTCATGACAAATAACATTGACTTGGCTGTAGAATACTTAACCAACTTCTTGCAGTCCAAACACATTCCTTCCATCAGCCTCAGGGTATGGGGCCTGCCTACCAAATGGTTAACTAGCCCTCTTCTACGTATGCTTAAAGCATGGGACAAACTCTGAACCAGATGGAAAACCTCCTCCCTACTCTCTGACTTCATCACATATCGCTCCCTTCGTAACTCTTGTAAGAAACCACTATGGACTGCCAAAAGCAATTACTATAGAGACC
The DNA here is from genome assembly GCA_016271365.2 of Neoceratodus forsteri. Taxonomy (NCBI): domain Eukaryota; kingdom Metazoa; phylum Chordata; order Ceratodontiformes; family Ceratodontidae; genus Neoceratodus; species Neoceratodus forsteri. Next base: position 53,702,867 of record CM057451.1, on the reverse strand, counting down.
TTCTTCATGCCACCTCTAGTAACCCAAAAAGGTACTGGGCACAAATAAACCACTTAATGTGACACTCCACGTCCCAAACCCCTCATAACTGTCTAATAAATAACATCTCCTGTAACAACTCTAATACCATAGCTAATGCTTTCAGCTCACTCTTTACTGCCCTCCCTAGTTTTGATGCTGGCAGTCCCCCCTCATCACACCTCCCCCCCCGACTTCCCCCCATCCCATCCTTCCCTGATTCTCCTCCTGGTCTCCAGGCTGGCTATCCTATGAGCTCTTAACATGATGTCTCCCCACGGCAGCACAGGCCTGATGGACTGGAACCCAGAATTCTCAAATTAGGCATGTCTCTTCTTGCCACCCCCATCATGTTATTGTTCAACCTCTTCATTAGCATGGGTACTGTGCCTCTCTCCTGGAAAAATGCCAGGGTTATCCCAATCTTAAAAAAGGGTGATCCAAAAAACCTAACAAACTACTGTCCTAATGTGCTCCTGCCAACCCTCAGTAAACTCCTGGAGAAGCTTATCCATCGCCAGGTGTCTAACTTCATTGCCAGCTTTAACCTGCAGTCTCCTGCACAGCATGGCTTTAGGCCAAACCACAGCACCACGACGGCCCTAGTGCAATTCACCAGTGATATCAAATCTGGTATGGACCAAGGTCAGCTTACTGGGCTGTTTTTATTGACATGTCAAAGGCTTTTGACTCGGTTAACCACAACCTGCTCCTGCATCAACTAGGCTCTATTGGTGCCTCCCAATCCAAACTTGCCTGGTTTGCCAGCTATCGGTGGAGCCGCTCCCAGTCTGTCTCCTGTCATAAAGTTCTCTCTGCCCCTGCCCTGCTTCATACGGGCATCCCACAAGGTTCCATACTTGGGCCCCTGCTCTTTTCTTTGTTCGTCAATAACCTATCTTCGGTGCCCTCCCACAGTCTCTCCTTACTCTATGCTGATGACTTGATTCTCTATGTCTCCTCCAGCTCTATTCATGAAATTAACTCCCACCTCTCCTCTGATCTTCATCGTATCCAAACTTGGCTTAAGTCCCACCACCTGGTGCTAAATGCTGCCAAGACCCAGGTTATACTCTTTGGGTCACAAAGGAAATCTACCGCTTCAACTCTGTCTCTCCAGGTTTCTTGTCTTGATGGCTCCCTTGTGGAAGTAACTCAGTCCTTCAAATACCTAGGGGTCACACTGGATCCATTTCTTAACTTCTCTCTGCATGTCAAAGCTGTCTGCAAATCAGTCAATGCTAATACTGGACTGGCTTACCAAGTCTGTCAGTTTCTGACCCCTGTCGCCAGGATCTCTGTCACCCAAGGCCTTCTCCTCCCTGGACTCTGCTACGCTCTGCCTGTCTTCACTATGGCACAGGCAAGCATCTTGCAAATGTGGGACATTGCCTACAACAATGTCTGTAGATTTGCGCTATCTGATCCTCGTCTTAAGTACCACTGCACTCTCTACTCTGACTTCCACTGGTTGTCTCCTTCCTCATGTGGGGCTTATTCATTAGGTTGTCTGACTGACAACATTATTTGCTCTTCTACCCCCTCCACAGTCGCTGCTATGCTCACACCCATGGACTGCCCTCCTTCCCTCCGTTCCATGTCTTTAGCTCTGTTATCTGTCCCAGAATGCTCTACCAGGGTGGGTGAACTTGCTTTCTCCTTCTATGCCCACAAATTTTGGAACTCTCTCCCACTTGATCTTAGGCACTCCAAATCCCACCCCAGTTTCAAGAAAGGCCTCTCCCACTACCTCACCTCCCTTGACATTTGCAAATGTCCCTAGCTTCACAAGTCATGCAAATCTACCATTGTCCTGCACTTAAATTTCCCTGTGGCCTCTTGATTCCTCCCATCCCCACTCTTCCTCAGCTGCAGCTACGCACTTTGTTCCCTGTCTCTACCTGGGAATTGTCTTCTTGCTGACTTATCAACAGCACTGTCATGTTTTGTACATTATTAACCATAAAGTGTGCCTTTTTATCTGTTTTGTTCCTATTATGCTGTGTGATATATACCTCCTCTATGTGCTATGTAACTTGCACCTCTGTATAACTGTTTGGAATCTCCAATTATACAACATTGTATATGTATTTGTTTTAACCTGTTCCTTGATTTGTACTCTCTTGGATCGTGCCTGAAAATAAGCAGTTCTGTCTAGTGCACTTACCCAGTTACCAAAAGCAAATAAATAATAAATAAAATAAGGGAAATGATGGTGGGATAATAACAAAAGTGTATAGGAAACCACTGATAAAAATTAAATTCTCCACTTTCAGAGTTGCTACCCTAACCATCTGAGGCAAAACATTCCAGTGGGACAATTTTTACGAACTAAATGTAACTGCACCACTGAGGAGAACTATAAAACTAATGCTAGGATACAATCTGAAAGGTTTGCAGCAAGGGGCTATAGCAGTTCAGTCTTTTTGGAGGCCAATGAAAGGGTGGATGCCATGGATAGGACCACTTTTTTAGGTCCTCTGCCCACCCAGAACTTTAACAATGATATCGATGACCATCCTGAGACTAATACACCTCATCTACACTCCCTCGAGCTGGACAGTCAAAAAACCAATACAGATAGGAGGAAATCAAGGTTTTCTAGTAATCAAACTCCTAAGTTCATTACAAAGTTTAGCCCACAGTCTCATTTATTTAACAATATTATGTGTAAGAATTGTCATATTCTATGCACTGAAAATACAGCTTCAACATATAACGATGAATATGCCACAAATTGTGCATAAAACGGGGAATGAACTTAATAGATTCCCTTGTTCATAGCACCTTTACGGCAACACATGGGAGGAAAAATAATTATCTTCCCGCTGGAAATTGTAAATGTGGTAACTTTACCTTTTGTGAATACATCAAGATTGGGAGTTCCATGAAGCATCCTACAACAGAAAAATTATTTCCAGTAAAGGACTTTTGTAACTGCAGCACAAGGAATATCATTTACCTTGCAACTTGCCAAAAATGCTTTGCATTTTACATAGGAAAGACACCTCAAAAATTCAGAGATCGCATAGGACAACACATGGGTGACATCAGTACCTTGGCACTACATACCAGAACTAAGGGCACTGATCACACTTTTCTCTTTTAGATGTTGGAAAAACCTTTTTCCTCGATCAGAGGGGGTGATTTTGATACGAAGTTGATACGAAGTTGAGCCAAAGAGAAACATACTGGCAATATTGTTTTACATCTTATGTTTTGCCTGGTCATAATGATCATTTTCAGTTAGTCCCATATTTGTGATGTAAATCCTACTTTGGTTGAATTTTCAGTGCTTAATCCCACCCTTTTCTGCCTATAAACTGAGCCTTTTGAATATTGGGTGGTATTGTTGTATTGTTCTACTATAGCCCGTTACAATTTGTTACTTGCTTTGAAATTGATGCTACTAGTTATTTAATAGACAGGTTTGTGCTTTCCCAAACCCCCCCTTCCCCACTATTTTTTTTTGAACAGGTTATTTTTAGCTTTATTATTGCTTCTTGTTTACTAGGCAACGAGACTTGTGTATTCATATCAGATGTTAAATCTCTAAAAAGAGGTTATTAGACTTCACATAATCTCTTTTTGACATTGTGGATTGCAGCTAAGCATCGTGCTCTGCAACCATTAGATGGAGTCTTAAGTATGTAAAGTAATCCGCACTGTTATTGCTCTTTTCGTTTTTTGTAGCTCCTAGGATGCTATGCCATGGTCGTATAAGCAATTTTTGATCGTGTGCTGCACTTTATTATCTTTATATTGTATATATTTTTGATATGCTACACTTGTACAAAGAACAAACAGTATATGGTCTTATTACCCTATTCCAGATGAGTTTGGACTTCACTTCCGAGCAGGGCTTTTTAAACTTCACTTTAATATAATGGATTTGTGAGTTGCAGCTAAGCATCATGCTTTGCAATGGCTACAAGGAGTTTATGCACTTTTCAATAACCTGCATTTTCACCATGGATTTGCAAATTGCAGCTAAGCACCATGCTCAGCAACTACAATACAGTGCTTTTTCCATGAACCTGAATTCTCTCTCTTTTATAGTTCTTAGAAAGTGCATGTGTATAGTTTGCACAGGTATTTTTTAAACATTTTTGTACCTTATTTAACATTATGTCTGTATTGTATTAACTATACAGAGGGAAGGGGGTCCTCATGTATAAAACATTTCAGCATGGGCTTTTACTAAATTTTATAGCATTATTTCATGTTATAATTTTATTCCTATTTGGCACTTGCACCTTGTACACTTTTTTATGATCACTAGTATGACCACTTGCATTTAAGTGAATTGTACTGCTTTATATGGTGGCACTGGTTTGATCTTCTTGAAAATCTTTTTCCACCAATCATATTAATTCTAATCATTTATTAAGATGTAATTCCAGATACCACCACATGCCTCAAGAAAGCACCTTTATGCGTGAAAACGTTTGGCAGTGGGGAGGGGTGTCTGTTCAAATTCCTTGTTGGTGTATTAAGAATAAAAACAGTTTGTATTAACCTACTACAACGTATGTATGGAGTCATCTTTTGTAAAGCAGAGAGGGGAAGCCAAAACTTTTGATCTACCAGTGTATCTTAACATAGTTGTTTTGAAAAGAATATAAGCTTAACAGTACCACATCCTTTGTTCATTCATTTCAAGTAGTAGTTTCCTTGCAGCACAGCAAAGCAAAGTACCTTAATTCCTGATAGCACTACTAGATTGCAGCAGCTTTAGTTCTAATTTCAGTGCAAAAGGCAAGGCAAGGCAAAATTTATTTAAAAGACACCCAATCCCAGAGGCTCTGGGAGCTGTACAAATAAGTAAACACATATTCAGAAACAGATCAATAAAAACACAGAAATAAATATAAACATATAAATAATAACGCTTCATATAAACATTACCCATAGATAATAAACTAAACATCAGATTACCAATGGCTATAATCAAATCAGATCTATAAATCAATAGCTTATCCAAAAAAGGCCTGAACGAATAGGAAGGCCTTAAGGTGGGCCTTGAATACCTCCAGAGTAGGGGCCCCCTTAACCCCAAGAGGCAGCAAATTCCACAGGACGGGGGCAGTGACACTAAAGGCCCTGTTGACAGCTGATTTCAGCCTCATCCTGGGAATCACCAGGGGGGCCTCCACACAATGAATGGAGGGGGCGAACCAAGAGAGCAGGTACAAGAAGGTCTAACTGATAACCAGGGCCCTGACCATGTAGGGTCTTATAAGTGAGAAGACCCATCTTAAAGAGGATCCTCCCCCTGACCAGCAGCCAGTGCAGCTCACACAACACTGGTGTAATGTGGCAGAATTTTGGCTGCCCAGTAAGTAAGTGGGCAGCTGCATTCTGCACTAGCTGCAGTCTGCAGAGAGATCCTCCCACGACCCTGAGGTAGAGCACATTACAGTAGTCAAGCCTTGATGGAACTAAGGCATGCATCAAAGTGGGGAGGTCCAGAGGTGGAACAAGGGGCTTTATCCTGGTGACATTTCTGAGATGGTAAAAGCAGGAGTGGACGGTGGAAGATATCTGCACCTCTGTCATCAAACTCCTATCCAAATGACACCAAGATGTTGCACCCTAGAGGAGGCCTTCAATGGAACAGATCCCAGAACAAGTCCAGTCTCTGATCCAGAGGCCATCCTATCATGCACTCTGTTCGACTCCACCATCAATACCTCCATCCTATTGGGGTTCAGTCACAACCAGCTAGAGGCCATCCAGTCATTGATCTCAGCAAGGCAGCTGTTTAGCACATCTACCGCATTGGATGTTCCTGGGGCAAAGGATAAGTATAGCTGGGTATCTTCAGCATAGCAATGAAAACCCAACCACACTTCCTAATAATCTCTCCCAGGGGTAGCATGTACACTGTGAACAACATTGGGGCTAACACTGATCCCTGAGGTACTCCGAAAGATAGGGGGCAGGGTGGAGGAGAAATTCCCCATCACAACCCGTTGCCTCCTGTTGGTTAAAAAGGACTCAAACCAGCAGATGACAGTGCCAGTGAGTCCACAGAGTTCCCTGAGGTGGTCAAGCAACACACAATGGTCCACAGTATCAAATGCTGAAGAGAGATCAAGGAGAACAAGAATTGTCTTTTCTCCTCGATCTCTAGCCCTGAGGACATCATTCTGCACCTGAACAAGCTCAGTTTCTGTGCTATGTCTTGCCCAAAACCCCAACTGGAAGTGTTCATACAACTCATGGGTCATGAGGTGCTCCTCCAACTGAAGTGCCACTACCTTCTCCACAATCTTCACCAAAAAGGGAAGATTGGAGATAGGTCAGTAATTTTCCCTAACCTCCAGGTCCAAGGATGGTTTCTTTAGGAGTGGTCTCACCAATTCCTCCTTCAAGGCATCAGGGAAGACCCCCTCAGATAAGGAACACAGGACAATCAGAGCAAACACCGGGTCAACAGTGTTGATGCATCTCATCAAGAAACACGTCAGCACCAGATCCAGTTTGCAAAAAGTGTGTTTCAGGTTAGTCGCCACCCAAATGACCTCACTTACCTCCACTGGTCTAAACTCCCCCAACCAGGCAGAGTGCACTCAGAATGCTTCTGGTGGCCACTGCAAGCTATAGCATTGCTGACTGGAGGAAATCCCTGCCAGATACCGGACACTCTGTCCAAGAAGAACCGAGCAAACTCTTCGCATTCAGCATTAGAAAAAAACCTTCTTCGGCAGTAGACAAGCTGGACGAAGTAGCCTGTCCACAGTCCGAAAAAGTAAAAAAGAAGAAACAAAAATGGCAAACATTGCACAATATCTCAGCATCTGGGTGCAGTTCTTAACAATAATACTAATAATAATAATAATCTTTATTTGTTAAGTGCAATTCACAGTGTACCAAAGCACAGTACAAAGAATAAGACAAACAATTTAAAATTGGTAGGAATTCTAAAAGCATAAAAAACATTCCAATTCCTAACCTTATCTTAAAACCAATAAAAATAATTAAAATCATAACATCTTACTCCTCACAAATTTAAATGTATTCAGCAAAAGCAAGTCCAAAAAGATGTGTTTTAAAGCTACCCACTGTCAGGCACTCTCATATCTGACAAGATAGAGAATTCCACAGGGTAGGGGCAGAAAATGTAAATGCCCGAGCTCCAGAAGTTTTCAACCGTGCCCTGGGAATCTCCAGCAATCCCTCAACAGCTGAGTGGAGTGGTCAAAGGAGACAGTAAGGATTCAGAAGATTTTGCAGATAACTCAGACCCTGTCCACATAGGATGTATAGGTCGGCAAGCCGACCTTGAAGGTGATTCACCACTGAACTGGCAGCCAGTGCAGTTCACGCAGCACAGGTGTAATGTGACTGGATCAGGTTGATCCAGACAGCAACCTGGTCATAGCATTCTGCACCAGCTGCAAGTGGCGGATATCAACCCCCAGAAGCCCTAGGTACAGGGAGTTACAGTAGTCTAGGTGCGAGTTCACAAAGGTGTGGACCAAAGTTGAAGGTCACCGGAAAAAGGTGCTTAATCCAGGCGATGTTCATCAGATGGTAAAAAGAGGACTTGACCACAGCTGACACCTGAGAATGAAATGTCAGCCAGTCATCAAGTATCACCCCCAGATTCTGCATGCTTAAAGGTCAGCAACTGGGCACTCCCAAGCCAAAGCCCAGAGGGACATTTCACCACTAACACCTCTATCTGGTGACCCGGTTCCACCACCAACACCTCAGTCTTGTCAGAATTGAGTTTTAACCAGCTGGTACTCATACAGTCCTGGATTTCCGCGAGGCAGTAGTTAAACACTGAGAGCACACTATCCTGGTCGGGGACAAAGGACAGGCAGAGCTGAGTATCATCTGCATAGCAGTGAAAACTCAGTTCCTACCACCTCACAATGTCTCCTAATGGCAGCATATACACCGCGAACAACATGGGAAACAGCACAGAGCCCTGTGGGACACCACGTGGCAGAGAGAATGAATCAGAGGAACAAGTCCCCGATACCACTCTCTGCGATGTGCCAGTGAGGAAGGAGTGAAACCATCTGAGGACTGTACCAGACAGACTACAGATGACCTACAGGCACTCAAGCAGCACGCCATGGTTCACAGTGTCAAAGGCTGATGACAGATCAAGAAGCACCAAGATTTAACGGCACTTCTGGTCTCTCACAATCAGGAGATCTTTGAGCACCTGAACCAGAGCAGTCTCTGTGCTATGTCTCTTATGAAATCCAGACTGGAGAGGATCATAGATGTCATGGATTGTAAGATAGTTCTCTAGCTGCAGCAAAACAACTTTCTTGATAACCTTCCCTACAAAGGGGAGATTAGAGGCTGGTCTGTAGTTAGCAGGACAATCTGGGTCAAGAGAAGATTTTTTGAAAAGGGATGTTACCGCCACCTTCCTCAGGGAGTTAGGGAACTCACCCATCTCAGGTGAACACCAGATTAATTCTGCTAGAACCGGGCCAATGACATCCACACACCCTATTAAAAGGAGGGTAGGGCCAGGATCTAAACTACAGCTGGTTGGCCGCATGCCTTGGAGAATCTGCATGATATCCACGATCTCCAGCTGATCAAACTCCATCCAATAAAATTGAGGAGTAGCGACCTCACACCAACCACCACCACCCCACCCATAGAGTGCAATGAGCAAATCTCCGATCTGATGTTGGCAACTTTATCAGCAAAGAAGCGAGCAAACTCCTCCCACTTAGCTTGAGAAAATGCTCTCCGAACTTGAAGAAAGGCTGGATTGCACAGTCTGTCTACAGTGCAAAAGAGCTGAGCTAGTCGGTTCTGAGCTGCAGCAATCTCCCTGAACAGGAATTCTGCCTTCTTATGGGAGATTGCTGACTGATAATCTCTTTAATGCTCCATCGGTTAAGTCTTTCAGCATCCAGGCCAGATCTATGCCAGCCATGCTCTAGTCTTCATCCAACTCATCTCGGCTCCCTCAAGGCTCCATCAAACCAAGGAGACCAAGGGCAAAGAGTGAGAGGGCGAACACAGACAGGAGCCAGGTTATCCAGAGCACCCGTCACTGCTCGATTATAAGCTTGAAGCCTTGAAGTGTTCTTCAGTTAGTTCCCTTCTGATTTATTTGATTGATATGGACCAGGTTTTGATTTCTGGTGAATATGCTGGGCATGTCAGCAGCTGGGCAGGATGTTAAGTCTTGTAGTTTGGGGTACCTGGCAGCAGCTATACTGGGCAATGGGGTGATGTTAATGTACAAGGGATGTCAGTAGCTGGGTGTGGATGTCAGGTCTTACAGTTTGGGGTACCTGGCAGCAGCTACTCTGGGCAATGCAGTGGTGTTAATGTACAAGGGGTGTCAGTAGTTGGGTGTGGATGGCAGTTTCATTTTCCCACTTTTCAACACAGAATGGAATTCTATAGCAGATGGCTATATATCAATGATGCCAAAATTATCTGCATTTTTCCTGAGCTATTATTTTATAAGCTTTACTGTTAAAAATCTGAAAATAGGCCAGTTTCACCTTTATGATTTCTCACTGGTGGTATGTCTGGTACCGTGACTAAATTGTATCTGTTGTTAAAATCTTATTCATTACCCAGTAATCCTTCTTTCTCAGCTCATAGCTAATGTTTGTCACTAGCCATAGCAACTATTATTGGGAGGCCAGAGCAGTGGTTTGGTGATGTCCCATGAACATGATCACAAGGGTTTTTTGGGGGCCAAGTTTGAAGCCCTACAGGAGACAAAACTGCTGGAAAAAAATGATAAAAGCAACATCTAAAAGAAAACATTATCCATTAATTCCTTGAACTTACTTGTTATATTTCGCACTTTATCAGTGAAACATTTTCATATACAGAAGATAGGCTTAGCTGGTTGGCTCAATGACTTGAACTCAGGAATTGCCTGCAAACTAACTTTTCTGTCTGATTGTTACCATTGCTTATGTTGGTGTAAAATGGGAGTAAATTTAAGTATGGTCTTAAACAAAAAACATATTTGTTGTGTCTACCAAAACTGTCGATTCTGATTGGTGAAATCCAGAACAGTACAGCAGATATATTCAGATAAGGAGGCAGTATGGCGCAGTGGTTTAAGGCTCTGAGCTGCAAATCTGGAGACCTGGGTTTGAATCCCACAGCCCCCATTTGCATACTGTGTGACCCTGAGCAAGTCACTTAACTTCCTTGTGCTCCCAGGTTGCACCTGCAAACAAGCTTTCAGTTTAGTGTGTCTCACCTGGTAAAATAATTGGTAAAAAAAAAAAAAAGTTGGTTGTCAAAAGGGGATCTGACCCTTGAGCAGTTACCAAACTAATGCTTGGGCTTGTATCCTAGCAGCAGGCAGATGCATCTAATTAGAGAGGACACAAACCATATTTAATTAAAGTTTTGTGTGTGGAATGGGAAGAAGCATCGCACAAAGGATACAGAAGAGGGAAGCAATTTCAGGATATTATTGACAATCTGAAGGAAGCACTGGAAGAACATAGAGTTCCTCCCCTTGAGTCCCTATAAGACTGAAATGATGAAATCATTTGAGAAAGATATTGCCTAGCCAAAATGCCCAGGGCCTGAATTTGGAACAGGCTGGTACTGATTCTGAGGGACAGCAGATGGCTGTTTGGTTACTGGATCCTAATGTTGTGTATCTAGAATACAGTGAGGCAATCTCTCGGACATTTTCTTGCTGCTGCCAGGAAAGTGGACACCCAGGCTGCTCATCACCCTCAGATAGTCACAGCATTGGTCAGAGAAGGGTGTAGCTACCATAATGAGCTCCTATGTCCTTACGCTCTTGGCCACCATCTCCATCCTGGCCACCATTTCCATTCCTCAAAGGTGGGCCTAGTGGATGTACCCAGATCAAGGCTATAGCTATCTGGGGACAGGGAATTTATGGTGGGTGGTCCATTGCTTTGGAACTCTTTATGTAGTGTATGAATGCATTGCTGCTCTATTTGTGTTTTGTAAGTTGCTCTGAACCTGTAGGATATGGCACCACATGAATAAATCTTCTACTACTGTGCTAGATAATTGCTGCCACCGGAACTGTGGGGTCCAGAGAATGTTAAGAAAGAAGTACAGCAAGAAAATTTGCCCATACCAGACCTGAAGTACTTAATCTGCAGCTGGTATTGCATCATTGCTATTTGCAATACAGCCCACAATAGGTCAGGACTAGGGGACTATGCCAGAAAGAGGTAGGACATGGGTGGAACTGTCCTCAGATGCATGGCTGCTACCTTTTCTGGGTCCTGTTCCATAAATATATGCATTCAGATGGGTACTAGGCCAGTCACTCTGTGAGTAAGTAAGCAAGCAAGTAAGTAAAAGTAAATGCAAATTTATATGGCGCCCAATTCCAGGGGCTTTGGGCACCTTACAGAAAGATAATCAAACAAGCAGGATTAAAACAGACTGAAAATACAGGGTATAAAATATACAATAAATTAATAAATGTACAATAAATTAATAAATAAAATACGTAAGTCATAATTAAAATCAGTGTCAGTTTTCAAAATATGCTTTCTTAAAAAGATGAGTTTTCAGACCCCTCTTAAATGCCTCCACCGATGGGGCCTCCCTCAGAGATCTGGGGAGTGAGTTCCAGAGGACCAGACCGGCCACCTCGAATGAACAATCACTTGAGGTTTTCAGCTTGGCCCTCAGAACCACTAGGAGGCCCTCAGTGGAGGAATGGAAGGAGTGTACCGGGATGGCAGGAGTAATGAGGTCAGACAGATAGCTAGAGCCCGAGCTGTATAGGGCATTATAGGTGAGCAAGCCCACCTTGAAGATGGTCCTCCACCTAACAGGCATCCAATGCAGACCTCACAGGACCAAGGTCACATGACAGGATCTGGGCAGGCTCATCATCAACCTGGCCACTGCATGCTGCACTAGCTGCAGTCAGCAGAGGTTCCCTCTATGTACCCCAAAGTATAGAGCATTACAGTAGTCTAGAGCGGACATCACAAAGGCATGCACCAGTGAGGGCAGGTCCTCAGGTGGAATTAGGGTTTTAATCCAGGTGATGTTTCTTAAGTCTTAGAAGCCACTTTGGACATCAGACCTGTGGTATGGACCTGCTAACTAAGCTGCTTAGAAAGTCACTATTTGAAATGAGAAAGAAAAGAAAACCTTTCAACATTAAAAAAGAAACAAAAATTAAAAAGTACTAGAAATAAAGAACATTTTCATAAATGCTGGAAAAAGAGAATGGGCCTATGATTGGGTGAGCTTGAGTTACAATAATGTGATCAAGCTTTCAACACAAGCAAAACCACACCAAACCATATTACATTAATAGTAGTAGTAGTAATAATAATAACACCGTTTTCATTCAGTGTAAAAGGGAAAGCATTACAAGGTCTTTCTATGTGGCTATTGGACCCCCACATTCACCTTCAGGAGTCCAAACCAGCTGCACCTACCGTACAGAATTGCCCTCCAGGATAAAGTGCACTATGATAAAAAACAGTCAGTTTCCTGCATGGCAAATTGAAGTAACTGCCAATGGATTATATTGTGTTCCTGCTGTATCCTGCAAGATATGAGTGCCGAAAACTCTGACAAGAGTGCTTCTTCCTGGCAGGCAGCAGTATAGATAGTGTGCAGAAAACAAAAGACAGCGTACATACCAGAAATCTGTTGGAGATGGGAATTTTATTACTTGCATGCACCCCCCCCCCAATTTGGCCTGTGCTGCCAAGTGTTACATCTGAATAGATGGGAGTAGGCATGGTCCACATAGACTACCATGTCCAGTGATATAGATTATCACCATTCACCAGGAACCCCCTTGAAAATGCTTAGGCACATGAAGCCTTTATCCTTTTGCCTAAGACTTTGGAAACAGATATGATGTCACCAAATAATCACACAGCACAACAGAATGACAGTTTTCATGCAATCCCTTTACTTAGGGAGTAGAGTTAAAAGGTACAGTAGTTAGTATTATGCACTCAAAATTAATTTTAAGCACTTTTGGCACAAGTGTCTGAAAAATACACTTCATCGTTTCTCAGGTCCAAATTGCATGCAAAAGCTCCTCTCAAGGACAGTACACATGCCACAGAACTTTATGTGAGACTCTCCAATCCTTTGCAGTACATTTTAGTGCTCTGATGCACTACTCCAACTAACGTGAGAACTACAGTTATCCCATATTTAGATACACAGTTGGATACTACTCATAGTGTAGGATTTATTACTCACTCATGGACAGTCTTTGCCCCATTCAGCAAATCCCCAAAAACTAGGACACATGCTTTTCCTTATTCATGTTGCTACCACAGGCCACTACCCAGTCCAACCTCCAAAACCAGGGTATACTCTGTCTCCCATAGTGATCACACCATCTTCCCTATGCTTCTTACTTGGCATCTTCAAGGAAATCCTACAGGCCCCAAAGCCATCAATGCACATCCCTTAAGTTGATGCCCACCTTGGAGACCCATGGTTGACTTCTGGTTTTCGGCTGCTACACTCCCATAGTCACCTGTAGTATTACCCAACCACCCATGCGATCTGCTTGAGACTATCTGAACCCGAGGCCAGCCACCTGAAAGCTCCACCAGTATTACCCAAAAGGGTGGCCCAGACATGCAGGGAACCCACAAGTTAGTCCCCTGATGCCCAGCAAAGGTCCATCTCTATCTGGTAACCACTGTCCATTACCCCTTCTCCAAAGAACTTCAAATTGATCTGCCCAGCTACATGCATGGCCACTTAATCCATCTTGAACCCACCAGCAGAACCCTCAAGAACAGCAAAACTCTGGATCCTTCGTCCCTCTGATGCTCCTAGCAGAGAAGGTTCTACAACGAGTTCTGTACCACACCAAATCTGGCCCCGTGACAGTGAGCCAGATTTGGCAGACCCCCTCCAACCCCAAACAGCATGCCCTTGGGACCACTGGAAGGAATCCATGTCACTCTGATCTTGGCACACTACCACTGACTCAAGTTCAGTATGCCCAATGATCAACCAGGGCCTGATCCTGCATAGTAGCACTGGGCATGGATGCCACCTACTCCCAAAGATAACTTGTTAGGAACCATGGGGACCTAAAACCTGTGGAACACTACCTCTCCCACCAAAACTTCCTCTTTTATCCCTTTGTGTCTTGTCTTTTTCCCCAGCTAAGGGAAAAAGTGACTGAGACACTGGATCCCAGAGCTATGATTGACACTCAAATAACCCATACCCTTTCTGGGGGAAAGGGTTGTTGCATACAACTTATGAAATTTACAAACATCAAATGCCAAAAACAGGGTTCTCAGAAGAGAGGCACTCTACATATTCAGGGTTTCCTCAAGGAATCAGAAGCACCTTCGTCGATTGTGTGTCTGGCTCCTATCTTTACTATTTAAGTACTCTACAGTACTGTATAGAGGAACTAGCTATTACATAGAAACATAGAAGTTGACGGCAGATAAGGACCACAAGGCCCATCCAGTCTGCCCATTTCTTTTTCTACCTTATAAATGTGCCATCGGCCTTTGCTCTGTCAGTGGCCTATCTATTCACAGTCATTTGTATTGCTCCCTTATGCCTATCCCATGCCTCTTTGAAGCCCTGTACTGTATTCATAGCCACCACTTCTTCTGGTAAGCCATTCCATGCATCCACCACCCTTTCTGTGAAAAAGAATTTCCTCACATTCCCCCTTAATCGGCCTCCCTCTAATTGCATGCTGTGTCCTCTTGTCCTGCTATTTTTCTTATATTTAAACATGTTAGACTCTTTCACCTTGTTTATGCCCTTAAGGTGTTTGAATGCCTCGATCATATCACCTCTCTCCCTCCTTTGCTCAAGGGTATACATATTGAGCTCCGTTAATCTGTCCTCATATGTCTTCTGATGCAGTCCCTGCACCATTTTGGTTGCCCTTCTCTGGACTGCCTCAATTTGGTTAATGTCCTTGTGAAGGTGTGGCCTCCAGTACTGCACGAGTACTCCAGATGGGGCCTAACCAGTGTCTTGTACAGAGGGATTAATATCTCCCTCTACGACTTGTGATACCCCTACTAATACACCCTAACACCCCCTAGCCTTACTCTACTGCTTTAGAGGTCTGCTTGATGATTTTAGGTCATCAGTGATGATGATACCCAAGTCTCTTTCTTCCTTTGTGACTGCTAGCAACCCCTCCCAGCCTATAGGTGGCTTCAGGGTTTCTCTTCCCTATGTGCATGATTTTGCACTTCTTTGCATTAAATCCCAATTGCCACTCTTCTGACCATTCTGCTAGTTTATCCAGATCTCTTCTCATTCTGCCCACCCCATCTGGATCATCTCTACTCTGTTGCAGATCTTGGTGTCATCTGCAAACAGACAAGCCTTACCCTCTAGTCCATCTGCAAGGTCACTAATGAAGATGTTGAAGAGGACTGGCCCCAGGACTGATCCCTGAGGTACCCCACTTGTGACTTGCATCTCTTCTGACTGTATACCATTTACCACCACTCTCTGTTTTCTGCCCTTCAACCAGTTTGCCACCCAGTTGACCAACTTCTGACCCACCCCGAGCCTACCCAGCTTATTTATCAATCTTCTATGTGGAACAGTGTCAAAAGCTTTGCTGAAGTCAAGGTAGGCGACATCAACTGCTCCCATTGGTCCACCACTCTGGTTACCCAGTCAAAGAAATCTATGAGATTAGTTTGACAGGACCTTCCTTTTGTAAACCCATGCTGTCTTGGATCCTGTGCCCCTATGGATTCCAGGTGTTGTACTATCCTTTCCTTAAGGAGTGCCTCCATAATCTTGCCCACTACTGAGGTAAGACTGACCGGTCTGTAGTTCCCCGCCTCCTCCCTGCTACCACTCTTGTGGAGCGGGATCACATGAGCCCTTCTCCAGTCTTCTGGGACCTCTCCTGTGCTCAGAGACTCACTAAACAATTCTGCTAATGGCTCTGCTAGTTCCTCCTTTAGCTCCTAAGTACCCTGGGATGTATGCCATCAGGTCCCATTGCCTTATCCACCCTGAGCTTAGCAAGCTCTTGTAGGACCCTTTTCTTTGTGAAGGGAGTAGTGCTCACCTCTCTGCCCCTGTGTCCATGATGCTGAGCTGTGGGCCCTGCCCTACCTTCTCTTCAGTAAACACTGAGCAAAGTATCTATTTAGGATAGATGCCTTTACAGGGTCCTCCTCCTCACATGCTCCCTTTTCTCCATTAAGCTTAGCACACCCTCTGGACTTTCTCCTTTCACTAATGTATCTATAGAAAGTCTTGTCACCTTCTTTTTACTGTTCGTAGTAGTGTTTCCTCAGTTTGGGACTTTGCCTGCCTTACTGCCTTACCTGCTTCCCTTAGGGCAGTTTGGTATGCCTCCCTATCTTCATCCTGCTGTGTTCCCTTATATTTCCTGAAGGCCAGCCTTTTGGCTCTGACCTTTCTGCTACTGTATTTGAGAACCAAAGTGGTTTCCTTCTTCTTTTGCACTTCCTTTTCTGTCTAACACAATGGGATGTTGCTTCAAGTATTGCTTCCTTAATGCTTGCCCACTTTGCCTGTACCCCCTCACCTGTGTTTCTTTTTGCCAGGGCTAGCTTAACTCTGTTGGCCATCTTATCAAAGTCAGCTCCTCTGAAGTCCCATATTTTTGCCTTGGAATGGGATGATTTAGATGTAGTAGCCAAATTGAACCATACCATGTGATGGTCACTGGCTCCCAGGTGACCTTCTACCTGAGATCTGTGATCCCTTCCTTGTTAGTCAGTACTAGATCTAGGATAGCCCTGTCTCTTGTGGGTTGCTGTACCAGTTGTTTGAGGCCCTCCCCCTGCAGGTAATCCACTATGAGTCTAGTTCTGTCAGATGTTCCTGCTGGTATTGACCAATCTGTATCCGCATGTTGAAGTCTCCCATTATCAGAACCTCCCTTTAGCTGTCATGTTTTGTATATCTTCTAACAGTAATGTGTCTATGTCTTCCCTCTGGTCTGGGGCCTGTAGACAACCCCAGTTCTTATAGCTGTCCCATTTCCTGTTTCCAGGGTGACCCACAGTTCTTCTGGCTCCTTTATGTGTATTCTGAATTTCTGTAGCTTTGATATTTTCATTAACATACAGGGCCACCTCCCCTTTTTGCACCTCGGTCTCTTCTGAACAATACATAGCCAGGTACTGAAGTCTCCTAAGTGTGGTTACTGGTAAACCACGTCTCACTAATTGCTACTATGTCCAGTTTAGCCTCTGACATTATTGCCTGCAGGTCTGGGATCTTATTTCCCAGGCTGTGAGCATTTGTGTACATGATTTTCCATTGGCCAGATTTTGGTGTGTTAGTTGTTGGGTGAAGTTTGGCCTTAACCCTGTGTGTCGTATGGGGAGACAAACCTTTTTTCTTACCTGGTGATGCAAATGAACGGCAAACATGCTGAATTCCTGTTTGACCACTAGCTGAGGGGGGAGGGGTGTTCTTCCCATTCGACGTATGTGGTGCTGCACCCCTCTCCCCATTTGCTAGTTTAAATATTCTGCAAAGACGTCAAACTTCTGCCCCAATGCACTGACTCCCTCTTTAGTCAGATGCAGTCCAGATGAGATCAACTCATCTGATCACGTTAATGTTTGCTAATGCACCCCCTGACATCTGTCATCTAATTGTAAGGGAGTGCATCTGAAGAACATTGAATAGTTAACCAGGTCTGGTTCCCTGCTTCCCTCACATGGCCACTTAGCACGGTTTCTGCTCACCTCAGGATAGTGACACTAAGCTGCATCAGCTTTTCTTCAGGATGGTCTTAACGGCTATTCATGTGCACTCCCAAATTTGAAAAGAAGCTTCAACCTTTCAGGTAATGATTTATCCCTGTGAAGAAGTACTTCTACGAGGATTCAGAAGAGCAAACAATATATAATGTCTCAGAGCTCTTTTGGAGCAGCATTGACACATAGTGGTCCTCATGCCAGAGGCATGAAAAAGCAAATAAAACATGGGACCAGAGGGATTCTGAGTTGGACAGGGGTGACATTGCTACTTGCTACTGCTGGTATAATAAAATAACATACATTAGTGACACAGGGAATTTCTTTGTGATTCCTGGCTTAAAGAATTGATGGCCTGAGGTCGAATGAGCCAAATCCATTAACTGACACAATCAAAAACGTGCCGCTAGATGAAGTTATTATTGTGCTTTTTTTAAACATTATATTTTTTACCCCTTTCTCTGGACTGCCCACTTCTGACTGATGCCCAGGTCTACAACCTACCTTCTCTGGGACTTCCCTCCTCCTCTGTTGGTCATGTGGTTTACCTCTCATGGCAGGACTCTCTCATTAAGGCTTGCCTAGAGAACCATTAGTCACTTTTAATCCAATGTTCAAGGAGGAGTGCAACAACCAGTGGTGCATGGCCAGCGAGGGTAGCCAAGGTTTTTCCATTCATGCTCAACCACACCCTGTGAGGGTGCTGCCATAGTACTGTAGGACAGCAAGGCCATTCTGCACACATGGAACATGCAATTCTTCCTGCCATTGGGCAGTGTCTTTTCCTCCCACGTGGGCCACCCTAACTGCACTTCCAGCTTTAGTCACCCAGGTGGCAGCACTGCAGCAGAAGCTGGCAACCCTTTCCATGGAGAAGAAGAGTAACATGTGGAATGCTCAGTACCCCCGGCCACCCCCACCCCCCAGCTAGTCACCGCTGATCCAGGTTGTTTTCCACACCTGGGCCACCAGCATCACAATCAGGAGTTCTACCACTAGACTGAAGTGCTGGCTTTCTTGTTGCTATTTTCCACATTTAAATGGTTCTGAGACTTACAAAAATGTAGAAAATACTAGTTCTTTACTATGTAATGTGTTAAAATGTTAAACATTTGGAGCTGGTTCTGTTCAAATATTTTGAGATCCGTTTCCTGGAGTAGCCATTCAGATCAATGGACTAACAAATAAAATGTTCCATTTGGCTTACAATTAATCAATAACACACAATGCTACATGAAGTTCCAGATAATTAGCGACCGATTGGTAGAGCTAAGTGCCAGAGCTGAAGCCGAGGACTTGTCATCCAGCCTGTTGTTAACAATCTAGAAATACTCACTGCTTAGAGTGTTACTGTGATTATCAACAATGATTGTAATACTCTCTCACATTTCTTTAGCCACTGACATTTTGTAGCTAAATTCCACTTCTTCAAAGTACAGTACATGGTGTTCTGTGTTGTTTATTCTCAATATACTATACCTCTTGGCCATAGAACTCAGTTGTAGTCTTTGGGTTAGCACTGTTGTGGACTTCTGAGTCTGCTCTCTCTAGCAGCCTGATATTATAGTAATGTTTACTATAAGTAAATGTAAAACACAAAGTAAAGGAGGGGCAACGATTTTTTCTATTTTATGAGGCTAGGTTTAGTTAAAAAAAAAAAAACTGTAGCAGCACAAATAGATTGGCAGAACAGACTGATGGGATACGTATGCAGGACTGAAGGAGAATTCTTGTGGATTTAAAAATCAAGGCAACATAATGTAACCCCTGAAATCAGGAAATAGCACCTCAATAGGCAACTAAAACAACTGATTCTGAACAAAAAGAAGATCTATGATTGGAGGGATGAAACATGTTGCTTCCAGGCCAGAAAGCTGCACAGAGCAGTACTGAGAGGCTGCAAAACCAGAATAAAGACAGCCATGGAATGTACAGAATAGAGAATATTGCTTAGGCGACTGTGTGTTATGAAGTGTTTTTCACACACTGAGATTGTATAAAAAAAAACTTCATAGACACAGTCGTCTATGTTTTATTTTTTATAATTACTGCTGCAAGGACTGTATGGCATAGAAAGTGTCCGAAGCAGTTCTGCCATGATCCCTGCTGCCCCTGTGGAACCACTTAGTCAGTGATGGCCCAGTTCTTGTTCCTGATCGCAGTCAGTGTCTCTCGAAGATAACTAACACACACATCTGAATTCAGGTTGTAAAGGCAGGATCGACCAGATGAATACTAAAAAAATGTAAAGAAATAAATAAGTTAAAAAAGTAAACAAATGAGCAGCATGGCTCCTCGCTAAATGGCAAATGGAGTTACGGAGCTGTCATGTTTCTGAATCTGTTTAGCCCGTCCACACACAGAATAATAGCCAATGAGGTAGCATGCTAAATGGAAGTGAAATGAGAGTGAAAGAAAATGTTTTCTGGTTATTATGGCATTTTAAAGAGGCCTGTTAACCATGTGATAAAGGGGGTCACCAATAATTATAACCAGAATAGCAGCAGGAGCTGCAGACAACACCAGTGCCTTGCTATATAACATACAGGGAAGGATTAAGGCACAGGACTCAACTATCTCCTCCCTAGTCTGCTTCACTGATGCCATACACACTGCAATGAATCAAGGGCAGATCACTTCAGCCATTTTCATTGATCTGGCTAAAGCCTTCTACTCTGTCTCATACCCTTTTCTTCTAAATAATCTTAACGTCATTGGCCTTTCTCCTGCCTCCATCTCCTGTCCCCAGGTCACACCTGGAAATGAGCTTCTGCTCAGTATGCCTTTCCTGGTTACCAAAAGTTTAAATAAATAAATAAAAAGGAGTGTACTGGCCCTTAAAAACATGGGTTGAGACAACACTTGTGACACAGCCAGAGGCAATAGCTGAAATACTTAATAAACAGTTTACTTTAGTGTTTAACAAAAAGCCTCTTCTGGGGGTATGGGCTCATTGGGAGGGCACAAAACATGAGGAGAATCCACAAGACAGCCTATGGACATTATGCTTGCCATAGTTGCTTACTATTTACATAGAAACATAGAATTTGATGGCACATAAGGGGAAAGGGGAAGGGGAAAGGGGAACATTGTTTAACGAGGAGTAGCACACTAAGCTGAAGCTTGTTTCTAGATGTGACCTGGGAGCACAAGGAAGTTAAGTAACTTGCTCAGGATCACACATTATGCACCTAGGCATCTGTGGGATTCAAACCCAGGTCTCCAGATCTGCAGGTCAGAGACAAGACCACTTGGCCCACCCATCTGCCCATTTTCTCTACCTACAGTATCACCACAGACCCTACTTGATCGCTGGCCCATTCTCCCTCCCTCTTCCTTCCTTTCCCGAAAGGTTCCCTTATGCCTGTGACATGCATTCTTGAACTCAGCCATTGTTTTCACTCCCATCACCTCCACTGGAATGCTGTTCCAGGCACCACCACTCTTTCTTTTAAGAAGTACTTCTTCACATCTCTTCTGAATCTACCCCAATCCAGCTTCATAGCACACCTTGTTTTTGAGGAATTTCTTTTCTGAAAAATACTTCCCTCCTGTACCTTATTTACCCTAGTGATATATGTAAAGGTCTCTGTCATATCCATCTTCTCCCTCCTCTCTTCCAGAGTGTACATATTGAGGCCCTTTAGTCTCTCCTCATAAGGCTTCTGACGCAGACATTGCACAATTTTATTTGCCCTCCTCTGGAACACCTCCACTCTTTCTATGTCCTTCCAGAGATGTGGTCTCCAGAACTGGACACAGTACTCTAGGTGAAGTCTAACCAGCAATCTATACAGAAGCAACACCACCTCCCTCTTTCTGCTGGTGATACCCCTTCCTTTCGGTACCCGATCAGTACGTTGCATGGATTATAGCGCTGTTTAATCTGCATGGCAAAAATAGGCGTTTGACAGAATAGCTACAGGGATAGCGTAGCTCAAGTAAGTTACCACTATCCCTGTAGCTGTCATCACTCAGGAGGAAGAGGACAATTTGGTAGCTGTGTGCCACTTTGCTGAGCAGCTGCCATGGTGCAGAGGTTAGGGCCATGAACAGTTAGGGTAGTGGAACATCCCAGAGACCAGGGTTCTAATCCTGATCTCCTGTCTTTTGTGATTTTCTTCTCCCTCCCCTCCTGAGTTTAATTTTTCATTTGTTCTCCCCCAGCCCTGCACTTTTGCTCCCCAGTCTCACAAATTAAATTCCCCTCCAAGTTCTTCCTCGTATCCAAGTTGCCACCCCCATGGAGTTGATTATTATTGGTTTGAGGGTGGAGTGGAGCCCCCCGAAAACACTCACTGCAGCTGTTTTTTAGCCATGGTAGCACTCTGTTTTTCCTGAGCACCACCATTGGGTTTACCATTTAATTGTGTGTCGTTTTTGACCATGCTACCTTTGTTTTCATTGTTAAACCCGGTGCCCTCCCTGTGCACGCTTGCATCCTACTAGTGCTCTCAACTGCCTTGTCACACTGCCTGGCCACCTTTGCGTCAGCAGATATGATTATCCCAGGTCTATTTCCCATTTGGTGGTTGTCAATACCACTCAACCCATTTTGTATTCTGCTCCTTGGTTTCTGTGCCCCAAGTGTATTATTTTGCACTTTTTCACATTGAAACACAGCTGTCATACCCTTGACTGCTCTTTTAGTTTTCTCAGGTCTCTTCTCAACTTAACCACACCACCTTCAGTCTCCACCCTTTTGTAGATTTTGGTATCATCCATAAAGAGGCAGACCCTTCCTTCTAGTTCCTCTGCAATGTCACTTATAAAGACATGAAAGAGGACCGGTCCCAGCACTGATGCCTGAGGCACCCCACTGGTCACCCTCCCTTCCTCAGAGTGAACTCCATTTACAACCACCCTCTGTTGCCTATCCCCTGACTAGTTTCTTACCCAGTTTACCACATTTGTACCCACTCCTAAGCAACCCAGCTTGCTTTCTAATCTCCTATGTGGAATGGTGTCAAAAGCCTTACTGAAATCATGGTAGGCTGCTTCAACCTGATCTAGTTCCTTAGTCACCTAGTCAAAAGACATCTATCAGATTCTTTTTATATACTCCTCCACCCCCAGTGAATCCATGCTGCCTCAGGTCTTGTAACCCACTGCATTCAAGATATTCCACAATCTTTTCCTTTCCTTCAGCAGTGATTCCATTAACTTTTCTGCCACTTATAATCAGGCTGACTGGCCTATAATTGCCAGCCTCCTCCCTGCTGCCTCTTTTGTGAAGTGGGACAGCATCTGCTCCCCTCCAGTCCATTGGAACCACTCCTGTTTCCAATCAGCTGTTAAACAGGACTGCCAGAGGCACAGCTGGTACCTCCCTGAGCTCCCTCAGTATGCTTGAAAGCACCCCATCTGGCCCCATTGCTCTTTGCACTTTCAGATTAACGAGTCACATCAATACTCTCTCCTCCAAAAATTGGCTAGTGTCCACTTCCTTCCCTTCAATACTGCTGTTACTTTTTTGTGGCCTCTCCCCTTCCCCATCCTCTGTGAACACTGAACAAAAGTATTAGGATGTCTGCCTTTTCCAGCTCCCGTCTGCACAGTCCCCCTCCCTTCCCCTTTTAATCTTGCAATCCCACCCCGATCTTCCTCTTCAGTTACATATCTGAAAAATGTCTTGACCCTTTCATTACCACCTGGGCTATTTTCTCTTCAGTCTGCATCCTTGTGCTAGTTACTGCTCTCCCTGCTTCCCTCTGTTTCCCCTGATGTGCCTCCCTATCCTCCTTCCTCTGCATCTCCTTATACCTTCCGAATGCCACCTTTTTTGCCTGTACCTTTCCTGCTACTTCTTTTGAGAACCACAGTGGTCTCTTTTTCCTCTTGCCTTTGCTCATTTGCTTGACACAGGTTTGTTGTGTTTACTATGCCTCCTTTTAGCTTTTCCCAGTATTCCTCCACCCAACCCAGGTTGTCCTCCCCTACCAGGTCATCCCTGAGGCATTCACCCACATTATAAAATAGCCCCCTGAAATTCAGGACCCTCACCTTTACTGTATGTAGTTTGATTTTGCCACCATCTTTATACAGAACCACACTGTACAGTGATCACTGGTCCCCAGGTGACTTCCACCCTTGATGTCTGCAACACGGTCAATGTTAATGAATAACAGATCCAGTATCACCCCATCTTGAGTGGGTTCACTGACCAGTTGCCTGAAGAATGCTTCCTGCAGGGAGAATATCCCTGCTTCTAGCTGAAGCCGCAGCTGGGAGGCTCCAATCTACATCTGGCAGATTGAACTAACCCCACCAGCAGCACCTCCCCCTTTTCTGTGATCCTGTTAATGGCTTCCACCAGTAACTTATCTAATTCCTCCCCTTGTGCTGGAGGTCTGTAGATCACACCAGTGCAAACAGTGGCTTTGTTCCCCATCTCCAGGGTGACCCATAATACCTCTTCCACCTCCCTGTATTTCCTTTATCTCTGCTGCTTTAATTCTTTCCCTCACATAAAGCATCACACACCCTCCTTTTCTTCTCACCCTATCCTTCCTGTCTCCAACCTTTTCAGCGCACCATGATTTGATAATGGCTACTATATCCAGGTTGGTCTCTGCCATAATGGCATCTAGATCTGGAATCTTATTTCCTATACTTCTAGTATTCACACACATGGCCTTCCAGATTTTGTTTCCACTCTTCTTGTTAACCCCTTTTCCCCTCCCTTCCTGCTCCCTCTCATTTTTAATGCTCCTGTTCCCTTTCCCCTTTGTCTCTCCCACCCTGCTTCCTTATTAGTTTGCACTCTGGGGATTCCTCTCCCCTTGGGTTTCCCCTGCTCTGTACTACAGCTTGAGGTGGGGGGCAGTTTCTGCTTTCCTGATTTCTTCTGCCACCCCACTAGGCAAGTTTAAATGTTCATCAAAGTAACATTTAAACCATTCACTGAGGTCTCTGGTTCCACTCCCGGATGGATGCAAGCCATCACCGCTGTATAGGCCCTTATCCCTACAGGAAGATCCCCAGTCCCCAGTGTAGCTGAACACCTCCTCTCTGCACCATTTCTTCAACCTTGAGTTGAAGCTCCTGGTGAGGAGTTCCCTCTCCTCCCCCCTGTTGTAGACTTGCAGTACCTCAGCAAAAGCCACTGAGTGCATTTCCTGTCTAAGATCCCTCCCCAACTCCCCAGCCTCATCCCCAGCCAGATCATTAGTTCCCAGGTGGACAATGACATCCAACTTTGCCTTCCATCCTGTAGTCCTAGCAATCCACAGGATCCAGTTTCCATTCCTCCAGGCTGTGGTGCAGAGTAAGCACCAAATCTTCCTCACCTCCACTTCCTATTACCAAATCTATTCCCCTTACTATTGAGTCCCTCACCAGACTCCACTTCCACCCTCCTTGGGGTCCTCGCTCTGTTGCTTGGCACTGATCAAGCCAGGTAAGTCCTATGGAGTTAACAGAATACATCCCAGTATCAAAGTCAAGCTAAAGGAACAATTTGTGTGCCACTTTTATAAATCTTTCAAAGCTCTTTTCAGACAGATGTGATGCCAGAGAACTGCAAATTGGCAATTGTGGTCCTATTCTCCTAGATGGTGGCAAGGTCAGACACAGGCAACTTCAGTCCCAGCTGGTCGGCCTCACATCATTGCTAGACAATGTTCTGGAGACCATAATCAAGACAGAACAACAAAGCTGTTGGTTGAGGCCAAGGTTCTTACTACCCCTCAGCATGACTTTATTAGGGGCAGAGTATGTCAAACAAAACTGATTACTTTTCTTGAGAGGGTGACCAGGGAGGTGGATGGGGGCAGGGCCCTGGAAAAAGTCTATCAGGGCTTCAGCAAAGCCTCTGATACTGTGGCATATGATAAGTTTCTAAGCAAAGTAAATCAGAGCACTATACGTGAGACATACACAAGGCAGAATGCTAACTGGCTTGGGAATAGGAAGCAGAAGCTACTGGTATATTGTACAAACACAGAATGAGGAGCTCAACTCTTGCTCATTCACAGATTTTAAATGGCTTCTTCGTTAGGGGTGCTACTACTTTATGGCACACATCAGTAAGGTACCGGGCCAGTACTGTGCTACAAAATTGATGCGGCAATAACCACGCTACGGAAACATTTAGAGTGACAGGGGTATAACAGTGGTAGGGAATTACTGCTACCCCATCACTGACTGTGACATGAAGGAAGGGCTGAAGAAGCCTGTGCTGCTGTGCTGGTCCGAGCTGCTCCTGTGGTGGAGTGTCTAGGGCACCAGTGTACAGCAGCGATGGAGACCTGGGACTAGGTTTGGTTCCCCCCAGGTCTCACAGTGTTGCAATTTTGTTTTGAGAGAAAAAAAAGAATTTTTCCCCCTCCCAAGTTTCTCCCCATCCCCAAAGTCCACACCCCCTTGGAGTTATTTATAGTCCTGGGGGTGTGTGGGGAGTGAAGCACTGTATGTTGGGGAGCGTGAGGTGCAAAGCCCCCTGCAAAAACAAAAAGTACCATTGATTTTAATGAATGTGTGCTTTTTTTTGTCTAGTCGCTGAAAAGCCCAATGTTATGTTGGATCATGACATTTTGCTTGTGGCATTTCTTGCTGCACGGATTTTGCCAGCAACATTATGACCCCATGCCCATCAGTAAAAACAGGGAATTCAGTGTACCCCCATGGCAAATCTTCCAAATATAATATTCTTTATGCCTTTTTGGTCACTTATCCACTTTATCTCCAGTAGGAGTGGGGCCCTTGGCTTATCAGGTACTTAACTGTGATGGAGGTCAGTGCTGGCCAGTCAGTGACCTTGCTACTCCAGTACAGCAAGGGCCCCTCCATGACGGTAAGGTGCCTGGTGTCTGCCAAAGAGGCATCCAACATACTTTCCACTACCCACAATTCTGTTGCCTCATCAGCCACCTCCTCCTCCTTTTCATCCATATCTTCAATTCCCACCTGTGGAAAAACATCCTGAAGTGGATTTGTGGTGGTTTTCTCAGTTGACTTGCATGTTTTATCAGCCCATTTACAATGTGAGGTGGTAGCAACACCCAGTCTCTGATCACTTTCATGTTGTGCCTTACATATCTGGAACTTTACTATCTGTGCCCCATCTACCCATCTTATCAGCTGATTGGTTAAATTTTGGACCTGATCACTCCCACCCTCAAGTATCAATGACAGGCTCCATTTATATTGTGGGTCCAGCATGGTGGAATCCCAAAAATCTGCTGACTGCAGAATGCTGGAACTATGAGGGCTGCAGTCAAAGACATGCAGTGTGTGTTCCATTAAGACACAGCTTCCTGTATCACCACCTGCCTCTGGCACCTGCTGTAAATTTAAAAGTGACTGCCTCAGCACCAGTAGAAGTGAGATGGCCTGACTGAAGCAGGCAGTGTCCCCACTCACTGCCTGTGTTACATGTTCAAATGGCCTTAAGATCATCATCAGGCCATCCATTAATCAATACTGGTCTATTGTCAGAGACATGGAGGCTTCTGCACTGTCATGGCGTGTATGCATCAGCAGATATTCTGAGATGGCTTTGTACTGCTCATACAAGTGCCTAGTCATGTACAGTGTCGAGTTCCACCTGATGACAACTTCCAACTTCATCTGGCATTGAGGCAGTTTGTTCTGGATCTGTAGCTGCCTGAGATTGTCACAGGCCATTCCTGAATGGGCAAAGTAGGCACAGATGTGATGTGACACAGTCAACATGTACTTGATATCATGATACGATAGAAACTCTTCACAACTAGTGAGTATCCCATCAAGATCACACTGGGAGAGAAGCACAATCAAAAACTACACTGTCAAAATGGCATGTGCGGGAGTTTGTTATTTAATCTATCACGGCTTTCAATTGTGCTAGATTACACTGTCTGTGCAGCGCACATTTAGACCTCTTGGGTTATGACTGCAGAATTTTATGGGTTACCCCCTTTCAGTGAATGAGGGTGCAGATATTCACAAGTCTCAGTCAGGAGAGATTCTAACATTTTCTGACCTGTGTGTGGCCCAGATACACTCTTCATTGTCTGCATGGAATGCTGGCAAATACTACCCCAAGTACCTGTTCCCAAAGTGCCATAATGCACAAATAGGAGCTACCACCTGTATGGCCACAGGTTCACATATTCATATTCAGATGTACTGTATGTATGGGGATGTTGAATTGAGCAGGGCATGAATGACCATATATGACACACTCCCATGAAGTTCAAGATGGCATAGTTGAAGAAGTATGTTCTTGAGGGACTCTGCCATTTGGGTCAGGCACACAGCATTAACCTTCTAAATCCTACATTCTCCACAAAAGAAAATGTGAGTAGATCAACTACCAGCATTTTATTGGGTGCTGTGAGCAGTTCCTGTGCAATACCATGATTCGTTGGGTATTTGGCATGATGATCAAACATGTTGTGAATTGTAGGCTGCACCTTTTTGGATCTTGGGCTACAAAACAGTTGGATTCAGCGTGGCGGCAAGGCTGATTGAGTTGCATTAGACTAGGGGATTCATGGATGCTGTTTAAATGAAAGCAATGATCTGTGGTGTTTTCTGGACTGGGGTTTATGTGCTTTTGGTGTCTCTGGGTACTAGCACTCAGCCAACAACTAATACTATGACAAATACTAGGCAATGCCACATACTTTCCTCATCTCTGTAGTAGTCCTCCTCAGTAAACCCTGCCTCCAGCCTGACTGTTCCCCTACCACTTCAGGATGCCTTGGCAAATGATGATGATAACAGGAAGGGCTCTCCTTCACCAGCTTCCCTTTGGTGTTGATTCCAGCATAACAGGTTCCTGGACTTGAGGGGTGTGTGTGTGTGTGTGTGTGTGTGTGTGTGTGTGTGTGTGTTGGCCACCAGTGTCTAGGTGGTTCCCCTTTTTTCCATGACAAACTCACACTTGACACAACTGGCAGAAAGCCACTGTTGCATCAGCTAGTTATAGTACTAAAACATCTCAAACTCAAGATTTTGCTCCCCTTAGTTTTGCATTGTGGTGGGAATGGGACAGGAGAGAAGTGGCAATGGGTGTTTTTGTGATGATTTCTGCTCTGCAACTGTGGGTACACCATGATGTCTAATGGGCTTAACAGTGGTAACAGGAACAGCAGCTGTAGTATGGGGGATTGGTAATTCCATGACATACAGTACTTGTGGTGTGCAAAGCACCACCAGATCAGCAGCATGTTGCTTACTTTTTTTCTTTGTAGGTTCGCATAGGGGTCCAAATCATCATCCTCACCAAGGCTGATAACCTACTCCTCCTGAGATCTGTCCTCATCCACTTGACTGTCTCCATACTCTCTTTCCTTCTCCTCATCCTTAGTGAGAGAAACAGTTTTAAACTTGGGATTTTCTGATTGTGCAATAGTTAGATCTCCCTGCTCACACTCTGACTCATAATGACTGACACCAATGAAAAAAGAATTTTGTAGAATTTAAAAAGTAAGAGGAAGTTTGCGAGTTCTACCATATCCCACTCTATTACAAATCACTTTCAATTTTTGAAATAAAACCATGTGAAACTACAGTGGCATGCTTTAACTCTAATCCCAATATTTTAAGCAAAAGACAATTACCAGGGACCTAAGAATAAATGTGGAAACTAATATTGCTTTTGTGAATCATGATTTAGAATCCAATTGGCAAGGAGCATGCACTAGGTGCTTAAGGGATTTCATGCTAATAATAACAACATTATTACAGAAATAGGAGGGTGAAGTGAAAACTTCAGAACTGAGGTAAAACAGAACTTTTTGGTTGAAGAACTATTTTTTTTTACTAATGTTAACAAGAATTTAGATGACTTTGAGGAAGAGATAAGAACAATTAAAAAAAAAGTAAAAGAGACCTAAAGGATTATAAGAATAATTACATTCATTTTTGGTGGAAAGATAAAAGGAAACAGCCACAAACTGGGTATACATATAATCCAGAGTTAGACACTTAACTCCACTTTTCAAGAAAAGAGTCTGAGCGAAGAAAGGGATAACAAAGAAGCTGAAGAGGTCACTTGCAGCAGGATAGATACAGTGGCAGGAGACAATACAGAAAAAAACAAAGGTGAAGATATCAGTATACCAGGCACATATAGTACCACTACTAGAACTACCAGACCCAGAGAAAGGAGGGTCAGGAGAACAGGAACAGAGAATGGTACAGGGCAAGCAGGAAGGAAAAGAGCAAGCAAAAAGAAACACCACAACAAAATGTACTAACCAGGTCTCAGACAGGAACAGGGAAGACAAGTTTTAAATCTAAGAGAACTCTTATAAAGAAAAATCTAACTGTACTGAGCAAGGGGCAGGGTCTACCTTTCTGTACATGTGAACATGTGAACAAGTTCAAATTAAGCTCAGGGGCAACATGAGGAAGTACTTTTTCACAGAAAGAGTAGTGGATGCTTGGAGCAGCCTCCCTGCGGAGGTGGTGGTGGAAAAAACAGTAGGGGAATTCAAGAATGCATGGGATAGACATAAGAGTATTCTAGCAATAGGGAAGAGATGATAAGCTGCAGATCAGCTAGGGTCTGCGGTAGTGCATCAGGTAGGGAAAGGTCAAAGATTAGGTGGGTCATACGGTCCTTATCTGCCATCACCTTCTGTATATCTGTGTATCTCAGTAGATTTTCAGAAAACACAACACCCTTGAGAGAATATTAACCAACAGGAACAGGAGAGAAATAGAAAATGAAGTCACAAGTTAAAACTTCAATTAACTTACTATCTTCCCCCCAGGTGTCGCTCTACATACTGTTGATACCTATGCATCTCTAATTAAAAAAGATGTATTGAAAATGTTGATTAAAGAAAGGAATATGGATAGGAGAATGAGCCATAACTTGAGCACATCAGAATCTGCTGCATTAAGAAAACCAGAAAATGATAGTTCTCTACTTATAACAAAGTTGGGTTGAGGTAGCTCAAGATTATGAATAGTATAAGGAGCAATGTCTATCACTATTAATGGACAACAATAACTACTTAAGAATTCAGGGTGATCATACAATAGATATTCAGAACATAATAGCAGGAACAGCACATCTGACAGAAAATGGGTCACAGAGTGGGAACGGGATGGACTTTTGAGGAATACAACATCTATACAGAACCTGTTTTTATGCACCATCTAAGATTTATAAATTCTTAAAGTAACCACTTGGCAGACCCACCACTTCAGAAGTGAATGCAGTCCTGGAGCCTTTATCTATTTCCATTGACTACCATATAAGACCATTGGCGGAGGGAAAAAATTGTGTATGAGGGACAGCTCACATGTCATTAATATTACAGAGGAGCTAAATACAAAACAGAACATTTTACAAGACTGTATTGCAGTCATACGGAATCTTGAGAGGATCTCAACATCTCAGTTCCACATAGAATGGGATGTGAGGCCTCAAAAAATACCTTGGACAGAGAAAGATAATAACAGATACCACCAAACTGTTTTTTTTAGTGAGCTTAATAAAAATAAATCTCTCTCTCTCCCAGAACTATTTCAGATGTGAAACAGATTTTGGGCTACAAATCAGGGGGTCATTTATGGGTTCAAGCATGGCCCAATCTTATGTGAACTCATATATGATTGCATTTGAACACAGGTAAAGTCACCGTGAAATTAACTCTATAAAAACAAAATACTCCTATGGAAGAGATTTATAGATGACATCATAGTCATATGGAAAGGGAATGAACAGGAACTGGAATTGTGTCACCAATATTTGAATTCTAGGATGGGCCATCTGGTCTTTGTAAAAATGCAAGATGAAAAAGTGATACAATTTTTGGACTTGACAATCTTTAAATAAGACAATAAACTCGCTACCAAACTTCATCATAAGCCCACAGACAGAAACACAATATTACATGCAGTAAGTTATGATCCTAAGAATGTAGGAGAATCAATAGCATAAGTTAATTTTTGAGAGCAAAGAGGGATTGTTCAAATGAAGGGGACTATATTATAACAAAAAAAGAAATGGAGTTGAGACTCTATGCTAGAGGATATCAAGAGAATATTGTAAAAATGCTGTAGAAAGGGCAAAAGGGCTGGATAGGAAAGTATTGTTATAAACAGGTTTAACACCTAAAAATGTCCAACTGAATCTGGTACTGTTCAGCACCACTTATAATGACTGTTCCAATACAGTCAGAAATATTGTCAAAAAAACACTAGCAAGTGTTAAAAGCTACATCGCGTGATGAGGCAGTATTTGCACAACCACCACTAGTGGTACTAAAATAGAATAAGTCTTCTGGTGAGGAGTAGTACACACAGATCACAAAATGCCAGGCAGACAACAGTGACATTTTCTATGAGGTCATGACCTAAAAGGTAACTACTCCTGCAGTCATTGTGTAAATGGTCATAATACTGAAAGATCAAGAATCTGGCAAGAAATAAAGAACTAGAAATAAGGGATTTCATTAACTGTCAAATGGAGGGAGTCATTTACTACTTACTGAAATGTCCACGTGATTAAAATATATATAGGAAAGACCAGCAGACAGTTAAAATTTATAATACATTAGCACAAAAGTAATATCAGGGGGCAGCATATGACATCACCTTAGCAAGACATTTCAAAGAGACACAGCATTAGTTACCTGCCTACTAAGACTGTTTTTAGCCTTGAAAAGGTGTTATCAGACATGAGAGGAAAAGATTATGAGAGGTATCTCCTCACAAGAGAAGCCTGTTATATTGATATGTTTCAAGCCACAGATGTGCAATATAGCCTTAATGATTCAACCAATTGGATACTAATAATTTAGATACATCATTCTAAAGGAAGAGTTTTGTGTCTTTATTCACTGATCCAAGAAGTGTGTGCACTCAGCAGGAAGCAGGTCTGGGTGCTCGGTGGGGCTGCCAACCCCGGCTCATGCTACTGTGTTTCAAAAGCCCACCACTCACATTTAGTATGATCCCAACAGATGGAAGAAGAATCATCATAGCATGTGCTCCCCTGATGAAGCTTTAATGGGTGAAGCACTGAGAGTTCTGTTAAGTGGAGGAGTTTTTATTGTCTGTGGTGTAATTTTGACATGAGCACTGTAACACTGGCTAAAGAAACAAACTCTTACAAGAGTCAATATGGCTGCAAAATAATGGTATTGTGGGCAATGAGAAATG
The DNA here is from genome assembly GCA_016271365.2 of Neoceratodus forsteri. Classification (NCBI taxonomy): domain Eukaryota; kingdom Metazoa; phylum Chordata; order Ceratodontiformes; family Ceratodontidae; genus Neoceratodus; species Neoceratodus forsteri. Next base: position 53,670,039 of record CM057451.1, on the reverse strand, counting down.
TGTAAACTTGCAATTTTTTAACTAACCACTAAGCCGCCTAACTGCACATTCTAATTGTTGTGTTGCACACACACTGACTAATACATATACACATATATGCATATACAGTATGTTCCAGTATAACTTAGCAGTGTGCTGTCTACACACATTTTTACAGATTAAAAAAAAAAGAAATTGAGGGACTGTTTTCTTCTTTTCAGGCTCCGAGGAACATTGAGGGGGTTGGGGGCTGCCATTGGACACCATATTTAAATCAATAATTACACACATAAGGCTGAATCTGATCTCGATAGAGGAGGAATGTAGATTAGCAATTTTTGCACTAACCACTGAGCCATCCACCTAACTGCACTTTCTAACTGTTGTAATACACACACACACACACTGACTAATACATATACACATATATGCATATATATTCCAGTATAACATAACAGTGCACTGTCTACACACATTTTTACAAACTCAAAAAAAGACACTTAGGAACCTTTTTCATTCTTTTCAGGCTCCGAACGACATTGGAGGGTGGTGGTGGTGGGGGGTTGCCACTAGACACCTCATTTAAATCAGCAGTGGCATGCATAAGGCTTGAAACTGATCTAGATAGCAATGGAATGTAGACTAGCAGTTTTTGCACTAACTACTGAGCCACCTAACTGCACTTTCTAATTGTTGTAACACACACTCAAACACACACACACACACCGACTAATACATATACACATATATGCATATATATTCCAGTATAACATAGCAGTGCACTGTCTACACACACAGAACATTGCCACACACATACACACACACACACACTAACACACATACACTGCCTTATATGGCATTCATTTACTTATACATCTAACCCTATCTTTTACTGTATTCAGGATAAGCACTGAGTTTTGCACTAACTGATTGTACTAATCTGCAGCATGACTGGGTAACTAAGATAGAGGACCAGGGAGGTGCAGTGGATGTGGCCTAATTCGACTTTAGAAAGCCCTTCGACACTGTCCTCCATAGAAGGCTGATTACCAAACTACGCTGCCTAGGGGTGGATCCTAAAATAGTTATGTAGGTGACAAACTGGCTGATTGGCAGGAGTCAGATGGTTGTGGTAAACAGGGAGCACTCTGGAGGGGAAACGTGACAAGAAGGGTGCTGCAGGGGTTGATGTTCTAGCTGTTCCTCGTTAATGTCATTATTAGAGGCATCACAGAGGGACTGGAGGGGGAGGAATGCCTCTTTGCCGATGATACAAAGGTATGCAATAGGTTGGACATGCCAGGGAGTGTTGAAAGAATAAGGGATGACCTTAAAAAAAACTGGAGGAATGGTCTGAAGAATGGCAGCTGGGATTCAATGAAACAAAGTGCAGGATCATGCACTGAGGGCACAAGAACCCAGGGGCAAAGTACAAACTTGGTGGGGAGGTAGTAACAGTCACAAAGCAGGAAAGGGACCTAAAAGTTAAACTGTACTGCTAACATATTGCATTATAGTCCTTGCAAGCTGACTAGGAAAAGGTTAATGTACCAGGAGAGGGTTAACTGACTGGCACACATGCTGCTCAGGAAAACACAACTGTTATGAAGCACTGCTGACAGTAATTTGAACTGGCATGAGAACTTCTATGTATCAGTTTCTTAAGTCTCAGTTACAGTTGAAATGCTGACCAAGTTTACATGTTTATGAGCTATGAAACTTTCTTGAAAGAGAATTCTACCCACATTGACGCTAGTAACCACAATATCACATGAAATAGTGTGTGCAACACTGCTCAGCTCAATGAAAACAGCAGACTGCTTCAATTAGCGCAGTGATTCCACAACACCTCCAATTTTATCTAGTCCCTTGAGAATCTGGAAAGCTCCTTTTTTCTACTAATAGCAAGACAACTGCAGGGCTCTACCCACTGCAGCCATAAAAAGGAATTGTATCTGGACAAGAGTCTTTGCATCCATTGGGACCATACTAAATGTGAGTGCTTGGTTTTTAAACATAGTTGTGTCCTTTATGCCCACTTTTCTTTGCATTTTTACCAATTGCATGGCACTTGTATTAACTGATTCTTCCCCATTTATATAATGAAAACAAAAAAAATCTAGTTCACCTGGCTGCCAGTCCAGTTTTCGATCTATCCAGCCAATTTTATTTTTCTTTAGTACTGTGTGATGTGTTACTGAAAATGGGGAGCATAAAAGTCTGAATTCATTTTGCACCAGCCAAAATGATGTACCTTCATTTCCCATTGTGTAACTAGACACCTAGTTGCTTTATTACTAAGCAGCAATAGATGCCACTGTACAGCCAATAAGGGCATGACTCCATAAGCACTATTGTGCTTGAGTGCACATCACCTGATGTCTGTCATTATCACAGAAACCTAGAAACACAGAATTTCTCAGGAGATAAGGACCTATTGGCCCACCCAGTCTGCCCATTTTTCCCTACCTACAGTATCACCAGAGGGAACACTTGATCGCTGGATCTTTACCCCCCTTCCTTTAAACTAAGATTCCCTTATGCTTATCTCATGCATTCTTGAACTCCAACTCTCTTTTAGCTCCCACCACTGCCACTGGAAGGCTATTTCAGAAATCTATTACTCTTTCTGCGATGTACTTCCTCACATCTCTCCTGAATCTACCCCCTCCAGCTTCATAGCATGTCCCTTTGTTCTTCAACAACTTTTTTTCTGAAAAAATACTTCCTCCTGTACCTTATTTACCCATGTAAAGTATTTAAAGGTCTCTATCATGTCCCCTCTCTCCCTCCTCTCTTCCAGGGTGTACATATTGATGTCTTTTAGTCATTCCTTATAGAGCTTTGATGCAGACCTTGCACCATTTTAATCGCCCTCCTCTGGACTGCCTCCAGTCTGTCTATGTCCTTCTGTAGAAGGGGTCTCCAGAACTGTACACAGTACTCTAGGTGGGGTCATACCAGTGATATATAGAGAGACAACACCACCTCCCTCTTTCTGTTGGTAATATGACTCCATATGCATCCCAGCAAACCACTAGCCCTCCCAACTGCCTTGTTGCACTACCTGGCCACATTTAGGTCATCAGACATGATTAACCCAGGTCTCTTTCCTGCTTGGTGGTCATCAATACCACTCCACCTATTTTGTACTCTGCCCCTGGGTTTCTGTGTCCTAAATGCATTATTTTGTACTTGTTCACACCGAAACCCAGCTGCATACCCTTGACTACTTCTCAGGTTTTCTCAGGTCTCTGCTCATGCTTTCCACCTCCCCCCCAACGAGTGTCCACTCTATGGCAGATATTAGTGTCATCAGAAAAGAGGCAGACCTTCCCTTCCAGCTCCTTTGCAATGTCACTTATGAAGACATTAAAGAAGACCAGTTCAAGCACCAATCCCTGAGGTACTCCACTGGTCACCCTTCCTTCCTCAGAATGAACCCCATTTAATACATCTTCAGTCACCTATTCCCTTACTGATTTCTTATCCAGTTTACCTCCTTTGGACCCACTCCTAAACTACCCAGCTTGCTTGCTAGTCTCCTATGTGGAACAGTATTGAAAGCCTTGCCGAAATCTTGGTAGGACATGTCCACTCTTCCATCCTGATCTATTTCCTTGGACACTCAGTCAATTAAATCTATGAGATTCTTTGTTATGAACCCCCACCTCCTGTGAATCCATGCTGCCTTGGATATTGTAACCCCTTAGATTCAATATATTCCACAATCTTTTTCTTCAGCAGTGATTTCATTAACTTTCCCACCACTAGTGTCAGGCTGACTGACCTATAATTGCCAGCCTCCCCCCTGCTACTACTTTTGTGAAGTGGGCCTACATTTGCCCTCCTCCAATCCTTCAGAACCAATCCTATTTCCAGTGAGCTGTTATAATTTCCCCTCTCTAGTAGACACCATCACTTCCCTCATCTCCCTCTCCTCCTAAGGTGAGCTAATTAGCCTCTGGGGTTTAAACATGAACTGGTCCTTCCCAGCCCCGAAGCCAACTATCCAATTGATTGAGTCCCTCAGCCTCCATCAGCTAATCAAGGAACACACACCAGGCCCAGCCCTGTCTCCTTTAATCACCCCCTTCAAGACTGGGTGCTCTCTTCCCATCCCCACTGAATCTCTGCAGCTGGCACACTCCCTGACTCCTTCAGCAACAACTACATGACCTACTGCATCCACAAGCTATGTCTGTTCCACTCCACCCCTCAACTACCACTGGATTAGGTTCCTCAGGTCTCTGGACTCTATAGCCCTCCTCTAAGACCTCTCCTCCTCCTCCTCTGACTGGTCCCTTGTGTACTCCACTTCTGATATCAACTCTGCTCTCTCCCTCTTCTGCTTCTTTCTGAACAGTCTGGAACACCCATGCCCCTCCCTGACACCACAGAGTCAAATGTTACCATCACCCCGGATCACTGCTGATGTTATCCAGACTTGCAAATTCTTGACCATGCCTGGATATGTTACAAATCCTCCCTCTCACTTGCTAATCTTTACAGCTATTGCTCTCTAAGAAATGCCTGTATCAAGGCCATAAGAGCTGCTAAAGCACAGTACTTCAAGTCCAGCCCTGCAGCAAAATCTCAACTCCCTCTCTCAGTTCTGGAAGGCTGTCAGTCAGCTTCCTCTTTAACCCCCCAAGTTCTCCCCTCCCAGCTTGTTGATGATGAGCTTGTTTCTGACCCCTCCTCTGTTGCCTCAATCCTGAATTCTTTCTTCATTACATGTAGCCTTTCCTCTGGCCCAGGAAATTGCCCACTTTCCTCCACCACCCACTTCCCGTCTAAGGGCTTTCATTTCCCTCTTGTCTCTTTCCAAGAGGTTTTCCATGCCCTTCTGACCCTTAATCCACACAAATTAAACCCAAATGGCATTGAACCTCTCCTACTCCTGATCTCTGCTCCTGCTATCAGCCTTCCTCTCTCACATGTATTAAATCTCTCCTATACTCTCGACTCTGTCCCCAAGGCCTGGAAAGCTGCCAAGGTGATTCCCCTCCACAAGGTGGGGTGATCACTCCTTGCCTGGCAACTACCATCCCATATCCCTTCTCCATGCTCTGGCTAAGCTTCAGGAATCCTTTACCCCCTATAGACTCTCCAATTTCCTCTCCACCTCAGGCTTCTTTTCTCCCTTCCAATCTGGGTTCAGAAAAATACACTCTGCTTTGACCTCCCTGCTTTGAGTCACTGATGCCATTCTCATGGGTATGGACCATGGACACATTACTGCTGCTATTTTCATTGACCTCACTAAAGCTTTTGGCTCTGTATCACATCCCTTCCTGTGCACAAGACTTTGCTTTGCTGGCCTATCTACCCTTGCTGTGGACTGGTTTAGGTCCTATCTCACTGGATGTACTCAGTGTGTCTTATCAGGAGACACCCTCTCACCCCTTCCCATCTAAGCAGGCATCCCTCAAGGCTCTATCCTTGGCCCCACCCTTTCTCTATATTCTTAAATCTCCTTCCTTCTACCTGCATCTCCACCCAGATCCACCTCTATGCTGATGATACCATACTCTACACCTCTGGTGCCTCTGCTTCTGAGGTCCCAGCTGCAGAGTGACTTCATGTGCATGTTACTCTGGTTCCAAGACAACCAGCTGAAGGTCAAGACAAAGAAAATATTATCCTTCACCTTTGGCACTTCACAAAAACTCTCCCAAATGTGCCCTCCCCCTTCCTTTTCTAACTTCAATGGTACCATCCTTGAATCAGTCCACTCCTATAAATACCTGGGCATCTGGCTTGACAGCCATCTAGACTTCTTTACTCACTTTAACTATATCCACTCTAAACTCCACCCGAAACTAGGACCCATGTACAGAAATAAGGACGCCCTCTCCCTTCTTGTCTGTGGTAAGCTACTCTCTAAAATTATCCTTCCCGTGTTTGACTTTGCTGATGCTGTTTTTGGGTCTGTCCCTGCCTCATCCCTCACTAGGTTGGACACTTTCTATAATGCTTTCTGACACTTTGCCTCCAATGCTTGCCCCGCACTCATCACTGTACTCTTCCCTCACTCTTCCCTCTGTCCCAGTATGCCACCAAATCCACACCACCAACCTAAACTCCAAATACCAGTTTGGGACCCTCCCTCCCTACCTCTCCTCTCCACCTCCTCCCTCTCCTTCTACCAGCTTCATTCCACAGACCCTCACACTTTCTCTCTTACAAGTCCTCAGTCTAGTTCAAAGCTGACTGCCTTCTCCTTCCATCTCCCCTCTATCTGGAACTCCTTTCCCAGCTCCCTCCATTTGTCTCCTTCTCTACTCACTTTAAAACATGCTCTTTTCCAATTCATATCCAGCACTTGCTCCTGTACCCTTTGACTCCCACTGCCTACCCCTACTCTTCCCTGCACCCTTGTTCCCTTTCCATCTTTCCTCCTCAGTCCCCCTGCTTAGTTCCTGTGTTATGCTAGTTTCCTCTAAACCCCTCAATTTGATTATTCTACCCTCCTGTTTCCTAATCTCTCAGGTTATTTTCCCCTTATTTTTAAAATGCATTATGTCATTGCAAATTGATATCGCTCACTTGTTATGTGCTACAACTGCATTACTGCTACCAATTCCCTGCTACCTTATTTAATTATCATACTTAGATATATTCTATTGATTTTATTTACTTTGTTCCTCCTACTCCTCTTCTCCCTGGGTCACACCTGGAAACGAGCCTCAACTCAGTGTACCTCTCCCAGTTACCAAACTTTAAATATAAAATAAATAAATAGGACTGTCTGAGGTGCAGCCAGTACCTTTCTGAGCTTTCTTAATACACTTGGATACATCCTGTCTGGTCCCATTGCTTTTTCCACTTTCAAATTAGTGAGTCCCTTGAGGACAGTCTCCTCTAAAAAGGACTAATGTCCACCTCCCTCCCTCCAAAGCTCCTGCTACTTTTGTGTGGCCCTTCCCCTTCTCCTTCCTCTATGAACACTGAACAAAAGTACTTTTTCATGATGGCTGCCTTTTACTAGTCACCCTCTGCACAGTCCCCCCTTCCCTTTTTAGCCTTGCAGGCCCTCCCCTGGTCTTCCTCTTTTCACTTACATGCATAAAAAAAAGGTTTGTCCCCTTTCATTACCACCTGGGCTATTCTCTCTTTACACTTTGCCTTTGATCTATTTACTGCTTTTGCTGTTTTCCTCTGTATCCCATGATACACCTCCATATCCTTCTCATTCTGTGCCTCCTTATAACTTCTGAATGCTACCATATTAGCCTTTACATTTTCAGCCTTTACCTTATCACTTTGATGCATGGGTGCACAAGGTCATGCCCAATTACAGCAGACTCCATTATAAATAATGGACCTCATTGGCATTTATTGCTCTCTGAGGCATGATGCACAGGAGCCACAACAAAAGACTGCAGGTCTCTGGTAAGTGTGAAATGCTTTACTGAGTAGACTATATGCAGGAGTAGGAGCCTGGAGAAAAATTGATACTAGAGTAAAAATGATGGGCCAGATTTTCAAACCATGGTGCAGGGCACTTAGGTTTTAGCAGTGTGCAAAACCCCGTCACTGTAACTGCACCTGATTTTACAATCTCAGGCACAGTTGTGACAGTTTCCACCATTTACAGCATCTTACGCCAAATATCTGGTGTGAGCTCCATAAAAATAGCTCTAGGGATTGCTGCAAACTAGACCACAGAAAGGTGGTCTAACTTGCGGCAATGTGGTGCACAGGATAGAAAACCCCTATTCTCACAAGGAGAATGTTGCAAGCCCCATGCACCATGTGCTCAGCTCACCAGGGGCATGCGGCATTCTCGGACTTTTGAAAATCTGGCCCGATGTCTTCATTTTGTTAAACCTGCCAGAACTTGCGGCAGCAAAACTGTATAGTAAGTGAAAATTACTTTAAAAAGCCTGCAAGGTATATGTAGGGTGATGTAATGTTTTACACTGACTACATTAAACACAATGTATGCAGGGCAGCACATGCTAAGATAAAGGACTAGATAAAAAGACTGAGGAAGTAAGTTACAGTTCCATTCTGTTATTACATATGGTTCCCTGAATGGTATAGCTTAAAACGGAAAATGTTGATTTTCACTGGTTTATTATATTAAGTAGTGATTTTTTTTCTGGTATATAGAGTGTGCATAAGAAATTAACTAAGACAGAATCTGTTTATTTAAATATCCATAAACAATGCTGCACCATTATGGCAGGACCACTGCATAGCAGGTGAGTTGCATGTTTATAAATGTTTTGGAGATTTTTTTATGATTTATAGTATACTGTATGGTGGAAATGGTGCAAATGTGTATTCATATATATAGTTTAACAAAAAAAAAAACATTTTAGAACTGAAGTCCTGATGTAAAACTGTAACAGAAAATTAAAAATTAATTGATTGCTCTTATGTACTATGAGCAGGATATTCAGAGGGAAGGGGATGCATGGCTCAACTAGTTGTGCCACCCAAAGAACAAGGCCAGTGCAAAAACATGCCATATCGTGCATCCTGTCTGAAAATAGCAACCTGAGTAGCCAGTGCAAGTGAGTGTGGCTGAGAATGCAACAGCGCACCCTGGGGGATGGGCTGCATACCAGGAATAGGAATGTGCGGCGTATCTCCAGATGTGCTGATCCCAAATCCCTGATATTCAGCCCGCATATGCAAATGTGCCATCAGGCATGCAAGGTGCAAAGGGGCCATTGCATGGCCATTTGGCCCCATTTGCATGTGGTTTGCATGACTGCAATGGCAAGTTGCGCCAGGCCAACCTGCCCCCACCCAAACCCCATCTGGTGATGTGCTGAGAAGCTGAAATTCTGTAGTGCAGTGGGCCCCATCCTAGCTAGAACCCCCTCCAATGATCATATGTGGCATTAAGCATAAACCCACCATAGTGTACGCCCCTCCTACCCTGGAACCATGATCCACGTGTGAGAACAAATGCACCCACCCTGTCCTTGATCCCCCATCACACAATATTCCAGTATCAACCCCATTTTTCCATAGTATAGTGGCCCCCCCACCTGCCCCGATCCCCAATCACAATTGCAATTTGGTCCACAATCCCAATTTTAAACCAGCATCCCAGTACACACTTTTCCATAGTGTAGAGACCCCCCCCCAAATTGCGATCAGGGATCAGGGCGGGTTGAGGGCCACTACACTATGGAAAAAAGGGTTGATATAGGATTATTGTGCGATGGGTGATTGGGGATGGGTGGAGGATCTCGTGACTTCCTACCAGTGACATTCTTGGAACTGGAGAATGAGGATCAGGGGCAGGGCGGGAGTACATGTATTGTGGTCTCTGTGCCATTATGGACACTGTGCAGCAGAGAACAGGGCTGGAGTGTGCCACTGGGCTATGGTGGATGGCAGGCTGCTGTTCTAATGTCTGCAGTGCCGCTGCCTGCCTGTGGGTGGCCAACAGTTAGGCATGCTTTTTACATGACTAACTTTGTGCTGCTCATCTCCTGAGCTTGGGCAGCCCATCCTCACCGAATATCCCAATGTGTGGGATATTCATTGGCATGCCTCCTCACCTTGGGCTGCATACATTAACTTTGAGCAGCAGCCCATCATGATTTGGGCAGCCCATCTCCTTTCTTTGAATATGGGAGTTTGGAGCAACTTGTGAGTTGAATGACTGATCTCTGGTTCTGCCAGAGATGCGCCGCTCTTCTCTTTTGAAAATGATGGCCTATATGTGTAGTGTACACTAGACGTTACTCAGCTGTTATAGTATTTCTTATATAAAACATATAATTAAATATTGTATACTGTTATTTGTAGATATCAGACACCCTGAGGCAGAGATACAGTCCCCAAAATGTTGGATTAGATTGGGTCAGAGAAATATATATGTGTTATCTACTACACTAATAAAATAATTATTTTTAACATTTGGTGACTGAGCTATATTTTTTCAGTCTCTATTATAGTTGTGACCAAGTATATATGTGATATCTAATACACTAATAAAATTATTAACACTTGGTGGCTGAGCTATATTTTTTCTGTCTCTATTTTAGTTGTGACCAAGTATATATGTGCTATCTACTATACTAATAAAGTAATAAACACCTGGTGACTGGGCTATATTTTTTCAGTCTCTATTATAGTTGTGACTTTTGCTAGGATCAGAATTATTATCTCCCTGAAAGAGTTATTTTTGCTCTTATACTGAGGTGGGTTATACTGGAGACTTGTATACCCAACCCATTACCTGACACTGGTTAGTAGAATAACTTTCCTTCTTCTCTTACTAGAGAACTGCTGAGCAAAAAGGGAAGGAGGATCCCAGCCATGGTGGACAAACTGAGGTTGTCTGGGGCTCCAGATTGGTATGGGATGAATATGGCTCAGAGTGAAAGGAAGTGTCCAGAACAGGATGCAGGCAGAAGGTGAGGACCAGAGTTCAGCAAAACTAGAAGTTATAGACAGAGAAAGAAAAATATATACATGGAAAGATCATATTAAGGTTGTCAAAGTCAAAAAATTCAGCAAATTTAAAGGTACAGTTCTCTGACTCATATCCAGGGACACTGGAAAACTGCAGATATGATTTTGTCATGGAGTGCACAGTTTTTGGCACCTCCCACAAAAATGGTGTCTACCCATGAAAATATTTCTTTTTACAATGTCTACACATTGTTTTGCCTGCTTTTTACAATTTCTTGGTTTGCGGCACCTCTGGCTGCATGCCTGGCCTCCCAGAAGCATGGCACATGTAAATAATGTCATTGACATCCTGCTTTCAGTGGGTGACTCATTTATGACATGGTAGAGGATGCATCACATGCACAGGAGCAAATCGCATACCCAAGTATTGTTTTTAAAATTCGTAGCAGAAGATCACTATTTTGAATGCAGTGCCCCCCCCCCCCAGGTCTGCATAAGTAATGTAAGTACAAGTGGACAGGTTGGGGGGGATACACAGTTACTCCAGTCACTGATGCTTGCCTCTGAAGCTGATGATGAGTGATGATCACGTAGCCTCTCCACTCCTGCAGTCCCCTGCATTGCTGACTGCTGTTTACTGCTGGCCACTGTCAGTAGGCAAGACTCTTTGGTTGCAAGATTACTCTGCCAGAAATTATACCACCGGCTCCTCAGGTCTCCTGCAAGATTTCCCCTGGCAGACTGCCACATTCTGCTGCTGCAACTGTACCTGTACTCTGCCTACTGCCAGCTGTACTTGTACTCCACCTCTGCAAGACTGTTGCTACTCTCCTGCTTTTTTCCAAATACAAGTAAGTCTGAGATTTTTTCTAATATTAATGATGAGTGGAGGTGAGAGAGATGTGGCACAGATGTACAAAGTACTTTTGTCCATGTGGTATACATGGAAAATATTGTTTTTGTTTTGACATTCCTCTATGAAGGGTTTAGTAAGGGAGGGAGGGAGGGTGGGTGCCACATCCACCTGAGTAGGCATACCAGGAGGGTGAGGCAGTGGGCATCCAGGTAAAACAAAATGCTTTTCCTGGAGGAAGGTAGTAGTCTGGAAGGAGATGAGTGGGCACAATGGTAACAAAAATATATTGGTCTCAGAAGATCATGGCTGGAGGATAGCGAGGTTCATGCCGGGTTGGAGGAAGTGTTTTAAAAACTTGTGCTAGCGGTGTGTGCCGGGTAAAGAAGGTATGTGCTGGGTTGGGGAAGTGCTGGAAAAATTGTACTTGTCTGAGAAAGTGGGTGGAGATTGGCAACATCTATGTTGGGTCTGATAGATTGTTTTAAAAAATTATGTTGGTCTTTGAAGGTGGGTGGAGGGTGGGAAGGTATGTGCCAGGTTAGGCAGGTCTGTGCTGGGTTGAAGAAAGTGTTGCAAAAATTGTACCTGTCTGGGAAAGTTGGGGGGGAGTGGCAAGGTCTGTGCTGGGTGTGATACAGTGTTTTAAAAGATTGGGCTGGTCAGGGAAGGCAGGCAGAGGGCAGGAAGGTGCATGCCAATTGGGTGACTGTGCTAAAAAATGCACTGGTCTGGAAAGATGGTTAAAAGATGGAGAGGTCCGTATAGGTTGGATAAAGTGCTTAAAAATGATTCTGGGCTCTGGTTGATGGTGGATGGAGCGTAGACAGAACTGACTGGCTCAGAACATTTTTTTCTACATGTATACCAGTTGGCTAGATCTGTCTCTGACTTCTCTGGTTTGTTGTTGATATATGAATATAAGGATGGGCCATGCAGACTGGCACATGTTTAAAAATATTGTTCTGACCTCTGGTTAATGGTGGGTGGGGCATGCACTGAACTGACCAACACAGAACATTTCTTTTCAGTGTCTGTATCAGTCAGGTAGATCCGTCCCTCACTCCTGTTTTTTGTTGTTGATTGAGGATGGAGGGATGGGCCAACCCAACTGGCACACATGCATAAAAAAAATTGTTCTGGCCTCTGGTTGATGGTGGATGAAATGTGGGATCCAGCAACTGCCACAGAACAATTTATTTCAACATGTATACCAGTCAGCTAGGTCTATCCCTTGCTGCTTTGGATAGTTGTTAATGGAGGATGAAGAGACTATCCGAACCAACTGGCACACATATCAAGATATATGATGACCTCAAGGTAACTGAGCAGTGTAACAAAGTAGTGGGAAAGGCTAGCAGGATGCTGTGGTACATTGGGAGAAGGATTTCTAGCAGGAAGATGGAGGTGATCCTGCCATTGTATTGCTCACTAATGAAGCCCCGCCTGCAGTACTGTGTTGAGTTGTGGAGGCTGCACATCTGCAAGGACATTGAAAGGGTGGAGGTGGCTCAGAGGAGGGCAACCCAAATGGTGAAGGGGTTGCACAAAAAGGCACATGAGGAAAGTCTGCAGGAACTCAACACATCACTGGAAGAGAGGAGAGTGAGGGGGACATGATTGAAACTTACAAGTACATTACAGGAGTGAATGAGATGCACATGGATGGTTTATTTCAGAGAAAGGAAGGCACTAGAACAAGGGGGCATGCAATAAAGCTAAGAGGTGGAAGTTAAGAAGAGATGTGCTGAAATATTTCTTCATGGAAAGGGTGATGGATGATTAGAACAGCCTGTCAGAGAGGTAGTGAAGGCAAAGATTGTGGGGAGCTTCCAGCACATGTGGGATAGGCAGATAAGCATATTAGGTAGAGGAATGGGAGGAGGGAGTAACACCTATGACCACCTAAGTTCAGTGGTGACAGAATAGGCAAGGACAAGGGGCAGACTGGATGGGCCTAAAGATAATTTTCTCTGACAAAATCTATGTTTCTATGAGAAAAATTATTCTGGTCTCTGGTTTATGGTGGGCTGAACTGACTGGCACAGATCAATTTTTTTTTTTAACATGTATATCAGTCCAACAGTTCTGTCCCTCACTCCTGTGGTTTGTTGTTGATGATGCAGGATATTGTTAATGGAGGATGGAGGTACAGGTCAAGCCAACTGACACACACATGTTTAAAAAAATTGTCCCGTGCCAGTCAGCTCTGCCCACCCCTACCCCCTCTGGTCTACAGTACACAGGTTTAAAAAAATACAGTGAGAGGTAGCTAGAGAAAAAATGAATTTCTGGGAGTCTTTGGTTCCATGGATTCTAGTTGAATCTATGGGCAATCTCAGTGCCATGACAAGACAACTCCTGGAGCTAAGGTTTTGAAGCAAAACGGTTTGCTCCACTACCAAAGTCACTTAACCAGTGTTTCAGTCTGCCCAGCCTGAAACATTGGGAGAGGCAAGCCAGTGTGGTATGGAGGATTAAGCATCCCAAGGTCAATGCTCCTGTCTTGGGGCAGTGGTGCTCTTTCAACCCTTAATTGTTTTCTCCAGCATATTACTTTTTTAGTTAATACCACACCATGTCCAAATGACCACCATCAAAGCGTTTCTGTCTTTCATGCAAAAAGGTCAAGGATTGTCACATCTCCTATTTTGTGCACACCCATGATCAGGTCATGTTGTATGCTGCAGATCTGTATGAGAATGGAGGACTGCTGTTTTGTCAGATTTGTACCAACACAATTGATTTCATGCATAAGCATACAAGTGGCATGCATATGAAATTGCAGAAGCATTTAAAGTGAAAAGATCAGCAAAGACAAACCAACAAAATAAGTACCACTCCACACAAATATCTGCAGTTGAATTTTTCCCTGCAAAATATTACATATTTTAATTATCTATTTTCTATTTGCTCCAAGTACAGCTCAGCACCAGCAGTCACTGACTTCTTGTTTCACCTGAGCAACAACATCATCCATAGAGCAAAAGTTTGTGCTGGACTTTATTCAGTGTTTGACCTCTGCAGACATCCCTCTGGTGAAGCCTTCTGGATTTCAAGACTTCTTGATCAAGTACACAAAACAGAGCAGGAGTTTTCCTGGAACAGTAACATTTCAGAGCACATACCTCCATCAGCTATGGCCCAATTGTCAATAGCCCCTGAAAGAAACCACTGATGATCAATACCTCTTCATTTTCCTGGACAAGACAACAGATTCCTGTGGAAGTAGTGTATTAGCTATTTTGGCACAGCTTTTGGTGAATGTTGGGGAGCAGCCTCTCCTAATAGGTGCTGAGTTTTTGAAACATGTAAATAATCCTGTATCCTAAGCTCTGTTGACAGTCTTGAACACCCATGGAGTGAACCTGAACAAAGACTTTGATATCATCATGGACAGTGCATGTTACAGTATGTGCACAAAGTTTTTGTAACTGCACTGTCCTGTGTCTTACCAAACGCAGTACATGTACTTGCATTTCCTGCCTCCTTTATTTGGTCTTTGAGATCTGGGCTGACAGACTGGAGGATTTAAGCACTGTAGTTTCACTTATAAGAAATCTTTTGCCATAGTCTAATGCTTCAGAATCTGTACCTAGCATTTGTTGAAGTAAAGCAGAGAATTGTACCCAAGATATCAATCTATTCAGTGCAAACTCAGTTTTGCTCCTGGGTTAATGCTGTTCAATACTTGGCAGACTATTTGCCATTTTTAACAGAATTGGTTGAAATGGAAGCATCAGATGCAGCAGCCTTCAAGTGCCTGATGTCCTTGTTAATAGGAAAAGACACAGAGCTGATGACACAAGCAACTTTTTATGTCAGAACATTCTGCTAAACTAGTAAACCTTATTGAAGAGTTGCAGTCAAACAGCAAGCCACAGGGTCACAATATATGTGGAAGGGTACAAAATGTAAACATGTTTTTGGATTTCTGATCCACAGCAGGGGAAACAGAGTGCAGACCAAAAACTGTTGAAACATTATCTACGTGTCAGGCTCAGGAAAATTAAAACTGTATCAACGTTTTTTAAAAGGTGTTGTTGGACAGCAATAAGACATTGAACTAAATTTTAAGAAAGCATTCCTCTGTGCTCATTCACAGCTGCCAAAGTCTTTAAGTCTAAGCAGCTGCCAACATTGGACAAAGAGAGATAAAAGATACTCAGGAGACCCATGTCTTTCCAATGTTTCAAACGTTGAGTGGCATGGATACAGAACTGTTACCCAATCAATATTAAATGGTTTTAATATTACAGAGTAATAGGAAACACAAGCAGATACACTGCCACATTTTGCTGCTGCGGAAATGATAGGTCTGCCTCCCTGTGAGTACAGCTGATGTTGAGCAGAGTTTTCCAGTGTACTCCAATCTTTTAAAAGATAATCATTGAAGTATGATGGGAGACATTGTTAGACTGCTTCTGATGTTGAAATACAATAAGAAATTCTAAGGCTATTGATGCTAGATAACAGTTGCTCCTCTGCGTTTCTATGATTTTAAAATGCTTTTCTTGATCTCTTGATTAACTTCATGGTAATGATGATGGTACTTTTTATTATAATTTACAGTAGTGCAGTGTTTATTTTTGGACTGTTTTATTAGATTGTGGTTTATTATACTGCTGATTTTACATAATGATAGTGCTTTTTATTATACTGTACATTGCTGGTTTACTGTTGATTTTCAATTTCTTCAATACAAAATGTATGATTATTCCTTTGCTGGCTGTCTTTAATATGCGACATTCATGTGACTGACATGAAGCAATTAAAAACCCATGTGTGTGCGTCATAGAGAGGAAAAATGTGAACGTAACAATCTCCACAAAAATAAATAAATAAATAAATAAAAATAAAAAAACTCCTGAAATTCCCCACAAAATCCCTGAACATTTTGCCAAAAATTTCTGCAATTTTCCAGTGGCCCTATCCATAGCACTACCAGTGCCTGTTCTACCAAGTCCTGCAGGTAGGATTGGTTTGCCAAGCAGTATGTTCCTCAACTATGAAATTCTATTGCCTTGATTATAGTGAATAGGTGCAGTTAAGGATATTAATCTGAATATGCTAACTCTAGATTTGTTGTCATCTTACACTTTGTTTGTAAACCTTAAAGAGGCAAGGAAAATATTTCTAATGTGCAACAGCTTGCAATGTTCTTTTTTTTCTGTGCTTATATTCATACTGCCACAATGACCAATGCTGTATGTTTCTGTACCAGAGAAAAAGTTATTGTGAAAAAAAAGTGTTTTGTATTTTATATGGACAACATTCTGTACAGGTCTCTTCATGGAACCAAGAGTTTGAAGTTCTGCTTATGACACTTAATGGAGCCAGAAATCTGGGCACTCCTTGTATAGTCTATGCTGGAACCCAGTATGACCCACCTCCTAGAAAAGAAAGCAAACAGGGAGGAGTCTGCTTCAGACTAAGCCTGATGCAGCCACCACCCTTCTGGAGAAAAAAAGACTCATTCACCCAATATCGTGTTTCTTTATATATGTTTTTTATTATGACCACATGGTATCAGTCCTGTCTGAATAGCCAACATTTTGAAGGATAAATTCCTTCTTCATTAGGGCAAACAGTTACTATAATATCAGACAAGAAAAATAAAAATAAGTAATGCATATCTTGGAAGGCAATATTTTTTAAATAAGTTCATCATAAACATGATTGTCTCATTACATAAGTACATACTCCAATTACTAAACCATATCAAAGCCGGCTTTGTCAACAAAATTGTTACATATATAAGTCTACTATAGATTCTTAAAGGTAAATGCAACTCAGAATAAATAAACAATATATCAAACCTACTGTTCCCCTCTGCTTTAATAAAAATGTATTTATTTATTTAATTTTGGTGAATGGGCAGGCCTACTGAGACCATTACAGCCCCTTTTTCAGGGGTGACCCTGAATTAATTACAGATAACATTTTACAGAGTCACAATAGATACATTTTCACTGTACAAACATGCAACATACGGTAATTGTTCACTTTACAACATTCAACAATATATGACATTTGTTAATCCATTATTGACATTTGTGGATACATACACTCACAGTCGATTAGGCTGGTATAGAGAGAACTATTTATAGTATCATAGATGACAAGTACATTGGCTGAGCTCCACCAGGTGAGCTTTTAGTCCCCTCTTAAAGCCCACAACAGAGTCACAATCTTGGACATTTCCTAGAGGCGCATTCAGAGGGGTGGGATATAGGCAGAGAAAGCACACAACCTTTGGGAGGACTTTACTTTTGGCACCTGAAAGAGCTGTTGATTGGAGGACCTTAGGGTCCTACTATTATGTTTAGTTATTAGCATCTCAGCCAGGCTTGGAGGAGTGCTTTCCAGACTGAGTTTGTAGGCTAAGCATAGCAATGGGTATTTTAGTCGGCCTTCTAAGGAGGGCCGAGATAGGATTTGGAGCACCTGACAGTGATGTTCTCTTGGCGGGGCATCTGCTTCAGCTGGCTTACTCTATGGTACAGGGTTCTTAGCTTTTGCATCTCTGTACCTTTAACTGAGTAGAGTAACAGGGCACTGTATAGCCAGGTAGGTAGAAGGGCAAAAGTTGCTACCTTTAGCTGGGAGTCTTGTTTGAGGAAAGGGCTGTTGATATAGTTAGACCTAGTTTCTGGTTCATAGAATTGCTCAACAGGCCAAGGTGTCTCTTAAACATAAAATCTTGATCTAGGGTCACTCCTAACTACTTCATGGACTCTGCTAACTCAATCCTTGAACCATTTGATAGGGTGGGTGTCAGATTCAGCGACCTATCTGGTCCCAGTTTTGGGGGGCTAAATAGTATGGCCTTTTTTTTCTGCCACTATGTACCAGTTTATTTTTATCCAGCCAGCCCTCAAGCAATAGTAGGTCTTTCATTAGGGAGTCATTCAGTGTATCGGCATCCTTGGAGAATCTGTACAGTAATGCATCATCAGTGTAAGGGGTCAGATGTGCCTCACCACAATGGTTTGGCATATCATTTATAAACAAGAAGAATAGTAGAAGCCCCAGGATTGTTCCTTGGGGACCCATCAAGGATTGGATGTTTGTCAGATAAGGCGCCCTGCCATCTAACAATTCGAGTCCTTCCCTGAAGATAGTTTGAGAGCAATTGCACTGTCAGGCTGTTGAGTCCAATGAGTTTCACTTTTGAGAGTAGTAATTGATGAGCCACCAAGTTGAAGGCCTTGGTTAGGTCTGTAAAGACTGCACCAGTGAGCAGGCCTTTATCGAGTGCTGAATAGATGTCAGTGGTGAGGCTGACTAGGGGCATTGTTTGTTCCATGTTTTTTTCTAAAACCATGCTGTCAAGCCATAAATATATTATGGTCCTCAATATAATCCACTATCTGATTGAACACGATCCTCTCTAGCACTTTACTCAAGGTGGACAGGATCAATATTGGGTGGTAAATTTCCACTAGCTCAAGCGATCCTCCTTTATGGATAGGTGTCACAAGGACCACTTTCCAAAGCACTGGGACTGTCCCTTTGAGGAGGGATCAGTTAAATAATCATGTAATAGAAGAGGCAATGACTGGGGCAGCAATAATAAGTAGGTTGGGTTCTAATTTGTCATACCCTGCAGATCCATGGGTTTTGATGTTCTTAAGTAATTTATGGACCTCTTGTCTTGAGATTAGCTTGAAGTGGAAGTTCGGAGAGGGAGGAGTATTATTAGTATTATCTTGTAGGGCTAGAGGAGTCCTCGAGTTGTGTGTCTTAAACTTATTATGTACTGTAAAATCTCTTAGTATTACCTTCTCACCCTTGGGGAGATTGGGTAGTACAGGTATCAGTGATTTTAGGGCTTTTGTTGCTGCCTTAGGTGGTTTGTACACAGACCCTATCAGCAGAGGCTTGGTCCTACCCATTAGCAGTTTTATGAATAGCTCCTCACAGTCAGAGCTACTCTGGGACAGATATTGTCCCCATGGAAGTGTTTAGGGAGGGTTTTACAAAGATCATAACACTTCCTTCCTTTTTTCTAGCCTATCCTGCCTAAAGGATTTATATCCTTGATCTCTACCTCATGTCCTAATATATAAGGTTTGAGTCAGGGTTCAGATATTTCAACCATGTTTGGGGAGTATAAACTTACCCAAGCTTCCAGTTAGTACATCTTGGGCCTAATACTATTAATAGTCATATGGGTTATTTTTAGAGATGGGCAAACCAGTTCATCAAAAATACAAATTGACTCGAACATGCCAAAGTGTTTATAAATGAATGGCTTGTGAACACTTTTGGCTATTTAGATCAGTTTGGACAGCTCCTATCATGGAAACTGCAGTGCAAGATGCGCCAGAGCAGGAGTAACCCACAGGAGGGACCAGAGACAAGACTCTGATCCCTCATTGGATGGCCAAGCTGTCCATCTCTCTAAGGTGGCATCTGATTTGGTTCCTGATCTAGCAACCCACGTGGTCCACCTTAGAGCTACACAGAGGAATCAGGACGGAGAAGGAACAGCAGCTTCTGTAGGCTGCTCCGTGTGCATTCTGTTTCTGTGCATGTGCTGCTTGAGCTTTTTGCCCATTGGGCAAGCAAAGAAATCTACTCTAAAAAACAAAGTAAAACAAAAGAAGAATTTAATACTTTTTATGTATAAAAAGAAGTGAATTAGAAAACTTGGGGAAGTTGGGGGTGGGGAGGCAGGGACTGGGAGTCAGGGACTCAGGAGGAGATTGAGCCAGCAAGGACTGGGTGTGGGACACGGGAGTCAGGGATTGGGGTGGGGACTAGGGAGTGCTATGTTATGGGAGAGGAGACTTGGACGGGAGCATGAATGATGACATGAACCAGAGTGGAACTTGGAGACTGAGGAGAACTAAAGTGCTGTGTGTGTGAATACAATCTGCCAGGCAGTCATTAGTGCACTAGCACCACTTCTTGCATTCTGTCAGTATGACCCCTCCCCAAGTCAGAGAGGGTTAGGACAGGCAGGGTCCCCCATAATCTCTGTGGGTATACTAGCACCAGTGTCTGCAGAATAGTCTTTAGCATTGGTAGTGTGTGAAATAAAATCTGCCAGCTAGTCATCAGTGCACCAGTGCCACATCTTGCATACTGCCTGTGTGACCCCCCAAGAAGTCACTCATATGTAATCTTCCTCCCTGTGCTTGCTCAGCAGGGTATAAGCTTTGGCTCAGTGGGCAGCGCATTCCGTCACATCACGTGGAATAAAATAAAAAAAGCCTTGAAGGGAAAAAGTAACGTGTCAGAGAGGTTTAGGATAGGCAGAATCCATGAATCTGAATGGGTAGCAGCAGTGCATGCAGCATTGTCCTTATCATAGGTGGTGTGTGAAATAATTCTGTGTGTGTGTGTGTGTGTGTGTGTGTGTGTGTGTGAAATAAAATCTGCCAGACAGACATCAGTGCACCAGTGCCACTTCTTGCATACTGTCTGTTTGAACCCCACACCCCCCAAAAAAAAAGTCAGTCATCTGTCTTCTGCCTCCCTGTGCTTGCTCAGTGGGGTATGAGCTTTGGCTCAGTGGGCATGGCATTCTGTCACATCATGTGCAATAAAGAAAGAAAAAATAACCACTTTCAGATCCTGAACAAGTGATAGACTGGCATTATGAGTAGTCCAGAAAATAGTAAAGCAAAAGCTGGGGCAAAGGAAGTAATAAACATAAAAAAACATTTATTTAAGAGCTCTGAAAGAAGTGGCCCAAAAATTAAAGTACAACAACAAGCACTACAGTCTGTTGACGGGGCTGAACTAAATGCTACTACTATTATTGTGCAGGCTATCTCTCAAAATACTGAAAACCCAGCAAGGATTGTTGGACTGTCTATGTCAGAAGGGCTCAGCAGTACAGCCAACAAAAGTGTCAAAAGACAGTGGCAATAGCAAGTCGTCTGAGAAAAAAGTGCAAAAACAAAAAGTATTCCAATTCCAGTTGTACATAACATTAAAGCACTAACAAGTACAACTCTCAGTGGAGTTGCTCAATTTGCAACACATGCATATCGAATAACTCAATCTGTGACTGCAAATATTAGCTCTACTGAGTCTGACAATGATGACTGCGATGACAACAGTCATGGTGAGACTGATGATGATGGTGAGTTTGTGGCTTTACCGTTAGCCATGTCTCATTCTGGTTCTGTCAGTGACAATGTGGATAAAAATGATGACAGTAGTAGAGTGTCAAAAGGAAAAAAGGAAAAGTCAAAGGCACAAGCCACACAAAGTGAAACAAAGTCTGACAGTAGTGGTGATGATGATGATGGCAATGGTGCTTCAGAGGATCCTGATTGTGTCATGATAATTCTGTAAGGTCCTCTGTTTTACCAGGCATGGCATGTAACCATACAATACCACCAGCCAAATGTAACTTTACCCCCCTCCCGATAAGAGGTAGTTGAAGTTAAAAGAAGTTTTTGAAAAAAATCTAAATATTCACAAAACCATCCCATAGCACTGGCAATAAATCGTAAAATAGCAGAAATTATGGTACTTGATTTACAACCATACTCTATTGTGAAAGATATGGGTTTCAGAAGGTTTATGGAATACGTAGAGCCATGATGTTTAATGCCAAGTAGAAAATTCTTCTCAGTAACCACTGTGCCCAGGATGTATGACAGCTTAGTAAGGCATGCTCTCCGAGAGGCTGAGGAGAAGGTAGTTCACGCACTACTGATATGTGGACCAGCAGCCAAACCATTGCCTATCTTTCTCTTGCTGCACACTGGGTCAGTTTTGTGGGCAACTCATTATCATCCTCATGTACTACTAGTCTGTCTGCTACCACTTCAACCAGTAATACTACTACCACTACTATCTCTCAGAGCTCAAAAAAGCCCATCACATTTCAGAAATTGGCAGTTCTCCATGTACTGTATGTCACTTTCAAGACACACACACACAACACAGCACATTCAGCAAGAACTGGAAAGGCTACTTACTGCTCAGATCACTTCACAGGGTTTGAAAGTTGTTGTTTTTTTGTTGCCGACAATGGTTCAAATATTAAAAAAGTATTTCACAATGGCAACTATGTACATATACACTGTTTTGCCCATTGTCTTAACCTAATCATTCAAACGTTACTGGATAATGACCAGTAAGTATCAACCACTGTGGATACAGTGCACAAAGTGTGTGGCCACTTCAACCATTCAGTAAAAGCCTATGACATCCTTGCTGATATCCAGAATGACAAAGGTATTCCTCATCTCCATCTTGTTCAGGATGTAGCAACAAGGTGGAATTCGACTTGCTTTATGAATGAACACATCCTTGAATGAAAAAAGGTAGCTATCATTGAGTATATCATGTACAATGATATTGGGGAGGGCATTGTACTCCATTCTACTCAGTGGTCTGTGCTGGAATAGTTGTGTCACATTCTGATACCTTTCATGAGTCCTACAAAAGAGGTCAGTGCAGAAATGGCTTCCCTTAGCCAAGTTATTCCACTCATTCTACTTCTTAAAAAAAAGTTTGGAGAAAATGAGGAGCAACTTAGATATGATCCAATCTCTAGTCAATAACATGCTTACTAGACTTAGCAATGATGAGAAATTATCAGCCATGATACAGAGCAAGGAGTATCTCTTAGCAACATTGCTAGATCCACATTTCCAGAACAGGCACCTTCCTGATGTGGTTTCTGACGATATGAAGGAGTTGAACTATAGGCAGCTTTTGATTGATGAAGTAGATGAGGTTTCATTAGGAGGATTGGCAGGCAGTACTACAATGACACCACCTTAAATTCGAAAGACTTCTCCAAAAACCAGTACAGAAGCAGACAGTGAGGAGGATGACATTTGTGGACAGCTGCAGGACATTGAAATTCCACAAGGAGAAAATGCATGCTCAGTAATAAGCATGGTAGATGCATATCTGTCTGAGCCCAGCATTACTATTAAGGATGACCCTTTAGCTTACTGGCAAGAGAAAAAAATATTGCTGGCCAAAACTGGCTGCCCTGGCCTATAAGTATATTGGATGTCCACCCTCCAGCGTCTGTTCTGACCATTTATTTAGCTCTGCTGGGGATGCTGTGACTGATGAACAAACAAGATTAACACCAGACAATGTGGTGAAACTAATGTTCTTGAAGGTTATCTTGCCAAACTTTGGCTATATATGTGATGCTAATCTTGAAGAAGATGACACTGACGGCAGTACATGTGCTGTAGATTTGGAGTGACACATCAGCTGTCAATTTTGAGACTGCACTGCTTAAAAGTAGAGATCTGGGACTTGCCTGCCTTTCAACTGCATCATCATCATCCTGGGGGTGGGTGGGAGGTGAAGCCAGTACGTCACATTCACGTCATCACTTGCTGGTAGCAACTGTGGCAAACAAGTCCCTGATCTCCCACACCGTCACTTTCTCATTCTGATGAAATTGTTTATTTTATTACCTAATGCACCTACGAATAATTATTTCTTATATAATCATTACTCTGTCCCCCCCCGATAGTAGTGGTAGTAATAGTAGTGGTGAAGTGGTCACTTTGGACTGCCTAGTGCTCTTGTTTTTTCACATTCCTTCACTTTGCGCTCCATACCGAGATCCATCGCTATGCTAAGATAATTGGTGACATACAAAAAACACACTGACTCCTTCTACAAAGTCAGACTCATGAGACCGGTTTAAAAAAAATAGAGATCTGGGACTTGCCTGCCTTTCTACAACATCGTTGTCATCCTGGGGGTGGGTGGGAGGTGCAGCCACTACATCACATTCACATCATTATGTACTGGTAGTAACTGTGGCAGACAAGTCCCTGGTCTCGCACACAGTCACTTTGTCATGCTAAGGTGCTAAGGAGATTATTTACATAAATGCGCACAATTAAATAACCACATTGATAAATGCTGCTACCTCTGGGTTTTTTCCCCCCTGGTAGTAGGGGTAGTACTTCTACAAAGTACAATTATTTAAACACACTGTTATCCCCTTCTTAAAAAAACAGACTCAGAAGGACACCATTTATTTACAAACTAGAGATCTGGGGGGATTCACAAAACAATCTGAAGGTGCAAAACCTTCTCTAAGTCCCCAAAAGTTCAGTAGCTGTGGTAAAAAAAGGGGAAATTGTTCTGAGGGCTATACACAAAATTTCTGCAGCTGCGGAAAAAATACACTACGGACTGTGAAAAAAAAGTGTAGCTGTGGAAGTTCCTGAGGAAAAAAATTCATTGATAAGTATGGCACATCTCCTTAAAGGCTATACTCAGACAGTGTTTTTCCGCAGTTGTAGAAAAAATGTTGCACACATGAGAGTTGAGGTGTAACACTCCCTGAGCAAAATGTTGTGTCCAACAATTGAAATACAATTATGGTGGAGGTCAGGCACAAGTAAAAGCAAACCAGTGGGTGTATAGCAGTGGAAGTTGTTACAGCAACACTTGCACACCATAGTCATTGAAAGACAACAAACAACCACCACCAGACCCAGTGCAGCCCATGAAGGAGGCCCACAGGCAATAGAGGCTGAACAGCCTGCAGTGAGTGCTACTGCAGCAGGCAACATAAACACTTTAACGAGAGACACAGCATCAGTTACAGACAGCCACCGTGGTGCATGGTTTTGCTGGTACCAGTGGTGCTGCAGTGGTCCCAGTTGAGGGAATGGTTGCTGGTCTCTGTGGCTACTTTCATTTACATCTATGGCAAGACTGCCAAAGTCTGCTGCTCCAGCTAATATGGATCACCTGTTGTTGTGTCTCCTAAGCCTTGTCCTGCAGCTGCGGA
Source organism: Neoceratodus forsteri (assembly GCA_016271365.2). Classification (NCBI taxonomy): domain Eukaryota; kingdom Metazoa; phylum Chordata; order Ceratodontiformes; family Ceratodontidae; genus Neoceratodus; species Neoceratodus forsteri. Next base: position 53,645,065 of record CM057451.1, on the reverse strand, counting down.
TCTCGGCTTGTGGATTTTCAGCACTTGAGGAATTTTTGCAACAGCTGTTTTTTAAAGATGTCCACATGTGCACAGTTTTTCTTTCAGATTATCCTGCACCAGTATTTCCACAGTGCTGCAGGCCTTTTTCCAGCAGCTGTGGTATTTTGCCTGTCTTTGTGAATCCAGCCCCTGGTCTGAGACTTTCTTGTCATCTCAGCCACTTTCTCATTCTTTTCTAACCAGACATTTTTGATAAATGTGCCTTAACTATATTGATTTCAGTGCTAGTACACTACTTCTGGTTTTCCCCTGATTGTAGTAGGTGGGGTAGTAGCAGACTGCAGTCTTGAAGTGGTACTGTAGCTGGCTGACTGACTTTCTCTGATTTGCTTTCCTATGCTCTGGCCTGGTGCTGTTTGTGTGTTCCTGGTTTCTTCTTCATCACGTAACTGTCTAAAGCACATCTGGTGCTTGGCTATACCTGTTGAGAAATAAAAATCACTACTGATAATAATATAGCTTATACACAGTATTAGTATTTCTTTCTTAAATCTCAGAAACAGAAGAGTGATAAGAGAGCTTTCTCTACTTCTAAACAGTGCTTTAATAGTTTTTTTCTACAGATATTTTGATTAAAAGCAGTTCAAAATGATTTTTTTTAACATACGGTTACCATAAAACAATAAAGGTCATAAAAGGTTCGGATAAGGTTCGGATAAGGATCCAAAATTTTTTTTAGAACCTCAGAACCTTTTGAGGTTCTCCCATCCCTAGTTATTTTTAACCCTTTAGTAGTAGCCCAATTAGACTTGTTGGGTGTATTAATCTGAACATTGGTACATGAGGGACCAGGGTTTACCTCTATGTCACCTCCAAGTATTAATTTTAGACACATTAGGAATTTAAGTAATGACCCTGTTATTGGGAGAGAGATCCATCATTTATGCACTCTAATATAGATCATTATTTTATAGAAGTTCCCTCTTTGTCTAAGACCCTGCGGGTCAATTATAGGGTAATTAATTCATCAGGGGGACATGCAGAAAAACAGAGGTGGGGAAGAGGGTCAGCAGGCTGCTCAGTTTCTTGGTGCACTTGAAACTGGATATAGTCTGAGCTTATCACTACCACAGCATGTATAACAGCATATAATATTCCCCGTGCCATCATCATTTAAGATGGAGATTTGCCAGATGAGTATGAGGAGAGTTTATGTAACACCTGTGGTAACACAGATCTATTTTACTTTACAGACGTAAGTCCATTGGCAACAAACAGTATCCTAATAGCTTGCTCCCCAGGTAGCAGTGAGACACTATTCCTTTCTCAGTCTCATGTCATGTCATGTGATAAAGAGTAACAACATGCAATTGGCTGTAGATGATAGATTAGTGGACTTTCTATCCTTTGCTATCAGACATTAAATTACCAGGGCCATACAACAACTTTGAGACCACTTTATCCAGACCCGGTTAACAAATAAAAATGAAATGAAGTGAAATGAAATTACCCTGGTTTAAGTAACACTTTAGCCTATTAAATTGGCCCTACACTTTCTGGAGAAACAATTACCAAAATGATACTGCCACTTTTGCCTAGTATTTTGCTAATGGGGTGGTGCCATATGTGCAGTTCATCTATTTGAATAGTGCTGTGGCAGAGGAGTTTGAGTGGGAAAAAAATTCCCCTCCTCATCTGCAGCAGTGAATCCAGCACAGAACTTCACCCACAATCTTGCAGGGCAAAAATTCAAAATCACAAATTAAACTAATAAGGCAGACTTTTCTTTCTCACTGCAGACCCTCTGTTCCATCCAGTTCCAATCCTCTGGCTCAAAGTTAAAGTTCTGAAGCAGTTTGCCGATGCTGAAATCAAAACTGGCTTTTGGTTAAAATTGCAAAGTATGCCAGGCATTGCAGGGAGAGGGCGTCGGTTCCTAGTGCGCTCCCTCAGCCCCCAAATTTCTCCTCAATAGTCCACCGCATCTGATTAATCAGGGCCAAAGTTTTGATTATAAGGAGCCCAGGATCTTTAAACTTTAAAGTTGAAGTCTTTTTTGTGCCTCTGATTGGCTCCCCTTCACCACAAGGTAGCTATTGGGCATTGTTGAAGGAAAAAAAATCTCCCTCCTCCTTTGCAGCAGTGAATCAAGCACAGAATTCCACCTGCAGACTTGCAGGACAAAACTTTCAAAATTGCAAATTAAACTAGCAGGGCAAACTTTACTCTCTCACTGCAGACCCTCCATTCCATCCGGTTCCGATACTCTGGCTCAAAGTTAAAGTCCTGAAGCAGTTTGCCAATGTTGAGCTTTAGTTAAAATTACAAAGTGTCCAGGTGTTGCAGGGTTGCAAGAATACATCATATGATAGTATTACTATAAAACAGAGCTATGCTATTAGACCAGTACCTGACCAAGTGAGTCTCTGTGTTTTTTGCACATCAGTTTCATTTCCTTATATCTCCTATATGTGCACAAATAAACTAACATCTAATTTCCAATTTCAGTATATATACTAAACCATGTTAGCCATTATGTATGTTACTTCTAATCTTTCACATACTATTAAATATACAGAGAAATATTTGTGCACTGTTCCTAATTTATGATATTTCTGTGCAACACCTCACTTACTGTAAATCCTGTTTGTAATATTGACTCCTTCATGAACTGCACATATAAGATGGTGCAGACAAAACAATAAAATTACATTGACATACTAACCTATATACAATAATTTCTATTGATTAAGCACTTTATTCTATCTACTACTAAGATATAGAGAATAATGCATAGGTGACTGTGTGTTATGAAGTTTTTTTTACACACTTGAGGTGTGTGATGTGCCATACATCTCAAGAGTGAAGCTCAAGAGGTTTATGAGGACGTCACACACACTGAGGGTGTGTAAAAAAAACTTCATAAAACGCACAATTGCCTATGCTTCGTTATTTTATAATTACTGGTGCAGGGACTGTGCCACTATCTGTTTATGTACAAAGTAACTTTCTAGATCACACAACAAAGTACACTGTCTAACAGTACGCTGCATTTTTTTCTTTTTTTAAAAAGAAAAAAATCACCACCCTCCAATGTGTACCTCTCCCCAAACAGCCATCAGTGAGACCTGTTGCTGTGCTCCGATGACCACTCCTTTCCTCACAACAAAACAGTGATAAAAATGAGGCATCCTTCTTGCTTTCACCCGCAATGTGCCATACCTCTCTTATGTTAGCTTGTCTCCTCTCGCTCTTTCCAGTCAGCACCCGGAACCACATATGACAGACTGCTCACAGTCTTTACTGTTTTCTTTTCTTTTTTTTTAAACAAAGAACCATTTTTTCTCAAACCATGGCCAGTCTCTCCTAAAAAACGATGAAACTGCCCGCTGTCACCCCATAAAGAGTTTAATATTTGCCCTGCCTTTGAAAGTGGCACTCTAGAGCTGACTGTTTTTTGCTCCCAACAAACAGTGCAGTGCATGAGCTGTCAAAAGCCAAAGATCAACCAGATGAGCTGGTTTTTTTTGTAATGGCAGGATCAACCAGATAAATAGTAGGGAAAAAATAAAATTTACATGAGGAGGGTGGCAGGTGAGGTATTAGTCCAGGAGGGTGGGCGTTCAGTGTGACTCCTCAGAAATGAAGAAACAGAGCCGCCACGATTTTTGAAGTGTTTGAACCACCCACAAGCAGATTAAGAGCCAGGCAGGTGGCGCGGTATGAATGATTGACACTGCTGGTAAAACTAAGCTTTCAGAATGTCATAATATATGGTTTTCTGGATATTACGGCATTTTGCTGATGCACTAAACCGTGTGATAAATGGGGTCATCAGTAATTATATGCAAATTATACTTATTATATCAGTTGTTAAGGTTTGGAAATAATACCTCTTGTAAGATCACATTTATTAGAAAGCTCTCTGGTAATTTAATATTTTCTTTAGCTATTCTCTGGGGTCACACCACTGCCTAAAAAATGCTGCCTCACACTTTCTCTACCTTCTGAAGCATGCTCTGGATAGCTTGTACACAAGGAAACACTCTTCAAGCCACCAGTCCAAAAATCCATATTGAAATTCTGTATAGACCAATCATGTATTTCACTGTCTTCTGTACATCTTTTCCCTTATTGTTAACATCAAAATGACAGCTTTTTATATCTCACTGAAGCAGTTGCTCTGCCTTGTTGGCATACCACAAGACTATATCTCTCATAAGTTATTCCCTCTATATATAATCAGGGGATTATAAGTTTGCTTGCATTCCACATTCATCAATATGCTAACTTGTCCTAACTTAAAAAGAATTTATGAGAGCATTTGTCCTAGCTCTGCAGGTAAACAAGCCAGAACCTTATGTGCCAACTAGCGAGGACAACTGCTTTCTGTTCCAGTGTGTTTAAATACAGTGCTTCCTGTTGAAGCTCCACTGAATTCACAGAGTGGTATTTTTTATTAGCAAGAGGATGGAACTCCTGTTGACAGACTCATGTTTTGGGTGTATTATTTCCTGGTGCCAGGCTTACAGTATGTTCTGTAAGGACTGTTTTCTGGCATCAGGAGTGAAACTATTGGTGCCAGAAGTATGCTTTGAGGGTAGAGGTATTGTTTTCTGACACTGTGGATAGACTCCTGGTGGCAGATTAATGTTTTGGGGAGGAGTACTGTTTGATGGCACTAGGGATGAACTCCTGATGCCAGACTTATGCATTAAGTGACAGGTACTGTTTGGTGGCACTGGGGATGGACCCCTGGTGGCAGAGGCATGCTTTGGGGGAATGGTACTTTATAATGGCACTAGGGATGGACTCCTGATGTCAAATATATGCTTTGGGGAAAGGAACTATATAATAGTACTGGGAATGAATTCCTGATGCCAGACTTTGCTTTGAGGAGGGATACTGCATAATGGTACTGTAAATGGATGCCAGATGCCATACTATGCTTTAGGGGAGAGATACCATATAATGGCACTGGGGATGGACTTCTGATACCAGACGCATGCTTTGGGGGAGGGGTACTATATAATGACACTGGGGATGGATCCCTGATGCATGACTTTGCTTTGGGGAAGGGTATTATATAATGGCACTGGGAATGGACTCCTGATGCCAGATGTCTGTTATGGCAGATAAGTACTGTATAATGGCACTGGGAATGGACTCTTGGTGCCAAACTTATGATTTGGGGGAGGAGTACTATATAATGTCACTGTGTATGGGCTCCTTATGCCAGCCTATGCTTTGGGAGTGGAGTACTGCATAACAGCACTGGACTGCATTCCTGATGCCAGATGTATGCTTTGTGGGATGGGCCCTGTATAATGGCACTAGAGATGGACTCCTGGTGGTAGACTTATGCTTTGGTGGAGGGGTACTGTATAATGGCACTGGATGGACTCCTAATGTCAGACATATACTTTGGGGGAAGGGTACTGTATAATGGTGCTGGATGGACTCCTGATACCAGACTTCTGCTTTGGGGGATTGGTACTATATGATGGCACTGGGTATGGACTCCTGATACCAGACTTCTGCTTTGGGGGAAGGGTACTGTATAATGGCACTAGATGGACTCATGATACCAGACTTCTGCTTTGGGGGATTGGTACTGTATAATGGCACTGGGTATGGACTCCTGATGTCAGACTTACACTTGGGAGGATGGTTATTGTTTGCTGGATCTGGGGATGGGTTCTTGATGATGGCTTTATATTTTTATGGTGGGTGGGGTGGGGTCATTTGCCAGCACCAGGGATGGGCTTCAGTGCCAAGCAAATTTTTTTGCCGTTGGGAGGATTGTTTGTCAGCACTGGAGATGGGCCCTGGTGTTGATATAACTTTGTATGTGTATGAGTGTGTAGTTGGGGCAAGACATTTTAATGTAAAACATGTTAAGTGCGTACAATTCTGTATATTGGTTTAGTTGGTGACACACTCTCAGTGAATATGTCTTTAAGAATGGCAACACTTACGTAATATCAGGAATTGTTCTGTGAATGCAGTACATACTTTTTTATTATGGTATTTGATGTACTATGTATGTGCAGGACATTATTTTAAAACCTAAATTATTCAAAGCCTAAAACATGTTTGAGATGGGATTGTCAAAAGCATATGCAGGGATGCAAGTACTACTACTACCCAGCCAATTGTTAAGATTTTTAATGTTTTGCAGTTTATCACAGGTGTGCTGGGGAAATCCTTATGTGTCTTCCTACACTACCTTAACGTTCTTGTTTATGTGTGTGTATGTCTTGCATGGACTAGCCACCCATGTAAAATGTGTGTTTTGTTAGGTGTTTTGTTTTTCTTTTTGTCCCCTCCAGCATCCTTTGGATTAAGCTGTACTTTTGAACTGGTGTATAATAACACCTTAACATAATCATCTTAGGGTTAGTTGAGGTAGTTAGCAACAAGAAGCGTAGTTTAAACATGGATTTTATGCAGAATTAATGAATACCTCGCTATGCGGCACCTCTGCTGCAGCGAGACATAAATTTCCTTTTTCTTCAGTGATCTATTTTCCATTGTAGTATCGGTATGTAAGATACCAAGACACCAGAGGGGTAGATATTTAGTTTGGTCACAAAGATATTGCTTGCTTTTCTGTTTAAAGTAATATTCAGTAAAACTATCTCTCGAACGTGAGCAGGGTCGCAGAGGTAGAAAACCACAACTAGGAAAAGTGCTCTATCAAGAGTCAATTCGGAACAATTCAGAACTAAAATGACAGTATATACTTGTAAAGGAGAGTTTGTAAGTAAGAAATATTGGTTGTTATAAGCAAGGAGTGTAGTTTGTTATCAGAAGCAATTCTTTCCTTTCATTTGCTATGCGTTCCTCAGAATTGAAGTTTCCAAAAAGCCACTAAAGCTTCAGCATTTAGACACTGCGTGTACAAAAGGGAACCAAGGAAGGTATTTAAGTGTAGCAAATGAAAGTACATAAAGCTAAATACATTTAACTAACATATGAAAATAAAGGTAATATTTATTTGTATTAAGTTGATTTACTAGGAAAGAAGAAGTCCTTTGTGAAGCTCCCCCATCACACTGATGTTCTTTCTAAGAGCCGGCCGGCCTCATTCCCATCACATTTATACAGAACAGAGTGGGAGGAGTGACTTCAGAATGGCTTACTCAAGCGAAACTTGGATCCAGTGATTAAAATTATGATACCTATATATTATTTTAATGTATATAAGGTATTAGAAATGTATATAACAATGTAACTAAGAAATGAGTTAATCAGGGAATGTAAAAATGCAAAGTTTCGAAGTTAAAATGATTGACAGCTAGATGGACCAATGTTAACTCCACAACCACTTTATATGTCAAGCAGAGAATGGTTGCAAGTCAGAATTGAATAGGGTGTTGGAGGCACAACACCCCTCAGCCTAGTGCCTTCTAGTGCTGTATGTATGATAATTTGTTAAATTGCTGAATTAAGCCTTTATTTTGTTTCCTGCAATGCTTTATTTTGTTTATTTGAATGTTTCCAGTCTGTTTTTATTTATTCCTGTACTTTATTTAATTAAATACTGAATCACTGAGAATCACTTCAGTGCAAACGTCCATCTGTTATCCCACAAACCTTCACTGATGGTGGCAGTGGTGGGATCCTGTTGGTGTTTCTGATTGACTGGAAGATCTGGACTGAGACCTGATGGACAGCTGATGCTACAGGATGAAACAGACATAAAGCAACCTCCTGGAGTGAGTACAAGATCTATGACAGCGAAGTACCAACTTCCATTGCTATCCAGAGTGGATTCAGGGGCCAGGTGGAAGGAAAAGAGGCTATTGGCAGGTGAGCCAAGTATATAAATGAATGTGGAAGAGGACAAAGCGGACCTCAAAGCACAAGCAAGTGGGGAATGGACAGAGGAAGAACCCCCCCCCGCAAGAATCAGATGAGTTATTAAGATGGCTGTGTACTAGACAAATGGAAATGGAAAGACAGAGGGAGAGGGATTGGAAAAAAAGTGAAGCTCAGTGGGTGGATACCCTGCATGCCATACAGGCAATAGGTGCCAATAGACCACCCCAGCTCCTTTAGGTGTGGGACAAAAAGATATTAATTTGACAAAGCCAGGTGAGAAGGATGATATAGAAGCCTATATTACTACTTTTGAGAGGGTGGCTGCTGCCTGTGTATGGCCCAGGGACCAGTGGGTCATAAGGCTGGCCCCTTATTTAATGAGGAAAGCCCAGTTGGCCTACAGCCATGTTGGCATAACCAATATGAATGATTATGACCATGTAAAAGCAGCCATATTGAAAAGGTATGACATTAATACAGAGGCATATAGACAGAGGCTTCATACGTTTAAATATCATGCTGCTGATAACCCTCAAGATGCTTATTTACAACTCAAAGATCTCTGTGGAAAATGGCTGCAACCTGCTACCAGAACTATTGGTCAGATACTAGAAGCAGTTGTAATGGAACGATTTATTCATATCCTTCCCCAAGATGTGCAACTATAGGTAAAAGAGCATCGACCCGATACAGCGGAAGTTGCCATAAGATTGGCTGAGGATTTTCTAGCAGCACGACTTTACAGACATAAAAGCCCTCATCCCAGTTTCCCTCAGACTCTGGTAAGATCTTCTTCATCCTCTATTTCTGTTAGCAGTCCCAGTGGGAATAGTAACCTCACTGGTGCCAGAAATAATCAATCTATGGGGAAAAGGTACAAAAGCAAAAGCAAGGGTCATATAGCCAGGTATTGCCCAAAACGGAAGGCTGAAACAGAACACCTTGTACTGGCTAACTGGGAACAATATAGTGTACCTGTAACTGTGGCAGGTAAAACAGTGCAAGGGCTACTAGACTCTGGGAGTAAGCAAACACTGATTCAGGCTAACATATTAGATCAACTGTCACCAGTTGAAGGGCCGACCATTAAGGTAACCTGTATTCATGGGGACATACATAAGTATCCATTGATACCAACTGAAATAACTGTACAGGGAGATAAGCAACTTCTGGCTGTAGGGGTTGTACCAGCTTTACCAGTCATAATACTCCTAGAACATGACCATGCCAAATTCCAGACTCTGATCACTTCCAATGTCTGTGCTGTTATCACCAGGGCTCAAGCAGCTGCTAAAGATACTTTGGAACAGTTATTTCCCATCAATGAGGAATTATATGGCAAGGAGGGAAAAAATAGAAAATCTAAACACCAAAGATGGAAGTAGAAAGAAATGTGGACTAATAAAGATGTAAATGAAAATATTGTAAAATTGGTACGGGCTGAGAAGTTAAAAAATGCACAGCAAAATTATGTCACCTTACAAACTTTGTTCCAGCAGAGTAAGAATGCTGTTGATACATAACAAAATAGATATAAGGTTTGCAATGGTTTACTCTATCGAATATCTGTCAACCCTAGAACAGGGGAAGAATTGGAACAATTGTTAGTACCTCAAGGTTATAGACAACAGTTGTTACAAATGGCTCACTATATACCTCTAGCAGGACATATGGGTCGAGATCATATCCTTAGTGACCTTCTGCACTGCTTTTTCTGGCCTGGCATTCATGAACAGGTATCCGATTATTGCAAATCCTATCCTGCATGTCCGAAGGTGACTAAACTTGGGAAAAGAGATAGGGTACTATTGATGCCCATTCCCTTGGTTATTTCTCCATTTGAAAGGGTTGCAATGGACATTGCTGGTCCCCTTCCAAAAAGTTCAAAGGGTAACAGGTATATCCTGGTGGTTAGTGACTATATGACAAACTATCCCGAGGCTATTCCTTTACGTAGTATCACTACCACCAGGATTGCTGATTAACTGGGTAAGATCTTTAGCCAAATGGGTATTCCTAAAGTTATATTAACAGAAGCAATTTCTGTTCAATGTTGTTGAAGGGACTCTACCAGACCTTAGGTATCCAAGCTGTATATACGATACCTTATCATCGGCAGACAGATGGTCTAGTAGAACGCTTCAACCAGACACTTAAAAAGATGATCCAAAAACATGTACAGGAGGAAGGGAAGAACTGGGATCTGTATTTACCTTACTTTTTGTTTGCATATAGAGAGGTGCCTCAAGCATCAACAGGACTTTCCCCATTCAAACTACTGTATGGGCATAATCCCAGGAGACCCTTAGACATTGTAAAGGAGGAATGGGAAGAGGGGAGAAATCCTAAAGGAATACCACCCTCTGAATATATGTGTCAAATGAGAAAAAAGCTGATGGATTATGTTCAGAAAGCACATGATATCAATCAAATCCAGCAAATGAGACAGAAGGCCCAATATGACAAAGGGATAGGTCATAAAGAATTCATAGAAGGGGACAAAGTTCTCTTATTATTACCATCTTCAGAAAACAAACTTCTTAGGAAGACCTACAAAGCAGGACAGGCAGAGGCAGCCCCCTACCGGAGCAGATAAAGGTCACAGCTGCACTCCGGGTCCTTGCAACAGGCACCTTCCAGATGGCCACAGGAGACACGCTGGAATCTCACAAGCAGCAGTCTCAACAAGCCTATGGAAGTTCCTGGAGGCACTACTGCACAGGACAGCACAGTACATCAGATTTCCATGGGATACCCATGAGCAGCAGGCCATCCGGTAGGGCTTCTACAGTGTTGCCCAACTACCACGGGTACTGGGTACAATAGACTGCACCCACATCACTATAAAGGCACCATCAGTGGATGAGGATGCATATGTGAACAGAAAGGGATATCATTCAAAGCAGATCCAGGTCGCATCTGACAGTTGCTGTAGGATCCTGGACATAGTGGCATGGTACCCAGGGTCATGCCATGATGCCTACATCTATAGGCACAATGGCCTGCATGATGGATTTGAGCATGGAGTAATACAGGATGGCTGGCTAATAGGTAGGTGCATGTGCAACAGTACGCAAAGTGACACACAGGTAATGCTGAACATAGCCAACACTGAACCCATTACTGGTATGGAGGCCCATGAGACAGGGGAAAACACTGCTGACACACAAACACACACAGCAGGTGCACATGACAATGTGTGGTCACTGGAGGACTGGCCATGCACAGAACCCCCCCCACGACAGGTAAAACACATGCACACATGACACAGTGACAGGTGACACAGGAATGGCATTGGGGGTGCCCCTGAAAGACACGGTGCCGTGGGGAGCACTGCACAACATGCAACCGTGACCAAGACCAGGATGGCAGTGCCCATGGAAGCGCAACCCTGGGCCCAAGTGTACAAACACAGACATGCGTGGCACGTAGGACGTCCCCCCACCCCCATACACACACCCCAACCCACCACCACACAGCAACACAGCCATGCAGTGCAACACAGCATGTGGCTATTGAGAGGCATACTGGCCATGCAGGCTACAGCAACACAGCAGACACAGGGAACACACATGGTACAGACGTGGACATGCATGAAGGGGCAGACAGTGCGAGTTGGGTGCAACAGCCATTGTGGTAACTGCAGCACAGAGCATGCCTGGTGGGTGGAGGACACAGTGGGATGCCAGAAGAGATGCACATGATACCAACAATGCAGGCACAACAACTAACCAGTGCCAACATGTTCATAGGTGACAGTGGATACCCCCTATTGCCATGGCTAATGACACCAATCAGAAGACCACAGAATGCTGCTGAAGCATGATACAATGAAGCACATGCAGCCACAAGGGCTGTGATTGAGTGAACATTCAGACTCCTGAAAATGTGGTTCTGGTGCCTGGACCACTCTGATGGCACACTGCAGTACACACCCAGCATGGTATGCAAGATCACTGTGGCCAGCTGCATCCTCCAAAACATTGCCATCGACAACAGAGTGAACATGCCAGATGAGGAGGACATGGATGACAGTGACGATGAAGTGGATGACAATGAAGAAGCCAATACAGCACAGGACAACCAAGGCAAACACCCGAGAGGTACAGCGGCAGCCAGATACAGGGCCAGGGAACAGGTGGTACAGAACCACTATGCATAACACTATACCACAGCAAGCAGCACCATGAGCAAGACAGAACAGCCAATTACCACAACCAGAACACACACCACACAATATGCACATGCCAACTGTGCAGCACCGCACCATGGTGCCATACAAACATGCAGAACAAACCAGACAAACACGTATGGAACACAGATGCTGGAACAACATCCCTGGACATGCATGCTGTGCTCTAGGGTACCTGTCAGACAGAGACTAGTGATGATACACAGACACTGTCTGCTGAATAACTGACAGCCCATAGCAGCAGTACACAGCAACAACCAGAGAAGGACCATGGCAACAGAGGAAGGCACACACAACCACATCACCAAGTGATGTGCACTGCACAGTGTGGATGTGTGCATGGTGGGGCACATGCCCAGAAACACATGCCAGGCACATGCTGAGGTGACCTTGGTATGGCCAATGTGAGGATGGGCCTGGGTGCTTGAAGGACACCATGGCAACTGGCCAACAGCCATGCTACCCCATGCACCACAATATCCCCCACCCAAATCACCCACCCCCAGCTGATATCTGTGCCTCCATCTGATATGGGTGCCACTTGGCCTCAGGTGACTCCCCCATGGACCACATGCATCTTTGGCAAATACCTGTACATCCCACCCATGACTCTCCACACCCACCTGTCACCCAGGGAGTACATGGCAGTGCCCCCAACCCACCCACATATGCCAGTCCCTGATGACCAGCAGCCAGCTATGTATCCCTCCCCTGTTCTGTCACCAGAAGGAGAACATCCTTGGTGAGGTGTGGGCACCAGTACTGTACACCGTACCATAGATGCTGCTTTACCAGTGACCTGTATGAGGGCACTACATCCCCCCCAACCTGACTACCAATCCACATAGCTATGCATCCCAGCAGCATATGTGCCTGTGCCACTGCATACCCGCACAACATGGTGTGCATCAGGTCCCTAGTGTGCAACACACCCACGGCCCACTCCCCCTCTGATGCAGAGCCTAGGTCTGCACCCAGGTAATAATCTGTCCTTATGTCTAGTCCCCCGGATGCATAACCCTGCAGTCTTTGGCATTGAAGCCAAGCAGCCAGACCCCGGACCACCTCCCCAGCCATCCAAGAACACCCTGTGTGTGCACCACCCCATGCCCTGCACAGTGATGCAGTGGGTGGGTGTGTCCATGTGCAATGCAGGCACCATTGCGTCACAGCCACCAGTGGCCCCCAGGACCCTGTGCCACAGTGCGGCATGGCAGGTGACACAGAGACTGGTATGGCAGAACCCCAACCCTACATCAAGGTGAGCCATGGCAGGAGACGCAAACACCGGTGCGGTAGAACCCCATCGCTGTGTCACGGTGCATCATGGCAGGTGACGCAGACACTGATGTAGCAGAACCCCATTGCTGCATCACGGTGCATCACAGCAGGTGATGTAGACACCAGTGCAGCAGAACCCCATCACTGCATCACGGTGCGTCATGGCAGGTGATGCAGAGACCGTTGCTTGAGAGCCTCAGCCCTGTGTCACAATGTGTTATGGCAGGAGACGCAGCCACGTTGGCGTTGGTACCACAGCCCTGCATACCACTGTGTTAGGGCATCTGATGCACGTGCAGCTGGAGTGCATCACGCTGCACAGAGGACAGCCAGTGGAGTCACACTGCATCAGAAGCCTGCATGTGGACAACTGCCACAGTACACGCTGCCCACAAAAGTGATCACAGGGGTGCAAGAACACCTCACCAGCCAATGCACCACAATCCGTTGGGTAGGCACTGCAGGGCCCTCCCACAGCTGGCAGCACATGCAGGCAGGTCTAGGGGGAACTGTAGGCAGCAGGCCCAGCACACTCCTACATGTGTGGTACACAGAGACACCTCATCCCCAGCAGATTCAATAGGTGTGGCTGACCCAGTACTGCACAGCATGGCAGTTCCAGGGCCCAGGAAACCGAACTTCACCAATGAGGAGACTGCCATGCTGGTCAGCTGTGTGACAAAGTGGTCAAGGCTGCTAGTGCCACCTGGCTCAGCAAGGCAACCTGTGAGGGATAGGGACAGGGTGTGGTGCAGCATAGCCAGCAGACTGCAGACGCTGATGGGTGTCAAGCGCACAGTCCAACAGCTGAAGCACAAACTGAACGATATGTCCCACAGGGAGCTAGGGATCCTGAAGAACCTCACAGAACAGGCCAGAGATGCAGACATACGGATGCATGGTGGCCAACATAGACAGACAGTTGGGTGGCACACCACATGCATATAGTGGCAGAGACATAGCCTCCAACAGGACTTGTACCAACCGCATGTCTAACCCATGTGATGTTACTGTCTCCACAGATCCACAGGCATGTGCGACTGCAGAGGAACATGGAGCTAAACTGCAGGACACCAAGATGACTGGACAATGTGAGGATGGCTCGAGTACAAGTGAGGAGGGTAAGTGACACATGTCATGTGTGTGATGTGTGCATGGGCAATGCGATGGATGCACAAATGAGGTCTGGGACAGCCAGCCATGGCTGTGCAAAGGTGTACATCCCACAAGGTAACAGGGGCATCAAGGCAACAATGCAAGGTGTGTGTGTGTGTAGGGGGGGGATCACAGGGTACCGGAGCAGATATGCACAGCATGTGCAGGTACTGTGTGCCACTGTGCCCCACAGCATAGTGCTCCAATGCTCCCACAGCACAGTACTGTAAATGACGAAGGTATAATCAGATCACCCAGCACAGCAAGTCCATAGCACCCAAGCAACAAGTGCTCTAGGGGGTGTGCCAGGGTACACGTGGTGCTGTGCAAACAATGCAGGCCTGGCATGTTGTATGACTGACAGGGCACAGATGCAACACCACCATGCCACAGGCATGCAGGACATGTATGCCTGCACACAAGTGCCTGAGCAAGCATGACAGTACCACTGCCTGCACACGGTCACGTGCATGGACAGTGCCATGCCACAGTGTGACACTGGACAAGGTGTATGTGGACAGGGGCTGCTGACACCATAGGTAACATGGTACAGCTGCATGGGTGCAATGGACAACTGACAGCAGGGACCTGGCAACCAGTGCACACAGATGTCACGGCATGGACACAGTCAGGCACAGTGTGTGTAGACCCACACCGCCACTGTGCTGAGTGATGGCACCCTGCTGCAGGCACCACTGCCCCCTGTGGCTATGGCACCCCTGACCATGTACAGTGCCCACAGGCACATGGGGGGAGGGGCCTGGCACATGTAGGTGCACAACACAAGGGCATTGGGGGGTGTGACACCCAGGATATGGTGGAGGGACGGTGGCACTGGAGTGGCAACAGGGACAGCTATACATGGTTTGTGCACACACCTTGCACCAACAGTGGGCATGCTGTACCCAGACGTGCTGGTGGGCAACTGACATGCACACCACCCGCAAGGCCACGGGTATGTAGCCCAGGACGGGCACCATATGCATGCTACACAGGGTGCAGTGGTACATGCCACACTGTCCATGCAACACAGCACCATGGCTACAGCCTACACTGCCAGGTATGGCCAACATGTGGGGTGTGTCCACAGACGGGATGGGTGACACTGAGTGTGTGCTTGCGTGGCTGGATGCTACTCATGGCCCACCTCTATTGTCATTGCAGGGGAACAGTAAGGATGATGAGAACGATGTGGATGAGGTGGGTGAGGACATGCCAACACAGCGTCTGAGAGCCCTCACAATGGCAATGAGGAACCTGAAGCGGATGGAGGCACAGAGCTATGAAGAGCGCACATGGCAGATGTAGGCCTGTGCATGTCTGAAAACAGGTACAGGACATGGTGGAAAGCAGTCAACAGTGCCCCAATCCTGGTGCAGTACAGCTCAGGGCACACAGTCAGCTGCTGTGGACCGTGTGCCCCAACAATGCACATGACAGCTGGCTGCTGCCCTTGCCACAGTGGTGGGAACCACTGCAACTGCAGGACACAAGACAGGATAATGTGGAAAGTGGAGCTCATGTGGACCAGGCCACATGGCCTGCTGTTCCTACTGGTGATGGCCATGGACATGATGATGCTATGGGGGCTGTGGGCATTGCTTGCCATGACGCACATGTGCAGCGTGTCACTGTCACTGCCAGGCAACAGTTACAGGATGTGGTAAAGCTGTTGGGTAGCCTACTGGGGTGCATAAGGGCGGGTCATGGACACACTTGGGGAGCTTGAATGTTAGTGTGGTACCGCCACGCATGCATGCATCACCTCGGTGGTGTAGAACACATCTGTGGTGTGCCATGACACACGGTACTGGCAGTGTGGACTGTGTGTACCACATTGCCTGGGGGACTAGGGGGCTTATAAAACTGTTGTAGTTGACTGTCTCTCAGTATATAGTGTAGCATGTGCCAAACGGCAGAGTTGGCACAGTCACCACAGTGTTTGGGTTTGCATATATTTGTGTACTGAGTCATGCTGGTGTGTACATAGCTGGGCTGTGGCACATGGTGGCACCATTGCAATGTTCACTGTTGCTGTACAGCCATGCCAATGTTGATACATAGTGTACTGATTGTACCACACCTATAGCAGAGTGATTGTACAGTTGTTAGTTGTACTTGTTGTTGTTACTGTTCCTACACAATATATGCACTGTTAAGTTGCCATACCCATTGTTGTCTGTGTCATTCCTACACTATGGGGTACCATGTGTTGCATTGGGGAAGGAGTGGATGCTGACATAGTCATGTATTGTTGGGCATTGTGCGATGTACAAGTATGTGCCATCACATGCATGGCATGTCACAGACCGGGCACAGTCCTTGTACACACAGGGCAATGTCACTCGGTAGGGTCAGTTGGTCCACCGTGGTGGCTGCCATAGGCAACAGTACGTGGCCATGTAGGGCCTGGCATGACAGTGTACGCCGGTGGCATGGACGGTGGGCACATCTGTGATGCTGTGGTGGCTGGTGGTATCAAGAGTGCCATGCTGCTAGGGATAGTAGACATCATGGGTGACCGAGGTCACACGTCTGTCCTGAATGTCACTCACCCACTGGAGATGACTGCAATAGCATACGTCTGTGTGTTTTGGCACACTGACCTGGCATGCACTTCCCTGGGCACAGGGGAATGCCAGCAGGGCAGTGATTGTGCATGCATATCGGCCCACCACATGTGTGGCATGCCCACTGGCCCACTGATGGACAGACCAGTTGGCCACATGGCACATCCCATGCACATTGGGTACAGTTGCTGAATGCACACCCTGCAGCAGCTTCCCTGTGACCACTGGTTCACAGCCTCACACATGGCTGTCCCTTTGGTAGTGGTGTATCAGTTCATACTGCGACATCTCCATCCCATACACAGGACGTACACAGCTACATTGCTGTTGCAGACGTCTGTGACACTGTTGCACACCACGGTCCACATGGCCTGTGTTCTACTTGCATAGGTGATGGACAGCATATGTGCACAGTGTGACAGACACATAGTAATATACGTAATGGCAGGTGTGGCAGCACACAGTGCATGTTGTTGGGCACGTCATATATGGGGCTGCCCAGGATCTGGTATGGGAGAAACATGTGTGTGGGTTGGGTTTGCCAGGCCACACCATTGCCCGTGCATGAGGTCTGACAACACCTGTCAGCAGACCCATCACAGGTTCATGCAGCCCTCTCTGGGTGCCTGACAACCGGGTATGTTGGCACTATGGGCTCCTCGCAGGTGCCACATGGCGGGCATGCCTGAATGGGTGGTTGGACTTGGTGATGCAGATACAGTGTGTTGTCCATCCAATGTCCATGCAACTGCTGTGTGTGGACACCATGATATGTCTGCAAGGTTCCACATGTGGAAGGGGGGGTGCGCACCCTCAAGGGGCAGGGTCCGGGAAGTTGCACTGCCATGTCACTGTGGTGGTGGGAGCTGGTGGTGGGTGAACACCCGCCCAGCCATGTGTGGCGTGGCTGGTAGCCACAGGGCTGCTGGCAAACACCCTGTGCACACAGTGTCCGCCATGATGGGTATGGACCATGGCAATGGGTGTTGGGCTGGCAACAGTTCGGAGGTGCCTGTGCTGGGACAGTGGTGGCACACACACAGTCGACCAGTGGTGAAGGGCACACATTAGGGGTGGGCTGTGCTGGTGTACAGGGGTCACACCACATGGCAGGGCACACATGTGGACCACTGAGCATGGAACCAGGGGAAGGTCACAGGACTGTGTGTGGATCGGATAGTGGACAGCATGGTATGGACTGGCTGTGGGTGCCCACGTCCAGTCACATGGGCCACACTGCAGAGTGCATGTGGACATCACACTATACAGAGGCGGTGTATGTCACATTTGCATGATGGGTCCCGGCCAGATGTCGGGATAGGCACCCGGCCCCTGTTCAGGTCTACACCCCCACCAGCATTGGGGTCTGTGTCAGTGGCACATATGGTGGCACACATGCCACAGGGTCTGGGTGGGTGGGCGTGCTGGAACAGGTCCCACAACAGGCACACCAGTTGGTATCCCAATATTGCCACTGTATTGCAGCATGGGCCTGGTGGCACTCATGGGCATCCACTATGTGGCAGAGCTGTGCAATGGGGCCCCAATGGCCAGTAGTGCTACCTGTCCGGGTGGCTGCCGGGGTCCACATGATGCAGTATGCACACGGTACTGGCCTGTCCCCATTGGACTGGACATATGTCCCCCAGTCATTGGCCCACACATGACCGGCCCCATCTGGGCACTGATACTTGCCAGTCATCCGTGACAGTACGTGGGGGGAGGGTGGTAGCCACAATATATTGCTATCCACAGACAAGCACGCAGACGTGCTCCCCTGTTGTAGCCACTGGCTGTTGCCCATGTCGGTGTATACACCCGTTGTACGGTGGTGGCCTAATTATCACCGCAGGCTGTGTGTTGGCTGCTGATGTGCAGCGGGGGCACACTGGGAAGGGCCAGGTGCCGGGGGGGTACTGACCACCATGGGCAGCATGCACGATGTCACTGTACACCCTGGTGGTGTTGTCTGTTCAAGGACATGGGAATGACACCCCTGTGTACATGTAGGGCACTGTCAGCCCAGGCAGTATCTGCCACTCCAGATGGTGTGGTGGTGCAGCACAGGGGCACATGGAGCCATGTTATCGACAGGACATTACCAGAGGTGTTGTTGGGGGAGGCACTGCACAGCGTGGGTCATGGTTACAGTGGACCGTGCACCACCCAATGTGGTATCCTCTAGGTGGGTGGTCAGCTGTGATGGGCAATGGCACATGGTGCGCCGTGTGGCCAGAGCATAGGCGTGTGGGCATGTAGGAGCCGCTGTGCCGTGCGGGTGTGCACTGCACATACAGGTGTGCTGGATGGACCCCAAGGGCTGTGTTGGCCACCTGACATGTGTGTCCTCTGCCCAGACCATGTATATTGAGCATGTGCAATGTGTGCCTTACATGGCTGTGCATTGCATTTGCTTGCCAGGCACAGCACGTGTGCCATGTGCCACTTTGCCAGTCTACCCATGCAGGTGTCGCTATGTGTGGGTGGTGCATCCAGGGGCACGGGATGGGTGTCCAGTGGTGTACCATTGGCCTCTGAGCTGGGGCAGTGCTGGTGACTGCCTCCCTCAGTGTTCCTGGGATTGTAATTGTGGTCAGCCTGTGCCCACCGACGGGGGCCCCATGGTCGGTGGGAGTGTGGACACAGCGGTCGGGCTACAGGACCCATAGGCCACACGTGCACAGCTGGAGTGGTGCTTCAGCATCTCACAGCATGGCTCCACTGACAGGCTATACAGGGGTGTGCATAGTGGGACATGTATCAGAGGACACAGGTCCACCTGTGTGTGGTGCCAGCAGCTGCATCAGTGGAGCTACTGGTCCTGGTAGTGATGCTCGCCATTGGGCTGCCACGCAAAATGAGGTTTGGGTCAGTGGCTCCAATGGCACAAAGGATGCTGGGATGCATGGCCAGGTGGCTCAGTAGTGGGTGTGGAGCTGTGCAGCCACCCTTGCACCAGTCTCTGCCTGGTCAACGGCACATATCAGGTGGTCAGCACCACTGCCCACAACACATTGTGGACTGTGCCCTACCATGGTGGGTCCACAGGGGTGATGCATTACAGATGGCTGGACCACGGCGTATGGCTTCCGATGGGGCATGTGTGTGCTGCACCTGTACACCCTAGATGCCATGGTGGGAGCTATGTGTGGTCCCCACAGGTCCGTGACAGAGATCATCATGGTGGATACGGATGTCTCCATCCTGCTGTGTGGCAGCCTTAGCACGAGGGGGCACTGTCAGTGGCTAACAGGTGGGGGGTGTTGGTGTGTGGCCACTATCCAGGACTACATGGCATTGACGTTGGGGACCTGGTATGCACACCTGGGGGGGAGACACTCCCGCAGGATAGTGGTCAGGTCACAGTACGGCTGTGACAGGGCATGGGCGTGGGTGCATGCACCGTGCTTCCAGGATGGGTGCCCTGGGGGGTAGGGGCTGGGTCATTGCCACATGCTGTGCACCCTGCAACCAGGCATGCCTGATCAGCCACATGGCCATCATCTGCTGCCATCATCTGTTGCTCGCAGGACCATCTGTGTCACTGTCAGCCATCTGGGCACCATTCTCTCCTGTGGTGCATACCTTTGTGTGGACACCACCCAGCGGCATGCATTCCGGTGACTCTTGTGGTTGGGGTGCCTGGGCGGCCACTGCATTATGCAGGAGCACCTCCAGGTGTGTCTTGCATGCACTGCTATTGCATGGTCGGCTGTGTACTGTACTCTGTACAGACATGGCCACCGATGAGTGCATGTGTCGTCAGCAGATGCAGGTACCCTAGTGCACTTGAGTGAGTGTGGTGTAATGATTGGAACACTCGGTACCTGTGGGACAGTGCCATGTTGGGCGGGCCTCACAGGTTACTATGCCAGCCACATAGTGGGGCAGGTGTACACTGCATGTTTTTGGAGGGTGGCTGAATACAGGGTACTGTGCAGGTGTGTATTTTACAGCATGGGTGGTGGCTGCATGGTATGGTCTACTCCAGGGTGCAGCCATTCTGCAAACTGTGCAGGGCATTACACAGGCATAGCACTGGTATGTGGGGGCAATATGGCTGTATGTGTGTTACCAGGTCAGTGACAGTGCAACGACAGATGTTACATTCATTGGTAACACATGGACATGGGCAGTCTGGATGGGCGATGTGGTACCCCTGTTCCGCGCCCTCTACGATCCTATGTTTCCATCCCTACAGCGGTGCATTGTGCACCTGTCATGTCAGATGGCAGTGCATCATGAGGTTGCCACCGGTGGTCCATGGGTGTGACCTACGTCACGTGTGTGCACTCGTGTGTGAGTGTTGCTGTGCAGTGCTACCAGTGCACAGGATGTGTGTCATGGGTGGGCATGTGTGTTCAGGGACCACAGTGTTATGTGTCTGGGGCTGTGGGGTGCTATGTGCCCTGTCCACCATCCTGGCCACCATTCATTGCTGTGTGTGACAGTCCCATCAGCATGGCCACCCCATGCCATGTGGTGTGTGTGTGTGTGTGTGCCGTTCTAGCACTGTGCACGTGCAGTGTGGTGGGGCATATCTTTCTGTGTCTGTTCGGCATCTTCCCTTGCCATGCAGTGGTCACTTGTGTTTGCACTGCTGCTGCCACCCTTTTGGAGTGTTGATTCCCTGACACATTGGTCCTGCATTGCTGCACATCCACTGTTCCACTCTAAGTGGTGTCCATGGTCCCAGCAGCAGCTGCACTGGATATTGCACATGCCTCCATAGCTGTTACCTGTGCTGTGGTCGCTCTTACCCTGTTGACATCTGTGTGCCCATGTTGTGCAGCACTGGTTGCCTCACATGCTGCTGCTGTGTTCACCGATGAAGTCCCACCTGGTATGACAGATACCTTGTGCAGCCTTCCCCTGGTGCATACGGGCTGTCGTGCTGACTCCTGTGCAGCCTCGCTGTGTTGCACACTGTGTGCCATGTTGGACTTTGAACTGTCAGTGCTGCCCATGGTGGGCAGAGCTGTTTTCAGACCTGTGGTGTGGTCCATGCTGCTGCGCCATGCCTGCGTCTGCCCTGTTGCTGTGTGTAGACATGTGTCACCCAACTGTCTGTCTGTCGTGCTCTGTTGGCCAGTGCAGTGTGCAGTGGTGGCATGCATCTGTCCCTCCATGCTGGCTGTGCTGTCATGCATGGTGGTTGGCTGTGTACCCTGGCCACATGTTGCCTGTGGTGCCGTTGCACTGTGGGACTGTTGTGCCATGTTGGGCTGGTCATGTTCCGCTGTGCTGCTGTGGGCCTCAGTGTGTCTGTTGACCATTGTCCCTTCCATGGGTCTGCATGTCCCACCTCTGCTGTTGTCCCCCACCATGGTATCGAATAGTATGGTGGCATGCTGTGTGTTGCCATACTTTCCAGTCTGTGGTGCTGCTATGCCACCTGTGTGTTGCTCCTGCTGATGTTGCACACCAGATACAGGATACACATATGTCTGGTGGATGTTTTGCTGGTCTGCGTCGCCAGGTGCCATTATGTCCTGCATCTGTGGGTGACCTGCCTGTCGCATGACATATCCACTGCTGTGCCCATGTCCACTGTTCATGCATGGTCCATGCAGTGTGCATTGCACGCCTCCATACACAGGTGGATGACCCTCCCCATGGACATCTGCTGTACTATCTCCATATGGTGCCATGGCCTGTGTCATGTATGGGCCTGCAAGCATTGGCACTGGGCATATGTCAGTGTGTTGGGCATGTGCAGCAGGATACACATCACTGTGGATGTTGCTGCTGTGTGGCCCATACCGCTGGGACCCTCCCTCCATTGCTGATGCTGCTGGCACATTGCTGACAGGTGCCATATAAGGGGTGGTGAATTGTGCGAGTGGTGCACTTCCTGCCTGGCTCATGTTGTGATATGTGTCCTGTGGCCCTGTGCCATGAGCTGCATTGTGGCATTGGCTACCCCCACCATGCATGGCCTTGTGCCTGACCACTGACTGTGACCTGGGCCATCATCTGCAATGCTGTGGCCATGGCTTGTGCGGCCTGTGATTGCTCCTGCTGTAACTGCACCAGTTGCTGCAGTAATGCTGTCATCAACTCCTGGCTGTTTGCCTACTGCTGGATACTTGCCTGTATGCCCAGCAGTATGGCCTCCATGTGTGCCTGTTGGTCCTATGTATTGGCCACACTGGTCTGCACCATTACATGCATCACAGCTATGGTCCCCTTGGTGTGGCCCAGACTTGCTGTGGTGGCAATGGTGTGCCTCCAGTGCTGCATGCACCCCACTCATGCTGCCGGCCATGGACTCTTCGGCGTTCACCACCTCCTGGAAGTACTGTCTCAGCCCATCATCACTGGGTGTCTGTCCTCCATTACCGTCCTCTGTCAGTTGTGGGGTGTCCACGTGCATGTCCACTGCTGATGTGCCATAACTGTCTGCCTCCCCTGCTTGGCCATGCGCATCCTGTGTGGTGTCACCTTCCTCATCAGCTGACACTGCAGGGTCCTCCACTAAATCCTTCACATCCCCTGTTGTGGTGGCTGTCCCAGGGCTGTCTGTATCTGGCAGTTTGCCTGTGTACCACTCTTCCTCACCCTCACTGGGCCTTGCATTAGGCTCACTGTGGTGCTGCTGCACCTGCTCCTCCACCTACTGCTCCTGTGCCACTGCATCTGTTTGTGTGCCTGGGCTGCATGGTGGCATTGCCATGCTGCTTGTCTCACTGCCTGTCATGGAGCTTCAGTCCTCCATGGCATCATCTGTGGGTATAAAGCACATACATTATGTGGCTGGGTCCTCATCATGTGATCCCCATTGGTGTCCCCATGTTGTGCTGTGTGGGTGCAGTTCTGTTTGTGTCATGTGTTCACCTGCCTGTGTGCAGTCCGCAGTACATGTGTGTTGCACAGTGCCATTGGGTCTGGCCTGTCCACACCCCCTAGCATTGCATTCCCGGAGCTGTGTTGCTGCTGTTGTGGGGCTGCCAGCTATCAGTGTTGTGTTACACACATGTTGTGGGGCTGGCATGGTTGGTACCATACTGTGTGCCACAGGGAATTGAATGTGCACACAGTGTGGGCTGTATGGGTGTGGGGAGCTGTGCTTGTGTCATACAGTATCCCTTCTTGACATGGACTGCTGGGTGCTATGTGGCCTGTGTTTCTGCTCGCATTCACAATGCCATGACTGGGTACTGACAGGGGGGTATGTTCATGGGTACCATGGGGGTGTAGTGCTGTGCAGAGGAGGCATGGGACTGTGCCCTAGTCTGTGTGCTGCAGTGTTGTGTGCATGTCTGGAATGTGCATTCAGTGGGTCTGGGCCATGCTGGGGGGCATGGTGTGTACTGGGGGATACCGGTTATGCGTGCATGTTGGGGGGCCGTGGTGTGTGTTGGGGCCCAGGTGGCTTGCCACGTACTGACTGTTGGGGCCTGGGCTGCCTGGTTGGGGCTGTGTGTTCCTCCATCAGCATTGTCCGCAGTACTGTCATGTGTACCATGCTGCTGGGTCAGTGTTCTGTGCATCTGTGTGGCTCACCTTGTGACGTCAGCCATGTACCTGCACCCATGCTCCAGCGGACTCTATTGCTGCCTGCCAGTGTGCCTTGTTGTGCAGCGGCCATGCTGTTCTCCAGTCTTGTCCCCATTGCTGGAGTGGGCTGCACATGGTCGGCCTGTCATAAGTGACTGGTGCTGAGGCGGATCCATATTGCAGGTGTGCTGCTCCTACTGGTGGTGAGGAGGATACTATGCAGCGGTTGGTGTGTGAGCCTGCAGTGTGGCAGTGCCTGGCCTCATGTTGTGTGCTTCAGCTCTCTGCTACACCTACTATCAGGTTCCCACTGCTGTCCTGCTCTTACAGCTGCTGTCAGTGGGGGCTTTCAATGTCTGCACACCACCCATTACATTGACTGTGTACCCTCTGCTGTGCCCTGATATCCCACAATTCAGTCTCCGGCCTGCTTGCTGCACATGGGCATGGTTTATATCACACCACACTGCTGTTCCATGTGTTGCTCCACACTTGTGTCTGCCACTTTTTCTGTCCCCCTGGCTGGGATATGATGTGGTGACAGGCTGTCTGCATCCACACAGGGTTCCCTGTGTCTTGTATTGGTGCAGCACATGGTGCCTTTGGGGCCAGGCAAGTTGTTTGCCTTCACATTTCCATTTGCTGGCAGGGGTGTTGTGTACACAGTCTCCTGCAGTTGCCCCCACCCCATTGCTACATGTGCACATCCCTTCCACATGGCACCACTTTCCATACACATCGGTATGTTTACAGATGCTTCCTGTCATGGCTACTGGGGTTGGAAATGTCCATCTCTGAAACAGCAGAGGTTTCCAGTGACACACTGCTCAGATGCCTACACTGCCTATCACCTACTGATTTGACTGGACATGTTCTCAGGCCAGCATATGCCTGGCAATGTGCACTCAGCAGTACTGTGCACATCTGGGTACAGTGCGTGTGCCTGCCTACACCCTTGTATGCAGGGGCTTTCAGTGCATGTATTGTGCCTTCCCCTAGTGCTGTCCTGTCTCTGCATGGTGTGTGTACCATTTGCCTCTGTTGGCTTGTACCTTGCGTGGCAGTCTGCAGCCTGAAGAGGTCGAGTTCACTGTCTTCTGCAATGGCGCAGCATCTCAGGTGGCTAGCGACACTCTCCTCCTGTGGGGTGAGCACCTGGGCCTCTGATGGGCCACCTCCTGTGGCTGTCACATAGTGTGCATTGTGTGCCGCTTTATCCTTGGACCGCCTCTTGAGGTCATGGTACCGTTTCTGCAGTTCCCTGATAGTCCACTTTACTGGTGCAACGGTGTTTACATTTGTTGCCACCTGTGTACATGTCTGCTGCCTCTTGTCCCTTTGTTGCTTGTCCCCACCCCGTGATAGCAATAGTTCATGCTGTTTGTGCACCTCCTCAATGAGGACGTCTGTTTCTCTGTCCGTGAAGTTGTGTTTCCAGGTATGGTGTGGTTCCCCTCTCCGTCTGGTAGCCTGCGCCATTCTCCTTGATGTAGGCCTTCTGGGTACCTTGCATCATTCCACGCGTGAGTCATATTTATGGGGCAGACTGGCACTTGCATCATTCTGCTGGTCTTTGCAGCTGCGGGTCCATTTCTTGCAAATTCTAGTGCACGGGGTTTGACGCAGCACGTTTGACAGAGGGTGGCCCTTTGGCACACCGTGCTCCGCTCTACTGCACATTTGAAATTCTGGCCCACTGTGTATGAATCTATGCATGTCAGAAGTACATATTTGCAAAAAAAATATATGATGATATATTTGCAAGTAGAATTTGGGGGCACAAGCACAATTCTGCTTCCATGAGTTCTCAGAAATTGTTCTTTAAAATGTGTACAGATATTTGCTAAAATGTAATTTTCCATGTTTTACATCTAGTTAGTGGCACTCAGAAAGTCCTGGGAAGGGGAAACTAATGACAGAGATGCCAAGAAGGAGGGGTTCAGGCCATTCTGAAGTGCTAGACAGGAAAGGAAGTGGGTGACTCTTTAAGGGAGGCTGTCACTGTGGAGCAGAAGGAGGATTTTCAGAGAAAGAAATATTGTCACAGAGTCCCTCTGGGTTTTGCCATGGAAAATGTGGGCAGAGTAGTCACCCAGGAGTATACTATAGGACTCCATATAACTCAGCAGAGTTTGCTGCCCAGCTGGCTGAATAAGTTACAGTAATAAAGTAGGACAAATAGATACAGTGGGAATTAATGTTTTATGAAAATAGAATTCCACTAGTGTAGCTGTGACAGCATTGACTTGTTCCATTTCCATGAAATTTTGAGAACATGTTCAAAATGTTCATGTAAATGTTACAGTCAGTAATCTATGGTATTTCCATGTAACTTTAAACTGCTCGAATAAATTCCTCAGGATTTGATATATTTAGGACCCATTGAGATTGCATAAGCATGCCAAATGTCATCTCTATACCTCTAAGGACATGTGAATTATAATTGCTGTGAATGCAACACAGCTTTTCACAAATAACCTGTGTAATTAGTTGCCACTATAAAACAACTGAAAAACTAACTTGCCCAAACACAGTATGAGCCTATTTAGCAGTTTCTAAGACACTTCTAAACCATTCATCAGTGTCAGTGGCTCAGCAGGTAGTACACATGCCTCTGAGGCCGGGAGATCAGAAGGCTGTGGGTTCTATCCCCACATCAGGAACTTGAGTTAAAACCCAATACTGACACTGTAATGCAGCATGAGGGGGATGCTGCACTCCTGAGGAGCTGTTTTTCAGATGAGACATTAAACCGAGCTCCCATCTGCCTGTTCTGGTGGTAGTTCAGGTGGCTGTTAAAGATCCCATGGCACTTCTTGAAAAGAGTAGGGGAAGTTTCCCCAGTGTCCTGGCCAAATTTCTCCCCATTCATCAAAAATACCACCAACAGCTTAATCTGGTTCAAGGTGAGTTGGCATTCATCTGTTAAATAAATAAATTCTACATGCAAATTGTCAGTTATCCAGTTCCAAAGGTGGCAGATTTATTAAATGCAACATACTGTAGACAGATTAACAATATTTTACAAATAAATACGTTGCCAGTTTTAGAGCCCTTATAAGTTCAAAATGACATGTCAGGAAATTGATCAGCTATTTAGAACACCCATCCATTTGGTGACTATGAATATTGTCAGATCTCTATCTTAAAGGATGTCTAAGCTATAACCAGCTGAAATTCTTAGCAAAATTTCACAAAAATTCAAAAGGAAACAAACCACCAGAATTTGAGCCCCGTATGTTCAGACAATTACATATCTTAATGTCACTGAATTCAGCAGGCACCTAAAATCTTACTCCATAGGTGAATACACCAATGTCCAAGTCTCTAGATAAAAGGACAGCTGAGTTGTTAACGGACAAAAATACTGGTGAAATGAAAAAAATGTCCATGCATTTTAGCAAACTGGCAGAAATTTGTAAACATTTCATGGACGTAGAATCTGCTTATTTTACATGGACCTAATTTAACATAGGTAACATAGGTAGATACAGAGCTTAGATTATACAAATGTCCATACCGCTCATCAGTATTAGTTCCTATATCAACTAATGCCATGTGATCTGAAGAAGTTATCCAGTTTAGTTTTAAAATCCTGCATATCCCTACTTCCCATCACTTCATCTGGTAGTGAACTCCAAAAGGAGACAACCTTCTTTAAATACACATTTAGCATGTAGCTCAGTACTAGAGATGGGCAAATATGAGTGGATTTGGATTTAGCTTTGGGTATGCGTAGTCCAGGGCAAGTATGGATTTGGTTTTCCATAGCATTTGGATCTGAGCCCATTGACAGTAGTACCCCCATTACATATAATACTTTGATGAATGAGATCTGCAGCACTGCTCAAAACATTTGATGGTGCAATTAAAAATACAAATGCTGCAGTTCTGTTTACAATTTTTACCAAGGGGAAAGGGCCAAAGTGTCCACAGGAATGTTACCATGCTTGACATATTTTTATTGGCATGGCCTAACAGACTACTAAGTGGCAGCAGGAGGAGGCTGAGCAGAAGAGGATGAAAAAAAAAACAGACATCCTGAACAGATATTTCTGTTCGGTCTTCACAGTAGAATGGGAAGGATGGACCAACGTGTATCAGCAGGCAGGGGGAGGGGAGAGTGGACACAAGTCCATTTTCAGAGGGGAGAGACAGAAGGTGATTGGAAGCCCTAAAGGAAAACAAGGCAATGGGATAATCAGAGTTTCAACCATGGGTTCTGAAGTAAATGAGCACGGTGCTAGCTGCCCCTCTGGCAATACTACTTATGACCTCATTGGAGAGGGTGGTAGTTCCAGAGTAGTGGAGCAAGGCCTTTGAAGTCCCTTTGCTCAAGAGCAGCAGCATGGAGGAGGCTAACAACTAGAGGCAGGTTAGTCTCACATCAGTGGTGGGAAAATTTATGGAGACCCTGCTGAATGAGAGGCTGATGGAGTACCTTTAGGAAAATGGTCTGCAGGACCACTAGCAGCACAATTTCATGGGGGGAAGGGGGTCATGCCAAACAAATCTCATAGATTTCCTTGACTGGGTGATAACAGAGGTGGATCAGGGGAGGGCAGTGGATGCAACCTATTTGAACTTAAGCAAGGCCTTTGACACTGTGCCACAAAGGTGACTAATAAAGAAATTAAGCAGCAGGGAGCAGCAGTTGGGGAGAAAGTGGTAAGCTGGTTATCAAACTGGCTGAAGGATGGGAGGCAGAGGGTGGTGGTAAACAGCAGATACTCGGGGGACAGGAGCACGACCAAAAGGGTGCTGCAGAGATCAGTACTAGGATGGGTCCTCTTCAATGTCTTCATAAGTGACATTGCTAAAGAACTGGAGGGAAAGGTGTGTCTCTTTGCAAATGACACAAAAACCTGCTACAGGGTGGACACTCAGGAAAGGATGGAGAGAATCTAAAGGGATCTGGGGAAACTAGAGACATGGTCTAGGGTTTGGCAGCTGGGTTTCAGTGCCAAAAAGTGCAAAGCCATGCACCTGAGGCAGGGAAACCTGGGAGCTGTATTTCTTCATTTAGTTTTTGTTGCTTGGTAAAGGAGAACTAGACAATTCTGTTTATTTTCAGCCTCGTCCCAGGGGAGGGGGATATAGATGAATGCCAACAGACATTGAACCAGATTAAGCTGTTAGTGGTATTTTTAGTGAATGGGGGAAATTTGGCCAGGGCATCAGGCAAATTCCCATATTCTTGGAAGGTGGCACTGTTGGCTCCCGATCCAAGATGGGGGATTCACCAATGGAGGAGGAAGAGGATATATGGGTGTGGGCTAGAGATGCAGTGACATTTAATTTCACCGGTGAAATTCTGGCAAAATTGAGAATTTCACCATGCAAAATATTTTATGAAATTCAGGCATCCTGCAAAATATTTTGTGGGTGCGAAATGCGGAATTTCTCCAGAGAAATGAGGAGTTTCACCCATGAATGGCAGAATACTGCCTGTGAGTGGTGAATTCATGCCATTCTTGGGCGAAATTCCGCATTTCACCAGCAGAATTTCGCATCATGAACATATGAACATATGAAATTGCTAGCAGATACAGGCCTTTCGGTCTATCTAGTCTGCTCAAGTGTGCAGCACTTCAATCCGTTAGACTGCATATTTTGCAAAATGCACGAATTCTGCAAAATATTTAGCATAATGAAATTTGTGGATTTCGTCCATCTGTAATGTGAGCTGAGTGAGTGCTCTCCTCCTCCTCAGTTGTGGCTGTAAATCATCAGGAGAGTGCTGTTATTGTGGAGACTCACTCTATCATAAAGATTACTTACCCTGTTCAAGATTCATAGAGTAATCGAGCTTAGGATGAAGAAATGGGAGGCAGTATAGCACAGTGGTTTAAGGCTCTGAGCTGCAAATCTGGAGACCTGGGTTTGAATCCCATAGCCACCACTTGCATACTGTGTGACCCTGAGAAAGTCACTTAACTTCCCTGTGCTCACAGGTCACACTTGTAAACAAACTTTCAGCTTAGTGTGCCACTCCTGGTTAAACAATTGGAAAAAAAAGCATATTTCTGTTGATTTACCGACGGAGGTCAATGGACCTCATGCTGGCATTAGTCAAAGTTCCATTTTTATCAGGAGATGGGATTATTCCAGATTTGGGGCATGGATCACAGGTAGAGTCACAACTTACAGCTCCCGCTGCAGATCTGGCTGTATTGGAGGACTCCATAGTTCTGGTAATTGCAGCCCCGACTCCACGAACACTGACGTCAGCAACGACACAGTTAAGAGCCACATTCAATGTTCAGCCAGTTATGGAAAGACTGGGGAACTGGTCCCCAGACACCACATTTTGCACATGGCAGGATGAATTCAGGATTCTGAAGGGATGTGGATCCCCGACACAGACTGGTGGCAGGATGCAGAGTCACTAATGGATTCTTGGCACCCAGGACAGGAGCTGAACATGACTTCCGATGTAACAACTTTTGCTCCACATCAGAAAGCAAGTGTTTATAACACTGCTGAAGTACAGATTTTTACTAATGTCTCCCTCCTTCCTGTGGGTGCCGGGATGTTGAGCACAGGGGAAGGGAACTTTGTTGATAGGCCTTTGCAGGATGGAATGGAGATCTTTGGTGATGGTGTTGCTGTTGGGGGAACCTAGCTACGTACTACAGTTACAGTACAGTGAATCACCTTATTGATCATACTGAGCCCATTGTGAATTGTTATTCAATGGTCCTCCCAGGGGCTGCAGGATGGCAGTGACCATCAGCTGATTCCCACCTTGGTCTGATTTTTTTGGAACAATTGATGAATTCTGGTGGTAGTATAGCCATTGAGGGTACAGAGCACCTTGCTGCTAAAACCTTTTCAGACCCTTCTACTCAGGCTGCACTAATGGAGGACTGTGATGCTGGAAATTCACCCAGAGCTGAGGGATGACAGGGACTGTCTGCTGGCCCCCTTGAGGTCCTGCCCAGACATAATACAGTTAGGCTCCGCTATGTGGGTGGCCTGGACATCAGACCCAATCAAGTATACGTGAGGAAGGTTCTACTCAAGGACTCCCTTCATTTCATCCCTTCTGAAGTATTTGATCTCATTAACATCTCTGGGGAAGAAAACTTGGATATAAGTTTTAATACTCCTGCTAGGCTCGAAAGATTTTGAAGCTTCTGTGAATCCTTGAAGTGCACCCCCCTTTGGATGCCATTTTTGGTGATCCTGCTGACTAAGCCTTTTGTTAAGAATGTTACTGTTATGTTCCGACATGAAAATGTCAATGTCTGGGATATTCACTACTGGCTCAGCCATAGGTATGATATTCTGGAACCCCCTGAGACTATTATTGATTCAGAATGTTACTGGACTAGGGGGATGGAAATTCCGAGTGAGGCTATGGATGGGCCACTCAGGTATTAGCCATATCCCTAACAAATTTTTCTTGGGTAGAGAACGAGGGGTTTGCTTTTATGCAGGCCAGCCCAGGTCCTGCTACAAATGCGGAGTCAGAACACATCTGTCTAGTGCCTGCCACAAGCTTCATTGTGGGTTGTGTGGAGGTTTTGAGCACATCACTTACAGCTGTACTGACTGGAATGTGTGTGTAACTTATGTGACACTGCTGGACATATTTTTCAAGACTACCCTTGGGCTTCTTATAACAGATCTTCATCTTTCAGTCAGTCTGACTTGGTACAGAAGGTACAAAAGGCTAGTTCTGTGATCAGGCCACATACCTCTGTTCCTAAGCCCCATCCAGAACATCGGCCATAAAAGCCTCAGCCAGCTCCGAGGGGTCCCTGGTGCTCAGCTGCAATTACCTCATTGCTGATGACTATCCTACCTGAACAGGCTCAGTCACTTCCATTATCTCACACAGTTGCTGAGACACCAGTTCCATTCTCTCCCCCAGTGGTGGGGATCTCTGAGGTGGTCCCATTGTTGTTACCTCCATGTTGTCTGCAGGAGAATCCAGTATGCCTCCTCCACATTTGCTGATGCCTTTACCTTTTCATCATAGCACCAGATCTATGAAACAAACCCCAGCTGAGCACCCAGTGCAGCTTGCCAACATATATGAGGTGCTCCAATCATCAATGAGTTGGGGTGACTCTGACTGGGATGAGGTGTAGTTCGAAACATCTGTCCAATTGCTCCCCAGGTGGAAAACAATTCCCCATTCCAAAAGAAGAAGAAACAGAAGATAACCTCAGGGGCTACCAAGAAAGTGGGGTGGGGGGGTGGGAGGGGAAAGGATGATCTACCAACACCCAAGTGTTTAAAATGCAGTGCCTGGCTAGAGTAACACTCTGGTTTACCTTGCTAAGAGTCCCCACCCTTCCTGACCTAAATCATCAACGCCAAATAAAAGTAGCAAGGGATCCAGAGGAACCTGCCAACCCAGTATGGTACCCACCTCTTGTGCTACACTTTTCCAAAATATCTGGAGAGCTGTACAGGAACAAAAACTATGATAGTAGGAACATAGCTACTTCCCACACTGCCTACACATCAGGGACACAGCAGGGTTAAACTTGTGGACTATCATAGGGGGCAGTAAAGCCTATGAACAAACTTATGACATGACTCTGTATTTGTTACAGATCAGAATTCCTTTATGAAGACTTAGTATTAGTTTTCAGTTTTCATCCTGAATCCCCTGTCCCAAGTCTCTTTCCCATTGACGCTTAGTTGTGTTTATAACATTGGGGGAAAACTGTCTACCTAAATGAGCCACCTTCCAAATTAGTCTCCTAGCATCCCTTCTGGCCTGATATACCAGATGTTCAATTTTTGCTAATGGCGAATCCATTCTGAGGCCCTCCCCAGACCTTTGATATATGCCCTGATCTGCAAATAGCAGAATAGGTGAGTGCAGGGTAGACATGTCACCCCTGGAGCTCTTCAAAGGAACACAAACCAGATCTCGACCAGTGAGCATGTACACAGTTTAGACTCTTTGCTTCTGATACCCTGAATCTGGGTCCTCCAATCCAGGAACAAATAATGGGTTCCCAGCAATAGGAAGCAGCAAGGTTTCCTCCTCACCTGCCCCCACCAGTCAGCAAATTTGTTCTTAGCTGTCTAAGACCA
This sequence comes from Neoceratodus forsteri, assembly GCA_016271365.2. NCBI lineage: Eukaryota > Metazoa > Chordata > Ceratodontiformes > Ceratodontidae > Neoceratodus > Neoceratodus forsteri. Next base: position 53,611,498 of record CM057451.1, on the reverse strand, counting down.
TTATAACCAGGGGGTTAATATGAGCTGACATGGTATACTGTCTGTGATCCCGTTTTGCCAGGTAAGCTGACAAAATCCTAAGGCAATCCAATTCTTCTAGGTAAAGCCACCCTGCTTCTCTTGGGCCATTGATCCAATCTTAGATGTAGTGGTATTGCACCGCTAGGTAACAGTTCCTAAGATCAGGAAAATTAATTCCACCACTAATAGTATCTGCCTTTAGATGCTGCAGGCTGGTGCATGACCTCTTGCCCTGCCATATAAAAGCAGAAAAAGCACTCTCCAGTCTCTTAATGTCTACCTGAGTGGGGCCTATATGGAGCATCTGCATTATATAAGATATTCTGGGAGGCATATTTATTTTTATAAGATTAATACTTCTGAGCCTAAAAAAGGGTATCACCCGCCACCTTCTTAACTCCTCCCCAATTGTCCTAATCTAAGGGGCATAACTGAGTTGATATAGGGAGGCCAGGACACTTTCAACATTAATACCCAAATATTTAAAGAAGACTCAGACTTCTCGAAGCCTCCACCCATTGCTCCAAAATGAGTCGGCGTCCTCTCCCAAAAACATTACCTCTGACTTACCAAGATTTATTTTATTATATTTTATAACCAGAGAATTCAGCAAATTGGGTAATCAGGGAAAGCAGGGGTGGCACAGACATCCATGGTTCTATAATATAAAGGAGTGCAGATAATTAAAGAACACAGACTGTCTACCCAAATTAGCTGCTTCATATAATGTTTACGTGATGTAATTCATCTCATAAAAGCCATTTGTTGTAGTACAATTCTGAAGAAGCATTTGTACAATTTCATATGCTTGAATTGGGTAAACATTTTCGGAACCAACATGTTCCTTCCTCAGACCACAGAATCAAGTGCTATATACAAACAAAACAAACAAAATTACTATAGGAAAAAATAAGATTTACTCAAAATGAATAATTCAGTAAATATCATCTAGCAGGGGGAACACACCTGATTAGTCTCTTATATTCTCAAAACCTTAGTGTTATATTCATAAAGTTCCAGGTTGGCTCAGGCTAAAACGAAGAAATAAAAGGAATAATTATTCTTTAGTTGCTCGTTTCTGATATATAAATAAACAAATGTCACAAATACCATTGCCCATGGTAAATTAATTTTAAAATACCTGGGTCAGTAGAAATGCCGTTATTATTTTGGTCAAGTCAAAAATAAATTACTCTTTCAGCAACATTCTGAAAAATATATTTTTTAACTGGGTCTAAACCTTCATTACATATATTGTAAATAAATTAATAAAGAGATGTGTCTCAAATCTAAACAACCTAAATCCCTATAGTAATTTTGTTTGTTTTGTTTGTATATAGCACTTGATTCTATGAGATAAATTACATCAAGTAAACATAATTTGAAACAGCTAATTTGGGTAGAGAGTCTGCATTCTTTAATTATCTGCACTACTTGGATTCCCCGATTGATAGACTCTCCCTTTACTATTCTACTGTTTAAAAGGGAACCAAGGGAGAACCTGTTCTACAATTTCTGTAATATAAAGGAGCATATCGTCTGTATAAAGTGTCACTTTATACATTGATACTTCTTTCTTCTCCACCCCCTTGATACTAGGATCATTTCAGATACTGCTGGCCAAGGGTTCTATTGCTAAGATGAACAAAAGTGGGGAGACAGGGCACACCTGTCTCATACCTCTGAATAAAGAAAATTTCTCCCAGAGGGACCCATTCACCAAGACAAATTATCCCGGGGATTTATAGATCACCCAGGCCAGCCCCATGAAGCAGTCCCCCAGACCAAACCTCTTTGATACTTCAAATAAATATTACCATTCTATACCATTGAATGCCTTCTTGGCATCCAGTGAAGCCACGACCCTGAGAGGATCCCCAAACTACATTAAGTAGCTTGTGCATATTATGATAAGAAAAGAGCACTCGAATAAAACCAGTCTGGTCCAGGTGGACCAGCTCCGGGAGTAGGCAGTCCAGACGACTCGGCAAAACCCTCACCATAATTTTCATGTCACAGTTCAGGAGTGATATCGGCAAATAAGAGACACACTCTGTCAAGTCCTTGCCAGGCTTTGGCAAGACACAAATAACTGCATTATAACAGTTAGCAGGGAGTGCCCCCTCTCCCTCACCTCTTTAAAAACCTTCCAAAGGGGTTCAACTAAATGTTCCTCCATAATTTTATAGTACTCCACAGGGAACCCATCCAGGCCATTTGCCTTCCCCAATTTTAAACCCCTTATTGCCAGATAGATCTCCTCCCTGGTAATCTCTGCCCCTAGTTGCTCCTGCTGTGCCTCTGATAGTTTTGGGAGATTGAGTTTATCCAGGAGAGCCTGGGCCAAATGCATCCTTCCCTCACATTCAGCTTGATACAGGCAATGGTAGTAATGACGGAATTGTTTCCTTATTTGTGCCTTCTCCCATACCAGCTGCCTCAGTGAGTTCTTAATCTCAGATATATCCAAAGGCCCTTTTTTGTCCCTTATGAGGTTCACAAGAAGGGGACCAGGATTATTGCTCCATTCATAAAATGTATTTCTAAGAAAAAAACAGGCCTTCTGGGCTTCCCCCTTCAATAAGCTATTCAGGGCCTCCCATGCTGCCGCCAGCTGTGGCAGGGCATCCCCATTCTCCTCCCTCGCCACCCTCTGTTTGAGTTCTCTTACCCTGTGCTAGAGTCCTACCCTTTTTTCTGTCACTCCCATTGATGTTCAGCTACATAACTAATGATAGCCCCTCATATAAATGCCTTCCCAGCATCCCAGAATACTCTACAGTACGTGGCAGAGGATGCATTCTCCTCCAGACAGCCTCCACTGGTCTTTTAAAAAATCCTGAAATTCCTTGTTACCTGATAGGTAACTAGGGAACTTCCATGGGGCAATGCCTCTCTGTTCCTCCTCCATCCTGAGACAGAATGACCATGGCATGGTCTGAGATGTATATAGGCCCATGCCTAACTGCTATCATCCTGGAGTACCAGATATGTGGGATAAAGATATAGTCAAGCCAGCACCAGAATCAATGTGGATTGGAGGTAAAAGTAAATTCCCTCTCTCTTGGCTTAGCTGTCCTCCAGCTGTCAATAAGATCTAAGTCCACCAGCCCTAGTTGCCATCTTCTCATAGCTAATGTACCTCTTCCCCTCCCCTGCAAGTGATCCAAAGTGGATTCAAGAGTGCAGTTAAAATCACCACCTATCATCAATCCCACAAACTGTTCCTTGACAATTATAGCTGATAAGGATTGATGAAAGGACGGATTAAAAACTGCAGGGGCGTATATGCTCACAAAAGTTATTTGCTCCCCTGACAACAACCCCTCCACAAATACATATCTCCCTCACTAGGATCCACAAACACCCTTTTCACTTGGAAGTGGAGATGCTAATTGATAGGCACTGCTGCCCCTCTTTTATGTGAGGAGATGGACACAGCATAACATACGCCTACCCACCACTGCACCAATTTTTGGTGTTCTGATGGTGTCAGGTGCATTTCCTGCAATAGGGCAACTTGTGCCTGCTGTATTTTTAGGGCTGATAGCACACTAGCATGTTTGACTGGGGAGGAAAAGCCTCTAATGTTCCAGAATATGACATTTGGATCCTTAACCAATCCTATACCTAGGTGCATTCACTATCCATTGGCCACCCACACCCCATAGCAGTGCAGTACTATTTTTACTAAAGAATGACTGCTGTCAAAGGCAGTATACGATATCTTATTTGGACCCAGAAGAATCAAGAATAATCCAGAAATGCCATGTAACAAGAGAACCAGTAATATAGAGAACTGAACACAACCAGAACATGTACATCATAACAAGCACCCTCTCTCACACTCCATCCCACCCACCCACCCACTCACCCACCCATTTTCTCATAAGAGAACAAAACTTCTCACCATTCACTCTAAGAACAGCACAACCCATGTCATAGTGGATGAGCACCCCCGGCCCCCAAATACATAAGTTACAGTTATGTATGAAAGGAAAAATCCACACCAGTGACTTGCAAACATATGTGGACACCTCTACCCAAGTCTATGATGAGGCAGGGAAACTTTAATCAGCAAGAGAGCTTTGATAAATCTGTGCCAGAAACCCTGCTTCTGAAGCATGCCCCCTACTCCAGAGTCAGAGGTCTACCCACACTGTTATTTTTTATTTTTTTCATTTAGTATGCTTTTTTGTCCAGCCATGCACCAAGCTCAGCCCTGGTCATGGCCCCCGCCACCTCCTGCTCCCACATGAGCCGCTTATTCCCCCATGCCCCCTGGCTTACCCCCCAGGGTGGGGTTGCAGCACTGGCCAAGCTCCAAGCCTTTATAGCTTATTTCCAAAACCAGGCATCCAGTTCAGCTCAAGTCCCTTCAAAAGGCCACGGCATCCTCTGCTCAAATCACACACCAAGCTGGTGGACTACAGCTCCTGCCAGGGTCATACATAGTGAGGAATAAATTTAAGCTGAGAGATTGAGAACATCACAGTTTCTAACAAAATACACATCCAGCAGACATAGATGGGTTGCCATGGGGTTCAGTCCAAGGGTCAGCAGCCACCCGCTGGGTCTGCGCACAGTTCACTCAATGGGGGAGTAGACAAAACAAGCCTAGAACATCAATACTTGTTCTAGGCTTGTTTTGTTTGGCGACTTGTTATAACGGGGAGGGTGAACCTCTGTTTTGCTTTGTTGTGCAATATACGTGGCATAAAGCCATCATTTCAAGGACAAGTTCTCCAAATCATGGGGAAATGGTAGAAATTTCTGGGGCAACATGAGAAACCTTACAGGAAAGCCCAGCAAAAGCCCTCCAGCCTTGCTAGAGGTTGGTGGGGAAGTCACCCAGGACCCCGAAAGAAATGGCAGAAATCTTTAATAATGCTTTCACTGACCTCAGTAGAGTCCTTCCCCCTTAACTTTTTCAAGCAATCCACTGCCCATTTGATAGCACAAAAAACTGCCGCACCTACTAACCCACCCCCTTTCCATTTCAGAACCATCTACAAGGTGGAAGCCAGATATTACCTCCTGTGAGTACTAGCTAAACCCAACCCCAGCTATGACACCCTGAATCTCAAACTCATCAAACTTACTTTGGACGAAGTGCTCACTCCACTCACTAAAATCTTCAACAAATCATGGGAGGCTGGAGTTGTACCTGACGTTTTCCCCCTGGCGCTGTTCGGCTGCCATGTGTACGGCCCTATTGCGCTGTCTGGTGATGGCGCTGTAATAGTGAAGGCTGTGTTCAAACAGCGATTGGAGCTGTGGTGGTCTATTGCGCAACATCTCCATGTGGGGTTACGGCGCAGCGGAGCGCCATATTGCCTGCTGTAAAGTTGGTACCATGGCTCACAGAAGAGCAGTACAGTGGAGCCCTGTCGAAGTGGCCAACTTGGTGGCCCTAGTGGAGCCCCACTATGGGGCACTTTATGGTGAGGCACCCCTCACCATTGCCAGGAAGCAGGTGTGGCAGCAAGTGGCCACTGACCTGGTGGGGGTCTCTGGACGGTGCTGGTCAGCTGAGCAGTGCCGGCACCGGTACAGTGACCTCCACTGGAAGGATCCGGATCTTCTCGATCGGCTGCGGTCACGCGCCAGGAGGGGCGTGGTGCTTAGGCCAGGTGGGTGTACCATCTTGCCACCTGTATTTCTGTAGGGGTGTGAGTGTGTTTTGTGGCTGTGCATAGGTGATGGCCTGCCATGGTTGGCTGTGTCAGTGTGTGCAGGTGTGAGATGCATGGGTCTGGCTGTGTGGGCAGGCACTCTCACTGGGGCAGGGGGCAGTCTGCTTTGGAGTCACACTGATGTTTGTCTCAACATATGTCTCCCACATGGCGGGATGTGAGGATGCAGGCACGGGGTGAGGAGGGCCGTGCCAGGGCCCCGGTGCCGGTGGGTGTTGCACCCCAGCAGCAGCAGCAGCATCAGCAGCAGCAGCATCAGTGGCAGACCCAGCTGCTTGAGGAGTGTGAGTATCATTACTTCATGGATGCTATTGCATGCTGGGGGGGGCAAGACCACCAGCCATGCACAACACAACCATGCAGGAAAGGGGAGGTCATAATTCCACTATACAAGACACTAGTGAGGCCCCACCTGGGTACAGTGTACAGTTCTGGAGACCATACCTACGTAAGGACATAGACTGGGTAGAAGGTTCAGAGGAGGGCAACAAAGATGGTGCATGGATTGCATCACAAGTCCGATGAAGACAGGTTGAAGGAACTGAACATGAACTCCCTGGAGGAGAGGAGGGAGAGGGATATGATAAAGACATACAAGTATCTTACAGGGAGGAACAGGGTGCAGGAAAACACTATTTTTAAGTGAAAAAGATGTTCCAGGACTAGAGGGCATGGGATGAAGTTGGAGGGAGGACGATTCAGAGGAAACATGAGAAAGAATTTCTTCACAGAACGGGTGGTGGACAAGTGGAACACCCTGCCAGAGGAAGTGGTGGGGCTGAAACAATCACGGGATTTAAGAATGCACGGGATAGACATAAAGGAATTCTGGAGGTCAGTGGTAAGGTGCAACAGACCTATAGGAAAACAAAGTGAACTTACAAGCTCAAATGGGCAGACTGGGTGAGCCATAGGCCCTTATCTGCCGACACTGTCTATGTATCTATGTATGTATGCATGACACAGGTGACATGCATCACTGTTCAGTATCACAGCATGTCTGTGTATGCGTCACTGGTGGTCCATGCATGCACTGGGCACATAGCTGTGTAACTGGCATCGCACCACGTTGCCACGTCACTTGACAGCCTTGTTTGTGCTGTGATGGACATGGGCAGTGTGTGTGTGCAGTGGTGCACATAGCTGGTGCAGCCTGTTTGTGATGGCCATGTGCATGTTCACTGTGGGTGGGTGCATGCCATCACAGGTGACGGACATTGGGCTATATGGCTTGCAGGTTGGGTGGTGTTCAGGGTTGTGGTCAGTCACAGCCATTGACTGTGTTCCCATTTTCCTAGGCCTCGCAGTTCTCCGGAGGATACATTGGGACATACGGGGCCTGACACAGGTGTCCCTGGATAACCAGGCCATCCTGGATTCCATTAGGAGACATGGCCTGTGGAGGAGGCATCGCAGGGAACAGCAGCACCAGGCACAGGATGACCAGCCAGCTGGGCCTTAGGCCACATTACTTCCCTTCACCTGTCCCTACCACCCTGCCTTCCCTCTCCAAGTTGTTCATCCCTCCTTGACCAACCCTACCTTGTACCCATCCCACCCCCTTGTAAATAGTTCTTGTTTATTGTTTTGTAATTTACTCTTTGAAAATTTTAAAATACATTTATATTTTGATATGAATACTGTGTTGGTCTCTGATTTGCAGCTGGCTATGGGTGCTCAGTTGCAGTGGTGTACATGCCATCTGGGGTGGTATGGTCCTGGGTATATGTGTGTGTGTGTGTGTGTGTGTGTGTTGTGTGTGTGCGCACACGTATGTGTGCATGGGGAGGTATCTCCGGCATGGCAGTGACTTTCTGTTGGTCTTGCCGTCTGCTGCCACCCATTGCTGGGTGCACAGGGTGTGTCTGGCTTGTATGCTTCTCTGCTGCACTGGGTTGACGTGTGCTTGGGGGGATGCATGGTTTCCTGCAGTGCCAGTCACTGCACATGGGTGGTGTCTTGGGGTCACGGTGCAGGGTGTGCTGTGTGTACGGGGGGCTGATGTGCACTGTGGTTGTCAACCCTCTGTGTGTGGCACTCTCAGCCTGCCAGTATTTGTGCTGGGGTGTCATAGCTCTGCTGTGCTTTGTTGGCTTGTCCCCATGGGCCAGTAGATCATCCGTCACACTGCCAGTGATGCTGTGCTTGGGGTGTGCAGGTGTCTTGTTGGTTCTGCAGTGTGGTCCTGTGCCCATGTGTGGCATGGCTGGTGGTGGGCCTCAGCCTGCCTCCCTGGATGTGCAGTTCCATTGCTCTCGGGGGGGCTCTGCTTGCTCTATGGCACCTCTGGACTGCTCAGTTGGGCTGCCCTGGTTGTGCTATAGCGCAACATTTCTGCCCAGCTTCTCCTTCTTGGTTGCGCTATGGCGCAGTTAGTGTGATAGTCAGATGGCTGCTTGCGCAATTTGTTCTGCTTCATGTTTGAATATCGCACCTGTTGCGCATATGCACAATTGATTTGTGCTTGCTCCTGCTGTTGTGCACATTTTGGGTGCAGTTTGAATATCCGGGCTTTTGTGTGTTTTTCATTCATCTCAAATTCTATTTGTGGCAATCCAGATGTAAACTGGTTCTACAACAATTTCAAATTCCATATGCATCAATAGTATGCATGATTGATAAATCTTTGCAGGATGTATTTAGGATGGATGGGAGATTGGTTTCTCCTAACCATCTTTGAGTTTTCAATCAATCAATCAATCAATCAATATCTTTATTTATCCAGGTGGGCACCATTGGGCAAGCTCATTTACAAGCCGGACCTGTGGTCCTACAGTAATAATATAGAAAGACAAGTTACAATAGTACAAACAGTAAAAATAGCTGCTATTATAGTAAAAATACACATTTACAGGTAATATACATTGAACATAGAACTACAAGGAGTCATGGATAATGAACTTGTGCTGGATCCAAGCCCAAAAACTGTGCATTTTGTGGCTGGAAATGTTAGGGAGAGGGTAGGCATACCAGATAGAAGATATCAAGTGCATAATGTAGGGAGAGTTGGAAAATAGGGGTGCAAGTGAAGAGGACCCAATTGTTAGAGTAGAGTGAGGGATTGGGAGGGCAGAGGACTGTATGAAAGGTGATGAAGTGATTTTTGCCCAAAACACGGCGACATATGGAGGAGAAAAGCTGCCATTGTACTTAGTGCAAAAGGAGGAATATGGTAGCAGGGGCATAACTGGGAGAGTCCTGGAAGTTGGGGCAGAGGGAGGTGTTGGATGGATGAGGGACCGAATATTTTTTGGGGCGAAAGACGATAATTATCCCCAAGTGCTGTAGCATGTGCTAGAATCAGGCTGCAGCTGTTCAGAGCATCAAAGAATAAGATATGGGAGTTCGGCAATAAATCCTGTGGATCTGTTGGTGGGCATGCTAGAGGCAGAGGCACACATTTCAGCTCGGGGGCCGTCGTTTGCGGGCCACCATTTGAGGGAGGGAGGTTGGTGTCTAGTAAAGCAGTTGAAAATTTCCGTAATGCCATCATTATTGGCCTAACTTTTTTTGGATTTATGAATTATGAACAACCCTAGAAGGTGAGGAGCAGGTATTCACTTGTATGGCTTCTGCTTTTTTTTTTCCTCTTTACGAGTTTATTATCCTGCTTCTTTGAGCTAGCTTTTTATTTTTCCCTTGTGTGTGATGTTTGTTTTTCTTTGCAAGTTCCTTCCAGGAGAGCTTTGTGTTGTTGATGTTTAGTTTTCTTTTTGTCTCTGTCTCCCTTACTGCATTTCAATTTGGTTTTATTATTTTTAATTCCTGTTTATGTATTTTCTTTTGTTCTTAACACAACATTCCCCTACTCTTTTTCGAGAAGTGCCATATGATCCTTAACAACCACCTGAAGTATCACCAGGCTAGGCAGATGGAACCTCAGTTTAACTTCTCATCCGAAACACAGCACCTCAGGAGTGCAGCACTACCCCCCATGCTGCACTACAGTGTCAGTATTGGTATTTAACCCAAGTGCCTGGTGTGGGGATAGAACCCACAGCCTTCAGATCTTCTGGCCTCAGAGGTGAGTGTGCAACCTGCTGAGCCACTGACACTGCTTTTGTATATAAGATAGAGAAGGTACTTACAGTAACCTTGCAAGAAAGGGACTTTGGTGTAATAATAATAATAAAAATAAACAACTTTATTTTTTATAAGCGCAATTCAACAAATACCAAAGTGCTTTTACAATAAATCTTAAAGACTGTAAAAATTCAAACATTTAAAACCACCATAATATCAGAGCTCCCACAACTAATGTTCAGGATAGACAAGCAAAAGCAGGAATGTTTTCAGTGTGGCTTTGAAGCTCTCTACAGTCTGGCACCCTCTTATCCAATGAGGTACAGAATTCCACAGGGTAGGAGCCACAAATGCAAATGCTCGAGCTCCAGAGGTCTTTAAGCAAACCCTGGGTATATCCAGCAATCCATCACTGGCAGAGCGGAGTGGTCAGAGGTGGCTGTAGGGATGAAGAAGCTCTTGCAGGTAACTTGGTCCCTGTCCGTGTAGGGCTTTGTAGGTCATAAATCATATCTGATGATTGCAAGGTTGCCAAGTCATGAGGCTAGGTAGCAGGTAAGGCTATTGGGATACTGTGATGCATTGGGGGGATTTCTAGAAGGAGAATGGAAGTGGTTTTGCCATTGTATCACTCACTAGTGAGACCCCCACCTAGTGTACTGTATCCAGTTCTGAAGGCCACACCTCTGCAAGGACATTGATGAGGTGGAAGTGGTCCAGAGGAGGACTACTAAAATGGTGCAGGAGTTTCATGAAAAACCATATGAGAGGAGGCTGTGTGATCTCAGCATATACTCCCTGGAGGACAAAACAGTGAGAAAGGCATGACTGAGACCTATAAGTACTTGAACAGGGAGCAACTGGTGAGCCTCTTTCAGAGAAGAAAAAGCACGAGAACATGGAGGCATGTGATGAAGCTAGAGGGTGGAAGTTTAAGAGGGATGTGATGAAATACTTTATCACAGAAATGGTAGTGGACACCTGCAAGAGCCTGCTAGAAGAGATGGTGGGGTAAAGACAGTGGGGAGCTTCAAGCATGCATGGGATATTCACACAGGCATAGTAGCTAGAGGAAAGAGAGACTGGAGGGACAATGGTGACCAAATAGGGACTGGGGTGTCAAAATAGGCAGGGAAAAATAGGGTTGACTAGATGGGTCTGCTGGTCCTTTTCTGCTGACAAATTCTATGTTTCCATCTTTCTAAGCAGTTGGAAAATGAGACTGTTATGGTTCTGTAGGGAAGTGGCCTAGGTGTTAAGGGAAAAAGTAGTGGCATTCAAGAGGGATAAGGAAATGCAGAGGGAGGAAGACAGGAAGCTATATCAAGTAAAACAGAGGGAAGCAGGAAAGACAGTGAGGGGAGCAAGAGCACAGACTGAGTAAAGGATAGTCAAAGGGGTAGCAAAGGAGATAAGACTTTCTTCAGGTACATAAGTGAGAAGAGAAAAGCAAGAGGAAGGACAGTGAGGAAAAAGGATGGCAGCAAGTGGAGACTGCACAGAGGAGGATAAAAAAAACAGACATCCTGAACAGGTACTCCTGCTCAGTCTTCACAGTGGAGGGGGGGTTGAGACTGACCAACAAGGAGCAGCAAGAATAAAGGGGAGAAGGAGGGGGATACAAGTACATTTTCAGAGGAAAGAGGCCTGAAGGGACTTGCAGCTGTAAAGGTGGACAAGGTTATGGGACAGGATGGGGAAACACCCAACAATACTAAAGGAACTCAGGTAGGTGCTAGCTGCCCCACTGACAGCCTTATTCAACAGTTTCCTGGAAACAGGCTGGTCAGTTTCACATCATTGGAAGGAAAATTAATGGAAACCCTGTTAAAGGGAAGGTTGATAGTGTATCTAGAATCCAATGGGCTACAAGATCAAAGGCAGCATGGATTCATTGGGGGGGGAGTCATGCCAGATGAACCTCATTGATTTCTTTGACTGGGTGACCAGAAAACTAGATCAGGGGATGGCATTGGATGTATCCTATCAGGCTTCTGTAGGGCCTTTGACACTGTGCCACACAGGAGACTGATAAAGAAACTAAGCAGCCTTGGGGTGGGATCTAAAGTGGTAAAGTGGGTAAGTAACTGGTTAATGGACAGGACACACAGGGCATTGGTTACTGGCACTCACTGTAATGAAGGGAAAGTGAACAGTGGGGTGCAGAAAAGCTCAGTACTGGGAGTTAATAAGTGACATTACAGAAAAGCTCAGTGGTGGAGTAGTGTACCAAAATGTGGGGGGTCAGAATTACATAGAACACTTTATTCCAGAGCACTGGGAAAACAATTGCCTTCTTAAATATAATTTAGATATCCTACTCCACTTTTTATAATCCTGAATAATTCATACATTTTGATGAATAATCAATGATTTATTAACAGAAATGCATAGGTTGTTCAAGATAATCAAAACTGAGCAAGGGTACTGGACTTTCGGAGGGCTGACTGGCAGAATGGGAGAATGCCTATGGAATGCACTAGCAAAAGGGCAGGAAGGAGTGGTGGAGGAACAATGGGGGAAAATGAAAACTTCCATCGCACAGGCAATAAGCTATTGTGTGAAGCAAATAAACAAAACAAAACGAAGGACAGAACCACTATGGTTATCAAAAGAGGTGGTGGGGAAGGTTAGGGAGAAAAAGATAGCATTTAAAAAGTAGAAGGAATCGCAGAAGGAGCAGGGAAGAGAATTCTAACAGTTGAAGAAGAAGTGGGGAAGGCAGTTAGAATAGCAAAGGCCCAAACCAAGTAAAAGATAGCCAACTCAGTTAAGAAGGGGGATAGATCCTTTTATAGGTACATTAGTAAGCGAAGAAAAACCAAGGGAGGGATAGTGAGGCTTAATAAAGGGGAGGGAGTGGGCAGAGGGTGACAGTGAAAAGGCAGAGATACTGAACGAATACTTTTGTTCAGTATTAATAAAAGAAGAGGAGGGGGATGTACCTAAACTAAACAATAGAAGCACTTTGGATAGGGGGGTCAATATCAGTCCATTCACAGAAGAAAGGGTCCTCAAAGAACTCCTAAAACTCAAGGTGGACAATGCAATGAGGCCTGATGGGATTCACCCCAGAATTCTGAAAGAACTAAGGGGAGAACTAGTGACACCACTGACTACCCTTTTTAACAAATCATGGGAGGATGGTGTGGTACCTGAGGACTGGAGGAAGGCGGATGTGATTCCCCTTCACAAAACTGGGAGCAAGGCAGAGGCAGGAAACTACAGAACTGTTAGTTTGACCTCAGTGGTAGGAAAATGATGGAATCACTTCTGAAAGAAAGAATTGTTGAGTACCTAGAGGCCAGTGGGGCACAGGACCCAAGGTAGCATGAATTAACAGCAGGAAGGTCATGTCAGATGAATTTAATAGATTTCTTTGACTGGGTGACCAAAGTAGTAGACCAGGGAGTGGCTCTGGACCTAGCCTACCTAGACTTTAACAAGGCATTTGACACAGTCCCATACAAAAAGATTAATAAACAAGTTAGCCAGCCTGGGAGTGGGTCCCAGGGTCATAGCCTGGGTAAAAAATTGTCTGGACAACAGGACTTTGAGCATAATAGTAAAAGGAGTCCACTCCGAAGAAAGGGGGGGTTACTAGTGGGGTACCGCAGGGTTCAGTATATGGACCGGTCCTCTTTAATGTCTTTATAAGTGACATTGCAGAGGAACTGGAAGGAAAAGTATGCCTCTTTGCAGATGACACAAAGATCTGCAACAGGGTTGATACTCAAGGGGGTAGAAAGGATGAAAAGGGACTTGGCAAGTTTGGAGGAATGATCAAAAGTATGACAGTTTAGATTCAATGCAAAGAAGTGCAAAGTAATGCACCTGGGAAACAAAATCCCAGTGGAAGAGTACACAATGGGGGGGGGAGGTACTAACAGCAATAAAAATGGAAAGGGGCCTGGGGGTAGTTATATCAGATGACCTAAAGGTAGGCAGGCAATGTGAGAAGGCAGCAAGGATGGCTGGGGTGATACTGGGATACATAAGAAGAGGCATCACCAGTAGAAAACAGGAAGTTGCCATCCCTTTTTACAGACAGTTGGTAAGACCCCACACCAGAAACCATATGAAGACAGACTAAAGAAGCTTAATATGTATACCCTTGAGGAAAGGAGGGAGAGGGGAGACATGATAGAAACTTTCAAGTACCTCAAGGAAATCAACAAAGTCCAAGAGGGTAACATCTTTCAGAAAAAGAGATGTGCAAGAACAAGGGGGCACAGTTTGAAGACAGAGGGGGATAGCTCATGGGCAATGTGAGAAAGTATATTTTCACAGAGAGGGTGGTGAACGCATAGAATGGCCTTCCTGCGGAGGTCATGGTGAAAAAAAAACAGTGGGGGAATTCAAAAATGCATGGGACAGGCATAAGGCAATTATAGTGGGGGGTAGGAGGAAGTAGGCTGTTGGTTAACTAGGATCTGCAGCTTATCGAATAGGTAGGGAAATGGGCAGACTGGGTGGGCCAAGTGGTCCTTATCTGCCATCAAAGTCTATGTTTCTATGTCTAACAGGGTCAGGAATTGTAGCTTTTGAACAGGTTTTAGAGAAGATAGGAAACAAAACATAACTACACAGTTGCAGTGCAATTCATGCAAAAGTAAAAAAATATTTCAGAGATTTTCCCAAAAATACAATTTTGGTTGCCTGGATTATCAATGTATGTTGAGTACCAGAATGTTTACAGGTATCCTTCTGCTGTCATTGGAGAAATCCCACCAGCCTCTATTTAATGCTGCTCCACTGGCTGAAATTAGTGTGTGTGTGTGTGCACAAAATTCATTGTCTGAACCTTCAGCTACAAAAGTGAGGGCTCTGCTAACCCTAATGACCCCTGGTGCCACCATCAATGGAAGAACTGGAAAGTAAGGTATGCCTTTTTACAGACAACACCAACATTTGTAATGGGTTGGATACTCGGGGGGGGGGGTAGATAAAGCATAGGGACCTTGGGAAACTCAAGAAGTGGTCAAGAGCATGGCAATCAGAGTTCAAAGCCAAAAAGTGCAAAATCATCAACCTAGGGCATAAGAACCTTTGAGCTGAGTATAGGATGGATGGGAAGTATTGACAGTCACTAAGCAGGAAAGGGACATTGGGTTTATTATTTCTGATTACCTCAAAGTGACAGGACTATATGGTAAAGCTCTGGGTAGGGCTAGTGTGATGTAGGGATACATAGGGAGCATTATCTCTAGCAGGAGGAGGGAGATGGTGTTGCCACTGTATCACTAACCGGTGAGATCCCACCTGAAGTATTGTGGCAGTTCCAGAGACAGCACCTTACAAAGGACATAGACAGCTGGGTTGAGGCAGTCCAAAGGAGGACAACTAAAATGGTGCAGGGGTTGCATCAAATGCCCTATGAGGAGAGACTGAGGGGATCTACACCCTGGAAATGATCAGCGTGAGAGAGGGCGTGATAGAGATCTACAAGTACTGTACGTAATGGGGGTGTACAAGGTGCAAGAGGGGAGTCTCTTTCAAATGAAAAAGAGCATCAGGACCAGAGGGCATGCAGTTAAGCGGGGGGGGGTAGTTTAAGATGTGAGGAAGTACTACTTCTCTGAAAGAGTGGTGGATGCCTGGAACACACTGCTAGTAGAAGTGGTGGAGATGAAAACAAAAGTGGGCTTCAAGCATGCATGGGGATAAAGATACGGGAATATTAGCAAGTAGGCAGAAAGGAGGGAGGGTTGTCAGAGACCAGTTACTGTCTATGGAGACAGAATAGAAAGGGACCATCTGACTAGACTGGGTGGGTCAACTGGTCCTTTTCTGCTGACAAATTCTATATTTCTTTGTATCTATGGTTGTAGTAGAGTATTTCTCTATAGCTTTAGCTGAGGTATAATAAAAGCTGTATCAAATCATGTCTGGAGTTTAGCTACCCTACAGTGTGCATGGTGCAGACCCAGCAAATCTCCTAGCCTGCCTGCCTCAGCTGGTGCTGGAGAAGGGTATAGATATTATGAGCATATTAGGTGAACCAAGCTTCCTTCCTCTTCCAACAAGCCAGATTGTGGTAGTGTTAGCAGCAAAGCTAACCAACTACAGTTAGTAGTGCAGGTAATAATCTAGGTAGACTCTGTGTGACTGTGTTGTTAAAGGTGAATTAAAGTCAAACTTATAAAAAAAAATATGTTGGTCAGAGTGTTTTGATTTGCACGTAGGAGTAGTCCTAGTATGTCATTCCCTTTATTTGCTGTAAGGAGTTTTTTTTTTCCCTAAATGTGTCTGCTAGTTTTATGGCCCCTGGGATCTCCATGTTCACATTTATTTTTTGCTCTTCTTTTTCCTACAGTGTCTCTTGTTCTGAGAGGCTGTGATGCATTTGTGACCATTAATTCAACAAGAGCTGTTTTTATTTGTCAATTTTACAGCAGAAGAGCTGTGATTTTAAGCAACACTCTTTGTACAGGGAGCTCTAATGAAGGCTACATTTACAGATGGAAAGCACCTGAGGGATAATTGTGCTGGCTACTCTGTAAGGAAAACTGCTATAGTCTTCATTAATTATAGCACTGATGTCTTGGGGTGATTTGTGTGCTTTTATGTCACTGTGCGTAGTTTGATTAAATGAAAAGCTTTGAGATCAAACATCCACTTCTGCTGGCTAGACCTAGACACATAGTTGGAAAACAAAAAAGTTAGGATTAATAATAATAATAATAATAATTTTTATTTTTTAGGAGCCTTTCTTTTTTTTTTTTTTGCATTATTTATTTACCCTCTGTGTCCCACCAGCCTCTCCTTCAGACCTTCTTCCAAGGAACTCCCCTGTTCTCCACTCTGAACCCACCCCAGTGCCAGCTTCCTGATCCCATATTGCAACCGGCCCTGGGTAGCCCGACGTAACCCATTGTCGGATGGGTTCCCTACTTCTGGGGGGAAATTGCCTTCTAGCATTCCTTTTCTCAGCCCTGGATGCTGCTGAGATCGGTCCTGGCTCTCCGGGGGCTCTGTGGAGACGGAGATCCAGGTGGCCGTAATCCGGTCTCTCGGACACCATTTTTCTGTGTTTTCTCAATCACCTTCCCTAAAAAGGGAAGGTTAGAGATTGGTCTGTAGTTTGCAAGGCAGTCTGGGTCCAAAGAAGCTTTCTTCAAGAGTTGTGTCACCACCTCCTCTTTCAGGGAGCTGGGAAACACACCTGTCTCCAAGGAGCACCAGACTATCCCTGCTAGGACAGGACTGATGGAATCTATACAACCCAGAATCAAGGAAGGTGGTCCTGGATCCAAACTACAGCATGTAGTGTGCACACTCCTGGACAATCTGCATGACATCCATGAACTCCAGATGGTCAAAGGTACTCCAGGAAAACCGAGGAGCAGTGGCCTCATGCTGATCCAAAGTAACACCCATATAGTGTGCTGGACGGAGTACTACCCTGATGTCAGCCACTTTAGACACAAAGAATCGAGCAAGTTCATTGCACTCTACTTGCGAAAAGGCTTTCTGAACTTGGAGACAGGCTGGGTTGCACAGTCTGTCCACAGTTCAGAACAGCTGAGCTGGTTGATTCTGAGTGGCTGCAATCTCCCTGGGCAAGAACTCTGCCTTCTTACGGGAGACTGTAGATTGATAGACTTGATAATGGTCCATCAATCAAAGGTGATCGGCATCCAGGGTAGATTTCCGCCAGCAATGCTTTAGCCTTCGTCCAAGTCTCTGCATCTCTCTCAAAGTCCCATCAAACCATGGGGATCGAGGGCAAAGGGAAAGAGGACAAATGCAGAATGGAGCAATGACATCCAGGGCCATCGAAATGGCCACATTATGGCCATCACGAGGGCCTCTGGGTCACTGTTTGCCACTGGGAGGGATGATAGGATAAGCACCGCTGCTAGGCTTTGAGAACTTACATCCCATAAAGGGTGGTGCCTGACCATCTCCACAGGGGTAGGCCTACGAAGGGGGGCGCTAAAACCAAACCCCACAGTGTTGTGATTGGACCATCCAACTGGTTCCACCACCAAGTCAGAGGCTTCGATCCCCAGGAGAAAGACCAAGTCAAGAGAGTGACCATGTTTATGAGTAACAGTGGTAACTATCTGTGTTAGGCCCAGAGATGTCATTAACTGGAGGAAGTGCTGTCCAAATTGAGAGAGTTCATCATCGATCCAGGCATTGAAGTCGCCCAGGACCATCAACCTGGACGAACCGAATGCCATGTTGATGACGAAGTCCGCAACGTCCTGAATGAATCGCTTCTGATCTCCAGGTGGACGGTAGATGAAGGCGATCCAACAACCTACACCTGCTACTATGGTACACTCGAATGACTCAGTCTCCTCAACTGGTACACTCATGAGGTTAAGTTTGGTCTTAAAACAGACCGCACCCCCCCCCCCACGATCCAATCCAGGGTGGTGTATAACCGAGTACCCAGCCAGCATTACAGCCTCCAAAATGGGGCCAGAATTCTCATCCAGCCAGGTCTCAGTGATGCAAGCCAGGTCCACTGTTTCAACAAGATCTGCAATCATTGCAGTCTTGTTTTTAATGGGCCTGGCATTGCATAACACCGCTCGAGTTGGATGAACCTCTCGGGCCGCCTGATCTACCTGCCTACCACAATTGGTAGTGCCCTTGGGTATGGAGACCAGACATGGAGAACCACGATCTGGGTTCCATTTTGCCCCAGGGCGTCATCTGTATTTCACCACCCTGATACGATGGCCTCCCTCATTCACCCTCCACTGTTTGCACCCCACCCCTCCCTCCCTCCCCTGGGCACAGTACCTAATGCTCTACAGCTCTGAAGGCTGTAAACTGAAGGGCAGAGGGAAAAAGAGCAAAGGGCATGAAGAGCAGCGGGTGAATAGCGGACAACCGTGGGAGCAGGTTTCCTACTCATTTGCGTGAACCAATTATATGCTACTTAACCCACAAAATATTTAAAGAATGAAAATATATAAAAACCTAATTAAACTCAAACAAATACCCAAAATTTAACAAAAATCTCACTTAAAGAAAAATAAATTACCATCTAAAATCCATCCTCCAGATGAATAATAACTTAACAAAAATTCTAACACACACTATAACTAAAATAATTCAAAAAACAACAAAATCTTCACCTCCTCAGGGCCCTCTCACAGCCTCTGGACGTGAACAAAACAATATTGCATTGTAAAACAAATAAAATAAAACATCAAAGTCATAAAATCGGGTTGGCAGAAGCAGAAAAAAATAGCTGATGATACTGCACAGTAATATCAAGGGAGAAAGAGAATGGTTTTCCAAGCCCCAGCGATCCTCTCACCACCAGCAGGGCTGACAATTCCCCTTCAGGAGCTCACACCCCCAGAGCAGTCAGATGGAAAATAACTTTGTACTTTCTCCCAAAGATAGAATCAAACATTTCCCAATTCTCAGGCACTCTCACTGTCTGAGTATTAGAAAGAAAAGTACGGCACTCTCACTGCAAACAGAGTAATAAAGTTAAAATCTGACCACAGACCAAGATGAATGAAGGTGTCCCAAAAGTCCTTTTCCAAAGAGCAGGCACTCTGAAGTCAGGAGTGAGTCCCAAAAAATCTGAACAGGCAGCCGAGCCACGACTGCAGCAGCTGCCATGGGACCCCAACCAGACCCACCCACCAGTGGGTTCCATGGGAATCCCTAGGGACCAGGAGCTCCAAACACCAACTCCCCGGCGAATGAGGGCCCAGAACCCCGTGCTACCACTGACCAATGCACAGCCCACCCGACAGATTGGGACAACACTACTGGGCTACAAATCAAGCCGTTGTCTTTGCCAAATCTGCCATAATAAATCCACAATAGGTTCCACCGCAAACTACTAAAATTAGAGTTCCAAAATCCAGCGTCTTCCCTGATAAACCAATCCCTGATATGCCACTGGAACATTTCCTGCTGCTCTTCCTCCCTAGTTTATAGAATACATCCAGCCCAAAATAAAACCAGCAAAAGCGTTCAAAATACTATTAAATAAATCGATCAAAACACATAATGGGAGGAAGCAAACTCAAACGCTGGGAATGCCATGGTGATAACGGGGCCAGCTAAGCTGCCACAGTACCCACTACTTGGATGACCAAGCAACACTCTGAGGATGCTCTTGAACTCAACGTGCTCAATTCATTCCCCTCCAATGGAATCGTGATTTTGGGAGGCAGTGCGTCCAACAGTCAGGAGAGCAGCAAATAAGCTGTTCTAGTAGTCCAAGCAGGGCCGCAGGTAATCCAAGCTGAACCACTTGGATAGAAAAAACAGTGAAAACTAGGTAAAAATACTAAAACTACTAAGAACTAAAACAAAGCTACTGCAGAGTAACCAACAGTGCACCTAGCCCAGCGGCCATATTTTACCCCCAGGATTAAAGAAAGTTATTTAGCTGAAGCCAGAATATCAAGTTCCTAACAGCAGATTGCAGCTGTAGCAGTTATTGCTGTCTGAATCAAATGTCCTGGACACAACACTGTCACATGGTACAGTATGCATTGCAGAAAAAAGAACAATAAAATATTCAAGCATGGAGATCCCTAGCGGCCATAAAACTAGCAGGCATATTTAGAAAACACTCCCAGCATGAAACAAAGGGAAGAACACACAAGGACTACCGGCACAAATCAAAACACTCTCCACAACTTATGGTTTTGCAAAGTTTGACTATAGTTCTCCTTTAAATACTTGTGCAAGAAATAGTATACTACAACACCCCCACTCAAGGCAAAAAAAACCCCACTAAACAGTATGAGTTTATGTCACTAAGATTACTGCTATGATGGAAGGAGTCTGCCAACGACCTCTTTGTGTGATATGGAACCCAGCCCAAAACTGAATGACACTACATAAATTTACACACAATTCAGTGAGTCAAGCCTGACCCACTGAAAAAACTACAGCAGTCTGCATAAAAAAAAACTATGTTCAGACAGCCACTTGTATGCAGGATGCAAACGCACACAGAAAAATACTACGCACACACAGGGAAGACATATGTGGTGAGGTGTAGGAGGAGCGAGTCAGGTGACATCCAGTTGTACAGAAATCAAGCCTGGAATCAGATGGTGAACAGGAACAATTCAGTGAGTCAAGGCTTACATACTGAAAACAAATGCAGTTTTCAGAATGCCAAAACAAAGCACACATACAGCTGTGGACACACAGAATGCAACCTCTTAAGAAATGCTGTGCATCCACAGGCAAAACATGCTAACTGAGCTGCAGGGGGTGGGGGGGGGGAGTTAATAACACCCTCCTCAGTCCAGAACCAAATGACAGAAAAAAACAAATTGCTATACAAAAATATCACACTGGAGCTGTGTTGAAGTGATATCAGTGGGGGTGGAGGCAGTCAGCAAACAGCTTTCCCTCTTATTGGAGCCCAGCAACAGGTCCTCTGTTAGTGCCGTCAGAAAAGTCAAGCCTGACTTGCTTTATGTAAAAGCCTATGGAGAAAATAAAGAGAATCTGCTTCACCAAAAAAAAAAATCATAGTGGAGCTCTGTGAATGTAAAAGCAGAGGGGGAATGGTGTCAGCAGAGAGAGAGAGAGAGAGACAGACAGACCTCCTGGGCCTTGTTACTGAGCCCATATGCCAACGTTGCAGCAACATTTCTATAGTGAAGTGCATTACAGCGGCAAGTCGCTGTTGCCACTGTAATGTACCCATGGGACCCCAGCACTGCTTTCTCCAGGTTTACCCCCCCTCCCAGAATCAACTCTGACCTGGAGTAGATAATCTTTAGTTATTGGGGGGTGCAGTGGACAGAGCCCCCCTGCATGGGGGGGTTGTGGGGTGCAGCCACTAGAAAAAAAACAGACAGTTTCCCAACAGATTTATGCTTACCACAACTTGCGGTTGACATAAATTAGTCGTTGTAGTGTCACGTTGGACAAAAGTTGTCTACATTGTGTCATGCATCCTACTGAGCTCAGCTACGAGGACAAAAACACAAAACAAAATTACAATCAGAAAATCAAAACCTTAAGCCAGACTGATGGCGCTGAGGGTTGAGGCACTGGATGCCACACCTTGTCCTACACCAGTGACTCAAGTTTGGGATCGAGTTCAGGTTGCCGGGAGTCAGCCAAGGGTGGGCGAGGAGTGGGATTGAGCTGCCTTCAGGCATAAGGGAAAAACTGGGAAGAAATAAAACCAGAAATGTAATAAACAGAATACATAAAAAAAAAAATAATTGAAGCCTGAATTTTATGATGGTGACCAGATTTAAACACTATCCACACAATGCCTGCAGAGCAAAGGAAAACAAACAATTTCAGCAAGTTTTTGTTCTTAGAAGTTTGAACAGCTTGCTCCTGTCCTCTGCCAGCTCAGAGTGAAGAGTTCACATGGTATTCCAGGCTGTAAGCACCAGAAATGTCTTCCAATTGGCCAGCAAAGCTCTGCTAGAATACCTTGCCAAATAGTGATTTCTGAATATTAACCAAATAGTGTACATGATGTTCCAGGCTGTAAGCTCCAGAAATGTCCTCCAATTGGCCAACAAAGTTCTGCAAGAATTTAACATTTTTCCAAATAGTGCTTTCTGACTATTGACCAAATAATGGACTAGTCAGAAGATCCATGCAAATATTTGTCAAGCATATTCATGGTATTTGGTAAATACTATTCAGACCATGCACAACCCTAATATAAACAGAAGAGTGACAGATCAGAAAAGGACATGAACAGTCCATCTTGTCTGTCCCAAGATTCATTATCTGTAGATGCTCTAAACTCCATCCTCCCTCCCAGTCTCACCTTTTCCTCTCTCATCTTTCAATCTGATAACTCCTTTAGATGCATCTCACTTGCTATTGAACTTCTCAATTGTAATTAGCGTTGCAACCTTTTCAGAAAGTTTGTTCCACCAATACACCACCATTTCTGTGAAGTGGTACTTTCTAATATCCTTTTTGAACCTTCCTTTTCAGCTTCAGGGCATCCCCAGGTTAGAGTTGTTTTCTGGTGTGAACAAGCTTGCTGTTTTCACTCTGTTGAACGATTTCATGAATTGTAAATCCCCTATCCCCCCTCTCCCTTCTGTTCTCAACAGAATACATGTTAAGACATTTACCATACACCATATCCTGCTATCCATGGATAATCTTTGTGACCATTTGCTGCACTGTCTGCAATCTATCCCTGTGCTTCCTTAGGTGTGGACATTAGAACTGGACACAGTGCAGCGTGCCAAATGCAGTCCACCAAGTAACCTATATAGAGGCAATATCACCTACCTCCTTCTGCTAGTATCCCTCTCCCTATGCTCCCCAGCATTCTGTTAGCCCTGCCATTTAACCATTTGTACTGAGCTGCCAGCTTTAGGTTTCAACAGATTGCTACCCCAGGTCGTCCTTCCCCTCTGTCCTCTCTACCTGCATCGTATCAACATAGTACACTACTCTGGGCACATACAGTACAGTGAAGCCCTTCAGGATGAAGCCCAACTCTGCAGAATTCTGCAGTAGTGTTACTGCAGCAAAAAATGCAATTTCAATAGGAGTTAATCCCTTTTGTCATGCAGGAAACCTGTGACATTGTGCTTCATCCTGGTGGGGTTCACTGTATGTGCATCACCTTGTGCTTTTTGGCATATAATTTCAACCACCAAATGCTAGACCATTTATCCAGTCTTATCACATCCTGCCTCATGTTGCTTATCCCTTTTTCACTGTTGACCCTACCATAGAGCTTGGTATCATTTACAAAGTATATACCGTTGAAACATTGAAATTTTTACAATGCAGACCATTACAGTGACAATTTCAAGATTGTCATTGTAATGTTCCGGATTTACAGATTTCGCTGTTTTGCTGGTGTTTCACCCTCTTTGAATCAACTCAGACTCGGATTTGGTTATGTTAGAATGGGAGGAGACTGAGGCATTATGGGAACATGGATGCTGACTGAGCCAGATTGTGATGAAAGAGCAAGAGGCAGGTTGTGCCACTGCATGCTACCTGAGGGAGGAGATATCAGGGGAGCAGGAACACTGCAAAACCTTTCCTTAGGCTAAAACAAGTATGCCATCGTTGCCTGTGCCTAGAGTGCAATGATTCTTTTGGACAGACTTGTGTGACTGTAATACATTACTCAGTTTTGCTGCTTATGGCTCTGTCCTCTGCTCTGGAATTATAGTGTGTGTTTGGAATTAATAGATAGCTCCGCAGACTCTAGCTACTAACTAGTTTCAGTTAGTCAGATCCTTAGCACTTTAGCACTTTAAATGTTGGTGATCAATTACAGTAAATTTTGATTGCATATTTTTAGCTAGATGATTTTATCTCTAAGTGTTAAAGCAAGAGGCCTGATATTAATTGACACCTGCACAGATTTTGACTACTACTTTCACTTTAGTCCCTTAGGACTTGCTAGTACCTCTGTCTCTGTGTTTAACTTTTCTATAAAACTTGAAAGTACAATTAAGATACCCTGTTTACTTGGATATTTAAGTCTTCTCAAATATCTGAGTTTGGAATAGACATACAAATGGTATCAACCAGAAGTGGTGAAAAACTGTTCAATGGGGGAGGAGGATATTAAAGGAAATAAGATTAATAATTCAAAGGGACGTAAGAGAATTAAAACTAAAGAGCTAGGAGATAAGTGTATAAACCATAACAAAGCAGACTCTCACCAATTAAAACTTACAGAGTTATGGAAAGAGGGTGCAAATAAACTTCCTTCTATGTATCTCTCTACCCCATGTGTTTCCTCTCAGACTCCCCCTCAGTTGGGTTTATGTATAGATGTAGAGGAGCCTGAATGTAATTTTAAAGAGATTAATTCAGGAGACTTGGCTTTAAAAAACACAGCCAATTCCCCCTCATCTCTTCCCCAGGTGGAAGAAATCTCATTAGGAACATATGGGTGAGACTCTTTTGAATCACTTGATCCCTTCCTACCCACTGATTATTCTTTACATGATCTGATTTACAGAGATACATCTGAATCATATGAACCTTACAGTAGTGACAGTAGAGATGATTTTCCTCTGGGAAAATATTTCAGTGAGCAGCCCACAAATTATTATGTCAGGGACTGGAGATAGGTCTAACCATCAAACTACAGCTAAAACATTGAAATCCCCACAGATCATGTTTAAGAGCAAGGAGAAACCTTCAGAAATGTACATTACAATAAAGGAAACTGAAATGAGATCCATAACACAAAACTTAAGTATGATTCTGGAATTGTAATAAAAAATTAAAAATACTTACATCTAGTAGAGATACAGAAGTGGTAGAAGGACTACACAAAAATGGCATGTAGTATTACTTGTGAGGGTTGTAGATTGATTGAGTGTATAATGTGTAATATGTACAAAAATAGATCATGAGTACATAAAGACCGAATATAGATGCTTTAAATGCATTTAAAATACTGAATTAAATAAAGAAATAGAAGAATTTAATGGAAGATTGAAGGCTATTGAGGATAGTCAAAATGAAAAGGCAATAAGACTTACCACAGCAGTGGGGATTTCACCTAGAAAGAAAAAGTCTAAAGAAAAACTAATTAACTCACATCAACAACAAATGCAAAAAAAAGGAAAGAAAAACAGTAATAAAAGAACAATAGTTAAAAATTAAAAAGTTCAGAAACCAATAAAGGAATCCACAATAGACAGTATAACAAAACTCAAGCAACAACAACCATTGGTCAAAACAGAACTGATAGAAGGAGGAATAGGGAACAAGATTTAAC
Organism: Neoceratodus forsteri; assembly: GCA_016271365.2. Classification (NCBI taxonomy): domain Eukaryota; kingdom Metazoa; phylum Chordata; order Ceratodontiformes; family Ceratodontidae; genus Neoceratodus; species Neoceratodus forsteri. The sequence continues at coordinate 53,586,058 of CM057451.1, read as the reverse complement.
CAATAATGAAAATGAATGGTATGAAATTCAATATGGTAAAGCACCTAAATGTGGATGTAGGGCTACAAAGTACCAGGTTCGTCTATCAAATTAAGTTGACCCTCTGTTAACACTTCAAGAAAGTCAGAAACTAACTGCTGAGGAAACTAACACAATAAATCTTGGGGGAAATGTATTAATGGAAACACAGGAGACAGGCACAATAACCAGTGATACACTGCCATTGATTCAATTTGATAATGATGATATTAGTAGGACTGAACAGGTCATTTCCAATAATACACCACATAATATCATAGTCACTGGGGACTCTATGGTCAAAAATCTAGACAGGATAGTATGTAATCCAGATAAAGAGAATATCATTTTATCTACTTTTAGAGGTGCTAAAATCCAAGCTATCACCCCATGTTGGAAAATATAACAAAGAGTACCACTTTAGAACCCCTGGTAATAATTCATGCTGGGACAAATAACATTCTCAGAGAATCTTTAAATAAAATTCAAGAACATTATGTTGCACTAACTAACAAACTGATTGACTTAGGATGTAAGCTGATCATATCTGAAATTTTGCCAATACCAAGAGCAACTGGCGCACAAGCCACTAAATTAAAAATAGTTAATATTTGGTTACGGGCATGGTGCTTAAGACAGAATATAGAAGTTATAATGCACTGGGAAGACTTTGTAGACAAACCAGAACTGTTTGCTTTGGATGGTTTACACCTTAACCTAAGAGGAAATAAGTTACTTGGGGAGCACATAACTAAAATAATTGATAAGCATTTAAACTAATAAACTGGGGTGTGTGATTAAAAGTACCTATAACTGCAGACCACATTTCACAAACTAAAATATTATGTGACAACATAACTAATAAAAATGAGTCATATAACACAAGATCAGCTATTCAGAAATGTATGACGACAGAAAAACTAAACATTTTATTAGTAAATGCTAGAAGTCTGAATAATAAAATGGAAGAACTTCAACATATATTAACGACAAAGGAAATTCACATTTGTGGTGTCACAGAAACATGGTATGGTGATGAAAGCTGGAATACTGAAATATCAGAATATTCAATAATAAATAAGAATAGAAGCCATAGAAAAGGAGGAGGTGTGGCATTATATATACATAAGTCCTTAACAGCTTTTGCATTTAATCAAAACATCTCTGGTAATGAAACCGACGGTTTGGGCAAGAATAAAATCAAAGCAGAGAACTCTTGATATTGGATTAACATATCGTCCTCCAAATCAGGTCCAGATGCACAGTAACAGCTTGCTTAGTGAAATATTAGATATAAATACACAAAGAGAACTGATATTGATGGGAGATTTTAACTTCCCAAATATCTTTTGCAATAGGAATACTGGAACCAACAATTTAGAAAACCAATTCATAGATACTATGGTACTCCAGAATCTGGAACAAATGATCAAAACAACCTACTAGAGGATCCAATATTTTAGATCTAGTATTTACGAACAAGGCAAATCTTATTGCTAACATTCAGATATGGTAACCTCTTACTGCCAGTGATCATAACATGGTGCATTTAGAATATAATTTAATATATAATGTCACTCAAGGAAGAACTACAGTGTTAAATGATAATAAAGCTGATCATACAAAGATTCAAAATTATTTAGAAAATTAGGACTGGAAGGAAGAACTAAAAGAGAAAATTATATTTGAAATGTGGAACACCATAGAAAAAAATATTAATTATTGTATTAAAACATGGGTCCCTACAAGAAAAAAATACAGTAATTTAGCCAGGGTTCCCCCATGGTGGTCATATAAGATATCCAAACTCCTAAGGAAAAAGAAAACATATTATTGGTCCTATAAAAAGAAGTCTACAACATAAAACTGACAAAGATTAAAATCAATTGCTAAAAGTACTAAAACTACAATCAAAAAAGCAAAGCAATGAATAGAACTTAATCTGGTAAATAAGGTTAAAGATAATAAAGAAATGTTTTACAGTTATATAGGAAGTTTAAAGGGGAAACAGCCTACAATTGGTCCTTTAATGATAGGTGACAGCATGATTACAGAAGGAAAAGAAATGGCAACAGAGTTTAATAGATACTTCTTAAGTGTCCATAATCTCATAAAACAAACTACCCTGTATAATGAATTAGATAGTGATTATTTAGAATTCGAACCATCAGACATAACCAATGGTATAAACAGTCTCAAAACAAATAGTTCACCTGGACCAGATGGTATTACACCTCTCTTTCTAAAAAATTGACACAACAACTTGTAGGACCTCTAACATATCTATATAATAAATCAATTCATGAGGGTACTACACTGAAAGAGTGGAAAATGGCAGATGTTACGCCGATTTTTAAAAGTGGGAAAAGGACTATAGTAGATAATTATTGTCCAATTAGTTTGACATCAGTGGTGGGCAAACCGTTGGAAAAATTACTACAAAAACATATTGCTACTCATTTACAGAATACTAATAATATTGATCCAGATTAGCAAGATTTTATTTCTGGAAGATCTTGTTTATCAAATTTAATAAGCTTTTTTGAGCCAGTTAGTGCAGCCCTGGATAAGAACATCTCTGTGGATGTTATTTTGTTAGATTACTCCAAGGATTTTGATAAGGTCTCTCACTTAGCCTTATTAAAACAACTTGTCTAAATAGGACTTAACAGCAAGGTAATCAAATGGATTACTTCATGGCTGGGTAACAGGATACAACATGTGACTATTAAGGGCCATTCTTCAGACTGGGGAGGAATCACCAGTGGAGTCTCTCAGGGATCTGTATTGGGACCAGCACTGTTCAATATATTGATTTCATCCCTTCCTAAGAAAAATGGAGTCTGGATCGGCAAATATGTCGATGACTGTAAACTGGGAGGACTGGTACAAAACCAAGAAGATGCCAATGTAATACAAGAAAATTTGAATGACATAGCAAAATGGGCAAATGAAAATGACATGTATTTTAACTTAGAAAAATGTAAGGTGTTGCATTTAGGGAAAAGAAACTATGTGTACACTTATTAAATAAACAATACCTTATTGAAGACTGTGAAAGAAGATAAAGATCTGGGAGTCATTATAACAGAGGATTTAAAGTTTGATACCCATGCACTTACAACTGCAAAAAAATGTCAGAAATTAATGGGATGTATACTTGTTAATATTAAAAGTAGAGAAGAGGCAGTGATAGTTCCACTGTATACAGCACTGGTGAGACCCCACATGGAGTTTTGCTCAATGTGCCCCAACATATAAAAGGACACAAGTTCTATATGAAAAAAATACAGAGGAAAATGACAAGGGTAATAAGACGGACTGAAAAAATGAGCTATGGTAATAGGTTGCAAAACCTAAACATCTACTCTACTATATATAGACAGGAGAGGGGGGACCTCTGCTTGGTGTATAAAACCTTACAAGATCCATACATGAAAGAAATGCTTGGCTTTAGAAGCAATCCAGGAATATATATTACAAGATCTCATAATCAGAAATTTTGGGGAGAACCACACAATACTATTAAAATAAGTAAATATTACACCCAGAGGGTAATAACACAATGAAACAAACTGCCAAGTTATGTTATAGAAAGTCCAGACATGAAAGCATTTAAACTAAATCTAGACAGTTATATGAGAGATATGAAATTTCTATTCCACCAATAATTGGTGGCAAGTTCATTAAAGGACCAAGTGCTCATTGAACTTGTAATCCTACTATGAAACTATGATCACTGAATGTTTAAAAAACTTAAAGAAGACTCGGGGGAATTTAGCGTCTGTAGATCTTCTGAAAAGCATAAGACTTCTGAACATAATTCCAAGACATTTCAGGCTCCATCTGACACCCCCTTTACCCGTAAGTCAGCAGAACTATAATTACAACAAGGAATTCTATACAAGGGAAGGTGATTTTACTTCTTGCACTACTATATCTAGACAAATGCCAGAGATTGTCAAAAATCCATATTTTGCAAATATAGTTATTTTGGAAAATGTGGGTGTAATTAAAGATGAGATCTCAAATATGAGGACTGATCTATTTCTTAACAGAGTTATTCTCAATAGAATAATTGAGAATACAAATCCCATGAATCAGCCATCTGTAATATATGTGCCTGAGGAAGAAAGGCACCTGTGGAAAATAAAGCAATACAAGTCAACTTGCCATCTCCTTTTGATAAAGATAAGATTTGTGCATGCTATGCAAAACTTCCAGCTAAGGGGAAAATTACATCTTCAGTCAGCAAGAGAGGCCAGGAAAATCCACCTTGGTCAAGCCTGCCTGGTCTGTATAGCCTCATTCAAAAAGTCCTGTTGGTCAGAACCTCCTGTAGCTCTACTGGGACCTCCCTACTAGTCCCCCACTGCCAAACTTCCCTTGGACAAAGAGCCTTTCTCTATAGAGCCCCCCTTGGCTCAAAGCTTCCCCCCCATCTCTCTGGAGCCCAGGATCTGTCCCTTCAAGACCAATCTCAAGGCTTATCTGCTTGAATCTTCAGCCTGTGACTATCCCAAACCCTCTCTTGCACCTACTCCTCCCTCTTGGTGGGGATCTGTAGTATAAATCTACTTCATAAATGTTATGATATATATGGAAAACAAAATGTGTATTCATGCACTACCTACATATTATGCATATTATGGATGACGCTGGGTCCTCCTCTCCCAAAGACTATTGTTTCAGTATCCCCCATATATGTGTTTTCATGCATTATCTTTCTTCCATGATCACTGTACTTATAATATTGTATACTTTTTTGTATGCGTAACTTCCATTACTTGTTTTCTCTCTTGTTTCTGTTACCCGAATACTGTACTGCTTAATACTATATGTATGTCCTTATTGTTGCTTGACATGGAGCATTGTAAAGGAGTCTATGACTCAAAGGGTTGTAATTCTGAATGTTATTAAATAAAAAAAAAGAAAAGCAGATCCACCCTAAAATTCATCCCCTCCCCAACCCCCATTCCAAAATGGACAAATAAAACCTGCTGCTTGATACATGGACCCAAGGAAATGGAAATAAAAATAAAGGGGAAAAAAAGAAGGAAAATATAACTTTGGCTCCCAGTATTCCTAAAAAAATCTTAGATTTCACTGAGGCCAATTGAGGGTACTCTGATTGGGGAGGAAGCACCTAGAAAGGAAACAATGAAAGGGGAAAATTTGTCTAAAAGGGACAGATCTACTTATAACAACTGACTAAATCAGAGTTTAGCATTCAGGAGGGAAATAGATAAGCAAGAAAAAGAAGGAGAGAAGGAAATGGCACCTAGAGTTGAGTCGGGACTCAAGAAAACAGTTTGGGAAATTACAGGTCAATCACTCAGACTGATCATAAGGACTGGGGTGGCGAGGAAGACCGATGGCAGCAGGGCCCCCCACCCACTGCTCCGGCCAAGGACAAGCTTGAAACCACGGGTTTGAGGCGCCGACAGCTTAATCTGTCTGGCGGACCCCCCCCATTGCAATTGTAAAACAGACTGCTGATTTTAAACAACTTTTTGCCACGCTGAATGCCTACCAAAATGGAGATTGCAGGACAGTCCTACTTCAGCCCATTGTTCCTGCTGGCGCCTTTGTCCTGTTCCAGTGTCCCAGGTCCCGCTTGGCGCCTTTTTCCCAGCTTGTAATTCCTAAGGCACCAGAAGACCATTGGCCAAGAGGGGGACTGACATGGAGTGCAGCCAGATGAAATAGGGTGCTTCCCCCCTCTCAGCACTCAGACTGATTGTAAGGACTGGGGCTGCAAGGGAGACCGACGGCATCGGGCCCCCCCCACTGCTCCACCCAAGGACAAGCTCGAAACCACGGGGTTGAGGTGCCGACAGCTTAATCTGTCCGGCAGACCTCCCCCGTTGCAATCGGAAAACAGACTGCTGATTTTAAAAAACTCCCGCCTACCTGCCCCTTTCCTGCTCCCATTAAATACACGGTAGCTCCGCCCTTGGTGAGCCCTACACCAATAGGAAGTGCAGGGGGAGGAGCATCACCTGTGGCAACGTATCTCAGTCTGTAGCAACCACCGGCTAACCCAATAAAATGTGAGACCTATTGTTTTCTCCCTGCTACCTAACTGGAACACTAATGGACTAACTGTTTAACGATGGACTAACTGGTCAAAGGTTGAAGTCATACATAGACTATATGTTCCTTAAAGTGTGTAAATACTGAAATGTACGTTCATTATAATCAGCTAGCTCAATGCCATTTTATAATATCTAGTCAGTAACACAGTCACTGGGTTATGTCTAGCTGATTTTATTCTGAACTGCCGCAATATTGCTCTTACATATCGGTGTTAGTAACCGATACTACTAAGAATCCTTAAGTTTACTGAATTTTAAGGGTTAGAAACTTAGACAGTAAAAGTCATTGAATATATACAATCCTAAGAGGCTCAAGACAGTTGTCTGTCCTGGTATCCTCCAGTACATAGCCTGTTCTCTTCAAATCACCCTGAATCCTTATTACAAGGCCAAGCTCTTGCTGCCTAATAATGCCACATAAGGTTAAAATGCCAGTCAAAGGGTCACCAAAGACTTGTATCTCAGGCCAGCTCAGACCAAACAAGGGTCTCCTCCTTGCTGCCCTGTACATCGCCACAATACTCTGGGTTGACTGGCAAGCTGGTAGACAAGGCCCCGATGCACAGCCTCCTAACAGACCAGCACCACACCAGACCAGGCACTCTCATAGCCCACCCCCGGCAGACAACTTAGCCCTCCTACTTGCCGCCAAGCTCAGTAGGAGTGGGATTTGCTACAGAGCTATCCTCCTAATGACCCACAAACCTAAAAAAACTAGGTTCCCACCCCTAACCAATATTCTCCGCCTCCTGCTAACAGCCTTGCTATTGCTGGCAGGTGACATTCAACCTAACCTCGGCCCAGGTGTTGATAATACCTCTATCTCCACCTCTCAAGACCTGACCTGGCTTGCTCCAGGGGCTTGAGGCTAGCACACATGAATATTTGTAGTCTTAGGCCAAAAACTCATGAAGTACAAGCGTGGCTAGCCCTCTATAATCCTGATGTGCTTGCAGTCTCCGAGACCTGGTTAAAACCATCAATCCTAGACCATGAATTTGCTGCCCCAGAATATGTCTGTTTCCAGAAGAACAGAATCCAGAAAAGGGGGGGTTGGGTACTCATCTACGTGAAGGCTACCCTGATCTCTGCTCGTATTAACCTGCAAGTAACACTGCCCCCCAAAATTCAAGCTATCTTTGTACGCATCACCCTTGGCAGTGCCAAACACCTAAACGTAGGGTGTGTATATAGTCCACCAAAGGATGCTCTCCAATCCCTCGAGACACTCACAAAAAACCTAACAGTTAAGTTTGCATCTGAACTCATCATCCTTGGAGACTTCAACCTGAACTGGGCCAAAGAGGCCAGGTCCTCAATAATAGGTATGCTACAAGAGGCTAACCTTTCCCAGATAATCACCCTACCCACAAGCTTGAACTACAAAATGGGTAGCCACTCAATCATTGACTGGGTACTGGTGTCCAACCCAAAAGACGTTCAATCGGCTGGCACCATGGCGGATGCTGTCAGCAACCACTCGCCCAGCTTCTGTGTTTGGAAAAACAGGGCGGTAAAGGTCCCGCCCAGAATACTCACTTCCAGGGACTACTCAAAGTTCTCCCCGGAGCACTACAATACTCTTCTGGGCAACTTGGATTGGAACCCGATAAGAAGTCTCCCTACCTTGGAGGGGGCGGTTGACTTGTTTAACAGGTCCATCATGTGGGCTGCTGATCTCCTGGCCCTAAATAAGACCTACCGGGTAAATGGCCACTGCTACAGGTGGATTACCCCCCCTTAAAGGCCCTGATGACCAGCTGTGACAAAGCCTGGAAAAAGTTCAAGGACATGGCTCTCCAAGCAGACTTGGTTATCTATAGAACCCTCCGAAACCAATGTAAACAGGCCACCAAACTAGAGAAAAGGGAGTATTTCAACCACCTCCAGAAAGCAAACCTCAGCAACCCTAGGACTTTCTGGTCCCACATCAACAAACTGATTAAGGGGAATAAAAAGACTGTCATGGGCCCTATCACAGCTAATGGACAGGTACTACATGATGAGGCACTAATCGCTGAGAATCTCAATACATACTTCACAAACCCTGATAAACATCAGGCAGGGTCATCGGTACCCAACAACCAATCCGCTCCTTCGGATCCCCGAACTCTTGACCGCCCACCCTTTCACTTGAGGCTGGCAAAGATAAAAGAAGTCCTGGCCATCCTAAAAACCCTGGAAACAAGAGGTTCAGGAGGCCCGGATGGACTCAAAGCTAGATTGCTAAAAGATGGGGCCATGGCACTCACGCGGTCACTCACCTGGCTGATCAATAGGTCCTTACGTGAAGGATCTGTCCCAAAGATGTGGATGCAGGCGCATGTGGTCCCGATTCATAAGGAAGGGCATGTAGAACCAATTGAAAACTACAGGCCTATCTCCCTGCTGTGTACCCTGGCAAAAATACAGGAGAAACTCATCTATGCCCAACTTAGGGAATAGCTGGAGGCACACATGCTGTTGTCCCCATCGCAACATGGCTTTAGAGACAAACATGGGACAGACACTGTCCTAACCAAATTCTCTTCTTACATACTCAGAGACCTAGACTCTGAATCCAATACAGGGGCGGTTTTTATAGACCTTTCCAAGGCCTTCGACCGGGTGAATCACAGACTACTCCTCCAAAAACTCCTCCACATAGGACTCAATGCCCACGCCCTCAAATGGCTGGAAAGCTACCTTTCTGGTCACACACAGAGGGTCAGGTGGCAGGATAAACTTTCCAAACCACAGTCCCTAAAGGATGGAGTACCCCAAGGGTCTATACTTGGGCCTCTTTTGTTCTCTCTGTTCGTAAATGAACTGCACAAACACTGTGGAAGCAGTAACGCAATTCAATATGCGGATGATGCTGTTATCTAAGAAATCTCAGACAACCTGGATGACCTATGCACTTCTCTCCAAAAGGATATTCACATCATGGAGAGGTGGCTCATCAAGAACAAAATGGTCCTTAATACCAACAAAACCAAAGCCATGCTATTCGGACCAAGAGCCCTTGGACAAGATAGATCACAACTACTCCAACTCTCGTCCTTGGAGGCAACAAGCTGGAAGTAGTCTCCTCGACAAAGTACCTCGGCCTCACCATCGACCAAGGTCTCACGTTCAAACAACATGTGGACAAAGTCACTAAAGTAATGCATACAAAACTCGGATTATTGTATCGCATCAAGGAACTGTTGACCCCAGAAGCTAGGACTTCTATTGCAGCTAGTGTCCTACTTCAAACACTAATATATGATGCCCCAGTCATTCAGGGTATCACAGAGCTGGAGTATGGTAAATTACAGACTCTATACAACAAGGTGGCCCACTTTGCCACCTTATCCCTCTAGGACCACCACTGTGAGGCTTGAAAAGCAACTGTGCATCCTTGAGAGCTCGCCTCAGTTACCCAGTACTCTGCCTGGCGAAGAAGATAATTAGCCCCACACCTCCCCTGAGTCTTGGGGGACTCCTAACAGTAAAAAGAACCCAGCTCAGCCTTAGGTCCTCGGGCCTAATGTTGCTAGAGTTCCCCAAGGTTAGGACTAGGGCAGGCCAGAAATCTTTCTCACATGCTGCCCTTTCCTTGTAGAACAACCTCCCTTTGGAGGTACGAGAAACCCCATCGGTGCCGTGCTTCTGCAAGACTCAAGGCTCATTTTCTATCAACAAGCGCATGCCAATGCCACTGCACCTTACACTACAACAATGACCACAATAGCCTGCTTACCAAACTAAAATCTCTAGCCCCCCTAACAATGTAGCACTGACTTTTTCCTCCCCCCCGAACCATCCTAATGCTCTTGAACTATGTCACCTAATGAATCCACAGTACTGTCTCACTAATATGTATGACAAATGGAGAATGTAATGAACAACAACTTACCAACTAGATATATGAAACCCATATAATAACTGCTATATGTAAAAAGGCGAATACTGTATACCCATGATAACCTGTATATTCATATGTTCAACTGTTTATAATATCATGTACTGTTATTCCCGGGTCGCCCCTGAAAAAGAGACCTTCGGGGCCCAGTGGGCCTACCCAGTCATCAAAATTCAATAAATAAATAAATAAATGTTCAAGGTAGGGAGGAAGGCCGAGACCACCATGATGTCACCTCTTAGTAAAAGCCCTATAGTCAAAACAGGGAGCAGTACCCATAGAAGGCAATTAATGAGTTTTTACTGCTATGCAGATGATACTCAGCTGTACATGTCCTTTGCCCCCAGGCAAGATGGCTCTCTCTCAAGTCTTTAACAACTGTCTCTCCGAGATCCACGACTGGATGAGTGCCAGCTGGCTGCGGTTGAATCTGGCTAAGACTGAGGTGTTGGTGGTGGACCCAGGTTGTTGACAGGTGGGTTTGTCAGCAGGGCAGCCCTCTGGACTTTGGCTTGGGGGGCTCAGCTGGCTACCTCAGACCGGGTGCAGAATCTGGGCATTATTTTTGACAGCAGCCTGACCCTTAGAACTCAGGTGTTGGCCAGTGTTAAAACCTCATTTTTCCATCTGAGGAATATTGCCCAGGTGAAGCATCTGGTTCCTCCTGATGATCTTCCAATGTTGGTCCATGCTTTTGTGACCTCCCACCTTGACTACTGCAATGCCCTTTTCCTAGGGCTAACAGGGGTTGATATCTGCTGCTTGCAGCTGATGCAGAATTCTGCAGCCAGACTTTTGACTGATACTTCTAGGGCCAATCATATTATGCCTTTGCTGCATGGACTGCACTGGCTGCCAGTACAGTGGTGGATCACCTCTAAGGTTGGACTACTGACTTATAAAGCCCTACACAAACAGGAACACCACTACCTGCAAGATCTTCTTCACCCTTACTGTCCCCTCCACTCACTGCACTCCGCTAATGAGGGATTACTGGAGATTCCCATGATGTGTTTGAAGACATCTGGGGCCCAGTCTTTTGCTTTTGCAGCCCCTACCCTGTGGAATTCTCTACCTCATTGAGTTCGAGAGTGCCTGACCATCCAGAGTTTTAAAACTGCCTTAAAAACATACTTATTTAGCCAGGCATTTCCAGATTGATTTTACACTATTATATATTTATATTTGTGCTGACTGAGTATTGATTGTTTTATATACAGTATGTTTTTTATTATGTACAAGTGCTTTGGTTTCGGAAAAGCGCTTTTTAGAAATAAAGAATGATTTGATTTGAATGAACTCTGATAAGTTTAATAATCTTAAAGGCAAAGAGATGGAATATTTGCTGGAAATCTATGGGATACCAAAACTACATGCACAAACTCATGATAAACTCAAGAAATGGATGGTGTATCCTTTTCACCTTTCAGAAGAAGAAGGGAGAAAACATACATCACTAAGCCACCTAACAGACAATTTCAGGACTGCGTGCTGTTATACTCACAATCAGACACAGTAATTGAAGCCATATGGGAAAAGGAAAAAACCTTGCGACTCACAGGTGTTACCTTGAGCCCTCCACAGGTGGTCCCCGGCCCCCAAAAATATATGAATCAAAAAGAAAAAAGTGGTTCCAAACTAGACATTACCAGTATAGGAGAAAACAGAGAAATAATAGGAAATGAGGGAAAAGAAAACTGTAAGGAAACAGATGACAATATTATTGGGAGAATCAGGAATTATGAATCTAAACAACAGGATGTATGATTTTGTAGATCAGTTACCATTTTTGGATGGGAAACTTCCAAACGTGATAACCTAGGGACTATTAAACATGAAATCTCATCTTTTCTCACCAGAGCAACTCGCATTAATATCTCTAAGAATTCAATAGAACATATCAAAATATATAAACATATTAATAATGCATCACAAATAGATATTGCATTCAAAATTATTTTGCTAGTACAAGCTCTATTAAGAAATACACATATTCTAGATGAGTTTGGCCTCTACATAACATCCCCACATGATTGGGTGGGCAGAGACCAAGATATGGAATTCCATAGGGGCAAAAAAACTAAAGTAGATGAGAAAAATAAACAAGATATAGGACATTGGGAAAAGGTTTTCTTCTCAAAATATATTTCAAATACTGAGACAAGAGGAAACCAAATGACTGAAAGAACAAAATGCCATTAAACACTCAAGGTTTTCTTTGCATAATGATAAGGAAATCAAGATGTTGTCCTGGGATATTGAAGTGACACATTTGAAGATTGCTAACCCAGAAGTTAAAAATTTCCTGGAATCATTTGATATAAAAGTCTGCAGGAGACATGGTATATGGCAGAATGTGCCCCAGAAATTCCAGGATATGCTAGTATTTCAAATTCTGCTACTGGGGGGAAACATTTTGGAAGGAATAAGAGTGGCATTTCAACTTATTGTAAGACCACCCTGAACTGCAGTATAAAGTAAGCAAACAATATGGCATCTTTGATTTCAATTTAATGACCTTGTCAGAGGATACTAAAACTCATTTTAGGTTGATAATAATTAATACATATTCTCCCATTAAGAAACAACAGGACAATATATTTTAGTCCTTCAATTCAGTGAAGTTTTGGATAATATTATGGACTCCAAGTCTGCTGGAGCCTTAATACTTATAGGAGACCTTAATGCAAGAATCCCAAATAATTTAATTAGTACTGATCTTACTGTATTTCCTATATACTGGAAATAAACCCTAGGATAACCAAAGACAGAGCCTCCATAGACCAGAAAGGTAATTCCAGGGGGAAACAGCTTGCCCAGGTATTGGCAGAAAAAAATACGATCTTACGTAACAGGCGTCTTCCAGGGGACTCTGTCAGAAATTTAACCTATATGGGCCCCAAGGGTTCCTCTATAATAGATCATGCATGCTGTAACCTTGAAGCATGTAGATTAATATGTGATCTAGAAATTATGGAGAGGCCAGAATCTGCACATAATCCATTATAGCTAAAATTACATCTTACACAGCCGGTACTAACTGATACGGTAATTCAAGCAAATGAATGCCTTGAAATTGTTAACCAAAAGAGAATCAAATGGGGCACTAACACAGCTAAATTCTTTGATGACCTATTATATAAAGGACTGATAAATGATATACATACAGCTATCATAGACGGAACAGATTTCAATAGCACCCCGATTCTCTGGACGAATATGAATATCTTGATAAAAACTCACTGTACAATCAACAATGTGGGGACCACCAATAAACAAGGTAAAACATGGTTTAATTCTAGATGTAAGTGAGCAAAGAAATATGTAAATAAAGAAATAAGACAATACAAATTAATTAAAAATTAAAAAGATGGTTATAAACAACTCATTAATGTAAATAGAAGAACAAAATATAAGGCAATTTTAGAATGGGAACGCCAACTTTATGCTAAGGTTCTCTGGGAATAGTTAAGGAAATCAGTAATTAATAAAGACAGTAGACAGTTTTGGAAATTGTTTAGTCAATGACACAATAAATATTCAACAAGAGTAGAAGCACACATTTCACCAGATACCTGGGTTACATATTTTTTTTTTTATTTATATTTTCCTCAGATGAAGAAACAAGGTCATTAGCAAATAAGTTTGACACCGGACAGCCCTTGTACCCACTTCCCATTTTTATTAACCAAGATGAAATAGCTTTAGCAATCTTTCAACTCAAATCTAACAAAGTGCTAGGGCCAGATAAAATAATTGGTGACATCTATAAATCTTACATAGACTGGTGGGTCCCAGTTTTCCAGAGAAAACATTCAACATCTTCATTGAGGGACATGATTTCCCTACTAGCTGGCATAGTAGTGTCATTTACCCTTTTTTAAAAAAACAAAACCCGAATGACCCCTGAATGTTTAGACCTATCAGCTTGATAGATATACTGTAGCTCAAAAGATATTCACTAAAATAATCCTTGACCATCTTATATAATGGTTAGAACAAAACCACAGTATTAGTGAAGCTCAAAATGGCTTTAGAAAACCAAATCTACAGTTCAATATTGTTATGTTTTGAACTTTCTAGTTTGGAAATACACTAAAGTTAAGAGAGGTAACTTTTATTGCTGCTTTGTCAATTTTTCATCAGCTTTCAACAGTATAAGTAGAACTTTACTGTGGAATAAGCTACAGAAAAAAGGTATCCAACCAGAACTCCTTGATACAGTATATTAATCTGATTACATAACCACACATGGGTATTGGTTCAATATAATCAGTTTGGGCATACTACAGCAACATTTCACACTAATCTTGGGGTTAGACAAGGCTGTTTACTGGCCCCTACTCTCTTTAATATTTATATTGATGAAATTCTTTAGAATTTACACAATACTGCATTTCACTCCCTTCAAATATGGGACACCAGAGTAGGTTGTTTGGCTTATGCCGACGATCAGGTCCTGATTTCAACTTCTACTTTGGGATTACAAAGGAAATTGGAACATTTTATAAAACTCTGTGTTGAACACAAGTTGAATATTAATATGGCAAAAACTAAGGCAGAAAACAAAATAGAAAGTTCCCCAATTTTTGGATTAAAAATGAGAAGGAATAGAAAGTTAAGTGCTATGATTACTTAGGGGCCAGATTCACTCAGAATCATTTATGGAAAGATCATATTAATCTTACTCTGAAAAAAATGAATACAGCATTTAATGCTTTTAAAATATTTAATACTAAAATGGGCCGTAGTACAGTTAAAGGTATTTTGAATGTTTTGAATGCAAAAATTAAGTCAGCTGCACTATATGCATCAAAAATATGGGGCTTTTCTGATCTGGAAAACTAGAAATTATTTTTAACAACATTAATAGGTATATCTTTATGGTTCCACAATTTGTACCAGCGGCCATTCTTAATTTAGAATTAGGCCAACAACTCTTTCCTATTTTGGTAGTCAAAAGACAAAATTACTCAGTCCTGAAGCTATTTTTGTTAAAGGAGAAAAGATTACCAAGGAAATGTTTGAAAGAGGAGATAAAATATTCCTCAGTAGGATACCGCACTTCTACTCTTAAAATAATTAGGAATCTCCTTTTCCCATATGGCTTAGGACACATTTTGTGGGATAGCTACCTAAGGCCCTGGAAAGATATAGTTCCCTTTGTTAAAAACAGACCTAGAGACATAGATATTGCAAATATGTTTGAAAAACTGAACAGTCTTCAGGTGGTATAAGCAGCTAAAAAAACACACAGGCTGGAATCATACTTACTAAAGATGTCTAACACCAGGGCTAGATGAATATTAACAAAATTCAGGATAGAGATTTATACTGCAAATTATATATACTTTAGACAGAAGAGGCAAGAAATCATCTCCCCCTACTGCAGATGTGGGAAACAGAAGATTACCTTAAACATGTACTATTAATTTGCCCACTCTATAGCCCTAAAAGGACAAAGTGGCTTGTTGACATCATGGCTGGTCTCATCCTCCTCCTCCTGGTAATGTGTTAATTTACCTATTTCACTCTGAGTATGAATATGTACTAGAAAGATTAACTTGCTTTTTGGAAACAATTTATTTATGAGATGTATGACTACAATCATCTTGTGATTCTGACTGACTAACTATCATTTTATATTCTGTCAATATACAGTAGCAGAATATTGCCTTTAAATGTCTATTTGAATTGCAATTTATTGTCTGTAATATATGTAATAAATGTGAAAATGTTTATCTTGTATGCATTATAATGGCTTTTTAGCAGAACAATAAAAACTTTTAAACTACTGTATATTAGAATGGGGGGTGCAGGGGGTAGACCCCCTTGCATGGGAGGGGTGGGGGGAGGCACAGCTCCCCGCAAAGAAACAGTGATTTTCTAACAGGCAAAATTTCACCTGTCGGCATTTTGTCTGTCACTGTCAGGGATTTTGACAATGAAGTTGTCTAAGTGACTTGGTGAAAGCTCTACAAAGAGACTCACCCTGCTCCAGGGACCCCATACAGTGTCCAGATATACAGATTAAGCAGGAGTGTGCACAGGACTGACCCCTGTGGTACCCCACTAGTCACTGCTCTATCCACAGAGAATTTATCATTTAGGACCATGCTTTGAGTTGCCAGCTAGTTTTTGATTCAACCAATTATTTCTTTCCCTAGAACCTGGTTTCTCACCTTCTTAACTTAACCAGTCTTCTATGCAGTACCAAATTAAAGGCCATGCTAAAACTACATTAAAAAATGTTATTAAGTTAGTCTGACATAACTAGCCCCTGGTGAATATGTACAGGTTTACATCAATTAAACTGTTTTTCTCCAGGGATATGATTTTCCTCACCTCTATAGTAGTCTCAGCATGCCAAGAACAAAAGTTCTGCACATGCATGGAGCTATGTAAATTAAACAAAAGGTCTCACACTGCTAGTTTATGTAGTTTAGTAAATTAAAAAGTTCATTCATGAGCCCACGCAAAGGAAAAACTGACTAAGCCCCTAGTTAGTCTTAAACTAGCAGTGTGAGAGCTTTTATTTGATTTCCACAGCTCCCCACCAGTGCATAGAAATATAGAAACATAGAATATGATAGCAGATAAGGGCTGCTTGGCCCACACAGTCTGCTCATTTTACTCTGCCTATCCTATCCTGTCATCGCAACCCGACATGACTTCTGCCCCTTCCCCTTCCCACTTAAGATTCTCTTGTGCCTATCCTATGCAAGCTTGAAGACCACCACTTTTTTTAACCCCCACTACCTCCGCTGGTCCCAGTACTGAGCCCTGAAGCACCCCACTGGTCAACCTCTCTGACACAGAGTGAACTCTGTTTACCACCACCCTCTGTCACCTATCCATTAACCAGTTTCTTACTCAGTTTACTACCTTAGGACCTACCCCTAAGCTGCCCATTTCCTTATGTGTCTCCAATGTTGTACAGCGTCGAATGTCTTACTAATATCTAAGTAGGTCACATCTACCACCCCACCCTGATCTATTTTCCTGGTCACCCAGTCAAAGAAATCTATCAGATTTGTCTGATATGACCTCCCATCCCCCTTTAATTCCTGCTACCTCAGGTCCTGTAACCCACTTTATTCAAGGTACTCCACATCTTTTTTTTTCCTTTAGCAGTGACTCCAGTAAACTGATGTCAGACTGACTAGCTTTTAGTTGCTGACCTCCTACCAGTTACTGTTTTTATGTAGTAGGACTATATCTGCCCTCCTACAGTCTCCAAGAACCACTCCTGATTCCTTTGAGCTGTGGAATAGTGCTGTCAGAGGTGCAGCCAGTACCTCCCTGAGGTCCCTCAGAAGCCTTGCTTGTACCCTCTCTGGCCCCATAGTTTTGTCCACTTTCAAATTTGTGAGTACCTTCAGGACTGGATTCTCTTTTCTGTAAATGGATTTGACTACCTTCTTTCTACCAGTGCTCTTGCTGTTTTTATGTGGCCCATCCCCTTCCCCTTATTCTGTAAAGACTTAACAAAAGTATTTGCTCAGAATATCTGCTTTTTCCTGACCCCCCTCTGCACAGTCTCCCTTACTCTTCTTAACCTCACAATACCCTCCCATCATCTTCCTCTTTTCACTTGTGTACCTAAATAAGGTCTTGTCCCTTTTTGTTACCTCTCTGGCTGCTCTTTCCTCAGTTTGAGCCTTTTCACTCCTCACCTCTCTCCCTGCTTCCCTCTGATTCTCCTGATACACCTCTCTATCCACTTCCCTCTGCATTTCTTTATACCTCCTGAATGCAACCCTTTTAGCCTTCACTTTTTCAGACAGATCCTTTGAGAACCATAGCACTCTATTGTTTCTCCTGTTTTTGCCTACTTCCTTTATGGAGAGGTTTGTTGCCTTCACTATGCCTCCCATTAAGTTAGTCCACTGATATTACACTCCACCCAGGTCATCCCACACACCTTCTAGGTTGTCTCTGAGGCATCCACCCATTTTTTTTTTTAAATCTGTCCTTTCTAACCTTTTATTCTTGGATGTTTGTGCATTGGCCTGGCTGACCTGCTCTGCACTGTTGCCTTTTTCCAGGATGTACTGGTTCAGTTTCTTTTCTCATTGAGTAGTCTCAGTATGCCTTGCAGCAAAGCCATGAGATGCTCTAATTTTGGGTGAGGGAGGATACATCTTATTGCTAGGCAGTGTAGGAGTGAAGTCTACCTGATCCTGACAGTTTGCGCCAATGGGGGAGGTTGTCCAGTGGGATAGAAATAATTTTAAAAGACTAGTGTACCTTGAAAGCTCTGGAAAATCCACAAATGCTTTGCAGACAGAGACAAGATTCTTACCCTGAAAGGTCAGGAGAAGAAGCTGTTCATGTCTTGTCATGTGAAAGAAGATCCCAAGACAATTTAAGAAATATGACAGGAAGACTGAATGTAGGAAGACTCCAGTGATCTGAGAAGACTATTGTTCACTCTTAAAGAAAACAATTTGAGTTCAACAAATGTGTGTTGCTTTTATTTAGTTTTTGTTGAGCAGGAAAGGAGGGTTTGGCAGTTTTGCCTGTTTTCAGCTTTGTCCCAGTGGAAAGGGAAGACAGACATGCAAACTGACATACTGAATCTAGTTTAGCTGTCAGTAGTGGGTCTGTTCATGAAAAGGGGTTACCAATGCCAACCACACAATGCATACCACATTTTTAAAAATCAAGAATGGTCAGTCATATTTTTTTGACTAAATCTGAATGCTGGCTATATGTGCAGATAAATAACATAACTATAAAATTCTAGGGTATCCATATTTTTTTGATGGGGTGTCCCGCTCCAATTTGCTGCAGTTTTTACTTGAAAAAGTGTAACATGCAGAAACACATGCTTTACTAATTGTTTTTGCAAGCTTTATTTGCTGTTTTCCCTTAATAAAGTAAATCTGCTTACTAATCTGGAGTTGTGTTTTTTATTATCTGTACTCTTTAGCCCATTGTAATGCTCTATTTTTAATTTGTGCAGCTTTGTATTTAGTGTGATGAATGTAACAGTTGGTGTCATGCACGTTACATTCACCCGCATGGCCCCCAAATCTGTAATTGTGCTATTAGCACTTTAAAGATTTTCTGGCTTCTCTCCTAGTTTGCCTCCTTGTGATAATTGGCTGTGTTACTGTCTTATCTAGCTTTCCCACAGAATGGAGAGCAACCTTTGACCCTCACTCTACTTGAAGTCACATCAGGCCCAATGTTTACCCATCAGTCTGTGACAGTTGCAAAGTCACAACCTGCCCATCAGAACCAAGCAGCAACCATAGAGGGAGGAGCTGAGTTGTGGATTAAAACCCATTGTTTGCATGTGGCTCCTCCATTCTGTAGGGCTACATTCAATGAAGATAAGCACTGCATGCAACAATGAGGGCTGGTTACATTCACCACAGGTAGGCTTTGGTTACCATAATTCACTGATTATAGGGCAAATTTTCAGAAAGCATATTTTAGTGACAACTGTATGTCTAGGGAAAGTGCTGGGCATCAATTGTAAAAGGGGTTATACTGTGTATATGGAGTGGAGGGTTACATTTACCACGATATGTGGTGTCAAACATCACACCTGCCAGTACTGTTATTATTGTCAAATTCCTCCAGGTTTTGTAACACTATGTCAGTTATTAGTAGCAGCATGATAGCCATGAGGCATGTTCAGTAAGCTGTTTAAAACTGAAACAAATGTGTGGTGTCACTTGTTACATTCACCATGTTATGTAGTATTAAGCATCACACTTGCCAGTAATGTAATTGCTGATTTTTTTCATGTTTTATAGCAGCATGCCCATCAGTAGTAGTAGCATGTTGTTAGGCAAGTTTAGTATAGTTTTAGTAAGTCAAACATAAGTGTGCTGTCATTTGTTACATTCACCACAGTATGTGGAGTGAAACATCACACCCATCAGTAACATTAATTTTATCAAATTTCTCCAGGCTTTGAAGCACTATGTCAGCAATGAGTAGTAGCATGTTAGCCATTAAGCATGTTCACTAAACTTTTTTCTATTAAAACAAAAGTGTAGTGTCACTTGTTACATTCACCACGGTATGTGGTGTCAGATATCACACCTGTCGGTACTGTTATTATTTTCAGATTTCCCCAGGATTTGTAGCACTGTATCAGTTATTAGTAGTAGCATGTTAGCCATTAGGCATGTTCAGTAAACTTTGTAAAACTGAAACAAATGTGTGCTGCCACTTGTTGCATTCACCACGGTATTTGGTGTTAAGCATCATACTTGCCAGTAATGTAATTGTCAAATTGTTTCGTGTTTTATTGCAGTATGTCAGTCAGTATTAGTAGTATGTTAGTAGTTAGGCATATTTAGAACCGTTTTAGTAAGTGAAACATAAGTGTGATTTTACTTGTTACATTCTCCACAGTACGAGGTGCAAAACATCAAATTTGCAATTAATGTAATGTAATTCTTATAAATATGTGTTTCTCATGTTTCTCATGTTTTAATATAACCCATTACATATGTTTATTAAAGTTTTTACTACTAAAACAAATGTCTTGTGTCAAGTGTTACATTCACCACAATGTGTGGTGTCACTTGTTACACCCACCACAATGCAGTTCTTTTTTCTCAGGAACCCGTGAGACTTTTATCTCCCAATATGTTTCTTTTTTTAATACTTGGATCATAATATCTCAAAATGTATCACAAATGTAATCTAGAAATAATTTGAAAATTTGACCCTCATGTCACACTTTGGTACCCCCTTTTCATGAACAGACCCTAATATTTTGAGTATAGTGGGGAAAATAGGCCAGAACATGGGGTAAATGTTGTTACTTTTTCCTTATCTGTTCAGGACATAAAGCTGTATGTATTTATGCATTGCAACCTTTTGTTCAGTGGCATTGTAATATTGTTTTGAAAATTGTGTTGTCTTGTTTTCATCGATCTGTCCTAATAAATAATTTCTCTACTCTTCAGCAGAGAGCACTGTCCTTTTACTGCCAAAGAGATGGAGGACAGAGGTGGAGGAGAAGGTGAGGAGGGAAAAGGACTGATATGAATGAAGTGTTGCTGCTAAGTACCCCAAGAGATTTACAGGCAGAACCACAGTCAAAGTTGTTTGGTTCCTTATCTGGTGGCATTTGACCAGATGTAGAGATAGAATTGGTGGAACCTAGCATATCTAAGGAACATGGTCTAAATGAGGCAATGTCAGAATGTAAGCATTATATACTCTGGCAACTCCCAGAGAATAAAGAGAGTTTGAGCTGAGACCAAGTTGCTTCTTCACATGTGACTCAGCAGACCAGCTTCCTAAAGAGCAGGAAGAAAAAGTAAGTTCTACAATGACAAGTGTTGCAAGCAGAGAAACCACAAGTCACAGACTGGGACTTCGGAAATGTTGTTCAGCCCTGATACCACCTGGACCAGTTTTCGGCTAACTCAGGCTGAGGAAAAATTAATATTGGCAGCAGTATTGGCTGCTGAAGTCTTCACCACTGTCAGGGCTCTAAGGAATGGCACAGCCCCAGGCCCAGATGGAATCACAGTAGAATTCTTTAAAAAGGGAAAATATTATATGGTACCGGAGCTGGTGTGGGTGTACGCAGAGATACTGACCCTAGCTGAGATGCCCAGCTCCATGGGTAGATCTTTGTTGATATTTTTGTTTAAAAATGGGGATCCAGAATTACAAAACAGTTGGGGGCATATAAGCTTCTAAAATGTAGTGATCAAAATACTGTTAAAACTTTATTAGCCGTCTATGTCAGACTGCAGGCTGTTTAATCTCTCAGGTGCAGCCTTGTGCCTTGCCAGGCAAAAGAATATTAGATAACTTGATTGCAACCAGAGAGGTGTTTGAAAGAAGTAACATGGGCCTGTTGGATGGGTTTATATTCATTACAGATCAAGAAAAGGCCACTGACCAAGTGTCACGAGTCCTGTTTAAAACATTAGGGGTTTTGGGGATTCCAGAACCTTTCCTACAATGGATTAAATTTACAGAATAAAGAACAAATCTGGACCACCTCACTCACCTATCAGATTCTTTTTATTGTCAAGCCATTTAAAGTTATAGTAATTCCTGTTTCAGTGTTTCATAATTCTAATACTTCTTCAGCAAATAATCTCTTACTGTAAAATACATTAAAATATAGTTTTTCAATGAACTATCCATTTTTCATTATATTAATTTACTATTATTTTATTTAATCGTCTAGAAATTAAATGAACTTTCAAGAGGATCAATCTTGGGTCTATATTGTGGATGTCTTAGTGCCAGCATATAATTATATGCTTTAATTATCATTTCTCTGTTAAGCAGAATCAAAACATTGTTTTAATTGTCCACTCAAATAAACACCTAGGCCTCTATGCAGGAAGCCTCACAAAGCCTATGAGCACTAGTTACATAGCACATAGGCTCAGTTACAGCAAAAAGCCACACAGCGGAAGTGGTGTGGAAACCTTACGTATGTACAATGAGGTTCTGCATACCACTTCTGCACTCTCAACCCACTCAAGGAGCAGGCTAAGCACGGAATCTGGTGGGGAGAATGGATGGGGGAGTGCCAAGGTTACACGCATGCATGACACCTTTTCTCTGTACAAGGTGTGTTCACAGTGGGGTCTATGGCTACACTACAGCTATACTAGATGCGACCCACCACAAATACCTAGTGCTGCCTATTAGGGCTGTGCTAATAGCTTTCACTGAATCTTTAGCTGAATATTCAGTATTCAACATTCAAGCATACCCCTGAAATCCTGTGTGTCACTGAATCCTGGCTGTCCACCAGGATTCTAGACTCATCCCTCTTCATCTCCAGCTATAACCTCTACCACCAGGACCATGGCAAATATGGAGGTGGTGTAGCCATGTATGTGACAGAATCTCTATCTTGCGCCATCACACTAAATGAATCCACTCCCACCTCACACAAACTCCTCATCACACTCCTTTCCTTTCCCTCCACTATTCCTATCTTTATTGGTGTACTTTATCCCCCCCCCAAAGCAGCTAATGAATCCCTCATTGCCTGTATCTTCTCCGTCACCTCCCACTCAGACAAAGGTGAGCTTATCCTACTAGGAAATTTTCATGGTAACCCTTGAAGAGGGTGACTGTGGAATGGCCAATGGCAATCAAGCCTTGGTGCTAACACTTTTGTGCAATCCCTGTTCCCCCATCTACAAGTTATGCCCCCCTGGAGTTAGAATCTAAATTAAGGGGTGGATGCAGGGGGCATACTGTTGCAAAATCATTCGCACTATGCATTCAGCACTGTTGTGATGGTTCACCATTCTGCAGCTGCTGTTCTGACATGGAACCATTTTCATACACTCTCTGGCTTTCCTCTGGTTTCACTGCTGGTGCAACTGCTCTCCCACTGCAGCTATACCACGCATTACTCGTTATGGGAGGCTGGCACCGATTGGCTTCAGGATGGCACACTGATATTCTGCTGTTAGATGGCTAGTCTGGCAGAATTAGTGTTGGTTACAAAGTCATAGCTATATAAGAACATGGCTGAAAAAAGGCTTTCAGCCAATATGCATTTAAGAAATGTTGTGACCATTTTATAACATGCATTATAATACGATTGGCTGCTTTGCTTCTGGTGCCCCACCTAGATTGTCCAACTGTGATGTTTTCTGCTCCCTGAGTTGGCCTTCCTTGAGAGTTAGGCTAGACTATCCTCTTCTCTTTCTTACTTACAAAGTGGTAAAGGGTCATACCCCCCGCCCATCTCCATGACATGCTGACACTGAAACCATTAACGAGAATACTCAGATCCTCTGGCTGTTCATTATCAGAAATACCCAGGGTTAGGGTAATTGTGGGGCAGAGATCATTTGCCAGCTCAGTTCCTTCCCTATAGGACACTACCTGCATCCCTTGAAAATTGCTTCTCCTGTGGAGGTTTTAAAAAATGGCTTAAGGTGTATTTATGTGAGAGCAGCCTATGTTCCTGCAATTGCAGACCTGTAGCTGCTGCCTTTTCTCAGTGCCCATGTTTGCACTTAATAATGCTATGCCTCTGAACTATATTGATCTGTACTATGTTCCATTGCTGCCAACAGTGATACTAGTCTTGTATGGATTCTCTTTTGCTCTGGCTTTGTGTTGCAGTCATTTGTGCTTGTTTGCTAATCTCTTGTACCTCAGTGAATACAGTGTATTTATTTTATTAGTATGTGGCTATATATATTTCTACAATGTACTTATGCATTCACTGCTTCTGTATAATTCTGCTATGTGCCTGTATAATTAAACCTGTGTTGCCCCTGAAAAAGGAACTCTTTGTCTCTGCAGACCCACCCAGTTAACAAAATTAAATAATAATAATATTCTCACACAGTGTTTGATGATCCTGAGTCATGCATAAGACACTGTAGTCACTTGCAACAAACACTTCAACTAATTGAGCTACCTTTGTTCATTTTTATTGTATTGTAATATCTTGTTTTCTGACATCTACTCGGTTTTCACTTGGTACTGGTTGGTCCCAAGTCAGGTCATCATTACATCTTAATTCTCCGTGATCCTTTCTGGATTTTGATTCCCGTGTTTCTCTTCTATCTGTATATTATAGTGTTTGGATCAGTGATGCACAACTTTATTTAGGGGAGGGCCAGACCAAGACATGGGTCTAGGCTGAGGGCCAAGGGCCACTGTAAAATGACCCAAGGTGACAAATGTGCATCAAGACATTATAACATGTACTAATAAAACAAATCTAAACTTGCATTTATCAATCTATTTATTTGTTTATGTACTTATTTATCAACATGTTACTGAAACTAAAAACAAAAAAATAAACAAAGACTGTAAGTAGAAGCAGCTAGGTCCTCAGGGGCCACAGACAGCTGCTGTTGGGGCCATTTGTGGCCACCGGGCCACATGTTATTCACCCCTGGTTTTGACAGTTTACAGTGAATAAGTCTGGCTACATTATTGTATCTGTGTACAGGCCTTCTGATGTGAGTACTCAACATACTACCACTAGATGGGAGACTATTTCTAACTCTATAAATCAGAAGCAGTACTTTTCCATTTCCCCTGTTTTTTTCGATGCAGTTTGGTGAACCACCCCATAAACACTCCTACTGGTGCATCTGTTAAATCCCAAATTTCCTTTGTTAACACTCTTAAGTGTACAGTACACACATGGACAGTTGGCTGAGTAACAAGAGACAGAGTTGGTAGGGGGGCGCAAGAGTCAGAGTGAAGGTCAGTGATCACTGTGCTCCACAGGTTCATTTCTGGAACCACTTGTGTTAATCTTGTTCATTGATGAGTTAGAATGGGTGACACATAGCCATTCAGTTAAGTCTGAAGACAACACAATGCATATCTTAAGGGGTCAACAGGGAGTAGGCATGTAAGAAACAGCTGTAGGACCTAGATAAATGAAGCTGATGGACAAGCAGATGGCAGATGCAGTTCAATGTGGGGAAATGCAAAGTAATGCACCTTTGAGCCAGAAACAGAAAATGTGCTTACCAATTCAGTGGTACAGTACTGGATGTGGTAGAGCAGAAGAGGTAATTAAGGGTTGTGATGGACTCATGTTTGTCTAAACAGTGCTCTGCAGCAACCAGCAAGGCCAGCAGAATATTAGATTCCATTAAAAGGAAGATACTGTAAATAGTAGGAAAAAGGAAGAGACAATGCTAAGCCCACTACACAAAGCAGTGGTTAGACCCCATTTGGAGTACTGTGTGCAGTTATGGGCACTGTATTACATCAATGACCTAAATGAGCTAAAAGATGTACTGTACTATATATACTATCACTACAAAGATTTTTAGGGGGCTTGGCCACATGCTATTTGAAGAAAGAGTGGAGAACCTGAGTTATTCTTTCTAGCTGAAGGGAGACTGAGGGGAGATATGTGTGGTATTCAAAATCATGAATGGGGATGCACACTTAGACCAGAACAACTGCTAAGCAGAACTAAGGATAGAAAAACCAGGGTATACAAATGCAAGCTAAGAGGAAGACAGACAGGAGGGATGTATGAAAATATTGTTTTACCTAAGGAATAAATGGGTTGTGTAATAGACTACCAGAGGAGGTGATAAATGAAGACAATGTTCAGAATTTCATGACTGATCTCAATAGCTACCTAAAAGGAAAAGGGATTTCAGGATAATGCTGTTAGGATAACTGTGAGCTCAGCTTAACAGGCTACATCATATAAATGTGCCTAATCAGTCCTTCTGTACTGTATTCAGACTACAGACAGTAAACACCAGCACTGAAATAGTCTTGCTCTGATGAACACACTTATCTGGAAGTCAAGGAAAAAATATATTGCTTTATTTTTATAGATTGAGGACTGTGCACAAAACTTTATAACAAATGTCTAAGAACTCCCAGGGCCAGTGCCACTTGCTCAGCATAGTACTGGACTGAATAAGTCTGTCCAGCAGTTTTCAAAGAGACATTTTAGCATAGAGCTCTTAACAGCTGTGAATGCTCCTTATGTCACCCTAAAAAAATCTTGTGTGCTTCAGCTGGCTACCAGCTGTCAAGTCTAAATTATTTTTTTGAGAAGAAAGGCACTAACAGCAACTTAAACCAATGCTATGACGAATTGATTAAATCTAACGTCTAAATCTGAATTATCTACAGTATATGGAATACTATGCATGTGGGTCAAATTTGTGGGCTTCATTAAAACTACCACAATATGAGAGAAGACTCAAGGCATTCCATCATTTAGCATACCTAAGTTATCTGGCGTCTAGTCCTAGAGGAGAATTCAAGGATCAATAGATTGCTCACACTAACCAGAAGAAATACCATGTCACATATAAGAATTGATGAACTCTCTCAAATTATACCACACACACAGCTAAACATAATTTATGTACTGTAGTAATTTGATATTCTGTATTTCAAAGCACAAAACACTGTTCCAAAAGGGAGTTTATATGAAACAACTAAATAAACTCTGTCTAGGGTACAAAGTGAGACATTAGATTTTTGTGCATCTCATACAAATATGAGAAGGAGGCTGACATATACTACAGTATAGATCGAATTACAATGATTCTCTAGTACAGCAGGCAACTATATATGGAGCTGGTAGTGCAGTTGTTTGCTAGAGTGTTGTGCTTGTGCAATGTATGGATTGCAAGTTTGAGTAGCTTGTAGTGTATGTGGCCTTCCATGCATTCTGTTCCTGGGGAACTACTACCCTTTTGAGGTACCAGAGGCACAGGAACCCTCTTGAGGAGGGTTCCACTCCTGGATGTGCCACAGGATGCAGTCTTGGCTAAGTACAGTACCTTAGGAAGGAGCCCAAAAGGAGAAATGCAAGCCACGTGGGGTGGGAGTAGATGAACAAGCATTCAGAGGATATTAGAAGCATGTGCACTAAAGAAGTGCTTGTTGAGGGTTTGGCAAAGTCCCCGACTGCTCCCCTCCAAACCCGAGTCATACTGTAGCCTGACAATCCACTGGCCCAGTGGGCAAGTATGCATGGAGCCAGTAGTGTAGTTGGTTGCTAGAGTGTTGTGCATGTGCAACACATGGATTGCAAGTTTGAGTAGCTTGAGGTGTACAAGGCCTTTTTTGAAGGGAACAGGAGGCACAAGAACCTTCTGGAGGAGGGTTCCACCCCTAGAGGTGCCACAGGACATAATCTTTTGGCTAAAGATACATTACTGAAGGAGCTAAAAAATAGATCTGAAGGCATATAATAGAACTGTCAGAACATCATCTCCCACTAAGAAAAGAGGGAAGGCCATGAAGCAAAGTGACCAGTGAAGAAATAGAGCCACCAGCCAAGTCCCAGCCTGTCTAGTAAAAGAAACCTAACTGTACCCAGCAAGTTAAACTTGATGACAACAAGCTACAGAGCATGGAGGAGTGGAGGTACTGTGGATCACCCTGGAGAAAAATTAAGGGGCCACTGTTTGCACAGGAGTAATCTACAGACCTCCAACACAGGGGGATGAGGTTTATAAGGAAATGATGGAAGCAAGCCAAAGGATGGCTCAGAAGGGAGAGGTGTTAACAGTAGGAGACTTCAGTCTTCCGGACATGGATTGGAACCTCCCTGCTGCAGCAACAGCCAGGAGTAGACATCATGGACTCTCTGCAAGGGGCATTCCTCAGGCAACTAGTTAAGGAACCCACTTGTGAAGAACATTACTGGACCTGGTATTAACAAATGGGGACAGTGTTGCTGATGTCATGCCTGGGGACCAGTGATCACCGTATGGTGTGGTTTAATATAAAAACTGGGTCAGAATCGAACCACACAAGGATGAGGGTGCTGGACTTCAGGAGGGCCTTTTTTAAGAAAATGGGAGAATGACTCAGGGACGCCCTAGCAGGGTTGGTAAACTGGGGGGAGTCAAGGAACAGTAGGCAAAAATAAAAGAGGGCATTGAAAAAGCGACAAATCTCTGTGTCGGGCAGGTTAGCAAGGGTAAGAGACAAAAGAGACCACTATGGTTCTCTAAGGAGGTAGCGGAAAAAGTAAAAGCAAAAAAGCTAACATTTAGAAGCTACAAAAAACACAGAAAGAGGAAGATAGGGAGATTTACCAGGAGAAACATAGGGAGGCTGAGAAGGCAGTTAGAAGTGCAAAAACACAAACAGAGGAGTATATTGCCAAATCAGTAAAGAAAGGGGCTAAAATATTTTTAGATACATAAGTGAAAAAAGAGTGACCAAACTAGAGATAATAAGGCAAAAAGAAGAAGGAGGGGTTTGTGTGGAAGAAGACTACCAAAAAGCAGACATATTGAGCTAATACTTTTGTTCAGTATTTACGGAGGAAGGGGTAGATAATGAATCAATCATAAAGAACAAGGGCATTAATGTACAGGAGGTGGACACTAGTCCTTTTACAGAGAAAAGAGTCCTTAGGGAACTAACACAGTTAAAGGTAGACAAGGCAATGGGACCAGGTGGGGTGCACCCCAGGGTGCTGAGGGAATTCAAGCTGGCTGCGTATCTGACAGCCCTGTTCAACCTGTTACTAGAAACCGGGGAGGTACCGGGGGACTATAGGAAGGTAGTTGTGGTTCCCACTCCATAAAAGTGGTAATAAGAAGGAGGCAGGAAATTACAGGCCTGTTGGCAGTAGTAGGGAATGTAATGGGATCACTACTGAAGTAAATGATTGTGGAACACCTTGTTGTCAATGGTCTACAGGATCTGAGGCAACATGGTTTCACAGGGGGAAGGTCTTGCCAGACAAACCTGATTGAATTCTTTGACTGGGTGACCAAGGAAGTGGAGCAGGGAGGAGCAGTAGATGTGGCCTACCTGGATTTCAGTAAGGCCTTGAACAACATTCCATATGGAAGACTAGTGAGCAAGCTGGGTAGCCTAGGAGTGGGTCCTAAGGTACTAAAATTGATAGAGAGTTGGCTAAGCAATAGGAGTCAGAGGGTGGTGGTTAATGGTGTCTACTCTGGAGAAGGAAAAGTGATGAGTGGGGTGCCATAAGAGCCAATACTAGGTCCAGTCCCCTTCAATGTCTTTATTAGTGACATTGCAGATGATCTGTAAGAGAAAATTTGGCAGTTCATGGCTGACACAAAAATCTGTAACTGAGTAGACACACTGGGGGGGGGTTGGAATGACAGAAGATCTAAAAAAGCTAGAAGAATGGTCACAGGTTTGGCAGCTTGATTTCAATGCAAAAAATTGCAAAATCATACACTTGAGTCACAGAAACCCAGGGCAACATACCAACTGGGAGGAGAAGTATTAACAGTCAGAAAACCAGAAATGGACCGGGGGTAATCATTTCTGATGCTCTAAAGGTAGCTAGACAATGTGACAAGGCACAGGGGAAGGCTAACGCGATGCTAGGATGCACAGGCAGGGGTATTACCAGCATGAAGTGAGAGGTAATAATACCCCTGTATAGATCACTGGCGAGACCCCACCTCGAGTACTGTATCCAGTTCTGGAGACCCCATCTCCAGAAGGATGTAGAAATGGTAGAGATGATACAAAGGAGGGCAACCAAAACTGTCACACCACCCTAACCATTCCTCTCTTCCCTTCCTAAAAACTGCCTCACTTCCCGAAAGAGTGAAAGCACTTACATTTGTAAAGTACCTAAATCAAGTGACTATGCCTGGTTTCCCTGATACACCCTAAACATTGAAATAAGCAACTGCATGTGACCAATTATGTAGCTACTGTATTGTCTAGCCAGAAATCCTGTGCTAGCTACCTGAATCCCTGGATGTGTGAAATGTGCAACTTGTACTGTTTTATGTCTAATGACATGGAACCTGTGTAAATGAGCTCCAAGCTCAAAGGTTATTTCCGAAATGCTAAACAAAATAAATAAATAAAATAAATCAGTGACCGCTCATGGTGGCCTAGGACTCCCCCAATGTCACACTCCATTGACATGTCATGAAGTGTGTGCTTCTGTTCTAGCAGTCCAGACAATATCGGGTATGATGAATTCCATTTGAAACTTACATCCTGTGTCAAGTGATGTTGAAACAGACCAAGGCATTAATATACTTCTTCTAGTTAGTCGCTTTTACAGAGTGGTGAAAATGAGCACAGGTGGAGCACGCTGTGGAGACTGTCTTGCTAACCTCACAATTGTGACATAGTGCTGATGTGACTTCTAAATTCAAGATATGGACAAAGCAATGAATGCTGATAGTATTCCCATCACAGACTACTTTCACCATATTTGCCCCATTATCCATGAAGAAAAAAACATGTACTGTATATTACTACCAATTCTCCATGATGGCGGCATGTCTTGAATGAATGCTACGATGTTTGATGCTGTCTGTGTGGTCTTTCTCCATTAGCTCAACATTTTGAACAGTTGGCCTGCAGTTACTGTCAGATTGTGGAGGGATGAAAGGAGAGCCAGTAAAACAGGGAGAGAAAGAGAAATTGGCAATAGGAGATAAGTGTTTTTGCACACACAAGTAAGTGTGAGATCAAGGAGAGGTATGCATGTATGGAGTTTATACTGTTCCAGATGTCTGAGGTGCCATGGAAAACTTGGTTGCCCACTTCACAGTGACATCACGACAGTGAAACCCGAAAACAGACGATTTCAGCTACAGTAGCTGTAATGGTCTTTTTTCATTGATGAGGCTTCTTCCAGTGTTCTGCCCCTCCCCAAAACAACTCTGACTTGGAGTTGATTATATTTAGATGTGGGTGGGTTGGGGGTCGGAGGTCCCTGCATGGGGGTTGCGGGAGGCATAGCCCCCTGCAAAAAACACTTTCTTTTGTGACGGCACAATATCATAGTCGGTATTGTGTCATCGCTGTGTGGGATGTCAGCAAATTTACTGTCAACCACAAGTGGCGCTTCCTGGAAAACTCACCCCACAGCCTCCAAGAGTAGTGCAGCAATTGCCTTTCTCACACCATCATATATCTTTAGCACCACAGTCCATGAAAATAGGGAATATGATGTGAGCTGGTACCGTGGCTGCAAGTCCTGCACAAGTTTTCAAAAGACAGTCTCTTCCACAAGTGAAATGGGTTGCAGATCCAATGGCATCATTTCACCTATGAGCTATGTGATGTGCTGAGTTGTTGGATGAGATGACTGGTACTTAGTTCTAGTCTGGAACGCTTCCACAATTGGCATTGACTGTGGATGAAGGGATGTTCCATGCCTGCTAGATGGTGTTTGGTGTTGAGGGGGAAGGAGTGGTAGCAGCGGTATTTTTTCAGAGTCATAATGGTCTGTAGCATGGCCACCACCAATACTGCCTGCATCATCATCATCATGAGATGGGTCTGATGGAACCACTGGCACAGTCCCTGATGCTTTAAAAACCTGGGAATATTTTAACTTCAAGTGGTTCATTGAGGAGATGATATTTAAATTTGCTAGTGATTTCCCCCTGCTAACTGTTATACTGCACAATGTGCACACTGTCTTTCTGAATTTCTTCTCTTATTAACATGAAATGCAATCATACCACCTTACACCACTCATTTGGATAGTGTCACAGTACCATTACCATTGTTTTGGCCTACACATGCCTTTCTTGTTTGGACTTGCATCTGTGGGTTTTCCCCTGGCACCACTGGTGCCCCTGCACCTGCTCTACTTGGCTGTTCAGGCTGGGATGGAGTCTGCAGAACAATGTGCTGAATTGCTGAGTTTTTTTTTGGGGGGGGGGCATATCGTTCTTTCTCCTGACGGTGCAACTTTGAGAGGTTGAGATTTGTTTGCCAGCCATACTTTCTTGATTTCCAGCTCTTAAGGTACTCTCCATACTCTGCCTTATCATCAAAGCTGCTTAGGTTAGCCTTTGTAGATGATGTCTCAGTAGGCAATTCATCTCCTAGTAGAAAGTACTCAGACCCAGATGAGTGCGCTGCCTCCTAATCTGCACTGAAGTGTTACAGTACTGGAGACAGGCTCAGAAACAAGAGATGTCACAGTAGGGGTTGACACAGAACTGGAAATAGTTGTGCAATTAGGTTGGTCCACAGTTGTAGTAGTGGTCAGTGTCACCATAGCAGTCCTGGTGGTCACCATGTTTACAGTGGCATATGTGGTCTGGGTCGCAATGGTGAGAGTGGTCTCAGTCACAGTGGCAGTTGTGGCTGGCAGGGCCACGGTTACAGCAGAAGTTGGGATGCTAGCAGTTGCAGTGGATGGCTGGTGGATCAGAGCAGTGATGGTTATTAAGGATGATGTGATGGTGCTGCTGGTGGTGGTGGTGGCACAGTATGAAAAGGACACATTCACATTCACATTCATACTATTATTGCAATTAATGACACTGTCCTCCTAGCAGCACTACTAGTAGTTGAAATGGCACTTTTTCCTTGGTGTCAGTTCATGCCATATTGGTGCTGGAGACTGAAGGCTTTGATGGGGTAAAACACAATTTTGTGCTACGAACGTGCCCTAAGCATCACTCTGCAGTACTCTCACCCTCACAGTCTGCTTGCTGCTTTCCACCTGCTGAATCTTTGCTTAGGCTGCTGGACAAACTACATTTTCTAGTACTAACTCCTCTGTATGCTATAACTGTATTCTTCACAAGAAGATGTCTGATATAAAATTTAAGTGATATTATTATGAAATGTGGTAACTCAAGTGAGTGCAGCAATGCTGAGCTGACAAGTCTTGTTCATTATTGTCAAACCTGAATAGTAAATTCTCAGAAAAAAATTATTTTTTACATTTTTTCTTGGGCACAAAGCCCCACATTTAGAAAAATGTCCTGAGTTCATAGCCTGTATACACACAGAGCAAAAGCAAAGATAACTGAAGTGGTGGGAATCAGCCAACTAGTCCCACCCTACCAGCTAACAGCTATATATGGTGGTGCACTCACAGTTTACAAGTGGCTTTGGAGGGACCCAAACCCTGGTTCCTCGCAGGACGTGTCTGATATTAAATTTAAATTATATTATTATGAAATATAGTCACTCAAGTCACTGCAGCAATGTAGAGCTGACAAGTCTCATTCACTGTAGTCAAGCCTATTAAATTCTCAGAAAAAATGTTTTTAAAATTTTCCTTGAGCACAAAGCCACAAACTTAGAAAAATGTCTTGTGTGTGCAGTGTGCACACACATGAAATGAACATAATGGCAGCTAACTGACCAGAAGTTGTTGGAGTCAACTGACTAGTCCCACCCTTCTAGCTAATAGCTATATACAGTGATGCACTTGCAGTGGCATAATTGGCCATGGAGGGACCTGAGCCGAGGTTCCTCACACATAGATGTCTGATATTAAATGTAAATTATATTATTATGAAATATAGTCCCTCAGGTCACTGCAGCAATGCTGAGCTGACAAGTCTCACTCACTATAGTTAAGCCTGACTAGTAAATTCTCAGAAAAACAAAATTCTTGAGCACAAAGCCACAAACTTAGAAAAATGTCTTGTCAGCCCAGTGGTGTAGAGGGGTTGAGGTGCTGGTGCCTTACCTCAACCCACACTGGCAATCCAGGTTCGGGAACGGAATCGGAGCCCTGGGGGTTGGCAGGGGAGGAGAAGGATCGAGCGAGCATCTGGAGGACTGTTCTCCTCTCCTGGGGTGGGCTGTAGGAGTGCGTCGCTCTGCAGTGACCTCTGGTGGAGACTGGGGGTAACGCAGATGCGCACAAGAGAGGGAACATCACCAGAAAATGGAAACTGGCTCTGCACTCAACCAGATGATGGCTGCCTGGCAGTCCGATGCCGTCAATGTCCCGGGAGCCTACATCCCTCTGCAGTACCCCAGGGCCAAGTAATGCACTTGCCTTCCCCACAAGTGCCTCTCCCCTAGGAGGAAGGGGGCCCACCTGGTGAAGGGTTATGTCCGGGTTACCCTGGGGAAGATTACAAATGTGAGGGATGGGGCACGGGAATGGGACTGATTGGAGGTGCCTTGGCACAGCCTGAAGGAGTGGCTGAGAGTGGTAGCATGAAGGGGGAAAAAGAGATAACACAAAAAAAAGAAAAATGTCTTGAGTGCACAGCGTGCACACACAGAGCAAAGTGGCAGCTAACTGAAGTGGTGGGGAGTCAGCTGACTAGTCCCACCCAATCAGCAATATACAGTGGTGCATGCACAGTTTCACAAAAGACTATGGAGGGACCCGAGCCCAGGTTCATCACAGAAAATGTCTGATATTACATTTAAATTATATTGTTATGAAATATAGTCACTCAAGTTAGTGCAGCAATGCTGAGCTGAAAAGTCTCACTCAATATAGTCAAGACTGACTAGTAAATTCTCAGAATTTTTTTTTTCTTAATTTTGTCTTCAACACGAAGCCATGGACAACAATAGAAAAAGGTCAATAACAGCTGAACTGAGTGCACATGCACAGTGTGCACAGTGCACATTACTGCACACAAGCGCATGACAAAACGGCAGCCAGCCAGAAGCAGTGGGTAGTGGGAGTCGGTCGACTATGGCCTGCAAAATTAAATAATACATTTATTCAGCTAATTTGTGCACTTTTCAGTTAGTGTACTATGAATCTGAATCCTTAGTTTGCCTTGTTCTTTGCTTCAGACAAGTCCAACTAAGCAACAAAAAAACACATTTCTAATAAAAATAAACCCCTTCAAAGTTTTCCTCTACATGGAACAGTGATCAGGAGATCTGGAAGGGGGGGACCACTGGACCACCTGGGTGATAGATCAGTGATCAGGAAAGAGGAGGGACCACTGAACCACCAAGGAGGTTATTTCATGTATTACCAGGACAGCAGTTGGGGAGGGGGGATGGACCACTAGACTACCAGGGCATTATTTTTATTATAAGGGGATGGTGATCAAAGAATGGAGGAGGGGGGAGGAGGGACCACTAGGACCACCAGAGACATGATATTTCAACACAACAGGATGGCGATCAGTGATGTGGGGGTGCCACAGTACCTCCACCAGTCACTAGGGTTGCAGGGTCTTGGTCAGAGGTATTTGCTCTGCGCAAGGAGACCATTCATGAGGCCCTTGCAAAGGGCAAATGCTTTGTAAATCTGGAAGTGTCACTGTGCAGGTCCACTCCCCCTCATTTGAATTACAGCCTCCTTAAAACTTTATAGCAGCGCAAACCCGGTTTGTAGGTGCAAATCAGGTTTTGTGAATAATAACTCAGTCCAAATCCTGGTTTGCGCAATGCAAACTGTGTTTGAGGCAGGGCGAAGTTTTGTGACTCTGGCCCCATAGCGTTATATCAGGTTTGGTTTTAGTATACATTCACAGACTGTGTATCTGCTGGGCTGGGGCTCAGTAAACAGCTCTTCTAGTTTCCCTTTCTTCTCATAGTAGAAAAAGCCTAATTTAAACACTACAGTGTAAAACAATTACACTCTCCAGCTTGGGATTTAGAAAGAGAGCAAAAACTGTCAAGATTTCTGCTTTTTGTGTAATTTTAACAAGTGGGTGGAAGTACTGTAGATTGGTCTTTTATAGCAGCTCAGACATCTGTCTCTCTTGCCTGTAGTTTCTGTGAGTGCTAGGTTACATGACTTGCCCTCACTGAGCTTCCATAGTGGCATTTGATTGAACAGCAAGACTCGGGAGATTTTAAACTCCCACCGAATAGCAAAATGCTGAATAGCCCTGCATAGCACCGATTATTAATTTTTCTTCCCGAGTAATGAGTAGCCTGTTATTCATGATATTTGGGAAATATTATTCATTACTCACACACCCCTACTTAGCACCCCAATTCTACCCACCCTGGGTGTGTGCTGATATTAAAGAAATACAATTATTTCTGAATACAGTGACTGGTG
Source organism: Neoceratodus forsteri (assembly GCA_016271365.2). Classification (NCBI taxonomy): domain Eukaryota; kingdom Metazoa; phylum Chordata; order Ceratodontiformes; family Ceratodontidae; genus Neoceratodus; species Neoceratodus forsteri. The sequence goes on along the minus strand of CM057451.1, from coordinate 53,549,859 downwards.
CTGCCCTTAATACACCACCATGTCCAGGGGCCATCTAAATGAATTGTAACCTCCATATGGCTACTATACCTTTAAGACTCCATTGTTACTCAAACATTGAAGGTTTTCACTGCCACCGAAGGAGGTTTGTTTTGCAATCTGTGACGTGTTACCTTTGTAAAACCTTTGTAAAAGAGCTTGCATGCAAAGGTCATTTCTAAATCACTAAATAAATTAAAAATAAAATAAAATATGAGGTGATCTTATAATTCTTTTCACTAGACTGGAAATCACATGATCATTACATCTGCTGAACCAGATGTTAGACTGCACACATGCAGGCCTGGTTTGGTATGTGGATTTGTGTTTAAAACAGCAAAGTTTGAGCAACACTCTCATCTAGGTAGGCTTTATAGAAGCAGGTATTAATGGAGTTCGGTAATTCCACCTACTGTATATAAGGCAGGTCACAGAGGCAGGGTATTGTGTAGGAGTGACTGTTAAATGAAAAAGGAGTCACTACTGAACTACTGCAACAGTGTGACAGGGGCTGGCTAAAGTACCATGATGTGAGGAAGGAACATGTACAGGCAGGAGGAGGGAAGGAGCAGGGTGGTGAGCTATACGGGGAGTGGAGCTGCAGTATTCCTCGTTATATTATGGGAGATGGCTTGTTGCCCAGTGTGCAGGAGGATGAACTGTTTGTTGGCAGAGGTAAACAACCTGGGTGGGAGTTAGAAACACCAGTGGGAAGGGAGTGGAAAGTGGGCCAGCCAGGAGAGAAATGATGTGGGACTGACTAGGTGAGAGAGCAGGCAGGAAGGGAAGGGTTGAAGAGGGATGGTCCCAGGTGCTTGGGCTCCTCTACCGCAGAGGGTGAGGAAACTAAAGGAGGAAGGAGGAGAATGGTGGGAGGAAAGGGGGAGGGAGTCAGCTGAGATGAGGCCGGAGTGGGAGTACCTACCTGGGTGCACGTGTGGAATAGATTCCTCCCACTTATTTAGGAATGGGAAGGTCAAGGTAGGGAAGGTGATCAGTTCAAGGACGAGGAATAAGGAAGGTTAGATGGCAGAGGGGGCTGGAGGAAGTAATGTCAGAAGTGGCAGGACTGTAAGGAGGAGTAAAGAAGGGAGGAACATTATGAGGGCAGGGGGCAAAGCAGAACTAGGGATAGGAAGACATACAGGATGGCTGTGGAAGTTAGAAGAGGGATCAGTCAGACTGGTAGGGGGCAGAAGGGAAGGTTGGGGAGAGCGGTTTGTGAAGCAGTTGGTCAAGGGGAACTTGGGAGACAGGTATTGTGTCAGGGAGAGCGAGAGACGATGGGGACTGGGGAGGAAGAGTCATAGTCAATGGTGACTCAGTAGTGAGGGGAGTATACTGGGAGGGGGAAGGGAAGCACACAGAAGCAGGAAGGTGGTATGTATGTCAGGAATGATGGCATAGCATGTGTGCCCAATGATAAGTCAGCTTACACAGAGATTGGAAGGGAACCTCATATAATAATACACCTAGGAATAAACAGCCTAGCCGGGAATGAGGTGGAGCTAGTCCAGGAGAGGTTTAGAGTGGTTGGAAGAAATTTCAGGGTTGGGGTCTAGATCAGTAGCCTTCTCAAAAGTGCTACTGGTACCTAGAGACAGAACTGCAAGGAAGAGGAGAATAGAGGAATTCAATAGTTGGCTAAGGAACTGGTGCAGGGGAAAGGTGCTGGGTGTATAGAGAGCTGGGAGGGGTCCTGGAATGACAAATAACTATGCACTTGACAGACTGCATCTTAACAGAGGGGGTTCCAGGGTGCTTATGGACAAGCTGGGGGAGTACATAGACAGGTGCATTAATTTAAACTGAAAGGAGGGGGGCAGTATGGATTGATGCATCCAGAGTTTCCAGGAGGAGGGAGCCATCAGGCCTCCCTACAATGCTGATCAGTTTCAGCTGGGAACAGTTTATGGCATGGAGAGGACAGAAAATATCAGAGGGAACAGAGGGTGGAGGGTCTTCAGGAAGGGGAAAAGAAAAAGACACAAGGGCATATAAAGGGATGAACATCAGAGAAACTGGGAAGGAAATGGGGGAGCAAGGGAAAGGGGGATAGTCAGCAAAAGATAAGGGGGAAGGTAACCAAGCCATGGGGAGGACAAGCATGGAGTCATGGTATAGGGTGGTGTCCCTAAATGCAAGAAGCCTTGGGAACAAAATGGATGGTCTGCAGGAGCTGATGGCAGAGAACAAGGTGGACATTGCAGTGGTCATAGAAACTTGGGCTACACAGAACCATGGCTGGGACCTCTCTGTCTTTGAGTACAAGTTTTCTAGAGGGGATAGAGACATAGGGAGGGAGGCATAGTGATTTATATCTGGGAAGGCATAACTAGCACAAGGGAAAAGGCAGAGGAAGGGAATGCAGAGGTACTATGGGTGCGATTGCAAAATACTAGGGAAAAAAGGCAAGATTGGGGGTAGTATACAGACCATCTAACCAGAATGAAGAAAGAGATAGGGAGCTGGGGTCTATAATCAGGGTGGCTGCAGGCAAGGTGAGGTGCTAATAGCAGGTGACTTCAGTCTGCCAAGGTAGACTGGAAGATTCCAACTACAACCTGTACCAGGATTCAGCCAGTCATGGATGCGATTGAGAGTGGCTTCCTGGCTCAGGATGTCACTGATCCCACAAGGGAAGATGTTATCCTGGACCTGGTACTAACAAACTTGGACTGTGTGTAATAGCCCTTTAACTGACCTTGACTATTCTGGGGGTCCACACTGTACACACCTACGAGGGGCCCATCCAGGGTTCCATAGTGGACAAGAAGTTTGGCGCAGTGCCTCCACCCGGTGGAGTGGTAGAGGATACCTGTGGACAGATAACAAGTTACCACTCCCAGGAAAATACATGACCTGTCCCCCAAGATGCTCCTTGCCCCCCAAAGACACTTCCCAGACAACAGCAATTTCCCACTATTCACAGTGAAGCACAGTAACAAGCTATAACAATCAACCAAGAGCAATGTTTATTTTGGGGGAAGGGAAATGGGGAGAATAAAGCAACTACAACAAGAACTGTGCAGCACTGTTACCTCACACAACAGTCCATCTCCCACCTGTGGAAGCACCCAGGCTGATGTCCCATTAGATGCAGTGGGTACCTCACTGGGGTGATGACGGTGCCCAAGCTGGATGCTTGCATTGGGGCCCAATACTTTTAAATATTCAGCTTTGCTTGAACTTTAGGTCCAGGCTAAGTTTTCTGATAGAGTCCTGCCCAGGACCTAACCCCCTAATGTTAACCTAGCTACCTAGCTAATTAAATACTCCCCAAAGTTGCAGCTCAGGGGTACTTAGAGTTTAGAAGTTCACAGGGGAGGGTTTCAGCAGGCTGGATTGGGTACAGTACCAGGGAGGTACAGTATCTCAGTAGGGTGCAACATAGAAGCAGCAGAGCTGGCTGAAGAAAGTTTAAAGTAGGTAGGTAGGTGAATTTTATTGATATGGCACCCAATCCCAGGGGCTCTGGGCACCTTACATAGAGCAAGCAGGGTAAAACATATATAGATGTTGCGCAATAATTCTATACAACAAATCTAAAATTCAACAAAAAACATTTTAAATAAGTAGTAATAATAAATAGAATATTAAAACCAGTTGCATTTTATCTGGGAAGAAAGCTGGTCTTCACCTGCCTGGCCTTGCCAACTTCGCCTCTGAGGCCTCTGTAGACAGTTTTCACCAGGCAAACCTCTCATCATCTTCCTTGCCAGCCTTTCTCTTCTTCAGCCTAAGGACAGGGCAGGCGCGATCCCCTAGACTCCTCTGTTGCACACCTTTGCAGGTCACAATCAGCAGTGGACATTGGCTCAGTCTTTGGCCCCTGCACAGCCAGCCTTGGAGTGGGTCCCAAGGTGGTAGCCTGGATAAAAAATTGGCTAGACAACAGGACACAAAGGGTAGATCTAAATGGAGTACACAGTGAAGAAAGGAGGGTTACTAGTGGAGTACCGCAGGGTTCAGTACTGGGACCGGTCCTTTTTAATGTCTTTATAAGTGACATTGAAGAGGAACTGGAAGGAAAAGTATGTCTCCTTGCAGACAACACAAAGACCTGCAACAGGGTTGATACACCAGATGGAGTGGAAAGGATGAGAAGGGACTTGGCAAGGTTGGAGGAATGGTCAAATGTATGGCAGCTCAGATTCAATGCAAAGAAGTGCAAGGTAATGCACCTGGGAAACAAAAACCCAGGGGAAGAGTACACAATGGGGGGTGAGATACTGACAACAGTAAAAATGGAAAGGGACCTGGGGGTAATTGTATCAGATGACCTAAAGGTGGGCAAGCAATGTGAGAAGGCAGTAAGGAAGGCTGGGGGATACTGGGATGCATAGGGAGAGGCATCAATAGTAGAAAAGAGGAAGTTGTTATCCCTCTGTACAGACAGTTGGTGAGACCCCATCTGGAGTACTGTGTGCAGTTCTGGAGACCCCATCTCTGCAAAGACATAGACAGAGTGGAGGCTGTCCAGAGGAGGGAAGCCAAATGGTGCAGGGTCTGCACCAGAAGACGCTCAAGAAAGACTAAAGGGAGCTTAATATGTATACCCTTGAGGAAAGGAGGGAGAGAGGGGACATGATAGAAACTTTCAAGTAGCTCAAGGGAATCAACAAAGTCCAAGAGGGTGGCATCTTTCAGAAAAAGAGATGTGCAAGAACAAGGAGGCACAATTTGAAGATAGCAGGGGGACGGCTCAGAGGTAATGTGAGGAAGTATTTTTTTCACAGAGAGGGTTGTGGATGCATGGAACAGTCTCCCTGAGGAGGTTGTGGAGTCAAGAACAGTGGGGGAATTTAAGAATTCATGGGACAGACATTAGGCAGTCCTAGTGGGAGTAGGAGGAAGTAAGCTGTTGGTTAACTAGGATCTGCAGCTTATCTGTTAGGTAGGAAAATGGGCAGACTAGGTGGGCCAAGCAGTCCTTATCTGCCGTCAAATTCTATGTTTCTATGTACACTCACTTCGGCTTCTCACTACACAGCAGTGGGTGGGCTCTAGCATAGTCTCTAGCCTCAGCTCACCTCATCTCTCAGCTTGCTGCACTTTGCTATCTCTACACTTACCCCTCACAAGGGGGGGGGTGAACGACACAGTAGCTCAGTCTTTGCTCAAGATTGAAATGCTTCTTCTTACAGACTGCACACATTATGCCACTGTTATGTATTTTATGTACTATTCTATGGATTCTACTGTGCATTGTTTTGTATAATTTTATGCTATCCTGCCCAAGACCTTATTGTAAACGAACTTGCCCAAAGGAGCCTTATTCTAGTAAAACAATAAACTAAACTTACAGTCTCTGCTCTCACATTGCAGCCCAGTTACTTTCACTTTCTCTGCAACACAACTTCCAACTTTCCCTTTCAACAGCAAAATTCCAAGTATCCACTGCTACCGCAGCTCTCTGATGTCTTTCTCTTTCAGACTACGCTTTTCAGGCACTCTGCCTATTTCTTACAGACTAGGACTGATCTGGGAGGCATTGTATCCCAAAATGCAGAAGTTGTGCTGGATAGCCCACAGCAGCCTCTTTTGCACTCAGTCTCAGGCTGATCTCTAGTTTTGACAGGATACAGGGGGTATTTATACATTTTGGCAAGCCTCTAGATAATTGGCTGCAGCAATCCAGGGCATTGTAGATTTCCTCTGACCTTTGCCCAGCAGCCCCCTACACACTGAAGTCCCTGGGGGCTGCCATCTTTGTTTACATTGAGTCCTAACAGTACAGACTTTATATTGTACAACATATGCCCTTAATTGGGCAGAAAAAACTGTCCTCCACATTGGAGGCATTCCGGTGATGATTCCCCAGTTCCGCTGCCTGCTCTAGAGCTGGGATACTTTTATATTGTGGCTGCAGCCAAAAATACACCAATGGAGTCGTGGCTCCTTTAAATTTCCCCCTTGGCAGTCGTGCTTGTGCAGGAGGGCGTGGGCCACCATCTTATTTATTTACATTCCAGCCTGTGGCTTTTTGTCAGCTCCATCAGCTGAAATGGATTCCACATGAGCCTGGAGGCACCAAAAACATTATCTGAACTCAGAGGTCTCTGAACATGGGGCCGTTACACCGAAGAGAGTCGGTTGTCTCAGCCATGAAGACAGTGGGTCACAGAACTCAAGTCCAACCCAGGACCACTTAACGGATGCTGATGGGAGAGTGGAGGGCTGGAGCTCACACAGGCAAGCCCACTGGAGGATTATACACTCCCCTTGCCAAATGCCTAGTGTCCAACAAGCCATTATAATCAGTAAACATATCAGCATGCACGTTTCTGTCTAAACACCTGGCTCCTGTCTAAGCAAGTATTTCCAGTAACCATCACAATAACAAAAGCACAATACCAGTTTCTTTCTAGACATCAGCTGGCTGCCGAGAATACAATATGTATTGGCAAGCACACACACCTTCCCACCTGGTCCATTGTGCAACACATTGGGGGGGTAAATAATGGAAAACACATGCTTAGGGATGACATGGAGGGGCATATTGGAGAAGTCACCAAGGATATCATATGTGAGCTTGATAACTGGTTTGGGATGTCTCTGACCTTCTAGGTAATACTGTTGGTTGGTCTGTATCTGTCACAGGAACAGGAGCATAATCAGGGATGGCAGGGTTATCAGCAACAAGCTCGCCAAGGGTCAAATCATTCTCATTGTCCATTTCAATGTCTAGTTTTGGCTCAAGTATAGGGATACTGGACCTTCTCTCAGGGACAAAAGGTACTACATGGGGGTTCAAAGGAGGCACAATGTCAATGGGGCGGTACTGGATGAGAGCTGAGAATTTTTACAGTCCGTTTGCCATCGATTCTGGTTTAGATTTGGTTCAGGCACATATTGATGAACTTTGAAGCCATCATTAGCACTTTCCTCAGAAGAACTGCTTGTAGGCCCTTCAGGAGGCTCAGTTGGACCAGTGCTCAGGTTCAATGTGGTCCTCTCAGGAGGCATGGATGAAACAGTATCTCCTGTTGTGAGATGCTCAGAAGGCTCAGTTGGACCAGTGTTCAGGCTCACTGTGGTCCTTTCAGGAGGCTGGGATGAGATAATTCTTCCTTTTTTCTTTGGTACGGTCTAGCTCCTTGTTCTGGACCTTCTCACAACTAAAGTCTCAGTTTTAGGAGCTGGGTCAGACACACTCTCTCCAATGGGAAGCAGGTGAGTTCTGTGGACAGTCTTCCAATCCTGTCCCTTGTTCTTGTTTGATTTTATACACAGGCAAGTCTGGAAATTGTTCAATTACCATGTAGATTTTGTGTGCCCATCGGTCTTTGATTTTGTGTTTGCCTTGTATACCCAGGTTTCATAGCAGAACATGGTCTCCCACTTGCAACACTTGGTGTCTTACTCCCTGGTCATATCTCTGTTTGTTGCTTTTACTGCTTTTAGCTGCACATTCAGATGCAAGTTGGTAGGTCTTCTTTAGCTGTTCCCTCAGTTTGTGCCTGTATTCGAGATATGTTCACTCAGATGTGCCATTGGTGGACACACCAAAGCAGAGATCAACTGGCAGTCTTGCTTCATGACCAAACCTGAGGTAAAAGGGAGATAGCTGGGTGGCATCATTTTCTGTACAGTTGTATGCATGCACAAGGTAGCTCGCTGTCTGACTCCATATAGCTTTATCAGCTGGGTCCAGGGTACCCAATATGTCTAATAAAGATCTATTGAAATGTTCAGGTTGAGGGTTCACCTGGGGATGGTATGGTGTTGTTCGTGATTTCTTTATGCCATAGGCCAGAAATTATTTTACTAACAAACTTTTAAAGTCTCAGCCCTGGTCTGAGTGAACTCCTTGTGGAATGCCATATGGGTCTCAGACTGTTGCAAGACTTTTTACCACAGTGCTGGCATTTTGATATTTTGTCAGATATGCCTTGGTATATCTTGTGTAGTGATCGTTGATAACTAGAATGTTTGCTGTATTCCTTCGGTCAGGCTCGAGCAACAAGAAATCCATGCAGACTAATTCAAGTGGATCACTGGTTCTGATGTTAACCAAGGGTGCTGCTCTTATTTGCAAAGTCTTTCTCTTTATACATTGCAGACATGTCTTACAATACTTCTCGATGTCTTTTTTCATCCTGGGCCACTAAAATCTTGCTCTGACCAGGCTGAAGGTAAAATCATTACCCAGGTGACCCATTTCATCATGAAGGGACGTGATCACTGCCTTGCAATACTTCCAAAGCAGCACCAGCTGGGTTTTGAAAAAACTCTGGGTTTTCACTGTCCTGCACCCAGCATGTTACCAGTCCATCTTTAAGGGCCAGCTTGCTCCAATCACTTAGCATCACTTTGGTATTGGGGGAATGACTCTACACTTGTTCTGCAGAATGCCCCTTCTCTAGAGCTCGAATTATGTCTTGGAAGGCATGGGCCTCTATTTGGGCCCTTTGTAGTTCTGTTTTTTTTTTGACTGGGACAAGGAGATGTCCAGGCGAGTAAAATTCAAGTATGCAGTTGTCATGGCATCAGGTGAGGCCCCTAGCATGTCAATTGCTCTCTCAGGATTGGCAAGGGGAGCTTCACCTTGGGCACTGAACTTTGAGAACAACACTTTAACAATGGCATTTGCTACCTGTACTGGGGGGAGTCAGAGTGGTCACCATGCAGGTGCCTTGACAGAGCATCAGCATCCGTATTGGTCTTCCCACCTCAGTATTCAAGGCTGTAATCATAAGTGGACAGGGCAGATAGCCACCTGTGCCCAGCAGCATCTAGTTTTGCTGTGGTGTTCACATGGGTTAGAAGGTTGTTATCTGTTTGAACCATGAAACGAATGCCAGATAGGTAATCATGGAATTTTTTGGTTACAGCCTACTTCAAAGTCAGAAATTCCAATTTATGCACAGGGTAGTGCTTCTCAGATGGTGACAGCTGCAGCTAACAAATGCCACAGGCCTAAGTCTCTCTGAGTAATCCTGATAGTGCACTGCTCCTAACCTATTCAAACTGGTGTCAGTGTGGAGGACGTAGGGTTTGTTAAGGTCAGTGAATGCCAAAACTGGGGCTTCACTTAGTCTTTTAATAATTTCTTAAAAAGCTGTTTTACACTCATACATCCACCGGTCTCCAGAGGGTTCTCCAACCTTTAAATACTCATTGGGTGGACTGTCTTTCACAAGCTGAAGTATCTTTTTTCTTATTGGTATTTGGATAACCTTGCATCAAGTCATTTAGTGGGTGTGCCACCATCGAATAGTCTTTTGCAAAGCGATGGTAGTAGCTGCAGAACCCCAGAAGGATTGAAAAGCCTTTAAATTGTGGGGCCTGGGCCTGGGCCAGGTGGTGATGGCCTCTACTTTGACTGGATCACTTTGCACTCCATCAGCTGAGACAATGTGCCCAAAGATATACTATGTAATCCTGAAACTCGGTATGCCGCTGCTCAACATACCGAGTTTCCTGCTCGAAATGCTATTCCCCGAATGAATGAAATGCCTGACATGCGATTTTCGGGCATGTCATTCATTTAAGTGTTAAATGAGGGGAACTTCACCCCCACAACCCCCTTAACTAAAATATCCACCTCTGATGGGAAGCAGACCCTGGAGTAAAATGTAATTAGTTACTTGGGTGCGGTGTGTAAAATTGCAGTGCCCAGACCAGAACCTGGGTCAGTCGCAGTATGCTGGCCAAGTTACCGGCGATATTCCCCTCTACACCACCGGGGCAGCTCAGCCAGCAACCCCATCCAGCCATCCTTCCTAGTGCATATCTCGGGGTAAGGTAGCATTCCATCACATCCACTACCTTACCCAGTCGGGAGTACTGGCATCGGGTGTAGCAGCATCGGGTTAATGTTCCTGTTGGACGAAGCTGACCGGGATACTACATCTCAGTGCAGTGCAGTTCCAGATAAAGTAAGTATACCATGCCCAACATACTTTACAGAAGGCTGGTAGAACTGGCACTTGTCTATCGAAACGTTTAACCCAAACTCCTCCTGTCGGTCCAGGACTTTCATCAAGCAGGCCTCAGGTTCTTCCAGGGTGCACCCAAATATAATTAAGTCTCCCTGTTAAACAATGACATCTAACAAATTCATATCCCCCACTGCTATTTCCATTAATCTTTGGAATGTGGTGGGGGCTCCAGATATCCCTTGCCACATACGTTTGAACCGGTAGAACCCCAACAGACAGATAAAGGTGGTCTTCTCCTTGTCCTCCTCCACCATGGGGATTTGATAATAGCCACGCTGGAGGTCCAACATGGAGAATTGCTTGCTGCCAGACAGTGGCCAAAGCATCTTCCACCTGAGGCACTGTGTTTTGATCAGGGAAGGTCTTTTTGGTCAATGTGGAATAATCAATGCACATCCTTACAGTACCATTTTTCTTGCAAGCCACCATGATGGGGGAGGCGTAGGGGCCCTGGGACTCTTTGTTGCCTGATATCTTCGATATCTCCAGGGGCCCATCTCTGAGACCTTTCTGTGAATAGGTGGTCATCTTACAGACAAATCTGGTGCTCTTCACCCTGAATGCACCCCATGTCCCATTCGTGGAGTGAACAGACTTTGCACCTCTTGGCTAACTTTTAACTTAAGCTCCACCAAAAACTGGCAGGTATGGAGGAATCCTCAAAATCAAATGAGATGGGTAATATTTCAACATCTCCAGCCACATGTGGCTTCACCTCAATAGCACCATTTGCTCTGTAGATGTTTGCTAGCACTTGACCCTTCAATATAGCTGTGGACTTCCCGGATTCATTCCTCATTCTCACCATGACTCGTCAGGCCCAGGGGGTCTCAAGAGGTAGCATTATTCTTCTTTGCACCATTAGCCCTTCTGGCAAGCTGGCCTCAGGTGGTATGCCTGTGATGAAAGTGGGTCCTTCTGATAGCTGAGCAAATTCAACAATTCCCACCACTCGGCATTCTGAATTGGGGGGCAGTATCAATTCCTTGCTGTCCACCGTATGTACCACACCAACAGACTCATCCATTAGCTTCTACAGTATCTACAGACAGGCTGACTGTCTTCATCACTGCTTGGACCAAGGGGCTCATGAAATTATCTGCCCCTCCTCTCTCTTTACACATTTTAGCCAGCCTGCCAAAGGTGTTAGCATTTGTCCCATTTAACACAGGTGTGTAGGCCATCTCTTTGGGCTCTGGCAGATCAGAGCCATAATCTCAATGGTGGAGCGTTTGCCCTGGCCCTTTGAGATAAATACAATTTGTACAAGGCAATAACAATCATAGGGGTAGCTGGAATTCCATATCCCCCACATGTACAGGCCTGACAGGGGTAGGAGTGGCAAATGCTTTAAGTGTTTGTCATAGAAAGTTCGGTGTCTTATTGTGACCTGTGACCCACTATCCAGTAAGGCAAAGCACAGCACTCCTTTGATCAAAACCTTCACTTCAGCGCAAGGATCGATCAAACCAGGGGGCATCTGGCTGTCAGGGGGGAATCTTGAGTTCTGTCCACTTGATAGAGCATTGCAATTTCAGAGATCCAGGTAGCTCCTGAACTGCATCCCATTGTCATTTCCCTGGTTCTTTTGTCTCCTTTTCTCTTAAATGAGTTAGGGGTTCTGTGCACTGACACACCCTCACATCATGTGCCCATCCTTCCCATATCTATAGCAGAGCAAACCTTCTCGGGACACAGGAGGCATACTGGGCCTGGCTGTGGGAGCAGAGTAGAGGGCTGACTGCCGCCCAGGTTCAGGCAGGACAACACTCATCAGTGACCGGAGCTCTTGGGCTAGCTGCAGAGCCTTTACACAGTCCTTTAACTCTTTTAGCTCAGCACTCAGGTCCGGCTGGGTATTAGCTGGTTTGTTGCTTTCCACCTGAGTCTGGCATGGGGCAATGGTTACTGCAGGAGCCTGAAGGGAATCATCCACCTCCTCTTTTTTTTTTAAACTTTCTTTTATTTTATTACTTTTCAAATAAATACAGGCTTAATCAAAACAAAGAAAAATACGATGTCAAACATTAGAAGATACACTGGAGGCATTTAAAGTTGATAATTCCAAACAACATATCTATCCCCATGCTAATCCCTCCCAAATAAAATATTGAGTGAGAAAAACATATTGGCCAGGATATTTAAAAGTGCACCCAGAATGTGAGCAATGGAATGCACAGCACAGTGCAGTTGTGTCATAGGAAAACAATGCCATATTCAAAAGTTGCACCACAGACATGCGTAGGCGCAAACCACACTGAATATAGCAAAGATGTGCCATTGCGCAACCAGACACGTGCCAGAGCAACCATGATTGCACAGGAGCATGAGAGCATGCAGCAACCAGCATGCTGAGCAAGCAGAACAGGCAAAGGTGAGCACAGGTATGGCAGCACAAGTGCAGAGTGCCAAGACAGGTGGGGCAGACCCAAACCACAAGGGGACAGTGTTTAGGAGGCACAGGACAGACATATGGCCAGAGGTCCACAGACAATGCCAGGTGCATAACACAAACACCAGTCACCAAAGACACCAAGCCATCCACACACATGGAACAGACATCAGCAAGCCCATGGCACTGCACTACCACTGCCCTGACAGGCAACACCGTACAGGACAATGCCGCAGCCATGGTGTGAGGGCACCAGGCATGTACAGTGTTCCAAGGCAAAACTGCCACATGTGCACTGGGCAACAAGAAGCACAATACATGCTGACATGGAGGGACACAGGACACAGCACTGCACAGCACACCAGCACTGGGAAGGACACCATGGCTGGAGGTGAGCAGGTTGGCACAGGCACACAGGGACACATTGCACTGTAGCATGCACAGGGTAGGTGCATAGTCAAATCCCAAGGGCCTGTAACACAGAGGGATGCGGCACACAGGACACTGTGCACACAACAGAATGAAACTGAAGGGACAGCACTGGGATGAACAGGGCCAAGCTCAACAGCACCACAGAACAATGGCAGCACACTGCAGCAGCATGCATGAGAAGGAGACACATACACAGATGTGCAAAAGGCAGAACACTTTAATAAAACAACAAGATTCAAACTATTTACAAGCAGAGGTGCCAACAGGGCACTAAACAAAAACAGGGAAGGGGGCAACGTAGGGAGGGCAAATGAGGGCAACAAGGGGAATGGGCTTGGGACAAAGCTGGGAGGATAGGGGAAAGCAAAATTGTCCACAACAGAAGAGGGCTAGGGAAGGTCACAGTAGTGATGGGTGGAAGGACTAGCCTAACGTTGGAGACACCGAAGCACCATGAGCATCCTGCGCACCTCCTCCACCAGTTCTCTTGTGGCAGCTAGGTAGTCCCTGCCAATCCTAATTTGGACAGCAATCCAGTCAGTAAGGCATAGGAGCAGTTGCTGCAGCTGAAGAACACCCCTGCCAAGTACTCCAAATTGGCATCTTCGGACCCGAGGCCCAGCCCTACCTATGAGGGGGAACACAGAACAGACAATAAGTGTCGGGCCACAAGGAGCTGATGCCCCCCATGTGTGTGCACATGACAGCTGCAGTGCCCACCGGTGGATGGAACCGGCAATGACACGTGACAAGTGGACAGCAACAGCAGCCATGCCCCACAGCCATACTGCATGGATGCCAGTGAACGACATGCACCCACACTTGTGCAGTGTACCCCACAGTGCAGGTGCAGTGGCCCCAAAGGCAGGACATGAGCCACCCAGCAGCAGTGATACACCATGGGACACACACACACACACACACACACACACACACACACACACACACACACCACCAGTGACAGAGATCAGATGCCACCACACAGAGGCAATGTGCACAGCCCCACCACACACAGCACAACACGACACAGGTAGTGGAGCCAGTACCTTCCACATGCAGTGGCCCCGCAAGGTGACAGTGCTCTGCAGCTGTACCAAACCACCCATCCCATCCCAGCAATGCCACATAAACCGTGTAGCACACACTCACATGCCTGTCCTGGAATTGGAGCAGCAGCAGCACCCCCAACATCACGCCATCTGTCCGAGGCAGCAGCCTCCTGTGCCCTCTTGTGCTCTACTGGTCCTGTGGATGCAAATGAGAGAGAAAGGGACATAAGTGGCATTCCATGAACAGACCTGAGGAGGTTGTGGAGTCAAGAACAGTGGGGGAATTCAAGAATGCATGGGACAGACATAAGGCAGTCCTAGTGGGGGGTAGGAGGAAGTAAGCTGTTGGTTAACTAGGATCTGCAGCTTATCTGTTAGGTAGGAAAATGGGCAGACTAGGTGGGCCAAGCGGTCCTTATCTGCCATCAAGTTCTATGTTTCTATGTGGACCCCCCCCCACCTAAACACAGCTCACAGTGCTTCCACAGCATGAGCAGGGTCAATGTCCCACATGTGGGGTATGGTGTCCAGACCTATGGCACCGTGCAACACACAGGTACGTGATGCAGCACCACTGGACACACAACACCCACCAGTGCTGGCCCCTCACCCACCCTCAGGTGCAGCCGCACAGGCAGTGCACAACAAAGCACAGAAAATGTACAATGGAAGCATGCACAGTGCACAGAGACACTAACCTGGCTGTGGCACTGACACCCAGACATGCTCAGTCCTGCAGCCTGCGGAACCTCATGGGGTCCCTCCTCCTCAGGTCCCCATATCTGTGCCAACACTGTTCTGCTCTCCGCGGCACCCCCATCCTCCTCTCCATGTCCACAGTTACACTTTCCCAAACCTGGGACCTTGGCTCCTGGAGGTCTGCCACTCCAAACAATTGGGCAGCATGTGGCTCAACCAGGGCCACCAGGCTGGCCATCTCCACATCTGACCATTCATGGGACCATCACATGCGACCTACCACACCCACCATAGTAACAGCACAATGTACAGGGACCACGGGTGTACTGTTGTGTGCAGTGTAGGCACGTGGAACTATGCTGAGCCAGATGCGCAACTGGGATACACAGATGACTGCCACAAAGCATGGAGATGTGTGATAGACAAGCACAACAGATGCCTATTACACAATACCGCTGCAAATGCAGGCAGAAGTATGCGGTGACAGCTGTGACCCATGTAGGTGCGCTGCGTGCACTGCGCCACAATGTGCGCATGCCAATTGTGCATTGGTGGGAAATGCACTGTCCATTGCATGGCACAGCTGACACATCTGCACAATAGGGATGAGCAGTGCAGCAGTGCGGCATGTGCAGCACACGCACATGGATGCATGTGCTGTAGAGCACTGCTGTGTAGCACACACAGGTGTGCAATATTCCACACATGACAATGTTCTGACTATAGTATGCATGGCAGGTGCACAGTAGTGCATTGCGCATGTGCTAGAAATGCTCTGGTGAATTGCTCTGGTTGCATTTGTAATGGGCAAAGCACAAATTTGCTATATTCAGCCAGGGTATGCAAATACCCTCATGAGCCAATACCTGGAGCACATTAGCATCTCATTACCAATTGTGCTGCAGCTCATTTGCATGAGCTGAGCAATAAAAGTGCCACAATACAGCATAGGTCACTGACAGGTATTGCAGCCTTTGAGGTACGTTACACCACAATGTACTGTGTACTGCTAAAGACCTACATGTTGGCATTGCTGCACTGTTCCATGGTGTGCCACTCTGCTGCTCAGCTGTGCTATGTCTAACCCTCCACAGGTAGCAGAATGTTGGAGACTGAGGGACTGGAAGAGCAGGGGTCTGCACAAATGTGCAGGCCCAACTTCACTAAGGATGAGCAGCAGACACTCTTTGAGGCCTACCTGGACAGGGAGGCACTGCTGAGTGGGGCCACTGGTACCCTGCTTGAGTATGCCAATGGGTGGGAGAAGGTGGCCATGTACGTTAATGCACATGGCCAACACAGCCACACTACACAGGAATGTAAGAAGATGATGGGGACAGATAGATGGAGAATAAAGGAGAAGGTGGCAGCCATTAGGGCTGCACACAGCAGGATGGGTGGTGAACAGGACACAACACCCATCCTGCCATCCAGTGAGGAGCTTGTGGCGGCAACCATCAACCGCACAGCCATCAAGGGTGTCCCAAGTGGTGGTTTCCAGACAGAAGGCAGACCATCAAATCACTATGAGTATGTACATGTGGGTTGTGGGGTGTGGGTGTGTGCATGACACCAGCATGCTGGCATGACCGCAACACTGCTGTGTAGCCCTGCCCGGTGTGCCATGCAGTGGTGCATGCCACACACGGGCACACCATGCATGGCAATGAATGCCAGTCTGCTGTGGGAGTGCTGCCTGTGAACTGAGTGTGGTCCATTGGTGTGGACAGGGTCACAATGTGCTGCATGAGTGCACGCCAGCATTGCCTGCACAGCACTCAACAATGGAGCAGGCCACTACACTGTGGTCATAGGCATCTGCAAAACATGACACAGGTGGCATGTTCCTGGGGGGCACAGGGGATGGGGGCATGCATGCTGGATGTGTGGTGGTGCAACACTGTGTGCTGCAGCAAAGCACAGCAGCTGGCCTGCCATGTGCGCTGCCTGTTACCTGTCCACCCAGACATGTGCTGCTGCCCAACCATCCCCTGTTGCTGTCCAGGGCGTTGTTTGTCATACACGGCTCAATTGCATGGGCACAGAACTACATGCATGGTGCCACATTCATATCTGATACATGCCTTTCTTACCCCAGCTCCATCACATCTCAGGGGTGCTGTGCAGGATGAGGCTAATGCCGTGGGACATGATGACGCTGTGCCATTGACGTCTACAGGCATTGGGGACAGTGACCAGCAACAATGGAGCATTGCAGAGCTGCTTGACCTCCTGGGCCTCATCGAGGAAGATCCACTGGCCTATCTGCTCCTCCTGGATGACCTCCCTGTGCTTGCACCTGCAACACAGGAGGGGCATTCATGGACAGTGATGATGACATTACCCTGATCCTGGGTGGTCATGACTGTAACACACCACCACGGGGACAGAGGAGGACACTGGCATCAGCCACCAGGAGTGCAAATACAGCACCCGCACAGGCACATTCTGCCCCTGGTTGCACAGTGGCATGTGTTGCTGCTGCTGGTGGTGGACATGGACAAGGTGCTGATGCAGTTGCCAGTGCAGTGGGGCCAGTTCTGCAGGCTGCTAGGTCGCAGCTGTGGCCTGCAGGGACTACCGTGCAGCACACTGCAGGGACTACTGTTGGGGCATATGCACAATCCCCATCGCATGCGCGATCACCTGTGCAGCATTCTCCAACAGGGGATATTGCACTGCATGCCACCACATCTCCCAGCTGATGTGCACCAGCCCCATGATGTGCCAGGTGCAAACAGGCTGGACTGGCACACCAGGCTGCTGCAGACATCCATGGATGACCAGGCAATGCTCAGGGCTGAGATACCTGCACTGTGGGTGGATGTGTCACCTGGCCAAGTAAGAGGACATTGGACAGGCCCAGCTGATTAGTGACATATGGCAGCTGCGTGAGGCCATGACCGTATCTCTGGACCACATTGCCAGTACCATTGCTGCCAGGTTTGCATCACTGGCATCTACTGTGCATGGCAGGGCATGTGGAACACCCCATAGTGCAATGTCTACTCCACAGTCATGGCATCTGGTGACCTGGTTTGGCTGATGCCGTGTTCCGACATGCCCATACCTGACACCTAGCAGTAGTCTCTTTGCTGGTACTGACACACCCATGAGAACCCGGTCACATTCTCAGGTCTCTACACCCATGAGTGTGTTGGTGACACCTCCTGTGGCTGTTGAGCAGCCTGTGCCTGACACACAGTCAGGGTGGGTCCGTGTGGTGGCCGTGACACCATGCAGTAGGCCTGCTGGGTGTACTGCACCATCCTGCAACCTGCATCTGCAGGCTGCTTCGCACCTGGCTGGGCATGCCACTGTGCATGTAACATCAGATGACTGTGGTGTGGGGCATGTCTGTCATGTGTGCATGCAGTGCTGCTGGTCCTTGTGGCATGGGCATGATGAGGCTGGCCCTGTGCTGGCCAAGCCTGTGTATTAGTGCTTATACTCTGATCCATGCCACTTTCTGCAGTATGTGTGTGTGTTGCCACTGTGCCCACTTCCCCTGGCTGTTTCATCCTCATGGCCCACAGTGTCCAGCCATTGGGCATGCACTGGTGCTGGTGGTGCATGTGCAGTACATGGTATGGGCACCTGTGTGCCCACTGCTGGACATATGTCTATATGTGTGTGTGCCTGTGCCTGTCCATTGTGGTGTGGGCATGTGGCTATGTGTCTGTTTGTTACCTGTGTGTGTGTGTGTGTGTACCATTGTACCTGCATGCATCCCTGTGTAGCCATACATCTTTGTGTGTGTGGTGTCCATTCATGCACAGCTGATGTGTCTGGTACATACCTGCAGTCTCCATAGTGCTCTTCCACAATGGTATCATGTATCTTTCTTGCACGTGCTGCAAGCCTGGGGTCCCTCCTCTCCATCTTTGGCTGCACACCCCCATCCAGCTCTTTCTCCCCATCTTCATCACTGCTGTTGCCCTCATCCACCTGGACAGCTATCCCACAGTCAATGGCCATGTTGTGCAGCATGCAGCAGGCCAGAAATATGCCACAGGCTTTCACAGGACTGTACTGTAGGGCAACACCAGACCTGTCTAGGCAATGGAATTACATCTTGATCATGCCAAAGACACGCTCAATGATGTTGTGCATTGTGATGTGTGCCTTGTTGTAATCTTCCTCTGCAGCATTGGATGGTCGCCGGATGGGGGTGAGCAGCCAGGGCTGGAGGGGGTATGCACTGTCATCTGTGAGGGGAACACATGCTGGTTAGTGTGTGACATATCTTTCTTCTAATGGGCTCCACCTATGCTGCACACAGCTGCCCCCTCTGACACTGTCCCTGTGTGCCTTGGTCTTGTCCATCCCTGCATGGCCACCCTGTCACCCTGTGCCATGTCATGCTCCCCAAGTAGGTGCCCTGTGGGGATATCCCCACTCTCAAAATGCTGGCACAGGATGGACTGTCACCATATGAATGCATCATGTATACTTCCAGCGTGTGTGGCGCACACATTGATGATGCACCCACTGGCATTGCACACCACCTGGCAGTTGATTGAGGGGTAGCACTTCCTGTTCATGTACAGTGCCCCTTCTGGGCCAGGTGGTGTGTATGGCCACATGGGTGCAGTCAGTGGCCCCCTATCATGCTGGGCATGTGTGCCACCCTGTGGAATTCCTGCATGTTTGCTGTATGCTCTGCCAGTGTGCTTGGGAATGTTATGTATTCTGAAGCATGTGGCAGAAGATCATTGAGGAACTGTGTGGGAAGGTGGGACATAGCCGACTGTGATATGCCAGTGGTTGCCCCCACTGGTGTCTGGAAGGTGCCCATGGTGAGTAGTCACATTGCTGCTGTCACCTTTGTCTCCACCATCATGGCATGGCTCTTTCTGGTGGGTGCCTGAAGCTCATCATAGCACAGCTCACATAGCTACCTCAGAAGTGCCCTGTTCAATCAGTACCGGCCCACTATCTTGGTGTCCCCATAGTCCTCATACATGAGGCTGGCATGGTATTGTTTGTGTTGGCATACTGCTGGCAGACCCTTCCTCAGCCATATTACTGTTCCTCTCTCCTCCTTACACTCCTCCCTACCTCCTCCATAATGAATGGTCCAGATTCCATCTCTATACTGCACTGACTTGCGCATCTGCTGAGTGTGCATGTTTGAGCCACCCTTTTATATGCTTAACTCTGTGTGGTGCATTCTCTGACTTGTTCCTCATTTGCACTCAGTTTTTCAGCTGAATATGCCATTGCATAGAATATTTATGGGCACGCCCCCATGTACTTGTGCCACATACATTACTGTTGTTCATTGGTGCAATGGATTTTGCACTGCGCAGTCACGTCATTTGAGTATGGCTCCAGGGTGCATTTCTGTGGTTGTGCTTGCACAAGTCAGTTGCGCATTGCACAACTCTTCAGAATATCTGTGCCATCATATACTATATACTATTAATATGGATCTTCAAGGCATTAGAGCATGACAATCCAACTTGACTTTAACTATAATTAGTTACTTTTAAGGTTATTTATTTGCCTCAGAGATACATGATCTTAATGTAATTTATTAAATCAAATTAAGGGTGGATTAAGTTAAGAGATCATAAATTTTTCCTCATCTGTTATAAAAGGTGGCAGCATTATTATGAAATATATAGGTTAATCTGGTAATCTGTAAATTAAACATTGTGCTCATGGTCCATTCTTTTAAACTCAGATCTCCCTTATCAATCCAAAGTTTAATTATTAGTTGCTTTGTAGAGATAGCAATTAGTGATAGAGATGCTGTGTTAGCTATCCCTTTAACCTTTTCCAGATTTCCTAGGATACAAGACTGAAAATTGAAAGCATCACTTAGTGATAATTTTCCTCCGATACCATTTTTAACCAAACTCCAAATCCATTGAGCCTTAGGGCAGAACCAAAGGATATGACTAATAGATCCCTCTGCTATGCCACATTTGAAGCAAATGTTTGAGTCTGATAGCCAAAACTGGAAAAGCTTTTGCGAAGTCAGATATGCATTATGTAAAATTGCAAATTGAATCAATCATAGATTATCCAGTGGAATAAATTTGTATATATTACACCATAAGCTAGTCCAGTCTTATGAAGAATGTTTTAAGTTCTATATTCCAACAGGAGGAGATTAATGGATCTAATGAATATTTTAATTTTAGCAATAGCAAGCAAATAGAGGTTAGCTATAGGATGGGGTCTAGAGGTCCCCTGTAATAAGTCCTTCACTGCATCCTGTGTATCCAGAATCCATGGCTTGGGTCCTAAATGAGCCTTTATAGCTATCTTAACTAATAGCAACCTAGATATGTATTTTTTATTCATATTTTCTTTCTTTACTACTTCCATAAGGGGGAGAAAATCCCCATCTTCTAAAAATGAGGATAATTTGAGATGTGTAGACCTTGTAAACCAATTAGAGGAAATGGGCTTCCATTTATTCTAAAATTTAAATGGTCTAAAATAGGTTGGTCGCAATTCTTTTGAAACTTTAGTCCCATGTATGAAGCAATCCTTTGGTGGATTTTCAGTGATGTTCCCATAACCAAGAGTTTTATTTTAGAAGGGAGAAGGTTGGGTATAATATATAGAATAGCCCTTAGGTGATAATTTAAATTGTTGTAACAAGCTAAGCTCTAAGTCTGACCAGATAGGGTAATAACTCCCATGTTCCCTTGGAGGGCTAAGCCACTTTATATACTTATTAATGTGAGTAGCCATATAGTATAAAAAGCAGTTAGGCAGTTTAACCCCCTCCTTGTGTCTTAGAAAGGAATAAGTTTATCTCTTGCTATTCTTGTTTTTTTTTCCCCATTCCATATAAAGTTAGAGAATGCAATTTGTTAAACCAAGATACTGGAATATAAGAATTCAACATATTAATCAAATGAAATATCCTCAGAAAAATATTCATTTTTACTATACTTATTTTTCCCCCAGAAAGAAATTGGAAGATTTTGCCATCATCTCACATACTGCTTAATTGTTGTAAGCAAATCATCTAAATTTAGTTTTGTAAGTTGCAATTAATCCAGGGTTAAATAATTACCCAAATATTTTAACTTGTGAGATGACCTTGACAGACCTAAGTCAGTAATCTCTTTTCTAATATTGTGACAAATTAAAGGTAGAACCTCTGTTGTTTCTATATTTAATTTATAATTAGAAAATATATTAAAATCCCATATAGTTTTTAAAGCAGCTTGTATAGAAGAGATAGGGTTAGAAACATGTAGTAGGATGTCAGCAGCAAAAGCAAACATTTTTAGATGGTATTTGCCTACTCTTATGCCAGATATTGCTGGGTTCAAATTCAAATTAAACAGTAAAAGCTCTAAATATTAATTAAAAAGCAGCGGAGATAGAGGACAGCCCTGTTTAGTACCACAGTACAATTTTATTGAATCAGATATTACACCGTTACAAAATACTCTAGTAGTGGGAGAAGAATAAAGAGTTTTTAGCCAACCAACAAAAGTTTCTGAAAAAACAAATTTTAAAAGTGTGAGAAAGAGAAAATCATGATTAACCCTATCAAATGCCTTTTACAGGGATACCCATCAGGGCATGGGGATTTATTACGTGCTAAATTATCTATAACTTCCTCTATTTCTTTTAGGTCAATGTGTTTTATCATTTTTCACTTGATCTGTCATTATTATAGGACATGTAACCTTATCTAGGTAGGCAGTGATTTCTGAAGAAGCAAGTGGAGAATGCATTGGGCCATATAGAAACATAAAAGTTGTTGGCAGATGGGGACCGTACAATTCATCAAGTCTGCCCTTGGCATCCTACCCCCCCCACTTAGCTGCCTGCTTGTGTATCCCACAGTGTCTGTCCCATGCCCGCTTGAATTCTCCCACTGTCTTGACTCCCACCACCCCTTCCAGCAGGTTATTCCATGGTTCTACAATGCACTCTGTGAAGAAGAATTTCCTCGTATTGCTTCTGAACTTTCCTCCCTTAAGTCAAAGGTTGTGTCCTCTAGTCCTACTGTAGTTCTTTACCTGAAAGAGGTTCTGCATGTGCACCCTGTTGTTGTCTTTAAGGTATTTGAATGTTTCTATCATGTTCCCACGATTCCTGCATTGTTCTAGGGAGTATAAGTTGAGGTCATCCAGTCTTACCTTGTACTGTTTCTGATGCAAGCCTTCCACCATCATTGTTGCTTTTTTCTGTACCATCTCCAGCCTATCTATGTCCTTCCTGAGGCGTGGCCTCCAGAACTGGACACAGTATTCCAGGTGAGGCCTGGCTAGGGACCAATACAGGGGCATGATTACTTCATGCCTTCTGCTCATGATGCCCCTCCCTATGCATCCCAGGATACCACTAGCCTTTACTGCTGCCTTTTCACATTGTCTACTGACCTTGAGATAATCTAATATGATCACCCCTAGGTCTCACTCCTGCCTGGTAGCCACCAGCTGATCCCCTCCCATTGAGTACAGTTTCCCTGGGTTACACTTTCCCAGGTGCATGGCCTTGCATTTTTGGCATTGAATGTTAATTGCCAAGTCTTGGACCACTCCTCCAGTTTTCAGAGATCAGCTTCCATGCTTTACTGTCCCTCTATTGTGTCTACCCTGTTGCCGATTTTGGTGTCATCTGCAAACAGGCACACCTTTCCCTCCAGTTCATCTGCAATGTCACTGATGAATATGTTGAAGAGGATCAGCCCCAGAACTGAGCCCTGTGGGGCCCTGCTAGTCACCCTCCCCTCCACAGACAGAGTGCCATTTACTAATAATCTCTGAGTTCTCCCATGTAACCAGTTTCTGACACAGTTTGTAACCCCAGGCCCAATTCCCATGTTCTCCAGTTTTTTGACTAGTCTCCTGTGTGGAACGGAGTCAAAAACTTTGCTGAATTTCAGGTAAATCACATCCACTGCACCACCCTGATCCACTGTTTTGATGACCCAATTGAAAAAATCAGACAGGTTTGTCTGACAGGACCTCTCTGCAATGAAACCATGTTGATTTTTGTCAAGCTGACCAGTTTGCTCCAAAAAAGCTATGATTATTTCCTTAAGCAGGGACTCCATCAGTTTTCCCATGACTAACGTTAGACTAACCAGATGGTAGTTACCTGGCTGTTCCTTCCTTCCACTCTTGTGGAGTGGTACTACTGTTGCGCTCTTCCAATCCTCTGGCACCTCCCCACTCCTTAATGATTCATTGAAGAGACACTGCTAAGGGGGCTGCCAGTTCCCTCTCTAGTTATTTCAGTATTCTTGGGTGTATCCCATCTGGCCCCATAGCTTTATCTACCTTTAACTTGTCTATTTCCTCCAAAAACTCTTTCCACTGTGAAGGGACATGTGTCTATTCCTACAATCGGATACTTCTTTATGCCTATTGTTGGTCCCTTATCGTCTGTTTCCTGTGTGGAGATTGAGCAGAAGTTCTCATTCAGTGCCTCTGCCTTCTGCCCATCTTGCTCTGTGGTTTGTCCATCTTTTTTTGTGATTCTAACAATGCATCCTTTGGTGTTCCTTTTTCCATGTATGTACTTGTAGAAGGATTTGTTACCCTTTTTTACTTCCTGAGCTGTCCTAACCTCTGTTTGAGCCTTTGCATTTCTTATCACTTTCCCTGTCTCTTTTAGTTTCTGTTTATATTCTGTTTTGTCCACCTCATTCCCCGACTCTTTGTACTTTCAGAAGGTTATACACTTTTCTCTCACCATGGTTGCCACCTCCTTGGAAAACCATGGTGGGTTTTTCATCCTTTTTGTTCTTACTAACCTGACTGGCACACTGTGATGTGACCATGGTTATTGCATCCTTCAGCCTTGTCCAATATTCCTTGACACTCCCTTCTGTTCAGTTACTAAGGTTGTCTCTTAGGCAGACCTTCATTTTTGTGAAGTCTGCCCTCCTGAAATCAAGGACCTTCAGTTTGGAGTGTGTGGAGTCTACAGTCCTTTTTACCCTGAACCATACCGTGCTATGGTCACTGTTGCCCAGGTGGTTCCCTATTTCAACACCCATAACCCTATCGCTATTTGTGAAAATGAGATCTAGAACCATGTTACCCCTTATGGGTGATGTCACTAGTTGACTTAGGCTTGCTTTCTGTACTAGTACTTTTGGAATTCCCGCAGTATTTCATTAGGATTAATCTTAACTTCCTTGGTATTTTCTGTAATAATCAGCTCTATAAATCCTGATTGTTCTTGATATTAAACCTGTTGGCTAATAGTTTGCTAGATTTGTCCCCTAAATCTATATCTTTAGCTTTGGTCTTTATTATAGCAAATTTAGCCTTTTCTTTGGTAAGGGAGAATAAATAATTTTTATATTTTTGTAATTGAGCTCTTTCTTGATCAGTTAGAAGGTTGTATTTTTTTATTATCTAGAGCATCTATTTCTGAAGGAAGCATCTAAATTTTTTCTAAGGATTGCTTTTTATGTTTAGAGGCAAATCTAATAAATTCTCCTCTAACAGAATATTTGAGGGCTGCCCAAACAATACCAAGTCACTTAATAGAATTTAGATTTTCTTTCCAAAAGTTTTTAATTGAGAGAGTAATGTAGTTAATAATGTATTCTTGCCCCAACAAAGTATTATTTAACATTCAGATAGATTGCCTTGTATAATATAGGAGTAATGAAATAAGTAAGTCAATCAAAGAGTGATCTGACAAAGACCTTCCCATATTATGTGAATCAAGCAGCTCTTTCATCCAAAATTTAGAGATGAGGAAAAAAATCTATCCTTGAAAATGAGTGGTGAACTGGGGAGTAAAATGAATATGTTCTTACATCTGGATTTAAAGTTCTCCATGGGTCCACCAAATTGCAAATATTAAGTAATTTGTTAAGAGCATGCATATCTGAATGAAGAGTTTCATTGGTAGGGTTTGACCTGTCCAATGTTGAATCCAATGGAATATTCCAATCTCTTCCCAGTAGCAATCTAGAATTCAGAAAGGGGTTAGAACTGTAAGTAATTCCATTAAACATAGTGAAGAGTTTGTGTTTGGACCATAGATGGAGCCAATAACAATTTATGTCTGATGACATTTCCCTGAGACAATAATATATCTACCCTCAGGAGCTTTTTATTTTTCCAATTGTTTAACCAGGAGTAGCACACTAAGCTGAAAGCTTGTTTACAGGTGCGACCTGGGAGCACAGAGAAGGTACATGACTTGCTCAGGGTCACAAGTATGCAAGTGGGGGCTGTGGGATTCAAATCCAGGTCTCCAGATTTGCAGCTCAGAGCCTTAGACCACTGTGCTATACTGTCTCCTCTTACTGAATTTGTATGGGGCAAAATTTAAAGTTGCATCCACCAGGATAGCTACTCCACATTTTGCCATGTATTTTCCTGCCCCAAAAATCTGAGAGTAACCATATATTTTAGAAAGGTGTATTTCTGATGTTAATAAGGGGTTTTCTTATAATAAATACAAGGTTATATCTCATTGTATAAATATATTGGAGAATTTGTAATCTTTTAACTCTGAGGTGAATACCTTTAACATTCCATGAAGCAGCCTTCATCTGAACTGCCATAAGAAAGTATATTAAACATTTTAAGCAATGTATTAAGTTTGACCTCTGATATTGACCTAGTCCTGCCCCATGCCCTGCAAACCCAGTAACTCCCCGATAGCCAAAAACTATTAACCCCAAAAAGACAAAAAAAAGTACAAGATGAACCATAATGTCTGGAAGTGAAAGATAGATTGTTGTAAAAGCCAATGCTCTCCCCTAGTCCCTGAGACTGGTCTCCCAAAAACATTTAAACAGTAATGAAAACCAACTTACCCTCTTAGTACCCCGACCTAATATAACTTGTAAAACATCACTGCCAAAGCAATACTAACCACTATCATTACTATACACTAAAACAGATCAAAACTCTATCCCTAAAATATACTTCTATGAACACTATACAATATAAATTCCTTATTCTCCATTTCACTACAGACCCCTGAGTATTTAAATTTCCAGCCCATCAGAAATAAATTCTGTTGAACTGAGTCCCAGAAATATTTATGTACGATATAATCAAAATAGGAATGGACTAAATAGCTTCCCATTGTTGTTCATAAATGATTAATTAAATAAAATAGGCTAATAAGTGAATTTAAGAGAAACGAAAGCTGGGTCCTCCTACCTCAGTAAACACCTCACACAGCCACAGCTTCCCTGGGGCAGGAGCAAGTTCCTTAGCCCAGCTGCAGAGATTACTGTGTTGCACTGCCAACCCTCCCTGACCAAGACACACTGCTGAGTGGCAGTTGTCTCTGCCATGGCCTGCCTCCTGATGTGACTTCCCAGGATCGCTTCTGATCCTGAATCATCAGTATGGCAGTTCAACATTCTTGGCTGGGCCATGGGGGAGGCCTCAAAGCTGAATATTTAGGGTTAATGAACCTAAACAGATTGATGATATTCAGCTCTCTAGTTTTAAAGCTAAAGGAGCATAACATTCAGCAGTTTACATAATTGAGAAAGGTAATTTTTAAATTTCTGAAAGTTTGGAGGCTTATAACTCAGTCACCTTTAAAGATAGATATTTGAAGTGTTGTACAGTACTGTATAGACCTTGGTAAAGTCATCATACTAAATGTGGTGCAATGTGGGCACATACCTTCAAAATTAGAAGGAAATAACTAAAATCACAATTTTGGCAAAATGTTACAAAATGTTTGTGGACATTTCATGAAATCTCATGGAAGCAAAATCAGAATTTTGCCAGAATTCCATTGCCAGAAGATACATTTCACCCAGCCCTAGATGGGGGTGGATCACAAGTGGTCTGTCATCAAAGATGGGATAGCAGTTGCCAGAAATGAGTGTTTTAGGCTGAAAGGGAAGAACTGTAGAGCCAAAGTACCAAGTTGGTTTAGCAGGGAGTTAGTCCAGGCAGTCAGAGAAATAAGGGCTGTGTATAGATGATACAGAAAGACCCAGAAGAGGGAGCATGAGGAGGGTTACATTAAAAAGGCAAGAGAGGTGAGTAGAGCAGTATGGCTGTTCAAGGACAAGAAGGAACTGAAACTACTATAGCAGAAGGGATCAAGATTGGAGAAAAAAACATTTTTCAATACATCAGTGTGGAAAGGGGCAAGAAGTCAAGTATTGTATGGCTAAAAGAGATATGGATAGAAAGTAGTATTGAAAAGGGAGTGGTACTAAATGAATACTTCTGCTCTGTCTTTAAAAAAGAGAAAGATGGCCTGGTACCGCAGGGGAATAATGGGGGAAGGGGACATAGAAGAAAAGATTAGTGAGGACAGGGTAAGGAATGGTCATATGACTGTAAAGACTGATAACTCCCCAGGCCCAGATGGTATCCATCCCAGAGTGTTAAGAGAACTGGTGAGCCCTTTGGAGGCTCTGGTCAACAGTTTCCTGGAGTCAGAGGTAGTGTCACTAGAATAGAGAATGGCACACAGGGTTCTGTAAGCCACACAAGTGGTCCCAGAGATGACCCAGGCAACCACAGACTGGTCAGCCTGACCTTGACTGTGGGACTATGGGTAAGCTCATGAAGGCAATCCATAAGTTAAGACTGGTAGGAATTTTACAGGAAAGAAGTATCCAGGATGAGAGACAGCATGGCTATATGGTAAGGAGAGCCTTCCAGAGAAACCTGATAGAGTCCTTTGACTGGGTGGGTGGCAAGAACAGTTAAGAGCAAGAGCCTCATTATTTCAGGCAACGTTCTTGCTGTCCATCCCCCTCTTGAGTGACAAACCTGCAGGACAGCCTTCATTGATTAATAGCTCATCTAACCAGTCAGAGTGGTTTATTCTACAGTGAACAGCAGGGGCTGTACGAGAACTCAGCCAGGCTCTCTGGGTGCCCAGAGGAAAGGATCTGTGTGCATGTCTGCTGAACATATAGTGAGCTGAGTGCTGCTGACAACTTGTGCTGCAGAGATAGACTATGTGTCTGTCTGTCAACATAAAATTAAGTGAGAAGCAAATATGCTGCTTGGAAAGAGAGGTAATCACATGCTGAGCACTGCATAATTAAAAGCTGAATGCTGCACTTTGCAAAGAGCCCTTGCTTGCACTGTAACTGGAGCATAAATTGTGACAAAATCCACCTGATCAGCACCAGAGCTAGGTGTTGGTCATTACCATGCCTGCTGTACTAAATGACATAATGAGTAGGGTGGAGCAGATTCCTAAGCATGGACACAGGAGAAGTTGCACTGTAAATCAGTGATCATTGGATCCTGGGGGTGTCTGACGTGCATTTGAAGGCAGCTGACACCTCTGCCTCCAACGCAATCCCAAACAGGGGTGAAAGCAAGAGAGCAAGATGGATGGCAACTGAACCTCAGTCAGAGATGGAAAATTATGACCTGTGCCATCAATCCCCTGCACAGTGAGTGAGATTCTCTGTTTTAGGAACTGTGAGTCAAACCACAGCTTGCCCAGCAACAAAACCTGAAACACTGTTGAGAAAGAATTAACTGGACTTGGCCATACAGTTGAAAATACCTCAGTTGGAGGTTTCCATTTAAATTACTTTTGGGTTTGATTTTTCTGTCTTATAAAGCTGGCACCGAAGTGGTCTGGGACTAAAAGGGCACAGAAGACCAACCATGAGGTAGTATACTGCACTACCTGCTGCCAACCCCCTTGTCTCCAATTTAGGGCCTGATTCCTGACCCTAAACACAATCTTGTGTTTTTTGTTTAAAATTCTTGTCTGAGAAATATTTAAGCTACAGCATTAAGTGCATGTTTTGTAGGGACTGTCACTATAGTGTTTTATTTCATGGGTAGGGTAAACTAGTGAGGAGGTGGTGGTGACTAGGTATGGCATCCTAGGGGGTTGTACCATACTTACACCAGGCCCACATTAACTTATTTCTGGGTGGAGGCAATGCACTATTTTCTTATCTAATCTTTACTAGGAACCCCATAATAACAAAGGACATAAATGGACTCTGCCCTCAACCTTATAGGGCCCTCAAGGCAGGGGTAACCACTGAAACATCTAGGGTGACCCCATGACACTCTCAGGCAACCCAAGTGGTCTGCCAGGGATCCCATTACAAAGTATAGGCATTACCACTGGGATCCTCCCCCTCTGAATTAAGTAAGCATAAATCAAAATGGTTTTATGTGATAAAGGCAAGTTTTTAATCTCGACGACCAAAAAAAGCAAATGCACCCGAAGCAAAAAGGGTAAGCAACATTATACCGACCATCACAAACAGTGACGGTCACTCACTTCCTTAATGACAGCAAGTGAAGAAACAATTTTAATGCAGGGGGCTATGCCACCTGCCCCCCCCCCAACTTAATAATAATCAACTCCAGGGGGAGCAGACATAGAGGAATGAAGATACAAAAAAAAAAATTCTCCTGCAGCCAGACCCAAACCCAGGTCCACCAGCTACAGTGGCAATGACTCAAGCCACTACACCAAACAATTAGCTTGGCAAGCCTTGGCTAAACAAATCCCTATATCCTGTCCCAGAGAGTGCAGCTCACTTCTGTACTCGCTGTAATGTGCTTATCAGTTTTCTTTGCCACTTGCTCGTAGTACGAACGGTTAAATTGAGTTGCTCAAATTGAGACCCTCAATTTAACTTGCTCACATCACTGCACATCATCAAAACCTGTGGTGGCCCTCCAGAAGGTTGAAGAATTGTGTTTTGTGGAGGGGTTGGACCTTAAGAAAATGTTTTTAGTCTGGAATATTCCTGAAGAACTAAGTAAAATGGATATAGTGAAAATATTAATTTAAAACCTAAAGGAAGTGAAAAGATGAAAGCACAGTGTGTGCTGTATGATATGGGCACCAAAATGATTAGCATCCCAGTAGAAAGTGATCAAGAAGTAGACAAGGCTGACTTAACTAGCTGACTCACGCCAGAAGGAATTAAGACTAAATGACAAATCCGCAGCGTGGTTGCATTCCTGACAGTGACCCAAATCCACCCCCTGGAGATGGACTGGAAGGGTTGAGCAAGAGAATGGCTCCCTCAGGAGGACAAGATTTACTATAGAAGAAGCTGTGAGAACTAGTGGCATCCTCAGGACTGGACGTGGCACACACAGAGGTAGTTCTGGATGCAGTGAGTCACCTGATGGACAAAATAAAAAGACCCACAAGAGATTACAAAGAGTACTGAGGGCTCTGGCCTTTTTTTATTTTTGTTTTATTCAAACCTACCCACATGGGGGAAAATATTGAAAAGTGGACCAAGCAAACCAGGTTGATAATGCAGGATCTGAAATGTCCAGATGCCAAATAGAAAGCATGAAAGAGTGATATTTGAGAGGACTTGCAATGGGCACCATGCAAGGCTTCAAGACATTGAAGACTGAAGCTACAGCCGCTGACTGCCTTTCCATTTTAGAAAACACCTGTAGGAGCATGGAACCACCTGGAATGATTTCTCTGCAGCTATCCTTCTTCAATCAAGGGGAAGGAATAAACTTTCATAATTCCTAATGTGGATGGATAAAAAACATACCATGGATGTGCCGAAAGGGAAGCCTGGCAACTTCTAATATGGATTGGGTTCATCTGGAACAATACTTGAGGTAGTAGTATACACATACCAGGTATTGACGAACATTCGATTAAGAGATCAGACGAACAAGCAAATACTCTATGTAGAATTGGTTGGTGAAGTGAGGGAACAGGAAAAGTTATTAGTTTCTATGAATGTCCCTCAGATGACTGCACTTGTGGCAAGTGCTCTTGTGATGTAAAGTGCCTCGATGATGGTTAAGAACACCCCAGGAACCTTGAAACTCAGGGAAAAACTCAAGAAGTCGACCCATTTGGAAACTAAGCAGCAGAACATGGAAATCTTTAAGTAGAAGGCCACTGGTAAAAGCCTCAACCTTAAAGACCCATATGGATTTTGCCTCACAGGGTGTTAAAATCACACAGAGCCATGAATGGGACCCAGATTTTAAGGAAAAGGAGATGACTACATAGGTTTCTGCTGTGATAACTCAGGACATTGGTCAAACAGATTTCAAAGCATTGATAATATCTGCAAAGAGAAAGACCAGCTCATCTGGAAACCCCAGTAAAGGAGTGCTCCAGTGCCCCAGATGTGAGACACTATGTATGACTGTCTGTACATTCATCAGCATTTCATCCCGAAATGCTACACACAATCATTTTGCCTTGGTGGCAGTAACAGCCTCCGATAACCCAAAGAGAGGTGTTGAAAGCATACTGATTGCCTGACCTTGCCCTGATTGCACACCTAACTTATCCCCTGACTACTTACCCCTCTTTAATCCCCCCCTTCTCCTACCTTCATTTACCACCCATCTCCGCATCCTCTCCTAGGGTACCCTGTGGGTCTTGTCCATTGCCCCCACCTACCACCTGTGCCCTGACACTGCCACAACCTCCCTACATCCCTTTGCTACACCTGTGCGTATTGTCACTGCCACAACTACTATCATACCCACTTGTGCTTATTCTGTGCCTCTCTACTTGCACTTTCCCTCTTCCCCCTGGATTGTACTGTCTGAACCTGTGATCCCCTGAATTATATGCTTGTACTATTTTATTGCTTTGTACCAAATTGTTTAAAAATAACAATGCCTTACAGCTGCAAATGTTCCCCACTACCTTCGTTTTTGTTTTTTTTATGTATGACGAAGATCCTTTGTAAAAGAGCTTTTAGCTCAAAAGGATGTATTTCCGATCTCTAAATAAAAAAACAATAAATAAAGTGTTTTGTAATTAAAAATTATGATGGAGAAAGAAGGACAGTTCAAACAGTGCCCACAAGCAATGCTGGAGGATACCACCTCAGTGTGACAGTGACTTCATTGGGTATGGTATGTTCCACTTGGAATGGGAAATAGAACAGCTGAAGAAAGTTGTCTATCTGGCTTTGGAGAATGTGAACTGTGGATGTCATGCATGCTGTGCCCAGGGTGCGGCCATTAAGAGACCTGCTTAGAGGTGCACAGGGCTGTCATTCCTAAGGAGCAGATTTAGGACCTACCTGTCTACTGAAGTCAACTGAAGGTAGAGTCAGGCCTGCAATTCCCAGGAATTTCTTTGCTGCCAATTGGGAAAATGAATATTCATGCCACAGCTGCTGAACCTGACGTGCCTCAGTAACTGGAAACCAGATCTGCTGCATGCAGGAAGAGACTCAAATAAACACACTGCTTCATTCAAGAAGGATCTGATGATGGCTCACTGGGTGAGGACAAGGAGTTAGTGCACTACTATTCTACAGTGGATGATAGGCAACATATGTGCTTTGACAGAGACTTTTACTAAAAGGGGTGGACTTCTCACAGAAATGGGTGTTCCTTTATACATGCTGAGAGATTGCTGTTGTCCTTCTGTGGCTTGTTGGAGCCACTAACCTAGATGACTTATTAGAGCCACTGATTATGTAGCTCAGCAGAACCATCCAAATATAGGCCTTACTAGAGCCACCACTTTATGTGGCTCACCGGAGTCACCTATTAATAGGTTTGGGAACTCTCACCAAACCAGGGGTTCCTTTAGCCTTACTGACCGAGCACCATGGCACCCTATATGGTCCATGGAAGCTGCTAACTGACTGTTTGTGGCTTCCCAAGTCAAAGTGGAAGATCTCCCTAAAATCATTCTGTAGTCATTCAATGATTTCCTACTGAGCCCATCATGACGTAATCTTAGAATCATCTTCTATATAGGGCTGAAGTCATCATACAGTATGCGTGGAGGCTAAAATATTTAATTTAGATTACTCTAGCAATTACTTAGAAGAGATCCCGATAACTTTTTTAAGATGACGGTAGGATGATTGCAGAATGATGTCAGGAGGAATCCAAGATGATATCAGGAGGATTCCAGGATGACATCAGAACTGATCTCCAGTTACCCTGCACAAAATATGGGCCTTGTTCAGAACACTAAACCATAGGTATGCTACCCTGTTTCAGGCAGCACTGCTACTGACCTGTGTTGCTGACCAGGATGGGAGTAGGCATGGCCCAGTGTACTCCTGTATGTAGGAGAATAGATGTTATACTCTTCAGGAGCCCCTTGCACTCAGTGTTTATTGGTTCACTTATCCTCCTGTAGGAGATGCTGGATGTGGGCACCTTTCTTGGGTGAACAGTACTTGTGAGCAAACTGGGGTACAAGCACTTGATTACCTTTACAAGGGTGTTAGTCAAATGTATGAGTGCAATACACTGTTTCCTGGCCCAAAGACCACAATCATTTAGCTTCTATACGTTCATTACAATACTTCTAGCAGGCCCGTTGGCAAAGCAGTAGAGGTACAGCTCATGATGCTGGCAGCCCACAATCAGAAGTGAACCCAAGTGATTGGGGGCCAGCCAGTGGAGGAGTATCAAGCATCCCAAAGGACACTCTCCTCCTCCAGTGAGTGGGAATGGCTAGTCCTAGCACTGCACTGCCTCTTGGGTAACCACAGCTGGAAGTTCACTTGGTCCGGTATAACATAAGGGACGAACACCTGATTAGAATACACTCTGCACACCTGCATATGTGAGCTTGCATCCTCTCGGACTCTGCATGGCTGGCAGGAAACCAGCGAAAAAG
Organism: Neoceratodus forsteri; assembly: GCA_016271365.2. Classification (NCBI taxonomy): domain Eukaryota; kingdom Metazoa; phylum Chordata; order Ceratodontiformes; family Ceratodontidae; genus Neoceratodus; species Neoceratodus forsteri. The sequence goes on along the minus strand of CM057451.1, from coordinate 53,515,795 downwards.
CCAGGCAGTGCACTATGAGGGGTTTGACTACACAGGCTCCACAATGGTGGCAGGATCCTCTCACTGGCAAAACAGGATCCATGTCACTGGCAGAGGCAGGTGAATCCTGCTGACCCCACCACGAGGGTAAGCACTGGAGGAAGATGCCAGTGATTGAGCTATATCCCTTAGGGGCTGGGTGATGGGGTGAAATTCAGACCGTTATGACTAATAAATCCTGCACTGGAAAAAGTGAGAAACAAATTAATGAAAAAACAAAATTACAGTACTTCCAAACTGTTGTCCTAAGCAACACTGTCATATCCGTAAATGCCCAGCCCTACTCCTTGTGCTTGAGGTCCAATATAGTTCCTGGCTTCTTACTGTTCTTTCAGCTGTGGCAGGGTGTAAAAAGTACCTAGAGACTCCCCATACCCAAGTTAATTAGTCACTGATAGGGTAATTGCATGTAATTCACTTATACTCTTCCCCATTGGATTTTCACTAGAGGGTTTATTCCTGGCGTCCTGGGTTGGTGCTAACACTTCAGGTTATACTTTTCCTCTGAGAGCACTCACTCACCATGCCACATCAACCTACCACTTTGTGAAGCACCAGGTGCTGGAGTGGGCCTGTCTCGAGCTTTACCTCACAATGTAGCAGTCGTTCCAGGACTCATCCTCCCAGGGTAGCATTCCAGTAGACAGGTCACCAGTGCTGTTTTTACCCTTTGATGAATTCCCCTTCCCCCTTTCTCAACTTCCCCATCTCCCAGAGAAAGATCTTCTTTTAAAAAATCGCAGCTCCAAGCAGCAGTAAACAAAATGATCTTCTTAGACTTACAATTGCTACCTCCTGATTCTGGCATACAGATAGTAAAGACGTTCACTATTCCTCAGTGGCCTAGACTAAGTGGTGACTCTCAATGGCAGCCTCACACTGCAATTGCTACTCTCTCAATGCCAGAGGCATGAATTGCACTACTCCAGGCGGCTCGCTCTGGGGAGATAAACTGAGAAGGGAATGCATTGTCTCCTTTTTTCCAGACCTTGCCACCCAGACGCAATCTCGGAAAACGGAACTACAGGTGACCAAAAAGCTGCTGCAGCAAAACGGGATACAGGCAAGACTTAATTACCCAGCCCAGCTTTTCATTAAACATGCCGGCAAGGTGCACATCTTTGTTGACCCAGAGGCAGCTTCACACTTCGCAGAGAAATTGATAGATTCTTTACAACCAATGGCCCATTACTCAGATGAAGAAGGATGACAGCTATCTTTCAGAAGTAAGGGACACAAAATTCAAATGGTGGACTTAAAGGCCCTAATGCTATAACCTGTGGTGGACTTGCTTCACTTTTCTTTAATAAATAGAGAGAATCTATCATTTTATTTCAAGATAAGGGACCAATCTTGGACATTTATTAATCTACAACTAAGGTTGTGGTGATTTTTGTGGCTAAAGTAATCCTGACGTCATGTTTGTACTCTAGTTATTAATACCTTTCAGCAAGTTTTGTAAGAGGAAACTGTAAATGTTTAATGTTGGTGTATTTGACACCCTTCAATTTGTGAACTGTTACACTGCCTTTTTAATACTCTGACCTCACAGAGCAGGTTGCCATGCTTGCGTAGGTCTGTGGGTAACTTAATCAACTTAATTGGGACCAGGCCTTCTGGTAATTAGGAGATTTACAGTTATATTCTGTTTATTCAGCCACCCCCCACCCCCCCCCCCAGTAAGTTCTTCAAGGGAACTGACCTCCTGGCTTCAGAGATCTTATTTACAGAGAGGAGGTGAGAGGGTAATTGCTCTACAGCAGCAACAGTTTAACCTATACTCCTAACAATTGTACTGGCAACTTCCTCATTGCCTGGAATATAACTTTTAGTCTTTAAATAAAATCTTGTCAAATTCTGTACAAGTAAAGCGGAGGCTGGCATGCCTTCTACTCCTAATTTTTTTATGTGAAACAGTAAGCTGTATCATCATAAAATGCAAAAATAAAAAGTTAAAAAAAAAGGCAGACACAATTTCTTTTGAGCTTACTATTTTCTCTAGTGAGTGTCTCATACTTTTCAATGTCTTCTTGAACAATTAGTTTAATGAAGCCCATTGAACATTCCAGCACTAGTTGAGACCAAACTTCCTTATTTTTAAAATTATCAAGGCCACAGGATGGAGCTTTTAATACTCACAGTCCTCTTGGAACTATCCCCTTTTCCACATGTTTCAAAGGTAACTATATTATACAATAAATTTAGTTCATTGATGAGTAACTTCTCTAAGTCAAAGAATGCCTTTTTTATATTTACCTCCCTGGTATCAACCGCCAGCTTGATTACTTCCACCTGTAAGTTGTTGGGGTGCCTGTTGTCTCCTTTAGAGCAAAGTAAAGTAAAGGGTGTTTCCAAATTGAAGCTCCTTGCATCTGTAGTAATGACCAATGCTGTTTTGTTCCTCGACACTCTCCCCAATCAACTGATATGATAAAAACTTTAAGCACCATGTCTTTGTAAGGGGACTCCACAACGTAGACACCACAGTGAAAAATCAAAAGTGCTCCAGTCTTGCTCCATTCCACTGCAGTCTGTATACTGGTGATTCCTTCTCTGAAACAGGTGTGGTTCCACCTGCATGGTCACACAGACTTAAGCTCCTTAAGCAGTTCCAGAACATGTATGTGCACTTGAGTGCATATCAGAGGGGTGCAACAAGGGTGACTAACCCAAATAATACGAACTCCAAGGTCTTACACTCCAACAGAATTCACATCAGACTCCACGTTTAAATTGAACAAAGTATTTTATTCAGACATTGCAGTACAGCTTTTAATTCACCACAGTTGAGTGCTTCACCTATCAACATGGCTTTCTAAGAGGGCACTGACTTGGAAACATAGAAAACCTTATATAGTCACCACTTAATCAAGGCATAAATTAGTGTCAGAGAGTTGATTAGCAGCCTTTGCTAATCAAAATGAAAAATGATTAGCAATCAGCCGATTTTGATTATCAGTTTTCTAAAATGGGTATTTTTACTTTAAACCATATACTGTAGTTATTACTTATTATTATATATATTTATAAAAAAGACATTGTATACATGGCTCTGAGACTGAATTTGCCATTTTGACCAAATTGTCTGCATAGCTTTTCTTATTACTACACCTCGTGTACCCAGTGCAGAAAGTTTTCCAATCCCTGCCAAAGCACAATTCTGCAAAATTGCAACACCATTCTGCGCCACAGGTGTGAAAACACATTTTGGCCAGAATTTGAAAAATGACAGCTGTGACATACATGAGGTGTGTAATAAGAAGGCTATGTTGAAAATATGGGGTCAAAATATTTAAAAATTCCAAAGTTATGAAGGTGCGTAGCAACATTGAAATGAATGGTCATATCTTTTCCATTTTTTTAATATATTGACATCAAATTTTCAACATAGCCTTCTTATAACCCCAACTCATGAACAATATGACTGTCATTACACAAATCCTGCTGGAAAGGTGAATTTGCCAAGCAACTGCAAAATCACCTTTTGGGCAGGAGCTGTATAGTGACAATTATGTTGTTCATGAGGTGGGGTCCCCAAAAGGTTATGTTGAAAATGTGGGGTCAATGTCTCAAAAAATGACCAAGTTATGCACCACAGTTGAAACCCCCATTAAAATACATTGAACCGCATTTACCTGAGTTCTCATACTGCAGTCGCTGGTTCCAGCAACAAGACATGTCTTTGATCAGAAGAGCAGATCTCAAACCTGGGACCTGTACAGGTGAGTGATGGTGTGGGAAGGTACTGGGATGTGTGGGGAGATAGGTGCACAGTGGGTGGTTGAGTAGGGGGTGCCGAAGTGAACAGCAATGGACCTTTTTTTTTCAGGTTTAAAAAAAATAATTAATGGACAAAACGGGGACAGTGATCTGATGGTTTGGGGATGCCACTAGATACCAGGGAATTAACAGGGACAGGATCGGAGGGTGGGGGGCATAACTAGACTCCCATGGAATGAACAGGGACAGGGATAGGAGGGTGTGGGGTGCCAATAGATACCAGGGAATGATTGGGACAGCAATCGGAGGGTGGGGGTCACCACTAAACACCAGGGAATTAACAGGACAGTGATCGGAGGGTGGTGGGGTACCACTAGACACCTGGGAATGGGCAGGACAGTGATTGGAGGGTGGGGGTGGCCTCTAGACACCAGGCAAAATTTAAAAAAATATGGGGAATGGCCAGCTCATATGATTAGCAATCACTGTTAATAAAACTGACAATTGACTTGCAGTTCCCAATTCTTGGGTCATAAATTGCAATGCAAACCTGCTTATTTTATGCCCTGTTCATGATGTCACTATAGTTTGATTACGAATCCATTATTTTAAATAAATTAATTCAATTCCAGTATGTAAAAAAAGGAATCTTAATATGCATAAACAGTTAACAGAAAATGTGAAAAACACACAGTTTCATTTTTCTCATCACTCTATGCACAAATGTTAGTAGGCAACATTTTAAAATTTACATTCTACAGGTGCCTAGTGTATGAAAGCTTTGATTACACAGATTCTTATTTTACTTCAAAAGGCATATAATGCAAAAGGTTGGCTCCTGTTCTTTTCATAGTGCCATAGGAGGTCCAATTTAGTATCAAGTACTAGGATCACCCTTCTTTTTTTCAAGACTCTGCCTGGGGATCAACAGAAGCATTTCAAAAATTGGTGTCCTTCTCTTTTTCAATTAATCTGGCCAAGAGTAAAACACACAAAGAAATGAATTTTCAATTGACCATTTTTGTGAATGACAATACATTTAGGAAGATGGCAATAAAATAGTTGCTTCTTTCTCTTGTTACTCTAATATTAGTTTCTTTTTAGTGGGGGGTAAGAATGAGGGAAAGGGAAGTAGAAGAATAAGGGAGGTATAATAAGATAGCTTTAAAGCAGATGGCCCTAATTCACTTTTAGGATTTATTTAAGCTGCACAACATCCTGGAAAGCTATAAAAATCATAAGATTCCACTGACTGTATCCTTTATTCGAAAGGGTGGGGAGAGTGGGGGGCTAGGAGTCAGGCAAACAAAGAGAATCGCATGTCTGTTAAAGCCATGATTATTTCAAGTGTGGTTTTAGATCCCACATTTCATCTAGCCCAAATGGGTTACTGTATTAAGGAGATATATCCAATAGCTTTCCTTTTTGAGAAAAATGTTTACTCTGCCACTTCCTCCTTTACTGCACTTTGTTACCTCTATACCCATATATTTTAGGTCCTTGGAGTTGTGGTTGCGGTAGAAGAAGGGATAGTAGTGGCTGGTTGGGCAGGAAGCCTAGAACTACAGTTTTGGAGCAATGGAACAGCAGCTGTTGACATCCTGTGTGAGGGAGCATGCACAGTGATATCACTGATGGCACTGCATGCCCCTACTCCAAAGAGAGAACAGCAGATAAATCCCTGGTCTTACATGATGACAGGCTGAACACCTGTAGGCCCCACACTGGTGATGAGGACCTCCTTTAAATTTGGATCAATTCTGCAGAGGGTGATGGGGGAATTCCACCACCCTCATGACAGGGGATTAGCCCTTGGGAAGCTGGAATGGTGCTAAGCCCTTCGGGATCTGTGTGATAGGGCTGGGGTGGGGGACAACACAGTAGGGGACAGGACCGGCAGTAGGAAGATTAAGAAATTCACAAAAATAATAAGTAAAAAGTTTTCTCTCTCTCTCAGTAAGGATAAAGATAGTTGTATTGTGTTTTCTATCCTCAAATAAGTCAAGCCACACAGACTGATTGTTTCCCTTTGGTTTATTTTCTTGTGGGTTTCATCAATTCAGATACACGTATTCTTGCTTCTTGTTTGGTGCTCGCTCATTCAATTTACCTACAGCGCTTATAGAAAGATTTCTTATCTTAAATGATACCAACATCCAATCATATAACAAAATAACATATTAATCTTAGGGTGTGGTGATTTTATGTCAAACCATAGGTATGACTGCATTTTTTACACATCAAAAAGGTATTTACTATGTTTCTTACACAATCTCATAAGTGCTGACTACACTTATAGAAGGTTCTTTGTGTGCACACCTTCCTTTAATAGGCACATACCATCCTAATAAGGGAATACCATCTTGCTAAGGTTCATTATAGGACAATTGATGTTACATGTTGTGAAGTATAAAGTGTTGTGAAAACATAGGGTCACTACAAGACATTTGATTAGGTATAATCATAGGTTACACTTAAGAAAAGTTGTATTTCAGTAAAATGTTACACTACAATCCCCCCTTTGTGACTCTTTATAGGAGATCACATAGGACATTGTTGCCATTGTAACATTTGTATTTGTCTAATCATGCATTTCATTTTATGGTACAATAACACTTGTACAAAAATAAGAACACAGATTACTGCAATACCGCATACTACCACTATCAGGGTTGGACTAGTACCCAAAACAGCCGAGCTCCAATCCCACCAGGATATAATGGGAATATATGATGACTGCCTTTTTACCTCTTTAGCAGAGGTCTTCTGTGAGAAAATGAGTCCTTCTGTTTGTTGACGATACAACAAGGCACCAAGTTTCATTTTATCAGTTTTGGGTATTTCGAAATGAGGTGGAGTTGCCAAATCAGTGAGTAAATCTAAGGCCATGCTGGAACCATCAATATAGGTACAATTTGTTTGGCTATAGGCAGGACGTTCCCAGAGGGTCCAATTTGCAACCCACCAGGTCTTGTCACTACACCCCCATAAATTCCAAGGTTGACCTGCGATTACACACCATGATTGGTTCCATCTCATAGCTTGGCGGTATTCATTTGCAGATGTTAGGGTATATTTACATTGATTAGGAAACCATGGGGTGGTTGATGTCTCTTCCCCACATATTAAGGTTTCATGTTCTTGTACACACCATTGCTTAGGTAAGACAACATATTCATTGTGTACTGAGATAATAGTGTCACCTGGTATTTGGACTCTCATGATCTGGTCATGTACTGTAGTAATACTCCCAAATGACTGATTTGCCACAATATTTTCAGTGGTTCAAAACACACAGGTGTTATCACTAATATGGGAATCACATGTCGCAGCACGTGTGCATATTGATTTGGTGAATTCCATACTTTTATCATAACTAAGGGTGGTAGGAATACAGTGGGATGATCCAATAATCTAGTCACATTGGTCTCACCTATTCCTAAAGATAACCTATTTGTTTCAATTCTATTCTATTCATTAACTAAATAAGCATGTGCTTCAGCAGCTAATTGAGAGCAAGCTAGTTCTATATAGCTTTCTTTAGACATATTAAAAGTGAATTATAAAAATGGACTGCTATCTGAGCAATAATTTAAAACTTTTGTAAGGTTTCTCTAAATGCAAACCAATCAATTTCTTCATTAACAGCCACTAATTTCACAGTAGCTGATAATGGTCCAGTAGCCATATATTTTAAAGTTGTTTCTAAAGAATGAATATGACCCTTTAAAACCATAGACTCAATACCATTAGCAATTCCTAATCCTGAGCCTAACCAGCTACACACGTCTCTTTTACAACGGAATAAGCCTGGTGTTGCTTCTGCAGGAATTTGAAATGACCACATTTTGTGTCTATCATGGTATCAATTTAAAGTATTATTATAATATTGTTGCTATACTATTACCGAAGCCTGATTCCTACATTGAAGTGGTAATCGTGGAATATTGTTGCTATACTATTACCGAAACCTGATTCCTACATTGAAGTGGTAATCGTGGAAAAGGCAAATACAGCAAAACATTATAATACTGTAATTTACATGGATAATATAGAGGACATATATTTTGTGTCAAAATAATACCATCTGATGGGGGCAAGAATGTTTGCCCTGATAAACCTTGTTTTTGATACACTATATTCCATGCAGCAAAATTATGCCATGCTGTTCGATTAATATCACATGCCATACCTGGCCATTGTGCATCTATAAAATAATGCAATTACGTTAACAATGAATATTCATTTGTTAATGGCAATATTGTAAAAAACTGCTTTAACCCTACTGTTGCTACTTTAGAAGGATTATATAAAAAATGCCACATATTACGTCTTGAACCTTTAAAAGATGCATTTAACAATGAAACATTAGCTGGATAATGTAACATGTCGTTTTATTGTATTCAAAATAAATTTTGTTCTTCTTTCATTAAATTCATAGTATCTCCCAAAGTGGAGTGGATAGATATTCCTTTTTGGGCTGTTGTGTTCACTACACACATCGCCGTGACAGGCCAGACTTCTGGAGAGCATCCCCATGTCGCATTTTGACATTGTCCATAACAAATAAAGTACCATTTGATAAGAAGATATCCAGTATGTTCATGTCATTCTAACAATACCTCCTGCAGAATGATTGGCATAGTTCTTGTTGTATAAACTGTTCCATATGTGCCCTGGGCATCCACTGTATTGGTCGGAAGTTGCCAGGATCAGTAAGGTACTGCTCTGTATAAGTACAGGATACATTATTGTACTTCACCTATTGGGAGAAACAGAGCAGTATCAGTTGTTATCATTTAAAGGCTGATACAGTTTACATTGGTCCACATGGACCCATTTGGTCTCTGTAGATCCTTATCGAATTTAACGGACCTGAATGACCCATGGCCACAAAACATCAATGATGGAATAGGGCCCCATCAAATTAGTATCCCATGATCCCTTTTGACCAAAGTTTTTCACTATGACGTGATTAGCCTGTTCAATGGGCAGTATCATCATGTATCTGTTTGTTTTTCCAATGAGTCTGTGCCATATTTTTGGCAGCGTGAGGTAAATAAACAGCGAACTGTTTTTGTAGCTGTTGCAAGAACACATCAGTTTTGATGAGATCTAACATAGGTGTTGACAAATCTGGATCCGATGGATAATAAAGCCGCATATCCCATCCAGTCATCAACTGGTATGGGCTATAGCCAGTACTTTTGTTTTCCGTACCTCTAACACCTATTAGGATTCCTGGTAAGTGTGTCACCCACCCTTTACCAGTATCCAACACTGCCTTTTTCAGTGCATTTTTCAGAGTGCAATTTAACCTTTCTACCATTCCTGAAGATTGTGGATGGTATAGTAAATGCAAGCATTGAGTGATACACAAAATATCACACAAAGCTGTCATTATTTTTGCTGTAAAGTGAGTCCCTCTATCACTTTCAAGTATTCTGGGAAAATCCCATTGTGAGAACACTTGTTTCCATAATGCTTTTGCAGTAGCTGTAGCACTATCATTTTATATGGGCAATGCTTCTACCCATTTGGAAAATATGTCAGTAATGACTAATAAATATCGGAACCCCCTTTTGCAGTAGGCAAGGGCCCCACATAATCAATTTGTAAGCTGGATCAAGGACCATCCACCAGGGGTATACGCCTTAATGGAACCCTCTTACCAGGCACTGGAGGATTCATCTGTGCACAGATGAGACAAGCCTCCAGGCATTGTTTGACATCTTTTCCCATTTTTGGCCACAATATTTCTGTGCCAACATTTTACAAGTTTTGTGGAGTCCACAATGACCTCCAATTCGATGGTTATCCATGATAATATCTTTTCTAAATGAAGTAGGTGGTATCCACTTCCTAAACCCAGGTTGTCATTCCCATACTACCATATCTTCCCATATGGTAACATATTTGGTCGCACACTGTCCAGTGTCTTTCCATTGGTTCTGACAACCCACTATCCAAGCATCTGTATCTTGGATATGCCCCAAACTTGGGACTTGTGAGACAGCAGCTATCCATTTAATATGGTGTTTGTCAAATTTTTCCATCTCCCACAATTGTGTAGAATCACCTCTTAAGGGGTCTACCCATAAGTTTGTTTGTTTGGCTGTAACTTGAGCCAGATTGTCCACCAAGTTATTGTTTAACTAATGGATATCCTTTTGATTCTTTTGGTGAGCTCTTACTTTAGAAATTGCTATTCTTAAAGGTGTTTGATCCCCTATGTCCCATATATGTTGTAATACGGGAGCAAATGTGACAGGTTCTCCAGATGCTGTCCGTATTCCTCGTTTAGTCCAAATTGGCAAAAAGTCCAATAAGGAATTCACTACGAAAGTGCAATCTGAGACAATATTAATAGCCTCCTGAGGGTAAGCCATAATAGCTCCACAGACTGCCTCCAATTCCACTCTAGGGGCAAAAAATGATGAAGGGCATTGCACTAATATTCCTTGATTAGTGCTCGGTGTCCATATCACATATCCTGTGTGGAAATGTCCATCCTCCCAAAAGCGAGAGCCATCTACATAAACATCTCTTGCTTCAGTATTTGGTTCTGCAGCAAATATGGGTTTAAAATCAATTCCCATTACAGTTCCACAATCATGTGCCTCTCCCTCCCATGTCATTAATTCAACGAACATAGGTGAGGTACATTTTCCTACAATGATATTTTTCCCTTGTAGAGCTAAAGCCCATTTAACCAATCGCTGTGAAGACACACCTCTCACATCTCTTTCAAGTAGAAATTTCACTGGAGTGTGAGACGTTTGCAGGATAATCATATTAAACCCCACAATATGTTTGGTAGCTTGTATAGCCCAGTATACAGCTAACAAATGTTTTACACATTCTTCATATGTCTCTTCCACAGGTGTCAATACACAAGAAAAATATTCCACAGGATGTAAAGTCCCTGCTCTCTTTTGTAACAGTACAGCATTGATCACCTGATCTGTCGCATGTACCTGTATTTCAAAATCAGAAAATTCAGAAGGACTGAGAGCTGGAGCTGTCATTAGTGCTTGCTTTAGAGCCAGAAAAGCTATCTGATGTTCTGGTTCCCAACTGAGGATATCAGTTTCCTTTCCTCCCTTTAGTAGATTATACAGAGGTTTTGCCATACTTTGAGAAGGCTTCAATAAAATCTCTGCAAAATCCTACCATGCCCAAGAACTGGCATAATGCAGTCTTTGTCTTGGGTCTTGGCAGTTGGTGTATCACCTGATTTTTATCAGGATCTACAGTTCGTCCTTCCTTGTTAATACATATAACCAAAAAGATAACTTGTGACTGTCCAATTTGTGCTTTTCTAGGGTTCATTTTTAACCCTCCTTTACCTAAGACTGTTAGCAACTCATTCAATAAACTAACATGCTCTTGGTATGTATCAGTCTGCAATAAAATGTTGTCAGTGTATTGTATTATTGCTTCAGGAACTGAAAACCCCAATGTTATTTCTGCCAAACATTGATGAAATGAAGTGGGCGATGAGTGAAAGTCTTGTGGCAAACATTGGAATGTGTATTGCTTATCCTGAAAGGTAAAAGCAAACTTATACTGACTATCTGGATGTACAAGGATGGACCAAAATCCATTTGATACATCTAGTACAGTATAAATAGTAGCAGTGGGAGACAACCGAGATATTAAGTCTGGTAGTCTAGATACCACTGGGGTGACTAGAGGCATTACTTTATTTAAAACTCTATAGACTATGGTCAATCTCCAAATACCTGTTCAATTTGCGAACTGGCCAAAGAGGGGAATTAACAGTTGAACATATCGGGTGAATTACCTTTTGTGATTGTAACTGTTTCAAAATAATCCCTACCTCTTCCTGTGCTTCCTTGGGAAATGCATATTTCTTTTGTGGTGGTGGGTCTGGTCCCTCGATTTGGACCTCCATATTAGACACTCGTCCACACTCTGTAGCATTTTTTGCCCAAAATTTATTCATGCTTTTGTACAACAGATTTTATCCATTGTAGCACTTGTTTCCATGAATCACTCATGTGACAAATCTAATAACTTTATTGTGTGCACACTATGTGAGTCATCCACATTTGGTCCTGGGTTAGTAGTGCTTCCTTGCCATAGAATCATATTATTAAGGTCCACTACTAAACCATGTTGTGCTAGATTGTCCATACCCATGATGGTACCTTCCTGTGTATTACATTTCCAAAACATACATTTCAATTGTTGTTCACCTATCTGAACCAAAACTGGTTTGGTTACATATACTGTTAACACACCCCCTGAGAAACCTTGCAAATTAATTTGTCATTTCCCGTGAGTTGTTAAAGGCATATCACTAACTGTTATACTAACAGTAGCACCTGCATGGACTAATATCACAGTCTGGCAGCCCCTTATCATTGCTGATATTGTTGGACACCCTTCCCAATCCTCTTGTAATTGACCAAGGATTTGGAAGGTGGGAGCTTCATCACGTCATTTCTTTTTCTTCTCATTTCTAGCGAGAAGCTCTTCCTCATCCTCTTCTTCCTCACTATTGCTAGGGGTAGTAGGTTCCTTTCTAACCGCTGCAACTGCCTTAGTATTAATCAAATTACTAAGCACTTCAATACATTTTTGTAAGTCTGCTTTACCACCAGGTTTAGCATTATTACTTGGATTTTGAGCTTGTCTCCTCTATAAGACTTGCTTCTGTTGTCCTTCCATATCTCCACCTTTAGCCCAACAGTCGTGTTTAAAGTGGCCTTCTTTATTGCAATTGTTACAGGTTAATCTACCCTTGCTTTCTGTTTTGACAATAGCAGCTACCCTTCATTTGTCCTTGCCCTTTTCAGGGGATTGATCATCCTGTTGCATTCACCACCAGTCTGTCATCAACTCTTCTTTTTCTGTGGCACATTCCACATGTTTACATAACATACATATTGATGCAGGTACAATAGTAGCCTGTCGATCAATTAAACTCAGGAAAGGTTCTGTATCTTTACTTGGGTCTGCTACGTCTCCATATGTTGCGTAAGCAGCATATAGATGATTGATGAACATTACTGGGGACTCTCTGGGCTGTTAAGTGATCTCATAGATCTTACTCCAGTCAGTATGTGAAACTCCGTGCATAGATTACAACGCAACTTGGATTTCATCCACAGTTGCCCAGTTGCTATCAATCTCTGGTCATGCCTGATTTCCTGTCATCTTGGCAGATAAGCTCTTCAGTAACACTGCAGGAAGTGACAAAGTAACTATTTTACAGGCATCTTTATTAGTCAAATTAAAATTAGCAACTAATGATTTCAGTTTAGCACAATATGGTACCGAATTTTGACCCTGTTCCCACTTCCCCAACTGATCTACTAACTGCATCGATTCCTGTGTGGAGAGAGCTCATTGAGATAATTCCATATGCACTTCTACTTCTTCCATGGCTTCCTCAAACTTCTTTGTTTGAGCCCTAGCTTCCTCATCTTCATCATATAACTTTTTGTTATATTCCAAGGCATCTTGTTTTAAACGGACCTGTTCTGTCAAGTACTGCTTATCTCTTTCAGATAAGTATTTTTCTTCTTGTAACCTTTCCTCTATTTCTTTTATTTCCTTATGCATCCTTTCATCTGCCTTTTCTAATCCCTGTCTCTTTTTCCATGATAATTTCTTTAACCGCTTACTTCCTCTAACTTGTAAATTTTTCCCTTCTCCTTTAGTTTTTGTAATAAAAGGAGCCATTTTCTTTTCATGCAGCTGCATATATCCTTCTTCATCTTCTGAGGCAGTAACCTCAAATTCTGATGGGTCTAGTCTTTTTCCGTAACAGCCACATGGGGATGGCGTGTGATGCTGCTGTACAGGAGCCTGTTTATACATTTGTATTTGAAGTCTAAGTTCTAAGGAGATCTGACACTGTACCTGGGCTTCTGCCTGTAAAGTAAACAAGGACTGCTCTTTGTATGATAATTCTTGGGCATGCTCTTGATTAGCATGGTCTAATCTCTCTATGGTTTGTTGTAACTGCTGAGACAATTCATTAATCTGGGCTTGACTTTGTTAATATATTTAACATTTTCTTCCAATTGGTTTATCTTACTCTTTAACCCACATACCTCTCCCTGAGAGCTATTTAACTTACATTCACCATCTTTAGCTTCAGTAACATACTTAGCTACACCTAGAAAATACCTTTCTTCACTGTCAAGTAACTGCTTATTTAATAGACAGGTTCTAGTTGTTATTGCATGCTGATACTGTACATACATCTGACAAATATTGGCTAATTTGCTTTTATCTGCCTTTACTTTCTCATTCCTTTCTAGGCATTGAGTGGATAAACATAAGTATGCATCTTCCTGTTCTACAGGAGAGGGATATGGACCTTCTTTAAGGTGCATCTCTAAACATTTACGTGTTATGGTGTCCATACTTATGTCAGTTATCTAGCTGGCAAATCACCTCGGACTTCACACCAATCTGTTTCTTCGAGACCCTCTTTCGACTCGCTTCCATACTTGATTGATCAGATCAAGTTCAGTAAGGCATTCCTCGCAGTGGCTTCCTTCTCAGTTTGTTTGATGTCATCAGCAATCATATAAACTGTCTTCAGACATCCGAGTCACGGCACCAGTTGTGAGGTAAAGATAGCTGCATTGTGTTTTCTATCCTCAAATAAGTCAAGCCACACAGACTGATTGTTTCCCTTTGGTTTATTTTCTTGCGAGTTTCATCAATTCAGATACCTGTATTCTTGCTTCTTGTTTGGTGCTAGCTCATTCAATTTACATAAAGTGCTTATATAAAGATTTCTTATCGTAAATAATACCAACATCCAATCATATAACAAAATAACATATTAATCTTAGGGTGTGGTGATTTTATGTCAAACCATAGGTATGACTACATTTCTTACACAACATCAAAAAGGTGTTTAATACATTTCTTACACAATCTCATAAGTGCTGACTACACTCATAGAAGGTTCTTGGTGTGTACACCTTCCTTTAATAGGTAAATACCATGTTAATAAGGGCACACCATCCTGTTAAGGTTCATTATAGGACATTTGATGTTACATGTTATGAAGTATAAAGTGTTGTGAAATCATAGGGTCGCTACAAGACATTTGATTAGGTATTATCTTAGGTTACACTTAAGTAAAAGTTATAGTTCAGTAAAATGTTACACTACACTCTCTCTCTTTAGGAGGAAGGTGAAGAAGCCAAGTTGAGGATGGGAAATCTGGAGTTGGGAGTGGGTGGCAATGTAGCTAGCTCTGGGCAGCTGGAGGGGATATACTATAGCTTTTTATTCATTTCTTTTAAATGTTCTGAAAATTTTTCCCAGAGAAATATACCATTAAATATGGAAACATATTCAGTACATGGATACAAGTAATACCCTATTATGTCTGGTATTCAGAAGTGAATATTCATTACTCACACACTCCTATAGTGGTAAGTATTCTTTATTCAATACAAATAATGCATACTCTATTTTTGCTGGTGTTTGGGAATTAAAAATAATTGCAGCCTTATTTGCTAGGTCACCCACAAACAAAAGAATTAAAGGATCAATTTTGACCATTTTTCTTGACTCCAGAATGACAGGAACAAAGGCCAATAGGCAGGGAAACAGAGCATCTGACAGGAAACTCTTATTCCTGGGAAGGTCAGGGTACTTCACAGGGGTTAAAATTAAGTTTTTCAGCCACTAGCCAACGAGGCTAGTTGCTGGGAAATTTCACAAATTCCATAGACATTCGAATTCAAGCAAGCAGGGCTAAGCAAAGGAAAATGTCACAAGCCCAATATAAGTTTTGTTAGCATTTGCCAGGGCTGATGCCATTTTCCAACCTTGTTTCATCACCCAGTGAGCAGCTGCTGGTGGTGGCAAGGTGCTGTTAACTTGAAAGAAGTAGGATGACCATGTGTCACTTTCTGTCTCTTCCTATGACACAGACATGTGTGCTTTAATGGGTGTTGGAATGGGTAAGGTTTGAAGCAGGGAAGAAAGGCCTCCCATTGGTAATGCTGGATGATACTCCCCTGACCCCACACCACCAATCCCCTCAATGTGCCACCACAATCACCAGCTTATCAAGGTTCTTTCTTCCACGACTTCAGCGGGATAATAATCTTCCCCACCAATTGGTTACTTCAAAGTTGGGAGCCATTAGAGGAACCAAGAACCTTGGAGCCTGGAGATTGTGAGTCTCAAGTGGGTTCTGCGGTAGCAGGACTTGTTGTGCCTGAAAGAGAGGGGTGCCTGGGGAGGAGAAAGGTCCAGAAAAGAAATAAAAAAAGAACCTATGTCATTTGCCTGTCCATTAAGGTGTGGCATAAGTTGATCAAATCAGATCATGAGCTAATGCACCATGACATTTTGGGGGGTGCTTAGGCATGTCTCCTCCTATGATACCTAGTACACTGCCACCATCTGAAGTCTCCATCAAAGTAGTTTACCAATGAATTGGAGGGGAGCCTGCTATTGGAAGCTCTTTTGAGCTTCTGCCAGCCTCTGCTTCGCTGTCCTGAGCTAAAGGCATAAATCCAGGTGGATAATGTTCTGGAGCAGTCTCATACTACTTATTTATTTATTTATTATTTATTGAAGAGTTTAACCAGAAGTACATACTGCACTGACAACAGCTCATTTCCAGATGAGTCCTGGGGGAGAGGGAGAAGGCGACAGCTAACAATAAAATAACAAGGTAAAAAACAATAACAGAATTACAAGCAGAATCATAAATATTAAAGGCAAAATAATAAAATGAAGGCAACTAGAAAACAAAACACTCATAATATTTATAAAAAAAAACAAATCAGAACAGCAAGAAGAGGACAACACTAGAGAATAGAGAAAAAGAGGAAGGGTCAAAGGCAGTTGCAGGTAGCATGACAAAAGTCAGAGAGAAGAGACTTTAGGGAGGAAGGAGAAGAGACAGAATGAATAGAAAGGAAAAGAGAGGACCAAGGTTTTGGAGAGCAGTAAGAAAAAGTAGATTAGCCAACAATAGAGTTTCTAGAAGGGATATTGAGAGAACAGAGAATAATGTTACTAAGAGAGTAGGAGGAAAAGTGAGGGAGCAAAGAAGGGCTTTAAGATAGGAGGGAAGGGTACTAAACCAGAAATTGGATAAAAAAGAGACACAATAGAAAAGGCACCTAGCATCAAGAGAGGGGAGAGAAAAAACTGAGTATAGAGAGCAGTGGTGATTACGAGAGGGGCCATCTAAAGCAAAGTGGCAGAAAAAATAAATGAGGGGGTCCAGTGGGCAAGGGAGATTTTAGGAGCACTATTGTAGACTAATTCACTGTAGCCAAAGATTGGAAGGATCATTTTTAGTACAGTTTCTTGGCAGGTAGGGAACAGTACACTCTCTTTGTTCCTGCACAAAGCACCAAGCTTAGGGTGAAGTTTATGGTGAATTGCATCAATGTGCTCAGAAAAATCATGATGTCTGTGAAGGCTGACCCCGAAGTTCTTAAAGAAGGAGACATCTTCAATTTTAACAACATCAAGGATATTAAACAGTGAAAGAGAAGAATGTTTGGCAAGCCTCTGATGAGTACCAAAAGTCACTAAGACTGTTTTTGTGGCATTATGAGACAGTTGGTTCACCTTGAAACAGCACTGAATATTGTCAAAATCAAACAGTGGATGGGAGATAAGGTCACAGAGAGAGGTGCAGGATGCAAAAAGAACTATGTCATTGGCGTACATATGAATGGATGCAGAGAAACAGTCAGTAGGTTGGTCATTTAGGAATATTGAAAAGAGAATAGACCCTTGAGGGACACCTGAGCTATCGGAAGGTGATGGTGAAATGGATTTTCCTATCCAGACAGCTTGAGAACTGCCTATAAGGAAGGAACAAAGCCAACTGACTGCCCTTACAGAAATATGTGTGTGCTGTGTATATGCAGAATGCATGCCACATGCTTAAATTTGCAATGTTTGCATTTGGTTTGCATACACAAAGTGAACCTAAGCGAACCAAGTCTAAAAAGCAAATCAGGTTTGCATGCTGCAAATTTGACATGTGTGCAGCAGGTAAACCAGTGCAAGCATCTTCTAAAAATCACATCAGGTTTTCATGTTGCATGCTTGACATGAGTGCAGCAGTTAGGCTGGTGTGAACATCATTTTAAAATCACATCAGATTCACATGCTGCATGCTTGCCATGTGTGCAGCAACTTAGCTGGTGGAAATCTCATCTAAAAATCACATCAGGTTCAATTTCAATACTACTGCTAGCAATTAGAGCCATTAATATACATTTTTCATTGATTTCCCAATAAAATTAGGTAAACTCTTTAATTCTGATACTTTTGCTAGTTGTTTAATGGCTTTTGATTTTTGTTATTGAATTTCCATTAATTTGTAAAGTATTGTTTGCTGAATGCTTTAAATGCCTAGAATTTAGTCAGCCAACATCCCCCATTCCAGATGTGCGAAGAGGGGCCCCTGTGTTGTGAAGCCTGATCTTTTTGTTTTGGGCCATGCAAATCCCCTTATGCATATTTAATGCTACAAATGTGTTTCTCCATGACTAATTCTGCTCACTTACTTTCCCTTTGTCATTCTGTATGGAGTATATACACTATGGCTATGCTAAGCATTCTTTATGCTGAGTAGGGTTTTGGAAGCATGCACCATACCTCATATTTTGTAACTGAAATGAGGGACATAGACATTCAAAATTAGGTACAATGATGGACACTAACCCGTAAGATGATCAGGACAAATTCTGAAACATGGAGATACAGTACCTTAGAACTGAGCGGAAACTGTTGTATTTACTTGTACCGATACCTGAGAATGAACTTCTACCATAAAGCAGAGGTGCCAGTTAAGAAGGTCAGGGGGTGCCCCCCCAAATTTGTGCCTAGGTTGTTCATATGGTGTGGCAACAATGGCATTAAATTTGGATTTAATCTTTTGCACAATAAGTGCCCTCCTGGCCTGTGTGCACTCATGCTGCAGGTTCACTCCTGACTTGACTGTGTCTATATTGTGCTGCCCACCCTCTCCACCTATTAGCAGCAGCACCATCACACACGATGTGGAGGAACTCCAGCCAAGCAAGAGCACATGAGTCACATGAGTGCAACATTGTCTTTCCTGCCACAGAGTAGACAGGCTGCACACTACAGCTTGGAGGAGTTAATGAGCACTGAACTCTCAATAGCAGTGTTGTGGTGGCATATTTTTGTTGGTCTACTCTTAGTGAGTCTCCATCCATAGACAGGCTGTGCAACACAGCCTGTCTACAGGTTCGTAGAGCCTTTTCACAATTGCAGTGTGAGGAGCTTGTTCATTTCTTCGCAGATAAGTTGGATGACAATAGGGATGGAGACCCGCTCAGTGCTCTCTATGGGAGCTGCCGAGGACCAGCCCTTGGTCACTATCCCTCTTTTTTCCTGGAGTTCCTTCCAAAGACTGGAAATTGTGGATGTTATGAGGATTGTCCAGGGTATGCGCACTACATGCTGTAGTTTAGACCCGGGTCCTACAGCCCTGATAATGGGCTGTGGGGAGGTTATCGTCCCAGTTCTGGAGCAGTTAGTATGGTGCTCACTTGACTCTGGTGAGTACCCCTGCTTCCTGAAGGAGGCAGTGGTGACACCAGTGTTGAAGAAGGCTTCTTTGGACCCAGACTCTCTCGCTAACTATAGGCCTATCTCTAACCTTCCTTTTGTGGGGAAGGTAATTGAGAAAATAGTGGAGGCTCAGTTGGACATTTGACCATCCAAAGCATCTACGACCCTCTTCAATCTGGTTTTCGAAAGAGGCACTGCACCGAGACTGCACTGGTTCGGGTGCTCAATGATCTCTTCTTATGGTGAGAGACCAGAAAAAATGGTCCATTTTGGTTCTGCTTGATCTGTCATCAACATTTGACACCGTGGACCATGGGGTGCTGCTTGAGCACCTGAGATGCATCTGTGGGCTTTCAGGTTTGGTTCACAGATGGGTTACTTCTTTCCTCACTGGTAGAACTCAGAGGGTGGTGTCGGGGGTGTTTTCCTCCAATCTTACCTCTCTGTCCTGTGGGGTGCCTCAGGGCACAGCGCTGTCTCCCATGTTATTTGTGGTATACATGCTTCCCCTCGGAGACATTGTAAGATGGTATGGGCTGGAGTTTCATTGTTATGCTGATGATACCCAGCTCTACTTGTCTTTTGCACCAGACCAGAATGGAGCACTCTCAGTGTTTAATAACTGCCTTGATGAGATCCAAGGTTGGATGAGGTCCAGCTGGCTGAAGTTGAATTCTGGGAAGACAGAGGTGATGGTTGTGGATCCTGGTCGCCGGATAGGGGGGTGGGGAGCAAATCATCCCACAGGTTTATTCCTTGGGGATGTTGAGCTCCCTATCTCCAAACAGGTGCGCAACCTAGGGGTGATTCTTGATGACTGGCTGACATTATGTTCTCAGGTGTCGGCTGTCATTAAGTTATCCTTTTATCATCTGAGGAACATCACTAGGATCAAGCACCTTGTTCCATCCAGGGACTTGCCTACATTGATCCACGCCTTTGTGACCTCGCGTTTGGATTACTGCAACTCCCTTTACTTTGGGCTTACAGGGGTTGATATCCATTGCTTACAACTAGTGCAGAACTCCGCAGCACAGTTGTTGATGGTGATTCCTCATTCATTCCACATTACACCGGTGCTGTGGGAACTACACTGGCTGCCGGTTCAGTGGCGGATCACCTTTAAAGTCAGTTTACTGACTTATAATGCCCTACATGGACTGCGCCCTGACTACCTGAAAGAGCTTCTGGTTCCTTACCTCCCGGGGCTACTGCTCTGCTCAGCCAACGAGGGGTTGCTGGAGATTCTGAGGGTGGTTTTAAAATCTTCTGGGGCCCAGGCTTTTATGTTCATGGCACCGACCCTCTGGAATTCTCTACCCCATTGGATTAGGGAGTGTATGACTGGGGGGGGCTTTAAACAAGCATTGAAGACTTATTTATGGAATAAGGCATATGGGGATGGTGTCAACATGGATTGACTGAACTTGATTTAGCTGTTTTATCTTGATGTCTTATTGTGAAATTATTTTAATTATGCACTGCGCCTTGATTTTGAAAGGCGCATTATAAATAAAGATTATTATTATTATTATCTCACCTGGCAGCTGAAGGGACAGGGGTGAGCTGGAAGCTAACTTGAGACCAGGTTACCTGCTTCCTCTACTAGGCTCACCTCACAAAAAAAAAAGCTGCACAGGCCCCAGCAAGCTAGGCCTAGCAGCAGCAGTGACAGTGGTGTGGGTGGCCTTCATAGGCCTTGATCAGTCCAGTGCAGCAGCAGCAGCCATGGCAGCAGCCAAGCAAGAAGCAATCAACACAGGTTGGGTGTGTTTGGTTAGTGAGGTCACTTCATCGCAGACCACATTGGGAGCCTGGGATGGTTGCTTCTAGCATCCAGCTTCTGGCTGAAGGACAGAGGAGACGTGGGCTGAAAACTGGGTTGGTGGCACACTGAGCCAAGCTGCAAGTTCTGGCCAGATGGCCAGGTAAGTAAAAGTACATTTTTTTTTTTAAAAGGGGGACAGGGGACGGAGGAAGGACTGAAATATTGAGGTGTTTTTCCCTTTTCTGCACCTTTGGGCAGCTTTGTGACACATATAGGATGAGTATTGAATGGAATGGAGTCAGGGAGAGAAATCAGGACAAAGTTGTTGTTTTCTTTGGGGGGGTTGGGAAAAAATTGGTTAATAACTTGCTGGTTTGAAGCCCAAAATTGATGCACTGCTCTGGGAATAGATAGATGAATCTTACACATTTGAATTTTTCCTGATTTGCATATCACTTTTCAGTAACAACAAATTAGTTTTGCTTTTAGAGACATTCCAGACATTCTAGAGCTTGCCACCTAGAGGCTAACTACCACCTGGCCTCCACTGGTTGTCGGTTCCCACATGCTGAAATCTGAAATGGTGCCCATGCCATAAAGTCCAAATTTACAGGACATCCTCTGTATGAGCAACATGTTTGCCATGAGAGATGGATGAGGAACGGAGCAGTTTACATGGGTAAAATGAGGGCTGTCCTTTGCATTAAGGGACAGTTAAGCAGTATGGTATGCACAGACAATTGGAGCCCCACTATGGTCAAGCTTATGCCCCCCCATGAAGCTGACTTCTGCATCGCCACACTTAGGCATGTTATGACAGAGGGCAATGGAGACTGCAGGGGTGTGCACCATATAAATGAATGGGGGTATTTTTCTATTACTATTTTATACATTATTGATGGAGAGGTGGAGTTTAATGAAGGCCACTGCTCGACTAACAAGGGCCTTGTTAGTAGAACAGTAGCCTTCATTACTCTCCAACTCATCATCATAATGTATAAAATAGTAATAAAAAATAACTCCATTCATTTTAAGGGGGAACAACTATGACCAAGCACTCTGACCAATAGACGTCTTCTCTTAAAGACTCCTGCCTCTGGCTCCCTAGTACTCGGATAAGAGAGCTTCTACACTTGGTGGGTTGTCTGCAGCAGCATGGCCACACCTGTTACAGTGTGTGTGCATGGGGAGGGACTGGCCATGTGGGTTGTTGTCGAGCTATTACTACTTTTGTGTTTGCATCTTAAAGTCTATTTGCATGGAAGCATTCAAAACTATGGAGAGAAAATAGTAGGAGTACAGGACAGAGAGAAGTAATTAAGTAGTTTTATGGGTAAGTGTATATATTGTGGGTGATAAGAACCCCCTGTGTTTCCATTGGTATGTATGGTACAGTTCAGCTGTGCAGCTGAAGGAAGACAAGAAAACTGAAAAGTATAACAATGGCTACAAGCATGCTACATGCATGCAGATGTACAGTATGCAGATTTGTATTGAAGTACAAGTGAGCCATATGTGTGCAGGCAGTGTAGCTTAGTCTTTAAAGGCACTGAACTGCAAACTAGGAGGCTTGGAGTCCTGAAGACCTGGGTTTGAATCTCATCAACCCCCACTTCTACAGTATATGGTGTGAACCTGAGCAAGTCACTTAACTTTTATGTGTGCACTTATCACTGATCACTAGCTTTTTGCACACATGCCACATGCATGCAATCTGTTCCAATTTAACATAAAAAGCATGCTTTCCACACTTGCTTGCTATATGAATGCCACATGCATGCAATCAGTTCCAATTTAACATCATAGTCATGCTTACATGCATATCACATGAGCAGTTTTATGTGTGCAGCATGAAAACATTTCATATAATTCATGCTAACTGAGGGACAGGTGGATATGGCAGCAGTCACTGAGACCTGGGCCACTGCAGGGCATGACTGGGACCTGAACCTGGAGGGTTATACCATGTTCAGGAAGGACAGAGGGAGGGAAGGAGGAGAGGGGTAACAATAATAGTCAAAAACTGCATTGGCATAGGAGGAGTGGAGGAGGCAAAGGAAACTGTTTAGGCGATTTGGGTCACCTTGACAACAAGGGTGGGCAAGAGAGTTGAAATAGGAGTGGTGTATAGACCCCCTGAGCTAGTGAAGGAGCTGGAGGAGAGTTTGGTGGCAGATGTTGGGAGACACTGCAGATTGGGCAGGGGAAGAGTGGTGGTGCTGGGGGATGTAAACATGCCAAGAATGGACTGGGAGACTATGACATCCTTGGTGGCCAGGGAACAGAGGTTGTTGGATGTCTTTCAGGATGCGTTCCTAACTCAGCAGGTGGGGGAACCGACAAGTGAGGCACAGATACTGGATGTGATCCTGGCAGACAGTGACCAGATTGGGGGTCTGGAGGTAAGGGACCCATTGGCAGGGAGCGACCATGCCACGGTCTGGTTTTGCCTGGACCTAGGAGGGGTAGTAGGCTGCACAAAGACAGAGGTAACTGACTTAAGAGGGGCGGATTTCAAGGAAATGGAAAGGATCCTTAAGGAACATTTGGATGGGATTGGGCCAGACATAGATGCTGACAGTAGATGGGAAATCATCAGGAGGGAGTGCAGAATGCTACCAGCAACTGTGCAAGAGTAAGATGAAAATGCGGTAGGGCCTGAAAACCCTGCTGGTGGACCAGGGAGGTTCAGGAGGTGGTGAGGGGAAAGAAGGCAGCCCATAGGCATTTCAAGTGCTCAAGGAGTGAAAGGGATCGAGGGGAGTACAAGCTGATGGCCAGAAGGGCCACTAGGGTGGAGAGCGCAGCTAAGGCAAGGAAGGAGCAGAACCTGGCCATGGAAATTAGGAGGGGGAACAAGGGGTTCTTTAGACACATTGGGGAAAAATGAAGGGTGAAGGGACAGATTAGCAGGATTAAAACAGGAGAGAGTTGGGCACAAGACCCGGGGGAGCAGACTGATGTACTAAATGAGTACATCACCTCAGTTTTCACCAAGGAAAATGGGGGGGCTGCATCATACATGAGAGGAGATGATGAAACTGAGGAGGGGAGGACCCTTACCAATCGGTGGGTCTGGGGAGAGGGGGGCCATCACTGGTAGGGGGAGGAAAGGCAAAGCAAGGGGACAAGTAGCAGAGGTAGAAATCATGGCAAAGAGAGTGAGGGAAGCCCGTAGGTCCCTTAAGATGGAGAAAGCACTGGGGCTGGATAAATTACATCACAGAATTTTGAAGGAACTGGCTGATGTCGTGGCAAAACCAGTGGCAGAGCTTTTCAGCATCTCTCTGAGGACATGGTGGGCACCCCTGGACTGGAAGGTGGCACATATAGTGACTATCCACAGGGGAGGATCAAGGGAGGTGGCAGGGAACTACAGGCCTATCAGCCTGACATTGGAGGTGGGCAAGGTGATGGAGGGCATTGTCAAGGAGAGGCTGGGGGGAGACCTGAAAAAGTAGGGGTGCCTGGACGATAGACAGCATGGATTCATCCCTGGTAAATTGTGTCAGACAAACCTTGTGGAGTTCTATGACTAGGTGATGAGTGCCTTGGACCTGGGTAGACTGGTGGACATCCTCTTTCTGGACTTCAGCAAGGCGTTTGACTCTGTTCCTCACGGGGACCTGTTGGATAAGCTGGGAGGAATGGAGGTGGGGAACCAGATGATCAGATGGATAGACAATTGGCTCCAGGACCGGACCCAGAGGATCGTGGTTGGTGGGGTTGTCTCATCCCCAAGGAGGGTAATTAGTGGGTCCCTCAGGGATCAGTCCTCCACCCCATCCTGTTCAATGCCTATGTCTCTGACATAAGGAAGGGTATCAGGAGTGAGATGAGTCTCTTTGTGGATAAGTCAAAACTGGTGGCAGTGGTGGAAGCTGAGGTTCATAGAAACATAGAAACATAGAATTTTATGGCAGATAAGGACCGCTTGGCCCACCCAGTCTGCTCATTTCCCTACCTAATGGATAAGCTGCAGATCCTAGTTAACCAGCAGCCTACCCCCTAGAATTGCCTTATGACCGTCCCATGCATGCTTGAATTCAACCACTGTTTTTGACTCCACATCTTCCTCCGGAAAGCTGTTCCATGCATCCACAACCCTCTCTGTGAAAAAATATTTCCTTACATTACCTCTGAGCCTCCCCCTCTATCTTCAAATTGTGCCCCCTTGTTCTTGCACACCTTTTTTTTTGAAAGATGCTACCCTCTTTGGACTTTGTTGATTCCCTTGAGGTACTTGCAAGTTTCTATCATATCCCCCCTCTCCCTCCTTTCCTCGAGGCTATACATATTAAGCTCTTTTAGTCTCTCTTCATATGTCTTCCAGTGCAGACCCTGCACCGTTTTAGTTGCCCTCCTCTGGACAACTTCCATCCTGTCTATGTCCTTGCAGAGATTAGATCTCCAGAACTGCATACAGTACTTCAGATGGGGTCTCACCAGCTGTCTGTACAGTGGGATAACAACTTCCTGTTTTCTACTGGTGATGCCTCTCCCTATGCATCCCAGTATCCCCCCCCAGCCCTCCTTACTGCCCTCTCACATTGCTTGCCCACCTTCAATGCAGAGAAATGCAAGGTACTGCACCTGGGAGCCAGAAACTTGGGCCAAGTGTACACCCTGGTGGGAGAAATGCAACAAGTCTCGATGGCTGAGATGGACCTGGGGGTGGTGGTGGATGTCAAGATGAACAGCTCGGAGACTTGTAGGAGGGCTGTGGTCAAGGACAACAGGATGCTGGGATGCATCACTAGGGGGATCACCTCCAGAAGGAGGGAAGTGATACTCCCTCTGTATAACTGCTTGGTGAGGCTAAATCTACAGGACTGCATGCAGTTTTGGAGGCCACACTTAAAGAGGGACATTGAACTCCTGGAGAGGGTCCAGAGGAGGGCAACCAAAATGATCTGGGGCTTGGGGGACAGGACCTATGGGGAGAGGCTCGAAGAGCTCAATGTGTACACATTGGAAGAGATAAGGGACTGGGGGTACATGATAGAGGTCTTCAGGTACATGAAGGGGTAAATAGGGGAGAAGCAGTCAGGGTGCTCCAAAGGAAGGAGGGGGCAACTAAAGGGCATGGGTGGAAGCTGGAGGGTGACATTCAGGGGAGAAAGGAGGAGGTGCTGCTTCACTGAGAGGGTGGTGGAACCATGGAATGCACTGCCCAGGGGGCTGGTGGAGGCAGAGATAGTGGAAGGGTTCAAGAGGGGGGTGGGACAGGTACAGGGAAAAGGTTCTTGAAGCAAAGTCCAGTACAGCGAGAATATCTAGGACTGGGAAGGGAGAAGCCAGAGAGGGTGATAGGGGCAGCAAGGTCAGCTCCCAGGGTGGGGGCTGACCAAATGAGCAGTCACAAAAGACCATTAGGCCTATTCTGCTGGCATTTTAGTATGTTAGTATAATTATTTCTGTAAGGGTGAGGAATCAGAAAGGTCTGCAGCTTTAAGTTTGTCCAGTAGAAGGCGATGCACCACAGTGTTGAAAGCTTTAGCAAGATCAACAAAAATGGCAGAAGTCATCAGTCCTTTATCCATACTTGTAAGTATGAAATCTTTGAGCTGAAGGAGGGAGGTAGAAGTGGAGTTGGATTTCCAAAAAACAGACTGGAAGGGAGTGAAAAAGGAGGAGTTGTCAGGAAAGAAAGTAAGCTGGACTAGAACAATGCATTCCTGTAGCTTAGCCAAGGTTGGAAGGAGAGAAATTGGATGGTAGTTACCGGGAGAAGTGGGATTACTACCTCTGTGAACAGGTATAATAGCCTATTTCTGGACATCAGGAACGGAAGCAGAGGAGAAGGGGAGATTCAGAAATAAGGTAATGGGAAAAGTAACAGCAGGTGCCGAGTGAAGGAGAAGCTTAGGGTCGTGACCATCAGGGCTACCTCCCTTTAGTCGATTTAGGGAAATCAGGGCCTTTAGGGAAATGGAAGGAGTGATAGGGGAGCAAGAAATGAAGGAGGAGGAGAAGATGGGGAGAGGGAAGGAGGGGGATGGTAGAGGAAGGGCAAAGAGAAAAGGCACAAGTAGTAACGTAGGAATTAAAAGAGCAACAGCAGAAGGGTTAGCGATAAGGAGTCACCAATCTTTAGAGTGAAAGTGGGAGACTGGGTCTGAGGGAAGAAAAGGGAATGGATAACCTTCCAAAATTAAATGGGTTATTTAAGTTGTTTTGGAATGTGGAACCAAAATACTCAGACTTTGCAAGTTTGATGGCTTTGGTATAGGCATTAGGAAGGCTTCTGTAGTGGGCCAATGAAGATTGGGAGTCAGTGATTTTAAAAGTACCCCATGCAAGGTCTCCTGAGTGGAGACAACTAAGTACCTCAATCAGTATCCTGGGAAGGTGTGAACTCCGCACTCTGGTTCTGCGCAGGAATGCATGACTATCCCATACAGCCAAGAATTTAGACTGAAAGTATTGAAAAGCAGAATTTATATTACAGGCTGTAGAGATGGGGAACCAATCAACTGACCAAAGATCAGCAAGGAGAGAGGTCAAATCAAGTGTCTTGAAAGACCTGAGATAAATGAATTTAATGGGAGCTTTAGGGTGGTGTAGCTTACACACACAGTAGATCATATGATGATCATTGAGGGCATCAGGAAGTATGCCTGCATCTACTACACGGTGGGTATGAGAAGCGAGGGCTCACTCAGTCAGAGGGTGGTTTAAGGATCTAAAATTTAAACTGGTGGGTTCAGAAAAAAATAATTGGGTCAGCTGCAGAGTCTTAACATTTTGAGAAAATCTATTGGCATTAGTGGCGAACCAATTTAAGTTAAAGTCATCAGGCATAAGTAGCACACCATTGAAGGAGATTGAACAGATAGAGGAAATAAGCTCAGTAACTGACAGCAGAGGAAACACCAGGGCAGCAATTAAGAAGGGAAGAGAGAAGGGAAGAGAGAGTTTAAGGAGGATCAGCTCATGGGAAGTGGGGGAGGAGACAGTGAGAACAGTAGTTCACTGGATCCTAGTAGATATGAAAATTGCAACACCGCCACCACTTCTAAAGTGATCTGGCCTGACTAGGGTATAGTCAAGTATAGTTACAGCTGAACTGGGGACCTTAGAGGAGGGACAGGTTTCAGATATAACTAGAACAGCCAGCCAGAGATTAAGCATGATAGGTGATTGCTGGTTAATTTTTGGAAGAAGACTGCAGATGTTTAGATGAGCCACCCGTAACCCTTTGGGAAGTTGCAAAGGTGAAGGTGTGCTGGGACCAGGATTAATCTCAATGTCACCTGCTAACAAAAGTAGCAAGCTGCCAATGAGTTTTAACATGCAGTTATACTGCTTGGAAGAGGGGAGAGAGGGAGGAAAAGAAAGTGGAAGAATAGGAAGGAAGATGGGACAGAAGACACCAAAGAGTTTCATGGTGAAACAAAGGAGCAGGAAGAGATTGGCACAAGGGATGCCAGGGGGAATGGATGAGAGATGGAACTTAGGAGGAGAAGGAGGGGAGAGTAGGTGAACAGGAGAGGGAAACAGTGAAAAAATAGAAAGAGGAAATTACTGCAGGCTGTGGAGGGGAGGAGAAAGATAAGGGATATTAACAGCATAGTGATTATAAAAAGAAGGCAGAAGATTAAATAAGAGGTAAAATGAGAACAGTGATAGGAATCGTAGGTGACATACGATGCATATCAGGCCCAGAAGGAGTAAATAGGGATGCAGAAGGGCAGATAGAAAGAAACTATGCACAAATGTACTATTTAACAATTACGAAGGGGCAAATATCATGGATCAAATACCCTCCCACTAAAACAGCAGAACTGAAGGGATAAGCAAAAGAGTTGTGAATTAGGTAGGACACATTCAATGCAAATGAACAGATACCTGTAGTAAAGCAGTAGGTTAAAGTTAAATACTTAGCTTGGAAACACAGCATGAGCTTAGCCGGACAACAATGAGTGAATGCATGCAGTTGACCCAACGGATGGAACAACACATTATAGGATAGATGCACATATAATACCAGTAAAAAACATATGGAACCACACAAATAATGACCATCAGTAGCAGCAGAGTCTGAATGTCTTACTGTGGGAGCAATGCCTCCTGCCCACTGACAACCCATGTTGATGCCCACAATATGACACCCTTAAGCTGCGCTCCTTTAGCAGAAGGGCTGCAGTGGAGGAGTGCTAGCTAAGTGAACACAAACAGGGAATAGTGACACTGCCCCCATAGACTGGCTCAACCCGATTGGAGGAGTAGCAGGGCTGAAGAGCTGCGCCTGCAACAAGTGTCCCGAAACAAATTATCCAAACCACAGCAGGAGTCCTGGGTGAGTATGATTGGCTCACAAAACACACAGTTCTTCTAAAACTGACAGCATATTGGCAGACAATGGAGTAGAGTGGCTATTCAAACACTGCACTCCACAAAGAAAGTCTGCCCCCAGAGACTGGCTCTACCTGATTGGAAGAGCAGCAGAGCATAACAGCTGCAACAAGTGTTCTGAAACATATTGTCCAAGCCACAGCAGGAGTCCCCAATGAGTGTGACTGGGTTTACGAACCTGGTTTGCTCCTCTCTTTCATTTAGATTTACTATGTTTTCCCCCCTACAGTAATCCCTCTCTATAACGAATGGATTTGGAGTCATAAGATGAATTCGTTATAGCTCCCCTTTTGTTGTACCAAGGGAAGCTACTTCTGGTGCTGGCACTTCATTAGCTGATTGCGGTCACTGATCTATAGTCAGTAATGCCTCATTACTCAGTGGTGCTGAGTAGTTTTTATGTCATTTTTATGTTGGAGCATGTGCGCAGCCAACAGCTTGTGGCAGTGGGGATTTGGAGGTGCGGTCACTGTTTGGTGAATGCAGGGCATGCACCAGTAGGTGAGTCCCGCATTGCCCAATCAGCCTGCATGCCGGTGCCACACTATGCATACATAATGGGGTGAGCACATCTAAGAAAAGGTCAGCTGTAATCCAAGCAAAGCTTGTCAGATGCAGTGGTCCTTTTCTTGCCATTCTCACCTCCATTGTGCGCATGGTCGGCGAGCGGGCAGACGCCTAATGTCTGCCAACTTCGGGGGTGCCCAATCCCCCTGTCGGTTAACCCCTCCCCACTGTCTTTGTGTGCTGACGGGGGAGCCCACTCCCTGTTGGCATAAACCCGCCCCAATTGTTGAATGCCAAGGGGGGTGCCCAATCCCCCTCTGCTCGCACCCCCCCTGCTTTCTTTCTGTGCCTATGGGGGTGCCCAATCCCCATCGGCATTACTTCCTCCCTCCCGTGTTGTGTGCCGACAAGGATGCCCAATCCCCCGTTGGCTACTGACACCCCCCAAAACAGTTAGGTGGCACGCTGGGAGCCCTCCCCAGCGTGCCAAATGCCCTGCAAAAGGAAAACTGTCCCACAATGTTTTTCTCTGTTTTTTTTACCTGTAAAATGAAAATGGTCCCTCGTAGTCTCAAAGCCTCCCCCTCTCCCCACCCGCACCCACCAACTGCGCACCCTGCCTCCCCTCACCCCATACTTACCTCCAGAGTCCGGTGTGACGATCTTCTGTGGACCGGGAACACGTCTGCACTCTTCAAAGCCGACTGCAAACTGAAGAAATGCCCAGTAAGCTGTATAATGGAATGAATAGGGTTTTTTCAACTTTAATGCTTATCTTGGGCATTTTTGGGAATTTTGGCCTCAAATTTTCAACGTGGGGTTTTTGGGACCCCTTCTCATGAATTCTTGCACTGTCATGGCGTTATTCGGTCCCGAAAGGTGATTTCGCAGTCACTGCATGGAATCGTCTTTTGGGACCAAGTAACGGAATGGCAGTGCCACTGTTCTTGAGAGGTTGCAAGTTTGGTGGGAAAAATCCAAAAAATGACTGTTTTAAGAGTGTGCATAGCAACTGCGCAATGCACGCTCGTAAGTTAGCATATTCACACTATTTTCATGCCAGATTATCAACATTGGCATTTTACCACACCTTCTTGTGAACTGTACAGCTGTCATTTGTCACATCCTTACCCAAAATGTGTTTTCACACTTCTGGCACAGAATAGCGCAGTCACTATGCGAAATCAGTGTTTGGGACACATTATAAAAATGACAGTGACACTGTTCATGAGCAGAGGCCCTAAAATGCCTGTGTTGAAAATTTGGTGACAATACTCCATAAAATGACTGTTTTACGAGCGTGCATAGCAACTGCGCAACGCACTCTCGTAACTTAGTGCATTTGCAATATTTTCATGCCAGATTCTCAAATTTGGCATTTTACTACACCTTCTTGTGAACTGTACAGCTGTCATTTTTCACATCCTTGCCAAAATGTGTTTTCGCATTTTCAGAGCACAATAGTATGTTCACTGTGCGAAATCAGTGTTCGGGACACATTACGAAAATGACAGTGACACTGTTCATGAGCAGAGGTCCTAAAATGCCTGTGTTGAAAATTTGGTGACAATGCTTTATAAAATGACTGTGTTATGAGTGTGCTTTGTGCAGTTTGCACGCACACTTGTACGTTCGCAAACTTCTAATATTCTCACTCCAGATTTTCTACAGTGCTATTGTTCTGCACCTCCTAATGAACAGTATAGCTGTCATTTTTCACATCCTGACCAAAATCTGTTTTTGCAGTTCTGGCACAGAATAGCGTGGTCGCTGTGGAAAGTCCTAGTTCGAGACATATGATGAAAATGACAGTGATACTGTTCATTAGCAGATGCCCTAAAATGCCTATGTTGAAAATTTGGGAACGAAAATCAATGAAATGAGTGTTTTATGAGTATGCATTGCACAGTTTGCATGCACGCTCATGACTTTCTGAATCTGTAATACTTTCACTCCAGCTGTTCATCGTTGGCATTTTTCCATACCTCCTTATGAACACTCCAGCTGCCTGAAATGTGTTTTCGCATGTCCGGCACAGAATTGCACGGCCGCGTGCGAAATCAGTTTTTGGGACAGTTTGAGGAAATGACGGTGACACTACAGTATTCATGAGCAGAGGTCCTAAAATGCCTATGTTGAATATTTGGTGCCGCAACTCCATACAATGACTGTGCTGCAAGCGTGCATTGCGCAGTTTCCATGCACCCTTGTAACTTCGTCAATCTGCAATATTTTCATGCCACATTTTCACCACTGGTATTTGTGCACGTCTCCTTATCAACAGTCCAGCTGCCATTTTTCACAGCCTGCCCAAAACATGTTTCCACAGCTGTGGCGCACAATGGCATGCTCACTGTGCAAAATCATCTTTTAAGACACATTCACAAAATCACAGCACTATGCATCTCTAGCTATGCCACTCCCACTGCCATTGCCAGCATGACAACATTTGGCATTGACAAATGCTTGTTTATAGTGGGGCTTGTTCAGTGCATTTAGTGACTTAGTGACTTTTTTTTTTTTCCACTGCTTTCTGCTTAGTGCTTCATGCTTAGTGCTTTGTGCTTATTGCTTCACAGTGGTCATAAAGGGTTTCATACAGTACTGGACTGTGCTACTGTACTAGATCCTCAGCTCTTGTCACTCTTGTCGGTACTTCGAAAAAAATCTGTCATCATGGTCTGCTTAGTTTTCTTTTCAGTAGCTACGTCCTTAGCAAAGGAAATGAGCTGGTGCAACTATATGATTTTAATGGGGTCAGCATCTTGTTTTAACAACCACGCCAGACCCGTCTCATCCCCTGGATAGCCTCATTGTTAGTTGGAGGTGGTGGCGGAGGCTCACAATCTTCTTTTTCTTCATCTCCAGTATCGAATATTTCATCTGGTAGCTCTTCATGTAGCACAGCTGACACAATGTCAGCATCTGTGAACTGCTCAGTGGTTGGGGTGCAATCATCTAAAATAAGACAGTCATCAATTGCTGTGTCAGAATTAGTGGCTTCTATCAGATTTAATTGATAAATTGCTTACTTGATTACAGTATTTATCTGTAGCTTGTAGCAAGGGACAGTAGCAATTTGATTGTATTTTTTTAGTAAACTAACAAAAGACCACAATATCACAACAGAGCAAGTGATGGACTAGGGACTCAGGAAATGCAAAAGACAGGTTTACGGTTTGTGAGCCATATGAACTGTTTGCCATAACCGAGCATTCAATATAGTGGGGTGTAATAGCGAGGGGTTACTGTACTTTGATGCTGGCTAGTTCCTGCCAGTTTTCTCAGACCACTCTGCCACCACATGTTGTCATTGGCCTCCTTCCACCATACGGCATTCAAACCCAGACAACTTGGTAGCTGGCAGTGTCCAGAAATTTGCTCACTCTGGTGGTGCTCAGGCTAGGTCTGTTGATCACATGAGGAAGTAATTATGCCATGCAAGCATTGGAAGGTTGTGCAAGGTAGTGCCAGCGACAGTGGGTGAGGGGCCAGTTATCATTAAGGCTAATGGCAGTGCTTTCCCAACATGTAGGTCTTCCCTTCACCCCATGATAAAACACATCTACTGCATCTCGTGCACTAGCCAGTGGTGGAGGAACTCACTCCATATGGTCACCCAGTTCCTAAAGGTCTAGAAGCAACACTGTGAGCTAGCAACACTAACCCACCCTTCCCAGGTCTTATTCATGCTGCCTCTGCAGCATAAACAGAGAGCTGCCATCCTGAAACATGTGAATTGAGATCAAGACAATCCTGAGTCTCTCCATATGTTAGTGCATCCACTATCAACCAGCACCACCTTGCCAGTCCAAACCAGCTTTTTTTTTTACTCCTGGAACTCAGTCTGCCATCATTAGCCACCCACACCACCACCTCCATCATCTACCTTCTTCTGGAATTATCCATACGTCCTTGTTCTTCTTTGGCTTAACCCCCAGGGCAGAGTTGAGGGGAATGGCCATGCCCCACTGGAGGTCTTGATTGGTACCTGAGTTTGTGGTGTGGTGTCTGCAGAGTAGGGACTGGTGTCCTTGTGCCTCAGCTAGGCCTTTTTCACCTTTGCATTTGCCCTCCTCCTGGGACACTGACTAGCCAGAGCTGTTGGCTCACATTCACACAAGTGTGTGTTAGTGCATTAGGGTCCATTGGCATCCCCGCTCCCTTACTACCAGCTCTGCTTGCACTGCCACCTGTGGTAGTATCCCAACAGAGTATGTGATCCCTCCCTCCCCCTTTGGAGAAGAGCATCCTCCTGGATATTCAATGCTCCTTCCATGGCCAGACCTCTCACTCATTCTCATTCCTGAGCACCGGCATTGGGAGCAGCAGCATTACTGCTGTTCCAAGAGGCTGGCTGTGACCAGTACTTTTGGCAGTTTTTATTTTATTTTATTGCATGTAACTACAAAAATAACTAAATGAAACAACAGAATAGACAGTCACAAATGAGACTTCACCCTTCACCCAGTGGTTACACTGTTGGGGTAAACCTGAAGAAATAAAAATACTGAAAAGAACAGTGACCATATTGGCAAATAAAGATTTTTCTTTGCTGTTAATAATTTTTATTGAATAGTTTCAACAAGATGCAAACAACATCACAGTACCATTTATAAGCACATAATTACAATGCAAAAAGTATGAAACATCATAGTAACATCAAAAAGTAGCATAATACAGCAAAGTGTGATCATTATATATCTAAAATATAGGTGAGGTTGTCAGAGCAAAAAAGAGAGATGCCATGTGATAGAGGAACTGAAAAAACTAGGTACCCAATACATCATTTGCTGGGTGCAGGGTCCGGTGATCCACAGCTGTCAGGCTTGGGGCACCACCAGCGATGAAGGAGGGATCGACAGGTAGGGTGTTTGTCACTAGGTTAAGAAGGGCTGGGACTAGGTCGATCAGGAGTTGTTGGGCTCTGTTAAAATTTAGGGTATGTTCTCTGGCGCGTGTACAACACATGTAGGTAGTTACTACTGAGCAGATGGAGGGAGGGGAGAGATATAGAGACGTGCAAGCATTTGGGATCAGATGTGGGCACATTTGGGATCCAATATGCAAAGAGGAGAGTATATGTAAGAGATGCACATATTATAATAATGATGCAGAGTGCCTTTAGCAAGGTTTGACTTATGGAAAAGATTGCCATTTGCTGAATAGGAAGTAACCACTCTTGGATCTGGGGCACTTTAATTGATCTCCATCTGCTGAGGAGCAAACTCTTTGATTCTACTCCAGCTTGAATGTTCCAGCATATCCGAGGATCTGTATAACAGATGGAGGGGGGGTGGTATGCCCAGGAGTAATAATTGTGGGGAGTTTCCAACTACTGATTTGCAGGCTGCTAGTATCTCTTTCCAGTAAGTTTGGAGGGAAGAGCAACTCCAAAGTATATGGAAGAGATCCCCTCCAGGGGGATTACAGCACCTGCTTAAGTCATGAGGGAGGAGGCCCATGGTACGCAGTTTGGCTGGTATACGGTATATTCTATGTAGAACCTTATTTTGCAGCAGGAGGCTTCTACTATCCACAAAAGTTATATGGGCCATCCGCCAGGAGTTTTTCCAGTCCAGAGAAGTAATGGAAGAGGCTGGGGCTGATGCCGAATAATGTTGAGCGTTCTAAGTTTGGTCAGGAATGGAATTATAAATCTGGGAATAGATTACATAGATATATAGATATTGACAGCAGATAAGGACCCCCAGGTCCACCCAATCTGCCCAAGCGTACTACCTACTTGTTAACCAAGGACCCTAGGTGTCCCTAGTAATTTCCCCCCTTCCCCAATTGAATTATTCCCTTAAGCCTATCTCATGAAGCCTTGAATCCCATTATATTCTTGGCCCGACCACCTCCTCCGAAAGTGCATTCCAATCATCCACCACCCTTTCTGTGAAATAGTGTTTCCTAACATTTCCCTTGAATCTGCCCCTTCCAGCTTCATGTTATCACCCCTCGTATTTGAGTGACTTTTCTTCAGGAAAATACTGTTATCCGTACCCTGTTAATACCCTTTTGGTATTTGAAAGTCTCTATAATGTCTCCCCTTTCCCTTCTTTGCTTCAGGGTGTACATGTTAAGACAAACAATCAAAAATGGTGCGCAAAAAGAACCACTCATGAGGAATCTTAAATGATGCCAAAATGTTTTAGTACAGTGCACAGACCCAATACTGCTGGACACTAGAACCCCAGTGCTTCAAGCCCTTTCGGACTGTTCGACAGAGGGGCAGGGACAATAAGTGCAGCAGCCCAATAAAAATAGGGTGCTTATTAAAGGTACAGTGTCACATATATAAATCAATGTGCAATAAAATATTACAAATAATTCACGGAGCAGGCTGGCTGACAATTTTAACTCAGAAGAAAAATGCATAATGTCAAATAACCTTTTGCAATGATTTAAATATAAACTAGACTGGATAATCCAATCAAATAAAACCTCTTGGCATCACTTAAGATTCCGCATGAGTGATTCTTTTTGCACACCATTTTTGATTGTTTGCCTAGTAATTTACACTGGTGCAGGATCTTACAACCTCTAAACACCTGAGCACCACAGGCTTTTCCTTCTTCGGTTGTACATGTTAAGGTCCTTAAGCCTCTCCTCATATGTCAAGTGGTTAAAACCCAGCACCATTTTTGTTGCCCTCCTCTGGACCCCCTCCATCCTATCCACATCCCTCCTGTGGTTTGGTCTCCAGAACTGGACCCCGTACTCAAGGGCATAACCCCCTCCCTCCTCCTGCTTGTGAAACCCCTTCCTATGCATCCCAGCATTCTGTTGGCACTGGTTACTGCCCCTCGCATTTTTAACCATTTTGAGTTTGTTAGATATTATTATACCAAAGTCCTTTTCCTGCTCTATCACCTCCAGTACCTGACTTCCCATCCAGTACACTGCTCCCTGATTTCTGCTCCCCAAGTGCATAATTCTGCACTTTTTCATGTTGAGCTCAACTGCAACACTCTTGACCACTCCTCTAATTTGTGTAAATCTCTACTCATT
Source organism: Neoceratodus forsteri (assembly GCA_016271365.2). Lineage (NCBI taxonomy): Eukaryota > Metazoa > Chordata > Ceratodontiformes > Ceratodontidae > Neoceratodus > Neoceratodus forsteri. The sequence continues at coordinate 53,478,804 of CM057451.1, read as the reverse complement.
TTTTCTACCCCTCCCAAGTGCCTACCCAGTTGCAGATCTTTGTATCTTCTGCAAATAGACATACCTTCCCTTCAAGCCCTTCTGCAAAGTCTCCTATAAAATCATTGAACAGGATAGGTCCCAGTATCGAATCATGTGGCACCCCTCTGGCCACCCCTTCCTTACCTGATAGAATTCCATTAATGACCGCCCTTTGCCTTCTTCCCTCTAACCAATTCTTCACCCATTTCTCCCCCTCTGGACCCACCCCCTGGGGCTCTTAGTTTGTGCAATAGCCTTCTGTGTGGCACAGTGTCAAATGCATTGCTGAAGTCTAGGTATGCCACATCCACTGCCCATCCCTGATCTATTATTCTGGTCACCCAAAGAACTCAATTAAGTTAATTTGACATGACCTCCCTTCCATGAATCTGTGCTGTCAGTAATTCTGCCGGTCCTTTGATGCCAGATATCTGACAATTCTTTCCTTCAGTAATTTCTCCATACTCTTCCCTACCACTCATGTCAGGCTGACTGGCCTGTTGTTGCTGGCTTTCTCCTTGCTTCTTCCCTTGTGGAGATGGACCACATCTGTTCTTTTCTGGTTGTCTGGAACCACCCCCATCACTAGTGATCTGTTGAACAGGCCAGTTAAGGGCTCTGCTAGCACCTCCCTCAGCTCCTTCAGTATTATGGGGTGTATCCTGTCAGGCCCCATGGCCTTGTCTACTTTTAATCCTGATAATTCCTTAAGTACCCCCTCCACTTTGAATGGGCAGATGTCCACCCCCTCCCCAGCTTTCCCTCTCCTCTTGATCTGTTCTCCTTCCCCCTTCCCCTCCACTGTGAACAAGGAGCAAAAGTAGCTGTTTAGGATGTTTACCTTCTCCTGGTCCCAACCACTGCCTCCCCTCCCTTATTCCTTAGTCTAACTAGCCCCCCCATTACCTTCCGTCATTCGCTCACATACCGGTAAAAGGTTTTGTCCTCTACCTTAACTGATTGAGCTACTCACGCTTCAGTCTCTGCCTTTGCTCTCCTGACCTCCCTACCTGCCTCTTTTTGCTTTTGTTGGTACACTTCTCTATCCTTCCTCCTCTGCGTCCACTCATATCTCCAGAATGCTGCTCTTTTTTCCATGATCTTCTTTGCAACTTCCTTGCTGAACCATAGAGGTTTCCTTTTATTCCTGTTCTTGTTGACCTATCTGATGCAAAGATTTGTGGCTTCTACTATGGCCCCCTTTATTTTTAACCATTTTTTATCCACCCTGTCCAGATCCCCCACCCCTGAAAGAGTTTCCATGAGGTGGTCACCCCATACTGTTGGGGGGTGTGAACAGTGGAGGGTGAATGAGGGGGGCCACTGCATTGAGGTGGTGAAATCCAGAAGACACCCTGGGGCAAAATGGAACTCAGATTGTGGTCTTCATGTCTGGTTTCCATACCCAAGGGCACTACCAATTGTGGTAGGCAGGTAGTGGGGGCGGCCTGAGAGGTTCATCCAACTCACGCGGTATTATGCAATGCCAGGTCCATTAAAAACAAGACTGCAATTATTGCAGATATTGTTGAAACAGTAGACCTGGCTTGCATCACTGAGACCTGGCTGGACAAGAACTGTGACCCCATTTTGGAGGCGGCAATGCCGGGCTGGTACTTGGTGATACACCACCCAAGATTGGATCATGGGGGGGTTGCTGTCCATTTTAAGAGTGAACGTAACCTCATGAGTGTACCAGTTGAGGAGAATGAGTCATTTGAGTGTACCATAGTAGCAGGTGTAGGTTGTCGGATTGCCCTCATCTACCATCCACCCGGAGATGAGAAGCGATTCCTTCAGGATGTAGTGGACTTCATCTTCGACATGGCATTTGAGTCGCCGAGGCTGATGGTCCTGGGCAACTTCACTGCCTGGATCGATGATGAACTCTTGCAATTTGGACAGCATTTCCTCCAGTTAATGACATCTCTGGGCCTAACACAGATTGTTACCACTGCTACTCATAAACACGGTCATTCTCTTGACCTGGTCTTCCTCCTGGGGATCGAAGCCTCCGACTTGGGGGTGGAACAAGTTAGGTGGTCCAATCACTACACAGTGGGGTTTAGTTTTAGCACCCCCCTTCATAGGCCTATCCCTGTAAGTTCTTAAAGCCTAGCTGTGGTGTTTGACCTATCATCCCTCCCAGTGGCAAACAGTGAGCCAGAGGCCCTTGTGATGGCCTATAACTTGACCATTTCAGCGGTCCTGGATGCCATTGCTCCAGTCCATGTTCATCCTCTCTCTCTTCACCCACAATTCCCATGGTTTGATGGGACTTTGAGGGAGTTGTGGAGATTAGGACGAAGGTTAGAGCATTGCTGGCAGAAGTCCTCCCTTGATGCCGATCACCTTAGATTGATGGACCATTACCAAGTCTATCACTCTGCTATCTCCCATAAGAAGGCAGAGTTCCTTTCCGGGGAGATTGCAGCCATCCAGAATCAACCAGCTCAGCTGTTTCGAACTGTGGAGAGACTGTGCAACCCAGCTCTTTTCAAGTTCAGAAAGCTTTTTCGCAAGTAGAGTGCGATGAACTTGCTTGATTCTTTGCTGCTAAGGTGGCTGACATCAGGGCAGTATTTCAACCAGCACACTCTATGAGTGTAGCTGTAGGTCAGTGGGAGGCCACTACTCCTCAGTTTTCCTGGAGTACCTTCTACCATCTGGGGTTCATAGATATCATGTGGATTGTCCAGAGTGTGCACCCTACGTGCTCTAGTCTGGATCCAGGAATAACTTTCCTGATCTTGGGTTGTATAGATTCTATCAGTCCTTTCCTAGCATGGATAGTCTGGTGCTCCTTGAAAACAGGTGAGTTTCCTAGCTCCCAGAAAGAGGCGGTGGTGACACCACTTTTGAAGAAAGCTACCTTGGACCCAGACTGCCATGCAAACTACAGACCAATCTCTAACCTTGCCTTTTTAGGGAAGGTGATTGAGAAAGTAGTGGCTGCACAGCTGGAGGACCTCTTGACCATCCATGATATCTATGAACCCCTCCAGTCTGTATTTTGAAAGAGACATAGTACAGAGACAGCACTGGTTCGGGTGCTTAATGATCTCCTGATGGCTAGAGACAGGAAGAGCCATACCATCCTGGTTCTTCTGGATCTCTCATCAGCTTTTGACACTGTGGACCATGGGGTATTGCTGGACTGCCTGAGATTCATCTGTGGACTGTCAGGAACAGTCCTCGGATGGTTTACATCATTCCTCATGGGAAGAACTCAGAGAGTGGTTTCTGGGGTTTATTCCCCAGATCCAGATTCTCTGTTATGTGGGGTACCTCAGGGCTCAGTGTTGTCCCCCTTGTTGTTCACAGTGTATATGCTGCCCCTCGGAGACATTGTAAGAAGGTATGGGCTGAGGTTTCATTGCTATGCTGATGATACCCAGCTCTATCTTTCTTTTGCACCTGACCAGAATGGAGCTCCCTCTGTTTTTAATAACTGTCTAGCAGAAATCCAGGAGTGGATGGATTCCAGTTGGTTGAAGATGAACTCGGGGAAAATACGAGGTGTTGGTTGTGGACCTATGTCATCGGATAAGGAGGTTGGGGGTTGATTCACCCTCTGGACTAGTTCTTTGGGGCTTATCCCTCCCATCCTCTGAACGAGTGCATAACCTGGGGGTAATTTTTGATGAAGGACTGACCCTGCATTCATAGGTGTCAGCTGTTGACAAATCTTCCTTTTATCATCTGAGGAATATCTTCAGGATTAGGCACCTGGTTCTGTCCAGCGACCTTCCCACTCTGGTTCATGTCTGTGTGACCTTGTGCTTAGACTACTGCAACTCCCTTTACCTAGGGCTTCCAGAGGTAGAAATCTGCCACTTACAGCTGGTGCAGAATGCGGCGGCCCGGCTTTTGATGGATGCATCTCAGACCTGTCATATTTCGCCGGTGCTGCACGGACTGCACTGGCTGCCTGTACAGTGGCGGATCACCTTCAAAGTCAGTCTTCTGACTTTTAAAGTCCTACATGGACTGGGCCCAGACTACCTGAAAGAGCTTCTGGTCCCTTACTGCCCTGGGCAATTGCTTTGCTCAGCCAAGGAGGGGTTGCTAGAGATTCCAAGGGTTTGTTTGAAATCATCTGGGATGTGGGCATTTATGTACGCAGCTCCTACCCTTTGGAATTCTCTACCCCATCAGATATGGGAGTGCACAGCAGTGGAGGGATTTAAGCAGGCTTTAAAAACCTTTTTATGGCAACAGGCTTTTGGAGATTGCTGGAACTGCTGATATTCTTGATATTATTTGATGCACTGTTGATGTCTGATTCATGAGTTTAAACTGTAAGGAGCTTTGATATTTGAAAGGCGCCTAAAAAGTAAAGTTTATTATTATTATTACTCTTCAAGTCAGACTGCCAAAAATCTCGGACCTTTACCTTTCAGTGTTTCCCTACTGTTGTTGTCCTTAGTGTGAACCATATGGTATTATGGTCAATTGTGCCTAGGCTTTCCCACACTGAGACCTCCTCCACTTTGTCACCATTTGTTAAGATCAGGTCTAGTACTGCCCCTTCACTAGTAGGTTCCCTGACTAGCTGTCTTAAGAGTGCCCCACGTAGGGAGTCTATGATATCTCTGCTCCTGGCAGAGGCCACTGCTGGGGTGCTCCACTCCATATCTGATAGGTTGAAATCCCCCAGCAGCAGCACCTCCCCTTTGTTTGCTATCCTCTGTATTTCCTCCATCATAGCTTTATCCACCTCCCCCTCCTGTGATGGTGGCCTATATATTGAATGACCTCCCCTTTCTCCAATTCGAGGGTGACCCATAGAACCTCTGCTCCCCCCTACTTGCCCAGCACTTCTGTAGACTTTATGTCCTCTTTCACACTGGCTGAACCTCTAGTTTTGTTCAACAAGGGGCAGATGTCCAGGTCTGGGGCTTGTAGACCCTGTGAAGGGGGAGGTTTAAGAAACTGAGACAGTGCACTACACAGTTGCCTGTACCTCCAACAATCTTGCTTAGGGAGGGTGTATCGGAGTTGTACGTTTCTGAAAGTATCATATGTGGTGGTATCTGGGAGCAAAAGGTCTTTCAGGTGTGTAATGACATGATGCTTCCAACTAGACCAATATATAGGCTGATGGTCAATGTAGAACACCAGGCTGTTCCATACAGGGAGCCATGCTTTCGATGTAAAGGAGGTTTTAATGGTGCAGGACAGCCAGTGCAAGGCCCATACAGTGACTAAAATAGTGCTTCATTGGTGCAAACAGTAGGGGAGATGGGAATAAAGGTCACCTAGGGGTGGAGTGGGTGAAAATATTAGGGTTTCTATGTGCAAAGAAACAGGAAGGGGTAAAAGAGGGAGAGAACCAATGGCAGGGCTGCACCTCTAGGAAGGCTTTGTCATAACATTTGAAACCAAGAGGACTGTATATAAAGCTTGAGCAAACTTCATGGTTGTCAAAGGATTAAACAACTAGAAAATAGGTTTCCATTTGAGGGGCTGCAGATGAGTGTGGTAGTTCTCCACCCCACCGATTGGTCATGGGTTTCACTGTGCCAGTAGTTAAAGCACAGTTTGGTGCCAAAAATACATATAGCAAGGCCCCAGAGGAAATGCAGTGTTGCCAGTAATCATACTTTTGGGGGGGGGTGATGATCAGTAACTAAACATGTCTTTCTGGAGGAGCCAGGTAGCGAAAAGATTAGGGCTCGACCCTCTCCTGCATAGAAAGTGACTAGTTGAAAAGAGAGCCCCTTGCCATATGGAATAACTGTCACCTTGGGGGTGATTGATCCAGAGATCACCTAGCTGAAGGATTGGCATGTTGGTGGGAGTTCATCCCAACTAGTGGGGGGCAGATCAAGTACAAATTCAGATGCCAGGCTGGGAAACTCCCATATGTCAAAAAGCAGTCAAGGCCAAAAGTGGTGTTACTCTAGTTAAGAATATCCCAGTAAGAATGTTTCAGCAACCATGGCTGAGCATGCCACGATTTCCCCAGCCCAAGATTATGAGTCTTGAAAGTAAAATTTGTACAGTATTAGAATTATAAGTCTGACAGCAGGAACTCACCCCAAGACAAGAAAGGAAAGACAAACCAGATCAATGATTAGGACCCTTCTTCTGCAAGGAATCAAGGAATCAATGGCACCCTCGGCACCTGAGGAAGGGAGCAGAGGAAAGAGATCAGCAGCTGCCCTGTCCACCCAGGAGAAAGTTGCAGGATCCAGGGATGGGGCATCAGGGTGACTCAGTGGATCTTTTTTGGTTCCAGTGGCAGGTTCGGATAACATAGCTAGGGCCAAAAATCTGTTGGCAGAAGGGGGTATTCCTGGGCTGGCTGATGAAACTGGTGAGCCTGGGATTCTGCTTCAGCTCCAGGAATGGTCTGTAGCTCTATGGTGCTTTTTTCTGTTAGATTCTTGGTTCCGTTGTCATCCCCTCTGATTCTTCACGAGCTGTTGGGGGGGGGGTTCCACCATTGAAGAAGGGTTTCAGTTTGATTTCTGTGTGTGAAGCGTCCTTTCTCTGAGCATCAGGATTGGATGTGGGGTGCTTGTCCACAGTGGTTGAATCTGTAGCTGGAAAGACAGAAGTAGAGAGATACTGATCCATGGCTTCTGGTGAGATAAACGATCATTGTACCTCATTGTGGTTAATGCACAGTGTGAGAGGATACTTCATGTAGTATTGAAGGCCAAGCTGTGCTAACTTTTTCCAGGCAGGTGTAAAGGCCCATCTGTGATGTGAGAGCTCAGCCAAGAAGTCCTGGAAAAGCCATATGGTGTGGCCCTGCCATACAAGGGGGCCCCGCTCCCTGGCTATATGTAATATATTTTCTTTGACCTGGAATCTGAGGAGTTTTGTTATTAACAGTCTAGGTGGCTGGCTTGATTTAGGCTTGGTGGCAGGCTCCTGCATGCCCTTTCAAATTCAATGGGGGACAATTTGGAGTATTCAAAAGTGGAGAGTGGGTGGTTTGTAGGAAGCACACCATATCCGTGCTCTCGGCTCCCTCCAGAAAGCCCACTATGTGCAAGTTGTTGCACAGTGCTTGATTTTTCCAGATCGTCGACCTCATCAAGCAAATGACAGATAATGGAGGCCTTCTCTCTGAGTTGAGCCTTGGTATTGTCAGTGGCCTCTTCTACCATAGGGATCCATTGTTCTGCAGAGAAGACACATCCCCCAACCGTGTTAATTCCCGGTAAGTGTTTGTTGCTGAGATTTTAAGCTCTGCTGTGTCTTGCAGTACTTGAGCCAACATTTTGGCTATTTGATGTAGGTCTGATGTGGGTAGTGGCTGGGTACTCATGGTCCGACCCAAATTACATTACGTAGGAGCTGTGGTGTTGAGCCCGACACAGCAAAGTAACAGGTGTGCTGTCTGGTGTGGAGTTTGACTGTATACCGTAAAAGAGGGTACTGTTGGAAAGCTGGACTTTTTGCTAAATTGTTTTCAGTAATGGTTTGGTTAGAAAGGATGCATCTTACTGTAGGATTTTTGCAGGATTTTGTTGATGATGAACCAGAGAATCAGGATTAGCGGCCATCATCCTTAGTGGCTAGCCACGCCCCCCCTCGGCAAAAAAGGTTTAAAGAAAGATTTCCACAAACTTTAACAATGGCTCTTCAGGCATGTAAATATGGTAGGTAAATTTAAATATTTATAGCTATAATTGAAATTGTGCTATATAAATTTTAAGAAGCAAAATGCACCTAGCTTGAACTGGAAAACAAAAACAGCTAAACCATAAAACTGCAGACAGGCAGGTAGTTTCCCTCTCTGTTCTGCAGTTAGGAGAGAGACATAGGGCCCAATTCATGAAGGATGGTGTAAGGCTTGGGCCAAGCCTTGCATCATCCTCAGTTTTTGGTGCAGTTACACCAAAGCATTTTGGTGCAGTGCAGCTTAATTCAAGATGGGCTTGCGCATTTGTGATCATTTCCACATGTTATGGCAGCTTGCGCCAAAGGTTTGGTGCAAGCCCTGTAAAATGGATCCCCCTTGGACACAAAGTTAGACCATGGGGGAGCTGGTCTAACTTGTTGCATCTGGTGCACCCGATTGAGAATTGCGATTGGCACCACGTGTCTGCCACATGCCCCCTGCGCCATCTGTTTAGCACACTGAGGACTTGCAGCAGATACAACCATTAGTGAATTGGGCCCATGAGCCCATAATGTGAACCACACAGCCATACTGTTCAACAAAAAAGGGTTATCAAATAGTTCTTTCCAACTACCTTTAAAATGCCCTTTTGTACATACTAGTGCCCCTTGCCCATCATTTTAATAGTCCAGTGCATTTCAAACTGTTTCAAGTTACCCTGTCCCCTGATATATGAGTTTTACACTACCTCTAACAGCCTTGCCTGGATCTTTCATGTTGCTTCTCTCTGGCTATCTCTGCTCTAACTGATTTTTAAAAGATTTATTTTGTAACTTAACCAGGAAACAGTAAGCACCTTATTTAAATTCTTACAATCAGAAATCATCAGGACAAATGATTTTAGGATGAGCTTATAACATACGAACATACCTACGAACATACAAATCTGCAAGCAGAAACAGGACTCATGGTCTGTCTAGTCTGCTCGAGCACGCAGCTAGTGCCCCTAATTTGCAGCTGCCCCACCCCCCTCCTGCTTCCTCTCCCCCAGACATATCTCCATGCTACCTACCCAGTCCACCCCTATAAAAATTACATGCCTCTTATTTAGGCCATCCTGGGATCATTGTGCAGCCATCAGGTTAATTTTCAAACATTTCCTGTTGAGTTCTTGCTTTGATGATTCTTGATAACTCTAGAATGACTTCTAAAGTAACACAATGATCAGCAGAGTACTCTGAGATGGCTGCTAAAGTAATTTAGTTTGACTTGGGTTCCTGAAGCTATAGTACATAACTATGTGGTTAGACAGAACCTCTGACCATGACAACTTGCTGCACGAACGCATCTACATGACTCACCAGAGTTGCAATCAATGTGATTCACTAGAGCAGATGACCTCTGAGGCTCATGAGAGCCACTGATAGATAGCTTGAAACTCTTACTGACCTTAGGGCTCTTTTAGCCAAACAGTCTGAGCTCTGTAGTTCTCCCACTCATGCATATTTCATCTGAGTCATCTGCTCAGCTTTAAACCAAGCATTCTTTGTTCCTATTGCACCTCTAGGGATAGTATCCTGCTCAGAAAGGTTATTTTTCCATATGACTGAACTCAGAGGTACCACATAATGTTATAAGTCCTTTCCAGGAACACAGAGGAATGGCTAAACGTCTACACTGCATAAAACTTCAAGCTATACTGTATAATCATTCGTACACACACCTACTGTAAGTTGCATGCTGGGCCAGTGAATTGAAATGGCCAAGCCTGTGTTCCGTGGGGTGATATGATACTTGCTCCCAACATCACTGTTTCAAGTGCATGCTCCAGCTTCCTTCAGTTACACTTTTTTCATGTTCTACCATGCCCCCTTCTCAGCTTCATCTTTCTTCTTACGGGGGATTATTACTATACTTCCAAAGATATCATTAGCTGAAGGTTCCTTATTGGTGCAGCACCTCAAGGCTGGAACCCTCCTCAAGAGGTTGTTTTTAATGCCACATGACCAAGCTTAATGGTACTTGAAAAGGGAACAATGCCTCCCCCAGGATAGAGAGACAAGTGGCTTAAAGTCTAATTTACATACTCATTCAATCTATACAGCATTACCATTTCTATGATACATAAGTTAATGTGGAGCACCAGGAGGAGATTCAAAAGATAAGGTGTCAGCAGTGCATTCAAAAGCATTCAGGATTGCCTGTGCAACAATTTGCTGAAAATGAAAGGCAGGCATGAAGGGAACTGTTACTTGTTCATCTGTCTTAGGTGCAATTAAGCAGCCACTGACACCTCAAGAAGAACGATGCAAAACATGATATTTGGACACAAAGCAGCTTTAAATTTCGCATTAACTTTATATTTCTTATCCTCATTATTTATTACTGAGGTCATAGGCATTAAAACAGGATTGTTGTTCCTTGAGGGTTCATCAGCTTCTATTGCTTCTTCCCAGCCTGATTTCATAATACACTGCTTGTGACATCACAGTTGTTTCCATGGCAACAGACTGCGATGTCACATTAGAGCTTTTTGATTTCAAGTAGGGATTAAGCTATTGAGGCAGATGAACTCTGAAGGATACAGGTTTTGTTTTGAGGGAATTTCTTCATTAATAAATAATGAAGAGGAGAAATGTGTAAGGAAATATATAGAAAATATATGAAATAACAGCTGAACTGTGTCTGAACATTATGTTTTTGAAGTTTTCCTAAAGGTGTCAGCTGCTCATTAAATACATGCCATGCACCCTCTTTCCGTAGACTTGCCACCCCTTTAACACCATTCATTCTGTGAAGAATGGATTGAAAAAAAAATGCCCTTTAGAGTTTCTTGAATCCATTAGTGGCTACAGAAAAGAAGGTCTACAGATCTAATGCATAACATTTTATCAAAAAGTTTGACACATGACTGCATTTGTTATTCCTGATATTCCTGTTAGTACTTACCTGATTTGGTCTTTAAAAGTATGTTGAAATATTTGCATGTATTTGCTTATTTTATATTGCTAGTCATCATATAGTATGTTTTATGCTTTGCATTGTCATTACCTGTTAGATGCAATTGTAAAAGAGAGTTCACTCTGAATTTGCTTTCCAATAAAATTGAATCGAATAATATCACCATTTCCCCAAGCAACTGCACGATGTCTAAAGCAGTTGGGAGATATATCTGCTGTTTACTTTAAGGACCTTTTCTATAGACATAATTATCAATATCTTAAAGGAGAACTCTCAGCTTCTCTGCCTTAATACAGCAGACCCTAGAGGTCCAGATTAAGTAAACCATCTAAAGAAATATTTTTTTAAACCTATGACATGTTAGATATCTTACTTTATATCTGGTCACTCTTGTGTCCCTCTGCCTGCCATGCTTCTGAAGTAACAGTCCCACTGTTCCTCGTGGTCAACCTTATGATGATGTGTGTAATGGGCTAAGCTGTGGGAGACATCTATATGATGGCATTTAGTAATGTATACTATTACTCTGCAACAGTGCATTTTCATGCTTAGTCTACTGGTACCAATTATAAAGACTCAGCCAGATGGGTACTGGTAGACTAAGTGCAAAAATGAGCTGTTGCAGAGTATTAACATACATTACTACGTGCTGCCACATAGGTATCCACTGCAGCTTAGAATGGAGTTGTCAGTAACGGTAAGTTGAAACTGAAGTGGACTGTAGGAAAACAGCCAATATTACCAACTTCTCTTCCAGGAAAGGGACCTTTAAGTTTTTAGCTTCACTTCAGCACTTTGGCAGAATGCCTCAGTGTTTTTACAGCAATCAGATGGTAGATCAAACTGAACTCAGTGTAAGTCCAATTACTGGCAACAAACAATCAGCAACACTGAAAATCGTTATTAATCATGAATTAAGAATCATGATAATCATGAATTATAGAGGTGTCAGTGGCTCAGCAGGCTGCACACTCACCTCTGAGGCTGGAAGTTCAGAAGGCTGTGGGTTCTATCCCACACTGGGCACTTGGGTTAAATACCAGTACTGACACTGTAGTACAACATGAGGAGGATGCTGCACTCCTGATGTGCTGTCTTTCAGATAAGATGTTAAACCGAGGTCCCATCTGCCTGTTTTGGTGGTAGTTCAGGTGGATGTTAAAGATCCCATGGCACTTCTTGAAAAGAGTAGGGATGTTTATTGAAGCAAAGAAAATCAAACAAATCATCATCATGAGGATAAATCAAATTATACAGTACATAAATTCCTTGTTATTTCCTTAACAGAGATAATAAAAACAGGACAAATCTATTTATTTATTTGATGCATCAGACTACAACCTTTGAGTCAAGCCCTTTTTTGCAAAGGCTCCTCATCAAGATTACAAAGGACAACAGTTTACAAATACATAATTGGGATATTGCACAAATGTGGAGGTAAAGTTGGACATAGGTACACAACAGTTGATACATATCTACAAGCAGGCCAAAAACAAGCTGTAGTTAAACAGTATATAGAGGTATCATAAATGTATACAGAATGGTACAGCAGGCCAATTGGGCCGTAGTTATACAAAAAGAACACTACTGACATAAGATCATGGGTTTAAGTGACCCAAACATTGAGGTACAGTGCAGGAGGTAGGAGCTGTCTTACAGAAGAGACCCAACTCATGGGCTCGGGTCAGTAGCAATCACATGTGGAGTGCTCAAGTAGGTAGCTCTTTAGGGCCTTTTTAAACTGCCTGAAGGTGGGTAGGTGGGTGGGTGGGTGACAGATGCTGGGAGTTCACTGAGCCATAATGGGGCCTGGTAAAGAAAAGCTCTTTGGCACAATGAGGTTCTGCAGTGAGTAACAGAGTGGGAGGACCTAGCAGTGCTGCTGGAGTTTTGGGCATGGGTTGCAATGGTAACTAGGGGTCACGCCCAGGAGGGGTGGATTTGAGGGATATTTTTTGGCAAGAATACAGGTATAATATTTGAGTCTATCCTCTAGTTTCAACCATCCTGCCTACTTGTACAAATTAGAAGTGTGGGTCAGTCTGTCATGCCCAGTGCCCAGTCTGCAGGCCTTATTCAGGGTATTCTTAATCCACGATAGGGAGGTTGGATCAGCTGAGCTATAAATCACCAGGCCATAGTTGACCAAGGAGAATACAAAAGAGGATACAGCCAGTTGGAGGGCCTCAGGGGAAAGGAAGTGTTGGTATAGCAGGCCTATCCTGGTGTTCAGCATGGATAATAGGCCTTGGATGTGCTCATGATAGGAGAGATGGGTATCAAGAGTTAGCCCCAGATACCTGAAAGAGCAGACCTACTCAATGGGGATATTCCCAGAGTTACATATGTTTAAGAATAGGTTGTGGTGTTGGCTTTGGTGGTGGTTAAAGGTCATGGATTTGGTTTTGCTACAATTGAGAATTAATTTATGTTCAATGAACTATGATTCTATGGTTTGGAAGTGCACTTGGAGCATATTTTGGAGTGTGTTGGGGCTGTAATGACATTCAAAGATAACGGTGTCATCCAGGTAGAGGAGCATTTTACCTGAATAGGCTAGCGGAAGGGGATTTTGGAACAGGCTGAAAAGGAGGGGACCAAGTATGGATCCTTGGGGGACCCCAGAGAGGACAGGACTGTGAGAAGAGAAGGTGGACCTGTTCCTGACCTGTTGGGTGCAGTTTGAGAGATAGCTAGCAAACTTGGACACTACCTCAGAGGTAAGACCTAGTGAAGGGAGGGACTGAAGCACTAGGGAGTGATTGACAGTGTTGAACACTTTGGTAAGGTCTATATAGACAGAACCTACTAGTTGTCCGCTGTCAAGGGCTTGATGAATGAAGGATGTGTATTCAAGTAGTGCAGTAGTGGTGCTGTTCCCACTGCAGAAGCCGTGTTGGTCAGGGGAGAGTAGTGGAGTAGAGGAGTGATGCAGGGAATTATCGTCCTATTAGTTTGACGTCAGTGGTGGTAAAGATTATTGAAGGAGCATCGAGTGATGCTATTTACGAAAGTATGTTAAGTAGGGGAATTGTGGGCCAGAACCAGCATGGTTTTTTGCCAAATAGGTCATGTGAAACAAATCTAGTGACCTTTTATGAGTTCATCAGCAAATGTATAGATGAGGGAAGTAGTGTTGATGTTGCAATGTTCGATTTTAGTCGAGCATTCGACACAGTCCTAGATTATAAGATAATAGAAAAAACTTGTAAGTATGGAAATCAGTGGAAACATAGTTAGATGGGTAGAACGATGGCTAAGTAATAGATTACAGCAAGTAAAGATCCAAGGGTATTTGTCCGATTTAAACAGTGTATCAAGTGGAGTACCCCAGGGGTCAGTACTGGGCCCATTACTGTTTTGAATATTTATAAGTGATCTGAAATTATTAAGTAATAATAGATTAATTAAATTTGCTGATGATGTTAAAGTTGGTGCAGTGGTAAATACGTTTGATGAAAGACTTATTTTTGGTCAGGATTTGTTATACATTATTGATTGGGAAAAAAAAACGGAATGACTTTTAATAAAGATAAATGTAGCATAATGCATTTCGGAAGACAAAACATAAAACAAAGTTATTATATGCCAGATATGAAACTCAGGGTTTCAGAATGTGAAAAGGATCTGGGAATCTATGTCCAAAATGATTTAAGAAATGAAGTAAATAGCAGACAATCATGAAGTAAGGCTATGTAGATTATTGGTTGTATTAGGAGAGGTTTTCAATCAAGGATTAGAAAATGGGTGATAAAATCCTTGCTTTCCCATTGGCTAGTAGACCACTCTTAGCGGGCGGGTATTTCTCGATAGTGCCCGCTTGAAAACAAGTTCAATTTCAGTGTCCCCATTACTTCAGATATTCTTGGGCACCGCAAAATTTTAAACAGTTGCCACCATGTTTCTTCCCTCATCAAGACAGCTGTGAGGCAGACACCTTCCCAATCCACATCACCCACAGACCCTGTAAACCATCACAAAGCCACCACAGTTTTATGCAAATTTTTTTTCCCCCAGAAAGACTGTTTTATGTGCCAGCACATACTGTCAGTAGAGTTAGCTCCACTACACATTGCTCTGAAGTCCACATGCTCACAGCGAACCGTTACAGGAAACTGAGTCTCGCTTCCCCCTTGCCACATACAAAAAAGTAAAACCCCTATTTTGTACCTTTTTTTGTATTCTTCTGCTGTTTCACTCGACCTGTCTCCCAAACATCATGCCTCTGTCTCAGCCTGATGCCAGTCCCGTAGCTCCACAGCACCGCGGCTCCACTCCCGTAGGTCCATGTCGCCCTGGCTCCACTCCCGTAGCTCCGTGTCACCCCAGCTCAACTCCTGCTCCGCAAAACAGTACCAGCTCTGAATGCATACAGTAGTTATAACCACAGAAACAGGCTTTTTCTTTTTTTAAAACCAAGCGTGACCCTGTTCCTTGCCAGCTGATCGTGATCGCGTCTACTATCCCCCACCCTCTATGGTAGCACTGCACTCGCTCTGGTCATTGTTCACACCACTCTCTCAGCATGGCTACAGTTAGACCCTGCCACATACAGTGTGGAGCTGGACTGAGGATACTGAATTTACTGGGCACCAACAGCAGCACGGAGCACATTTGAAAGCTGCTCCTATATAAAAAAAAAAGAGCAAGATACCTCAGTTCAGTACCGGTCTTTAGCACTACAGTCCCCTGCTCTGACTGGCGCTGATTAAACCGACAAAGAAAGCGGTTCTCCACTGTTTTGTGTGTGTGTGTGTGTGTGTGTGTGTGTGTGTGTGTTGGGGGGTGGCAACAAGAAACTGCAGGAAGACAAATTAAATTGACAGTCTCTGTGCCTGTGTTTTTCTGTTGGGGTTGGGTGAGAGGAGCAGGGAAGGAAAAGATACTGCATAAAAACAAAACTTACAAAAGGAGGCAGTTCAGACATAACAATAGTTAACTGCAGGCGGAGGAACTATTTTACTTCAAAACTTACTTTAAACTTATTTTTCATTGACATTTTTTTACAATTTTTTTTGGTTACAGTACCCATTTTCTAAGCGCAATAATACCCTCCAGGGTGGGCGGTACTGTGCTATACCAGACCTTCCGCCTGCGGCGTCGGGCCTCATTACGCCCCTGGGCGGTCCGGTATAGCACAATACCGTCCACTCTGTTGGGTATTTTTGCTTACATAGAGAGGTCCTGATGCCATTGTATAGATATTTGGTGAGGCCTATATTTGATTATTGCTCAACAGTAGCAGGCCCTTTATTTGTGAGGGATATCAGATTATTGGAAAAACCACAAAGATCACTTTCAAGGTTGATTTCGGGTTGTGTGAATGAGTCATATGATACCAGACTGAAAATTTTAGGTTTGTGGTCTTTGGAGAGTAGATGGGTAAGAGGGGATTTATTATTATTATACAAATTACTGAAGGACCATAGTGTTAGAGTAGAGTTGGGACTGGTATATAAGGAAATAACTATCACTTGAGAAGGCATGATAGGCAACTGAGTGAAGAACTAAGTAGGAATGATTTAAGGAAAAGTTGTTTTAAGTGTCGAACAATAAGGATATGGAAGGGACTGCCCCAGGAGGTGGTGGAGGAAGAAAGCTTAGACTGTTTTAAGCTGAGATTAGACAGGTATTTAGAAGAAGTTGGTGGTCTTCGCCACTACCACTGAATTTGTGGGGAAAATCTTTATGGGCTTTGCCTTCTGATTTTCTTATTTATCCAGTATGAACTCCAGTAGAGTAGGTTGTGGTAGGAGAGATAGTCAGTGAGCTGGTCGGAGATAACCTTCTCCAGAGCCTTGGAGAGTGGGGCAGGACGGAGATGGGATGATAGTTATTGAGGGCAGGACAGTCTCTGCCCTTGTGTAAGGATATGATGACAGCACATTTCCAGGCAGATGGTAACTGCCCAAGACAAAGTGATAGATTAAAGATTTTAGTAAGGGGGGAGAACTTCGTCAAGCGTGAGCCTTAGCAATTTTAGGTTGAGGGTATCACCACTATACCTGGATTTGGTGATGAAGTTAGAGATATAGCTTTGAGCAGAGCTGGTGGAGATAGTTCTGAATCAGAAGGGGGGGACTGAATTTGATGGGGCTGGTGGGGATTGGTGGTTGAAGGGGCATCAAAGAAGTTTGAGGGCAGTACTTTGCTAAAATCCGAGAATGCCCTGTTAAGGGTGTCCACGATGTTTAGTGGGTCCTGGAATATTGTAACATTGCTAGAGAGCTGGGAAGGTGCTAGATGGACCATTTTCCTGATGATTTCTTTAATGTTATGCCAGAAATCATGACCAGAGCCCCAGGTAGCTAAGAGGGCTTGGCAGTAGTGGTTTGCTTTGGCTTAGCAGATTGTCCAGGTGCACTTGTTTCTGGCTTCTCGGTAGAGTTGCCTATCCCGGGGGTGCCTGGAATCTAGCACCCTTAGCCAGAGATTGTCTCTGTGGCACATCAATTCAAGTAGTTCAGGGAATACCCAGGGAATGCTTCTCGTTTTGATGTATTGCTTTTTTTTTCAATTCAAAGTTTATTAATAAAATTTTATCTTTACATACAATGGCAGACATACATGTACATGTACCTATTACATAAGATATATGTTCTTCCTAAATCAGCCCCTCCCTATCCTCCTTACTACCCTTTCTCCCCCTCCCACCAAATATCATCCCCAGCCTTATTAGAGCAACAACATATATAGCAATCAATTTACCAAGCATATCTGAATATTGACCTAATCTTTGGGGTTCAGAGGAGACATATTAACAAGATGGTACCTTTGATAAAGAATATAAAGTGTATAAAGGGTGCCTTATTCTCTTGAACCTAACCATTGTATTATTCAAGTTGGCCATGGCTTTCTCAGTTTGTAGATTAGCCAGAATTGCAGTCAGCCATTCAATATAGATAAGTTCCGCTTAGTCAAGCCAGTGTCGTAATACTAACTTTTTGACCGACATAGCTATGAGTCATATAGTATTCACAATTATGGACTTTAATTGCTGATAACTCTCCTAGAATATAGATCTGTGGGGTAAAGAAATCCTTAATGCCTAGCAGAGGATCTGAAAGCTGTTTAATGGAATTCCATAGTGGGGACACTTTAGAGCAGGACTAAAACATATGATACAATGCCCCTTCTTCTTGCCCACATCTGGCACACACTGAAGAAGCCTTTAGGCCTAGTTTAGCCATTTTATGTGGCATATAATATGCATTGTGTAGGATATATAGTTGCATCATTCTTAACCTATCCTGCATTACAAACTTATGACAATTTTGCCTGAGTGGGACGCATTCTATTTTATGTTCTGGAAAAAGGGATTCTCAGAATCTGGTTGGTCCAAAATTGTCTGGGAACTTCCAGTGATATAACAGATTGTAAATTTTTGAAACCATTTTAGGGAGACCATTAAGTTCTGACAGTTGCTTTTGGAAGAGAAGGACATGGACTAGCTGAGGTTGGTAACCATTAAATTGTTTAATTAGATGTCTCATTTGGATAACCCGGAACATATGTTTTGGTGATATGCCTAAATTAAATATAAGTTCTTTAATCGGAATCCAAGTTTCATCCGTCTTTATAAAATGGGTAATATTCAGGTTTTGCTCTATTGGTAGCCAAGTTAAGGGAATTGGTTTTCCCTCAATTTTTAGCTGTAGATTACCAAGAATTGGTCGAGTAGGATCTTTAACATAATCATATTTTAGATAATGACATATCTGGGAGTGGATCTTCAATGATGTAGAGATTATGGAATGTTTAACCTTGCTAGGGAGTAAAAAGATTCTTTAATATGCAACAATCCCCTTGGATCTAGTCCACAAGAACAAATTTGGGTTACTTCAATCTGAAGCCAGGCTGGGGCAAAGTTCAAGTTTTTATTAGAAAGCCATCTCAGGTATTTATTTATATGGCTGGCCCAGAAATATAAATGTACATGAGGAAGACATAAGCCTACTTTGGATGTGGGAGCCGTTAAAGTCTGAAAGGCTATCTGGTGAGACTTTATTCAGCCAAATGAATCTAGTAAACTGAGACTGTAGTTTTTTGAACCAGGATAAAGGCAACCAGATATGAACCCTGGATAGGGGATAAAAGAGCCTTGGGAAGATATTCATATTAATTAGGTTTATTTTACCCCAAAGCAAAATTGGTAGTAAAGCCCATCTATTTAAATCTTGAGAAATTGTGTAAATCAGAGAATCCAGATTAAGTTTAACTGTCTGTCTTGTACTTCTTATAAGTTCAATACCTAAATATTTGAGTGAGCCTTGTTGCCAAGAAAGCCTGATATCTAGTATGTCTTTCTTAAATGTTTTATGATTTAATGGGAATACTGTTGTTTTACCAATATTTAATTTGTAATTGGATAGTTTACTAAAATCCTCTATGATTGCTAACACTGGTGGGGTAGAGAGAGATGGATTAGATATTTGCAGAAGAAGATCATCTGCATAAGCAGATACTTTGATTTCATAGGGGTGAATGGGAATCCCCTGTATCGCCTGGCAATTTTGCAACTTGCGAATCAGAGGTTCAAGATATATATTAAACAGTAAAGGAGACAGTGGACAACCCTGTCTAGTCCTGGAGTGAAGTGTAAAAAGCTGAGAAATTATGCCATTTCCCGAGATTCGAGCAGTGGGAATTCTGTATAATGTTTGTATCCAATCTATGAATTGTTGTGGAAATTCAAAGGCTTCCAGCATTTGGAACAGATATTCCCAGTAGACCCTGTCAAATGCATTTTCAGCGTCCAGAGAAATTAAGGCAGCCGGGAAGGTTGCATCTCTGGTCATGGAAAAGACATGCAACAGGGTCCTTAAGTGGTCAGAAGAGGATTTATTATTCATAAATCCAGCCTGCTCCAGTGCTATAAGGGTGTCCATCACTGCACCCAGATGATTAGCCAACAGTTTAGTCAAGATCTTGATATCTTGGATCTCTTGATTTTTTAGAGGGGCAAAAATGTCACAGATGTGGTTGAAAGTGTTGATAAAGTGTGCGAGGGCAGTATCCATGTTGTTAGTGTAGAAAATGGGGGACCAGTCACAGGCCTGAAGGAAGGCTTTAAGTTTAATGGGAGAGCCCTTTTTTAAATGTCTGAGATACAGTAGGTGGGGGTGGGAGGGGAGAGGTGGAGGACTTATTTGACCACAGACAAACAACAGAGGAGTGGTCACTAAGGGGGTCGGAGAAGACGGAGAACTGGGAGATATATTCTGGATGGTTGGTGAAAATGAGGGCTAAAAGGGTGGATGAACCAGTACTGTAGTTTAGATGAGTGGGTGACTGGACTATCTGGACAAGGTCCAAGGCAGCAGCCAAGTCCATGAAAGGCTTGGCAGATGGAGCAAACCAGTCAACGTTGGAATCCCCAGTCATGATAGTTTCCACATTTTTGGGGAGGGATGCTAAGATAGACAAGATCTCATTAAAGGCTGACTCCTGGTCCCAATGGGGAATATAGGAGACCACAAAGTTTATATTTTTATTCTGATTGCCTAGTATTATTTTAACGGCAAAAGCCTGGGCACCATGAGTAAGGGATGGGAGGGAGAGAGGGAGGGCTTGCAGGGGATTCCTAGTGTACAGTAAATGGCACAGCCCCCACTTTTTTTCTGAGCCTATTAGCTCTGAATATTGAATACCTGTCTAAGGACACTGAAGCATCTGGGGTGCTATGTGGCAGCCAGGTTTCAGTCAGGGCTAGGATGTCAGTGAAGTGTTGAGCTATCCAGGCCTGGAGGGCGGTAATTTTGTTCTTCAGTCTCTGGATATTCATAGAGGCTATATGCAGACCATTAATATTCATTCCTGTGTGGGGTGGGATGCCGGAGGGCCAGGATTCGGGTGAATGTTACCTGATAAAAGGAGGAGAATGAGGGCATGATGAAATAAGGATAGTCTGAGGAGTTTAGTGGAGCAGGGTGCATGAAAGGATATAGAGGGGTATGCAGAGGTTGTCGTGGGAATAGGGAAGGAGAGAACTGAGGAGACTACGAGGAGAAGGGGGCAAAAGGGGGCATGAGAGATAGTAGGGTAAGTCAGGATAGTTGCCTCAGGTTGGTGGCTAACATTCCCTAGAGCAATATATGGTCAATAGTTTATTCATTTAAGGGCAGACTTGGCTGAGAAATTGGAAGTGTCTTAAGGGTGGTTGGGAGGCTGCACACTAGCAAAAGAAGATAAGGCAGACAACCCATAGGGGAGAGTGAGTGAGCAAACATTATAGGGTAGGCAGGAGGGCAGTAGAATAGGGCAGACACTATAGTGCAGGAGAAGCGTGTCCGCTTTAGGTGTAGAAGGTACAGGGTTTGATTCCGGTTACAGAAGTACCAGGGGAATGCACAGGTATAGCAAAAACAAGGAGGGAAAGGGAGACAAAAGGGCTCAGAGGCAAGGAAAGTTGGGGGAATGGGAAGTACAACACTGACTCCTAGTGGTCAGTCAGTATAACCTGCAGATGGAAAAGTGGGCTGATTAGTGTGGGTGTCACATGATCAGGACATGTGACCTGGATGACACCTAAATTAAGGGACAACCTTAGGTGGGAGGGTGGCTGGGGCAGGCATGGAGTCAACACAAGGCGTCGACAGGTACACATCATCCAGAGTGGTGAACAAGAGCAGGAGCTGCTAGATTACCTGTTTGCTGGCCCCAGACAGTCCACTCCAAGGGAGCACTTCAGGTCAAGTGTGGGTTTTTCCTGTGAGGCCTAGTGGGTAGAGAGACAGAGACAAAGCAAAGGGATCAGATTCCACTGCAGTGGCAGGAAGGCCAGATCCCCAACTGCGCATGTGTGAACTAACTGGAGGGGGAGCAGGGAGACCTCTCTAGCACACCAGTGCAAGACACATCAGGAAACCTGGCGCTATGCATCTTAAACAATGCAGAATCAGCTACTTAATAGGTAAGAAATCAGGCTGCATACTGCACTTTAAAGCACACTACCAGACTGTAAATAAATGTAGTACAAGCACAAACATCCCCTTAAAGTAACACAGAGAGCTACACAAAACTATGGGAAAGCACTGCATAAACAATCAGTCAGTGTCGGCGTAGTCCCATCCAGAGTGGTGAACAAAAGCAGGAGTTGCTAGATTACCTCTTTGCTGGCCCAAGACAGTCCGCTACATGGGAGCACTTCAGGTTGAGTTTAGGGGTTCCTGTGAGGCCTCTTTGCTAGCCCCAGATAGTCTGCTCCACTTGACAACAAGAAAAAAATAAAAGTGCTTAATTCACTTAGGGAAAGGATTAAAGAAGAAGAAAAAGAAATTAATTCTACAGTATATACATGTTTGTGAACAATCTCTCCCTCTTTTTTTGGAAAATTATTTGTCAATACCCATACTATAGATTCTGTATAACACTCTGATTATAGAAAGGTCACTTTAAGTGACAGGTACATCTGAGTTGGTTACCCACGTCATATTTCTCCAATTTTCAGATAAGCAGCTATCATTCATTATGTTTGCTTGCGCGCGCAGTGCACGAGAAATATATTGAGGTTAGTAGAGCATTGCAGAGGTGTGGCAGTGTGTGGCCAATGCAGCGGATGCTTTCATGGGTGTGTCCATTGGCCACCAATCAATGGAAAAGCTGCAGATGACAGCAGTTTCAGAGAGAGCACCAGACCTGAAAGAAATCTGCTGCTCCAATCAGGGACAGTTTCTGATTGCAGCAACAGCTCCCCCCTTCCTCACAACCAGGAACACAGAGGCAGCTGACAAGACTCTACCCATTCATATTTAGTGCACATTAATGCGCATAGGCGCAGTTTACTCCTTGTCGGCTGCTGCCCTGTGCCCCTGGCCTTAGTGTGCCTTTCCTGGTGAAACATTTCAGTATTTAAATTGGTGGCTTCTGCCACTGGCCACACACTCCTGGGGAAAGCCAACACTGAGGTTCCCAATCTTGTGTCGGCATAGCCCCCCCTCCTCATTATATATATTAAATATGGCAGCTCCTGCTGTCCACCACACAGACCCCATAAGCTGACATGGGGTGCCCAGTTCCTGTGTTGGCATCCCCCTTTGGTGGGTCTTTCCTGGTTAAACAATTTCCCCTTTGTTTTCCGACACTGGGATGCCCACTCCTGGTGTTAGATGCGCACCCCCCCAGCCCCTCAACACCCCTTGCCAACATTGGGGTGCTCAATCACTGAGTTGGCACCCCTCCTACCCAACACTATTGTGGCATACTGGGAGCTCACTCCAGTGTGCCAAACTTTTTTTTTATCCTGTAAATGAAGAAAACTGTCCCTTTTTTTTTTAAACTTGAAAAAAAGAAAATGGTCCCTCGTTGTCTCCCCAGGCCTCCCTTCCCCATCCCCACTCTCACTTTGTGCACCCCACCTCCCCACACACCCCCACCCCATAGTTACCTCCAGAGGTCTGGCACTGAGATCATCTGTGGAGCGGAACAAGTCTGAACTCTTTAAAAGCCAACCGGCAACTGAACAAATGCAGGTAAGCTTTATCATAGCAGTCAATTGGGGGGTTTCAACTTAGGTTGATATCTCAGCTATATATTTGAGTTTTGGACCCAAAGTTTCAACATGGGGTTCTTGGGACCCCACCTCATGAATGCTTGAATTGTCATTTTGTTTCTCAGACCTGAAAGGTGATTTCGCGGTCACTGTGCGGAATCACCTTTCGGGACTGATTAATGAAATGCCAGTGCCACTGTTCATGAGATGGGGTCCCAAAAAGGCCATGTTGCAAATTTAGTGAAAAAAATCCAAAAAATGACTGCATTATGAGTGTGCAGTGCACAGTTTCTATGTGTGCTTGTAACTTTGCCAATTTTCAATATTTTCCCTCCAAATTTCCAATACTGCCATTTTTTCACACCTCCTTATGAACAGTACAGCTGTCATTTTTTGTATCATGTCCAAAATGTGTTTTCACACCTGTGGTGCAGAATGGCACAATCACTATGTGAAATCAACTTTTGGGACAGATTAATGAAATCACAGTGCCACTCTTCATAAGGGGACATCCCGAAAAGGCCATGTTAAAAAACTGGTAAAAAAATTCCAAAAAATGACTGCATTATGAGCGTGCATTATGCAGTTTCTACACATGCCTATAACTTCATCAATTTTTCATATTTTCACTCCAGGTTTTCAGCATTGCCATCTATTCACACCTCCTCATGAACAGTACAGCTGTCTTTTTTCACATCCTTCCTGAAATGTGTTTTCACACCTGTTGTACCGAATGGCAAAGTTGCTGTGCGAAATCACCTTTGGGGATTGAGTAATGAAATGATAGTGCCACTGTTCATGAGGTAGGATCCCAAAAACCCCATGTTGAAAATTTGTAGTGAAAATACCAACAAACACCTGGGGCATTAGGGATTCAACTGTAATGCCCCATCCTGTAGAGACTGACAGGTGTCGGGGGTGTGACTTGGGGTTGTCAGCAGTAATGCTCATGCAATTGCACCCTCACCTCCACCCTGCAGCCAGTGACAGGCATCGAGGTGTGCCTTGGGGTCTTCAGCCCTAATGTTCACTCCATTCTCCTATACTGCACCCATCTCAGCTTGTTTCCTTATGGAATGGGGTGAGCATAAGGGTTGAAGACCCCAAGGCACACCATGACACCTGTCTGTGTCTGCAGGGTGGGGTGGGGGTGAGGTGGAATGGTGTGAGCTTTATGCCCAACTACCCAAAGTCACACCCTCAACCCTTCTCAGTCTCTGCAAGGTGGGGGGGGGTTGGCATTAGTTCAATACTTCATTGCCATTTCTATTGTGCAGCTCTCTAACTCTTGCAGTACCAATGTCAATACCAATACCAGCAAGCAAACTTTTGGCATTGACAAATGCTTGTTTGTTCTGATTCTGTGAAATAAATGGTTTGTAGCTCGTTAGTAATTTTATTAATCATTTCTATATGTGTAATCTGTTTTTGCTGTAATGTAAACAAGCTTCTTACATTCCAAATATACCATTTTATTGCTAGGACTATGTGAAGGGTGCTTTTTTCCCATTTATTTGTCATCCTTGGGTAATAACCAAACATTAGTGCCTCATAAGTCATGTTGGCAAACCATGGTTCCTTCCATTCTTTAGAGAGGGTATCCCAGAACCCATTTATGTATGTACGCATAAAGAAAAGATGGTCTACGGTTTCTACTTCTTGATGACATTGTACCCTACTTCACATTCTGTCTTCTAACTGCTCATGCTTGTGCTTTGATTTCACATTGATTTTGCACAGCAACATAACTGATGTACTGTAAGTCCCACATTTTCTAAGGACTCCTTTTTTCTTTTAATAGGTGTAATAATGAGGGGAGATATTGGGAGAGGCATAGGGGAAATGTGGTTTCCTCATGAAAGTGATGTATTTGTATCCTAGAGTATAATTCTTTTCATGGGGTGGTCTACACCATCTGGCATGTAACCTTCCAGATTTTTAATTTCAGAAAAGTTTCCTTAATACAGTATATACTGGAGTATTTGTGGAGTGCTGTAAAGACCCAATTCGTCCCTGCTCCCATTATCTGAACAATTGTGTGCAGGAGGCGTATAAAAAGTGGCACATCCCTGGCCCATGTAAACTAACAGAGGTTTCAAGATTGTAAAAAAAATACTACAAAAAAATGTAATCAGATTAACCATCCCTAAGCATCCTTGAGTGATGGGCAAGGCCACTGTTTTTCGGTTTTTACCGTAAAATCCGGTAAAATTCCGGAATTTGGGCTGCATGAAAACTGGTAAAAACGAAGATTTCATGGAATCTGGCATTTTCTATCAGATCAGTAAATCTATAAAAAAGTCTGTTTTTCTTTTAATTCCTTCCTGCACTATTTTCAGTTTGCTTTATTTAATGCTCTGTATATAAAGCCTTCTTTAATTCTGATTATTTATGCACATACTAAAAGAATGATAACTGAATCCCGGTAAAATCCGGAAATTAGAGTAACAATCACCGGTGAAATTCCGGAATCTTAAGTCTTGAAAACGGAATTTAATTGTTTTAATCACCGTAAATCAGTGGCCTTGGTGATGGGTAAATAAGTAATATTGCTTTTCATGGGGTTAAGTCTGCTTCCTCATACAGTCTGGAAGAATATAATCAGTACATAGAAACATAGAAACATAGAAACATAGAAACATAGAATTTGACGGCAGATAAGGACCGCTTGGCCCACCTAGTCTGCCCATTTTCCTACCTAGCAGATAAGCTGCAGATCCTAGTTAACCAACAGCTTACTTCCTCTTACCCACCCCTAGGACTGCCTTATGCCTATCCCATGCATTCTTGAACTCCCTCACTGTTGTTGACTCCACGACCTCCTCAGGCAGGCTGTTCCATGCATCCACAACCCTCTCAGTGAAAAAATACTTCCTCACATTACCCCTGAGCCGTCCCCCCTCTATCTTCAAATTGTGCCCCCTTGTTCTTGCACATCTCTTTTTCTGGAAGATGCTACCCTCTTGGACTTTGTTAATTCCCTTGAGGTACTTGAAAGTTTCTATCGTGTCCCCTCTCTCCATTCTTTCCTCAAGAGTATACATATTAAGCTCCTTTAGTCTTTCTTCGTATGTCTTCTGGTGCAGACCCTGCACCATTTTGGTTGCCCTCCTCTGGACAGCCTTCACTCTGTCTATGTCTTTGCAGAGATGGGGTCTCCAGAACTGCACACAGTACTCCAGATGGGGTCTCACCAACTGTCTGTACAGAGGGATAACAACTTCCTGTTTTCTACTATTGATGCCTCTTCCTATGCATCCCAGTATCCCTCCAGCCTTCCTTACTGCCTTCTCACATTGCTTGCCCACCTTTAGGTCATCTGATATAATTACCCCCAGGTCCCTTTCCATTTTTACTGTTGTCAGTATCTCACCCCCCATTGTGTATGCTTCCACTGGGTTTTTGTTTCCCAGGTGCATTATCTTGCACTTCTTTGCATTGAATCTGAGCTGCCATACATTTGACCATTCCTCCAACCTTGCCAAGTCCCTTCTCATTCTTTCCACTCCATCCTGTGTATCAACCCTGTTGCAGATCTTTGTGTCATCTGCAAAGAGACATACTTTTCCTTCCAGTTCCTCTGCAATGTCACTTATAAAGACATTAAAAAGGACCGGTCCCAGTACTGAACCCTGCGGTACCCCACTAGTAACCCTCCTTTCTTCACTGTGTACTCCATTTACTAGTAGTGTGGTTTCCAGTGTCTTTGGTGGTGGAAATATATAACTAATATATAAAAAAGTGGTATCAGGTGTGATTTAATGATATGTATTCTTTTTTGTTGACTACATTGCCACTTACTCCATTGAGCCGCCATATGTTTACCTTGTTGTATCCTTGAGTCCCAATTTAAAATATCTAAATTTGCTGCATCAAAAATAACACCTAATATCTGTATGGGTGTGTCAGTAATTTGATTACTTTCTATGTCTGTATGTCTAGGGGTATCTTGGTCCAGTTGCCTTACAGTACTTTTAATCATTTTGAGTATATCTCCTGAGTGAGAACCATAGTTCTTACAAATTTGTAAGGCTATTTCGGCTGAAGATGCCCTTTACTAAAATACAGAGGTCATCAGCATAAGCTATTGCTGCATATGGTGTTGTAAGTTCTGGTGTACTAAGACATCGTATATCTGGAGAAGTATTCAGCAGCCTCAATAGTGGGTTGATGTAAAAGACATAAAGTAATGGGCTCATAGGGCATCCCTGCCTCACACCTTGCAGTAAAGGAATCATGGGTCCATGCCATCCATTAACAATGGGTGTTATTGCAGCTGTCTTATACAAGCTCTGTATCCAGTTAAAAAATGTCATGGGCATACCATATACTTGTAGGGTAGCCCAAAGGAAGTCATGTGTTACTGAATCGATGCCTTTTGTTGGTCTAATGATAAAACAAATCCTGATATAGCTTCTTTATTTCCAAGTTCACATAGTTCTCTTAATAGGATCAAATGGTCAGAAATCTTTCTGCCTGGGATTGTATATGTTAGGGCTGGTGTAATTAACTGTTGTGCTACCTCCAAAAGTCTTTTAGTTATGATTTTGACTAGTATTTTTAAGCCTGTATTAAGAAGACAAATAGGTCAACAATTATGAATACCATATTTATTATCTTTTTTGTATAAATAAACTAGATGGCCATTATTCATCCTTAAGGAAGGGGATTGTGTATTCAATATACATGTAGAAACCTTGGCTAGTTCCACAGTTAGCTCTTTTCCTATGAATTTATACAGTTCTTCTGTCAATCCATCTCCTCTTGGAACTTTTTCAAGTGGGAGAGAATTTATTGCAATTTCTTCTTCTGTTGGGGTGATGTCTAGTATTAGCCTTTTGGCATCCTCTGGTGAACAGTGAGGGTGTTGCAACTGTGAAAAGAAATCTACTAAAATTGGAGCGTGGGTCTGTGTTGGCCAATAAAGTTGCATAGTATGTTGTGTAACCATAGTCTTTATATCCTGAATGTTTGTATATAGATGATGGTCAGCATCCCATAACCCATCGATTTGCTTTTGGTTATTTCTGTCATTACAGTGCTCATATGGACAAATGTGTCCTTTTTTTCCTTGCATATCAAATCTTTGTTGACATTATAAAGATCGTGCTTGCTGTGTGAATATTAGCCATCTGCTTCTTAAGATTGGTGATTTGGGAGGCAAAATCCTGTCCAGTAGTATAGGATAGGATTAGAACTTTTTGTAATTGTTCCCTGAGTTGTAGATATTTGTGATATGCCTCACATCTTAGAGTTCTACTGTGGGTTTTCATAAGGTTGGTAATATCAGAAATGGTACAGTATATTCCCACTGTATAACAGGACCTTCATACATGATATATACTGATTTTCTTGCTGCTATGAAATACTGTTAAGCTTGTTTGGTGTTGTTACCCTGTAATAAGGAAGAGTTGAATTTCCATGTCCCCGTTCCGTGTGATGGAATTTGTACCTTACCTAGTTTAATATGAAAAATTTTATGGTCCAAGAATTCTGCCACCTGAATTTATGCAATCTGAATGTGCAAGGAAGAGGTAATAAAAGAATAATCTATTCATGTGGCTAGAAGACCCTTGTGGAAAGTTGGGGCTGGTTTTCCTACTGCTGAAAGGTAAGTATCTATCAAATTAGCATTCTGTATCATCTGTATAGGAAAAGACATATCACAATATATTTTCTGGCTTTTAGCATTTCTTCTTTTGTCAACTAAGGAAACTCAGCTATTAAAAATCACCCCCAATGCCAGCTCAGTGGTGCTGAGGGCTGAGGCACTGGATAACACACCTTGCACCACGCCGGCAACCTACGTTTGGGAACGAGGGCAGGCCACTGGGGGTCAACAAGGAGGAGATGGATTGAGTATCTGATGGACTGATCTCCATCTCCAGGGAGGGGGCGCCTTGTGGTCAGTGCATGTCTGACCCCTGGTGGAGGCTGGGGCTTGACAGAGCACTGCCACTAGAACATGAGGGCGGGGATGCACACGGGTGCGTGAGTGAGCCTGCCAGTGGCACCATTGCATGCTGAGCTCTTGCAAGACAGAAAATGGGAAAAGACCCTGGTAGCTGGTCATTGTGGCTTGATGGCTGTCCCCTGGTGCTCTGTCTCCAGAGGTAACACCCTTAACAGGATCCTAATGGGTGGGTGAGTAGGGAGCTCCCCATCACCCCACCACAGAGGATAAGCCATGGGCATTACAAGGGTGAGGGCCTGAAGGAGCAGAGACTAGGGACAGCAGCCGGATGAGGAGTGGCCAGGGCCTGGGGAGATAAAAAAAATCACCTCCAAAAATAATATTCTGGGCTGAGTATAGGTACATCTGTACTGTTTGAAATAATTCAATTTTCTCTGCTTTTGATTGTGTCGCATAGATGTTAATCAATCAAAACAATATGTTATGGGTCTTGACTTCCAAAATTAAAGCCCTACCAGGAACTAAGTCTACCAATTTAATGAGTTTAAAAGAAATGTTGGAAAACAATATAGCCAGCCTGAACAGGTGTCCATACCCAAGGACCAATAAGAAGGTCCAACATGCTATTGAGCTATTACCTGACATAGCTCGATAGTGGTATGCAACCTAATATCTTGTAGAAAGAAAATCCCTGTTCTCAATGCTTGAAGATGTGAAAAGACTGCCATTTTTTTCCTTGGGGTCTTGATGTTGTTTACATTGATGGTGTATAATGGAATGATCAGTTCCATAATGTCAGGGTTGTGTAAAAGATCCCTATCTTATTTTTTCAAGGTGGTTTCTGTTAGCTGCTTCTGGTAAGTCTAGCATGTTTTTGTTTCTGCTTGGCTTTGGTAGCTGGAGGTTCTGTAACTGACACAAAAGCTTCTTGGGAGATCTTCTCAGTGAGAGGTTATGTCTGGTAATGAGAATCAGACAGAGGAATCCTCTGATTCATTCCCTGAGGCACCACCTGCTTCTGACAGGGCCTCATATCTATTTGTCAGAGGAACATCCAAGGTTTTTGGAACCTTCAGGAATGGTTGTGTTCAAGATTGTCTGTGTCTTGTAGCAGGTTTACTAATCTCTACCTCCTTGGATCCTTGCTGGGAGGGAGGCATCTCACTGTTTTCAGGGACTGGAGGTTCTTGTTCTAGTGCTACACTGTCATTCATTTCTAAGTCTAGTACAAGAGGGGGCTGCTATCTCTTGTTGTACTCTCTAGGTTGGAGGGGGAGGCTAGGCTGCCTGACCTCATGGGGTGGCTCAACTCTGTGAGCAGGGGTCATGGGTCTTGAACCTGTTTGGGTTCTTTGTGCTATAGCTATCAGCAATCTTTGCTCCTTACTGTCCATCTGGTTGGGTTGGTTATGGGCCGCCCAGGGGCATGAGTGGTAAGCATGCCCTTTCCTTGTATACAAATTACATATTTGTTCACTTCTACACACACCACTGGTGTGTCCCAATTCATTACATAATGTGCACTTAAGTCTGTTACACAGACAACTAATATGCCCAGTTTCCTCACAGTCATAGCATGCCTTGGGCTGTCCTGTATAAAACAGGATCCCTTGTCTTTCTCCCAAGAAAAAAACAGTTTGGAAGATGTTGTAACCCTTCCTCTGTGGTATTTAAGACCACTCTGATCCTCCAACCCCAGTCCAAATCCTTTCTTCATAAAAGATAGCTTCAAGTACATTAGGGAGTGAAGAAAGACCATGGGGGGGATACTGAGGCTTAATAAAGGGGAAGGAATGTGGGCAGAGGGTGACAGTGAAAAAGCAGGGATGCTAAATGAATATTTCTGCTCAGTACTCACAAAGGAAGAGGAGGGGGAGGTACCTAAACCAAACAAGAGAAACAGTCTGGATATGGGGGTCGATACCAGTCCATTCACAGAAGAAAGGGTTCTGAAAGAACTAGTAAAACTGAAGGTGGACAAAGCAATGGGGCCTGATGGGATTCACCCAAGAATTCTAAAAGAACTAAGGGTAGAACTAGTGACACCACTGACTACTCTCTTTAACAAATCATGGGAGGATGGAGTGGTACCTGAGGACTGGAGGAGGGCAGATGTGATTTCTCTTCACAAAAGTGAGAGCAGAGCAGGGGCAAGAAACTACAGACTAGTTAGTTTGACCTCAGTGGTAGGGAAAATGATTGAATAACTTCTGAAGGAAATAATTTTTGAGTACCTAGAGGCCAGTGGAGCACAGGACCCAAGGCAGCATGGATTCACAGGGAATGGTCATGTCAGATGAATCTAATAGATTTCTTTGACAGGGTGACCAAAGTAGTAGACCAGGGTGGGGCTATGGACATGGCCTACCTAGATTTTAGCAAGGCATTTGATACAGTCCCACACAAAAGATTAATATACAAGTTAGCCAACCTCGGAGTGGGTCCCAAGGTGGTAGCCTGGATAAAACATTGGCTGGACAACAGGCCGCAAAGGGTAGTAGTAAACGGAGTCCACAGTGAAGAAAGCAGGGTTACTAGTGGGTTGCCGCAGGGTTCAGTACTGGGACCAGTCCTTTTTAATGTCTTTATAAGTGACATTGCAGAGGAACTGGAAGAAAAAGTATGTCTCTTTGCAGATGACACAAAATCTGTAACAGGGTTTCTACACAAGATGGAGTGGAAAAGATGAGAAGGGACTTGAAAAGGTTGGAGGAATGGTCAGATGTATGGCTGCTTAGATTCAATGCAAAGAAGTGCAAGGTAATGCACCTAGGAAACAAAAACCCAGGGGAAGAGTACACACTGGGGGGTGAGATACTGACAACAACAAAAATGGAAAGGGACCTGGGGGTAATTATATCAGATGACCTAAAGGTGGGCAAGCAATGTGAGAAGGCAGTAAGGAAGGCTGATGGGATACTGGGATGCATAGGAAGAGGCATCAACAGTAGAAAACAGGAAGTTGTTATCACTCTGTACAGACAGTTGGTAAGACCCCATCTGGAGTACTGTGTGCAGCTCTGGAGACCCCATCTCTACAAAGACATAGACAGAGTAGAGGTTGTCCAGAGGAGGGCAACCAAAATGGTGCAGGGTCTGCACCAGAAGACATACGAAGAGAGACTTAAAAAGCTTAATATGTATGCCCTTGAGGAAAGAAGGGAGAGGGGGAACATGATAGAAACTTTCAGGTATCCCAAGGGAATCAACAAAGTCCAAGAGGGTAGTATCTTTCAGAAAAAGAGAAGCGCAAGAACAAGGGGGCACAATTTGAAGATAGAGGGGGGACGGCTCAGCGGTAATGTGAGGAAGTATTTTTTTCATGGACAGGGTTTTGGATGCATGGAACAGCCTTCCTAAGGAGTTGTGGATTCAAGAACAGTGGGGGAATTCAAGAATGCATGGGACAGACATAAGGCAGTCCTAGTGGGGGGTAGGAGGAAATAGGCTGTTGGTTAACTGGGATCTGCAGCTTATCCATCATGTAGGAAAATGGGCAGACTAGGTGGGCCAAGCAGTCCTTATCTGCCATCAAATTCTATGTTTCTATGTTTCTAGGGTGTCCCAACACCATGCATATCTGTTTCAACCAATAAAGGAGGTCAGTTACGCTGACCCCTTCATTTCTAAATAATACTGTAATTGTTCTATTGGCAGGTTTGGTAAGTGGTATAACATGAAATGGTACTCACAATGGTGAAGTTTTTAAAGTCTGATATAGTGTCCAGAATTTCTGATATAGTGTCCAGAATTTTTGAAGTCCACTATTTAGTTTAAAGCTAACATCAAATGTGGATTCTCCAGACACATGGATGAGGGCATATGTTTTTGCTGCAGTAAAATTCATAGAGCCTTTTAACAAGGTTTGAGCCACATATAATTGAACAGGAAAAGTGCCCAATCCTTCTTTGTAACTGAACCTTACTGCATTATGTCTCTTTGCTGGGTATATAGATTGTCGAAATAGAGAAGCAAAAGACCTAGGGTTTCTTATATTTGCATTAAACCCAACATTATCCCCAGAAAGCTGGTCATTTTGGGTATTGTTTGTGGAGGTACTCGGTATTGCATTTGTTTCCCGAGTTTGTCTATTCGTTGTACAAACTTCCTCCAAGTTTAACACCTGGGGTGGGGGGTGTTGCTTTTGACAGCTGTAAATTAGGATTCTGTGTTAAATTAAAATCTTCTGGTAGATGCAGGGGCAAGCCGCAAGTCATGATTTCCCCCCTTCTACTCCCTCAAGGTCTAAGTCTATATGCCCAGTAGAAATGTTAGCATGTTCTTCAACGTCCTGTGTAGACAACATCTCCTTCCTCCCAGATATTCCAATGGGAGAAGGGCGAGATACACATTGTCCAGTACTTTGGGATTTTTCCCATCCAGCTGCCCAATGGGCAGAGTCGACACACCAAGCAGGCTGATGTGCATCTCTTTGTTAGTACAGGGATCTCGTCTTAGGCTGGATGCTGTTGCATCCATGTTTGCCATTCCCAGCAAGACCCCTGATGATTTTTTTTTTCAAATTACCTCCGAAAACAAACAAAGGAACTCTAGTATTACCTGTGGTGAATGTAAATATTCCAGATATTATAGTATTCTTTTGGGGTGTTTCTGTATGCCGAGGTGGCTTAGGCTACTCTTGTTGCATTGCTCCAGCTGATCAGATGTTTGCAGTTGGGCCTGAGAAGCTGGAGAAACCTGCATTTCAAAGGAGGTCTGTTGTTTGCTTTGTGAGGCAATAGCCATTTGAAGTTCTCTTTGTCTCTGTCAGATGCACTCTTCCTCCACTTGTGGGAGTACTTGTAAAGTTTCAGTTGTAGTAGCTGACTCTGTTGATTTCTATACAGCATCTGACACAGGGCTTGGAACTTGCCCTGGAGCTGTCATAACAGGTAAATTTGTTCCATGTCCATTGTACTGCTCACTGTTTTCATCCATCTGGACATCATTGTATTTTCTACATTATTAGCCACATCAAAGAAATGCATGGTCTTCTGCATTGAGGAGGCAGAGGAGGAGGAGACCGCCTCCCCCACCTCCTGCAAGTTCAACCTCACTGAAGGATCAGTCGATGTGGCCATCCTGACATCCAGAGGTTCCCCTACTGGCGAGCAGGGGAGTTTATTGAAAGATAAGAAATCAAACAATGTTTACATCACACATAATGCTGAAAAATTCCTGTATAAAGTCACAATCATTACATTTTGTAAAGAAAAATTAATAAACATCTTAATACATAAATTAGTGCATATGCTTTCATCTTCTGTTTACCAAAGTCTAGCAGGAAAAGGAAAGAAAAAAAATGCATAATACCATACAAAGAAAAAAACAAGGCCTAGTAAAGCCTGCCTAGAGCCTTAGAAAAAAAGCCAAAAGAATACATAAATCTCTCGACACCTAACTATTCAGCGTCAAAGTCTATTTATGGTACCATGTCAATTTTTAAGTGATCAGCACATCTGAGTCCGTTATCCAAGGCATATTTCTCTAATGTACTCTAAGGTGTCTTTGTGTCATTTTTTGAGCCTCCAAGCCTTTGGTCTTTAATTCATTATTAATTTTGGCTATAAGCTCTATATGTTTGATTTGTTTTTGCTGCAGTGTATACAAACTCATGTTCCAGATGTACCACTTTGTTACTGCCAACACTACATGCAGTATGCTTTAATTCCATTTAGTGGCACTCCCAGCATAGTTACCATATATTAGGGTTTCATAATTCATATTTTTAAACCAGAATTCCAAAATCCCTTAATATATGAACAGGAGAAAAATAAGTGCTAAAGAGTCTCTATTTTTTGGTGACAGTGCTGTCTGCTGCAAAATCTTTCCTCTATCTTTTTATGTTTGTGGTTTGACTTGACGTTTATTTTTTATGGCAGCTCATCTAGTGCAGGTCTCAAATTTTTAAGGAATTCTACTGTCCTTGGAGGGATGTTGTAAAGCTAAGATATGTTGATCAGGACAATCAGAAAAAGTGACAGTTTCTTGGAAATGCGTATTCTGGATCCATGCATACATTTCTTTTCTATGGTTAGCTGCAACCATTAAGCTAGTGATCGTCTATTGTTTTAGTTTTATAAATGTTTCCCTAATATAATCAAGGGTTGCCATTGAATACTTTAGAAACATAGAATTTGACAGCAGATAAGGACCGCTTGGCCCACCTAGTCTGCCCATTTTCCTACCTAACAGATAAGCTGCAGATCCTAGTTAACCAACAGCTTACTTCTTCCTACCCCCCACTAGGCCTGCCTTATGTCTGTCCCATGCATTCTTGAATTCCCCCACTGTTCTTGACTCCACGACCTCCTCAGGGAGGCTGTTCCATGCATCCACAACCAATGTGGGTGTCCTAAGAGTTCCCTGTTCCCATTGGTGAAACCATTGTGCAGAGGATTGCATTAGAAAAGTAGTCCAACCTTGTCCTGTATACACTAACAATGGTTTGAGATTTGTACATAAAAAAATACTAAAGAAAAAGGCAATGGGGTTAATCATTCCCAGTCCACTCTTTGTTACTGGGAGGTATGTTGTGTTTCTTTTAATAGGGTTGAGTCTGCTCCCCAAAGAAGCTTGAAAAACTATACTTCAAATTGTTGTTTCTAATACTTTTTTTTGAGGGGAGAATGTGACTGATATATAAAAATACTGGTATTAGGTATGCCTTTATAAGATAAATCCTTTTTTTTATTATATTTCCATTTATTCCATCCTGTCACAAGTTGTTGGCCTTGTAGAATTTTTGGTTCCCAGTTTACTCTGACTGGTCTGCCCCATATATGACCCCCAATACTTTAATTGGCTCAGGTGACAGGTGTATTCCTAATATTACTGTCGACTTTGGATAAGTGTTTCCTAGCTGTTTTCCTGTGCACTTAGCGATATTAAGGGATGTTCCTGAATATGTACCATATGTGTTATAAATTTGGACTGTAGCTTCTGCTGAATCTGGATGTTGTAGTAAAATACACAGATCATCTGCATAAGCTGTAGCCTTAAAAGGTGTAGTGATCTGACTTGTCTGAATGCTTAACAAATTTGTGGCTGAATTCAATAATCTTAAGAGTGGGTCTATGCAGAAAGCATACAGCAGGGGACTTAGGGGACACCCCTGCCTAACTCCTTTGTCCAGTGAGATCATAGGTCCTTTCCAGCCCTGTACCATAGGTGTGATCATAGCTGATTTATACAAGCACTTAATCCAGCTGGTAAATGTTACAGGAATCCCATAATGTTGCAGTACTGCCCATAAAAAAATATGATTTATAGAATCAAATGCCTTCCTCTGATCCAGAGATAAAATTATTCCTGTCAAAGTTCCTGTTTTCCTGCTCAAATAGTTACCTTTTAACAAATTAAATGGTCAGTTATTTTTCTATTTGCGGACTACACATGTTTGGGCTGATGCTATTAGATATTGTACTGTTTTTAATAAGCTTGTATTTAAGATTTTGGCTAGTATTTTAAAGTCTATATTTAAAAGGCAGCTAGGCTACCAGTTCTGTATGTCCTGTTTGTGGACTTTTTTATATGTGTAAATAAGCTGCCCATTAGTCATTCTTAGGGATGGAGACTGGTTCTGTAGGATAAAAGAAAAAAAATTCCGCTAATTCAATTTTTAGTTCCATTCCTATGATTTTATAAAGCTTGTTTGTCAGATCATTGGAACCAGGTGATTTCTTATTATTAGACAAAGTACCTGTTGCTTGTTCTATTTCCTTGGGTTGAATGTTCTTTGTTAGTATGTTTACATGCTCTTGAGAACATTTGGGATTATGTATGGTGTGGAGAAATTCTTCTAAATCTATTGTCTGTGTTTGGTCAGATTTATACATCTGCTGTGTGTATTGAGTAACTATTTAAATAATCTGACTTAAGGCTGTGTGCATTATACCATTCCCATCCTTTAATCCATCCATTTGTTTTTGTT
Source organism: Neoceratodus forsteri (assembly GCA_016271365.2). Lineage (NCBI taxonomy): Eukaryota > Metazoa > Chordata > Ceratodontiformes > Ceratodontidae > Neoceratodus > Neoceratodus forsteri. The sequence continues at coordinate 53,441,903 of CM057451.1, read as the reverse complement.
TGTTAATTTTATTACAGGAAGCATATGGGCATGTATATTCTTTTCTACTTTGTGTTCCAAAACACTGCTGATTTTGCAAATGTTGTGCCTGATTTTGATGGATGGTGGTCATCTGTTGTTTAATATTATGCATTTGCTCACTGAAATTCTGACCTGTAGCATATGCTAGTGATAGTAATTTTTGCAAGTGCTATCTGTTTTGTAAATATTGACGATATGTTTCATTTCTGACAGCTTTACTACAGGTTTTAAGCAGGGCAGTAACTTCTATCAGTGTGTCTTCCCACCATAAGGAGGGGTCATCATACATAATATAGACTGACCTCCTAGCTTCTAAAAAATGGGTTAGAGATTGCTTTGCTTCATGCAAATTTCAACCAATCAATCAATCAATCAATCAAAATCCTTATTTAACCAGGTGGACACCATAGAGCAAGCTCATTTTTGAGGTGGACCTGGGAGAACAATACAGAGGTACAGAAGGAAACAACAGTATTGAGATTGCTGCCAAACACGGCAATATACATTATATCAGATATAAACAGGCTAGCACAGATCCATCACACACAAGGAATACAAAATAAAGTACAGCAATAGATAAGTACAGGTTAAAAGCATGGTATAGTGTAATACACAGAACTGGAATAAACTAGTTACGGTTTTCACCGGGGAGACATCAAGTTTTATTTTTTTTTAGTAAAGGGGCAGAAGGGCAAGAGAATGTTTAGAAGAGAGGGAGCAAGGCATGGGCAGAGAGTTGGTTCAAGGGGTGATGGAGAAGGAGCAGGGGTAAGCACAACAGCCGCAATCCAAGGGATTAAGGGAAGCAGTGGCAGGATTCCTTGAGTTGGCAGATGATTAAAGCCTTAAATGCAGCAAGCCTGAAGGGGAGGTTTATTTTCAGGGTTTTTTGCAGCTTGTTCCACAGCAAGGGATGTACTTGGCTTATAGATGCCCTATCAAAGCGGTATCTAACCTTAGGTGTTTCCAGCGTTACATAAGAAGCACTTCTCAGAGCATAATTAGTTTGGGGGCTTAACAGAAGACAAGCTGTGATATATCTGGGAGGATTATTTGTAATGGCTCTGTAGGTCCAAAGTGCTGCATTTCTCTGATGCCTAAGAGTAAGGGAAGGCAAGCCCACAACAGTATATAGTAGACAGCGATGGGTGGAGTAGGGGAGCTCTGTTATGAACCTTAAGGCTCTGTGGTAGAGTGTATCGAGTTTGGCAAGAGTACCAGTAGGGCATTGGCTATCTAGGAAGTTGGCATAGTCTAACAAGGGAAGAAATGTTGTTTGGACTCACCACTTTTTGGCCTCCCTTGGTAGAAGGTTTTTTATCCTACAGAATAGTCTTAGTCTCTGTCAGAGTTTCTTTATTAGCTCTTCAATATGTCCCAGGAAGGAGAGAGAGCTGTAGATCCAGGCCTCGAGGTATTTGAAGGAAGACACATATTCCAACTGATCCCCCAGGATGTTGGAGATGGAGGATAGAGAACTGTGGGAGAGAGGGATTGGAGAGTTGGACACAGGAGAGAAGAGCATAGCTTTAGTTTTCTTCATGTTCAGGAGCAACTTCTGTTTTAGGAGCTGGAGTTGCAGCAGAACAAATTCTTTCTGAAGAGTTGAGACTACTGTGTCATGAGATGGCGCACTAGTGTAGAGCACTGTGTAATCCTTGAAGAGATGTATTTTGGTCTTATTAATGGTGGCATTAATTCTATTAATGTAGATTGCAAAAAGCAGGGAACCCAATATGGAACCTTGTGGAACACTCTGAGTAAGAGGTTAGAGGGGCGAGACCTCACTATCAGCCTTAACTTGCTGGGAGCAGTCAGTTAGGTAATTATGGAACCACCTAAGAGAGGGAGCATCCAGGCCAGGGATTAAAGGAGCAAGGAGTGGTTGACAGTGTTGAAAGCCTTGCTGAGGTCCAGGAAGACTGTACTGGCAAAATTCTTGTTGTCCAGCTCACCCAGTCAGTCATTACTAACTTTGGCAAGGGCGGAAATAGTGCTATGTTGAGCCCTGAACCCTGACTGGGTTCAGGAGGTTTGCTGATTCCAGGTAGATCCTGAATTGTGAGTTAATGATTTTCTCCAGCATTTTAGACATTACAGGTAGGAAAGAGATGGGCTTGTAATTATTCAGATCGCTAGGATACCCTTTCTTGAATACAGGAACAATATGGTTGGTTTTCCAAATGGTAGGAAGGACACCTTGGGAGATGGATAAATTAAACAAATGTGTAATAGGCACGGCTAGAGCATGGCAGCCTGTCTTTAGAAGGAAGGGATCAATGAGGGCAGCACTGGGGCATTTCCTATCATCCAGCTGGAGCAAGAGATCCTCCACTTCCTTCAAGGATGTGGCTTGGAGAGAGAAGGATGTGTTAACTGCGGGGAAGTCAGGGGTATCAAGACTAAGTTGTGCCTGAAGAGTACTAGCTGTAGAGGAATCGAAAGCTAGGCCAGCAGTGGCAAAATGGTCATTGAACAAGTCCAGAATAGTAGGTTTATCAGTGACTGAGGAAGTACCAACCCTTATTTTTTGCAGACAAGGAGTTACCAGAGGAATGGCCGTCGATATCTCTAATGGTCCTCCAGAATTGGGATGAGTTATGCCCCAGGAGATTGTTTAAATGGTTTAGGAGCTGCAGTCCTGCTGAAGGGGGCCTATAACAGCCTGTTACACTGAATGAGACTCCAGCAGCGATCTCCGCTTGGAGAAATAGAGTTTCAAATTTGTTGGGGACCGAGGTTGAGTCCAGGATGGAGACCGAGTGCTTGTCCTTGATGTAAATAGCCACCCTACCACCCCTAGTCTGTCTGTCAGTACGGAATAGTGAGTAGGAGGGGAGGTGAATAGAATGGTTACTGCTGGAGGGGTGGAGCCACGATTCAGAAATCACCAGGATATCTGGGGAGATATGACTTGTCCAGGCCTGGATAGGAGAGATTTTTTTTTAACAGGCTGCATGCATTAATGTTCATAAAGCTAAAGAAGAGTTAAGTTTCCACGTCCCTGGACCATAAGAGGCTTTTCTAGCTTTTCCAATTTTTAACTGTAAGATTCTGTGGTCTGAAAACTCCAACACTAGTCCCTTGGCCTCATGAATATGTAATGATGGAGTAATGAAAAAATAATCCAGTCGAGTGTGGGCTCCACTTTACAGTACCTGTAGCAGACACATATGCATCCACCAAGCTGGTGGCCTATATCATCTGCTTTAAAAAGGCCATGTCGCAATATATTTTTTTTAGTTTTAGTATTTCTACCTCTGTCATTCAATGACAAATCACAATTAAAGTCACCTCCAAAAATGACATTCTGGGAATAATAGAGGTAAGGCTGAACTGTTGTAAATAATTCTGTTCTTTCTGCCTTTGTCCGAGCAGCATACATATTTATGAACTGCTATAAAACATTTTGAACCCGTCCTTCCACAATCAATGCCCTCCCTGGTACCAAATCAGTGAGCTTGATAAGTTGAAAAGGGACATTAAGAAACAAAATTGCAACTCCTGAGCATTGATCAGGGCCCCATAGACCAGTATGATGGGTCAGCATACCACTGTGAAATTGTTGTTTTTATATCACATAAAGTATGCAACCTAGAACCCTGCACGAAGAAAATCCCCTCTTGAAAGGCTCTTAGATATAAGAATACTGCTAGCTTTTTTTATGATTTTTTATACTATTAACATTGAAGAAATATAAAGGGATTTGATGCTCCATTTATAGTGTGCGAGGTGCAGAGCTAGTCTCAGGGGGGTTGCTTCTTGAAGCTCCTTGCTAGCCTTATATGTTTGCACTTAGCATTGGCTGGAGCTTGTCCTTCAGTGGGCTTTTGTGCTTCCATTAGAAGAAGGTTATCTCTGTCAGAATTTATGTCTGGCAGAGAAGACCAGAGTGAAGAGTTGTCAGAGTCATCCCCAGAAGCCTCTGGGTGTTCAGTTAGGGCTTCAAACCTATTGATTAATGGTATGCCTGAGGTTTTGAGCACATTAGGGATGGGTTGAGACCATGTTTGTCTATGTCAGATAGCTGCTTTACCTATCTCCAGTACATTGGTCACTTGGTGGGGGCATGTCCACTTGCATTGCGATTTGTGTCTCCTGGGGTATGACACAGGGTTCAGTTGAGTCAATCACATGAGGGGGGCCTCCTGGGTTTCCTGCTGCACAGGTACTGTGCTAGAGGGATGTGGTCCTTCAACACTACTCTCTTCTTGTATATATCCACTAGGGGTCTCAGTCTTGGGGGGAGCTGTGGGGAATGTTCTGCCACTAGACCTCTGGGCAATAGCAATAAGTAACCTCTGCTCTTCACTGTCTGATTGGTTGGGCTGATTGTGAGCTGCCCAGGGGCATGTGTGATAAGAGTGCTCTTTGGTATCACGCAGATTACAGATTTGTGCATTTCAGCAATGGCCACTAGTGTGCCTTAATTCACCACATAGTGTCCATTTCAGTTTGTCACACAGGCTACTGATATGCCCAGTTTCCCCACACCTATAGCAGGCTTTTGGCTGTCCTACATAGAACAGGATGCCCATGTCTCACCCTAGAAAAAAGCAATTGGGCAGGAGTTGAAGCGCAGTCTCTGTAGTGTGTAAGACCACCCAAATTTTTCCATCTACCAGTCCAGATTTTTTCTTCATCAAAAATTGCTTCAGGGTTCCCCAATACAGTGCACCTTTGTTTGAACCAGTAAATTAGGTTAGTCACAATAATCCCCTCATTTCTGAAAAGGACAGTTATTGTTCTGTTTGCAAGCTTGATGAGGGGTTTGTCCTCAAAGAGGGCCCATAAGGGAGTTGTTTTTAAAGATTTCAATAGTTTCCAGAATTTCTGTAAGCCACTGCTGAAGTTAAAGCTTACGTCAAAAGTTTACCCTCCAGAAACATGGATGACAGCATATATTTCTGCTGCTGTATAATTTATAGATCCCTTGAGCAAGGTTTCGGCTACAAATAGCCTGTCTGGAAAGACATCCAAGCTACCTTTACAGCAGTATGGCGTTTGGCTGGGAAAAAAGGTTCTCTAAAAAAGGAAGCATAAGACCTATTGTTTCTTTTACTTTGTGTCCCTTCTGCAGGGTTTGCATAGGTTTCTTCAGCTGTATGTGGCCTAGAAGACCAAGATTCTGCTGATCCAGTGCAAGCATGTGAGCTATCTTCCTGTGCATTATTTGGATAGCTAGTAGCCATTAAGGCTCTGTTAGGTAATTGTAGCCGTGGATTTTGAGTTAGTTGTAATGAATCAGGTAAGAGTAAAGGAGAGTTTTGCAAGTTTATTTCTGAGCCATCTACTGATTCCATCTCTATAGTTTTAATTATTTGGACTTTTCTGTGGGACCTCACAGTATTTTTCTGTTCTTCTCTACTTGGTTCTGATATAGCAGATAATATACCTGGGGTCTCATGCAACATCTGCTGACTAATGTAATAAAATATCTCAGGTTGCTACCTGACGTGATATTCGTGTACCTATATTATGACTACTGTGATCTACCTATTACCAAGCATGTACCACCAGTGAATGCCTGTAACACTGGTTGCTTTTTTAATCTAAGCGTTATGTACTGTACTGCTTGTTTGCTGTGATGTATTTGCTCTCTTGAAGAGGTGCCTTTGTAAATGAGTCTATGACTCAAAGGTCTGTAAACCGATGATCTAATAATAAATAATAATAAATAAAAGAGCCAGTTCTACCGACCAGTCAGTTATTTATTTAGTCACAATTCAGGGGTTGCGTCTCAGGCCAGGTACAGTGGCACCTGTTGATGCCATTCCCGACATGACCCCTACAACAGTATTGCTTTTGTTGCCATTAAATACAAAGAGTGGTAAATCGGAGGTACTTGCCATAAGTGAAAACTCCTTCTCTTGTGGCTTTTCTGCAGACTGCGTGCTTTACTGCAGCTGCTGCTGAAAATTCCTTGTCAATGTTGACTCAGCTGTGTTAGAGGTTTGCTGATGGGCCTGAGGAGCAGTACTTTGCATCTCTTGTGGTTCTTGTTCTGTGGGTTCCTTTTGTTTCTTTTTGTGTGCTATGACAGTTTTTAATTCTGCTTACCAAATTTTAAAGTGCTCTTCCTCTGTACTCAGCAGAGCTTCCAATTCTACTGAGAACTTTGTGTCGCTTTCCATGGGGACTGTATGGGGACCACTGTCTCTGTTGCAATGGTAGGCCTTTCTATTTCACCTTCTTTGGTAGTATCCATTGTTTCATCTGGAGCCCAGTTATCAGCCTTCAATACTGTTCCTGTTTGTAGATCCAGTGTAACAGGAGCATCATAAAAGTTTTTGGTCTCAGTCACTGTTGAGACAGAAGAGGAGACCAACTCCTCTACCTCCCACACATCTACCTCCTTTGCTGACATCAGGGAAGTGACTGACCAACCAACCCCATCAGAGGTCCCCCCTACAGGCCAGTATGGGAATTTCTCCAGTGTCCTGACCAAATTTTCCCCATTCACTAAAAATACTACTAACAGCTTAATCTGGTTCAATGTCAGTTGGCATCCATCTGTATCCCCCTCCCCAGGATGAGGCTGAAAATAGGCAGAATTGTCTAATCCTCCATTCCTGGTCAACAAAAACTAACTAAATAAATAAATACATTTTTATTTTGATATTCTTATAGAGTATAATAATTAATATTATTAATTATTTTGGGATCGCCCAAGCTTCAAGAACCCTCATCATAAACTGCCTATTAATCAAATCAAATACTTTAGTAGCATCCAATGCCACTGTGTAATAAGTCTCATTTGTACATTTATTACTCCTATTAATTAGATTAATTACAGCTTGTAATTTATAATTAGTCTGAGATATAGTTCTTCCAGTTATAAACCCATATTGAGTCACATGAATATTTTCATGAATATATTTTTGGATCCTGCTATTTACAATCTTTGCTATAATTTTATAATCAGAATTCAAAATCGATATGGGTCTATAACTTTCTGGTTGATTTGCTGTTTTCTCTGGTTTAAGTATGAGAATAAGTTTAGCTAACTGCATGGATTCTGGAAGTTCCAGTATTTCTGAATTTACTATATAATATATAATTATTTCTAACCAAGGTGTTATTTCATTTACAAAAGCTTGATAGAATTTGTTAGTTAACCCATCCATACCATGAGTTTTATTATGGGGTAGAGTTTTGATATTATCTTTTATTTCTTCCTGAGTAATTGGTTCATACTTAAATGAAAATTCTTGAAGCTGGACCTCTTCAATAAATTTGTTCATGTTCTATAAATTAGAACTAAAGTTATTGGCTAGGATATTCAAAGGGGTTGCGCCTGGTGCAACTTGAGTTCTCAGGCGCAACCCAGTAATGTGCCGGTACAATATTGAAAGGTGGGACTAGCACTAACGTAAGTCCCGATGCACCGGGTGCAAAGTTAATGTATGTCATGCACATGCAGGGGGTGTGCCCATGCATATGAGACACATCCCAATATTCAGCCCGGGATGTGTGGCGCATATGCTGGCACAACCCTGCTTTGCGCCGCAAAGGGGGACTCAAAGTAGAGACAAAAAAAAGGAACAAAGCCAGGCCACGCACAGGTGGGCTGCTGTATTGTAAGGAACAACACAGCACCTGCCAGCCATGGGTGGTCACCCACTCAGCAGGGACACCGTCTGTGAGCACAAACACCCTCCCCAGTGGTCTAGTGGTTCCCCCCTCCTTCCTGTTATGCCCAACGGGCAACCGTACAGGTGAAAAACCTGATGGTCCAGTGGTAACCTCCCTCCCTCCCTTAAACCATATTGTAGGTAAAGGTATTAGAAATATATTCCCTGACTGGCCCAGTGGCAGTGAGGGTTGATGTGCTGGATGCCACACCTCGCTCCATGCTGGCGATCCGAGTTCGGGAAATGGGCCCAGGTCTGGGTAGGAGGACTGGGATTGAGCATCTTATGACTGCTCTCCCAGTCCTGGGGGAAAAGGGTGGGTTCCACACCAAGATCTGGTGGTCCCTGGGGATGCATGGTGGTACTGCGGATGCGCAGCTGTCCAGAGTGGGGGAGCACGGTGGATGTCTGCACGTTGGTGCATGGACATCATTGCACACCTGTGCTCCCATTGGGGGAAAAATGGAAAAAGGCTGGGTGCGATGGAGCAGCTTGATGGCCGTGCCCTGTCATGTGTGGAGGACTGTCGTGGAATTGTGCTGGGAGAGGTTTGGCACCGGTCTGGCTGGCAGGGACAGGGGAGCCCTCCAGCGGGTCAGCCATGGCCATGCCGGACCACCCCATCATGCGAGTGAGCCTGCTGCTCTCCTTGCGGGCAGGGCCTGCAGCTTGATGCTTCCGCAGGTAGGCGCTGCAGCAGGTGCATAAAGAAAGTTGCGATAAAAAAAAGAAATATATTCCCTGGTAGTCTAGTGGTATCCCCCCTCCTTCCCGTAAACCTGATCACGGGCAAATGTTACATATATAATCCCTGGTGGTGTAGTGGTATCCCCCTCCCTCCCTCCTTATGCTCGATCATGGGCAAATGTTTAAATAATATCCCTGGTCTTGTGAATGACTAGTACAGTACGCACGTAAGTCCATTGGTCCACAGTGTGGGCCAATAGGCTTATAGCTACTACTGTAAGCTGTCATTCGGTGGGTGGTGGGGCAGTATGCGGGTGGTCGCTGCCTGCCGATGATGGGTGGGGCTGGGTGGGTAGGGGTGCCAGTGTGGGTGGGGGTACCACTAGACCACCAGGGATATTCTTTTAATATTTGCCCATGATCGGGCATATACAGTGAGGGGATATCACTACATCACCAGGGATTATATATTTAACATTTGCCCACAATTGGGTTTATGGGAAGGAATGGGGATACCACTAGGCTTCCAGGGAATATATTTCTAATACTACTACTACCCACAAGCGGGTTTACGGGAGGGAGGGGGGATGCCACTAGACTACCAGGGATTCCTGTCATGTTGAAGGTGGCTACGCAGGGCGCCAGGTGCATTTCGCAAGGATGCCCTACACATTACATGTAAATGGGGCCATAATGACATGCAAATGGCCCCATTTGTGCCATGCATACAATTTGGCCCATTTGCATGCCCAAGACTGAATAATGTGGAAGATGCACCCAGCACAACTACAGTTGCGCTGGTGCATTCCCAGTCCTCCCTGTCTAGGGAATGTGCCAGCGGATTGTACTTGCTCCATGCACATTCTGTGCCATATTCAAAGGTTATGCGCCATGACACATCACTTTTGAATATCACACTGTCTCAGCCCTGGCGCATTTCAGTTGCGCTGTGCCCCCACTTGTGCCACTGCCAGGTGCAGTCTGAATATCTGGCCCTCTATATATTCCTTTATAATACTCAGTAAATACTTCAGCTATTTGTTTATCTAAATTAACTACCTCATTTTGCTGATCACAAATAGATATTATCAAATTTCTTTGGTGCTCTTGTTTTTCCAGATTTGTCTGCATGGAAATATTTTGTTTTCCTAATGGTTTTTATTACTTTTAACTGTTCCTGATAACCTAAATTTTGTTTCTGCCTTTTATATAATTCCCATTCATCCTTGTATTAATTATAGTCTTCTAAGAATAATTTATCCAACTGTTTTAATTTAGTATTGATTAAGGTCTCTTCCTTTTTTTTTATTCTATGGCCCGGATATTCAAAAGGGTTGCACCAGCTCAAGTCCGAAAATTCGCCATTCCGTGTTATTCAGCGGGAGGCAGTTGTGCCACTGAAAACATGCTGAGCAACATCAAAATGCAAATGAAGGCACGTGCAACCGAAGGGGGTGGATCCATGCATAAAGAGCGCGATATTCAAAGGCTTGCGTAATGCTCAACAATGGAATAGCCGGAAGTTGCGCTAGGGCGGAAATGAGCCAAAATAAAAAGGCTCAAAGATGAGGCACAAGAAAGACAGGGAATGCTCATGAGGCAGCAACAGAGAGCAGGCCACAGCAGCAGCCAGTGCAGGCCAGGGAGTAGGCAGGACAGAATAGTGGCAGCTGAAGGCGTGTGGGGCCACAGAGTTTGGTGTACCCGGTGCAGTGGAGGTAGCAGTCAGGACAGCGGGGGAACACAACAACAACAGCTGGGGGACACAAGCCAGGGGGATGGACAGTACCACCTTCCACATGGAAGCGGTCGTGAGGGGGGTGAGAAGGCATGCTGCAGGGGGACATGGCCATGGAAGGGCCCGTCGGCTGTACGCCCCCAACAGGCAGTATTGTGCCCGCATCAGCTTTGAGCTGTATTCAGATGTCGAGATTGTGGGCCAGTACCGCCTGAACAGGGCAATACTGAGGCAGCTCTGTGAGCTGTGCAGTGATGTGATGCAGGCACCCTCACGACAGAGTCACGCTCTGTCAGTGGAGACAAAGGTAACAGCCTGCATGTGCTTGCTCGCCACGGGTACCTTCCAGAGGTCAACAGGGGACACCACAGGCATAACACAGTCGGCCACGTCACGCATCCTCACTCAATTCCTCAGCGCACTGCTGCCACATGTTGAGGAGTACATCCATTTCCCCAGCACCGCGGCAGAGCGTACAGGAAACATACAGGAGTTCCACAGGGTAGCACGTATGCCTGGCATGCTAGGGGCGATAGACTGCACCCATGTGGCTATTCGCACGCCACCTGGCCCCGATGGGGCCACATATCACAACCGGAAGGGGTACTCCAGTGTCGACTGCCAGGTGGTGTGTGATGCCAGTGGGTGCATCATCAACGTCTGTGCCACGCACCCTGGCTGAGCACATGATTCATTCATATGGTACCAGTCTGCACTGTACCATCGATTCGAGAGTGGGGACATCCCCACAGGACACCTAGTGGGTGAGTATGCATGTAGGAGTGGCAAAGTTGGGGGATGGGTGGGCAAGCCACAGGTGCCATGGGGGTGGCACACTGGGCTAGGGACAATATGGACCTGAACATGACACTAACCTCCATTATCTCTACACAGGTGACAGTGGATACCCACTCTGTCCCTGGCTGCTCACACCCTACTGGCGCCCCATGACTCCATCACAGCAATGCTTCAATGAGACACATGCTGCCACACGCAACATCGTTGAGTGGGTGTTTGGGATGCTGAAGGCATGCTTCCGATGCCTACACACCTCCGGCGGTGCCCTAAAGTACAGTACAGCCCCTCAAAGGCCTGTGGGATATTCCTGGCCTGTTGTATCCTGCACAACATGGCCAAAGACTGTGGGATAGCTGTAGAGGTCGAGGAGGGGGACAGCGATGGGGACGCCAGTGATGCCGGTGATGATGGGGCTGAGCAGCCCCCCTTGGACGGCGTGACCCCTGACTGATCCGGCAGGCCCAGCTGCACCGGGACACCATCACAGAGGAGCACTTCGCACAACACAGGTAAGTCATGGGGCCATGTGCAACCAACACTGTCTAGGCACAACCCACATACACACAGGGTAACTCACCAGGGGTGCATGACGACAAGGGGAGTGGAAGGGTACAGGTGCACAAACACACCACCAGGGAGGGGTGAATAGTTACATGCTACATGGACACACACACACGCACACACACACACCAGGCACACAGTGCACAGGGGCAGTTGCACAGCAGAGCAGGAACAGACATGTCAAACACACAGATCCACAGACCACCCCAACCACCTGTACTGTCCATGTACATGTGTCAGATGCTGGGCACCCTTGCACCTTGGTGTACAGTACAATGCAGGCATCATCATGCACACGCACCTGTGGACAGCAGTCGGGTGGGTGTGCAGGTGGTCCGTGTGTCGGCATGTTGGGCAGGGCGCCCACCGGTGTACTGCCCACCAAGACACACATTGCACACAGGGCAGCACCAGACAGGGCCTGCACTGGGAGACAGGTCAGTCAGGTGGCACTGAGCCATGGCCACCACGGATGCATGGGCAGCCCCACTGAGACCCAGCTGCACTGGCAGGCTGAGCATGGGCCACATGGGGTGGCACCGATGGACCACCAGAGGTCCCACTGCGCTAGCGTGACCTTGTCCGCACAGGGGTCTGCAGCATGCCGAACATACCTGCACCAGAGGTGCTCGGGATGCCAACAGCAGAACCCGGCATCGACAGGCTGGGTGTCGCATGATGCCGGGAATGTGGAGTGGAGAGCGTACTGCGTGGGGTGCGCGGTACAGGGGCACCTGACTGTGTGCCCAAAGCGGCCATGACAGCGACCAATGCCAGGGTCAGCCTGTCAATGGCTGCGGTCACATCCATCCGCATTTGGACCATCTCTGCCAGGATCAATGCATTGTCCCTGCTGTGCCGCTCCACAGCCACACACAGTGCCTCCATGGATGTTGCAACCTGCATCTGCTGCTGTACTGATGCCCGCAGCAGGCGGGTGTGCTTGTCAAATGGGTCATCTGCCAAATCGGCAACCTGTCCCCCAGGGGATGGAAGGGCCTGATGCTCAACACCCTATGAGGGTGGGCGCTGTTCACCAGGACCAGGTATGGGCAAGTTAACAGGCGGTGTGCATATGCCACCGCTGAACCCTGTACCCCCAGACCCAGTGGGTGAGTGCTGCTGCTGCCCCTCTGCCTGCTGTGCCCAAGGGTCCAGTCCTTCCAGTGTCTGCAACAGTGCCAGGGACCTGCACAGCCACAGGTGCTGCCCCACCGGTGCTGACAGGCACAGCCTGGGACTGTGCTGACGTGCTGGCATGCACGTTGGAACCCTCTAGGTCCATGGGCACGGGCTGTCCTGCTGTGTGTCCATTATGTGACACACACGTGTCACTGCCCATAGCGGCCATTGCATCATCAATGGTGCAGGTTCATGCCACAGCATGCTGGCATGCTTGCATACCAGACTGCTGGGACACAGGAAGGGCACCCCCCACACACCTGACTCACCAACATCGGAGATGGCAGCCAGGCGTGCACACTGGTGCAATGCACGCTGGCTACCAGCAGAGGTGGATGGACCCTCCTCCAACTCTGGCTGCACGTCCACAGTGCACGGGCCCACCAGCACTGTCCCCTGCAGGCGCACAGGATCTGTAACAGAAAGAGAACATGTTAGGTGCATGGGATCAACCTTCCCCCACCCCCCACCATGTCATACCTGCAGTGATGGGCTTCCACCTGTCTGGAAGCCACCTCCTGGAATGCCCTCGATGGCACTGCACTGCATGGATGCAGCAAGATGGTCCTCCACCGGGGTCAGCTGCACCACCTCTGGCTGGCCCCCGCCTGTGGTAGCGCGTGCCGCCCTGAGTGCTGCCACCTTCTCCTTAACCCGTCTCCTGTCTGTCCCCACCTTCTTCTTACATTCCTGCACTGAGCGCTGGTGGCTTCCATGCAGGTTTACAGCACTAGCTACCCCCTCCCATGCAACAGCATGGGCCTGAGGGGTGCCCCACCGTCCACTGAGTAGTGGCTACTCATTCAGGTAGGCCTTGTAGAGTGCCTCTGTTTCAGCCTTTGTGAAGTTGGGCCTCCTCTTCCGCCCACCATCATCCTCATCACCCAGTCCTTGCTCAGCCATGTCACGGTCTGTATGGGTGGAAGTGGACACCTGTGACTGTGCAGTTCACAGCATTATCCCATGACCATAGTCCATAACATCACACAGCAAGCAACCCACCTATCACCTGCAGTAACCGAATATGGCCACTGCAGATCACTGTCACACATTTATAGCGCAATGCATGCAAATTAGGAGTGGAGCAACTTTAATGGGATGCAAATCGTGCCACTGCGCCTTTGAATGGCTGATCAGCTGATTTGCATATGACGGCTGAATATCGCACTGTTGCGCTTTGTGCAATACAGTTGAGCCAGCTGACCCTATGGCACACTTCTGTGACTGCGTAGTACACTGCACCACGCGTGCCCAGGTACCTTACGCAGGCATCTGCAGGGCTGATTACGTGCTGTGCACGGTCAGCAATTCAGGACATGGCCACCATTGTGCCAGTGGCGCTACAGCGCTGGTCACCACATGGCGCTGTGGCACAACTGTGCTATTGTCCACTGTGGCACTGGCATGCAGGTGACTGCTCGCACTGGATGTGTAGACGTCTGATGGCGCTGTGCGTGGCCTTGCACCAGAGACATGACCTTGTGCCCGACCTTTGCCCCCTTGGAGCTGTACATCTAGCATGTGTGCAGCTCTATCACGCTGTTTGGTAACAGCGCAATAGGGACCGATGGCGCTGCCTGAACAGTGCGATAGGGACAGACGGGGTTGTATTGCACAACATTTCCACGTGGGGTTACCGCGCTGTGGAGCGCCATATTGCCTACTATCAAGTTGCTGACATGGCACGCAGGAGAGCTCCAGAGTGGAGTAGCTTGGAGGTGGCCAACCTAGTGGCCATGGTTGAGCCTCACTATGGGCCACTGTTTGGGGGAGAACCCCTAGACTTGGCCCACACCCAAGTGTGGCAGCAGGTAGCCACTGCGCTGGAGCAGGTCACAGTGCGGTGCAGGACAGCGGAGCAGTACAGGCACCGCTACAGTGACCTGCACAGGAGGGAGCAGGCACAGCTGGCACTCCTCAGGTCCCATGCCAGGAGGGGCATTGTGCCTAGGCCAGGTGGGTGAGCCATCTATGCACCTGTATTGTCCGCAGGGGTATAACTATGTATTGGGGACAGAGCATGGGGGAGGGTTGTTCCATGGTTGGCTGTGTCAGTGTTTGCAGGTGTGTGATGCATGGGTCTAGCTGTGTGGGAAGGCACACTCATTGGGGCAGGGGGCTGTCTGCATGTGGATCTCACCAATGTGTTTCTCAACATTTGTTTCCCACAGACATGGAGGAGCGGAGGAGGGCCCAGACTGAGGAGCACGGGGTGCTGCAGGGGTGGCCGGCAGAGGAGGCAGAAGTATGGGCCCGCAACAGCAGCAGCAGCATCAGCAGCAGCCACTGCAGCAGTAGCAGCGGCTGGATGAGGGTGAGTGTCATTACATCATGGATGCTATTGCGTGCAATGGGGGATAGGGCATGGCCACCATCCATGGACAACACTGCCATGCATGTGACGTGTGACAGTCAGCACTGTCCAGTGGCACTGCATGTCTGTGAGTGCGTCACTGGTGGTCCATGCATGCACTGGGAACATGGCTGTGGCACTACCTTCCCACCACGTAGACATGTCACTGTACTGCCTTGGTTGTGCTGTGCTGGGCATGGGTGGGGTGTGTGTGTAGTGGCACACATGGCTGTTGCTGCCTGGTTGGGCTTGGCCCGTGCATGGTCACTGTCTGTGTGTGCAGTCCATCACAGGGGCGGGACACTTGGCTGTATGCCTGCATACTGGGTGGGCTTCAGGGTTGTGTACAGTGCCAGCCATTGATTCTGTTCCCTTGTCCTAGGTGTCTGGGTCCTGCGCAGGATAGAGCAGGCCATCCATCGCCTGTTGGAGATATCCCAGGAGTCAATCAGCATCCTCAGGGAGATGAACCGGAGGGGTGTGCGATGCTGGAGAGGGACACGGAATCTGAGCCGGCCTGCAGATCTGCAGCCTGGGGGGCAGTAGCTGCCTCACCACTACACCCTATGCCCTTCCCTCACACACTGCCTTCCTTCACCAAGTTCTTCACCCCTACCCCACACACACCCCTACCTTGTACCTGTCCCCCACCCCTGTATTGTATACATATGTAAATAGTGTTATTGTTGTTCCTGTTGTTGTTGTTCTTCTGTTTTTCATTGAATATATATATCTATTTTGTTATGAATGCTGTGGTGGTCTCTGATTTGCAGCTGGCTATAGCTGCTCAGTTGCAGTGGTGTGCATGGCATCTGGTGTGGTGTGGTCCTGGGATTGTGTGTGTGTCTCTGCATGGGGGGGTGTCCCTGGTGTGGTGGTGGCTGTCAGCCGGTCTGGCTGTGTGCTGCCCCACTGCACTGTGGGCTCCTGGTGGGTCTGGTTTGTATGGTTCTGTGGTACACATGGTTGCATTATGCCAGGTGGGGGGGGCATGGTGGTTCCGGCAGTGCCAGTCACAGTCACTGCTCATGGGTGGTGTCTTGGGGTTCCAGAGCAATGTGTGCTGTGCACAGTGGGGGCTGTGGTACACCTGGGTTGTCCGGCTCTTTTGTGTGGCAGTATTTGCTTGCCAGTGGGTGTGCTGGGGCTCTGTGGCCCAGCTGTGCTTTGTAAGCTTGTCCCCATGGGCCAGTGGATATTCCGTCCCTCCACCGGTGATGCTGTGCTTCGGGTGTGGGGGTGTGTTGTTAGTTCTACACTGTGTTCCTGTGCCCATCTGTGGCATGGGTGGTGGGCCCCTGCCTACCTTCCTGGGTGTGCAGTTCCATTGCTCTGCTGCTGGGGGGGGCTCCCTGCTTGTGCTATGGCGCATCTCGACTGCTCAGCTGGGCTGGCCTTGTTGCTCTATGGCGCAACATATGTGCTCAGCTTCCCCTACCTGGTTGAGCTATGGCGCAGGTTGTGCGATATTCAGACATTGGCTGGTTGCGCAATTTGACTTGCTCCACGTTTGAATATCGCGTCTATTGCGCATGTGCGCAATTGACTTGTGCTTGCTCCTGCTATTGCACATATTTTGACTGCAGTTTGAATATCTAGGCCAATTTGCTTTTATTTGATATGATATTGTGGCCCCGTAATTGTTGCTTTAAAAGTACCCCATAATTTAGAAACCGGTAACTGACCATCAAAATTTAAAAAACAATATTCCTTAAAAGTGTTTTTTATTAGGGTACAAAATCCCTCATCCTTCAGTAAATCATTGTTGAATCTCCACTGTTTTGAATATTCTCTATTTTTATCATGTATGAACATTTCTAAGTAAATCATTGCATGGTCTGACAAATATATTGAATCTATCCCAACATGTATTACTTTATTAATTACATTTTTAGATGTTAATATGTAATCTATTCTAGTAAATATTTTAGTTTTTAAGTCATGATGTGTATAATTTCTTTAATCTGGGTTTTTTAACCTCTTCTAGTGATTCTAAAGACATAAAATCAATACATTTTTTTGAATCGATCAAATTAGCCCTATTTGGCGTAATAGATTTATCAATAATAAAACTGCAATTATTGCAGATCTGATTTCTTTGGTTGACCTGGCTTGCATTATGGAGACCTGGTTGGGGGATGATGCTGGCCCAGTGTTAGAGGCTGCCGTCCCCCCTGGGTACTCTGTGGTGCACTGCCCCAGAGTGGAACGCAGGGACAGAGGAGTGACTATCTTCTTAGAGCTGAGCTAGGCTTCACCGTGCAGCCAGTGAGAACACCAGGTTCTTTTAAATGTGTGGCCATCCATGGGGGTCCGGGCACAGGTTGCAGGATTCTCCTGATTTACCGTCATCCTGGGACCGCAGGAGAGTTCCTGCAGGAAGTAGGTCATTTCGTCATTGGTGAAACATTGGAGTCCCCCAGGTGTTTGGTCCTGGTGGACTTCAATGTTTGGGCTGATGACGAGTCATCTAGGTTGTGTTATCACTTCCTCCAGATGATGACATCTCTGGCCCTGTCCCAAGTAGTTATTACCGCGACACACCAGGGTGGCCACATGCTGGATCTGGTCTTCTCGCTGGGGCTTGAGATTGAGAATCTCAGAATTGATCGGGTTATTTGGTCTGATCACTGCATGGTGGAGTTCTTGCTCAGGGCCCCCCCCCAAGATCCCTCCCCCTGCAGAGATGGTAAGCTACAACCCTTTAAGGGGTTTGACCCCGGAGGGTTTTTTGGTGGAAGTAGACCTATCTAGTGTGGACAGTGCATGCAGGGGAGGTGTGAGTGAAGCAGTTGCCACCTATAATAGGTTGATGACTGAGGCACTCAACTCCCTTGCACTGGTCCATGTAACCTAGAGGTTCCCATGGTTTGATGTGGTGCTCAAGGCACTGAAGATCAAAGGTCAGAGATTGGAGCGCTGCTGGCGGAGGACCATGTGGGAGGTGGACAAACTGGCCCTGCGTACACACTGTAGTGTGTACTGGGGGGGCAATCAACCATAAGAAGGCAGTGTTCCTGTCCAGGGAGATTGCTGTGAGGATAAACTGACCAGCTATGCTTTTTCGGACTGTGGACAGGCTTTTACATCCAGCCTGTCTACAGCCAAAAAAAGCAGCTTCTGAGGCCTTGTGCAATGAGTTTGCTTGGTTCTTCTCGGACAGAGTGTCCACCATCAGGCAGGGAATTCCACCAGTGTGCCATGTTATGGCTGACAGTGGTCACCTGAATTGTCAACGAGGCACTCCGCCTGGTTGGGAAAATTTGAACTAGTGGAGGTGGTTGATGTCATTGAGGTGGCCTCAAAGCTGAAGCACACATATTGTGAACTGGACCCAGTGCCGACTTGTTTCTTAAGGGGATGTGTCAACACTGTTGGCCTGGTGTTCACCTTGATTGTCCAGTGTTCCTTGTCAGAGGGGGTCTTCCCAGATGCCTTGAAGGAGGCGCTGGAGAGACCTCTTCTGAAGAAGCCATTATTGGACACTGACATCAAGGTGAATTATCGACCGGTCTCCAACCTGCCATTTTTGGAAAAGGTTGTGGAGAAGATTTTGGCGCAACAGCTGGGAGAACACCCTGTGACATTTGATATCTATGAGCTGCTCCAGTCGGGTTTTTGTGCAGGACATTCTACAGAAATGAAATTAGTTTGGGTGCATAATGATCTCCTCAGTGTGAGGGATTGAGGAAAGGGGACAGTTCTCATTCTACTCAATCTCTCCTCAGCTTTTGGCATGGTGGACCATCGTGTGTTACTTGACTGCCTGAGGAACTTTTGTGGACTCACTGGTACTGTCATCAGCTGGTTTGTTTCCTTTTTAACAAACAGAAGGCAAAGGGTGGTGATGGGGAATTTCTCCTCCTCCCCTAGCCTTCTGTCTTGTGGGGTACCTCAGGGGTCATTCTTGCTACCGGTGTTGTTTGCCATGTATATACTACCCCTGGGTGAGATCATTAGGAAGTACAGCTTGGGGTTTCATTGTTATGCCAATGATACTCAGTTGTACTTATCCTTTGCCCCTAGGACATCCAATGTGGTGGAAGTATTAAATAACTGTCTGGCTGAGATCAATAACTAAATGGCCTTTAGCTGGTTGTGACTGAACCCCGATAAGATGGAGGTATTGGTGGTGGAGTCGAACAGGAGGCGTGATAGGTTGGCCTCTGGTGCAGATACTGGACCAGTTCTAGGCTCTGTCCCATTGATGGCCTCCTCTAGGGTGCACAATCTTGGCATGGTTCTGGACAGTGGTCTGACAATGGAACATCAAGTGTCATCTGTTGTCAGGGTTCATTTTTTCCATCTGAGATACATTGCAAGGATCAAACACCTGATTCCGCCCCTGGACCTCCCCACCTTGGTGCATGCTTTTGTAACATCTAGGCTTGACTACTGTAATGCACTCTACCTCAGAGTCTCTGGAGGCACCCTCAGTTGACTGCAGCTGGTGCAGAATGCATCTCCCAGGCTGTTGATTGGACAGTTGAAATACTGTCACATCACCCCAGTGCTGTGCAAACTGCACTGGCTGCTGGTTAGATGGAGGGTGCTCTTCAAGGAGGGCTTGCTCACCTTTAAGGCCTCACATGGACTGGGTCCTTGCTGCCTGGTGGACCTTCTTACACCTGCTGCCTTGGTCCACTCCCTTCAATCCTCTTCGAGGGGCCTCCTGGCGATTCCCAGGATGACATTGAAAACTGCCGGCAATAGAGCTTTTAGTATCGCTGGCCTCATCCTGTGGAATTTGCTTCTGCCATCAGTGAGGGAGGCCCCTTCTGTGGAGGCATTCAAAGCCCGCCTTAAGTACCATCTGTTTAGCCAGGCATTCTCGGATACTGGATGAGAACACAGACTATCAGCCCTTTTAAAGTAAATAGGGTTATTATTTATATGCAGAATATCACCTATTTTGATGTGTAATTATTTATTATATTGTGAGTTTATATTTTTTAAACTTGTTATATGTTTGTACAGTGCCCAGAGCCTCTGGGATTGGGCACCAGAAAAATAAATTTTGCCTTGCCTTGCTTTGCCATATATGGATTCAGAATGTTATTCAGATCTCCTGCCAATACTATATTCTCTGACTGAAATTTTTGAAACCCCTCAACCAGTTTCGCTAGAAACATTGAATAATGAGTGAAAGGGGCATACACCCAGCCACATACTGAATCAGTATTATTAATCATTTGGCCATTATTATTCTGCCCTCTGAATCACTAAATTGATCAATAATTTTGACCTCCAATCCTTTTTTTATTTAGATTGCTACTCCCCTACTCTTTTTAGTACCCACACTAAACAGGACATGGCTTATTCATTTAGTTGTTTAATTTATTTCTTTTTCTTCCAAATGTGTTTCTTAAAACAGATAATATTTGCATTATATTTTTCCATGACATTCAATATCCTAGACCTTTTAATTGGAGAGTTAGGTCCATTTATATTTATGGATATAACTTTTATTTTATTGATTTTATGCATTATACCATTTTTAAAATAAAAATCATTTTTACCCAGGAAAGCAGGTTAAGCCCTATACAGAAGGGATTTTTTATCCTCCATCCAAAATCATCAAATATTTTTGAATCAGCCATAGCTTGAAAATCATCGCCGTCTTTATACAGAAGAGCTCTATTTGTGACTAAATCTATTTTTTATGCATTTATCTAATTGTTCTCATAATGAGATTCCTTTAAACAATACCCATACCTATCGTCCTACTAAAACACATAACAATCAACCACACATGTGAAACTACCCAATTATTGTTAATCACAGACCTAACAAAAAGAGCAACCCCTCATATCTGATAAACTGTTGCAGACCCCCCAGTCCATTTTAAATCAGTGCCAATTAGCAATCAGATTGGATAATTATTCAAACACATTAGGCACTTTAACCTTCAATTCCTTAATTGCATCCTCCAGTGTTTCATATGTATATCTTTTCCTCAACAATTACTCTTAATTTTGCAGGGAAAGCTACAGTAGCTTTAAGCCCTTTAGCCCAAAGCTTATTCTTTAACCAATCATACTTTTTCCTTTGTTGCACAATTTCAGGTGGATAATCATTATAAACTGAGATAGAAGCACTCATCAGGTTTATTCTCTTTTTCTTGTAAACTACATACTTAAGTATGTCTTTATCTTGGAATTTAAAAATTTCGTTATGATGGACCTGGGTGGTTCAGAGTCTCCAGGTTTTGATCTTAGGGATCTATGTATTCTGTTCACTTTGAGATTGATTTTAATTGGCTCTGTATCCAACAAGTCTGCCACAATTTGTTTGAATGTATCAGAGAGACTTCTATAAGAGTCCCATGCTTCTGGCTCCCCCAAAATGCATTTGTTCTTCTTTCTTGCTCTCAGTTCAAAATCAGTAAGTTTATTTTTAAAGTCCATACTGACTTGCTCAATTTCTTTTACTTTTTTCTGAACAGGTATTGACTCTTCTTGTAAGGTATTAAGTACATCTTTTATTGAGCCCATTTCTGTTTTTAATTCCATGTTCTCTTTTATCAGATTCTGGATTAAGGAAAAATAGTTATCTAATTTCTCTTGGATATTTAATTTTTTTTCCATTTTGTCAGATATTATAGACATTTGAGAAAAGAGATTTTTAGCCCATGCTGGCTGATCATCTGGGTGTGTTTCTTCTGAGTCATCAGAATAGTATTCCTGCTCAGAACTTAGTTCTTCATCATTTAACTTTTGACTTTTTGTGTTTGCAGGGTTTTGGTTTTTTTTCCCTATAGCTGACCCAGATTCGTCAGCAGAAATTGGTGGAACTTGTACTTCATTAAAACTAACTGTCTCAGTCTGGGTATTTTAAAGTGGGTCATTTATGCTACATTGTTGCACAGTCACATTCTGGGAACTTTTTGCTTTTATTTAATTTGTTACTATATTACCATCCAGCTCAACAGTTATACTTATTGTACTGGGAAACACAATGGAGTTCATACCATCACTTGTATTCTCTTTAACATTTGTTTCAGCACCATTATTTGAATTGTTTAAGAGTTCACTTCTATGTGAGCAGAAATTGGAGTTGCTTACCCCCACTGGTTCCTTGTTCTTCGCCTCTCGCTGAATCTGTTCTTGTTCCTTGAAAGACTAGTTGTTGTTTCGGTCCCAACAGCTCAGATCTGTTTCAGCCGGCTTCTCTTCACTTTCCTGCATATCCAGAGAGGTAGTTATACCTGTGGTTTGCCAGGGCATTCCAGCACCCTGCTCAAGTTCTGGGATTCTGAACTGGCCCCCAATTGCAGTCAACTCTCTTTGAGCCATCTCAGGGATCATAAACAGTTTTTGTTTGATTTTTCAACCAGGTGAAATAAAGGGAAGAGAGGAGGTGGGTGTTTTACCTTCTTAACAGACTTTTCTTCCACCAGAGGGTGATTCCTTTTCTTCAGTGGGTTTCCGTGTGCTTTCCATGTATTCATGAAGTGGGTTTTCAGTCTTGCTCCACGTGGATTAACCAAACCTGCATTCATTGTCAGACGCCAGTTACAACAAAGACAGCGGGTTTACACAGCAGCATCTAGAAGTTAAGATGAGTATACTGTTCCTTTTACTTGCCGTTTATGCAGAGGCATTTATTTTAAGTTGCCAAAAGCAGCAAAGAAACAGCAGGTTTACACAGTAGTGTCTTAGAGGTAAAAAACATATACTGTTCCTTTACTTACCGTTCACCCTTTTTATACCACAGCAGTCATTTGTAAGTTGCCGAAAACAACAGAACAGCAAGTTTACCCTGTGGAGTCTAAGAGGCAGAAAGCATATGCTGTTGCTTTTTACTTCCAGTCTACCACATTTGTACTAAGGCACAACAAGCTGGAGTAACACAGGGAGTTGTGCCTGCAGCATTTCAGCCTGCATGAACACGTAATACTGCAGCCATGCTGCTTCTCTCCTCCTCTCATGGGCAGAGCTCTCTAAATAAACAAATAAATAAATGATCTGCCTGCACTGCACATGTCTTGGTGGCAGCACCAGCTTGAATTTGGCAGAAGAAGACTTACCGAGTATAACAGAGCTCACCAGTTCTACCCTGCTGTTGTTTTTCATAACAAACAAAATTATCTAGTGTTATTAGTATGAGCAAATGTGCACCTGTGGATCTGAGCAGTGAGCTGTGCAGCCTTGTTTGTTGGTGCTGCCATAGAGAGGTTGCCTGCTGCAGCAGGTTGCAACAGGCTAGTAGGGTGTATTGGCAGGCAGACAAGGTACGGAAGTATTTTTGCTGATTTTCAACAAAAAAGAGCCATACAAGGATGGTGATGCTTTTAATAAAAGACACAAAGTTAGTATAACCAAAATTTAGGCACTCACTATTTCTTAATATTGATGTCACAGAATCAAGGTTAAAACTTCAAGATAATTTATTTTAACATAGAGTGAAGTAAAAGACCAGCATTCCAAACAGATAAATGATCATGTCTGGGACACATCCCCACCTGACACATTTCGGATCCTTCCTGCCTTTTATAAAGGATTGAAGGATCCAAAACGATTCGGGTGGGGATGCGTCCAGGTATGATAATTTGTCCCTTTGGAATGCTGTTTTTTTTTACTTCTCTCTATGTGAAAATAAACTAATCTTGAAGTTTTAACTTTGATTCTGTGGTGTCAATATTAAAAAGTGCTGTGTACCTAATTTTTGGTTATAATGAGAAGATTTTTGCTGCTCTGATTTTAAAGTTAATTTTTAAGACAGATGTCTGACATTGAGAGGATAGGAGACCATAGGAGACCATGTCAATAAAGTGGGCTGTTCCTTACTCAGTCTGTGCTGCTGCTGCGAGATGGACTTTCACACATCTATTGGAGGCAGGATAGTCTAGTGGTGGTGAGATCCAGCTAAAGTACAGCAGTGTCAAATACTTACAATGGGTCCTATGTATGAACGTGTGCTGGGTATCCACCATTCACGTGTACCTGGTCTGCACAGCTCCGCACTCACAGACAGGCACATGGTGGCTGGCATTCATGATTTCCAGGTACCTGTCCATGGCCTGCCCCCCACATGCAGGATCATGGGGGCAGATTTATGCATATTGGAGGACACAAATGGGCATCCAATCAGATGCCCGACCTGGTCCTACAGTAGATCTCCTGCTCCACACAGCACAGGGATTGTGGGATGCCATCAGTCCCAAATTTGTAAAATGTTGGGTGACTGCCCAAATGGCTGCCTCCAGTCCTCCCTTCCTGACCGGAGTGTGGGGGCAGCATGGTAGGGAGGGGGCTATGCATTCCCATGGCTGGCAGCAGTATGCTGTGTTGGGAGCACAACAGTTATAACAGAGTCCCTACCACTGTATTGTGTGCCCTCCTCACCAGCCACTCCATGCCTTTGTGAATGGTATGGAATGTGGGCATGCCGCCAACACTCCCCCAGGCCAGCCACACATGTAGCCACTTGACCAGCTGGGGAATCCAGTGCGGAAGGGACATGTGTCCCTTCTGTGCATGCTCGCAGGGGTCCTTGGGAGTGCAGTGTGTGGAACTGAAATGTAGAATTGCATATATATATTGAAGATCTGTGGCATATAGCCAATCTGCACTATAGTGCATAGGGCCCATAGGTGACCTTGGGCAAATCACTTAGCCTCCCAGTGCTCCAGTGTCCCTAGATGCAGAAATGGCTACACACAGGGGAAGAGAGGAGAGGAGAGGAGAGTCAGATTACTATGTTAAGATAAAATGTAACAAAATTTAGCTTGTGCCAAAATATCTAGTCTTGCTTTTTTATGTTATCTTTATTTTTGTAGAAGGCCATAATGTTTCATCAGTCTCACTGTTATAATTGTTGTTATATAAGAACCACATACAATGTCAGTTTTAAATATGTTTTTGTATACAGTACCCAGAAGGAGGGCTTTGACACAGCAGCACTGCTTTTCAGGAATGCTCCTACAATGTACACAGTGGTTCAAGTCCAGCCAGCACTAGGTAATTAGTTTAATCTCCCAGCACCCAAATCACTGATAGTCCCCCTCCATATCAGTAATTTTTTTTCATTTTTTAATGGTCTGAGTTGGACACCTATGTAGCTGGGAAGAAGGACAGATATTTTGTAGACATTGATGGGCCAGTTGGTCATTAGACCTGTCGGGTAGTTTTGAGGAGGAAGACAGATTTGTTTCATTTCCTGATGGGTTGAGTTTGGGATTCATGAGGTTGTTGAAGGCAGGGGGAAATATTTTTCTTTTATTCCGTGATGATCCAGGTTTGGCCCTGGACTCATCAGGTAGTTGGATGGAGGAAGAGGGTCAGTTTTTTTAATCTCTAACAGATCCTGTTGGGCACTGGCTGATGAGCTGGGTTGAGTATTGGACCCATTAAGTAGTTTGTTAGAATGGGTCCGTTTTTTTTATTCCCTGATGGTCCAGGTTGGGCACCACACCATTCTACTGTGCATCAGGATGGCTTGGAGTGTATCTGGTAGTGTGATCCTTAGTGTGTGTTGGCAAGAGTGCAAAGCTGAGACTGACTATCAAGAGAAGGAATAAGTGTGACAGGTAGAGTGGGGCAGTGGAGCAGGGATCACAGGCAGGTGGAGTTACAACCATGGAAGTGTATGCCATTAGTACCCCTTGGTCTAGGCTCACACACTAGTGCCCTGTGTGCTAGAAGAGGTAAAGATGGCTGAACAGGATGATAGCAGCAGCTGCCCCAAGCCTCCTCTTCACTGTTGGAGCCCCCAACTGTGACCTGAGTGTATGGTCATGGGGAGAGCAATGTTTTACTACCCTAACTATTCCACCGTCCACTCACCACTTTGTTGCTGCTCCTCCTTATCTCTGTTTGGCCCAACACACAGGCTAGATTGGGCATAGGACCCATCAGGTAGTTGGAGGGAAGGGTCAGTGTTTTTTTTCTTGATGGGTCAGATTAGACACTGGGGAGGTATTCGCTAATGAGATGGGTTGAACACCAAACCTGTCAAGTTGAATATTTTACCTTGTTATTATATTGGCATGAAATATATATATATATATATATATATATATATTTTGTTTTATTCCTAAAGGCCAGGTTGGGCACTGGATCTGGTTGTTGGGGGAAGGGGACACATTAATTTTTATTCCTTGATGGGCCACATTGGTCACTGGATATATCCAGTTGTTGGGGGAAGGGGACACGTTCTTTTATTCCCCGACAGGCTGGGTTACATTCCAGATCCATCAGGTAGTTTGGAAGAGAAGGATATCTCTTTCTCTCTCTCTCCATATATATAAATATCTGTATCTCTCTCCATTATATATGGATATATCTATCTATCTATCTATCTATCTATCTATCTATCTATCTATCTATCTGTCATATATCTTTATGTTTTTATATATAATTTTTTTGATGGGCCCAGTTGAGTATTGAACCAGTCAGGTGGTTGGAAGGGGGAAAGGGGCTGGATTTTGTTTTATTCCCTAATGGGTCACATTGGGCACTGGATCAGCTAGATTGTTCGGGAAGGGAACATCTTTGTTTTCTTATTCTCTGTTGGCCCAGGTTGGACACCAGAATTTGTTTTCTATTTTACATTTTCTGCACTGCCAGTATGGAACTGCTGTGCCTTGTAAAGCACTGTGAAAAACAGTGCATATGAAAGTCATTATTCAAAACCTAATTCTGTTATGTTCTACAGTCCCTGCACTACCAGAATCTAACACCTGAGCTTTGTAAAACATCAAACCTGTCATAGTTGGGGTGACAGGAACACATTAGTTTCCATGACAGGCTGAGTTGGGCACCAAATCTGTCCGGTAGTCAGGGAGAGAGGGCAGATTTTTTTTTATTCCCTGGGAGGGAGGGAAAGCAAATTGATGAGGCCCACACCCACCATTGTTTCCAAAATACTTTGCTTCTGATGGGTGCTGTCAGTCAACAGTGGTGGCCCAGGGGCAGGAGCTTCACTGTTCAGCATTCTGCGTTGTTACGTGCATGGCAATATGAAACTTGTGTATGTATCGGGGAGAGTGCACACTTTAGAATGAATACCAGAGGAGGAAAGACAGCGTGAGATGGTCAGCAGAGCTGAAATCATGTGAACTTGGGATGACAGTCTTGGAATTGCATGCTGTCGGTACTCTTTGGTCCTATCATCCACACCAGTGCATTGCAGTCTGGAAGTGATGGAGAAGCCTAAACTCACTAGCAGCAACAGGAGTGCGGCAGCAGAGAGGTATGTATGTATATATTTTGTCCTCTGACAGGTACATTGGGTACTGGACCCGTCAAGTAGTTTGGGAGAGAGGGACAGATTTATTTTATTATTTTTTTTTTTTTAATTTACTGATGGGTTGGGGACTGGATCAATCTGGTTGTTGGGAGGGGGAAGGGGACAGTGTTTTTTCTTATTCCTTTATTGTCCAGGTTGGAATTTACCTTCCCTGCAAGATCTCCAGCCTTTTATTTCTACAGAGACACTTGTGCAATATACCTTGTGTAGCTGCTATCCAAGAGATCTGTGTCATTGGAACAGTTTGGCAGCCTGATTGATGTTTCAGAAAATGACTGTGAGTGCAGCATATGTGTGACTTAGTAACTGAAACTGTTCTGATTTTTTTTCATCTTGCTGCTTTGCTGAATTGAGGGGATTACCCAGGTGTGTGCAAGAGGCCATTTACCTGCATGTAATTTCAGCTCAGGGGTGAGCCAATAATAGAGCAGGTTTGCCTCTGTGGGAGGGGTTGCTGCTGCATTTAAACATCGCACTCATGCATAGCGCGAGCGTGAGTGGTGCGAGTGCCACTCGGAGTAGATTTTGCACAGGAATATGCTCCCACAAAAGATAGGGACCTCATTTTAAATAGGTTTTATTGTTTATCTGGTTTTGTATTTTTATTTGGTTTTAAGTGGTGGGACTGGCTGTTTTTGGGTGGGTGGGCTTTCTATAAATTTAAGGAGTGATATCTGTGGAAGATTTAGCTATCTAGATAAGCTTTCAGCTGACTCTTTTTTCAGTCCCATCCTCAATTCTGCATTTATCAGTTTACAAATTTCTTGTTTTTGGATATTTTTATTTATTTTTGGAGTTAGGATCTGATTCTTACGAACTCTTTTTTCTTTATATGTATACTCGAAGTGGTAAGATGGTAAATAAATCTGTTAAAGGGGCAAATAAATGGAAGCAAAGGACAAATCATAAAAAGAATAAAAAAGGTAATTGCTGTGTATTTACACAGGAATTGGTTATCACGGCTTCAACCCCTAAGGAATTAGTAGAAGGTCCCTCATTATTTTACTCACCTCACCCCTTTAAGGAGCTTATGAATGAGGAATACAGATCAGATTAAGCTGGAGATAATTTAGAACCTAATGGAAGAAACCAAATTTTGATGGCTAAGAGCTGGGATAAGAACAGTCTGAATAATACAAATCAAGAGATTTTGATTAATTTATTGGAGAACCAATTTAGTGGTAGTGATGGGACTAACAGGGAATTTGAGGAATTCAAACAATTATCCTCTTTTGATAATAAGATTATAACTCTGGATTTGGAAGTAAGTAGTAAATTAGAGACTGGTGCTAAAGCTGCGTCCCATGGGAAAATCACTGATTTAAAAAAAAAAAACCTTTACTAAATTCCCTAATAATATTTTTCAGGACGCTCTAAAAATGAACAGTCCACATATGGTTTCCAACATAGGTGGTTATGATTGTACCACTTTTGGGGAAAAAACAAATACAGAGGATCATTCCCAGGTTTTTAGACAAGATGAGTGGATGGGGGAGGTAGAAGCTAGTCAGCAATGCATGTCTAGGCAAGGAGACTATATAGATAAAGACGATGGTATTTCATGTTTTCCCTCTGGAATAAAGCTATTTAGTCCATTAGAGATTTCAAGTGAGGTAAGGGGTTGCAGTATCAACTCCAAAGAAATGGAGTATTCATCCCTTAATGATGCGCCTGAGGAGTTATTTCAAAAAATGGATAAAGAGGTCCAGGACATCCATTTAGATAAAGATTTTTTGGTTCGGTGTCCAGATACTATATTGAAATATACTATTAAGGCCCTTGCTCATCCAGTAATGTCTAATGTTGTCTTATTGGAGGCATATAATGGTATTAAGACAGCCTTGGAAACTCTTTCTCGTTTTTGTGCTGTGAAGTTTGCTGCTTTAGAACAACAATTTTCACAATTATTGGGGGAAAAGGAAGTTTACAGATCTAGGCATAATTTGTCATTTTCTCCCCTAAATGTTCATGAGCCCTCAAAAGGCAAAAAGGGCAAAAAGAGGGGTGGAGCAAGTAAGAAAAAAGGGGGGGAGCTTGGGCCTGTGGAACCTATTCAGACTCCTAAATTAGGAAAACAGAAAGATGAAACAAATATTAAGGATGAAAAGACTAATATAATTAGGGCTATAGGTACCATCAGGATAGGAGAGATACAGAGAGACACAAGGAAGAATTCTGACAAAAAGAACAAATCTACACTTGTGGATGGGACACTTATAAAAGATCCAGGAAAAGGTGAGGGTGAGCCCATTGCGAAACAAAAAACAAATTCTAAGGAGAATTCAACTAATCTAGATCAGTTTAATAAAGATCTTTGTTCAAATTTCATGTTGGCCAAGGAGGACAGTAACCCCAAAGGGTATGACCTGGAAGCATTCAATTTAATCTGTACAGGGAAAGAAGTAGTTTTTAAATTAGATAAGATGTACTTTAAACATTATGAAACTACTGTAACCCTAACCAGCATGATAGCCCATATGCTGAGAGCAGAATTAGGGTTACCAACTG
Organism: Neoceratodus forsteri; assembly: GCA_016271365.2. Taxonomy (NCBI): domain Eukaryota; kingdom Metazoa; phylum Chordata; order Ceratodontiformes; family Ceratodontidae; genus Neoceratodus; species Neoceratodus forsteri. The sequence goes on along the minus strand of CM057451.1, from coordinate 53,412,169 downwards.
TTGCAGATGCCCTTATTATGGTGACCAGGGATACTTCCAACCTTTCTAATTCAGTTTACTTTATGCTCCCTAATATGGATATGGCAAAACTGGTCTGGGCTAAGCAAGGCCTGGTAAACTCTTTGGTATTACTGTTATCAACACCAGTGACCTGGTCAACAATCTGGAAAAATGTTTATAACAGGGCAAACATAGGGAAAATGTTAACATATGATATATTTAAAACTACTCTTGTAACACTAAATTGGGAGTTTGGAGTTTCCCCCTGAAACCTCAATGATCTCTATTTTTGGGCTGTATTTATTGGAGGGAGAAACTGCTACTAATTTGCCAATACTTTTGCGGATGATTTTATCAACTATTATTAAAACTCATATACTTCCAGAAGAATTTGTGGAGGTGAATAGAGTTTGGAATGATAAAGAGGGTACCCAGATTAATTGTATTATTGGTTCTGTACAATTGTTAGCATTACTTTTTGAAAATAGACATGTGTTGGATGAGGTGGGTATTTACATGGTGGAATTGAATGAGTGGGAGACATTAGTCCAATCTAGAACCATGCAACCTTGACTAAGTCTTCTAGAAATACAAAGTAATAAGTTCACATTAGAGCAGGAATGGGGGTCAGAAAGTAACCCTGGTTATAATGTCCTTAATTGGAATATAGCAGGACTCCATAATAAGTTTGTGGATCCGCAGTGGGTTGCTTTTATTTCTCGACATGAAGTGATTATTTTCCAGGAGACATGGGTCTTAACATCTCCTTTCCTGAATGGATATGAAACTAGTTTTGTTCCAGCAGTTAAAGGGAAAAAACACGGGAGGAACAAAGGAGGTCTAGTTACAATGATTAAAATTAGGGAAGGATTAAGGGTAATCAAAAGTTATTCCCCCACTCCCGAGATTCTTATGGTAGTGGTTAATTGGGCTCTTTGTACAGTTCTGATTGTAAACATTTATATTCCACCAAGTTTTCACACTTATTCAACATATGATTTCTGGTCTAAATTATCGATGGAAATAGATTTAATGATACAGTTAAATTGGTTAGATACTGTCCTTTTAGCTGGGGATTTCAATGCTAGGATAGCAGAGTTTGATAATTTATCATTGTTACAAGAATTATTATACATGGCAGATTTGGAAAAAAGAAACACAACTGATAAGACTGTTAATGAGGCAGGGAGACGTTTTAGTACTTTTATCACAGAGAATAATCTCTTGATTCTTAATGGGAGATTAGAAGGGGATCATCGGGGTGATAGCACTTTTTTTCCCCAGTTGTTAGGAGTGTAGTTGACTTTATATTATGTTCTCCCCTTAGCTATCATTTTTGCAGGAGACTATATGTGGCTATGAGAACAGAAAGTGATCATACAATTTTGTTGGACTTTAGGACTTCTGTTAGTGTTATTCCTCCCTTAAACAAGCCATTGGTCGATATTGAGATTAGTGGGAAAAAAAGGTTAAGATTGAATAATGAGTCGATGCAAGGAGTTTGGAACCTTTTATACTCTTCTATTTTTGTTGATGTATTTCAGCAGGTACATACTGGCTCCAAAGGTGAAAGGATCAGTGAGTTATTAAACATAGGGTATCAACAAATTAAGACACTGATTTATTCAGCTAATAGTGTTAAGCCTCAGCTAGCATCCTGGTTCGATGAGCATTGTAAGAGAGAGACAAGAAATTTGATGAAGGCCATCAGGCAGACAAAAAAAAATCTGAGTAAGATGGCGATTATAAATTTAAATAAAATGCGAAGGTAGTACAAGGAATTTCTCCTCCAGAAAAAAAGAGAATTTACTGAAAAACAATGGGGCGTTATGTACCAAGTTATCAAGGAGGGTGATATTAGGCTTTTCTGGGCTTTAGTGTCCAAGGGGACAGCTGATCATAATTCTAGACCTCCCATATATTTTCCCAAAGAAACTTGGATATCTTATTATAGTTTATTATTTAATAGACATCTTGCCAATGGTGATGAAGTGATAGAAAATTTTAACATTGAGGGGGAATACACATCGTTAGTGTTTTCATTTGGAGAGGTGGAAGAAGCCATTTTGAATTTATCAAATAATAAAGCACCTGGACCCGATTCGATACCGGAAGAAGTTTACAAGGGGCATTTGAATTATTGGGTAGTTTTTTTCACAGATTTTTTTAATATCTGTCTAAAAGAGAGATTTATTCCATTATCTTGGACAAGAAATATAATAGTTCCAATCCATAAAAAGGGTCAACTTCATTTGCCATCTAATTATCACCCAATCAGTCTTATTGACATCAGTGGAAAAATCTTTGCTAAAATAATATTACATAAATTACAAGATTGAATAACTGCAAACTCCCCTTTATCGATGTTTCAAGCAGGTTTTCATAAGGATGTTTCTACAATAGATAATATTTACATTCTAGCCCATCTGATTGAAAAATACAGATCATTTCGCAAAATGAAGCTGTATGCTGTGTTCGAAGACTTTTCTGCAGCATTTGACTTGGTTAATAGAGCCAAGTTATGGGAGATATTATTAAATAGACACTCATTCAATTTACTAGCCCCCATCATTAGGTTATATTCTCACAATCATCGGGGTATTAGATATGATAATATGGGCATTTACTATTTCAGTACTTGGAGTTAAACAGGAATGTCTTTTGGTTCTTTTTAATTTGTATATTGGATGACCTTGATTTATATGATAGATATTCTTGATTCCAGAATTAAGAATATCCCAAAGATATGTCTGGGCTATGCAGATGACCTGATTATTTTGCCTTATCTGCTCAAGGTCTACAAAATAAAATAAATCAATTCTGCTCTAAATGTAAACATTTGGACTTAATAATAAATATGAAAAAAACCAAGCTGTTGATCTTTGCACCCTTACAGGGATGTCAAATTAAACCAAGGATCTATTTGAATAATGAACTTATTGAAGTGGTATCCTCTTATATATATCTGGGGTGAAGTTTGTTTCGAATGGAAATTGGATAGAGCATTGGAGAGGACAAGTGATAAGGGCAAAACTGATTGTTAAGGCTCTCTTACGTTTTGGTAGGAAATATGCAGGATATTTGGTCTCGCCGGCACTGATTGCTGGTGAGGCCAAAATTAATCCTATTCTTTTGTACGGCACAGAGGTCTGGAACAACAATGTCCTTTTATGGCTGGAGATTCCACTTTTCTTTTACTATAAATCTTTATAGCAGGTTCCACTTGCCACTTCTAATGTTATTTGGGTTAATTGGGTAGACTGCCTATTGCTACAATAATTGATATACGTCTTATGAGTTATGGGTCAAAACTATTAATCAACAGACTAATATTATGCCCTTATTATGCCTAAGAGAAAAACTATCTTGGCATAAACAGAATTTTAGGTCTCCTTGGGTTAAAAATATTCAACGTATTTTGGGCAGTGTTAATATGCTTCATCTTTGGACAGATTGGGAGAAATCAATATCAATATCAATATCTCATGTGTTCAAGGAGTATGTCAAAAAGAAAATACTTAGGCTTGCCTATGATAAGCAAATGGAGCTCCTTAGAGTTCAACATCAGGCCAGTTGATTAGCTCAAAACAAGATCAATGTATTTATAGAGAAATATCTTATCCTTGGGCTGACCCCGTTAGACAGAAAAATGATCACTTGGGCAAGATTGGGAATCATCTGTTCTAAATATGCTTTTTTTAATAAGATGACTCCACCCAATCCAGGTTTGGAGTTTTGCAGATGTAATAAGGGTTTTCAAGAAGATCTTTATCATATAATAGTACAATGCCCTTTATATAAAACCCCACAGTTTAACCTGTTAAATGATTTCCTTATTAAATATGTGAATGCAAAATATGATATTTTATTTATACTTCTTCACCCTCAGACATTGGAGGAGGCTAAGATGGTTTCAAGTTTTTTTTATCAGGTGTTGAAATACAAAGAAAAACGTCTATCTGCCTATGACAATTAATTTGTTGATGGATTTTTATGTGTCAAAAGCTTAAATGTAGTATTAGATTTTAATATTTTCTTCCTTTTTTGTACATAATTTTATGTTTTTAGTATGTTGTAAAGGCTTGATTGCTGAACAATAAAACATTGAACCTATTGTCCAGGTTGGCCCACAGATTTCTTATCTAGTTAGGGGAAGAGGGGAACACATTTTTTTTATTCCCTGAGTGGCCATGTTGGGCACCAGACCCATCAGATTGTTGATGGAGAGGGCCAAAATGTCCTTTGATTCCCTGTCATGCTAGGTTGGGCATCAGAAATTTGATTACCAATGCACATTACTCATTCACTGACAGCCATAAAAGATAATGGGCCAGATTTTCAAAGGCTGATGCAGGACTTGCGTCAAGCCTTGCTTCAGCACTATTGCTTGGTGCAGCTGAGTCAAAACTCCTTTGACACAACTCCACCCAATTTTAGTACATTGGGTGCAGTTGTGACAGTTTCTCACTTTATAGCAGCTTGCACCAAAGATTTGGTGCAAGCCCCGTAAAAAGGGTCCCCCAAATGGTGCAGGTTAAATCAGGGGGGAGCCAGCTTAACTTGTGGCATTTGGTGAACAGAGATGAAAATCCTGATTGGTGCTAAGAGAATGCTGCACGTCCCCTGTGCTGTACGATCGGTGCACCAGGGGCTTGAAGCATACGCAAATCTTTTGAATATCAGGGCCGGTATCTCAGCCCTCCAATGCATTTCATTGGGATAGCTGCAAAACACTTCCTGACTTTGTTCACAGTAGGAACTGGTCTGTTATACAGACCAGCCCTAAAAAACACCAACCCAGAGATATTGGTGATAGGGTGGGTGTATGTAGCACAGAAGGATCAAGGGTCAGATCTTGAAATTCAAGATGCCAAAGATCAGGTACTGTAGGGATAGGGTGGAGAAGACAGGGAGGGGGAAAGCCTGGCCAGTTTCTGGTGGGCGCCAAAGCTCATAGACACTGTTTTTTAGTGTTGGCCAAGAGCCAGACCAATGCATGAAGTTGTGGAAGTCTTGCTGGAGCACACCTTCCACCTCTGCAGTTGAGGGACCAGAAGTAAAGGTAACTGTGTCATCTGTATACATGTGAATATGTGAGTTGGCACAGGCAGAGGGCAGGCCATTCAGGAAAATGGAGAAGTGGATGGGAACCAGGATGGAGCCCTGTGGGACCCCAGCCTGGATCCATAGTGGAGGTGACAGAATGCCTCCTACTTTTGCAGACTGTTGATGGCTCATGAGATAAGAATGAAACTATTCAACAGGGGGAGTTGAGAGACCGTCAGAGCTCAGCTTGTTCTGGAGAAGTGGGTGGACTACTGAATCAATGGCTTTGGTTCGATCAATGAAAATGGCAATTGTGATGTGCTCCTGCTCCATCCCAGTGAGGATGGAGTCAATAACATGCATCAGTGAGGAGACAGTGGAGTGGCACTTCTGGAAACCAGACTGGAAAGGGAAGAAGAAGTTGAATGAATTGAGGAAGTCAGCAAGTCTAAAGTAGATAAGTTTCTCATGCAGCAGTGCAAGAGAAGGGAGAAGGAAGACAGGAGAGAATTTGGCAGGGAAGGAGGGGTCACCCTCTTTATGAAGGGGAGAACTTTAGCAATCTTCCAAGACTAAGGAACAGAGTTGAGTAGGAGAGTTTGAGGAAGTAAGGGGGGAGATGATGGTAGGAGCTGAAAGGTAGAGTAGTTTAGGATCCAGACCATCAGAGCTAGATTTAGATGGGTCAAGGGAGGAAAGAGCAATCAAGGTTTCCTGGGTAGTGATGATGGAGAATGAAAATCCTGGGGTAGGAAGAGGGATGAGAAGGGAGGAGAGGAGAGGAGAAGAGGAGAGGAGAGGGGAGGGGAGGGGTGGGGAGGAGAGGAGAGGAGAGGAGAGGAGAGAGAGGAGAGGAGAGGAGAGGAGAGGAGCCAGGGGAAGGGGAGATCACAAGTAGTGAGGAGCTTGTCAAAGTCAGCTACTACAGAAGGAAGAAGGAAGGTCAGAGAGGTGAGCTTTTAAGGGTGAGGACGAGGGGCATAGACTGTGTGGGTCGGAGGATCAAGAAAGGCAGTGAATCACCTTCCAGAATTTGGCTGGGGATTTAAGGCTGTTCTGGAGGCTGGCATTAAAACAGAGAGATTTAGCAGCCTGGACAGCCTTAGTAAAAGAATTTCTAAAGGCCCCGTAAAGGAGGAGGTGGTCAGGAAGGGTGTGGGGTAATTTGTAATGGGTCCATGCATGATCATCAGCAGACTTACAGTGGTCAGAGAGTTTGGGAGTAATCCAGGTGTGGTGGGAAGATTTAACCCTGAACTTTCTGATGATGGCATGCTTGTCCCAGATAAAGGAAAATCTGGAGTAGAACAGAAAGAGGGCCACATCAATGTCTGGGGTGGAGAGGATGGCTGACGAGTCAGCTGCAGCAAGGTCACTCAGGACAGCATTGATATTGAGTGACTGGAGGGACACAGAACTGATGTCCTGGGACAGAGGGAGGGCACAGAACTTTTATGCTGCAGAACATAATGCAGTAGTCACTGAATGATGCTGACTTCTGTTTTGCAGTTCACGCATACTACAGCTAGTGGTGGTATACTGTGGTGGATATCTGTCATGGGTACAGTGAGGTGTTCCTCAAAAACTCAGTTTGCTTCTGTGGCCATGTGAACAAGCATCAAATGATTTTGCTGCAGAATCAGCAACCATTAGCATGGGTATTTTTGTAAAGAATCCATTTGAAAAGCAGTGGAAAAGTGCTGTTTTTTTCAGAGCTACAGTATGACAACATCAACCCAATGAAGCTATGCTGGTGGTAGTGGTGGTGACCACAAATATGGTGGTTGAGCCTGGAGAAAAGAGCTCTTCCAGTCTCAACAGCAGCAGCGGCAGATAAGCAAGGACTCCAAGCTCCTTTGACTCCCACCATCACCACCACTAGTTCTACTTTTATATCACCGGCCAGGTCTGCTGCAACTTCAGTGTCATCATCAATGCAGATCCTGCCATCAGTGACATTACTCTCCCCATCACCATCACCATCACCATGTCTAGAGTATTTATCACTACCACAGCCAATATACCACCTACAACTCCTCTACCAATCTGTTCAATATAAAAAAAGTATTATTTAAGCAAAGTAAAAATAATATATTGAATGAATGTTACAATCTTGTCAATAATTCTCTTATAACTGATATGTGATACATTATTGGGGGGTGTATTGTGGGTCCAGTGGACTGTTCACTCCAACTCATGAAACAAGATGTAGGGCCAGATTTTCAAAGGGCCATTAGACCGATGCAAGCTGTGTCAATAAGCCTGTTGCAGCAATGTCTGGTGTGTCAAATATGGTGTGCTGTATTTTGAATGGAAGGAAGGACGGGAACCTTGTTTAACCTGGAGTTGCACCCTAAGCCGAGGCTTGTTTCCAGATGTGACCTGGGAGCACAAGGAAGATAAGTGACTTGCTCAGGATTAGTGGTGGGCGAAGTGGGCTAAATTTGCTAGGCGAAGTGTTTTCTGGAGTAACGCGGAATCCGCAAAGTGCTCCACAATGTGAAGCGGAGTACTTTGCGTTATAATGGGGAACATGAAGTCCATTGAAAACAATGACTTTGCATTAGTCCGCCTTTCCCAAACCACTTCTCCACCAATTTTAAGGTGAAGTAACACTGAAATCAATGTCCTTTGTATCACTTTGCCTTGTTATTGAGTTCCAAAGCGAATTTGCCGTGCTTCATGGGATTGCAGGTCGCATGGGCTCTAGATTGTTCTGCACAGCCTCAGTTCTGTGTAGTGTCTGTGTAGTGGAAGACGGAGACAGTTTCCTCTCAGAGCTCTGCCATTCAAATCCTCTAAAACTGTTAAAAATGCCTTTTTGGGCCATTTTTGTTTCTCAAAATGTAATACATCGATTGTAGGAACCCCTCCTGTGCTCATATCATTCAGTGTTTATTGTTTGTGTGTGGATTTTGATTGTTAATTTAGAACAGTCAGTCTGTGTACTGTGAAGTGTGCTTTGGGGGCCGGGCGTATCTGTGGTGTAAGTAGATTAACTGGGAGAAAGAGGCAGTCTTATCATTTTGGTTATATTTATCTTGTATTACTGTGTTAATGTAAACACGGTAATATTTTTAGCAATTCTTGGCATTTTTTTGCTGATTGTTGTGGTGCAGCAGTGTATAATTTCAGTTTGTTTAAAACATTTGGTTATATTACTAAAGGTTTTCAATTTGCTACATATTACTTGTAGTGTGTATGTGAGTGTGTGTGCAATGCACGCGTGCCATTAAATCAGATACCATTTATTGTGCCACAGAGTAATTGCAGCAGTGTGAACCTGTCATCCACTGCACCTGCATGAATTTTTTGTACTGCTTGTGGTATCTTTACTGGTAGTAGTGGACTGTTACTGAAGTGCACTACCCCCCAACCCACAACTGGCAAAAGGTATTCTTTTCCAAATTTGGATTTCTGATGGTGCACACTGGTTAGATGGTGTTGTTGTGCCTTTGCATCTGCATCTGTTTAGTGCACAGCACAATCTTAATCTGTCTGTGCATTTGCATCTCTTTAGAGCCCAATCTCCATCTGTTACTTAAGTCACATTTGTTTCTTTGGCTTCCCTTCAGAGTACTGGTGTGGTGCACATGATTCACGATCACATCACGAATCACAAAATTAATGTTTTGTAGTACCTCTCCAGGCTTCACCACTGTACCCATTCTTATGAGTTTTCAAGCTGGTGAGTTTCGTGAACAGCCAGGTCATCAGGGAAGTACAGCTGTAGGCATTTGCATTCCCAATACGCTCGTCAGCTCCAAGTCCGAGAAAAATGAAAGAATGTTTCATGATCACGAATGCAGTCATGATTCACGATCACATCACGAATCACAAAATAAATTTTTTTACTAGTCACTTGCATCATGTGAGCCTGTATTGTAGTATCTCTCCAGACTTTACCACTGTACTCACTGATATGATTTTTCAAATTGGGGAGTTTTGTGATACAGGTCATTGTCATTGGGGAACTACAGCTGTAGGCATTCGTGTTCCTGTACAGCATGTGAGTTACAGTACTGTAAGCCATGTGATGTGTGGGGGCCCAGGGGCTGCCAATATTGTTGTCACTCCTCCTTTCTTCAGGTTAAGGCAGAATGACAATGAAAAGTCACAATCACAATAACAAGGCAAAGTGGGCATTTCATGCTGGCCACTCTGCGTAGCAGAGTGACACGTAAAGAGCCCACTTTGCGGGCACTTCACCAGTGGAATTTAAATTTGCTGCATCTCTAAGAGGGGAGACTTTGCATGTCTTGTTACACTCTCATTTCACTTCATCAGCACTGGTGAATTTTCTGGACACAAGACAGTAGCATTTTGGGGATGAACATTAATTTTGGTGACTTTGTCTGACCACTGCCCGGATGACTGATTGTGCCATTAATCCTGGGAGACTTTGCATTTCTTGTTACGCTCTCATTTCAGTTCATCAACACTGGGAATTTTCTGGAGACAAGATGACAGTAGCATTTTGGGGGTACACATTAATTCTAGTGACTGTGCATGTGGGGGCTGCCAAAATTGTTGTCACTCCACCTTTCTTCACATTAAGGCAGAATGACAATGCAAAGTAATAATAACAAGGTGAAGTGAACATTTCATGCTGGCCACTCCGTGAAGCAGAGTGAGAACATGAAGTGCCCACTTCGCATTAAGTTCGCCAGCGAAATTTAAATTCGCTGCATCTCTACTCAGAATCACACAGTATGTACCTAGGTAAAAAGCCATCAACATGACAAAGTCCCCAGAAATGATTCAAGAGGTTCGCTGTGGCAAAAATATGATGCATAGGGCAAGAATGATGGAAGCTGCATCAAATGAAAAGGTGGAAAAGAGAATGGAGGCAAGGGAAGACAAACACAGTCACAAGAATAACTTTACAAAGGAGGAACTGACATCCAGATAGAGGAGGTGGATGTCCAACCTGTGCTGCTGCTATCCAGAGGTGGGGACAGCTGCAGAACCACAAGAAACAGGCCTGGAATGAGGAGACCACAAAGGTCAATGCTACAGGCTCTGTAATGCACATGATAAGGGCAATACAGAAAAAGTAAAATGATATAAAATGGAGGCTGAAGGAGAAGATGGCCCACAAAACACACTGACTGTAGCACCACTACTGGAGGAGGACATAGTCAGAGGGTCACATGGAAAGGCATCACATCCGACCCGCTACCCCTAAAACAGGGAGTACCTCAGGGATCAATACTCTGCCCCCTCCTATTTTCCCTGTTTACCAATGAACTAAGCTCCTACTGTGGGGGGAGCTCGACTGTACAGTATGCAGACGACACTGTCATCTTCCATCACATGAGTGACGTAGCTACACTAGGACCTACCCTCCAAAAGGACCTCACGTTCCTAGAAACTTGGCTATGCGAGAACAAAATGGTACTCAATGCTGGAAAGACCAAGTCAATGCTATTCGGGCCAAGATCCCTAGGGCTTGACAGGTCTTCACTCCTCCGCTTAACCACACTTTCTGGCAAAGACATCAGTGTTGTACCTTCCCTTAAATACCTAGGCCTCACGCTTGACCAAAACATCACTTACAAAGAACACGTAGACCAGGTCACTAGGACCCTCCACCGGAAACTCGGCACCTTGTACCGACTTAGGGACCAGCTCATCATTGAGGCCAGGCTCTATATTGCTACTAGTGTCTTGCTCCCTACCCTGACCTTTGCGGTCCCTATCATACAGGGCATGGGTAAGCAAGAGACAACCAGGATGCAAACCCTGTATAATAAAATTGCTTGCTTTGCCACTCAAGACCACCCACGATGGCACCACTGCGACTCTCTAGCTCAGCTCTGCTGGCCTACCTTGGTTGCTCATCTCCAATATCCCCTGCTTGTCCAGGCCTACAAGCTTCTTAAACCCCATGCTCCACCTAGCATAGCTAAGTCTATAGCTCTCAAGCACAACCCAAGGACCCTTAGGGCTTCTGACAAGACACTCTTAGAAGTCGCCAGGGTAAGAACAAATGCCGGAGCCAGGTCCTTTTCCTCCCAAGCACCATGCCAATGGAACAAGCTCCCCTCTTCTGTCCAAGATGCCCCATCACTCATGAACTTCCGCATCGGCCTCAAGTCCCACATGCTAACCTCAAGCTCATGCCACTGCCGTGGCCCATAAGGATCCTTAGGCACTCCCCTCCTTTTCACACACCTCCTACTAGCAAAACCCACGTACGACCTACCTCCTCTAGTTTTGCCTTCTTCTCTCCTGGGCTTATTTACTAATGCTTGAATTAGACTACATGCAACGTATTACCTACTCAAATTGAGTCATGATGATAACCATGCCTGTATCCAATTATTCCTGTAACTTCCTCATGCTGTAATAACTTATGCAGAAAAATGTTCTTTTTTGCTCATTGTATCTAATTAGTATTGTTATCCCGGGTCGCCCCTGAAAAAGGGACCTTTGGGCCCAGTGGGCCTACCCGGTCACCCAAAATTTAATAAATAAATAAATAAATAAAATAAGTGATGACCCTGAGCATCCAAGAACAGTGTGTAGCACTATTCTTCAGTAGTTGCACTGTCAAGGAAGACACCTGGACCTCTTCAGGCTACAAAACACTTCGGGTATGTATCAGGTATACAGTAGGTGGCAGAACAGGGGGAGCTAGTATGGGCATGGCCTCTACCACTATCACAAGTCATAGTGACTGGCCCTATCAGATGTTGCAGTAATGTTACTACCAGGGAGGACTGTTGAGCTTTTAATGCAACAGTATTTGTGAGTCAGCAAAAAGGTTCATCATATAGTGTATATTACAAAATGCATTCCTGACATCCTAAGATTCATGGCACAGTATATTTGTAGTATTCTCAAATATTGTTAAAACAGCTTATGGAAATAATGTTGTGATATTGACTCATGTCAGTAAAGATGGCTGCCACTTGCAATTGTTAAAAATCACATCTGCCGAGATTACCGAGGTTACCTATTGAATGTACTGGCTAAATTCATACTGTATATGTATTGTTTTATTTATTTATTTGTTTTATTTAAAATTTGGTGACCGGAAAAGGGACACTGACCAGAGGCTCGTTTCCAGGTGCGACCCGGGTACAAAGGAGTACAATAGGAGTTATCCAGAAAAAAATAATTACAACAATTTCATATTTACAGGCATATTGCACAACAGTTCTTGGTTACAGACAGTAGGTACAACATCTAGAGCTTACAATAAGAACATTTGTCTTGCAGTATGGTATAAACAGGTGCGGGAGGTGTACAGTAGGGATGCAGGAATTAGTAATAGCTTGAGATAAGCTTAGGCAAATATTTGAACAAAGTGAGGCCTCCTAGTGCGGGAATTAGTCCCATGTAGGGGTGGGTCCCAAGGTGCATCTTTGACAAGGAGGGGATGGGAGGAGCCTGAGGAGTCGCCTAACTGCTGGGAGGGAGGAGGAGGAGGCCTGGTGAAAGATGGGTGGGAGGTTATTCCATAGGAAGGGAAGATGGTATGAAAAGGTGGCTTGATAGGAGGCAGTGTGAGGGTGAGGGAGGTTGAAAGTACAGGCGTCCCTATGGCATAGGGAGTGACCTAGGGAGTTGGCTGGAGCAAGGCGGGAGGTGAGATAGAGGGGCAGGGAGCCAAAACAAAATTTAGCTATGAGGGATGCGCTATGAATGGTTCACCTATGGGAGAGCGGGGCCAGGGAGAGAGTGGTGTAGAGGGGGCAATGATGAGTAAGTGGTGGGGATGCAGTGGCAAAACGACAGAACGAGTTTAGTAAGATGTCAAGTTTGGAGAGAGATGAGGTTGGTACTGTGCTTTATATAATGTCCGCGTAGTTTAATACTGGTAGGATTGTTTTATGTATGATTTCACTGTGGGTGGGAAGGGGAAGGCTGTCTTTGTGGCAATAGACAATGGCAAATTTGGGCCAGAGTTTGGAGCAGATGGCCTCTATGTGGGTAGAGAAATTTAGGTGGCTGTGTAGCCAGACTCCCAGGTATTTAAAGGTGGGGACCAGGTCAAGGGGAGAGCCATCTAGGGTGGAGATTACTGGGGGGGCGGGTAGAGAGGCAAGCTTTTTTCTAGATCTAAAGACCATGGTGACTGTTTTTTTGTCAATTAGTTTAAGCTGTTTTTTCAGGAAACAGGATTGGACTCTATTGAAGTCGTTTTGGAGATCCTGAAGGACACTGTCATGGGAGGGTACTGAGGCAAAAATGATTGCATCATCAGTGTACAGATGCACTTTAGAGGAGAGGCAGATGGAGGGGAGGTCATTTATAAATAAGGAGAAGAGGATGGGGCTGAGGATAGAGCCTTGTGGGACGCCTGAAAGGATGGGAAGGGGGGGAAGAGGGTGTCCCCATTTGAACAGATAGCTGCCTGTTCTGGAGGTAAGAGTGGATCCAGTTTATGGTAGGTTGGACGAGGCCAAAGTAGCTGAGTTTGTGGAGCAGCAGGGGGGTTGGAGACTGAGTCAAAAGCTTTCGCCAAATCAATAAATATGGTGGAGCTGGTCAGACTGCTGTCCATGGCTGAGAGGATAGAGTCTGTTAGACACAGCAAGGTGAAGATGGTGGAGTGGTGTTTTCTAAAACCTGACTGATAGGGAGAGAGGGAGATGTTTGAGGAGAGAAAATCAGTCAGTTTGGACAGCATGAGGGATTCTTGTATTTTGAAGAGAGAGGGAAGGAGCAAGATGGGCCTGTAGTTTCCAGGTGTAGAGGGGTCACCTCCTTTGTGTAGAGGGAGGATCTTGGCCAATTTCCAAGCCAAAGGGACTGTGGCGGTTGCGAGGGAGAGGTTTAGTATGTGTGTCAAGGGTGCTGCTATGGCTGAAGCTGAGATGCGAAGTCTAGGGTGCAGGCCGTCTGGGCTGGTTTTGTCCTTGTTAAAAGAGGTGAGTGCATTGAAGACTTCCCAGTGTGTGAATAGAGGAAAGAGGAAGCCGGGGAAGTAGGGAAGGGTTTGGTGGGGTCAGTTGAGGGGGGAGACGGGTAGGGCACATGAGGCGAAAAATAAATTGAAAATAGAAGCTACAGAAACAGGATCATAAACTGGTCTGCCATCAATGTTAAGGACTGGGCAAGTCTGCTTACAAGGGAGTTTGATCATGGAGTTGATTATCTTCCAGAAGGATGCAGGGGAGTTTTGGTTCTGGGTGAGTTGTGTTTGGAAGTAGGAAGATTTAGATTGCCAAATAGCTTTAGTGCATTTATTTCTGAGGTGTTTATAGGACTGGAGGTCGCGAGTGGTATGGGTGGCTTTGTATTGCCTCCATGCCTTGTCCCTAGCTCGACACAATGCGATGAGGTCGGATGTGATCGGGGGTGGTGGTGCCTTTCACTCTTGCTTTCCTGAGGGGAGAGTGGAGGTACGTTGGAGGATGTCGCAGAAGTGGGATAGGGCAGTGTCAATGCCTGGCATGGAAAAGACTGGATACCAGTCTGCATTTGTTAGGTCCTGCTGCAGGGCAGATTCATTTAGGAGGTGAAGGGGGTGAGACCAGATAAATTTGGGGTGAGAGTGGGGGAGCGGATTTTGTGGATGCAGTAAGTGACACAGTGATCGCTGAGGGCATCAGAGAAGATGCCAACTGAAGAGATCCTGTGGGGATTGGTGGATAAGATACAGTCCAGAAAGATGTGATTTTGGGACCGATGATTTAGACGGGTAGGTTCCTGGATTACCTGGGAGAGATTTAGGGCTTCAATTCTTTGGGCAGTGGGTTTTGCAGAGGAGAAGAACCAATCGAGACTGAAGTCACCTAATAATATGAGTTCACCATTTGTAGTGTTCATGGAAATTTCAGAGATGGCTTTAACAAGGGAGTCAGGTGAGGGTTTTGGCGGGGCATACAGAGCCCTGATGTATAGGGGTTTGGACGAGGGAAAGGATAGGTGAGCGACAATGGTTTCATGGGAGATGGGGCAGGACTTCTTGTATATAACGGAGCATGGGATGGAATCCTTGATGTACAGAGCTACCCCCCACCTCTTTTGCCCCTGTCCTGGCAATAAAGGATGTAGTTTGGCATGGCCAGAGAAGGGTGGGGGATTTTGACAGATAGCAAGGTTTCCATGATGCAGAGTATGTCCGGGTTGTACTGGGTAGCCCAGATGATGAGGACATCCAGTTTGGGGAGGAGGCTCCTGATGTTGAGGTGAAATATACAGAGACCCCTGGGGAGAGTGTCTGAGGGCAGGCAGGAAGAGGGTGGTAGTGTGGATGTGGATTTATTTGGTGCTAAAGGGCCAGGGTTAGGGTGAATGTTGCCTGCCAGGAGCAGTAGAAGTGATATGGTGAGAAAAGGGTATTGTTTGTCTCTTCCAGTGCTGTGCTTGGATGGTGGAGCTTGGAGGTTTAAGCACCGGAGGAGAGCCTCCCAAATTTTATAGTTGCTAGTGGAGTAATGGGGGGGTGAATGGTTGGGGATGGTAGGAGGGGATGGATAAGAGGGAGGGAAAAGGGATGGGTTTGACGAGGAGAGAGAGGAGATGATAAGATGGATATGGACAAAGCTGGGGTAGTTGGGGGTGACTCTTGGGATGTGTTGGGGAGAAGAGTGAGTGGGGAGTGGCAAGGGTTCACCAGTGTGGGGGCTGGAGAAAGGGGGTGGTGGAGGAGAGGAAAGTGGAAATTTTTAGGAGGAGGCACAGCAGCAGGGGCTGCAGCATAGTGGCTAGAGAAGCAGGAGTTGAAATAGGTTTAATACTATAGCTGGCCACGAGAACAGAGTTGGTAGCAGTAGCGGCAACTAGTAGCAGGATGAGATAGCTTGCTAATGGGAAAACTGGCTGATTGGTTTTGGCTGTCACCTGACTGCTCAGCTAGACACTATATATTGTAGTGTTGACCAAGGTGGTGGTGGGGGTGGTGGGGAAACGACGCAGAGCGTCGGTGGGATCTAATCATTTCTGTGGTTTAAATAAAATGGTGCCAAGAGTCCTCTCAGAGTGTGGAGAGCTGAATCGTACCTGTGGACTACTCTGGGGGAGGGCTTCGTTCACTGACCCTCTCAACCCTCGGGAGAGCCACTGGATGGTCTGTGAGGAGGAGTAGGGAGGAAAGAGGAAACAATGTAATAGCAGGTAGGCTATAAGGAGGGGCTAAAATCAATAGGGAGGGGGAGCAAACCTCAGGTTACTGGAGACTATGCAGGGAGTTATGCTGATATTATTGCAGACTGAGGTTAAACCCCTGGTTTCCCCTAGCTTCAAGCCTATTCTCTAGCTTAAAAGGCTATAAAATCCTTTAAACATAGTGCAATCAAGCTGGTTAATAGGATTAATTTGCAGACATAACAATATAATTTAAAAGAAACAGAGAAGAGCGCTGAGTACTGGCTACTTTATCCTGCCTAATTTCAGCACACACTACCTGTTGCCTTTAAAGGCTCTACAAATAAGCAGGTTTCCAGGGTACTTTTACAGGCTTAACAATTTACAGTTTGGAAAAAAACATTGACTACAGGCTGACTTTAGCTGCCAGAATTCTATTTTCACATGTGTGGTGACTGTAAATACAGTTAGTTGTAGATTAAAGGCACTTAGTTCTGTGGTTTAAATAAAATGGCGCCAAGAGTCCTCTAGGAGCGTGGAGAGCCAAATTGTACCCGTGGACTGCTGTGGGGGGAGGGCTTCATTCTCTGTCCCTCGCAACCCTGGGGGAGCTGCCAGATGGTCTGTGGACTGCTGTGGGGGAGTGCTTTGTTCTCTGGCCCTCGCAACCCTTGGGGGAGACGCTGGATGGTCTGTGGACTGCTGTGGGGGAAGGCTTCATTCTAGGATGGTAATGTGACATACAGTATTTATCATGGTAAATGGCACACACACTGTACTACGATATTTAATTGTTCAGGGTGGGCATGGCACGGGAGTGGGAACTGTGACATACTTCACAGTCCTCTATCTTGATTTAGGAATGAAAGAAAGCAACAGGAAAAATGTGTAGCCTGTATTGTTGCCAGATGAACATTACTGCTGGCTAAATGGTTACTAACAAATTCTGTTGCTTTAAAATACAACATGTGCAATAAACTGTGTCACTGATCAGTCACTACCTTTATGGCTTTCAGGGTGTCAGCAGAATTCTGGAAAGTAAAGGCCTGGGTAGTTTTAAGTGGGATGGGCTGGGCTCATGGGCTGCAGCCTGAATTAAGACTGTAAAAAATAAAAGGGGGGCCCAGGCCTTTGTGGCGGAGGGGGTGCGCATTAATGAACTAGGCACAGGAAGCTGCTGTCTGTCATTGGGGGGAGGTTGCTTCACAAGTTACAAATATTAGTGAAAAAACAGAGACTATCATGAGTGAATACACTCAATGGGTGTGGGGAGGGGGAGAAGTTACCCTTTGCATCCTTGGCCACACCGCTGTTCAGACTGTTCTACCACCAGTGGTATCCAGGTGCCCCGCCTACCCCAATTGTGCAGTCCAACATAGTGGTCTGCATAGCAACACAGGCACAAAACAGTTATACCTGAAGCCAGAGTGGCTGTGTGGATGACATACAATGAAAATGCCCCTGACTGTGTAATGTTGCCAAAGCCACCCCCCCCACCAGTGCTGGAGGCACTGTTCTCAACTCCCCTGGCCCCAAGCCCTGCCAGCAGCCAGGACAAAACTAACCACAATGCCTTGTACACAAGTGTACACCATAGCACCAAAAGCCCCCCCCCCGGGTGATTGGCACCATTCCCTACCCTGATGCCAAGTGCTGCCAGCAGCCTGGACTAAGGTACAGATAATGCCGTGCAAATGTATGCACACCATGGCACTGTCTGAAAAGGTTTATTGAAACACTATAGGAGCAGCACAGCTGGGGGTGGGTGCTGAACGGATATAATGCTACTGGTACACTGAATGCCTAGGACATGCAGAGCACCATTGCAGAGACATGCAAAGCAAAACATGTACACAGGACAGTATGACATGTCTAGCAAACAGCAATGCAGGCAGGCTGTGTCACAACACAGCCCGCACAATGTGATGGTGGATGCAGCCTATCTGCTGGTTTCACACAGAGCAGTTCAACAACATGCACAGCACACAATGTACAGAGGCATACTGATATGGTTGATAACCACACAAAGCAGCAATGTATATATTGTGTCCCTACAGATGCCACCAGTGAAAACATGGGAACCACAACACGTGGCACCACAAGCACCCTTCATCAACAGAAACACCAAGGAAAGGAGGCAGATGAAACTGAGGCAGATGACACTCAGCAGTGGAAGCATGGAGGATGAGGATGACCAGGAGCAGCAGAGGTCATAAAGCAACCCCAGAGGTGACACAACAAAATACCAACAATAATGGGAGCACAGTGAACACACAGGACACCATTGAGGGGTCAAATACAGACAACAGTGAGATGAACCATGACAACACTGCCCAGAAACTCAGCCCCATACATTCAAAACAGCAGGAGGATACAGTACAACACAGCAAAGTGCAGAAGAAGAGACCACAGTACCCTTGCAAGATAACAACCTGGGCTGATATTGCCAGGACATGATCAACCCTGAGGAGGCAATGATAAGGGAGATAAACAGAATATGTGGTGCCATGGATGAGCACAATATTGCCAACATGGCACACCACAACCATTTGGAGGAAGACATTGCCAGGCTACAGAAGGGCATCCAGACTGGGGTATGGAACAGTGCAATAGGCCAGGCAGATATCATTGCCATTTTGCATGAGATTCATGTAAGCACAGAAAGGCAGATGAAGTCACTTGTGTGGATGATAACAGTGCTGGAGTAAACTTAAGCAATAAGCCATGAGGGGCCGTGGGTTATCGGGGGATTTACCATGGCTGGAGTGGTTTGCCCACAAGGCGCAGCCAAATGGGTAAATCCTTGCCAGCCTTGGTAAATTCCCCAATAACCCACATCCTCCGAGTGGCTCACTGCGATTATACCAATGTTCATTTATTACTATAATAAAATACAACTTTTAAAGAGGTTGCTTTGTGTTTTTATTTTTATTGTATTTATTACTGGCCTGCAGGTGATTAGGATTTAGATGACCACCATTTGCTCCTCAACAGCCACTGGTTAGCAGAGGATTTACACCGGTGGTAAACTGCCAGTCTGAATATTTCATTGGCTGTTCACTTAGGTTCATGGTATAATATTGCAAAAAGCCAAGAGCAGATAAATGCCACCACTGAAATTGCTGATGCACTACAGACCATCGCACAGGTAATGTACCACAGGCAAAAGAGCAGTGCAACAGGACAAAACAGCCGTGTCCAAAATGTATATAGCAACCAGGATTCCAGTGGACCAAGCAGCCAGTTCGACAGTGCCCACAGCACTCACCCATACATTGGACATACTGCACAATCATACAGTGGCCAGGGTTACAGAGGATCCAGTAGCCATGGATTCAGTAGCCCCAGTGGATACATATACAGTGGCCTCAGTGGATATAGTTACAGTGAGTATAACAGCCATGGATACAGGGACTCAGTGGACATGGGTGCAGTGGGACCAGCTGTTAGCATTACAGTGGACCCCACCAAGTGTTCCAAAACACACGAAGAACCCAGGCACACACCACAGACCTGACACAAGCCTCTAGCACTCCATAGCTCCGGGACACCAGTGTTTAAACATTTGAGGCCTTCCGGACTCCTGAGGACCAGGAACCCAGTGCTCCCACAATCCATGCCTTCAATGGTCCACAGGCTCAGGTACCCAGTGCTACCACAACCCAGGTCTTCAGCACTCAACATGTTTCAGTACCCAGTGCTACCACAACTCAGGCCTTCAACACTCAACAGGCACCATAACCCAGTGCTACTACAACCCAGAGACTCGGCACTCAACAGACTCTAGAACCCAATGCCACCATATGTCAGGCCATCAGCACGTAACAGGCTCCAGATCCCAGTGGTACCTCAACCCAGGCCTTTTGTATTCAATAGGCTCCAGAGCCCAGTGCTACCACAACCAAGGGTTTCAGCACTGAACTGGCTGCAGAACCCAGTGTTTCTGCAAGCCAGGCCATCAGCACCCAACAGGCTCCATAATACAGTGCTACCACAACTCAGGTGTCCAGCACTCAATATGCTCCAGAACCCCATGCTATTGCAACCAAGGCCCTCAGCACTAAATAGGCTTCAGAACCCAGTGCTAGCACACTCCAGGCTTTCTGCTCAACAGACTCCAGAACCCAGTGCTACCACAAACCAGGTCTTCAGCATTCAAGAGGCTCCAGAACCCAGTGGTACCATAACCCAGGTCTTCAGCACTTAACAGGCTCAGGCACCCAGTTCTCCCACAACACAGGCCTCCATCACTCCACAGGCTCATGCTTCCAGCAGTCGGATTATCTAGGGCACAGAAAGTCCCTCCACCCAGTACTTCACTGCCATTGAACACACCACAGCCACACATGCACCCTACAGCAAAAGGGGAAGAAAGTCTAAGGACTGTGGCACATTGGAAACTGCATGTGTTGACATTCAAATCCAGGGAGTGGCACTCAAGAGGATTATTTTCAGTTTAGGATTTAATATCTTTGAGCCAAGGGGCTCCTTTACAAAGGCTCCAAGTAAAAAAAAAATACAGGACAATAAATTGATCACAGATAGTTGGAAGCAGACAAGACAGCCAATACAGAAAAAGACAAAGAACCTCTGTGCGCAAACACTGAGGCAAGGGTTACCCCAAAGGGCATTTGGCTGGGAAGCCAAGTTTCAAGAAAATACAAAATCACACATGTGCACACAATGCAAAGCATCATGGGCTGCATATGCAAATCACCACAGAATGTTATGCTGGTTCAACTTTAAGCAGAATTGCATGGTGCCGAAAGGCCTCTCACACAGTTTGCAAAGGGTGCTAACAGATGACATAGACACGTGTTTCGTCCACCAAGACTCATCAGTATGCCTCGTCTGTTTGACACCCCAGTGGAATGAACCAGCTACCCTACCAAACTGATGAGGCACACTGATGAGTCTTAGGGTAGCTGGTTCATTCCACTGGGGTGTCAAACAGACGTGGCATCCTGATGAGTCCTGCAGAACTAAATCACGTGTCTATGTCATCTGTTAGCACCCTTTGCAAACTGTGTGAGAGGCCTTTCGGCACCATGCAATTCTGCTTAAAGTTGAACCAGCATAACATTCTGTGGTGATTTGCATATGCAGCCCATGATGCTTTGCATTGTGTGGGCATGTGTGATTTTGTATTTTCTCAATACAGAAAAAGTTACATGGCAATTTCAGATACAGAAGTGCTTGGGAGAAAACAACAGCACTCCAGGAGTGCGGTACAGTATTTTAGCAGGTATAGCATACAACTTAAAGTCAGAAGACTCCTGGTTTACCTAGGTACATAGCATTGCTATTTTGGCAGCCAGAGGAGGCTTTGTCCATGGTTCAGCAGAGAGACATATAATTGATTGGGGGAGGAGTAGTAGGAATAGGGTGGGGGGGTGAATGGTCTGAGGAGGGGGGAAGGAATGTGACAATACTGGAGAAATGGAGTGATCTCGAGTGTTAAACTAGGGTAGCCAGATTCTATATGAGGCAACAACAAACATTTTCATAGGCTAGGTAGTAGTGGAGCCCACCTTTAAATGGGCCAAGCTTGCTGCATTTGATAAGGGAGGCAGGGAGCTCATTTATCCACTTAGGTCCCCGGTATGATAGGGATCTCTGAGTGAACATAGTGCACTTAAAGGGCACCAGCAGCCCCTCTTTGGTTGCACTTCTAGTGTTTTTAGTGGTTTGGGTGCATTTGAACAAATTAGAGGTGGATTCAGGTGTCAGTCCTAGGAGTAATTTTTTCCCCACCAGGCAGGCCTGGTATTTTACTCTGATATGGAGTGGGAGCTATCTAGTCTCCTTACATAGCGCACAGGTGTGGATCAAGTAATTTGCTCCAAGGACCAACCTACAGGCCTTATTAAGGAGGGTTTTGACCCTTTTCAGTGCAGTGTCCGAACCAGCCCCGTAGATCACCAGCCCGTAGTCAATAGAGGACAATACAGAGCTGTACGTGACCAATCTCAATGCATTTGGCGTCAGAGCATGACTGTGGCTGTAGAGTACTCCTAGCTTTGTATTTGTGAATTTTACAACTTGGTCAGTATGAGTGGAGAAGGTGAGGGTGTCATCCAGGTGATCACCCAAGTATTAAAATGTGCTGACTTGCTCTAGTGTTTCCCCTTTTTGGCTATGGATTAACAACAAACCATACTTTCTCTTGTTATAAGGTATTGTGATGAGCATGTCTTTGGTCTTTTTGTAGTTGAGCAAGAGTCTATTCTATGAGAACCACATTTCTAGCATTCGGAAGTTGGCTTGTAGCTCTGTTGTAATTTTGGACAATTCCCTGCCAGATATTGAGATGATGGTATCATCAGCATAGAGCACCATGTGAGCTGGGCAGGTGGAGGGTAGGGAATTAATGAATAGGCTGAATAGCAGGGCTGAGTATTGAACCTTGGGAGACTCCAATGCTCACTTCCCTTGGTTCTGAGAGCTATCCGCTAATTCACATGCATTGTGATCTGCGGGAGAGGTTGCTGTCATACCAGGGACAGGCCAATGGAGATAGTAGGCTGTTTAGTAGGAGTTGATGGTTTACTGTGTCAAACACTTTAGTGAGGTCTATTCAGTGACCTCACATCCATATCCAACGCATTGTATAGTTGTGTGGTGTCATCGACCAGTGCTGTCAGGGTGCTATGATTTTTTCAAAACCCATGTTGTTCTGTGCATAGGAGATTGTATTTATCCAGATAGTCTGTTAATTGATCAGATACTATCCTTTCCAGGGCTTTAGATAGTGGGGATAGCATGGATATTGGCCTGTAGTTTGACTGATTGGTTCTGTCACCGCTTTTAAAAAGAGGGGCGACAAGTGCTGACTTCTATTTGTCCGGTGACACTCCCATTCTTAGAGATGTATTAAAGATTTTAGTAAGAGGCACAGCCAGCTCATCCAGGGTGAGGGCAAACATCTTCATATCTATGAAGTCACTTCCCATCCTTGTCTTACCTAGGACCTGCTTGGAGTATTTTTTGGTATCAGCTGTGGTTATTTGTTTGAAGTAAAATGGTAGTATGCCATTACGATGGGGAGGGGGTGTCCGCATAAGGAGTCTGTCCAGGTGGTTGAGGGGTAAGGTAGTTGCTGTGTAGCACAGCCCTTAGGTCTGTGAAGGCTATATTGAAGGCGTTAGCAATATCTCCAGTCTCCTGTATTGTTCCTGATGCAGTAACAATCAGGTCTGGGGGTGCCTTGGAAACCCTACCTGTTAGGGATTTCACTGAGTTCCAGAAGTCCCTTCCACAACCCCAACTCCTGCCCAGGAGATCTTTATAGTGTGTGGCTTTGGCATTCCTAATGAATTTTGTGCATTTATTTCTGGCTGCCTTGTATGCAGTCATGTCAGCTTGTTTACAAGTGGCTTAAGCTTTATGCCATAGGTTGTCTCTGTAGTGCATGAGCTTGAGGAGAGAGCCAGAGAGCCATGGGTTTGCAATACCCTTTACTTTTTTGGACTTGTAAGGGGCAAAGTTGTTGCATGCATTTGTAAAAATGGTGCAAAAGTAATCTAGGGCTTGGTTCCTATCCTTGGCACTATCTAGTGGGGTCCAGCTGGGAAATCGCAGATGCTGTTTGAATAGCTCCAACTGTCCATTTCTTAGTAAGCAGTTAGATATAGCCATTTTATCACAGCACCTCATGAACAGTACAGTTGTCACTTTTCACATCCTGCCCAAAACGTGTTTTCACACCTGTGGCATGGAATGGCATGTTCCAATGGATTTGAAAATTCTCACCTATGGGATTCATGAGGTGTGATGATAAGAAAACTATGTTCAAAATTTGGGGTCAAAATATGAAGAAATGACAATGTTTTGCCCATTCCTTACAATTTCGGTCCGCACGTTTGTAACTGTGGAAATCTTAAATATTTTTACCCCAGATTTTCAACATACCCTTCTTATTACTTGAGTGTATGTATGTCACAGCTGTTATTTTTCAAATCTTGTCCAAAATGTGTGTTTGCACGTGTAGCACTGAATGGCGTTCTACTTTCGCAGAATTATGTTTTGGCGCGGATTTGAAAATATTGTCAACCAGCTACTTGTGCTGGGGTAATAAGATGGCTATGCTGGTTGGTCATGCATCTATAGAGGGATGGGTGCACAGGGCCCAAAGGACTCTGTGCTGCCACACTAAAGTTAGGAACATGACGGAGCATGGGAGTGCAGGGCCTGAATGGCCCTGCGCTCCTACTGTGACATAAGGACAGTTATGGAGGGAGGGATAAGGATACAAATAAACTGTCTAAAAAAGTAAGGAAATTCATTACAAAAAACTTTATTAATACACCATTAGGACTGAAATGTCAAAAGTAGGGAAACATGCCCTTAGGGTACCCAAACCTAAGACCCCACTCCCACTGTGCAAGCAGGAACAGGCATGAGGAGAACTTTAGGTTCCCAACTCCTACACCCCCCCTCAGCTTCCAACCCTAATACCCCACTCCTGACCTGCATGTAGGAATAGGTGCAATGGGTGTGCCTTGGCATTTTGAACCCTAATGCTCACCCCATTCCAAAACTATGTAAGGTAAAATGGGTACAGAATCAAACAATGGGGTGAGCATTAGTGTTCGAAATGCCAATGGGACAGACATAAGGCAATTCTAGTGGTGGGTAGGAGGATGTAGGCTGTTGGTTAACTAGGATTTGCAGCTTATTCAGTAGGTTGGGAAATGGTCAGAATGGGTGGGCCAAGCGGTCCTTTTCTGCCGTCAAAGTCTATGTTTCTATGTTTCATCCACAGAATGGTGGTAATGGGACGATGTGACAATAATCCCCCCTCAGAGAAGGCCAGTATCCTATGGGACACTCAAACCTCCAACACCCACCCAACTGCCAATGACCCATTCCCAAAACCGATTCACTGGAGTCACAGGCAGTAGTGCTACTGCTTCACCGACATGCTGGTGAAACATGTACAACTATGACCAAGGGTCATTTTCTAACCTGCATTCAAGTTACTTACTGACCTTTGACCTATTAGAGCACTGGTTAAAAACTACAATCAGTAATAGGAATATGTAATAAAGCAAATGGAAAAAGACAATGACAAATGTTGGATATGTGGCTGAAGTTACACCTGGTGCTCAAATTGATCACTATCAGCAGAAAAGCCTGTTTTGTGTGAGGGAACAAAGTAGTGTCATACCAGAAGTGCCCAAAACAACCATAGACAAATTCTATAATATTGTGGGGGAGGGGTGCCTGTACAGCCCATGGGACTAGGGGGTGGTGTGCAGGTCACAAGGCAGGAGCTGCTGTACTGCCAGTGGGACTAGGTGATGATGTACAGGTCACCGGTGGGGCTGCTGTACAACTGATGAGACTAGTGGTTGTGTACAGGTCACTGGGGAGCTGCTGTTCAGTCACTGGGACTAAGGGAATGTAGGAACTACAGTGATGGGGTCATTGACATGTTTACTTGTAGGACCCATTATACAGTATAAGCAGAAGACAATAGTCTGAGGTGTGCTATATTGCCATATCCATGCCTGCTCCAAGTGCTAAAGGCACTTGGCCCTAGCACCTTGTTGCTCACACCGCATCTGGAACGTGCTTTTCTCAGGCAATATTCCATGCCACAGAGTGTCCTATTGCATACACATCAGTGGGATTGTCACAGATATCATCTATCATGGTTAAGTACTGACCTACCTTAATCACTGTCCATGGGCAGTAAGTTACGTCCCACTCTGAATGGTGCTTAGGTGCATGATTATGTTTGCAGCCAGGGGATATCTTTCATAAAACAAATGTAGTATATGCAGCACTGATGACCACTGTATGTAAGCAGCCCTAGGCAATAGCCTAAGTCAACTCCTGTGCATATATTCCCAGACATGTCTCTCATGTTGGTGTGTTTGTATTCTTTTGGGTTTGTGTTTGTCACAGACATTTGCCTTGGCATCTTTTCAGCTCTTAAGTCTGACAGACTGGATGGTGGACTGGCCAGCCGGAGGTATGACAGTGTTCTCACTCACTGTCTGGAGGCCTGGCTGACTTGCAGCTTTGCCAACAGTCTTTCTGGAAGTCCAGCTGGATGGTGGGTGCTGTCTCTGGCCTGTGCAGGGTGCTGCACTGGGATTGGTTTTCTGGTGGCGCTATAGTTTGGTCAGGTGAAGTGGTTGTGCCCTTGTGTTCACCAGTGTACAGGTATGGCCACTGCATTGCCATCATCATCCCCATTACCCTGGTCAGCATCCAGCTCAGGTATATGTATCTTGCCTGCCATTGTGGGTGTGTACTGCAGTGCACCCAATCTGTCGAGCCACTGGGAATGCATCTCCAAGAGACCAGCTGTCATCTCAGTCACTTGAGAGTGTTACAGCATGTGCTTTATTGTACCTTCTGTCACTCTCTGTCTGTAGATGGTTTATTGGTGTCATCAGCCATGGCTGTAGTGGATATTCACTGTTACTTGTAGTAGAATGTATTGGTTAGTAGGGCTGCGTGAACCTCTAAAAGCTCTACCTTGCGAACTTTCTGAGTAGAACCCAAAAAAGTTCTACCTGGTTCTACCTGATTCTACCAGGTAGAACCCAGTAGAATCAGGTTCTACCAGGTAGAACTGTGTTCTACCATTTATAATCAAGTTCTACCAAGTAGAACCAGGTTCTACCAAATAAAACTAGTTCTACTATGTAAAAAAACAAGTTCTACTAAGTAAAACCAGGTTCTACATGGTATAACAAAGTTCTATAATATATAACACAAAAAAAAGTTTACATGGTTCTACTTAATTAAGAAATCCGCAAAAGTATTGTTTTTTGTTTGGGAAAGAACATGTATTACTAAGAATGGTGTAAATACAATTAAGTATTGCAAAGCTTTGGTGCATAGGATTCTGTCTCGGTGCTCGAAAGCTTTGCAAAACTTACCATTCTTAAAGTTAGAATCTTAGTATTGCATGTATATTCCCAAACATGCAAAATAAAATATGTGTATTTTTTTATAGTTAAGTAGAACCAGGTGGAATGAGATTACTGCTTATATATTATAGAACCACCTGGTTACCCAGCAGATGCTTAAAATACTAGTGTTGAAACAGATTTAACAAGTGGTAAAGGTCAGGGATGATATATGACTCGTATATTATCCCTGACAACTTTAGCTTTTTAAATCTGGTTACAGGCAGCCCAAAGGGTTAACCCCCTGAGCTACACCCTGTTGCAATAATTTTAAATATTCCCCCACTGTTAGACTCAGGTACTAATAGAGCCCAGTTCAAAATAACTGGCGCCCATGGTACCTATAGCTTCAGCTGCTTTAGTACCAAATAAGTACATGGACAGAAGTTTACAGTACAAAATGTATTTAATCCACACAATGTCGTAAAGCAAAACGCCACACTGCCCCACCGCTTCTGTACCTTACCTTCCTCAGTGCTCCCTGTGAGAAAGGCATGGTGCCGAAGCTCTGGGGTAGTGTGGCATTTTGCTTTACCACATTGTGTGGATTAAATTATGTTTATGCTTTAAATGTTGTCTGTGTAGTTATTAGTTTGGGGCTTTCTGTTATTCTGAGTAACTAGTGTTGATGTTAGTAATACATTACCCACCACACTCTCCTGCCCTGATCCCAAAATGTAATGTTCTGCTTTGCACATATTTACAATGTGCTCATCAGCCAGGAAGGTTTGTATCATTTTTCCAACAAGTAATGCAGCATTGATGTCATCATTGTCAAAGAACTGTGACTCGAGACACTGCAGTCTCATCCTGATGAGTGAAATTAAGGGTAGGATCTGACTTAGTCCGGCACCATCATAGCTCACCACTTGGGTAGCCTCCTCAAAGAGTTTAAGGCTACAACAAAGATTCTCCATCAGACACCACTGATTGGGGCTGATATTCACATCTCATTTCCCAATGCCATGTTGGACTGCATATTGATGGATGGCTTTCTGTTGTTAAGGCATTCTCTGCATCATATAGTAAGAGGAATTCCACCGGGTTGAAACTTTCTGTATCATCCGGTGGAGAGGGAGGCTGTTTTCAATCGGAATCTGCCGCAACAACTTTCAGGCTTTCACAGAATGGCTAAAGTGAGTGCACACAGTGTGGGTAGCTGCAATCAAGTTCTGCACATTTCAGTCCTCACTGATGAAGTCTTTTACCACCAAGTTAATAGTGTGTTCAAAGCATGGTATGTGTGTAAACTTATTAAGTCTTACCGCTTTCACAATATTTGAAGCATTGTCAGACACTATAAACCCTGGTTGCAAGGACTTTAGAGTCAGCCACTCAGCAAACTTTTCTTCGAGGCCCTCCAGAATATGTTCCACTTTGTGATCTTTTTCAAAACCATATACATAAAGCTGCCTTCCTTCGAACTGTGAAAGTTCCTTGCTTCTTGCTGCTGCTGCTGTCACCAGTGCCACCACATGATGATGATGATGATGATGAGGAGGAGGAGGAGGAGGCTGAGGGAGGAAAGTTTACCCAGTGGCCAGTCACAGCCATATAGTCAGTCGTCTGACCACTGGTCCACATATCTGTTGTGACATGAACCTTTTTGCCCACTGAACCTTTAGGAGCATCAGACATGCTTTTCTGAACAGCATCATGCAAATCTGAAATGGCAACACTGGAGAAATAGGTCCGGCTGGGGACCTGATACTTTGGCACAGTGATTTCCATGAGTGCTTTAAAACCTGGGTTAGTCACAAATGAGAATGGGAGCAAGTCAGTGGCTATCATCTCCCCAATTGCCTTTGTCAATCACCTTGCCTCAGGCCTGTTGGGCTTATATTTCTGTGACCGCTCAAAGCAGTCTTTCAAAGAAATGTGATGCCTGCTATGCTTGCAGCTAGCACCTGATTTTCTGGGCTGCTTCCCTTGACCTTTACCACCATGAGGGGTGGATGTTGTGGCCATGGATGGTATATGACTCCGGTTGGGCTGTGGTGGTGGACTCAGAGGGGTAAAGAAATGACAAATAGAGGATGCTTTGCTTTGACTGGAAGGAAGACTTACATCATCCTCCACCTCTGCATCAGTTACTTCATCGCCTTGGTAAACATCCATTAGCTCATCCTCCTCAGCTGAGTGCAGAAGTGCAACAATGTTTGTGTGCTCCTTTTGTGCTTTTTGATACTGATAAATGTGAGACTTGTTCATATGTCTTATCATTGTTGATGTTCCCAGTCGAGTACCCACTTTATCACAACTTAATTTTGTTTTGCATAATTTGCAAATCACATGGCTGCCAGATGATTTATCTTGTGTGAAAAAATCTCACACAATGGATTTCACAGATTTTGTTGCACTGCTGCTTATAGGGAGGATAGATTCATTACTACCACTGCCACTACCACCACAGCCACTACTATTTCCACTACCTCTTTGAGGTCTTTCCATGCCCATCTGCATGTAATTTTGAAGATGCACAACCTCTCTGACTGGTTGAACTGCATCTCTTTCTTCCCCTCGTGAAGCCTGTCCATCTTCTGTCCTCTGTTGTTCCTCTGCATGTGTGGGTGTCTGACTTTCCAAGTTATGCCCCACTATCATTAATGTTTTTTTAGCACCACAGCCATCCTTCTGAGAACTTGTTTTTGTTCTTTTTCTGCCTCTGTATTTCTCCTCTTCATCCCACTCCCCAGAGCTTCTACTACTTGACATACTAACTGCTGCCTTATCTACTACAAACTCAGGATCTGTTCCACTGATTTCCCCCTCACTCTCATCAGTCTTCTCCTCCTCATCACCATCATCCATCACTCTGCTTACTAAAACTGGCTGTTGCACTATTATGGCCCTTGTGCTCATCCTCTGAGTACCACGACGGGTTACTCCTGCAATGTCCTGAATTTTCTGTACTGTTGTTACTGTTGCCTGAGAAGTGCTACTATTTTTTTTACTACTCATGGCTGTGTCGAGTCAAGTACTTTTAGTAAGACACAGGGAAATTTACTCCCAAACAGGAAAATACAGCACTGCTGGTTGCGTCGAGTCAAGTACTTTAAGTGGTAAGACACAGGGATATTTTCTCCCTAACAGTTAAATACAGCACTGCTTGCTGCGTCGAGTCAAGTACATTAAGCGGTAAGACACAGGCTTATTTTCTCCCTTACAGATACATACAACACTGCTTGCTGCTTCGAGTCAAGTACTTTAAGTGGCAAGACACAGGGATATTTTCTCCCTAACAGATACATACAGCACTGCTTGCTGTGTCGAGTCAAGTGCTTTAAGTGGTAAGACACAGGGATATTTAATCCCTAACTGGTAGATAACAGCACTGCTGGTTGCGTTGAGTCAAGTACTTTAAGTGGTGAGACACAGGGATATTTTCTCCCTAACAGATAAATACAGCACTGATTGCTACGTCGAGTCAAGTACTTTAAGTGGTAAGACACAGGTAAATAATAACACTGCTGGCTACGTTGAGTCAAGTGCTTTAAGTAGTAACTGAGGGATAATTTTTTCAGATAAAAAAATAGCCTAATGCCAAACAACTAATATTATTTATTTTTTATTAGTCAGCACAAAGAAAAACAGTCTGCCTGCCTAATTCTGACAAACTAGATACTATTTATTTTTTATTAATCTGCACAAAGGAAAAAAGCAGCCTGCCTGCCTAATGCCAAAAAAAAAAAACTGTGGCGAACAGAGGAGCTGAGCATTTGAGCAGCAATGTATACCTCCCCTCCACACACTCTGCTTTTTGCTTTGCGCTTTGCCTTGCTGTGTACTGGTGTGTTTGCTGTTTGGTGCTTTTATAGTACAAAGAAGACAACTTCCCTTTAAGAACTGCTGGGGTTAATCACTTAAAAGTTTTTAATTGATTGAATCATTCAAAAACCACACCATGATGAAGGACGGATAGAGCCCCCTGCCCCCACGCGGCTCCCAAGCTCCTGCTGGATTTTCTCTTCCCCCTCGACCCTCAAGTCCCACAATGCGCTCTCTAGTCAGTTTTTCCCTTCCCACAGAGTAATGAAAAAAAAAATAAACTAAAAAATGTCTTGGTTTTTTTTTTTGCTTCACAATCAAAGGCCGTGTTTGATTTGATCCAATTGGAAAACAACAAGACAGTCACTGCTGTCTTCCGTAACCGTGTCCACGAGTCGCACACCAACTGCCACACTAAATAATTAGCTGGTGCTGTGAGACTTTCCCAGAGCCAACCACATGACTATTTGTTGTCACAGCCAACAAAGGGAGTTGTCTCTTCAGACAGCCTTTCAGCAGCCAATCACCCACACCCATTCATATCTGTTCCAGGCGGGAACTTGGGAAGGAAAATGCCATGGGGGGGGTGGAGCTGCTGAGGCTGTCATGGAGGGGCTGCTGACAACACAGAGAAATAGGAGGAGAAGTCACATGATGGTGGAAAAATATGTGAACTTTGGTTTGCCTGGTTCGCCCCTGCAATGCCCATCATAATTTTTATGGGTTCTGCAGGGGTGAACAGGATGAACCAGGCAAACCAAAGTTCGCACTATTCATTCATATGTTCATGTATATGCGGACTAGTGCAGACATCGGGGGTTCGACCATTTAGATAGAATGGTCAAACCGAACTTGCAGCCCTATTGGTTAGCCATGGTGGCATATATGTATACAATCAGCCATGCACTACTATAGTGGCTGAAAAATTTACACCTGGTCTGCTTCCAGACCATGTAGCCTGCATGTGGTGGCTCCATCACCACCACTATCACCCATGACCTTTCTTCTGCCACACCCCACAACCACAACATGGTATACGTGCTGTACCTATGAATGTGACCTCTACTGCTTTGTGTGTTATATTGGCCCATATGCATACCAGTTTGCTTATCTATGACACTGTACTGCACATACTCTGTGACTGTGCAAGAGGTAGCCACATGGCTCTCTTGTGGCTGACACCACCAGCATGCGCTGACACCACCAGCATGCCATATGCACATTATTGGCTGTAACAGTGATGTTAGTGCATCCAGCTTTGCAGGGTCATGCTACAAAGATGTATAGGTCATACACCTACCTATAAGTCATCCTCCTGTATGTTTCCATATTCTACCTCATACAGTCTACTGTGTCTGTATATGTATGCATCATGTAAGCAATAAGACATAATGGTGTGTGCGTTAGACAGTTCTAACACATGGCTAGAGGATGTAGTGAGGCTTGAGGCTGCAGACCAAGTGCATCCAGCCCACTAGCTATGTGTTAGAACTGTCTAACACACACCCTGGAGTGGCTTATTGCACTTACAAATTGGCCTTCTGAAGTGCAAATGTATTTAGTAAATAAAATACATAGTATTAAGTGAGAATAAAACATAGATCTTTGTCTTAATTTTCAATAAAATAGTTCATTCGCCATCAGTTTCCTGTGTGTTTTTTTTGTTGAGTGAAGGACATTTGACCTACAAAGGCTTCTACAGTTTTTGTCTGGATTTCATGGCAATATTCCTCACCTCAAGCAGTTCACAGTGTGAAAATGCTGTAAATGGAGATGATTCAGATGAAATATGTTTTTTTTTTAATTATATGTATGAGCTGCCACTTTTGTAGGTACCAGGGAAGACAAGGCAGAGCTGTTTCAGTGGAGAAGGGAAAACGGGTGTGGAAGTTCAGCGGGGAACTGCACTGTAAGTGAGAATGTGGGCAGCATTTGGATAACATGAAAAAAAACAGAAAAGTTTGAGGAGCTGAGGGGATAAGTGAGAGAAGAAGCAAGGGGCAGGAAGATCATTCATTCATGAGGAGAGCAAGGGGCTGGCGCGGGAGAGATCGTGCCTGCCCTAGCTTTCTTTTTGGTATGCACTGATGAGGAGAGCAAGCGAGTCGAGTGCCAAGTGGGGGAGTGATCATGTCTGGTGTGGCTTTCTCTTTTGTATTTGCTGTGTCTTGGGTATGAGTTATTTAGTAAAACAAAAAAAAGAAAAAAATGAGAAGGAAAGTAAAAGTGCTGATTAAAATATAGAAGTAGTGAGGGAGTGGTGTTTGAGGATGGCAGCGAGTGAGAGTGGTCTGGTTGGAGCGCGATCATGGCAAGCATGCATTTTTTTAAATGTGCTGCATTCATCAGGAACTAAAGGAGGTCTGTTTTTTAACACTGCTTGTAGCAAATATGAAATCACTGATTAATGTTTTGTTTTTAGTGGTTAGCCTGACAGTAAGGGTGGCATCATTTGTGGCAGAAAAAAAGATGGCGGCTATCTGCTTTCTGAAAATTCTTGGTGGGCAGCATCACCCATATTAATGCCCAGTGAGCATTGCTGAGCCTTATTCCTGTGCATTAAACACTTCAGTACACAGTCAGTGGCCAATCAGATTACTTACTGTATAAACTGAAAGACATTTCATAAGACATGATCCAGGGTACTGGGCAACTACATACAGGATGTAATATTGGCTGTCGCATACTACTTGCATATTCATAGGGTGGTACCCCTTCCTGTTGACATTGGCATCATCATTATCAGTTGTCAGTGCCTTTGTGGCAATATGTGTGCAGTCCACTGCACACAGTACATATAGGAGGTGTACAATGATGTAGAACCCTTGCTTCACTGCCTGCTGCTGCTGATCTTGTGGGAATGTGATGTAGATCTGTGTTCTGTAAGCAGTGTCTCCATGAACTGTTTGAGTTGCTTGGACACAGAGAACTGTGATATTCCAAGGTTATCATCTGTTGGTGTGTGGAAGATCCCAGTAGCCAAGAAACACAGTACAGCACTGACCTTCACCACCGCTGGTATAGGATGGATTCTGCTTGTTCTTCTCTGCAGGTCCCATTTCAGCTCATAGCACAGTTCCGGATTGCTTCCCTCTTAAGCCACAGTCGTGCTACACACTGCTTGTCTGTCAGATCATTGCATGATGTCCACCTACGGTATACCCTGGCAGTATATCTCCTGTGAGGTCTCTGCTGTATTTGTGGCCTGCCCTGCCTCTGTGCCCTGCCAGTCTTTTGCTGGGCTTATCTCCGTTGTCTTGCAATGGTCAACATGACAGCCATTAGGGCTGCTCCTCCTTGCATGTTGTTGTTTCACAACTCTGTTTCTTGTGCTTCTATGGTCATGTCTCAGCTGTGATGAACTGCTGCCTGCATGGTGTTGGCCTGTTCATACGACCTAGTGTCACTTCGAAAATGGGCTTTAAAATAGTAGGAACCTGATTGGTTGGCAGGGGTACATTAACTAGCAGTGAGAGCCCTCTAAATAATGAGTGCCAGTTGAACTGCCCCTTTACCCATTCAAAAAATATTTGTCCCCACTGTGCATGCCCATTGGTTGAAGGCACCCAATTCATTTGAAAATGCCGCCATTTTTTTCCTGTCGCTTAGCGAGAGCTACTGCCCAACCAGCTCTGTAAGTTATTCCCAGCTCCCGCAAGAAACTGCAAAACACCCTCTGTTGGATTCACGTCTCTAAAAGAATTATACCAAAGCCACACAAGTCAAAATGAAGAGTAAGACGTCAATGAGATCTGTGTCCCATACCCAATAGTGCCTTTTTTTTAAATGGCAGTGCACGGCTCACGGTACAGAAACAACACAGCTGACACCCTCTTCATTACTTTCTCATCCTCCCTCCCAATTATAGCCACACTTTACAGTTTATTTTTTCTCATATTTTTTTTACTTGCTACTCCACACATTCCCCTCTCCTGTCCGTCATCCACTGAACCAGTAAACATCCTTCCAATAAGTCACATGCCAGTGCTATTATAAACGACACTTCTTCCGTTAAGTCTCTGCTTTCCTGGTTCACCCAGAGGCTGCGCTCCATCTCTGTTTCCCCACAATCTCCTACTTCTGTCCCAAATTTCATTATTTTTTAACAACAAATGTTCTTTTAAATTGCTAATGCTAACCCTAAGTGCTAATAAGTTGCGTGCCAATGCTACAGAAAACATTTCCTATCACATCTTCTAACCGCAAAGGGGGAAACAAACAAAAGTCTTTCAAAAGCTACAGTGAACACATTCGATAGTAAAGTATACAAAATACAGCAACACAGTTCTGTGGCAAAATATAATAGAAATCTCATGTCTTCGTCTGCAGGAGGTGGTGCAGGGGGGAATAACTAGAATAGAAAAGCTGGG
The DNA here is from genome assembly GCA_016271365.2 of Neoceratodus forsteri. Lineage (NCBI taxonomy): Eukaryota > Metazoa > Chordata > Ceratodontiformes > Ceratodontidae > Neoceratodus > Neoceratodus forsteri. The sequence goes on along the minus strand of CM057451.1, from coordinate 53,377,014 downwards.
GGGGAGAAACAACAGATGGAACAGCATTGAAACAGAGGAGTACTTTACCACAACAATATTATTTTTATTTCTGTTAATTTTGAAAGTCAGTTGTTCTGTAACTTTTATTACTTAATTAAAATTTATACAGATGCCCATTGTCTACAAGGGGCTATAAGGCCATCTGCCTGCGGCGTCGGGCCATATTACACCCCTGGGTGGTCCGGTATTGCCCAATACCGCCCACCTTGGAGGGTATTATTGCTTCCTTAGATCAGTTCTGGTTGGTTTAATAGCTGCAAGCAACGTTTCAGACAAAGGTAGGATACACATTCTTTGAAATTCCCAAATAGGGGGATGGTGCATCATTTATTTGATGCAGGTATCCTTTCCATCATAGCGCAGGCAGTTTTTTTTGCAAGCATGAAGTAGGCCAGTTTGATACATGCAGCCCTGAATTCAATGCAAGCATCATTATAAAATCAGAACTGACACATCAGTTGGCATATCCTGGCCCTTGCGTCATTCTTTTTTTACACAAGCACTGTGTGTCCTTCTCTGCCATTTGAAAATCCTGACCCATCATGTCTAATTTATTTATCACTCTAACATTAAACCTCCATCATACACCACCTCCTCTTCTACCAACCAAGATGATATAAAAATTGTACAAGTATATTATGTATTTAAAAAGTAAAAATACAGCAATGCCAGCCGACATGCAACACAAAACTGCAGTATACTGCAGCAGAGTTACTGAAGTAAATAAGACAATTTCAATGGCAGTTAATCCCTTTTACCATGCAGTGTCACAGGGTAATAATGTGTTGCATTCCAGCTGGATCCACTGTACATTGAATGAATTCTTCAGTCTTGTTAAGTAATTATTTCATAAGTCCTAAGAGAAGCCTTTTTGGAGGTGTATCGTGGGTCTAGCTGGTAGCCTACTCCAACTCACAACATGAGATGCTTATTGAGAATTCACAAGGCAAACTGCCATTCTTGATGTGGTGCTCACCAACTCAAAAATGGTAGTTGGTGTGAAGATTGGCAACCTCTGGGATTCAGTGACCACAATACCACATGGTTCAAACTGGTCCTGGGTACCAGTATACCCTCATCAAAAGCTATGGTTCTGGATTTCAAAAGACCTGACTTTAACCAGATGAGGGAATAAGTCAAGGGAAAGCTGAGGGGAATGGTCTATCCACATATGCAACATATATGCAATATATTCTATAGCATTCTGCCTATGAATATACATAACTGTAATTGCAATGGACCTCCACTACTTGTATCCATTGCTTTCCCCATCATTCTACCCCTAGGCCCCTATCACTTACTCTTAAATTTAGAAACTCTTCCCCCACCCAACCACTTGCTTTCCCTTCTACCTTACTCTGTTTACTCCCTTTCTACCCCACTCCTCTTCCCCCTCCTGCCTGCTTTTCCTCCTTCTTGCCCTTCCCCATTTCTACCCTTCTCCAATGCAGGCCAGAAAACCAGTCATGAGCTGGATGACTGGGGATCTACCTGGGTGGATGCATAACTGTATAGGGACAGTCTGCATCTGTCCAGGCAGAAGACGGCAGTTCTCAATGACAAGTTTGATTGCTTCCTTGCTGGACATTTAAATTAGCTGGGGGGGGCTATCAGAGGGAATGGAAACAATACAGTCTAGCACCTTAGGTTGGTAATGTCAACACTGAGAAAAGAGAGGACAAGAGTTTAGTGAATACAGATAGAAAACAAGGACAGGTTAAGGGGCACAATGAGAAACAGAGGGAGTGAGTAGTAACAGATGCAGAACAGGAATAATGGGACAAGAACAAAAACAATGGCAAAGGGAAAAGGATCAAGATTTGGAATGTAATGCATATGAATGACCGAAGTCTGGGAAACAAACTACCTGATCTAGTGGCTTTAATGACGGAGGCCGACATGGACATAGTGGCCATAACAGAGACGTGGTACACTAATAACCACTCATGGGACACAGCTATACCAGGATATGCCTTGTACAGGAGAGACATGGAGGGAAGGAAGAAGGGAAGGGTGGCTCTTTACATCAATGAAACAATCAAGGTGACAGAAATCCAGGCCAAAAATGAGGAGACAGAGGAGTTATGGGTCACTCTTGAGCCAGGTAATGGAAGGTCTATTAGAACAGGAGTGATCTATAGGCCACCAGCTCAGGGGGAGGGTGTGGATAGGCTAATGCTGGAGTCAGTATACAACATGATGGATAAGGGGGAGGTTCTGCTTTAGGGGCAATTCCAATATGCCTGATGCAGACTGGTCCATCCCAGAAGGGGCTTTGAGCAGGACCAGGGTCATTGTGGAGTCCCTACAGGGAGCAGGTCTAAGACAATTGGTACAGAAATTCACCAGGGACATGAATATCCTGGATCTAGTGATCACCAAAGGAGACAGGATCACGGATCTTCAAGTGGAGGGCGACCTGGGGTCCGGTGACCATCACATGGTTTGGTTCAAGTTGAACAAAGGAATACAGGCCACACATACAAAAGCTAAAATCCTAGATTTCAAAAGAGCTGACTTTGCAGACATGGGAAGGAGGGTTAAAGAGATGTTGGCTGGGAGGGGACAGGAGGGGGCGTGAAGGAGCAATGGTCACGCATTAAGGAGTCCGTTATTAGGATAACCAATCAATGTACGAAGGCAAATAATTAGTGCAAGAAAAAGAGAAAGCCACTCTGGGTTTCTAAGGTGGTGGCAGATAAAATCAGGACCAAGAGGGTAGCCTTCTGAAAATACAGGGGGACACAAGATGATGGGGACAAAGAAGAGTACCAAAAATGTCAGAGAGGGGCAGTGGCAGCAGTGAGAGTGCTAAAGCACAGACAGAAGAAAGGCTAGCACAATTAGTGAGGAAAGGGGACAAGTCATTCTTTAGGTACATCAGTGAGAGGAGGAAGTCCAGAAGGGGTATAGTCAGACTAAAATGGGACAATGAAGAGAGGGTAGAAGGGGATCTTGAGAAGGCCACAGGTACTTCTGCTTGGTCTTTACTAAAGAGAAAGTGAAGCAGGGACCGCAACTGGAAAACAGATGTGCAGAGGGGGAAGAATTGAGCTTCACAACATTTATGGAAAAGAAGGTCCTAGAGAAACTTACGAAACTAAAGGTGGACAAAGCAATGGGGCCAAATGGAGTACATCCAAGGATCCTAAAGGAACTGAGGATGGAGCTGGCAGCACCTTTGGCAGCCCTGTTCAGTGAGTCAGTGAACACAGGGGTGGTCCCACAGGACTGGAGAAGGGCAAATGTGGTCCCTCTTCACAAGAGTGGTAGCAAAGATGATGCAGGGAACTACAGGCCAGTGGGTCTCACCTTAGTAGTAGGGAAGATTGTGGAGATACTGCTTAAGGAATGTATTGTGGATCACCTGGTATCCACTGGAATGCAGGATCCAAGACAGCATGGGTTCACATCGGGAAGTTCCTGTCAAACAAATCTGATAAATTTCTTTGACTGGGTGGCCAAGGTGGTGGACCAGGGAGGAGCAGTGGATATTGCCTACCTTGTATTCAGCAAGGCCTTAGACATAGTCCCACATACAAGTCTGGTAAACAAGCTGAGGAGTCTAGGGTGGGACACAGGGTAGTGAACTGAGTCAGAAATTAGTTAGTACACAGAAGGCAGAGGGTGGTGGTAAATGGCATACAGTCAGATGAAATGGGAGTCACCAATGGGCTGCCATAGAGGTCAGTTCTGGGACGAGTCCTCTTCAATGTCTGCATAGCAGACATAGCAGAAGGGCTAGAGGGAAAAGTATGCTTGTTTGCAGATGATAGCAAGATCTATAACAGAGTAGATATTCCAGGGAGCACAGAGAGAATGAAAAGAGACCTGGAAAAGCTAGAGAAATGGTCCAAGGTATAGCAGTTAAGGTTTAAGGTGATGAAATGCAAGATCATGCACGTGGGAAACAGAATTCCTTGGGGGAGCTACATTTTGGGGGGTGAGTTGTTGACAGTAACTAAGGAGGAGAGGGATTTGGAGGTCATTATATCAGGTGACCTGAAATCCACCAAACAAACTGCAAAAGCAGTTGGGAGGGCTACTGGGATGTTAGGATGTATAGGGAGGGGTATTACAAGCCATAGGAGAGAGATGGTGATCCCACTGTACAAGACACTGTTTAGGCCTCACCTAGAGTACTGTGTGCAGTTCTGGAGGCCGCACCTTTGTAAGGATATTGACAGGGTGGAAACAGTGCAGAGGAGGGCAACTAGGATGTGCAGGGTCTGTATGACTAGGCATATGGGAATAGACTTAGAACCTCAATATGTACACAGTGGAACAAAGACAGGAAGGGAAGACATGACTGAGACTTTCAAATATCTTAAGGGCATAAATAAAGTGGAAGGGGATAGCATCTTGCAGTATAAAAAATACAATAGCACTAGAGGGCATGACATTAAATGGGTGGGGGGTCGCACAAGGGGTAACATGAGAAAGTTCTTTTTTACAGAGAGGATGGTGGATGCATGGAATGCCCTGCCTCAGGAGGCGGTGGGAGCATGTACAGTAGAGGGATTCAAGAAGGCATAGGATAGTCACAAGAGAATCAAACATATAAGGGGGATATCTGAGGCCTCTGACCTAGTAGAAGCAATGGGAGCAAATTGGTAAAATTGGCAGACTGAATGGGCCTTGCAGTCCTTTTCTGCCATCAACTTCTATGTTTCTAAATATGTTTCTATGTGCACCCAGTTGTGTTTGGTCCTTGTGGGGTCTGCATCCCAGAGGAACGTTGGTTTGCCTCTCTGTCACTACCATACTCCCCCTCCTCCTTTTTCCTCCTACTCCTCCTTTTCCTATTACATTCCACCCTAGTTTTCTACTCCCCCCTCTTTCACCTCCTTCACCACTTCTATCCTTTTTCAATTTGGGCCTGGAAACTAGACACAGGCTGGGTGTGCATCCAGCCGTGTCCAGCTTTTGTGGGTCTGCATCTGAAAGGGACGAGGGTTTGCCTCTCCATCTCTACTATACTCCCTTTCATCCCTTTCCTTCCCTCTTCCTTTTCCTATTCATTCCATACTACTGTTCCCCCTTCTGCACCCTATCCTCTACTCCCCCTCCTGTCCTCTATACCCTACTATCCTCACCTTTAAAATTGTTCATTCCTCCATTCTATGGGAGTGTCGAAACAATAGGTCAGAATACCAACTTTTATTATGGGCACTCCACTACACCTCTAGCCTTATGCCACAAAAGTTTGTATAATTACATAAACAATTATAAGATTCAAATCGTGTATTTTATTTATGTATCTGGCCAATCAGAATTACAACCTTTTGAGTCAAAGACTCTTTTGCAAAGTTTCCACATCAGGAATACAAAATATACAAGGAGAAACAAACAGTGCAGGAATATAAATAGTGGCAAAGCTCAGAAGTACATACAATTTAGGGCCAGTGACCCAGCATCAGAAGTATCACAGTACAAACTTGTAGAATAAAACCAAATAAGAAGCAAATACATAATTTAGACATCAAAAGGATAGCTTTGTGGAACTAATGTGCAAGTTATAGTTCCCCGCTGGTGAGAGGTGATGGGCTGGCCAGGAAAACAGGATATTGGGCCTTGAGGGGCACAGGCAAATCCTCAAGTGATGGGGCTAAGAACAGTCACAGGAGGAGGAGTCTAGCAAGAGGGTCTTTAGACCAGTTTTAAAGCAACCAAGACTGTGTTCCAAGGAGATGGTGGGCATAGGCTCTTTAGTCAGAGGGGGGTGCAATAGTGGAAGGACTTTTGATCAAGGGAGGATCTTCAGTGGGGGACTAGGAGGGAGGGAGGTTTTGGCAGATCATCTGGAGGCCCTTCTGTGAGGGATCATTTGGATGAGGGGGTAGAGGCCAGAGGGGGCTTGCTTCTGTAGTAGCCTTCTTCAGAAGAGACAGGTGTTTGTATCACCATCAAAGTTTAGTCATTTAAGCTTATAGCTCACAGGTGTGTGTTAATCTATCACATCCTGAGACCAGGTGGTAGGCTTTATTCAGGGCTATTTTTACGTATTGTAGGGCAGTTTGGTCTGCAGTCCCATAGATAACGATGCCGTAGTCCACCAGGGTAAGACGGTGGAGGATATGGTGAGTCAGATGGCCTCAGGCAGTAAGCAGAGTTTATGTCAGTATAGCAGCCCAAGCCTGGTGTTAATAGAGGAGGAGAGGTGATGGATCTGGGTGTGATAGGTGAGGGAGATATCTAGCAAGACATCCAGATATTTGAAAGAAGTGACATGCTCTAGTGGGGTACCCAGGGAGTTTTTATTTATTTATTTAGTTTTTGTTTACCTGCTAGGTGATCTAGCCATAGAGATGACTATTTTCAGGCATGACTCGGGAGGTTACAGGATACAACAGTACAGAGGTACAACAATAGGAAGTTACAACAAGGTATATACAAAGGTAGTCCATGTCAAGTATGTACAGTACAAATTATAAGCAGGTATTTAGTGGGTAGGATACAAGGTGGTAAAACAATATTGCCAATTGGATGATACAATTATGACAGTAGGCCAAAACAGTGTTATTAGAAGGGTACAGAGAATAAATAAGAGATACATGGGAATAACAACAAAATAAGAAAATAACCAGACATCAGATATGACCCTACGAGAAGACACAGTTTTTAAGACAAACAAGGAAGATGCAAGAACAATAATTATTGATAAGTGCACAGGGGGTTAGAAAGCAGGGGATGAGAAAACGGAGTTAATTAAGTTCGTAGAAGGGCAAGCTTCAGAGATATATCAACTAAAGCAAGAAAAAAGTGTTTGCAAGGTAGGTTAGTCAGACAACACAGGGGTAGGTAGGCGAGTGTGAATAGTTAATAGGAATAAGATAACAGAGCCAGATAGGAGCAGGGGGTAGAGGAATGCAGGGGGTAGGCAAGCTGAGAATAGATAAGGTTAGGAACTGGGATAAGTATAGGAGATACAGGCCCAACAGAGTAGTGGGTGCACCTGGAGAGAGGCATAAGAGAAAAAAACAACTGAGAAATAGGGTTTGAAGAGACAGGAGAGAGAGAGAGAGAGAGAGAGAGAGAGAGAGCTGAAACCAGGGAGGAGGATAGGGAGCTAAGGGAGTTTAAAACAGGAGCATTGGTCAGCTGAGATGAGGTGGAGATGGAGAGCTTTTTTAAGGGTGTCATGTGTGGGAGTTTGGCAGACATCTAAGGGGAAGGAGTTCCACAGTCAGGAGCTTGATGGGCAAAAGCACTGGAGCCTTTGATGGTTGTGTACTTAGGCACACTCAAAAAGGATTTGTTGGCTGAGTGCAGCCCATAGCTTGAGGTCTGCGGAGTGAGCAATTCCACCAGTGGTTTAGGGGTTTGAGACCTCATAATACTGTCTATGGTAGAGCCAAAGGAGTAGAGCCTGGTGGCATTTGGAGATGGCCAGTTGAGATCAGAGTAAAGGGAACAGTGGTGTTACCGTCTGTGGGACAGGGTGGCATAATGACATATGTTATTATAGGCAACGTCCCACCTATGGAGATTCGTTTTAGGTATGGTGGCATATGAGGATACTCCATAAGTTAGTGTAGGTAGAAGTATTCCCCGGGCAATGGCTAGTCTCACTGAGGGGGTTAAAGCATAGCTAGTGCAATAGGCAACACCTAACTTGGAGTTCACAGACTTACATGTATTCGAAATGTGATGTTCAAAGCTTAAGGATTGATCCAAAGTGACTCCCAGGTACTTAAATAAGGTAACTGAGCCAATAAATGAGCCATCCAAGCAAGAGACCCTAAAATTGTTTGGGAGTGATTTGAGTTTCAAGGGGGCTCCAAATAGCATGGACTGAGTTTTGGTCTCATTAAGTACAAGGTGATGATCTGAGAGCCAGGTTTGGATGCGTTGGAAATCAGCAGAAAGCAATAGCTTGATGTCAGATACATTTTTCGCACTGGTATAGAGGACTATGTCATCCACATAGAGTAAGGCAGAGGCGGAGAGTTTGGAGGAAAGGCCATTAATGAAAATAGAAGATAGAAGTGGTCCCAGGATAGAGCCTTGGGGTACTCCAACATTGACTGTAGCCTTCTCCGAATAGGATGATTTGAACCTAACAAGTTGGACTCTGTTTGATAGGTAGCTGTTGAACCAGCTAACTATGTTTGGTGCAAAGCCCATAGATTGCAGAGTGACAAGGAGAAGGGGGTGGTTCACCAAGTCAAAAGCCTTCATCATATCAATGAAGACAGCCCCTGTTAGGAGACCCCTATCCATAGCCATGAGAGTGTCAGAGGTAAATTTAAGCAGGGCAGTAGAGGTGCTATGACCTTTCTGAAAACCATGCTGGGCAGTTGTTAAGAGGTCGTGCTTGATAAGAAATTCTATAGTTTGAGTGATGACTAGCTTTTCTAGGATTTTGCTTAGCACCGATAGGATGGCTATTGGTCTATAGTTCTGGGGGTCACTAGGATCCCCCTTTTTAAGGACAGGGGAGACTCGGGCTATCTTCCATATGTCAGGGACACTACTTTGACACAAGGAGAGGGTAAAGATTTTAGCCAGAGGTGCAGCAATGAGAGGGGCAGCTAGTTTTAGTAATCTGGGCTCAATTCAATCAGGGCCTGTGGCAGAACTATCAGAGATCAGCTTAAGAAGTTTTGTAACCTCAATCGGGGTAATGACTCTAAAGTAAAAGTAAAAGGGCGGGGCAGCAGATGCTTTGATAGAGGGAGCTGGAGGCACTTGTATAGAGGTGGGGTGAAGGATATGAATTTAGTTAGGTCAGAGAACTGATTATTAAAGAAATTTGCAATAGTCTGAGGATTGTTACAGTGAGTACCATTAAGAATCATATCACTAGGGGTAGATGATTGAGTAGATCCTAGTAAGGATTTGATCTGGGACCAGAACTTTTTTGGGTCCTCTGAAGCATTGGTTAGAAGATTTTTGCAGTAGGAGCTTTTCGCAGATCTCATATCCTTTTTGCAGGCATTCCTTAGCATCCTATAGGTGTTATAGTCCTCTGGGAGTCCAGAGGACTTGAGGCGGCTCCAGCCCTTGTCTCTCTCTCTTTTATTTTGGTAAGTAGGTCCTTTTTAAGCCATCTAGTATGTTTACCCTTGACACGGTGGGTTTTATGAGGGGAGTGATGATCCTGCAGAGTAGAGAAGTTAGAGATGAAAATGGCCAGTGCGGACTGGACATCTTGAGCATTGCAGAGATCCGACCAATCAATGTTTGCCACATCCTGAAGAAAATTTTGCTGATTCAGGTTGGCATAGTTGCAAAAGGAGTTAGTGATGGTTAACGGATAGTTTCTGTGTGGGCTCTGCCAGTGGGCAAAGATCATGGACTTGGTTTTCTTGTAGTTCAGTGTTAGACGGTGGTCAGAAAACCAGGTTTCAAGTTCCCTGAAGAAACCCTGAAGGGCATGTTGAAGGGAATTAGGATTGGGGTGTTTCCAGAAAACTACAGCATTGTCCACATAGAGCAGTAATTTCCCACTGCAGGATTTAGGGAGGAAGTTCAGGAAGAGGGAGAAAAGCAAGGGGCCAAGTATGGACCCTTGTGGCACTCCTGATAGAACTGGTCTACTGGGGGAGATTGTGGAGTTTATTTTGACCTTTTGAGTTCTGCCAGAGAGATAATCTTTGAACCAAGAGGTGGCCTTTGGTGAAATGCCAAGGAATGGGAGGGATCGGAGGAGCAGTGTATGACTGATAGTGTTGAATGCTTTGTTCAGGTCAATGTAGATAGCCCTCGCCAGGTGGCCTGTTCCAGGGCCTCATGTATGAATGATGTAAACTCGAGGAGGGCAGTGGTAGTGCTGTGGCCCCTCTAGAAGCCATACTGTTCTGGATAGAGCAGGTTATACTTGGACAGGTAGTTTGTGAGCTGGTCAGAGACAATTTTTTCGAGAACCTTGGAGATGGGGGGGTAGGATCGAGATGGGACGATCATTGCTGGTGGATGTGCAGTCTTCACTTTTCAGAATGGGGGTTATTACTGCACATTTCCAGGACATAGGGAATTAGCTGAGGCATAGGGACAGATTGAGAATTTTGGTGAGCTGGGGCAGGGTCTCATCCAACATAAGGCAGAAGAGTTTGAGGTCCAGGGAGTCACTGCTAAAGCAAGAATTCACGGACTTTGGTGAGGTTGCATTTTGCTTCACTACAGGAGATGATTCACTGCTGGAAAGGGGGGGGGGTCTGTAGCGGCAGGTTTGTCCATAGGGCAATTATGGAATGGGTCAAAAAAGTTCATGGGAAGGATATGGCTGAGGTCTGAGAAGGCAGCATTTAGGGTGTCAGAGATTGTAGTGGGATCCTGGTTGATGTCCCCATCAACTAGTAGCTAGGCATGAGTGGGGGATACAACTTTACCACTGAATTCTTTAATATTGCTTCAGAATTTTTTCCCAGATCCCCAGGAGGAGTTGAGGACTTGTTTAAAATAAGTAGCTTTGGCTTGGCTGATGGCCCAGGTACATTTGTTTCTTGCATCTCTGTAATGCTGTCTGTCTTGGGGGAGCTGCGAGTCCAGTGCTCTATACCAGAGGCTATCTCTGAGGTGCCTTTGGTCTAGCAGTGATTGGGAGGTCCCAGTGTTTCACTATCTGCTTGGAGAAAGGGACAAAGATGCCACAAGTAGCATTAAAGTTAGATATAAAGTAGGAGAAAGCGGTGTCTACAGTCTGGACAGAGTAGATGGGGGACCAGTTGCAGGATCTGAAATATGTTTTGAGGTGGGGGAGGGACTCTTTTTTGAGGCACATTTAGAAGGAGACTTTAGTAAGGAATGGGGGAGTTTGTTTGACCACCAGCAGGTAACTGGGGGAGTGGTCACTTTGAGTATCTGGGAGCACTTTGACCCGGTTAAGATTACTAGGTCGGTTAGTGAAGATGAAGTCAATTAGTGTAGAGGTCCTAGTTTTTGCATCCAATCTGGTGGGAGACTGGACAGCCTGGGTAAGATCATAAGATAGAACAGATTCTTTGTAGGGGGAAGGCACAGGAGATAACCAGTTCACACTGAAGTCTCTCAATATGATGATTTCGCTTTTGGATGGGAGATGGGTGACATTGGTCAATACTGAGGCAAAGGTGGACTTTTGGTTATTTGGGGGGATGTATACAGCCATAACATAAAGCATTTTACCAGGACTGCCAAGGAGTAACTTGATGGCAAGGGTTTGGGCTCAGTGTGTGGGGGGGGGAGACAGGGAAGGTGTGCAGAGAGTTTCTAACACAGAGGACACAGCCACCTCCTCTTTTGCTTAGCCTGTCATCTCAGAAGATGGAGTAATCACTGAGGGTGACAGATGCATCAGGGATATCTTTGGAGAGCCAGGTGTCATATAAGGCTAGAATTTCTGGAGAGTGTTGAGCAATCCAACATTGGAGGGGTGTGAGCTTTTTCTGTAGGCTACAGATGTTGAGGGAAGCCAGCAAGAGGTTACCAGGCCTGCTCATGTGGGGGGCACCTGACGCATTTGGCCCAGGGTTAGGGTGCACATTACCTGCTAGGAGAAGAAGGAGGAGGAGGAGGAGGAGGAGTTCATGCTAGAGCAAAGCAGCCCTGAGTATGTTGAGTTGTGTGTACAAGTTTTTGATGGGGGGACGTATTTTGTGGGTGTAACCAGGGTGGGAAGGGTGTGTATGTGTTGGGCTAAGAGATAGGATGTTGTAGGGTGATAGGGGCTGAGAGAGAAGTGATTGACTGGGGAAAGAGGGGTCCAGAGGAGGTGAGAATAGAGGTTCTGCACAGGTCATGGGTGTAGGGGCTGGCCAAGGACTCAAGAGGGAGGAGTGGGTAAACATGGTGGGGAAGCAGGAAGGGGAGGAATAGCGAGATAATAGGCATTAGGTAGCCCCAAGGGTGGAACATTATGTTCTTGAAGAGGGGTACCATAGTGCTGGGATACAGTTTGGGTGACCCTTCCTTGGAGATGGTGGAGGGAGGCAGTGACATTGAGGGTAGGGAGTAAATGACTATTGCTAGAGCCAGAAGGAGAGGTAGCATGGTGTTTCAGTTATTAGGGATTGAATATAGTTATGCTAGTGGCCACTAGTGGTGAAAGAGTATTATCAGCTAGTGAGGAAATGGGTTGATAGGTTTTTAAAAGTCATGTGAGCCTTACTATAAAAGGACTTGCTTGCCAGGGGTGGTGATGGGGGTGGTGGGGTAGCTGATGCATAGCATCGGTGGGGCAAACAGTCTCTTGTTAAGCTCCGGGCAAGCAAGCAGCCATGTTTCAAGCACCTCCACACTGCTCCATGCTCCAAATATCCATACCTGTTGTGCATGTGTGATCTCTGAGGAAGGGCAGCATCAGGGACCCCTTGCAATCTTCTCTTGATGTGGAGGTCAGATGTGAAGAAGAAAGAAAAAATGAAGGGACACCAGGATAAACAAGGTAGGGTGAGTTTGGGGGCAGCTGCCTGGGGGAGAGGAGTCAGAAGCGGGATATTATAATGCTCGTTTATTCCAAAGACAAATCCAAGTCTTCCGAGTGCTCATTTCATTGTATGGATTTAACTTTTGAGGCTTGCACCTCACGTAGTGAGCATCCGCTCATGCTGTTGAGTGGTCTCTACCTTGTTTTGTCTTGCCTGGGGGAGAGGGGCTGCCTGGGGGAGGGACGGGCTCAGAGAAACACTGTTATCTAAATTAATGTAGCACTACTTTCTGAAGACACCAGCGAATGCAGCAGCAGCATTTAATAATAATCTGAATTGTACTTTATCTAGCAGAAATAATTAATTTAGTTCTACTTTCTATAAACAGCACACCTTAAGGCACCAGGGATTGGAACCACATTAATTGATGATTTGAATGTACTTTGTCTAGCAGCAAAGGCAGCAGATGAATTAAATAAGCAACATGCACCTTGTCTACCAGCAAGGCAGCAGGTGAAATTACAGAAACAAAATGCAATTTTTTAGCAGCAAAGGCAGTAGGTGAATTAAGGAACAAAATGAATTTTGTCTAGGCAGCAAATAAAATAGGTAATTAACAGAAACAAAAAACTATCTCCAGCACTGCGCCGACATTTAAGGTTGGCCCCAGACCTGCTGGTTTGAAAATGGTGTCAAAACAGTTCAAACAGTCCCTTGTTCAGCAGCGGGCAAGCAAGCGGCCATTTTTCAAGTGCTTCTGAGTTGCTCCATGATATAAATATCCATACCTGTTGTGTGTGTGTGTGAGCTCTGAGGGAAGGAAGCTTCAGGGATCCCCCACAACCTTCTCTTGATGTGGGGGCCAGCTGTTGTGGGTGTGTGAGCTCTGAGGGAGGGCAGCTTCAGGAAGCCTCCATGACCTCCTCTTGATGTGGAGGCCAGCTGTTATGCGTGTGTGAGCTCTGAGGAAGGGCAGCTTCAGGGAGCCCTTGCAACTTCCTCTTGATGTGGGGGCCAGCTGTGAAGAGGGATTATATTACATCTATTGTAAATAAATTCTGGATAATAATAAATAACATTTTTTTGTCACACCCAGATATACAGTATGTAGAAAAAATTGGTTTTAATTATCCATGTACAACAATTGTAAGTACTACTGATTTGCAGAAATATACCTTGTAAACAGAATAAAAAACAATGTAACCATAAAAATAATGAAGGTTTCAGAAAATCAAATAAAACAAAACAAACATTTTAGAAAATAAACAAAGCAACAAAGAAATAAAATATATTTAAAGCGAAGAACAGTATAAACTGTATACCATGCATTTAGCATTCTTTCATACATAGCATATCTTTCTTGCATAAGAACTTGTAAACTCTTTGCATTAGTGTCTTGGATTATATTTCTGTATAAAACTTGCTTCAGTTCTCTCTATCATGCAAAATGTTTATTTCTTTTTTTGTTTAAACTTAAGCTTAACCAGTGTACCCAAGAATTTGTATTTGAAAAGTTAAGTGTACCATGTTACCTCTCCAGCTAAGCCAAATTAAAATATTATGAAAACCAGTTAAAGTAATACTTAGACATTTGTTTACATGTAGGGCGTGGCTTTCTTCTTTTCAATTTTAAAATCTTGGTGAGTTCTTCTCTTTCTGAACAGCAAAAGTTATTTTTTAGGGGTCGAGTCTTGTTGTAGTCTTTGTTTCACTCCACACACTCTTGAACTCTGGACCTTGACCTCCTCTGGCATCAAAACAGCAGTGCAAGCTTGCTCCTCCTGGTTTAGACATCAATAGGCATCTCAAGTCCTTCATCCTGGTTTTGGCTGGAATTTGAAACAGCAAGGTAAACAAATGTTCATAACACCATCGCAGTTCCTTTTAGCATGAAGTCTGAGAAAGAACTGGGCAGATTTCCCAGTGTTCAGTTTTATTATTTTTTGTCCAGAGTGATATCATCACCAGTTTTAATTGGTCCTTGCAAAGAAGGGGAATGGTTAGCTGTTTTTTTTTGTTTGTTTTTTTTTTCCTTTGGAGTCTCCACCTCTTATTGGGAAAGTTTAGTTTTGATTCTAAAGTCTATTTTTTATAACTTTTTCATGCAAAATGATAGCCTGTATATAAACATGTTTAAATTTCTCTCATTGAAAGCAGCCTTTTGAGATGTTTCTCATGTTTATAGGACAAGTATTTCCTGATATAAGTTAATAAGGACTATAACTTTAATTCGCAGCATAATCTTCAAAACATGAAATAATACTTCTATCCCTCATGTCCTTGACTTCAAAACAAAGTAGGTCTCTCTCTCTCCCCTCCAAGTTTCAGAAAATCCGTAAGAACATCAGATTACTTTGCAATGAGCTGTTCCTTTTTCTGTGGTCAGTCAAGCTTGAAACCATGCTCTCTGAAACTAGTAAATAAATCTCTCAGTCTGTGTGACATATTCCTGCATCCCTGCACCCATCCAAAAGTCATATTTCTGGACTGGTCAAGACATCGGCTTCAACTTAAGACCAAACAACCTTATTTATTTCTTGTAGTTTCTGACACAACAATTCTTTATAAATAACAAGGCTTGCAAAGTTGGTATAGTCATGAAACTTGGTTACTTATCAGATTGCATATTAGCTGATACAATTTGGTACATGTAGCATTTAAAACAGCTTTGCAAGAGGTACAAGTCTTTTACTTTCTTTGACGCCAATGTAACTTTAAACATTCTTTGCACACACTTTTTTTCTCTGAATACAATTTTTGTACCAGGCTGTAACATCATTGTAAATTTTAATAAAAGTGCCATTCTGGTATGTGGTTACCATAGGAACCTCTCTTAGTCCCTGTTTTGATAAGCTTACTAGCAGATATCTAAAAGGTAATATCACAGCCTCCAGGGGCCAACTTCTAGGATAGTCCTCCAGTTTTAATGGAAATTTTTAAAACTAGACCATTTTTCCCCTATAATTAAGCATAACAAAAATCTAAAATAGCAATTATAAAATAATGCAAAATAATAATATAATAACATTTTTTATAACTAATATTTTGCTTCTACAGGACATGCCTCCCATATCATGCCTTGTGATTCAATATTTAATTCACTGTTTATTTCCACTGTTATTTAATCACCATATGAAATTTTCTTTTGTAAAGCCTTGTTCTTGTGTAGTCCACATACCACATACCTTCCTACTGTACATACTGTAGCTGTTTCACTGTTATTTAATCACTGTGTGAAGTTTTATTTTGCAAAGTTTTTTTCTGTTGCAAAAATCAATTGACTTCCCCTTGTCACCTTCCCCCAGGATGCATCTGGAAATGAGCTTTTTAAACTTAGCATGCCTTTCCTGGTGAAACTTTTCAAATAAATAAATAAATAAAATAAGAAACTGTGCTGGGCAGGACCGCTGGTGCATTGGTTGGATTTCCACATGCGATGCCAGTGACCCGGGTTCAGGAATGGATCCAGGAGCTGGAGGGCTGGCCGGGGGGGTGAAGGATTGAGCACCTTCAAGGCTGCTCTCCTTCTCTGGGGGGTGGCCTGGGGTGAATGCCCAGTGCATGTATGACTCCTGGCAGAGGCCAGGAGGGTACACAAGCACTGGCATCTAAAAGAGAAAGAGGTGAGAAATGGATGCAGGACGTAATTGCATGTCCTTACCCCTGGGGACAAACAGAAAAATCCTGCTTGCAGCTGACAATAATGATGCCCACTCTTGGCCCTAAATTAGCCTCCAGGGTCAGCTCTGATTCTAGTCCCATGTATGTGGCACTGAGCCTCAGATGCCACATCTCCACCCCAAAAGGGAAAGTCGGGGGTGTTGGAGTTGCGACCAACAGTGGAGGTGGGGGTACAAGGGTCCATGACCAGGCTGAAGCCTAGGAGGCCATGAGCAATATACAGAGAAAATAAAAAAAAGGAACTGTGCTATCATTAAAGAACCACATTAATGTCTACAGTATTAAAATACAGTGGTCTGAGCTTTGTTAGAGAGATGCCATGATGTGGCTATTTTGTTAAAATAAAGTATCTACCTGCTTTAATAGTCTGCTATGGTCCCTTTTCAATTATTTTCTGATTTACAGAATCAGCATCTGCAATAAAAACAACCTACTGTATGGGATCCACGACGGGTGTTCGACAAAATATTCATTGAACGCCCCGACAGCGAAACCGGCAGGTCGACCACATTTTGCAGTTGGCTGCCAATTTCCAGATGCTGGATGTGTTTTCTTTGAGGGGCTTCACCCCAGAACCCCCCACATGGGGGGCTGCACCCCCGAACCCCCCGCTTAAGGATTATCATCTCTGAGTTGGAGTTGATTTGGGAGGGGTACAGGACCCCTGACAGACAGTGCCAGGTTCCAGTGGGTTCCCTACAGCAGCATAGCACTGTAGTCACTGTAGGGGACCTCGCTGTTGGGTGGGCCACTGACTGTATGTAAGGAAATACAAAATCACATATACCCCCCATAATGCAAAGCATCATGGGCTATATATGCAAAACACCACAACATATTATGCTGGTTCAGCTTTAAGCAGAAATGCATGGTTCCGAAAGGCCTCTCACACAGTCAGCAAAGGGTGCCATTAGAAGACACAGACATGTGTTTCCTCCTACCATGACTCATCAGTGTGCCTCATCTGTATTACACCCCAGTGGAATGAACCAGCTACCCTAAACTGGTCTATCTGGGTTGGGTTGTGGCGAGCCCAATAAAAACCAAAAACAAGCTAAAAGACAAAGCACCTTAGTGCGCAAGCATTGAGGCCAGGGTTACCCCAAAGGGCATTGTCCAGGAAGCCAAGTTTCAAAGAAATACAAAATCACACATACCCCCATAATGCAAAGCATTATGAGCTGTATATGCAAATCTCCACAAAATATTATGCTGGTTCAACTTAAAGCAGAAATGTATGGTGCCGAAAGGCCTCTCACACAGTCTGCAAAGGGTGCCAACAGAAGACACAGACATGTGTTTCATCCTACCAGGACTCATCAGTGTGCCTCGTCTTGTATGATACCCCAGTGGAATCTACTGTATGTAGATACCTAAGGCTGTATTAATTTCTTCGCAGTTGATTTGGCTTCTTAATGTAAACCTCTTAGAAATACCATGTTTTTTGCCTTTCTCGATGATATGGTATCTTGAGTCTGCTAGTTGCTCATGGAACTGCACTCAGTCTGACAAGCAGCTGTGGGCTCTTCTCCTAAAACACAAAACAATATTGAGCCATTCAACTTCTAGTTCTCAGATTAACCAAAATTACACCATTTTTCTGTCCATCCTCTAGTGAAAAAAGCATCACTTATTCAAATATTTGATACATATAATTTCACTGACCATCTTTCAGAAAAAAGGGCTACTTATTATGAATATATTATTAAGCTGTGTGCTTTTGCACTCAGTTTATCCCATTGTATATCTGGATATGAAAAAATATTATAAAACACTTCGGTGTTAGAAAACTTTAAAATGTAGCTGCTGCAGAGTTGCCAATATCTGAATATTTCAAGATTTAGATATTAGTTGCACTTACAAGCTGCTTCATATCCTTGCTGGCTGTACACCATCTTCCCTGCTACTGGAGGTGCTGTCCCCACTCTGAGCCCTATGCTTATAGAGGTAGCTAATTAGTATGAGAGAAACATGCACAGAGCCCATAAAAGGGAGCATACTCACTTGCTCCTGGGAATATCTACCATGTAGCACCTAAAAGAGACCAGTCATAATTGCGTCCCATGTGTGTAGGATTTTTTGGTTTCCTCCCACACCCCCCAATGATTGCAAAGACATGTCATTGAGCTCTCATAAACTAAAAGATATTCATGATTATTGCTGATAACAGCAACTGTGAAATATGCATAACAGCTTGTACTCACTGCTACATGAAAAGGAAAGGGTACAAATCAGAGGATGGAGTAGGGAAGGGAGTGCATGGGGGTTGTTGTAGGGAGGATACTATTTTTTTCAGTATGTGGAGGAATGTGTGTATGTGGGAGTTCAAAAATACACAGGAAAAGAGTACAGGAAACTATGACAGAATATCTAAACTGAATAATGCATAATGTTAACCCTCTTTGTGGGTTTATACTAAACAGTAGATGATAATTCATATGACATGCTGTTCATGGATGAAAGAGTCCTGTATATCTGTCCTTGTTTCTTATCATAAAGATACTGAACAATCCTCCTCCGCATTCAGGTCATCTCTGCCTTGTGATGTTTCTAATTTGTATATCCACCCACACTTTCTTCTTAAGTAGTTGGTGGTTTCAGTCCCCTCCTCCCTGTAGTTCTTTCACTCTTTCAATGTCCCAGAAACTAAATGCTGTGACATTATATCCTGTTGCCTCAACATGTCTCAACAGAGGTGATGCCAATGTCTTTTGGGGAAATAGTACTCATTCTCAAATACTTGAAATTTTAAAGGCAGTGTGATCAGGCACACATAATATCTGTCAGAGGGGCAACACAGCAGGTATATCACATGGCTGGTGTTGCATGTTATATGACAGTAGCAGCCACAGACATTGCCAGCTATTTCCAGATATTTCACAACATTTCTGAAGAGTTTCTCTCTGCTGCCACTACTGTGGAAATGTAGAAAGCAAGAGATTTCCCCAGAAATATCACAGAAATTTCAGGAAATAGCTGGCAATGTCTGTGGCTACTACTGTGATCTTCGATTTGGAAGGTATCTGTTGAATTCATGGATTTGAAGGGTTTTCTTATACAGTATGCATTTGAACACTGTGCACATCTTCCACATTTATAGGTTCCTGGCAGTACAGTAATGGCTCCAACAGATACTGACTTCTTGTTCTTCTGTCCCAGTGGGTGCCTTATGTGTTGTATGCACTATCTTGTCATTTTTTCCCATATACTGTACATTTTATCTGCTTTCTTTGCCCCTTCCTCCCCTTTTTGACCAACTTCCCCAGCCCCATCACCTGGCATCTCTGGGACTCACCTTCATTCCATCATCCTCTGCCACAGGACTGTGCTGGATGCCCAGTCACTGGTGCAGTGTCATTTAGGGGTTGGTCATCATCCTGTGGTCCTGGAGGTTTTTTTTCCAGTGTTTGTCCCAGGCCCATGTCACATGCAATAAACACAATTTACGGATCTGGCACAATGGAAACTTCACCAGCACCCTGTGTGAATATACCAACCCTTCTTGTGTGGTCTCACTTGCAGTACCACCAGGACACTACCTGGTTGCAGACAAGCAGTGAGCCACATTAACCACTCTATGCAAAGGGGGAAATCAGTGATATGGATGCTAAATCCTCCATTCCCCAGCTGCCCCCTGAGCAACCCATGTCCATTTCTGAACCCAGATAGCACCTCAGCCCTCCATGTCATTGGTCTGGCTTTGCTAGCCTGTCTATCAAAGTTTCATTTTTCTTGAATGCTATCAAAGGTTTTTCATTTAATCTGTGACTGTGATATTGTTGTCCCTGTAACATTGACCTGTGTCTGTTCATATCACTTACCTCTGCTGTATTATTTGTGCATTTTGTGACAAATACTACTGTCCCTAGTTGTTTGTCCATTCTTTTTGTCAATGTCTCTGTTCTAGTTATATTATCTTTCAACTGTGTAGCTTGGCTGACCACCCTTGCATAGTAACCCCTATCTAAGGACCTGTTACACATGTTGTTCTTCTCTAAATTTTTGTCCTCAGGCTTGTTGCAATTTTTTGGTTTTGCCCTTAAAAGTTGGGAATATGGGAGACTCTCAGTTAATGTTTTGTTATGAAGACTTGTGCCATCCAAGATGGTGTTTTGTCTCTTTTTTTGATATTGCCAGGTTTCTAATCTATTGCATACCTTTTAACCATGGTATCCAAGAATAATACAATATGTCTGTCCTTTGTCAACATGGATTTTAGATGCTGACTACTTTGGTTCAAATAAAGAAAAAAAGTTGTCCAGTTCTATTTTTTCTCACTGCCACACTAAAAAAATATCATATAGGGCTTCCAAGTAACTATATGAGGAGAGATAATTTTTGTTTTGGAGCGATACCACTTCTTGGTCAGATTCCCAGCAATATAGTTTAGCATATGCAGGTGTCAGTTTGCTCCCCATAACTGTACTGTATAGTTATTAAAAATATTGTTGTTCAAGTAGCAATTAATTTCTTTTCAGGAGGATTTCGGTCAATTGGCTAAAAACATCTGATGAAGGTAGTTCCCCTGGTTCCCTACAATTTCATGACTTACGTAACACCCTAATACCCCCTTAGGGGAGTACACACAAGTAAAGGTCCCTGATCCCTAACAAGAACAAGTCCTTGGCCCAGTCAATGTCTTCTCTCTGATTTATGTCCTGTACTATTTTCATTAAAGGCATAGGGCTCGATTTTCAAAGGGCCAAGAATGACACAAGGTGCCTGTGCCAGAAAAGAATGATGCAAGGAACAAGCTGCATCAGTTCTGATTTTCTAAAGCTGCTTCTGTCAAAAGCAAAACTGCCTGCACCAAAGTGATTTGAGTCAGGCTTGCATCAAAAAAATGGGTGCACTGTGTGGCAACAGGGCTGGTGTCAAAAATGCACCATCTCCTTTTTTTATTTTCAAAGGTGGAGGCTGTTGACAGTGCGCCAATGATGCATGCTGCTGCTAGACCAGCCAGAATTGGTCTGTCACTGGAGCATAAAGGTGAGGGTAGATTATATAGAATGGTGGTCAAAGAGCCAATATTCACTTGCAGGACTAGTTTGACAGTGTTATGGGGGAGTAACATGCCATTGTCTTGGCCATTACATCTGTGGTAATTTTTGACTCAGCTTGCAAATTTTGGAATGCACTTTGGCAACATTCACGGGCATTCCCACTTAGAATGCCATATTGAATGTAAGAATTGTGGATTAATGTATTAAACTGGGTGCAGGATACTGCTCAACTACTGTCCACCTGGAGATGGGAAAGAATTCCTGCAGGAAGTTGCAGACTTCATTGTCGACGTGGTATTGGGATCCCCCAGATGGCTGATTCTGAGGGATTTCAATGCCTGGGTCGAGTGAACTCTCACAATTTGGTTGTGACTTCCTCCAACTAATGACTTTGTTGGGTCTTACACAGGTTGTTACCTCCGCAACCCACACTGGAGGTCACTCATTGGACCTGGTGTTCTGCCTCGGGATGGAGATATCCAACTTGGTGGTGGAACCAGTTGGATGGTCACACCATAGGATTCAGTTTTGTGGCTCACACCAATAGGTCTGCCCCTATTGTTCAGTACCACCCAGATGGTGGTGCTGGATCTATCGGGTATGTTGAGGGAGTACATGGATCCAGAGGATCTGGTGCTTGCTTAAAATATGTCAGTAATGGAGGCTCTGGATTCTCTTGTTCCTGTTCATGTTCACCCCCTCACTCTGCACCCAAGGTTTCCATGGTTTGATGGGACCTTGAAGGAGTTTAGAAAAGTGGGACAAAGGTTAGAGAGGGTCTGTCAGAAGTCATGCCTGGACAATCATCCATAAAAAGGCAGAATTCCTGTCCAGGGAGATTGCCACTGCTCATAATTGACCAATTCAGCTCTTCTGGACCATGGAGAGATTGTGCAATCCATTTTGGCTTCAGTCCGGTCAAGCTATTTCATAAGAGAAGTGTGACTAGTTTGTTCACTTTTTGCAGAAAAGGTTGCCGCCATCAGGTCCAAGGTCAGCCAGTCCCCCTCTATGGGGTGCTGCAGTGGTCAGTGGGAGGTCACAGATACCCAGTTTGTTTGTACTGACTTTAGCTGGCCAGAATTTATTGACATCGTGAGAGTCATCCAGACTCTGTGGCCAACCAGCTGTATTATGTCTCCAGGTTGCGCATGACTCCTTGGGGGTTGTGTGAATGAGATCAGCCTGATCCTTGCCATGATAGTGTAGAGTTCATTGGACAATGGGATCCTTCCTCATCCCCTAAAGGAGGTGGTCATGTCTGTGACCGCTCCTGAATAAAAACCTCCCTTCACCCAGACTGTCCAGCCAACTACAGACCTAACTCTAACCTGCCTTTCATGGGCAAGGTTACTGGATGATCATCTTACCACCCATGATGTTTATGATTCTCTTCAGTCTGGATTTAGGAAGAGACATAGTACCAAGATGGCCCTTGTCCGGGTACTCATTGATCTCCTAATAGTGAGAGATCAGAGGACTTGTTCCATCTTGGTCCTCCTTGATCTCTCTGTGGCATTTGACACTGTGGACCATGGTGTGCTATTGGAGCACCTGCAGTTCATCTGTGGACTATCTGGTATGGTCCTCAGATGGTTTAGATCTTTCCTCGAGAGTAGAACTCAAAGAGTTGTCACTGGGATTTATTCCTCCAATGCTCTGTCTCTATCCTGTGGGGTGCTGCAGGGCTCCATTTTGTCACCCATGTTGTTTGCAGTGTATATGCTGCCATTAGGAGACATTGTTAGGCGGTACAGTTTGAGTTTTCACTGCTATGCAGATGATACTCAACTGTACCTGTCCTTTGTGCCCAGGCAGGTTGACGTAGTCTCAGGATTTAACAACTGTCTCTCCAAGATCCAGGACTCAATGAGTGCCAGCTGGCTGAAGCTGAATCCAGATAAGACTGAGGTGTTGGTGGTGGACCCAGATCATCAGGCGGTGGGTGTGTTAACTGGACAGTCATCTGGGCTTTGGCTCGGGGATTCTCAGCTGACCACCTCACATCAGGTGTGTAATCTGGGTGTTATTTTTGATAATGAGCTGACTTTGAAACATCAGATGTCAGCTGTTGTCAAGACCTCATTTTACCATCTAAGGAATATCACCCTAGTGAAACACCTGGTTCCTCCCAATGATCTTTCTACCCTGGTCCATGCCTTTGTGACCACCCACCTTGACTACTGCAATGCTCTCTACCTAGGGCTACTAGGGGTTGATATCCGCTGCTTGCAGCTAGTGCAGAATGCTGTGGCAAGGCTTGTGACTGGTACTACTAGGGCCAGTCACATTACACCTGTGCTATGCAGACTGCACAGGCTGCCTGTACAGGGGTGGATCACCTTCAAGGTCGGCTTGCTGACCTATAAAGCCCTACATGAGCAAGGACCCTGCTACCTGAAAGATCTATTTTGTCCGTACTGCCCCTCCCAACCACTCTTATCCTTTGATGAAGGATTGCTAGAGATTCCCAGGATACATTTTAAGACATCTGGGGTTCATTCCTTTGCATATATAGCCCCTACCCTATTGAATTATTTACCTGGTCCAGTGAGGGAGTGTCTGATCATCCAAAGTTTTAAGTCAGCCCTCAAGACACATTTATTTAGTTTACCTTTCCTGGACAGTCCCAGCTGATAAAAAAATGTTTAATTAATGCCGCTGCTGATTATTTAGAGATTGGAATGTCTGATTTTATTTGTCTGATTGTATTAAATAATTTGTTTATGTTGCTTTTATTTATATGTGTTTTATTAAAATCCTGTTCAGTGCTTTGATCTTGGGAAAGGTGCTTTTTTAAATAAAGATTATTATTATTTTTATTATTATAATAATTGTGGAAAGAAATTCTGCAGAACTGATCACTGTCAGTAGTCTGTTATGTGGAATTTCATTCCATAGTTTAATATATTAGTCCATAATTCATAGATTCATTCCACAGTTTAGTGAGTCACTGAACTGCAGAATGAATGTATGAACTGTGGATTAATGTATTATAGTGCAGAAAGAAATCCCACAGAACTGATTATTGAACTACGGATTGATTATATGTATTACAGAATGATCCATTAAACTGTGGAATAGAATTCCTCAGAACTGTCATTATGCAGTTCATGTGTATTATTATTACACAGTTCAGGGAGATAAATTCCATGGAATAGGATGAATATTTGTCAAACACATTCAGCAGATTCTAGTTTCGCCAAAGGTGGAAGTTCAGAAACATTTTGTGAAATTGACTACATTTTGTGAAAGTTATGCAATATTGGAATTTGCAATTTCCGTCCAGCTCTAGTGTTTTAGGATTTTTCTGTATGATTTGTTCCCCTTATCACTTCAAAATCCATCCGATGTTCTTGGCTAGCTTTAAGTGATACTCCGATTCTTCTATAATATCCTTTTTAGGATCACTTGCAGTGGATTATGGTTATATCTATTGTTGAGCTGTCTCTCATACACTCCTGGTAGTAAAACTTATGGGCCAGAATAGGCATGCCTCCCCCTATATCAGCTGGTTTTCTTATGACACTTCTACTGTTCTTAAGGTCACTAGTAGCCTTGTATGGGCTATTGTCAGATTTTTCCAGTAACTGACTTTTTGTTCTTTTTTTTTCCCACTTAATGCATTCTTTCATATCCTTGTCCAACAAAGCTATGTACAGTGTGCTTCACTAAATGGGTGTTGTCCCTTAACAGGGTTACAGATTGTATTTCTAAGGCTTGCTTTAATGCTTGTTTTTTAGCTGTTTTTTTTTTTGTTGGTCTTTCTTCCATGTATTTGTATTGTTCTGCTAACCTTACAGAATGATACAATCTTTGTATATCTATCATAAGGCCAAATTTATCAATATCCATAGTGTAGTGAAGGAAAGACTCTTGCTTAGTATCTCCATTTGTGGTACAGTAAGTTCTCTCTTGTTCAGTTAAACATGACTATCTTGCCAGCCCGATGGCATACCACGCTGGTGGCCCGGGTTTAGGAATGAGCCGGGGCCGCCGGGGGTCAGCAATGGAGGGAAGAGAACCAGCATCCAGATGGACTGCTCTCTCTTCCCGGGAGAGGGTTTGGGGTGCGCTCACTCTAGGAGCAATCTCTGGTGGTTCCTGGAGGATCGCCGATTGCAGCAGCACAGCATATGCCTGGGGGGCAGAGCCATGGCACTCTGTTGCCTTGCTGGCCGGACTCCGCAGGGAGGGGGGGCCAACAAAAAACACAAAAACCCCAGCTTGATGAGGAGATGACAAGGGCTCCAGTGATCTCCCTCTCATCCCCAATGCCAGACCAAGCCACACAGGGGATCCATGGCCGACCTCCCAGAGGAATGGACCCTCTAATATCAGACACAGCCACTGAGAGATGGCAGGCCCTGTTCCGGGGGGTGATCCGGAGTGCTGGGAAGTTCCTCTGGGGGGGGTGATCCAGTGTGGATGGCCACGGCAGTGAGAAGAAGGGGCAGGATTGTGTGGGCACCTCCAAAGGATGCCTCAGAGAACCGGAGCATAAATAGAATTAAGAAAAAAAAATGACTATCTCCTGTAAAGTTTTCCAACACAGGAATATTTCATAATACTTGTCCATATCCAGATATACAATGGGATAACTAAGTACAAAGACACATATAAATTTAATAGAATATTTGTAATAAGCAGTCCTTATTTACTGATAGTCTGTCAAAATGATGTTTATCAAATATTAGAATAAGAAGATGATTTTTATTTCACTAGTGGAAGGACAGAAAAAATGATGTAAATGTTTTGGTTAACTGGAGAACTAGAAACTGAATGGCTCAATGTTTTACTTTGTTTTATGGAGAGGAGCCCATAAGTAGATTTCACACTGACTGCAGTTCCATGTGCAACTAGCAAAAAAGAGATATAACTGTCCATTTCATAATAAAGGTATGGAACATGGGACTTGATTTTAAAAGCCTCCCCCTCCAAGATTGGTGCATCATGTGCCAAAACCTAGACTGTGGCAAACTCAGGTGCACCAGGGACTCTGCACTTGATTTTGTAAAACTCTGGGTCCCAGCACTAGTCCCCCCATGTTTGCAGCAAGCAGTCCTCTGCACCACACAACTGGTGCACGGGAAGGAAATGCCACAAGTTGCAGAACTTTCAAGCAGCAGTGTCGGCTCTGTCAGGTCCTAATGACCATGCATTGGATGGCTGACAGGGTCAGTGAGGGGGCTGGATGGGGATGGCTTAGGGGTGAGGGGTGGCAATGGACTCTGAATGGGAAGGGAATGCAGCCTTGGTGCCCAGAACTGGGGGGGTAGTTGTGTGACTGGCGGCAGGGGACAGCTCTGAATGTCAGGCACTGTCTTACATTATGAAGTAGAGAAATCCACAGGGTGGGGGCCACATATGCAAATGAACAGAACCCAGATGTCTTTAAACGCACCCTGGGAATCTTTAGCAATCCCTCTTCAGTGGATTTGCACAACATTTTGCATGTGTGGTCTTGAGGACAAGATCTCTTGTTGTGCCAAGTTTTGTTCCAGTCAGATGTGCAGATTCTGAAAAAGTTAAATTGTTTATTTTTTTGCTGTTTTGTTGTCATTGTGTAGTGTCCAGATGGTCTGTTATTTTGCTCTAAAATTTTAAATGTAGAATGGGCATGGGCCAGAGTGGTAACATTTGCTGATCTGGTGAAAAATATTAATCAATTCCAAAGTTATAGGGACTTGGAATTTCGATTCTCAGCATGCTCAATATGGTCTTTTGAACAGCTCTTTGATACGAAAAAAGAGTTTTACCAATAAGAAAAAGGATTCTCTTTCATATGGAGGTAATATTTTTTCATAAGAAAAAATTCTGTTTTTGTATGGCCACCATCTTGTTTCCATTAAAAAAAATCAAAACCCATAAACATGGTATAATACAAACATGCCAATACATGTATCTTGCTAATCAGAACCTCACTAGATTGATGTTGTAGTTACTTTTTGGAAAAATGACCGAGAATGTATTACTTTGGTTGCTTAAAGTTGA
This sequence comes from Neoceratodus forsteri, assembly GCA_016271365.2. NCBI lineage: Eukaryota > Metazoa > Chordata > Ceratodontiformes > Ceratodontidae > Neoceratodus > Neoceratodus forsteri. The sequence continues at coordinate 53,349,965 of CM057451.1, read as the reverse complement.
ACCAGCATAATATTCTGCGGTGATTTGCATATATAGCCTATGATGCTTTGCATTGTGGGGGCATGTGTGATTTTGTATTTCTTATTTACCTCAGCTGTACATTTAGCTAGAGATCTGACATTTGGTCTCTTTACCTGATCATAGGTGCTTTAACAGTGTGTCAAATATTGTTATATTGGGACACATGATCTCAAAATTATAGGTGCTGATGATCTGTCATTTTATCTTTTTGAGAGAAATTTCATGAACATTTGTATCTGCATGTAACTCACACATCTTTATAGCTAAAGATCTGAAATTAGGTACATATATGAATGTCATAATAACCCTTATACCTACAACTTTTATAACATTTTTGATGAATGCTTTTAAATTATACAAAAATAAATAAAATCACTTTTTTTTCAAAATGTTTGGCTACCATAGCACAGCCACCTTTGAAGCTTGAAACTTAAAACTTGGTGTACATACCCATGTTGCATGTTTTTCTAAATCCTAATACTGGAAGAAATCCTGATAAGAATTTTTAAAGTTAGATGGAAATAACTGAAAATTAAATTTTGATTAAATGTTTGGCTGTTCGCAACTCTCCTATTTTCAATCTAGGACTCTGAAATTTGGTACACTTACAAAAGCCATTAGTACTCATATATACCTTGGAAATCTGGTATCATTTGAATATGCACTTTGAAAACTAGAGCAAAATAGCTGAAATTAAAAATTTGATTAAATTCAGTGAACTTTTTGAAATGTATTAATTTGGTCATAACGCAACCTTCTATTGAAACATAGAAACGTAGAATTTGATGGCAGATAAGGACCGCTTGGCCCACCCAGTCTGCCCATTTCCCTACCTACTGGATAAGCTGCAGATCCTAGTTAACCAGCAGCCTACTTCTTCCTACTCCCACCCCCTAGAATTGCCTTATGACTGTCCCATGCATGCTTGAATTCCACCACTGTTTTTGACTCCACAACCTCCTCTGGAAGGCCATTCCATGCATCCACAACCCTCTCTGTGAAAAAATACTTCCTTAAATTACCTCTGAGCTGTCCCACCTCTATCTTCAAATTGTGCCCTCTTGTTCTTGCACACCTCTTTTTTTGAAAGATGCTACCCTCTTGGACTTTGTTGATTCCCTTGTCCCCCCTCTTCCTCCTTACCTCGAGGCTATACATATTAAGCTCCTTAAGTCTCTCTTCATATGTCTTCTGGTGCAGACCCTGCACCATTTTAGTTGCCCTCCTCTGGACAGCTTCCATCCTGTCTATGTCTTTGTGGAGATTGGGTCTCCAGAACTGCATGCAGTACTCCAGATGGGGTCTCACCAGCTGTCTGTACAGAGGGATAATAACTTCCTGTTTTCTACTGGTGATGCCTCTCCCATGCATCCCAGTATCCCCTGCCCTCCTTGCTGCCCTCTCCATTGCTTGCCCACCTTTAGGTCATCTGATATGACTACCCCAGGTCATTTTGTTGTTGTTAGTATCTCACCCCCATTGTGTACTCTTCCCTGGGTTTTGTTTCCCAGGTGCATTACCTTGCACTTAGCATTGAATCTAAGTTGCCATACATTTGACCATTCCTCTAACCTTGCCAAGTCCTTCTCATCCTTTTCACCCCACCTTGTGCATCAACTGTGTTGCAGATCTTTGTGTCATCTGCAAAGAGACATACTTTTCTTTCTAGTCCCTCTGCAATGTCACTTATAAAGACATTGAAGAGGACCGGTCCTAATACTGAACCCTGCGGTACCCCATTAGTAGCCCCCCTTTCTTCAGAGTGGACTTCATTTACTATTACTCTCTGTGTCCTATTCTCCAGCCAATTCTTTACCTAGGCTCTCATCTTGGGACTCACTCACAGGCTGGCTAACTTGTATATTAATCTTTTGTGTGGGACTGTGTCAAATGCCTTGCTAAAGTCTAGGTAGGCCATGTCCACAGCCCCTCCCTGATCTACTGCTTTGGTCACCCAGTCAAAGAAATCTATCAGATTCGTCTGGCATGACCTTCACACTGTGAATCCATGCTGCCTTGCGTTCTGTGCCCCTCTGGCCTCTAGATACTCGACAATTCTTTCCTTCAGAAGTGATTCCATCATTTTCCCTATCACTGAGGTTAAACTAACAGGTGTGTAGTTTCCTGCTTCTGCCTTGCTCCCACTTTTGTGAAGGGGAATCACATCTGCCCTCCTCCAGTCCTCGGGCACCACCCCATCCTCCCATGATTTGTTAAATAGGGTAGTCAGTGGTGTCATTAGTTCTACCCTTAGTTCTTTTAGAATTCTGGGATGAATCCCATCGGGCCCCATTGCTTTGTCCACCTTCAGTTTTAAGAGTTCTTTCATAACCCTTTCTTCTGTAAATGGGCTGGTTTCAACTTCTGTATCCAGAGTGTTTCTATTGTTTGTTTTAGGTATCTCCCCTCTCATTTGTAAATACTGAGCAAAAATATTTGTTTAGTATCTCTGCCTTTTCACAGTCACCCTCTGCCCACCCCCCCTCCCTTTATTAAGCCTCACTATCCCTCCCTTGGTCTTCCTTCACTCCCTGATGTACCTATAAAAGGTTTTATCCCCCTTCTTAACTGAGTTGGCTATCTTTTCCTCAGTTTGGGCCTTTGCTGTTCTGGCTGCCTTCCCAGCTTCCTTTTGCTTTAACTGATACAGTTCTCTGTCCTGCTCCTTCTGTGATTCCTTGTACTTCCTGAATGCTTTCTTTTTCTCTTGAACCTTCACTGCCACTTCCTTTGAGAACCATAGTGGTTTCTTACATCGCTTTGTTTTATTTGTTTCACACAAAGGCTTGTTACCTCTGTGATGGCAGTTTTTATTATTCCCCATTGTTCTTCCACCCCTCCTTCCTCACCATTTGCTAGTGCATTCCTTAGGCACGCACCCATTTTGGCTAAGTCAGCCCTCCTAAAGTCCTGTACTTTTGCCTTTGTATGGCTTGACTCTATTGCTGTGTTTATTGTGAACCATACTGTTCGATGGTCGCTAGTTCCCATATGGCTACCCACTTCTACATCTGTGATCCTCTCTCTATCTCCATTTGAGAGAACCAGGTCTAAGATTGCTCCGTCTCGAGTGGGCTCCAATACTAGTTGTCTAAGGAATGCCCCCTGTAGGGCATCTAGAATAACCCTACTCTTCGAAGTGGCTGCTGCAACTGCACTCCAGTTAACATCTGGCATATTCAGATCACCCATCAGCAATATCTCCCCTTTTTCTGCCATTATAAGTATACTTTCTATCATTTTCTTGTCCATTTCCTCCCCCTGAGAAGGGGGTCTGTATACAACCCCTGTGTGGATTGTGGTGCCATTGCCTGTCTCCAAATTTACCCACAGTGCTTTTTCTCCTCCCTGCTTACCCTTTTGTTCTGTTGCTTTGATTCCTTCCCTTATGTAAAGAGCTGCTACTTCTCCTCCTCTTTTACCCTCCCTGTCCCTCCTGTAGATAGTGTATCCTGGTATGTTTACGTCCCAGTCATGGTTTTGTGTGTGCCATGTTTCTGTGACTGCCATGATATCCAGATGTTCCTCCTCCATCAAGGCCACTAATTCAGGAAGCTTGTTACCCAGACTACGGGCATTGGTACTCATTGCTCTCCATTTTTTGATGGCTTTACTTTCTTTTGCAGCATCCTCCACTGACCTTTCTACCTCGGTCTTTCTCTCCTTTAGTACCCTGCTTTGTAGGGAAAGGCTGGGATTTTCCTTCTGCTTATCAGTGCCTCCCCCCTTGACTAGTTTAAAAGCTTGCCAATGAAGCATTTGAACCGATTGCTTAAACAACTTGTTCCCTTCCTGGACAGATGCAGACCATCCTGCCAGTATAGGCTGGTGTCCTCCAGGTGGAACCCCAGTCCCCAATGAAGCCAAACCGCTGTGCTCCACACCATTTTTTTCAACCATTCATTAAACTGCATGGTGCAAAGTACCCTCGCCTCACCCATGCCATTGACAGGCAGCACCTCTGAGAAGGATACTGTGTGTGCTACTTGTCTTAGGCCTCTCTCCAACTCTACAAAGTCCTCCTGCACTGCTCTAATCTCATGATGAGCCAAGTCATTTGTCTCTAGGTGGACAATGATGTCCAGCTCAGACTCCCGTGCAGCTGTTCTAGTGATCCTGAGGATGTGTTTCCTGCCCCTCCAAGCCATGGCACCAGGCAGGCACCTTACTTCAGTTTTCCCTGCTCCCTCCAGTTCTATCCCCCTAATAATTGAGTCTCCCACCAGGAGCTGATTCCTTTCCCTGTGGTGTCCTCTGCCTCCTTCCTGCAGGCCTCCCTTGTGACAGTTGTCCTCAGCCTCCTTAGTCTCCTCTGCGGGTGCATCCATAGAGGAGCTATGCTCCCCCAGAATGGTGTATGGATTGTGGAGTGGAACAACTGACTGGGTGTGCCTCTGTTCCACCATCCTCGCCCTCTCTGAGCCCACTGTGGTCCAACTGCTGTGCTTTCTTTGCAACCTCTGAGGTAGTGGTGGTGGCTCTGGTGCTCCCTGGATGGGGGTTCCCTTCCTACTGTCCAGTGTGGCCTGGGGGAAGGTTCTCTTACTACTGTCCAGTGTGGCCTGAAGACGGGCAACTTCCTCCCTCAGGGCAGAGAGTTGTCTGCAAATAGGACAGCATCTCAGCCTCCAGAAAGACTACTGGAAGACTGCTGCCCCACAGCCATTACATTGCACTACTCCCCACATGTTTATCTATTTTTTTTTTGCGTGTGTGTGTGTGTGTGATTGGTTTGTTATATAGAAATATATATATTATACAATGTGTATGCTTATATTGTCAGTGCAGTGTGCTAGAGAGGATATGACAGTGATATGCATCTTGCACTCTTGAGGAAATGATGTCAGAACACCAGGTATAAAGGAACTATTTCCATGGGTGGGTGGGGTGAGAGGTGGGCATGGGTTGGGCCTAAACTGTGCCCTCATGAAACATGGGCATGGGTTGGGCCTAAACTGTGCCCTCACGAAACAATCAACTAAAAGCTCTGACCCACCACTGCGATGAGTGCCTTCCTATCAGCAAGATGCCCTACACAACAATTTGACAGAGAAAATACCCTGCTGATCAAACAGAGAAAAATCCAGACATCCAAGTCAGACACAGGTAAACCTCCCCAGCCCCAAAACAGCCTGGTGGTTTGTGCTCTGAAAACAGTCAGCCCCAAAATAAGTCAGCTGTGCATTAAACTCTTCCTGCACTGAAAATCTTAAGAATTGTAACAAAAGTAAAGCTAGATCCACCTCCCTCTGTTGCTTGAAAGACTGTCTTTCCTGATAATTCTAAGTTCCTTATTTCACCTTTCAGTTAGAAGTAGCCTCCACCTGCAGAATATCTGCTACAAACCAAAGACAATTGTAAGGTTCACCTCCCTCTGTTGTGAGCACAACTCGCTTTCTTGCAAATCCTATGTTCAGTATTGGAGCTTCCAGCCAGAGGTAGCTTCACCTGAAGAATATTAGCTGTATTGAGCTAGAGATCTGAAATATGGCTTGATTTCTTGCTTGTAGTATTTCCAATGGTGTGCCAAATATTGTGATATTAAGATGTATAGTCTTAAAATGATATGTGCTCAAATTCTGTCAATGTATTTTTTGTGTGGAAATTTCATGATCATTTTTATCTACATATGACTCAGACACATCTGGAGCTAGACATCTCAAATTCAGTACATAAATAAATGTATTAATAGCCCAAATGCCTGAAAATGCTATAACATTTTGATTATATACTAAACTAAAATCTAAATGTTGGCAAACTGTTCGGCCACATATATCACGGCCCCCCCTTTAAGGTTTGAGACTTAAATCTTGGTGCACATAACCATGTTAAATGTTTCTCTAAATCCTGAAACTGGAGAATTTTGGATAAGAAATGTTAAAATAAGATGGAAGAAAAACTGGAAATTAAATTTTGATGAACTCTTTGGTCACCATAACTCAGCTCCATTTCAACCAAGGACTTTGAAATTTGGTATGCCTATGCATGCCATCATTACCTGTATGCTTCCCAAATTTGGTATCATTTTGATACGTACATAAAAATGAGACCAAAAATAACTGAAATTTAAAATTTGGCAAAATTCTGCAGAATTGTCACACAAATTCTGAGAAATTTCACAGAATCAGAATGGTAATTCAGCAGGTATTCCATGTCAGAAGTTTATATTCTGCACAGCTCTACCATGTAGCGCCTTTTGAAGGTTTCATGAAAAAATACAAATCATTTCCTGAGGTATAAGGATTTTAAGTTGCTTTTTTTCTGAGCATGCTCAGTAAAGTTTTATTATAACACTGGTGCAAAAGATAAAATTGCTTTTCACAGGCATTTACCTTTCACAAAATTGGTGATTTATCTTGCATGAGAAAAAAAATACAGGTTGTGATGGCTGCCATCCTGCTTTATTTAACTGAGTAAAAATAAATTGAAAATACCTACAAATTACAAATTTGAAAACAATAAGCACATGACTATTGCTAGACTGGACCTGTTAAGCATGATTCTGTTGATTGTTTTTCCACAAATTAACCAGAAATACATTTTTGGGACTTTGTTTGCCAGTTTACTGAAATGGCTGATTTATGTGCTATGAGCTGAGAAATTATGTGTTGCACATTTAAGTGTGACACATAAATTCACAACACATAAATTTATGTGTCACACATTTTTGTGTTACACTTAAATGTGTGACACTAAAATGCGCAACACAAAAGTATCTATTTCTGTGTCTCACATACTTTTATTTCTAACTTTACCATTTTTACAATATTTTAGTTACAATTTTTGAATGTATTGTTTACATGACCCAGCCTTATGAACAAGGATGATGGGAATTTTCAAGTACAGATGAAAAGGTGATTTCATAGTTACTTTGTGAAACCAACTTTTGGGCAGGATTTAACACATTCTAGTGACCATGATCATGATGTAGGGTCAAAATAATTTTTGTATTCCACATTTAAATGCAACATTAAAGTGCAACAATAAAATTTGTGGCACATAAGTTTTAGTATTTCACATGCTAGTGCTGCACTTAAATGTGTGACATTAAAATGTGCAATGCTAAAATTACATTTTTGTGTTACACACTTTTCCTCATAACTTTTCTGTTTTACAATATTTTACTCTAACATTTTGAATATACTGTTTTCATGATGCTATCTCATGAACAAAATGGGAATTTTCATGTATATTTAAGTGTAACACAACTGTAACATTAAAATTTGAGACACATAAATTTCAGTGTCACACAGTTTAGTGTTGCATTTAATTGTGCAACACTAAAAGATGTGACACTAAAATTCCATTTCCGTGTCTCAAAAATTTAACTTCCACATTTTGAATATACTGTTTACATAACCCTGCTCATGAACAAGGATGTTGGGAATTTTCAAGAGCAGATCAAAAGGTGATTTCACAGTCACCCTGTTAAACCACATTTTGGGCAGGATTTAACACATTCTAGTGACAATGTTTGTGACATAGGGTCAAAATAATGTTCATGTCACACATATAAGTGCAACACTAAAGTGAATCACAAAAATTTGCAACATTAAAATTTTCCGTGCACACCAAAAATTAAATTTTTGGGTCACACTTAAATGAAGATGGATTGTTCCCTGGTGCAGGGCCCAGAAGGCCCTGTGAATCTAAATCTGATAATGCAGGTCCTGAAGGAACCTGTGTGAATGAGGATACAAATACACTATCGCAAAAAGAAATGAAATTCATTGCACAAAGACTGTGTTAATGCACTAGTCAGGGTTCAACATAATGCCGCAAAAGTAGGAAAATGTGGAATTAGGGTTTCCAACCCTAACTTCCCAACCCCATACCATATAAAGACAAGACCACACAAATAATCACAACCATAACAACCATCATCAGGTGAAAGAAACAACACATAACTATGTCCAGATGACACTAATGCAGTGGTACTGATGTTCTACCTTTTGGGATTTGCATCTGTGGTATGCACAGTACAAGACATACATTCTCATTTCTGGTTACAGACAGAAATCTACAATGCTCAAATCAAAACACTACTTCTGCAAGCAGAAGTACAGGCACCTACTGCCAAAGGTACAATGAATGATACCCAAGTAACCTGGATTCAAGTCCCAGCTAAGGCACTTCTTTTTCTTTCTTTCTTTCTTTCTTTCCTTCTTTCTTTCTTTCTTTCTTTCTTTCTTTCTTTCTTTCTTTCTGTTCCATAAGTGTGCATACCACATGGTTGTGACTGAGACTGTAATTATCTGGACATCACCAGATTGTGCATGAGAGAAAGTGTAAGGTGCCTCTAGACATCTCAGTTTCCAGTTGCCTTGGTGGCACAGCTTGTAGCCACAACAGGAATGGTATTCCAAGCAGCCTGGGTTCAAGTCCCTACAAAGGCATTTATTTCTTTCTCTCTCTCTTCTGTTTGTATGGGTTCCATAAATGTGAACACCACACTCTTGTGATTGAAAATGATACCCAAATTACAAGACTTCTTTTGTCTGCAGAAGCACAGGCCCCTATGGGGCCAGCCCTTCTGTAGCCACAGGTACTCATGCACACTGTAAGACATATGTACACTTCTGGCTGTGAAAGCATAGGCCTCTGAGTAGAAAGACCGAGGTAGGCAGTTAAGGCCCTGAACATGTACTCACTGGAGACCAGAAGGGAGAGGGGAGCTATGTTAGAGACCTTTAAGTTCCTGAAAGGAATGGACAAAGTAATATGAGCATATGAATATATGACATTGCCAGCAGAAGAAGGCCAATTAGGTCTATTGAGTCTGCTGATTATGGAACTCATGCAATTTGTGTTACATGGTGCTCCATACCCCTTCCCTGACACTTTTGCCCTCCCTTTGACTTTACCCCACCCCCCTTAAATCTCCAATCCATTTTATGGTAGTAACCTCCTTTGGTAGTTCATTCCACCCTGCTACCACTTTCTCCATTAAGAAGTGCCTACTGACCTCCTTACAGAACCTTCCTACCACCAATTTACTGCTGTGTCCCCTTGTCTTCTTATTTTTGTTGAACCTTAAAAGATCACCAAGATCAACCCACTTCATACCTTTGAGGTACTTGAAGATCTCTATCATGTCTACTAACTCCCTTCTTTCCTCGACTAAGTACATGTTTATATTCTCCTTCTCATAGTTATTGTATTGTCTGTTTCAGTCAAGACTGTTTGTCTTTGTAACAGGGAGAAGAATGACTGCATTGACAGGAGCACTGCTCAGAGTTTTAGCAGGTTTATAGTCTTTGTGTAGTCTTGTGCACTCCAGACACCACCTACAATTGTATCCTCCAGGTGCCCTTCCCATCCAAATAGGGAAGCATCTGTGGTGAGGATCTTTGTAGAAGACAACTGAAAGAAGGGGATATACACTCTGAGATTGTCTATATCCTAACACTTTCTAGTCTAATACAATCTTTGAGAGACTTGAATTAGATGGTGTAGAGAATCTGTTGTTTGATGCCAGTACCTTCTCTGGTGGTACTGCATATCTCTCCCCAGTAGATGAGCCCATGGCACTACAGCTGTTATGAATGTCATGTGGTCTATAAGCTGTAGGAATTCCTGAGTGGTCTTTTTGTGACTTGTCAGGAATGAGTTTTCAAACTGGATGAGGTTTTCTGTCCTGTTCACTGATGAAGGGCTTTGCCTCCATTGTGTTCAGCAGTGCTGCTACTTTTAGCTCAAGCAATTTTTTCACTTTGCATTCAAGAATATGCTTTTGCTTCTGACTGTGAGCTGGAAAGACCCTTGGTCTGTTTAACCTTGGAAATATTATAAACTAGAGGGTTAACCACTAGCCCAGTACTTCTAAAACCAACTTGTCTGTTAATTTTTTGCCACATCTTGAAGTCATGGTGGGCCAGATGCCTTCCCAGCTGGCAATGAGTCTATGGCAAACTGAACAAAATAGTCAGGAATTTTGCTTTGTTTGAGGCCGAGGTGCTGCTGCTGGTTTTTGCCTGTCTCTTCTTCTTCTGCTTCCACTTCCATTACTGCTCTACACTGTATAATCATTGTGTATGTAGAGTCAATTGTAGTAGGCCCTACCTCCCCTTCCTAAGGCCTGTGAGAGGTAAAGGTTTTTTCTTTCTCTGTTAGTTTTCCGAATGGATTTTTTTCAACCACTTTTTCCACGTATGCTTCTGTTTTGCCAAGATAAAATAAATTACCCCTCAAAAGGGAAATTGATTGCATTATTTTGTGTATTCTTTAGGTTTTTTACCTGAAGTCAGAAGAACCTTCTCAAAGCCACTGAATGTGTCAGGACCCTGGATGCTTTGTCATTAGCATCCACTGCCATTTGAAACTGATACCTCATGACTTCGAATTCAGCTTTAGTTGTGCTATCTAGATTGTATCTTTCCTCACCAGGGAGGCTCTTGCTCAGTGCCATGACAATGTTCCATGAATGCCTTCTGGTATTGGGCTGTGTATGCTATGTATGTTGCTTGCCTCAGCTGCAAGGTGAATGTAGTGCAAACCATTCTTGCCATGTTGTCCAATTTTCTGGAATCCTTTTCTGGTGCGATGGCTGACAGAGAGACTTTAGCCTTCTCACATGCCACATCTTGCACTACTTCCTCATGGTCAAGGTGGACATACAGGTATTCCATCATCTATTAGTTCATCTGATACCTCATTTCAATCTTTTTATTTATTCCTGCAGCTGACTGAAAATCGATTGTGAGGAGTACTTAGCAGGGTTTATGAATCAGGAATAAGAGAGCATGAGTGGACGCTGGCAAGAAGGAGATTTAGGAGGGATGTGAGAGAGTTTTATTTTACAGAGGGAGTGATCAGCTGGTTTTATTGTGCAAGCAAGTGTGGAATTGTCTTCATCCTGAAGAAGGCAGATAGCCGTGGACTTAGGAGGATGGGCTGTGTCAGTCGCCTTCTTCCTTTCTTGTGTGAGGGTGTAGCAGGGGGAGTGCTACAAGGGTCCTGACTTATTGAATAAAGCATTATTTGTGTTTTTTGAGAAATAATATTCATTGAGTGCACACTCATAATAATTGCTCTGTCTCATATTATAGACTCAACTTTTAATGAAAAAATCAGTACTCTATGATGCTACTGAATCAAAATAAAACTTTGCATAATAAAAACACTAGTTTCTAATATTTTGAGCTTATGCCTCTCTATGTTTGATTATGTGTCCCTCATTCAGGTCCAGTGTCCCTCGCTGTTCTATATTTTGAATGTCAGTGTCCAAACTTTTAGTGATCAAATGTTGAGTTATATGGGGTCTATGGCCAGTCAAACAGTGCAGTTGTAGCATTACCGCTTGTGACACCAATGACTTGGGTTTGAGGATGAGCCAGACTCTAAAGAGGACTGGTGCAGGAAGAGGATCCAGCATTCCAGAGGACATGCTCCTCCTCAGGAGGGAAGGGCAACCATTACCTACTGCAGCAGTGACACCTAAGGGCTCTCTAGGTGTTTCAGTCAGTTGAGGGATGGCAGTAGGTTGGTCTGGATGACTATCTGAGGTAAAGTGCATACCTTTTGCATGTGTTCACAGTGCATTAGAACCAACATCTTTGGAAAGGGAGGGAAATATTCTTGTCTACCAGCACAATGCTGCCTGCCACATACAAACTTCACAGCCCTGACCCAGGCTGTCCACTCCACACTGAATGTAGGAATCTGAGTGGGTTGCAGCCATCCTACTTACCCCACCATTGGGTGCAATCTATGAGGGCTTCTGGAGGAAGACAGTAAGGCTGGGAGATTATAAGTGATGAGGCTGAGGGGCAGGGTCAAGGAGAATTCTGGAGGCTGAAGCAATAGAAGAATAAAGAACAATTAAATAAAAGAGGTATATGGAGCCTGCCATACAAGTGGTTGGCTTTATCCCAGTTGTCATATTGCCATTCCTCCCCTGCCAGTCACCCAGCTTTGTGCATTCCACCTGGACATGACTGCAGGCCAATGCCAGAGGAGGTACTCTGGAATGACATGTAATGGCCCATTGTGGTTCCACCATGCCTCATCAACAGGAATCCTGTCGAATGCCTTTACAGTAACTGCACAATGCTGACAGTCGGCATTGTGCCATCCAGGAACATGTTTTTTTTGAGGGGGTTTCACCCTTCCCCCGCACTAAAGATTACCTACTCCGAGTAAGAGTTGTTAAGGGGAAGGGACACACTCCCTGAAGACAGCAGACCAGTACAGGGAACAGATGATTCTGTCTCTGTACTGGTTTTCACTCTCTTACCATCATTGTAACAACAGTATACAATGCAGCTTCACACTTTCCCCACCAGATACATCCTCAGATCCTAAAATCAATGATTTAATGCTTAGCTGGTATTAAAATTAAAACTAATCAAATACATTTCTTGAATGGCCAAATCAGACATTCTAGGGTGTGTAGATCCTTCTGAATGGAAATGGAGGTGGTTGAGTTTCATGTATTAGGACTGTGAATCCTCAGGGTTCATGAAAACCCTAACCCAAACCCTCATGTCCAAGGCAATATTTTTAATCAGGTATGTACTATATTAATAAATAAGAAGCAAAACATTTTTGTGTCCCAACCTGCTAAGATTATGTGACACATCCCCAAAGAAATCCTGACTCTCTCACTGAAATGCACATCAGATGTGTAGGTCAGTAGGACAGTACCTGTACACCAGTGACACAGTGCCAAACTTAGTTGTCCATTCACATAAAGCCTAAAAGTAGGTTTCAGAGAACATTCAGTCCAAATGTGGGTCTGTCTGATTTATCTTGTGAGACAGTTGAATAAAGTCAGGCTATACTGTGGCTTGGGATGCCCCTCACAAACATGACTTCATTTCTTCAAATCGAACACTCTCTATCTAAGAACTTGTGAACATAACACTTTACAAAGAATACTTACACAGCTATGTAACTGTTTGCTCTTTTGAGAAAACAAGGGGCTGCCCACAACGCTATAAGAAACAGAAATGTGACAAACTTTTTTTTTCCAATCTACAGATGGAAAAACTGAGTTGATGTGGTGTACTATTTTTACAAAGAACAATGTTGGCTCCCCCTCCTACAGATGCAAAGCATGAAATGAGTAGGCTTTAGTTTGCCACTTGGTGGTGGTGGTGGGGGTAGTCAACATCAAAGCAACACTGAACTATGAAAGTGGCTTTTCTGGTCTTAATGATGAATTGTTTCACACCACATTGCCTGAGCCACAGATAAAACTACAGTTGAGTAATTCTGAGCATGGAGCAACATTATGAACTATGGCAGACTAAGACTGAAATAACAGCAATTAAAATGAGACTAGATCACCCAATTCACTACTCTGAGTGTTTTGTAGTAAAAACAAGACATAGCCGATTACAGGTTTTGCCATGTAGAGGTTTTGTAATAAAATGGACAAAATTAAAATTGTTTAATGAGAAATTTCAAATTACATCCTGGTGCCCCGGCAATAAGTGACTTATTTAAGTGCTACTGGTGCCTCTGGGAAAACTTTGTAAAACATATTATTTAAATACAATTAAATTGCCATCTCAATTTTTTCCCATTCTTCAAGCCCAATCCACAGAACTGTCCTGGTTATGCTTGATTAATCATGTATTTCCATCCATGCAGATTTGACTGTATATGGCAGAATTCACAACACACAGTCACCCCAATACACATGTTCTGAAGTCTTTGTGGGGAGGGCTGAGAACATGCTGTGGGGCAGGGCTAGGCCAAACAATGAGCATCCAATCAAATACCTAAATTAGTATCCAAGTGGATTACCTGCTCTGTATACAGCAAGGAACTGTGGAATAGATTAGTCATCCAACAAGTCCTGTATCCCTCCCTACAAGTGAAGGACATTAAAAAAAAACTAAGCAAAAAAGTGCTGTTATAACCCTTAGTACTCCAAGCTGTCTTGGAGGGCTTGGAATACTATGTACTGTACTAGCACAAATCTCACCCCAATAAAGTCAGAGGTGTCCATGCTCAGAGACTGCATAATCATTACTGCAGTGATGCCCCTGTGTACCAGCTGTGCCCTCCAAATTGCCAACATGCTGAACAACAGAGGGTAAGGGTTAAGCAGAGTAAGGCACCCCCATTCTTGTCACTATCCCCAACACCCATGTAGAAGGGCAGACAGAATGGGATCAGGGTCAGTAAGCCAGCCCAACTCATACTATGGGTGCTGCAGGGCACTAGCTGATCCTGCTATGTAGTGAAGTAGTACCCTTTACCCCCTTAGGCCAGAAAACAGTAGTTGTGTCAGTTTAACCTAAGTTCAAACAGAAGCATTTCACATTTTTGGGGAAATGCTGCTCCCTTGAAAAAATTCTAGATTCCACATTGCCACGGGGTGCTCCTCATCTGATGCAGCCTGGGCCTCTCATAAGGTCTCTGGCACCCCCACTGATCTCTTTCACTATAAACAACTCTGCCATGCTTGACTTAACAACTGCAAGCTGCCAGGGCCAGCAATTTTCAGGGCGTCACAATCAAACATAAACTGCCCATCCCAAATTATGGAAGGAGGTATGCAATCTAGTTGCCCCCCCCCAACACTTAATTACACCCTCCCTGCAAGTTGCTTATTCTCTAATCTGTGCCTCTCAGGAAGTTACGGCCACATTTAACAAGTGCTAAAGTTAATCCCTCATCCCACAGCCGCTACCTAGTGCCCCTTTCCTCTCCTGTAACTTGCCTTCCTATGTCTCTTATACTACTCCCTCTTTTATTTCTTCCTGGTCTTACTTACTACCCTCAAGCCAGCCTTGCAGGCTGTACATTCCTTGAACAGCAACAGCCTACATGGTCTGGACCAGGCCCTCCTCTCTTGTGCTGCTCCTGCAATTGTCACCCTCATCTCCTCCATTCAAAACCTCTTGTTCACCTTGTCTTCAGTTCACCAGGCCTGGAAAGTGGCAAGAGTCATCCGTCTTCATAGGGGGTGGGGTGATGCAACCTTATGTGGCAACTATAGACCTATCTCACCCCTCTCTGTCCTTGAAAAACTGCAAGAGCACCTTATTCACACTCAGCTGAATGCTTTCCTCTCCTTCTCATCTTTTCCCAACCCTTTCTGGTTGGGCCTCAGGGCAACTCATTCCACCATCACCTCCCTGTTAAGGCTAACTGACCATATTCTCACTTGGATGGATAAGGGCCTTCTTACTGCTGCCATGTTTACCAAACTCTCTAAGGCCTTTAACTCAGTTTCCCATGACTAACTACTAATAAAGTTGTTTAGTGCTGGGTTGTCTTCACAGGCCATCACCTGGTTCAACACTTACTGTACCTGCCCAATAGAGTCCAGTCTGTGTTTTTGGGGGGGTCGACCTCTCCCTACTCCAGATGGACGCTGGGGTCACCCAAGGTTCTGCCCTTGGCCCCTTCCTCTTTTCAATATTCCTGAATGATCTGCCCTCAGTCTGTTCCTCATTTCTTATATACATGTAGGCAGATGACTCAGTTTTGTTTGACAGCAGCCCTGACATTTGTTCCCTTGAAACCAGTCTGCAGTCTAAATTGGAGGCTGCTCAGTGGTGGTTTCAATGAAACCAAGTGACCCTGAATGCCAATAAAACTGTAGTCGTGTCCTTCAATACCAAAGCTAAGCCTGCATAACTGCCTTCCTGTTGTCTACTTAAGACCAGTGTAATACCGACTTACCTTTCTGGTTCACAGAACCCAGCAGCGCTGCTGTCACCTTTGTGCCCTCTCTGTTCCTAAGGACTGGGACTTTGCAGAGGGAACTGGAGGAGACACACAAGAGCCAGGATTTTCTTTGGTGCCTCCTGCCTCACAGTTTGGCCACATGTTCCACCGCACATCAGGTTATTGCTAGACTGAGCAAGCAAACTCACAAATAGACCAGGAAATAGTCAATCAATGCCCCAGGACACTGGGCTATAATGTAGCATGCTTCATGCAGAGTGAAACAGAGGTAGCCAACTACATGTTTAAGGCAGAAACTGTTTTAGAAATTAAAATGTTAGGGCCAGTGTCCACTGGGTTGCAAGGATGTCACCATGTTGGTGCACTCTGACCCCATTTCCACAGACACATAGGTCAAGAGTTGTGCTATGAACCAATTAGGTTGTAGAGACTAGGATGGGAGCCACAGGGGATCCTGGTGAACATAATTAATTTGGGTTCTTTGTCACCAGCTAATTGCCTGTCATGGATCAGACCTCCTGGACTGCCTGGTCTGATTGACAACCCTTTTGACCAATGGGTCTTTTGATTTGCTCAGAAAAGCACAATGACTGAGCTGACCATCATTCAAATCTGGGAATGATCTAATTTGAGTGGGACCACTGTTTAAGAGGGTTTGAGCTGAGCTGAGACATACTTCGTGTCTGCAAAGGGATGAACTGTGAGCAAAAAAGTCAGCTTTTCAGTGAGAGAAAAGGGATAAATTCTCATGTTTGCCGGCACATTACTTAACTGTGCATCCCCAGTGAGGAGAGTGAGAGAAAGCAAGAAGGAAATATAGCCTACAACTGCTACAGAATCCACAAGTGGGCACCATTGCCTGGTGCCATGCTGCTACTATACTGAGGGAGCCGAGGCTTAGATGTGTAGGTCTGTATGGATAGCTAAACCTCCAGCTGACAATAATGACACATACATAAGAGAGAGTGCAAACAGCAAAACATATGAAGCCTTCTAGACTGATTGTGCAAGATCTCTTGAGAGCTGTGCCCCAGAACCCTCCATTGTGATGGATGATCCACCAGGGATGGAACTGTGTAAGGAAGATCAAGGCTTGTTCCCGTGTCAAGGGATGTGACCAACTAATTTGGGAGTTGCTTTACTGCAGTTGACCATCAGGCCAGGAAATTTCAAATACCTCTGTTCAAAGTGTGTTTTGCCATTATTACAATTGCATGGCTTTAGGGAGCTGGGATTCTGCTGAGCAGTTGAGGTCTGCTTCATCTAAAGTGAACCATCATTGGTCAGTCAGCTGCAGCATCCTATAGGCCTACACTCATTCAACCATTGGTTGGCCAGTAACTTTGCAGTGTGTTCCCTAGAGTGTTAGAAAGGGTAATACTGGTACAAGATGGGAGGGGGTTGCACATCCAGTACAGAAAAGCAAACATCTACACATTGTACTGTGCATTGCGGTGTGAGGGTGGGTTACGTGTTAGGGCTGCATGTAAAGGCCTTTTGGAGTGGCAGCTTGAGAACATGTATTAGTTGGCAGTGTATGCTAAGGGCAAGTAACAGCAATCACAAGTTTAGGCTGAACCTATGCAGTGCACAGGAAGACCGGCCATTCTGCAGCAATTCTGCCTCACTGAAAATCTAACCCCTTTTCTCTCCCTAAGGTTCAACTCCTAAATAAGTGGTATTTTGCTTAAACAATTTCTCAGTTCTCATTACTGTCTGCCTAAAGTATAAGAGTGTGCTAATAGGGAGGGACTGCTTGCCAGTGTTTGGTATCTACCGGAGTGATGACTACAGTGAGGAGGCAGGAGGCAGGCAGGTACAGCACCCCAGAGGTTTATCCTAAAAGTCCCCAAGCCTACTTAAATCTTTAAAACACAAAAGGTTGCTTAAGGATGGCTATACCTGGTTAAAAAACTCTGTAGCAAGCAAATAAAACTGGCACCAGCATGCTGAGAAAGGAGAGCCACACAAGGTAGAAGTCTCAAAGCTTTTAAGCGTGCTCATTCATTTCGGCTCAGTCAGGCGGCTAGTCCTGGTGGAGAGTGGGGGGCTGTGCTTGTCACCCTCTCGGGGTCGGGGTGGTGGGAAGTGGTGTGGTTGACACTACCTGATGGGGTGGGGGGTCCACTAGACACCAGGGATATCATAAATAAGAATGTATTGAGGTGGTAATCAGCAGGGGGGGCCCACTACATAGATACATAGATACACAGAATTTGACGGCAGATAAGGACCGCCTGGCCCACCTAGTCTGCCCATTTCCCTACCTACTGCATACACACTAGATCCTCACTGATCTGCAGCTTACCTTCTTTCTCCTACCACTAAGATTGTATTCTGCCTATCCCATGCATTCTTGAACTCACCTGTTGTTGTTGCCCCTACAACCACTGTAGGGAGGCTGCTCCATGCATCCACCACCCCTTCAGTGAAAACATACTTCCTTGAGTTACCCCTGAGTCTTCCTCCCTCCAGTCTCATATTGTGCCCCCTTGTTCTTGCACATTTTTTTAAAGATTGTGCCCTTTTGAACTTTGTTTATTACCCTTGAGGTACTTGAATGTCTCTATCATATCCACCCTCTCCCTCCTTTCCTCCAGAGTATACATATTGAGTTATTTCAGTCTTTCCTTA
This sequence comes from Neoceratodus forsteri, assembly GCA_016271365.2. Classification (NCBI taxonomy): domain Eukaryota; kingdom Metazoa; phylum Chordata; order Ceratodontiformes; family Ceratodontidae; genus Neoceratodus; species Neoceratodus forsteri. Next base: position 53,331,662 of record CM057451.1, on the reverse strand, counting down.
TAAGGCTTCTGGTGCAGTCCCTGCACCATTTCCATTGCCCTTTTCTGAACTGCATTCATTCTGTCTATGTCCTTTCAGAGATGTGGTCTTCAGAACTGAATATGGTACTCCAGATGAGGCCTCACCAATTGTCTGTACAGTGGCATCACCACCCTGTTTTCTACTGGTGATGCCTCTCCCTGTGCACTAGCATCCCTCCAGTTCTCCTCACAGCCTTTTCACATTGCTTGGCTACCTTTAGGTTATCTGTTATGATTACCCCAGGTCCCTTTCCAATTTGATTGTCATCAGTACCTCTCTGCCCCCCCTTGTGTATTCCTCTCCTGGGTTCTCGTGACCCAAGTGCATGACTTTGCACTTTTTTGTATTGAATTTAAGCTGCCAGACTCTTGACTACTCCTCCAGTTTGCCTAGGTCTCTTTTCATTCTTTCCACCCCGCCTGGAGTGTCAACCCTATTGCAGATCTTAGTGTCAACTGCAAAGAGGCATACCTTCCTTTCCAGCCCCTCCACAATGTTGCTTATGTAGATATTGAAGAAGACAGGCCCCAGCAGTAAGCCCAAGGGCACCCCACTGGTTACCCCATGCTCCCTGGATAGAACTCCATTTATCACTACCCTCTCTGTCCTGTTGCCCCGTCAATTTCTGACCCAGTTTACAACCTTGGGACCCACTCCCAGACTGCCCAGATTGTTTACTAGTCTCTTGTGTGGGACAGAGTCAAATACATTACTAAAGTCTAGGTAGGCCACGTCCACCGCCCCTCCCTGATCAACCACCCTGGTCACCCAGTCAAAGAAATCTTTCAGATTTGTTTGACAAGACCTTCCTGCTGTGAATCCATGTTGCCTTGGTCTTATGTCTTGCTGGCCTCAAGATATGCCACAATCCTTTCCTTTAGCATTGATTCCATTATTTTCCCCACTACTGAGGTCAAACTGACCAGCCTGTAGTTTCCAGACTCTACCTTGCTCCCACTTTTGTGAAGTGGTAGTACATTCACCTTCCTCCTGTCCTCTGGCACCACTCCCTCCTCCTGTGATTTATTAAATAAGGCTGTCAGTGATGCCACTAATTCCTTTCCGAGTTCTTTTAATATTCTGGGATGTATCCCATCCATCCCCATTGGTCCACTTTTAGTTTTGAGAGTTCCTTTAGCACCCTCTCTTCAGTGAATGGACTGGTGTCCACCTTCCTCCTACATGTGTTTCAACCATCTAATTGTGGTCCCTCCCCTTCCCCTTCCTTTGTGAATACTGAGCAGAAGTACCCGTTCAGGATTTCTGCTTTTTCTTGGTCCCCCTTCACACACTCATCCCCTCCCTTTATTTAGCCTCACAATCCCTGTCTTGGTCTTCTTCCTTTCACTAATATACCTGAAGAAGGTTTTTTCTCCTTCCTTTAATGATTGGGCTATTCTTTCCTCTGTTTGCACCTGTGTGCTCCTGACTGCTTTCCCAACCTCCCTCTGCTTTGCCTGATACAGTTCCCTGTCAACCTCCCTCTGCATTTCCTGGTACTTTCTGAATGCCTGCTTTTTCTCCCTAACCTTCCCTGCCACTTCTTTTGAAAACCATATTGTTTTTTTTTTCATTTTGCTTTGTTTACTTTCTTTACAGAAAGGCTTGTTGCCTCTGTCATGGCTCCTTTTAGTTTCACCCATTGTTCCTCTACTCCCCCCCTTTCCCAGGGTTTTCTTGAGGTGTTCTCCCATTTTTGTAAAGTCAGCCCTCCTGAAATCTAGGACCCTTACTTTCGTGTGGCTTGGTTCTTCTACTGTCTTCACCTTAAACCCCACTGTATAGTGATCGCTGGTCCCAAGATGGCTGCCCACTAATATATCTGTTATTCTGTCACTATTGGTGAGAACTGGGTCCAATATCTCTCTCTCTCTCTCAGGTGGGCTCCACCATTAGCTGTCTGAGGCACGCCCCCTGCAGGGCATCCAGGATGCCTCTGCTGCTGGCTGTGACTGCAGCATAGGTGTTACAATTAACATCTGGCATATTAAGGTCACCTACCGACAACACTTCCCCTTTCCCTACCATTTTGTGGATGGTTTCCATTAATGCCTTGTCTGTTTCCTTCCCCTGCACTGGAGGTCTGTAGACAACTCCAGTGCAGATGGTGGTGACACTCCCCATCTCTAAGGTGATCCATAGTGCCTCTTCTCCTCCCTGTTTTCCATTTAACTTGGTTGCTTTGATTCCTTCCCTGATGTAGATAGTCCCCCTCTCCATTTTTGCCCTCCCTGTCTTTCCTGAAGATTGCATACCCGGTATGATAACATCCCATTTATGGTTTCCCGTGTACCATGTTTCAGTGACCATGACAATGTCCAGGTCTTCCTCTGTCATCAAGACCACTAGGTCTGGGATCTTGTTACCCAGGCTATGGGCATTTGTACACATGGCTTTCCATGTTTTGATGACTTCGCTCCTACCAGCCCCCCTTTTGCCTTCCCTCCACACCTCCCCTGACTTTAGCCCCAATTTCAGTCCCATTTGTGGATTTCTCCACCTTAGTATCCTCTCATTTGACTACCTAAACCCGTGGTGGGGGGTGCCAGTTGAATTTTTCCTGCTTACTTCAGTCTCCCCTCTTGACTAGTTAAAATGCTTGCCAATCAATTATTTAAACCTCTCACTCAGGATCCTGGTCCCCCCCCAGACAGATGCAGACCGTCCCTCCCGTACAAGTCCGCACCCCACCAGGTCAGCCCCCAGTCCCCCATGAAGCCAAATCCCTCAGCTCTGCACCAGTTCTTCAGCCATTTGTTGAATCCCTTGATGCAGAGTACCCTGGCCTCTCCCATGCCATAGACAGGTAGCACTTCTGAGAAGGTTACCATTCATGCTACCTGTCTAAGTCCCCTCCCCAACTCTGTGAACTCCCTCTATGCTGCCCAGACCTCATCCCTAGTCAGGTCATTTGTTCCCAGTTGGACAATGATGTCTAACTCTCCCTCCCTTCCTTCCTGTTGCCCCAGCGATCATTTGGATTTGTTTTCTATCCCTCCAAGCCATGGCACCGGGTAGGCACTTAATCTCCCTCACTACCACCTCTTCCACCCCCCATTTTAACCCCCCTAATAATAGAGTCCCTTACTAGGAGCTACTTCTTTCTTCTCTGGGGTCTGGTGCCACCCCCCAAGGGGGTTCCACTATGGAAAGCCCCTGCATCCACCTTGTCCACCATTGCAGGTACCAACAAGGGACAGAATGGAATAGGAATTGTAAAGTGAAACCACCACTTGAATGTCCCCTGTCCAACCTCCCTCACCCTCCCCAAACCCACCATCATCAAACCACTCCTCCTTTCTGGCTTCCTCTGAGGCAGCAGGTGTGGACTTGGTGGTCCCTGGGTGGGGGAGGAGGCCTTCTGAACCCTAGCCAACTCGGCCCAGAGACAAGCTACTTCTGCCTCCAACCCAGAGAGGTGCATGCAGATAGGGCAGCACCGCAGCCCCCAGAAGGTCTCCTTAAAGACTGCCATCCCACAGCCACTGCATTGTTCCCCTTCCATCATGTCTGACTAGATACCAAGGATTTAAAACAATAACAAATTATTTTACATTGGGTCCGGCAATCAGTGGGTGGGTGGGTGGGGACCACTAGATACCAAGGATCGAATCAGTGAAAATGATTTACTATTTCTAAATCCTCATTGCTTAAAAAAAAAAAAAAAAAACAAGGTGAAGTTACAAATGGCAAATTTTTGATTAAGTGGGTCAGCATTGCTAAGTGATCCACAGAGGCGAATTTGACGGCTTCGCTGAAAATTCACCAGCAAAGTAAAATTTCACTGTATCTCTACACCTTACCAGAGGAAGTTGTATACAGTTTAAGTTTAGCTACATGTAGAAACAGACTAGATAGGGATTTATGGGTGGGTTTGTCAGTATCATCCAGTAACCACATGCAGACAGGCTTGATGGGCTTTTTGCTCCCTCCTGTCATTTTATTTATGTTCTTATAAATATTCCTATCTGTGTTTTGAGCAGAAAGTAATTTTAAGGATAAACAGCTATATGATGCTTCACAATGCTGATGCTTTTCTTGTTTGTCTGGCTGGACATACACCATTGTGGGAAAATTATGTGCTTAACTTCGGTCTACAAAACAAAGAAATTATCCTTTTCATTGTTGCCAAGTACTGGCCTTGAACTGACTAAAGTCATCAAAATGAGAAACTAGGAGAGACTGAACAGATTCTGATGCAGCTGCCTCTCCACAGACAAATAGAATGGGAAAAGTTACCAGAGTCTATTGTGAGGATGTGCCTACGTCTGGATCTGGCTGACAGGAATCACACCAGAGTGGAGCAGGTGACTGAGGAAGCAGTTGATGCCAAACATCAGATATTTATGAATCTGTTCCTCCAGGACCATGTTGACAAGCTACCCCTAGATACTTCAACCTGACTGGCTGTACTGTAAGCACTCAGAGAGTCTATTTTATAACCTGAGCCTGAAACCAGGCTCCACATTCCATACCAGTCATCAAAATCAATGGGACACTAGGGCGACTTTCGCTCATCTTGTCCTGTAGCATAATCCCTCTGGAAGTGCAAAAAAGAGCATATAAACAAAATAAATGGTGCAGCATTGTGGGACCATGGAGCCTGGTTTTTGGGCTCAGTTTATTAAAAGAATGCAATAGTTGCTCACCCTAAAGTAGAACTGCACTGAAGAACCTGTAAATTATTTTGTTTTGTCCTGAAGAGCCTGTTTTTTTTTTGTTTTTATTTAAATATCAGTTCCAACTTTTTTATTGTTTCTTCTTTGCTGGCCCTTTAGTAAACTCAAATGTATTTCTAACTTGGTGTAAAGTAAGTACCATTTTAGAACCTGATGATGCAGGTTTTGTCCATTTCAATGACAGAATTCTATGCCAGAATGTAGACACACTGTGCCAACAATGTAACAGCTAAGCAAGGGCATAAAGTACATCATGGCCCAGATATTCAAAAGGGTTGAGGCAGTGTTGCACCATGTGCAACTCACTGATGTGCCCCAGCACGATATTGAAAGGGGAATTGCACCTGGCACAAACCCCGTTGCACCGGAGCAGATCAGTAATGTATGCAGGCGCAGGTGGGGGGGCGGCATGCCCATGCATACTCTGTACATCCTGATATTCAGCCCAGGATGTGCTGAGCCATGCGTGCACAACCCCTACTAGCACCGCACAAAGTTGATCCAAAAAAAAAGGAGCAACGGCTGGCCACCCACAGGTGAGCTGCCGTACTACAGGGCGCAACACAGCAGTTGCCACCTGTGGGTGGCCACCGAGCTCCGGCTGCACCTCCGTGGTGGCGACCCCCCATGCCCGATTGAGGGCATCAGTTAAAAATAATAGTGTCCAATATCCCTGGTGGTCCAGTGGACTGCTGTCTGCCCGATCGTGGGCTTAAGTAAAATAAAATAAGATTCCTATATCCCTGGTGGTCCAGTGGACCACTGTCTGCCCGATCGCGGGCTTAAGTAAAAAAATAAAAGAATCCTATATCCCTGGTGGTCCAGTGGACCTCCCTCCCCACCTGCCTACTGATCCCCACCGCCCCACTCCCCCCGGTTTTTAGAAAAAAAATGTATTTGATGAATGTTATGCTCATCTGTACCTTTTTACCTACTTCTACACCCCTTCCACCAGGATACATCTGGACACTAGCAGTTACAACCTCAGTATATCTCTTTTGGTAAAACTTTTGAAATAAATCGAAAGGCTATGCATGCAGTTCAATGGGGTGAAGCAAGTAGGCCTGCCCCCTTCCTGAGTTATATCAGCAGTTACTTCCAGCCTTCCTCAGAAGCACTTTTTCTTTGTGGCCGGCGGCTCTGTCTCTCCTCTCTCTGGGCCCAACCTCTCTCTTGGCACCTCCCTTCCCAGGACCCTGCTCCCTTCTTCCCTTTATCTACATGTTTGTCTCCTGCCTTCCTTTGTGTTTAGATTCTGCTGATTTGTGAGGGACTCCCTGTCTAGTCTGTGCTTCTCCTGCTTTTAGGTCAGGACTTTGCCTTTGCCTCTGGATGCAGTCTGTCTGTGCTTCTCTCACAGTTGTTTGTTTCTGCTCTCTGCAGCTTCTGTGCTTGTGTTTGCTTTTGTTTGTTTCTTTTTGGGCTTTTCTAGTTTTTCTAGTGCCCCTATTGTTTGCATTGTAATATTCAGATGCAGTGCTATTCATGCTCATTTCCTTTTTATCATACTTTCAACATTCCCTTTCTTTATCTGTACATGTTACCTGTGATCTCAGTTTCATTTGCTGTCTCTATGCTGTAGCGATCTCCATGTTGTAGCAGCCCCTCTGCATGTCACCTTAATTGTTTAAACTTACCTCACACAGTACTGGTTCCCCTTAGCAGCTATAACTCCATCTTTCATTCTCATGGATGCTCTAGCAGTGTCATGCCCTACTACATTTATTCCTCACCCTTACATTTGTGTTTTTCAAGCTCATTTGTTGCTAATTCATACCTTTACTGAACCATACTGTTACCAAAACCACAGCAGTCCATTTCTGATTTCTACTCATACTGAAACTTTCAGTAATTTAATTAGCTGTTTGGCTGGCCCAGTGGTGCTGAGAGTTAAGGTCCTGGATGCCACATCTCAAGCCAAGCTGATGACCCAGGTTTAGAAGTGGACTTGGGTCATCCAGGATCAGTGTGGGAGGAGAGGATTGAGCTTCTGGAGGATAGCTCTCCTCTCCTGGGGAGGGTTTCTGGGGCTTCCCCACCATGTAACTGCTTCTGGTGAAGACTGCGAGCACTACATGCCAGTGGGGACTTCCAAGGGGGAGAGGAGTGGGAGCGCACCCTCTGCATGGTAATATCATAGCATGTCTGCACATTGGGGGAAGTAAAGGTGCAAAACCCTGGCTGCTGGGGAGGTGATGGCAGTATTTGAGCATGCAGCCCACATGCCCAATGCTGGTCCCTGACCTGAATTGACTCTTCATGGTCTATGCCTCCTCCTGTATGGAGCCAGTGGGAGAGGGAGGACCCAGCACCCAATTCCTCAGTTGAGGGAGGGTGTTCAGGCATGTGGTAACAGGCTAGGCCAGGCCAGTGGGTCTCCACCTGAGAGATGCCCCAGCAGTCAGCAACCAGGAGAGAAAAAGAGTTGACAAAAAAAAATGAGCTGTCTGATCTTATGGTGCTTAGCTTGTGGCTTCCCTGTTATTCCCATGGCATGGGACTGAGATGTCATGGTGGGGCATCATGGCTCCAGGTAGCAGGAGCATACTTTTATGTAAGTCATATGAATTTTGCTCTGCTCCCTTGCAGCCTAAATGGCACTTAAGGTATTTGTACATAAACTATATCAATTCAATTTCCTAAACCTTATCAACCCATTTCTGGCATTCACTCCTACTACCTAACCTATGGCTGTTGTTTTGCTTGGCCTCCTACCACCTACTTCCATCAGTGGTACCTACCTCCATGTGGGTATTTTCAACATCATGTATAGTAGGCTTCCTTAATGAAATTAGTTGGTTTGCCTTCCACTGGCTTTGCCCTCCTATCTAACCTACCACACTATACTGCTGTTGCAAATGCTGCTACTTTATCAAATGCTGCTACTACCTCATCTCCAGCAGTTGGCTTAACCCAGAATACCACTGCCTACCTTATGGCTATTGACATCACCCTGCCTCCTCCTATCCAGTGCTTGCAGTTGACCTTATGTTCTCATTCATCAACCGGAGGCCTATTACTTTTTCTGGCTCAGTGCCTCCCCTGCAGCCAATGGTCTCACTCTGTGCCCATAAAGTCTGCATCTTGAGCATGTGAAACCTGCGGTGAGGTCCTACTCACCTGGCCCATAGTGGGAATGTCCTCACTCTGGGCAGAGCTCTAGCCATGCAGACATTTTGGTGGCACCTCCTGATGTAGAATTTAAGACTTCCACTACCATAGGGTGGGGCCCTTAAGCCCAAGTGGATGGCTTTGGCTGTGCAGGCCATGCCACCAGCACCTCTGAAAGCTGTTTTCCCTACAACTGCCTAAGGCTCACCTGGTCTCCATGTCCTCCCATTCTCTGCCTAGTCTCAACTCTCAAACAGTCCTCAGGGAAGCCCCTCAGACATCTATCTTCACCCTTAGGCCTCCGCCATGGAGGCCTGGAAAATGCCTTTCAGCAGTTTTTTTTTCAACTCTTTTTCCTTGCCTTCCCAGCCGGAACTCTCTCAGGCTGCCTACATCTTCCCCAATTTTCCAAGCCTTTGTGCATTGCAGTGCTGCTAGTCTCCACTGGGGGCCGCAGCTGCACCGGGCTACCCCTGGATCCCTCCCCGGGAGAGGAGAGCAGTCCTCTGGATGCTCGATCCTCTATCTCCTCTGCTGACCCCCGGCGCTCCGGGCTTGTTCCCGAACCCGGGTCACTGGCATGGCTCGAGGTCTGGTGTCCAGAGCCTCAACCCTCAGCACCACCAGGCCAGCCCTTTCAGCAGTTGTTGATCTCTTCCTCCTGCCCTGGGGAGAGGGCCTCCTGAGCAGGAGTCTCCCTTTAATGCAGAGCAATGTTTGCAGCCCCCTTATGGCATTTCCCATAGAGGGATAGAGCAAGAGCCTTTCTCCAAACTGAAAAGCCCCTTGAACTGGATCTTTAAATTGCAGTAGCTGATCCATCACTAAAAGTATCCCAAACCTGGAGGGAAGGTGACCTAGGCCTTGGATCCCCAGGGATTTCCTCCTCATAGGGACTTTTTTCTCTCCTCCATGCTGAACATCATAAACGTTAGGTATTCATTATGTAGTACATTTCTCTAGTTTACTTAGATAAGTTTCTACTGTTGAACAGAATTGGATGGTAGCCCTCTCTCTAACATTCCCTATCTCCTTAGGAAGCCCCCCTATGTTATCAGTGCAATTCTGACAACCTTCTCATCTCAATTTTGTCTCTGCAGTTGTCTCTCATTGCTGTAAATCTATGCTCCTCTGCCTCATGGTCAAGATTGCTGCTCGGGGGGCACTAGAGAACGTGCAGACTGTGAAGATGCATTAAACACAGCTTCAGAATCTTGAGGGATATATTTAATAATAATAATAATAATATAATAATAATAATCTTTATTTATTTTGTGCCTTTCAAATATCTAGGTGCATTACAGAGTATAAAAGCTCATAAAAACAACAGTAATAAATACATAATAAAATCATAAAATTACACAGTTAGTCACAGTATGCCTTGTTCCACAAATACATCTTCAATGCCTGCTTAACCCCCTCCCCCCATGGTTGTGCACTCCTGAATCAGATGGGGTAGAGAATTCCAAAGGGCTGGGGCCATGTACGCAAATGCACAGGCCCCTGAAGATTTTAAAACTATCCTTGGAATCTCTAGCAACCCCTCGTCTTCTGAACAGAGCAATTGCTCGGGGCAGTAAGGAGACAGGAGCTCTTTCCGGTAGTCAGGGCCAAGCCTGCTTAGGGCTTTTTATAGGTCAGTAATCCAACTTTGAAGGTGATCAGCCACTGGACTGGCAGCCAGTGCAGTTCGTGCAGCACTGGCGTAATATGGGAAGTCCAAGGAGTTCCCATCAACAACCGAGCCGCAGCATTCTGCAATAGCTGCAGGTGGCAGATATCGACCCCCGGAAGCCCAAAGTAAAGGAAGTTGCAATAATCAAGGCGCAAGGCCACAAAGGTGTGGATCAGTGTAGGTAGATCACCGGACGGAACAAGGTGCTTGATCCTAGAGATGTTCCTCAGATGGTAAAAGGATGACTTAATGATGGCCAACACCTGAGATTGTAGTGTCAGCCCATTGTCAAGTATCACCCCTAGGTCTTGCACCCATTCAGAGGTCAGGAGCTGGGAAACCCCCCCAGGAAAAGCCCCAAGAGGTGACCCGCCCCCAAACCCCCTATCCAGCGTCCTGGATCCACAACCATCACCTCAGTCTTCCCTGGGTTCAACCTGAGCCAGCTGGAATTCATCCAGTCCAGGATTTCAGCGAGGCAGTTATTTAAATACTGAGAGTGCTCCATCCTGGTCAGGTGTAAGACAGGTAGAGCTCAGTATCAGCAGCATAGCAGTGAAACCTCAGCCTATACCATCTTACAATGTCTCTGAGGAGCAGCATGTACACCATTAATAACATGGGGGACAGCACAGAGCCCTGAGGGACCCCACATGACAGAGAGAGAGAGAGAGGGTCAGAGGAATAAATCCCTGACACCACCCTCTGACTTCTTCCAGTGAGGAAAGACCTAAACCATCCATGGACTGAACCTGTCAGGCTGCAGATGAACCTCAGGCACTTGAGCAGTACCCCATGATCCACGGTGTCAAAAGCTGATGAGAGATCAAGAAGCACCAAGAAGGTTCCTTCAATCTCTCACCATCAGGAGATCATTGACCACCCGAACCAGCATAGTCTTGGTAATATGCCTCTTTCGGAAACTGGTTGGAGAGGTTCATAGATGCTACTGTATGGATGGTCAAATGGTTCTCCAGCTGTACATCCACTGCTTTCTTGATTACCTTCCCCACAAAAGGGAGGTTAAAGATAGGTCTGTAGTTTGCCAGACAGTCTGGGTCCAAAGAAGCTTTCTTCAAGAGGGGAGTCACCACAGCCACCTTCAGGGAGCTAGGAAACTCACCCAACTCAAGGGAGCACCAGACTATCTGTGCTAAGACTGGCCAATAATATCACAACAACCCATAATCAGGGAAGTTGGGCCTGGTCTAAACTACAGCATGTAGGGTGCGTACCCTGGAAAATCTACATAACATCCATGATCTCCAGCTGGTCGAAGGTACTCCAAGAGAAGTGAGGGACAGTGGCCAAGTGCCAATCATCAGCAACTCCCATTGAGTGTGTCGATCGAATCTCCGCCCTAATGTCGGCCACCTTATCAACAAAAAAACCGAGCAAGCTCCTCACACTCCAATTTTGAAAAGGCTCTCCGAACCTGCAGACAAGCTGGGTTGCACAGCCTGTCTATGGTTCGGAAGAGCTGCACTGGTCAGTTCTGAGTGGCAGCAATCTCCCCGGACAGGAACTCTGCCTTTTTACAGGAGATTGCTGACTAGTATAGTTGATAATGCTCTAGCAGTCTAAGCTGGTCAACCTCCAGGGCGGATTTCTGCCAGCAACGCTCCAACCTTCGTCCTAGTCACCGCAGCTCCCTCAAAGTCCCATCAAACCACGGGGACTGAGGGTGGAGGAAGAGAGGACAAACACAGACAGGAGCAACAGAATCCAAAGCTATAGTAATAGCCTTATTATTGGCAAAACCAAAGCCTCTGGGTCCCTGCTTGCCATAGGAAATTCCCCTAGATCAAGCACTGCCGCTAGGCCATCAGGGCATAAATCCCATAAAGGGTGGTACCTGACCATCTCCACAGGGGTAGGCCTATGAAGGGGGGTGCAAAAATTGAATCTCACAGTGTAGTGGTCGGACCATCTGACGGGTTCCACCCCCACATCAGAAGCCTTGATCCCCAAGAGGAAAACCAGGTCAAGAGAGTAGCCGTGTTTATGAGTAGCTGAGGTAACAATCTGTGTAAGGCCCAGTGGTGTCATCAACTGGAGGAAGTATTGACCAAATTGCAAGAGTTCGTCATCGATCCAGGCATTCATGTCACCCAGGACCATCAGCCTGGGCGACTCAAATGCCAGATTGACCACAAAGTCTGCTACTTCCTGAAGGAATAGGTTCTCATCCCCTCATGGATGGTAGATGAGTGCCATCCTATAACCTACACCTGCTACTATGGCATACTCAAAGGTCCTAGCATCCTCAACTGGTACACTAGTGAGACCCAATTCGGTCTTGAAACAGACCGCAACCCCTCCCCTGCGGTCCAATCTCGGGCGGTGAATCACCGAATACCTGGCCAGAATCGCAGCCTCAAATATGGAGCCCACGTTTTCATCTAGCCAGGTTTCGGTGATGCATGCCAGATCCGTTGTCCCTACAAGATCCGCAATAGTTGTGGTCTTGTTCTTAACAGATCTGGCATTGCATAACACCGCTCGAGTTGGACGGGACTCCTTGGCAGCCCTAACTACTTGCCCACCAATACTGGTGGTGCCCTCGGGGATAGAGACTAGGCATGGCAACCCACGTTCCAGGCTCCATTTTGCCCCAGGGTGTCTTCTGGACTTAACTACCCCAATGCGAGTGCCCCGTTCATCCAACTGCCACCGTTCACCCCCACCCCTTCCCCAACCCTACGGACAATGCCCAATGCTCTACAATGCTGATAAGTAGAAAATAGTAAAGGTGGGGTGGGAAAGGGCGGAGAGCACGGACAGCGGAGGCTGAATAGCGCACGACCTGGGGGTAGATCTATAACACATATCACAGGCCCAAGGCAGAGAGCAAGGAAAATATCCCAACAAAACTAAAATATAAAAATATATACACAACTTCAATAACACCCCCAAAAAACTAAAAACTAAAAATAATCACTCAAATCTAAATATACCCCCTTTTCAAAAACTCCCCCGCACGGTCTCACCAGGAGGGGAGATTCAGATAAAACAAATCAAACTAAACGCCCCACCCGACCTAATAACATTCTATTATAACAAATAAAGTAAACAAAAATATGCTTCATAAAACAAGTAAATAAAACCAAACCAAAAGGATGTTAGGTCGCCATCGGAAGTCACTTTCCGGAAGTCCAGATCATAAAATGAAACTGTACTAGAGTAATTAAGTACACCTCCTCTCACAGGGTGCACCAATTACCATGAAATAAAAATTACAATTTTAACAACCAGCATAAATTAAATAAACAATACAATTTGTAAGACACCCAGGTTCTCTCACTACCTGGGTACCCAAAATAACCGGGCCCTCTCACTGCTCAGAACACAAAGAGGTTTTGACAGTTTTATTTCCCAAAAGATACTCTTCGGATGGTAAGAAGCATCCACTAAATCTTCCTTATTCAAAATACAAAGCTCTTAACAGTCCAGGTCCCAGAAAATGACTCAGTCCCTTAAAGACCTCCTGTGAGGCCTAGCCACAGAAAATATCAGCCCCACCAGTAAGGAGTCTTGGAGAAATCTTGATTTTATTAACAATTTATAGCAATTTATTTGAAGTTCCGCAAGCAGGGATCGCTTCAGCAGGACATTCTGTACAGATCAATACCAATTGTTCTGATGGGATGCACTAAGGGAACAGGTAGAGGATTGCAAAATCCTCAACAAATTCCCATGCAGCAGGCAGAGACTACCAACCCTCCAACTATCAGTTTGGGAATGGAGCCACCATGGCAATCATTGGTGGCATCCATGATGGCGATCAATGCCAATTCAGAAATGATTTGGAGAACAAGATGCCAAAATTGAAGTGGTGACCAAAGTGGTGACCTCAGTAGAAGCTTTGGTGATCCAGGCAATGGCAGCCAACAGCAAACTCATGCAGGAAGACTCCCAACTTCACTACAGGTTGGAGACCCTTGAAAACACCAATAGGGCCATCAACATTAGATTGGTTGGTCTTCCGGAGGGGTGTGAGGGCAAGAGCCTCCTTACTTTTTTACAGTCCTGGCTGCCTGGGGCACTTGGAATATCATCTGATACAGGGGTCTCCAGCTTTCTCAAAGCCTCTCATATCTCTCCGCATTCAGTGGCCCAACAGAAGGATAGACCAAGGTCAGTGTTGTTGCTTAAGACCTTGGTGGTGGTGCAGGACAGCTTGCTGCAGGCCTCCTGTGATGCCCAAAACTTGAACTATCAAGGCAACACCCTATATCTTTTTCTGGACCACTCTTATGCAACCCGGGCAAGGAGGATAAAGTTCAATGGTGTGAGGGCCCAACTGAAAAGCTTGGGGGTTTGCATTCTCTTCTTATGTCCGCTAGACTCCAGATCTACTATGCAGGCCAAACCTACCAGTTCACCAACACAATGGAAGCGGGGAAATGAGTAGACTGCATACGGTAGGAATTTAAGACTACCAGACTTGAGACTGCTAAGAGCTCTTCCAATAGTGAAGAAACATGATTTTATGGACTACAGATGAGACTTTTTTGCTCTGTTTAATGAAAACCAAATATTTTACCAAATAACGCTGCAGTGATTAATATTTAATATTTAATTTGTCTGTCCCTAGATCAGTGTTTTGAGGGAGGTGGAGTGGTTGCATTGGGCTAATTCTACACCTACAGGAATGTTTAAGGTTGTTAAATGCCTAATTTGAGGTATTGCTGGTTGGATGGTGCACCTGAAGTGTTCTTGGGGATTTGTCTTTTATATTTGGGAATTTGGGAATTGCTTAATGTGTAGGACTTCTGGTGGCCATATTTTTGCTAGGGGTGCCATGCGGTGATGGGCCACCTCTACCTCTTAATGTTGAGCCTTAACTGTTGAACAATCTCCATTATAAAATGTTATAAAATGCTTGCAACAATACTCCCAGGGCTTTGGTAATATACAGGTATTAATGCTGTTTTTTTTTCTTTATATAAAAAGAAAAGTTGTCTAGTTAAAAGCCCAGGAAGTTGAGGAGCAGGTTTAAGTTAAAATACTCATAATCGCTATTAGGTTAAAGTTGAGGAGGATGAACTGTGAGGGAAACCTTAAAATGTTTGGAATTTTTATGTTTGGGCTGAGTACATCCCATCTTGGATATGGGAGTTTGACCATGTTAAGGAAAGAATTTTAATATGACAGTGTTTGCTCTCTCAAACTTGCAGCATGTAGCATTTAGATAATTAACTAATTTTTCTTTAAAAAAATGTGGGTTAGCCCCCATATTCACGAGTCTAATGTCTAGACTGATAATCCTAATGTACATTAAGATGTATCCTGTACTCTCAAATCAATATCTGACATGTGATGTATAAATTGAACATGTACTCTCTGGAGGAGAGGAGGGACAGGAGGGACGTGATTGAAACCTTTAAGTATATGAAAGGAGTAAACAAGACAGGTACAGAGGGGCTGTTCAAAGTAAGGAAAAAAACCCAGGGGAAGATTACACAATGGGGGGGGGAGGTAGTAATAACAACAAAAATGGTAAAGGACCTGGGAGTAATCATATCAGATGAACTTAAGGTAAGCAAGCAATGTGAGAAGGCAGTAGGGAGGGCTGGGGGGATACTGGGATGTATAGGGAGAGGCATCACCACTAGAAAACAGGAAGTTGTTATTCCTCTGTACAGACAATTGGTGATACCCATCTGGAGTACTGCATCCAGTTCTGGAGACCCCATCTCCACAAAGACATAGACAAGATGGAGGCAGTCCAGAGGAGGGCAACTAAAATGGTGCATGGTCTGCAAGAGAAGCCATACGAGGAGAGACTAAAGGAGCTTAATATGTATACCCTTGAGGAAAAGAGGGAGAGAGGGGACATGATAGAAACTTTTAAGTACCTCAGTGGAATCAACAAAGTCCAAGAGGGTAGCATCTTTCAGAAAAAGAGTTGTGCAAGAACAAGGGGACACAATTTGAAGATAGAGGGGGACAGCTCAGGGGCAATGTGAGGAAGTATTTTTTTCACAGAGAGGGTGGTGAACGCATGGAGTAGCCTTCCTGAGGAGGTTGTAGGGTCTAAAACTGTGGGAGAATTCAAGAACTCATGGGACAGACATAAGGCAATTTTTGTGGGGGGTAGGAAGAAATAGGCTGTTGGTTAAATAGGATCTGTAGTTTATCCTGTAGATAGGGAAATGGGCAGACTAGGTGGGCCAAGCGGTCCTTATCTGCAGTCAAATTCTATGTTTCTATTTATGTTAAGGGAGGGGAGGGACCCCAGGGGCCATGATATGAAACTGGAGGGAGGAAGGTTCATGAGGGAGATGAGGAGACACTTTTTTACAGAGAGGGTGGTAGCTGGGTGGAATGCGTTACCTGTAGAAGTGGTATCCAGTAGAACAGTGGACTGCTTCAAAAGGGGATGGGACAGGACAAGGGGGAGGGTCAATGGAGCGGATGGATGGAAGGGTGGGGCAGCTGCAGAATAAGGGGTGCTAACTGCACATTTGAGCAGACTAGATAGACCTCTAGACCTTTATCTGCTGGCAAATTTTGTATGTTCGTGTGTTCATAAATTATGTTTTACTTGAAATGCAATAAACATAATTAAAAAAAAAGTTTGCTGCTCAATACTTCTTTTTGGGGCTCCTTTCTAAGGTACTGTACCTTTAGCCAAGGGAATCCTTCTCGTGGCACCTCTAGGGGTGGAACCTTCTACAAAGGCTCCTTGCTTTTGGTACCCCTAGAGGGTGGTAATTTCCCATGGTATAGAGAATGTGAATGGACAAACAGTTTATCACAGTTACACAAGCATAACACTGCACTGGTTGCATAGGCCCATTGAATTGAAAGGCTATGCCTACAGTTCAATGGGGTGAAGCAACCAGTCACATCCCCTTCCTGAGCAATATAAGCAGTTCCTTCCAGCCTCCTTCTGAAGCACTTTTCCTTGCCCCACCATCTTCCCCTTCTCCTCTAGCAGTGTGCCTCTCTCTCCTCGGGGTGGGGAGGCCTTCCTAAGGGTGTCAGCGTGGCTCAGTTGGTAGCACATCCGACTCTGGACCAGAAGGTCGTGGGTTCTCGTCCCACACCGGGATTGGACTTGCACCTAAAAATTGCTGGCATCCGAGTGCAGTATTGGGGGGTGCTGTACTGCTGGGGTGTGCCATCCTTCGGATGAGACGTTAAACTGAGGTCCCTTCTGCCCATCCTGGTGTTGTCCTGGTGGGTGTCCAGGTGGAAGTTAAAGAACCCAGGGCACTCTTCGCAAAAGAGTAGGGAACATTCCCGGTGTCCTGGCCAACATTCCCCTTCCCATAAACCGGTTCATGCAATTATCCAGGCTGTGTGTGGGTGATGATGTGCGATATGGCCGCCACCACACATTCAGTCACTTCACTACCAGTCTAGCATTGCTTGTAAAGCGCTTTGGATGTATGAAAAGCGCTATATAAATGCTGATTCTTCTTCTTCTTCTTCTTTCGCCAAGGGAATCCTTTATGTGGCACCTCTCCTTTGAGGGTTCCATGCCTTCAGTACCCCTACAGGGTGGTAATTCTCCATGGAATAGAGAGTGTGAATGGCCAGTTTATCACAGTTACACAAGCATAACTCTACACTGGTTGTGCAGGCCCATTGAATAAATACATTTCCTGGCAAAACAAATAAAACAACAACAAACAAATAAATGTTGCTGCAAGCTAGCCCATATTTTGATAGTGAATAGCACTGCATCACACACAGACGTGTTTAATTTTTTCTTGGTAAACACTGCGGTGGACATTGCAGTGGAGTAAGAACTTTTAAACATACAATCCTTTATCTCAGTTGAGAAATAAGAAAAAAAAACATCTAATATTGTTCACCACAAATACATTATAAAGGTGCATGTGTCTCTCTACTCAACAGCAGCAGGTAGAGTTAATGAACAGCAAGGCCTTCTTCTGCTGATGAAATTCTGTTTCTATGGCTATGACTAACAAATACAGCTGCTTTAAGCTCCTACAACACAATTAATAATACAGCATCAACACAAACAGATTTAGAAATTGAAATTACCAGCAGGGAGTAACATTGGTTTGCCAGTTTCCTCCAAGAACAAATAATGAAGTTAGAAGCACTTAACTGTTAATGTACCTATTAACAAACATGTCTGCTACAGTGGTTTGGTAGGGGCTGCTGACTGAGTGGGGTTGGTTAACAAACAATTTGTAAAACACAGTCAGACTCATTGTAAGTCAACAAAGTGTGTGCTTAAGTATAAACAACAAAAAGAAAAAGCATATGCACCTCCAGTACCTTTCTTTGTCTTTTTTTTCTTTTAGCATGGATTAAGGATTTTCTGTGTGAACAAACTAATAATTTTTATAAAACTAACTATGTAGGTGGGTGGATGGAAAATTTGTGGTGGCACAGGGGGCTTGAAAGACAGGGGGCATTTTGTTATCTTGTTTTTAGTTTATAAAAAAAAACAAATACACAGTGTGGCTGCTCTTCCTTATTGTGTTATTGCTGTTTTAAACACAAGATTATTTTTTAAGAAAAGTACCTATATCTCCAGTCTCTTACTGCTACTTTAAACACAGTAAGGAGGAATAGCCACACTGTGTAATTCTTTTTTAACAAAATGTCCCTTGACTTTGAGCCCTCCATACCACCACACACTGTTCATCATCCACATACCTACATAATTTGTTTTACAAAATTTCTCAGGTTGGTCACCCAAAAAAATCTTTAATCTTTGCTTAAAGAAAACACAAAATAAAGAGCCTGGAGGTATGTGTTTTTTCTTTTTTGTCCCTCTGCATACATACTTTTTATGTTGGCGTGCTTGCACAGCCAACATCTTGCAGATAGTGCAGCTTTGGAGGCGCTGTCATTGTTGGGCAATGTAGGGCACGCACCAGCAGGTGCGCCCCCATTCCCTAATTAGCCTGCATGCCAGCGCCACACCATGCACACATAATGTGGTGAGCACATCTAAGAAAAGGTCCACTGCAATTCGAGCAAAGCTCATCAGACACAGCAGACCTTCCTGGACGTGCTTGCCAACATTGTGTATGTGTGGCGTCTCAACTGCCGACTTCGGGGGTGCCCAATCCCCCTGCCGGCTTCCCATGCCCCAATGTATGTGCCGACGGGGAAGCCCACTCTCTGTCAGCATAAAGCACTCTTCCCCCATTTATTATATGCCAAGGTGGGGTGCCCAATTCCCCTCGGCTCTCTTCCCCCCCACTTTCCTTATGTGCTGATGGGGGTGGCCAATCCCCGTCACCATAAATTAACCCCCCCTTGTGTTGTGTGCCAACAAGGGTGCCCAATCCCCTGTCAGCTGAAGCAACCCCCCAAAACAGTTAGGTGACATGCTGGGAGCCCACCCCAGCATGCCAAATACCCTGTAAAAAAAAAACTGTACCGCAATGTTTTTTTTTCACCCTGTGACACAAAAACGGTCCCTTGTAGTCTCCCTACCCACCACCTGCACCCACCCACTGCGCACCCTGCCTCCCCACAACCCCCTCACCCTATAATTACCTCTGGAATCTGGTGTGACAATCTTCGGTGGATGGGGAACGTGTCTGCACTCTTCAAAGCCGACCGCGAACTGAGGAAATGCCGGTAAGCTGTATAATGTAATAAATAGGGGTTTTTCAACTCTGATGCATATCTCAGGCATTTTTTGGAATTTTTGCACCAAATTTTCAACATGGGATTTTTGGGACCCCTCCTCATGAATTCTGTCACTGTTATGACATTAATCGGTCCCAAAGGTGATTTCACAGTCACTGCGTGGAATCACCTTTCAGGACCGATTAAACAAGGACAGTGGCAGTGTTCATGAGGTGGCTCTCAAAAGCCTATGTTGAAATCTAGTGGAAGAAATCCAAAAAATGGCTGTTTTATGAGCGTACATTGTGCAGTTGCTACGCACGCTCGTAACTTCGCAAATTCGCAATATTTTCATGCCAGATTTTTAACATTGTCATTTTTCTACACCTCCTTATGAACACTACAGCTGTCATTTTTCACATCCTGGCCGAAATGTGTTTCTGCACTTCCGGCGCACAATAGCACAGTCACTGTGGGAAATCAGTGTTCGGGGCTGATTACGGAAATGACTGTAACACTGTTCATGAGCAGAGGTCATAAAATGCCTATGTTTAAGATTTGGTGACGATACTTCATAAAATGACTGTGTTACGAGCGTGCATTGCGCAGTTTGCATGCATGCTCGTAATGTGCATTTGTAATATTTTCACTGTGGATTTTAACCATTGGCATTTTTCCACACCTCTTGATGAACAGTACAGCTGTCATTTTACATATCCTGCCCGAAATGTGTTTTCTCACATCCGGCACAGAATAGCGCGGTCGCTGTGCAAAATCACTTTTTGGGACAGTTTGAGGAAATGACAGTCACACTGTACATGAGCAAGGTGCTAAAATGCCTGTGTTGAAAATGTGGTCCCGAAAGTCCATAAAATGACTGTGTTACAAGCGTGCATTGAGCATTTCCCACGCACCCTTGTAACTTCTCAAATTTGCAATATTTACATGCCACATTTTCAACACTGCTATTTTTCTACACCTCCTTATGAACAGTACAGCTGTCATTTTTCACATCCTGCCCAAAATGTGTTTCCGCACTGCACTACCAAAGCCAATGCCAGCGCGACAACATTCGGCATTGACAAATGCTTTTTTTATTTACTCTGAGTCTGATTTTGTTTTACACATTGTTTGTTAACCAACCCCACCCAGTCAACAGCCCCTACCAAGCACAGTGAGATGGCTTATTATCTCTTAAGCGATTTATTGACTAAAAATATATTTAGACAGCCCCATCATGAAACATTACACCCTTTTCCTACAGACAAAACTGCAGACTTGGAGCCAAAGAGCTGAAGATAGGATAAAGTTGGGTCCAGTAGCAAAGAAATTCAGCAGCCAGCAGATGCAGTCAAAATGAAGAGATGTGGAGATGGTTGTAGTTGTAGTTGAGCCAGACAGGTAGCAGCAACAACAGCCATTGGGAAGAGTCACTTGCCAGCAGAAGTACAGTACTGTAGCTAAGAAGAAGTAAGCCACATATTATAAGGCTTTTATCTGCTTCAAGAGGCCTGCTCATGCCAAACTTCAGTTAAAAAGGGCCAATAGTGTGTGCCCTGTTGTGCAGACATGCTGTAATGACAATAATGGCCACTGCTGTGCAACCTCCGTCAACAGTACAGGCGATCAGGCTGATGGTTGTGCACCCCCCCACCTCATGCATGCTGCATGGTCCAGACCTGGGAAGCAGACTATCAGGGAGATGCCCACACCAGTCCGGAGAGGTCATCACCATACTTGAACTGATTGCTCAGTGCTACTGTCTCAAAGTCTCGATGAGCTGAAGACCATTCACCCCCCTTCCCACCCCATTTCACAAAGACCTTAACTTAGTGATGCATCAGCACCAATGCCTGACTGACTTGATGGGCATGGTGGAGAGAGAGAGAATTGGAGAGAGGTTGACCCATGTCACCGGCAGGCTAACATCACCCCCCCCCCCAGGTTGAGTGCTGTTGCTGGCAGTAACTCTCACATAAAAGGAATAAAAACAAAAAGTGATTAGCAAATAGCAACAGTTCACAGCTCCTTTCTTCTCTCAGTCTCTCCCCCACCCTTGCCAGCTCCAACCTGCATTCCCTGCTGTGCTTGTAGACTCACTGCCTAGTTCCAGCAGTTAGAATCAGACCTCTCTTGACTCCTTGTCCTGTGATGGCCCAGCTACAAGTGTACAAGTTTGTCAAGTGTTAGTAGCTAGCTACAACTCCCAACAACAAGCAACTTTGAACCCCCCTCACTCTCACCTCTGCTCACTCTCGTCTACTTTGTCCCTCCCAACCCGTGCTGTGTACTGCTGGCTTGCTATGCTCAAGGATGCTGATGACTGATGCTATAGACACACAGCACTCATGGGTGAGCAAAGAGGTAGCACACTTGGGACTTGGGGGACTCTGAATGCTGGGGGGATAAAAGGAGGCCTTAGAGGCCACTCCAAAAGTTGGGGGGCACTTGTGCCTATGTTCTACCCATTATTACTCCCATGTATTTGTGTACTTCTCCAGCCCAGCAGTTCAGATTCAAGAGTAATCTCTTAAAACTTCTTACTTTTTAACACACAAGTACACTCTATAAAAAACAGTGACCTGCTTGGTTCCAAGTCAATATCGTGCATCCAATTTTGGAGCGGTAAATAGTAGCATGGTAATTCTGCCGCAGTTCTTCACAGCATACTACAAATCACTGCACTGTGAGTATCACGTGATCACCCGATCGCATGCTTAAGGCTTGTTATTTTCTCAAACTCAAACACAAACTCACACTCAAACTCACAATACATAAACATATATTCTCCCGAAACCAACTTTCCTATTCCAACGTGCAGACTTTATGTAGTCTCTGATTCACCAATCAGTCCTTGTATCCTCATTAGCTGAACCCAACATGAGTTTCTGAACTTTCTGTTTCCCCAGATCTCTCAGTTCCTCATTTGTCAGTGGCAACATCCAGTGACCACCTTCCTCTAAATGCATGTCAGCTCTTTCCAACAGTTCTTTCAAATGGCTCTTTCTAGTGGCTCAGCAATCCACTCAGCAAGTTCCTTTGTTCCCCGGCTCACTGGCTTCTCATTTGCTCGGCCCGACTTTTCCTCTTCCAACACTCGTCAGACGGAACACACCATTCCCATCATCCACATGAACTAAATTAAGAGTAGAGACACTTTTCCTCCTTCCATCAGCTCCATCTCTGAAGGCAGCAGTGTCACCAGCAGGCTGCAGTGAATCAAAGTTCTTTCTACCAGCAGACTAAATCATTCCTGGAGAGACTGGAGTTGGTAATGCACCGGGTATCACACACACAGGTAAAGTCCTAGAATGGCTTGAATGTCATGAATGAATAAACTGTGTAAGCGACTGCCATATGGGGTCTAGTGGGTCTAGTTGGTATCTCAGTGAGGAGGACGAGGATTTTCTGCAGTTTTGTAGTTTGCAGTGTAGCGGTATGTGCTGTAATGTAACTGACGCTGTTTTGCATTACACGTATACCGCTGTGCTTAATTGCTCATGCTGAATTTCATGCGCGCTCTTGATGTGATACTGACCTGCCTAACAGCCGCATGTCTAATCACCGGCTGATTCCACTGACAGCTGTACACCTCCTCATCCTGCAAGTCCAGCATACAGGGCACTTCTGATAACAATTAAAAACAGCACCAATGCCCCTAACATAATTACCAACCCACAGTCTTCTACAACTAAGAACTACAACAACAAACTAATTCATATACACACTTATTCACTACATAGACAGTTACAGTTCCATACCACTGACAAACTTGTTTTAATTGTGGATGTGTGTGTGTGGGGGGGGGGCATAACTATGGACATTAGTGCATCATACAATATGTTAAAAATACTACTTTTTATTTTTTTATTTTTTACTTAATAATATGTTACATTTTGGCATGCAATTGTTTTATCCAGGGTCATATTCTTGTCATAGGCTGTATTCATAAACTAAGAGAGTTCTTAGAAGAGTTAAAGTTGACTTCTACTGGCATCCTCTTACCTCACTCTTGAAATATGTGTATATAATTTAGTGAGTAGAGAATCTTAGTGTTTTATTATTTATTAGACTGATACATGGTATAATATATGTGGGTTGAACTCTCTGCCTGCTGTTATCTCTGGACAACCTTTGACCTTTAAGTTTGGTTCAGCTGAAAGCACAATTAAGACATTCAAGCTCTCTGATGTCACTTTAATTATGTTTTGAATGCCTGTTTTGAACCAATGAGAATTATTTCTGTTTCTAAGTGTTAATTATTTGGGATTTTCTAAATAACTGTCATTAAGCTTCTGAAGAAGGACTTGTTTGTCCAAAAGCTAAAGCTATTTGTACTTTTTGTAACATCCTTGTTGGTCCAGTAAAAGGTATCAAACCATGTGTTCTGGATTTTTACTTTTTATACAAAATTAACAGACACATAGACTCTATCGGCAAAAAAAAGTCCCATAGGTCCATCACTTCAGCCCATTTCTACATAACTAATGTTGGAAGAAAGAGCCCTAGATGTTCCTCTCTCACCCTTCCTTCTCGGTTGTTGATGTAGTCTCTACCTAGCCCTTGCAGTCGTCCCACCCTCTTTTGAATACTTCCACTGATTTTCCACAGGCCACCACCCCAACAACCTATTCCATCATCCTCTCAATGAAAAAATAATTCCTTGAATCTCTCTTAAACCTGTCCCCTGCCAGATTCATGGCATTGTAAAATTAATGCTATGATTTGTATAAACTGAACATGCAATGGCCAGACAAAAAATATACAATTTATTTCCATTTGTGAGGGGTGGGGTAGGATTTCTATAACTAACTCATGGGTTTGCCACTGATGCATTATGGTCCTGCCCCCTCACTCATGTAAATAAATTGTATATTTTCAGTCAGACCATTGCATATCTCTTATGTAGTATTCAGTATTATAGTGGTGCAGTATGGTTGATTTACTGTTTTGTCACAACCCCTACATTTGACAGATTATGCTGTAATGTGGCAGTTATACAATCTAGAGCTTTGGAAATTGGCATGTACCCCCTCAGTCCTATGGATGAAGTGTATGGCAATGTTTGAAACAATAGGTCCATCAGTTCTGGTGCTACAGAGTACAGAAATTACATAAAAATAACCCAAATAAGGAGTCTTTTATACACAAATAATAAAAAATACATCATTTTAAAACTAAAATGTCCAGGTTTGTAAAATATGGGTCCACAATAGGACCTTTCTCTGTTTTTAATGAAAGGCGACCAAATTAAAAAGTTACTCGGTTCATGTTTTTGGACACACAGTGGGTGCAGGTACAAACAAAACAAGAGAGACACAATATGTGACAAAAACACAAGCCTTTTCTTCATTCATAATAGACTAAACAGGAAGCAGAACACAAATGAAAAAAAAGGCTTGTGTTTTTCCTGAACTGCGGCTGCCCCCCCTCCCATGTATTTTACAATACAGACTGCCTAATCCTGGTGCCAGACCTCCATCCCCACCAGTTCCATTTCAGGTTTTATACTTGTGCCAATCCTGCTGACTTACTAACATTGTGAACTGCATTAACCCCCCACCCCCACGCTCTGTTAGCCATTCCCCCATCCACTGCCACCTCAAGCACTTTCTTGCAAGTGCTGGTTTCATAGCAGGTGACCATAATGGTACACCCTCTATCTGAGGGTGGGGGGTTGTTGTCTTCAATACTGCTGTGTTTGTTCTTGAAAAAGAAATGCCTAAAAAAACTGTCAGAAAACAAGTGTACTGCACATGTGCTGGAAGTCTGTTTAGCCCAAAAAAGGGGTTCAGTTTGTTCTCTCTGAAAATGTATTTCATGACCAAATTGAAACTTTGCAATTGGGTGGTAATGAGGATAGGTGGTAGCCAACCTATCCATCAAGTCTGGAAAAACAAAAATTAAAACGACAATATTATTAGTGATTGTCCCCCCCACACACACACACATACAAAACTGCAGTACACTACATCCCAAAACACATGAAATATGCATAAGCTGGAACATCTTTTTTCACTTTTTTTTATAACTTTAACATGGCTTAACATTTTCAGCCCAGATTTTAGGGATGGGCAAGTTACCACTGCCTAATGATCACAAAATTGGAAACCTTCTGACCTGCCTGCCCCATGAAATTTGACTTCGTATAGGAACTGCATTGCCCTGTGCGAAGCATACTACACATCAGATGCTTCTTTCTAGGAGTTTGCTGCAATGCATAGGGTCCACTGGGCCTTGTGTGAGGCAACCTATACGTCTGACACAGTGACTATTTATTATTTATTTATTTAAAATTGATAACCGAGAAAGGCACACTGAGCCGAGGCTCATTTCCAGGTGTGACCTGGGTACAGAGCGGACACAGAAGTGACAAGAGTTACACAAAGTGAAATTACAAAGGAACAGAATGCACAAACATTTTTCATACAGTGCATCATAATTTTACATACACAATAAAATAGACAGGTACAAGTTAAAATGTTTTGAATTGCAGCAAGATTACTATTTGCAATAGTAGGGCTAGGTGGATGAACTGGGACTCTTGGGGCAGTTGGGGGAAGAGGGGGGTAGGGAGGAGCCTGAGGAGTTTTTTAATGGATGAAAGAGAGGGGGCCAGATGCAGGTCAGAGGTAAGGTTGTTCCAGAGAAGGGGGAGATGGTGTGAAAAGGCAGCTTGGCTGGTAACATTATGTGGGCAAGGGATGCTAAAAGTGCGTGAGTCCCTGTGACAGACAGGGTAGTCTAGGAAGTTAGCTGGGGTAAGGTGGGAAGTGAGGTGGGGGAAGGAACCAAACCAGTATTTTGCTATGAGGGAGGCACTGTGGATGGTTCTTCTATAGGAGAGCGGTGCCAGGGAGAGTGGTGCGTAAACGGTGCAGTGGTAAGTGCGTGGGGGGAAGGCAGTGGCAAAGTGGCAGAAAGAATTGAGTAGAATGTCCAGTTTGCAGAGAGATGAGGTTGGGGCCATTCCGTAGAAAATGTCAGTGTAGTCCAACACTGGCAAGATTGTTTTATGTACAAGCTCACACTGGGTGGGAAGGGGTAGGCTGGCTTTGTGCCGACAAAGGACGGCAAGTTTTGGCCAGAGTTTGGCTCAGATAGCCTCAATGTGAGTAAAGAAGCTGAGGTGGCTGTCCAGCCAGACACCCAGGTACTTGAAGACTGGGACCAATTGAAGGGGAGAGCTGTCCAGGGGGGTGGTGATTGCAGGGGGTGCAGGGAGGGAGGCAAACTTCTGTTTTGAACTGAAAACCATGGTAACAGTTTTATTGGCATTTAGTTTTAGCTGGTTTTCCAGGAACCAGGACTGGACTTGGTTGAAGTCATTCTGGAGATTGGGAAAGACGCTATTGTAAGAGTGGCAGAGGCAACGATGATAGTGTCATCTGCATAAAGGTGCACATTGGAGGAGAGGCAGGCAAAGAGAAGGTCATTTATGAAAAGAGAGAAGAGGATGGGGCCAAGGATAGAGCCTTGGGGGACACCTGATAGGAGAATGAGAGGAGAGAAGAGAGTGTCACCTATTTGAACTGACTGTTGTCTGTTTTGGAGGTATGAGTTGAAACAGTCAACAGCAGGTTGGGCGATGCCAAAGGAGCTTAGTTTATGGAGTAGTAGTAGGTGGGAGATGGAGTCAAAAGCTTTAGCCAAGTCGATAAAGATAATTAATGGGTCTGTTGCTTTCCATAGGGCCCACAATACCCTGACGAAGCAAGCTACAGGTATGGCAACCTGCCTGTAGCTACAGACCCATACCTCTTCACAGTGGGTCTACTGATTTGGGCCCTGCATGAAAACAGCTATAGGTGTCTGTTTTTTCTCTATATATCTTTTTCTAAAAGTAAGAAAATCCATTGCAAAAAAATTGTGTTAATACATCTGTTAGGGTTAGAGATCCAAAAGTGTGGAATGTGGTGTTAGGATTTAACCCTAACTCCACTCCCTTCCCCATCCACTACCTTTATGACCAAACACCAAGTTACAGGTCTGGGCTATGCTACACAGATCTGTTACTTTTCATTAGACCTGTAGGCCCTGCATGAAGCAGGCTGTTGGTTAACTAGGATCTGCAGCTTATCCTGTAGGTAGGGAAATGGGCAGACTAGGTGGGCCAAGCTGTCCGTATCTGCAGTCAAAGTCTATGTTTCTATGTAAGATATAGGTCTGGGGTACTGCACCATGGGTCTGCTTCTCATGTAGCTCCTGCAAAGCCCTGCACTAAGCAACCTTTTGGTAGTAGGCCAGGTGCCATGAATATGCTAATGGAATAAGTCCCACATGGCACTAGAATAAAGCAAGCTATAGGTCTAGGGCACTGTACCAAGGGTTTGCATTGGACCAGCAGGTCTCTGTGACTAGCACGCTACAGGTCTGGGGTAGAGATGTTGAGAAGTTTAAAAACACTAACAAAGTTCCCACAAAGTCGCCAAACTCTCCCCATGAAAAACTTTGTGAAAATGTCCTGTCTGGTGCTAAAACTTTACCAGGAAACTTTGCCAGTTATCTTCGACTTTTTGTATTAACTTCAAATGTAATTGTCTTAATCTGGTGCCAAAACTTCGCTGGTTAACTTTAAAGGCAGTTTTTACTTTGTTAGTAACTTCGAAGTTAATGAAAAACATGATTTGTCACATGATTCACTTACTGCATGTCACATGGGAGACTCCAGGCAGGCAGGAAGTGAATGTTTCACTTTCATTTTGGCTTGTAGCTGAATGAGAGTAGAGATGGAGAACAGTGATGTCTTTCTTAAATACAGGTGTGTACGCAGGGACACAACAATCACTCGGGTTAAATCGCTGTCTGGAGAACAGTGATTTTTTTCCCTAAATACAGGTGCACACAGTCACACAACAATCACTCGACTTAAACAGCTGTCTGGAGAACAGTAATTTTTTTCCTAAATACAGGTGTGTACATAGGGACACAACAATCACTTGGCTTAAATCACTGTCTAGAGAACAGTGATTTTTTTTTCTAAATACAGGTGTGTACGCAGGGACACAACAATCACTTGGGTTAAATCGCTGTCTGAAGAACAGTGATGTTTTTCTAAATACAGGTGTGTACGCAGGGACACAACAATCACTCGGCTTAAATTGCTGTCTGGAGAACAGTGATTTTTTTGTCCTAATTACAGTTCTGTGCACAGTCACACAAAAATCACTTGGGTTAAATCACAGACAGGAGGACAG
This sequence comes from Neoceratodus forsteri, assembly GCA_016271365.2. Lineage (NCBI taxonomy): Eukaryota > Metazoa > Chordata > Ceratodontiformes > Ceratodontidae > Neoceratodus > Neoceratodus forsteri. The sequence continues at coordinate 53,303,406 of CM057451.1, read as the reverse complement.
TGATTTTTTTTCTTAAGAAAAGACAGAGCACTTGCCAACTGATTTTGTTCAGAAGAAAACTGTGCCTTCTATTTATTTATTTTATTTATTTAGTTTTTGTTGACCGGGTAAGTGCGCTAGCCAACATGTGACTATTTTCAGGCACGACCCGGGAGGTACAGTTACAGAACACAGTGATACATAAAAAAATTACACAAAGCAAGATACATTGGCAAAGGACAAAGTCACACAGTGTAGTCAAAGCATAACAATTAAGGATAAACTTACACGATTCATTGTTGATAATTAGGGGTGAGGTGGTGGGGACAGGTGGATGGGTAAGGCATGAGAGAGGAGAAAGGGAGTAGGCAAATAGTGAGAAAGGGAGGGCATGAGGGAAGGTTAAGGTGGCAAGTGGGCATTACGGGAGAAGGTTACCACCGCAGCCGGGTCGGTGGAACCGGAGCTCTGCAGGAGAGACGGAGAGGTCTGGGAGCAGGGGAGTAACTATGGGTGCAGAAAATAGGAGAGGGTGATGTGCAGGAGAGGACGGTGAGGGACCAGGTGCAAGGGTGTAGAGGATTTGAACTAAGGGGATGGGGAGGACAGGAAGGTAGGGGCAGGGCAGGGTGGGAGTGCGGGTGTATATGGGAATAGGGATGATGGGGCATGGAATAAATTGGAAACGAGTGAGGGAGGTTAGATGGAGTGATCCTAGTAAGAGCGAGGCGGCACAGAAGGAGGGAGAAGAACAAGAATTAAATGCAGCGACTACGGCATTGGCGGCATAGAGTAGCAACCCGCGCGAGCCGGTGGAACTAAGAGATGCAGGAGAAGAGGAGGAGATCGAAGTCATCGGACGAGACAGGTGGGCGTATGATAAATAGAAGAGGGAGGAGGTGATGACAGAACAAAAGGGAGAAGAGGAAAGAATGAAAGAAGAGAATTGATGGCAGGGAGAGGGGCAGAAGGTGAAAGGAGGTAAGAAGGGTGACGACGGCACGCATTGGCGGGCAAGGTTGCAACCTGCAGCCGGACTGTGGAGCTGAAAGATGGTGGAGAGGGGAGGAGGCGGCTAGAGGGGAGTGTAGCGCAGAGAGCAGGAGGAGGGAAGGCAGGAAAAGGGGGAGGGTAAGGATAGAAAAGGTACTGGAGGAATGGCTAAAGTGGGAAGGGAAGAGAGGAGAGGCGAGGATGGTTAGGGTTACAAGACCAGAGGGTGAGGGTTAGGAAGGAAGGATGGTAGGGGAAATAGGCTCAGGGGACGAGGGTGAGCTAAGTGACTAGGCAGAAGTAGAGAACTTACAACAGGATGTTACAGTTACATCAGCATATCAGGGGGTATGAGTACAGGGCATCAGAACACACGATTATACAGCATCATCAAACATAAAAGAAAACAAGTGCAAGTGCATATCATACAAAATAGAGGAGGGGAGGAGATCTGGTTAGGAACATGGGATTCAAGAGGGATCAAAACAAACACATTTGTCCATCGAGGCAAGGAAAGTTCTGAGACTGTGCTTAAATGCAGCAAGCTAAGCTGCTCCTCCCCTCCCCTGGCCTATATAAGCCACCAAACCACAACTTTTAACAGAATACTAAATACTACAAATAAACAATACAGGATGGAGAAAAGCAACACAAAAAATCCCTGTGTGTGCAAAGAGCACTCACAGTAACAGTTCTGAAGCAATTTGACAAAATGCTCTTTTATATAATGTTTTTAGATTTGACTCTAAGCTGCAGCACAAGCTCTGCTCTAGAAGTCTCTCTCAAATACACTACACTCGCAGAACAAGAAAACTAGCTTTGTATTGGCTGTTCAGCAACATGTGACCTCATATCCTATGGCTCATTGCAAACTTCGACTATGATGCTGTACTTCGCCGGCAAAGTTCAAGCTTCACGAATCTTGGACACCTGTACCATTGGCTGTAACAGGAATCAAAGTTTTTGATTTAGAAATTTCATGAATCTGACCAAAATGCTTCGAAGTTGGACTGTGCAGGGCAGAAACTTCGCAGAATACTCAGAATCCATGAAGTTTTACATGGAGTGAATTTTGACAGCTTCGCACACCTCTAGTCTGGGGCTATGTAACAAGGGTATGCTGTTTCATGTAGGGCCTGTAGGGCCCTGTGTGAAGCAAGCTACATGTCAGGACCCTTGCCCATGACTCTTATTTGAATGTGGCCATTCAACAAAAAAGATACCTATGGGTCATGGCCCCAGCCTTGCAACTTGGCCTTGGGTCATGATGGTAGAGGATGCTGGAGCAGGGTATAAGTTAGGCTTCAAACCCATACCACCAGAATTCCAAACTTTTGCTCATTGGTGCCTGTCACAATGAATTGCTTTTTGTTGTTTTCTGCATAAAATATTTTAATGAATTTAGTAATTCTGGTCACATGTGTGTGGTAGCATTCTTAGTCCTTCAGTGGTTTTTCGTAAGGTGTTTCCATACACCTATGATCATAACAGCCGTGCGAGCACCTTTGTGATTATGACTGACATTATTGTATTTCCGCCACATCTTTCCTTCTATTTCCTGACTGGGAGCCCATCCTGAAGTATTGACAGACTTTTACATTGAATTGCTGACACCAGGCACCCATTCTCTGCATGGTCACATTTTTGAAAACAGTGCAGTCATTGGTAGCCCATACCCATAGGAGTTTCAGGTGCATCTCCTATGTGGAACTTTTCATGTGTTTGCCCTATTTTGTTTGTAAGTATTTATGTGATTTTGGATTACTCTGAAATTTTTAGCATGGATGCCCTTTTTTTGGTATTGGAACCCACTCGAGAGGGAGCAATCTTAGACCTGGTTCTCTCACATGGAGATGGAGAGAGGATCACAGATGTAGAAGTGGGTAGCCATCTGGGAGCTAGCGACCATCAAACAGTATGGTTCACAATAAACACAGCAATAGAGTCAAGCCATACAAAGGCAAAAGTACTGGACTTTAAGAAGGCTGACTTTGCCAAAATGGGTAAGTGCCTAAGGAATGCACTAGCAAATGGGCAGGAAGGAGGGGTGGAAGAACAGTGGGGAATAATAAAAACTGCCATCACAGAGGTAACAAGCCTTTGTGTGAAACAAATAAACAAAACAAAATGATGTAAAAAACCACCATGGTTCTCAAAGGAGGTAGCAGTGAAGGTTCAAGTGAAAAAGAAAGCATTCAAAAAGTACAAGGAATCACAGAAGGAACAGGACAGAGAATTGTATCAGGTAAAACAAAAGGAAGCTGGGAAGGCAGTCAGAACATCAAAGGCCCAAACCGAGAAAAAGATAGCCAATTCAGTTAAGAAGGGGGATAAAACCTTTTTTAGGTACATCCGGGAGCGAAGGAAGACTAAGGGAGGGATAGTGAGGCTTAATAAAGGGAGGGGTGGGCAGAGGGTGATGGTGAAAAGGCAGAGATACTAAACAAATATTTTGCTCAGTATTTACAAATGAAGAGGAGGTACCTAAAACAAACAATAGAAACACTCTGGATACAGAAGTTGATACCAGCCCATTTACAGAACAAAGGGTTCTGAAAGAACTCTTAAAACTGAAGGTGGATAAAGCAATGGAGCCTGATGGGATTCATCCCAGAATTCTAAAAGAACTAAGGTAGAACTAGTGACACCACTGACTACCTCTTTAACAAATCATGGGAGGATGGGGTGGTACCTGAGGACTGAAGAGGGCAGATGTGATTCCCCTTCACAAAAGTGGGAGTAAGGCAGAAGCAGGAAACTACAGACCTGTTAGTTTAACCTCAGTGATAGGGAAAATGATGGAATCACTTCTGAAGGAAAGAATTGTCAAGTACCTAGAGGCCAGAGGGTTACAGGTACCAAGGCAGCATGGATTCACAGCAGGAAGGTCATGCCAGACGAATCTAATAGATTTCTTTGACTGGGTGACCAAAGTAGTAGATCAGGGAGGGGCTGTGGACATGGCCTACCTAGACTTTAGCAAGGCATTTGACTCAGTCCTACACAAAAGATTAATATACAAGTTAGCCAGCCTGGGAGTGGGTCCCAAGATGATAGCCTGGGTAAAGAATTGGCTGGAGAATAGGACACAGAGGGTAATAGTAAATGGAGTCCACTCTGAAGAAAGAAGGGTTACTAGTGGGGTACCGCAGGGTTCAGTATTGGGACCAGTCCTCTTCAATGTCTTTAGAAGTGGCATTGCAGAGGGACTGGAAGAAAAAGTATGTCTCTTTGCAGATGACACAAAGATCTGCAACAGAGTTGATGCACAAAGTGGGGTGGAAAGGATGAGAAGGGACTTGGCAAGGTTAGAGAAATGGTCAAATGTATGGAAGCTTAGATTCAATGCTAAGAAGTGCAAGGTAATGCACCTGGGAAACAAAAACCAGGGGAAGAGTACACAATGGGGGGTGAGATACTAACAACAACAAAAATGGAAAGGAACCTGGGGGTAGTCATATCAGATGACTTAAAGGTGGGCAAGCAATGTGAGAGGCAGTAAGGAGGGCTGGGGGGATACTGGGATGCATAGGGAGAGGCATCACCAGTAGAAAACAGGAAGTTGTTATCCCTCTGTCCAGACAGCTGGTGAGACCCCATCTGGGGTACTGTGTGCAGTTCTGGAGACCCAATCTCCGCAAGGACATAGACAAGATGGAAGCTGTCCAGAGGAAGGCAACTAAAATGGTGTAGGGTCTGCACCAGAAGACATATGGAGAGAGACTAAAGGAGCTTAATATGTATAGCCTAGAGGAAAGGAGGGAATCAACAAAGTCCAAGAGGGTAGCATCTTTTAAAAAAAGAGGTGTGCAAGAACAAGGGGGCACAATTTGAAGATAGAGGGGGAGGCAGCTCAGAAGTAATATAAGGAAGTATTTTTTCACAGAGAGGGTTGTGGATGCATGGAACGGCCTTCCAGAGGAGGTTGCAGAGTCAAAAACAGTGGTTGAATTCAAGCATGCATGGGACAGTCATAAGGCAATTCTAGGGGGTGGGAGTAGAAAGAAGTAGGCTGCTGGTTAACTAGAATCTGCAGCTTATCCATTAGGTAGGGAAATGGGCAGACTGGGTGGGCCAAGCAGTCCTTATCTGCCATAAAATTCTATGTTTCTATGTTTTTTATATTTGCATGACGCAATAAAAATGTCCTGATTGCTATATTTTATGTGCTGACTTGTTTGGTAAACCACAGCACTCATTGAGTGCATCCAAGTTTCATAATTTGGTCTGTGTATTGGAAGTCAAATGTTCCCTTCAGGTGCACTGTGTTGCTGCCCTGAGATTGTGATAAGAGAAAGGGGGAGGGGGGTACCACTGGAAGTAAGGTACCTCTTGACTTTGGGCAACGTGAGGAAGTAGGGTGTCACTGGACACCAGGGACCACTTGCGTTGGTGCAAGGAGAGGAAGGAAGTACTACCCTACTGAAGGGAGAGCTTGACTTGGTGCAGCCTGAGGCTGGCATGTTACTGGATGTCAGGCTTGGGACTGATGAGGATGGTATGCCATTAGATGCCAGGAATACATTGGAATTAGGGCAGGGTACGGGAAAGGGTGCTACTGGAATGCAGGAATTGGATTGAATTGGGGTACAGTAAAGGAAAGGATTTCACTGGAGGTCAGGGATTGACTGAAACTGTGGCAAGGTGAGGGAAAGGGTGCCTCTAGGTGCCAAGTACTGATTAGATTGGGTCCAAGTGTGGTGGGGGATGCTAATGATGCCAGTGATGCTTTGATTAGGACATGGTGTGGGAAGCTGGTGCCATTGGACACCTGGGATGTTTGGACTGAGGCAGAAAATGGGAGGGGGTACCACTGGAAACCAGGGATTGCTTTGCAGAAAGGCAAGGTTAGGTTAGGGTTGTCACTGTACCACAGGGCCTGCTTATACAGACAAGTAGTGTGCATTTGTTTTTAAATACCCTTTTTATGTTTGCTTGTGCATGCAGCACACAAGAAACATATTGAGGTTAGTAGAGCATTGTACAGGTGTGGCAGTGTTGTGGCCAATCCAGCAAATGCTTTCAGAGGCTCATCCCTCAGCCACCAATCAACAGGGAAGCAGCTGATGATGGCAGTTTCAGACCAAGTGCTAGACTTGAAAGAAATCTGCCGCTCCAGTCATGGACAGTTTCATCATTGCAGTGGCAGATCTCTTCCCCTTCCCATGCAGCAACCAGGCACATTCCAGCCGTGCAAATTACAGTGCACAGTAATGTGCATGGCTGGACTTATGAGCAACTTATTTGCTCAGTGTGTCTTTCCCAGTGAAACATATTAATAAAATGAATAAATGAGCCACGCTGGGGCTTTGCATAATTGGCGGCTCCTGCCACCCATCATACATTCTCCCCCAAAAGCCGACATCGGGGTGCCCAATCCCCATGTCAGCATGTATCCCTCCCCATTAATGTGGCACACTGGGAGCACACCCCAGTGTGCCAAACTAATTATATTTCCGACACCAGGATGCTCACTTCCAATGTCGGATGACTCCCTCCCCCCAAAGCCCAAACATATCATTTGATGACAATAGGGTACCCAGTTCCCATGTTGGCATTCCCCCACCACTATCGTAACTCCAGTATTCCAAAGTAATTATTTATTTTATTCTGACACTGGGATGTCCACTCCCAGTGTCGGATGCACCCCCCACGCAGCTTTATTATTCAGCTGACCTCGGAGTGTCCGATCCCCGAATTGGCATTGATCCCCCCCTCCACTAGTTTGGCACACTGGGAGCCCACCCCCAGTCTGCTGAAATCCATTTTGTAATATTTCACCTGTTAAAAAGAAAACAGTCCCACAAAGTACTTTTTTTAACCTGAAAAAAAAGAAAATGGTCCCTCATCATTCCTGTCAGCCCCCTTCCCCAACCTACATCCTCCCTCTGCACTCCCCACCTCCCCACACCCCCCTCACCCATACTTACCTCAGCAGGTTGGGAGCAGTGATCTTCTGTGGACTGGGAACATGTCTGTACTCTTCAAAGACCAACCGGCAACTGAAGAAATGATGGTAAGCACTATCATGGCAGTCAATGGTGGGGGGGGGGTGGCTATTTAGGTTGAGATCTCAGCCAATATTTCAAGTTTTGGTCCAAAATTTTCAACATGGAGTTCTTGGGACCACACCTCACAAACACTGACACTGTCATTTCATTTCTCGGTCCCAAAAGGCAATTTTGCAATCACTGCACAGAATCACCTTTTGGGACTGAATAACGAAATGACAGTGCCAGTGTTCATGAGGTGGGGTCCCTAAAAGCCCATGTTGCAAGTTTGGTGAAAAAACTCCAAAAAAATGACTGCCTTATGAGCGTGCATTGTGCAGTTTGTATGCATCCTTGTAACTTAGCCAATTTTTAATATTTTCACTCCAAATTTCCAACATTGCCATTTTTTCACACCACCTTATGAACAGTACAGCCATCATTTTTTGCATCCTGCCCAAAATTTGTTCTTGCACCTGTGGTGAAGAATGGCACAGTCACTGTGCAAAATCAACTTTTGGGACAGATTAATGAAATCACAGTACCACTGTTCATGAAGGGAGGTCCCAAAAAGGCCATGTTGAAAATCTGGTGAAAAAAATTCCCCCAAATGGCCGTGTTATGGGCGTGCATTGCTCAATTTCTATGCATGTTCGTAACTTCGCCAATTTGTCATATTTTCACTCCAGATTTTCAACATTGCCAGTTTTTCACACCTTCTCATGAACAGTACAGATGTCATTTTTCACGTTATGCCCAAAATGTCTTTTCACATCTAATGCAGTGAATGGCGCATTCACTGTGCGAAATCATCTTTCGGGATTGAGTAATGAAATGATAGTGCCAGTGATCATGAGGTGGGGTTCCAAAAGCCCATGTTGAAAATTTGGAGTGAAAATACAAAAAAACACCTGGGGTGTTAGGGTTTCCAACCATAACAACCCACCCTGTACAGACTGATGGTGCTGGCAGTGTGGCTTTGGGTCATCGGCTGTAATGCTCACAACATTTCACCCCCACCCTGCAGCCACTGACAGGGACCAAGGTGTGCCTTGGGGTCTTCGGCCCTAACTTTCACCCCATTCTCCTATACTGCACCCATCTCATCTTTTTTCCTTATGGAATGGGGTGAGCATAAGGGTCGAAGACCCCAAAGCACACCATGACACCAGTCAGTGTCTGCAGGGTGGGGTGAGGTGGAATGGCATGAGTGTTATGACCGATGACCCGAATGGACACTCTAACACCTGTCAGTATCTGTAGGTTAGGGGTGGGGCTTGGCGTTAGTTCAATACTTCACAGCCATTCCTATTATGCATCTCTCTAACTCCTGCAGTACCATTGCCAATACCAGCAAACATCCAATATTGACAAATGCTTGTTTAAGAATAAGTAAATTAGTTACAAAAAACTGTTACTGCATCACTGAGGGTTGAAGCAAAAAGCCACAAATAAAAAAAAAAGTTAAAAAAATTTTCCTTGCATTAGTGAATGTGTTGCGTGATGTTTCTTGGGGCTTGAACAAGTTCTTGATACAACATTTGTGTTGCCCTAACTTCAGCACTCCTCTCTCAAAGTACTGTACTGGAGTGTAAGTAAATTTATTCTGTATGCCTTCAAAGCAGGGGCACTGTTAGGACTGGGCCTCCGGGACTCAGGCCCCGAATGTTTCATCTGGGGCTTCAAACCTTTTCATGCACAGCCCTGTTTTTGTTTTTCAGTTGTGTCTTAAACAAAGTAAAACTTTGGTTCCTTCCCAATCCCATCCCATCCCCACCATTTGTTCCCACATGCATCATTTAGGTGTCCCCATGCCCCCCCCTTCCTGCCAACATCCAATCCCCCTCCTGTCCCAAAACAGAGAAAACTTTCATGTGATTTTTTGGGAATTCTTTTTTGTTTAATTTAAAGAGCAGAAGCCAGAAAACTAGATGGGGACCGAGCGAGTGATGAGCTGGACCTCCTTGTAAACATAACCACTTGTTAATCACTACAGTGCCATGGCCAGAGACCCCTATGGCAACTGAAAGAATCAGCGATTTGTTGTATAAGAGTGAGCCAAGCTAGTCTGACAATATGGTGAGCACCTCTGTTATCTCCAATCTGCTGGAGAAGGTGACATCCAGCAACATAGATTTCAGGTAAGAGGTGACCAGCGGGGTTCGGGGTTTGCTGTATGGGTGGACCATCTTTTCTCTGCAGATGCCATGGCAGCTGCTGTTCATGAGGGGAAAGGAAAGGAGGGGAATAAGGCAGGCCAGCTGCAGTGTCAAATGGGGGCTACTACTAGATGCAGGCCTCCATTCTGAGGTCGGGTACTAAAGAGATTATGTACAGGAAAGGCATTTGGCCATCATACTGTGAGTTTATTCAATCTCGTCTGGATGCAGATACAGCAGCTTCCATCTGCTGTTAATATAAATTGCATCCCTGTGAGAAAATAATATTCCTATAAATTCTCAAATATCAACAAGATAAGCAATCTCCAAGAATACAGTTTCACAGTATTCTGGATGGGCATGTGCATAGCATAATTTGCTGACTAAAGCCAAACCCCAGAGTCAGACTATTTATCCTCTATAGCCAATCACTGTATTTGTGTGTTACTTGGCAGTAGAATGTATTGCTTTTCTAAATTTTCAGTAAATGAGCAGGTGGATAGACACAGTTTTCCAGATCAACTATAGGACATGGGCCTAGTACCTCCTTTACTATAGGTTGCAAGGAGAACACTGACCCCTGCTGAAGTACAGGAGCATGGCATTTTTCTTATACTGTTGCACTAAATGCTGACCCACATAGTACTCCCTATGAGAGCATCACTGGCTGTGTTGCATGATGCATCTGGTCATAAGTGTACAGAAAAATGTATCACAGTAAGAATACTGTGGTGACGGAGGGGACTACAGAATATTTAAATAAAAATGCACTGATCAGGAAAAAATACTGCACTCCATGTTACACAGAACTGAATATAACAGTATTAATGCTCGGGGAGGGCTGGGGGCATGCACTGGATCTGGTGGCTGGGCTATGGGGAGGGTGGTTTGGGCAGCATACTGGAGTGTGGGGACTTGGGGCTGTTAGGGTACAAATTACTGGACATGGGGGGGAGTAGGTAACAGGGTAGCAAATTCTGTTTCAAATGACCTACAAAATGCTCCAGAATGCACCAAATTTAAAAAAAAATTCTGGAGACCTAAGCAGCCCCAGGACCCATGACCTGTTGTTTTGGGGGCCTGGGCCCTGAACAATATCTTATGCTAGCAATGCCTCTGCTTCAAAGGCAGTGCAGATGATTGGGCAAAACCACTGCTACATCAAGCAATCATTCAAACCCAAAGAAACCCCATGCTATGCACTTACCAACAGTAAAGAGATATTTTTTTCCTAACTTAATATTTCCTTACTTTTGTGGCTTTGCATTATAGAGCACCTTTCATGGTGCCTTTTACAACAAAGTATAAACTACCTTACCTGCCTGGGAGCAGTCTTAGTAGACTTTCATAATTTTCTTTGTTGCCCCCTCGGAAGGGAAGGAATTATAAATTGCCCCTGAGGGGCCAGCTGAATGAGCCCTTCCACTTCCTACATTGCTGGCCATGCCCCATGATCAGATGTTATATGATGTGTGAATATGGAGCATATAGGAGTCCTCACCATGCAAGTCTAAGGGGGCATATTTTTACTTATTTTTTCAAAAGATTTACAACTGCTTCTTGTAGAAATCCAGGCCACTGTTCAACTAACAAGACCCTCACAAGCACTGCATATATATAATCTATATATCTATATATATATATCTATATATATATATAGATATATATATATATAGACAAAGAACCTCTGCACGTAAGCACTGAGGCAATGGTTACCCTAAAGGGCATTGGCCGGAAGCCAAGTTTCAAAGAAATACAAAATAACACATGCCCCCCATAATGCAAAGCATCATGGCCTGCATATACCAAATCACCACAGAATAATGCTGGTTCAGCTTTAAGCGAAATGCGGCTGCTTAAAGTTGAACCAGCATATTCTGTGGTGATTTGCAATGCAGGCCGTGATGCTTTTGCAATGGGGGACATGTGTTATTTTATATATATATATATATATATATATATATATATATATATATCCAAATATAGTATATTTATGCAATAGGTGTGGACTCAGATGACTGCTAATAAACACTTTTATCAGAGAAAGTATATGAATAAATCAGAGACCATGAATTTATTAGCATAGTATTATCAGTATCACCAATTTATTCATATAGTACTGTCATCATCACACAAAGGCAATTAGACAAATTTTTCCCTGCAATCTGGACCTTTTCATAAAAAGTGTTTATAGCTGTGACACCAGCTCATGCCACCAAAGTTACTACACTACCAGCTCTGCTCATATACAGTACAAACTACAGTAAGCATGAGTGGAGACCAGTAGCAGATAGTCATGATGAACATAGACACAGAGAAAGAAGTAAAACTGTTCCTGAATATTTTTTCTTTCTTTTCAAAGTGCAAACTTCACAGAAAAAAACCCTGAAATACCTATCCATGGCAATGGACCCAACAAATCTCAAAAACCTATGGAAATGGAAGAGGTATTAATGCAGACAGAGCAGGACACTGAGCCTCTGGAAGACCCTATGGCTATGATTTTAAACCAAGGACCAAACCCCTACCAAAATGAAAAACCATCTACAAGTCTTGCCACAATGATTGATGAGGATGCCATAGCAAAATTCTTCAAGTCATGGAAAAAACTGTAACACCAGCAGGAAAACCCAAATAGACATTCAAATATTCTGGACCTATCTGAGAGACAGTTTCAAAAAATTGGCACACCACTTCATGAAATATGCTCTGAAGACCTTGACAAAAGGATGTCACCTTACTTTATGTATTGCACAAAAAAGACTGTTCTAACTGCGAGCCACCAACCTGGTGAGTGATATTCCAAAGTACTGAGAAGTAACTTAAAACTAAACAAAACCATGTTTCTCTGTCCACCTCCACAGCCTTTGAAAGAACCCAACAAGTGCTAATATCACAACAAAAAAAAAACCCTGAAGAGCACAGGCAAGGGGAACAAGTCATGAGTGGCAGATGAATTAACTGATAGCATTATTGTCAAACTGTATGACTGTCAGCGACTAGGCCCAAACTCACCCGAAGCACTCTTAAATGCCATGCGGTTAGTAGTGAGTCTCTATTTTGTTGTCAGAGGGACAACAGAAATGTAGACTGTGTGCTGGGGCGATATCAAATGAAAATGGGCAGACCTTTCTGCAGTATAGCAGTGAAAGACAGACCAAAACTCACCCAGGAATAAACCTAAAAGTCACTATAAAATTAAACCCAAGGGCCTACACCTTGCAAACCAACAACAACAGATGCCCCGTTAGCAACTACTGCATCTTCAGAGACCAATGTCTATCAAAATGTAACATACCAGACTCTTCTTTTTTCTTACCACTTATCACAAATGCAAAACATTTTGTGTATGGAGACTGGTTCAAAAATCATCCAGTCAGAATCAACAAGCTGGCACACATTGTTAAAAATATCATAGAAAGGACTGGCATCAACACAGAAGCATGCCTCACCAACCACTCCATCCAGACGCATCTCATACAAAAGCTCTCAGACTCTGGAATAGGACCTACAGAAATCATTCAAGTTTTCAGGACATAGACAGGTCCAAAGTTTAGATGATTACTTCAAGATTAACGAACAAAAACTAGAGCTGGTTGAACCCCTTGAAGTTTGACCTGGAGAACTTTGACCGTTGAACAATGTAAAGTTCGCCAAAGTTCTCTTAAGGGAGAATTAGTTGGTGCTGGTTTGACCATTAAAAAGCATGAGATAGAATGATTAAACTGAATATCATAAATGACTGAGCTGATGAAGCACCCAAAACAGCAGGATGATGCAGTGAGCACATTGAGGAGTATTGGTTCCAAAAAATTATGACCATTCAGTCGGTGCCAAACATAGAAAATGCTAGTAGTAATAAACAAGAGTATGTGGCTAAGTAACAATGCTCAAATAACAAATAAAATATTTGTAATTGTAAGGCCCATTTGTACACCCACAAAATATCACTACAGAATCCCACCATGTGAGCTACTGGTTCCAAAAATTATGCACCCATTGTGGCGGTACCACACATGGACAGAGTGTCTGCTTTAACCGTTGATCAGTATTGCATATACTGGTTTCATGGGCAACATTGCCCCCCCAAGAAAATAAATTATGTATGCGACCTGTGTAGGCCTGTCAAAAATTCACCAAACATTAAAAAATGGACTGAAGACAACAGTGCAGCATCTCACAGTGTGAGCTACTGGTTCCAATAATTGTGCACCCACTGGGACAGTGCCACAGATGGACAAGGTGTCCAGTTCTGCCATGGTTTCATGGGCAATGTTGACCCCAAAATTATTTATTCATCCTCTGTAGGCCTGACAAAAATTCACCAAACATTAAAGCTGACTGAAGAGAACAGTGCAGCATCCCACAGTGTGAGCTGCTGGTTCCAAGCATTATACACCCACTGGGGGGACAGTGACACACATGGACTAGACATCAGGTTCTGCCATGGTTTCACATGGATAGTGTTGGCCCAAAAATTATTTATTCAGCCTGTGCAGGCCTGTCAAAAATTCACCAAACATTGAAGACTTACTGAAGACAACAGTGTAGCATCCCACAGTATGAGCTACTACCAAAAGCTGTGTACCCACTGGGACAGTGCCACACATTCCTCAACCACAATTAATTCAACTGCATAATTCTTTCACCACATTGGCAGAGCAGGACTGCCAAGTGGCACTTGTGGTAGTGGCAGGGAAGGATGTGGTTGGCTTCCTGTGTGGAGGCCTCAAGGTGGGTGTAAGAGGAACCCAGAGAAGGAGGAGGAAGCAACTTCTGTTGGGGAATCAATCATCTGGGGGACAGTGTTGGCAGTAGAGAAGGGGGCAGAGATGGAGGTCAGGTGCCTACCCAGCATCACAGAATGCAGGGATGGGAAGCATCTCCTATGGAGTGCTAGAGCAGTAGAGAGGGGCAGCTGACTGTCATTGTCCACCTGAGGACAAATGACCTGGTAAGGGATGGGGTAGGTACAGTGCAGAGAGAGTTTAGGTAGCTGGGAAGAAGTCTTAAACAGGTAGCAAACTCTGTAGCTCTGTGGAGGTGCTTCCTGTTTATGATAGGTGAAAGGTGAGGGACCGCCACACCAACAACTTCAACTCATGGTTGAAGGAATTGTACAGAGTGGAGGGGTATGACTACATTGGGACTGGGAGCCCAGCTAGAAGGATAAGAGCCTGTACAGTAGTGATGGCCTGCATCCATCTGGGAAGGGAACCACAGCACTCAGTGAACAGTTTAAACATTACTTCGATGAGCATTGAAACTAGCCGAGAGGGGTGGTGGGAGAAGAAGGGGAAACAGAATCTGCCACCCCACAGGCTGAGGTAGTATGTAGGGAGATCCCAAGGGGCGAGAGTCCCACCACAGAACAAGCTGATCAAAGTAGCAGGGGTTAGCATAGGAGGAAGGGGGGGAAGGAAGCAGTCAGAAAAAAGAGGGAGAAAGGCAGCTCAAAAGGAAAAAGGGGGAAACAAAAAGTAGAGAGCTAACAAAATCTGGAAGACCATCTGTGCTAAAGCTAGAAGTCTGGGAACTAAGACCTCAGACATTGAGGCCATCATGGCAGAAACCTACCTAGATACTGTGTCCATTAATGAGTCATGGTGCACTGACAGCCATGACTGGGACATGGTCATACCTGGCTACACAATGTTTGTTCTGGAGGGACAGGGTAGGAAGGAAAGGAGAGGGAGCTGTGCTTTATGTGAAGGAAAGCATAAAAGCAACAGAAATACAGGGAATTCTAGGGGAGGCAGAGGTACTGTGGGTCACCACTGAGTTGGGAAATGGATCCAATATTCAGACAGGGATGATCTACAGGCCTCCAGCACAAGAGGAGAATTGAGATAAGAAAATGTTAGAAGCAATTGACACGATGACTGAAAAGGGTGAGGGACTGCTGATGGAGGACTTCAGTCTGCTGGATGTAGATTGGAGCCTTCCTTTGGCAGTTTCAGCTAGAAGCAAGGACATCCTGGACTCCGTGCAGGGGGTGTTCTTCAGGCTACTAGTCAGTGAACCCACTCAGGATGGGGCAATACTGGATCAGGTGATTACTAACAAGGACAGTATTGAGGACATCAAGGTGAGTATCCATCTGGGGACTAGTGATCATCATACAGTGTGGTTCAACATAAGAACATCTGCAGAATCCAACCACACAGTGGCATGAATTCTGGACTTCAGAATGGCTGATTTTACAAAGATGGGTGAATGCTTCAAGATTGACCTAGCGGGGGAGGATCTGAGAGGGGTGGAGGAAAATGGACCAAACTGATAAATGGCATAGTGAATTAAGATGAGCAAAGTAGGCAAAATTCGGTCTGCAAATTAATCCATGAATTTTGCACAATTCGTGGAGTGTGGATCAATCCATGAAGTGTGAAGTTTTGCCATGAAGTGCAGAATTGTGGAGGCAAAATTTCATAGTTCACATTGAAAATTTCACACTTCGCAGTGAAAACATTGTAATTTGGGTGAAAGTGAAATCATTAAGATCTGGGAAAACTTCGCTAAGCTCCACAAATGCAAATGTTTGCCTCTTCGTGGCAACTTTGCTAGCAAATTAAAACTTTGCCACATCTCTAATAGTGAATGCAACCAACCTCTGTGTCAAGCAGGTAAGCAAAAGTAAAAGAAAGAGAAGACCGCTATGGTTCTCAAAAGAGGTAGCATGAAAGGTAAAAGCTGAAAAGTAGCATTCAGAAGGTATAAGGAGAGCCAGAGAAAGGAGGATAGGGAACTGTATCTGGGAAAACTGAGGGAGCCAGGCAAGGCTGTAAGGAGCACAAAGGTGTAAACTGCAGAAAGAATAGCTCAGAAACTATCCAAAGTGGACAAGATATTTTTAAGGTATGTTAGTGAGAAAAGGAAGACAAAAGGAGGGATTGTACAGTTAATGAGGAAGGGGGGCTGTATGAAGGTGGACGAGGAAAAGGCAAACATCTTGAACAAATATTTCTGCTCGGTATTGCAGTAGAAGCGGAGCGGGAGGGACCATGAAAGGCACCTGGAGCTTTGATGGGAGGAAACTGGCACTAGTTCATTTTCTGAGGAGAAAGTCCAGAAAGCACTCACTAACCTGAAGATGGACAAAGCTTTTGGGCCAGACAGAGTACATCCAAGGGTGCTGAGGGGGCTCAAGGAGGTACTGGCTACGCCTCTGACAGACCTATTTAACAGATCACTGGAGACTAGCATGGTCCCAGGGGACTGGAGAAGGGCAGAGGTAGTCCCACTTCACAAAAGTAGTAGGAGAGAAGAGGCAGGCTTAATTATAGACCTGTCAGCCTGACTTTGGTGGTGGGTAAGTTAATGATAACAATACTAAAAGAAAGGATTGTGGAATCTCTTATATTCAATGGACTACAAGATCCAAGGCAGCATGGTTTCACAGGAGAAAGGTCATGCTAAACAGATCTGATAGGTGTCGTTGGCTGGGTAGCCAAGGTGTTGGATCAGGGAGGAGAGGTAGGCATGGGCTACCTGAATTTCAGCAAAGCTTTTGGCACAGTTCCACATAAGAAACAGTGCAACATCCCACAGTGTGTGTGTGTTTATGTGTGCAGGTGACTGGTTCAAAAAAATAAAACTGATGGACAACGAACCCCTACCCATCCACCTCAATATCTTCCTCTGTTGGCTCAGCTGGCAGTGTAGGAGATTCATCCTCCATAAACCATGGCAAAAAGGTGTTTTCAAAAGAGACAAGGTTAATTTTTAGGGCTCTGAGTGAAGCCTACAGCTCTATTGGGATCAGATGGTAGCTTTAAAAATGGCCGATCATGGATCCTTCCATTCGACATTTGGAAGTATCCTTCCGAATGCCCAATGCAGCGTGAAAGCCTCCGCCACGATCGACCGCTTAGAATAACATCCACACTATTTCAGCTGTTACTTCCACATTGCAGGGCATGAACTGTACATGCTTGACTCACGCACATGCGAGGTTCAGCTGGCACCTTCATGTTGTGAATGGCAAAATGTCATTCCCCACAACTACGCATGTGTGAGTATTGCACATGCACAGTTGCATCACCGCCAGCAGGAAAACCCTCCCACTGCTGCTGTCCTCCAGTACCCGCCAACATCGGGGTCCCCAATCCCTATGTCCTCATGTCGGCATTATGTAGCCCCCACTCCAACTTATATGGCACACTGGGAGCCCACCACAGTGTGCCCAAATATACTTATTTGCCCCACACTGACATCGGGGTGCCCAGTCCCCATGTCAGTGCTGTGTGCTCCCCCTACTGATGTGGCACACTGGAAGCCCACCCCAGTGAGCCTAAATGTTTGTTTTTTCTTCCCCCCTCCCCACCGATATCAGGGTGCCCAATCCCCGTGTTGCATCATGTGACCACCCTCCCATCTCTTGTGGCACACTGGGAGCCCACCCTAGTGTGCCCAGAGCTGACTTTTCAAGAGGAGGAGTCCCAAAAAGGCTATGTTAAAAATCTGGTGCTACATCTCCACAAAATGGCCAAGTTATACCCGGGTGTAGTGTTCATTAATTTCTATGTACACATGTACCTTTGGTCACTTGGCAGCTCTTCACAGCTCTATTGGCTCTGGCCAAGGCTTGTTTAAAAAGTGAGCATCTCTACATTTTGGTTTGAGAGGCATGTTCTCCTGTTGGTGACAGTATTGCCTGCAGCACTGACAATTCTAAGTATGTACTAACAGGTCAGAAACTGAGGTGCTCAACAGCTACCTGTGCCAAAGAGGGCCAAATGGTCATTTTTGGTACCAGTACAATATAGGCTCACCTCCTTCTGTTATTAGTACATTTTCATCCAGGTAATCCTGCACCATTTTGTTTGCTGACATCTCAGGCACCACTGAGTCAGAAAGTGACCTGCCATGCTTTTTCATCAATCCATAGTCAGACAGTTTTGTTTTGTTTTTGGTCATTGTCAAATCCAGCAATACACAAAGCTGCCTTCTTGTGGAGCTTGGGGAGACCTGATGACTTGTGGCTACTGCTACTGCTGCTGCTGGCACTAAACCCAAAGGAGGAGGAGGAGGAGGAGGAAGATGAGTGGAAAGACGAAGGAAAATTGACCCAATGGGCAGTCACTGCCATGTAATCAGTAGTCTGACCATGGGTCAGTGATGATGTGAGTAAATGAAACAAATGATTTCAGTGTATGTGACAGTCTTGTAGACACTGTGATACAGATCAAGAACAGCCATTGTGGAAAAGGAGGTATAGGTGGGTATTTGATACCTTGGCACTGTAACTTGCACTAGTGACAGAAAACCAGCTTTGCTCACAAAGGAGAATGGCAGCAAGTCGGTGGCTAGCATTTCTACAATTGCTCTTGTTAACTTTCTTGCCTCTGGTTTGTTGACTTTATATTTCTGCATTGTTTCCAGGGACTCAGCCAGAGAGAGTTGAGTGCTTTTTTTCTTGGATGTAACAGCTGCCTACTATTTTTGCCATAAAGGGGTGAAAGTAGCTGGGGATTTGCAGCCCCTCAGAGATGTGGGAGTCAGTGGGTTAAAAAAGTGATGAATGGAAGACGTTGGATTTCTTCATCAGCTGCCAAGTGAAGGAGTGTTTTCTGTTTCCTCCCTGCCTGGCCTCAAGAGTCCTAATTTCTCCTTTTCCTGGCCATCATTATCAGCAGCTTCACTGCCTGGAGCTGCTTCTGCTGATGCTGTGCACTGGCATGCTTTCTCATATTGACATCTGTGGGACTTTAGCAAATTCCTTTTCATGGTAGATGTTCTCAGCCTTGTTCCCTGCTTACCCCTATTCAGCCTGTCCTTACATGAAAGACCCACTACATGCGTCCTTGATTTTTTGTCTACTCTAAAGAAATCCCACACCACTGACGTCACTGGTTTGGTCTTTCTTACTGGCACTGTAAACTGTTATCTAATGGGTGGGCTACTGGGGCTGCTTCCACATTAACATCCTCTTTGTCTTGTTCCACCAATTCTTCAGGGTTAGAGAATGATTCTTCTTCCTCCTCTACCATGTGTCCTGGGCCACCAGTTTTGCCTGTGTCTCCATTTGCTGTGGCCTTTCTTTTTTTGGTTTTATTTACAGCCAATTTGGGTCTTTTTGGATCTGTTATGTGCACCTGATCAAAGTCGAACTACCTGTTCCCCACCACTCCCTGGAACCGCTGCTACTATCACATTTATGGGGTATATAATCACAGTCTATATCTTTGTCCCCAAGAAGCTCTGACAGATCACTTTCCTCCTCCTTCTCTGCCTGTCTCACTACCTGACACACTCCTTTCTTACTCCACTTCTTTTCCACACTGATGGCTCGTGTTGCACCCCTTGCAGTGCCACAGTTAATGGTTCCTGTAATGTGTCATACTCAGTGGATTATTTGACTACTATTGTCATCTTCCTCTACACTTGTAGTTTCCACTGAAGCAGAGGGTCTATAACCAATCCCAATATGCTTTTGTTTTTCTTTGATGTCACTGGAATCAGGTGATCCCATGCCACCATCTTCTTGACCTGTCTGTTGCCACATTTCCTACTGCTTGCTACAGGACTCCACTACTTGGGTGATGAGAATGATGGAGACTTGTGTTGCATTTAATTGTGTGATGTTATTCTTTTTATATTTTTTTATTCTTTTTATTTTATTAATGAAATGCACCAATGATTACCAGAGGCCAGGCACCAACTTGTTCCCAGCTTACACAGGGGCCAGGCACCAGCACACTGCAAGCTGGCACACACTTTCTGCCACTGCCCAGATCACACTGCAAAGGGCTGTTTCAGGACTCAGGATAAGGAGGAGGAGTAAGGAACTTCAGTAATGCATAGAATGGTTTTTTTTTTTTTTATGAGACTGCACCAATGTGCCACCTACTGCCACCACCCAGATCACATTACAAAAGGTTGCTTCAGGACTCAATCAGAGGAGTAGGAGAAAGGAATTTCAGTAATGTGGAGAATTTTTTGTAATATATATATATATATATTTTGTTTGTTTGTTTGTTTTTTTATTTTACCTTTTTTATGAGATGCCACCAAGGTGTTACCTACCAGGGGCTGGGCACCATCACGTGGTCAGCTGGCAGACACATGCTGCCTACTGTCCAGATCACACTGCCCCAGATCACACTGCAAAAGGATGCTTCAAGACTCAGGAGGAGGTGGAGGAGGATGGGACTATTTTGTTTAACTTTTTTATGGAATGCCACAAAGGCACCACCTACCGGGGCCAGGCACTTGCATGCTGCCAGCTGGTACACACTTGTTACCTACTACCCAGATCACACTGACCAGATAACATGGCAAAAGACTGCTTCAGGACTTAGAAGGAGGTGGAGGAAGGAACATTTTTTTTTCACTTTTTTAAAACATTTTTATGGAATGCCACCAAGGTGCTACCTACCAGGGACCAGGCACTGGCATGCTGCCAGCCGGTACACACTAGCTGCTGAGCACCCAGATCACACTGCAAAAGGCTGATTCAGGACTCAGGAGAAGGACGAGGAGGAAAGAACTATTTTTTTAACTTTTTTATGGGATGTCACTAAGGTGCCACCTACTGGGGCCAGGCACCAGCATGCTGCCAGCTGGTACACACTTGCTTCCCACTGCCCAGATCACACCATCCAGATCACACTGCAAAAGGCTGCTTTAGGACATGGGAGGAGGAGGAAGGAACTTTTTTTTAACTTTTTATGGGGATGCTACCAAGGTGCCACCTACCAGAAGCCAGGAACTGGCATGCTGTCAGCTGTCACACACTTGATGACCACTGCCTAGATTACACTACAAAATGTTGCTTCAGGACTAAGAAGGAGGAGGAAGGAATTTTTTTTCCCTTTCTTTATTGGATGCCACCAAGATGCCACCTGCCGGGGGCTGGGGACTAGGATACTGCACACTGCCAGCTCAGCTGGTGCACACTTGCTACCCAGGGACTAATGACATAAAAAAGTCTCAAAAAGAATTGAAACTTAACAGGATGCCACCAAGCTGCCAGCTACCAGTGGCCAGGCACTGTGCTGCTGCCAGATGGCACACATTTAGTGCCTCTCCCACTACAATTCCTATCGGAGTAAGTCCCAAAAGTGTTCTGCTAGGGGCTTATAATGTCAGGCTAAAATGTTACATCTGTAGAAAAGAAATGGGCACTGGCAGACTGCCACCTCATGTGCCCCATCTGCTCACTGCCCATCTGAGAGCACACTCCTTCAGTCCCATCAGTCAGGCAAGCCCCTGTTTCAGAGGCCTGCTACAAGCCTGCAATTCTTTTTTTTCCTTTTCATCTCTACCACAAGTTGCAGCCCTGTTGTTCAGACAAACATTTAATCAAACTTTTAGTAGGCAACAAATTTAATTTCTTTTTATTCCCAACAAATTGAACTAAATTTGTACAACACCCTGCCAGAGCTACCTATCAGCACAATGTCGAGCATGTGGGTGAGCTCTCCTGCTGGCTCATGTGGGGTACAGCTGCATAGCTGCATCCAAAAAGAGGCTAGACTAGCCTGTGACTCACAGTTAGAGATGCAGCAAATTTAAATTGCGCTGGTGAAGTGAACGCGAAGTGGGCACTTCGCGTTGCCACTCCACTATGTGGAGTGGGCAATGCAAAGTGCTCACTCTGCCTTTTCATTACCACTTCACATTAAGGTGGAATGGCAATGTGAAGTAAGGTGAAGTCATTGTTTTTAATGGACTTCGTGTTCCTCATTATGATTCTAAGTGATCCACTTGGTGTTTCAGATTTGGCAGCCCCCCACACATCCCATGGCTTACAGTACTGTAAGTCACATGCTCTTTAGCTAGGCAGGAAAAAAGTGAGTCATACAAGCAGACACTTTACTTTTTTCTGCAGACGAGAGAGAGTAGTGTGTTTTGTGACTGCTGATACTTTGAGATCACAGCGAGGAGGAGATTTAAACTTTGATTTGGACCCAACAGCTTTTTTAAAAGCTACATTTTTTTGTCTTTTCTGTACTCTTTTTTACTTAATTTGTTCTTTCTGTAAATTTTTTTCTTATCTTTATAAGTAGTTAGTTGTTTGTCTGTGTATGTGTGACTGTGTGTGTGTGTGTTGTATGACAGTGTGGGTAGTGATTGCTCAGACTGAGGGAGCTCAGTAGGAGAGATGAACCATGGTGAGGGAATGTCTGGGGCGGGGGTAGTTCTGGGAGAGCGTGGTAGTGGTAAGCATTGTACCATGCGCATGTGTGGAGGGCATGGGCACCCATTCCTGTTGGACCGCTCGATACTTGTGAGTGTCCCCCCTCCTAGAAGCAGGACCAGCACCACCTCCTGTCTTGACTCTGAGGCAGTTGAACCACCACCAAGTCCAGCACCAGATCCTCTGGAGCAGGATGTGCCTGTTCCCCTGGGTCCAGATGTGGATCCCATCCCTGTTCAGCACCATGACCAGCCGGCTGCCAGTTCGTCTGGCCATCCCCTGCCTGTGCCTGGTCCTCCCTGCACCTCCGTTGTTTGGCAGTTTTTTGACTGTGTCGGGGGGCATAGCAGTGTGGTCAAGTGCCACCTATGTGAGCTGGAGGTGTGCCGTGGTGCCCAGGAAACTAACCTGGGGACTGGGGGCCAGCACACCCATATGCTCAATCACCAGCAGTTGGAGTGGCTGGCTGCCACAGAACGGACCATGCCTGCACCTGCTGGCCATTCTGTGGCAGAGGGTGTAGCTGTGCATTGCGGCATCCCTAAGAAGAGGAAGGTCACAGCAGTACCTGCTGCTCCACTAGCATCCCCACCACCACCACCAGCAGGTCAGCCTGTAGAATGTGCGGACCCCAGAGAACTGCATATAACACAGGCTGACTTGGCAGTTCTCTGGAGCGCTGTTTAGGATAACAATGAGATGGTGAGTGCTGTGGAGCAGTGGCTGGATCACATAGAGGAACATCAGTTGCAAATTATGTCCATGCTGGAACTGCTGCTAGATCACCATGGGATCCCACATTATTTTTTTTTCCTCACACCATGTGCCCCCCACACCTTCCTTGCTGTGTTATAAAATGTATTCCTCCACCATCCCTGACCCTTGTATGTAATTATGACCTTTTTTTGTTGTCTTCCGTATGCGTGACACTTTGTATTCTGAGCAGTGCAAGTATACTGTACTAAACTGCATGTGTGCTTTCAGTCTTCTTTCCAGTCTGTGTATGTACTGCAGGCACTGTCCAACTCCCTGACTTAAAAACAAACATTAATGAGTACAATGGTGGGGTGGTGAAGCATGGAGAGATACTACAAAACAGGCTTACAATTCATCCAAGTAACTAGTAAAAAAATTAATGTTGTGATTCATGACGTGATCATGAATCGTGATTTGTGACTGCATTTGTGACTGTGATGATGAAGAAATGCGAATGCCTACCGCCTACGGCTGTACTTCCCCAATGAGCTGTAGCTTAAAACTCCCAGACTTAAAAACATGTATCAATGAGTACAATGGTGGGGTGGTGAAGCCTGGAGAGATACTACAAAACAGGCTTACAATACATCCAAGTAACTAGAAAAAAAATTAATGTTGTGATTCGTAATGTGAATGATCATGAATCGTGATTTGTGACTGCATTTGTGACCGTGATGATGAAGAACATGATTTGTATCACGAGTGACTCGTGATGATGGTCCTGACTTAAAAACGCTTATTAATGAGCACAATGTTCATGCAGAACTAAGCACCACACCTGTCCAGTATTCTGAAGGGGAGTCAAAGAAACAACTGTGACTTAAGTTACAGATGGAGACTGGGCCCTAAAGAGATGCAAATGCACAGACAGATTAAGATTGCACTGTGCACTGAAGAGATGCAGACCCAAAGACGCAACACCTAACCAGTGCTCACCATCAGAAATTCAAATCTGGAAAAGAATACCTTTGCCGGTTGGGGCGGGCCACGGGGGGGGGGGGCAATGTAATGCACTGCTGCAGTAACAGTCACTAGTACTAGTACCAGTAAAGATACCACAAAGAAGTACAAAAATCACACAGCTGCAGTGGATAGCAGCTTCACATTGCTGAAATTATTATGTGGCACAATAAAAGGTGTCTGATTTGATAATATGCATCACACACATACTCACACACACACCAAATAATGCATAGCAAATTGAAAACTTCAGTAATATAACCACATATTTTAAACAAACTAAAATTATGCACTGCTGCACCACAACAATCAGCAAAAAAAATGGCAAGAAATATTGAAAATATTACTGTGTGTACATTAACACAGCTATACATGAGAAATATCACCAGAACAGAAAGCACTGTCTTTTTCTCCAAGTTAATCTACCTACACCACAGATACACCCCTCCCCCAAAGCATACTTCCACTGTCTCTCAGTACACAGACTAAATGTTGTACATTAACATTCAAAATCCATACACAAACAATAAACGCTCGATGATATGAGCACAGGGGGGTTTCCTATAATCGACGAACTAAAGTTTCAGCAAAAAAAAAAAAATAACCCAGAAAAGCTTTTTAACAGCTTTTGAAGGTTTGAATTGCAGAGAGCTCTCAGAGCGGATTGTCTCCTACAGCTTCCTACACACACTACCCCAAACTGAGGCTGTGCAGAACAATATAGAGCCCATGTGACCTGAAGTCCCATGAAACACTGCAAAATTCACCTTTGGAGCTTAAAAACAAGGCGAAGTACATTGTTTTCAATGTACTTCACCTTAAGAATTGGTGGAGTAATGGTTTGGGAAGGCGGAGTAACGTGAAGTCATTGTTTTCAATGGAGTTCGTGTTACTCATTAATAATGCGAAGTATTCCACTTCGCATTGCAGAGCACTCCGCGAATTCACCTTCACTCCATGAATCACTCTGCAGAGCGAATTAGGGCCACTTCACCCATTACTACTCACAGTAAGGCTAACTGTTCAAGTGTGAACTGTGGTTTGAGGTATGACTGTTTTGACAATTCCACATCATTCAGATCTGATTGAACCAGCCAAATAAAAAGTCTACCTACTTACCCTAAGCGTTTGCAACCATCTGAGAGCATCAAATACCCGAAGTTTGAGGTGCTCTATTCTTTGGTAGAACCAAACTTGCAGCACTAGCAAAAACAACTGTAAATAAGCTCCTTGCTCAAAACTGCCTCAGCAACTGCACCAGAAACACAACCTGCTCTTAGCACCATCTCATCAAACTATAAATATTTACTAGGAAGCTACTTAGACAACCATACTTCCAATGCCAAGTGCGTTTAGTGTGTTATTTTTAACGTCATGCAAGCTCACTACATATGTACTACAGATTACCCCCCCCCCAAAAAAATACTTATCTGATTCTAAGATATGAACTCTAACCTGTGGAACCCCCAAAACCAAAAAATGTAATGCTAACCCTTCTTTCCAGTAAAAATGTTAGGAAATAACTTGAAACTGTTTTTATATTTTGATTCACAGGAAACCAATGTGGCAGTTCTACCATGAATAGACCAAGAGTCATCAACTCCGACAATGACTCTGACTGCTCAGGTAAGTCTCACACAGAAATAAAAAAAAACACAAATACTCCTCCCCAAATAGTTAATAAATAAAATTACAATTAAAGCAGCAGTACTTGTTAGTTGGCAAAAAATTCATCATATAGGTTTTTTTAGTATAAATGTATTTCTGACAACCTAAGAGTCATGTTCAGTATAAATTTGTTTTCTCAGATGCTGTTAAGACTTTTTTTATAGCAGATTTTGTAATTAATGACGCATGTCATTAAAGATGGCCACCATTTGCCATTTTTGAAAATCTCTACTCCTGGTGTTATTTGTTGAGTGTACATGCTAGATTCATGCTGTAGTTGTATTAGGATGGTTCTTCCACATGCTTCCAATAGTAAATAGTGCAAAATACTAAATTTTGTTCATGGTGGGTGTGGCATGGGCATGGGAACGTTCATAAACTTCAAGACCCTATATCTTGATTCAGGAATGAAAGACAATGAAAAGAAAAATATGTATCTTGATATTTTTGCCAGATGAACCTTATTACTGAAAAACATGTATCCTTACTAACAAACACTGCTGATTTAACATTAAGCAAGATAAACAAGCTACAAATGAATACATCTACTATGTGCCTGTCTGGAAAATCAGTCTCTCTAACTAGCAAATACTGTTACAATACCTGTTGGTGCCACATGATTTTAAATTCTAGTGCCAAAGCATAGTGTTGTAAAAAAAGCAGAAATGCTATGAAACTTAAAACCAAAATGCACTGTACAAACTTTTAAAAGAGAATAACAACCAGTGTTCCAGAATTTTGCATTATTTTTCTTCCTCCAGCAGCTGCAAATCTGCAAAAAAAAAAATTAACATCCAGAAGACATCGACCATCTCCTATGATGAAAATGAAACCTGCAAAAAAGATCTCGCTACCTACATTTGCATTTCTCAGGCTTGAATGCTGTTTAATTTTGCCTAACCACTGATACAGAGTACAATGCACTTGTGAAAGTAAAAAACATGGACTTTTCTCATTTGTTTTCCATATGTCCTACTACTGCTGAAAAACCAATATATGATATGTACTGTTTTGAATTTACTCTCTTTTGATCCATATTCACAGATTGTTCTTGAAGAAAAAAACTACTCTCCTCCCCCAAAAAACTGCAGTGATAAACAAACTCCCAAGCTTTTTTTTTCTTCTTCAACTGCTGAAACCTGCAAATAAAAAAAACAGTCTAACACTATAAACCGGTACTAACTATTGCTTTTTATCAGTGTAACCTGTAAAAGAAAACCCTACTTACTAACCATTTCTAACAACCCTATACTATTTTACTGTTTAAAATAGTTTTTTTTTAATTCCTAACTAACTGTCTTTGTTACATAAAGATTTTTTTAAATGTTTTTACCTTGTCTTCAATGACTCAGTCATGTAAAATTAATAATACTAATAATCTTTATTTATAAGTGCAGTTCAAAAATATCAAAGCACTGTACAATCTTAAAATTCTGAAACATTCTAAAACACTCTAAAACTAATTGACACATATCAATACATAAAACAGATCCAGATAACAGAGATATCATGTCAGAAATCAGGGAAGGCCATCTGGAACAGGTGTGTTTTGAGATCAGTTTTAAAGCTCTCCACTGTCAGGCACTCTCATATCTGATGAGGTAGAGAATTCCACAGGGTAGGGGCAGCAAAGAGAAAAGCCCGTGCTCCAGATATTTTCAAGCACACCCTGGGAATCTCTAGCAATCCCTCATCAGCTGAGTGGATAGGTTGGAGGGGGCAGTAGGGGTGCAGAAACTCTTGCAAGTAACTTGGACTCAAACTGTGTAGGCCTTTATAAGTCAGTAAACCGACTTTAAAGGTGATCTGCCACTGAACAGGCAGCCAGTGCAGAGTGCACAGTACAAGAGAGATATAGCTGGATCAAGATGATCCAGACAATAGCCTGGCCACAGCATTCTGCACTAGCTGCAGGTGGCAGCTATCTACCCCAGGAAGCCCTAGGTAAAGGGAGTTACAGTAGTCAAAGCGCAAGGTCACAAAAACATGGACCAGGGTTGGCAGATCACCAGACGGAACAAGGTGCTTAATCCCGGTGATGTTCCTTGGATGATAAAATGAGGATTTGACAATGGCCAACACCTGAGAATGAAGTGTCAGCCCACCATCAAAAACCACCCCCAAATTCCGCACCCATTCAGATGTCAACAGTTGGGAGCCCCCAAGCCACAGTCCAGCAGGCCATGCAGCAGCCAGCCTCTCTATCTGGTGGCCTGGCTCCACCACTAATCCATAACATGATGCCCCCCCCCCCAAAATCTAAATGAATAAACAAAAGAATGAAAACAAATAATGAACTGTCTAAAAGAAAAAATAAAACCTATGATAAAGTTCCAGTGCTGCAAAATAAATTCTAGGTACAACAGATAAATCCAAGTGTGTATCTGGTAATCCAAAACTGAAGTCATAAAATGAGAAAAGCCTTACAACAAAAAAAATAATCCAGGGATAAATCCAACAAAGTGAAGAAATCCAGGAAGTCCTCCAGAAGACACCTTGTTGAAACTAACTCCACCCATCCACTTCCATCCCCAGTACACAGCCATACTTCACTCTAATGATGAAGTGCAGGCCATCCAATAACTTAACTGATGTATTCACCGCTGAAAAAGAATCAACTCCCAAATCCAAAGATGACACCTGTCTGCTGGAGGCTGCTCTTCTCACCCACCAATGAAGTCTCCATTGACTGCTGATCCAAGAATCACTGCTGCCCCCTCTCTATCTAAACTGCTTGTCAGCCTCTCTAATGTTCCCTCTCCGGGGATCCACTTCCCAGATATCACCTTCCAGACACTTCCAGAGGCCTTCTACCCTTTCCTTGATTATCTCTACATGCCGCCTGTAGTAGAGCTGTGCTCTACCTAAAAATTGGTGTAGCACAAGGGGACATTTTTCTATATTCTCCCCTTCCTTCTGTACAGTCTGTTGCAACGGTGTCTTATACTTACTAATTTGTCTTTTCATTTTTTTCTGCCTGCCTATGTATCCTCCCTTTTCACTATCCTTGGTTTTAAATTTGTATATCCCTTTTCAGCCCTCTAAAGCTCTGAAAGGAAGCTTCACGTAAAGTACTTGCAGTGCTGGATTAAATGATTGTAAGCCAGAAGAACCTTGCTGGAAGAAAATTATTGGTGCTATTCCCCTCTGAATATTTGTTTATATAAAGAATATATCAATGGAAATTTATTGAAATTATGCTGCATTAAGAATTACGTATGAAACAAAGCAGAACTTTAGATGCCTAGATAAAAAGAACTTCAGTTGGTAACACTGAATGGCTCTGACTTTCACTTTCTTGCTGAGAAGCCGCCCCATGAGTGAAAGTGTCCCCGTTTGCCTCTATGTCAAAAATGTAGGGAAAAGAGGCTTGTTCTTAAGAAGAGAAGCTGTTTATTCACTTTATTAAATGTGCTTAGAGAAACATTTCTTAAAATGATCCTTTTCACAGCAGCAGCAGCACATGTAGAAAAGAAGAATGCTGGCAGGTTAGGAATGAAGTTGTGCTGCCGTGTTGAAATTTGACTGCTGCCAAAAAGCCACTCTTCAAGAAGTAGTTTTCCCATTCGTCCCTTATTAAGTAAATGTGAAATTGGTGTTTGGAAGATGTTCCTTGCTCTGTAGTAAGGGAAATTATTTGATTTATTTAGAGATCTAGTAAGTGGAACAGAGTGTTGAATATATAGTTGCTGCTAATGTGTGTTACACACCGTTCCTAAAAATGCTCATGTCCGAGAGCCCTAAAAGTACCTTGTACCTGTTTTGTTGCAGTTATTCTTATAAGTCTGACCAAAACAAAACATTGGGGAGAACTTAACAGAGAAAGGGGGCTGCTAGATGAAATCGTTTTGAGGCTGGAAACAAAATGACTAAGAAACAATGAACAGAGCTGCATTTTAAGCACATGGGTTACTGGCAGCTCTATTCTAAATTCACATGCCTTGAACTGGAGCTTTGGCCGTTTTTCTCTGAAATCCTATATAAAGAGATTGTTTGTTTTCCTATCTAAAATTGAGCTGCAGTTTCCATAGTAAAACTGATTTATGTGTGCCACTTTTGAAAGAGAGAGAGCTTTGCATCAAGTATTAGACGAGCATGCTTGCTCCTTGCTCTCTCTCTCTCTCTCTCTCCTTTATTTTGTCAGTGGCTCTGTCGCAGAATCCATGGAATGGCTTAAACTTTCCCTTTCTGTTAGAGAAGTCACTCCATTAGTAAAACCTTCACCACCAAATAAATAGGAACAGGAAACAAACATCCGCTGCATAGGAAATAGGAATGCCTATACCCCTGGTGCCCTTCAGAATAAAACAAGAGGAACCCAGAAACAAACATGTTAAATAAATGCAGTGAGACATTGAATCACTCTAAAAGTGGCCTTCCTTTCAGGACTGCACCCTGGCAAATGGTTGGGTGGGGGGCTGTATGTTATAAATAGGGAAAAGGGTAATACTGTTTAGTGAATGCAGCCTGTCTGTAATGAAAAGCAAAATATACTGTGGAATTAAGTAGTAATTAAATGATGTGCAAACTGAAATGCTGCACTTACTTGAAGATGTGAAACTGACTATGCTGTTAGGGTGGCAGTAGCCTCTGGGGGTCCTTTTTATATTACTGTAGGTGCCAGTCTTGCTGTTCAGAGGGAGGAGCTAAATGGCATTGATGCCAATCAAGTATTCATATGGCAGTAATAAGATGAATACTGATGCTATAAGTTAAAGCATTAAACTATGGTCTCCTGATATATGACTTGTCTGAATAGTGGGTCACCCTGTTCAAAAATGTATGTATTAGAGAAGGATTTTTTCTTGAATTAGAATAGGGGCAGATAAGGTGACCTATCTTAAGAGTCTATACAGTAAACTTCTCCTTCTTCACCAAGTTCCTCAGATCAGCCTCGAGAGAGGAACCTAGAGGACCTGTGCTAGTCTCTGTGTGGTCCAACAGAGTACAGAGGATGGTGGATCTAAAGCCTTGATATTGATCCACTCTGCGGGCAGTACTACAATCTGTAGTACTGTATTTGTAAGAATTGTTTTTTTTTTAATTTTAGTTTATTATTTTTGTCCTGACTTTTATGAAAAATAAAGCCACACTGAGATGTGGTGCACCAAAACTCTGTTGTCAGATTTATCCTTCACCCACACCATATCACACCGCTGATGCCAACACAGCCACGGTATACTCTCTCAACCACGCCTCATGGTCTACTGAATATCAATTGCACCACAGATGTCAGTCACACCTGCCATGTACTTAACCACACACCACAACCAATCGCATACATTTTCCCATACCGTCTCAGCCAGTCACCATATATTCATTCATAACTAACACCCAATCATACACTACTAGCATTTAAACCTAGCACCCCCTAGCAACACTCCACCAAGTGTCAAAATTTAAAAATCAAAGCACAAATAGTCCCACATACATAAAATTAAATGAAAAAGAAACAAAATATTAAACATTTGGCTTCACCCAACTGCTTACTCCTATTGCAAAAATAGAACATGTGAATGGGGTAGCTGTCAGATCATGGAATTATTTTTACTCATTCAAAGGGAACTCCAGACCATAACTCATGGCTTAGCTTCACTCAGCCACTCATAAAGTTGCCAGAGTTCCCTTTAAACTTGTAAAAGTAAATACATTATCTAACATCCCCCAGAGAGAGAGAGAGAGAGAGAGAGAGATAGACAGATCTATTTATGCAATAGGTGTGGACTCAGATGACTGCTGATAAACACTATTATCAGACTAACTAGGGTCTATATTCACAAAAGTGTGGACTGCTGATGTGCCACATATTTGAGGTGTGTAGGAAACCTTAAGTTGGAATGCCACACAGTGAGTGTCCAGAGGACCCCAGGTGGCATTCACAGCAGGTGCACAAGCCCCTTGCACACATGATCCACTGACCAATCCTACAGCTACATGCCATGGGCAGTCCGGGGCTGTGTCAGGGAGTGTGCCCACACTCTGTGCCATTCACTAAGGTGGGGAGTGCTGGTAGAGGGGGGTACAAGTTACCCGAGGGGAGACCCTGCTGTAACTGTTACATCAACAAAGAGCAGAGAAGAAAACACACATTGGCTGTCCCAAAGGTGCACCAGCCAAATATATAACATAAACAGAAAAAGGAGATGAATGCTGGGCACACACCAAAGAAGTTTGCGTGGAAACTAGTTTATTTTAAGAACAAGACATGACAAATGCTAGGCAGTACCCCTACATATTGATCCAGCAAGAGAGTCTTCCTCAGGGGTTAGAGCTTGCCAACATTTCAAATATATTTAAATACACAGAACCATCATATAATTCAGTTCATATTTATTTGTTTGAGTTTAAAAGCCATTACAAACATGATAAAAATCACAAACACCAACAAAAGAAGAACACAATGATAAAATGCCATCAAATACTAAATAAATATAATAGAATGTATGTAAGAGTTCACTCTTACATGTTCATCATCCTTGTTTATACATTAAACATTTCTTATTAATATTATCATACCTAATACAGTACCAATTATAATTCACAAATTAATATCATATGTCAATATAAAAACACAATTGACTAATAAGACCAAATTGTGCAATTGAATGCTCTAAACATTTAACATATACATTTTATGACCTGTTCTTGTAATATACAATTGCTTAGGTAGTCAAATAATACCTTCTTTGGTCAATCATTCTGAGAAGGGAGACTATGGGGCCCAGTACCTTGCGGTCACTGGATTTCAGTAAATAGGTCAATAATTGTTGAGGCTGGTATTGTTGTTGACTCAAAATACTACTTAATATAGAATGCCTGTATGTCTCATACAATGGGCATAATAAAAGCAAGCGTATTAATTGTCTTCCCCTAAACCACATTTACAACTGATAGCCTTGGCCGTTCCTCCTTCATATTGCTCACTTTTTTGATTAGTTATAGAACTCTCAAATCTAAACCTAGTCAAGAGAGTTCTCTGTCTTGTGTTATCCAGGACAGAGAGATATTTATCAAACTTGTGCTTTCTTTTATTTTTTGTGAGCCAAGTACAGGCCTTTGATAGTCTACAGGCCTCCTAATCCCTTTGAAGGAAAATATCACTCACCCTATTGTTCACTATTGTTTTAATGTCTGTTAAGGAATATCTAAGGCTATCTGTGATTATAGCTAAAAGACCACATGGTTTAATGAAATCCTCTACCCTGCTCATGCAGGGAAAAGTTCTGTTCAATAAGGTGTAAGTAAAGGCCTTCTCTATGCGCAAGTGAGGGAGCCAATTTGCAGGCATTTTAAAAGCCCTAACCCAATAGTTAATTTACCTTTGAGTGCAGCTACATTCAACTGAAAGTTGTCCTAATTCAGCTCTGACTGCAGCGGAGGGGGCACTGTATGGTAAGCCCATTATCTTTTTATAAAATGTGTTTAGGCTGATACGTGATTTTCCATTGGACAGATTTCTGTGCATTAGTTGTTGAGTGAGGTCTGGCATTTCCCCTGGGCATCATATGGGGAGCCTGACCTTTTTTCTTATCTGGTGATGCAAATGAACTACAAACAAACTAAACTCCTGTTTGATCACTAACTGGGAGGGGTATTCTTCCCATTCAATGTATCGGGTGCTGCACCCCTCTCCCCATTTGCTAGTTTAAATATTCTGCAAAGACATCAAACTTCTGCTCCAATGCACTGACTCCCTCCTTAGTTAGATGCAGTCCATCAAATTTAAAGAACTTTTGCTCCCCAAACTGTTGCCAATCGCCTACAAATGTGTGTCCTTTTTCCTGGCATCAGCCCTTGAGCCACATGTTTAGCTCCCCTGTGTCCCCATCTCTGACCTTCCTTCTGTCTGTCCCCCTGTCCCAGACTGGCAGGATCTCAGAAAAGGAGATGCCAGATGAAATGGATGACAGTTTCTCTCCCAGCCTGGTCAGGTGTTCCTTGGTCTCCACAACTGACCAGCTGGTGAGCTCGATGGTCCCTATGTGTACCAGGATGTCAATGTTTTCTACTGTTTCCTGCATGATTTTAGCTATGCAGTCAGTATCTCTCCACGCTGATGTACCTGGGAGACATCTGACCATTGCCCCTGGCCAGAGGTAGGTATCAACTCCCCGAATCATGATGTCTTCTATGGTCAGAAGTGTTTTGAATTTCCTTTTTGCTTTTTTTGTCTTGGTCCCTATTTTGGGTGAGTTTTGTGGTGCTAGCTCCTGTGCTGCAAAGTCCTGCTCTGCAGTGTACTCTGCCCCTGTGTTTGATTTCGGAGATAGAAGCAGATACCTGTTTGTAGTTTTTATGTGGTTTGTGGAGGTGATACGTTGGTGAGCACTGAGTGATGGGGCACCCGATTTGCCCATCCTAACCACCTGCTAACCTCCCGGACCAATTACCTTCTGTGATCAAGGTGCTTCAGTTGGATGTTGGGGAAATGGAGGGCAGTTCTTGTAATATATTTTCTCCTGAATATGTGATTTGAGGCACACAATCTCTGCCCATGCTGCCTGGAGCTGAGCCCTTAGATGTCTGATGGATATATGGTGCATTAATGCACCTCCAGGGTGGTTGAAGGTCACTGGGCCTTCAGCCTTGTTCCACTCAACACAACCATGGTATGCCTTAATGCCCTCATACATCCAAAGCCTGTCGTGGGCTACAGCTTACAAAACTGATACTGTGGTCGATAATGGCAGATGGCACAGTAACTGATTTGTCCAACTGTGGGAAAAAGAGGACAATAACCAAATGGAAAATGAAGCCCCTAACTTGCAGAATGTTACAATAGGTGTGGCTGCAGAAGCACAAATGAGTACACTGACATTCTTATGGCTTCTGCAGGTTGTATCTCCAGGAAATTATTGCTGTGAGTCAGATAGTTAAGGCAATAATGTCATCTGAAAAATACTGGTGTTTATTTTTGAAACTGAAATGTATTCTTTTCTATATTGGTCATGGAAAGAGTCATGCAAGTGTGTACCTGTACTAGCTTAGTGCATAGAGGATATAGTTTTGTGGTCATGAGTATGTAGTCTGACCTTTAAGCTTTCAAACAGAAGTACCATTTTAGATACATAATGGTTTCCTGCAGGTTGGTGCATGCAGTATGTTCTCATTATTTGAATTTATCTAATGCAGATTAGGCAAAACAGAGATACCATACAGAAGATCATGTCCAGTTGTGATCTGGGGTGCTCATTATTTGGAGAAATCTATGAGTTACAGATAATTCACAAAATTAAAATGAATAATTTACATTATGGGTTGGGAGGTTAATAATATAATTTAATATAAAATAAAGTACATACAAGGTATACAATATTCAAGTACCAGTAACAAACAGGAGTACAAATAATGTTAGCCTGTCTCAAGCTACAATAAAATATAAATGTACAAGGCTTACAGTTCTAACGTACTAGTGAAAATATAACATTACAAATGTTGTTATCCCATCTGAATTACAGCAACATATAAAATATACAGTGTTTTGTGTACATGATAGCTCAGAGCTGTAGATAAGATAGCAGGAAATACAATAGAATAAAAGAAGGTACACAGTTTCCAAAGTTTACAATTCCAGTATTACAGCAAAATGCAAAACGAATATAATCTATACATGATAGCACAGTATCAAATAAGGAAGGCTACAAGAATAAGGAACACAAAAGGTAAGATTAGCTAGAGCATGAATAAGAATGCAAAGACAGGAACTGCATGTTCTGTTTTATCCCTTGGTGCTGCAGGTAGTACTGTGGTTACAGTATCTCGAAAGGCAAGCTGTTTCATAGGTGTAAAAGTCTAAAAGAAACTACTGCCTCATCAAAGTTCATTTAGCAGTAGTGGATTTGTAGCTTGTTCTCTAGATAGACTCTAAAGCAGTACTTGGGTGCAGGGTGGGGTAAATAAGGTGCAGTACTTAAGGAAGGAGGGAGTTTCCAAAGAAATATTTGGAACCAAACAGTGTAGTGTGATGTCTGGACCCAGGGTTGGTCAGTGCAGATGTGCAACCAATTAGAAAGCAGTGATGTGTGCAAGCAGGGCAGTTTAGGGTGAAATGAGGGACAGAGTGAACTGCAAAGGATGCCTGAATGGTAAGTCATGATTTATAGTCAGACCCATGAACTACATCCTCATAGTGTTAGTTAGTTAGTTAGTTAGTTAGTTAAAAACTGGTAAACACGAGGAGAGGCACACTGAGCCGGGACTCATTTCTAGCTGTAACTCGGTGAAAATGGGAAAAGGGAGAAGTGCAACTACAAACAAAATACAGTCAGTCGGGTGATGTGGTTACAATGAGGGTGTTATGAAGTGCATAAGTGGAGTTCAGTACAGACAAAATAGCAAAACATTGCATATGGAGGACAAATGATTTAGAATGCAAACCATCTGTGCAAACTGAGCAAACTCAAAATACATAGTGCCAGACTGAAGGAGGCTGAGTGGGTGCTGAAAGTAGGCTTCAAAACAGGTTGATAAACTTCAGTGAGGTTGCTGGAAATATGAGGATAGGGGGGAGGGAGAGGGAAGGGGTGGTCAAAACCTAGACAAGGGTAAGGAAGGATTCTGGAAAAGGGTTGTCAGGAGCAGGGGGGAAGAGGGAGGAGTTTTAGCTGGCATCTAATGGAGGGAAGGGGGGGGGAAACAGACTGAAGAAGGTAGCTGGTTCCAGTTGGAGAGGAGGTGGTATGAGAAAGCAGATTTCCCAGCTGAGGAGTGTTGGGGGGGATGGGAGAATGTGTATGGGTCTCTTGAGCACAGGAAGTAGGGAGAGGATGGGATGGGGAAGAGGAGATGTAATAGGTATGAGGGGGAGGGACTCATATCAGTATTTCGAGATGAGGGAGGCACAGTATGACTGGTGACATGCGAGGACAGGAAGGATGGATATGAAGGAGTAAAGGGAGCAGTGGTGAGTATGAAAGGGTGAGTTGGTAGCAAAGTGGCAGAAAGCATTACAGATGGTCTCCAGTCTGGTAAGTGAGGTGGAAGGAACAGTGTCATAAACCACATCTGCATAGCCAAAAACTGGGAGAGCCATTTCGGTGACTGGCTGATGGCAAAGTTCTAGAGAAAGGCAGTCATTATCATGGTACAGGGCATGAAGTGTGTGTTCAGTTAGTGTAGAGCCTTGATAATAGATCATTCTTGTAAGGCAAGAAGGTGAGGTGTTGGTAAAAGATTATACCTAGGTATTTAAACTGAGTCACATTTTCAAGGACAATACTTTCCCAGTTCATGATGCTTAGACAGAAGCATTTCTTGGAGTATATTTGAAACTATTACAAATTCACCTAAGATCCCCTGTGTGGCTGACTGACTAACCTGCATACTTATCAGCTCTTTCTACAACCTGTTCATAGCATTTCCAAGACTACTCCCTTCTTGTCCCATCATAGATGTTTGCTCTCACAGTACAAGCTGTGCTCTTGCTCACATGGTACAAGTTCTCTTTGGCATACAGTTGTAGTCACTGACATGTCTGGATAGTTCCTGAAAATTCAAGTGATACAGTTACAGCAATAGATATGGTCAGATATTTCATGACATTTCTAAAGAGATTTTCTCCGGTGGCCCTATAGTGATACTGCAGTCAGGTGAGGTTATCCCTGAAATTTCAAGAAATACAGTAGCTGACCATGCCTTTGGTGCAATTGTATCACTAAAGCAAATTCCTACCTGTTTTCCTGTTGTACTACTGTAAGGCCACCAGAAAGATTTCCTTTTGAAATGTCATAAACATCTGGAATGATCCAGGCAGCCTGATAACAGTCCCCATCACTTATAGCACCCACAGTTATAAACGGGCAGTCGGTTTTGTGGGCAAATTACATTTTCTGCTTTTCCATTCCATAGGCTATAATGTAAAAAGTTCTGGTTATAAGATTCTATGCTCGCCTTCTATTTCAGGCAGATTAGCTAGAATATTAGCTGCTAGTTAATACCATTCACCAGGTCCCAGTCAGCCACAGAGAGACCGCTCAGGTGTTAATCATGCCAGTTCACACTTTGGCACTTGGGTGCGCTTTAAAAATAGATTAAAAATCTGGCACCTAGCAGACTTGTGTGTCTATTGGCTGCAGTGTTGTAGGGGTCTCTTCATTGGTCCCGACCGTTGTCAGCTTCAGCAATGTGAGGAGAGGGGGTCCCTGTCGTGGGCAGCAGTTTTAAGCTGCAGTACAATTTCAGCTGAATCACATGTCTGGATTTAGCTGTACAGTACAGAGGCTGAATGTGGTCTGCTTTTTAACCGGCAATTCAGTTCGCATCCTGCTTGGGACTGGGGGCTGCACTACTGCTTTGTGTCTCAATTTAATGCTGTGATATGAAATAAATAACATTTATGTTACATTACATACAGCACAGTGGTTTAAAGCTCTGAGCTGCAAAGCTAGAGACCTGGGTTTGAATCCCACAGTCCCCACTTGCATAGTGTGCGACCCTGAGCAAGTCTCTTAACTTCCTTGTGCTCCCAAGTTGCACCTGTAAACAAGCTTTCAGCTTACTGTGTCTCTCCTGGTAAAAACAAAAGGTAAAAAAAAACATACACTTGGTGTACCCTATCAGTAATCATCAAGTCTTGATGTAAAAAAACATAGAAATTGGTTTCAGCACCCACCCAATATAAGGGACAGAATGTGCTTGCACCAATGCTCATTTTATAAGCAGTAGGGACTGTTACAAATGCAGGAAGAAGAGGAAGAAGAAGAAGAATCCACTTATTCACTATGTATAAGAAACATTTAAGTTGGTACATTCTCTCAATGGAAGATCAATGAAATAAACAATAAAATACATTTCCAGTACTATTTGTGAACACTGCCCTATCACAGACATATATTAAATATGAAATATTTAACAGATACACACAATTTATAAAATATTCAGTAAACAATTTTGAATGCGAACAAACTAGGTCCAGGACAACTGAAGTATGTTTCAAACATAACAGTGCTAATAGAAAAAAAAGAACTAAACTAAAACTCTAAGTTCTTACACTAAGACTGCAGAAGAACACATTTGCTTTATCTTGATTCAGCATCTGCTTTTTCTAGGTGGAAATCACCTCTCATTTTGACTGTAAAAGAATGTACACAAAAATAATTCTCAACTAATCACCGAAAAGCAAAGAATTGACTCCCTTCTTGGTGCACGCAGCCTCCTCACCCTGGTGTCATGTCTCTTCAGCTCTGAGAAACAAAAACAAGACTGATCTTCCTTCTACTTCAGTTATAGCATGTATTGATATCCCATAATGCCACACGGCAAGGGACATGTTGTAACCCACAGTGATCAATAGTTTTCTGTGACATTTGATTTATTGCCATACAACCCCCCAGCTAGTTTTGACCATTTATTTATTTGTCAAATAAATTTTACCAGGAAAGATCTACTGAGCCACAGTGGCCCATTTCCAGAGGCATCCTGGGGGAGGGTGTACAGGAGAGAAAACAGTACAGTAGCACTTACAAATGAAAAAAACATCACTACAGTTATGAGATTGCTTGTTTGCTTGCTCACCCCAATAGGTCACTAAGATTACTCTCCAGCCAGAGTTGGCTGTTGTTCTCAAGAGCCTTTTTCTTATGACCAACATATCCAGTAGAGTATGTACCACTTATGATGGATGTGCTTAGTCCAGATAGCCAGTTTTATGGGAAAAACATAACAAAATGAAACCATTGCCAACAGATTAAGCCCATCTGCTTTACCCAAGCTGTACCTGTAGGTGATGATGGACCTTCTAACACCTCTTTGACTGAAGTTGTGGAGCTGTTGATGGGATTCCCTGCCAATATTTGACTGCTTGCTTCCAGTTAACAAGGTGTTAATACCCCCTTGACCTTCTTGGGAGCCTGGCATGAACAACATTCTCAGCCATTGAGATCCCCGCTTGGGCTGTTTAATTCTTATATTTTTACTTATTTTGCAAAGTTTAAAATTTACTGTGTCATTCTTAGATACACTAGATATCGTATGCTCAGTGTGCTGCTCTCTATTGGGTCAAGTGGGTTGCAAACAGGCAGCAGAGATGAGATGCAGGCACAAGAGAAAGTGGTGTGCTTAAAGCCTATGATCAAGCAGACCGATCTCAGAGTTTTGGAAACACATCTCACAGTTTAGAAAGCTTCAGCAGTTCTGAACACATTTGTGAACTTCTTCTACAAGCTACTCTTGTTACCTTGCTTGCCTGGTTGGAGAGAGAGATGGGATGGATGAGAGGGGGAGCAGACTGTGAACAGCAATGGAGATGCAGGTGCAAGAAGGGCAGCCAACAGTAAGTTTAATATCTATTTCAAACACCTTTGTGACGTTCTACTACACTACTGGCACGTCCACTAACTGGCAAATGGGGAGAGATGGTAGAAACATTGTGAGGGAGCCATAAACTCTGACAGTGTACAGGGCACTAATCTGGTAGGCAGGCATGCAGACAGCTGGGAGTGAACACAGAGTTCTTTTTTACTTTTTAAAGTTTTACAGTACAGTAACTGCTTTAGTTTGTAGTTTCTACTATTTTACCAAACTTCTGATTTGTATTACTTTCTATATTTAAAATAATGTACTGTGTAGGGAGGGAGAGATATTGGGAGATGGGGGACTGAATTAATACTGTTCTTGGCTGATCTGTGCATGAGTTCAGTATAAAAAAGAAACTTTGGCTAAAACAGACAGCTGCTTATAAATAATGGATACAACTGCCCTACACAGAGTAGTCCATTAT
This sequence comes from Neoceratodus forsteri, assembly GCA_016271365.2. Classification (NCBI taxonomy): domain Eukaryota; kingdom Metazoa; phylum Chordata; order Ceratodontiformes; family Ceratodontidae; genus Neoceratodus; species Neoceratodus forsteri. The sequence goes on along the minus strand of CM057451.1, from coordinate 53,263,044 downwards.
AAGTGGCTTACACTGTATTATAAAGCTAAGCACATTGTGATAAAAGTTATCTTATACACCAGTGCAAGGGCTCATTTGCAGGTTGACCTTTTGCAGATGTAGCAAGGAACTAGTCATCCAAAAAGTCTACATGAAAGAGTAGTGCACCACAGAGTGGCCATTAGCAAAATGTTTATGGGGGGGGAGAGTAGTGCGCCTCTGAGTGGCGTTTAACAAGGATTCACAGCATGGAGTAATGTACCTAGAGTGGTCTTAAAGAAAAGATCCACATGGAGAAGCAGTATACAGCAGGGTGCCCTCTAATAAAGGTCCACATATGGGGTTAATACAACCAGAGTGGCCTTTAATAGAGTTCCACACTGGGGAGCAGTGCACCTCAGAGTGGACTTTATTAATGATCCACACTGTGGAATACTGCACCACAGACTGGACTTTAATAAAGATCCAAACTGGGGAGTAGTCTGCCTCAGAGTGGACTTTAATAAAGACCCACACTGTAGAGTACTGTGCCTCAGAGTGGGCTTTAATAAAGATCCACACTGTGCAGTACTCCCCAGTGTGGATCCTTTATTATGGATCCACACTGGGGAGCACTGCGCCTCAGAGCGGACTTAATCAAGGATCCACATTTGGGAGTGGTGCACCTCAGAGTTGACTCTAATAAAGATCCAGACTGGATAGTAGTGTGCTTCAGAGTGGACTTTAACAAAGATCCACATGTGGAGTAGTGTGCCCCGAGTGTCATTTAACAAAATTCAGCATGCACCTCAGAATGGTCTTTAACAAAAATCCACATGTGGGAGTACTGCACTTCAGAGCGGACTTTAAGAAAGCTCCATATCGGGGACTAGTGCTTATCAGAACTGACTTAAACAAAGATCCAGATGATGGAGTACAATGACTCAGAGTGACCTTAAGCAAACATCCACATAGGGGAACAGAGCATCTCAATATGGCCTTTAACAAAGATCTACATGTGGGAGTAGTAGTGTGCCCCAGAGTGGCATTTAATAGAGATCCACATGGAGGAGAAGTGCACTCAAAGTGGACTTTAATAAAGATACACACTGGGGAGTAGGGCACCTCAGAGTGGACTTCAATAAAGATCCACCTAAAGGAGGAGTGACCCTCAGAGGGGACTTCAATAACATTTCAAATTGAGGTGTACTGTGCCTCAGACTGGACTTTAACAAAACTCCACACTGGCGAGAAGTTTGCATTGATTGTCCTTTAACAAAGTTCTACATGGGGGAAAGGCACCTCAAAATGGTCTTTAACAAAAATCCATATGTGGGAGTAGTGCACCTCAGAGTGGACTTTATTAAAGAGCTACACTGAGAAGTAGTGCATCTCAGAGTAAACTTTACCAAAGATCCACATAGGGGAGTGGTGCTCCCTGAGTGTCATTTATCAAAATTCATCATGGGTGGAATGCACCTCTGAATGATCTTTAACAAAGATCTACATGTGAGAGTAGTGCATCTCAAAGTGGACTTTAATGACTCACAATAAGGAGTATCAGGGGCAAGCACCATGAGAAAGGCAGAGTTCCTGTCATGGGTGATTGTTGCTGAGAATAACAGGCCTGCATAATTCTTTCATGCTGTGAACTCTTACATCTGGTTTGCCTGCAGTCTGGGGAAGCATGGTCACTGGAAAGATACAAGGGATTTGGTCTGGTCTTCCTTGATAGGCTATCAACTATTTTATTTGTGGTCCCTCAAGTGAACTGTCATGGCATAACATGGTCAAGTCTGTGACTAGCAAGCGCCTTCTTTTAGTCTGGTCCAAGTTTCAGTCAACATCGACTGGAAATGTCCTCTGTTTGATGCCAGAGCTGCTTTCCACTTTCTGTTTGCTGGACCTGGGACCAAACAAGCTGTTGGTGAGTCCCTGTGCTGAGTTATTGTAGAGATAGTCTGGTGTTCCTTGAGAGAAGGTGTTTTTTCCAAAGGCTCTGAAGAGGCCTGTGGTGAAGCCCCTTCTTAAAAAGTCACCTTTTGACCCTGGCATCTTCTCCAGCTACAGGCATGTCTTAAACCTTCTCCTGTTAGGGAACAGGAATGACAAGGTAGTGGTAATGTATTCAGAGGCTCCTCTGGAGATGTGTTCCATCTAAGGCCTCTCCAGTTTGGGTTTAGGAGGCATCACACCATGGAAACAGCACTTTTCAGGATGACAAATTACATTCTCCTGGCCAGAGATAGAGGTGACTGTTCCATTATTGTCCTCTCTGTCTCTCACCAGGTTTTGACACACCAGACTGTGAGATTTTAACAACTCAGCTGATGGACATGGTAGGACTCAGCACCACTGTTCTGAGGTGGTTTGAGTCTTTCCATTCCAGTAGCCTGAATCCACTTGCACAGTGAAATCTGTCCTTGATTTTGGACTGTGAGGACCCTCAAGGTTCTATCTTGTCACACATGCTGTTTATGGTGTTCAGTATACTCTACCTCTGGGTGAGGTCACCAGATGAAATAGTAATTACTATGCTGATAACACTCAAATATATCTGTCATTTGCCCCTGAAGAGAGAAATTCTATGAATGTGTTGAACAGATTCCTAGGTGATATCAATGACTGGATAGCCCCCAGTTGGCTTAGGCTGAATCCAGACAAGAAGGCAGTGCTAGTTCTGCACTGAGGCTCTCATAGATCATCAGCAGGATTGGGAGGGGTGCTGCTGGGGTTACAACTGGATACCACCTTTCTCATTGCCAGGAATAGGGTAAAGAATTAGGACATCATCATGAACCGGACGCTGACACTAGAACATCAGGAGTCAGCATTGGTTAGTGGTGTTTTTTTTTTTCCTATCTAAGAAGTATAGTCTGGATTTAATCCTGTCTAAGTTCTGAGGACCTGTACACACTGGTGCATGAGTCTGTAATGTCAAGATATGACTATTGCAATGCTGCATACCTTGGGCTATCTATAGGTTTGACACTCTGCTTGCAGCTGGTGCAGAACACTGCAGGCAGATTGATTGCTGTAGTTCCCTGCTTTGAACATGTCTCTCCTGTGTGGCAAATATTACACTGTCTGCTTGTTGGGTGGTGTTTCTCCTTCAGTATACATTTCTTACATACAAAGCCTTATGTGATCTAGACCCAGGTTTCCTGAAAGACTCCAGTGTCTATGTGCTCCTGTATCCCCTCTCCGCTGTTCCTCTGAGGACCTCCTGATGGTCCCAAGGTCCCATCTAAAGCTATCCGAGAATCAGGCATTTTAGGTGACTAAGCCTTTATTGTGAAACCAACTGCCCCACCAACTTAATGAGACCCCCCCCCCCCTTAGTTAAGGCTTGTAAGATGGCTTTTCTGTAGGAGTTATTCTGTTAATTATATTGAGCTGAATATTATATACACATTACTGTATATATTCATTACAAAAAACTTCATTAATTCACCATTTATTTATTTTATTTTTTATTTAAATTTTGTTAACCGGGTAGGGACACTGGACAAAGTCCTTTTTCAGGTCTGACCCAACACAAATACAACACATAAATACTACGCATAATAAAATATACAGACCAAATTATGAAAAACACATACAAACATCCAATGACTGTGAATATTTTTTTAATTTGATTTTAAAATGTTGCACTGAAGAGGAAGAACATAAATTATCCATTAAAGTATTCCATAACGGGGGTAACAACTGAAAAAGAGAGAGATCCCGTTTTAGAATGACATGGAATAATTTGTAAAAGAACACCCCTAAAAGATTGTAAATTATGCACAGTGGACCTAATAGTTACAAAGTCCCTTAATGGATACGTAGTTTTAAAAAAAAAATACTTGAATATTTGGCAGCTGAAAAAATAAGTAAATTTAGATTTTGGAGATAACCAGCTCAGTTCTGAATATAAACAACAATGATAACAAAGTCTAGCCAGAGCCAATAGGGCTGTGAAAAGCTACCAAATAATCAAAGTTGCACATGTGTGAAAAAATTATTCAACGCCCAGGTGTAACTTGGCCATTTTTTGGAGATGTTGCACCAAATTTTCAACATGGCTTTTTAGGGACCCCTCCTCGTGAAGAGTGCCAGTGTCATTTTGTTCACTTGTCTTGAAAGGTGATTTCACAGAGAGAATACACTATTCTGTGCCATAGGTGCGAAAACACATTTTGGGTAGGTTGTGGAAAATGACAGCTGTACTGTTTTGAAGGAGGTGTGGAAAAATGGCAATGTTTAAATGTGGAGTGAAAATATTACAAATTGGTGAAGTTAGGAGCGTTCATAGAAACTGCGCAACCCACGCTCATAACACAGTCATTTTTTGGAACTTTTTCACAAGATTTGCAACATGGGCTTTTTGGGACCCCACCTCATGAACAGTGACACTGTCATTTCATGAATCGGTCCTGAAAGCTGATTCTGAGCAGTGACAGTGAAATCACCTTTTGGGTTCAAGTAACAAAATGACAGTAACAGTTTTCATGAGGTGGGTCCCAAGAACCCCATGTTGAAAATGTGGGGCACAAATTCTGAAAAATGGCTGATTTATCAGCATAAGTTGAAAACCCCATTGAATAGCATTATAACACGCTTACCTTTGATTCTTCAGTTTGTAGCTAGACTTTGAAGAGTGCAGATGTGTTCCAGTCCAGAGAAGAAGATGGTGCAGACCTCCAGAGGTAAGTATGGGGTAAGGGAGTGTGGCGAGGTGGTTGCTCAGTGGGAGGGAGGGGATGGGGAGAGGGACTGCAGCGATGAGGGACCATTTTGTGTTTTACAGAAAAAAAAGGAAACATTTGGGTGCACTGCGGTGGGATCCCAGTGTGCCATATGACTGGGGAGGGGTGTACTTGATGCTGACATGAGAATTGGGGGTACCCCAATGTCAGTGGGGGTGCAGGAAGAAAACAAAACTGCTGGGTACACTGGGATGGGCTCCAAGGGTGCCACATGATTGGGGGGCACATAATGTTGGCACAGGGATGGGGTGCCTCAATGTCGGTGGGTAAAAGGAAAAATCTTTGGGCACACTGGGGTGGACTCTCACTGTGCCATATGAGTTGGGGGGCCACAGAATGCCATGGAGCTGGTGGCGGTGACACAACTATGCATGCACGGCATTCATGCATGCACAGTTGCGGTGAATGGCATTTTGCCATTCACAACATGATGGTGGCAGCAGAACTGCACATGCATGTGAGTCGCACATGAGCAGTTCATGCACTGGAATGTGGAAGTAACAGCCAAAATAGTGCGGCTGTAATTCTGTAGTGGCCGATCATGGTGAAGGGTTTCAAGCTCCACTGGACATTCAGAAGGTTCCATGATCAGCCATTTCTTAGAGCTAGGATCCAATCCCAAAATGGCAGTAGGTTCCACCCACAGCCCTACAAATGAGGAGGAGAATCTAAAACAAAATGACAAACATTGTTATAGGTAGTGACAAGAACATTAGTTTCTTTATTAGATAACTTAAAATTTAGGCTGGAGATGCATTCAGGATATGACAACAATGTCTTATTTGCAGTGGACCTACAAGTTTCAAAAGAAAAATGTTTCTTGCATTTATACAGCAAACCCAACTTTTGGTTAACCTTTCTGCTGTTTTTACCTGAGAAAAAAAAAGGTCAGGCCTGGGTTCAAGAAAACATCCATATACTTAAACTCTTCAACTTGTTCAATTACTGCCCTTCTGTTATCATGAATCAAAAGAGTTTTTTTTTTTTACCAGGACAGACACACTAAGCTGAAGGCTTGTTTACAGGTGTGACCTGGGAGCACAAGGAACTTAAATGACTTGCTCAGGGTCACACAGTATGCATTTGGGGGCAGTGGGATTCAAACCCAGGACTTCAGGTTTGCAGCTCACAGCCTTAAACCACTGTGCTATACTGCCTCGAATTGGTTCATCTTTTAAAGAAAAAGATGTTCCAAACAACATTGCTTTGTTTTTTTTACATTCAGAATCAAACAGTTCTCTGTAAACCAATTACAAACATTTTGAAATTCCTGCTCCAAAGAAAACATTATCTGAGAAATGAATTTTGCTTGACAAAATAAAATTAAATAATATGCATATAATAAACATTCACATGACTTGCAAATGTGGGTAGCTGATTGATAAACAATGAAAATAATAAAGGGCCCAATGTGGACTCTTGAGCAACATCAAGATCCATAGGTCATACAGATGAAGCTACAGAACCAAAACTGATGAACAGACACCTATTATTTAAATAATCTATACACCAAAGCAGCCACATTCCTTGGAAATCCTAGTTGACCCAGTTTAAAACAAAGCAATGGATGATTAATAAGGTCAAATGCCTTGGTCAGGTCCATGAAAACCACCCTCATTAAGAGGTAATTTTCAAAACCCCTGAGGACGGAGTTTGTGAACCTGACCAAGGCAGTCTCAGTTCCATGCTTTTTCTGAAAACCCTGTTGTTGGGAACACATCACATTATAAGCATCAAGATATTCAGTTATTTGACTTGCAACACAGAGAATAATGTATGGGCAACCATACACAACAAGGATGTGTTTCAATCAAGGGTTTGAGATGACAGCATGCGAACCTCAAGAGCGAAGCTTGAGAGGTCTATGCTGTCATCTCAACCCCAAGATGAAAACACATGCAAAGTTGTGAGAGGTTGACCATATTTTATTTTTTATAGTATATGTTTTTTTACATCAGAGTGACAGACCCCCACTGAAGTGAAAACAAAAAATATTGCCATTTCTTTGTTCTACTCACATAACAAAATCTGATTTCCTGACTTTTGGAAGGTAAAAGATATGACTTTGGGCACTGGGTGGTTAGTAAGTAGCTATGTGTAGAACAATGGGAAATGTAAAATTGTATGACCTTTGAACTGTGCATAACCTGAGAACCCTCGATCGGATTATCCTGCTCTAGTACTGATTCCCAAGTGCCAACGACCCCACAGAGCTCCCAGTGTAGTCACCACAGGAACCATGGCCACCAGCGGTCTGCACCCCCGAAGCGGTCACCTGAGAACCCTCAATTGGATTATGCTTCTCTAGTACTGAGAACTTCCAGGGCCCCAGCTTGAACACCACATGCACCCGCAGTCTCCGGGTGACCGGCGCTACTGAAGCTGACGCATGTATCCCTTGACCATTCTCCGCTCCCTGAGAGCTGTGAACCTAGCTCAGTCACTGCAGGAAACTAAGGCTTACGGGCAGGCAGTGACCCTAAAGCCATCAACCCTTATAACTTTTAGCCCTAATCCATTCAGTACAGTACCACAAGTAGGACATTTGTCCCTGCCCCCCTCCACCATTGCAACCTATATCTATTCAAGGTTCCACTTTAATCTCCTTTTTGCACCCTTTCCCTAACCATGTCATGTACATAGATGCATCCATTACAATGTGTGCCTGTATGGACTTCTGGTCTCTCTGTTACTTAGTTTGTTTTATTGTTTACTCCTATGTAATACCATAATGCCTGTATTTATGAATGTTTATGTGTACTGTTTCTGACCTTGTGTGATGCAAGTCCACCTTGTAAATGAGCTTGCTCAATGGTGTCCGCCTGGATAAATAAAGACTTGATTGATTGATTGATTGATTGATTGATAACAACTGTTCGGAATGATCATAACAGTGCTTTGGAATGCGCATAATGGCTTAGAATGTGCTTAACAAGGATTTTGAGCAGGCTGATTTTTATACATAACAAAGGGTAACCATATATTATAACTTTTTTGAGTAGTTTTCTCAAAGGATTTAATATTGAAAATGGCCTAAAGTAATCTAGACATTCTGCTTTCGATTTCTTAGGTATTGGAACCACCGTAGCACATTTTCAAACTAATGGAAACTGGCCAGAGGTAAGACACAAATTAAAAATAGAACAAAGGGGACCAGCAATATGGGGAGCTGCTAACCTTAGAAATCTGCCATCTAGCCCTTCACCACGATCACTAAAGTTGTTTGGGATTATCAGTAATAGTTTCAGTACTTCAGCTTTGGTAACCCTATGAAAGAAAAAAATTAGGCCTGCCAACTGGAGATTCACTGACATCCTTAACATCATTTGACAGGATCACTAAATAATTTTAATAACTTGATAGGTCAGAAAACTTAATATTTAACAAATCCACAGTTTCAACGGGGTCAGTTACTACACCCTCAGAAGTTGTTATCTTTTCTATAACAAACTTTTCCCTCAGTGATAATACATTATTAACCAAATCCCAAAATTTCTTTGGCTAAGTCAAATTATAACTAAATTTTTTTTTTATAGAATTCTCTCTATGCACTTCTCACAAAGTTACTTTATTCCTCAGGAAACAATATCTATCTAACAAGAAGGCTGTGGGAGACTGCTTATAGACCATCCAAGCAAGATTCCATGAATCAATCCATGCTTTCAAATCCCTGGAGAACCATTTTTTATAGATACCCTGTACTCTAACTTCATGCAAGGGGAAAAAAAAACATATCCTGAATTGAAAGTATTTGCTTACAAAAATAATCATCAACTGCACAATCAGGATACAGAATTAAGTTGAGTAGTGACCAATCAATTAAAGAAAGTTGTTGATGCAACATCCCATAATCAACTTTCTTAAAGCTACAAAGCTAAATAAACCATGGACAAACTTTTGGCTGTTTCAAATTCAATACACAGTAAATACAGTAGCTTGATGACCGCTAATTGTCTTGGCAACCCCCACTGATGAAACATCATTTAATCTATTTGTAACCACCCAATCTAAAATAGAATGTTTTTTGAGGGTTTAGCCTAGTTGGTTCGTTAACTAATTGAACCAGATTGTATGACTGTAACAAAGACTCCAATCCCAAACCATCAGACATTAACCAATTTAGGTTTAAGTCTGCCACTAGTATAAAACCAGAAGTAGATAAATAGACAGAGCTAAATTCCAGAACTTCCCTTAATCCATTTAGGCCACTGGAAGGAGGGTTATATGAACATCTAGGGTAACATATAAATTTCCACCCAAAATTAATTTAATAAGCAACCAGTCATGTTATGAGTCAGTATCAGTACTACTACACTGAGTACAAGTTAAGGACGTTCTTTAAACAAAACTGCTACCCCTTCTTCTTTTGACCTGATCTATCAGCTCTAATAATGTTGTATCCTGGAATTTTACAAACACCATCAGGAATATATGGCTTCAGCCATGATTCAGCTATTACAATTAAGTCTGGATTATAGGAAGGAGCGACACATTCCATTTCAGCTAATTTAAGTAGTAAACTCCAAACATTTAAGTGCATGATTTTCAACCCATGTGACATATGCCAAGATTTATTTCCAGAACCAATATTATTTGAAATATTAAATGATCCAGGATTTAGCTCAGCATCCCCTGAAATAAAATTAAATAAAACAATACTAACTTTTTGGAACATAAACCAACTTTACATAGCCCTTTCTGAAATAAAAGCATGGAAGTTGGCAAAAAATAAGATCCACACTCTCTCAGGGCCAGTTTGTTCAGCAATCGCAGGCTGTGAATTTCAGTGAGAGTATGATTTCTCACCAGTTAACTTGACATTGAATAATGATGAAATGCATTTTCCCTTTCTTCCTCTATAGCAACAAAACCGAATGAAACATGGTTGTTAATCAACAAATCCAACAATAAGACACAATTAAAAATAATCAAAGATACAAAGGGAGCAATTTTAACTTAACATATGCACAATTACAACAAGTTAATCCCTTAACTCAGAATCAAAACTCAATGGCCCAGTCTCCCACAGATCTCTTGGACTCCCTCAGACTCCAACACTTGGATGCACTTTGCCGCACAAGCCATCACTTTATATGCTGTGACGTCTTATAGGCAGCAGATTTAAATCCCTAAACCTGCCAAACTGGGCTTACACCACCAATCGGGGAGAGGATGTGGCTTGGCAAAGCAGAAGACAATGTCACAGATGGATTGTTGCTAAGGCAACACAGGTGACTGGGGAGCTCATTTAACAGGGAGTAATTAGACAGCTTGTAACACAGAGGGCTCCCTGATCTCTTGCACACAATCTTGAACCAGTCACAGAGCAGCACAGTTATTCAGTTAGGGTTAAAGTGACAAAAGTAGGGAAATGTGGCATTAGGAATTCCCCTAACCCCTAACCCCCACCCACAAGCACAAAACAAAAAAAAAATTACAGATTTCTCTGTTGTCACTTTTGGCAAATCAGAGGGGGAGTGTTCCTTGGGGTCCTTAGTCCGGACTATTCCATGCAAAAATAAGGTCAGGTGTGATCTGTTTTCTTCATGCAGGGCATAGAGGTTGCTGGCACAATATGGGGAGATGAAAGTCTTTTTTTTTGAAGAGTATATGACAATGGGGTAAGCGTTAGGTTAAGAACCTCAAGGACCACGCCACACCTTATTCACAAAGAGTGACGACAAGGAAAAAAGCAATGTTTTTTCCTCTGGCTATTTGGGCATGAAGGTGGGCCCAGGGACTTAGGGTTGTAAATTCTCATGCCACATTTCCCTACTTTTGTTGCTTTAACCTTAACTGGTGCATTAACAAAGTTTTTTGCAATGCATTTCCTTACTTTTTAAGATAGTAGAATCATATTGTCATTCATGCAGGTCCTTTTGGGACTTGTGTAAACACATCCATGTGATTACAGAAGCCCATGGCTTTCTGGGCCCTGTGCTTCCATGCCTTCATTTATCACATGTGTATATGGGTAAATATTGATGAAGTTATGGCGTGTTAAAATTTAGTTGTGGAAAAAATAATCTGAGTCCAAGTTCTTTTTCGGATGAAGGGATCTTTTTTCATGAGGTTGTATCATTCATACAAAAAATATTCCTGCATATAAAAAAAAGAATGTGAAAAGAAAAATAAACAAAAGCCAAACTCCATATGAAGGAAAAAATATATTCAGGTCATGAAAAGATGTTTTTATATGTGTTAAAACACATTTAGAAACATAGAAACATAGAAGTTGTTGGCAGATGGGAACCATACGATCTATCAAGTCTGCCCTTTGCTTCCTACCCCTCCCACTTTGCTGCCTGCTTGTGTATCCCACAGTGCCTGTCCCATGCCTGTTTGAATTCCCCCACTGTCTTGACTCCCACCACCATCTCCAGCAGGCTATTCCATGGTTCCACAACTTACTCTGTGAAGAGGAATTTCCTCATACTGCTCCTATACCTTCCTCCCTTAAGGTTGTGCCCTCTAGTCCTGCTGTAGTCCTTTACCTGAAGGAGGTTCTTCACATGCACCCTGTTGTTGCCTTTAAGGTATGTGAATGTTTCTATCATGTCCCCATGATTCCTTCATTGTTCGAGGGAGTATAATTTGAGGTCATACAGTCTTGCCTCGTACAGTTTCTGATGCAAGCCCTGCACCATCTTTGTTGCTCTTCGCTCTACCATCTCCAGCCTATTTCTGTCCTTCCTGAGGTGTGGCCTCCACAACTGGACACAGTACTCTAGGTGAGGCCTGACCAGGGACCGATACATGGGCATGATTACTTCATGCCTTCTGTTCATGATGCCCCTTCCTATGCATCCCAGGATACCATTAGGCTTTAGTGCTTCCTTTTTACATTGGCTACTGACCTTGAGGTCATCTGATAGGATCACCCCTCGGTCTCATTCCTTCCTGGTAGCCACCAGCTGCTCCCCTCCCATTGAGTAAAGTTTCCCTGTATTACACTTTTCCAGGTGCATGATCTTGCATTTTTTTGGCATTGAATTTCAATTGCCAGGTCTTGGACCACTCCTCCAGTTTTTGGAGATCAGCTTCCATGCTTTGCTGTCCCTTTGTTGTGTCTACCCTGTTACTGATTTTGGTGTCATCTGCAAACAGGCACACCTTTCCCTCCAGTTCATCCACAGTGTTGCTGATGAATAAGTTGAGGAGGATCAGTCCCAGAACTGAGCCCTGTGGGACCCTGCTAGTCACCCTCCCCTCCACAGACAGAGTGTCATTTATTAATACTCTCTGAGTTCTCCCATGTAACCAGTTTCTGACCCAGTTTGTAACCTCGGGCCTAATTCCCATGTTCTCCATTTTTTTGACTGGTCTACTGTGCAGAACAGAGTCAAATGCTTTGCTGATGTCCAGGTAAACCACATTCACTGCCCCACCCTGATCCACTGTTTTGGTGACCCAATTGAAATAATAAACCAGGTCTGTCTGGCAGGACCTCCCTGCCAAGAAACCATTTTGATTTTTGTCAAGCTAACCAGTTTGCCCCAAAAAAGCTATGATTCTTTCCTTTAGCACTGACTCCATCAGTTTTCCCATGACTGACGTTAGACTAACTGGACAGTAGTTACCTGACAGTTCCTTGCTTCCACTCTTGTGGAGTGGTAATACTGTTGCACTCTTCCAATCCTCTGGCACCTCCCCACTCCTTAATGATTTGTTGAAGAGCACTGCTAAGGGGACTGCAAGTTTCCTCCCTAGTTCTTTCAGTATTCGTGGGTGTATCCCATCTGGCCTCATAGCTTTATCTAACTTTAAGTTGTCTATTTCCTCCAAGACCCTTTCTTCTGTGAAGAGACCCGTGTCTATTCCTTCAATCAGACACTTCTTTATTCCTATTGTTGGTCTGTTACTGTCTGCTTCCTGTGTGGAGACTGAGCAGAAGTACCCATTCAGTGACTCTGCCTTCTCCATGTCTTACTCTGTGGTTTGTCCATCTTTTTTTGTGATTCAAGCAATACCTCCTCTGGTCTTCCTTTTTTCATGTATGTACCTGTAGAAGGTTTTGTTACCCTTTTTTACTTTCTGAGCTATCCTAATCTCTGTTTGAGCCTTTTCATTTCTTATCACTTTCTCTGTCTCTTTTAGTTTCTGTTTATATTCTGTTTTGTCTGCCTCATATCCTGATTCCTTGTACTTTTTGAAGGCTATGAGCTTTTCTCTCACTATGGTTGCCACCTCCTTGGAAAACCAGAGTGGGTTTTTCCTCCTTTTGTTCTTACCAACCTGAAAAGCACACTGTGATGTGATCATGGTTATTGCATCCTTCAACCTTTTTCAATATTCTTCAATGCTCCCTTCTGTCAAGTTAATAAGGGGCTGCTCAGGACACCCGCACCTGCACACTCTACAATGAAAATGGATGGTTCGCACTCCATCTCAAAGCACAATAAGAAACCTGCCTACTCCTGAAAAAAGTGCTTCTGGTGTCCCCCCCACACACACACACACTGGGCTGTCTCTTCACGCCGGCGGTTCCCATCAAATCAACTAGAAGCACTGATACAGATAAGCTGGTGATCCCCTTAAAAAGAACGAAGCTCACCCAGAACTCCATCCTGTACCAAGGACCAAAATGGTACAATGAGCTACCTGCCAACCTCACAGAATCAACCAAGATTAGCACCTTCAAATCTGGGCTCAGATCAGTTCTTAACACTAAAAAGAACTGTACTTGCCTACACTAATGTGGCAGGAACACAGCCACCCAACCCCTCCCTTTCACCCCCCCTTCTTTCTTTCTCTTATCCCTTCAACCCCTCCTCCCCCAAACTAAGCCCACTTGGCTGACAAACTACCTCTTCTACAATGACGCCATACCTGGCTGACCTGCTATCCCCCCTTCCACCTATTCTGACTAGTGAACTACAAGGCGGAACCCCATTTTACCATATCCTCTTCTACCTTGAGTTGGCGGTATATAATTTCCTGATATTTGAATGCCTGTGAAACTGTTTTCTGTAATCTGAAAACACTGTTACTGTATATTTGTAATGATTGTACCATAACAAGTTGGATGTATATAATCTCTTGATATTTGAATGCCTGTGTAACTGTTTTCGGTTATCTGTAATCACTGCTATATTTGTAATGTTTGTAAAATAATGACCTGGAACCTTTGAAAATGAGTCCTGGACTCAAAGGTATTAATCCTAAACAGCAATAAATAATTAAAAATAAATAAATAAAGTTGCCTCTTAGGCAGGGCTTCATGTTTGTGATGTCTACCCTCCTGAAGTCAAGGACCTTCAGTCTGGAGTGATCTCTGGGTGATTTTTCCAAAAAACAACTGCAGAATCCTGCTAAGAGGGTCCCGATTAACAACATATGATGTTTATATGTTTTCAATTTTTTTTTTAAACAAAAAAAAATGGAAACAAGCTGACGGGCATACAAAGAAATTATTTTTTGTCAGGAAAAAAGATGATCCATCATGAAACAAATCTTTTTTGTGTGGCCCAAATTCTTTTATCATAAGAAACAGCTGATTAAAAAGCTGTACTGAGCATGCTCAGAACCAAAACTTCAGATCTTTATAACTCTGCAACCAATGAAAGGCGGTATTCTGGCCCAAGCCCTTTCTACCCTGAAAATTTCAGACCAAAATTCCAGATAACCTAGGTGCTAGGCGATGACAAAAAAGCTGCACAGGAAACAGATTTTTTTCACTTTTTTTCCTATCCAGATCTCGGAATCTGTACATGCAACCAGAAAAAAAACTTTGCATGTCAAAAGACCATTCCAATGGGACCACGAATGCAAAATTTAATGCAACTCATTTGAATGGTGGTAAAGCTACTAAAGTGCAAAGTTAGGGGTTTAACATTAAACAGCCTACTCAACCTTAACTATAGTGGCACGGTAGTGCTACTGTAATATATTGTATATACACACATATGTGTCCCATTTAGCTAGAGTCAGGTGTTTGTTTTTATAAAATTGCACCATTTTATGTATTTTCCATATTTTTTAGTTTGAGGGAAGCAAATGGTGAGTTTTTTCTTTGCAAGAAAACTGCATTAATGTACCAGTTAGGGTTCAAGTTAATGCCACAAAAGTAGGGAAATGTAGAGTTAAGGTTTCCAACCCGAACTCCCCACCCCACCCCCCAAGAAGCAAAAGGAAAAAAAACATTAGGGTTTTGGGTCTTCAGACTCTTGGCAAATCAGTGGTCGGGTTTTCCTTGGAGTTCTCAACTGTAATGCTCACCCCTCTCCCAGCCTATAACCTCCTGTCCACAGCACAAGGTACAGCTCCAACCCAGTGCCGAATACTGAAACACTCTTCAAAAGTAGAGAAGTATGTCTCACCACATGTTGTCGGTAGAATATCTGGGTCCTGCATGAAGAAGGAGATCACATCTGACCTTTTTTGTTCAGGCAGCGAGGTGGGCATTAGGGTCGACACATGAAGATGCACTTGGCCCAAGGGAAGGCTCCTTCTGTCTATGGAAATGCAGTGATGGATGTCAGGAATTTATGGGGCTGTCAGGTGGGCTGTGGAAGTGTAGGGCCCTCTGTTGCTTATGCTTCCATGAAGCCACAGATACAGATGCACAGAGCAAGGATTCCATCTGTCAGTCAATGCACAGGTGCAGAGGTGCAGGGCCATATGCCAAGAGAAGAGCTGTCTTCATTATATGGTACCCGGGTCCGTGCAGGCAATCCTGCAGCTTTCATTACCTGGCTGGGGTAAGTCACATAGTAACATTGCCAGAACCCCACCCTCACACCATACAGCTGGGTTAGTGAGCTCACCCCTTAACACAGCTCACTGGCATGGGATCAAAAGGCATACTTGCTGGGGTTAAGACTGGCTTCACACACAAAGTTTTTTAATAATTACATATATATATATATATATATATATATATATAACAAAGAACCTCTGTGTGCAAGCACTGAGGCAATGGTTACCCCAAAGGGCATTTGGCTGGGAAGCCAAGTTTCAAAGAAATACAAAATCATACATGCCCCCACAATGCAAAGCATCATGGGCTGCATATGCAAATCACCACAGAATATTATGCTGGTTCAACTTTAAGCAGAAATGCATGGTGCTGAAAGGCCTCTCACACAGTTTGCAAAGGGTGCCAACAGAATACAAAGGCACATGTTTCGTCCTACCAGGACTCATCAGTATGCCTCGTTTGCATTGTGGGGGCATGTGTGATTTTGTATTTCTTTGAAACTTGGCTTCCCAGCCAAACGCCGTTTGGGGTAACCATTGCCTCAGTGCTTGCACACAGAGGTTCTTTGTCTTTTAAATAGTTTTTTGTTTTAATTGGGTTCACCACAACATAACCTAGATAGACCACCTTAGGGTAACTGGTTCATTCCACTGGGGTGTCAAACAGACGAGGCATACTGATGAGTCCTGGTAGGATGAAACACATCTCTATGTCTTCTGTGTTGGCAGCCTTTGCAAACTGTGTGAGAGGCCTTTCAGCACCATGCATTTCTGCTTAAAGTTGAACCAGCATAATATTCTGTGGTGATTTGCATATGCAGCCCATGACGCTTTGCACTGTGGGGGCATGTGTGATTTTGTGTATATATATATATATATATACATATATATATATATATATATGTGTGTGTATATATATATATATATATATATATATATATATATATATTAATTTTGACTCCAAATTTTCATGATAGTCATTTTATGACTCCCCTTACAAACATGACTTGTGGCATTAATAGTATATTGTCCAAAACAACATGTCGCACCAGAAGTGTGAAAACACACATTTTCCAGGATTTAAAAAAATGACACCAGTCCTGTTTATAAGGTGGTATGAGAAAATGGCTATGTTGAAAGTTTGGAGTCAAAATATTGAAAATTAGCAATATTTCAGGAGAACATTGCAATATAGCTACATTCACTCATAACTTGGTCGTTATACCATACTTAGAAAATGGCTAAGAAAAATCTTAAAACCTGATTGGCTGAGAATCTTTGTAAGGTGGGCATCTATTTTTCAATAAATACCCTCTAAAAAACAAGCACCAACTTCATACATCAGTAACAAACTGGTATCCTTGTGCCACAAAATTCACAACCAATGAGCCGCCATTTTCTTCTCCATTACCGGCTAACCAACTGAAGACCCCCTCCCATTAGAAGTCCCCACTCCTGCCACAAGTATACAGACCATCAAAAATAAAAAATAAAAAAATTAAAAAGTAAATCAATCCTTTCAAAGGAGTACAGACCTTTACAGAACAACAGACAGCCCTGCGGCTCCCGCCCCCTTAAAAGCCAGCCGAAGCAGTATTGAAGCAAGCCGGCGAAGACTCCATTCATCTAGGGAGCTAACTTCAAGAAAGTGTTTCTTCTCCTCTTCACCCTGCCTTTGCCTCACAGTGTGCATGCTATCCATGGTATTGCTTACCTCATCCTGCATGCTGAGTTTACTATATAGGTTGTTCCTCTGTTTTTTTTTTTTGTTTTTTTTTGGAACCATGCCTGTCTTGTTGTGGTCACGACTCCCAATGGCCAATTCCTCCCCAACTCTCAAAATGACCATACCGGCTGATTCCTTGTCTGCTCTGCAAATGAACGGGTACTGCCGGTTCCTTGCTCGCACTCCAAACCAGCAGTACTGGGCTCCACATGCTAAATCCTCACATCATTTTACTACATGGCCTTGAGCCCATCAATACTTTACATACAGGACTACAAGTCCCATAAACCAATGGGGCATTTCTATACGTCATACAAACAAAATGTCATAGACAACATCACCCTCTAGTGGCACATATGCCACAGTACAGGGACTACTTTACAAAAATATATTTTAATGTTATTCTAAACATTGATTAAACAATGTTAAAACATTTTTTTTCTATTGTACAAAAAATATTACTGATGGGCCATTTTCTAAGAGCAATAGTACCCTCCAGGGTGGGCATTATTGGGAAATACCAGACCTTCCAGGGGCTATAAGGCACTCCACCTGCGTCATCGGACCTCATTACGCCTCTGGGTGGTCCAGTATTTCCCAATAATGCCCACCCTGTTGGGTATTATTGCTTACTTGTACACCAGATTTTCAGGATAGCCTTCTTATGACCCCACCTCATGAACCAGGTAAGTAAAAATTTTTGAATCACCGCCAAAACATCATTCTGCTCTACAAGTGCAAAAACACATTTTGGCCAGATCCTGAAAAATGACAGCTGTCATGTTCATGAGGTGGTGTGATAAAATGGCTACATTGAAAATTTGGGGTCGAAATATGGAAAATTACCAAAGTTATGAATGAGCATAAAAAAAGTTAATGTATGCTCATAACCATGTCATTGTTACATATTTTGACCCCAAATGTTCAGCATGACCTTCTTATGACCCCACCTCATGAACAAGATGGTGAAAATTTTCAAATAAAATCTGAAAGGTGAATTTGTAAAGCAACCACAAAAGCACCTTTAGGTCATGATTTGCATAATTCCACCACCACTGGTCATGAGGCAGGGTCCCAAAAAGGCCATGTTGAAAATTTGGATTCAAAATATTCAAAAATGAAAAATTTATGAATAAAAGTTCAAGACCCATTGAAATACATCAACACTGTACTTACCTGATTTTCTCACATTGCAGTCTCTGGTTCCAGCAGCAAAACATGTCTTTGATTGGAGAGTGGATCCACACTGTTGGATATATTCAGGTGAGTGAGTGTGTGTGTGGGGATGTGGGGTGGTGGCTGCTGAGTGGGAGGTCAGGGTGGGGTGTGTGTTGGGGGCTCAGATTAATTAGGGACTTTTTTCTTCATTACAGATTTAAAAAAACAAAATTATTGATAGACAGGTTCTTTATTTTAGTGCACATTCTTTCAGTGCACATTCTGACATGGGGGATTTGACACTCCAGTGTCAGGCTGCTGTTCCAAGAATGGGGGCAGGAGATTTGAAGGAGAGATGGGGTCAAGAGAAGCAGTACCAGGGGTGGGCACCACTGTCCACTTATACTGTATTACATTAAAAAAATGATATTAACATTGGGAAGGGCAGGCAACCTGGGGGGGAGAAAGAAGCAGTACTGCAGGTGGGCACTCTTCTCCACTGAACAAATATTTAATATGATATATATTTAGAGAGAGGTAGATAAATAGACAGACAGACAGACAGATAGATAGGCATAGCTGGATAGATAGATAGATAGATAGATAGATAGATAGATAGATAATGGAAAAGTGGATTACTGGCTCATTGCCTCAAGTGAAGCTGGCAGCAGGGTGGATTTACTGGGGGCTAAGGGGCTGTAGCTCCCCTATCAAAGCTGCCAGAGCTATGGAGTCCAAGTAGTGAGTAATTCATTTTAAATGTGCCCTCACACAGCATTAAGCATCCCATCTCTGGTGCCCACCCCTACATTACACAGCTGCTGTGTGGACCCCATGCATTACTCAGCTGCTGTCTGGCCTTTGGCCTCTCCCCACCCCACCCGCCTGAAAGAACAAAACAAACAGTAAAAGCAACTCGGTGCCAGGTCTGGTCAAATAATATATTAATTCCCACATTCTGTTCCCCCAAAAAAAAACCTTGTCCAACCCAGAACAACAACTTAACTGGCACTCTCCCACCAACCTGTCCAGTCACCAAGTCCACTTTGGCAGCTGCCTCCTTCCTGCATCCTCTCTGCTTGATTTTCATGGGCTTACTGCTGCAGCGTGAATGAACTTCTTTGTTTCTTCTTTGTTCCTGAGCAGGGCAGGGGGGGGGGAGAGGTACTAGCATAGCTGCAGCAAAAGGCAAGTGGACCTTAACTCTTGCAGTTCTCAACCAGGTCTGCCTCACGCTTGCCCCTCCTGATTGGCTGTGGTGTCCAGCACTGGGTGTGACCAGCAAGGGGTGCCCTCTTTAAATGTCTGGGCTGCCTAAACACCAGTGAGCTGTAATTTATTGGAGTCGGAGAAAGAATTGGCACACTGGTGAATGAAGAGTGGGCAGAGTGAACAGGGAGCTGGAGTGAAGAGCCCAGCAGGCAAGCATTTCGGAGAGTGGCAGGGTAGCGTCAGCAGTCTGGTGCCAGTGACGAGTCTCAGATTGCCAATTGTAGTGCTACATGGGTCATCCATGGGCAGGAGTCAGGATCAGTACTACTCCAGCCTCAGTCTGCTCTCATAGGGAGAGCCTTGTTGGGGGTGCTGTGGTGCGATTCAGTGTGGAGACTTTCTGTGCTCAGTTCTGTCAGGAGTGAGAAGAAAGAGCATGAGTTGGGGAAGCCAGGAGCTGAATCGGGCAGAGACTTCACAGCCTGTAGCAGCTTTTGTCACAGATCTTCTGTTCAATTCTCAATTTTAATCAGGTACTTTTTTGGACTGGATTTTTGTCTTCAGCCAGTATAGCTTTTATCAATTTTATTCTAGCCACATAGCCAGTATAGTTGTTGGTAAATGTAAGTAGGTACTTTTATTAAATTATTTGAACTTTGATTAGAAAGTGTTTGCAACTGTCCCCGTTACCAAGCTCTTTATTATCAGTTTGTAAGATCATTACTGTACATTAATAAGTGCCCTGATACTCTGCAGGGCTTAAAGATTGTCCAGGAACAGGCAGCTAAAGATGACTCTGGAAACTTAATGGGGGATTTCAAATGAACTAATTTTCCTCCACTTATTAAGGGAAAAACAAAGCAAAGGACAAGCATTGTTCAATAATAACAAGATCCAGTGTTGTTACTTGATTGGTATTTTCAAGATACATTTTACAGTCATTTATCTTACTAAACAAAGTCAAAAATGATATACAGAACTTGCATGGTGGGTGATAAAAACAAAACTGTCTCTAGACTAGTGCCTTTGTTATGTTCAATAAGACTATATTACAGGGGCACAGAACCTCATTAGGGTGAAATGTGCTTCCTTGAACTTGGGTGGTACATTTTTAATAGAACTAAACTATGCTGGCTCAACTTGGATTTCAGCTCCATTTTATTTTGAGATGTGGTTGCCAGGCTATATGGTAATGTAGCCTTTAATTTGAGTGAGTGTTATTTTAAATATGTTTACTTGGATTGTCATTTAATTTGTCTATTGTGTATCACTCTGTTCACTTGTGTCATTTTTATGTTTTGTATGTGCTGCTGCCTGCATGCTATCTTTGTAATAAAGTATTTTGATTCAGATGGCCAACCATAGTCTATTTGTCTTTTGTACTGCTAGTTTTTTTTTTGGGGGGGGGTGGGTAACATACTGGACTGTGGGGATCCTGGGGATGGTTCTAGGATGCAACACACAGAGCATGGGGAGGGAGGAACAGGGTAGAAATTGTGTTTTAAAATACTCTCCAAAGTGCATCACAATGCACCAGATGTTAAAAATGTTCTGCGGGCCTGGGTGTCCCACCAGACCCCTGGCCTATTATTTAAAGTTTTTAGCTGACTTGAGCTCCACCATCTATATGACTGCTGGATCCGCCCCTGGCTGGCAGCATGATTACAGCTGCAGCTTCAGAATACAAGAAAGTTCCACTGCTCTCATAAAGAGAATGCAGGTGAATGGCTTCTCTCACTAAGCTGTCATGCTGGAGTACTGGGGGCCCAGAAAATGTTTTTCTGGCCATTATTTTAAAAACAAACAAACATCAGAATCTAGATAAACAAGTTCCGTTTAGCTAGGTTCAGGTGTTTGTTTTTGTTAAATTGAACCATTTTATGTATTTTCCATATTTTTTAGTTTGAGGGGAAAAAGAGCAAGATGGCGACTGAGAAGCAAATGGTGAGAAAACAAAAACAGTCTTGTGACACAAAATGTTTCAAGTTGTATTAGAACATAATCCAAAAAAAACCTACTGAGCATGCTCAGAACAGGAAAACACAACAATTTAAACCCTTGTAACTAGAACCATTTGATATTTTGTCACAAAACCTTCCAAAGGCACTACCTTGGCACAGCCGCTAGAAAGTTTCAGAAAAAAAATTCATTCCGCATGGGCCGTAGGTGAAAACAAAACCAAAATCCCATGCTAAGTATAGGAAACATAAATTAGACATACAAGAAAATAACATATGTGGATATCAGAAACTGCACAAGCTGCTGTCTTGAAACTTTCCACATGCTTAGACCTTGCCTACTAGATAATGCACACAAAATAGCAGCTAATTTTGTCAAACATTGCCAGAACTATTAAGGTGCAAATGTAGGGGTTTAACATAGAACCTATTGCTCAACCCTATCTACTGTATATTGGCACCACTGTGCCAGTATGATATATCTATACTTGTACATTTTGTATGCAGTTTGTAAAGCACCCTGTGTCTGCAGGATTGGGCCCCAAATAAATAGAATTACTACTTCTACTACTACTACTACTACAAGGGTCAGGCAGTGGACATACTGTATCTTAAACTTTGATGGCAGATAAGGACCGCTTGGCCCATCTAGTATGCCCATTTCCCTATCTACCGGATAGGTCGCAGATCCTAGTTAACCAACAGCCTATTTCTTCCTACACCCCACAAGAATTGCCTAATGTCTGTCCCATGCATTCTTGAATTCTCCCGGAGTTTTAGACCCCACAACCTCCTCAGGAAGGCTGCTCCATGCATCCACTACCCTCTCTGTGAAATAATACTTCCTCACATTGCCCCTGAACCACCCCTTCTATCTTTAAATTGTGTCCCTTTGTTCTTGCACGTCTCTTTTCTGAAAGATGCTACCCTCTTGGACTTTGTTGACTCCACTGAGGTACTTAAAAGTTTCTATCATGCCCCCTCCCTTCTTTCCTCAAGGGTATACATATTCGCTCCTTTAGACTCTCCTCATACGGCTTCTCTTGCAGACCCTGCATCATTTTAGTTGCCCTCCTCTGGACTGCCTCTATCCTGTCTATGTCCTTGTGGAGATGGGGTCTCCAGAACTGGACGCAGTACTCCAGATGGGGTCTCACCAACTGTCTGTACAGAGGGATAACAACTTCCTATTTTCTGCTGCTGATGCCTCTCCCTATACATCCCAGTATACCCCCAGCCCTCCCTACTGCCTTCTCACATTGCTTGCTAACCTTAAGGTCATCTGATATGATTACCCCCAGGTCCCTTTCCTTTTTTGTTGTTGTTACTACCTCCCCACCATTGTGTATTCTTACCCTGGGTTCTTGTTTCCCAGGTGCATTATTTTGCACTTCTTTACATTGAATCCTAGCTGCCATACTTCTGACCATTCCTCCAACCTTGCCAAGTCCCTTTTCATCCTTTCCACACCTCCTTGTGTATCAAACCTGTTGCAGATCTTTGTGTCATCTGCAAAAAGGCATACTTTTCCTTCCAGTCCCTCTGCAATGTCACTGATGAAGACATTAAAAAGGACTGGACCCAATACTGAACCTGCGGTACCCCACTAGTAACCCTCTTTCTTCAGAGTGGACTCCATTTACAATTACCTTCTGTGTCCTGTTGTGCAGCCAATGTTTACCCAGGCTACCACCCTGGGACCCACTCCCAGGCTGGTTAATTTGACTATTAATCTTTTGTGTGGGACTGTGTCAAATGCCTTGCTAAAGTCTAGGTAGGCCATGTCCACAGCCCTCCCTGGTCTACTACTTTGGTCACCCAATCAAAGAAATCTATTAGATTAGTCTGACATGACCTTCCACTGTGAACCCATGCTGCCTTGGGTCCCTGCCCCACTGGCCTCTAGGTACTCAACTATTCTTTCCTTCAGAAGTGACTCCATCACTTTCTACCACAGAGGTCAGACTGACAGGTCTGTAGTTTCCTGCCTCTGTCTTGGTCCCACTTTTGTGAAGGGAATCACATCCACCTTCCTCCAGTCCTCGGGTACCACACCATCCTCCCATGATTTATTAAAAGAGTAGCCAGTGGTTTCACTAGTTCCTCCCTTAATTCTTTTAGAATTCTGGGGTGAATTCCATCAGTACCCATTGCTTTGTCCACCTTCAGTTTTAGGAGTTCTTGCAGAACCCTTTCGTCTGTGAAAGGACTGGGATTGACCCCCCTATCAAGAGTGCTTCTGTTAATTGGATTAAGCACTTCCCCCTCCTCTTTTGTGAATACTGAGCAGAAATATTCATTCAGTATCCCTGCTTTTTCACTGTCCCCCTCTGCCCACCCACCGTTCATCTTAACTACACTAAAGCCTTTGAGACTCTTCCCACATGATGGTTGGTCAGCAAGATAAGTGACTCGTAGGTGGAGTATGTGGTTACATGTTGGACAAGGAATCATCTAACTGAAAGAACCAAGAGGGCTGTCCCCAGTGGGGAGCACAGAGGGGTCAGGGAGATCAACAATGGCACACTTCAGGAATTGGTCTTGGTTCTGGTCCTCTTTAACATCTTCATTTGTGATATTAGAGTAAGGATCCAGGGGATTTTCTGCATCTTCACAGATGATGCCACAATCTGTAAAAGACTGAACAGTGGGTGGGGTGGGGGTGTGGGCATTAAAAACAATGAGGGAAAACCAGGGAGGATTTGAGAAATGACTCAAAGATATTGCAGTTAAAATTCAATGCCACAATGTGCAAGATAACGCATATGGAACACACAATCCAGAAACAAAAGACAGGATGGAGGGGGTAGGTTTGAATACAATGACAGAAGAAAGGGATGGGGGTGTTAATTGCCTAGCTGTCTTTTCCCGGTCAACAAAAACTACATACATTCATACATACATACATACATACATACATACTGTACATACATACATACACAAATATGTAACTAAGTAAGTAAATAAATAAATAAATAAAATGAGACAACTGAAAACATCAGTGCAATGCATTAGGGCAATAGGTAGGGCAGACAGAATACTAAGATGCATAGGAAGGAATCAGAAGCAGGAACTGAAAGGTGATTCTACCCCTGTACAGATCCTTAGTGTATTCTCTTGTGGAGCATGGTGTGCAGTTCTGGAGACAATGCTTGAAGGAGGAAAGAGACATGGTGCAGGTGGTGCAGAGAAGAGTAACCAAAATGATTTAGGTGCAGCGGAGAAGTGGTTACATTGAGAGGTTGGAGTACTTCAACATGTTCATACTGTAGACTGGAAGGGAAATGGGGGACATGGCAAAGATGTACAAATTCATTCTTGGGATAAATAAAGTAGTTAGTAGAGAGCTGTTTAGGCTGACGGGGAACACAAGTTCCTAGAGGAACTTCATAAAGCTGACATGGGGAGGTGTAGAAGGAATATCAGGAAGAATGGGTGAGATTTAGGAAGGATATCAGGAAGTATTTAATCACAGAAAGGTTGTCAGATCTGTGGAACTGACTACCAAGGGATGTAAATCTGTAAGAAATCAGTGAGGGTTTCAAATGCTGGTGGGACAGGCACATGGGACTGGGAGGGACTGCAGCAAAAGAAGAGGGAGGGGAGAAGGAGTAAAAGGCCAAAAGGGTCCTCACAAACAACAGTTGGTAGGACAGGGCAGACTGGATGGGCTGTAGGGCTTTTTTTCTGACATCAACTTCAATGCTTCTTTGTTTAATCTGTCCATTTTATACTTCTCTTAGGAAAACATATCTTGGTGATATATTGTTCAGGAAATATTTAGGTCCCATTTTCTTGGTTTCCTACAGTGGAAGGGATGAAATACAGTCAATTCCACTTGTATGCCTACTGTCCGGACCGTGGCAAAATGTGTATACAAGTGGAACGGCATACAAGCGAGAACTGAGTTTTGCGCATTCGCTCACAGTCTTGAGAACCATACTGCAAGTAATTTAGGCACAGTTTCAAACTGGCCACGTTCCCCATTCCCTGTTGTGCTCTTTCCACCTTGATAGCCAGCAGTAGTGGG
This sequence comes from Neoceratodus forsteri, assembly GCA_016271365.2. NCBI lineage: Eukaryota > Metazoa > Chordata > Ceratodontiformes > Ceratodontidae > Neoceratodus > Neoceratodus forsteri. The sequence goes on along the minus strand of CM057451.1, from coordinate 53,237,553 downwards.
TTTGAAATTAACACTGAGTGATACTGAGAGGCTACGGGTTTTTTCCATTAAGATGTGCCCTGTCTGTGATCTTGGTAGGCAGAAAATCACCTTAGCAAAGCCTCCTCTACTTGGGGGTCCATCCCATCTGTTTTCCTTTTCCTGCCGGTGTTCACACTTGAGTCCCATTCTTGCAGGATCTGTTCCCGTTTGCTTAAAAAGCTGAATGAGGAGAGAGCTGTTAACAAAAGGTGTCAGCACCGCTATTTAACCACTAACTGCGGTCAATTAACACTTCATTACCTAATCTGGCACATACAAAAAAGCCCTTAAATGACTGTTCTTGGCTAAAAAATGGGCATACAGCCGAAAATATAAAGGCATACAAGCAGGTGAATTAACACTATGAAGATACGGAAAGAATCGGGACCACAGCTAAACGGTCATATAACCAAAAAAGGCATACAACCGAAAGGCATACAAGTGGAATTGACTGTAATAGCAAAAGCTACTGCTGTCTATATACTCAAGGCTATCTAGATAAGGAATAGGCTGAGCCATGAATGACTTTGGACTGCATTTCTATATTAGTCTTGTTTTAAATACTATGGCTAAAGAAGCAGTGCTAGTTAATAAATATGTTCTTTTTGCATTAGTTATGTCAAATGAGTCCCACAACTGACAAAACTTACTAAGGTTCATACTAAGGTATCCAGGAGCCAAGGAGGCAGTTGCCCATTTAAGACTCCTGCCTGCTTACCCATAATACTGCACAATATTTCCTTCCAAAATGTATCTACATAGAAACATAGAAACATAGACTTTGACGGCAGATAAGGACCGCTAGGCCCATCTAGTCTGCCCATTTCCCTACCTACAGGATAGGCCGCAATCTATCTAGTCATTGCTTGAACTACTGCTTGCTGTTACTTATAATAATCTCTAGGGGCAAACCATTCCAAGAGGACACCACTCTCTGTGTAAAGAAAACTTTCCTTCTAGTTATGTTAAATTTCTTAGTTTGGAGCTAAAGCAGGAGTCCCCTGGTACATAGTGGATTATGTTTCAATTCCAGCTGCAGTTGATTTAACATATATGAGTCCTACATAATGTCATAGCACATCAAGAGATCTCCCCGAATTCTCCTTTTCCCTAAGGTCATGAGGTTTAAATTTAAGAGTCTATCCTTGAATGATTTATCCCTTAATTCATATCTTATTTTAGTAGCTCCTCTCTGTACTTTCTCCAAACCATCCACCCCACCCCTTGAAACAGGATCCCACACTGGGCTACAATAGTCCAGTATTAGTCTCACATATGCTCTATAAAGTGGCATAATCACCTTGCATGCTATTCTTTCAAAATGTATTTTTATTGCCCATTGCATTTTCTTTGCTTTAGCTATTTGAGTAGTGCACTGAGCTTTAAATGTTAGTTTGTTATCTACAATTATACCCAGGTCCTTCTCCTCTACTGAGTGTCTTAAAAACTCATTACCTCCAATAGCTCCATATGAAGTCCAAACTATCCATTGTTTACCTGACACAAAATGGTTGCCCAGGAGGTAATGAGTTAAAGTTTGTCCATTCAGGGGATAATTTATCATTTTATTATGACTGCAAAAGTGTGTAACACAGCACTTATCAGTATTAAAGCTCATACCCTTTCTGGAGGCCCACTTGTATATATTATCTAAATTTTCCTGTGTATCAGCTGTGCCATCATCCTGTGCAACACCTGCAAGCTTTGTATCATGCGTGTACTTGCTGAGCCAGTTACTTGCATCCTTCCCCATATCAGATATGAAAACCTTAAACAGCACCGGTCCCAACACCGACCCCTGTGGCACCCACTCATCACAGCCACAGGGGGAGACATATCCATTAATACACACCCTCTGGGTTCTATCTGTCAACCATGCCGCCACCCACCCAACCAGCCCCTCATTCAAACCAATGTCCATCAAGCTGTTAATGATTTCACAATGGGGTACTTTATCAAAGGCCTTTGCAAAGTCCAGGTAGATGCAGTTCACCAGTTCCCCCCCATTCATTGCAGAAGATATTTTTTCCAAAAAACACAATAAATTTGTTAGACATGATCTTCCTGCCTGAAAGCCATGCTGTTCATAGTCAGACTGACCTCTAGCTATAAGATGAGAGTTTATTTCATTTTTACGGCTGCACTGGGCAGAGCCCTGCAGATGTTTTGCTTCAGAAAAGGACCTATGTCATTGTTGCAACCGAACAACATTGTAAAGTGTTAAAACAGTGTCGTTCACAAAGATCCTACATACTGCACTGCATATATGTTGTATGGTAGTTGCAGAGCACTATTTTCCTCACAGTATGATTTGTTTGTTAAGCCCTCCCCCAGCAGAGTATGTTTGACCCACCTCACCCCCCAACCCCCATCCCCCATGGTTTGTAGCCAAAACTATTACCATTTCAGCACAGAAGACGTTCTGAGTGGCTCAGTGTTGCTATCTGTGTGTGTCATGCAAGGAACAACATAATGCACTTGTATTTTGTACCTGTAATTAGCCTTCCTTCTCCTGACCGTAGTCCCCTCTATGGCAGTGTGATGTTCTGCATTCTTTGCTGTTGGAGCACGGTGTGATTGGAAAGCAGTAAACAGCCAAGTATTGGTACAGCGGGCGTTGTTCTGGTGCACAGTTGAGTGGAAAAAAGAGCATGTGTCCTATGTGAATAATGTTTTACACATTTTGGAGGAAGCAGTGGTGGGATGCCTGTACCCTGTAGCCAAGAGCTCGCAATGCAGGCATGAGGTGTGACTGAGCAATCTATGCATGAAGTGTGTGGCTGTGGGGATGGATAAGTCAGGTTATCATCTCCTTTCCCCATGCCCCCCACCCCCCGTGGATCGCAGGTCTCAGTGTGGCAGCATGCTGATTTGCATTTATGGTTGTTGGAGTGGCTGTGAGTAGATAAGAAAATCTCTCTTCCCCCTCCCTTCTCCTCCACTCCCCTTCCCTGTCTCAGTCGCTGTTCCCGATCTGGCAGCATGCTGATCTTTGGCAGTGGTTGTTGGAGTGGCCATGAGTCGATTGGAAACACTGCACCAAAAACAGTTTGCATGGTTTGTTTTCAAATCAACTGATGCTAGGAACTTAATGTCAGCTTTTTCTTCCTAGGTCTGAAGTAAGCTGATTTTTTAATCTATTTATTTCATTTCTGTATTGTATTTACTGAAACAAGTACTAATCTACCATGTTGTATGTGAATTTGGACTCTGCTATGCTTTAACACTGTAATTTCTCTCTTTTATGACTACAAGTGATGCGGACTTGTGCCACTACCTCACTTAGGCTCTTCCTTCATAATCCAGGAGTCTTTGTATGGAATGACCTACTGAACATTTACATGCATTAGTGATCCCCGGTGCATGGCTCCCCGTATTTCCCCTGTGCACTGTCCACATTTCCCCCAGTCACTGAAAATACCACCAACAGCTTAAACTGCTTCCAAGTTACTTGGCATTCATCTACATCTCCCTCTCCCAGAACATGCCTGAAAATAGCCAGATTTCTCCTACTGCACTTACCTGCTCAACAAACAGTAAATAAAAATAGAATCCAACAGCATGAATAGCTATCCCCCTTCCCCGGATCATGCCTGAAAATAGCCAGATTTCTCCTACTGCACTTACCTGCTCAACAAACAGTAAATAAAAATGAAATCCGACAGGACGAGTACCATAACTTTTTTATTTTCCTATATTATGGTATGACTATATTTCATATCCATTCTGGCAGGGCTACACTGGAAACTGTCATTAATGAGATTTCTTCTTCATTCATCTCTGATTTATTCCCAGTGTGGCAGCATGCTAATGTGTGTTTCTGGTTGTTGAAGTGGATGTGAGTTGATCGGAAAATCTATCTGCCCCCTCCCTTTCCATCCCCTCCCTTGTCTCAATTGCAGTTCCCAGTCTAGCAGCATGCTGTTCTTTGTTAGTGGTTGTTGAAGTGGCCGTGAGTAGATTGGAAACACTGTACCATGCAGATGTTGGCAGATGGTGCCCTGGCCCTTGTGCTCAGTTGAGTAAAAGAAATCTGCAGCTGTGACCTTTGTGGAAAATTTGGTTTCAATTATAGGAGAAATTGCAGGCTGACAAGACTTTTTTTTTAAATGAAAAATTTAATTTTTTTAAATAAAAAGAATTAGTAGACAAATTATGAAAAGTGGCTGTTAGTTAACACATAAGGTGATGTAATAGTTGTTGGAAGGTACAAATTTATACAGCCATACAGTAGTAGCCTATTAAAGCAGAGATAAAAGAAGAAGAAATGTCAGTAATGACAGTTTCCAGTGTAGCCCTGTGAGAATGGATGTGAAATATAGTAACGCCGAAATACAAGCAAATAAAAAAGTTGTGGTACTCGTGGTGTCGGATTTTATTTTTACGTACTGTTTGTTGAGCAGGTAAGTACAGTAGGAGAAATCTGGCTGTTTTCAGGCATGATCTGGGGGACAGGGGTATAGATGAATGCCAAGCAACTTGGAAGCAGTTTAAGCTGGTGGTCATCCCCGGTGCATGGCTCCCCATATTCCCCAGTGCACTATCCACATTTTCCCCATTCACATAAAATGCCACCAACAGCTTAAAATGCTTCCAAATTACTTGCAATTCATCTCTATCCCCCTCCCCAGGATCATGCCTGAAAATAGCCAGATTTCTCCTACTGCACTTACCCGCTCAACAAACAGTAAGTAAAAAGAAAATCTGACAGCACGAGTACCATAACTTTTTTATTTGCCTATATTATGATATTACTATATTTGAAAAAAGCAGAGATAGAGTCCATTGATTGGTATGTATGATGTATTTAACAGTGAAATAGAGGAACAAATAATTTGCCAGCTCCTTTAACACATAAGTTGATGTACTAGTGCCAAGGTACAAGCTTATACAGCCATACAGTGTTAGCCTAATAAAGCAGTGATACATATATCATGGATAGAATCATTCTTCAGGTGTTTTAAGCAGGAAAGTGTATTGCACAGTATAATGGTGAAATGGACATGCACAGTGAATTTCGGAAATGCACCCCACCCAAGTTCCACAGTGAATGTCCGAAACGGACTCCTTATTACCATTATATTTTTTGCCTACTGGCACAGACATCCCCGCCAACCCCCCCAAGCCACATCCAATATTCTGAAAAGTGGCTGATTGTGGAAGGAGATGGGAAAGGATGTATTACTGTATCGAACTGTGAAATAAATAATAACTAGCAACCAGTGGCCTTTGTGTGTTTTTTTTGTTATGTTAAATATGTAGAGTACACATTTCAAGTAAAAGACAACACAAGGTAAAAAGTGTAAGTAGAACAACAATATATAACTCTTCAGGCTTGCTAGAAGCAAGCTGAGAAGTGGCTGATTGTTAAAGGAGATAGGGTATGATTTATTGCTGTATTGAAATATAAAATAAATCATAAGTAGCAAGTAATGTTTTTTTTATGTTAAATATGTGTAGTACTCATTTCATTATACCACCGTAATCTTGACGGACCTGTGATTTGCTAGGCTAATTTTTCAATCTGAGTCAGCGTGTGTCAAGATATCAACAGCTGGCATCACAGACTCCCTTCCAGTCCCAATAGCACATTCAGTAGGTTGAGTTGAATAACTCACAGTATGACTGGAATTGTTTCTCAGCTGTTTCAACCAAGGAAGTGTATTGTACACTATATTTGTAAAATGGACAGCCACACTGAATTTCTAAAATCTCCCCCTCAAATGTTGCACTGTATTTGTAAAACGGACTCCCAAGTAATGTGAGAGTTTCATTTGGCTACTGGCACAGACAGTCAACCCTCCCCCCAATCTACATCCAGTTACTATACAAAGAAAAACTCGTTTTTTTGGGAGGAGAAGCATTTGATTAATGTATCCCCTCCCTGGTGTTCCTTGGGAGCACTGTACATATTTAAAATACAAAAAAAGCAGAGCTAGAGCCCATTGATTGATATGTATGATGTATTTAACTGTGAAATGCAGGAACAAATCATTTGCTAATTTCTTTAACACATAAGCTGATGTACTCGTTCCAAGGTACAAGCTTATTTTACTTTATTTTATTTTTTATGGAGCAGAGAATTCAGGCTGCCAATTTTGAATGTGAAATCTGTAGATGGCATAGTGGGGCTTTATTTAGGCCTTGGTACTGTAGTACTGGCAAGTAACCAGTCGAAATGCAGCATTCCCCTAGCCAGTTATAATTATTTGTTTTATAATGAGCAAATACAGTGTTTGTATTGCTGTAGAATATGACATAAGGGATGCTGTGTTCCCTGTGAAATGCAGGACATGAGTAACCTACAATGCATTATACAGGCAATTAACCAGGAGACTAATCGTCTGAGTACATGCCATAAAACCTGCAAAACGTCAGCTCAGTGATCTGTGCTGTAAAATGTCACAGATCTCCTCTGTAACAATAATAAATCATGGAGATAAGCAACCTCAAGGAGAAGCAGTCTTTTAAGTATATATTACACAGTTAATTTTTGTTATATCACCTTAGCAATTGAAAGTTGTTAAATGCTGACATTTCCTAAAGCCAAATGCAACATTGCAAGCTGCCAAACAAGTTGTCCCAGTTTGCCATTAGTTCTCCAATGAAAGCTTTCAATGTGTAAAATTGTGGCTTATTTCAAAGCTCATTTTAAACTCCAAGAATACATAAAAAAGGTTTCTTCTGTTATCCCTCTATCTTTCTATATTTTGAACAATTGTTTCATGTCATTCTCCAGCAGATCCTGTTCAACATAATTGTGGGGACAGTAAAGAGACACCCACATAAGATAGCCACAGGAATGCTTTAAGATTTAACCTAAAGGTGCAATAAAAGTGCAGGGCCTGGTTGTATTGAATGATACCATGGACATAAAGCAACAGCCAATCACATACACAGACTGGCAACTTAGCCCTGTTGTAAATCCTATGATAATCACTGGCAAAGGCGCCAGTCTGCCACAACCTTGTGCCACTCCCCAAAGGTATCACTCTGATACCCCAATTGACACCTCAAAGCCACCATATTAGCTGTCACTAATGGAATCCTAGTAGGCCTTACAGTCAAAAGAAAAGAAAAAACTATGGACAGATCATTTGAATTAATTGATGAAATTGAACTTGACCAAATCTTTCAAAATTTCGAAAACAGCACTGGACAGTCTCCTCAGCAAAGCACACCTGTCTCAAATCGCATCTTCTGGTTCACCGCTCTGCTCCCAGCGGCCGAAACCCCAGTCATCCAGTCATTCGTGCAGCCGAACCGATCAGCATCACTCTCTGCAGCTACCAGCTTGAACTCAGCACCTCTCACCACCTCATATGCAGCATTCAATCCTGTAGCAAAAAAGAGACAGTGTCATCAAGAAATCACAACACTGGAAATGCCTGAATTAGAAAAGCAGCGCCATGAAATAGCCACGCAAAAACAAACCTGGTGCGTAATAAACTATTTTATTTTTATTTGTGCAATACAAATCAGGGACTATTTTCTTTTATGGAACAATATTTGTTAATAAAATCATTTTTCCTCACACAAAAAGATAAAACAATTTCAGCTTACATGCTTGTCAAAATATCATGGTATAATCACAATAATTCACTAGGGGGATGTGGGTTATCGGGGGTAGTATTAGGAACATTGCCAGTTCTAGTAGGGTTGATTGTTAAGTGGAAAAAAAAACAGCATGTACTGTAATATCCCAATAAATTATTTTGAAATACAAATCATGCATCAAAGGTATTGTGGAGGTTCAATATGTATAGTAATAGTATATGCTCTAGGGTTATAATGTTATGACCGTTTTTGTTGTTGCAGGATGCATATGTTGCATTCAAATTTGAAGTGGAGTGCACTACAGGTATATAAATCATTCAGAAGGCTGTTGCACAGTTGCAATATAATGGAGTGTCTCATTTGCTCTAATGTCCTTGAATTACAGGCCATCATATTAATGCTAACTGCTTATGTTACATACAGATATCAACTTGAGCCCAAGCACAGTGTTTGTTTCATGTCGTGTAGAACTGATGTGCTTTAAACTAGCAACTGATAATTTGTGCCCCCTTCAGCTTTCATGTCACATGTCAGCAGATCACCACAGTACATCCGCCATTTCCAGTTATGTGTAAATAGTGTTAATAAATATTTTTAAAATGCAGTGCCTACAGAAAATCACATTTTACAGAAAATACCATTTGATTGCATTGCTGACATCAAACATTCCCGTATCATTGCACTATCTTCAATAATACCTGAAGACATCATTACTGAAATAATGAAGGATAACATAGAACAACAACCACAAACTCACACAGTATGCAACATACCAAAGACTATTCAGAACTAATAAGACTTCAATTAATGACGCTCCATAGATTACATGTTCAGCTATTGAAGCCTACTTAAGGACTTCAGGTCATTGTTATAATAATCATAATAATAATAATAATAATAACCTTTATTTATTCTGTGCCTTTCAATTATCAAGGTGCATTACAAAACATAAAGAACCAGTAAAAGCAAATACACAGTAAGACTGAAGGGTAACAATATCAATCACAATAAGCTTTGCTCCACAATTATGTCTTCAGTGCCTGTTTAACCCCCCCTCCCACAGTAGTGCACTCACAAAGCCGGCAGGGTAAAGAATTCTAAAGGGCCAGGGCCCTGTACATCAATGCATGGGCCCCTGATGATTTCAAAGCTACCCTTGGAATCTCTAGCAACCCCTCATCGGCCAAGAGGAGCAGTCGCTCGGTGCAGTAAGAAAACAGAAGCTCTTTCAGGTAGTCAGGGAAAAGTCCTTGTAGGGCTTTATAAGTCAGTAATCCAACTTTGAAGGTGATCCACCACTGAACTTGCAGCCAGTGCAGTTTTCAAAGTACCAGTGTAATATGGGAAGTCCGAGGAGTCCTCGACAACACTCAGGCTGCAGCATTCTGCACCAGCTGCAGGTGGCAGATATCAACCCACCAGAATCCCCAAGTACAGGGAGTTGCAGTAATCAAGGTGTACAGTCACGAAGCCGTGGATCAGAGTGGAAAGGTCACTGGAGGAAACAAGGTGTTTGATCCTAGCAAAGTTCCTTAGATGGTAAAAGGATGACTTAACGATGGCTGATACCTGAAAGTGAAGTGTCAGACCATTGTCAATCATCACCCCTAGGTCCCACACCAGTTTAGAGGATAGGAGCTGGGTTCCCCCCCAGAAAAAGTCCCGTGGGCTGACCAGCCCCCAACCCCCCTATCTGGCGACCAGGATCCACAGCCATCACCTCAGTCTTCCCTGGGTTCAACTTCAGCCAGCTAGAATTCATCCAATCCTGGATTTCTGTGAGGCAGTTATTAAATACTGAGGATGCTCTATCCTGGTCAGGTGAGAAAGACAGATAAATCTGGGTATCATCAGCATAGCAATGAAACCTCAGCTCATACCATCTTCAATGTCTCCAAGGGGCAACATATACACTGTGAACAACATGGGACACAGCACTGAGCCCTGAGAAGCCCCACAAGCCAGAGGGAAAAGGTCAGAGGAATAAATCCCCAACACCACACTCCAAGTTCTACCAGTGAGGCAAGACCTAAACCATCTGAGGACTGAACCATTTAGTCCACAGATGAGCCTCAGGCACCCAAGCAGTATCCCATGATCCATGGTGTCAAAAGCCGAGGAGAGCTCGAGAAGCACCAGAATAGAACAGCTTCTTCGATCTTTCTCCATCAGGAGATTATTAAGCACCCAAACCAGTGCAGTCTTGGTGCTGTGCCTCTTGCAAAAACCAGATTGGAAAGGTTTGTAAATGCTATGGATGGTCAAATGGTTCTCCAGCTGTACTGCCACTACTGTCTCAATTAACTTCCCTAAAAAGGGGAGGTTAGAGATGGGTCTGTACTTTGCCAGGCAATCTGGGTCCAGAGAAGCTTTCTTCCAGAGGAGTGTTACCACAGCCTCTATCAGAGAGCTAGGAAACTCTCCTGACTCAAAGGAACACCAGACTATCTGTGCCAAGACCTGGCCAATGCTGTCACAACAACCCATAATCAGGGAAGTTGGGCCCAGATCTAAACTACAGCATGTAGGACACATACCCTGGATAATCCGCATAACATCCATGATCTCTAGCCAGTTGAAGGTACTCCAGGAGAAGTGAGGGACAATGGCCAGGCACTGATCCTTTACATCTCCCATAGAGTGTGATGAGTGGATCTCCACCCTGATGTCTGCCAGCTTATCAGCAAAGAACCGAGAAGGCTCATCACACTCTGATTGTGACAAGGCTCTTCGCACCTGCAGACAGGTTGGGTTGCACAATCTGTCCACAGTTCAAAAGAGCTGAGCCAGTCGGTTCTGAGCAGCAGCAATTGCCCCGGACAGGAACTCTGCCTTCTTATGGGTGATTGCTGACTGACAGAGTTGATAATGCTCAAACAGTCTAAGGTGGTCGGCCTCCAGGGTGGATCTCCACCAGAGATGCGCTAACCTTCGTCCTAGTCACTGCAGCTTTCTTAAGCTCCCATCAAACCATGGGGACCGAGGGTGGAGGGAGGGAAGATGAACACAGACTGGAGTGATGGAATCCAGAGCTGTGGCAATGGCCTTATTATAGGTCAGAACCAAAGCCTCTGGATTCCCGCTTGCCACAGGAAAAGCTAATAGATCAAGTACGGCCACTAGGCCTTCAGGACATAATCCCTATAAAGGGCAGTACCTGACCTTCTCCACAGGGGTAGGCCCATGCGAGAGGGTGCAAAAATTGAATCTCACGGTGTAGTGATCGGACCAACCAACAGGTTCCACCCCCACATCAGAGGCTTCTATCCCCAGGAGGAAGACCAGGTCAAGGGAGTGGCCGTGCTTATGAGTAGCAGAGGAAACAATCTGTGTAAGGAACAGTGATATCATCAACTGAAGGAAGTGTTGTCCAAATGGCAAGAGTTCATCATTGACCCAGGCATTGAAGTCACCCAGGACCATCAGCCTAGGTGACTCAAATGCCATATCGATGACGAAATCCGCTACTTCCTAAAGGAACAGCTTCTCATCCTCGGGTGATGGTAGATGAGGGCTATCCTACAGCCTACACCTGCTACAATGGTACACTCGAAAGACCTGGTATCCCCAACTGGTACACTCGTGAGGCCCAATTCAGTCTTGAAACAGACCACCACCCCTCCACCCCTGTGGTCCAACCTTGAGCAGTGTGTCACCGAATACCTAGCTACAATCGCAGCCTGAAGCATGGGGCCAGCATTTCCATCCAGCCAGATTTCGGTAATGAAAGCCAGATCTGTCATCCCAACAAGGTCCACTATGATTGCAGTCTTGTTCTTAACAGATCTGGCATTGCACAACACCACTCGGACTGGATGGGTCTCATGGACTGTCTTGGCTACCTGCCCACCCGTTGTGGTGGTGCACTTGGGTATGGAGACTAGGCATGATGGACCACATTCCAAAATCCATTTTGCCCCAGGGCATCTTCTGGATTAAGCTACCCCAATGTGAGTGCCCCGCTTATCCATCCCCTGTTGTTCATGCCACCCACCCAACCCCCGACCTCCTTGAGCAATACCCAATGCTCTACAGTGCTGGTAGCTGGAAAATAGTAGAGGTGGGGGGAAGAAAGGGCAGAGGGCAAGAAAAGCAGAGGATAAGTAGCGCATTACCTGGGGGTAAATCCACAACACATATCAGAGGCCAAAAAACCTAGAACAAAGGAAAAAATACACAACCTCCACAACTCTCCCTTAGGAGAGAAAAACACTAAACAACAGACACATAAAATATACCCCTTTAAATTATAAAATTAGTTAAAAGCCAGATCAAGCACTACAGTTGCTAACAAAATAAGTCCAAAAATGGGGTTGAAACACCATAGGGAGTCACTTCTAGGAAGTTAGAGTCATCGCATAGAGTCCATCCAACATATGCAAGTACAAGATTAGTAAAAATGAAATAGATAATGAAGACAATGTAGATTAAACCTCCAGCACTGAATGAAGTAAACAGTACAAATTTGAATTCCAAGCCTCTCTCACCACCTGACATCTGAAGTATCTGGGCCCTCTCTCTGCCAGGAAAAATAAAATAAACAGAACTGATTTTTGAAGCCACCAGGCCCTCTCACTACCTGGGGGTCTAAAACAATTGGGCACTCTCACTGCCCAAAACATAGTGAAAAAATCATGAGAATTTATTTTGATGAACTCATTTTCCAATAAGTACACTCTGAAGGATAGAAACTTCCTAAAACAAATAAAAATCACTTTGTGGGTGCAGGGCTCAGTAATAACCCAGATGTTGAAGACATGCCAGACACCTTAAGACATTTTAGTTGGGCCTCACATCAGGAAATGTCGGCCCCACCATGTCGGCATCCAATTTTATGCCTGCCCACCGGCTGGCCATAAAAGGGGCCTGGGAAGACCTTAGGTCCATCGGCCAGCTCCTCAGTTAAATTGGGCCCAGACCACCCAGGCAGAAGCCAGCTCCTGTGGCTGGCCACTCACAATTTAGGATAGCTAGTCCCAGTTTGGCAGACTCCACGGATCACCATCACACATTACAGTAAAGTTAAGTCAAACCTGTGAGTCTACAAAAATAAGAATTCCTTAAACATTCGATACCACACTTCTTCGATCTCTTCTGAGCGCCCCTTCCACCTTGTGTAAATGCTGTGGTTCCTTCCCACACAAGATACAATCCACAGTGTTTTCTCCAGGACATGCAACTACAGAAAACCTCGGCTCACTCACAGTCTCAACCAGATCCAAACAGGATATAGAGGCAATATCCCAAACAGCAGTCTCAATAGAGAAACCAGCTCTAACAGGTCGCCAGAAAGTCCACTCACAAACTCCGCCAGCCTAAAAGTTACCACAGCACCAAAAGACACCACAGCAATACACCCTGAGCCACCAGCAAAAGAAAGCAGCATGGGGGCTGATAAAATTACAGGTTTGCAGCTAGCAATATAAAATCCAGCAATCCTTATGCAGTCACAACTTTCATTTAGGAGTCGCTAGTAGTTGCCCTAATAATGTGTGTAATGAAAGGCAGAAATGAAGGCCCAGTTTAACAAAATGACACAAAAATAAAATAAAATGACTAAAAACAAATAAAATAAAAACAAAAACAAGCTAAAATGAGTCACTACTGTGTTGCATTACACTCACTTTTCTTCTGCAGATGATTGTAACTAAGTTGCACTTTCTTAAATAAAACATAATATTTCTGTCACTTACCAACATTATATATGACTGTGCTGATGCTTTGCCTCAGGGTGTATTTACCTTCAGATATTTGTACTGTTGTATTTACTGTTTGTGTAATTTTCCCACTGTTACAATAATTTTTTTTTTACTTTCAATATGTACTCCACATTTTTGACAATTTGCAATGGTCTTTACATCAATCAATACAGCATTAACTACTACAGCACATTGTTTCATATGCCTATTAAATATATACTACTTCTTCAAATTCAATGAATTCAAGTCCATTCCCTTCATTATGCTTCTACCATGCTATCAAATCAAATCAAATCAATCTTTATTTATATGAGGAGCCTTTCTTAAACCAAGGCACCTGTACAATATAAAATAAAGCAATAAATAATTAAAACAACATTAAAAATTAAAAAAACATTATAAGCTTTACTAAAAAGATAGGTTTTTAAAGCCCCTTTAAAACTTTGGACAGTCGGCCAATCTCACACCTGATGAAGTAGACAATTCCACAGGGTTGGGGCCATGAAACTAAAAGATCTGGCCCCTGAAGCTTTTAAATGAACCCTGGGAATCTCTAGCAATCTCTTGTCAGTGGATTGGAGAGAGCGGGGGAGGGGGACAGTAGGGACAAAGGAGATCTTTCAGGTAAGCAGGTTCCTGATCGTGTAGGGCCTTATAGGTCAGCAAACCAACCTTGAAGGTGATTCGCCAGCAAACTGGCAGCCAGTGCAGTCCGTGGAGCACAGGCGTTATATGACTGGATCTAGAAGAACCAGTCAACAGCCTGGCTGCCTCATTCTTCACTAGCTGCAGGCAGCGAATCTCAACCCCCAGTAGCCCAAGGTAAAGGGCATTGCAGTAGTCAAGGCGGGAGGTAACGAAAGCGTGGACCAAAATAGGGAAATTGTCTGGAGGAACCGGGTGCTTCACCCGGGCAATGTTCCTCAGATGGTAAAAAGAGGTTTTGACAACTGATGACACCTGGCATTTAAATGTCAACTACATACGTCACTGACAACATTGTGCAGCCATTTTTGCTCTGGCTAATCCTGTTAATTATAGTCTCCAATACCTTCCCTGGGACAGATGTCAATCTAATTGGATGGTAATATGCATAATGTGCTCTATCAACCTTTTTATGTATAGAAACCACCCTTGTCCCTAACCAGTCCTACGGGAACTCCATCTCCTGTAGTAATTTTAGGACGATCTGTCTTAGTGGCTTTGCAACCTCCGGGGATAGTAATTTTAATATACCATTTGATATATTATTTGGTCCAGTAGAATATGTGTTCAATAGCTTATTTATTATCTCATTTATAGTGCTTTTTGTTATCTGTCTAGGGGACGAGGCCTGTTTTTTAGCCTGATGAATCGTACCTGGTTTGTGGGAAAATACTGTGCCAAAGTATATATTAAAGATGTTTACCATTTCTGCAGGATCATCAACTACTTTGTTGTTTGTCTTAAGAGTGCGTAGCTCTATGTTTCTTTTACAAAGCAAATTTACGTAAGTGCAGAACTACTGCATATTGTCCTTTCCTGCTTTACTGTCTAGCATTTTTTCCATATTTTGCTTACTTTTCCTAATTATGTTTTTACACTGTCTCTGCACAACAATATACCTTTCCCATGCTACCTTTGTTTCACCACTTTTATATGCTTTATACAGTTTCTGTTTTTTCTTTAAGGATTTTTGTATTTTATTTGTAAACCACTTTGGTTTCATTCCTTTATTATTATATTTATTTCTTTTTTCAATGTATTTATCACATAATGCTATTATATGGTACTTAAAGCTCTCCCACATGTCATTTATGGTTTTATTTTCAAGTACGGTTTCCCAGTATATCTTCTTTAATTCATTTCTTATAATATCCTTATTTGCTGTGCTAAAGAGATACATCTCCTTGCATCCCTTTGTGAGGGGAACATGCTTATTTATTGTATAAAGAACAGAGTTTGTGATCACTGTTTCCGGGGCAGACTCTACAGTTGGTGATCCTAATTTTCTTGGTTGCCATAACTAAATCTAGCATATTGTCCCCTCTTGTCAGATCCCTTGCATATTGGTGTATGACTGCCTGGTTCATAATCTCTAATAGCTCTTTACTTGCAGCTTTATTCACTTCCAGTGTGCCCCAGTTTATATCACTTAAATTAAAATCTCCCACTAATACTACCTCTCCCATAGTGCAGGCTTTCTCTGTTTCATTATATATGGGTATACTGTCTTCATGGCTTAGCCCCTGGGGTCTGTAACATACTCCCACAATTATACAATAACTTGCCCTTGTTTCCAGCCTTATCCGTATAGTTTCAGTATCTGTTGCCCATAGTTTAACCTTTTCTGATAGTTCAACATATTTAATGTGGTTTGATATGTATGCAGCTACCCCTCTCCCTTTTTTCTTTTCTATCCAAGTGATACATAGTGTATCATCCTGTTTCTCTGCCCCATATGTCACCTGGCATCCACCAGGTTTCTGCCACTCCCACTTCATCAGTCTTATTACATATTAATGCTTCTAGTTCTTCCTTCTTATCTCTTATGCTTCTGATGTTAGCAAGTAAACATTTTAGCTCGTTTTTATTTATTGCCCTTTTCTGTCCAGTTTTCGGTTTAGCTGACCTGCTTGGGGAGACGTTATTATGATTCCCCCCAACTAGTTTAAAAGAAACTGTATTTCATTTGTTATTAGTGTAGTAAGAGTTGAAGTTCCAAGGGGACTCAGGTGTAACCCATCTTTGGCATATAACTTTTCATTTTGAAAGAAAGTATCCCAAGTGTAGGAATCGTATGTTAGTTGTTTCACATCCATTTATTAAATGAGCATTTATTCTTTGAATGGTACAGTTTACTTCCACAATGAAACCTAATTTTGGGAGTAACCCAGAGATTATGGGGTTTTGACTAGCTCATTTGAGGATGTCTACACATTCCATTATTTTCCTGGATACATCTTTCTCATGTTCTCTCCCTACATTGTTTATCCCTTCATGAAGAATGATGATTTGACTACCTTGCTTGGTTTCCATTCACCAAGGCAGCCTGTCTTTTATATCTTTAACCCTGGTACCTGGTTAACAGCTTAGGACTGTGCTAGTTTTATTTTGCTTACAGATAATTGTGTAAGTTTTCCTCAGTATGGAGTCCTCAATTACCAAGACCTTTTTACCTTCACTCTCAACTATAGCAGGTAACTTCTTTACTGGGGCAATCTCCAATTGGTCCATTTCTGCCTGCTCCTCTTCTGCCTCTATGTTCGGGGGGCATATTTATTTTGCAGTGCAATTTCTTTGCTACCCAGAACCCTCCTTCTTTTGGTTTTGGGGTATTTTACTATCATGGCCCAGCTAGTGTCCTCCCTGTCTCCTTCCACACTTTCCCTGGACCCTGATATCACCTGGTTACTGTCCAAGGCCTCTGTGTCCTGTTGGTGTGCACTTTGGGTTCCATAAATCCCTCTTCTATACATGCTAGTCTGTTTTTGAGGGTTGTTAGCTACTCTTTTACTGTTACTAGCTCCACACATTTACTACACATGTATTATTCTTCCTCCAGGGGTGCTATTGCCTTGAGTGTGTACATGTGGCAGGTTCCACATTTCTTAATAGCCCTATTTCTATGCAACACCCTTCACAGTCCTTCTGTTACATCTGTATTGTGCATTGTTTTGGTATTTTATCTTTTTCCCCTCCTCTTCAGTATTTGTTGGATCTTAACAGTTTCTTTTAGGAGAAATTCTACTTACTGCACTTGTGTCTTGTATCTCCTATAGTGAGTAGGCCCTTCTCCCAGTCAGACACACCTGACACATACACTAAGAAGTGTGTGACTCCATGCGCATGCAATGAGCTCACGCTGCTCACTCTGAGTGTTGAATTTAGTCTCCGAGGACCAGAAGTGACATCACTCCCGCCTCGTGCTATCTACACACAAAAAGAATAGATTTTCAACCTTTAAATTTACTTTTAGGGTATAAAACCTTTTGTATCCAGCCTATTGCTAATGCTGTTGTGCCCCAAATGAGATTTTTATTTGGCTTTCAGTGCCTTGTAGTCCACACTATCAATCTGAGGACTTCAAGACCTCCAGTTACTTCCTCCTTTCTGTTTCTTAGTCCTAGGCAGGCAGTATATGTTTCACAAAGTACTCAATTCTGTGTCAATACTGCACCACCAAGTGGGCTCATGTGCCCTTTGTTAGGATTTGCACATTACAAAAAGGAGTCTGGATACAGTAAGAGTGTGCAGCTCACTCTGAGCATTGAATATAGCCCTCGAGGACTGGAAGTGACTTCACTTCTGCTTCATGCTATCTACACCCAAAAAAGAATAGATTTTCAGCCTTTAAATTTACTTTTAGGAGATAAAACCCTTGTATCCAGCCTATTGCCAACACTTTTGTGACCCAAATATGATTTCTATTTGGCTTTCAGTGCCTTGTAGTCCACACTATCAATCTAAGGACTACAAGACCTCCAGTTACTTCCTCCTTCCTGTTTCTTAATCCTTGGCAGGCAGTATATGTTGCACAACATACTCAATTTTGTGTCAATATTGAGCCACTGAACTGGCTTATGAGCCCTCTGTAGGCTTTGCAAGTTGCCAAAAAGACTTTGACCACAGTAAGAGCTTGAATCATTTGCTTTTATTTGTTTTCTTTGTATTCTTAATTTTTTCTGATAGTTTATCACAGACCCTAGCCAGGAGTGCCATACTGGATTCAGAGGGAAATGGAGTGCTACAATTCTCTCATTGGTTATTTTGCCTGATGTTACAAGGATGCACCATGCCTTCCTTTGCATGCTGAGTATTTATAGGACAAGCAATGTACTGTAAACAAAGGGTGAAAAACAGGAAATGGCATGGGGCTGCCATATTTTCTGTGCAAACACTCAAGATTATAAATGTATTTATTGACTTTAGAAAGGCTGACTTCAAAAGGATGGGTGAAGTGGTACAAAGGTTCCTGGCAAGAATTCAGCCTAATATGGACACAAATCAGAGGTGGGAGCTCATAAAGCTAGTGAGTAGAAATAGCTAAATCCTGCAGAAAGGCCCAGATTAAAAAGGTTAGATTGAAGAAACCTAGCTGGATAAGTAAGGGAGTCATAGACAGGGTTAGGAAGAAAAAAGCTGCCTATAAGAGACACAAGAAAACTGGGAGGGTAAAGGACAGGGGAGGAGTACCTGAAAGAAGTGATGGAAGTGATCAGGGAGGTAAGGGTAGCCAAGGCATCCAGGGAACTCAGGCTGGTGCATAGCATTACAGAAAGGGAGAAAGACTTCTTCAGGTACATCAGAGAGAAAAGGAGTTGTAAGGACCAGATAGTAAGGATTAAGAGAGAGGGAGGATGGGTGGAAAGGGGGGGAGGCAAAAAGGCAGAAGCACTTAATGACTACTTCTGCTTGGATTTTACTAAGGAGAAGGGGGGAAATACCCAAGGTGGGGGGAGAAAAGGAAAAGAGGGGGACAGGATGACGGACAGGGAAATCACAGAAGGTAGAGTGCTAGAGGGGTTAAGGGCACTGAGGGTGGAAAAGGCATCAGGACTGGATGGCATATATACCAGGGTACTGAAAGAGCTTGTTATGGTCCTAGCAGGCCCCTTGGCAGTCCTATTTAATGCCTCACTGGACTCATGGTGTGTACCTCAACAGTGGAGGATGGCTCACATGGTTCCCTTCCATAAGAGTGACCCCAAAGATGAACCAGGAAAATATAGACCAGTGATCCTCACATCCATAGAGGGGAAGTTAATGAAGACAATCCTGAAGGAGAGGCTGGTGACCCTGCTGGAGGTCAGTGTGTTACAGGACAGTAGACAGTATGGCTTTATCAGGGCACATCCTGTCAGACCAATCTAGTAGAATTCTATGACTGGGTGACTAGGCAAATGGACAAGGGCCATGTGGTAAATGTCCTGTACCTGGACTTCAGTAAGGCTTTTGATTTGGTGCCACATGGGAGACTTGGAAGTAAGCTAAAGGGCACAGGGGCAGGGGCAAAATTGGTGGGATAGGTGGAGAACTGGCTGTATGGAAGGCAGCAGAGGGTGGTGGTGGGAGGGCAACTCTCATCCCCAAGGGCAGTGACAAGCAGGGTTCCACAGGGGTCAGTGCTGGGGCTGGTGTTATTTGGGATACTTATTGAAAGCATTTCTGGGGGTGTCAAGAGCAAGATCAGTTCATTTGCAGATGACACAAAGATGGGAGCAGTGGTGGACAACCTAGGGGGTTGGCAGGGTTTGCAGGAAAATATGACAAGGCTGTAAAGATGGTCAGACACCTGGCAACTGGGATTCAATGCCAAGAAATGCAAGGTGCTGCATTTCGGGGCTAAGAATCCAAGAAGAAACTACCATCTGGAGGAAGTACAACTAGCTGAGACTGAGGAGGATGAGAATGATCTGGGGGTGCTCACTATGGGAGCAATGAACAACTCTGCACAGTGTAGGAAGGCAGTGGCAATGGCCAACAAAATGTTGGGCCGTATCGCAAGGGGTAGAACCATAAGGAGGGGGGAGGTGATTCTGTTGCTGCATAGATCACTGATCAGACCCCACCTGAAGTACTGTGTGCAGTACTGGTGCTCATACCTGAAAAGGACATTAGATTACTGGAAGGGGTGCAACACCAAGCAACAAAGATGATCCTGGGTCTGGGGGAGTTATCATATGAAAGTAGGCTAAGAGAGTCGAACATGTACTCACTGAAGGAGAGGATGGACAAAGGGGATATGATCGAGACATTCACGTACATGAGAGAAATAAACAGGACAGGCATAGAGGGACTGTTCAAGGGGAGGGTTGGGAGGGACACTCGAGGTCATGATATGAGATTAGAGGGTGGAAGGTTTAGGAAGGAATTAAGAAGGCACTTTTTTATAGAGAGGGTGGTGGCAGACTGGAATGTGTTACCAGCAGAGGTGGGTGCCTGTAAAACAGTAGGATGCTTCAAGAGGGGCTGGGACAGGGCAAAAGGGAGAGTCAAGGGAGGGGGCTGCAGGGAGGGAGGGACAGCTGCAGAATAGTAGAAAAGTGTATTTTTAAACAGGTAGATTTATAATACATCATTGGGAAATAATCCCTTTTTCAAGATGAACCTGTATCAAATTAATTCCAAAGCTTAAATACAATAACATAAAACTTACAACACTTACATTAAAACTTCTGTCTATCCTAACAAAAAACAACATGCATATTAATGCCCTCATACTTAAGATGATCAAAACAAAGGTCTAACCATTACATATACACTTCATTTTCAGATCATATTCAATCACATCCTTAAATTGCTTATATTTTTGTATTTTCCACTTTTCTACCTCAAGAAGAGCCCATAAATGGACCACTTTAAAACCAAAGGTAATTTTCCCATATTTGTTCAATAATTCAGGAGTTACTAAAGACTTCCCCTCGGTTTTTCTAAGTTTATGTTGATATCCATGGGTAGCATATGACAAATTTTGTACTAAATACCAAGGGGATTGCTTATGGACCACACCATGAATTAATTTAATCCATTTTGATCCCTTTTCTGCTCTAAATGAGACCATTGTAATGAAGAATACATATCATAATGATGCATATGTCTATCACAATTTAATATAAATCTAGCCAAGTTGTTATATAACACTTTTACCGATTTTAATTCAGATTTATTTGCCATGCTGTAAATATGGTTCCCATAATCAATACATGGTATAATTGATTGATTTATAACATCCCTTCTCATCTTCATATTCATGCAAAACCTAGATCTCTGATAGGCTCCCAGCTTATTATTTATTCTATGAATCATTTCCTTAATATGTAGATCAAATTTTAGGTTTTGGTCCATAATTACCCCCAGATATTTATAAGATTCAACCTGTATTAATATTTCATTACTTAATGTTTTTATGGACAATTTATATTGATTCAGATTTTCATCCCATTTAGATGTAAATAACATGGTATTTGTTTTTTTTACTATTTTGGACCAACTTTGACATCCTCAACCAAGTTGTTCTTCCACCATCTGTAAGGTTTTTCCACTTGTCAATAAAACAGTGTCATCTGCATACATTCGTAATGCCAAATAATTTACTACTTTAGGTGCATCATTTGCATATATTATGAACAGTAAAGGGCCCAAAATTGAACCTTGAGGTACTCCTCTTTTAATAAACCCTGGCTTTGAAAGAATATCTCCAACCTGGACTTACTGCTCCCTTTCCATTAAATATGACTGAAACTAAGGAAGGGTTTCTTTATCAATCCCCAAACTCAGCATTCTTTCATATAATATGTTGTGGTCAATGGTGTCGAAGGCCATGGTGAGATCCATGAACACCGTGCCCACCAATTCATCTCCATTTAATTTGGAGGCTATTATGTCAACCAAATCAGTTAGCATGGTGTCCGTGGAATGGTTTCTATGGAAACCTGACTGGCAGCTGGACAGGAGATGGTTCTGTTCCAGAAAGTTACTCAGTCACTTTTGAACTAATCTCTCCAAGACCTTCTACACCAAGGACAACAACAAGATTGGTCTATAATTTGTTGGATTTCCCATTGAACCACCCTTGTGGATCGGAATAACCTTTGCTCGTTTCCACAAAGATGGGAAACTTCTATCTACTAGGCTCCAATTAAAAAGTTTTGCTAGAATTGGGGCTGTTACCTCTAAAGAATCTTTTTAAAATCTATTTTCTATCATATCCATCCTAGGAGCTTTATTTATTTTAATTTTCCTTAATTCTTCCTTTACTTCTCGACAGGTGATTACTGTAAATCTGAATTTTTTCCCAGAAGGGTACTGATGTTCCCTTGATCCCTTCTCCTCAGAAGTTCCATAAGGTATTTGAATATCTGGGAGAGTAATAAAATAAGTATTTAACCTCTCTGCTGAATCTGAAGATGACAACAACATGTCATTTTCCCTAATTTGAATGGGTTGACTATTTACGACTGGGTGCTGAAAAGACTGAATCAGATGCCAATATTTTTTTGGCTCTGTACATTGTTCAACCTTTGTCATGTAATATGTTTTTTTTTGCTAATCTAATATTATGTTTAACTAAATTTTGTTCT
This sequence comes from Neoceratodus forsteri, assembly GCA_016271365.2. Taxonomy (NCBI): domain Eukaryota; kingdom Metazoa; phylum Chordata; order Ceratodontiformes; family Ceratodontidae; genus Neoceratodus; species Neoceratodus forsteri. Next base: position 53,215,214 of record CM057451.1, on the reverse strand, counting down.
TTTTTAAATTTCCTCACAATCATTTGGTTCCAGAGATTTATTAGCTCTCCTCCATAACCTATTTTTATATCGAATATTATATTGCATTTTATCTGTGATCCAGGGAACTTTTGTTTCCCTTTTTGTTCTAACTTTGACAGGAGCAACTCCATTACATGTCTGGATGAACTAAGAGGTAATTTCTTCTATAGCCCAATCCAAATCCAGTATTAAAAATAATCTGTCCCATCTAACATTCCTCAGTTTGTGCAAAAAAGCCTCTTTGTTATATCTTCTCATGTTTCGCAACCTTACTTGACTATTGATCTCATTTTTAACATTTTTTTAAGATCATCCATCCCCCCCCATGAACAAACAATGGAACAGTGGTCCCCAAATATAGGTTGTTTCACAGTTATAGATGTTACCTGGATTTCCTCAGAGGTAAACTAGAGATCCAAAATGTTCCCCTCACTCAAAAAGGAAGTTTTCCTAGTGGTAAGGGCAACATTCTGGTTCAGGTTTAATGGAGCCAAACTGTTCCGCAAAGCATTTCCCCTCAGTTTGTTCCATGCGGCATTAAAATCACCCACTAACAAAAATTCAGAACCATAAGAATGTGAATGTAACAAGTGGGTCAATTTATCAAAATCCATAGTTTTAACCTTTGGGGGGGAGTAGATTAAACCCAAGACCAAATTTAGGTCTTTGATTTTCACAAGGATACATTCAATCATACTTAATTCACCCATGAACAATACGTTTACTTGTCCAAAATCCCATTTAAGGTATAATAACAAACCCCCCTCTCTTCCCCTCCCTATCTCTTCTACACAACCCATATCCATGTAACCCAATTTCTTCATCTCTAATTTTTGGGGTCAACCAAGTTTCAGTTAAGGCTATAATATTTGGATTTTCTGTAGCCTCCCAAACTCTCAACATATCCACCTTATTTTTCAAACTTCTAGCATTAGTGTATATTAATTTACAGGTGGGGTAGCGGTCCAGGATTTGTTTCACTATCCCCTCCCATTATCAGGATTAAATATATTCTTGTTTGCTTATCTAGACATTTAAAATGCATGGATAATTTAAAAAATCCAACTCTAGATACATGTTTCCTTACCATTGAGAAGGGGTTATGTCTTTTTAATCTTTTAGGGAACATTTTGTCCTCCTGCATTTCCCTCCATTGATGCCTTAGGCATGTTTGTGAGGCTAAATCTTCAATATTTTGTTCCTTTACTTTACTTATAAGGACAGGGCATAGAATGAAACATAGCACTAACCAGCACGCCCAAATATTTATAATGCCCATACTTATTGATTTAAATAATAATTAACAAATACAAACTTCTCAAATTTTAAAACTATCCTGAATTCCACTTTAAATATCTAAAGAAGCGGAAATAGATTTTATACTAATCTAGACCTCTTACCCCCACCAAATATTCAAAGTCTACAATTTTAGTGAGGTTAAACAAATGTTCCTCTCCTGAAACTGTTTCTCTTCCAAGTGGCACTTGCGCCACTCACACTCACGCCACCGCGCTCGTGAAGTAGCAGCGCAAACTTTAAACTTGTGGACTGCCCCTGCTCCTTCTGCGTTGCACAGCAATTCCACACCCACCCTCTCACAGCTGATGTGAGTCGTTTTGTTAATTTCTGCAGACAGGGGAAGCACTGGCACAAACTAAGGCCAGGATAGTCATTCACAACATAACACAACACAGAAAGTTCATTCAGCTCTTGCTTGCAGCAGTTCTATTTCAGGAGCATAGGGTTGTCAGCTACATAATTGAGCAGACTTGATAGACAAATGGCCTTTTTCTGCTAGCAGTTTTCATATGTTTGTATGTTCATATTAAAAATCAAGGGAATCAATTATCAGAAAGCAGTAGTAGACAGCAGAAGTTAAATCTGAAATGTTAAACTACCAGGCAGTGGAAAAATCTGGGAAATGATTAACTAGTACTGCTGCTTTAATATCGTATGTTCTGCTCTTCAACATTTCTGTGAACTGTGCACTGTAATTTATGGAATTTCTTGTGTTTTTATTTTTATTCAATTTTATACTTATAATGATGTGAAAAAGCATGCACTTTCAACTAGAACTTGACACATAGAGTGCAGTTTGAATATTTTGACAATGAATGGATGACAGTCCTTTTTAATGTCTTTATGAGTGACATTGCGGAGGGACTGGTGGGGAAGGTATGTCTCTTTGCAGATGACACAAAGATCTGCAACAAGGCTGATACGCAAGGTGGGGTGGAAAGGATGAAAATGGACTTGGTAAGGTTGGAGGAATGGTCAAATGTATGTCAGCTTAGATTCAATGCAAAGAAGTGCAAAGTAATGCACCTGAGAAACAAAGACCCAGGGCAAGAGTACACAATGGGGGGTGAGATACTGTCAACAACAAAAATGGAAAGGGAACTGGGGGTAGTCATATCAGATGACCTAAAGGTGGGCCAGCAATGTGAGAAGGCAGTAAGGAGGGCTGGGGGGATACTGGGATGCATAGGGAAAGGCATCATCAGTAGAAAACAGGAAGTTGTTGGCCCTCTGTACAGACAGTTGGTAAGACCACATCTGGAGTACTGTGTACAGTTCTGGAGACCCCATCTCCACAAAGACATAGACAGGGTGGAGGCTGTCCAGAGGAAGGCAACCAAAATGGTGCAGGGTCTGCACCAGAAGACATGTGAAGAAAGACGAAAGGAGCTTAAGATGTATAGCCTCGAGGAAAGGAGGGAGAGGAGGAGCATGATAGAAACTTTCAAATACCTCAAGGGAATCAACAAAGTCCAAGAGGGTAGCATCTTTTAGAAAAAGAGATGTGCAAGAACAAGGGGGCACAATTTGAAGATAGAGGGGGGATGGCTCAGCGGTAATGTGAGGAAGTATTTCTTCACAGAGAGGGTTGTAGATGCATGGAACAGCCTTCCTGAGGAGGCCATAAAGTCAAAAACAGTGGAGGAATTTAAGAATGCATGGGACAGACATAAGGCAATTCTAGTGGGGGCTAGGAGGAAGTAGGCTGTTGGTTAATTAGGATCTGCAGCTTATCCGTTAGGTAAGGAAATGGGCAGACTAGGTGGGCCAAGCAGTCCTTATCTGCCGTCAAATTTTATGTTTCTATGGATCCTACAGGTTATATTTTTATTTATTTTATTTTTGTTTGACACTTATTAACTGGGTAGGACCCAAGAGCATTACGTGCTCATTTTCAAGGGGGACCCTTAGATGTAAACAAAAGCAGCAAAGCAGTATAAATCCTGTATGCAATAGATCAAAGTACACAGTAATCAGATAACATTAAACTTGCACTCTGGAAAATCTAGACAGTATTTTTTAACACCATTTTAAATGTATTCTGTAAATTGATAAAGTGTAACAAAGCATGTAAATTATTTCAGAATATAACGGCTTTATAAGTAAAAGAACACTAGCCCAGGAAGGAATGGAAGAATAGGGAATCATGATGTGGGTATGAGTAGATCTAGTACTCTGGGGACCAGCTTTGGGACTTGCATCTGCCAAGAACAAAAATTAATAGGACCTTTTAGGAAACATCTAAAACTGATAAGGGTAAAATGAGTAATGCATAAATCAAAGGAAGGCCAATGTATTTGTAAAGAGTACTGTGATGAGAAAGTCTGTGGCTGGAAGTGTCAAATCTGAATATGGAATTGTATAGGATTTTGACTCTCTGCAAGTAAGTGACATTGGCAGTGGCATTGACTGAAATCCATAGTGCACTAATGACAGGAGTAGAAACTTAGCCAGGACTTATTTATTTATTTATTTATTTATTTGAGTTTTGGTGACTGGGTAAGGTCACTGAGACAATTACAGTCCCTTTTTCAGGATCAATCCAGGGTCATAGTAAACAGCAGAGATACAGTGCAGTAATACAGAGGAACATATACAGAATGGCAAAAATTGAAATACAGCATATAGGTATTTACAAAAATATGACAAACAAGGAATAAATACTTCAATAACAACATAATTTAAAGGCATATCAATAGGAACTTAATTCAACAACTAAAAGCTAAAGGGAAGAAGAGGAGGATGGGGAGGGGGGAAGGGCCAGTCAATGAGTTGGAGGGAATAGGAGGGTAAGGACAGAAGGCAGGGATTGTGGTGATGTACAAGGGTCAGACAGGGCTAGGAATAAGGTAGAGGGGAAGGGAGAGAATGTATCATCATCGAAAGCAGGAACAAGATACATAGGCTGAAAGAGAGAGAGGCATACAAATTAGATTGAAAGATGGGGATAGAGGAATAGGACAAGATGGGGGGAAGGGAGTTACAGTCAGATACCACCGGAAATGAGAAAGAACTATGGGTATAGCTTAAGTATAATGAGAAGGGGGAGTGAGGCAAATCGGAGGCCATGTGGAGCCTGTCTTAGTCGTAGAGTTTCACATAGGCAAGGAGGCATGAATTTGAGGACAAGTTTAAGCCTGAAGCTCAGAGAGGAATACCTCAATTTAGCTAAATAAGGTAGCCAGCCCAGAGAGGAGAGGATGTCACAGTGGTGAGAACGGGCATTAGCCCCCAAGGAAAATCTTCCCACCCTATGGTTGGCATGGGTTAGGAGAGACAGGGAGGAGGAATTTGTTGAGAGCAGTAAAGGAGCACCATAAGTTAAGAGAGGAAGAAGCAATCTTACTGCAGGAGGCAGAGGAAAGGAAGGGACGGATGCAATAGAGGAGTTCAAGTTTCTGATTCAGAGATTTATCAATGCTGGAGACATGTAAGCTAAAGGTGATGTGGTATCCAAAAGGATACCCAGATATTTAAAGGACTGGACACACTCAAGGGTATCAACATTGAGCGAGGTAATGCTAAGGGGGGGGAGAGGAGACTTTGTGGAGGGTCGGTGGGCAAATAGCATACTTTTAGTTTTTTTTGTATTAAGAACAAGGAGATTGTGGCTGAACCAGCCCTCAAGAGAAGTGAAGTCAGATGCAAGGTCTCTGTTAATTTGATCAATGTCTGGGGAGGAGCAATACATGATTGCATCATCTGCACAGAGGTGTATAGAAGCCCCTCTGCAAAAGTTAGTTAATTCATTAATGAAAAGTGAGAATAATAAAGGACTCAAAATGGAGCCCTGTGGGATGCCATGAGTTTTGGGGCTTAGGTCAGAGATGGAATCTGCCCACTTAACTTTTTGGGAATGGCAGGATGGATAGTTTTTGACCCAGTTCAGTGTACCAGTGTCAAAGCCAAGAGCATGAAGCTCATGGAGGAGAAGACCATGATTTACCATATCAAATGCTTTTGTGAGGTCAACAAATATGGCACCAGTGGCATAACCTTGATCCATAGCCAGGCATATGTCTGTGGTCACTTTTATCAGGGCAATAAGGGTGCTGTGATTCCTTCTGGAGCATGTTGATATAGGGAAAATAGATTGTGATGTTCCAGATAGTCCTGAAGTTGGTTATACACTATAAACTCTTGAATTTTTGCTAACAGGCAGAGGATGGAGATAGGTCCATAGATTTCTGCAGCATTATTAGCCCCCCCCCCATTCACTGGAAAGACCACTGCCACCTTCCACTTATCCAGGATAGTGCAAGAAATGAATGATCAATTGAATAAATCATGGAACAGGTAGAGTGAGGGCTGGGGCACCCAATTTAAGAAATTTTGGCTCAAGGGATCATGTCAGTGGGAGATCTCTGATTTTAAGTTAGAGAGAACCTTCCGCACCTCTTTGAGGGAGGCCAGCTTCAAGTGGAAATCAGGTTGAACACTGAGACTTTGGGAAAACAATTTGTAAGTCTATAAAGCTGACTAAGGTGAGTATATACCAACTTAAGAAGCATATAGGTACAATATGTGCCTTAAAAGAGTCTCCTGGACTGGTTAGCCATGTGACAGAATAATCACCATGGATGTTCTGCCTGATTGCCTTAGTGACCATTCACCTGTTACTTCAGCTTAATCTGGTTCAAGGTCAGTTGGTATTCATCTGTATCCCCCTCCCCCGGGTCGTGCCTGAAAATAGGCAGGATTTGTCTAGTGCACTTACCCGGTCAACAAAAACGAAATAAATAAATCAATAAAACATGTAAATGGTCAGCTAAAGTCTGTAAAAAGGAGCCCTCCTGCTCTAAGGCTAGCGTTCTACAGAATAACAGAACTCCATACTTCCTAGCCCTCCTGCAACAGATTGATTGATCCTTTCTAACTCACACTGCAGATGTAAATGCAGGCCTCAATTACTTTATTTACCAATTCAACAGGGTATGCGACCTAGTAGCACCAGCGAAGTGTTTTGCTTTTAAGAGGTCATCCCAACCCAGGTCTACCCCATCCATTAAATCTGTCTTGAGAGAGCATGACAAGGCATGGAACCTCTTTAGGGAGCTTGGCCAGAATACATTTCCTCAAAAATATAATAAGATGCACAAAATGGGTGATTTGATAACTTCTAGCAAGGAACTTAGGAACCACGTATAAACTCACATTAGTGTAGCAAAATCAAACTACTATAAATCCCAACAGCTATCCTCACTGAAGCAGCCCAAAAGGCTATGGGATAGTGTTAATGCACTTTTGGGCAACACCAGGAAATCACTACCTCAATCGATCATATCAGGTGGCTCTGTTGTATCTGGTGACAAACCCATAGCTGACACTTTCAATAAGATGTTTGGTGGCCTAGTGGCCTACATCCCTTGTCATCACATCCACCCTACCAAAAATGGTGACTTGGCTGTGGAACTGATACACCCTAGTTTTTACTTTAAATGACTGAGCTGGGCTGAAGTACATCACTACCTGTCTGGGATGAATGTTAAGACAAAGATTAGACTAGACAATATTGACATGAAACTGTCAAGAATTGATATTAGGGAAGTCACCTACCCCCTGCAGCAGATCTTCAATCTGTCACTGGCATCCAGTAAATTACCTGAGATCTGGATAAAGGCACACATTGCCCCTGTACTTATGAGTGGCGACCCTAGTAATCCTGTGAAATACCTCCCCATCTCATTTCTCTCAACCTTATCCAAAATACTTGAAAGAGTAGTAAATGATCAGCTTATTGAAAACCTTACTCAGTATAACCTCATGTCCAATGAATAACATGAGTTTAGAAAGAATTTCAGCACTATAACAGGACTTCTGGAATTCACTGAGTCAAACCATGGTGCAATTGATTGTGGGAAACTGATGGGATCTATAGTTATTGACCTAACCAAGGCATTCAGCCTTATGAACCATGCTTTTACTCTGTCACAAGTTACTATCCTTTGGCCTATCTATAGATGTGACAGGGTGGTTCATTAACTATCTGGCTGATAGAACTCAACTGGCAAAATGCAGAACTTCCTTGTCAGACATAAGAATTGTCCGAACTGGTATCCCACAGGGATCCATCCTCAGGCCTCTTCTATTTAGCCTATTTATTAACAGGCTTCCCACAATATGTAAGTCCACCCAGATAATTCTCTATGCAGATGATGCTGTCATTCTCTCCTCTGGCAGGTGCATCAGCTATCTTAGGCAAAGACTGCAGGATGACTTTAGGTCTGTATAGTCCTGGTTTGCTGGCAACCTATTGGTTATGAACACCAAAAAAATGAAATGCATGCTATTTGGCAAATGAAACAAAGGTGACCTAGCCACTGGTCTCAGCATCTCAACCATGACAGGTATCTGCATTAAACAGGTGCAAACTTTAAATATCTTGGCCTGATATTTGACAGTGTCTTGACATTCGCTGACCATGTGGAACACCTATTGAAATCAATTAATTTTTGGATTAGTTTCCTTTACAGACACAGAAGTTGCTTACTCCTGGATGTTTAAAAAAATTGCTGGTGCAAAGGCTTTATTGTTGGCCTCATTGATTATGGTCTGGTGGTCTATAGGTCCACGAATGATAGGACACTAAGCAGGGTAAAGGGTTGCTCAACAGGGCTTGTTGTTTTGCACTTGATGTTAAATTTGAGATGCATACATGGAGAATATTGAAGGTTTGATACCTTTTATTGGACCAACAAATGTCTTGTACAAAGATGGAATTATGCACAAGCTTTCGCGGCCACACAGGTCCCTTCTTCCAGTGACTAGCAAAACTGAGCAACATAAGCAGTATTTATATACACTGTGGAGCAATTAAAAATCAGGAAGTGAATTAGGAAGGTAACAAAGGGGACTAGAGATGAAAGCCAAAGATGCAAAGTAAAAACATGAGAAGAAATGAGGAGGGGGGCTGAGTAGGAACAGGTCAGTATGAGATGAAAGGAAGCTAAAGGGAAGACAAAAGCATACAGATAGAATCTGAGATCAAAGGCTGGCTGTAAGGGTTGAGTAGACAGGAGATGCCTAAGAGATGCAAGAAGCCAAGAAATTAGGAGAAACAAAAGAATAAAGGCCTAGATAAACACAGTGTGAGGTAATATAAACAGAGGTGTGAAAACAAGAGAAAATGGGAGGGACTGAGCTAAAGAGTTATTAGGAGAGTCAGGGAGGATGTGAGTTACATGTAAAAAAGGCAGATCAGGCAGAACTCAGAAAAAAATAATAATAAGAGAAATACAGAACAAAAGTGTGATAAATAATTACATGATTTAGTACACTATAAAAAATAATTACAGTTTACCATAGTGTGTCATGAAACCAATGTCCCGATTCAGTCCAGAATGTTATATTTAAATTGTTAAATATATTTCAATTCCCATGTCCTTCTGTCCTGTGTGTTTCTGAAGCTGCCTCTTGGTATCAAGACAAATAAATCCAAGAGAGAGAGAATGATCTGTTTGTGGAAAATGGTTTCCTACTGCAGTGCTCATAATTTGGTTTACTATTGTGTGACAGTGGTGATTCATCCTGATTTTCAGTGGTTGGCTAGTTTCCCCAATATAGCATCCATTTGTGCACTTCTTGTATTGAATTAGGTATACCACATTGTTGGATTGACATGTGTAGGATCCATTAATTTGTATTATGTTGTTCTGGCTTGTCTTAATGGTTGCCTGTGTGCATATGTGGATGCAGGTCTTACATCTTGCCACATTACATGGTGTTGTCCCTCTTGTTTTCTGGTTATTTTGATCTGCTGGGAGTTTGTTATGAATTATTATGTTCGTGAGGCTGGGGGGATGCTTATAGGCAATAACAGGTGGTTCAGAGAAGACGTCTTTCAGTGTCTCATCTTCTCTCAGCATGGGTTGTAGCTCTTTGACAATTTCCCGAAGGGTTTTTAGCAATGGGGTAAGTGGACGCAACCCCAAGTTGGATGCCTATATAAACTGCTTCCATGGAAGAATAAACTCTCAGATCCTTAGCAAACATCAGACACTCCTGTACAATATTACACCACTAGAAAAGAGGGCAATATAAACTCTAAATAACAGCCATAACATTGTAATAAAACAAGCTGACAAGGGTGGAGCTGTGGTTGTGATGAACACAGATGATTAAATTAAAGAGGCACACAGACAGCTGTCAGACAAAGCTTACTATAGAGAACTCACTGAAGACCCTACTATACAATATACAGAAGAACTTAAAAAAAATCATCATGTCTCTACCTAACAACATCCAAGAACAGTTAAAAATATTAATTCCAAACAAACCTACTCCATGGACATTCGATATGCTACCCAAGATACACAAACCAGGGAATCCAGGATGACCCACCATCTCTGGCATTGGCACACTCATTGAAAACATTTCAGGACTCATTGAATCCATTTTAAAACCACTATTAAGAGCTACTAGCAGTTTTATTCAGGACACCACCGATTTCCTCAGGAAACTAAAACAAATTGGACAATTGCCACCGAACACTATCCTAGCCACAATGGATGTCACTGCCCTGTACACCAACATCTCACATGAAGATGGCATAGCAGCATGTCAGAATTTTTTAAAAGAAACACATCCACAGGAGACATTCCAGAAACCACCATCAGCACCCTAATAAAATTCATTTTGACACACAATGTCATCTTATTTTATGTTTATGTTTATTGGAGATTCTGAAATACCTTTGAGTCAGAGACTCCTTTACAAAGGTTCCGCATCACAAATTTTACATAGAGAGAAAGACAGGTTACATAGCAGTACATCAGTACATAGTCAGGTAACTACAGGAGCAATTGTGAGGCCAACAGTGAAAAACTAGGGAAAAGTTAGTGCAAACACACAATACAAATTGCACACATGTGCAGAGCTAGGCTAGGGGGACACAGGTTGTCACAGGGAGTGTAGGGATTTAACGGCAAGCACTTTTTACAGATCATGGGAACAGCCATGGGCACTCAAATGGCACCACAATATGCCAATCTTTTCATGGCCTGCTTAGAGGAGGATTTTTTTAAACACCACCCTTATAATCCATCTGTCTACCTCCATTTTATTGATGACATATTCCTGATTTGAACAGAAGGTGAAGACTGTCTCAAAAAATTCCATCATGATTTTAACAACTTTCATCATTCCACAAATCTCACTATTGAATACTCCACCACCAGCATAGATTTTCTTGACACCACAGTCAGCATCACTAAAAATGGATATATATCAAACTGCACTTTACAGAAAACCCACTGACAGACACCGCTACCTGCATAATTCCAGCTTCCACCCAAATCATACAAAAAATCTGTAATCTACAGTCAGGCAATTTGATACCATTGAATCTGCTCTGATGAGAGAACAAGAGACAGACAGCTCTCCACACTTCAGAGTTCCCTAATTGAACAGGCCACTCTCCAAGACAAATTGACAGAGAATTTGAATGGGTCATACAAATACCACGAGACAATCTGCTGGAATACAGGCAAAGACATCAAACTGACTGCACACCCCTAGTGGTCACTTACAGCCACATGTTAAAACCCCTTCAGGAAATTGTCAAAGAGCTGCAACCCATGCTGAGAGAAGATGAAACATTGAAAGACATCTTCCCTGAATCACCTGTAATTGCCTATAAGCAGCCCTCCAGCCTCTTGAACATAATAATTCATAACAAACTCCCAGCAGATCAAAATAACCCGAAAACAAGAGGGACGGCCGGCCTGTCGGCGCAGCGGTGGGATTTCCACTTGTGATGCCGGTGACCAGGGTTCGGGAACGGATCTGAGTCGTCGGAGGGCTGGCCGGGGGGAGAAGGATTGAGTGTCCTATGGAATGCTCTCCTTCTCTGGAGGGAGGGTTGAGGCAGCATCCGGAGTGATGGGGACCCCTGGCGGAGGCTGGGGGCACTCACGCTGCTGCACCTACATCAGGGAGGAGGCGGGGCAGACGCTGGCGTCATTGCACGTCCCCGCCTCCGGGAGGGAGGAAAACCGAGGAGGAAAAAAGAAGGAGGGGGAGGTCCTCCGTCTAGGTGAAGCCTCCCCGGAGGCTTCAATGCACCCCTGCCGCCACACTCCCAACCAGATATTGGTTCCACGGCACTGGAGTTGAGGGGTCTATGTCGAGGCCCCACCCTCCGGGGGGAAAGCCGGGGGTGACCGGGAGGGGCGGCAAATGGGCAGGCTGTGGAAGCTCCGGGGGCCATGACCAGGCTGAAGGAGGACGGAGGACCCCCACAAAAAAAAAAAAGAAAACAAGAGGGACAACACCATGCAACATGGCAAGATTTACTGTAAGACCTGCACCTACATATGCACACAGGCCACCATTAAGACAAGCCAGAACAACATAATACAAATTAATGGATCCTACACATTTCAGTCCAGCAATGTGGTTTACCTAATTCAATGTAAGAAGTGCACAAATGGATGCTATATTGGGGAAACTAGCCAACCACTGAAAACCAGGATGAATCACCACCGTCACACAATAGTAAACCAGATTATCAGCACTGCAGTAGGAATCCATTTTTCACAAACAGATCACTCTCTTGGATTTATCTGTCTTGATAATAAGAGAAAACTTCAGAAACACACAGGACAGAAGGACATGGTAATTGAAATATATTAAACAATTTATATATAACATTTCTGGACTGAATCAGGACATCGGTTTCATGACACACTATGGTAAACTTTTTTTCTTTTTTATTGTGTACTAAATAATGTCATTATTCAACACACTTTGGTTCTGTATTTCTCTTACTATTTTTTTTTCTGAGTTCTGCCGACCTGCCTTTTTTTTATTTTACCTGTACCTCACATCTTCCTTGCTTCTCCTAATAACTCTTTCGCTCAGTCCCTCCCACTCCCTCTTGTTTTCACACATCTGTTTGTACTACCTCACACTGTGTTTATCTAGGCTTTTATTCTTTTGTTTCTCCTAATTTCTTGACTTCTTGCATCTCTTAGGCATCTCCTGTCTATTCAACCTTTATAGCCAGCCTTTGATCTCAAATCCTATCTGAGTGCTTTTGTCTTCCTTTAGCTTCCTTTCATCTCATACTGATTGGTTCCTACTCAGCTCCCCTCCTCATTTCTTCTCATGTTTTTACTTTGCATCTTTGACTTTCATTTCTAGTCCCCTTGTTACCTTCCTACTTCACTTCCTGATTTTTAATTGCTCCACAGTGGATATAAATACTGCTTATGTTGCTCAGTTTTGCTATTCACCTGAAGAAGGGACCTGTGTGGCCCCGAAAGCTTGTGTATAATTCCATCTTTGTACAAGACACATGTTGGTCCAATAAAAGGTATCAAACCTTCCATCTTCTCCTGTTTTGCAAGGACCAATACGGCTGCAATCTCTTTTTACTGATGCATTCATGCAATAGCTACTCCAGGCTCAATCTGATAAACTTGAACCTGAGACTTCACTAAAACACACTTAAAATAGGTTTTCAAGTACTACATGACGTACTATCCACATGTTTGCGGTTGCTGTTCACTCCAACTGGAAACCAGTACACTACCAGCATTGAGGCAAGTCACACACTGCTGATCACCAGAAGGAGAACTGCACTAGGTCAGAACTCTTTCATGTACCAGTTCACCAAACAATGGAATAGCCCTAATCCTGTTATGAGAGATTGCAACTCTGTCAAAGTATTCAAATCGAGGCCGCTCACCTTGATCAATGACACTGCTATCTGTAAATGCTTTAAATGATTGTTGTTTGGAACTGACAAAATAAACCAGTTTGCCACTCCTGTTACACTAGTTTATTTCTTGTTATGTACCCCTGTTGCCAGCCCATCTTTAATGGTATTTTGCAATTATGTATAATTTACTGCTCTTGTTTGCACACCTGTTAAAATGTGCATCAACTGACATTTATTTATTTTGTGAATGTATGTATAATTGTTGTTTTTCAACTCTGACTCCTTTGAAAATAGGTGCCTGCCTAAAGGATTCTTTGTGAAGAAAATAAATAAATAAATAAGAGCTGGAGAGTGTGATCTATAGTAAAACTGGAATACTAAAACTGTCATCTCTCTCCGCAAAAATGCCACTTAAATCTTTATTTAAGTGAGGGGGGGGGGTTGGGGCTTTAATTTCTGTCTTGTTCCAAACTGCATATACTGTACTTTGCTTGTTTTATTTTTTTTATTTTGATGACTGGGTAAGTGCGCTGGCAATGAAGTGCATGTTTCATGCATGATCTGGGTTTTGGCAACAATGATAGAAGACCATTTTTAACAACCATTTTTGCACAAATTCAAAGCCAAGAAATCTAAGGAACTCCCTAAATTGGTCAAAAACAATCCTTTCAAGGATCTTAGACAGTGGGGCAAGTAGGGATATTTATTGATAGGTTTTAGTCAGGGTGTGCTCTTTGAATTTAAAAATAGGGACCATGATCCCCTGCTTCCATAACCTTAGGACCTTGTCAATAGCTAACAAGTAGTTTTACAAAATGCACAGTAGATGAGGCAGTATATTAATAACAAAAAAATGTTTTCCCCATTCTAGTTTTTAAGTTCATATACGTAAGGTACTTTAAAGTTTTGTCTTCCATTAGTGATTTAAATTTAAAGCCAGAGTGAGAACCACTGTAGTTCACACCAAGCTGCTCCAGGTCTGCTAGATCAATCAACGAAGCAATTTTTGCAGCTCCACAAAAAGAAGCATTGAGCTCTGTGATAATTTCAATTGGATCTGTCAAATTACCTTTTGCAATAGTCAGAAGTGGTATTGCTAAAGAACTGGTCTTTCTCATCTGATTGTTCAGTATTTGCCTGTTGACTGAGAATTGACATTGGGAGTTTAAATAGTATTCCATTGTTATTCTTTTTAACCAACCGTTTACATTTATTCCTTAGTTTTTTTTTATATTTGAGCAATGTTGAATTTGTATACTATCTCCTAAAAGCATTCCAGACCCTGTCTCTCTTCTGCATCAGTTGTATTGTACTAGACAAGGAGTGATCCATTTCTGTTTTTTATTTTTGGTCCATAAGCAATTGATAAGGGCAAAATTATTGCAAAGCAGGTTAAATTCATGTGTAATGTAATCTAACATCAGATCCACTGAGGTGATGGCATGCAAGAAATACCAGTCACTATGAAACAGCATTCCTGAATTCACTAATGTTGAGATTACAAATGGATCTGGAAGTTAAATGAATAGGAGGGGAATAAGGCCTATAAGCACTCCAATAGCAAATACAGTAACAGGAAAATTGTCACCTAAGCTATTGGGTAAAGCATGGGCTTAATGGATGTGATCAGGTCTAGAGGTGACTATTCAGTCTATTAAGGAGGTATTACCAGCCTTATAATTTAGTCTGGTAACTGTGGAGATCACTTGCTCAATGTTCAAGCTCTCAAGATGGTTTCTACACCTCCAGTTGTTCATACCATTCTAATTATTGTTGGCATCACTTGGAAAAACAGTTTCTTTCATATCATGTTTGGAGTGCCTAAATTCAGGCAATAAGACAAGTCCCTCCTCAAAAAAACCTGAATGAATGAAAAATGTAGCAAATGATAGGAACTTGGCAACCCACAATCATAACATGACCTAAAGAAAAGCACAAGATAAAGTAATTATTACTGAAATCGTCATCTACCACCAAAAATGAATGCTTATTATAAATTAAAATCCCATCCCCATGTTTTTTAAGCCTGTCACATCTTATAAACAATAGTTTGGCATCTTAATTTTCAAGTCAGATAGTCTGTTTGATAACCATGTCTCAGACATTGTGACCAGATCAAAGTCATTGCTGAGCACCCATGTTCTGAATTCATCCAATTTTGGTGGTAAACTTCTAATGTTTACTGTACGTGAACAAAATATAAAAAGAGTTTGGGGGTCAAAGGACCTGTTTCATGTTTACCTGAGAAAGGAGCAGGATTGGGTTAAATGTTACAAGCTACAAGCAACTGTAGCAAAGAAGAGTCGATTTTCTAATAGGTAAATTAGAGAGAACCAGTTCATTTTTAGATGTGGTGGAACTGCTGCAAAAGATAAAGCCAGTTTGTAGCTGGCTTAAAGAAATAATATACCCAACCTTATGTCACTAGAGATATACAGTCCTAAAGACATTACTTCAATGAGAACAGAATGAAATCGTACTGTTATACAAAATAGTAATGGCCTTAGCTGTAAACTTACAAGCAGTAAGTGATAATAAGCAACAAAAATAGTAATTAAACAAACCCATTTTATCAGGCAGTTGATTCGTAATGGTGAAACTGAGACCAGTACTAAGCAGTAAACTAGGAAGGTCCTAGATGGGTAGTAGGCCATTCCCCCTAATAATTGTAGGACATAGGATTACTAACTATTTAAATTTGGTAAGGAGGCAGAAGCCAGATAGGTAGTAGTGCCATGTCCCTAGTATGTGCTAGACAGATTGCCATCTGCCATCTGTTTAGATACCAAATATTAGGCCTACCCAGATAGGGTGTAACAAAGATGTGAGCTAAAAGACTAGTTCAAACTTTGGCAGACTTTTGGATTATCCCAGCAGCAAACATAGCCAACTGAACAGGTACTATTAGTTAGCAGTATTAGTGGCAGTAGTAAATAGGATACAGATAGAAACTGTCACATACACCTTTTCCTGCACAGTATGAACAAATTTATTGGTAGCAGAACCTGACCACACATGGCAGCCTGTGGGATTATAGCTCCCTTTCAAATGTAGACATTACAGATTCAGACATAGTATTGTACTTATAGCTAGCTGTTTACAGTATGAGCTGAGGAAAGAGCTGTTAAACTTGGGACATTGTCTCCTGCTGAACTGGCACACCATGCTGACATCTCCAATGTGACATTCTGTGCTCTCTGACCCTTAGCACTATGGCCCTCATAACTTACCCAACAATTAAAACTTTTTGTAATGTGGTTAAAGTTGAATGCCACATGAGATTTAATAATAATTATGGTAATTAAAACCAATCAGCATGTGAAATGATGGCATTATACCTTCTAAATGATACATGAGAAGTAGTGGTAAATGACTGTCAGAAACATAGAACAAACATTTTGAGACTAAATGGGAAGTAAGGGAATCCAGCATTCCCAGTTCATATACAGTACTTGCACACCATGTACATTTTCTATATACTGTATGAATCTTTTCTTTTTTTCTCTCTGATCTTTAGATCTGCTCTATGTGCAGTCTCCCTACTGTACCATCATAAATATATAATTCATTTATTATTTTGTTATAGTTTTTTATAATTAAGATTAGGGATTGGATGCCTTAAAGGAGAATAAGGCAATGGGATGAGATGGTATTCCTCCGTGTCCTAAAGGACACAGTGCTAACCAACCCTCTGGCAGCACTTCTTAGCACCTCAGTGGAGATTGGGAACATTCCAGAGGACTGGAAGATGGCTGATGTAGTCCCTCTGCACAAAAGTGGCAGTAGGGAGGATGCTAGCAACTACAGGCCAGTCAGTCTCACGTCAGTGGTGGAGATGTTAATGGAGACACTATTGAAGTGAAGGCTCATGGAACACCTGAAGGCAAAATGGCTACTGGACCACTGACAGCATGGTTTCACAGGGGGAAGGTCATGTCAAACTTATCTCATGGATTTATTTAACTGTGTTTCCAGAGAGGAGGGGCAATAGAGAGCTGTGTACTTGGCCTATCTGGACTTCATTAAGTCTTTCAGCACTGTGTCACACAGGAGGCTAGTTAAGAAATTAAGCAGCCTGGAGTTGGAGGTGGGGGGTGAAAGTTACAAGCTGACTATCAAACTGGTTAAAGGATAGGAGGTAAATGATGCTGGTAAATGATAGCCAGTCAGGTGAGAGGAGTGTGACTAGTGGGGTGCCACAGGGTTCGGTGGTGGGAATGGTCCTCTTCAATGTCTTCATAAGTGACACTGCAGAGGGGTTTGAGGGTGAGGCATGTCCCTTTGTGGATGACACAAATATCTGCAACAGGGCTGATAGCCAGGAAGGGGTGGAAAAAATGCAAAGGGATCTGAGGAAATAAGAGGAATGGTCTAGGGGGTGACAGATGAGTTTCAATGTCAAAAAGTGCAAGGTTATGTGCATAGGGCTGTGGAACCCAGGGGTTGTGTATAAAATTTTGGGAGTGGAGCTTACAGTCACTAAGCAAGGAAGAGACCTAGAGGTCATCATGTCTGATGACATAAAGGTAGCTGGGCAGTGTGACAAAGCAGTGGGAAAGGCTACCATGATGCTGGGATGTATTGGGAGAGGGATTTCTAGCAGGAGGAGGAGGGAGGTGGTGCTTTCTTTGTGTTACTCACTGGTGAGGCTGCACCTTCACAAGAACATTAAAAGGGTAGATGCTGTGTGGAGGAAGAAAACCAAACTGGTGAGGGGGTTGCGCAAGATGCTATACAAGGAAAGGCTTCAGGAACTCAACATGTACTCCATGGAAGAGAGGACAGCAAGAAGGGACATGTTTGAATTCTACAGGTACCTCATAAGAGTTAACAAGGTGCCAGTGGAGGATCTATTTCAGAGAAAGAAAGGCACTAGAACAAGGGGTCATGCAACAAAGCTAAGAGGGGAAGTTTGAAGAGATTTGCAGAAATACTTCTTCACAGAATGGGTGGTGAATGACTGGAAAAGCATGTCAAAGGAGGTAGTGGGGCAAAGACCATGGAGAGCTTTAAGAATGTGTGTGATAGGCAGAGAGGTATATTAGGTAGAGGAATGGGGTGGTATTGGTCACATGACCACTCTGTGACCAGAGTACTCAGAGTATAAATAACTTGCTTCTGTGAGCAGAGAACTGAAAAGCTAAGTCAGAGTGTGGACTGACCTGTGAGGCTGTCGAAAACAGCCGGACAGGCAACAGCCCTAGCCTTTATTTTTCTATTGTGCTGATGAAACTGTGATGAATACTTGAACTAAGAACACGCTGCTCTAGTGCAGAGGGGAGCTGTGTTTTTAATCCATTTTTAGGAGCTCTCAGTGTAATTTTCCCCTGCTGTACAATAGTGTACAAACTAGGACAAAGAGGTGCTGTTTAGTGCAGTCGAAAGATCTAGAAAGAAGCTCAAATTTACACTAGGGAACTCTGGTGCCAGAATCAGGTCATGTGACCACTCTGCAACCAGAGGACTCAGAGTATAAATAACTTGCTTCTGTGAGTGGAGTGCTGAAAAGCTAAGTCAGAGTGTGGACTGACCTGTGAGGCTGCCGAAAGCAGCGGGCAGGCAACAGCGCTAGTCTTTATTTTTCCTGTAGTGCTGATGAAACTATGCTGAATACTAGAATTAAGAACACACACTGCTCTAGTGCAGTGGGGAGCTGTGTTTTTAATATGCTTTTAGGAGCTCTCAGTGTAATTTTTCCCTGCTGTACAATAGTGTACAAACTAGGACAAAGAGGTGCTGTTTAGTGCAGTTGACAGATATAGAAAGGGCTTGAATTTACACTCGGGAATTCCAGTGCTGAAATCAGGTCATGTGACCACTCTGTGACCAAAGGACTCAGGATATAAATAACTCACTCCTGCGAGTGAGGCGGCGAGTGCGGAGTGAGTACATGTGTCTCAAGCGCATGAGGAACGGGTTGTAGAGACACGCTGCAGTACATCAAGATGTCTAGTATGTACAGAGGAAACAGCAGAAGCAAGGACTAATGGTGAACAGCATAAATGTGATAATAAGTCCCCCTGTTTGGTGATGTATATAATAGATTCTATTTGTGATACACTAAACAGGTTGTGAAATAAGACTAACATCTAAAATGGAAATATATTCGGTACAGTTAGTAAATGGTCAGGAGTTATCAATTTGTTGGTCCTGCAACAACGTAATAGGTAATGCTGCAAGTCTAAATCAAATTCTGATAAATTATACTTGCAAGTATTGCAAAGAGATTAGGTTTCTTAAAGAGAAAAATATATCCCTAAAGGATGAGTTGCAAAATGTACAGTACAAGAGCTCAGAGATCTACAACAGTTTATTGATAATATGGTAAGAAATCTTCCTGAAACATCTGTTGCAGCAACACATATGGCTCCTATTACTCAACAACACAATAGTGTGAGTGATAGAGACATAATCAACACTCCAATATGTGAAGTTAACAAGGCACAATCTAACTCTCGAGTGCTACCAGCCTTAGAATCACAAGTGTTATTAGAAAATGGTAAACAGTACAATGATGTTTTAAATTCTCATGGCGTAACTATCATCTATTAGGCAGCTGAATCATTCAGACCAAATAAAAGATTAAGAGAAAATGATCACAATGAATATATTGAAAATGGTTGGGGAAAATGTACCATTAAGAAGGAAAAAGAAAGGGAGAAGAGCAGATATTTTTAAATCAACTCCAATTCAAGGTTACTCTATCCCTGAAACTGACAATATTTCTATCTGCCATGAAAATAGTTTTTTGCCTCTAGCCCCCTCATTTGGACAAGAATCCGTATGCTCTCAGTCCAGTGACGCCAGCTCACCAATAGTGGTAATAGGTGATTCAATTGTGAAATATATGGATACCCTGCTATGTAATAATCTCACTAACAATGTATCAATTAATTGTTTCCCCAGGAGCAAGAATTGAAGACATAAAAAAAGTGTGGATAAGTTAGTTAAGCACCTTTAGAATGTTATACTTCATGTAGGGACAAATAATGTGGGGTACTTGCATGAAAAGGATATCTGCCATGATCTTATAGATTTAGGAAAACACCTTCAAAATAAAAATTGTAAAGTGGTTATATCAGGAATCTTTCCTATTCCACATGCGAGAAGGGAAAAAATAAGACCATAACTCACATTAATGCTAGATTACAAAATTTGTGTCTCCATCAGAATTTTACTTTCATAAATCATTGGCCCATTTTTCATCAACAGTATAACCTATTTGCTACAGATGGTCTCCATCGCAATAAGATTGGAGCAAGAGAACTTAGTAAGCAATTTTGTAAATTTGCCTCAGTTAGGCCTTTAAAGTTTTAGAGAAGGGGGAAACTAATAGTGGTACATCCCAGCTGAAGTATCATACTAACAAACATAAAAGCAAACTCATATGCTTTCTTTTAAATGCAAGTAGCCTTGGTAATAAATTTGATGAACTACTCATTAGATCTAAAATAGATAAGCCAGATATTATTGGAGTAACTGAAACCTGGTGGCAGGAAACAATCTTTGGAATATTTTAATTTCATGGTATAACCTTTTCTTCTTAAATAGGTAGCATAAAATGGGAGGTGGTATTGCTATGTTTAATAAAGCACCTTTGAGCCCGATTGAAGTGTCTGATAAAATTAAGGCCCCATCATCCTTGGTGGAATCACTATGGATTAGGATAAAAAATTCATATACTAAAAACATAATAGTAGGGTTATGTTATAAATCACCTGACTGTACATCACAAATCCCTAATGACGTCCTCTATGAAATGGAATTAGCAGCTGAACTTGGCAGCATTATATTCATGGGTGACCATAATCTGGGGGACATTAATTGGTCCAATAAAACAGCAACTAACACAATATTGAAGGATTTCTTAATACATTGTGAAGAACTGAACCTCATTCAAAATGTACACAATCTAACTAGAGGACACAACATACTTGATATTGTGTTAAGCAGTGAATCTCTAATCATTAAGGACTATAAACCTATAGCACCATTGGGTAACAGTGATCACTACAGTGTTAAATTTACTTTACTCTTACCATTATGGACCGACTCTCATAAAGTGACTGAAGTCTTTGCATATAATAAAACCAATACATTGGCTGTCAATGAATATTTAGGTAACATAGATTGGGAGACTGTGCTAAAGGGTCCAGATATTGATGGCACCTAGAATTCCTTTACAAATGTTATTCTAGATGCAGTTCATAAATGTATCCCCCCAAAAAGGAAAATAAGTTCTCATTTAAACCCAAAATGGCTGACTAATAAATTGATTAAACTCATTAAGGAAAAGAGAAAAACATTTAAAAATTATCAGTCCAATAAATGTGACAGAACATGGTCCAAGTTCAAAAGGATTCAAAAGAACTGTAAAACTGCCATCAGAATTGCAAAATTTGACAATGAAAAATGTATAGCAACTCAGGCAAAAAAGGGAAATCAGAAGATCCTTTATAGCTATATAAATTCATTAAGGAAGCAGGAGTGCAAAGCTGGTTCAATTATAGACAAAGATGAAATTATAAAAAAAAAACAAAGAAATGGCAGATCAATTAAATAATCACTACAGTAAAGTATTTAATACAACACCAGATAATAATACACAAATATTTAATAATAATGTTATGGATAAGGTGGTGTTATCCCTTGAAGACATAAAATCCAATTTGGATAATGTTAAGTGTGGATCTTCCCTGGTCCAGATGGTGTCTCAGGTGATATTATTCATCTAATGAAAGAGAACCTATCCTATCCCTTAAAAATTATCTATGAAAATAGCCTAAATTCAGGTTCAGTGCCCTCAGACTGGAGAAGAGCAAATATCACCCCCCTCTTTAAAAAAGATGATAGAGGAAATCCCGACAACTACCAACCAATCAGCCTCACACCTATCTTCTGTAAAATTCTAGAAAGAATTATTAAAGACATGATTACTCTTGAGCTTAAAAATCTGGATCCAACTCAGCATGGTTTTGTAAAGGGCCATTCTTGTACTACTAATTTAGTGACTGTCTATGATAAAATAAGCCAACATTTAGACAACAGAATTCCCTACGATGTAGTCTTTTTAGATTTTAAAAAAAGCTTTTGATTCTGTACCTCATCAATCATTAATACAGAAAGTATTACTACATGATATTAATCCACTTATCATATGTTAGATTTCAAACTGGTCAAGTGAAAGACATCAAAGAGTTGTTATTGATGGCCATTTATCTGCACGGCTCCCAGTGAACAGTGGAGTTCCCCAAGGCTCTGTCTTGGCCCCTGTAATATTTCAAATTTTCATTTCAGATTTATTACAAAATTTAAATTGTACCATTGTCAAATATGCAGATGACTGTAAGATAGGAAATCCATGTAGCAGTGCAGAAGATGTTAGTTTATTACAAAAAAGACCTTGACTCCCTAGGGGCATGGTCATTGAAATGTGTTTGGCCTTCAATATCTATAAATGTAGTGTACTACATTTTGGAAAGCAGAATAGTAGAAACAAGTACTTTCTGAATAACAATCTAATTATAAGTAAATTGCATGAAAAAGATCTAGGCATTACTGTTGACTCTGATCTAAATTTTAATTTGCATATTTCAAATACCCTTAGTACTGTCAATAAAATTTGGTGGTCTTTGAAACACAATATAAAATCTAGAGACCCAAATATTCAGCTGCCATTATATCAAGCATATATAAGACCTCACTTTAATTTTGGCATACAGTTATGGTGCTCATACCATTAGAAAGACAAATATAAGGAAAGATCTCAGAGAAAAGTTACGAAATTTGTATGTCCAGATAAATCATTGCCATATGAAGGAAGACTTGTAAAATATAATTTAATATCATTGGAGCTCCGTAGATTAAGAGGTGGCATATTATTCAGAAGGGGACATTATTAATGATCAGTCACTCACAATAGAGTGTGGACTGGACTTTAAACAAGTAGGGCAGGATTCACAAATATTTTATTTCAAAGTTTTCCTCCGCAACTGCTGCTGCAGACCAGAATCTTCCGCAGCTGCGGTGGTTCCGATTCACAGCTGCAGCAGTTGTGGAGGGAGTTACGGCTGCTTCCAGCAGCCATAGCCCATTACCGCAGCTGCGCCATCGCCTTGACAACACCACCCGCAGGCAGCTGTAGATCATGGAGCCAGTGGTAATCCGGCTCCACCTTTGTGAATACCACCGCTGTGGGTAACCTGCGGATCCACAAGTCTCACCCAACTTGTGCCTTGGTTTACACACAGCTGCGGGTATTTCTCTGAGTTTTGTGAATTCTGCCCGTAGTGTTTAATACAAGAGGACACCACTTCAGTTATTAAGGACTAGAGTAAAAACAAACAAAAAAGAGGTAATTTCTTCTCAAATAGGATTGTAAAACCATGGAATAAATTAGCAACAACAATCATTGTCAGTACTAACAAAGATTTGTTTAAAAGAAGATTGGATGTCTTTATGGGAGCTATTATGGGCTTATTGCCTTTTCAGCTCCATTCAGTTCCTTAGTATGATCCTTAGTACTGACACCTATGACAAACTAGGGTCAGTGTTGACGGAATAGGCAGGGACACGGGCAAAAACACAACGCAGGATTGCACTGGCAGAAATCATCTTGTTGAATTTTAAAAGTGCTTCCAGCTCCCACAAACTTGTTGACCAGGACAGGAAACTCTGAGTACTCCAAGCAAAACAATGTGTAGGTGATGAAGTTTTATTGATGTCACAATACAAACAAACAGCAGACCAACAAGTGAACTCCTTTCATCACCGATCAAGCCCTGGCACTTTGACCATAGTCTTTATCAGGGGGCTGGGTTCAATTGGAGTACTCCCCACCATTTATATTACCTGTTCATAAACACCCAGTTCTAATTGGTTGGGATTGCAGATTAATTAACATGTAACTACTTTAAAATTAATGAATAACAGTGCTATGGTGGGATTCTATCAAGAGACCACAGATGAATGTATACAAAAAAATAAATACATGAATACAAACATTTACAAAAACTGTGGGCTGTGGTCAGTGATTTATGATGCTGGTAAGGCTACTCAGATGTGCTGCTACACTAATGAAAATGAAGCATCTGCTTAAGGTCATCAATTTTAATCAGTGTAACAGAGGACAAAAATCGCACAATCTGCATTAGGATCCATGGATTGAAAGCAGCTGATCATGTCAATGGTTGGCGCACTTATAATGGTGTAATAGGGCCGGGAGTAGCTACATACAGAGCTAGTTTTATAGAACACAAAGATGGGAAAATACAAATAAAACACGTACAGAAAAGGTACAGTTCTACTTAATATGAACTGAGAATGCCGCAGTGCTTACCATCTCAGAAATTAAATCAGGCACTCACCCCTATACCAAGTTGGACACCACATCCGTTGTTACGAGCATATCACTCCAATCTATTGCAAACGTGTTTCTTTATTAAATAAATAAATGGTACAAAACAACATGGCAGAGATAAGGAGGGGGTAGTTCGAGGGTAGTCAGAAGACCAGGTGAAGCCAAGTCTGCAGCTAGGGAGGAGGTTGCAACCACAGCCAAAGTTCCAGAGGCAGCAGGGAGAGGTGGCAAGAGCTGCAAGGAAGTGTAGGCTCACCGCAGGAGCCTAACGGAGAGGGAAGGGCTCCCAGCAGGAGCCAACCAGGAGAAAGCATGAAGCACGAATCAGTGGCTGGGCATCTAAAGGAAGGAGCCCAGTTGCACATTGTTTCTTGCTTGCTTTTGTTTTTTGTGCAGCTGGGCCACAATCTGCAGCAGAGATTAGAAGGGGGGTAGTTTGGGGGTAGTCAAAGGAGCAGGTGAAGCCACATCTGCAGCTAGGGAGGAGGGTTACAACCACAGCCAAATTCCAGTGGTGCTGAGGCAGCGGAGAGAGGCAGCAGGAGCTGCAAGAAACATAGGCTCACTGCAGGAGTCAACTGGGGGGAAGAGCTCACAGCAGGAGCCAACCAGGAGAAAGAGCGTAAAGCTCAAATTAGCGGCTGGGCCTTTAAACAAAGGAGCCCAGTCGCACCTTGTTTCTGGCTTGCTTTTTTTCCCACCCCACACTGCCACCAGATTAAATGGTCTCAGGAACCATGCCCAGCAGGGGGGCTGGCCAATGAGCAGTGGACATAGGGTGGTGGATCAAGGAGTGGAATAGAAGAGAATTTGTTCCTCGACCAGAGAGGATTTTCATCAGAAATAAGGTACTGTGACTATGCTTTGAAAATCCCATCTAAGTGCAGAAACTGCATTTGATGGCATGTCTTGGTTAGTCTATTTGTATTGGGCAAAACGTGCATTTGGGTGCCTATGTGATTGATAGGGTATGTGGTGAAAATTTGCATTTATTTTGGGTGACCTACGGAGAAATTGTAGGTGAACCAGGCTTAGTTGGGGGGTCATCCTGTGGTAGAAACTTGAGAGGTTTAATTTTGTCTTCTGTTAAGCTCTAAGTGTGAAGGTGGGACAGAGAGGACTTTTAGAGGGGCTGCTCAGAGGGAGTTAGAGGCTCTGATTGGAAGAAGAAGAGAGGACACTTAAATAAGGCAGCGCATTAGGCATCAATGACTCACATAGGACGGTTATCAGGAGACTCTATAGGTTTTCTGTAAGTTTGGTGGAGGAAGAAAAGGGATGTGTTGGGGGATGTAGGGGGATCCTTCATCTGGTAGGGGAAGGGGGCATTGGTGGGCAAGTAGAGAAATGGGATGGGTGGTGAGCTGCAATAACTGCCGAGTACCAATCCTTTTTAAAATTGCGTGGAGGGTGGGGGGATGATTAGTGTGCATCTACATGGTGAAGCTTAAAGAAGAGATAAAGGGACTGCAGGAGGAGCTGTGAAAGGCACAATGGGCCACGGCGGGGTACAGTCCAGTTGTTCATGGAGATGGTAGAGCGGATGAGGAAGGGGCAATTTAAGTGGTCAAGAGGGGGGAGAGGGTAAGGGTATGAGGCAGGATCTCTGAACCAGGGAGACCCAGGCAGTGCAGCAATGAATCAAGGGAACCAGGGTCATATGTCAGAAGAAAAGGACAGGGAGAAGATGCAATTGGAGGGTAGGAGGGGATGGGGGGGACAAACAGAGAGGTGGAAGGTGGACTGGGAAGGGGAGAAGGTCTAAGAGGCAGAAGTGGAGGATGGGCCAGTATGGGGGAAGCAGAAGCAGGCCAATGAGCTGGGTCCACAAAGAATCAGTTTGCAGCCCTGGGGAGATATGAAGAAGAGAAAGGGGGAGAGCCTGGGGGTGTTAATGGGGGTAGGCAGGATGTAAGAGGCATGTGGCGGGAGTACAGATGGGGAAAATGTAACAGGGTTGAAAGGGGGAACTAATTTGCAGGAGAAAAAGGAGACGTCAGTGGGGAGGGGAGGGGAGGTTGGGAAACACATGGTTTTAAATCCAGATGGAATCCTGGTGTTGGGGAACTCAATACTAAGGGGAGTCAGGTGGAGTAGCAGGGGGGGGGAGAGGCATAGCCGCATATGAGTGGAGACCATGCCTGGAATGACAGCAGAGATGGTGGGGCAATCTGCACTGAAGTTTGCTAGAAGGGACAGGGAGAAACCTCATTTAATTCTGCATTTGGGGATGAAAACCTGGCTGATAGGATGGTAGAAGAAGTACAAGGGAGGTTTGAGGAGCTAGGACTATTATGAAAAGGAGCAGGAAGATCAGTAACCTTCTCAGAGATACAGTACTTCCTGTTCCCAGGTCGAGCACTGCAGGACAAAGGAGGATAGAGGAATTTAATAGATGGCTAGGAACTTGGTGTCAGGCGAGAGGGTATGGGCTGGTGGGGAGGGTCCTGGATGGATAGCAGCCCCTACTCAAAGGATCAACTCCACATAAGCGAGGAGGACAAGAGAGTGTTGAAAAAGGGGATAAGTGACTGTATTGAAGAGACTGGGTATTTAAACTAGGAGTGGGGGGTGGCAAGTGGGCAAGAGGCAAGCAGAGGCCACAGGAAGGGAAGTCATACAAGCTTAACCCCCATAACAGAGACAAGGGATCATGGGCAGGTACTACCAAGGATGCTAGAAGAGGAAGGAAGGAGGGGTTAAAGGAGAAGGTAAGGGGTTGGAAGGTGGTCACCTTAAATACTAGAAGCCTGGGAAACAAAACTACAGAGCTTCAGTCCCTCATGGCAGAAGTGGAGGTAGACATGGCAGCAATTATTGAAACATGGGCCACCCCGTACCATGACTGGAACCTGGTGGTACCAGGGTACAAGATTTTCCACAAGGATAGAGTAAAGGGGAAAGGAGGTGGGGTGGCATTGTTTGTGAGGGAAGGAATGAAGTGCATGCGGGAGGAGAGGAAGGAGGGTATTACCAAGTCACTATGGGTGCAAATCCAGGACCCAAAGAATTGGATGGTCAGGATGGGAGTGGTTTACAGGCCACCCTCCCAGACCAAAGTATTGGACAGGGAATTAGCAGGACAGATCGGGAGGGCCTGCAGAAAGGGGACTGTGGTAACAGTGGGGGACTTCAACCTACCAGGAGTGGAATGGAGTATGCCAGCCACAAATAATAGTAGGAAGCAGGTAGTACTAGATGCCTTCCAGGACAACTTCCTGGTTCAGATGGTCAGTAAATCAACCAGGCTAGGGAACACCCTTTACCTAGTGCTGGCAAATGGGGAGTTTGTGAGGGAACTAAGGGTGGATGAGACACTGGCAGAGAGCGATCACCACTCGGTATGGTTCATGTTGGATATGGGTAAAGAAGAAGTGGTGTCAGACACTAGGGTGATGGACTTCAGAAGGGTCAACTTTTGGAGGATGGGGGAAATAATACAGGAGTACATGGACAAACCTAACCATAGTATGGACACTAACCAGAGGTGGGAGATCCTAAAACTGAGGTTAGTGGAGGCAACTAAGATCTGCATCAAGACAAGGAGTACAAAGGTGAGGGCAAAGAAACTTAACTGGGTGACCAATGGAGTCATGGAAAAAATAAGGAAGAAAAGAGGCACCTTTAGGAGGTACAAGAAGATGGGGAGTGGGGAAGACAGGGACGAGTATCTGAAGGAAGTGAAGGAGGTGACAAGGGCAGTAAGGACCGCAAAGGCGGTGAGGGAGCTTAGGATGGTGCAGAGCATTAAGGAGGGAGACAAGAAATTCTTCAGGTACATCAGGGAGAAAAGGGGCTGTAAGGACAATATAGTAAGGAGTAAAAGCAGAGGGGGATGGGTGGAAGATGGGGGGTAAATGGCAGAAGCACTAAACGACTACTTCTGCTCAGTATTTACTAAGGAAAATGGGGGGAGAAACCCATGGGGAGACTGAAGGCAGGTAAGTAGGGAGAGAGTGTGACAGATAGGGAAATCACAAAGGACGGGGTGCTGGAGGGATTGAGGGCGCTGAGGGTGGACAAGGCACTATGGCTGGATGGCATTCATCCCAGGGTACTTAAGGAACTGGCAGATGTACTTGTGGGGCTTTTGGCTGACCTATGCAATACTTCACTGGATTTAGGGTACATACCTCAGGATTGGAGGATGACTAACATTTTACCTCTGCATAAATGTGGCCCCAAGGATGAAGTGGGAGACTATAGACCAGTGAGCCTCACATCCATCATGGGAAAGCTGATGGAGACAACCCTGAAGGAGAGGCTGGTGACCCTTCTGGAGGCCAATGGGCTACAGGACAGTAAACAGTATGGCTTTGTCACTGGCAGATCATGGCAGACCAACCTGGTGGAGTACTATGACTGGGTAATTAGACAACTGTACAAGGGCCAAGCAGTGGATGTCCTGTACCTGGACTTCAGTAAGGCATTCAACTTGGTGCTGCATGGGAGACTAGGAAGTGAGCTACAAGCTACAGGGGCAGGAGCAAAGATATGTGGGCTGGGTAGGGAACTGGCTGCAGTGGAGGCAGCAGACAGTGGTGGTGGGTATGGAGCTATCATCCCCAAGGGCGGTGATGAGTGGAGTTCTGCAGGGTTCAGTGTAGGGACCGGTGCTGTTCGGGATATTTATTGCAGACATTTCAGTGGGAATCAACAGCAGAATCAGTCTGTTTGCTAATGACACCAAGATGGGAGTGGTGGTAGATGACCCAAGTGGCTGGCAGGAGCTGCAGGAGGATCTGTCAAACCTGGAGTCCTGGTCGGACACGTGGCTGCTGGGATTCAATGCCAAAAATGCAGGGTGCTCCATTTGGGGGCTAAACACCTGACGAGGAGCTATCATCTGGGAGGAGTGCAGTTGGTGGTGACTGAGGAGCAGAAGGATCTGGGGGTGCTCATTACAGGGGCAATGAACAACTTAGCACACTGTAGAAAGGTGGCTGCAAATGCCAACAGGATGCTGTGTTGTATTGCTGAGAGTATATCCTCCAGGAGGAGGGAGGTGATTCTGCCATTGTATGGATCGCTGGTTAGGCCTCACCTGGAGTACTGTGTGCATTTCTAGTGCCTGTACCTTAACAGAGACATTAGGCTACTGGAGGGAGTGCAACTCAGAGCGACAAAGATGATTGAAGGGCTGGGGACTTACCATATGAGAGCAGACTGAGGAAATTGAACATGTATTCACTGGAAGAGAGGAGGGAGAGGGGATATATGATTGAAACCTTCAAGTACATGACAGGGATAAAAAAGTCTTGTACAGAGGGGCTTTTCAAGCTAAGGGAGGGGAAGGACACCCAAGGCCATGATATGAGACTGTAGGGGGAAAGATTCAGGAGGCAGATGAGGAGACACTTTTTTACAGAGAGGGTGGTGGCCAAGTGGAATGCACTGCCAGCAGAGGAGGCATCCAGTAGAGCAGTGGGGAGGGGGGAGCTTCAAGAGGGGATGGGACAAAGGAAGAAGGAGGGGCAAGGGAGGGAGGGGCAGCTGCAAAATAGGAATTGGTAGACCATAAGGCCTTTTTCTGCTGGTGATTTTCATACGTTCATATGTACAAACGAGCAGCATGACCAGCACTAATGGCCCAGACCAACATGTCATCTGATGACCTTGAAAAAGTGTGCATCATCATTCGAAACGTTGAGCTGAACTGTTAGTGCTGCTCATGCGGAATATGTTGTGTTACACTATTTACTTATTTAGTAAATTAACAAATTTCAAACAGATTGGAGTGATATGATTATCATTGTACATGTGGAATCCAACTTGATTTAGGGGTGATTGCCTGATTTAATCTTTGAGATGGTTGTGAATACTTTAATACCCCTGACCCCACTGTGCCACTTTTTGTGTGTTGTTGGATAATGCTTACCTTCCCCTTTAAATAGATTAAAGAGCAACTGATGTCTCAAAATGAGCTGTGAAGCAAAATATTTTTTAGACACAGGTCATTGTAGCTGTGATATATTTTCTCCACTTACTGTAGCTTCCCATTTTCTTTATAACTATGTACATCAACATAAAAAAAGGATCTTTGCCCCTAGTCTTTAAATGCTCTGGCTGCTTTTCTATACACAATTTCATAATTCTCTGTTTGTGGTATCATAATCATTTCCATGGCAACATACAGTATTAGAGCTGTGCAGGATGCAGAATTCTTCCAGGATCACAATTCTGCTTCAGAAAAGTGTGGCACAATTCTTAATTGAATTCCACGAAATCCATGAAATCCTGCCGAGTGAACTGCAATTCTATTATAGAAAACTGTGGGTTTTGAATGTGAACTGCATTTTTGTTTGTTAAATGGGGAAACATGTCCTGTGGCAAAACTGTGTAAACTGTGAAATTATGTTATGTTCTGTGGAATTTTGCATCAGCTGGTAAAATCCTGTTTTCCCTGCAGTTTCTATTCACACCTCAAAAACGTCTATTCTGCCTCAGCAGAATTTGAGTGGAAGTGGAATTTTGCAGTTCCACATAGCATTATGTAGTATACTGCAATGTCACAAGCAGGATATTAAGCTGCCTGATGAAGACAACACTATGTGGCCACTTCACATATGCTGGGGTAGTCACTCTGCAGTACATACATATTAATAGTTACCGTAATGGGGCAGCTACAATATGGGCACCCAGTTTAAGCATGGCCTGTAGAACCTTCCACTTCTATTCTCAAAAGCTGGATTAGTACCTCTTACCATAATAGTAACTAACAAGTATTTGTCAATGCCGAATGTTGGCTTGCTGGCATTGGCATTGGTAGTGCAGGAGTTAGACAGATGCATCATAGGAATGGCAGTGAAGTATTGAACTGATGCCAACCCACCCCACTCTGCAGAGAGTGACAAGCATTAGAGTGTCCCTTTGGGTGTTTGGTAGTGCAGTGCAGGAAAACATGTCGGGCAGGATGTGAGAAATGACAGCTGCACAGTTCATAAGGAGGTGTAAAAAAATGCCAGTGTTGAAAATGTGGCGTAAATATACCAAATTCATGGGTTACTAGGTGTATGGAAATATGCAATGCACGCTTGCAACACTGCCATTTTATGGGCTGCTCGCACCAAATTTTCAACATAGGCATTTTGCACCTCTGCTCATGTACAGTGTCACTGTTATTTCTCAAAGTGTCCTAAGAAGTGATTTCAAGACAGTTTAATTAATGCTTATTCTCATACCGGGAAGTGCTTAAACACATTTTGGGCAATATTATGTCAAAATGACGGGCTGTATTGTTCATCAAGAGGTGTGGAAAAATGGCAAAGGTGAAAATCCAGACTGAAAATATCACAAATGCACTACGGTACGAGCGTGCGTGCAATCTGCCAACGCATGCTCGTAAGACAGTTATTTTATGGAATATCATCACCAAATTTTCAACATAGGCATTTTAGGTCCTCTGCTCATGAACTGTGTCACTGTCATTTTCATAATCTGGCCCAAACACTGATTTCCCACAGCGACTGCGTTATTGTGCACCGGAAGTGCGGAAACACATTTCGGGCAGGATGTGGAAAATGACAGCTGTACTGTTCACAAGGAGGTGTACAAAAATGACAATGCTGAAAATTCGGCAGTAAAATATTGTGAATGCGCAAAGTTACGAGCCTGTGTAGCAACTGCACGATGCACGCTCGTAAAACAGGCATTTGTTAGATTTTTTCCACCAAATTTGGAACTTAGGCTTTTTAAGAGGGCACCTCATGAACACCGCCACTGTCATTTCATTAATGGGCCCTGAAAGGTGATTTCGCGCAGTGACTGTGAAATCACCTTTCAAGGCCGATAAACGCCATGACAGTGACAGAATTCATGAGGAGGGGCCCCAAAAACCCCATTTTGAAAATTTGGTGCAAAAATTCCAAAAAATCCTGAGATATGCAACAAAGTTGAAAAAACCCTATCTTGCCCATTATACAGCTTACCGGCATTTCCTCAGTTCGCGGTCGGCTTTGAAGAGTGCAGACGTGTTCCCGGTCCACTGAAGATCATCGCACTGGACTCCGAAGGTAAGTATGGGGTGAGGGGTTTGTGGGGAGGCAGGGTGCGAGTGGGTGGTGCGGGTTGTGGTAAGGGGGGCAGGGAGAAGCGCTGTGGGACCGCTTTAATTTACAGGTTTAAAAAAAAGATGACGCGGGACATTTGCCATGCTGGGGTGGGCTCCCAGCATGGCAGAAGGATGGCTGGGGGCATGGAGCTGACAGGGGATTGGGCACCCCGTCGGCCATGGTGACACCGCCACGCCTGGGTGGCTCCCAGCGTGGCACCCTGTACTGGGGAGGACAGTGGAGCTGATGGGGATTGGGCACCCTGTCGGCCATGGCATCAGTTGCCATGCTGGGGTGGGCTCCCAGCGTGGCACCCTGTACTCGGGGGGGGACGGCACGTACGGGAGGTGTGTCATCTGTGCCACTGCATGACAAGCTTGTCTTTGATTGCAGCGGCACTTTGTTTAGAACTTATGCCCACTTTACATAATGTTGGTGTCAGCACTAGCATGCTGGCTTATTGGGGAATGAGGGACACACCTACTGATGCATGCCCTGCATTCGCCCAACAGCAGCCGCGCTCCCAAAGCTGCACTCTCCCAATATGTTGACTTGCGCGCAAGCGTGGCAAGCCAACATAAAAATGGAATTCAGTCCAGGATAGTGGAAGGTTGGCCAGTGCAAAAGGGAAGTATTTGGGGGAGGGGGAACTGGGCATCATCATCACTGATGACCTGAAATCATCCAAGAAGAACATTAAAGCAGTAGGTAAGGCTTATGCATATTTAGTGCTATAAATGTGTTTCTCCATGACTGCTTCTGCTCAATTACTTTCCCTTTGTTATTCTGTATGGAGCATACACACTATGGCCAAGCACTCTTTGTGCTGAGTAGAGTCTTGGAAGCATGCACCATACCTCACATTTTGTCACTGAAATGAGGGACATGGACTCTCAAAATGAGGGACACTGACCCTCACGATGATCAGGACACATCCTGAAACATGGAGATACAGTACCTCAGAACACAGTGGAAACCATTGTATTTACTTGTACCGATATTAGCATCTAAGAATGAACTTCTACAATAAAGCAGGTGTGCCATTTAGGTAGGGCAGAGTGGGGCAGTTGCCCCCCCCCACATTTGTGCCTAGGTTGTTCTTATGATGTGGCAATAATGGCATTATATTTAATACATAGATGTTGATGACAGATTTGGATTAGCTCTTTTGCACAAAAAGTGCCCCCCCCGGCCTGTGTGCGCTCACACTGCTGCTACATTCCTGACTCGACTGTGTTTGTACTGTGTTGTCCACTCTCTCCGCCCATTAGTGATGGCACCATCCCATGAAACGTAAAGGAGCTCCAGCCAAGCAAGATCACATGAGTCATACGAGTGCGACACTGTCTTTCCCTCCACACAGTAGACAGGCTGCACACTACAGCTTGGAGGACTCAGTGAGCACTGAACTCTCAATAGTAGTGTTGTGGTGGCATATATTGTTTTGGTCTACTCTCAGTGAGTCTCCATTTCCCCTGATGGTTGTAGTGGCAGAGGGTGAGCTAGAAGCTAACTCAAGACTAGGCTATCTACTTACTTTACTAGACTTGTTCTACAAAAAAAAAAAAAAAACAGCACAGACCCCCCATGGTAGCAAACTAGGCCTAGCAGCAGTGGTGACAGCAGTGTGGGTGACCTTCATAAGTCTTGATTAGTGCAATGTGGCATCAGCCAAGCAAGAAACAAGAAACAGAGGATGGGTGGCTTCTGCTGGTGAGGTGACTTGGTCGAGGGCCACACTGGGAATCTGGTATGGTTGGCTGTAGCATCCAGCTTCTGGCAAAAGGACAGAGGAGGAGAGGACGGTAAACTGGACTGATGGCACACTCAGCCAGGCTCCAGGTTCTAGCCAGATGGCCAAGTAAGTAAAAGTAAATATTTATTTTTTTTTCACAGGGGGATTGAGGAAGTAAGAAGGACTGAAATATTGATGTGTTTTTCAAATTTCTGAACCTTTGGGCAGCTTCATGACCCATATGAGATGGATATTGAATGGAATGGAGTTGGGGAGAGAAATTGGGACATTTTCTTGGGGAGGGAAGGTCAAAACATCAGCCAGGAAAAAAATTAGTAACTGGGTGGGTTTAAGCCCAAACCTGATGCACTACTCTGGGGTATAGACAGATGAATCTTACACATTTTAATTTTTCCTGATTTGCATGTCACTTTTCAGTCACAACAAATAAGTTTTACCTTTTAGAGATGTTCCAGACATTCTAGAGCTTACCACCTAGGGGCTAACTAGCACCTGGCCTCCACAGGTTGTTGGCTCCCCGCTGCTAAAATCTGAAATGGAGCACCTGACATAAAGTCTAAGTTTACAGGACATCCTCTGTGTGAGCAGCATGTTTTCCATGAGGGATGGATGAGGAGCAGAGCAGTTTTCAGGGGTAAAATGAGAGGGCTGTCCCTTGCATTCAGGGACAGTTGAGCAGTATGGTATACACAGACTATTGGAGCCCCACTATAGTCAGGCTTATGCCCCCCCCCCCGGTGAAGCTGACCTCCACATCCCCAAGCTCAGGCACATTATGACAAAGGGCAAGGGAGACTGCAGGAGAGTACATCATTGAAATGAATGGGGGTATTTTATACATTATTGATGGAGAGTTGGAGATTAATGAAGGCCACCACTCGACTAACAAAAAGGGCCTTGTTCGTAGAACAGTGGCCTTCATTATTCTCCAACTCACCATCATAATGTATAAAATAGTAAGTAAAAATAACTCCATTCATTTCAAGAGGGTACGCCCCAACACTCTGACCTATGGACATCATCTCTTAGACTCCTGCCTCTGGCTTCCTAGTACTCAAGTAAGAGACTCTTGGCTTATATCGATACTTGGTTTGTTGTCTGTAGCAGCATGACCACACTTGCTACAGTGTGTGTGCATGGGGGGGACCAGCCATGTGGGTGGATGTCGAGTTATTGCTACTCTTGAGTTTGCCCTTTAAAGTCTTTTTGCATAGAAGCATTCAAAACTATGGAGAGAAAATAGTAGGAGTACAGGCCAGACAGAAATAATTAAGTAGTTTTGTGGGTACATGTACATATTGGGGATGGGAAGAACCACATGTGTTTCCATTGGTATGTTTGTTACAGTTCAGCTGTGCATCTGAGATGAGGCGAGACAAGAAAACTAAAAAGTATAACAGGGGCTATAAGCATGCCACATGTGTGTAGATGAATTTAGATTTGTATTAAAGTACAAGCAAGCCATATGTGTTCAGGCAGCATGGCTTAGTGGTTAAAGGCACTGAACTGCAAACTTGGAGACCTAAAGACCTGGGTTTGAATCTCATCAAGCCCTGCTTGTATAGTATATGGTGTAATCCTGAGCAAGTCACTTAACTTTCATGTGTGCAGTTATCAGTGTCCACTTGCTTTTTGCACACATGCCACTTGCATGCAGTCTGTTCCAATTTATTATAAAAAGAATGCTTTCCACACTTGCTTGCTGCACGCATGCCACGTGCATAAAATTGGTTCCAATTTAAAATTTAAATCATGCTTGCAGCACACATATCACATGGGTAATTTTATGTGTGCAGCATAAAGACATTTCAAATAATTATTTCTGTAAGGGATGTTGCCACTATGGTATAGGCCAGAGGCTCTGAAGGTTTTCCAAGCTCTGACCCTTTTCTTCATAAGTTTGCGAAGATCAGGTGTCAGCCATTTTGAACAGAAGACCTTAGCATTTCTTTGGATTAATGGATCATGCCTATTAACTCTCATCCCAGTTAATAGGAGCATAGTTCTCCAGGAAGGCACCTTCATTAAGGCAGAGATAGTGCCTGACTGTGATAGTTCTTGTAGGGGGCTTAGTAAAGCCATTCCTCCATGTATAAAAAATTGGAGCATGATCACTGACAGAATCAGCCAGTATTCCACATGTTCTAATATGATCTGTTTTTTTTCCCAAGAGCCAATTCAGGAGGGAGTGATTACCCAATTTAGTACTGTGGCGGGTGGGGTCAGTAATGATTTGACTGAGATTTAGGTCATGCAGTGGTGCATTGAAGCTACCTGTTCTCTTTTTTTAACCAAACATACATACTGTACCTGGTTAACAATACCTCTAAATGACTACACTGATTGCGTCCAAATTTCATACAAGTGCTTCTGAGACACTACTGCCCCCTCAGACCGCTCCGCTAAACTGATGAGGGATTGCTAGAGATTCCCAGGCTGCGTTTGAAGACCTCAGGAGCTCAGGCCCTTGCCTTTGCTGCTCCCTCCCTGTGGAATTCTCTACCTCATTGGGTACGAGAGTGCCAGACAGTGGAGAACTTTATAACTGTTTTAAAAACATACTTGCTTACATGTGCCTTTCCTGATTTTTAGTACATATAGTTGCACATTTTAAGTTTTTTTAATTGTCTTCTTTATTTGTTAACTGTTTGCTTTTAGAAAATTGTACAGTGCTTTGATGGTCACTGATATTGCGCTTTATAAATAAATTTATTATTACTGTATTATTATTTATTATTATTATCATGCCATGCTGGGAGGGAGATCTAAGGATCTTTGAGTGTACCACATTTCCCAGTTTCCTAACACAGATGGTAAGTTTTGGAATTTTCATACTAGTGTGGTATATCTGTTACTGCCATCTGGTTGACTGAGCTTGATAGTAATAGTGTTATTTTGTGCTTTTGTCAACATCAGGAATTCCAGTGAAGTTAAGTCTTGTTCCATCCTGCTGCTGCTGCTGCTGGCTGCTCAACCAGATCTGGGGGATTTATTTAATTGTGTGATGGTTCCACTTTCACAGTCCTTGAGGTAAGTATTTCTTCATTTTTTATGGTCTTCTGTGGTGGGTGGTTGGCGGACAGGTGGTAGGGGGAACTTTTTAACAATCCTCAAAATTTGTTCTTATATTTTTTCTTATTTCAAGGTATGCAGTGCTGATAGAGGAAGGGGAATGCCTGCTAGTGCTACTTTACTTCATCATGGACCTTGGTCTAGAATCATGTGCACCACACAGCATGTTCCTGTGGGGAATCTCTGCAGTATAATGTCATCACTGGGTATGGTAAGTATACTGTACATTTTTTCTCTGCTTCTTCTTCCAACTTGTTTGGCAAAACCAGGTATGCAGATTGATGAGTATCCATCATTTTTTCTTATCTTTGGTCTTTTAGGTCATTTTCCTCTATTGAGGTTTCATCATATCTTGATGATTATATCCATCCATGCCCTGCAGGAGCTGTGTTGTGTCTGTGGAGGACAGAGGTGTTGCTTGAACTGGTGATGTTAGCCACTGGACTGGTATCCATACCATTACCATTAATGAGTAATCACCACTGCCACCCACATACAGCGAAGAACTATATGCGAAAACAGATGGTTGAGATGGTGTTTACTAAATAATTAGGTGGAGGGGGTTAATGTCTTGTCTAATCAGTGGAGATTGCATAGCTGCAGTATTCACAAACATTTTGAATCCAAAGTGAGGACAGCAAGACCCTCCCTGCCTGACCCGAACCATTGCGGTTTCGTGTACCTTAACCTGGTACTGTAGCATAAGTAACCTTTTTGAGGGGATTTGATGTTGTAAGTTGTTAAGCCTATTCATGATTACTTTTGTAATTAATGACTCGGATCATTAAAGATGGCAACCATTCACCATTTCTCAAAATGTGTTCAACTTGTGGTCTTAACTGTTGATTTAGGATGTTACATTCATATGCTACTTGTACTAGGAGCCAGGGTTCTTGTACATGTCACTGATACTAAGAGGCAGAAACATTTTTTTCTGCCCCATGGTGTGCATGGGTGTGTCAGGTCAGG
Source organism: Neoceratodus forsteri (assembly GCA_016271365.2). Classification (NCBI taxonomy): domain Eukaryota; kingdom Metazoa; phylum Chordata; order Ceratodontiformes; family Ceratodontidae; genus Neoceratodus; species Neoceratodus forsteri. The sequence continues at coordinate 53,177,025 of CM057451.1, read as the reverse complement.
TCAAGTAACGAGAGGGGACGGTGGGGCAGTGTGGAATTTGCCATCATGGGCACTTTTAAGGACATCCAGACAACATATCTTGCTATAAGATGGAGCTGATAATCAACATGAAAAGTAAGATATTTTTGGAAGAAAAACATCATAACTGTAATCATGCAATTGCAAAATCTTTATGGTTATGGTAGTTACATTGCTGCTGCTTTATATAGGCTGGTGGTGAGGTGACCAATCAATGGGTTATGGCAAAGGGTGATCAAATGAAACTTATACACACTGCAGCACATAACACATTACCATAACCAATCCAATGGTACATAGTTAAAAATAAGGTATAACATACACACCCCAGCCACCATACTGAGGTGAAAGTTGTTGGGGGGGGGGCTTGGAGTAAACTCAGCCTTTTTCAGCTTCCAATTCCACATCATCCAAGAAGCCCCCCTCATAGTCTTCAAGACTGGAGATCTCATCAGGTGGGAATTCTCTCAACATTGCTGCCTCATTCACCTCGCTGCCAGTGGATGCCTTAATCGAGGGATCATCATCATCCTCGTCACCGAGACACAGTTCCTGTGGCAACACCACTGACATCACTGTATTGTGTGGAATGTGCCTTTCATTCATTTTGATGAATGTTAGCATGATCACATTCTTGGGTGACAAATTGGTCCTACGGTCACTCACAGTTGCCCCAGCTGCACTAAACATTTATTCCACAGTGACACTGGATGGTGGGCAGCTCAGGTATTTCACAGCAACCAATGTTAGTGCTGGCCAGTCAGTCATTTTACTGCTCCAGTACAGCAGTGGCTCGTCAGTAATGGCAAGGTGCTTTGGGTCCCCCATGTAGGCCTCCACCATTCATTCTGCTACCCAGACTCCATCTGCTTCATCTGTCTCCCCCTCCTTGTCCTTCATATCTTCCACTCTCACCTGAAAGTGAACATCCCAAATCAGATTGCTTGCTGTTTTCTGCTGTTCCTTGTCCACTTTCTCTGATTTGGTTGCCTGTGAGCCGCTGGTGGTGGTAGCAACACCTGTTTTTGATGCAGTGCATGCATTTTTCATTTGTGCAGAATGTACCATTCTAATGAGGTTCTGTGTCAACTGTTGTACTCACTAACAACTTCCTTCAATTATAGAGGGCAGGCCATGTTTGTAGTGTGGATCCAGCATGGTGGCGATTGCAAAGTCAGCCAACTGTAAAATGCCAGATACATGGGTATTTGTGTCCAGCACATGGAGCATGTGATCCATTAGATCACAACTGCCGTGATCCCCACTTGCCTCTGTCTGGTGTCACACATTCACTAGTGTCTGCCTCAGCACTCGTATGAGGGGTATGGACTTACTTATAGAAGCAGTGTCTCCATTCATTGCCTGTGTAGCATGCTCAAATGGATGGAGAATGTGTATTAGCTCATCAATTTGGTGCCACTGCTGTTTTGTTAGAGCGATGGACACTCCATCACTGTCATGGGTAGTGTGCAACAGCAGGCATTCTGACACAGCCTTATACTGTTCATACAGCCAGTCAAGCATGTTCAGTGTGGAGTTCCACCTGGTGACAACATCAAGCTTCATCCAGTGCTGAGGCAGATGGTCACTGAACTGTAGCTCACATAGATAGTCACGGGCCTTTGCAGAATGGGTGAAGTGGACACAGATGCAACGGGCAACAGTAACCATTTCCTTAATGTCTGCATGGCTGAGAAGCTGCTGAACAACAAGATTAAGGCAGTGTGCCAGGCACCATCACTAATGCACTTCACTCAGTGTAGGGCAAGTTACTTTTTCTACTACTTTCCATTTCTTTTGGAAACTTGATCCAGGAAGCTCTGTGCAGTCACTAGCAAGGATGGAGAAGTACTAGAAAAAGTACTACACCTGCCAGTTACAGTTATTTCTTTATTTTTATACAAAAACAATACAAAAATAATAAATAACTTTAACAGAAGACATGTATTTGAAAGTAATAGGTTAGTTACTAGTTACTTCCAAATAAATGTAATCAGTTACAGTTACGTATTACTTTTGTATAAAAAGACATAAGCAATGGTAACTGTAAGGCATATTACTTTTTCCAGTATTTTTCCATCCTTGTTAGTGACTATGCAGAGCTTTTTGGAACAAGTTTCCAAAAGTAATAGAAAGTACAGGGTAATAGAAAAAGTAACTTACCCAACACTGACTTCATTACATTGGAGCCATTATCTCTTGCAATGAATCCTGCTGTAAGTGAATGTATGTGTAGCCACCCATCAATCTCGTCCAGCAGAACATTAAGCATTTTCACAGCCATGTGAGAACCTGTAACACTTGTCATACTCAGGGTTGCATGCTGCCGAATACCAGGTGTGTTGCTACCACCACAGTTTTGCTTCATGTATGTTTTGCCAGGCCCAAAATCAAGTACTGCTCCAGGCAACTGTGCCCAGTGTGCTGTTATGCACAGATACGAGCTTGCTGCTGTTTGTCCACCAGTCCACATATCCATGCTAAGATGGATATATTGTGATGCACTATGCTTCAGTGCAGGTCTAATGTAATCAGCAACTCTACTGTTCAGCTCTGGCATGGCACGTTTAGTAAAACAGGTTCACGATGGAACTTGATATTTGGGACAGGCACGGGCCGTCAACCTGCAGAAACCAGCATTCTCTGCAAATGAGAATGGTGACAGATCGATGGCCAGCATTTCAGCAGTGGCAGCGTTTAACTCTTGTGCAGCATGATTGGGGGGGTACTTTGTCTGCCACTCAAGGATGGTCCTCAGAGTGGGCTGCATCTTTGGGGCTGTCCGACCAGAACACTGTACTTGTGGCAGCAATGATTTTCTTTTACAGGTAACACTTGACTCTTGGGGCTGTGTAGACCACATGAAACCAGTTATTTTGGTTGCTTGTTGGTGTGGTGGAGTACTTTTCAAACTCATGGGACTGGGACTCATACTGCCAGTGCTATGCCCACTATTCAAGAGATCAAAGGATTGCTCACTCTCCTCCTCCACCACCGACCCACTCTGCCCTCCCTCCTCCTCCTCCTGCTCTTGCTCCACTACATGTAACCTGCTACCAACAGCTCTGGCTTCCTTCTGGTGTTGCTGCCATCTCAGTGGATGCTTGTTTTTCAGGTGGGCATCTTGGCCACCGGTGCCTTTGTGGCTTTCTTTCACCCACCCTGACTAACATGGGCTTGACAAAGTTGGCATGTTGCTATAGTCTCATCAGCAGGATCTATCATATAAAAGTCCCAAACTAGGGACTTTTGACCTCTGGACTTCGGATACTTCTGGGACTGGGATAATTCAGAAACAGGTGTGGAAGTGTGTGTTTTTTGGGCTGCGCTCATCGCTTCAATAAAACTACATTGGGGGGGTTACTTGACTGCTTGGAGGTTTGTGTATAGGCTTGGTGACAGACTGACCCACTGGCTGTACAAGTCAATGGCCTACTTCATCCTTGACCTTTTTTAACTCTGGCTCCAATGTGGGATCATCCCAGTCGTCATCATCACCACCAATAGCAATGATGTCCTTGTCTTCCTTCTCCTCCACATCCTCCTCCTCCCATCACTTTCTTCTTGGAGGATGGCACCTTTTTCTTTCTCTACAACCATCTCAGGGGGCTGACTATCCTTATCTCCAGGATTATCAGACTCTTGTTGAACACTATCATCACCAACTCCTGCAGGAACATGGACAGTCACACTGACAGATTTATCACCCTCCTCCATGTCCTGGACCACTCTTCCTGTGCTGGTGTCAATGCCTCCCTTCTTCTCACTGTCAGCATCCTTCACTAGCATGACGGCAACAGTTTGAGTTTTAAAAAAGTAAGACACAGGTATGCCTGACCCAGTTTGGCCACCAACTCCTTTGCTGGTTCCTGCTGCACCACCAGGGCCCACATCAGAAGACACTGATGCAGACATATGTGTGCTTTCACTGCTATAGGGAACTGGAACTGAAACTGTACTTTTTTTGAGCAGACATCTTAGCTCCCTCATCCCCCTGACATATTCCCCCCTGTACTTGGCCACTTCTTTTTTTTTTGTAGATTTTATTTCGTTCACCACCCAAGCCAGGCATCCTTCTGGGGTGCACTCTTAGCTAGGACTTTCTACTCCCATGCCTGAACCCTAGACTCGGTAAGCTCCTACCGGTTATCAGGCAGACTCTAGCACCTCGGATTACCCTCTGGGCAGGGCCCACTCTCCCTTAGCAGCCTTTCTATAATTAGAGAGCACCTACCTGGTCCATTGGGAGAAGAGAAGGAGCACTGAGAAGGTGGACCGGCACTGGGATGAGTGTCCTGCCACTGGAGCCCCCATCATCTCCACTAACGTGAGTAGATATTTTTTCTTTGTAGGTACCCCTGGGAGTGCGATGTGTCATGACGTCCATGCATGGCTGCAATGCTGATGTCTGCTGCACTCTCACTCCCTCATACTGATGGCTTGCCTTGTAGCACTCCTGGTCTCCACCAGGAGCTGCTAGGCAGCCGAGCATGCCCCAAAGCCCACCCCAAGAGAGGAGAGCAGTCCTCCAGATGCTCAATCCTCTCCCTCCTCTGCCAACCGCTGGTGGCCCAGATTCATTCCCCAACCTGGGTTGCCAGTGAGGCACTAGGTGTGACATCCAGCGCCTCAACATTCCACACCACTGGGCTGGCACTTGGCCACTTCTTAGCAGGCATTTTTGCTGACTGCTGCTTCAAAACTTTACTTTTCTCTGGGAGTATTTGAAGAAAGGATGTATTACTGCTAACTGTGTGAGTAACACCTCACGTGTGAATGATGACATCACACACCTACAGTAATGGCTTCCTTACAAGTCCAAACATAATCAGGACAGGTACCAGCACATAAAGTACAACTCATACCGTATGTGGTAGGCAGCCTATTCTAGCAAAAAACCAAAAGGTAACTTTTTTATTTTCCCAAACAGGAATTAAAGAAACACACACAAGGAAAAAAGGAACAAGTGGTCGACTTTAAATACAGATCACCTGCGCCTCCGGACAAATAAAGTACTGTAATGTGTTATTACTTAGTACCACAATTTTTTTTTTATATAAGGGCAGAAACAACCATAAAACCACAACAAAGGCAAGTACCACACAATATGGTAGTGGTCTGGATGGGAAGGATCACCAAGCAATCTCTTGAAAATGATTATTTTAATATATACTGTTTTATAATGCATGCATCAGGTGTTACCCAAACAATGCTGTAACAGAGAAAGGATAAGGTGAGTTAACTAAAACAGGAACACCATGCAGTGTGCAGAGTCAAGCTCCAGCAACAACATACAGGGGAACAATTCAACAATGCAACGCCACTGTAAATGGACAAGTTCAAGTGATCAAGTAGAAGTACTTAAGTAAAGATACAAAAAAATATAGAACTTTTGATTTTCACAGTTTTAGTAACACAAGTTAACATTCCAGCAAACAGAACTAACTACAAACAAATAAAATGAAGGATCAGCTCTGTGTGTTTAAAACTTTAGAATTCACAATCAATTCACAATGAAAAGTGAAAAAATGTTATATATAACACAGCTAACAGCAGCAGGAACTCTCTCGAACAGGATGGAGAAACTTTTCAGAGAAAAATAAATGGCAAGATATAACAAAATGAATAAGACATAACAGTAAATAAATAACTCACAATTGTGAGTAAATAACAATCTGCTTGGTTAGAAATAGCCAGCACTGCTTTACACTCCTACCTTACCCCACACAACTCTTTCAAAGACAGAGAGAAAAGTAAAACCTAATTTAAACCAAGTATTATACAAAAATCCACAAAATTAGAAAATGTTCCCTAGCAGAATTAGGAAAAAACTTTATATTTTGCAGCAATTAGCTCTCAAAAACAAACTTTAACTATGTTTTCAAAGGATTTATTTGCTCTGATGCACCACAGCAGATTGCTGTCTGACTCAACATGCAGCAGAATGAGCTTTTAAACAAGCTACACATACCTTTTGACCTATTTATCCACAATTCATTGCAAATTTCACCTTTAGACCAAAATTTTGGTGGTGAAATCAAAAGTTATGCCGGTGAAATTGTGTCACAAGGCAAAGTTTGGAGCATCAGTGGGCGAAATTGGCAGACCAATGGATATAGGCAAAATTTCGCCATTTATGCAAAATAAGGCTAAATTTCGCTTTGCATAGGCGAAAAAAATTCACCAAGACATTTTAAGCAAAATTTCGCCATTACGTGAAGTCAAGAAACAGGTGAAATTTCAATTCGCATAAGTGAAAAAGTTTGCGTAATTGAGGAATTACACAAAATATTTCGCCAGGTGAAATAGTTCGGTTTTGAACAACACTACTTCTGGCCTAGGCCTGCATATAAAAACAATCAGACACCTGGATGGCTTCTTATGTCTCAATGCTGCTACCTCCTGGTTGACAGCTTGGTTGTCGTGCTCTGTTTCTAGTCCCACCTTGGTCACTGCTCACCCCATGCAAGGATCTACTTTTGACACAACATGTTCTTTGGTCACTCCCAGGAACACTCCATTGTCCTGTATCGGGCAAAGTCTATGTTAAACTTGGTAGTCATGCTCTCTGGTAGTGAAACACTAGTTTGTTCAATAGAAATGGCTAGTTACCTGTCTCATAATGCACTGCACAGTCACAAAGAAAAGGAAATATAAAATATTTAATATTTTCAGTAGTAGATTTCAAAATATACAGTAAAGCACCAAAAAGGTATAACACAGACTATAGAAATTGAACTCAAAAGGAATTAAACAGTAAAGATTTCTGAAAGAATAACTCTCTCATCCTAGACATCTATACTAACCAGCCTTACCCTGTTTTAGTAGTTTTGTTGCTTAGGACTCAAAGGTATTTGTAATCCTAGACTTGATAAATAAAAAAAAAAATAAAAAGGACTCAGGTTTGCCATACAAGCCTGAGATGAAGATCACACAGTTTCAGGGTATAGTATGTTGCTGCTGTCACTTCCCCAGCTGAATCCGTTGCCCTTCACCTGCAGTGCTGGCTTTATTCCCTCAAGGAGTCCACCTCCCCCATTACATCATTCTCTCAGTCCCAAGTGTTAGCTACCTTTTTGTCCCTCTGATCTTGGTAGCTGGCTCATTGTCTACCCCTAGTACTAGCTGATGTGTTTCCTGATCCATTTATCTACGCCAGCACAGCTACCTCCATAATTATATAGGGTTTACACTGACACAGAGAGATGACTCCTTGAGACTAGTCCCTTATTTGACTGCCACTATTGATAAGGTCAGCTTGACTTATACAAACTAAGTAGGTGTCTGCTTACCTTAGAGCTCCTTGTTCACAAACTGTGGTCCCCTTAACAAAAGCCCCTGTTCTGTGATCTTCTTGTGAAATCAAACAGGATGTCTTCATGGTTTTTAATTTTATTTTCATGAGACCTGTTGGCCTTACTGACTTTGTGATGCCTGTCAATAGTCACCTAAATGAGCCTTACACCCACACTAAAATTATATATATCCATATAGCATCTCCCCACAAAGGATATGAGTGGGTGCCTCCGTAGCACCACTTCATGTTTGGCTGACCAGTTACCATTTGTCATCCACTCAATGGTAAACCCCCCCTCCCTCCTTAGTCTGCAGATCACTATCTACATAGTCCATCTGCATTAACATGCTGGGAACCACTGTGGTGCAGGATACTTATTTTTATATTGCTGTAGGACCAGATTCCATCTTAATAACTTGGAATTCTGCTCACTCATACTGTGGAGCCATGTTTTTCATTTTTTCATTTTATTGCATTTATTTGTTCAGTTACTGTAAGTACTCTGGAGCTAACAGTCCATTTACAGGTGTGATCTGGGTGTTAAAAATACAAATAACTGCAGTAAAACATTCCAATATATTTAAACAGACAGATATTTTTCTTATTAAGGAGTTGTGGTCAGTGATCATTGTGAACTCTGTCCTATACAAATATGTCTGCAGTTTTTGCAGGCCTCAGACTATCCCTAGCATCTCTTTTTCAATCATGGCATAGGTCTCCTCATTGGGTAGCAATTTCTTGCTGAGGTACATAACTGTTTTTTTTTGCCCATGTTGTCATGGCCTGGCTCAGAACAGCTCCTGGCTCATTGTCAGAAGTGACCAATGCAAAACAAACATAAATGACAGAATGCTACCTCACAATATTATTTCCACTGAATATTTTTAAGTGTTTTCTTTTTAGTGAGGTCAATCAGGGGTTTTTCTGTGCTGGTAAAGCTTGGGGCATATCTGTGGTAGTCCATAGGGTCCTCTTTGATCAGTGACTCCCTCAGTTCACCCACTAAAGAGGTAAGGCTGACAGGTTTGTAATTCCCCAGTTGCTCCTTATCCATCCCCTTGTGTAAGGGGATTACATCTGCTACAATGCAGTCTTTCAGAACTGCTCCTGTCTGAGACTGAGCTATTGTACAACCCTACCTGGAGTGCAGCCAGTTTCACTGCCAATTCACTTTGCATCCTTGGGTGCATCCTATCTGTCCCTGTAGCTTTATCTACCTTTAGGGCATCAAGCCCCTTTTGGACCCTTCTCTGGAAAATACTGGTTGCATAATTTCAGGAATGCTCCTGACAGCCACTTTGATGCCACTTTCAGGCAAGGACCTACTGTCGTGCCTTGTGAAGACGGAGCAGAAACAATTGTTGACGAGTCAGTGGACTGAATGCTATGCTGCACCTATACAGATTGCTGCTAAGACCTCACTCTGAGTGCTGTGTCCAGTTCTGTAAACCACATTTCAGGAAGGACATAGGGTGGGAGCAATCCAAAGGAGGGCTACCAAAATGGGTGCAGCGTTTGCATAAAAAGCCCTATGAGGAGACACTAAAGGAGCTAAACATGTAGACCCAGGAGGAAGGGGGGATAAGATCAAGACCTTTAAGTACCTAACAGTAAACTGGCCCAGTGGCATGGAAGACTGAGGCATTGATTGCCTTATCTCCTGCCATGCTGGAGACCCATGTTCAGGAATGACCATTGGTTGCCAGGGATCAGTGAGGAGGGAGAGGCTCATGCATCCAAGGAACTGCTCTGCTCTCCTGGGGAGTGGTGGCCAGTCAACTTGGTCCTTGACTGCCACCATGTGGAGGCCCACTGGTGGTGCAGTTGTGAGCATCTTGAAGGGAAAGACCACAATCCCACAGGGCATGCACACCTCTGTGTGCATATCTTGACATGTTTTGTTGCAGTAGGGGACTCAGGTGGGAAAGCAATGGGTTGGTGTGGGCTACATGATGCCCCACCCACTTATTTCCATCCCATGGCATTGGCCAGTTGCCCTGCCCAACAATCTGGATGTGTGTCTCCAAGTGAAGGGAAGATGGCCTTCCCCCTCCCAACCCCACCACAGGGGACAATCCCTAGGGGATCTAGGGCATGGTGGTCAAGGATGGTGGGTGCTGGGCGAGAGGAGACAGGGATGGGACTGAGAGCTCTCACACACCACTTGCAAGAAAAACCTATATGGAAAACAAATACCTCACAGGTCTTAATAAGGTACAGGAGGGAAGTATTTTTTAGAGAAAAAGATTCTCTAGAACAAGGGGTGATGCTATGAAGCTGGAGGGAGTAAATTCAGAAGGGATGTGAGTAAGTATTTCTTCACAGAAAGGCTGGTGGATCTCTGGAACAGCCTTCCAGCAGAGGTGGGGGGGTGAAAACAGTGGAAAGGTTCATATATGCCTGGGAGAAGCACAGGAGAATTGTAGGGGGTAAGACAGCATGGGGTAAAGATGGTGCTGTTGATCAAGTGAGGTCTACTGAAAAAAATGAAGGTAAATAAAAAAAGATAAAATAGCAGACTAGGTGGGCTCAGAGGCCCTTATCACATTCTACATTTCATCTAGTTGGGATATGTAAACATTAATAAATAGCATAATTTTAAATGCAGTAGTCCCTTTGGGCTTGTGAAGAATTAATTTGATTTTTTTTTTATATGAAGTGTTTCTAGAAATGTGCAGTGCCATCCCTTGGCATTTAGACCAGAAGTGACATACTGAGGGTAAAGAGCAGTCATTTTGAAACATGGAAAAATAATAACAGGAAATTAAATACATCAAGGAGCATCATTTTAAATTGAATACAACATCATAAATGTTTTTTATTATATAAACAGAATGCCAGGGAAAACTTTTTTTTGGGGAGTGAAAGAGTCATGGTCAGTTGCAGGAGAGAGAAAAATAGTCATAAAAGACAGACTTTAAAGAGAAAGCAGATGAAACAGAGCGAATTGACAATGAAAGGGAGGACCAGAGTTTAGGAAAAGGTACGAGAAAGTAGACTGACCAATAGTAGACTTTCTAGAAACAACAATGAGGGAATGAGAAATAATATTGTGTACAGGGAACAGGAAGTTGAAGGAGAGGATAAGAAAGATGTAGGTAGGAGGAAAGGAAACCAAACCAGTATTTAGATATAAAGAAGACACAATAGGAAATGCACCTGGTGTCAAGAGACGAAAGTGAAAGGGCAGAGTAGAGTGAGCGATGGTGAGTATGAGGGGAACAATCTAAAGTAAAATGACAAAAAGCCAAATGTTTTGGTTGCTGTTCTCTTTCTTTGACTAAACAGTGGAGCCCTGATAAGCTCAAGGAGAAAGGGCAGTGGGTGACAGCACCTCAGTTCAGTGATGTTGATATCAGTTCAGGCCACAGTGACATCCTTATCACCTCAGCACGTGTGTTGGGTTCTTATGTCTTATAATAAAATACAGTCAAATAAAATACATGAAATGTCTCTCAGCAGGGGAGTAAGGGAAACAGAAAGCCACTTCAGAAAGCATTGCGTGGATGTGGATTTGCAGGGTGAGGTAAGAGGAGCATTGGCAGATATTGTGGTACAGTATATGTTTGTAGAAATAAATACAGCACTAGGGCACTTCAAGCAGCAGTGCCACCAAAAAAGTTATTCCAAAAAACTAATTTTCTGCTGTGGTTATGAAAAATATTGGCAGAACTATTGATTTTGGTTTTCTGGATGTTTCCAATGCTATGTACTGTACATTTGCATTTTGTCTGGATTCTTACCTTCATCAGGTTCTCAATACTATTTCTATGCAAAAATGAGGCAGCCAATTTTTTTCTTGAGAAATAATTATTTTAAAAAATTCATAAAATTCTTAAATGATAACAGAAACTGAAAATGTTACCACCAGAATACACTGGAAGACATCTAACACTGATTAGGAAGAAAAACAGGTAGGGTCATATTTTAGGCCATTTCCGTTGCACTGCTACTTTAATCTTTAAGATTCAACAGAAAATGTGGAAGAGATAGAAGAGGAGTTTGAACCCTCTGTGGAAATAGAGGAGCACACTCTACAGACAGAAAAACAACAAAGTGATCTGGAGGCACAAAATAAGTTGCAAGATGAAACGGTATAAAACATAGAAACATAGAAACTATTAGCAGATAAGGACCACCAGGCCCATCCACTCTGCCCATAGGCCCTATACATTGTATGTGGCAACTGACCCTATGGGATCAATGGCTTTTCATCACTCCTTTCCCTCTCAAGCATCCCTTGTGCCTGTCCCAGGCATGCTTAAACCCCTCTATTGTGCTTGCCCCCCACTACCTCCTGTGGCACACTACTCCAAACGTCAACTACCTTTTCTGTGTAGAAAAACATCCTCACATTACCTCTTAATCTACCTCCCTCCAATTTCATATTGTACCCCCTTATTCTAGTTCTTTTTCTACATTGGAAAAGGTCCCCCAACTGCACCTTGTTTATGCCCTTGAGGTACTTGAAAGTTTCAATCATGTCCCCCCACTCTTTCCTCTCCTCCAGTGAGTACACATTGAGGTCCCTTAGTCTCTCCTCATATGTTTTGTGGTGCAAGTCTTGCACCATCTTTGTCGCCCTTCTCAGGATAGTCTCCACCTTGTTTGTGTCCTTCCACAGGTGTGGCTTCCAGAACTGCATGCAGTACTCCAGATGAGGCCTTACCAATGTTTTATACAATGGCATCACCACCTCCCACCTCCTGCTAGTGATACCCTTGCCTATGCACCCCAGCATGTCATTGGCCCTCCCCACCACCTTTGCACACTGCTTTGATACTTTAAGGTCATCAGAGATGGTAACCGCTAGGTCCCTTTCCTTCTTGGTGACAGTCAGCTCCTCCCCCCAACCCATAGCTCTTCTCGGGTCTCTCTCTACACAGGTGCATTATTTTGTACTTTTTTGCATTGAACCTCAATTGCCATATCTCCAACCATCTTTCAAGCTTCTCCAGGTCCATCTTCATTTTCTGCATCCCTTCTGGAGTATCCTCCCTGTTGCAGATCTTGGTGTCATCTGCAAACAAGCAGACCTTTCTTTCCAGCCTCTCTGTAATGTCACTAATGAAGACATTGAACAGGACTGGTCCCAGGACTGATTCCTGCTGTACCCCACTGGTCACCCCTCTCAACCTAGATTGTACCACATTTACTACCATCCTCTTCCTCCTGTCTGTTAACCAGTTCCTAACCCAGTTCACCACCTTGTCTCCCATGCCCAGACTACCCATCTTGTTAACCAGCCTTCTATGTGGTATAGTGTTGAACGCTTTGCTGAAATCTAGGTAGGCAACATCTACTGTCCCTCCCTGATTTACTTCCCTAGTCACCCAATCAAAAACATCTATTAGAGTCATTTGACATGACCTTTCTGCTGTGAATCTGTGTTGCCTCAGATCCTGGGTACCCCTGGATTCCAGGTGTGCCACTACCCCTTCTTTCAGCAGTGTCTCCATGATCCTTCCCACCACTGAGGTGAGGCTGACTGGCCTGTAGTACCCCAACTCCTCCCTACTGCCTCTTTTGTGCAGTAGGACCCCATATGCCCTCCTCTAGTCCTCTGGAACCACACCCGTGTTGAGTGACTCCATGAACAGGGTTGCCAGAGGCACTGCCAGTTCCCCTTGCAGCTCCCTTAATATCCTCCAGTGGACACCATCTGGCCCCATGGCCTTATCCATCTTCAGCTTTGTGAGTTCTTCCAGAGTTCTTTCCACTGTGAATGGACTGGTGTCCACTCCCCCCCATTGCCTCTGCTACCCATCTGTGGTCCTTGACTCTCCCTATCCCTAGTGAATACTAAGTAGAAGTATTTGTTCAGTATTTATGCCTTGTCCAGATCCCCCTCCTTACACTTTCCCTCCTCCCCTTTGAGCCTCGCAATCACCACTGTTTTTTCTTCTTTCACTGGTGTACCTATAACATGCCTTGTCCCCCTTTTTCACAGACCATGCTAAACCCTCCTCTGTCTGTGCCTAAGCTCTCCTAACAGCCTTCCCTGCTTCCCTTAGGCATTCAAGGTACACCTCTCAGTCCTCCTGCCTTTGGGTCCACTTAGATTTCCTGAAACTCAGTCTTTTAACCCTGACTTTGTCCCTCACCTCCTTAGAGAATCAAAGTGGTCTTCTTCTTTTACATTTGGCCACTATCATAATGCATTGGTTGGTTATCCTGCTATGGCTCATTTGAGTTTCTCCTATTATTCCTCCACCCCTCTATTAGCTCTCCCTTCCCCGGGACAGCTTGTATACATCTACCCATTTCAGTGAAATCTGCCCTCCTAAAATCTAATACTTTTGCCCTTGTGTGGCATACTTTAGTCCATGTTGATATGCTGAACCACACCATGTGGTGGTCACTGGACTCCAGCTGCCCTTCAACTTGATTTTCTTCAACTCAGTTCTCATTGGTCCATACCAGATCAGGAATCGACTTGACCTTGGTTGGGTCATGCACCAGCTGCCTGAGTCGAACCCCTTACAGGGATTCTAGGATGGCTGTGCTTCTGGTTGAAGCAGTCACCTGGGTGGTCCAATCCACATCAAGAATACTGAAATTCCCCAGTAGCAGGATTTTGCCTTTAGCTGCCATGTTGTGTATGTCCTCCACTGGTTCTCTGTCAGCTTCCTCCCTCTGTGTTGGAGGTCTGTAGATCACCACTGTGCATATTGCTGTTCCATTCCCTGGCTCCAGAGTGACCAACATTGCCTCAGCCTCTCCCTGTCTTCTCTAAACTTCTGTAGCCTTTATACCATCTCTGATTTACAGGGTCAACCCCCCCCACCCTTTTTACCCTCCATATCCCTCCTGAACAGTGTATATTCCTGGTAGAGTGACTTCTCAGCCATGATTAGCAGAGTACCACATTTCTGTTATTGCTACTATGTCAAGGTTTGCATCTGCCAACAAGGCTTCCAATTCTGGAACCTTATTTCCTAGGCTACGGGCATTTGTTAACATGATCGTCTATGTTTTACAGTCTGCTCTACCTCTGCTCCTGCCATTCCTCTCCAGCATCTTCCCCCACACTGGTTTGCATTCCTATATGCTCCCCATGCATCACTTGTTATACACTCTTTTTCTACCTGCCTCTCCTTGCCTGCTTTAGCTGAATCTGCTGGCAACTTATGCTCCTGCATGTTCCCATTGGGGGGTGTTCCTAAGCCTCCTGCTCCTTCTGGCCCTCCCCCATGGCCAGTTTAAATGCTCACAGCTGAAGCATTTCAACTTCTCACTAAGGGCCAAGGTACCTTTCTCGGACAGATGCAGGCCATCCTCCTTATATAAGCTTGCATCTGTCCAGGTTGGGCCCCAGTCCCCTATGAAGCCCAAACCCTCCCTTCTACTCCAATCCTTCAACCAGGAGTTGAAGGTAAGGATGTGGGGTGCCCTATCCTTTCCTGTGTCCTGGACAGGTAGCACCTCCGAGAATGAGATGGAGCATGCTAGATAATCTTAGCGAAAGACTTTTTCCAGACCACATAAAATTTGCCTCTGAGCCTGCAAAATGAAGAAATGCTGTGAGATTGAAATACAGAGCAGGTGGATCAGAAATTCCAGACAGGAGTTTTGTTGGAAAAAAAAATTAATAAAAGAAAGCATGAGATTGTACACATATGAAATATATACATTAATTCACACTCCATGGGACACACAGTTTTTGAGATCAGTTTTAAACATCCAGCTGGAATGGAAATATTTTGGAAGCAGTATCACCAGTTAAAGGAGACACATTTGTGGAGACCTTTTGTAGCCATATCACTGACAAAGCCTGCTTATAAACATATTACTGTCCTTTTTAAATTGAAGGAGTGAATGTGGCTGATATAAAATTCTGGCTTAAGCAGAGATGTGAATTGAATGGTAAACTAGAACCTATTTTAGATGCAGAGCATTTTTGGACTGGTGGATGGAAGTTCATAGTTACCTTAAGGCAAAAAAATGAAGATGTACAACACCTGACAAACTGCTGTTTCTTAGGCAGGGATAGGGGAATAGTTTTCTATGAAGGATAACTAAAAGTGTGTAGAGCTAAAGTTCACTTAAGTAATGTGTGTGAAAAAATTAAATGTGGCTTTTGTGGCATACTGTGGCATCACAGTGCACCTTGTGAAGAAAATGGTCATACCTTTTGAAATTGTCCCTGGACATCTCATAATAGCCCAGACCCTGCAGAACAGGCTGAACAAGATATTTATGTGACCTTAGCACAGAAAGAAAGATTACTGAGAGAAAAACAATTTGCAGAACATACAAAGCAAATGAAAAAAGAAATAAGAATGCAAAGACCCTGTGAAGACAAAAAAGTACCCCCCTTCCCCCAGGAAACAGACAATGTACAACAACATGAGGAAAACATAGACAGAAAAATGGGAAATGAAGTGGAGGAAGAGAGAAAATAGGATGAAGAAGAAAGTGAAGATGAAGAAAAAGAGGAAGAGGAGGAAGCAGAAGAAGAAGTAGAAGAAGAAGAAGGAGGAATGAAAAAATGAAGGGCATAACCAAGAAACTTCATGCAGAAATAAAAACACAAGTGATGCATCCTCCAGCAGCACCAGAAAAAGTGGATTTTCAGATGGTGACAAGGTCTAAGAGGTCTTTCAAACCCCCAAGGACCAAACTTAAGAAAAGAGAAGATAATAATATACCATTGCAAAACAAATACACAACATTACAGGAGAAAGATTGGGCAGACTCAGATGGAGAGCCTGAGACATCTTCAGTAGCCTCATCACAACCAGAACAGTCTTCAGAGTATGACTCTACAGACACACAGCTTTCAAAAAAAAAAAAAAAATTCAGCATGTATACAAATAAAGAGGTTAAATGCACAACTACCATCAAAACATTACTTTCTATAGCTTCCATACATCTGTTAACCTGTAATTTGAACAGTATAAAAACAGGAACAAAAGACTAACTACTTTATCTATCCTACAGGAGTTGAAAGGGAAGGTTATATATCTGCAGAATACAAGGCTGCACACTATACCAGAAATTCAAAGTACACAGAAAGAATGGGCCTTCCTTGTGGTCAATTGAGGAGGAAGTCTGTTCAGGATTAGGAATTTTGCTAACTACTGAAATCCAGGTGACAAGAGTAGAGGATATTAGCCCAGGGAGAGCCATGATGGTAGATGCAGTTATAACAAAAAACCCTGTGAGAAGGAGGGATTAACCCTTGATGGGGTATGGGTTTACTGAGCATTATTCCATGCCTGGTGGGGTTGGAATCATGAGGCATAGCTGAGTGACTTCAACCACCCAGGAGTGGATTAATGCTCAGTAAACCCATACATTAGAGTGGGTTAATCCTCTTATAACATGGGCAATATTATATTAGGGATTAATCAATTGTCAGGTGATCTGTTTGGATGAATCAGAAGACAGTATTTTTGGAACCCATGTTATAATAAAGGAATAATGTATGACAGGGTGTGTGTCGTGCTGGGATAATGTCACGCCTGGGTGATTGAGCGCGAGGCCGCGGGCGAGTGTGATTAATCACCCCCAGAAGTGACGTTATCCCAGCATGACACACACCCTGGAGTGCATTATTCCTATTATACAATGGCTTAATTGTAAAACAAAGAAACAAAAAGATAAAAAATATATTAAAAGTAGATTTTTTTTGTCATTTTTTGTAATGGGTAGGATTACATTATGCAAAAATAGTGCAGTTCTCTTGTTTAGTCAGTAGGTGGAGTTGTCCTGTTTTGTTGTGGCTTTGTGCTACTGTTAGCAATCTTTGCTACTGCTGTCTTTTTTTATGAATAAGGGTTCCATATTAGCATAGCTCATTGGGGGTTACCTTTTTTTGGTATAATTCCTGCAGTCGCTATGCATTGTAGAAGGCAGCCCCCCACACACACACTCAGTTATTGCGTGCACTCGCTCTGCGTTTCAGAGGATTGCTGTATTAAGGTAGGGACAGGCTGTAATATTGTTTTGGGTATTTTTGGGTGGTGAAGTTCTTGTTTTAAGGAGAACAGGAGGAAAGTGTTTTGTTGAAGCGAGCGAGTGGGAGCCACGCACTGACTGTTTGAAAGCGTGGTTTCTCATTCTCTCACTTAGCACTCGTTCTGTATATGAGTCCTGATGTCCTGTTTTTAAAAACTGAAAAACAGGAGATTTTGATGCTTGTGTTTATTGTGTTATTTGTGATGGCTGTGGGTGTTTCTTTGTGCCATTTGTTGTGGGGTGATGGTAGGTGTTATGGCGGGTTTCTGGTTTTGCGATGACAATGGTAGCTGGCAATGTGGAGACCAGGGAAGCTGCTCTTAGCCAGCGGAGCGATGTTTATTTTAAACTGACATGCGGTCATCAATGTGCTGGCACTAGAGCCGTGATGTTATGCCAGGATAACATCACGGCTCCAGTGCCAGACTGACCAATGGGGATGCAACATTTGTTCTTGCCATTGTATAATGATAAATATTTACAACCCATAAACTAAAATAGAAAGATACAAATTAATTAATTTGGTCAAGCCTTATCTGCATACCTCTAAATTGGTACTGTGGGAAGGAGATTTTAATTGTGAAATATCAAAACAGGACTGGGTAGGAAAACAGAAACACATTTCTGTGACATAAACTTGTTAAATACTGTTTTGAACAGGTCAGAGTTGAGGGATGCATATAATATAATCCAAAACAAACCTGAGCATAATTTCTTCAAGGGAAAATTATTTTCAAGAATAGATTTCTGATTTCTACAAAGAAAAGTTAAGGTAAATGATGTTTCAATAATTCCAATTGAAACATCTGAGAATGTAGCAGTAAAATTAATTCTGAAATTAAATGGGAATCTGAAGATGGGGAAAAGATATTGGAAAATGAATACAGCATTTCTACAAGAGGAATATACAAATAGGGAAATGAAAGACATGCTAAAGGCAATTGAAACAGTTCTTTTTTGTATGATAATCAAATAGAGTGGTGGGAAGACACAAAGCAAGATATAAAGCAGTTTATTCTAATAGAATCCAAGCAAAAGGAAGGAACAAATTATAAAAAAGTATTTAGGTCTGACAGCTAAATTTCTAAAACTATTAACGTGACAGAGAGAAAGTGGAATAGATGCAATGGAGCAAATGCAACAAATTTAAGCAGGAAATGTATACAGATCAATACAGGAGGGTTAAATCATTATGGAACAGAAAATGAAATACAAGGAAGTAAGTTTAATACTAATCCCTTTGAAAGCAACAAAGATAGAATACAGAAAAGAATGATGTCTGAATTATTAGATAAAATGAACAGAAAAACATACTGATGCAAGGAATATGAAATTAATAGTGCAAGAATACATGAAAGAAAAATTTCGGAAAACCAACCAAACTAGATAGAAAACAATATTGGGTAAAATTAATTTGCCCAAAGTTACAGAGATTGACAAACAAATAATAAAGGAACAGATACAAGAAA
Organism: Neoceratodus forsteri; assembly: GCA_016271365.2. NCBI lineage: Eukaryota > Metazoa > Chordata > Ceratodontiformes > Ceratodontidae > Neoceratodus > Neoceratodus forsteri. Next base: position 53,158,278 of record CM057451.1, on the reverse strand, counting down.
TGGAAATAATAAATGGCATTCAATCTTTATCAAACAATACAGCATGGGGAATAGCTAGAATTCCAAATGAATACTATAAGCAATGCAAAGAAAAAGAATTAATTCCAATATTAAAAGAATGATATAATCATTGTATACCTGATAGGACAATTGAGTAACCACATGAAACAAGGTATAACAATACTTCTCCATAAAAAATGAGAAAAAGCTGCTATAAAAAATTGGAGACCGATAAGCCTTTTGACAACAGATTACAAAATATTAGCTAAAATAGTAACAAAAAGATGAGCAATACCTGCTCAGAACTTAATACTGAAGACATAAATGTGTGCAATACTAGGAAGAAGTATAAGGTAAAACTTGTTTTATATCATAGAAATTGTAAATAAAAGTGTTAATATGCATCTGCAGGGGTACATTATCTCATTGGACCAAGAAACGGCTTTCGATGCCATACAGCTTAACTATACTTGGGAAGTTTTAAATGCATATGACTGTCTGGAGGAATTTATAGGAATTAATAAAGCATTATATAATGAGGCACAAGTAATACCCATGGTTAATGGAAATATGGGCATACACAAGGATATTTATAATGGAGTCACGCAGGGGTGCCCACTAAGCCCCCTGTTCTATGTCTTATTCCTAAATCCAATAATAAGGGAAACTGAGGAACAGGGAAACATAAAATCATTGACACTAGGTACAGGTGAATGTTTGAATAAAACATGTGCATATGTGGATGACTGCATATTGTTTGTAGCAGACATGAGGTCTGGAGAAGAAACTTTACACATTTTTTGAAAAATAGAAAGGGACCATTGGGATTAGTACAAATAAAAAGAAAAGTAAGATTTTAGCACTAGGACAAACACCTGTAGACTATACTGGAGACATACCAATTACAAGAGACAATGTTCAGATTCTAGGAATAACTTATAGGCAGAAGAATGCTGTTCAGGAAAACTTGGAAGAGAAATTTAAGATTGCACAAAGTAAAATACTGAGGTGGAAATCATGGAACATAACACAAGAAAAAAGAATATATATCCTGAAAACTTCAATAGTTTCCATTTTTTTGTACTTATTGTACATATTTCCTATTCCTTACAATATGCAGACAAAGATAATAGGACTATTCTTTCACTTCTTATGGGGCAGCAGGCTTAACCCAATTAAAAGATGTCACACATATTGGCCAAAAAAAGAAGGACTGAATATGATACAGCGTATAGTTTTTTTTTTTTCAAACTATATTCATTTATACCAACATTTGGTCACTACTAAGTAATGAAAAAAACATATGGACAACACTAGTGCAGGACTGGGAGAAGGAAATGCTGATGACATGGGGAATGAGATCAAGGGGGCATCAGGCAACAAAACTGCCTGAGTACATTCAAATTAGTAGGAGATATTTGACTCAGTGGAAACTACAAAAGAATACTATACAGATTAAAACTAGGAAGCACTTACATAAAGAAATATTAGTTAAAAATTATAATGAAAAGCCTGTATTTTAGTCAAACCTTCTGTGGACATAGGCGTTTTATTTGAGTCAACCTTAGAGAGGAGGATACCAATGAAAATGATGGAAACAGTATGGATGAGTAGTCATGGTAAGCTAAATGTCAGAAATAATCACAAACACAAAGTAACAGAAGAAAGGATGTGCTTGAATGAGAACTGTATAGGACAGTTAGAAATCATGCAACATCTCTTCTTTGAATGCAGTTTTATTAAGAATCTTTCATAAATGTTAGCTAAATATTGGAAAGTTGATTGTTTTAAGACCATGACATATGACATTCTGATATATGGCAAGTAACATCTGAGTGGAAAAAATGGAACAAACATACTGTATATGTCATACTGAATTTTATAAAATGGACCATATGGCAAATAAGATGTCAATGCTTTTTAAAAGGATTTGATTGGACCCTAACATACTTAATTTTTACATTACAGGGAGAACTTGATGCTATTTATTAGGGTGAAATTGAGCACTGTGTTGAAGCATGTGGAAAAATGATGTGGATATTCATAGATTGGGTGGGACGAAAAAGTATTGTGCAGTTTATTCTTTTGTTAAACAGAACAGGAAAATAAGTGAAAATGTGTGAATATGTGTAAAGCAATGTAAAGTAAGTAGATGAAATGTACTGTACACATTGTTTTTGGTTTCAAATAAAAACTTCCCCTACTCTTTACAAAGAATGCCTTGGGTTCTTTTACTTCCACCTGGACACTCACCAGGATAGCACCAGGATGGGTATAAGGGACCTTGGTTTAATGTCTCATCTGAAGGATAGCACACCCCTAATACTACACTCAGGTGCCAGCATCTTAGGTATGAGCCCAATCTTGGTGTTGAGTGAGAACCCATGACCTTCTGGCCCAGAGATAGATGTGCTACCAACTGAGCCATGTCGACACCTACTCCCTTAGAAGAAAGGAGGGAAAGGAAGGATATGATAGAAACACTCAAATACCTCATAGGTATAAACAAGGTACAGGAAGGGAGCATTTTCCAGAGAAAAATATGCTTGAGGACAGGGGATCTCACTATGAAACTAGAGGGAGAGAGGCTGAGAGGGAATGTGAGGAAGTACTTCTTCATAGAAAGGGTGGTGGATGCTTGAAACAGACTCCCAGTGGAGGTGATGGGGCTGAAACAGTTATAGGATTTGAAAAAGCATGGGATATACATAAGTGGATTTTAGAAGTAAACACAAAAGAAGGGTGCAGTCACCCTGATTCTCAAATGAATCATTCTGTACACCAGTTTCTTTCTTTAAATGTTTTTATTCTTTGATTTGTTTGTAACTAGCCCCAATGTTTTGCCTACTGTCTTGTTCAGGGGGCTATAAATGAAAATCAAAAACAAAGATTTTACAATCCATTCATGTACATAATTTTGTAAAAAAAAGTTTGGGAACTTTTTTATGACAAAATATTTTTCATTTTACATTATATGTTCTATCGATATCATCAATTTTCCACTAATATGTAAAAACATCCTTCATTCTTTTTTTCATTTTTAACCTTCATTAGTATATACATTGCAATCTTGTTACTAATAAGGATATAAATCATGTTCAATATACTTTTAAACAGCATCCTCTTCTTATTTTTGTATAAAAATACTCACTGACACTTTACTGGCCTTCAGGTTCCCTCTGGTCTGCTCCAGCCATCTTTCACTTTCTGTTATTTTTTAGCAGCCTCGTAAGACAACAACATATGTTCATCTTTTATAATTTCTTTAGTCATGTGTATATTGCTTTAAATGCGTATTTCTTGATTTCAGCAAATCTTTTATACTTTTCCAAATGTAATTAATTTCCAGTATCGAAAATCATTGTGCACCTGATTTTGCAGCCATTAATGACCTAAGGTTAAATGATATAAAAATGTTTTGATAAACCACAGTACTGTGTTCTTTGTTCATATATTACATAAAAGTCTGTTGCATACAATCAATTAATCAATCAAAATCTTTATTTAACCAGGCAGATACCATTGAGCAATGCTTATTTTTGAGGCAGACCTGGACAGCATACCTGAACATAAAAACACAGTAATAACTGATACAAATGGAGTAGGTAACAAATACAGTGCATAAGGTAACTGACAGTGAGAGAAATAAGAATAAAAAAAGGAAGCATAGACCATAGAATACACAAAATATAGGTCATTTCTGTAATTCTGTAATTATAAATAAACTATTTACAATAAGCCTAGGGAGTATCAGAAGCTAAAGTGAAAAGATCCATAAATTCGGTAAGGGAGTAGATTAATGATACCAGATGGAGGGAAATGGAGAAGGGGGTGGAATAGTGTAACCAATAGGAAGGAGTAGAACCCATAAGTAGCCAAGGAATTAAGAGGTCTGAGGATATAGCCTAATAGCATGAGTTCAGGTTCCAAGTTGGGGGTAGTAAAGACATTCAAAGGCAAGCTACAGTCACTATGCCAGGACTGGGTGCAATTATCAGAAAGAAGTATAGGGTTAGTAATATGTGGTTTGGATAAGGGAGAGGAGGGGACAGGATAATAATGGGACAGTGGATGGACCAGAGAATAAGGCATAGATCACAGGGGACACAAAAATCTATCGATACGGCAAAAATCAGGGGAAGCAATTGCAGGATTCCTTAAAAGTGCAATCGTAAAGTGTTTTAAATGCTGCTAAATTGATGTGGTGGAGCAGTTTCAAAGATTTTTGCAACTTATACATACAGTACTTTTTGTTGCAGACACTTTCGTTTTGCACTGTAAAACATAGACATAGAAACATAGACTTTGATGGCAGATAAGGACCGCTTGGCCCACCCAGTCTGCCCATTTCCCTACCTATAGGATAACCTGCAGATCCCAGTTAACCAACAGCCTATTTCCTCATACCCCCCCACTAGAATTGCCTTATGTCTGTCCCATCCATTCTTGAATTCACCCACTGTTTTTGACCCCACGACCTCCTCAGAAAGGCTGTTCCATGTGTCCACCACCCTCTTCATCAAAAAATACTTCCTCATGTTGCCCCGTTCATTCACATATCTGGCCCTGTCTAGTACAGTAGGGTCTGCAAGTCAATTGGTCCACACTGTGACCCAATAGGCATCTAGATCATACTGTATGCTGTCAGTGGGTGGGCGGCAGGGGCAGTATGTGGGTGGGATGCTGCTGCCTGCCAATGACAGGGGGTTGCTGGGTGGCCAGAGGTCCTCTGTGGGTGGGTGGAGGGAGGGATACCACTAGACCACCAGGTTACACTTTCTTTTTACAACAGCCCATGATCAGGCATATGGGGAGGGGGCCACTAAACCGCCAGGTTATATTTCTTATTACAACGGCCCCTGATCGGGCATACAGGGAAGGAACCACTAGACCACCAGTTAATTCTTAATATTACAGATGCCCACGATTGGGCGTATGGGGGAAGGGGTTACAATAGCACACCAGGGACCCAACCCCGATGACAGCACCTAGACAGGGCACCAAGTGCATGTCACTGAGCCACCCTGCACAATGCATACAAATGCAGCCATAATGATGTGCAAATGGCCCTATTTGTGCCTTGCATATATTATGGCCTCATTTGCCTGCCCCCAGCTGAATATTGTGGGTGATGCACCTAGAACAACTGCACTTGCACTGGCGCATCCCCGTGCTCCCTCTCTGTGGCTTGTGCTGGTGCAGTGCCACTGTGCATGCGCAGTATGTACACCTGCCCTGCCATATTCAATGGTGCTGCACCATGATGCATCACTGATGAATATCACCTGGTCCTGGCCCTAGCGCAGTCCAGTTGTGCTGCACCCTGGCTTGTGCCACTGCCTGGCACAGTCTGAATATCCCACCCATACTGTATAAGCTTTTATGCTGCATGGCTTCTTTTGTTAATATCTGTTGATTTCTTTACCCCTGCTTTTCAAAACAGAGTTTCCCTGAGATCACATGAGATACAGAACACAGAAGACTACACATCAAAGTGTATGGATCTATTAGTGATAGAAACCAAGCAAACTAATCAGGGAATAAGAAATGTGTTTTAAAAAAACTGGTTAAAGGCACCTAGCACCATAATACATTTTCTAAAACAGTTCAAAAACACCTGGCACTATGACTAAGCAGAAGCATAAATCATCTGAATTTAGCAGATTAGTGATGTATATAAGGGAGAAAATGAACAAGCATTAAACTGTGACATATTTAACAAATATAAGAGATGAATGTTGAAACATATCAGTGTTATGATGGTAATCTCAGGGAAACTCTGTTTTGAAAAGCAGGGGTAAAGAATTAGGGAGATGTTAACAAAAGAAGCTATGCAGGATAAAAGCTTAACTGTGTACAACTGAGAACACTTAGAATTGGTCTATCAAAAATTCTATTTAAAACATCTTACCCCAGATGAGGTATTTGAATACTTATTGAGGTTTAATCCATGTTCATCTGTAGGTAAGGATGAAGTCAACTATAGGATCCTGAGGATCACTGTGGACATCCTGTGTTATCTAGTATCTATTGTTTTTAATTTGCCCCTTCATTTCTCTACATTTCCTATTTTATGGAAAGATGTCACTGTAGTCCCAATACCTAAAACTGGTGATTTATCAAGTGTCCATAACTATAGGCCTATTTCTTTACTGGCACCTCTTTCAAAGATTCTGGAATGCTTAGTCGACCCGCTGGTAGAATATCTGTCTAAGTATGATGTTTTGACAACAGCAAAGCATGGGTTTCACCCAGGACACAGTACTATGATGGCCATGGTGGGTTCACGAGCACAGTACATGTGGTCCTTGATAAAGGACATTTTGCTGCAGCGGTGTTTGTTCACCTCACCAAGGACTTCAATGTAGTCAATCATAGTCTTCTTAATTCAGCTCTTGTCAGACTTGGAGTGTCCCATAATGTTGCTGGGTGGTGTGAAAGCTATTTAACTAAATGTACACAATATACTAAGATTAATGGATATTACTCTTTCCCTGCCCTGATCACAATGGGTGTACCTCAATATTCTGTTCTGGGCCCCCTTTTTTTTAGTTTATTTTTAAACACATTACCTTTGGTTTGTCAAGTCAAGTCAAAGTCAAGTCAAATTTTATTTATAAAAGGCACCTTTCCAAAACCAAGGCGCCTGTACATGACATAATAAAAACAATATAACTAAAAAACATTTAAATTAATTAAATCCTACAACAATCAATTAGAAATCATTATATGCAAGGTTAAAAAGATAAGTTTTTAAAGCCCCCTTAAAGGTTTGGACAGTCATACAATCTCGTACCTGATGAGGTAGAGAATTCCACAGGTTTGGGGCCATAAAGCTAAAAGATCTGGTCCCAGAGGTCTTCAAACTAACCTTGGGAATCTCTAGCAATCCCTCGTCAGTGGATTGGAGAGAGTGGGAGGGACAGTAGGGACGAAGGAGATCTTTCAGGTAGCCAGGTCCCTGATCATGTAGGGCCTTATAGGTCAGCAAACCAACCTAGAAGGTGATTCACCAACATATTGGCAGCCAATGCAGTCCGAGGAGCACAGGTGTTATATGACTGGACCTAGAGGAACCAGTCAATAGCCTGGCTGTTTGTAATAAATCCCATATTTTTTTTTGTATGCAAATAACGCGGTGATCCTCATGAGTGGTCCTAGATTTGACCCTTTACAAGCTGATTTGGCTTCTGATTTCCTAGAAATTCAAACCTGGTTCTGCAATCATAGATTGGTTTTGAATGAAAAAAAAGACAAAAATCATGGTATTCTATAACCACAGGAAAACGTTAAATGTACAGCCTGTTCTAACATTATACTCTGTTACTGTGGTCACAATAGAACAGGTTAATTGGTTTAAATACTTAGGATTAATTGTTGACTCAGGTATGAGTTATGACAGGTATCATATTATTAACTTAGTTAAAATAGTGCATCAACGACTTGGAGCACTATACAAAATCAACTCATTATTAATACCATCAACCAGAGTACTGTTATCACAAACCTTCCTTCTCTCTACTATTGATTATGGTTTGATTTTTTTATCACACTACTAGTGATGGGCTACTTGCAAAGGTTAGAATTCTCTTAAATCAAGTCACACAATTTGCTGCTCAGCTTCCATTTTGAACACACCATTGTGTCCTCCTTAAGCAAGTGGGGATGCTTTCTTTAGAACAGAGATTAAAATTTCAAATTGGCCTTCTAGCAAAGAAGGTAACTATGAATAAAGTGCCTACTATTTTTCAAACTTTTTTTAGAAAATACATAAATCCTTTTCCTACCTGTTCATCTGCCCATTATTATTTATCTGTTCCAAAAATGAAAACTGTGACTGGGGGCCGATTGGTGCAGTGGTTGGATTTCCACTTGCGACACAGGTGACCTGGGTTCGGGAACTGATCCGAGTTGTTGGAAGGCCGGACAGGAGGAAAAGGATGATGCATCCCCAGATCTGCTCTTCTTCTCCGGGGAGAGGGTGGGGAGAATGTCGGGTGCTTGACTGACCCCTGGTGGAGGCCGGGGATACTGCAAGTGACTGGTGTCTGAGAGCTTCAGGGGGCAGAGTGGATGCTGGACATCATTGGACATCTCTACCCCCAAGAAAATCTCCACAAAATTCTTCAGCTGCCGGCCGTCCTTCATGAAGCCTGCCTCAGCTCAAATAGCCGCCAGGTCATCCCTCTGACCTAATCCCATTGTTGAGGCACCATTTGGGAGTTGGTGCCGCAACCTCACCCTTGGGGGCAAGCCAGGGGGTATCAGAGGGTCACAGCTTAATATGGAAGTGGAAGCCAAGGTCCGTGACTGGGCTGAATTTCCAGGTGATCGGCAGCTTAGGTCCAAAAAGCATAATAAATAAAAAAAAGAAACAAAAACTGAGATTGACCCAGAAGACACTGCTGTACAGCTTCTCAATATTTTTTAGCACAATCATGTCTAAGTTTGACTGCCTAGAAACTACAATATGTAGATACAGAAAGACACTGAGAAATTACTTGTTATCAGACAGTGAATGTAAATGTTTTGTGAAATAAGGCTTCCTTGATTGTTTTGCACATGTGTCCCATTGGTTTGAACTACATGTGTGTATTAATTTGTACCCTATGTTTTAAATGCCTGATATGTCATATAATTATTAAGTGTTATGTAATTGTATGTTTCTATGTACTCTGGTCACCCATGAAAATGGGTCTTTGGTCCATGGACCTTCCAGATTAAATAAATAAATTAAAATCAAATCACTTACGGAAAAATTGATGGCATTTAACATTTAAAGAATAAAAGGGATAACATTAAATGACTAGCTTACTGTTCTAAAAAACTTAACAAAACCAAGTTATGTTTTACAGTGCAAAACAAAAGTTCCTACAACAAGAAGTATGAATGTCATAGACTTTTATATAATATATAAACAAAGTACGCAGTACTATGGGTTATCGAAGCATTTTTATATCATTTAACCTTAGGTCACTAATGGCTAGGAAATCAGGTGAACAATGATGTTCAACCCTGGAAATTAATTACATTTGAAAAGGTATAAGTGATTTGTTGATGTCTAGAAATATGTGTTTAAAACTATATACACATGATTAAAGAAAGCATAAAAGACAAACATGTGCTGTTGTCTTACAAGTCTGCTAAAAAATAACAGAAAGTGATAGATGGCTGGAGCAGACCAGAATGAACCTAAAGGCCAGTAAGGTGCAGTCATTATTTTTATATGAAAATAAGAACAGGAGGCTGTTTAAAAGTATGTTGAACATAATTTATATCTTAATTAATAACAAGATTGCAAAGTACTGTATATACTAATGAAGGTTATAGATGAAAAACCTATGAAGAATGTGTGTACATATTACTGAGAAATTGATGACATTGATAGAAAATATAAAATGAAAACTAATTTTGTCATAAAAAAGTTTCCTGAAAAACAAAATTATATACATGAATGTTTTGTAAATACTATGTTTTTGATTTTCATTTATAGCCCTCCGAAGAAGCCAGTAGGTGAAACTTTGGGCTAGTTACAAACAAATCAAAGAATAAAAAAATGTATAAAGAAAGAAATTGGTGTATAGAATGATTAATTTCAGAATCAGAGCAACCGCACCCACCTTTTGTGTTCACAAAATATTCCAGACATTGGTACGCTCAACCACAAGACAGGACTGAAACACAAAGCAGCAATTCCCCTGGGAACCCCAGTTTGCAGATCTTAGAAGTAAAGTAAGGTGGGGAGCAAACCAGAGACCGAGTAGGGTTTACGGTGGCACTGTAAGTAGGGAAAATAGGAAGGAGTAGGTGGGCCAAGGGATCCTTATCTGCCGACAGCTTTTATGTTTCAGTTTCTATGTTTGTATTCTCCCAACCACTTCCCTCAAGGACTTCTATAAGTTCTGCCCCTATCTGGGCCCTGCCATAGGTAAGCCTTCCCCCAACACAGTTCCTGCATCTGTTCCCAGGTGCAGTTTGTATAGGAGCCTGGAATATTACCTTCTAGACCACACCTGCCATTTTATTTAAACCTAAGCAATGTGTGGATCTCTCTCTGCAGGCTCTTTGCTTTAAAACTATAAGCTATTTTTAAAAATACTGTGATTCTGTTCTGTGTTTGTGTTTGTGCATACTACGAATGTGTGACTGAGCCCTGCTGACATTTTGTCAAGAAGCAGGAAGAAGGACTGTAGTTCTATTGACCAGACTCGAGAACTACAGTTCAAAAAGTGACTTTTCATTTTTAATTTGGGGACTAGCATACACTTATACTCCATCAGCTCCACGCATGAGTGTTTTTTGTGGAGTTTTAGAAGGACATTAAAAACATTAAATGTCAAGGGGCTCTGTGACCTTGTTTGAGTACTTCCAGGTCACGACATCCTATTTAAACCTCCTGGTTTGTTTGTTCTGTTCTGCCATTTTTTTTTAAACCTAAGCAGTGTGTGGATCTCTCTGCAGGCTCTTTGCTTTAAAACTACAAGCTATTTTAAAAAAAATACTGTGATTCTGTTCTGTGTTTGTGTTTGTGCATACTACAAGTGTATGACTGAGCCCTGCTGACATTTTGTCAGGAAGCAGGAAGAGGAACTGTAGTTCTTTTGACCAGAATCGAGAACTGCAGTTCAAAAAGGGACTTTTCATTTTTAATTTGGGGACTAGCATACACTTATACTCCATCAGCTCCACGCATGAGTGGTTTTCATTGGAGTTTTAAAGGGCATTAAAACATTAAATCTTGATGGGCTCTGTGACCTTGTTTGAGTACTTCCAGGTCACTCATCTCCATTTATTGCACTTCTTATGTGAGCAGGGTGAGCAGGAAGCAGAAGTAGCGTGACTCCATCTTGTGAAGGCGTCTTCGCTAAGACATGCGCGTTCAGCGCGTGTTAAGAGTGTTAGGCGGTGTTAGGTGGAATAATTAATGGCCGTATTGTCACCTTCACTTATACTTGTGAGTACTATTACATTATGTGGTTCTGTTGTTTCACCTCTAACGCATGGTAATGGCATCCTTCTTAAATCTACCAAGCAATATTAATGTGTTTGTAACCACTACTAAAGGGGAAACAGGTATATAATGCACATCTTGCTATATGTTTAGCGTATCAGCCGATATTGCTGATAATCTCCCCCTTCAATGTGCAAAATGTACTGACAACATTGTATTACAATGTAAGAATAGCTTATACTATAAACGGATATTGGCATTCGAATCAAGAAATGATTCCAAACCTATAACAGTTCAAGATGCTTTGCATGTAACAAATATCCCTTTAAATGAGACTTCCTCTACCTCTACCTACAGCATCCCTTCTGACAAAATAATATCTAGTGAGAATAATCACGCTACTATGAGTAGTTCAGTGATTTATCCATCTGATGTCTCTAAAAAAAGAGCTAGAGAAGATGATAACAGTTTGGTAAACAGCATAGAAGATACAACTTGGTATAATGTGCAAGGGTCTAAAGCTACTAACAAAAGAAGGAGAAAGGCTGAGTATTTTAACATTCCACTACATAATAGCTTTGACCCATTGTCCACTGCCCCTGTTGATTCTAATTGTATTCCTTTTGAGTCCCCTAATGAAGCATTAAATTCTAAAAACACTTCCCAAGTCATGGTTGATATGCCAAATTCTTCAACTCCACCACCTAATTCCACGACTGATATTCCTTTGATTGATTTTGCTACTATTCAGACTGGTGAAGAGGCACCCTCTATGTGTGTTCCTAATACTGATGATTCACATACCAGACAAATATTTGTTCTGGATGATTCCTTAGTTAAACATCTGGATAGGGTTTTATGCGAGCCTGACAAACATAATAGAACTTGTTCTAGTTTCAGTGGTGCTAAGGTCTCAGATCTAGCATATATGGTCGATAATATTATTAGCTCTCAAGACATAAATCCACTGTGTATTATCCATGTTGGAGCCAACATCTACAGGGACTCTGTTCAGAATATCAAATTAGCCTATGTTTCTATGACTAATAAAATGATTGATCTCGGGTGTGATATTATTTTTTTGGAGTTTCTACCCATACCACGGTACTTCCGGTTTCTTAATCATAAAATTAAAATTATTAACAACTGGCTTAGGCAATGGTGTTTACGACAGAATATTCAGTGCATGACCCATTGGGAAGAGTTCTCTGATAGATCTGAGCTTTACTGTCCTGACGGCTTGCATCTTAACAAACTAGGGAATGCATTGCTGAGTCAACAATTCCTATCTACAATTAACATAAATTTAAACTAAATATTGGGGGGGAAGGGGCATGCAAATGTACACACCTCTTCATCTCACTCTTATAAAGTCTCCAGTAAAAAATTACAGTTTCTTAGTTTTAATGCGAGAAGTTTGACACAGAAATTCAATGAGTTACAAACTGTGATTTCGAATAAGGATTTTGATATTATTACGGTTAGTGAAACATGGGGTGATTAGAACTCCCACTGGATCAAGCAACTCCCTGGATATATCTTTTATTATCTGAAATGAAGTAAAAGAAAGGGTGGAGGTGTTGCCTCATTTATTAACAATAAAATCAACTCAGTCAATATTTCTAGTTCTATAAAAATTCATAATCTCCCGACTGAGAGTCTTTGGCTTAAAACTTTCCTATCCAAACAGGATTTTATTATCCTTGGGACATGTAATGTTCCCCCAAATTCATTTAGTTTAATTATGGATGCCATTCTTTCCAAATTTGAAATAGCTACTCAAATGGGTTATGTTATTATTACAGGGGATTTCAACCTCCCAGATATAAATTGACAGACATTCACAACATCTAGCAGTATTAGTAATTAATTTTTGTCCACTTGTTTGGAATTGGACTTACAGCAATGGATAACTTCTGCAACCCGAGGTAATAATATATTAGATCTTGTTCTGAATAGTACCACCTTAGATATTAGGGATGTGCATATTTCATCACCAATTGGCAGCAGTGATCATAATTCTATTTTATTTAACTTGCAGAGACATATTGTCTTTAATACTAATTATTCGATTATATACCTGTACGACAAAGCTGATCTTCACAGTATCAATCTATACCTTGAAAAAATAAACTGGTTATCTTTTTTTGATAACCAGTCCTTATGTCAAAGTTGGGTACTTTTCAAATCACTTATTTTGACTCTTCATGATACTTATATTCCATAAAAAAATATGAATTCTAATGGGAAACAGACTCCTAGATGGATGAATAAAAACATAAAATGTTTAATAAATATAAAAAATAAAAAACATCGTAACTACCTGAAGAATAGGACAACTTCTAATTGGGAATCCTATTTAAAATCAAGTAGCAAGTGTAAATTAGTCATCTGTAGGGTCAAATCTAGATGGGAAATGAAATTGGCAACAGCAGCTAGTAAGTCTAATTCCAAACAATTTTACTCTTATATAAACTCCCTCAGGAAAAGTCCAAGTGTGGTGGGGCCTCTTACAACAGAAAACATACTTATCCATGAGCCGAAAGCCATGGGTGATGTATTTAATAACGAATTTTGTAAAGTTTTCTCTGCATCAGAAGTTCAATCACCTGTGCCTATGATTTCACCATCAGATACTTTTATCACAATGTCAGATGAGTCTATTCTTAAAAAACTACACTTACTAAAAGGTAAATTTTGTTCAGGCCCAGACAATATAGCAGGGCATTTACTTTACCTATTATCTAAACATATTGCCTTTCCACTCAAACTTTTATTCGACCTCTTTTTACAATATAATTTTATCCCTTGTGAATGGAAAGAGGCGTTTGTGGTACCAATACATAAGAAGGGATCAAAACATCTATGGGAAAATTATCGGCCGATTAGTTTGACTTCATCCACATGTAAGGTGTTAGAAAGTCTACTAAAGGATATTATTGCTCCTATTATTGATGCATCTGATTTGGAACAACATGGCTTTGAGAAGGGTAGAAGCTGTCTGACAAATTTGCTCTGCTTTTATGAACATTTTAGTTCTTGTTTGGATAACCGGTTAGCCTGTAACATTGTCTTTGTTGATTTCAGTAAAGCTTTTGACACCATGCCACACTGGGCTCTAATTCAAAAACTCACAGGTCTTGGTATTAATAGTCATATAATTACATGGATTTATAATTGACTTTCAAACAGAACTCAAAAGGTGATGATTAATGGGGCATTTTCTACCTCTAGTAAAGTTTTAAGTGGTGTTCCACAAGGCTCGGTTCTCGGGGCCCTGTTTTTTTCAGGCTTTTATATCTGATTTAACTAATTCCTGCCTTTCATTTACAATTAAATATGCAGAAGATGTGAAGATCAGAGGACCATGTTCTAATTTAGACCAAATATCTCGTATTCAGCATGATCTTGATATTATTAGTACCTGGGTTAATAAATGGGGCATGAACTTAAACTCTACAAAATGCAAAGTAATGCATTTGGGTTCTAATAATTTAAATTTCAGTATATTCTGGATGATTTACCATTATATGCCACTAATGATGAGAAGGATTTGGGTATAAACATTTCAGATGACTTAACATATTCCAAGCATATGCATTTGGTTATTAGTACATCTAATAAAATTATTTGGTCTATTTTGCGTAATATTAGATCTCAAGATCAGGAGGTGTTGTTACCCCTGTTCGGGTCCTATGTCTGTCCCCATCTTGAATATGCTTCACAGTTGTGGTGTCCTTTTAAAAAATCAGATAGTCACTCTCTTGAAAGGGTTCAGCGAAAATACACTAAAAAAATATCTGGTCTCGAATCCTCATCTTATGAGTTTAGGTTGGATACATTGAAACTAATGCCTCTTACTATCAGATGCATTAGAGGTGACCTTCTCTTCCTATATGACATTATTCATGATCCCTATATCATGACTGAGTCAGGATTTTCTTTTAAGTCATCAATACATAATACTACAGGTCATGCCCTCCAGTTAACTGGTAAATCTTTTAAACATAATAATCGTAAGTTTTTCTTTTCTGTAAGAACTATTGGGCCTTGGAATAGACTTCCATCTGATGTAGTAACAAGTAATACTAAAGAGATTTTTAAACATCGTCTCGACACGCTAATTATGTCTGGGTATGACTTAACATTCTACTCTATGGCCTAGCATAGGAGCATTATGGGCTTTGGCCTACTAGCTCTTTCTTCTAACCTTAGTATGAACCTTAGTATGAACTAAGCTTTCTTGAAATAAATAAAATATTAAGTGTGAAAATGTCACCCCATGTTATTCTGTCTGTGACTGGACAGGTAACTTTTCTGTTGGCAATCTAAAGATCAATGGTCCAACACCTTTGTTGAAAGTTTGTGAACAATTATTACACTGCTGTGCCAGCAAATTGTGATCTGCTGCTACCCTTCTGGCCCAAGCCTGCCAATCATTCACATATAAGAGAAACTAGATGCCCAGATGGCTTCTTGAATCTCAATGCTGTCATCACCTGGCTGACAACAAGGGTATCTTGCTCTGATTCTAGTACCACCTTATCCACTGCTCACCCCATGCAAGGCCTTATCTTTGACCAAGAACCACCTCTTTAGTGACTTCCAGGAACACTCCTCTGCCCTTTATCAGGTACAGGCTATGATAAACTTGATCGATATTGTATGTTCTTTATTCGTTGAACACTAGTTTGCTAAATCGAAATGGTTAGTTGCCTGTTAATTAAAACATTGCACAGTTACAGAGAATATTAAATATAAAAATATTTAATATTCACTCTACTAGATTACAGAATATACAGCATAATACCAAAAACGGGTAACACACATTAGGGAACTTCAAATCAAAAGCAGTTAAACAGTAAAGACTTCTAAAAGAATAACCTCTCTAGTACTAGACATAAATACTAACTGACCTTACCCATATTCAAGTAGTTGCATTGCTTAGGATTCAAATTTGCCACACAGGCCGAGATTCAGATCACGGTTTCAGGGTTTCTGCTTTCTGTTTCCCAATTGAATCTGCCTCTCATGGCTTGTGGCTTTGACTTTATCTTCCTTGAGGAGTCCACCTGCCATTACATGAGAGATGCCAGAAAACAGGAATGCTCAGCACTGTCAGGTAGGTATTCATGGTGGCACCTGTACTGTGGGAGGTCTAATACACAGTGTTTGCCTGTTTGTGTCATTACCAGTTTGGAAACAAAAGAGCATTTCTGATACCTGACACCATTGTTCCTTATCTTTGTATTTTCCTTCAAACACTGAGAACACCTACTGAGAGTGCTAAGTATTTTTGCTTTCTAGCTTCTCCTGTGTCTCTGGTTTGGTGTTCCACAGCACAGCACCTTGATCCTGTACCAGCCACGTGCACAACACTTCCTTATTTGTCCCCTATTATATCATCCTGTCAGTCCCAAGGGTCAGCTGCTTTTCTGTCCCTTTGATCTTGGAAGCTGACCATCTGACTCATTGTGTACCCCTACCCCAGCTGATGCTGTTTCTTGGTCCAGGACAGCTACTTCCATAATTTGATAGAGTTTCCACCAACACAGAGAGATGGATCCTTGAAAGTATGCACCTGTCTGATTGTCCCTTTTGATAAGATCAGTGTGGTCTATCCATGCTACGCCTCTCTCCAGGTAGGTATCTTCTTAACCCCAGAGCTTCTTTGTATGGTTGTTGACAAACTACTGTCCCCTTAACAGCATACCTTGTTCTGTGATCTTACTGTGAAATTAAACAAAATGTCTTTGTGGTTTTATTTTTAATTTTCACCTGTTGCCCTTACTGACTTCCTGATGCCTATCAATATTTTCCCAAATGAGCTTTGCACACATATTAAAAATCTATGTCCATATTGCAGATCTATAGCCATGTTACAGTACATCAAATCAATAAAAAAAGTTAATAGAATCTGAATGTTCTGGTAAGACTTGGATAACTATCAGAACCTTCCACAGCTTATCAGAATCTTTCAAAATGTCAGAAACTTTTGTTATTCTCCTATCCCAAGGTTTTTTTTTTCTCTGCAGTTATGGCACTGCTATTCAGACATTTAACTGGTAAGGGGTAGATAGTCTGACTTGATATTGACTCTGATACTGGAATATTTTAAAACAGAGAAAGCATGGATACCGATGACATTATCCACTGGACAGACAATTGAGCAGATACAGAAAGAATCAATGTCATGCTTTGGGTAGCCTCTATCATAATGGCTATGCGCTCAGACTATGACATTATCCAGTATATTGCCAGTAGAACAGATATGGATATACATATTGAAATTAACCAGTGTATCATCAGTAGAGAAAGAAACCTTTACATGCAGGTTACGATAGGAATCCATCTTGACTGCACTTTTCTTACCTAGAGAATTTGTACTCTGCTGTGTAATTTAGACACCAATATAGTTTTGTTGCCTGTGTCTGTGTGCCATCACACATATGACCTAATTTCCAGGGAAGAATCATTTCAGACACGTGCTACTGTATTTTCAAAATAACCACCTACAGAGCCATGATTGTGTATCACTTGCTCACTGGATGATGCAGTCTTCACATTGTACACTGTGCCTATGATTTGTTTGTTTGTACCAAGTCTTCTTATGTCTTACAGGGAGGAACAGGGTGCAGGAATACACTATTTTTAAGTGAAAAAGATGTTCCAGGACTAGAAGGCATGGGATGAAGTTGGAGGGAGGATGATTCAGAGGAAACGTGAGGAAGAATTTCTTCACAGAATGGGTGGTGGACAAGTGGAACACCCTGCTGGAGGAAGTGGTGGGGGCTGAAACAATCAAGGGATTTAAGAATGCATGGGATAGACATAAAGGAATTCTGGAGGTCAGGGGTAAGGGGCAACAGACTTCTAGGAAAACATAAACTGAACTTACAAGCTCAAATGGGCAGACTGGGTGGGCCATAGGCCCTTATCTGCTGACACTGTCTATGTATCTATGTATCTATGATATTGAAACGTTGTATTCACTGTTCTCAAATGGACCTATGCATCAAACCTGTATATTGTGTCTACTATTGTTGCTTGTATCAAATCTGTTTCATGTGTATTACTGTTACCTTGTACTCCACTATCACCCTGCGCCATGTGTCGTGCCTGAAAATGGTCCCTGGGATCAATGCTCTCACCCGATTATCAAAGTCATATATAAATAAAAAATAAATAATTAAATGATAAATTATAAACACGTCTATGCAGTTTGGAGGAAACGTCCCCATAAATGATGGGAAGTTATCTAGTTTATTAAAATATAACCATATGGTCTGAAAAGAAAATCAGGTGTGACATTCTTTGAAGCCCATGAGCTTTTTTGCTAGATTATTTATTACAAAAACTTGGTGGTAAGTCAACCCTCTTCCCCACAGTTGTCTACTGTAGCTCTGTACTGTAGATCAAGTTAGAACATGTATGTTTCCAGAATCTTAAAGCTGAAAACGTTGACAAAATTCTAGACAAAATAAAATGCAAAAATGTAGATTTAGCTAACTTGATAGATTCTAGTTTCAAACAGGATGTGAGGTCTGCTGCAAAGGCATATAAAAACATTTACATGAGATGCATGAACTATGACTTATTTCCACTGTGGTTTTGAGTTGTTTTATAACTTAGTCTTGCTTCTTTGAATCAATAGGAAAGAAACAGACAGTTAGTAAATGATATACACAAGTCTAATCTCATCCCCCACATTTCATTTCTGTCTGTCACTTACTCTTACTTAGGACTGCTGTGGTTTTATACTGTCTGCAGACATTGCTATCAGGTTCCCCACAAAGGAGTTATCTGTTCCATTTGGTTAAATAACCCCACACTTTCATAACTGGTATCTCAGACATATTAAAACATAATCCTAATGCTATTGTAAAAAACTAAGCATACTTTCATTGGTTAGAATGCATGTAGTCGGCAGTGTATAGCTATGCAATGACAAACAAGAAAAAAAGATGATTGTCTGAGTATTCGTAGTTGAAGCCCCAAGTGCTGGTATTCAATAACTTTTGTTACAAGGACCAATACGGCAACAAAAATATTTTTCTATGACAAACAAGAAACAGTCTTTCATGGGTTATTGTGGGTTAGTTTTCTGAGGTGTATAGAGTGTTACACTGCCATGAGAAGCATGACATTTTGATAGCTCCCTTCAATACATGAAGTAAGATGGCATAACAATATAAGTCCATTGTTACTGTCTCCTTGGTGTCCTACTAGTAAGAAACTGAAATACTGTATTGTTGTTCTCTAAGAATGTATCCAGTCTATACTTGAAGCAGTGCATATTATCTGTACACAGCACCTCCTCTGGTCACCTTACATAAACCTCTACAACTAGCTGAGTGAAAAAAACATTTCCTCATGCTCTTTTTCAAGAACCCTATTTTCTATACCCCTGAGGTATAGGGAGCTGGTTCCTTTATGTAATCTGTTAACCCTTAAAGATTTTAAACACCTCCATTAAGCCCTTTCATCATTCTTTTACTCAGGAGTGAACAATCCTGGCTCATTCAGTGGTACTTTATGAGTTAAATTCTGTAGCCCATCAACTTTATGGGCTTACAGTATACAACCTCCAAAAGATCTGTACCTTTTTAGAGCTAGTCTGAGGGACCAGGCTGTTCTGCAATCACACTGGCTAAAATCATTTCCATCTCCACTGATTCCTATTGCCCACACCAACATCTTGTGCTGCATCCATAGGAGATCAGGCTCCTCATAGGAGACCCCTTATTGAGGTCCATGCCCAAACTCTCCTTAACACAGCACCAATCATTGCCTTTCTGCATTGTGCTCGATCATGCAAAAACAAAGCATCTCTCCATGGTTCGATGTACTCGCAAGGTGGCCACATAAGGCATAGTTGCTGGTATGTTGTTGAGTTGGTGGGTGTGGTGGGTACTGTACTAGGGGTGTGTGAATACCTTATTTGGAATATTTGTCTGAGTATTCATATTTGATGCCCCAAGTGCTGTATTCAATATTTGTGCTTTGTTATCCAGTATTGCACTGCTGGGACAGTGTGTGAGACTTCCATATCTCCTGAGACTTCCTGTTTAAGCAGATGCTACTTTGAAAGCTTGCTGAAGGCAGCCCATGTAACCCAGCACTCGTGGAAGCCACAGGCAATAGAGACAGACACCTGAGCTGCTGTAAGGAAAACAACATCTCCAGTACTTATATCTACTTATTAAAATTAGACAAAAAAGCAAAAATCTTGGCAGTTTTTGTTCCCTTTTTAAATCTGAGGCTTGGAAGGTCACTTGTTTTTACACTTGTAGTGTGAAAATTAATCTTTCTATCAAGAGGACTGTGAGGCATTTTTTTTTTCCCTAAAAGTGAAAAAAACTATTAGTACTACTAGGCCTGTTTCTGCTGTGCAAGCAAGTGAGTAGTTACAAGTGTACATTAAAAGGACACAGATTTTGACAGTTTTCTTTTGTACACTTTTCTCTAAAAGAAATCCATCAAGGCTGCACATAAAAAAACACTGATGTATTTTGTGCAATTTCCTATTAAATGGCAACTGTTTAGAAATAAAGAATAGGCAGTTTTTTTGTCAGACATTTGTGTGACACAGTCAGTAGCTTAAAGGAGTGCTTGTTTTCTATAGAGCTTTATCCTCCCTACCTTGGTGACATCTAGTGACATCACACCAATCATTTCCATTACCTGCTTTGTTCTCACAGCCTTACAGGTTATCCACAGCAGTTATCCAGACCAGGACCACTATGGGTGACTATTGGCCAGCTGCGTCATTTGTGCAAGAGCCTGCTGGAAGAGGCTATTTTTCTCTGAAGTCCAAGTTTTCTCCCCCATGTTGCAGTCTGCATGGATGATTAGCTACAGCCAGCTGGGAGGTTAAGGAGAAGTGGACAACAGAGGGCAGAGCAGTGGCACCAGGAAGGTGCTGATCTGAAAAGATATATGTAGTATGGTAACAGTAACTTGCATAAAGTGTTATCCTGTGATTCCTGGACTTTGGTTTGGCCCTCTACTGTTGACAAAATTCTATATTTTTTTATATTTCTGACACATGGCAGGGCAGGTGGTTGCAATATTCCACCATCTGATATCTGTCACTTGGACTAGAGTTCTCTCTCAGAGTCTTGAGTTCTCTTCTCTCACTCAGATTCTTGAGTTCTCTCACTCAGATTCTTGAGTTTTCTCTCTCTTTTTCAGTTCCCTTGCAATGAGTTTTTTTTTTTAAACATGTTTATTGAAGTTTCATTGGCAACAACAGAACATGGTAAAATGTATAACTATATATTCAAAATTTCATTTTGTCAAAATGCACATGGCTTATGGCATAGCTTAGTACTAAACCCATTTGGTGTAGAAGTTGGGTACCTGGAACAGGGGATACATATCAAGCACAGTTCCTGCACAAAAATGAATGCTTAATTATGAAGTTACAGATGCTTATTACACTTAATCAAACACATGTGGAGGCTAGTAAAATCACTTAACATGAAGTGTACTTTAACTGTACCAACTCCCAATTAGTGAACATTTTGATAACTTAATACTATTCTGTTTGAATACTCTTCTTTCTCCCTTAGGGTTTACCTGTAGGTTGTGGGTCCTCACAAAGGAAATAAACTATTCTCAATTGACGCAAGGAGGCTGCCCCACATATTAGTAAATTTATGTGCGTGTCTTATTTATTTATTTATTTATTTATTCAATCTCAGATTACAATACCTTTGAGTGCAAGGCACTCATTTACAAAGGTTCCACATCAGTGGGAAGGGGTGAACAAACATACAGAGGTGGTAATACAAAGACTAGGATTAAAAAACAGTAAAGTGCATACTTTATATACAATTAATAACTTAAGTAGTGGAGAAGAAAGGAGTGGGGGGTAATAAGAGAGAAGAAGAGGGGTAAGCAGCCAGAAGGCTTTGTCAGCAGGAGTAGAATGAGTGGTGGGTGCAGGTAGTAGGTAGGTAGGTAGGAGGGGAGGTGGTGGAGGTGGGAGAGTGGGGGAAGGTAGGAGGATATAGCAAGGGTTGGAAATGTAAAGCTTTGGGGTGGAAAAGAGGGAACTGGAGTGTGCACAGGTGGAAGTATCATTTGGTGAAGCAGTTACAGGAACTATTTGTTGTAAGATGCTGATGGAGCCTGTGCTTGAAAGGACCTAATCTTGGTATGGATAGGATTTCATTGTGAAGTGCATCAAACCCAAGTGGGGCTCTGTAAGCAAATGACCCCTGCTCCTGAGATGCCCTGCACCTAGGAATCTTCAGAGATTGATGAGCTGAGCTTTGAGTGTGCTGGGAGATGAGGTGAGGGCTAAAGAGGTTTGCAGTTCCAGGGGGCAAAAGGCAGAGAAGTGCTTTTTTAGCTAACTGGTATGTTTGGTACTGTATCCTTCAGCTTAGTTGAAGCCACCCTGATTGGGCGTATAGGTCGCATGTGTGGGTAAGATGTACAGCACTGGTGAGGAGTCTGAATGCCTTATTTAGTGCAATGGATATTCTACTGAGTGAAGAAGTAGTAGCGGCACCATAGATAACCAAGCCATAGTCAATAGTAGGTAAGACAGAGCTGATAATTGCAGTTTTGAGGGCTTTGGGTGTCAAGCAGTGTTTATGTCTGTACAGCAGACCAGTCTTGATGTTGACAGCCCAGGCAACATTGTTGATGTGCTGAGCTTAAGAAAGTGAGCTGTCCAGGGTTACTCTAAGATACTTAAAATGTAGGATTTGTTCCAAAGGTACTCCCATGCAGTTTCAGATTGTAAGTGGTTGACATTTGTGCTTGCTACAGGTGCTACTGAACAGCATAACTTTAGTTTTTTTGTAGTTCAGGATCAATTTGTGAGCACTGAACCAATCCTCAGCTTCTACAAAACTATGCTGTAGTTGACGTTCCAGTTGCTGTAGGTCAGGGTTACTAGTAAAGATGACAGCATCATCCACATACAGTAGCATCTGTTGGTGGCAGGCCTGCAGTAGCTTGTTCAGGAAGATAGTGAAAAGCAAAGGCCATAAAATAGAGCCCTGTGGTACATCTGAGCTGATGGGCAGCTTGACCGAGGTAACATTTGCAATTTTCACCTGCTGGGATCGACCATCCAGGTAACTCTTGAACCAATCTAACATGTCAGAGGTGAGACCTATGGAGGCTAGTTGCTGAAGAAGAAGAGTGTGGTGAACAGTGTCAAAGGCCTTTGTAAGATCTATGAAGGCTGCTCCCACTAAATTGCCTTTGCTGAGAGATTGATGGATGTAGCCAGTGAATTCCAATAGTGTTGTTTTGGTGCTATGACCTTTTTAGAATCTGTGTTGCTGCGGGCATTGGATTGAATATTTTTCAAGGTTATCCATTAATTGGTCTGCAACTATCCGCTCAAGTGTCTTGGATACTGGCGGGAGTATAGATATGGGCCTATAATTTACATGTAGTGCTCGGTCTCCGCTCTTGTGTATGGATGTCACTAGGCCAGACTTCCATATTTTTTGGAATTGGGCCAGTTTCAGCAAAAGGTTAAGAATCTTAGTTAAGGGATTCAGTAGCTCATCTAGTGTGAGGGCAATGATTTTAAGATCCAGCAAGTCTCCACTGAATCTTGACTTCCCAAGCACTTTGCACAGGTATTTCTTGGCTGTTAACAAAGAGACCTTCATAAAGTAAAAGAGGGGAGAAATTATTGTCCTATCTTTAGTACTGTGTGTAGGGGGAAGGGTGGAATCTTCAAAAATATCTGAGGGGAGGATTCTGCTCAGGTCTGTGAAAGCATTGTTAAAAGTATTTGCTATGGTAAGTTGGTCCAAAGTAGGGGTACCACCAATGTTTAGTATTGAGGGTGAGATTTTTGATACTTTGCCAGTGACATCTTTAATGTTGTTCCAGAAATTCTTACTGTCCCCCAGGATGGAATTTGTAAACACTTCCCGGTGGAATTCAGCTTTCACGTGGTGGATTGCCCTTGTGCTTTCATTCATGACTTTTTTATATTCCTGCATGTCTTCCTGTCTCCCCATTTCTCTTGCACAGTGCCAGAGGAGATCCCTGTGTTTCATCCTGGAGATAAGCTCAATGGTTATCCAGGAGTTTGAGGTGCCACAAACTTTCTTCTTTTTGTAGGGAGCATGTACATCACAGGCAGTATTGAAATGCTTAATGAGATGGTCCAAGGCTAGGTTGATATCTTTAGTTGTGTCCAGTAATGACCAGTCTGTATTTTTCAGATGCAGTTAGAGGGGCTCAAGGTGCCCACGTTTCAGCACCCTGCAATATATTGTCTGAGAGGGTGGCTTGTGGAATTTGTCCAGCTGCAGGTAATGGGGGAGTGATTGCTTAGTGTATCTGGGTGCACTGTTACATCTGAAATATAGTCCAGTTTGTTAGAGAGGATTTAGTCAAGGAGGGTACTTTTTCCCATTCTGTAATTTGTCCTCGTGGGTGAGGGAACGAGCTGCGAGAAATGAAGCACAGAGATAGATTCCTTGAAAGTGTCAATGTCAGAGGAGAGCCAATTGACATTGAGATCACTGAAAACTATGATTTCAGAGTGTGCTTTCAAGTTACGGATGTAGTCCATGATGCTGTGAAAGCCGGTCGAGTGTTCTTTGGGAAGGACATAGATGGATAAGATCATGAGGGCCTTATTATGGGAACCAAGGAGAACTTTAATTGAAAGTGCCTGGGTGGAGCTTCCAAGATTGGTCATGGGTAAGGTAAAGCCCTTAAGTGTCTCTTTGAGATTATATGGCACAGCCACCACTACGCTTATTAGCCTGTCCTGTCAGAAAATGGTGTATCCTGGTATGGTGACTGCAGTGTCAAGAATCTTCGGGGAGAGCCATGTCTCAGCCACTAAAAATATATCAGGGTCATGCTGGTTGATCCAGACTTTGAGGCCGTCTAGTTTACTTAACAGGCTGCAAATATTGACAGACGCCATCATGATGGATCCCGTCTTTGCTTGGCTCACGGGTTGGGCAACACTTTCTGGGCCAGAATTAAGGTGAACATTGCCAGATATTAGCAGTAGGATGAGAATGATCCTGTATAGGTAACCTTTCAGGAGTCTGTAATTCACTTTGGTTGACTGTTTTTTGTTGGAGTCCCTCCTTGGGCTGGAATGCATCACTTTAAGGCAGATTGGGAGAGCCTGGAGAGGTTATGAGTCAAGGAACTCTGGGGATGGCCAGGGAACTGGATATAGCAGGAGCCAGTGCTGTGACCAGTGGCCATTTGTTAATGTGAAGAAGTTTCTTGTATGCATGCCTGGGTCATGGTTAAAATTCTAATTGAAATCAAGTATAGATGTGGGATAATGTTTGCCTCCAGTTACGTCACCAAGACAAAGAAAGGAGAAAAGAAGAGGTACTAGGAGGGCGGTATGTGATTTGCCCATTTTGGTAAGAACTGAGTCAAAATCAGGGGAAGGATTAGGTGAAAAAGCACTGTATGAGAGAGTTAACAATGAAAGACGAATGAGTAAAAAAAACTAAGGTACCTCAGTGGCAGATCTTCTTTTTTTATTTTTATTTATTTTTTTTTTACGGTATTATTTCTCTCCTCCTGGCAAGCCCCATTCAGCCTGATCGCCCCCCCCCCCAGCACTGACACCCAGAATTACCAGGGCTTACCTTATGTCTGGCCCAGGAGCGGTGCCTGTGGAGGGTTGGGCATCATCCTGCTGCCTGGATTTTTCTCCTCCAGTTTTCACCCCAACTACCCATGGCCCCAGGAGTAGAGACGCTTGCACGTGGAGGAGTGCATGCACACTATGGCCCCAGTTACAGCCCCTTCCACCCACTTGTCAGCCTAGCGCCTGTACCCTCTAGCTTGTTCTGCACCCTGGCCCTCATCAGGAGGCAGACAAGAGCCAAGGGATGCAACCAGTCTTCCCTGGAGTGGAAAGCTGCCTTTCAGCTACTCTATTGAGCTCTGTACCCTCCCCCTTGCCGGCCTCAAATGGCCCATGCTCGTTCCTGAACACAGGTCATCGGCATGGTGTGTGGTAAAGCATCCAGAACCTCAACCCTCATCGCCACTGGTCCGGCCTAGTGGATGATCTTTATAATCTGCTAATGGGAAACTGGACACACAAAAAAAAAAAGTAGAAAAACAGGTTTTTTTAAAGGCTGAAAGGAGAGGCTTGTATCATCAGAACAAAGAGGACAAATGAAGTGGTCAGGGACAGAAAGCACAGTAGGCTGTTAGGGGGTTGGGAGAGAAACAAAGGGAAATGTGCAGGGCCAGAGACCAGGAAAAGGATTTACACAGTCAAGGCTCAAAATTCACTTCTAATATCAACTCAGTACTTAAAATGACTGTAAGGATTAAACAGATTATTAAACCGTGGCACATAAATTCAAGTAGAGGGACAGAAGGAAATACAGTAGCTAGAGATTTGTTTAGCAGGAGATAGTGTGGGCCACTTGGAGATCAGCTTTCACTGGCACCAAATCCAAAAGTCAGGACTAGTACCTTGCAGGTTCTGCTACACTGTAGCTCACAGAGGATTTTTGAACCGATGTTTTGGTTCAAGAAATTGAGAACTCCCTGGCTTGATCAAGGTTGGCTGGATCCCTTACAGGTTCAGTTGAGCTGTAGCTCACAGAGGATTTTTGAGCCACTGTTTTGGTTCAAGAAATTGAGGGGTCCCTGGCCTGATCAAGACTGGCTGAATCCCTTGCAGGTTCAGCTGAGCTGTAGCTCACAGAGGATTTCTGAACCACTGTTTTGGTTCAAGAAATTGAGGGGTCCCTGGCCTGATCAAAGCTGGCTGGATCCCTTGCAGGTTCAGCTGAGCTGTAGCTCACAGAGGATTTTTGAACCAATGTTTTGGTTCAAGAAATCAAGGGGTCCCTGGCCTGATCAAGGCTGGCTGGATCCCTTCCAGGTTCAGCTGAGCTGTAGCTCACAGAGGATGTCTATTGTCTATTAGCAGTTAGTTGGGAACACTGCATTATTAAACAAAGATTGTAGATTATGGGCCCGGAGTTGTATTTTGGGCAGACCTTCTGATAGCCAACACTGTGCAATAGACTTCCTGGCATTACTAGGGCTATTGACCAGAAGGGAAGTTCCTGTTTGAAATAATCAACAAGACAAAACTGAGGTACTGGACATAAGGAACTCGCATTCTTTATTTACCAAAATGGAGGTTAAAATTCCTCAGCAACACATTACAAAAGTTTAAAATACATGTACTGCACATTGTCAGTGGTGGTATGTTATGCCCACTGAAAACTCTGACAGGTTTCACTTTCCGACTTTGTCAAAACATGAAGTATACTTTCATTGTACCAACACCCAATTATTGAACATTAGCAAAACCAGTCAGGGTTATTGGCAGGCATAGTATACCCCCACTGATAAAGTAAATGTATTTTAAACTTCTGTAATGTGTTACTAAGTAATTTTAACCTCTATTTTGTTAAAAAAAGAATGTAAGTTCCTTAAGTCCAGTGCCAGCAGTTTTGTTTTGTTAGTCTTTGTTTGCCAGGCATGGACTCTGCTGGAGTGTGGAGAGGCACTTTCTGCTGTGTCCTATTTGAGATAATTCCAGTGGGATCAACCCACAGCAAAAATTCATGAGGAGATCTAGGAGGTGTGCACTGCAATACTTTAGACATTACGTCATGCACACCAGTCCAGAAAGAGAATGTTTGGGGGCACAGCAGAATCATATGCAGAAGATAACCATCTTCTGCCTTACATTTAGGGCATTCTTTGAGCTCATCTGGGTTAACACTGTGTACTCTCAGTGGGGAGATGTAAATTCTATACATTAATTTAAACTGTGTTTGGTGAAGACTTTTACTCCTAGAGCAGTTACAAAGGTGACTAATGGCTTTCTCCCAAATTGCTGACATAATTTCAAACCTGAGATCCTCCCCATGGGAAGAGTATGTTTAGACGTGGGGGTGGCATGCCCCCAATAGCATTCTGTAGCACTGAAAGGGCTTAGGAGCACAGTTGCGGCCTACAAAGTTCTTCTTCAAGAGGAGAAGGATTTGATCCCCCTGTGGGCATTGGTATAAATTTTGCTAGCCTCTGACACATTGGCATGTAGGTTAATAGGTCACCTGGTCCCAGTTCCCAGTCTCCAGTCCCCAGTCTTTCTTCAATTCATCAAAGGACTGAAGTCTACTTACAACATACAGTTTTTCAAAGTGGTGCAAGCCCTTATTCTGACACTGAAGGAGTCCACTGTGGAGAAACTCTGTGTATTTAGGGGTGGATTTTAAGATGGCACTGATCCCAGCACATATTGGGATCCTTTGGAAGACTTTTAGAAATGTATTAGCCACCACCCATATTTTAGCCAGATTGTGGGTGAAGGAGTTTCCAAGCTCCCCCACCTCAAGCATGGCCATAGTAAGAGATAGCAGTTCTTGCCGCAGGCCCCCCCCTCTCCACCTCCAGGGCCAACCATGCCTTGAGGGGGGAACCCCCTATTGGGACAAAAGTTGACTGGGAGATCCAGTAGTTGAGTCAGAAGTATGGTGGCTCATCCCCACAACCCAAGAGGCAGCTGTAATGCTGATCAACGGATACAAGAATTTTCCCCTCCACCGAAATGTATATATTAAGGAGTCTAACTGCTTAAGGATTTTGTCTGGCAGGTGGACAGAAAGGGCCTGAAACACAGTAAGTACAGGCACTTCAGCAGGAGGGTCACTTTAATTGTAGTTATTCTACCTAACATCATAAGGGGCAGAACTCTTCATCTGTTACAGTCCTCTGATATGCTATTTATAAAGAGATCACAGTTCCTCTGCGCTAGTTGGCTTAAGGTAGCAGGAATCATGACCCCAGGGTATTTAATCTTGTCCACCATTAGGAGAAGAAGAAGAATCAGCATTTATATAGCACTTTTCAAACACAGTGTATCCCAAAGCGCTTTACACACAATGCTATACTGATAGTGAAGTGACTGAATGTGTAGTGGTGGCCATATCACACATCAACACCCACACACAGCCTGGACAATTGCATGAACTGATTTATGAGAAGGGGAATGTTGGCCAGGACACCGGGACTGTCCCCTACTCTTTGTGAAGAGTGCCCTGGGTTCTTTTACTTCCACCTGGACACCACCAAGACAGCACCAGGATGGGTAGAAGGGACCTCGGTTTAACATCTCTTCTGAAGGATGGCACACCCCAGCAGTACTGCACCCCTAATACTGCACCCGGATGCCAATGTTTTAGGTGCAAGTCCAATCCTTATGTGGGACAAGAACCCATGACCTTCTGGTCCAGAGGTGGATGTGTTGCCAAAAGAGCCACACTGACACCTAACAATTCCATGAGGTTCTGACTGATAACCATTCTGTGTAGCTTCCCAATCGCCATATTCTTATCTTAATACAATTGATTTTATGTCCCAATAGTGGCCCATATTAAGGCAGGATTGCTTGGGCATTAAGAAGACCCTCACTCAGGTTTGGAGGTATAACATGAGTTATCTGCAAAGGGAGCTATTTTATGTTCTCCGCTCACACCCCCACACCCAGCTATACCTGGATGATTTTGAATTGCTTCCCCCTGGGGATCCAGGGTTAGTGCATACAGGAATGGGGAGAGGGGGCAGCCCTGTCAGGCTCCCCTACTAAGGTTAAAGGGAGGGATTAGGGAGCCATTAATGAGAATCTGTGCAGCTGGGGATTTATGCAGAGTTTTGATCCAGCCTGTCAGCTGGTGTGGGACACCAAACCTTCTCAGCATAGCAAACATGTACCCCATACCACATGGTCAACAGCCATTTTTGCATACAAGGCAAGGACTGTTCTTCCATGGCCCCTGCTTTTTTGCCTATTTATAAATAATATTAAAGGATCAAATGATGTTGTGTTTCCCATGTTTGTCCTCTACAAAGCCACCTGGTCCTAATGGAAGCATAGTGGTAGAAGTGTTTCCAAACTAGAGGCAGTTGCCTTTGACATTATTTTTTTAATCTGCAGTTAGCAGGGATAGGGAGTTACATGATGCACAGAGGGTGGGGTCCTTGCCCTGTTTTGGGAAGCACACTAATTGTGGCAGACCATGTGGAGGGAAGCAATATTCCTTGTTCAAGCTCTCCACCAGCATATCATTCAGTTGTTCAATCAATGAGGACTCAGAAGCTCTTTGAGAGTTCCACCACTTATGTCCTATTTACTCTTAACACTGCATCCTGAGCCTTTCTCAGCAAAATCAAGCCCTAATCAGCACACCACAAACAAATGCAAATATCTCATGAACTGTAAGTGTTACACACAAAGTATGAGGAGCAAAGCTGTTCAGCACAAAATTACATTTCCAATGGTGCTATGCAATCAGTTGTAATCAATTTGTTTTTTTATTTTATACTAGCTGAAATACCAATAAACAGTGGTTTTTTTTTCAGATTTATTCAAGGTGCTTAGGTGAGGCTTGAGAGACAAATGTCAGTCACACACACCATACGTTAAACAAATGTGAGTAACTCCTAAGTATACATGATAGACACAAAGTATCAGTGGCAAAACTGTTCAGCACAAAATTACCTTTATAATGGTGCTATGCAATCAATTCTAAGCAATTCGGTTTGTTTTTAATATTTAGGTAAAAACTGCTGACTTCCTCAGATGTTTTATTTTATTTATTTATTTATTTATTAGAAAAGTCGGATTTACAACCTTCGAGTCATGGACTCATTTACAAAGGCACCTCATCGTCGGGAGTAGACAGAGTTAAATAGTGTGGTTACAACAGTGAGAACAGTACAGGTGCAGAACATTAAACATAGAGTACGCATAGGTTACATAATAATGTTACTTATAATAGGTTACAGTCATATACAAGGTACCCAAGGGTTACATTGGGGGTACAGCCCTGGACACTCCTAGATAATACCTGGAGAGGTAGAGGTAGGGATGGGAGTGGGGTGGGAGGGAGGGGAGAGGATAGGCTGTGCAGAGGATGTTGTCATGTTTCCAGGCCTCAGTGAAAGCCAGCTGAGTATGTCCACTGTCGTTATTGTCTTCAGTGGCTATGCTTTCAGACGCCACCTACAGGCATATCCAGGCCTCAGTAAGTTAACCAAGGGCTTAAAAAAATCTTGTGGAAGGCCATCAGGCCTATGCCCCCCCCAAAACCCCTGACCGACTTTATGAGCTCCTGTCTGTCCAGCATGTAATCTAAGGTCTTGGATGCCTCTGGGATAGGGGGTTGAACTTCACCTTTTGGAAAAAGGAGCCAAAGTTGGTCTGGGATTGGCGACAACTCAGATGAGTATATTTTGGAACAGGATGCATTGAAGGTCTCCTCCATAGAAACATAAACTTTGACAGCAGATAAGGAGCACTTGGCCCATCCAGTCTGCCCATTTCTCTACCTATTGGATAAGCTGCAGATCCTAATTAACCAACAGCCTACTTCCTCCTACCACCTACTAAAATTGCTTTATGTCTGTCCCGTGCATTCTTGAATACCCCCACTGTTTTTGACCCCACTACCTGATCAGGAAGGCCATTCCATGCATCCACTACCCTCTCCATGAATAAAATACTTTCTCACTTTGCTTTTGATTCATCCCCCCACCATCTTCAAATTGTGCCTCCTTGTTCTTGCACATCTCTTTTTTCTGAAAGATGCTACTGTCTTGGACTTTGTTGATTCCCTTGAGGTACTTAAATGTTTCTATCATGTCCCCCCTCTCCCTCATTTCCTCGAGGGTATACATATTAAGCTCATTTAGTCTCCCTTTGTATGGCTTCTGGTGCAGATCCTGCACCATTTTAGTTGCCCTCCTCTGGACTGCCTCCATCCTGTCTATGTCCTTGCAGAGATGGGGTCTCCAGAACTGCATGCAATAATCTAGATGGGGTCTTACTAACTGTTTGTACAGAGAGATAACAACTTCCTATTTTCTACTGGTGATGCCTCTCTCTATGCAGCCCAGAATCCTCCAGCCCTCCTTATTGCCTTCTCACATTGCTTACTTACCTTTAGGTCTACTGATATTACTACCCCCAGGTTCCTTTCCATTTTTGTCGTTGTTAGTATCTCCCCAACATTGTGCACTTTTCCTCTGGGTTTTTGATTCCCAAGTGCATTACAGTACTTTGCAATTCATTGCTTTGAATCTAAGCTTAAAACATAGAATAGACCTCTCTCAACCCTTATTAAACAATGTGAAAAGCTCTCTCAAATTATTATATACTTTATTTACATCCAAAAGAGTTTGAAATTTTACTTATGAAATATAATTTCAACATTTAATCAGTGCAACATTTTCTACTTATGAAATATCAGTTCAGCATCTAATCAATGCAACATCAACATAACCAACTTATTTATCACAATGTAACATTGCTCCAATATTAGTTTGTTGTAACGTTTCAGAACTACATTCCTTCATCAGACAAGGAGCTTGTATTTCTCTAAAAAGGAAAAAGAAAAAAGGAGAGCTAATAAATATACAATGTAAACATCTAAATGTGTTCATATTATAAACTTATTAGGTGGAACAAACGTATAGATATGAAAACTTCTCTCTTCTACGGTGTTGTTAATGCTGGTGGCTTTTCACTTTAATGATTGAGGGGTAGCTTCATGCGCCCACTTTAAATTTCACTCGCTAACGTTCTACAATTCAAAAAAAGGGATTATTCAGAAAATGTAAACTTGTTTTGTAAATTGGATAGTGCTAGTATAAAAAACTGCTTACTATTTAAATTATCCCAGATTGAGCGCTTGTCATATTAAACTTGCGAGGTGTTGATTTAGCGATATAAAAGAAATAAAAGATTTTACAATGTTCCTTTATAAATCTTGGACCGAATGTAGAAACAATATGGTCCTTAAATTCAGAAAATGTATATAATATACCTCACAAGAATTATATTTTCGGTAGATATAATCCAAACTGTAAGGACTCCTTTCATGTGTGTAATGCTCGCTGTAATCAAATCACAAATCTTTTAGTTAAATGGTATTCTAAATATTTACTCAATCTTTTAAAAAAGGATTAAATTCAAATGTCCTTACCAGTAAGGACGCGCTCTTTATTAACTCCAAATGCTCTCAAAAACGAGAATGTTTTACCAAGAAGAAAGCCGCCGCCATTAGACAAAATGCTGTGTGTTACCTTGCACTTTGCCTAAGGTGCTCACTAGAGAAGAAAGGGGACCGGGTCCCACAGGTATACACGCTAACATGTATATGTCACTCTGTGACGTTTTACCAAAAGGGTTCGGTCATATACATGAAAACTCTCATGATTCATGGAGCTCCCCATTATAAATACTTTACTAAGTACTATATTAGATAACCAGTTCATTCTGAAAAACCAAACACTTCAGGTCAGTACAACTTTGTATTTAACTAATGTTAATAGAAATGAAAAAAATACATAATACAGTTAAAGAGTACAATGATTGTTCATAGTACAGTCAGTGTAAATAAAAGAATTATCAACATAAATAGTCCAATTTAGTGTTTCATTCAGTCCATATCTTGGCAAATGTGTTTTCAGGTTGAAAATCCAACATGCTTCCCTCTTGAGAAGACTTCTTTCTCTGTCTCCATCACAATGTAATTCAGGTATTTTTTCAATACCAAAAAACTTTAAACTTGCTACTTGATGTTGTCTCTCTAAAAAGTGCCTTGCAAGTGGAGAATGTAAATCTTGCCCACGAATAGTACTTTTGTGTTCTGAAATCCTTATTTTTAAAGATCTAGTGGTTTCACCAACATAATACAATGAACATGGACAGACTATGCAATAAATGACATATTCTGTATTGCAAGTAATGAAATCTTTAATATGATAAATATGGTCATCCCATGTACTTTTGATACTTTTAGTTTTTATGCCATTATTACAATGGATACAATTTCCACAAGGGAAAAAACCTTTTATGTCACTTTTTAGCCATCCCATTCCTTCCTTCTGTTGTTTCCAACGTTGTGTTTTAATGATTTTATTGTATATTGTTGTTGTTTTCCGAGCAGTCACCCATGGTCTTTGTTCAAAAATCTGTGATCTGATTTCAGAACTCTGTAAAATCTTCCAATAGGACAGAATAATATGTTTTATTTTTCCAAAATGTTCTGAAAACTTGGTAGACATATTAATTTTTTCAGTGGTGGGACTTGAACCTGATACCCTCTCAATTAATAAATGGCTTCGTTCTTTGGAATCAGTTTTTGTTCTAGCTTGATCTAAATTTTCTTTGGAGTAACCTCTGTTTATGAATCTTTCAATTAGGTCATTAATGTTTTTTTCCTAACTATCATAATTTGTTGTATTACGTTTGACCCTTAACATTTGACTGTAAGGAATGTTCTGTTTTAGATTTTTGGGGTGAAAACTCTTGAAATGTAAGATAGTATTTTTGGTTATTTCTTTTCTATACAGATTAGTATAAAACTTTCCATTTCTTTCTATAATTTTTAAATCCCAATAGGCTATTTCATTGAAATCATGATTTAAAGTGAATTTTAAATTATTATTACTTTCTTCCAAATACTGTTGAAATTGATGAATATTTTCTACTGTACCATTCCAAATAATCAGTATGTCATCAATAAAACACTTATACAAAACAATATTGGATAAATATGGATTTGTATTGGACTCAATGTATTGTTTTTCAAAATTAGTCATATACAGGTTGGCATACGTAGGAGCTACTGTTGCACCCATTGCTGTTCCAACCTTCTGTAGGTATTTTTGATCCTCAAATTGAAAATAATTATTCTCTAATATTAATTTGATCAATTGTAATAAAAATTGCTTGTCCGGTATGTTTTCATTTCTATTTGACAAGAAGTAATCTAAAGCTTGTAAGCCGTCTATGTGGGGAATACTGGTATAAAGATTTTTTACATCTAGAGTGACCAACAAACAATCATCAAACATAGTATCTGTTTTATTCAATTCTTCAAGTATGTGGATACAATGTTTAGTATCCTTAAGATGCGACCAGGTGTTTAAGACTAAATGGTTACAGTAATGGTCCACAAAGGTAGATAGTGGTTCCATAATTGAACCTATTCCAGAAATAATTGGTTGACCAGGGGGGTTTTGTAAGTCTTTATGTATTTTGGGCAAACAATAGAATAGTGGTATCTTGGGTTTTTTATTCAATAATTCTTCCATCACCCATTGTTCTATAATTCCTCTTTCATTAGCTTCTGTTAATATTTCTTTTATCTTATTTTTTAGTGTTGTAAAAGGAATTGATTGAATCTTTACATATGTATTTACATCTGTAAGTTGTCGTAAACATTCATTTCTATAGTCTTCACTATTCATAATGACTATACCCCCACCCTTGTCGGCTGGTTTAATTATTATTGTTTCATCTCTGCTCAAATTATTCAGTGCTTCAGTTTCCTCTTTAGTTAAATTAAATTTGTTATTTTTTTATTTTTTTGAATCTAATAACATCTTGTCAATGTCTAAATTAACCTTATTGATATAATTTACTATGTTTGGTGATACTAGGTTTATGGGATGAAATTTAGATTTAACTCCCAAAGCTTGTTTTAATAAGCATCTATCAATTTGTGTTGCTAGATTTGTGTCTGTTTGAGATGAAGGTTGTGATCCAAAAAAACCTTTTATTCTGATTTTTCGATAAAATTTTTTAAGATTTAATCAAAGTTCAAAAGGGTTAAGTTTTTCTGAGAGACTGAATGAAAGACCATAACTAAGGACTTTAGTTTCTATCAGTGTTAATCCACGTGATGACAAATTAAAAACTGTCTGTTCTAACAGTATCTCGATCTGAGTTCATGTGTTTTTCCTTGATCTTTTTCTATATTTTCTGAATCTCTTTCTTTTCTGTGTGTGTCTGATGGACCTGGGTCCTCTGTACCTCTGTGAAAATCCTTGTCTCTATCAACTGATCTAATATTGGGTTGCCAATTAGATCTACGATCGTCATAATATTCTCTATCATTTAGCCACCTTCTCGGAGTATAAAACCTGCCATAAGAAGTATTATAATGTCTGTTGTGTCTATTAGTAAATCTTCTATTAGAAAAATCTCTGGATGGTATAGAATCTGAATTCTCTGAATCTATAGTAACAGGACTGGTATAAGATGAATTCAAATCATATGTGTTAGTATGAATAGATGATTTTTTCCAAGAATATACTGTACCATTTTTGTAGTCATTAAGGTCTCTTTTGAATTTACCTATTTTGATGTTCTGAATATGTTTATCATATTCCACAAGTGATTTTTCTATTTTCTCCAAAAGAATTTTGTGTTCAGAAGTTTCTATGGTTTCTCTAATTTTTAATTCTAAATCATTATTTTCCCCTAATATTTTACTCTGTCCTGTTGTCAATGTTTCAATCAGTAATAGCATAAAACCAAATGAACATTTAGATCTTATACCATCCCATTTAAATTGAAAGCCATCAGGGGAGAAACCTAATTGAGATTCAACTAGCATACGCAAGCCTCTCAGTATTCGTTTCTGATTCATGTATTCCAGCAATGCAACTGCTTGCCAGTCTAACCTTATTTCTCATTCTTTTAATGATTTTAATTTATTTAACATGGTTTTGGAAACATTGGTTGAATCAATTTGTCCTAACTGTCGTTTGCTTTTTACCAAACCCATTATTCTAGTGGCTTCATCCTGATTAATGCTAATTGCTGTAGATCTGTTATCTGTGGTTTTTCCAATTTCTGAAAAGGTGGCCATTGTAGTGTTTATTAAACCAAAATGAGACCAGTGAAAATTCTAAATGAGAAAAAAATCCCTTATGTTTTAGGAAAACTCGGAATAAGAACTCCTCCCAGGTTCATCAAACTAATGTACAAATGTTTCTGAGTTCCCCAAGGTTCCTTTTACAACTTTCAAAGGGGAGATAAGGATGGGAGAATCAGTACATAAGACATAGAATAGTCCTCTCTCAACCCATATTAAACAATGTGAACAGCTCTCTTAAATTATTATATGCTTTATTTATATTCAAAAGAGTTTGAAATTTTACTTATGAAATATCATTTCAACATTTAATCAGTGCAACATTTTCTACTTATGAAATATCAGTTCAGCATCTAATCAACACAACATCAACATAACCAATTTATTTGTCACAATGTAACATTGCTCCAATATTAGTTTGTTGTAACGTTTCAGAACTACGTTGCTTCGTCAGACAAGGAGCTTGTATTTCTCTAAAAAGAAAAAAGGAAAAAGGAGAGCTAATAAAGATACAAAGTAAACATCTAAATGTGTTAATATTATAAACTTATTAGGTGGAACAAACCTATAGATATGAAAACTTCTCTCTTCTACGGTGTTGTTAATGCTGGCGGCTTTTCACTTTAATGATTGAGGGGGGGATAGCGTCATGTGCCCACTTTAAATTTCACTCGCTAATGCTCTACAATTCAAAAAAAGGGATTATTCAGAAAATGTAAACTTGTTTTGTTACAGTATATTCTTGGAAAAAATCATCTATTCATACTAACACATATGATTTGAATTCATCTTATACCAGTCCTGTTACTATAGATTCAGAGAATTCAGATTCTATACCATCCGGAGATTTTTCTAATAGAAGATTTACTAATAGATGCAACGAAAATTATTATACTTCTTATGGCAGGTTTTATACTCCAAGAAGGTGGCTAAATGATAGAGAATATTATGATGATCGTAGATCTAATTGGCAACCCAATATTAGATCAGTTGATAGAGACAAGGATCTTTACAGAGGTACAGAGGACCCAGGTCCATCAGACACACGCAGAAAAGAACGAGATTCAGAAAATATAGAAAAAGATCAAGGAAAAACACACAAACTCAGATCAAGATACCATTAGAACAGACAGTTTTTAGTTTGTCATCACGTGGATTAATACCGATAAAAACTAAAGTCCTTAGTTATGGTCTTTCATTCAGTCTCTCAGAAAAACTTAACCCTTTTGAACTTAAATTGGATCTTGAAAAATGTTATAGAAAAATCAGACTAAAAGTTTTTTTGGGATCACAACCTTCATCTCAAACAGACACAAATCTAGCAACACAAATTGATAGATGCTTATTAAAACAAGCTTTGGGAGTTAAATCTAAATTTCATCCCATAAACCTAGTATCACCAAACATAGTAAATTATATCAATAAGGTTAATTTAGACATTGACAAGATGTTATTAGATTATAAAAATTAAAAAAAAACACATTTAATTTAACTAAAGAGGAAACTGAAGCATTGAATAATTTGAACAGAGATGAAACAATAATAATTAAACCAGCCGACAAGGGTGGGGGTATAGTCATTATGAATAGTAATGACTATAGAAATGAATGTTTATGACAACTTACAGATGTAAATACATATGCAAAGATTAAATCAATTCTTTTACAACACTAAAAAATAAGATCAAAGAAATATTAACAGAAGCTAATGACAGAGGAATTATAGAACAATGGGTGATGGAAGAATTATTGAATAAAAAAACCAAGATATCACTATTCTATTGTTTGCCCAAAATACATAAAGACTTACAAAACCCCCCTGGTCGACCGATTAGTCCTGGAATAGGCTCAATTATGGAACCACAATCTATCTTTGTGGACCATTACTGTAACCATTTAGTCTTAAACACCTGGTCCCATCTTAAGGATACTAAACATTGTATCCAAATACTTGAAGAATTGAATAAAACAGATACTATGTTTGATGATTGTTTGTTGGTCACTCTAGATGTAAAAAATCTTTATACCAGTATTCCCCACATAGATGGCTTACAAGCTTTAGATTATTTCTTGTCAAATAGAAATGAAAACATACTGGACAAGAAATTTTTATTACAATTGACCAAATTAATATTAGAGAATAATTATTTTCAATTTGAGGATCAGAAATACCTACAGAAGGTTGGAACAGCAATGGGTGCAACAGTAGCTCCTACATATGCCAACCTGTATATGACATATTTTGAAAAACAATACATTGAGTCCAATACAAATCCATATTTATCCAATATTGTTTTGTATAAGCATTTTCTTGATGACATACTGATTATTTGGAATGGTACAGTAGAAAATATTCATCAATTTCAACAGTATTTGGAAGAAAGTAATAATAATTTAAAATTCACTTTAAATCATGATTTCAATGAAATAACCTATTTGGATTTAAAAATTATAAAAAGAAATGGAAAGTTTTATACTGATCTGCATAGAAAAGAAATAACCACAAATACTATCTTACATTTCAAGAGTTTTCACCCCAAAAATCTAAAACAGAACATTCCCTAGAGTCAAATGTTAAGGGTCAAACGTAATACAACAAATTATGATAGTTATGAAAAAAACATTAATGACCTAACTGAAAGATTCATAAACAGAGGTTACTCCAAAGAAACTTTAGATCAAGCTAGAACAAAAACTGATTCCAAAGAACGAAGCCATTTATTACTTGAGAGGGTATCTGGTTCAAGTCCCACCACTGAAAAAAATTAATATATCTACCAAGTTTTCAGAACATTTTGGAAAAATAAAACATATTATTCTGTCCAATTGGAAGATTTTACAGAGTTCTGAAATCGGATCACAGATTTTTGAACAAAGACCATGGGTGACTGCTTGGAAAACAACAACAATATACAATAAAATCATTAAAACTACAACATTGGAAACAACAGAAGGAAGGAATAGGATGGCTAAAAAGTGACATAAAAGGTTTTTTCCCTTGTGGAAATTGTATCACATTGTAATAACGGCATAAAAACTAAAAGTATCAAAAGTACATAGGATGACTGTATTTATCATATTAAAGATTTCATTACTTGCAATACAGAATATGTCATTTATTGCATAGTCTGTCCATGTTCATTGTATTATGTTGGTGAAACCACTAGATCTTTAAAAATAAGGATTTCAGAACACGAAATTACTGTTCGTAGGCAAGATTTACATTCTCCACTTGCAAGGCACTTTTTAGAGAGACAACATCAAGTTGCAAGTTTAAAGTTTTTCGGTATTGAAAAAATACCTGAATTACATCGCGGTGGAGACAGAGAAAGAATTCTTCTCAAGAGGGAAGCATGGTGGATTTTCAACCTGAAAACACATTTGCCAAGATATGGACTGAATGAAACACTAAATTGGACTATTTATAATTGATAATTTTTTATTTACACTGACTGTACTATGAACAATCCTTGTACTCTTTAACTGTATTATATTTTTTTTTTCATTTCTAGTAACATTAGTTAAATACAAAGTTGTGCTGACCTGAAGTGTTTGGTTTTTCAGAATGAACTGGTTATCTAATATAGTACTTAGTAAAGTATTTATAATCGGGGAGCTCCACGAACCATTACAGTTTTCATGTATATGACCGAACCCTTTTGGTAAACATCACAGAGTGACGTATACACGTCAGTGTGTATACCTGTGGGACCCGGCCCCCTTTCTTCTCTAGTGAGCACCTTAGGCAAGGTGCAAGGTAACACATGGCATTTTGCCTAATGGCGGCGGCTTTCTTCTTGGTAAAACATTCTCGTTTTTGAGAGCATTTGGAGTTAATAAAGAGCGCACCCTTACTGGTAAGGACATTTGAAATTAATCCTTTTTTAAAAGATTGAGTAAATATTTAAAATACCATTTGACTAAAAGATTTGTGATTTGATTACAGTGAGCATTACACACATGAAAGGAGTACTTACAGTTTGGATTATATCTACCGAAAATATAATTCTTGTGAGGTATATTATATAAATTTTCTGAATTTAAGAACCATATTGTTTCTACATTCGGTCCAAGATTTATAAAGGAACATTGTAAAATCTTTTATTTCTTTTATATAGCTAAATCAGCACCTTGCAAGTTTAATATGACAAATGTTCAATCTGGGATCATTTAAATAGTAAGCAGTTTTTTATACTAGCACTATCCAATTTACAAAACAAGTTTATATTTTCTGAATAATCCCTTTTTTTGAATTGTAGAGCATTAGCGAGTGAAATTTAAAGTGGGCGCATGACGCTATCCCCCCCTCAATCATTAAAGTGAAAAGCTGCCAGCATTAACAACATCGTAGAAGACAGAAGTTTTCATATCTATAAGTTTGTTCCACCTAATAAGTTTATAATATGAACACATTTAGATGTTTACATTGTATATTTATTAGCTCTCCTTTTTTCTTTTTTATTTTTAGAGAAATACAAGCTCCTTGTCTGATGAAGGAAAGTAGTTCTGAAACGTTACAACAAACTAATATTGGAGCAATGTTACATTGAGATAAATAAGTTGGTTATGTTGTTGTTGCGTTGATTAGATGCTGAACTGATATTTCATAAGTAGAAAATGTTGCACTGATTAAATGTTGAAATGATATTTCATAAGTAAAATTTCAAACTCTTTTGGATATAAATAAAGTGTATAATAATTTGAGAGAGCTATTCACATTGTTTAATAAGGGTTGAGAGAGGTCTATTCTACAGTATGTTTTATGTACTGATTCCCCCATCCTTATCCCCCCTTTGAAAGTTGTAAAAGGAACCTTGGGGAACTCAGAAACATTTGTACATTAATTGAATCTAAGCTGCCATACTTTTGACCATTCCTCCAACCTTGCCAAGTCCCTTCTCATCCATTCCACCCCCGTTAGTTATCATCCCTGTTGCAGATCTTTATGTTATCTTCAAAGAGACATACTTTCCCTTCCAGTCCCTCTTCAATGTCCCCTATAAAAACTTTAAAGAGCACCAGTCCCAGTACTGAACCCTGCGGTACCCTCGCTGGTAACCCATTTTCTTCGAAGTGGACTCCATTTACTATTACTTTCTGCATCCTGTTGTCCAGTCAATGTTTTACCAAGGCTACAACCCACTCCCAGGCTGGCTAACTTGTTTATTAATCTTTTGTGTTGGACTGTGTCAAATGCCTTGCTAAAGTCTAGGTAGGCCATGTCCATAGACCCTCCCTAGTCTACTACTTTGGTCACCCAGTCAAATAAATTTTTTAGATTTGTTTGACATGACCTTCCTGCTGTAAATCCATGCTGCATTGGGTCCTGTGCCCCACTGGCCTCTAGCTACTCAACAGTTCTTTCCTTCAGAAGTGATTCCATAATTTTCCCTACCACTGAGGTCAAACTAACAGATCTGTAGTTTCCTGCCTCTGTCTTGCTCCTACTTTTGTGAATGGGAATCACATCCACCCTCTTCCAGTCCTCAGGTACCACACCATCCTTCCATGATTTGTTAAAAAGGATAGAGAGTGGTGTCACTAGTTCTCCCCTTAGTTCTTTTAGAATTCTTGGGTGAATCCCATCAGGACCCATTTCTTTGTCCACCTTCAGTTTTAGAAGTTCTTTCAGTACCCTTTCTTTTGTGAATGGATTGGCATCGACCCCCCAACCAGAGTTCTTCTATTGTTTTGTTTCAGTACCTCTTCCTCCTCCTCCTCCTCTTCTTTTGTGAATACTGAGCAGAAGTATTCAGTCAGTATTCCTGCTTTTTCACTGTCACCCTCTGCCCACCACCCCTCCCCTTTATTAATCCTCACTATCCATTCCTTGGTCTTTCTTCATTCCCTAATGTATCTATCAAACATTTTATCCCCCTTCTTAACTGAGTTGGCTATCTTTCCTCAGTTTGGGCCTTTGCTGTTCTGACTGCCTTCCCCACTTCCTTCTGCTTCAACTGGTACAGTTTTCTGTCCTGCTCCTTCTGTGTTTCTTTATATTTCCTGAATGCTATCTTTTTCTTCCTAACCTTCTCCGCCACCTCTTTTGAGAACCATAGTGTTTTTTTCCTTCATTTTGTTTTGTTGATTTGCTACACACAAAGGATTGTTGCCTCTGTGATGGCTGTTTTGATTTTTACCCATTGTTCCTCCACCCCTCCTTCTTGTCTATTTGCTAGTGCATTTCTGAGGCATTCTCCCATTTTCCCAAAATCAGCCCACCTAAAGTCCAGTACCCTTGCTTTTGTGTGGCTTGGCTCTAGGCTGTGTTTATTGTGAACCACATTCTTTCATGGTCTCTTGATCCCAGATTGCTACCCACTTCTAAATCCTCTCTCCATCCCCATTTGAGAGTACAGGTCTAAGATTGCTCCCTCCTGAGTGGGTTCCA
Source organism: Neoceratodus forsteri (assembly GCA_016271365.2). Lineage (NCBI taxonomy): Eukaryota > Metazoa > Chordata > Ceratodontiformes > Ceratodontidae > Neoceratodus > Neoceratodus forsteri. The sequence continues at coordinate 53,115,261 of CM057451.1, read as the reverse complement.
GCACTAGCTGTCTGAGGCATGCTGCCTGTAGGGCATCGAGAATGACCCTGATCTTGGATGTAACTGCAGCAAAGGTGCTCCAGTTAACATCTGGCATATTCTTGTCCCCCATCAACAACATCTCCCCTTTCTCTGCCATTCTAAAGATGTCTTCTATCATATCCTTGTCCATTGCCTCCCCTATGCAGATTGTGGTGCCATTTACTGTCTCCAGGGTGACCCACACTGCCTCCTCTCCTCCCTGTTTACCCTTTACTTCCTTTGTTTTAATCCCTTCCCTTACATAGAGAGCTACTTGTCCTCCTCTTTTACCCTCCCTGTTTTCCTGTAGATTGTGTTACCTGGTATATTAACATCCCAGTCATGGTTCTCTGTGTACCATGTTTCTGTGACTGCCATGATATCCAGGCATCCCTCTTCCATCAAGACCACTAGTTCAGGGAGCTTGGTACTCAGACTATGGGCATTGGTACTCATCACCCTCCATTTTTTGATGGCCTTACCCCTTTTAGTCCCATCCCTGTCCTTACCGCCTTTGCCTTTTTCTCCAGTTACCACGTCCTGCTCCCTATTGACTTCTCTACCTTAGTGTTTACCTTGATGCCTACCCTGTTTTGTTGGTGAAGGCTGGGATTTCCCTTCTCCTTTTCAGTGTCCTCCTGTACAGATGCAGACCATCGCACAAGTATAGGCCTATATCCCTTCAGGTGGACCACCAGTCCCAATGAAGCCAAAATCCTGAGCTCCACACCAGTTTTTCAACCATTCATTGAATCCCATTGTGCGGAGTACCCTAGCCTCACCCATGCCATAGATAGGCAGCATCTCCGATAAGGTTACCGTACATGCTACTTGTCTAAGGCCACTCCTGAACTCCACAAACTCATCTTGCACTGTTCTGATCCCATTCCCAACCAGGTCATTTGTCCCTAGGTGGACAATGACATCTAACTCCCTCTCCCATGCAGCTGCTCCCATGATCCTGAGGATTCACTCCTTGTCCCTCCAAGTCATAGCACCGGGCAGGCACCTTACTACCCTCTCCCCTCCCTCCCCCTGTTCTACCCCCCAAACAATTGAGTCCACACCAGGAGTAGTTTCCTTCCCCTGTGGGGTCCCATGCCACACTCCTGTGGGTATCCTTTGTGGAGGTTCCCAGCATCCTCCTTAGTCTCCACTGCAGGTGCCCCCATAGAGGACCCACTCTTTGCCAGAATGGAATATGCATTGTGAAGAGGCCCAGTCTTTCCTCTTTTTTGGCAACCTCTGAGGCAGTGGCAGTGGCCCTGGTGGTCCCTCGGAGGGGAAGGAGGTTTCACATATCCCAGCCAGGTTGATCAGGAGATGGGTAACTTCCTCCCTTAGACCAGAGAGGTGCCTACAAATAGGGCAGCATCGCAGCCTCCATAACATCTCCCAGAAGACTGGCACCCCACAGCCACTACTCTGCCCCACTCCCATCTTGTCTTATTTTTTGGCCCCTCTTGTGTTGCTTTGTATGCTTACTCTCTCCTCCCTCTAGTTATTAATTTTTCCTCCTACTTTCCTACTGCCTATGTGCCCTTACAGCTCTCACCCTTCCTGTTCTTTCTGGGACAGGAACTTCCTGTATTCTTTGGTAGTCTCCCTCTTCCTTGCTCAGAGTCAGACCTCCAGCAGCTGGAGGGGGGAGGGAGATCTACTCTTTTCCTTCAAGGATGGTGAAACTTATGTGTCTCAGTGATCCTCCCCTTTCTACTCCCAAACAGGACATTCCTGTTGTCAGCCAAATCCAGTGCCTATAAAAGTGGAATTGTCTAAGCTTCTACTTTTGGTCTTTCACCATGTTTCCTCCACCGTCACTAAGTCGAGCAATGGTTCCCTCCCCTTCTCTCTTTTATGACTGCCATGTTAGTTGAGTTTCCCCTGAATCTCTATCAATATAGTTGTCTGCTTGGTTCAGAATAGCCTTTTCCTCTCATGTGCTACTGAGGGCATTTTAGATTTCCACCATAGTTTCTATATTACATTATATATGGAGGGGGTGAGCTTGCATATGTGGGCCTGTTCATATGGTTTCACATTTTGCTCTAGGTCTAGATGTTTACCTTCCTTATTCTCTATCTTTCTTTTGTGGGTGGCATAAGAGGTGGTTTGCCCCATATACAGGCTTTCAGGTGGGGGATAGCATTACTATTTCATTTTTTTGTGTGTCAAGAGCTCTTGGGTGGCTAGAGAAAAATGCTTTTTGTAGTTTTTATCCCTAAGAAGAGTGGTGTCAAGGCACAAGGGTCATGCTGTTGGGGGATCTGAATGTGTCATAAGGCTCTAGGCCAGGGGTGAATAATTAGAAATCAAAATGGAGGAATACTCCACCTTGAGGGTTCTCAGGGCCAAGACATAGGAAGATAAGCAGTCTATAAATTCTATCATATGAGTACTGTGAGTGGGAGAAATAACTGTATTCTTTGCCAATGGGGTTGTTATGCCACCAGATGTCAGTTAGGGTGTACATTGCTTTTAATTCCCCCAGGCCCCTAGCATCAAATGATAGTGATACTGGGGTAGAGCTCAGTGAAATTAGAAAATTCCAGACTTTCCCCAAATTCCATGAAATTCCATGAAATTTTACAAACTTCAGTGAAATTTTACAGAATTTTCCGAATTATTTTTATTGGTCAGAACTTGGTCAGTATTACAGGTAGAGGTCTGAAATGTGCCATTGCCTGGAAGAAGCCCTATACAAATTTCAAGTTTCATGACATTTGGATGAGGGGTTGGGAAATTATAGGTGCTCAAAGTCTGGCAATTTATTAGTCATGTGAGCATTTCTGAAATAATTTCTATGACTACAACTTAGCCACCTTTAGAGCTAGATAATTGAACATTTGCATGCACGCTTTCTTAGAAGAGTCATATAAACTGCTAAATAGAGAGGTAATTGGTTGTATAAATTGTAAGTTGCAGGAGTTCAAAACTTCACAACTTTTATTATTTCTTAAACTATGTGAAAATGTTCAAAATATTTCCATTTATAATTTCACTGATATTGCAGGTGAAAGCTCATGATTTGGCATGCATACTAAAGTAAATATAGTGTAGTGGTTCTATGTCATAACAATAAAAGCCTAAAGGCGATCGCCATTATGCAGAAGTCAGGAGTACCAAAAATTTATTTCAGCACTCTGACACCCCAGCACACAGCAAAAGGGCACCAGGGACTTTGTTTTTTAATGTTTTCTGTGGAAGGCTTTGCCCCCCGTGACCCCATACTAAAGGGTTCTCAGCTCCAGGGGGTGCATGTCGAGGGGGTGAAAACATTAAAAAAAAAGGTTCAGGCCTTGTGTAACAAAAACGCACCAGCGCCCAGACCCAAATCTAGTACTATGCCAACTGATGCCGGCAACCCACCAACCATGCCACGGGGTCGGCTCGGCAACCCACTGTGGCACCACCCCTCACATCCATCATTGTGCATGCCTGCTCCCACTCCCTGCATGTATGTATAGTGATATCCTGTTGCTATAGTCACCCAACCCCCCTTCCAGCCTTTCTACCCTCCCGTAGCCATCCCTGAAATGTGCTGGGGAGTGGGTCACCATTATTGTAGGTGCCTATTCCCCAGATTTCTTATCACAGAATACCAGTGTAGTAGAGCATTGTTCTATATAGTATTCCTTCCATTTCAAAATGCTTTTGTACCACAATTCAGAGGTCATGGAATATGATTGCACCCTTCTGTGTTACAACAGCATTCTAAAACCTCTAGAGACTGCACACGTCAGTTTCATTTTGAAAGCAAAAGAAACACTGTGAGCACATTTTTACATAATACTATATGCTATAAAAATGCAGGATGAGCAACTTTATGCACAACCAGTGTGTTCTGCCACCTTGAGGTTCTGATTCCCACTGACCTCTCAAGTATCACTGTCAAGGTCAGAGGGAATCAGAACCCATCTGTGGCAGAAAACACTGATTGTGCATAGTTGCCCATCCAGTATTCTCTATATATCCCATAATCTAAATAAGCTGGATAAATGTGGTTTAGTAGGTTAAAATTTATTGTGAACACTTTAGAAATTAATAATTGGCAAAATTTGCTAAAATATTTCATGGATACATAATAGGTAACACCACTAAAATTCCACTCATGGAATTTTACTTTCATAAAGTACTTACAACCACTGAATCATCTTACAGTACCTGTACTGGCATCATGGCCATGCAATACCCCTCCAAGCCTCCTGCAGCAGTGATTCCTAGCATCATACTTCCTCTTTATTAAAGCTATCCAGATATTTCTATCACAATGTCCTAGGTCACAACTAGTTGTACCTCTTGGCATCACTTGGTACCACTTTTTTCAAGTAGTAAAAATGTACATTGTTATCTACAGGGTTGTTCAAGATTCAGCAGGTGACATTGTACAGAAACAATGCTGAAAGTGTATACTTCTACAAGTCATTCGGTCAGTGAGTTCTGGCGGTTATCTGGCACATTGTGGAAGGCCATCAGTGTGCTGGCATAGTCTTCTTCCAAAAACTATCCAATTACTATTATGCTTAACCTACAGTTGGATGTCCTAGTTATATCTGAATCTTGGCCCTCCTCTAAGGTACAGAATTCTGCTATAACTATCACTGGCTACACTGTAGCTAGGCAAGATTGCTCAAAGAGGAGTGGTGGCTTTGCTGTTTACATATCTGCCAGTAGCCAATTTGTGACTGTACTTGTTATCTCTTCCCCTCTTTCTATGAGCCACTCATAATAAAACTCTCCTTTTCTATTTCTGTCCATATTTTTATTGTTGGTATTTATTGTTGCCCTGGTATTTCTTCTGTTTTATTTATTGAGCTCATTTCAACTATCTGCACTAATTTTTCTCGAGGTGAGCTTTATATTCTCAATGACTTTACTGTAAGTTGGTTCTCCCCCAATACAAGTAAAATAGTTCAAAAGTTATTACAGTTGACTCAATTGATCACTGACCACACTATCTTAAACTTTAAATCTTTGAATCACTCTCTATTAGACTGGGTCATCTCATTTCATCCTCACCATATAGGGGATGTAGGAATCCTTCCTGATGCCACAGTGACTATCATATGATTTACCGTGTGTGCAACATAAATCAACCTAAGCCCCCTAAATGTACTCATCTCAGGTCCTTTACTGTAGGTCTGTGGACATGTCTTCTCTACTAGCTGACCTATGGGCAACTGATTGGTCCCTGATCTCAACAACTAATACAACTTTTGCCCCGCAGTACTTTCAATACAAATTTTTCACTGTATGGGATCATCATGCTCCCCTTAGAAAAAACAGAGTGAAGGGCAGTCATCCTCCCTGGGTTACAGCTGAGGTCATGGCTTGCCTCTATTCTAGAGACCTTGCCTGACATTCTTTCAAGATTATTGGCTCCCTGACCGCTATGGCAAACTGTTGTCACCTTTGCAATGCCTGCTCAAAAGCCATAAGACTTGCTAAGTCTGAATATTTTGCATCCACACTGCTGAACAATATTAACCATCCCTCTATTTTCTGTAAGATTATTCTTCTCTGTTCTCCCTTCCAATCCAGTTTCCCTCTTCAGTTCTCAGGGTTGATGACTGCCTGACCTCAGATGCTTTTATTGTTGCCTCTTCCTTTAACTCCCACTTCATTACCTGTGCCCTCTCTCTCTCTCATCACTTCCTCCTCCTCCTGCCCATTCTTACCTCTCTCCTCCTTCTCCTCCTTTAAATCTCTCTTTTTCCTTCACCCCTACCACCACATTTGTTTCCCTTAAGTCCTTGCTTGCTCTTAATCCTCACAAATATTGTAGCCTTGATGGCCTTGATCCCAAACTTCTACTTCTCCCAGCCCCTGCCATTACACTGCCTATTACCATGTTTCTCCGTGTTTCTTTTTCCTCTGCTACTGCTCCTGATGCTTGGAAGCAGGCTGTCATTCCTATACCAAAATGAGATGATCCCTCTTCCACTGGTATCTACTGTCCTATTTCTCTCCATCTTACCTTGGCTAAATTAGAGGAAGACCTTGTATTATCACAGCTCTCTTCCTCCCTTGACTCCTCCTCCTTTTTTACCCCACTTCACTCTGGTTTTAAGAAATCCCACTCCACTTCCCTCCTTCAGCTCACTGAATCCATCGTAACAGATATGGATCAGAGTCTGATCACATCCACCATTTTTATTGATCTTGCTAAAACTTTTGACACAGTGGCACATTCCCTCCTTTTGGATAAGCTTAAAGCAGTGGTACTTTCTTACTCTGCAGTCAGCTGGTTTCATTCTTACCTTGAGGGAAGATCTCAGACTGTCTGGATTTCATGCCCCCCTCCCTATCTGCTCAGGTGTTCCTCAAGGGTCTGTCCTGGAGCCTATTCTCATTTCCATATTATTGAATGACCTCTACTCTATCTGTTCCTCTGTGTCCATTCATGTGTATGCTGATGTTACAGTTATTTTTGCATCTGGCTCCTCTTCCCATTGTCTTACTTCACTACTTCAGTTGGATTTCAGCAATGTTCTGTGCTGGTTTCTGACTAACCAACTATCCACCAATGCCAGAAAAACAGTATCTATGAATTTTGACACCCATCAGAGGGTTTCTAGACTCACCTTTCTCCCTTCATTTCACACCCTTGATGGTGCAAGTATTAAGGATGTATCCTCATTTAAGTGTCTCGGGGTTTGCCTTGACCATCATCTTGATTTCTTGAGGCATATTCATGCCATTCACCCAAAGCTCCACCACGAGCTTGGTGCATTGTATAGGAACAAACTAAGTATCCTTCCCACTTTCTGTCTGACAAGAGATTGTTTTATAGATGATTCTCCCTATTCATGATTATGTTGACATAGTCTATAGTGGTGCTCCCAAATTCACCCTTGCCACACTGGACCCTCTCTTTTACCATTTTTATTGTTTTGCTTTAGACTGTTCTTGTACCCATCACTGCTCTCTCTACTCTGCCCTTTCGCTCCCCTCTCTTGATGACAGACCCCTTTCCCCTTATGCCTCCCTTCCCTCCAACTTTACATCCCTCTCATCTTCTCCCTCAACTTCCAACTACCCACTGCACAATAACACTTCTTATTCCCTCATTATTTTTTTCTAGAAAGTCTACTGTTGGTCAATCTGCTTTCTCATACCACTTTCCTAAACTCTGGTCATCCCTTACATTTTCAATTTGCTCTGCCTCCTCACCTTCTTGACTATTCTTTTCCCTCCTGCAACTGTCTATGACAGTCTTCCTCCTACCCCCCCCACCAGTAGTTGCCCTGGAAATCCATTTCCATTTTTTTTGTTACTATATTACACAAATCTGTTATGATGATTTGCCATTGCTTTTCTTTATGCTGTATCATATTTACTGTATATGATTTTCCACTTCCCCTTCCCCTAGAACACATCTGAAAATTAGCTGCTAGCAGCTCAGTATGTCTTTCCTGGTAAAACCTTCAAAATAAATAAATAGACATTGCAAGAATTCAGTCTAGTGCACAGTGATGTCCATGACTTTTCTTCATTGTTCATCACTCACAATAGTGACCTGACTCTTGACACTATTATACTTTTATAATGGAATCTCTTATGAATGCTACCTCATTGCCACTTTACCCAGCCTTTACCTTCCTCTACAATAGCAACTCAAGTGTATGACTGGGCAAAGTGCATGGATATGACTTCAACAACAGAATCACAACATGCCATAATTTCACAAAAGCTCATTAAATTCAATTTTAAGAAATGATGCAATATTGAACCTTTGGCTGCTTATATCTTACTCAGCCTTTGAGCAACACATTAAAGAGTTGACACACACAGCATCTTTTTTGTTTCATATTGGATTTTCTCCCAGCTGGCAGCTCTTCTTTCAGGGATATATTCTGTTCACAGGGATATACCCTAATCAGGCTGAACCCAGCCATCATTCAGCTGGCTACCAGGTTTTTCTCCAACATTTTTTTCCTTCTCTTCTCCCCAGGTGGTGGCACTGCCTCAGTCAGTCTTGCACAGTCACAGCTTCCCATGTGGCTGGAGCAACCTCCCAGGCCCAGCAGCAGGGGTCACTGTGTTGGTGGCACCCACCACCAACCCTCCCAAACTGAAATGCACTGCCAAGTGGAAGTTGGTCTTGGCCATGGCCTGCCTCCAGCGTGTCTTCATGGGCTTGCTTCTGAACCCAAGTTATCAGCATGGCAGCTTGACACTCTGTTTCTGGGCCTAGGGGGACTCCTCAAAGCCTAATATTTAGGGTTGATGAACCTAATAAAATTGGTGATATTCTTTTCTCTAGTTTTAAAGTAATAGGGGCTTAAAATTCTGCAGTTTACATAATTGTAAAATGAAATTTTAAAATGTCTGATAGATTGTATGCTTATAATTCAGTCACCTTTATAGACAGAGACATCAAAATTGGCACTTTCCTGTATAGACCATTGATATGTTATTATGCCAACATTGGTGCAATTTGGACAAATACTTTTTAAACTAGATGGAAATAACTGCAATCACAATTTTCCCAAAATTGTGCAACATTTCCACATAAATTTCATGGAAGCAAAATCATAATTTTGCCAGAATTTCATAGGTTTCATATGTTTATACAAGCGAGAAGACAAAGTCCATAATGCTTGCCATTAGGTTCCTAAAAATGTAGGCAGAATTTAATAGAATCAGTCATTGCTGAGTCTAAATTAGATTTAAAGTGTTCCATGCTTGGACTATCTACCACTAACGCTGGAAGATTATTCCAAATTGAAATAGATCTCAGACTGAACCAGTTTTTCCTTCTTATAGTGTACCACTTACTCATCAATAGTTGTCTACTGTGTTTCCGATTGCTAAGTCTATATTCGGATTCAGTTAGGCCCAGTCCTGTTGCAAGGATAGGATCCCTTAGCGAACTATACATGAGACACAGATCTCCCCTTAGTCTTCTATACCTCAGAGTATACATATTCAGGATTTTTAACCTCTCCTTATAAGATTTTCCCTCCATGCTTGTAATAGCCCTGGTGAATCTTCGCTGGACCCTCTCAATTTTTAAAATGTCTTCTTTAATGTAAGAAGACCACACTTGAATACAATATTCAAGGTGCGGTCTAACCAACACAGTATATTGTTGCAATAGTACATCCAATGAATGACTGGCTACATGTCTAAAAATACAATTTAGGTTCTGCTTAGCCCTGTTTACTTGAATGGTGCAATGGGATTTGAATTTTAAATCAGGAGTAACTAGTATTCCTAGATCTTTCTCTTGGGTAGTTTGGCTTAGTATTTTGGACCCCAAAGTATACTGAAAATATTGATTATGAATACCCAAATGCATTATCTTACATTTATCATTGTTTAGGGCTAGCTTTCTATCACAGGACCAATTTTCAATTTTATCCAGGAAAAACTTGGAGAACAGATCTTGCATTATTGTTATTAATGATGGAGCCTATATGACAGTCATCGGTGAATTTCAGCAACCAAATATTATCATCGGTTTTTAAGGTGGTGACATAAACATTAAATAGACAAGGACCCAGCACAGATACCTGGGGGACACCACTAGAAAATGGGGCCCAATTTGAAAGTTTTCCATTAATAATGACTCTTTGTTTCCTACCCTCTAGCCAATTAATAATCCAATTTATGATATTATTATTTAGTTTGGATGCCTTTAATGTTTTGATGAGCTCAAAATGAGGTATCTTGTCGAAGGCTTTGGCAAAGTCTATAAATACTAACTCCACTGAATTTCTCTCATCTATTGCACATATGACCTTGTTATAAAAGGTTAGTAAATTAGTTAGGCACCATCTAGATTTAGTAAAACCATGTTGAAGGTTATCAGTTTGTTCGCTGTGATTAATATGTCCCAAGATAGTCTTTAATAAAATTTTCCAAGCTTTTCCCGATAAGTAAGGTAAGGCTGATAAGCCTGTAATTTTCAGGACTATTTTTTGGTTCTTTTTTGTGGATGGGAACCACTGATGTCACTTTCCAGTCATATGGAACTTCCCCAGAATCTACTGAATGCTGGAAGATGTTAGTTAGGGGCAGATAAATATATTCTGCAAGTTATTTTAATACCCTTGGATGGATATCATCTGGACCAGGGGATTTATTAATATTAACTTGTTTTAGCTTGTCCAGAACATCTTTGGGTTGGATAATAAACTGACCAGGTACAGAAGTCTCAAACTTGCTTATTTTACCTTGTACATTTTTATTAAATACTGAGGAAAAATATTGGTTTTGTATGTCTGCTGCCTCATAATTATTAGCTATTCAACCTGAATTTGTGGTAAATGGTCCAATAGTATTTGAATTTCCCTTGACTTTGTTAATGTAAGAAAAAAATATTTTTTGTTATCTTTGACCTTTGATGCCAATTGTATCTCGAATTGAGATTTTGCTTTTCTAATCATAATTTTAATAGTTTTTAATAGCTCCCTGTATTTAATGTTAAGATGAGAGGACCCCTTTTTTATTTGCTTAGATAATTTGTTTTTCTTATTAATTAAGGCCTTTATTTTAGGGGTCATCCAACCAGGTGTTATATTATGTTTGGTGCCGTATTTATTTTTTGTTGGGATATTAGTTTTAATTAAATATTTTAATTTAACAAAAAGATGCAATTTAGATTCTACAGCAAGGTTATTAAATAATGCAGGCCAATCCCAACAAACTAAGCTGTTTTTCTTGTTGTTAAAGTTGGCTTTATAGAAATTCAATATTTCAGTGACACCAGTGACACTGGTGGAAGATAAATCTCACCCAACCCGCTACAGGAGTCTTATCTGATCAGTCCATTATGGTGACCCTGATACAGTTAAAGTTCCCCACAATGATCAAGGGTCCACAGAACTGTGCCATATTCAATGCCGGCTTTTGGGGCCATTAATGGAGCCTATGATCAGGGGCACTCCAGTATGTAGTTCAAGCTGTGCTACTGCATACTGCCTCTCCTCCACAGGTCCATTGTGCTTTTCACTACTGAGCCCCTGAAGCCCGGGGCAGTCAAATCACAGACTTTCTTACCTTAGCATTATCACAGGTGGCCACCCAAATCCTCAGCCATCACAGTTGGCCACCCAAATCTCACACCAATCTCCCCCTGATTTTTCAAGTTCTTTGGTACTCATTTGTATTTCTTGCATAAGGATTACAGTGGCTTTCATTTTTTTAAAGTGCCTTGGACCTTCTTTCTCTTGCTTACGTTTTTTAACCTATTGATGTTCCAGATGGTAATATTTAAATTATTGTCCATTTGGTCCAGTGTAGAGAAATTTGCATCAGTGCCCAGTCAGTCGTAGGCTGGCTGAGCGATCGTTTACAAAGAAATTTATCATAGTATCACAAGAAGCATTTGACTTAACTAGTGAAACTTCAAATTTTAATCCCATAATAACATCTCAGCCCCCTTCCCCATGTCCCCAATATCCAACAGTGACATTAAATCCCTCAACTAGCAGACCTAAGAGAATGACACCCCTTCCTGCAACCCCTCCTCCTGGTTGCCAAATCTCTTCCTGTTTGGCCTGAATCTCCTTGCATAACGATGGCAAGTCTGGTATGTTAAGCAGGCACATTTAAATCCAGAATAACTACATGAACACTTTCAACATTTTAGAGCAACAGAATTGCCTAGAAAATGAGGACATCACCACCGCTAGTAGCTCTCACCCCCCCCACACACACACAAACCAATGGGCTCGGTAATTGTCAAAGTTCAAGTGTAGTTGCATTTTAAGTTAGATGCATAGATACTGTTGGCAGATAACGGCTGCCAGGCCCATCCAGTCTGTCCATTTATGCTACATGATGAAGCAGCCAGTGACCCTATCTCGTCACTGGATTTGGCTTTTTCTTCCCATCTCTAATATTCCTTTATACCTGTGCCATGCATGTTTGAAGCCTGTCGCCGTACGGATGGCCACCATTTCCTGGGGCAGGCTATTCCATGCATCCACCTCCCTCTCTGTAAAAAAAGAACTTCCTGACATTACCACTTATGCGGCCACCCATCAGTCTTGAATCATGCCCTCTTGTTCTGGCACTACTTTTATATTGGAATATGTTGTCCCCTTCCAACTTGTTAATGCCCTTGAGGTATTTGAATGTTTCTGTCATGTCACCTCTCTCCCTTCTTTGCTCCAGCATGTACAGATTGAGGTCTCTGACTCTTTCCTTTTAAGGCTTGTGATGCAGACCCTTAACCATATTGGTCACCATCCTCTGCACTGTCTCTATTTTGCCAATGTCTTTATGAAGATGTGGCCTCCAGAAATGGACACAGTACTCAAGGTGAGGCCTCACCAGGGTCTTGTACAGTGGAACTGTCACCTCCCTCCTTCTGCTTGTGATTCCTCTTCCAATACACCCCAACATCCCAGTGGCCTTCCCCACCTCCTTGATCATCTGCCATGTGGCCTTCAGGTCATCTGTGATTATGACTCCCATGTCCCCCTCTTCCTTAGTAACTGCCATCAGCTCTCCCCCCAACCTGTAGCTTGCTTCAGAGTTTCTTCTCCCCACGTGCATGATTTTACATTTCTTTGCATTAAACCTTAGTTGCCATGCATCTGACCATCTCTCCAACCATTTCAGGTCCTTTCTTATCCTTTGCACCCCCTCCGGTATATCCACCCTGTTGCAGATCTTTGTGTCATCCGCAAACAGGAAAACCTTTCCCTCCAGTACATCTGCAATGTCACTGATGAAGACATTGAAGAAGACCAGCCCCAGAACTGACCCTTGAGGTACCCCACTGGTTAACACCCATTCCTCTGATTGGTTTCCATTTACCACTACCCTATGCTGTCAGTTCTTTAACCAATTGTCAATCCAGGTTACTACCTTGTGTCCCATCCCCTAGCTTATTGACCAGTCTCATATGTGGGATGGTATCAAAGGCTTTGCTGAAATCTAGGTAGACAATGTCTACAGCCTCCCCTTGGTGAACTGCCTTTGCCACCCAGTCAAAGAAATCTATTATATTAGTTTGACAGGACCATCCTGCAGTGATCCCATGTTGCCTGGGACCCAACATCCCCATAACTTCTAGGTGATCCACTATTCTTTTCTTGAGGAGTGTCTCCATTATCTTTCCTACTACAGAGGTTAAACTAAGTGGTCTGTAGTTCCCTACATCTTCTTTTCTACTGCTTTTGTGAAGAGGGACAACATTTGTCCTTCTCCAGTCCTCTGGGACCACTTCAGTGTCTAAGGAATCACTGAACAGGGCTGCCAGAGGAGCTGGCAGTTCAATTCTCAGTTCCCTTAAGGGCCTGGGATGTATGCCATCTGGACCCATGGCTTTTTTCACCTTCAGCTTTGCAAGCCCTTCTAGGACCCTCTCCTCTGTGAACAGACTGGTGTTTACCTCCTTTTCCTCTGTTCCTTTAAATTCTAACTGTGGGCCCTGCCCTTGCACTTCCATAGTGAAGACTGAGCAGAAATATTCATTCAGGATTGCTTTCTCCCTGTCTCCCTCCATTTTCTGCCCCCAGTATCCTCAAAGCTTAGCTACTCCCCAATTTGCCTTCCTTCTCTCGCTAATGCACCTGAAAAATGTCTTGTCTCCCTTTGTAACTGATTGAGCTATTCTTTCCTCAGTTTGCACTTTAGTACTTCTCACTGCTTTTCCTGCCTCTCTCAGACACTTCTTGTACATTTCTCTGTCTCGTCTCATTGTGTCTCCTTATACTCCCTGAAGGCTAGCCTCCTGGCCTTTACCTTTTCAGCCACCCTCCTTGAGAACCAAAGCAGTTTTCTTCTCCTTTTTCCCTTGTCTATTGACCTAACACATTGTTTTGTGACATCCGCTATGGCATCCTTGATGTGTGCCCATTTCTCCTCAACATCCCCCCATCCCTCTTTTTTTCAGGGTTTCTCTAAGCTGAAGTCTCATCTTGGTAAAGTCTGCCCTTCTGAAGTCTAAGACTCATGCCTTCATATGGGTTGACTGAATCCCTGTGTCCACCTTGACCACACCATATGGTGGTCACCAGATCCAAGCTGACCTTCCACCTCGAGTCCTTTATTCTGTCCCTGTTGGTCAGTAGCAGATCCAGGATTGCCCAGTCTCTGGTAGGTTCCTGCATCAGTTGCCTAAGACCAGCCCCCTCAATGGAATCATGAAGTCCCGTGCCCTGGCTGATGCCCGTGCTGGGATGGACCAGTCTACTTCTGGCAAGTTAAAGTCTCCTATCAGCAGTACTTCCCTCTTTGTTGCCATGTCATGCATGTTTTCCAGCAGCAGCTTGTCCATTTTTTCTGTCTGTGCTGGGGGTCTGTAAATGACCCTTGTGTGAATGGCTGTTCCTTTGCCTGGCTCAAGGGTGACCCAAACCTCCTCCGTTTCTTCATCCCTGTTCTCAATTTCAGTTGTCTTGATGCTTTCTTATATGTAGAGGGCAACCATCCCTTCCTTTTACCTTCCCTGTGTTTTCTGAACAGAACATAACCAGGCACACTTACTGTATGTACCAGCTGTGATTCCTGGTGTACCATGTTTTGATTATGCCCACTATGTCCAGATCAGCCTCTGTCATTTATTTATTTGAATTTTGTTGACCTGGTAAGCCCACTGAGACAATTTGCCCCTTTTTCAGGGGTGACCCAGGGAATAAAAGCATTCCTTACATAATTGAACATTGATTATACAGTGGAGGAAACACACTACACGTATATGTACAGAGAATTAGGCATAAGGTATAAAGAGGCATATAGTAACTTGTGATTATTCATAAATATCATGCGATATCATTACAATCTTAAACATCAGACTTATCATACAATAGTTGGACAGTACCTGGATTCCAAAACAGAGGAGCTATACATAGCTATACATATTACACAAGTTTAGCCTGCCAGGTAGGTCTACTGTAGTAAAGGTAGTGTGGTACTGTACATGTACACATTTTTTGGATGTTAAACATTTTATTCATGTTTCTAGGAGTAAATTATGGCAGCATAACTCTATAAAGCCATATAGGGTAGACAGAGGGGGGGAGGTAGGTGGGGGGAGAGGGGACAGACTCAGATGGGGAGGGGAGACTTTGCAGAGGGAGAGTATGAAGATCTGAAAGTGATTATTTGCAATTACAAGGGGGGCAGAATATAGTTTTGTATAGTCTTTTAAATTGAGTAAGAGATGTGCAGGAGAGTAGATCCAGTGGGAGATTATTTCATTTTTGTGGGGGGCCACTTCTAAGAAAGACCTTTTTCAAATAGCTAGGTGGGTCTTGGGTAGTTTTAAGAGTGGATATTGAAAGGATCGGAGGAATCTAGTAAAGGGTTTCAGTATGAGTAGGTTAGAGAGGCTGGGTGGGCGGGCAGATGGATGAGCTTAAAAGTGGTACAGAGTAGAAGAAATTCAATTTGCATGTCAAAGGATGGCTGACTGAGAGTGTGAAGCACATCACAGTGATGGGTTCGTGCAGGGGCTGATGCAGCAAATTGAGCTATTTTATGGTATGCTTATTTTCATCTGTTTAGGTTAGAGGTTTTAGCTGAGTGCAGTATGGTAGCTCCATAAAGAAGGCCCAGAAGCAGGGTAGCAGAGGCAATGGTTCTCCTGGTCTGAGGACAAAGGTAAGGGGCAGTCCAGTATGGGAGGCCTAGCCTCTGATGCATGGATTTTATGACTTTGTCAATATGTGTTTCAAATGTTAGGTGTCTGTCGAGTGTTAAACCCAAGGTATTTTAAGGAATTTACCCCTTCTAGAGTTTCTCTGGTAGAGGTCTTGATTATCAGTAGAGGTCATTACAGTCATTACAGCCATCAGGTCTGGGACCTTGTTCCCCAGACTGTGGGCATTCGTGTGCATAGCTTTCCATGGAAAGTGGCATCCTCTCAGCCCATCCTAGCCCCTTGTTTCATCCTACTATTCCTGGCATATTCTATGTGGTAAGTGATTATCAGTGCTAAGTAAGCACTTTCTTGTTCAGTCTTATTAGACTTTTCCATGGTTTCCTGATCTCTGTTATAGCTCGACTGATGTGCAAGCCCCCATTCTGCAGGAGCAGATCAGTAGCAACCCTTCATTTCCTTTCAAGGGAAGGCTGTTCTTACTGAGTCATATACATTTGATCTTAGAAAGTGCTGCACACTGGTAGCTGCATACCTAGATACAGTGCACAGTGCATGCACATCTCATCTATGCTCTACACTCTGTGACCTTTTGATTGGTCTGGTGCTTGTAACTTGAGCAGGGGAAAGGGTGTGTCAAAAAACAATGCTGTTGAGTTAAAATCAAAGCTGCATGAACATTTACATGATTGTGTTGGCAGAGCTTTGGCTCGTTTCCCACCTTACTATTTGCTGATACCTACATCCCTACATGTAGTTAGCATTCCAGATGCCATCTTTGGGGATATTCACTGTAACATTAGACATCCAGCCCTTCTACCAAACATCTTCCTTATCAGTTCTCACTCTCCCCCACACATATGAAGAGCAAAAGAGTTCCTATAATGCTCTTCAGTCCCCAATATCACCTGTTCCACAGCAAAATGTTGTTGGATTTTGCCTTCCCTAGGATGGTAATAACAGAATACGCAGACATTTATTGTGGGGTGGAACAGCCACTGAGCCCTTATTGCTGCTCCTCACAGCCCTTCTGACAGAAACATAGAAACAGGAAATGATTTCTAAACACCCTAGAATCGTAATGTTAATAACAACATTGCTTGTCTGTGGTTCCATTCCATTACCCTCAGCCTGTCAAGGTCCTCTCCAGCCCTCTCTGCCCACATTACAGCCACCCTCAACCATGTGGTAGGATTACCACCATGCAATATTTGACTGAGATCATTCATGTATCCTCCATCCTCCTAAGATTTAAAGTGAGGCAGTCACAGTGAACAGCTAAGGACTGCTGGGTGGCAATTCATGTATGCTGTCCCAAGCATCTCTGGGGATTGGCTGTGTAATGGTGTGCATGGGGTCTCCTATGGTAGGCTGGACTGATGGGTCACTCAGGATAGAGTCTTAAATTTAGGCAATAGAGTGGTACCTTATCTGTGTGCTGGAGCCATGCTGTGATCTGCAACTTCCCCTCCATTGTGGCGTCCTCCTTGTCTACAAACCACTCGGCTGCTCCTGGGTCCATGAAGAACCTCACTGGTCACCCTAGGACACGATGAGACAGGAAGGGTAAAGGTGGAAAAATTCCCACCCACTAGTATACATCTTTCATACCATTAAATTATTGATGTTTTGTCTGTAGCTCTCAACTGTAGTTTTTAAAATGGACACATGCCCTCCATCAATTGTGGTGGGTCCTATGCACTGGTCACCCGAAGGATCATCTCCTTGTCTGTGTACCTTAGGTACTTGATGAAGAAGTGCCTCAACTTGTCCCCTGGCATTGACTTTGGCCCAGTACTGTGGGTCTGCTTCACTTCATAATGATGTGCCTCTGGGTGAAGATTTAGGTACATTACCAGCCACAGATGAACTTCCTTCTCTGGGCTTTTTTTTCCAAACCCTTTGGTAGTCCAATGATCCTCAAGTTGTATCTTCTCAATCAATTTTCCTGGTTCTCCATTTTTACTTTTAAGTTCCTTGAAAGCCACCTTCAATGCATTGCACTCCCTGTTGATATCCTCCACTATATCCATGAGCATCCTGAACCTCTGCTTGGACTTGTCTAGGTGGGAGGCATGGGTCGGTGATGTTTCTGAGAGGTTTGTCATGATACCCAGAAGGTGGGTTATTTGTGCCATACGATTTGTAAACCCTGCCTTCATTTCAGTCTGTAATTTAGTGAGCATTGTCACCATCCCAGCTAGCATTTCTCCATCTCAGACATGGTGCTATTCTCAAATGCTCTCACTGTTTGAGAGTGAATGTGGGCCCTGTGGTTCTCCACTGTTCTCCAGAGGTCAAGAGCAGCTGGAAACTGAGTTTTGTTTGTACCTTCCCAGTCCTGTTTGTGACCATGGGGCATCAGAATGATGGTAAAGTCAGTAACTGTTAGATAGTCAAGCAGTTACATATTTAGAAGCCCTTTTAAGCTTGGGCACTGCTACAGCCTGCCTAGAATGTGTCTACCACCTTGCCTAATGGATGGCTGTTTAACAGTTGCCACAGCTATAGCTTTGATTTTTTTTTTGTACGATACATTTTATTTGACATCATACTGAACTTAAGGTGAGGCTTATTTCTACAAATCCAGCACTATGGAGCCAAACTGTGAGTGAAAGTATTGTGGATTCAGACATCATGGCACTAGTGGTCACTCCAGAGCTACCTTTTTGGAAATCAATGTATCCACCATCTAACCCATGTGACCATGCCCTCCTCCCCCCAGTGAGTTGTTTAGATTTGTTTCTGTTTTAATATGCTGCAGTTTCACAGTTTGCCTTCTCAATGATGATACATACTGTAGATACATAGATACATAGATGTTGCCAGCAGATAAGGGTCTTTGGCCCACCCAGTCTGCCCTGTCTGGAATGGTATGTGGAAGAGAACATGGCCACCGGGCTGGGCGTGCAGTGAATTGCATCGAGTTGCACCAAACACTTTGAATTTTCTTCCTTCCCATTTTTAAGTTTTATAGGGTTTTATAGGGATAATGTGTTCATTTTAAGTATTTGTTTTATGTTTAGTTAGCAGATAGTTAGTTAGGGAGTACTAAAGTGTGGTAGTGAGTTGATTGAGCGTTATCGGGATTTCACATTGCCCTGTAGTATGTATCAGGGTTAAACTAAATCATTTTGTTTTTTGTTTAGAAGAAAGACCTTTATTACAGGCTTTTTCTATGTAATTCTCTCTTTGCTATACTTCATGAGCGGGTTTATGTTTTGTTACCCGCTCTGTGAAAGGTCCTAATGTAGAAAGTTTAACTAACTACGGGAATAAACTGAAAGGAGCTATTGCTGTGAACTGGAGTGGTTACAAGGAGGGAACTTTTCCAGATGTGCTGAGGTCTGGATAGATGTCTGAAGACTGGAGTGACATCTGAGACTATTGCCAGCATCTATTTTGCTGTACGGACCTAGGAGATGTTGTTATTGGATTGAATTCCATGGGATCTTTGAGGCTCGTAGTTGTTGCGATGAGAGGTCTTAACTCCGATCAGGGACCAGCTGCTGGATCTGCCGCAACATGGAATTTCCAGGCTTCAAGGCAGCTAGAGAACCGGCTGATAGATTCCTGATTCTCCTAGGCCACTGGGGGAGTCGGCTGGTGGGCAGACACCTTCCGTGGGCCAAAGTTACAGTGGCAGAGCATATCTTGTGGTGGTCTCCGTTAGTAAATACCGGCTTTACACAATATTAATCCTGTTCTTCACTTTCCTAACAGCAAATAAATATTTGCCAACCTTTCCACAGCCCATTCGTTCTCTGTATGAAAGAGAATATGTGTCAGCTCATTCATATCAAGTGAATACATTTTATTCAAAAAGGGACCTAACCAATAATTACAATGCTTTTCATACCTGTTACAGTCCCAAAGAATATGCAGCAAATCTTCTTTACCCCCTTTCTCACAGTCACAATCCTCACTAATTATTCCAACTTTCCTATATCCGAGATTTGGAACATTACTAGGAAACTGTTCAAATTTATAGCAAATAAAGTTGATGCAAATCTCTGGGTCAGTCAATATTTCTAAATATTTCTTAAAACCATGAGCATAATTATTAGCTGCAAACCATCTAGAGTAGCGAGAGTCAGCTATCTCAACCAAATCAGCATTATTACTATAATTTTTCAATTTTTTTTGTATGTATTTCCTGGTCCAGATATTCAAACTGCACCCAAAAAGTGCGCAATAGCAGGAGCAAGTGCAAGTCCATTGCGCCCATGCACAAGATGCGTGATATTCAAAAACTGAGCCGGCCAACAGGCGCCTACAGCCGACGACTGAATATCACAACACCTGTGCCACAGCGCAACTAGGGAGGGGAAGCTGAGCAGATCTGATGCAATATAGCACAACAAGGGATGTTCAGCTGAGCAGTCCAGAGGTACCATAGCACAACCAGGGATGCCCCCCAGCAGCAGTGCAGCAATGCAACTGCACAACCAGGGATGTAGGGGCCCACCACCCATGCCACAGATGGGCAGAGGAACACACAGAAGAACAGACATCGTCCCCCTACATCCCATGCACTGCACAACTGGGGGAGGGCTGAAATAACCACTGGCCCATGGAGACAAGCAACCAACCCACAGCTGGGCCATGGTGCCCCATCACACCCCCTGGAAAGCTGTGACTGGCACACAAGGAGGGCCGACCACCCCGTGCCACACCATCCCCCCAATGCAGAGCACACCCTGCACCGTGACCTCCAGACACTCTGCCCAGGAGCAGCATCCACTACTGCAGGAAACCCCATGAATGCCACCACCCCACTGTGACAATGCCACCCTGTGCAGTACAGAACCATGCAAGGCAGCCCCGCCATGAGCACCCATAATCGGGTGGCAGCACACAGCGATGCAGCAACGGCATACACAGTGCCACCATGCACAGCCCCCCAGAGGTACAGCTGAGAGACTGACCATGCATCGGCACACGAGGAACCCCACACAGGACAGGGCATGCCCTGGACACCACCACCAGCGGTACAGCACCCTGCACACCCTCCCAAGGACAAACCCCAACCCAGCACTGGCCACAACAGCCAGTGCAGACACCCACAGTGGTGCGTGGAAGCATGCACCACACCGGATGCCATACAGTGCATGGACAAACACCCACCCATACTCAAGGGCACAACAACACAGGGATGCAGTAGCGGGGCATCCAAGCCCCCAGCATGGGCCCATGGAAACCATGTACACACAGCCTGCAGTCCTCCATGGCACAGGAGTGCCAGCCACCCTGCGCAGGCACTGTGGACCTGTACGCCACCATCATTTGCCCACAGCACAAGTCACAGACAGTGGTGCACATCCCCTGCAACACACACAAGCCACAGCGTGGAGGTGGGACAACTGCGGAGTCCACAGTGTCACCTGAGGCAGACATGCACCACACCAGTGACAGGAGGCAACCCAGCATTATGACGGGTACAGTGGCTGCCCTGCATGGACAGCCACCACTGACATGCCAGCAGACCGTGCAGGTCACAGATATGCAAGGGTGTCAGCTGCACAGGCCATGGACTGGCTGACAGAGGCACCATGGACACAGAGTATGCACCATGGACCACTGCACACAGTCATCCAGTGCACAGGGCACAACGCACACACCACAGACACTGACTGATAGCTACTCCCACACCATAGTCACCTCCCCAAGGACACACACACATACCCATGACTGCACCACCCCTGACGCCATGCACACCACTGCAGCTGAGCACCTATAGCCTGCTGCAAATCAGAGACCACCACAGTAATCATATCAAAAGATTTGTATTCAAAAAACATATCAAAAGGAACTATTTACAAAACTGTACAAATGTGGGGGGGAGGGCCACAAACAAGGTGGGGGTGGGTAAGGGGCAGGGGTGAACAAATGGGACAGGAAAGGAGGGGTGTGAGGATGGGTCCGAGGGGGTTGGGGATATCAGGGACAGAGGGATGATCAATGGGAGCCCCACTCTCTGGTCCAGCTGCTCTGCCTCCAGTGTCTTCTCAGGACCCCTAGCCGGTCAGTCCTTTGCAGGATCTCCAACGATGCCCGGCCCACATTGAGGATCTCTTGCAATGCCTCCCTTATCTCCTGTAGCTGGCGGACACCTAGGACAAGGGAGCACAGTCAATAGGTGTGAATGCACTGCCCCATACAGCCCACCCACTGTGCATGGCATACGGCTGTGGAACATGCCTCTGTGATGGTGTGTGACCACCCACAGTGATCACGTCCACAAGACCTGCCCACCCAGGCACACACAAGCCATGCGGACCGCTGCACACACCCACCGGCCAAGTCATGCACAGCACCACTGTAGCTGTTTAGTGACATGGCTATGTAGTACAAAGGCAGTGGCACAGCCATGTACCCGGTGCATGCATTGACCACCATCAACGCACTCCCAGACATGCAGTGCCACTGGACAGTGCTGACTGTAACAAGTTGCGTGCATGGCAGTGGTGTCAATGGATGGTGGCCATGCCCTGCTGCCCACCCTGTTACACAGCATGCAATAGTAATCATGGAGGTATGGCACTCACCATCATCAGGCCGGTCCCTCAGGTGCTGTGGACTGTCGCCCCTTCTACTGGCCCTGTCATCCTGCTGGCGCCGCATCTCCCTGGCCTGATGCCTCTTCTCCGGCCCTGTGGTGCAAACATGGAGAGAGGAACATCAGTACAATCCTGTAGCAAAGTCCCCCTGCCCCCATGTGTGTGCACTCCCACCCAGCCAGACCCACCCACCCACACCCTGATAACACCACCACAGCCAACACCAGATGGTCCCTCCCCCATGTTCCGGACACATACAACCGTGATACCCATATAGAAGATAAAAGTGTGTGGACGTAACACCTACCTGGCTGTGGCACCGTGCCCCTCCTGGCACGTGCCCGCAGGTGGGCAAGCAGGTCCGGTTCCCTCCTCTGCAGGTCGCCATACCTGTGGTGGCACTGCTCCACCATCCACACCCTTTAGGTCCACTGGGCAGCCCTTCTCCACGCCATCTCACTTGCTCAGTCAGCTCAAAATGGCACTCTGCAGCATGGCTCCAGCACATGCAGATGCTGCGCGGTACAGCGCTGCCATTCCCTAGCACACTGTCACCGAACAGCGCAATAGTGGTGCACCCATGCCTGACGCATGGTGTCTAGGGGACAAAGGTTGGGCACAGGGTCAAGGGTCTGTGGCGGACGGACAGGCACAGTGCCATTGGAACCCAATGCCTGTAGCGCGATTGGATGCCAGTGTGCTACCTCCAGTAGCAGCCTACCGCGCTGTTGCCCCAGTGCGCCTATGATAGCCCAGTGCCACAGCGCCATATAGGTGAACATTGCTGTAGCGCCACTGGCACAATGGTGGCAGTGCCCTGCATTGCCTCCCATGCACAGCACATCAGCAGCGTGGCAGATGCCTGCGTCAGCAACCCGAGCATGTGCAGTGAGGTGTGTACTGCACATGTCACAGAACTGCACCCTTGGCTCATCACGTTCAACACAATTGCGCAAAGCACAATAGTGCGATATTCAGTAGTCATATGCAAATCAGCTAATCAGCCATTCAATGGCGCAGCACTGCAGTTTGCATCCACTTAAAGTTGCGCCTCACCTCATTTGCATGGGTTGCGCTATAAAAGTGCGACATTGGGCTGCACTGGCCATAGTCGGTTACTGCAGTCTATTGGTGAGTTGCATGCTGTTTGGGAGTGTGGACTGTGGATTCTGGGACATGCTTGGGACTGCACAGTCACAGGTAACAACTTTCATTCTCACTGGCTAAATAATGACCAAGCGAGTTGTGGGAGAGGAGGAACACAGTGGTGGGAGGAGGAGGAGGAGGCCTAATTTCACCAAGGCTGAGACAGATGCCCTGTCTGAGGCCTACCTGGATCAGGGGCCGCTTCTCAGCAGATGGCAGGGAACACCACAGGCCCGTGCTGCTGCATGGGAGGAGGTGGTGCATGCAGTGAACCTGCATGGCAGCCACCAGTGCTCCATGCAGGAGTGCAAGAAGAAGATGGGCACAGAGGGGAGGAGGAGGATAAAGGAGAAGGTGGCTGCCATTAGGGCAGCATGAGCTGCGACAGGTGGGGGACAGCCGGAGGTGCTACATCTGATCCCACAGGAGGAGAGGGTTGCTGGAAGCATGCAGCATTGTGCCATTGATTGTGTTCCGGGTGGTGGCTTCCAGATGGGTGGTAGCCCATCACTGCATGGTAGGTCATGGTCTGTCTATTGGGGGGGCAGGGTAGGTCATATGCAGTAACGCGACTTTGTTGTCCCTTACAGATCCTGAGCATCTGCATGGGTCAGCAGTGGTGGGCCTGCCCTCTGAGGACAGTCAGATGGAGATGGGGGAGGGCCCATCCACCTCCACAGGTATACATGGCTCAGTGCGACAGTGGGCCCGCCTGGCTGTCCAGACTGATGTTGTTCAAACAGGTGGGAGGAGGCCCTACCCATGTCCCAGTGTGCCAGAGTCCACAGATGCCAGCATGCTGTGACTCGGGCTGGTGCCGGGTCCGTCACCGATGATGATGTCACTAACAGCATGGGCAGTGACATGTGTGTGACACGGGATGGCCACAAAGCAGGTAACATCGCGGCCATGGCAGTGGGTGGTGCCTCTGTGGAGGCCTGCATGTCATCACAGTCCCAGCCTGTGCCTTTCAGCACCAGTGGGGCAGCACTGGTGTGTGTACAGGACAGTGGGACTGTTGCAGCCACTGCAGCGGCACCAGTGAGCCCTGGTAAGTGGCAGCTGGAGGGGCAGCATCAGCAGCCAGCCAATGGGCTTAGGGGTACAGGGTCAGGGGGTGGCATCAGTGTACCACCTATGGATATGCTCAGACCTGGTCCCGGTGTGCAGCGCCCACCCTCAAGGGGAGCTTGGTATCAGGGCCACACACACTCTGAGGGACAGGATGCCGAGGAGGCAGATGACCTCTTGGATGAGCACACCCGCATACTGCAAGCATCAGTCAACCAGCAGATGTGGCTTGCGACGTCAGTGGATGCTCTGCGTGTGGCTCTGGAGTGGGCAGAGGAGCATCGCAGCAGAGACACCGATCTGATCCTGGCAGGGATGGACCGGTTGCGGGAGGATGTGACCGCTGCCATTGACAGGCAGACACAGGCATTCACTGCTGTCATGGCCACAATAGGCACACAGTCATGTGCCCATGCGTCGCAGACACCATGCAGTGCACTGTCCACCCCCCGTTCCTGGCATCATGTGACATCCTCCTTGTCTACACCAGGTTCAGCTGTGGGCATCCCGAGCACGCCTGGCGTAGGCATGTTTGGTGTGCTGCAGACCCCTGCATGAGCACAGTCGCATTCACGCAGTGAAACCTCTGTGGGACCATCCGTGCCACCCCATGAGGCCAGTGGTCAGCCTGTCAGTGCTGGTGGGTCTTGGCGGGGCCACCCATGCATCCGTGGTGGCCGGGGCACTATGGCGCGTGACTGACATGTCTCCCAATGCGGCTACTGTCTGGTGCTGCCCTGTGTGCATTGTGTCATTCAGCAGGCATTACACGGGTGGGTACCTGGCCCTGCACGCAGACACACAGTCCATCTGCACACCCTCCCAGCTGCTGTCCGCAGTTGCGTGTGCATGATGATGCCTGCATTGCGCTGTACACCAATGTGCAATGGTGCTCAGCATCTGACACACGCATAATGACAGGCAGTGGGTATGGTGGTCTGTGGACATGTGTGTGGCTAGAGGTGGCATTCTGGGTCAGTGTGCCTCCTACCCTTTGTGCATGTCTGGTGTGTTTTGTGTGTGTGTGTGTGTGTCTGTCTGTCTGTCTGTCCATGTGGCATGTTAGACCTCACCCATCCCTGGTTGTGTGTGTGGTTCCATGCCCGGCCACTTCCCCTGACGGAATTCACCCCATGTGTGTATCCATGCATGTTTGTGGGTTGTGCCTTAGCCACTGTTGGTTGCACATGGTCCCATGACTTAGCTGGGTTGGCTGAAGTGCTCCTCCATGATGGTGTCCCGGTGCAGCTGTGCCAGCCGGAGCAGTTGGGCATCCCGTCGGTCAAAGGGGGGCTGCACATCACCATTGTCACGGGCGTCCTCATCATCCCCATCGCTGTCCCCCTCTTCAACCTGTACAGCTATCCCACATTCGTTGGCCATGTTGAGCAGGATGCAACAGGCCAAGAATAGCCCACAGGCCTTTGAGGAGTTGTACTGTAGGGCACCGCCGGAGGTGTCCAGGCAATAGAAATGTGCCTTCAGCATTTCGAACACCCGCTCGATGACATTACGTGTGGTGGCGTGTGCCTCATTGTAACGTTGCTACGATGGGGTCACTTGCCATCGGTAGGGTGTGAGCAGCCAGGGACAGAGTGGGTATCCACTGTCACCTGTGTGTAGAGGGTGAAGGTTAGTTTGGTGATCAGCATCGCCCTGCCCTAGATCATGTAGGCCACTACCCATGTCACCTCTGACCATGCCCTCCCAGGCCCTATGAATGTCCATGTGGTTTGCATACTCACCCACTAGGTGGCCAGTGGGGATATCCCCACTCTTGAATCTGTGGCACAGTGCCGACTGGTGCCAGATGAAGGTATCATGTGCTCCCCCAGGGTGAGTGGCACAGACATTGATTATGCGCCCCCTGGCATCGCACACCACCTGGCAGTTGATGCTGGCATAGCCTTTGCAATTTATATATGCAGCCCCCTCGGGGCCAGGTGGTGTGCAGATGGCCACATGGGTGCAGTCTATTGCCCCTAGCATGCCAGGCATACGTGCTACCCTGTGGAACTCCTGTATGTTTGCTGTACGCTCCACCGGTGTGCTGGGGAAATGGATGTACTCCACAGCATATGGCAGCAGTGCACTGAAGAATTGGGTGAGGTGGTGTGACGTAGCCGACTGGGTTTTGCCTGTGGTGTCCACAGTTGGTCTCTGGAAGGTACCCATGGCGAGCAAGCACATGCAAGCTGTCACTTTCATCTCCACTGACAGGGCATGGCTCCGTCGTGTGGGTGCCTATATCACATCACTGCACAGCCCACAGAGCCACCTCAGAATTGCCCAATTCAGGGTGTACCAGCCCACAATCTCAGTATCACTGTACAGCTCGAAGCTGGTGCGGGCTCGGTACTGCCTGGTGGGGGCATACCGCCATCGGGCCCTTCCACGGCCATGCCCCCTTGCTGCCTGCCTTCTCACCCCCCTCATTATGGCCTCTATCTGGATGGTGGCACTGGCCATGTCCCTGGCTTGTGTTCACCCCCCCGGCAGCTGTTTCTGTATTCCCCCACTGTCCTGGCTGCTACTTCTCCTGCACCGGGAACACCTGCCTGTGCTGGCCTCACTGCTGTGTATTGTACTTCCCCCTTCTGCACTGTGGGTCCCCCACACCTTCCCCTGTGCCTGTTGCTTCCAGGTGCCCTTTCCTGGCCTGCCCTGTGTGTCCCTGCTACCCAGTGTTTCCTGCTGGTTTTTGCCCTCATGTGGCTTACCTGTAGCATTCTTGCGCCTCTCCCTTGCTTCCTTTTATTTTGGCTCATTTCCACTATGGCGCAACTTCCGCTGGCTCTCCTATTGCGCATGGCGCATGTTGTTGAATATCGCACTGTGCCATTGATGCATGGTTCCTCCCCCTTCAGTTGCACATGCATTCTTTATCATTGTTCTGTTGCTCAGCGTGATTTGGGGGGTGCAACTGTCTCCTGCTGAATATCGCAGAATGGCGCATTTTCGGACTTGCGCAAGTGCAACCCAATTGCGCATGGCTCAACTCTTTTGAAAATCTGGGCCCTTATATTTGGAGCTGATAATAATTCCTTTATCCACAGCTTTTTTTAAATAAAACAAATTGTACTTTTCCAACATTAGCAGAATTGAATTAAACCAGAAAGAGGTTTTATATCCCAATGTTTGCCAACATTCTTTTTCCTGTAAGCAACTTTTAACAATTGTATTATCATTTTTGTTGGTTACCCGAATCCAAAAGTGTTATTTTCTTGAATGTATTTAAGCATTGATATTAGTCAAGCCCAATTCTGACCTTAAATAAAAAGAAGGGCAAGAGTGGCCAAGTTTTAACATTCTTCTCAATGCTTTATATAATGGGGCCATCAAATTATGAGGGTCTCTAGTGTCCCATACTTCACACCCATAGAGTAATTGAGCTTCCATTTTGGATTGAATAACCTTGATTAATGGGTGTATAGTTAATCCACCATATAAGTAATTGAACTTATTTATGCCGGCTACTGTTTTCTTTAATTTTAATATAGTTGTTTCCAGGTGTTTAGTCAAGTTGCCATTTTGCTGTATAGTTACACCCAAATATATGTATTCTGATACTGTTTCAATTTTTTCCCCACCCATAGTCCAGGTTCCCTTAAAATCGAAATTTCCAATAACGATTGCTTTTATTTTATTCATATTAATGGATAGTTGAAGTATGGTTGATTGTTTATAAATATAATCTAGTTTTTTTTGAAGTCCAGACTTAGTCAAAGATAACACTATGATGTCATCAGCATAAGCCAATATAGGAATTGGCAAATCCTTGATTCTAGGGGAATCTATTTCCACCTCAATGCAGTGATTTAAATCCTCTTCAAGGTACAGTGAAAATAATAAAGACTCTAATACGCAGCCCTGTCTCACACCCCGGTTTATTTCTAGAGGAGTTGATAATTGCCCTTTGAGGCCCAATCTTATCTTTGCCCTTGTATTGGTGCAAAGGTGGAATATAATAGATACCAAAGTAGAATTAATACCTCTTTTCAAAAGAATCTGCCACATCAGATCTCTTAGAACACGATCAAAGGCTGCAGTATAATCAATAAAAGTCACAAACAATCTCTGCCTTCTTAATTTTACATATTTTTCAGTTAAATGTTGTAACACAAAAATATTATCCAAGGTTGAGTAATTTTCTCTGAAACTGGATTGATAGGCTGAAATACCCCCAGTTCTTTCAACTTCTACCATCAAGCATCCCAATAGTATTTTAGAAAGAATCTTTAAATCAATGTCCAATAGACTAATGGGTCTATACATTTTAGGATTATCTAATGGTCCTTTTTTGTGGATAGGCACTATAATTGTGCCCTTCCAGGAGTTTGGGTATTTACCTTGTGCAATACTCTTATTAAAGAACTCTATCAGAAAGCGGGACCATACTGGAGTTTCCATAAGGAAAACTTCTCGGGGAATCCCATCAGGGAAAAGATTTTTGATGACTGGCCTTTCATTTTGTTAACTCAGATTACTATCTGCAATTGTACTATAAGTTATTTGTATTAAATGGTTGGAGGATTTAGTGGGGAGGGGGTGTAAGGGTTTATTATGAGTATATGTGTTTATTGTTATTTAATTTAGTAATTTTTTGCTTTAAGTCCCTGTCCTCTCTGTGTGAGAGAGAGAGAGAGAGAGAGAGAGAGAGGACAGGTTAGTATTAAAAACTATAAAAAGGGGTGGGTTTTAATATTTTAAATGTTGAATTGATAAGGGTTAATTGTGTTTTTTTTTGTTTGTTTTTTATTATGGGGAAGATGTGCTGGCTGTGTGGGATTATAAATTGATACTGTGTTATTTAGTGTTTTTGAAATATGTGTTGGGGTATCAGGGATATAGTCAGGCAGTACTCCCCCTCAAGACTAAAGGATCTCCATCCTTTTGAATATCCTTCTCTTCCTCCAGAAGTTTATATTAGATGTCGAGTTTTCGGCATCTTGAGATGGAGAAGTGTAAGGAGTCGGGATCCTGGAACTCTTGGGAGGATGGGAAAGGAGTAAGCGGATAAGAACAGTGAGGTCCAGGAGGTGCCCTGGGGTGAAATGGATGCAGGAGCGAGGCTATCCTTGCCTTGTGCCCATACCCAAGGGTTCTGAATTTGTCAGGCAGGAAGTGGAGTCATCCTTAAACTCTTGTCCCTTGCGGGTGGTGTTGTGCAATGCCAGGTCCATTAGGAATAAGGCCGCAGTAGTGGCAGATCTTGTTGCTTCTGTTAACCTGGCCTGCATCACCGAGACCTGGCTGGATGAGAATGCATGCCCTATTTTGGAGTCTGCGGTTCCGGCCGAGTTCTTGGTGATTCACCACCTGAGAGTGGACCGTAGGGGTGGGGGGTTGCAGTCTGTTTTAGGCAGGAACTGGATCTCAGGGAAGTGCCAGCTGGTTGTATCAACTCCTTTGAGTGTATAGAGGGTGCAGGTGCAGACTACAGGATCCTTCTCATTTACCGTCCACCAGGTAATGGGAAGGAGTTCCTGAGGGAGGTTGCAGACTTCGTTGCCTGAGATAGTGTTGGAATCCACCAGATGGTGGATTCTGGGGGACTTCAATGCCTGGGTTGACAATGAACTCCCACCTTTTGGACAAAACATCCTCCAATTGATGTATTCATTGGGCCTGACATGGGTTGTTACCTCTGTAACCCATGGGGGGGCACTCATTGGACTTGATATTTCATCTCGGGATGGAGATATCTGCTGTGGAGGTGGAGCCAATAAGTTGGTCTGACCATCACACCCTGAGATTCAGTTTTGCAGCCCCCTGAAAGAGGCCTGCCCCTAAGGAGTTGGTACAGTTCCGTCCTTTGAGAGGAGTTACCTTGGAAGGCCTAATGATAGAACTGGACTTCTCAGGAATGCCAATGGATAGCACTGACCCAGGGCCCCTGGTGTTGGCCTATAATAGGGCTGTTGTGGGGGCCTTGGATGTCATTGCTGCACTCTGAGTTCATCCCCTTACTATTCACCCAGGGGCTCCCTGGTTTACCAGTGAGATCCGTGAGTTGAAGAAACGGGGGAAGATTGGAAAGACACTGGCAGAAAACTCACCTGGAGGTGGATAATCATAGATTGGTGGATCAATATAAAATCTAGCAATCAGTGATTTCTCATAGGAAGGCAGAGTTCCTGTCCAAAGAAACTGCTACAGCAAGGAATAGACCGGCCCAGCTCTTCCAGACTGTAGATAGACTGTGCAATCCAGTCTGTCTCCATGCCAGTTGAGCTTTGTCACTGTTACAGTGTGAGGAGTTTGCACAATTCTTCGCTGATAAGGTGTCCACCATCAGGGATGAGACCAACCAGCGCCTTCCCATTGGGCCTTGCATGGATCACTCAGATAGTACTAATACCCAGTTGACTTGGTTCACCTTTAGCCAACCAGTAGTCATGGATATAGTGAGGATTGCCCAGACTCTGCAACCTACATACTGTAGTCTGGATCCAGGCCCTACTCACCTACTAGTGGGGTGTGTAGAGATTATTGGCCCAATCCTTACTGGGATAGGGGCGGTTTCATTGGAGAGAGGGATCTTTCCCGATGCCTTAAAGGAGACAGTAGTTCAACCCCTTTTAAAAAAGCCCTCCCTTGCTCCCGACTGCCCAGGAAACTATAGGTCGGTGTCGAAACTACCTTTTGTAGGGAAAGTTATTGAGAAGGTGGTTGCACTGCAGCTGGAGGATCATTTGACCAGCCACAGTATCTATGACCCTCCCCAGTCTGGCTTAAGGAAACGGCATAGCACAGAGACAGCTTTTGTGCGGGTACTAAATGATCTTCTGATGGCGAGAGATCAGAGAACTCAGTCTATCTTTGTTCTCCTTGATCTCTCAGTGGCATTTGACACCATGGATCATGAGGTGATGCTCAAGCGCCTGTGGTTTTTCTGTGGACTGAGGGAGGTGGTCCACAGTTGGTTTCGATCTTTCCTTGAGGGCAGGTCTCAGAGAGTGG
Source organism: Neoceratodus forsteri (assembly GCA_016271365.2). NCBI lineage: Eukaryota > Metazoa > Chordata > Ceratodontiformes > Ceratodontidae > Neoceratodus > Neoceratodus forsteri. The sequence goes on along the minus strand of CM057451.1, from coordinate 53,083,938 downwards.
TGTCCAGGATTCACTCCTCAGCCCCTCACTGCCTACCCTGTGGGGTTCTGCAGGGTTCGGTGTTGTCCCCCATGTTATTCGTGGTGTTTATGCTTCCATTAGGGGACATTATAAGATGATATGGGCTGAGTTTTCATTGCTATGCAGATGATTCTCAGCTCTATATGTCTTTTGTGCCCGTACAGGAGTCTGATTCAATCACAGTATTTAACAACTGCCTGCTGGAGATACAGAACTGGATGAGTACTAGTTGGCTTAGGTTGAACTCAAGTAAAACAGAGGTATTGGTGGTGGACCCTGGGGTTAGGATGTTTGGGTCATGGGCAAGGAAACCATCTGGCTTATATCTGGGGGGGACTCCGCTTATGGCCTCTGGCCAGGTGCATAACCTAGGTGTTATATTTGATGAGGGCTTGACCCCAAGGGCGCAGGTGCCGGCTCTAGTCGAATCTTCCTTTTTCCATCTAAGGAATATAGCCCAGGTGAAGCATCTGGTTCTGCCCAAAGATCTTCCTACCCTGGTCCACGCCTTAGTTACTAGCCATTTTGACTATTGCAATACCCGCTATCTAGGGCTACCGCGGGTGGATATCCGCAGCTTGCAGCTAGTGCAGAATGCGACAGCCAGGTTGTTGACTGGAATCTCTATATCCAGCCATATAACACTTGTGCTGTGGGAACTGCACTGGCTGCTTATACAGTGGCGGATCACCTTCAAGGTTGCATTGCTGACCTATAAGGCCCTACACTAGTTGGGACCTCACTACCTGGTCCCTTACTGTCCTTCCTGTTCTCTATGATCCTCTGACAAGGGATTGCTAGAGATTCCCAGGGTGATTTTGAAAACATCTGGTGGAAGATCTTTTGCCTTTATGGCACCTACCCTGTGGAATTCTCTACCTCGCCAGATATGAGATAGCCTGACTGTAGAAGGATTTAAAAAATCTCTGAAAAGATAGAAACATAGAATTTCACAGCAGATAAGGACCTCTTGGCCCACTTAGTCTGCCCATTTCCCTAAGTAATGCATAGGCTGCAGATCCTAGTTAACCAACAGCCTACTTCCTCCTACCCCCCACTAGAATTGCCTTATGTCTGTCCCATGCATTCTTGAATTCCTCCACTGTTTTTGAGTCCACTACCTCCTCAGAAAGACTGTCCCATGTATCCACAACCCTCTCTGTGAAAAAAATGCTTCATCCCATTACCTTTGAGCCATCTCCCCTCTATCTTCAAATTGTGCCTCCTTGTTCTTGCACATCTCTTTTTCTGAAAGATGCTACCATCTTGGACTCTGTTGATTCCCTTGATGTACTTGAAAGTTTCTATCATGTCCCCCCTGTCCCTCCTCTCCACGAGTGTTAACATATTAAGCTTCTTAAATCTCTCTTCGTATGTCTTCTGGTACAGACCCTGCACCATTTTAGTTGCCCTCCTCTGGACAGCCTCCATCCTGTCTATGTCCTTGCAGAGATGGGGTCTCCAGAACTGGATGCAGAACTCCAGATGGGGTCTCACCAACTGTCTGTACAAAGGGATAACAACTTCCTGTTTTCTACTAGTGATGCCTTTCCCTATGCATCCCAGTATCCCACCAGCTCTTCTTACTGCCTTCTCACATTGCTTGCCCACCTTAAGGTCATCTGATATGACTGCCCCCAGGTCCCTTTCCATTTCTGTAGTTGTTATTATCTCACCGCCCATTGTGTACTCTTCCCCTGGATTTTTTTTCCCAGGTGCATTACTTTGCACTTCTTTGCATTGAATCTAAGCTGCCATATATTTGACCATTCCTCCAACCTTGCCAAATCCCTTTGCATCCTCTCCACCCCACCTTCTGTATCAACCCTGTTGCAGATCTTTGTGTCATTTGCAAAGAGACATACTTTTCCTTCCAGTCCCTCTGCAGTGTCACTTATAAAGACATTAAAGAGGACCAGTCCCAATACTATGCCTTGTGGTACCCCACCAGTAACTCCCATCTCTTCAGAGTAAACTCTGTTTACTATTACCCTTTGTATCCTGTTTTCCAGCCAATTTTTAACCCAGGCTACCACCTTGTGACCCACTCCAAGGCTGGCAAACTTGCATATTATTCTTTTGTGTGGGACTGTGTCAAATGCCTTGCTAAAGTCTAAGTAGGCCATGTCCACTGCCCCTCTCTGTCTACCACATTGGTCACCCAGTCAAAGAAATCTATTAGATTCATCTGACATGACCTTCCCACTGTGAATCCATGCTGACTTGGGTCCTGCACCCCACTGGCCTCTAGGAACTCAACGATTCTTTCCTTTAGAAGTGATTCTATCATTTTCCCTAACACTGAGGTCAAACTAACAGGTCTGTAGTTTCCTGCCTCTGTCTTGCTCCCACTTTTGTGAAGAGGAATCACGTCTGCCCTCCTCCAGTCCTCCGGTACTACACCATCTTCCCATGATTTGTTTAAAAGGGAGGTCAGTGGTGTCACTAATTCTACCCTTAGTTCTTTTAGAATTCTTGCGAGAATCCTGTGAGGCCCCATTGTTTTGTCCACCTTCAGTTTTAAGAGTTCTTTCAGGACCCTTTCTTCTGTGAATGGACTGGTATCGACCCCCCCTATCCAGAGTGCTTTTATACTTTGATTTAGGTACCTCCCCCTCCTCTTCTTTTGTGAATACTGAGCAGAAGTATTCATTCAGTATCCCTGCTTTTTCACTGTCATCCTCTGCTCACCCTCCTTTCCCTTTAGTAAGCTTCACTATCCCTTCCTTCATCTTTCTTCACTCCCTAATTTACCTATAAAAGGTTGCATCCCCCTTCTTAACTGAGTTGGCTATCTTTTCCTCACTTTGGGCTTTTGCTATTCTGGCTGCCTTCCCCACTTTCTTCTGCTTTAATTGGTACAGTTCTCTGTCCTGCTCCTTCTATGTTTCCTTATACTTCCTGAATGCTACCTTTTTCTCCTTAACCTTCCCTGCCACCTCTTTTGAGAACCATAGTGTTTTTTTCCTTTGTTTTGCTTTGTTGATTTGCTTCATACAAAGGCTTGTTGCCTCTGTGATGGCTGTTTTGATTTTCCCCATTGTTCCTCCATCCCTCCTTCTTGCCAGTTTGCTAGCACTTTTCTGAGGCACTCTCCCATTTTCCAAAATTCAGCCCTCCTAAAGTCCAACACTCTTGCTTTTGTATGGCTTGATTCTATGGCTGTGTTTATTCTGAACCACACTGTTTTGTGGTCACTTGTTCCCAGATAGCAACCCACTTCTAGATCTGAGATCCTTTCTCCATCCCCATTTGACAGTATCAGGTCTAAGATTGCTCCCTCCCTAGTGGGTTCCACCACTTGCTGTCTGAGGCATGCCCCCTGCAGGGCATCAAGAATAAACCTGCTTTTTGACGTGGCTGCAGCCAGGGTGCTCCAGCTAATGTCTGGCATGTTCAGGTCCCCCATCAACAATAACTCCCCTTTTCCTGCCATTCTAAGAATGCCTTCTATCATTTCCTTATCCATTGCCTCCCCTTGAGATGGTGGTCTGTATACCACCCATGTGCGAATTGTGGTGCCATATCCTGTTTCCAGGGTAACCCACGGTGCCTCCTCTGCTCCCTCCTTATCCTTTGGTTCCATTGCTTTGATCCTTTCCCTTACATAGAGAGCTACTCCTCCTCCTCTTTTACCCTCCCTGTCCCTCCTGTACCAAAACCTTTTTGTTTAAGCAAGCATTTTCAGAAACTTAATGTACATTTTATATGTTTGGGTTATTTACAATATGGTTTTTAAGTTTATCTTATTTTGTTTGGATTATTGTAAGGGTGCCCTGAGCTTAGGAAGGGCGCCTTTTATAAATAAAATTTACATTACATTATGCACTTAACTGTGCTCATCAAGCTTCACTAGAGCTAGGCTGTCCCCTTCCCTTGACTACCAGCATCCCCTTATGCCTATCCCACGTATTCTTAAAACCTCCAATCATTTCAGCCCCCACCACCTCTTCTGGAAGGCAATTTTATTTGTCCACCACCATCTCTGTGAAGAAGTACTTCCTCAAGTTTCCTCTGAATTTCTCCCCCTCCAGCTTCATCCTATGACCCCTAGTCCTGGAGCATCTCTTTCTCTGAGAAATTGTGCTTTCCTGCACATTGTTTCTCCTTGTGAGGTACTTGTATGTCTCAATCATTTCTTCCCTCTCCCTCCTGTCTTCCAGAGAGTACATATTTAAGGCTTTAAGCCTGTCCTCATAGGGTTTGTGATTTAATCCTTGCACCATCTTGGCTGCCTTTCTTTGAACTGCCTCCATCCTGTCTATGTCTTTCCATAGGTAATGTCTCCAGAACTGGACACTGTACTCAAGGTGATGTCTCACTAATGTCCTATATAGTGGTATTATGACCTCTCTTTTCCTGCTGGTGATACCCTTGCCATGGAACCGTGGGGTTCCTCAGGGATTGGTGCTGGGTCCAGTCCTTTTCAAAATCTTTATCAGTGACATTACAGATTACCTAGAAGGGAAAATTTGCCTGTTCGCTGATGACATAAAGTTCTGCATTAGGGTGTACTTGCCAGAGGGTGTGGATAGAATGAGAAGATATCTGCAGAAGCTTAAGGACTGGTCAAGGGAGCGGCAGCTGAGATTTAACAATGTACATGGGGCACAAAAACCCAGGAACAAGATATCAGCTGAGGGGAGGATATAAAATGCTCCAAGCAGGAAAGGGATCTTGGGGTTATCATCTCTGATGACCTCAAGGTAGGGAAACAGTGTGACAAGGCAGCAGGTAAAGCAAATAGGATGCTGTGATGCATAGGCAGGGGCATCACCAGCAGGAAAAGGGAGGTCATAATTCCACTATATAAGACACTAGTGAGGCCCCACCTGGAGTACAGTGTACAGTTCTGGAGACCTTACCTATGTAAGGACATAGACAGGGTAGAGAAGGTTCAGAGGAGGACAGCAAAGATGTTACATGGATTGCATCACAAGTCCTATGAGGACAGGTTGAATGACCTGAACATGTATTCCCTGGAGGAGAGGAGGGAGAGAGGGGATATGATAGAGACATACAAGTATCTTACAGGGAGGAATAGGGTGCAGGAATACACTATTTTTAAGCAAAGAAGATGTTCCAGGACTAGAGGGCATGGAATGAAGTTGGAGGGAGGATGATTCAGAGGAAACGTGAGGAAGAATTTCTTCACAGAATGGGTGGTGAACAAGTGGAACACCCTGCCAGAGGAAGTGGTGGGGGCTGAAACAATCATGGGATTTAAGAATGCATGGGATAGACATAAAGGAATTCTGGAGGTCAGGGGTGAGGGGCAACAGACTTCTAGGAAAACACAAACTGAACTTACCAGCTTAAATGGGTAGACTGGGTGGGCCATAGGCCCTTATCTGCCGACACTGTCTATGTATCTATGCAACTCCAACATTTTGCCAATAAGGCTAATTTAGGATAGTGTTTTTACTGTTGTCATCATTTTGCTATCCCTTTCTTGTTTGCAAATATTTATCACACAAATAAAAAAGGCTGTCTATGTATATGGCTCTTTTTTATATCCTTTCATTACATTTTAAAGGAACCCCCAACAACAAGGCCTCATAGAACATTTTTTGTTAAAGCACAATGTTGATCTCCTTGCAGGGATCCCCAACCCATTAAGAGACAAACATGGTACTGTCAAAATGTTTTAGTTGTGCAGCCAGTGGCCATCCCAATGAACCAGGCTGAGCAGTGGAGTTGGACACCATGTCAGGGGATGTGCCTGAATGACAAAAACCCATCCTGCTGTCTCAGTGACAGTTCATAGAGCCTAAACAGAGCATATCTCTGGAAGGAAACATTAAAAGATAAAAAAAGAAAAATAAATGTTTTGGTTCAAATTAAAAAAAAAAAGCCAGTCATTTAGCACTACAGTACCATATCTACTGCAAACTACTGTGGCGAACTGAGTTTCTGAATGGACCTTTGTCACTCAACGGTCAGCGAGGGGAGGGAGGATGGAACATCCCATGGAAGTGGAATCACAGACAGTGTCTCCCTGTGGGATGTCTGCACCTTTAGCATGAGCTAAAAGTCAATGTAGGCTCATAACTTGGTTGTTTTTTAATATTTTTATACCAAATTTTCAACTTGGCCATTTTTTTCATATTTTTGCCCCAAATTTTAAACATGCCTTCTTTGGAACACCACCTCATAAACAATTGCAATGTCATTAGGCAGATCTGTCCTGAAAGGTGATTTCATGGTCTCTGCATGAAATCACCTTTTGGGCAGGAATTGAAAGTTTTGTCTGCCCTTGTTCATGAGGTGAGGTCATAAGAATGCTATGTTGAAAATTTGGTGTACAAATAGGCCCAGATATTCAAAGGGGTTGCACCATGCGCAACCCCCAAATGTGCCCTGTTGCAATATTGAAGCAGGCAGGTTGCACAGCGAAACCCCCGATGCTCCGGGAGCATTGGTAATGTATGTGGTGCAGATGCAGGGGCGTGCCCATGCATATGCGGCACATCCCAATATTCAGCCTGGGATGTGTGGTGCATATGCTGGTGCAACCATTACATGCGCCGCACACTGGTGCCTGAAGTTGAGCTGTAAATAATAGGCTCAAATGCTGGCCACCCACAGGTGGGCAGCTGTACAGCAAGCAGCAACACAACAGCTGCCAGCTGTGGGTGGCCAGCAGGAACACCAGTCATAAGCACCCAGTCCCCCCAGTAGTCCAGTGACCCCACCCCACCCTGCATACCCAATCATGGGCAGTAGTAGCAAATAACATAATCCTATGCCTGATCACGAGCAGTAGTAAGATGAAACATATTCCTGGTGATCTAGGTGACCCCCCTCCCCATATGCCCAATCGTGGGCAGTAGTAAAAATAAACTTAATCCTATGCCCAATTGCAGGCAGTAGTAAGAAGAAACATATTCCTGGTGGTCTAGTGGACCCTCCCTCCCTGTATGCCTGATTGTGGGCAGTAGTAAAAATAAAATTAACCCTATGCCTGATCACGGGCAGTAGTAAGAAGAAACATATTCCTAGTAGTCTAGTGGACCCCCTCCCTCCTCGCATGCCCGATCACGTACAGTACAGTACTTTGTGCTTGTGCTACATGTGGGGATGGCCACCCTAGAGCAATACAACACACTTTACAATGGTTTCAGATATAGCCTTCTTTGATGCTTGCCTGGTGTGTTTGTGTGGTGGTGTATCTTATCCAGTCCGTTTCTGTGTTTTGTGTAAGGGCCCAGACTCGGGGCATACTGGATCATTGCTCCATAGCTCTTCAAATCATAAATAGTGCTTGCTGCACATTGCTAGCTGTTACATAGAAACACAGAATTTGAAGGCAGATAAGGACCGCTTGGCCTACCTAGTCTGCCCGTTTGCCTACCTAATGGATAAGCTGCAAATCCTAGTTAACCAACAGTCGACTTCCTCCTACCCCCCCACTAGAATTACCTTATGTCTGTCCCATGCATTCTTGAATTCTCCCACAGTTTTAGACCCCACAACCTCCTCAGGAAGGCTGTTCCATGTGTCCAGCACCCTCTCTGTGAAAAAATACTTCCTCACATTGCCCTTGAACCATCCCCCCGCTATCTTTAAATTGTGTCCCCTTTTTCTTGCACATCTCTTTTTCTGAAATATGCTACTCTCTTGGACTTTGTTGATTCCACTGAGGTCCTTCAAATTTTCTATCATGTCCCCCCTCTCCCTCCTTTCCTCGAGACTATACATATTAAGCTCCTTTAATCTCTCTTCATATGTCTTCTGGTTCAGATCCTGCACCATATAGTTGTCCTCTGTTATGGTCAGCTTGCTTAATCTATGTTAGCTTTCTTGTCCTCGTCATCGCTCTACCCAGAGGTTGTACCAAGTGAGAGTAAAGAGACTGCAGCCATGATGTCAGCCTCCTCAGATGCAGTCTCCATGGTGTCTCCAAGGTGGCATAATTCATTATTTTGTTTAACATGAAACAGTTTATTAAAATTTGAATCAGTAAACACATATAACAATACCAAGTAGAATAAACCAACTATATAAAGTAACTGCTTATCAATCAACTATATAAAAAATATTACAGCTAAAGATTGAGCGCACTGGGAAAATATCTTAGAAATAATAAAACAATTCACCAACTGAGATATTTGCCATCCACAAAGAGCAAAAATATCCAAAGTCTTAACAATAGGAAGTACGGTATAAGCAAATGCAAAACTCAATATGAAGATAAAGTATTAGAGATATGATTGTGCCTAACTAATAACATAATACAATACAAACCACTGGGAGGTCTGGGATCTAAGTGCAAGAGGGGTGGCACAATTCATTAAACTTCTCCACTGTGAATCCTGGGGAAAGCAGTACTTCATGTTCACTTTCAATCTTGCACTCAAGCACTGCAGCACTAATATGAGTGAAAGCACTTTTAGCAAAGTATCACACTAGTTTCTTGTGTAATACAGTTCCTGGCACTCTTCATCAGGTTCACAGCATCACGATTGCTTATTTTCTTGGCACATTCAGTGGCAGATAGAACTTCCAAGACATCAAGCAGCTACATTACATGTACCTTTATAGCACTTACCTTAGCCGTATTTAAAGGCATACATAAATCCTTCATCTGAAGGCTGAATAAGACATGTAGTGTTAGGTTATCTGGCAGGAACATCACCTTTATTTTTGTGGCAGTTGTCAAATCAAAGCTCTTTGTCTTCACATTCCCCCAAGTAGCAGCAGTTCCTTCCTCATGAGTCCAGAAGCAACCTATGTGTATGTTGTCCTGAGCTGTGCTGTTCCAGTGTGACCTGAGCAGCAAGTATGTGCCAGCTAGCAGTGAGTCTGTGCATGACCTTTGGTAGCTGGCACATTGGTGGTGTCCCATTATGTTTTCTTCTGTGCAGTTTTGAAATAGAAACTTAGTCTTCATGTTCCCCCAAGTTGCAGCAGTTGCTTCCTCCCAAGTCCTGAAGCAGCCTGTGTGTGTCATCCTGAGCTGGCTGTTGCCTTATAACCTGGGCAGTAGGAAGGACGGGTGTGCCAGATGGCAGCATGGCAGTGCCCAGGCCCTGCTAGTTAGCATCTTGGTGGCATCCCTTAAAAAAAGTAAAAACAAATCAAAATTGTTCACATTCTCTCAAATTGCTGAAGTTCCTTCCTCCTCCTCTTCCCCCCAATGAGTTCTGAAGCAGCATGTGTGTGTGTGTGTGTGTGTGTGTGTGTGTGTGTAGTCCTGAGCTGTGCTGTTGCAGTGTGACCTGAGCAGTGGGCAACAAGATTATACAAACTGGCAGCATGCTGGTGCCCAGCCCCTGGTAGTTTGCACCTCGGTGGTATCCCATTAAAACTTTTTTTAAATTTAATAAAAACACTCTCCACATTCCCACAAGCTGATGAGGTTCCCTCCTCCTCCTCCTCCTGAGTCCTAAAGCATCCTGTTTGTGTGTGTCATCCTGAGCCATGCTGTTGCAGTGCAACCTAGCCAGTGGGCAACAAATGTGCATCAGCAGGCAGCATGTCAGTGTCTAGCTTCTGGTAGTTGGCTTGCCACCTTGGTGGCATCCCATAAAAAATATTTGTTTGTCCTTTTTATGGCAGTTTTCAAATTGAAACTCTTAGTCTTCACATTCCCTAAAGTTGCAGTGGATCCTTCCTCGTAAGTCCTGAAGTAGTGTGTGTGTGTGTGTGTGTGTGTGTGTGTGTGTGTGTGTGTGTGTGTTGTCCTAAGCTTTACTGTTGCAGTGTGACCTGGGCAGTGGGCAGTAAGTGTGCTAGCTGGCAGCATGCTGGTGCCTGGCCCCCTGGTAGCTGGCACCTTGGTGGCATCCCAGATTTTTTTTCCTTTTGTGGCAGTCTTCAAATTAAAACTCTTAGTCTTCACATTCCCTCAAGTTGAAGTGGTTCCTTCCTCCTGAGTCCTGAAGCAGTGTGTGTGTGTGTGTGTGTGTGTGTGTGTGTGTGTGTGTGTGTGTGTGTGTTATCTTGAGCTATGCTGTTGCAATGTGATCTGGGCAGTGGGCAGCAAGTGTTTGCTAGTGGCAACAAGTTGGTGCCTGGTCTATGATAATCCTTGGTGCCATCCCATTTATAAACTAAGCAATGAAAAAAATAAATACAATATAAATAACAAAGTAAAAAAAGCTAAAATAAAAATAAATAAAAGTGAAAAAGTAAAATAAAAATTATCAAAAATAAAAATGTAAAGACTTATGCTTGATCATGCATCACCCAAGTTACTGAGTGGAGTTGTTGCAAGCATTAAGAAATGGAGCAATAGAAAGTCCAGTTGGATGGTGACCTGGGATTGTCCAGTCATTTAAAAAAAGCAAACAAAAGCCTAGTGGGCTTGGTAATAGACCTACTGCCTCAGTGGGAAATATAAGTGTAAAGGATGATTATAGTGGTGGTCTATCAGTCCATAAAATATCTCATATTTTAGGAACCACTTGTAGTGGCACTGCAAGGATTTCAACATGAGCAGTCATTGAAGAAAAAAGGAATAAAAAAGTAGTGTGTCGTAGTGACACAGGCAGAGGAGAAGGAGCAAAGTGAGTTGGCAGAGCTTGGGGACAGATATACAGACTGAGATTATACACCTGATAAAAGTGATAGCAGCAGCAGTTCTGGGGAGGAGGAAGTGGAACAGATGAGAATTTGACTGGGGGCAGGTGCACATAAGAGATCAAAAAAGATCAAAACTGGTGGTAGGAAAAAAAAAACAAGAAACAAGAAAGGCCACAAAACAACAATGGGAAACAGAACAACAAGTATCCAAGATGACAGCAGATAAAGAAGACACAGACAAAATTGGTGGCCCAGAACACTTGGTAGAGGAAAAAAGAACCATTCCCTGACCCTGGAGAACTGGTGAAGGAAAAGGAGAAGGGTGATGATGTGGAAGCAGCCCACAACAGCCCACCCATTAGGAAACAGCTGAGATTGCCAGTAAGAAAGACCAAATTGGTGACATCAGTGGTGTGAGATTTCTTTAGAGTGGACAAAGAATCATAGACACATGTAGTTTGTCTTCTGTGTAAAGACAGGCTGAGCCAGGTAAGGAAGAAACAATGCTGGAAACAGCTACCATGAAAAGGCATTTGCTGAAGTCCCACAGATGTCACCAGTGCATCTCTGTTGGGGAGGTCTGGCAGTAGGTTCCACCAACACAACAATTCCTGCAGCTGGGCCAGGGAGTTGGCTCCTGCCAAAGGGGAAGCTGTGGCTGTGTAAGGCTAACAGAGGCACCTCTCCTACTAGGAGAGATGTGATGGAAAAATGTGGGAGAAAAACTCAATAGCCAACTAAATGAGGGCTGGTTTTAGCCTGATCAGGATATATCCCTGTGAATGAGTGTATACTGTGTTAACAACTATGGGACTTGTGTGCTTTACACCTGTGTGGAAGGGGCTCGGGAAGCACACTGTGAGGTATTTAAGGAGGCAGGGGCTGTCCCATTTAAATTGCCATGCTGATCATAAGTGTGAGCATAGCACGAGTGCCACCCCATGAATAAAATTCTTGGGAGTTGTTGAAGAGGCAGAGCTGTAAGTGGCTTTGACAATAATGTGGGAGTAAAGTCCTAGCTGAGTATTTTAATACAGCTGAAATTGTGTAAAATTGCTGTATAGGAACAGCTTAACTGTGGACTGGGGACTGGGTATTTAAATCCTTCTTACACCTGTTGAATTAGTGTTTATTTGCATAATAGTTCTATATGTAATGTGATACTCCTATGCATTTTAAATAGTTGCATTTTGGGTTGAATTGAAATTGAATGTATATAAATTGGATATTGTTGGTGACCCAGATTTAAAACAATTTATTGTGTTTAAAGTTTAGGATGATTAAATAAATGAGTCAAATAATGATTGTTTGTATGGATACATACTGTACATAAGACAATGTGTGTTTTATTTTATTGTGATGTGTTTGTTAGGTAACAGTAAAATGTTTTGTAATTTGGGGGATCAAAAAAGTGTGTTGGCAGTGCAGTGTTGGTCAACTTTGGTGAGTAGTACCTGGTTATATCATCTGTACTATACAAATAAAGATATTTGTTTGACCAGGGACTCACCATTGCTGCAGCAGACTGTACAGCTAATGCTGCCTTTATATTTGGAACATCAGATTCAGAGTATTGTGGGTGTGAATACTGGGCTAGAAGCTGTTTTATCAAATCTGTATTCTTATGGGAAACATGGATTAAGGAGCAAGTGGGTGAATCAGTTGTTTGTTATGTTTTGTTTATTACAATGCTGTGATATTAATCCTAACCCTGGACCTGAGCAATTGAGAAATACAAAGGGTATTTTATTCACTCATGCTAATGTAAGGAGTATGTTGCCCAAAACAGACTTAATTAGAGATTTTTCACTTGAGAACACCCCAGACATTATATTATTTACAAAATCTTGGTTACTGTACATAACGGAGTAGAGGATGCTAGTATCCTAACTAATGGATTTACCATTTTTAAGACAGATAGGAATGGGTGGGGGGGGGGTTGCTGGTTTATGCAACTGACAAATATATTGCTAAACAATTATTTTTGGAGATATGTCCTGATATCTGTGAATATATAGTTTTAGAAATTGTTTTTGCTGTTGGGAAACCTATGCTTTTTGTGGGAGTTTACCGCCTACCAGGAAATTCAAAACAAAAGTTGAAACGATTAGAAACAGTCTTAGATGGTTATCTGGATACACATGAAGTCCTTCTGATGGGGACTTTAATGATAATTGGTTACATGGGGGGTGATTCATGTGTAATAAAGAATTTAGCACTTTCTTTTGGTTTGGAGCAAATGATTAATATACCTACCAGAGTAAATGTGAGGTGTCCAACAGATTCAGCCTTGTTGGATCTGATTTTAACAAATGCACCACATAGTTATGTTGCAGGGCAATTGGAAGATTTCAATAGTGATCATAATACAGTTGTCTGTATTATGGGGAAGGGTATAGCCTAGATTTGTGTCCTTTCTGGAAACAAATAAGTTTGATTATTTACTATTTGAGAAAGACATGGATGGGATTATTTGGGATAGACTTTTTCTGATCCCTGATATTGATATGGCATGGGAATAATCTGTGTCTGAATTCATGAGTATAATTGATTATCACATGCCATTAAAAACAAAGAGGATTAAGCAGAGATCAGCCCCATGGTTTACCTCAGCCTTGAGAAAACTTAAATGCCAGAAGAAACAGGCATGGGAGAGGGCACATGTTATGAATAATAAAATAGATTGGGATTATTATGGAAGGCAGAGAAATAATTATGTGGCAGGTGTGAGGGAAGCCAAGAGAAAGTACTATAGTCTTAAGCTAGATGCAGACATAGATAACCCCAAGGCCTTTTGGAAAATAATTATTGGTTTAAATGGATAGACTAAGGGGGAGATGCACAATATTAAGATCCCTGAGTATGAGGGGTCTGGTACCCTAGCTGAGGTTTTTAATGATTATTTCATTAAGGCTGGAGATGTAGCTGGGGATTCCTGTGATGGTGTAAAACATTGGGAAGATGTAGATTTTGAGCATGCTGAAGGTAGTGCTCCCTTTGTATTTAGGAAACTAGAGAAATTTGAGGTATTGGAACAACTGTTGGGATGGAAAACAAATGAGGGTGGGGATTAGATGGTTTGACTCCTTATCTTCTAAACAATTTCAGCTTTGCAAATAGCTGTCCCCCTGATGTATTTGTTTAACTGGTCTGTGAGTGAGGGAGTGGTTCCAAAGGGTTGAAAGATGGCCAGGGTTGTCCCAATTTTTAAAGGGGATAGTCTTGTCCATTTGACAAATTATTGTTCAATTTCCTTGCTGCCCTAGGTCTCTAAATTATTTGAAAGGCTGTTGGTGGATTATTTGTCACAGAATAATTTGTATGACAAATACCAATCAGGATTTCATAGGTCTAATAGTATGATGGTCTCTGTGTCGAGGGTCTTGGATGACATCAACAGGGCAATGGAAAGAGATCATTTGACTGGTGCCATCTTTGTTGACCTTTCCAAAGCCTTCGACATGATTGACCACCAGATATTTTTATCTAGGTTGATGGATATGGGGTTATCTATTTCTGTTGTGAAGTGGTTTGCCTCATATTTGGGAGGAAGATCTCAGGTAACAACTGTAAATGGCATTACTTCTGATCCTCTTTCAGTTGTTAAAGGGGTGCCACAGGGTTCAGAGATGGGCCCTTTGTTGTTCCTAATATATTTGAATAAATTTGGGGATGCAGTGAATGGGTCGGCATACCATCTGTATGCCGACGATACAATAATATACACTTCAGCTAGGACTGTTCAAGAAATTGAGGTGCAATTGCAAGCAAGTTTTAATGCTATACAAGATTATTTTGGGAGTTCTAAATTAAAAATGAATATTTCTAAAACAAAGAACATGGTTTGAGGGTCTGCATTAAAATTAGATAATAATATTGACCTTACTATAATAGATGAAGGGGGTGTTAGATTACAGCAAGTTTCCCAGTATAAATACTTAGGGTCCTGGATTGATACCTTGGCAACAGGAAGTTGCCATGTTGACAAACTAATTGTGGATTTAGGTAAGAGAATAGGGAAGTTATATAGGAAAGCATCTTAGGAAGTGCTCTGTTAAAGAAAATAGTGGAATATCAAGTTTTTCCATATGATCATGCCAATCAGGCTAAATTACAAAAATTAGAGGTCCTCTAAAATAGATTAGCAAGATTAATTTTACAGTGTCCAAGGGATACACATCATTTTATCATTGTATCATTGTATGATGCATGATAAATTGGATTGGTTCTCCTTAAAGGATAGGAGGAAATATCATAAGATAGTTTTTGCATATGAAAGTGTACAGGGAGATGTTCCAGACTTTCTTTTTGAAAGGTTGATGGTTAGGGATGTAAATCCAAGCTTAAGGAAAGCATTATATAGGGAATTGGTAGTACCAATGTCTATGACTGAAAGGTCAAAACTTTTTTTCAGTTATATGGTTCCCTGATTATGGAATAGTTCGGCAATAAGGTTTTGTCTTGTGAATGGAAGACCTCTGTCAATGAAGCTTTTCAAACAATGGGCTATGAATACTGTAAAAAGACAGATAAAGAGTTGTTGTGCAATAATTAGCTAGATATGTTTATATGTATGTATAATGTTATGTAATTACTGTGTTAGTCTTGTATTAATATTTGTATGTAGTTGTATTTTTGATCATTAATGTGTGTATGTGTAATAATGTAACAAATGTTTTTGTCCTGGGTCACCATTTTAAATCAGTGTTGTTCTCAATGGCTAAACCCTGAAAAAAATGAAAAAAATAAATAAAATATCCCTGAGAGATGAGCTGCCAGTCAGGAGAAAAACTAATACGGAAAAAAAAGAGTCTGTGTTTTTCAACTCTCTAAACTTTTGCTCAGAGGCTGGTCAAGTTATAAGCAGCCAAAGATTCCAACATAGCAATAATAATTAAAGTTGAATTACATGAGCCTTTGTGATATTGTGTAATGTTGTGATAGCTTTGTCAAAATCATGTCCATACATTTTGCCCTGTCATGCACTTGACTTGCCATTGTAGAGCACGGTAAAGCTGAGTAAAGAGTCAGTAAGGTAACACTCGTAGAAGGCTCCATGGTAAAAGAATAGTGATGCCATGTGTAAACTTACTATCTTGAGTGACGAACCATAAAAAGTAGTCATGAACATCGCTGTGCACTAGACTGAATTTTTGCAATGTGCCAGATAACCATTAGAACTCATTGAGTAATGACTTGTGGAAGCATATGCATGTGCAGCATTGTTTCTGTACAGTGCCACTTGCTGACTCTTCAACAACCCTGTAGATAATGATGTATACTTTTACTAGTTGAAAACAGTGAGACCAAGTGACCCAAAGCCTTATAGCTAGCTTCAACCTAGGCCATTGTGACAGACGTGTCGGGATAATTTTAGTCATGATGGAGCATGATGCTGGGCATCACTGTCACAGGAGCGTAGGATGGGTACAGCAGGGCCATGATGCTAGTGCTGGTAAAGTGATTCAATGGTGATAAGTTAAATTCCACAAGTGAAATTCCAGTGGTATTACCTGTGATGCATCATGATTTTTTTAAAATAAATTTTACCAAGTAGTAATTTCTAAAGTATCCACAATAAATTTCAACCTACTAAACTACACTAACCCAGCCTAATAAGATTCCAAGACACATTTACTTTGGTATGCATGCCAAATCTTGAACGTATACCTGCAATGTCAGTAAAGCAATGAACATTTAAGTTGTTTGAAACATTTCACACAATTCAATAATTAATTACACTGTGAAAATTGTTAACTACTGTAACTTACAATTTACACAACCAATTACCTCACTACTTAACAGTTCCTATGACACTTCCAAGAAAGCATGCACATAAATTTTCAGTTATCTAGCTCCAAAGGTAGGCTAAGTTGTAAGCATAGAAATATTTTCAGAAATTGTCACATGAATAAGAAACTGCCAGAATTTGAGTCTCTATAATGTCCCACCCCTCATCAAAATGCCATGAAACTTGGTATACTTTTAGGGTCTCTTCCACACAACATGCTGGCCAAAGTACAAATCTTTAACTATAACACTGTTTAATGTATGACCAAGTAAAGAATTTCAGAAAATGACATAACATTTCACAAACATTTCATGAACTTTCACAGAATTTCACAAATATTCAGTAAAATCAGAATTTTCTAATTTCACCCAGCCCTATTAACTATAGTTCCTTTGGGGGGTATCAATATCATTTCTGAAAATATAAACAATAAATACAACTACCAGTTATAAGTAATGTACTGTATTCTTTAGGACATTGCTGTCAGTGGAGAATTTTAACTGCATTAAAACAAAGAATGGACTTTATTCACTAATTTAACAAGAATGTCTATGTTTCACAATACATTTACTAATAATTGTGTGAAGAATACAGTACACAGTAAATAAAAATATAGAGGGAACCCATTTTAATTAGTGCATGTTTAGACAGCATATTAATTTTCCTTGCTTATCAAATGGAGGAGGGGGCAAACATGTTGGACCTAGAGTCCCTGTGTATCTACCCCAGGGCTATCACATCCAACCGTAGGTAGGGCTGGGAGATTGGATAGACTGTTGGTCCTTTGTCTGATGTCAACATCTGTATGTATGTATATCATTAGAATTGTAATCTTCTAAGCACTGTTGTGAGCAGCCAGAGCTGAGCTATTCTTCAACCTGTGATATCTGAGAGTTTCTGCAAATGTACTCTGCAAACCCTTGTGTTCGATCATTTCTGATGTGCCACCAGTATGTTGTCAAACTTCAGTTTAGCCTGGTGCTCTAAAGACAAACAAACAGCCTCTTCTAAATTAATTTCTAGCATTCAGGTGGTCACCAAGTTTATTATCTGTCAGAGTGAATAGATTAGGTACTGCTAAACGGGAGAGTGAAATGTTCATAAAGTAATTAGGGTCATAAGATGAATTAAATATTAAGTTGTTAATTATACAGTTAGTAATTAAATAATAAGTAGGGGAATCCACTTAAATGCATACCTGTTTTGCACAGAGAAAATGTGCATTAAAGCAGAATGTGCATTTACCCAAAGTTACCAAATTGTGGCTGTATTAAAGCGACGAGGACATGTTTATGGCATACACATTTTATTTTCCATAACAACAGCTTTATACAAATTTCATATTTCATAAAAAAGATTGTTAAAAGGCAATGTGTTGCTTAAGTTAATCAGCTTGTACTACAACACTAATTAAATAATGCAGTACAGAAAGGCTTTAAAAATCTTGTCCCTACTGCAGGTAAATCACATAGCAGATAGCCATGCAGCAGTACGGTGGGACACATTAAAAGGTTTTGATGTATGTGTACCAGCCATGTTTCCCACATTAAGAAGGTTAGATCCAGGACCTCTAGGAACTGCAAGAGAAATATAGGAATTATCCGAAGCATTAGGGAGTTCCAAATGCTGGAGCACAGAGATTTTCTGACCTAGTGTGAGCATTACCTTTTTTTTATCCGTGATGCTGGCTGTCTGTTGAATGGGTTAAATGAATGGAGCTAGGAAGGGTGTTAAATACAGCTGCAACATCTAGTTAAATGCCATTAAAAAAACCTGTGCACTCAACAGGTGTTAATTGCATTACCTTAGATGTGTTAATGAATTGCGATTATGTGTACTTAGCCAAACCTGCTCTTATCCAGCACACATTTAAGCAGCATATTTAACATTTGGTATATAGGGAAACAAACAGGAAACAAGAAAGTTGTGCAGTAAACAAGAATGTGCACTACTCTGAAATGCACTTAAGTGGAATCCACTGTATAACCAAATTTCAGAAAAGGATGAAAGATATTTTTTTATTATTTTTGTAAACCATCATGCAATTTATTTATTTTATTTTAGTCTCTGCTAACTGGGTAAGGCCCACTTGGCACAAATGCCTGTTTTCAGGGGTGACCTGAGAGCACTGGGAGGTTAAGTGACTTGCTTAGAGTCACACAGTATGCAAGTGGAGGTTGTGAGAATCAAGCTCAGGTCTAGCCTACTGAATGTACCAAGCTCATTCACACTTTGTTCCTCTAACCTCTAGGCTATACTGCCAGCTATATTAACTATATTAACAGTGTCAGGACAAATTAATAGTGTTGGCATAGTCTAATGGCATTAAAACACATGCTAACATTCATGTGTAAGTTGTGTCACAACTAAAACAATTGTATTGAGGCCCTCCAGAAAAGCAGTTTCAGATAATGTTAACATATTCACAATATTATTGACATGTAACAGTAACAACAGAGCTAATTATTATTGTCTGGACTCTAAGCTTTCATTCAAAAAAAAAATGAAGGCCCCCATTTTCAAACCCCAGGGGATGCACAGCGCATAAAACTGGACTGGTGCAAAAAAATACAATATTCAGACAAGATGTGCAACCCCAACAGATTGCACAACTCATCTGAATATAGAAATCCTAGCAAGTGGTGTAAATGGGGGGTGGCTGACAATGCTCCAGCACATCCCAGAAGGTGGCCTGAATACTAGGAATGGGGATAAATGGTGGATCCCCAGATGTACAGTCCCACATTCCCGATATTCAACCAGAATATGCAAATGCAGCCATTAGGCATGCAAGGTGCAAATGGGCCATTTGCATCCTCATTATGGCCACATTTGCATGTGGCACATGGCAGGATGTGCCAGGTGGCTTGTCCCCCCTCCCAGTTACCTTCAGCATCAAACCCCAACCCATTTCCATAGTGCAGGGACCCCCTCCCTCTCCTGAACCCCATCTGAAATATAATAATTTCCCCAACCTGTTTCAATAGTGTAGGGACCCCCCTCCCTGTCCAGAACCCTGTTTGAAATATAATAATTCTCCAACCTATTTCCATAGTGTAGGAACCCCCTTCCCCATCCCAAGCCCCATCTGAAATATAATCATATTCCCCAGCCCTTTTCCATAGTGCAGTGGCCCCCACCCCATTTCAAGCCCTGTTCAAATAAAAAAAATAATTTCCCATCCTTTTTCCACAGTGTAGTGGCCCCCCTCCCTGTACTGAACCCCATTCAAATAAAAAAAAAATTATGTCCCTGCCCCTTTTCCATAGTGTAGTGGCCCCCACCCCACCACCCTAGCAGGCATAAACCCCTCCCTGCACCCCCCAACCCAACCCATGCCGGTGACTGGCCCAGCCCTCCACACCCTGCCATGGCTAGCTGCCAACTGATTGGTCCCAATCTCATACTGTACAAAGTTTAAGCTCATTGACAAATTATTTTTTATTCAAACTGAGTTTGGTGTGGGGTGGGGGGGCACTACACTATGGAAAAGGGATGGGGAAATTAATTATTTTTTATTCAGACAGGGTTGAGTATGGCTTTGGAGGCCACTGCACTATGGAAAAGGGATGGGGAAATGAATTATTTTTTATTTGAATGGGATTCAGTAAGGGGTGGGGGTCCACTACACTATGGAAAAAGGATGGGGAAATATTTTTTTTATTCGAATGGGTCTTGGGATGGGATGGGGGCCACTACACTATAAAAAAGGGCTGGGGAATATAATTATAATTAAAACAGGGTTCAGGACAGGGAAGGGTTCCCTACACTTTGGAACAGGTTAGGGTTATTTTATTTCAAATGGGGTTTGGGATGGGAGGTGGGTCCCATACACTATGGAAACGTGTTGGGGATTATTTTATTTCAAACGGGATTTAGGATGAGGAGGGGGTCTCTACACTTTAGAAAAGGGATGGGGTTTGTTGTTGCAGGGGACTGGGCTGGGGGTGCAGGCTGCTGTGCTACTGTGTGCAGTAGAGCAGCCTGCCTGTGAGTGGCCAGGACTTAGGCATGGTTCTTCCATGCCTAACTTTGTGCAGCATATCTTCATGTGCGTGGGCAGCTGCACCGCATATCTTTGCTTAATATCGGGTTGTGCTGCATATTCATGAGCACACCCCCTCGAGATGTGCTGCATACATTATCATTGCGCTTGGGTGCAGCCGGAGTTGCATGACCCATCTTGTCCATTTGAATATCACACTGTGGCACATCTCTTGAGATGAGCCTGTGCATCTCCTTTGAAAATGTCCCCTAAGTTTCTTGCCCGACAAAGCCAAAGTAAGACCTTTCAAAATAAAGTTTCTTGAACATTAGATAACTTTGAAACCACAAGAGCTAGAAACGTATTTTTTTTAATTAAAGATTGGACTCAGCTAAATTGAAATATTAATATATGATAGTGCTACTGTTACTATATATCAGTATATAAAAATATAAAATGGTTCACTAAATTTTTAAAGTCTTGTTATTTTTTAACAACATATTATATGAACCTGTATAGATACAGGGACACATGAGAACTGTAGCATCAGGATCTACTTGTGTTAATGGAATGTAACACTTCCATTTGAAAAAAAAAATAACTTGAGTTAAATGTAACAGCTCTCTAAAATAGAAAATAATGTACAGGCAACCATATTTAATAAGACTGTGTTTCCAAGGAGGGGTTGAAATGATGGCGTACTGTATGAACCTCAAGTGTGAAGCTCATGAGGATTGTGCTGTCATATCAACTATGAGATTGAAACACATGCCAAGTTGTGTGTGGTTGCACGTATTTTATTTTATATAGTGAATACTATTTAAAATAAGACTGGAAATAATAAGTGACAAGAGTGGATGGACCATGGGTCTTTTTCTGCCATCATTGTCTATGTTTCTATGTTCGCATTCATACAGGAGTCACAGAAACATCTTACACCCAAGTAAAAAAAAAAACTCTCCCCCCGATTAAAAAATTGCCATATCTTTGTTCTATCATCAAAATTAAATTTACTGGCCTTTACAAGTTAAAAGGTACAACTCTGGGTACTGGGATGTTAGTAGCAGCTGGGTGTGAGGTGAATAAGGAATTTGAAATGTTATGCCGTTTTAACTGTGCTAAACAACAGCTTGGAATGCACACAACAGCACCTCGGAATGTGCAAAACAGTTCACAGTGTGCAAAACAAGGATTTTGAGCATGCTGATTTTTACGCAGAGCAAAGGCTAACCATGTACTATTATAATAGTTCACCCGTATCATTTTGTCAACACCGATATGGGCGCAAGCAATGTGCCACCTGGCTCTGCAGTGCCAGGTACTGCAGCTTTCTAGAGCTAGACCGTATTCCTGGTTTGTGTGGGGCTCTGCCCCCAGCACCACCTGGCAGTAAATATAACAGACTCTGAGGCTGGCATGCTCTGAAAGAGAAGAGAATTGTGTGGGTGCAATGGATGGCATCAGTGTGGGGTGATCAAAAACCAAAATCACCCCTATCAATCTCTCCCTTGTTATGGCACCCTAATTGGGGCATCAAAATGTAGTCTGCAACTTGACAGGATATCTATTATAATTCTAAGCATTATGACTCTGGATAGGGGGGTCGATCCCAGTACTTTCACAGAAAAAAAGGGTTCTGAAAGAACTCCTAAAACTGAAGGTCGACAAAGCAATGGGGCCTGATGGAATTCTTCACAGAATTCTAAAAGAATTAAGGGGAGAACTAGTGATACCACTATCTACCCTTTTTAACAAATCATGGGAGGATGGTGTGATAGCTGAGGACTGGAGGAAGGTGGTTGTGATTCCCCTTCACAAAAGTGGGGGCAAGCAAGAGGCAGAAAACTACAGACCTGTCAGTTTGACCTCTGTGGTGGGGAAAGTGATGGAATCACTTCTTAAGGAAAGAATTGTTGAGTACCTAGAGGCCAGTGGGGCACAGGAGCCAAGGCAGCATGGTTTCACAGTGGGAAGGTCATATCAGATGAATCTAATTGATTTCTTTGACTGGGCGACCAAAGTAGTGAACCAGGGAGGGGCTGTGGACATGGCCTACCTAGACTTTAGCAAGGCATTTGACACAGTCCCACACAAAAGATTAATAATCAAATTAACCAGCCTGGGAGTAGGTCCCAGGGTGATGGTCTGGGTAAAACCTTGGCTGGACAACAGGACACAGAGGGTAATTGTAAATAAAGTCCACTTTGAATAAAGAGGGGTTACTTGTGGGGTACTGCAGGGTTCAGTACTGGGTCCAGTCCTTTTTAATGTCTTTATAAGTGACATTGCAGAGGGACTGGAAGGAAAAGCATGCTTCTTTACAGATGATACAAAGATCTGCAACAGGGCTGATACACAAGGAGGCATGGAAAGGATGAAAAGGGACTTGGCAGGGCTGGAGGAATGGTCAGAAGTATGGCAGCTTGGATTCAGTGCAAAGAAGTGCATAATAATGCACCTGGGAAACAAAAACACAGGGGAAGATTACACAATGGGGGGGTTAGTAACCAAAGAAAAGTGGAAAGGGACCTGGGGGTAATCATATCAGATGACCTTAAGGTTAGCAAGCAATGTGAGAAGGCAGTAGGGAGGGCTGGGGGGATACTGAGATGTGTAGGGAGAGGCAATACCAGCAGAAAACAGGAAGTTGTTATCCCTCTGTACAGACAGTTAGTGAGACCCCATGTGGAGTACTGTGTCCAGTTCTGGAGACCCCATCTCTGCAAGGACATAGACAGGATGGAGGCAGTCCAGAGGAGGGCAACTAAAATGTTGCAGGGTCTGCAAGAGAAGCCATACGAGGAGAGACTAAAGGAGCTTAATATGTATACCCTTGGGGGGGGGGACATGATAGAAACTTTTAAGTATCTCAGTGAAATAAACAAAGTCCAAGAGGGTAGCATCTTTCAGAAAAAGAGAAGTGCAAGAACAAGGAGATACAATTTGAAGATAGAGGGGGGACAGCTCAGGGGCAATGTAAGGAAGCATTTTTTTTCACAGAAAGGGTGGTGGAAGCATGGAAATGCCTTCCTGTGGAGGTTGTGGGTCAAAAACAGTGGGAGAATTCAAGAGTGCATGGGACAGATATAAGGCAATTCTTATGGGGGGGTAGGAAGAAATAGGCAGTTGGTTAACTAGGATCTGCAGCTTATCCTGTAGGTAGGGAAATGGGCTGACTAAGTGGGCCAAGCAGTCCATATTTGCCATCAAAGTCTATGTTTCTATGTTTTTAAATATCCTAAATAATTATTTTTGAAAATGATCAGAAAATACTAATGGTTGTTCTGTCTACTAATAAACACCAGCGTTGTGCCAAAATAGAAAATCCTGAAGTTGTGGAATTCTGTTCTTCTGCAATAATTCTATGGAATTTCACTGGAATGTCACTGAAGTTTTGAAAGTTCTTAATTTAGCTATTACTTTGTTTTCTATTAAGCTGAAGACATGAATTTTAGTATGATTATTTATTGAACTATGTTCTAATGACATGCCAAATATTGCAGCATTTGGATAAATCCTTTTAACATTGTAATGATGCAAAGTATGTCTTTTTCAACTTTGGGGGAATTTGGTGAATATTTACTTTTTTTTTTGCTTATAACTCCACCACCTTTGGAGCTATATATGTTAAACATTAGCAAGAATAATGTTTTCTTAAGGGTTATATGAATGTCTAAATATGGACAGATTTGGTTATGAGATGTGTAAGTTGCAGTGGTCAAAAATTCACTATGCAATTATTCGGGACATTTTCTGAAAATGTTTTACAATTGTGGATGCTTGTAACGTCTCTGCTCTTTCAGGTTTTGACCTGACATTTGTCATGCAAATTCAGTGTCATAATCTCCTGCTAACCAATAAAACTGAAAAAAAGAATTAGCAGTTTTATATTTACAGTGGAAATATCAAGAACTTGTATTGGCAACATTTTCTTCAATGTTTATGGTGGCATAATAGGTAATGCCTCCAGAATTACTCTTTTGGACTGTAACATTTACAAAGCTCGTATAACCACTTCCTCTGATAAGCTGAGCTGAGCTGCTTGTAGTCCTGTGGTTCCTCCTTGGGTGATTGTTTTGTCCCCTTATCACTCTCTCTTAGGTTAACCATCTAGAATCATTGAAACCGCTGATCTTCCTGGTATCCTGCTTGTTCTATACATTGATACACTCTCTTAAAAAGAGAGTCACATACACCTTTTCTCATCAGACCTATCTCTTTGGAATATCCATAAATCCTCGTTCTTGGTTCTACATGCATTTTCTTCCCCCACATCATCGTTTTAAATACTTCTATGTCCTAGACCTTCAAGTATAACAGGCTCTCTGGATAATATGTTTATTGGGTGTGATTCTTATACTGTAACACCCCCCTATAGCGAACCCCATTGTAATGAAACTCAGGTATAATGAATGGCTTTGGTGGCTCCCAATGTTTTAACTGCTTTGTGAACACATCCCATTCACTTGACACAGAAACTTGAAGACCGATATTGTTTAGAATGATATTTATTTTATGTACAGAACTAACAGAACAGAACATATCGTGCATAAAATAGATACAGTATTATATCATGCTGAACACCATCGGTCTCCATGTCTCTGAGTTGGGAGGGTGGGACATGTTTACAAAGCACGTGGAAGGTCCATTGCAATGTGATTCTGAAAGCAGAAAAATGAGGTATGAGGTCTGAGCTGCCTTTCAAGTATTTTCGCAGTACTTTACCTGGATGCATGTATTTAATAAATTATTAGTCATTTAAAGAATGAGAGGAGGAGAAAAATGTTTGGGGGAAGGGTTAGGACTGTAGAGAGAGTGGAACTTAACTACAGCCCCTCAATCAATGCAGCAGTCTCCTTGCAGGGCACTTCCACCCAGCTGGTACTCTTGCTCTCACTGACCATGACCACAAAAGATCTGTGTTTGTGCCCACTGGTACAAGTCCCACAATATTTATTTCATACAGTATTATATTTTCTTCTTTTTTGAAAAGTCTAGTTACTGTGAGAGGCAACAGCAAAATATACTGTAGTGCAACATTGTCTATTTCAGCATTCTTTGCTGTAATGAATCAGGAACTATAACAAACGCTGGTTATGGCTCCCAAACTATTCATTATAGTGAGGGTTACTGTATAACTTGCATTCAAGATGGAATTGTTGACACTGTGCTTCTGGGAGGACTACTGTTCTTGTGGTAGCAAAAAAGCCCTAACTCACCAACATCTACAATTTAAAGCATTATTCTTGTGCTGCCCCACTCAGCTGTCTGTTTCTTGGTGAAGTTATGTATTTAACTCCTAAATCTGGCGACCCATGCAATAGCTTAGTCCCCAACCTCAGTCTTTTAGTTTGAAACCTCCCTAAATTCCATGCAACTTGGCAAGAACAATTCCCCCAATCTCTTGATATAACAACAGTACACTGTGAGTAAACAGGCATTCCTTGCACCAGAATTCCCTCTAACTTTCCTGAGAAAGAAAACCCTTTCTCTTTAACAGAAGCTTTGAAAAAGTTAGCTTACCTACTTGAAGCCACTGTCATTCTTCAAAGTTCCCAGAACCATGAAGGTATTAAAGAAGATCAATCTGGACATCTTTTCCTAACAAATATAACTCATTTAACAAATTAATCCTCATGTTCTTTGGATATGTGCTCCCTATCACACTGCCGCAACAGTCAGCTAATCCCTCTACATGCAGTGCTTAGCTATGGATCTCACTCATTTAACCTTCACTACAGGTGGGAAAATCACCTTACCTGCATTAGCATAAAGGGCCTGCAATTCCCCCTCCAAGGGTCCTGTTACTTTTACAACAAAGCCCCATTAATGCAATCGTATAACTATATTCACTAGCCTTTTCCTTTCTCCTGCATGGCAGGTCAGATGTACAGCTTGAAAATATTCATGGATATGTCTTCCACATAACTGTCATGAAATTCCTTACTTTTCAGAAAGACTCATGGAATTTGACTTTTGATGTTATTTTGCAATGTTTTACAGTCTATAAGACAGACAAAATCACACATACCCCCAAATGCAAAGCATCATGGGCTGTAAATGCAAATCACAATGAAACGTTAGGCTGGTTCAGCTTTAAGCAGGAATGCATGGTGCCAAAGGACCTCTTACACAATCTGCAAATGGTGCAAACAGAAGACAGATATATGTGTTTCATCCTACCCAGGACTCATCAGTGTGCCTCATCTGTACAACACCCCAAGGGAAATGAACCAGCTCTATGTTGGTCTTACAGGTTGGGGTCATGGTGAGCCTTCTCCTCAAAAAAGAAAAAAAACAAGCTAAAAGACAAAGAACCTCAGTGTAAAAGCACTGAAACAAGGATTACCCTAAAGGGCATTGGCCATAAAGCCAAATTTTAAAGAAATACAAAATTACACCTACCCCCACAATGCAAAGAATCATGGGCTATATATGCAAATCACCATGAAAATTCAGTCTGGTTCAGCTTTAAGCAGGGATGCATGGTGCCAAACGACCTTCTCATACAATCTGCAAAGGGTGCAAACAGAAAACACAGACACGTGTTCCATCCTACCTAGGACTCATCAGTGTGCCTCATCTGTATAACTTACATTAAGACAGCATTTAATAATACACATAGGCCTAGATATTCAAACTGCGCCCAAAAAGTGCGTAATAGCAGGAGCAAGCACAAGTCCATTGTGCCCATGCGCAACAGACGCGATATTCAAAAAAGGAGCAAGCCAAATTGTGCCTACAGCTAACATCTGAATATCGCACAACCTGCGTCATAGCGCAACTAGGGAGGTAAGCTGAGCAGATATGATGCACTACGGCGCAACAAGAGATGTCCAGCTGAGCAGTCCAGAGGCACCATAGCACAAGCAGGGAGCCCCCCAGCTGCAAAGCAATGTAACTGTACAACATGGGAGGTAGGGGCCCACCACTCATGCCACAGATGGGCACAGGAACACACAGCAGAACTGACATCATGCCCCCACACCCCAAGCACAGCACAACGGGGGGAGGGCTGGAATAACCACTGGCCCATGGGGACAAGCAAACAACCCACAGCTGGGCCATGGTGCCCCATCACACCCACCGGCAAGCTGAGACTGCCACACAAGGAGGGCGGACCATCCTGTGCCACACCATCCCCCCCAGTGCACAGCACACCCTGCACCGTGACCACCAGACACCCTCCCATGAGCAGTGACCACTACTGCAGGAAACCCCATGCATACCACCACCCCCACTGTGACACTGCAACCTTGTGCACCACAGAAACATACAAGCCAGCCCCACCATGAGCACCCAGGAGTGGGTGGAAGCACACGGCAATGCAACAATGGCAGACACAGTGCCAACATGCACAATCCCCCCGAGGCACAGCTGAGAGACTGACCATGCATTGGCACAAGAGGTACTCCACACAGGGCAGGGCGTGCCCCTGACACCACCACCATTGATTCAGCACCCTGCACAGTAGTCCAGTGACACACCCCGACCCACCACTAGCCACAACAGCCAGCACAGGCACCCACAGTGGTGTGTGGAAGCATGCATCACACTGGATGCAACACAGTGCAGGGACAAATACACACCCATACCCAAGGGGACAATAACACAGGGATGCAGTAGTGTGTCAACCAAGCCCCCAGTGTGGGCCCATGGAAACCATGCACACACAGCCTGCAGTCCTCCATGGCACAGGAGTACCAGCTACCCTGTGCAGGCACTGTGGACCTGTACGCCACCATCACATGCCTTGTGCACAAGTCACAGACAGTGGTGCACATCCCCTGCAACACACACAAGCCACAGCATGGAGGTGGGACAACAACCGTGGAGGCCACAGTGTCACCTGAGGCAAACATGCACCACACCAGTGACAGGAGGCAACTCAGCATTGTGACGGGTACAGTGGCTGACCTGCATGGACAGCCACCAGTGACATGGCAGCAGACCTTGCAGGTCACAGACATGCAAGGGTGGCAGAAGCACAGGCCATGGATGGATTGACAGGGGCACCATGGACACAGAGCATGCACCATGGACCACTGCACACAGTAATCCAATGCACAGGGAACAACACACACACACCACAGATACTGACTGATAGCTACTCCCACACCATAGTCACTTCCCCACAGACATACACACATACCCATGACTGCACCACCCCAGACGCCATGCACACCACTGCAGCTGAGCACCTATAGCCCGCTACAAATCAGAGACCACCACAGTATTCGTATCAAAATAGATGTATTGAAAATATTCAAAAATAACTATATACAGAATTATATACAAACGTGGGGTGAGGGACATAAACAAGGTGGAGGTGGGTAAGGGGCAGGGGTGAACATATGGGAGAGGGAAGAAGGGGTGTGAGGGTGGGTCATAGGGGGGAAGGTGGTAGTTGGGACATGGGGACATTAACATCCGCCCCAGTCCTCCTCCTCCTGGTGCTGTTGTCTTGCCCTCCTTCTCCTCCTGACCCCATGCCAGTTCATCTCCTGTAGGAGCTGCAGAGTCTCCCTGGCCACCTGTAGCAGCTCATTAATGGACCGCTGTATTGGCAGGAGCCTCTGGTCACCTAGGACAAGGGAGCAGAGTCAATAGGTGTGACTGTCCATCCCCCTGCAGCCCACCCATTGTGCATGGCATACAGCCATGTGCCACACCCCTGTGATGGTGTGTGACCACCCACAGTGACCGTGTCCACAAGATCTTCCCACCCAGGCAGCAACAGCCATGTGGACCACTGCACACACCCACCGCCCATGTCCTGCACAGCACCACCAAGGCCGTACAGTAACGTGGCTATGTGGTGTGAAGGCAGTGCCACAGCCATGTGCCTGGTGCATGCATGGACCACCACTGATGCACTCCCAGACATGCAGTGTCACTGGACAGTGCTGACTGTCACAAGTCATGTGCATGGCAGTGGTGTCCATGGATGGTGGCCATGCCCCACTGCCCACCCTGTTACACATCATGCAATAGTAATCATGAAGTCATGGCACTCACCTTCATCGGGCCAGTCAGGTTGGCGGTGATGGTCCCTGTCCCTCCTGGGTGCTCTGTCCTCCTCCCTCCGCTGCTCCTCCCTTAGCCATCGCTGCTCGTCCATGCCTGTGGTGAAACAAGGAGAGAAGAACATCAGTACAATCCCAGAAGCAAAGTCCTCCTGCCCCAATGTGTGTGCCCACCCCCACAGCCAGACCCACCCACCCCACACCCTGTAAACACCGCCACAGCCAACCCTAGAGTAGCCCTCCCCTATGTGCTGGACACATAAAACACTGTTACCCATATGGACAATACAAGTGCGTAGACGTATCACCCACCTGGACGAGGCACCATGCCCCTCCTGGCACGCGACTGCAGATGGGCAAGTAGCTCTGGCTCCCAGCTTCTGAGGTCCCCATAGCAGTGCCTGCACTGCTCCATGGTCCTCCTCCATCCGGTGGCCTCCTCAAGGTCAGTGGCCACTTCCTGCCAGGCCTGGGTCCTGGCCCTGCCCAGTGGCTCCTCCACAAACAGAGGCCTATAGTGTGGCTCCTCAATGGCCACAAGGTTTGCCAACTCTATGGCAGTCCACTGTGGGGCTCTCCTGCATGCCATCTCAACCACTATAGTAGGCAATATGGTGCTGTGCAGCGTGGTACCCCATGTGCAAATGCTGCGCGGTGCAGCGCTGCCATTCCCTATTGCGCTGTTACCGAACAGCATGATAGAGGTGCAGCCATGCCGGACGCATGGCGCCAAGGGGGCAAAGGTCAGGCACAGGGTCAAGGGTCTCTGGCGTAAGGCCATGCACAGCACCATCAGACGACTATGCATATAGAGCGATTGGTTGTCTGTTTGCCAGCACCACAGCGGACTATTGGGCAGTTTTGCCATTGCACCTATGGAGGCCCATTGTCACAGTGCCATGTAGTGACCTTCGCTATAGCGCCACTGGCACAATGGTGGCCATGCCCTGCATTGACCATTGTGCACAGCATGTCATCAGTGTGGCAGACACCACCATCAGCAGCCTCGGCATGCGCAGTGAGGTGTACTACACATGCCACGGAACTGCACCATTGGCTCAGCACAGTCAACACAATTGCGCAAAGTGCAAAAGCATGATATTCAGCCATCATATGCTAATCATCCGATCAGCCATTCAATGGTGCAGCACCGCGATATGCATCTAATTAAAGTTGCTCCTCACCTAATTTGCATGGATTGCGCTATAAAAGTGCGACAAAGTTCTGCAGTGACTGTATTCGGTTATTGCAGTTTATTGATGAGTTGCATGCTGTGTGGGAGTGTGGACTGTGGATTCAGGGACATGCTTTGGACTGCACAGTCACAGGTAACCACTGCCATCCTTATAGGCTGAATAATGACCGAGCAAGGTCTGGGTGAGGAGGACAACGATGGTGGGCAGAAAAGGAGGCCCAATTTCATGAAGGCCGAGACTGAGGCACTTTTTGGGGCCTACCTGGATCAGGAGTCACTGCTCAGTGGACGGCGGGCACACCTTTGGCCCATGCTGCTGCATGGGAGGAAGTGGCACGTGCTGTCAACCTGCATGGCAGCCACCAGCGCTCTGTGCAGGAGTGTAAGAAGAAGATGGATACTGACAGGAGGAGGGTGAAGGAGAAGGTGGCTGCCTTCAGGGTGGCACATGCTGCAACAAGCAGGGGACAGCCAGAGGTGGTGCAGCTCAAACCAGCAGAAAACAGGCATGCTGCAAGCATGCACCACAGTGCCATATAGGGAGTTCAGGGCTGTGGCTTCCAGATGGGTGGTGGCCCATCTCTGCATGGTAAGCCATGGTGTGCCTTGGGTGGGGCCTGTTAGGTTACACGCAGTAACGTGACTTTGCTTTCCCTTACAGATCCTGAGCATCTGCATGCAGGTTGGTGGGCCTGTCCACTGAGGACAGTCGGACAGAGTCGTAGTTTGGACCATCCACCTCCACAGGTTTCTGTGGATCGGCACGACAGTGGTGCTGCCTGGATGTCCACACTGATGTCATTGAGACAGGTGTGGGGGAAGCCCTTCCTGTGTCTCAGTGTTCTGGCATCCAAGGATGCCAGCACGCCGTGGCTGTGGCTGGGGCAGAGACCTACACCAGTGATGAAGACACGACCGTCATGGGCAGTGACACGTGTTTGCCACGGAATGGACACACAGCTGGTCAGCTCGCACCCATGGCTCTGGCTGGTGCTGCCGTGTGGGCCAGCGTGTCAGCACAGTCCCAGGCTGTGCCTGTCAGTACCAGTGGGGCAGCACCGGTGGCTGGCCAGGACAGTGGGACTGTTGCAGCCACAGCGGCGGCACTACTGAGCCCTTGGGTGCAGAGGCCGGAAGGGCGGCAGCAGCAGTCGCCCACCGGGACTGGGGGTTCAGGGTTCGGCGGCGACATCTGTGCAATGCCTGTGGACTTGCCCATACCTGGTCCTGGTGTGCAGCATCCACCCTCAAGGGGTGCTGAACATCAGGCCCATGCACACCCTGAGGGACAGGATGCTGAAGAGGCAGACAACCTCTTTGACAAGCACACCTGCCTACTGCAGGTACCGGTCCAGCAGCAGATGCGGCTTGCAACATCCATGGAGGCACTGTGTGTGGCTCTGGATCAGGCAAAGGAGGGTTGCAGCAGGGACACCGATAGGATCCTGTCACAGATGGACCATTTGCAGGAGGATGTGACTGCTGCCATAGACAGGCATGCACAGGCATTCATTGCTGTCATGGCCACAATGGGCACACAGTCAGGTGCCCATACATCATTCACACCATGCAATGCACTATCTACTCCCCATTCCCGGCATCGTGCAACACCCACCCTGTCGATGCCGGGTTCAGCTGAGGGCATTCCGAGCACTCCTGGTGCAGGCATGTTCGGTGTGCTGCAGACCACTGTAGACGCAGGAGTCGTGTTCGCACAGTGGAACCCCTTGGGGACCATTGGTGCCACCCCAAGAGGCCTGTGGTCAGCCTGCCAGTGCTGGCAGGTCTCAGCGGGGCCGCCCATGCATCCGAGGCAGCCATGGCACTGTGCAGTGAGAATGATCTGTCTCCCAGCACGGGCACTGTCTGGTGCTACCCTATGTGCATTGTGTGTTTCAGTGGGCAGTGCATGGGTGGGTGCCCGGCCATGCACGCGGACACACGGTCCACCTGCACAACCTCCTGCTGCTGTCCACAGGTACGTGTGCATGATGATGCCTGTATTGCGCTATACATCAAAGTGCGATGGTACCCAGCATCTGACACATGCACATGGACAGACAGTGGACATGGTGGCCTGTGGACATGTGTGTTGCTAGGGTTGGCATTCTGGCTCGGTCTTCCTCCTGCCCTCCGTGCATGTTTGGTGCATTGTGTGTGTGTGCGTGTGTGTGTCTGTCCATGTGGCGTGTTACTGTTCACCCCTCCCTGGTTGTATGTGTGTGCTTCTGTGCCCTGCCACATCCCTTGCCAGCATGCACCCCTGGTGTGTTTCCATGCGTGTTTGTGGGTTGTACCTTAGCCACTGGTGGTTGCGCATGGCACCATGACTTACCTGGGTTGGCTGAAGTGCTCCTCTGTGATGGTGTCCCGGTGCAGCTGTGCCAGCCCGATCAGTTGGGGGGTCCTGTCGGCCAAGGTGGGCTGCCCATCACCATAATCACTGGCGTCCCCATCGTCCCCATTGCTGTCCCCCCTCTTTGACCTGTATGGCTATCCCACATTCTTTGGCCATGTTGTGCAGGATGCAACAGGCCAGGAATATCCCACAGGCCTATGAGGGGCTGTACTGTAGGGCACCGCCAGAGGTGTCCAGGCAATGGAAACATGTCTTCAGCATCTTGAACATCCACTCAATGACATTGCATGTGGTGGCATGTGCCTCATTGTAGCTTTGCTGAGATGGGGTCATGGACCGCCGGTAGGGTGTGAGCAGCCAGGGAAGGAGTGGGTATCCACTGTCACCTGTGTGCAAAGAGTGGAGGTTAGTTTCATGTTCAGCTTCAGACTGCCCCAAACCCTGTGTGCCACACCCATGGCACCTCTGGCCATGCCCCCCCAGGCCCATGATATGTCCATTTGATTTGCATACTCACCCACTAGATGTCCTGTGGGGATGTCCCCACTCTCAAATCAGTGGCACAGTTCCAGCTGGTGCCAGATGTATGAATCATGTGCTCCCCTAGAGTGTGTGTGGCACAATCATTGATGATGCACCCACTGGCATCACACACCACCAGGCAGTTGACACTGGAATAGCCCTTGCGGTTCATATATGTGGCCCCCTCCTCACCAGGTGGTGTGCGTATGGCCACATGGGTGCAGTCTATTGCCCCTAGCACGCCAGGCATACATGCTACCCTGTAGAACTCCTGGATGTTTGCTGTGTGCTCCACCGCAGTGCTGGGGAAATGGATGTACTCCACAGCATGTGGCAGCAGTGCACTGAGGAATTGGGTAAGGATGTGTGATGTAGCCAACTGTGTTATGCCTGTGGTGTCCCCAGTTGGTCTCTGGAAGGTACCCATGGCAAGCAAGCACATGCAGGCTGTTACCTTTGTCTCCACTGACAGGGCATGACTCTGTCATGTGGGTGCCTGCATCACATCACTGCACAGCTCACAGAGCTGCCTCAGTATTGCCCTGTTCAGGCGGTACCAGCCCACAATCTCAATATCTGTATACAGCTCAAAGCTGGTACAGGCTCGGTACTGCCTCTTGGGGGCATACTGCCGGCGGGCCCTTTCACGGCTACGTCCCCCTGCCGCATGCCTTCTCACCCCCCTCATTACGGCCTCCATGTGGAAGGTGGCACTGGCCATGTCCCTGGCTTGCATTCCTCCCCCAGCAGCTGTTGCTTTGTTCTCCCCGCTGTCCTGACTGCTACCTCCCCTTCACCAGGTACACCTGTCTGTGTTGGCCTCTGGTAGGTGTGTCACCACATACCTTCCCTGTGCCTCTCTTCTGCAGTGTGGTTTCCCTGGCCTGCCCTCTTTCTCACAGTTTCCCTGTGCCTGTCTCTCCCCCTGCCTCATGTGGCTACCCTGTAGTGTTCTTGCGCCTCTTCCTTGCTCCTTTTTATTTTGTCTCATTTCCGCTATGGCGCAACTTCCGCTTGCTCCACTGTTGTGCATTGCACAAGTCTTTGAGCATCGCACTGTGCCCTTTATGCGTGGTTCCTCCCCCTTCCATTGCACATGCCTTCATTATCATTGCGCTGTTGCTCAGCATGTTTTCGGTGGTGCAACTGCCTCTTGCTGAATATCACAGAATGGCGCATTTTCAGACTTGTGCTGGCGCAACCCTATTGCGCATGGCACAATCCTTTTGAATATCCAGGCCATAGTCTCCTTTTATAGTCTATGAACTTGTCAAATGTAACATAAAAATTGGTTGGTGTAATTTTAAAGTTGCAGTGGTTTATAATTTTGCATTATGTATACTTTCAAATATTAAATTAAATAAATTCTGAAACTTTGGCTACAAATAACCCTCTACTTTAAAGTTAGAAATGAAGAATATTTCATACAATACAATGGGTAAAATATTTTTGTTTTGGTGAAATTTGGAGAAGTTGTTTTAAAATTAGGTGAAAAAACCTGAAATTTAAATTATGGAAAAACGTTTGGCTGCCTATCACACGGTCTCCTTTAAAGCTAGGGATCTGAAACTTGGAATACACACTGTATACATAAACCTGTATATCTGCAAGAGTTTATAAGATACAGTATACATCTCTCTCTCTACATATATATATATATATATATATATATATATATATATATATATATATATATATATATATATATATATATATATGTGTGTGTGCTTTCACAACTGAAATCTAAAATTTTATTTTATTTTATTTTTGTTGACCGGGTAAGTGCACTAGACAAATCCTGCCTATTTTCAGGCACGACCCGGTGGAGGGGATACAGATGAATGCCAACTGACCTTAAACCAGATTAAGCTGTTGGAGGTATTTTTAGTGAATGAGGGAAATTTTGCCAGGACACCGGGGAAATTCCCCTACTCTGTGCTGCTGTTTCAGTGGCCAGAGGGGGAGTATGGGCATTGTGGTGTGGCGACTGAGTGCAACATGGCTCAGTCTGAAGCAAGGCGTGGGAGAGAGAAGGCGGCTAAATGCACCGAATTGGTGGCTGACGAGACAGGCTGTTTGGCCCAAGAAGAGTGTTCCTGAGGGCAGGATGGAGCCTGTTTCGCACAGAGAATGGAGGAGGCGAGGAATTGTTTGGAGGAGCAGGGTTGCTTTAAGGCTGGTAGAGTGGAGGACCCTTATCGTTGGAGAGCAGTGCAGAGGTGGCGGTGCCTTTAAAACCTGACGGGAGAAGCCGACAACACGGAGTAGTGAGGGAGGGGGTCGGTGGAGTGGTGCCTACACTGGCGGTCTTGGCGAGAAGAAACCTGGTGAAAGCAGAAGGCAAATCGGAAATGGAGGTCGGAGGAAGGAGAAGAGAGTCGGAGCGAATGAGGAATAAGGCGGAGAGAACTGAACTGAGGGCAGAAGCGCAGAGGTAAAGGATCCGCTTTCTACACCCTCGCCGACCTGTAAGTACGCGACCTTAAACAACAACTTTCCTCATATTCAGATTTTGAAAGATGCAGGATTTGTGTTCAATCCTAAGGTGGTGGCTGCTTCTAAAAAGATAATGTGACCTATCAAATCAAGCATGGGCAGCAAGAAGGAGTGTCTGATTTTTTCTCTTCTGACAGTGCAGCCTTTAAGGCTTTTCAAAGGAATGACTTGGGTACTGGACAAAAGGAGCTGCTGGTAGTTTGGGGTTGTGGGGAGCATGATAGCTCTTGGTCACCCCAAGCTGCTTATCGGCTGCTGGCTGGAAGCAGCAGGATCATGGGGTATGGACGCCTGATTCTTCATGGGATAATGCTTGGGGACTGCAGTCTGCTTCACGGAATGGCAGCCAGGGGTGGGAGGGGACAGAGTTTCTACCTCTGGCGCTGCTAATTTTCATGAAAGTAGCAAGAGAAACTGTGCTCTGTAGTAGGGAGGGAGAATAATTATGTACCGCCAGGTATGGAAGAGAGTGTTAAGGTGAATAACATTGAACAGTTGAAAATTAGTGGGAAAAGCCAGAAAAACCCTTTTATCCAGTCTATTTTCACAGTGCAAAGGGAAGCAGCACCTAGGAGGAATGCTGTAAGGATTCGTATAAAGGTGGTTTAAAGGATAGACCAAACAGATATTATGTTGGCAGAACATTAATTAAAGAGTCTTTGAAGTTTTCTCTAGGGACGTATTTGCATTTATCAACATTTAGGGTGAGGACAATTATGACATTAGTTTCCGTACACCTGCTTTGCTTGACCTTTTTGGGAAGGTATAACCAGGTGAAGTTTTCCCTTTATGGACACCCTTTTCGTAATTCCTTTGTCTAAACCTTTGATAAAATTTGTGACAGTGATGTTCAGGAATGAGGGTGTTCAGGTGGAGGATATTAAATTTTTGGTTGGCACAAAATGTGAAATATTAAGTGAACCCGATCCCATTTTGGATTCAAATTGTTTTGGACAGGGGGTGGAAATTTAAGGTGAAACTTAAACAAACAGCAACAGGGTGGAACATATTCCCAATTCATTTATGTTAGGAAGAGAGACAGGGGTTTGCTTTTATAGCGGGCAGCCAGGGCCTGCTATAAATGCGGATCTAAATCTCATTTATCTAATGTTTGTGACCAACCAAAGTGTGATAATTGTGGAGAAGTGGGTCATGTTACTGTCTTCTGTACGAACTCTTTGAAATGCGATTTGTGTGAAGAGATGAATCATGCCTTTAAAGACTGTCCCTGGGCGGCCCAGAATAAGCAAGCATGTGGAGTGTCAGACCTTTTGATTCAACAAGCACAAGAGGCTGGAGTGTCTCGGCAGGAGGTATCCATTGGGGTGGAAGAGGTGTTAACTCACCAGTATAGGGATACACAGCAAGAGAAAGTTCAGACAGTGGGCAAACAGTTCTAAAGAAGGAAGCCGGAGAGGAGAGCTGAAGCTTCTCCAGCCGGTTTGTTATTCTGATGATTTAGAGGAAAAGAGTGGAATGGGTCAGGGCAAACTTAAACCCCCACTAGCCCCTCCATTATTACGAAGGTCTAGTAGGGCAGTGAAGAATATGGTACCGGTGGAGGTAGAAGGTATTGAATCAAAAAATCCGTTTGAAGAACTGTCCTGGGGAGATTCAGAGATGGATATGGGGGATACTGATTCCCAAATATCGGTTCAAGAGGGAGAGAGAGTGCAAAGGGATGATTATAAGGAAAAAAAAGAAAAGGAGGAAGAAATGAGAATAGTACAGGTAGGCCAGTCTGACTTCGTACACTATAATGGATATTACATGGGCTTCCTTTAATACCCATAGTTTGTTAAAACATCTGAAAAGGCGCAGTATTTCAGGTACTAGCTGATTTGCATATATCTATTTGTTTTTTACAGGAGACGTGGATGTTTTCTAGATTTCAAGTCGATGTATTCACTAAGGATTGGCCGTGGGGACCCTCGTATTGGTCCTTTGGTGAAGAAAGAGCGGATGGGATAGGAATTCTTTTTAACTCCTTTAATTTTACGTTACTTAAGTTGATAGAAGTTTGTCCTGGGAGAGTATTAATTCTAGATGGTTTTTGGTTGAAGAAAAGATCAGGTTAATTAATATTTATAGCCCTCAATCAAAAGCTGGAAGGGTGGCGTGTTTTTCGGACATCTGACCATTTCTAGTAACAACTATTCAATTCTGTGGGAGGAGTTTTAATTGTAATAAAAGCGAACAGGGGTAAAGGTAGTTTGGAGAATGGGAAGAAAATCTATTGTGATTCGGTATGTCTTCAGAAGATTGTTAGAACGGCAGACTTGGTAAATTGTATGGATAGTCAGGGGGAGGGCTGTTTAGGCACTTTCTTTACAAAAGGGAAGAGTTTTATGATTGATTATTTGTTTATATCCAAGAGAATCCAATTCCATAGTCCACAGGTTATTCCCATGGAATTCTCTGACCATGCTCTGATACTTATTAAGGTGGGGACACAGCAAGGGTTTCTTAGGCATAAATCTATATGGAAATTGAATACATCAATCCTTCAAGAGAGGGTAGTTTCAAATTCCATCCATGGTATTTTGGATGCCAGGTTGTCAGTGGCTTTTTTGTATCAAGATCTTGGGGTTTGGTGGCAGGAAACTAAAGAAGACTGTATTGGATGGTTTAAACATTATGGGGTTAGGAAAAGGAACGAAAATTTTTTTGATTATCTTAAACTCAGGAAACAGCTTCAATATATTCTGTCACGTGCGAATTCTTCTAGAGGTAATTTTTCGGAGCAGATAGCGGAGATTAAAAGTTTAATGAGGGAAAGACAGTATGATAGAGCAAAATCATTGCAAGCCTTGATTCAGAATCATTTAAAAATCTGTTTTTGGAGATCCTTGAACTATGTAAAGCAGTTAAGGAGAAGGAGACAATCGAATTTTAGTCCAGGGAAATACTAAGGTTTCTTCTATCATTGAACTAGGAACAATTATTAAAGAACATTTTAGGGTCTGGAACCAAAGGTTGCTCCATCGTCTCTCCTGATTAATCAGTTTTAGGACCTAGTTTAAAAGATAATAGGGATAATGATGGTCTGAAGAAATTAGGGCAACCCATTTCAAAATTTGAAATTTTGGGAGTTATTAAATCACTAAAACAGAATGTGTCCTGGTATAGATGGGTTATCCAATGAGTTTTATAAAGTGTTTTCATCTGAATTAGTAGAATGTCTCTGGTTAGTATTTAATTTTTCCTCACATCCGGGTGATGTTACATTCTTTACAGAAGGGCGTCAGACATATATCTTTAAATCTGGAGATAGGGAAGCTTTAGGAACTGGAGGCCTCTAACTCTTTAAATTCAGATTATAAAATTTTGACTACCATAATTAATAACAGACTGAAGGGGTGGTAGAGAGGTTGTTTTACGGTGCAACATAGTGGGGTTCCAAATAGAAGAATCCATTCAATATTAAGTCTAATTAGAGATATAATTGAGCAGGCTGGGGAAGGGGCCATTCGGGGTAATTGTATCGGTAGATCTTGAGAAAGCATTTGACAGAGTTGATCATGAGTTTTTATTTTCATCTCTTAAGTGGTTTGGTATTCCATAGAGTATCATACAGCTCATAAGGGGTTATACAATAATGCTACAGTTTATCCAGTTTTGAAAGGTACTTTAGGAGAAGGTTTTATTATGAAATGTGGAGTGCGGCAGGGATGTCCATTAAGCCCGCTTCTGTACAACTTTTCTTTAGAACCCTTAATAAGAGCGATTTGCATTCCACCCTTATGGTTAGGACTTCAGGTGCCAGGGATTTCGAACTCTGGTCTTATACAATCTTTTGCGGATGATATTTGTCTATTTTTTTCTAACCATATGGAATTTTCTAAATTCCTTAAAGTGTTTAAATTTTATGGAAGTATCTAATGCCAGACTGAATATGCATAAATCAAAAGGACTGTTGTTGGGTAATTATCAAAGAGAATTGTTTTCTGTGAATTTGGTTGAATTTTCTAAAAACCTTTAAAATATTAGGCGAGAATTTAAGAATCAAAATTGCCCAGTGGAGGTTTGGTCAGGTGTTTTAGATACAATTCTACAGAAAGTTTTGATTTGGAAAAGGTTTAAATTTTCTAAAATAAAGAGGATTCAGATAATAAAACAATTTATTTTGCCTAGGCTGCAGTATGTCGCAGTTATTTTTCCATTACCAGTACAGCTAGAAACAAAATTATATAGCATATGCTTCCAGATGTTATGGGGAAGCAGATTGAATCCAATTAAGAGAGGATGCACATACCTGAACAGAAAACAAGGGGGGTTAGGGATGGTTGACCCGGTAGTATTTTGTTTTTCACTATTCTGTGCCTTTTCTTTAAAGAAATGTTTAGGGGGTTCTACTGAAATAGACAGTATAGTATTCCAGAACCGGTTGCAAGCATACCTGTGTATGTGGAAGCCTTCGGCTCCGAAATGGTCTGCAAGATTTAGGACTCCGGATTATTTTAAGCCAGTGGCACAGAAGTTGTTTAGATGGAAAATCTCAAAGATATGATTTGAGATATACAGCAAAGGGGTTGTACAAGGCAATTATGGTACAATATGTTCAGATAGAGCCAAACTTTAAAAATTGCCCGAGTGGGAACAAAAGTAATGTGTTGGACAGCTCAATAATAGTAGGCTGCCTCCTTATATGTGGGAAAATTTATGGTTAACTATGTATGGAGACTAAATGTAAGGTACAGCCAAACACAAGGCAATCAAGAAAGAATTTGTCCTTACCCAGACTGTGTTAATGTGGAGGAGACGATGGAGCATTATTTTTACATTGTTCTTTTCCTCCAAGTTATGGAGGTTCCTAGCACAGGTATGGAATCTCCCATAGGTTAGCAAAAATGGATTATGATCTCCTTGTGATTGGTATTTTTCCTCATTATTTGAGTGGTTTTGAGAAAAATACATTAAGAGTCTTTTTGGCTAGTTTGCGGTTTTGCTTATGGCAAACTAGGGTGCAATGGGTGTTATACCAAAAGAGACCATCATTTGAAGGTTTTAGAATTTATGTATCCAATGTTTTGCATAGGGTTTATATGGAGGAATGTCAAATATATGATGCAGGGAAAGTCAAACTTTGGTGGAAGGGATTTCTTCACTTTATTAAATACAAGTAAAAATTAAAAACAGAGAGAAAAAAAATAAAAAAAATATAATCAAAAATAATAACAAAATAGTATGCATAAGAAACAAGCATTTACAAGTTTTAACTATTGTTTTCCTTTTGTTTAATGGAAAAGTTGGTTTGTATGAGTTAATGTTTAGTTTTTTTGTTATTTTTTTTTTCTTTTCTTCTTAGTGTATTATCAGCAATTCAAGGATGTATTGATATGAAGTTATGTATTTCTTGAGTTTGATGTATATGTGAATATTTAATAAAAGTTACCCCTACTCTTTTCGATAAGTGCCATGGGATCTTTAACATCCACCTGAACTACCACCAATCCAGGCAGATGGGACCTCGGTTTAACATCTCATCTGAAAGACGGCACCTCAGAAGTACAGCACCCCTCTCATGCTGCACTACAGTGTCAGTACTGGGATATTAACCCAAGTGTCAGATGTGGGAACTGAACCCACAGCCCTCTGATCTCCCAGCCTCAGAGGCGAGTGTGCTGGCTACTGAGCCACTGACACTTCTGAATTGCAAAATGTGCCAAAATGTTTGGCTACCTATAACACAGCCTTCTTGCAGCTTGAGAGGTAAAGCTTGCTACACATAACTATCTTGTATGGTTCTTTAAATCCTGAAATTATGAAGACATTTGGATAAACTCTTTTAAAATTAGATAGAAGTAAATGAAATATAAGTGTTATGAAATGACTGGCGACCTTTTACACAGCCTCCTCTAATGCTAGGAATCTGAATCATGGTACATTTCTGCATGTAGTATGAACTAGTATATCTGCCAAATGTGGTATCATTTGAGTGCATACATTATAAATTAGATCAAACAGACTGCAATTCACATATTAGCAGAATTCTGAAGAAACTTTGGTGGAATTTCACAGAATCAAAATGCTAAATCTGCTATCAAACTTTCCTATTCAGCATAGCTCTAATAACAATATTCTTTTCTGGTTTCAAACACAACATCACTCTCAAATCTCTCATCTATACATCTGCAGGTGTACTCCTCATACTGCATTTTATTATATAAAAGAAGTAAAAATGGGAGCAAACCTCACCCCAAAGCTGCTACTGTCCAAATACATTAGGGAAAAAAACAGAATAGTGCACACACTAAGGAACAGCTGACACAATTTGTTGGTGCATAGTTTAGAGAACCAACCAATTGTGTCAACCATTTCATAGTGTGTGCACTAATTTTTTCTGTTTTTGTCCCTAATGCTGCATGTTACAATGACAGACAAGAAATCTTCAAAGTAAAGATGGGCGCTTACGTACCTTAACATGAATCACGTGTCTTTACAAAGATCTTTCCTGTGTACTTGGCTGCTGGTATCTTGTAGACAGTGCTCTGCAGCCAGATTCC
Source organism: Neoceratodus forsteri (assembly GCA_016271365.2). Lineage (NCBI taxonomy): Eukaryota > Metazoa > Chordata > Ceratodontiformes > Ceratodontidae > Neoceratodus > Neoceratodus forsteri. The sequence continues at coordinate 53,041,510 of CM057451.1, read as the reverse complement.
AGTCTTTTACAGAAGGGCTAATCCATATCCATGGCAATCCCCTCTGTTGAATGATCCTTAATAAAAGACTCTAAACTATGATGATGGTGATCCTCAAGTAACATACTCCTCTGATGTGATGTTCCTTCTTCTGCCGAGATGCTGTGATGGTGATGATGATGCCTGTTAATCAATTAATTACATCTAGTGCTGTCCCTGTGATATTCTGCTGCTTGGATGGACTAAGATGGTAGTATCATTGCCATGTATGCTATGAACAATGTAACCTTTCAGACCAGATTGTCATGGTGATCATAGTAATTATGTGGATGCCACTACTTGGCTGAATACATCTCACTCCAGAGTACCCAGGATGATGATGTTCTTTAAATATAGTCAGTGTCAGTGTCTCAGTAGGTAACATGATTGTCTCTGAGGACAGAAGATTAGAAAGATATGTGTTCTAGTCCTACAAGTGCAACAGGACTAATAGCCAGTACTGACTCTATTGTACAGCACTAGGTGGCTGCTGCACTGCTGAGGTGTTTGCCTTAAACAAATTACTTCCCAAGAGTTGCAACTCAGTTTTGCATTGCATTCAAACAGAACTGCAGATGCAATCCAGTTGTGTTGGAAAACATTTGATAAAAGTTGCTCTTGAGCTGATTAGTTGTTGAACAACAACACAATGTGAGTATCCATATTGCCAGTTTTACAAAACAATGCAAATCTGACGTAACCTTTTTTATGTAAATTGCACTAGATGGCGACATTAATTATAGAATAATCATAGAAACATAGATTTTGTCAGCAGAAAAGGATATTTAGATCCATCCAGTCTTCCCCTTGTCCTGTCTATTGTCATCACTGACCTTAGTTGGTCATAGGTACAGTATAACTCCCTCCCCTGTCCTCTACCAAATGAGCCCTTGAGCCTATCCCATGCATGCTTAAAGATCCCTAAAGTTTTTCACCCACTACCTCATCTGGCAGGCTGTTCCAGTCATCCGCCACTAGAGATGTGCGATATTTTATTATGCAAAATATTTCACCGATTTTTGCATTTCACGAAATATTTTGTGTATGTGAAATGCAAATGTTTGCCTGTGGAATGCAAAATTTCACCTGCAAAATGTTGAGCTTCTGAAGAAGGACTGGTTGGTCCAAAAGCTAGAGCACTTTGTTCTTGTTGTTACATCTATGTTGGTCCATTAAAAGGTATCAAATCATTTGCTTCTGGATCTATTCTTGCAAGGACCAATACGGCAACTACTAAATCTAGATTTTTACCTGCAAAATGTGAAATTTCACTGAAGAATGAAGAAATTTTACCCGAGAGTGGGTGAAATTTTGCTGTTTTGGGTAAAATTGTGCATTTCACGGTGAAATTCCACATTCCATGTATGACATTTTAAAACTTTGCACCCGGCTAAAAAAGTTTGCCGAATGGCGGAATTTTGTGAAATGATTTGCACAGTGAAATTCCTGATTTCGCTGCAATTTTGCTGGTGAAATTTAATTGCACAACATCTCTATCCACCACCCTGTCCATGAAGACATATTTCTGCATATCTCTCCTAAACTTCCCCTCTTAGCTTTATTGCATGCCCCCTTGTTCTAGTACCTTCCTATCTCTGAAATAGACCCTCCACTTATACATTATTCACTCCTGTGAGGTACCTGTAGATTTCAATCATGTTCCTCTCACTCTCCTCTCTTTCAGGAAGTACATGATGAGTTCCTGCAGCCTTTTCTTCTTATGGCTTCTTGTGCAACCCCTCACCACTTTGTTTGTCCTCCTCTGTACTGCCTCCACCTTTTCAATGTCCTTGAAGAGGTGCGACCTCCTGAACTGGACACAGTACTCCAGGGGGGCCTCATCAGTGAGTGATACGACAGCAGCACCACCTCCTTTCTCCTACTAGAAACCCCCCTCCCAAAGCACTCAAGCATTCTGCTAGCCTTTCCCACTGCTTTATCACACTGGCCAGCTACCTTGGAATTATCAGATATGATGACCCCTAGATCTGTTTCTTGTTTGGTAACTGTAAGCTCCACTCCCCCATCTTATACACAGCCCCTGAGTTCCACATCTGTAAGTCCATAACTTTGCACTTTTTTGGTATTGAAACCCAGCTGCCACCCTATAGAACATTCCTCTAGTTTCCTCAGATCCCTTCCTATTCTCTCCACAACTGCTTGAGTGTCGACCCTGTTGATGACTTTGGAATCATTCACAAAGAAAAACACCCTACCCTCAAGCTCATCTGCAATGTTGCTTATTAAGACATTGAAGAGGACCAGTCCATGTAATGAACCCTGTGTCACCCCACTAGTCATGCTCCTGTCCTATCACCTGAGTGACCACAGTTTTCCACCATGCTGTGCCTCCTATCCTTAACCAGTCTGATACCCAGCTTGTCATCTTCTCCACTACCACCAAGCTACTTAGTTAATTAACTAACCTTCTGTGTGGCACAATGTCAAAAGCCTTACTGAAGTCCAGATAGGCCATGCCTACTGTTCTCCCTTGATGCACCTTCCTGGTAAACCAGTCAAGGAAATCTATGAGATTAGTTTGACATGATCTCACCCTGTGAAACCATGCTGCCAGTGGAGCTGCAGACTTTTTGCCTCCAGGTGCTGTATGAACCTCTCGTTCAGTAGTGTACCCATTAACATCCCCACCACTTATGTAAGACTGACTAGCCTATAGTTGCTAGCATCCTCCCAACTGTTCCTTTTGTGCAGAGGGACAGCATCAGCTCCCCTCCAGTCCTCTGGAACTTCTCCATCTCCACTGAGATGCTAAACAGCACTACCAGAGGGGCGGCCAACATCATGGTCATTTTCTTTAGGAATCTTGGATGAATCCCATCAGGTCCTATCGCCTTATTCTTCTTTAAAGCTTCTAATCCCTTCTGCACCCTCTCCACCAAGAATGGACTTGTGCCCACTTCCCCATCCCTGGTATTTACTGCAGCATCCTGGTTCACCCTCTACCGCCACCCTCTACCAAATAGACCGAGCAGAAGTAATGTTTTAGTATTTCTGCTTTCTATTGAACTCCTCTGCACAATCCCCCCACTCTCCTGATTCTCACTATCACTCCTCTTGTCTCCTTCTTTCCCCACATACATAAACAAAATCTTGTCCCTTTTTTGACTTTCTTAGTGATCCTCTCCTCTGTCAGTGCTTTAGTTGCAGTCACCTTCCTTCCTGCCTCCTTCTGTTTTGCCAGATATACCTGCCTGTCTTCATCTCACTGTGTCTCCTTGTACTTTCTAAATGTTTTCTTCTCTTTCACTGCCATTGTTACCTCCTTAGAGAACCACAGTGGCCCCTTCCTGCTCCTTGCCTTACTCACTTCCTTCAAACAGCATGTTGTTCCTGGGCTATACCCTCCTTAATTTTTCTCCATTGAACCTCAATTCCACCTCTGCCTTTCCCCCATAAGACATCCTCTGAGGCAGATTCCCATTTTATAAAAATCTGCCTCCTGAAGTCCAGAACCCTTGTCTTAGTGTGTTTGCTTTCTGTCCTATCCATATGCCAAACCCCCAATAAAGTGTTCACTTGTACCCAGGGAACTATTTATTTTATTTTATTTATTTATTTAAACAGCAGTTTGGAAAACCTTTGAGCCATAGGCTCATTTACAAAGTACCTTGTCACAGTAAGACAAACGAAAATACACAGTATAACAGTACAACACAGTATAACAGTAACTTAAGACATAGATACAAACAAGCTGGTACAGGTAGGATTGATGCAAACAATACCAGAGTTATGTTGTCCTTAGCAGCTTAGTAGTAAGCTTTGTCATAAGTATTGAGTACGGCTTTGACTAGTGGCAATTACAGCATCGGGTGTTAATAAGGTGGTTACGTAAGGAAGTTTTGAAGCACGATATAGTTGGAGCTTCGGAGATGGAGGGGGGCAGTGTGTTGAACCAGGAGGGGGCCCTAAAGCTGAAGGCTCTTTGGCCGTGAGAGGTCCTAGCTCTAGGGATAACAAGAGAGGTTTTCCCAGAGGTCCGAGTATGAACTAGTGGGACAGAGCGGCGTATGGTGGTGGTCAATCCTGGCTGGGATAGCCCAAGGAGGGTCTTTTTTGTAAGGGTACAGGTCATATATTTGAGGTGCTCGTCAAGATCAAGTACCAGCGCTTTAGCGTACAGTAGACAGGTGTGTGTGTTAGCCTAGGTGCCCCAGTAATTAACCTGCAGGCCTTATTCAGAGTAGTGTGAATTTTATGGAGTACAGTCTGATCAGCAGCACCATACACCAGCAGTCCATAGTCCACTAGGGACAGGATAGAGGAGGTGACTGCGAGTCAAAGAGCCTCCGAGGGGAGGCAGTGTTTATACCGATGTAAGATGCCCAATCGGATATTAGTGGCAGTGGCTAGGGCAGCGATGTGTCCATGGAAGGAGAGGGAGGGGTCAAAATGGATCCCTAGGTATTTATAGGAGCAAACTTGTTCGAGTGGGAAAGAGGACCCAGAGTGAATGAGGAGTTTGAAGTTACAGGACTTGTTTTGAGCATGAGTGAAGAACATGGTTTTTGTTTTTTTAAGATTTATCACCGATCTATGTTCCTTGAACCAGCCCTCGGCTTCGGCAAAGGACTTCTGCAGCGAGTCCTGGAGGGCAATAGGGTTCTGACTTGAGGCAAGATGACTGCATCATCAGCGTACAATAGAATGTTCCCGAGCAAGAGCGTGGAAGGGTGTTAAGGTAAAGGGAGAATAGTAAGGGGCCCAGAATGGAGCCCTGGGGAACCCAGAAAAGATGGGACAGATGTCTGAGTAGGTCCCATTAATTTTACACGCTGTGAGCAGTCAGACAGATAACTGGTGCACCAGGAGATAGGCCCAGCAGCAAAACCAGAGAGACTAAGGGCATCAAGAAGGAGGGGTGGGAGACAGTGTCAAAGCTTTGAGAGGTCAATGAAGACAGCACCAGCCAGAGAACCAGTGTCTAAGGAGGAGTGGAGAAAATTGGAGAACTCTGGGAGGGCTGTGTTGGTACTGTGGCCTGCTGGAAGCCATGCTGCTCAGGACATAGGACATTGTAGGTGGAGAGGTAGTCAGAGATTTGAGAGGCCACCACTTTTCCAAGGCCTTGGAGAGAGAGAGAGAATGGAGATTGGTCGATAGTTTCCAGCCACAGTCCTATCACCACCTTTAAAGATAGGGGTGACAGTGGTGACTTTCCAGGCAGTTGGAACCTTCCCAGGCAAAGAGAGTGGTTGATGAGGCATGTGATCGGGGTAAGGACTGTGTCTAAGACCAGCCATAGGATACACGGATCCAGGGTGTCACTGCCTGTACTATTACTCTTGAGGAGCAGTGACAAGGTGCGGCCTAAGTTCTTGGGCAGAAACACGGCGGAGGAGAAAATAAGGGCGAGAAAGATTTACGGCAGGTGCTGGGGGAGGAGGGTCAAAAAAATTTGTAGGGAGGATAGGGCTAAGGTCAGTGAATCAGGTGTTGAGGTGGTTGGCTATGAGGGCTGGGTCTGAGGAGATCATGCCATTAATGTTGATCTGGGTGGGTGGGGAGTGTGCACTCCCATTTAACTGTTTAATGTTATCCCAGAAGGTTCTGGGGTTCCCCCATGAGGCAGTGAGTGAGGACCGATAGTGCTCAGACTTGGCCTTTCTGATGGCCCGAGTGCATTTGTTTAGGGTGGCAGCATATAACTGCCTGTCATTGGGCCAGCCAGTCTCAATGGCATGGTGTCATAGGTTGTCCCTATGTTTGAGTTGGTGGATCAAAGCTGAGGTTACCCAAGGGGCATTCTGCCTTTTAGAACGGCGGGTCAACATTGGGGCAAAGATATCACAGGCATTATTAAAAGTTTGGGTAAAGAAGGAGAGCAGTGTCAATGTCAGGAGTTGCCTTATGAGAGACCAGTCAATTTGGGACAGAAGTTCTTAAGTTTTATCAGTCCACCAGGTATTAGACACTCGCATGTGGACTGTGCTATGGGTTTGGGGACTGAGGATGACCAGTGGAATAGAATGGGGAGTGAACACTGAGAGAGTCTGGGAGGACTTGTACATTGGGGATCTGATTAGGGCAGTTGGTGAGTACCACATCAAGCAGGGTACTGGAGCCTCTTGGGGTTAGTCCTGGTAGGGTGGGTAACTAGTTGCTAGGTCTATTGCAGAAAAGGAGTCTCGGTAGAGGAGGAGGAGGGCTGAGCCAGTTGATATTTAAGTCACCCACCAGAATTTGATCAGCGGAAGGAGGTAGTGAGGTAAGGTATTCTGTAAGAGAGGCACTGGCCTGTGTTTGGTCCCTGGGGGGCACGTATGCAGTAGTCAGATAAAGGAGTCCCTTTAAAGGGTCAGGGGTTAGTTTCAGCGTAAGTGCCTGGGCCCTGGAGTCAAGGACGGGAGCAGGCAGGGCTAGTACGGGGAGGGATTCCTTGACATAAATAGCGCAGCCGCCACCCCGTCTCCCAACACGGTCGGACCGGAAGAGGGTGAAACCAGGAAGGGAGACTAGGGAGTCAGGGGAGGATTTCGACAGCCAAGTCTCAACCAGAGCGATGACATCAGGGTTAATTGATGTGACCAGGCATTGTAGTGAGTCAAACTTTTTTAGGAGGCTACAGATATTCATGGAGACCATGCATAGGCCTGTGGTGCGAGTCGGGGAGCTCCTGGGAACCGGGCCAGGGTTTGGATGAATGTTCCCTGACAGGAGTAGTAGCATGACTAACACCCTGGCTGGGAGATGGTGAGAGGTTTTCCCACGATTGACATGAGGAGGGGAAGGGAGGCTAAGGGAGCAGGGGTGGGCAGGGTGGTACAGGAAGGAAGGCAAGAATAAGAAGACACCCAGATGTGCCTGAGGTGAGGAGAAAGCTAGGGGAGGGCAGGAGGACTGAGACACACAGAGGTCCCAAGGGGCAGGAGAGCAGGTTCAGGAGCAAGGAGGGAGGGGTGCCAGGCACAGAAAGCGGAGTAGCAGATGGTAGTGGGTAAGTGCACTGCTAGTGGGGATAGGCGCAGGCAGAGCATAAGGCAGGCCAATACATTGTGGTGAGCAAGATCCCAGGAAGTAGTGCTGTACAGGTAGGGAGTAGGAAGCAGCAAGGGAGCATAGGTCCTCTAGTGGCCAGCAGGTATAACCTGCAAATTGGAAAGTGGGAGATAGGTTCTGGGCAACACGGCGTGATGTCACGGATGTGATGTCACGGTGGATCGCTTAAATTGACAGCCGCCCCTCGGTGGGAGGGTGGTTAGGTGAGCAGGGCACACGGTGAAGCGCCATCTGGCTAGCACCCCCCTGCAGGCATCCAGACGAAGAGAAGAGGCTCTCTTTACCTCGAAAGTTATCAGGCTGGAGATTCGGCTTCCTCAGCTCCTCAGGTGAGCTGCTTGTGTTGCTTGTTTGTCCCGAGTGCCTAGCTTGGGGGGGGGGGCAGCTGCCTATGTAGTGGAGAAAACAAAGCCTCTCATTACTATGCAGCGGGAGAATATGTTGTGACTTTCACAAATGAGCTCCACTCTAAGCAAATGGCTATTCCAAAATGAGGTCACACTAGGACCCAGCTATCCTAATACCCACTGGTATGTCAGCAATTCTTTCTTTGTTTGCAAGTACCAGGTCCTGCACCAGGTCTTTTGTGAGTTCCAAAACCAGCTGACTCAGAAATGCCCTTTTTACTGAGTTGAGAATGGCCCAGCCTTTTGATGTGACTGCAACAAGAATGCCCCAATCTACGTCCATTGGACTAAAGTCACTCATAATTAAAAGTTCCCCTTTGCTGGACACTTTGCTAATGGCTTCTCCTAGGGCTCTGTCTAAATCTTTCCCGTGTCAGAGATTTGTACACCCCCCTGCAAATAATTGCCTCCTAACCTTGTCTCAAGGCTGAACCATAGTACCTCCTGCCCTTTATTGTCCTCTAGTTGCCTCTGTATCTCAGTTTCCCTTATACCCTCCTTTACATATAAAATAACCCCTTGGCCTTTCCTCCATGACCTGTACTTCCAAAATATGGTGTAGCCTGGGATGGTCACTTTTCAGCTGTGGTTGTCCATGTATCACGATTCCATTACGGCCACCAGATCCAGGTTTGTCTCTGCAATGATTGCCTCAAGGTCAGGAATTTTGTTTCCAAGACTCCTTGTGCAGGCACACATGCCTCCCCATTCTCTTCCTCCCTCTATGCCTCTAACATGCCTCCCTTTCCTCCTAGTTGCTTACCTCTAATTGGGTCAGGAACCTTGGCGTTCTGCATGACTGTGGTCTGACACTGAAATCACAGATGTTGGCCATGGGCAAGACCTCTTTTTATCATCTTAGAAACATCGCCAGGGTGAAATACCTGATACCCCCAGCAGATCTGCTGGCACTGGTTCATGCCTTTGTGACCTCGCGTTTGGACTACATAATGCCCTATACCTAGGGCTACTGGGGGGTAGATCTGCACCAGCAACAGCTGGTGCAGTGGCCAGGTTGTTGATAAGTCTACCAAGATCGTGTCACATTACACTTTTGCTGCTCTCTCTGCACTGGCTGCTGATTAGATGGAGGATCACCTTCAAGGTCAGTTTTCTGACCTACAATGCCCTGCATGACCAGGGGCCAGGTTACCTGCAAGATGTCCTCTCTCCCTACCACACTGTTCACTGCCTTCACTCCAGTGATGATGGTTTGTTCAAGGTGCCTAGGATTTCTTTAAAAACATTGGGAGCACATGCTTTTTCTTTCACAGCCCCAGTTCTCTGGAACTCTCTCCCTCATCAGGTTCGCAACAGTGCATCTGTCAAAATATTTAAATGGAGCCAAAGTCTTTCCTATTTAGTCAAGCTTTTATGGGTATCTAGTAGATGCCATTTATTTATTACTTGTATGATTCTGTTTTATCACTCTTGTTTTATTTATTTTTTTTGTATGATCTATTTTTCCACCCTGTGCTCACTGGTCCTCCACTCCTTCGGGCTCTTGCCAAGTTACCCCTGACCTCTTGTGCCCTTGCCTGGCCCTCTTCTGATTCCCCAGATCACAGCTGACGCCCGGGATATCCCAGTGTATCTCTTCACCAGGCGGGTCCCTCTCTTCCGAGGGAGAAGGCACCGGGGGTGGGAGGATAGCCCCAGCACACACTTCTAGGGCCCAGGGATGCTGCTGGGGAACAGGAGGCACCAGAAAGGTACTGGAGGCCCTCAGGAACAGAGAGCCATCATCTAGAGGCCAGCGAGTGATTTTCCTGGCTTTCTTGAGGTGTGTGACGTCCGGACAACAAGGCGAGAGCCGACGTCTGTCATGCACCACCCTTAATGACTCCAACATGCTGCTCTACCACCAGCCTCTGCCAGTGGTTGCATCAGCACCTGGTCATGACCCCTACCCTCCCTGGAGACAGCAAGCAGCTGTGGGACACTCAAGCTGCCTCCCCCCAGCCCGCCCTCCAGCACCCCGAGCTCATTCCCGAACCCGGGTTGCTGGCATCGCTAGCGGAAATCCAACCACTGCGCTGATGGGCTGGCATCACTCTTGTTTTAAATGTGTGGATTTGTAATGCAAACTGAGTCAAAATGAGAAATGCACTATATTAAATAAAATGTTGTTTGCTTGCTTGCTTGTCTTCCTGATTCCCCCGCTTCCCTTACCCTCTCTGTTACTTCAGTCCTGTCGTTTTGTGTTACATTTTCTTCCTGCCTTCCCTCCTTCCCCTCTTTTCCATCTGAAGTTCCTCCTCCATACTTGCCTGCCCTTCTCTTTGCTACATCAACCTGCAGAGAATTATTTCTCCCTGGGTTAACCTTTCCTCTTGTACTTGACTCTGGGGTGGAGCAATCTCTGCCTCCCTCAGTCTTTCTGCTCCCCCCCCTTGCCTAATTTAAATGCCCGATGAAGTAGCATTTAAACCTTCCACCAAGGACTGCCATTCCCCTCCTGGATTGATAGAGGCCATCTCCCTTGTACAGGCCTCCACTCACGCAGGTGTGACCCAAGTCCCTGATGTAGCCAAAGCCTTCCTACCAGCACAATGCCTTCAGCCACTCAATGATGGACCTGGTCCAAAGTTCTCAAGCATTCTCTGACCATGTATGTGTAGCACCTCAGTGAAAGCCACTATGTGACCTGCCTGCTTCGGGCCCCTCCTCATCTTCCTAGACCTATCCTACATTACAACTACAGCTTCCCTTGCCAGAGTGCTCATTCCCAGGTGGACAACAATATCCAGCTCTCTCCCTGCCCTGTCTTCTCTGACATTCTCCATGATCTGACCTCCAGTTCTCCCCACCAAAGCAGTCCTCCCCACCAAAGTGACTGGAATGCACTGTACTACCCTGTACCCCTTCCCCTGCCCCAAATCAATCCCATTGAGTATGGAGTCTCCACCAGCAACTGTCTCCTCCTTGGCCAGGTGACTCTCACACCCTCTTTGGTGCTTGCTCCCTTGAGAACCACCATCTTCTCTATTACTCCTTTTTTCACTTCTGTTTCTCACTATGCTACTAACAGGGATCACCCCAGCTCAGTGCCTCTGCACCCATTGTTGGCATCCCCAACAGCCTTCTGGGAACTGGATTGTGGCTTGCTCCCTGCAGCATGGCCACTGAAGGGTTGACTGAGATCATCTGTTTTCGGTCATGGGGCTGGCTGTGGTATTATTCAGCACTGGATCATAGGACTTCACTCTGTGCAGCTGCACATGGTTTTTCTCTCTTTGTCTCCCAGAGGCACAGATGTGCAATGACATTAGCAAAGAATGGTCACACTCCCACACCCCATCCACAGACATCTGCCACTGCCTCCCAACTTTGGAGGGGCCCTGGGTGTTGCACACCCAGCTTCCACTGGGTGTCACTCCTAGCAAGGGAAACCACAACCCTCCACCCCCCCGGAGGAGGAGGAGAGCTGCCCCTTGGATTCTCATCCTATCTCCACCCAGCTGAACCTCAGAAGTTCCACACTAGCTCTTGAACATGGGTCATCATCACTGCAAGCACTAGTACTACTGCTGCAACAGTGGACCAGCTTTTCCTCTCTTACGCCTGCCTTGAGTGACTCCTCTTTGCTTCCCCTTCCCACCACAATGGTGAATGAATTATACAGTGGTACCATCTAAGGGGTGCTCTCCCTCTTTCCTCTCCCCACTCTCCAAGAGTCTACCAAGGTCCAACTGCTCTGCCTAATTGCTGGCATCCTTTGAGGTAGCAATGGCAAACTAGGTGGCCCTCTGGGTAAAGCAGATGGTGTCCTGCAGTCATATCAGATCAGCCCAGATTTCAGCAACCTCTGCTCTCAGCTCAAGAGAGGTGCACTCATGTGAGTGACCAAGCTTGTTGCTGAGTAGGTTCAGCTCAGATAGGAATGGAAACCTGTCAAACAGACCTAGCAAGATCTAAACCAAATGTGCATATTCCCCACCCTGTTGCACCATCCTGATGATGAGATGATGATCATACAGTACAAAGCTGCTAACACCCCAGAGGTAAGTGAAGTGCACACGGCAGTCTTGAGTCTCATTTTAGTGTTATTACAGTCCACATTAATATACTATTGCTTTCATTCACTGCACTGTAAATGTACTCAATTAACTCTGCATTACTCTCCTTTACCACTGAATTATTTTTCTTATGTTTAGATGCACACTATAATAGCAGTGAAAATTATTGAAATGTTTTCTTGCACACTTCTTCACCACTGCATTTCCTTCATTAATTTTTATTGCACACTGAAGTAGTACTGCCAACACTTTAGAATTTTTATTACACTGTTTTACCACTGCTCTTTTTTAGAAATCTTTGAGATTATGTTTAAAAAAAAAACACTTTCAAAGTGTTGGTTTACACACATTTATTATACTTCCACATTATAGTTAATATTTATTTATAATGTAAACTCTTTGTAAATGTTCATATTTCTTTTTCTGGTTTTACTAACAGATCTGTGCATTTTTGGTGATGTACTCAGTGGTTAAATACTGTCTTGCAATCAGCAGTGAGTATTATTGTTGTTGAAATTAGTTAATTGCACCATGAGGATGTGTTCCACATACTAACATTTTTTATACCAAACAGGAGAACGAATCACAGACAGAACACCATCCAGAGTGAGAGAAGGAATAGGGCATCACTAAAAAACAAAACAGCCAGCCCAGATGACATACCTTTAACAGGAAGGAGCTGAGAGCCACTGAGGGCAACATTATTTTCTGAGCTGCACAGACTGACAGTGAAAGGGGGACATATAGCAAAATAAAGCAAATAACAACCCGATTAGGAAATTGGGAGGGTGAACCCAAAGCATGTGCCTGTGAGAGGAAGGATATTCTTCAGGGTTCCCATGTAGCTAGGTAAATCCAGCTTTAGCCAGGTTTTCCCCTTATTTATTGCTTCTCCTAGTGCAGTTATTATAGAAAGTGGATGTTAAAGCACCACTTCCAGGTATTGGCTAAGGGCAATCTAGCTAGCTTATATGCTAGGAACCACACACTAACTGTCACTCCCTTGCTAAGAGGGATATGTGTCAGTTATACACTTAACAAGTTATTAGCCCTAGGGTAGGGCATTGGCAACTGTACTGCTAGGGTTGCTGACTGGCTGTCCCACTTCCTACCTCTTTCTCTTGGCTGGAGCTGCTGCTCTAATGTGTTTAAATTAGCACAATTTGCAGTTTAAAATGCTAGCTCTGGATTTGGCTACTGGTGACCATCTGGCTACTAGCCACCCTTTTCCATCCTGGGATGCTATCACTTTAGTTGCTGGAGCTTCCTTTTCCCCAACTGGCCCACCAGGTGCTTATTTATAAATAAATGCAATGTCTGAGCTAGCTAGCCCTAGTTCAGTAGCCCACCTAGGCTAACATATCTGAAAATGGGGCCTTTCTCTGCCCTGCTCCTTCACTGGAGCCTTTACTTTTGAATACAAGGCCTGTTTCCCCTTTTACTCTGCCTCTGGGAGCTACCTACTTTACATAGTTCCACACCTGCCAATGCTTCCCCTCTGGAGCGTGATTTAAATAAATTTAAATAGATATGCCCTCTGGTGATTCTTTTCTCTAGGGCCTTGCACTAGCCCCACAGACAGCCTTGCTGCACCAACTGGCATGATTAAACACTTTTTTTTTAAGTAATTCTTTCTGGCAGAAATCACCTGTCCAATGGTGCTGACTCACTGTCCCAGCCCGGGAAGAAGTTACAGAGAGAAGGGCAGGTGGAGAAGCTAGGATTTGAATGCAGGCAGACAATCGTTAGTCTTCCTTCTAGTCCTTGTTGGTTGCTTGCTCCACTCCAACACTCTGCTGGCCTGATGCACCACTGCTGAGGGACTGGAAACTTTTTCCTTTTAACTAAATAAAATAACAAATACGGCTAAACAGGGCCTGCACCATGGCCAGCTGAATGCTAATTCTTCGGCTCACTGCCTTGACCACTGACACTACGGGTTGCAGCACCAACAGAACAGGGACTGGATGTCTTCACAGGACCAGCCAGGATGCAGTGTGGAACCCCACCAAAGTCTGAGGTAAGTACCCCCTGCAGGTCAGTGACTCCTCTTCTGTTGCTACTTTTCCTCTCCTCAGTCTGCACTCTTTTCAAAAACGTATCACTGCAACTGGTCACACACTACAGAGCACTCCCTGCATTCGGAATGCCAAGTCCCTAGTAACCTGGGTGGTGACCAGCTGCCCAGTGTGAGGTAGACCTTCTAGCTGGCGCAAGTTCATGCCAACTTGCTAAGCAAGCTGAGCAAATAAAAGAAAATATTTCTATTTCTATGGTGCACCTGCCAACAAGTTAATTTACTCCTTCCTTGCTCTTGAATAATCAAGGGCACCTGGGCACCTTACTGGGGATGCTGGGGTTTTCTCAGGACCCCATTGTTGGGATATTAAATTCTGTGTCTCATTGATCATTATTATTTGGGAAAGGAAAGGATGTGTCCATCCCCTACATGTGCTCCTCGTCATCAGTAGTGGGGTGATATTCATTTACAGTATAGTAGATAGGAGAAATGAGATGCTGCACTTCCAAGAATCAAGAATTTGTCCTTAACCTGATTTTATTTCCAGGAATTTATAGGGGATAGGGTTTCAGACACTTTAATTCTTCCTCTTGGTTGTTGTCCCCATTCCTAACAAATTTGGCTTCAATGGGAGGTTGCCCTTTTAATTTCATAGGCTCAGGCTGTATCCCTTTTAATTGCAACTCCTCCTGCTGGGAAACATTTCCCTTCTCTTTTCCAGCTCACCAAAGTCAAATACTAAATTTAGTATTAAAGCAGTAATTAATTACTCTTTGAAGACTAATTTTTGTCATGTTTGATCATATTTAATCATTAAAAAAATAACCTCTAAGAATAGTAAACTCTAAGAAGTAGTTAGAAGACTACTTGTTTAAGAGTAAATTATTACTAAATGAGGCTGAGAACTAGAACTGCAATGCTCTTCAAGGTACAGTTTCTTAATACTACTGAATCATTAATGAAGATTACTGTTCAAGGATTTGAATTAGCCAATCAAGGATGGGTCATTACCATGCACTTCACTTCTATTGAGAAAGGAGACAGATAGAACAACCAATGACACCAATGAATTTTACAGAAGGTAAGCAATAATAAAATGTGTGTTTTGTTACTTAGAAATAATATGATGCAAAAAGAAAGGTTGGCCGTGTCCCCTTAAAAGTCTACTGAACTACATTTTTTTCAGAAGTCTACTCAGTCAGTGAACTACATTTTCCAGAACCACTTCCTGTTCCTGCTCAGAGAAACTGTTAGCCTGCATTTAGAATATCAAGCTGGTGTTGCCTGCACAATTTACATGTACTGTATGAAGTAAGTGCTTATGTTTAAATAGAAAAGTGCATCATTTTAACTTCCTGAAATGTTAAATACAGTGAGGGGATTATTACCTAGGTTTTTTTACTTGAAATGCCGTGCAGTTTTGATTGAATATTTTGCTATGAACATTTTCTCTGCTGAACTCCTTTGGCTAAAACTCTTTGAAAATGTTTTAAAATTCACAGTTTTTTTTTAATCAAATTACTCCTTAAAGTGTCTAGTGTGCACTGTGCCTCTAGTTTACCTATTATGTGTGGTATTTTTACTGATTTAGTTACATTTATAGTTGTAGTTTCTTGGGGGGGGCAGAGAAGTTACTTAGCAGCAGGAAGATTGTATGAATGAGAAAGTCCAGAATGCATTTTGCATGTGTGTATATCCATTCAGTAGCCTATTTATCTATATTTACAGAGAAAAGACTTTACAGTTTTTTATCTGGCAAAATCTGGAGTAACCTGCAGATTGATAAAGGGAGATTTATTTATTGCAGTTATCTGAGTGTAAAAACGACTCGAACAGAGGGGATATTCCAATTAAGAAGAGGAAGGGACATGAGAGGGCAGTCTCAGACTGGAGGGGGAAGATTCAGGAGGGAGGTAAGGAGACAGTTCTTCATGGAAAGGGTGGTGGGCAAGTGGAACACTCTGCCAACAGGATGTGGTGGCCTTAAAGATGGTGAGCAGTTTCAAGAGGGGATGTGACAGGGTGAAGGTAAATCTAAGATGGGGAGTATTGGGATGGGCAGCTGTGAGATATGGGGCTAGTTACACAATTGAACAGATTCAACAGACCGTGAGGCCTATTTCTGCTGGCATTTTTGTATGTTCATGTGTTTGTATGAAGGAGCTGCTTTTTGCATTTAATATTGTAATTGATTAAAACATTTGCATGTCTTAATCTACTATATTAAATAGCAATGATGGGATCCTTGTGTTTGTTTTATGTTCCTAAAACTGCTGAGAGTTGTTTATGAAAATATCTCTTTATATACTTTTTGGAGGAATTTAATTTGCTTGGATCCTGTTTGTTCATAAACTGATTCAAGGTGGGGTTGACTGCATGGGAAAGCTGGGCTTTTTTGCATTCTTATATTGTATTTAATTACAACTTTAGCATATGTAAATCCATTAGATTAAATTAAATTAAATTAAACAGTATGCTAGGATCAGTGTACTTTTTTCTTTTGCTGAAGACTGCTGAATATAAAAATAACTCTTTTGTGTATTGTGGAAGAATTTCTTGAGTAGTTTTCTTGTTTCCAAAAAGCATGCCTTTTAACTGATTCTTTGAATCCGTATAGCTGTTTATTTTAAAGGCACTCATTAATTTATAATATGTATGTTTGTGTTTCACATTTTATTTATACTACATTAAGAAGTATGGGGTCCATGGCTGCAGAAGGGTGATCTGGGGAAGGGGGATTAAGTTGTAGGGAGGGACTGATCTATGGGAGGTTCTGCTCTGGAGGGAAGGTGGGTCCAGCTCCTGGGAAGGGTGGTTATCTGGGTGTCTGACTCCAAGGAGGGTGCTCAACTTTGGGGGGGCAAGACTATGGGTGGGAATGAACACAGGGGGTGCAGCTGCAGGGAGGGTTGTCTGCTGGGGAGGCTAGTCCAGAGTATGAAAGGATGAGCCAATAGCAGGGAGGGTGGCTGGTGTGGAGGGGGGATAGTTTGGGGATAGAAGTGAGGTCCAGCTGCAGGGTGGGTAGTTGGATGGTGAGGCTGGTATGGGGCATCTGGTGAGTCCAACTGTAGGTAGAGTGGTTGGCTGGAGGAATGCTGGTCCAGGCGCATGGGGGGTACAGCTGCAGAGATATGGTCTGTTGGCATGGAAGCTTGGGGGGTTCTTCAGCTGCATGGAGGTTGTATGGCATGTCGTTGGAGGCTGGTTCAGATGCAGGAAGGGTGGTCAGCTGGGCAACAGGCTGTTCTGGAGGCTGTGTGGTGCTTTAGCTCCAGTGAGGTTGCTCATCATGGGAGAGGCTGGGGCTAGAAGGGTTGTCCAGAGGCATGGACAATAGTCTGGTGCCTGGTAGGGTGATCTAGTACAGAGGAGGGTGGTTGGCTCTTTGGGGGGGCTTATCTGAGCACTGGATGGTGAAGGTGATGGTCAAACTGGAATTGCTAGGATATATACCCAGAATTGTTAATTATATAATGGGAAACCTTGACTTTTTGGGATGAACTATTGACTACCAATAATCACAACTGACAGTCAGTAGATACATTAGTGTACATGTTTCCCTCTATAGCCCTCAGCTAGTAAGGCTAGTACTGCTGGCTCTGTACTGTGCCATATGCACTCCCCTCATAACAGTGTCATGTGCACTGTTACCACCTTGCTGTTCCAGACACACTTCTGCCACTGCACAGTACCATGTGCATTGTCATCACAGAGCAATTCCACATGCACTGACAACTCTGCATCATAGACCTTGACTTTGATGGCAGATAAGGACCACTTGGCCCATCCAGTCTGCCCATTTCCCCTACCTACTGGATAAGCTGCAGAGTCTAGTTAACCAACAGCCTACTTCCTGCCACCCCCACTACAATTGCCTTGTGTCTATCCCATGCATGTTTGAATTCTCCCACTGTTTTAGCCCCAACAACCTCCCCAGGAAGGCAGTTTCATGCATCCACCACTCTCTCCATGAAAAAAAATTTCCTCACATTACCCCAGAGCCATCCCCCTCTATCTTTAAATTGTATTCCCTTGTTCTTACACATCTCTTTTTCTGAAATATGCTAGACACTGCAGTGCAGCATGCAATACTTTTTTTTATTCCTCCCTTTTTTTTTCTTGGAACTGTCTGGTTTTGTGCTGCTACTTAATGGTCTAGTGCACAAGCAGGGGTGTCCTGCTATTACTTCTAACTGTAAGCTGGGCATGAATGCTTGAAACTGAGGCTTACTTAGGATGTTCCATTATTACCTAGCCCATTCTCTGTTGTCTCTGCCAGTCTTGCACCTGTAGGTTTGAACTTAGCTCAATCCCTTATACAATTTCTGACTCCAAACAGCTGCTGAGGTGTGTTACTAATCATGTCTTTATTGTGTTGTGTCTACACAGAGCCAGCATGCCCCATGCCACTCCAATGCCCCTGACATGCACTATTATATCCCTACTTTTGATATTACTCACTGTTGATTACCGTCCACTCCAGGTGGGCCCCAGTAGATGTCCTGAGCAGCCCCCGGAGCATGATTTTACTTTTTCTAACCTCCTTGCCACTGCAGACCCTCAACTCTGGTCTATTTGGTGCACTACTTTTAAGTCTATCTTGTTCATCACAAAGTTGGTCAAACATTACCCAGGCAAAACTAGACCCCCTCTGAGTTGTCACTCCCTATCATGCCTTGTATTGCTTCCATTGTTACTACTTGTCCTGGCAGGGGACATAGAGCTTAACCCTTGTCCCCCATCTCTGCATGTCTCCTCTAACTTCTCCAGCCCCCCTAGCTGGCTAGCCCAAAAAGCTTGAAAGTAACACGCATAAACATTCATAACCTCAAGCCAAACCTAGCAGAACTTTCTGCTTGGATAGGTCACTACAAGCCCGACATCCTTGGTGTTACTGAAACATGGTTGAAGTCCACTATCCCAAACTCTGCCTGTGTTCTCACAGGTTTCAATTAAATCAGGCTTGATCATGCTGGCAAAAATGAGGGGATAGGATACTGATCTATTACAAAAATCATGTAAATGTATCCTATATCCCTCACCAGCTGCCCTCCTTGCCCTCATGTGAGTTCCTTCATGTGCTTTTCTGCTGGGCAATACAAAAAAGCTGCATTTAGTCTGTGTATTCAATCCTCCCAAGGGTGGCATATGGGGGTTAACATACCTCCTTTACTCCATAACACCTGTGGTCCATGAGAATGAGTTGCTGCTACTAGGTGACTTTAACCTCAATTGGTTAGGGGGAAATGCTAGACATTATAAGCCCCTGTTGGCTGGGCTCTCCCTCTTTCAACTTATCCAGGAGCCTACCAGGCTTTCCACAACAGGGGGAAAAGTACTCTCCAAGATTGGGTGATGTCCAATCAACCAGAGAGGGTGGCCTTCTCTGGTACATTCCCGGACTCTATCTCAGATCACACCTGTATCTTCTGTGTTTGGAAGGTCTCCCCACCAAGTATTCCACATAAAATCCTCCTTAAGAGGGATTTTTCCAACTTTAACTTGGAATCCTTCCATGCAGATCTGGGACACACGGATTGGTCCCTGTACTGTACTGTTTGTTCGCTGTAATCTATTTTTCTTTTGATGAGGTGCCTTTGTAAATGAGTCTATGACTCAAAGGTTTGTAAACTGATGCTCTAATAAATAAATAAAATATATAGCTCAGCAAAGAGTAAGTTTTGCAAATCTGCCTTGCTATCCACAGCCAGAGACCCTAGGAATTTTTGGCAAAATATCAAAAACATAGTTAGTGGGTCCTCTAAAGGGGATGTCTCAGACATGACTATAGGTGGTACAAATTGTAACAGTCCACTCACAATTGCTAATGCCTTTATTTCTCATTTTCCTGACCTGTCTGCATAAACCTCCCTATTTCCTCATCTGGATCCCATTAAGCAAGGTGTGCCTCACTGCTCCTAGTCAGAATCTGTCCCAAGCCCCTCATTTTATTTCAAGGCTACATCCAGATGGGAGAAGCAGAGACTGCTGTCTGGTCTCTTCCCTCACTCTAATGCTGGGCATGATAACCTGGAACCCAAACTCCTCCACCTTTGTGCCCCCTTCATTGCCCATCTCGCATATCTTTAATACATCGCTTTCCTCTGGGGTTATCCCTGACCTTTGGAAGGTGTCAAGAGTTGTCCCGGTTCTCAAATAAGGTGACCCTAAAAATCTTGAAATCCACTGACCCATTGCCATCTTATTGGCCATCAGTAAACTCCTTGAGAAAGTTGAGGTGCTACTGTTTTTGTACACTCCTTCTTTTGCAAGTAAATATTATTTGAATTATAACCATTCAAGTGTTTTTCTTGTTTTTCTGGCTGGGTGAGTATTCTGTGACTTTCTGTACCTGTGTTCATGTTGTGTCACATTGAACTGGTCCCCACTGGGTGGCTCCTTATTTCCCGACTTTCCTCCTTGAAAAAGTTGTTGCTTCCCAACTTTCTGAATATATCCAGTCACATGAGTTGCAGACCCCAGCAGAACATGGCTTTCTTAAGGGCTACAGCATCTCAACTGCCCTTGCTAAGGTTACCTCTGAGGTTAGGGTTGCCATGGATCAAGGCAAACTCACTGGTGTCATCTTCATTGACCTTTCCAAGGCCTTCAACCTGGTTGATCATGCACTTCTGTGCTCACAGTTCTGGTCCCTTGGCTTATCCACCCCCATCCTTGGGTCATTTTCCAATGACCTCCAAGGATGCCAACAACTTACAAAATGTAACAAGGCCCTCTCCGAGCTCACCTGAGTCAAATCTGGAGTTCTCCAGGGGTCTATCCTGGGGCCCATCTTGTTCTTTCTATTTGTAAACGATCTTCCTACTATACCATTCCACTGCAGTACCACCTTATATGCAGATGACCTGGCCATCCTTAGCCACTCCCATGACATTAGTGTCATCAACCGGCACTTTAACACTGACTTTAGCTATTTACAATCCTGGCTAAAATAAAATAGGCTTGTCCTCAATTTCAGAAAAACTCAGGCCATGCAGGCACTGTTGGTTCCCCATGATGGTCACCAACTTGATCAAATACTTGGGAGTTACCCTCGATCCTCAGGTTGACCTCTCAAAGCATATTCATCTTGTATGTAGAGCTGTAAATAGTATGTTTGGCTTGTTTTACAGAGCAAAAACAGTCTTACCCCACTGTGCAAATTTCTCTGGCAAGTGGGGTGTTTCTTCCCATGCTCTGCTATGGACTCATCACATTTGCTCATGCTGCAAAAACCCACCTCTCAAAATGGGATGTGGCCTACAATAATATAGGCTGCTTTTCCACTTGCAGCCCTGCTCCTCATCCACCACTGCGATCTTTACAACAGGCTTACTTGGCTTCCATCAGGCCAGCATAGTAGCTTTGTCCTAGGTTGTTTTACTGACAAGGTGGTAAGAACGGCCACTCCTCCTGTTCTGGCAGAGCTCCTCAAACCTGTCACCTCCTCCTACTCCCTAAGGTCACATGGTCCTGTGATATTCCAGCTCCCCAGTGCCCATACCCAAATGGGTGACAGAGCATTTGTGTCTTGTGCTCCAAAATTATAGAACTCCATTTCGGCACTTGTTTGCACTACACCCTCCCATACCTGTTTCTGCATCTCCCTCTGGGATCACTTGCTGCTCTCCTCAGCCTGCAGTTGCATTTAATGATGTCAGTGGCCCTCCTAAACTAATGACACACTGGACACCACTGGCCCTCTTTGAGGGGCACCTGCCCAGACTCTGTTCTCGGCTACCTTCCTAGCCCTACCTGCCCACAGTGTTCCTCATGCTTGCATTCTTTGGTATTTGAAATGGTATTTGAAATCTGCCTCTCTGCTCACAGTTTGTAATGTCTGTATATTAACTTACCTGCTCCTGTGTATGTTACTGTATGCTTCTTTTTTTTTTTTTGCCTCTTCTGCCTCACCTGTGAAATATCTGTATATTTGTCTACCTGAACTCTGCTTTGTAAGCTGCTTCCTTATTTCCTTGTAATCCCCCGGGTCACACCTGCAAATAGGCATCTTTTTTGTCTAGTGTGCATACCTGGTTAACAAAAACTAAATAAAATAAATACTGTGTGTATTGCTACCACCTCATTGGTACACTACTGCCACTACACTGTGTCACGTGCACCACCACCTCTGTGTGGTTCCATGTGCCCTGCTGCCTCCATGCAGTGCCACTTGCTCAATCAACACCACACAGTGACTCATGTATTGTCATCACTGCATTGCCACATACACTGCCAACTCTGTTCCATGTACATTGTCATCACCACACAGTGCCACTTGCACAGCCACCAGCTTGCTGTTCTGTGCACCACTTGCTGTACCACATGCATTGCTGATTCCACACTGAGCCATTTGCACTGTTATCAATATTTTGGTGCCATGTGTACTGCCAACTCCGCTGGAACTGTGCCTGGTGTTGACCATTGCTGTGCCCTTGCTTGCTGGCCCTGGGCTGGAGGCTGGGACTTCTGTGGCATTAGTTATTTTCATCCACCCACCCTTGAAGGTCCAAGTATTGATACATACTCTGTAGGTCAGGTGGTATCCATGGGTAGCAGAATTAAGGCATATTATGCTAAAATTATTAACTCAAAATAAGGCCTACACTTTAAGGCTATGGCCTGGCTAGTCCTCTTACCAGTTCACAATGACACCCAGTTTCAACCCAGTTTTAAAGCTAGGGGGTCATGTGTCATTTTTAACATCATATCCTGTGCCAGTGACAGTGGTGGGATTTGAAATAGGGATCACCGGACTTCTGTATGCAATTTCTATGTTATGCCTGTGGCTCTTGTACTTCTCTGGAACTCTGTCTGTACACTGGCTTTTCTTTATCCCTTATAATAATCCTTTTTTCCCCCTTTATTTCTACAGGTTTCAGAGGACATTGACACTGGTCTGACAGGACACAGACTACCAATACATTAGATGAGTTTTGTTTATGTTTAACCTTCCTCACTAGTCCCATTTTGTTCTTGATGCACTATAGATTCTTTGTGACCCCATGGATATTCTTTTTTTACAAGTAGACTTGGACATTACTCCAAGACTCCCATCCCAGGCTCCCCAGATCACAGGTAAGAGATCTCTTATCTATGCTAGTTAGTCAAGCTGTGATGATGCAGCCTCAACTGTGCATTGCCTGTCTTCTTCACCCTTTGCATTGTGTATGCCCATAACCCACATATCATGTTAATGCATTTGCAGTGGAACATCAGGAATCAAACTGCCAGAACTAACAGTAATGCAACAAGCAGACTATGTCAAAGTCTATGTTTCTATGTTTCTACGTGTGTATTCAGCTTCCCACATGGCATTTCCTAATTCTGTAGGAAGAAATGTTTTGAACTAAAACAGATCTGTCAGTTTAAGGGGATTTCCTTCACAGTGCCAATATAAATGTGAGGGGACAGCCCTGCGTAAGTTATTAAGAATGTCAAGCCTTTGCCTTTCTCTCCAGGTTTCGCTCATCTTCCAAGGTTCAGAATTTTCTGGCATTTCTCATTGATAAAGGTCAGCAGAATCTGTTTTTTTTTTGGCATGGATGGCATGATGCCAGGAGGCAGAGACACCTTCTGGAAGAGGTGCTAGGTGTTGCTCCAGGTGCACTGAGCTGGTTGAGTAGGGTAACACATTGATAGGGACTCTATGTTTATGCTGGAATGCTGGGTTTGCAGGCTATGGGCCAAGCCTGGGTTGGCACCTGGATCCAGGTCAACAGCACAGAACTTGCCCAGCAGGACAGAGGCTGGCCTCTAGGGGAAGGATAGGGAGGAGTAGAGCTGTTGCTGGCATGCAGGGGCAGATTAGATATTATCAGGGAAACCTGAATCTGCCTAAAATGTGCCAGCTGCACTGGGAGAGGATGAGGGGCTGGTGCAGCAAGACAGACTGGAAGTATCATGAGTGAAATATAGGCTGCTGCTTCTGTGTAACCCCTAGATGGCGCTATCCCAGGGGCTACTACCCCTGCCTGATTTGCCACTAACAGCTTGAGGAGCCTGGATCCGATGGCGGGTGCCTCCACCCAGAGGTCAGGGTTTGCAATAGTTAAACTAACTTGGTCACAGCCCTCTGGGACACTGCAACCCCCCTTTCTTCCCATTAGTGGCCCACACAGTATATCAGAATTACCTTCACAGTATACACTTACCCCCAGGACTGGTTCGGGCACTGGGACCCCCTGTAAAATAAGATACAGTGCAACAATCACAGTACAATACTTTAACATAGACAAATACCTCAGGCAGCATAACTTTGCTGAAACAAGCAGCTCTGATTTATTTGGGGGATATAACAAGGACGGAAATCAGGTTAATTAGCTTATCACTTTACTCTTCTATTGGCTCTGTACAGGCCTATCCCTACCAGTTACTGTCCCTGGGTACCCAAGCCCTAGTGGCTAGTCCAAACCGTGGCAGCTGGTAGGTGCCCTTTCACACAGAGAAAAGAAAAATTAGATAAACAGTCAGCAGTACAGTAATTCCATTTGGATTCAATGTGGCAATTCAACAGGGAGTGGCCCTGAATTAGTACTCACGACCTCCAAACAAGATAGGGTCCTTCAATATCAGCAGGGCTACTCTTGAGCTCCATGAGACTCCTCACACATTTATATGGCAAACTGCAACAGGCAAAAGTCCTTTAATGGCAGCAGGATTCACTTGAGCTACACAAGCCTCCTCACACATTTATATGGTAAAAGAAAGTACTATACCAGGCAGGCTGCTTCTCTATCCCGATCGCAATTACTGCACAATGCCTGGGAGAACACACAGCAGATTCAGTTCCTGACAGACCCAGTGCAATTCAGCAATTTCTCCAGTCTTCTACAGGGTGAGCCTGGTTTCTACTCTTCAGATATCCTTTGATTCTCTTCACAGGACAGATTCAGTCCTAACAAACAGTTACACAAGCTGCAGACCAGAACTCTGGGCCTTACACACGTTTCCCCGACTAAAACTGCACACCGAAAAAAGCACAGGGCTCCTTCCCTCTTCACTGCCAGAGCTCAACTGAAACTCCAGCAGACAAAACCGGGCACTTCCTTTGAGTTCCTCCAAGTTCTTGGCTGGATTGGCTGTCACTCACAATAGACTGCTCCTGTTGGTCCAAAAAGGTGCCGAAGTCTAAACTACATCTCCCAGAGTCACTGCCCATACAATCCTCTTGTGGCTGGCTCAAATTACGAGTCCAAGTTCTGATTCGTCCAAGGCACCATTTTAGAGCTACCTTAACCCACACTGATTGGTCCAGTTCAGCAGTTCAAAACTAGAATGAACTAGGCAAACACAGTTCTGACTGCAAAGAAAGCAGGTTAGACAAACTGTATTTTCATTATTACTCTAAATGATTTCTGGCAAACAGTTACATCTTTCGATAGGTTCCTTTGCACTCCTAGTGACTGAAAAATGGAGTGAATTGGCAGCAGCTCGAGTGGTACTCAAGCAGAGAAGCACACAGTCCCCCCATACAAACTAATTATGTCTGCAAGCAGACAGCTCTTAAAGAGACAGTACCAGAGGCTCTAAAACACTCACTGATAAATGGCTTAAACGCCAAACACCATTCAGGCTTGGAGCATTCAAGCAAGCTCCTGAAGTCTTTTGGGAACCCCATTTGCAGGGGTTACACCTTCCTGGTTTGGGAAAGCTTGACGTCCACGCCAAGCAAGTACTCCATAACTTTCAACTGCAAAACATATACATTTGCATTAGGCTCACACATGTAATCATCAGTCAATATATCATTTTACCAAGAACACATTTCTGAAACATTGCAGTACGTCACTCTTTACACAGTATTACACACACATTGTACCATAACTCGTTATTACCTCTTGTACATGAAACCTGAAGAGGGGCCCTTCCTATCAGTTACCTTGGGGCTGGACGGGGCAAGGGCACCATACTTAGGGCAACACAAGTAACTTGGAGTTAGCACTGACGCTCAGTTTGGGCAATGAGCTCAGAGACACATACACCTTTATGGACAACATTGAGAGGCAAGTCCACAGGCCTCCCAAGTGAATCATAACTGAGGTGCACCACAGGCTTTACAGCTCAACCAGTCTTTCTAGGGGAACTGTTACAGTCTCTGCACTCTGAGCCTCATTTCAGCATTGTCCTCACTTGTCAGGGGAGTCTCCATGGGGTAGAGAGGCTAGAACTTGGGGCACTTTCAGCTCCAGGAGTTACAGTTTCTGAGTCCACAACATTCGCTCGCATGGAGAGCTTTCGGACACTGGCAGTGGACTGTCAGGGCACTCAAAATACTCTTCTTGTTCTGGTGTATCACCAGTCTGCCCCAATCCATCATTTTCCTCCCTGAAAGCTCAAACAGTTCAACCATGCACAATGATTCCATTTCATCTGATCTGATGCTTTGCACTTCACTTTCTGGGAGCATTGGCTCCAGGGATGAAGCTGGGGCTTAGACAGTCCAGAAGGCCCAGCTTCAGCTCCAGTATTGACTAGGGATTGCCCGAAACAACTGACTCAGTTCGTAAGAAGGATAGTATTCAAAGTCACTCTCACTTCTTCTGATATGGACTGACAGTCATGCTCAACTGGGACTTGTGGAGGGGAACACTTTAACTCTGCTTCTGTAGGCAGACTTTCTTGATCTTTTCTTAGCAGAGCTCTAGTCACTGGTCCAGAGGGGCATCTTCTGGGGCTCAGACTCAATCAAGATTTGTCCAATGGGCAGTAAATGATTTCTATGCATTGTTTTTACATCTTTGAATTATTCTCAGGCCTTACTTTGTACACTGGCAGATCATCTAGTTTGCCCACTACAATGTGAGGGAGATGGTGCCATCTGTCAGCAATCTTGTGTTTGCCATGCAGTCCCAGATTTCTTAGCAATACCCGATCTCCCTCCTGGAGTTCCTGTGCTTTCACCTTTTTATCATACCTTTCTTTGTTGGCCAGATTTCTTTTGGCAGCCATGGTTTGAGCCAGTTGGTACGCATGAGTTAGCTGGGCCTTTAACTTTTGCACATACTGTAAATAGTTGTCAGCTTGAACCCCATCAGTGGAGACCCCAAAACACACATCTACCGGTAGTCGAGCTTCTCTTCCAAACATCAGGCGGTAGGGGGAGAACCCAGTGGCATCACTTTTGGTGCAATTATAAGCATGTACCAGGGAGCTAATTTGTTGGCTCCATCTAGGCTTGTCCTTTGGGTGCAGGGTGCCTAGCATATCTAGCAAAGTGCGGTTGAAACGTTCAGGCTGTGGGTCCCCCTGGGGGTGGTAAGGAGTGGTTCTGGACTTTCGCACTCCCCACAGAGAAAGCATCTCTGTGATCAGACGACTCTCTAAGTCTCTCCCTTGATCAGAATGGATTCTTTGTGGAGCCCCATAGTGAACAAAAAAGTTTTCTACAAGTACTTTGGCCACAGTGGATGCTTTCTGGTCTTTGGTGGGGAAAGCTTGGGCATATCTCATGAAATGGTCAGTGACCACCAGCACATTACTGATATTTCTTTGATCTGACTCCAAACTCAGAAAATCAATACAGACCAGCTCCATGGGTGCACTGGTGGTGATGTTAACAAGGGGGGCAGCCCTCTGGGGCAAAGCTTTCCTCTGTAAGCAGCGACTACAAGTTTGAATGTGTTGCTCCACATCAGCCCCCATCTTAGGCCAATAGAATCTGGATCTCACCAAGTCAAGTGTTCTGTCTATACCAAGGT
This sequence comes from Neoceratodus forsteri, assembly GCA_016271365.2. Classification (NCBI taxonomy): domain Eukaryota; kingdom Metazoa; phylum Chordata; order Ceratodontiformes; family Ceratodontidae; genus Neoceratodus; species Neoceratodus forsteri. Next base: position 53,014,326 of record CM057451.1, on the reverse strand, counting down.
GCCCCATGTGGTTGTGCAAGGACCTCAATACTGAGTCTCGAAAGGCAGTGGGCAGCACTAGTTGTTGTTTGTCTACTTATCCCCTCTGTCTACTGTTTCTCTGTATAACAGTTTATTGATCAGTTTCAACTTAGGACCTTCTTTGTATAACAATGCAGTTCTCAAATCAGTGGGCGTAATTTGGACACATCTTTTCCTGCACAGAGGGCTTCTAAAGCTGATTTGATCATGGGATGCTGGGACTGAGCCGCCGAATACTGTCATTGTCCAGCTGAGCCGGTACACCAATGTCTATTGCAGAAAAGTGGCAATAAGCAGCAGGTATGCAATTCTCAGAGGGTCCCAAGCAATCCACCATGCAGTCCACTGCGTCCGTGGACATTGTTCCTCCTGTCAAACTTCCGCAGAGTGCCGAATGTCAGGTTCTGCCAATCTGACCCAATCATCCTGGGAACAGGCCTCCAGGAGAGAGCATCAGCATCTATGTGGTTCAGGCCTGCTCGGTATTCGAGAGCATAGTCATATGTAGATAATGCAGAAAGCCACCTATGGCCAGTGGCATCCAACTAGCTGAGGTCTGCACATAGGTCAAAGGATTATTGTCAGTTTTACTAGTATTTTAGCCCCATACAAGTACTCATGGAATTGGTCAACAATAGCCCACTTCAAAGCTAGGAACTCTAACTTATGTACAGGATAGTTCTTTTCGGATGGGGTCAGGCTTCGACTGGCAAAGGCCACTGGTCTCAGGCCATTCTCATGCTCTTGGTACAACACAGCCCCCAACCCTTGCAAGCTAGCATCAGTGTGCAGGACGTAGGTTTTCTTGGATCGGCATAGGTCAGCACTGGAGCATGGGTAAGTTGATATATGATCTCATGAAAAGCAGTCTCACAATCAGGAGTCCAGCGGCCCCAAATATTCACTCGGACGAAAATACACTCTTTCAGTCTTGAGGGACACTGACTTTGGTATTTTTGTGGATTGGGGATACCCTTGAGTAAGGTTAAGTAAAGGGCGGATCACTCTTGAATAGTCCTTGATGAAACGCCGATAATAACCACAGAATCCTAGGAATCTTTGCAGTTCTTTTAGATTTTTGGGCTGTGGCCAGGTAGTCAAGGCCTCAACTTTACTTGGATCAGTCTCTATTCCCTCGCTGGATACTATGTGTCCCACATACTTTACTGATGTTTGAAAGAATTAACACTTATCAATGGACAGTTTAAGGCCAAAGTCCTCCAGTCGCTCCAATACCTTAAATAATCTGCTCTCATGTTCCTCCAGTGAGCTGCAAAACACAATAACATCATCTAGGTATACCAGGCACTCTAGTAAGTTCATGTCCCCCACTGCACACTCCATCAATCGTTGAAAAGTGGCTGGGGCACCTGAAATCCCTTGAGGCATCCTCATGAATTCATAGAAGCCAAGCAGACAGATAAAGGCTGTCTTCTCACGGTCCTCTGGGGCCATCGGGATCTGGTAGTACCCACTGCGGAGATCCAACACGAGAACCACTTGCTCCCGCTTAGGCAGTCCAAAGCATCCTGAATGCAGGGCATTGTGTACTAACTCGGGATAGTCCGCCGGTTTAAGGTGCGATAATCCACGCACATCCTTACTGTCCCATTCTTCTTCCTCACTACCACAATGGGGGAAGCATAAGGGCTTCTGGATTCTTGTATTACACCAGCAGCTAACATCTCTTGCAGATGCCGTCTCACATCATCTATGACAGCAGGTGCCAGGCGTCGAGACCTCTCACGAAATGGTCTTTCGTCATGCAGCCGGATATTGTGCTTAGGTCCTTGCACGCATCCTACATCCCATTCCTTTAAAGAAAACACCTGGTCTCTCTGGGCAAGCTTCTCACTGATCCTCACTTTCCATTCAGCTGGCAACGGGGAGTCGCCGAAATCAAACAAGTCAGGCATTACTCTGTCATACTTCCTCAAACTCTTGCTGCTGGGTAGCACTGCAGTGTCTGCACAATGCACATTAGCCAGGATGCAACCTCTATTTACTCGAATGTCTCTTTCAGACACATTATGAACTTGGACCATTACCCTTCTGGCATAAGCATGGGCTCTAGTGGGCAAAATACTGGGCTTGACCAGCAGTCCCTCTGGCAATTTTCCATCGCCTGGTGCATCCAACATTAATATTTTATTCTTAACATCCTTTCTGATACGGACCTCTCCTGTAAGGTACACTGGGCATTTGGCCAGGATCAGAGACTCAGGATCCTTCTTCCATACAATTCAATCGGTTCTCTGGTTCTATTTTTCAGCATCTCTCTGTGCCTCATAGGCCTTCTTAATTAAAGCCGGAACTCTTAAAGCTCTACTAGTCTTTGACCCCTGTTTTTCATAACACAACTGTGCCAGCCTTCTGAGCATATGAGCATTTGTTCCAATCAAAGGGACACCATCATACAGTCCAGTGGGGACACACTAGGCTGGGTCTCTACTTGTTTGGCCACTCCAGCCACGGAGGTGGGGAAAGACAGCCAAATTCAGATATACCTGGAATGAGGGTAGGCCTCACTTAACCTCCATATGCAGTCCTTCTAATGGTTGTAAGTGCGTCTGACAAATGCTTCTGATACCAATCCTGGAACATAATTGTCACTTGGGAGCCACTGTCTAATACAGCTCTTGTAGACACTCCATTCACCTTTACAGTGGTCTCCTGGAGGGACCCACTATTCTGGACCAGTCTGGAGGGGCGGTAGTGGGGGCCTGGGCAACTGACCTTGCCACAAAGGACGTGAGTTAGCATTTTGGTGCCCTCACTGGGATCATTTCGTGCACCTCTTAACCACTGATTTGTTCTCCAGCTTCCTTGTAGCCTATATGCAACTTTGTCAGTGTCTTTTGGGGACTGGCATTCCTTTTCATGTGCCTATCCTTCCCACAATTATAGCAAAACATACTTTCTGGAGTTTGAGCTGGCCGAGGCGCCACACTGGGAGCCAGGCGGGGTACTACTAACTGGAAACCTGGTGCCATCTCTGTCTCGGCGTGATAAGCATTTGGAGACATCTCGTCAGTTTCTCCACTTCCATGGTCAAGGAATTGAGTTTGAGCTGTTATCAGCAGGAGATACATGGTGGGTACCCCACCCCATAGCAGATGCAGTCGGATATAGGTCGGGGCCCGCATTTCTTGCAGGCGGCCTTCATAAAGGGACTGTTTTGAATTTCGGATCTCTCTCAACAGTTTTCCCCATTATGGCATATCTTTTCCTTGTCAGAGCACTCACTGACTGCCAACCTCTGCCCTGAACTTCACTTGATGGGTCACCCTCAGTCACTCGGTCTTATGGCCGCAGCTATTGGTGCAAGTCCCTCCCGAGGTCGCCTTTCTCAACTCTCGATTCTCTCATTAACTCATCATAGGAGGGTGGGGATTCCAGTCGATTTGCCAGGCATAACTGAAGCAACAGCAGTTCTGAGAAGGGGAGACTTAAGGATCCTGTCCAGCCTGGTTCGTCCAGTTCAATCGCTGGCAAACTACCCTTTCTGAGGCATTCTTGCAACAATTTTTCCAGCCAAGATACATACACAGACAACAACTCCCCTTGGTACTGTTGTGCATTTCTTACTCTCCACCATAGGTCCTCATCAGAATCTGGGCTCCCATACACATTCTCCAAGGCCTCAAGATAGGCCTGTGCAGTCACTTCAGGGTTACTGGCCCATTTAGCACGGATGGTAGCCAGGGCAGGACCGGAGGCTCACCTAACCCTCTTTCGCTTTTCAGCTTCCGAGCATTGCCATTCTAGCACTTGGGGGCAACATAGTCTATCCAGGTCTCTCAGTCATCCTCCCTTGGAGGGTGGGGAGGGTGCCAGAGAAGATCCTCAACTCGTAGAGTCGTGACTAATGGCAGGTGCAGAAATAGGAGTCTGCATTGGTTCAGCCACCATTACGGGTGCTGGGCGGGAGCGGTGTTGGGGAGAACACCCCAGGTGGCAAGAATAGTTTCTTCAAGTCCTCCACAGTTTCCCTTCCCCAGCAACCATTTAGCAAATTTCTCCTCAAAGTTTCAGATAGTGGTGGGGCTCATTCCCCGGTCTTACTGTCCTTAGTTATCACTCTCCAAGCAGTGAGGGCTCCCTCTGGGAGTAGTGGTCTGTGGCACTTTGGAGCTATCTATGGGATCCTTAAACTCTACTAGGGCCAGGAAAGTGTGGGTGAGCAGATTAGCATGCCGACCCACCACTACAGGGTTTTGTAAACCTTCCACCTTGGAAAGTACTCCTGTACAGTGTCCGTATTGATACCAGGGGATGTCCAGGATAAGCATAGCATTTTGAGGTCGATCTCCTCCCAGTACACCACTCCACCAGCCGGTGCACAGCCACTTCTGTCGGGTACCCATTTTTTTCTTAACAGTGGTTCATAATATGGCCACTAGAGGACACACAATCCCAGCGGTGAGCCTCAAGATGTAACCCCTAGATGGCGCTATCCCAGGGGCTACTACCCTGCCTGATTTGCCACTAACAGCTTGAGGCCTGGATCCGATGGCGGGTGCCTCCACCCAGAGGTCAGGGTTTGCAATAGTTAAACTAACTTGGTCACAGCCCTCTGGGACACTGCAACTCTTCTTCCCACTAGTGGCCCACAGTATATCAAATTACCTTCACAGTATACACTTACCCCAGGACTGGTTCGGCACTGGGACCCCCTGTAAAATAAGATACAGTGCAACAATCACAGTACAATACTTTAACATAGACAAATACCTCAGGCAGCATAACTTTGCTGAAACAAGCAGCTCTGAATTATTTAGGGGATATAACAAGGACAGGGAAATCAGGTTAATTAGCTTATCACTTTACTCATCTACCTATGGCTCTGTGCACAGGCCTATCCCTACCAGTTATCTGTCCCTGGGTACCCAAGCCTAGTGGCTAGTCAAACCGTGGCAGCTGGTAGGTGCCTTCACACAGAGAAAAGAAAATTAGATAAACAGTCAGCAGTACAGTAATTCCATTTGGATTCAATGTGGCAATTCAACAGGGAGTGGCCCTGAATTAGTACTCACGACCTCCAAACAAGATAGGGTCCTTCAATATCAGCAGGGCTACTCTTGAGCTCCATGAGACTCCTCACACATTTATATGGCAAACTGCAACAGGCAAAAGTCCTTTAATGGCAGCAGGATTCACTTGAGCTACACAAGCCTCCTCACACATTTATATGGTAAAAAGAAAGTACTATACCAGGCAGGCTGCTTCTCTATCCCGATCGCAATTACTGCACAATGCCTGGGAGAACACACAGCAGATTCAGTTCCTGACAGACCCAGTGCAATTCAGCAATTTCTCCAGTCTTCTACAGGGTGAGCCTGGTTTCTACTCTTCAGATATCCTTTGATTCTCTTCACAGGATGGATTCAGTCCTAACAAACAGTTACACAAGCTGCAGACCGGAACTCTGGGCCTTACACGTTTCCCGACTAAAACTGCACACGAAAAAAGCACAGGGCTCCTTCCCTCTTCACTGCCAGAGCTCAACTGAAACTCAGCAGACAAACCGCACTTCCTTTGAGTTCCTCCCAGTTCTTGGCTGGATTGGCTGTCACTACAATAGACTGCTCCTGTTGGTCCAAAAGGCGTAAAGTGTAAACTACATCTCCCAGAGTCACTGCCCATACAATCCTCTTGTGGCTGGCTCAAATTATGAGTCCAAGTTCTGATTCGTCCAAGGCACCATTTTAGAGCTACCTTAACCCACACTGATTGGTCCAGTTCAGCAGTTCAAAACTAGAATGGAGAACTAGGCAAACACAGTTCTGACTGCAAAGAAAGCAGGTTAGACAAACTGTATTTTCATTATTACTCTAAATGATTTCTGGCAAACAGTTACATCTTTCAGATAGGTTCCCTTTGCACTCTAGTGACTGCAAAATGGAGTGAATTGGCGGCAGCTTGGTGGTACTCAAGCAGAGAAGCACACAGTCCCCCCCATACAAACTAATTATGTCTGCAAGCAGACAGCTCTTAAAGAGACAGTACCAGAGGCTCTAAAAACACTCACTGATAAATGGCTTAAACGCCAAACACCATTCAGGCTTGGAGCATTCAAGCAAGCTCCTGGAAGTCTTTTGGGAACCCCCATTTGCAGGGGGGTTACATCTGTAACTGTGACTGTGAGGAAAATACAGCAAGAAGTACAAGTGACTTTATCACAACAGTTGGGCAAGGAATGCACACAATGAGTATAATCATTGTATTTAATATTATCCTGGTGTATATAAGCACATGCTGTCACTTTTCAAACAAGGAGCTCCATCCATGGCCCTGGGGGAGAGAGGGAAGGAGGGAAGAGAAAGCAGGTGTCTCATGGGCTTTATCCAGGATTCACAATCCACACATCAGCTTGTGCCATCAGCAGGACCACACAAATGGAGAAAATATAAAAAAAGGCAGGAATTTCAATTCAACCAGTCCATGTAAGGGCTTATAAACACATAAAGCTACAGGTAAGTATCTCTTTGGCTCTTATTGTCATCCATAACATGAAACTGTGCTCAATACACTTGCACTTGGAATAACTGAGGGGCATTACCATTCTAGTCTTCTTTCTAGCTCTGTGTAATCTGCCATGTGGCAGGGTAGGTTCCAATAATAGCTATTACAAATAATACTCTGATCTCACTGCTAACGCATGCTGTTTATTTACAGCACAGCATGTGCATGTAGTCAGTGGGTGTGGCAGCATCCATAGGATTGGTGGGTGAGATGGTATACATGGGGATATAGAATCATGAGATGTGATAGCAGGCATGGTGTTTTGTGGTCAGTTGGTGTGACAGCATGCATGAGGCATGGAGTTGTGAGGTGTGATAGCATGTATGGTGGTATAGTGCAGTCAGTTTGACAGGGTTTATGTGGGATGATGGGTGTGATAGTGTATGAGGTCATAGAAACATAGATTTTAATGGCAGATAAGAACAGCTTGGCCCACCTAGTCTGCCCGTTTCCCTACCTATTGGATAAGATGAAGATCCTAGTTAATCAACAATCTACTTTCTCCTACACCCCCACTAGAATTGCCTTATGTCTGTCCCATGCATTCTTGAATTCCCCCCACAACATAGGTCATTGGTTGTGACAGCATGAATGGGGGCATTTGGTCTGTTGGGGGGCATGACAGCATGCATAAATGTATGGAATCAAGAGCTATGACAGCATGCATGGGAGTATGGGACTGTGAGGTGTGACAGCATACATGATGTTATAAGATCTGTCAGTGTGACAGCTTGCATGGGGTTGGTGGATGTGACAGCGCAAGGGTGGAATATGAGGTCATGATCACTAACAATTCTTGCTCCACCTGCATCAAAGCAAAGGAGACCACACTAAAGAAAGTCACTTCTCAGCTGAGCTACTGTGCATATTCTGTTGCAGGGAGATGTCATTGGAGCAACCCATACTGGCAATGCTGAGATGGGCTGAAACTGTCTGCACTCCCACAAAGACCCTTTCCCTTACTGTTAGGAGCAGGGAGGACTGGAGCCACTTTCTCTATTGTTTTCATTTCTGTAGGGAGAAGGAGTGTCCTCACAAGGTCCCTTTGTGCTCTCCTAGTGAACAAGGAGGGTTTCTGCACTGAAGCCATACCATGCAGCACTATGTTGTGAGGCTAGGAGGACACTGTGTAGCATAGACTATAGGGACACGACTGGTGTACAGATAACTTTGGTAGGATTTCCAGTGTACAGTTGGTGATTAGCAGATGTTAGATGACAACTATATTAAAGATGTGCAGATGTCTGATCTTATTGAATTGCCGTAATTATTTTTTGGATCACTCTGCCGGCAGGTTTCCCCCTACAGTGTGGTCAGTGTGATACCAGTGACCCATGCAAGCCATTGTGATACCATGCTGCATGACCATTGTGCTACCACCAGCATAAGGCATGGAATGAGACCATTGTATTACCACTGCAAAGTGCTCCTATTGTGCCACCACTGACACATGGTACCACAGTGGTCACAGTGGTAGTGCAATGGAATTTAAACAAATCCATTGTGATACCAATTACAGTGGTATCACACTGGTATTCACCATTGTGCTATCATCGCACAAGAGTTTTCCACTGTTCTACCACTGTGTGTTGATATCACAGTGGACACAGAGGCATCACACTGGAATGGGAACAAAGCCGCTGTGATACAACAAACAGTGGTATCATAATGGTGCACATTGTTACCGCTGTGGTACCAGCACAGATGGTGTTACCAGTGAACTACCACTGTCTGTATGGTATAACAGTGGTTACAATGGTATCACAGTGGAGCTGAAACAAATCCACTGTGATACCATTTATGAAACCCACAGTGGTAGTATACTGGAAATTGCTATGGTAGTATAATGGTAAAGAACAGGTATTACAATGGTATTCCAAAGAAATTTTTTGGAAGCTTATAGTTTAAGTAATTATTTTTCATACATTACATGGCTATACCATTGAAAAATCAGGACCCCTCATTTGGTGTAAACTTCAAGTTAACTGAATTGAGTTTAATTTATTAAATTGGATACCCCAAACAATGCCAGTCTATGTCACCTACACATACACATAGGACCATGAAGGATAGCTAGGTGCCATCCCCTGCCCTCCAGACCTCATGGCACATCAGGAAGGATAGGGATATCCTCATGCCATGATGGGATATCCACTGCTTTGAGGGGCACACACAATATATGACCATGTGAAATTGCCAGCAGATATAGGCTTATCAGTCTATCTAGTCTGCTCGAGTGTGCAGCACTTCAATCTTTCAGACTGCACCTGCGCCCCCTCCTTGAATCCCACCCCACATTGATTTTTCACTTGCATCCTTCATTCCCACTCCCTGCTCCACCATGGTTTGAGCTGTCCATTTGAATCTGTCCCACTGTCCTCAGTGATATCATCTCCTTTTGCAGTGGTTTCCACTCTGCCACCACCCTTTTGGTGAAATAGTGCCTCCTCATTTCCCTCCTGAATCTGCCTCATTCCAACTTCAAACTCTGTCCCCTGGTTTCCCTTCCACCTTTTAAGTTGAAAATACTTCCAGCGCTTATCTGTTCATACCTTCATATAATTGCAGGTCTCAATCATATCCCCTCTCTCCCTTCTATCCTTCAGGGAATACATAATAGTGCAGGATGTCTGCAGGCAATAGTCTGCCCCCTTGCCCTGGCACTGTATACAGACCGTTTGCATACTGGTGCTTACTCAAACCCTGTCCCCATGAGCTGCACCTGGGCTAGCTGACAAGCACAGCTGAAGTAAAGCACATGACCTATAGCTGCGCAAATTGCATATATGGTCCTATATAAATATTAGTTGAGTACTATAGTACTACTACTTCACCATTTTTGCAAGGTATTCAACTAGTTTTCATTGGTCTTCATTGGTATTCACTTATACAATTCAGAAGTATTCATTAAATAATCATTTAATCTTCACAGCACTGCTTTAATTTGTATATAAGTCTACCTAACTACTAATTTAATACTTACTTGTTACTAAGTTAGTCTTCAAATACATACTGTAGCTGATTTAAATTTTTTGGCTCGTAGTCAGACTACTTCACTACTACTGAATATTAGCCAAAAATGATCATAAAGTTACTATTTCAATACTAGCAAAGAAGACAAATCAAAGACAAAAATTTGAATTCAGATTTTGGTAAGGTTAACTGCTATTTTCAAATTAAGTTGGGAGCTATGAAGATTTCTTGTAGAATGTATTACTCAGGAATACAATAACTTAATGTCTTCTTTTGGAACAGGAAAATGTTTGTCCTGCCATTTTTAGGGAAACGCACTGGCAGTCCTGATATTTTTGGTGAGAACTGTAGTAGCCAGTATCCTACACACTGACTACAGCCAGGCCACGTAGTGCATACACAGTGAACATGCAGATTCTAATGGAATAAATACCAGCACAACGTCAAAAGAAGACTGGAAACACAGACCCCCACCCACGTGCATGCACACCCGATTCCCATCACCCACTTCACCATCAGCAAGTAATCGTTAGACTGCCCAATTATTACGGCAGGCAGGGAGACAGGGACAGGGCATTAACACATCACCTTTTCCTGCTGCACCCCCAGCCCTCACTGTGATGACCTCCGCTTGCTTCCTGGTGTGTCTGCTGTTCTGTCTCCTGTAGTCCTTTTGCAGTTTGCCCACACCACGACCACACTAACTCACTGGCTGTGGCCTGGAATAGCAAATTTTGTTTACCTGACCACTCTGGTGCTCTGTGGGTGTGTGACTGTTGGCTTGGCTCACTATGTGGTGGTGACTTATCACTCAGGCCTCCAGTCAAGTGGACTCAGCTATACACCCTCCATACTCCACCCTGATCTTCCTCCCATCTCAGTTTGCCTGGCTGTGGCTTGGCGCCCACTGGCCTCTCACTATTCTGGCCTTGTGACCATCTCAAAATAAAACTTAAAAAAATGTATATTCTTTTGACTGACCTTGTCCCTCTCTCCTCCTTGGTCCTTGTCTCCTAGCCCTGGGTTCTGTTGAATCCAAGTCCTTATGGTGCACCCTGAGCTGAGCCACAGTTTGGACTGCTCCTCTCTCTTCTGCTCAGCTGTTTTGAGCTCACCAACATGATGCGCCTCTTGCTTGCAAAAAAAAAAAAAAGCTGTGATGGCTCAAACAACAGGACTTAAAGCTGCAGTTTCTTGAGAAATGGTGATTGGTGGCAAATACCGCTGCAGCCATGTTAGAGAAGGAGAATTATTAAGAATAAAAAAAATGCCTGACATGTTTCAGACCCTAACTTGTCTGAAACGCATCAGGTGTTTTCTTATTATTAATAAAATATTTGTTTGTTTATTCACTTAATGGGTAAGCACACTGGAAAACAAAGTTCCATTTACAGGTGTGACCCACATCAAACAGCAAAACATACATACATATGACATACAATAAATTTACAATCCAGAAAATTCAGACTGAAAAGTCTGTGTCAAAAATAAGACAATACTTATGTAAAACAATTACATTTAGTCTGTAAGATAAAAAACATCTTCAGTTCATGAGCAAATGTTTTAAAAGACTGGAACTGTCTGATGGCCAGGGGAATTTCGTTTCAGAAAGATGGAGCAATATAGATGAAAGCCTTCTGCCCACAATTAGATCTCATAAAAGGAATTTTGAGAACCATGTTATCTGTCCTATGTCTAGAATAATAGCCCTTATCATATACATTCAAAAAACCACTAAGCCTTGGCGGAACCCCAGAACTAATAACTCTGTAGGTAAATTTAGTCATGCTCAGCTGAAAATTTAGCTGCACAGGAAGCCAGCCCATCGCATTAAGAGTATCGCAATGATGAAATAATTTAGGGGCATCAAGGGCAAATTAAGCCATTAGTTGTAGTAAAGTAGATTTTTTAGAAATTATTGTTGCAGAGGCTGTGTCAGTAACTATGGTAGCACAGTTTACAATTGTGGCTAAGCACTGTTTGGCAATAGCCATCCTGGATTCCTTCTTCCTGCCCATTTGCTAGTGCATTCCTTAGGCACTCACCCATTTTGGCAAAGTTAGCCCTCCTAAAGTCCAGTACTTTTGCCTTTGTATGGCTTGACTCTATTGCTGTGTTTATTGTGAACCATACTGTTCGATGGTCGCTAGTTCCCAGATGGCTACCCACTTTTACATCTGTGATCCTCTCTCCATCTCCGTTTGAGGATTCTGTACATATGGGCCACTTTAGTATGAATTCTTGATGTAACCATTGTAAAATGGGATTCATAGCCTAAATTAGGGTCCAGTAGGACCCCTAAATGCTGAAAGTATCCACTTGAGTGATCCATCAAGGGACTTCACCTGCAGACTTTGTCCCACAGTCCTAAGATGTTCCCTAGTTCCAAAAATCATCATTTTTGACTTTGCCTTATTCAAGACCGGTCTATTAGAGATGAGAGATTGTTGTAAATTGCACATTTTCCTAGTAAGTAAATCATTCAATTCAGTAATAGAGGTGCCCTGAACATAAATTACTGCATCATCTCTGTATAATGTGAGATATGCATTTTCCACAGCATTTACCTGTTAATCAAAGAATAAGGAGAACAGAACTGGTCCCAGTATGGAGCCCTGGGGACCCCACACTTTACCACTGCAGATTCAGATATAACATACCCAAACTTAACTCTTTGTGATCTGTCCATTAGACCTAACCACAACAAAGTTGCATGTCCAACTACCAAAGACTCCATTCTATTAATCAGGAGTCGATGATCCACCAGATCAAATGCCTTGGTCAAGTCCATGAATGTGACCCCAGTCAAAAATGCTTTGAATTCTACTCAGGTTGTGGCATCCCTCTGAATGGGTTGTGTGTGCCTTAATTCTATGGATATGTACATTTTATTTTAATTTGGAGCACTTTGAAAACTACTGTTCTGGACTGATATTTTCTAAGTTATGCTGACAGCTAAAAGGGGTATATGTGTGTCACTGTCCACTTCATTGTCTTCTACTTTCCCTGGTGTAACCAAATTATACAACCATATAACTGGATGAAGTTTGGCACTGCACATCATGAAGAAACATCATACAACAGAAGAATAGATTCCTCACAACCTTATTTTTGGCAGATTGCTCATGACTTCACTTAATAAACCATGGCTGGTGTAAGGGCTGACCTCTGTGTGGGTTTGGATATTATGAAGAACACTTTATAAGCGCAGTCACCCATGACAAGGTATGCAGTTGTTGCAGATTCAACATTGGTTCTGTGAGGAGACAATGCATGCAGCCACATGATTCACAACACACAAGGGGCCAGATATTCAATCTGCGCTATTTTGTGGCACAAGCCCTTGCACTGCACAAAATAGTTGTGCAGGGGTGTGGCCAGAGTGATATTCAAAGGATTTGCGCCCTTGAGCAACTCCTTTGAATATCACCCCCTGGCCACAGCCACTGTGCATGGTGCAGTGGAACTTGAGCCACCGCAAGTGGACAGAGTGTTGCATTCAACTTGCGGTGGCACTAGTACCATTGCGCCATGCGCAAATTTCCGATATTCAAAAGGTGACATGCAAATGGGGCCATAATTCATGCAAGGCACAGGGGGGGCCATTTGCATCTGATTATGGCCCCATTTGCATGCCATTAGCATGCAGGTGTGCCAATCCCAGAGGACTTGCACCTGGCGCCCTGCCAGGCAGCAGCCGTCGGGGACCGACATCTTTGTAGTTTCATCGCTGGTTGTAGAAGCTTGAATAACTTTCTTCTGAACAGTACTTTCAGGTCCAGTGATCGAATGCCTGAGCGCAGCTTAAAATAAATTTCTCCGTCGGTTATCCGAGGTTCAGCACTCGATCGTGGATGTAAACTTGAACAATTTCTGAATCCTGGTGGCTATGTCTCTCACTTGCTCATTCACCACCATTACTGCTCACCCGCTTCCGGCAGCTGGTGGCAGCATCCCACCCGCCTTCCGCAGCCGATCCCGACCGCTGCGTTCCGTAGCGACTGCAGCAGAGCAGGAGCCACGGGCTGTAGTCGATAATGCATAAGACAGTCCGATTTGTGAATGAATACATTCATTCATTCATTCATAAACTGACTTTTCTTAAGGTGGCAGGGCTGCATGCCCATTGGCTCTGCTCTGCACCAATGGGCGGCAGCTCTACTGGGCAGTCAGTCGGCGGAGTGGGGTGGCAGGCGGTGGGATGCTGCTGCTCGCTGGCTGCCGGGAGGGATCGGGTGGTGGGGGCTTCGTGGTGGTGGGTGGGGGGACACTAGCCACCAGGGCTATGTTCGGGGTTGTTCAAGTTTTACATCCCACGATCGGGATTAGCCACTGGACCACCATGGATGTATTCAGGAGGAGGGGGTTTGTTTTAAACTACTACAGCCCCGATCAGGCTTTTAGTCCACTGGACCACCATGGATGTATTCGGGAGGAGGGGGTTTGTTTAAACTACTACAGCCCGCGATCGGGCTTTTTGGTCCACTGGACCACTAGGGCTGTGCTATGGGGAGATACATTGCTGCCCGCGATTGGGCCAGTGGGGTGGTGGTGGGGATTTACAGTCATCTGCCAGCGATCGGGCTGCAGGGGGGCACAGGAGGTTAGGGCCAGCCACAGGTGTCAGCTACTGTGCTGCGCCCTGCAATGCAGCAGCTCACCTGTGGGTGGCCCTCGACTTGAACCTGGCTCAAAGTTGTGCAGGCACAGGTGGGGTTGCGCCAGACAACTCTGCACAGCCTGGCTGAACATCGGGCTGTGCAGTTTATGCATGGTTCCTCCCCCTCCAGTTCAGCATGCATTCATTTGCATTGCGCTGTTGCTCAGCATGTTTTCTGTGGTGCAACTGTCTCCTGCTGAATATCGCAGAATGGAGCAAGTTTGGACTTGCGCAGGCACAACCCTATTGTGCATGGCGCAACCCTTTTGTATATGTGGCCCAAGGTGTAGTGATTAATCCACAATAAACCAATATTGTGTAATGGGTTATTGCTTACTTTTAGTGACAGTAAATTATATGACTCAGAGCTTGCTGTTTTACATTGTTTTGGATATCAATAATAGGTGTAGCTCTGTAGCTCCTTCCACACTTTCTGCAATCAGCAGATTAGCATTTCAAAGCACCTCTCACAAATGCTTCTGCATGCACACCCAATGGAACACTGTTTGAAATAAACTAATTTGCTAAAAAACCTGTGGTGGTTATGCTCAGTTGGCATGGCCTTCTTTTGGGATTGGGTGGGGAGAGACAACAGAATGAGGGTGTAGGATGGTAGGGGAAGGGAACATGGGCAAATAAGATGACTGGATGGGGTCCTTTGCTTCCTACAGCACTGCAATAACACACTACAGGCCATGGTATATGGTGTTTTAGTTAAGGTAGAGTTTTTCAAAAATTATTTAGAAAATGTTATTTCTAATATAATGTAAGGACATGTAGTATTTCTCATGGTGAGTTGCAGGACACAGCTACACAAATACAGACTGTCCTATGATTTAGACCGGTGGTAACCCTATGCCAACACTGTGTACAGTGTGCACATTTTAAAGCATGTTTTTTATGTGTCTTAAATTTGAGAATAGCACAGAGCTAAAAAATTAGTACAGCCAACCTGATAGACCTACAATCACTGTCAGTAATGCCCATAATTAACATGTGAAACATTAACAACAACATACTGTTATTATTGGCGAATGAAGTTCATTAGTCCAGGTTATGTATTTCTCATGCAAATTCACATGTCCCATTGGCCTTCTTAAAAGGTGATGATGGCGTACTTATAAGCAGCCATAATGGGGACACACTGAAGCAGCACTTCAACACTGCTGTCAGGAGTGCTACTTACAATTAAACCACACGGCACACTAAAGTGCATTATAGGTGTTGATTCAGGGCTAATTACCATAATTCAGACACACTCAAAAAGCAATGCAACACTATTTCAGGCAGTGTTGCTGGGCCGGGAACAGCACTACTAATTGCAATACATTTTCAGTGTGATTCCAGTGCTAATTATCATAATTGCATGAACACTGACATAAACCTGCAGCTGCACTGATTGAACACTGATGGAGTTCACAATGAAATGCAGCGTGCAGGAAGTGTACACTGCTAGAGTAACACTGAAATAACACTATATAGTGACTGTTTGGACCCTTCACTTCCCTCTGGGACTGCTGCTTCCACTTCTGGTACCGATTATGGTGGTGATGAAAATGGGGATGCCATTATTCACTGAGTCCAGTGCACTCCACATACTCCAGAAGATGAATATAGAGATGGATAGAGTGTCCTAAGGGTGAAAAAAATAAATGTTTTGCAGTATTGGCATGGAAATGCTGTTTTATAGTGGAATACCAAAGAATTTTGAACATCTAAGATAACAAACATGAATATTTAGCAAATACATATATTGAAGTATTCAGAAACACCTTGCAAGTACACATACCTCTCAACTGTACCAGATTCAGCATGATGTCCTGGATTCTGACCCTAGTAGTCCACTTGCACTGCCGCCCCACATTCCTCTTTTTTGTTCCACATTGGACGCCAAATCCACACAGTGCATCATGCACAAGCAGTGATCCCTTTGTCCCCTAGTTCCTGGCTGCCTTTGTGTGCAATAACATCCTTGTCCTTTGTCTTGAAGTTCCCGCCCCTGTACACTAATGATGACGCCAGGAGGGGGTGCCTAAAGCCAGAGGCTAAGCTTATTTGGGTGACGATTAGCAGAAGCAAGTTGAGTGACAGGCTCACCCTGCCCTGAAATCTCAGTATTCCCCAATCCCCGATTCCCCACTCATGTCCGCTGCCTGGCTATAAGACAATGGGTGCCTGGAGGGGGAGCCATATAGCTTCAGGAGCATTTTGCTGAGGACAGTTGCTAGGAAGGACCCGCCACACCTGGACAGAGAGAATAAACCAATTGCCACCGCGCTCAGCTGCCAGGAAGCTGGAACAACCAGCATCAGAGTCAGACTGAAGGGAAGAACTCTCTGCTACTCTGCCAACCAGCCTCGGACCGCCAAAGCCAGACCAACTGGAAAAGGGTGATATCTGTGGGGCTGACTGGCTGGGAAGAAAGTTCTGCACAGCGATCGGGGGTTCAAAGCAAGCCAAGGAGCCAGCTGATGGTCACCAGTCATCCCCAAAATGGTTAACCGCAAAGGAACCCGTGGTGGGGTTTGAGTGAGGAAGGGATCGGGAAAGACCTCTGTCACACTGTGGAAGCTGGAGTGTGGTGAGGCTACGATTCTTGCTGGACTGTGAGGGTTCCACACCAGCGGGAAAAAAATTAAATGCCCACGTGGCACATCTGCACTGCTGGATATCACAAAACAAGGGTCAACACTTGGACCTCCACTCCACAAATAGCTACTTCACATCCCATTCCTTTCTGAACTCTGGGCCTGACTAAAGAGGTAAAGTATCTTTTTAAGTCAACTCACTTCATATTTACCTTCCACATTCAATATTATTTTATTGTAGATCTTTATTTGTTGGGCATCTCAGGATCCCAAGCCAGAGTTAGTGGGGCTGGAGGAACAGGAAGGATTTAGCTGAAACAAAACACTCTTCCTTGTTAGTTGTGTAATTTGTAGATGCATTAGTGCTAAGGTGTGTGTGTTGCTTAATTTTGATTTAGCATTGTAGACATACCTCTCAACTGTCTTGGTATGTATGTAACTTTCCCATGCCATAGGGAACCCCCCCAAATTGTTCTGTTCCATATGGGAAAGGTGCTGTCAGAGATGGGGGCACAGACAAAACACCCTTTCCCACAGTGCTTGGAGATGGCATCTATACTGTATGTTTGATGCTGTGTACATTAGGATGGCTAGTGTCCTACATTTCAGTGACAAAAGATTGAAAGCGTATCCTCCGTCCTGTGTTTAAAAATTTTTTGTGCCTTTTGGGTTGCTTGGGGTGGCTGGGTGGGTGGGGAAGGGGGAAGAGATGTGGAGAAATGAGTCAGCACATCAGCCTTATCAGCCAGCAGCCAGAAAGAGGACTCAGAGTGGAGGTCAGGTCCGTGTCTGACTTGATGGCAACCGGAGTTCCTTCCGACTGGAGCTGGCTGACAATGAGAGAGGGGCTGGGGCTGATGCCAAGTGATGAGATCCAGGGAGAAGTCAACAAGAGCAGCACTCAGTACCTTGTCAAGTTCCACTTCCAACAGAGCTGTAATCATGGAAGTTGGCTTGGCTGTGCTGCTGCTCCAATGTTCTGTGTGTTGCCAAAGTTGGATTCTCAGTCCAGCAGGCAGGTCTGAAAAAGCAAGGTGGGACTCAGGAGCACTTCTTTAATTCTTCAGACTGAATGACTAAAAGTATAAAATCGGTCAGTCCCCAGGAGAAAAGCCACCAGCATTGTCCATCACTTAGCCAGTCAACTTCATTGCTGCTGTTGGATTGGCTAGAATAACTTTTTCAGACTGAGTCCTTGCTCTCGCTGGGTCTGGTCCCACCATCCCATCCTCCTGGTAACAGGCTGGTACTCACTTACTGGCAGAGCAGCAGCAGTACCACCACTGAAAAACCTGACTGGCCAGAAGGAACCAGGGGCCAGACCACCACTAACTTCCACAGGGGGCTACTTTTTTTTTGTGGCTTAGAGGGTCCTTTCTTTGCTCACAGGTGCTCAACAAGCAGTATCTGGCCAAACAGTAGAAAAACAGCAGCACTCTCACTGCATTAAAAAAGCTGACTCACTAGACAGAAGGGACCACTACTAACTTCCCTTGTGCTGCTGCTGGGCCATTGTTGTTGTTGTTGTTGTGTGAGTAAAAGCCAACCATACAGGCCAGTCACTGGAACATGGCTGCAGCTGTCCAAGGCAGTGTTGTGTGGGTCTACATGTAAATTTATTCGGGTAATGCCACTTCTCTGCCAGTCACTTTAATACTGCTTGTCAAGTGCTTTATGATACAATGCGTTTGCAAGTGTGCTATAAATACTATTATACAATGTGGTAAATCGAATGTGCCAAATGCCGCATCCTGATTGGTTGGCTGGTTCCTTTCCCAGTGTGGTAAATCCTCCAGTGTACCCACGGGAAAAGTACCAGCCAACCTTATCTTGCGCCAGTCCGGTCGCTTTCACTTTAATCGAAACTGCTGCCATTTGTCCTGTTGCCGCTTCGCTAAAACACTGTGGTAAATATTTAAAAAATGACATCCTCATTCCAACCGTACAGACCTCAGTTAGTTCCAAAATATATAAAAAAAAATAAAAAAAAAGAGCATTTGCCAATGTATAATATCAATTTATCCATTCAGGATGTGGGTATACTGGAGGACTTAACACGACTGGTGCGGTTCGTCTCTCAGCTGCGCCTTGTGACTGAATAACACCAGCTGTGGTAAATCCTCCAGTATACCCACACCCTGGAGGGATAAATTGCTTAAATGATTATTTTTCTTCAACAGATACATCTGCCACCCTCACTGAGGGAGTGAGTGTACCAGTTTGTGAGCCATTGTGCTAGAGGTTCTGCCAGAGACACATGAGCAGCTTCCATCATCTGTTCTGACTCAAACGAACCCCCACCAGGAGCCACCATCAGAGTGATCGTGGCCAGAAACCCAAAGCAACCAACAGCATCCAGGAAACCAGGATTCTACACCACCATGCAGTCGTTCATCACCAGCAAAAGAAGGCAAGAAGAGGAGGAGCAGCTGAATAGTGCTAAAGGTATGTTCCTGGGGATAAAATCCATTATCCAACAGTTATGTGGGCACAAGGATGTGGTGCTTCAATACTTAAAAACAGAACAATTTTAACAAGAAAAAGTAGAGCACTCACACCTCAAATGTAAACAAGGACACAGGCGTCACTCAAAAAAATGTCTTAAAGTAATGACATAACAAAGAGCAACCTGACTCGTTTCTGATGACTACTCATCCTTTATCAAAGGTTGCTCTTTATTATGCCATCACTTCAATATACCCTCTTGACAAAGACCTTGTCCACATCCGAGGCAACTGCTCTACATTTTCTTAAGATTGTTCCTGGGGATATTTGGAAGTTGGGATTGTTTTTGTAGGAGTGTTTAACTGACTTTTTTTGGCAGGCAGGTGGGGGGAGGGGTGCCTGACACAAATTATTCATATTTCTGATGGTTACTTTATAGCCTAGTGTGTGCAAGTACACCTTGTTTTATGTGTGGGGAGGGGGTCAGTTTGCTGTGTGACACGTAGCTGGTATATTAATACAGTTATGTCAGTGTGACAAACACAGTGTAGTTGTGTTAATAAACCATCAGTAGTGAATGCACACAGTGAGCAGGACCCCCTTCCCCATAACCCAAAAAGTGATGTACATATCCTGTTTTAGCAGTGCATATCTTGCTTGCTACATGACATTATGTCTGATTACTTTTAATGCCAAAATTGCCAAGTGTAATGGAATTAAGTATGGGGGGGGGCGTGCTGTTTCCAGACAATGTCTTTTTTCAATATGACCACAGTGTTAGTGTGACCCACCAGTCATGTTCAGAAAACATCAGCATTGACTGAAGACAGCAAGCAGGACCCCCTCCTTCCACCAACTCAAAAACAAGGCACATGGCCTATTTTTGATGGAGCTGTTTGTTTGCTATGCGACATTGCATCAGATGAACTGTGTAGTGGAATTGTTTGCATTGGTATTTGGGTGCATTGGGTGGGCTGCTCGCTGTATCCAGACAGTGTCTGATGTTTTTTTTTTAATATGACTGCAGTGTTAGTGTGACCCACCAGTCATGTTCAGAAAACATCAGCATTGATTGGACACAGCAAACAGGACGGCCCCTTCCACCAACCCACAAAACAAGGTGCATGGCCTATTTTTCATGGCGACGGCGTGGTTTGTTTGCTATGTGACATTGAGTCAGATTAATTGTGTAACTGAATTGTTTGCACTGGTGTTTGGGTGCATGGGGGGTCGCTTGCTGTGTCCAAACAATAGCTGATGTTTTTTGAATGACTGTAGTGTTACAGTGTGACCCACCAGCATTGATTGGACACAGCAAGCAGGACCCCCCCCCTCCACCAACCCAAAAAACAAGGTACATGACCTATTTTTCATGGTGATGACATGGTTTGTTTGCTATGTGACGTTGAGTCAGATTAATTGTGTGACTGAATTGTTTGCACTGGTGTTTGGGTGTATGGTGGGGGCACTTGCTGCATCCAAACAATGGCTGATGTTTTTTTTAATGACTGTAGTGGTAGACGGTGATGGCGTGGTTGGCAGGCTGGCCCAGTGGCGTGGAGGTCTGAGGCATTACACCTTGCCACCTGCCACATCAGAGAAGAAATAAGTGTTTCAAGTTGAAAATTATTGTCTTATTATTGTCTGCCTGAAGGGATTACAGTCTCTGAGAGTGGAGGTAAAGTCAAGGTGCATTGCCTTTCTTTTGTTTAGATGTTTGCATTTTATATTTGTATAGATTGCAGGGGTGACTCAGAATCAGATAATTCCAGTGTGCACAGCCCAGTGATGAAGCAAAGATGGTACACAACATTCCAGGCTACCTGGAAATCTTCATTTGATTGGGTCAGTGACAGCAGAAAAGGGAGAACATATGCATTCTGCAAGATATGCTCCTCTGATTTCACCATAGGCCACAGAGGACGCCATGATCTGCAGTGCCATGCTGCTACGGAGAAGCACTGCAACAATGTCAAGCATGCCACATCTAGACAGAAACTCTCCAATTTGTTTGCAGCACAAGCAAGCTCAAAAGTTATAGAGGCAGAAGTTGCTTTCATTGCAGTGCTTGCAGAGCACAACTTGTCATTTTCATGTGGCGATCACATTATTAAATATATGAAGAAGTACTGCTCTGATCCTGAAGTACTAAAAAAGATGACTTGTGGTGCCACAAAAGCAACTTGCATAGCAAGGGACATCATGGGGCCTATGTACCAGGAAGATGTTGCAGCAAAGTGCTGAAAAGTACCATACTGTGTCTACATGGATCAGAGCACAGACATGGGAGATGAAAAACTGTTAGTTATTCTTGTGGGTTATTTTGATGATAAGCAAGGAAAGCATGCGATCAAGTTCTTGGATATGACTGAGTGTATCACAGGAACTGGACATAGCATGTTTGACTGTCTTATGGGAACACTAAACCAATCTCACATCCCAACGGACAATCTTGTTGCACTGTCATCTGACAATGCTGCCTCCATGATCGGCAAAAGGAACTCTGTTTTATCAAGGCTCCAAACCCTAAATCCACATATTGTCAACATGGGGTGTCTCTGCCACCTGGCAGATATCTGCAGCAAAGCAGCAGTAAAGACTCTGACAAAGATTGAAGAGCTTGTGTCAGATGTCTACTACCACTTTGCTTCAAGTGCACAAAGACAACAGAAGTTAAAAGAATTTGCATTGTTTGTGTATGTCGAACCACTCAAGGTTATAAAGCATGCACCAACATGGTGGCTCAGCCTAAATAAAGTTGTCAAGAGGATGCTGGATCTGTGGTCTGCACTTCTGTTCATATTTCCGGTCAGCAGAACAAAGACCAGCAGAAGTGGACAGCATCACCAAAAGACTGGAGAGCCATGAAATCTGAATGCAGTTTATGTTTCTAAAATATGGACTTGAACCTCTGTTCCAGTTCAACCAACAGATGCAAAAAGGTGACAGCCAACTAATGACTTTGTACTCTGACATCTCTTGACTCCTCCACAGATATGCCGGCAGAGTTCTGCGGCCTGAGATCACCAGGATATTGCAAAATGACAACGATGCTATCATTCTGGACAATCCTGACAGTTTTCTATGCCACAGTGACCTTTGTCTAGGGGCAGAAATACGACAGTACATGATGGAGCAGGAAGACAGCATTGCTGGGACAGTCATAGAAACCAACATCTACCAGAAAGCAATTATGTTTTATTCTACTGTCATATCCAAAATATTAAAGAAATTTCCTGTGAACAACAAGTTTGTGCAAAATGTAGGACTTAATCCTTCATCAAAGCTCAAGGTAACACTCTCTATGGTAACAGACTTGGCAGATCAGCTAGGAATCTGTAAGACAATAGCAGAGAAGGACACATTGCTGGATGAATTTTCTGTGTACCAGTTATCTGATACAGGGACCCTAACTTGACGAATAAATGGACTCCATTCAGCCCTCCCAAAACATTGGGCTGCAGTCCTTAAAACTGTTGGTGGAAATGGTTCACTGCAGTACTTCAAAAGATTGATGATAGTACTACTTTGCTTGCTGCATTCAAATGCAGATGCAGAGCATGCTTTTAGCATGGTGCATAAAGTTAAAACAGAACTAAGACAGTCCCTGCATCTCAAAACACTGAACTCTTTGCTGGCAATCAAGATGAACAAGGATCGAGACTGCTATGATGTTCAGTATTCAAAGGAGACTCTTGCTGCTGCCAGAAAGCAAAGGCCGCCTATAATAAAGAACACCAGACCACAACGTAGACATAGACAACATGACCCACACTCCCACAGTGTTTAGAAGGAAGACATTGACATTTTGTGATCCTACAGCTGTGATTTATAGGTTTGCAGTTGCATATACTGTTCTTTTTAGTGTCCAGCTGCCAACATGTGTCTGTGGTTGCATGTGAATACACTTTTATTATTTAAGTTCAGTAATTGCTTACTTGGGTTTTTAAGGTTTAACTGTCAAGCAATTTGTAATTGTTTTATTCACTGGTGCATTTATTTAGCATAGTTAGCATATGATAGTATTATAGTTGCAGTATTCAACACACATTTTTTTATGTATTATAGTGTAGTATTAGCATAGGTTCAGAACACATTTAGTTTTATAATTGCTGCAAACACTCTACAAATAGTTGTTTCTTTCAGTAGTGCTGCATTAGTATAGTTTCAATAAACTGTCATGATTTCATCAAATAATGAATAAGTGGTGTTTGTTTCATTCTCTAGAGGTGTATTTATAGATTACATAAATAAAATGTTAACACACATTTAGGATTTGATTCACTCTTTATTTTAATTAAGGACACACAGTTAGGATTTGCATCACTCTTTATTTTAATTAAGGACACACACACATTTAGGATTTGCATCACTCTTTATTTTATTTAAGGACACACACACACACAATACTTTCTCTATAATTTGCAACACAAACCACCTGCCAAGCATACAAATCGTAATTTTAGTGTGGTAAAATTTATTTTACGCGAGAACGCCAATGCGCAACTCTGCAAGCTGTGAAAAATCAGGCGTGCCACATTTTTGGCATTTGTCACATATTTTGTAGCCCTCTGTCACACATTGGCAAGTTGGGAGGTTGAGAGGTATGCAGGTACAACTACCATTGAAGGACAGAATCCCAGTTTAACATCTTATGTGAAAGATGACAGCTTCAGCGGTAGAGATCCCCTGCAGCACTGTACTGCTGTGCCAGCTTATGGATATTTAGCACCATGGTGTGGGACCTGATGGAGTACACAATGAAATGCAGTGTGCCTCAGGAGTATTAATGCTACCACCAAATGTTCAAGTTTTTTTTTTTTTTTCATTTTATTTGCTGTGATAGTATAACCCCTAGTACTTGCCTAACCATTTCATATTTTTGTGGATTTGTTGTTTTTCAGGTTTAGGATCATCATGGGAGCATCCAAATCTCTTTAGCAATGATTTAAAATTAAAGTGTAAAGAAATAGAACATAATTACAATACAGTACAGCACATGTAGCACTTCAAGCCATGGGGTTACTAAAGGGAGTGGAACAACTGATGAATCCATTTGGTGCCTGGTGGCAGGGGTGTAGCCAGAAATTTCTGTTTTGTATACACAATCTCCAACAGTTACACCCCCCATTAAAAAATGTACACATCCTCTCCAAATTGTACCCCCTTCCAAACAAATCAGATTGTTGTCAGATGATTCCTCCAATTTCTAAAGAGTTTATACACGTATCTGCCTCCCAAACAACAGAAGTTTAAACTGAGACACTCCTCAGTGGAGTACACTAACCCAAATATTACAGACTAGAATTAACATGTTAACAGAAAGGCATATGATTTGTGACAGGCACTCAACAAAACTGTACACAAATGTGTACAGTGAGTATGCCTGCCTACACCCTTGCTTGGTGGACACTCCCCCACCCAGATCAAAATGAGATGAAAGAGATTGGGGCAGTATTTTAGCTGGGAAGGTGTCTACTGTATTTTAGCTGACTTCACATCTATGTTGTAAACACAAAAGAACATTAAGAAACTGCCTTTCTACTTTTATGGCAGAGACTGAGTGGCAAGGAAGTTTTGCCTTTATTGTTCAGTTAGCCTTAACTTGGCATATCCTTTATCTGTTTTCTCTTTCCAGAGTGCACACAGCCCCTTCACTCACCATAGTGTTTTGAACATGTCAGTCCTTGGGTAATAGCTGTCATCAGCATCTTCTGCATAAATTCCAGCTAAGAACTTTTATTGGGTACACCTTTCAGCTTGTAGTTAAACACCAACACTGCCACTGTGTGTCTCATCAAAGATGGATGAATACTATTTGCTTCTTGATGATAGCAATAAGGTGCTCACAAAGAAAAAAATCTGTGTTTATTTGGGCACACAATGTTTGCAGACCTCTCTGTTTTTGTACATGGAGCTAAACAACTTAAGCTACAGACAGAATGTATTGTCAGTTCTCAGAAGCACAGGACTACACTATCTTAAGAAACCTGACTGGAATTAAGTGAAAAATTGATTAACAACTCTAACAGCATTTTCATTAAATTAAAACTCCTAGTCTAAGGCATAAAAGCCACTTTGTATGACCTCTGACTCTCATGTTTTGATTTCTGAGAGCTATAGCACTTTCTAGACCAAATAATTGACTGACACTGGAGTCTTGTAACGTCAAAATTTTACATGTATCTTTGACAATGTTTTATCACTGTTTATGTCTCTTTTCCATGTTGTCATGATGTGTAATAATAAAGCTGCAAACAGCACAGTGCCAAGGTATGACAGTGTATTTTATTTTGTAAGGAATGTCTGATCTGGCTGAAGAAAGCATTTATGTCACATTAATCTTTGTGTCACAGTATCTGCATTGGCTCACAGTATGACCAGACATAATGGATAGAACATCAGCTACTGTATCATGACCTCACACAAGTCAGGGTCCCATTCTCAGAACCTGAATTAGCTCAGTTCCCGAGAACAACCTTTTTTTTAATGCTGGTATATTTAAAGTCATTACACTGTACAGCATGTCTGCAAGGACTAACCACATCCTCATTGTGTGTATGGGAAATCAAACTGAAAGAAAAAAATTGCTTCAGTTGTAGTAACAGTAAGCTGCTTCTGCAGGTTGTGCAAAACCCAGTCTTATTGAAAACCAGTGGCAGCATGACCCTTTTCATGCCCTTATCAACAAGCAACAGATTATAGAAATTCTTCAGTGAGATGACTTACAGCTGTGCCTAATTTCAATACAGCAAGCCTGCTCTGCTATGATATTATATTGTGTATTGTTTATGTAACCCCTAGGTGATGCTACTCCTAGAGCTACTACCCCTGCCTACTACCTAGGATGTAGGTTGATGGGCCTGGCTTCCCAAACCTTAACTTAAACTGGTTCTTTTCCATGATATTACATAATGCACAGTGCCACCACCCAGAGTTTAGCTTTAAGTGGGATAGCGGTTACCTGGTACAACCCCCTTGGATGTCATACCACTCACTATAACCACTAGCCTCCCCAATACATGACCCAATGACATTTCCCCACATTTCACACATTTCTCTATTTAATGACTCTCTATAATAATAATATGCTCATGACTCCATAATTTGCAAAAACAACAACAACAATATTTATTCGTAGGGGAATTAGGGCTTAGGAACAGGGAAACAAAGGAGTAGAGGTTATGCAGTGGGATTATTATTGCTTACAATAGTTACATTTGATCTGGCTTGATTTGGATTGTGCTGGTGAAAACCCTCCAGCTAGGTAAACACCTGGTTTCAAATCAGAAACGTAATCATGTTGTACCAACATTGATACCCAGAGCCCTGGCTATCTAAACTGCATAGAATCAGATGGAACACAGGATCATTTTACCCACAACTGGTACCAGTTCTCCAAGGATTCAATATGAGACCAAGTAATCACATACATTTCAACCTGGGTACCCAGTACTTTAAAGTTCTTGCATGCAGCAGACCTGGTGGAATTTGCAGCTGTAGGTTGACTGGCTTGATTAACAGAAATTTCCAATTACATTTTAGAACATTAAACATTTGAACTATTCACAGTCTCTTTGGGGTGTGCAGGGATTGCCCTTCATGTTGCAGTTGAAACATTAGTTAGATGCAACCAGTCAGTCACACCAGGTGTGAAAGTCAAGTATTTATTTCTGAATATATATATATATATATATATATATATATATATATATATCACATTTATATGTTTTGGTACATTCAGCACATTTATAGTTCAGATGCATCTGATGCAATCAATGAAGGGATAGCACCTTCAACCAGGGGTCAGGATGGCCGCCCTGGTCCGTTTGCATAAGGACAGTAATTTCCAGGTTACATTAGTCAGATTCAGTAGACTTGGGGTCTCAGTCCTATTCGTCGTTAATGGCTGTAGATTGCAGCTCCACTGGTCATCTTGGCCGGGTAGATTAGAAAATGCTGGACCTCCCAGGCAAAGTCAGGATGACCCCCTGTACTGAGTGCTCCCCTTCAAGTCCTGTAGGCTCCATAGCAGACATCACATATCAGCACATCAATACTATTTTCTGGGCTCAGTTGGGTCCCCCAGAACAGTTAGGTCCACCTGGGCTGAGCAAGATAGGTGCAGCAGATGCAAGGTGCAGACCAGTAGAACAGTCACAAATAGCAAGGTTTCTAAAAGGGTCCCCCCATGCTGGGCTAAGGTTAGGCACAGCAGGATGCATGGTGCAGACCAGAGGAACAAAAAATCAAACAGTCTCTGGGCATTGTCATCCCCATTTAAGCAATTTCTCTTTCATTCTTGCACCATTGGGTACAAGAGCACTCACTCAGGTGACTCTCAGTAGAATCTCCACAATCAAGGTTCCTGAACTCTTCAGTCCTCTCACAACTGAGGTATGATCAGCTCTGTCACAGCTGGCTTGATGTTGAGTTGCAGGTCCACATTTTTTCCTGATGTAGAAGGGAGGGCTAGCACCTGGAGGATATTCTGGTAACCCCCAGGCTAGCAGGTTCTTTGTTAACTAAATTACTTTAAACTGTTACTGCCAAAAAGGCAAACACCCCCTCCTGGGTGGAGAGGATTAACTGGATCTCCAGGCCCAGTTGCATGGCTGTGGACCTGAGCACCCACTCCCATGGGGGGATTCCTGCTCGAATCTGGAAAATTGCTGAAAACATTGTCTTTCATGGGGCTTTCCTGAGGCTCTTGATTGGCTGAATCTATTTGGTGCTTAGCCTGTGACTGGCTGGTGGGCCTGTCAATCAAGAAAATGAACTGTGCATGAACCGCACTAGATGCACAGTTGGTTTACTGTTTTGGCACCTGAAATTAGTTCCCTGCAGTTCTCCAAGAGCACTGGGAAGTTTACCATGAGCTTTGGTAAATGTCCCACAAGTCCTGACTTTGATATTCTGGCTTTCTGATTGGCTGTGGCTGCTTGTAATGGCTGCTGAAATGCACAGTCCCTTAAGCAAATCAGATACAGTCCAAAACAAAGTCCTGGTGCAGCCAGAATTAATTAAATATTTGCCCAAAGGTACCACAGTTCAATATCCCCGGGCATGTACATGCTGTCGCTGCCCAGATTAAATAAATTGTTCAGTCCATTTTCCTGCTGCTGCTGCTGCCAATATTTAAGGATGCCTTGCAGCAGCAGACAGGCTATCTCTCTGAGCCCAGACATTTTTAGTGGTGTAGCCAAGATTGAAGCATTTATTTTACTTAGACACTTCCCCCCTTGCAAACATTATTTTCCCCAAATACACAAAGCAGTTACATTTGTTTATTATTAAACATTGACTTTTCCCTCTCAGTGGGTGCCGAAACACAGGTTCCCCAAGGGCAGACAACCCTCATGAATATTTATTAGATCAGGGCTCTGGGCTCATTAATATTCATTAACCCCAATCTGTACTCCTCGTGGATCACTCCAAATTTTGCAGAGAGTGGGCACTCAGAACCCTGCCCATGGTCACTGGGTCCCACTTAGCAGGTGGGGTCACTGGGACCAACAAAACACTCCCCCGATCACCACAAGCTGAGCAGTCAGGAGATCAAAGGCATTGCAGCACATCCGTGATCCCTGCTGGCTCCGGAGTGCCAAAAAAGCAGTGGGGGGTCACGGTTTGGATTTCAAAGCCCTGCAGGGCTGAAATTATACTGGGGCTTGCTATTGGGGCACCAGAGGACTCAGGCCAGAGAGGTGGACCAAGAAAAAAATAGACATTTCTTGGAGGCACCTGGAAGAAGAGCAGAAATGAGAGCAAATGGGCTACCGGTAAGCCCCTAAATTGGTTGGGGGGGTTATGTTTATACCAAAGCATCAGGTGTATTAAGGAAAGAATCACAAATACAATAGAAAGGCTCAACCAAAACTGTAATTAACAATCACCACAGGCATACAAACTGACAAGGTACTGACTAGTGTCATCATGTTGCTGGGTGAGCTCAGTCAGTACAAGCCCTCAATTAAATATTTACTTTCTGCTGCAATCATATGACACTGTGGTCTTAACGATTGCTTGAAAAAAGCTGCTAACTTTGCTCTGGTTTCCACAATGGTGCTACTTTAAATGACATCACACAAAACAGGAAGTACTGCCAAGGAAAAACAGCTCAGAACCAGGCCTCTGCTTTTGACTGACAAGCTTGTGGTTACAGTGTAATAGTGACTTCATGCAGTTTATATTTAATTAACTTCTGTATTGCTAGCAGTTTTCTACTCTGTGATCCAGAAAAGTTCCCAGCACTCTCAAATGATTTAAGTAGATGGGTCATTTTTGGGAAAAATGTTGCAAAACAATATTTAGAAACAGGCCACTATATATGTTATAGGTTATCTGCATTTCTGTTCCTTTATTTTAGGAATTTTTAAATCGAAGATGGAAATGAGAAAGGAAAAGTGTAGCCTACTGGGATTCAAACCTCAGATCTCTGCTGTTCCAGCACTCTAACCATTAAGCTACAGGCTCACTGGTCAAAGCATCTGAGGAATTTCCTTACAGCCACACACACTCCTTTCTCTAGTGTTGTGCAATTATGCTACTAGGAACCAATGATAGAAATACCACTTCTCTCAGTGCAGTTTAACCCCTGCAAGGTAAACATATTTTTAAATCAAGGATGGAAATGAGAAAGGAAAAGTGTGGCCTACTGGGATTTGAACCTCAGATCTCTGCCATTCCAACGCTCTAACCATTAAGCTACAGGCTCACTGGTCAAAGCTTCTGAGGAATTTCCTTACAGCCACACACACTCCTTTCTCTAGTGTTGTGTACTTATGCAACTAGGAACTTTACTTTAGGAAAGCAGCCTTTGACATTATGGTGGAGATTCTGAAGGATAGGATGAAAAGAAGTAAAGGAAATTTCAGGTATGAAGAACAAATGGGTGGAAAACAAGACTGCAGTGTTAAAGGCCACTGGATGGGGGATGTCGGGTATTTTAGAAAGGAAAGAGACATTGGAAGCCCATTTAATTCTGTGAACACATGAGACAAGAAATTGGGGAAAAGAAAAAAGGCTTTTAGTAGATACAATGGACACCAGTCTGGGACAAATATGGTAGATTAAAAGGGTAAACATGAAGCAGCAAAAATTATATTAAGAGACACAAAGGCTACAAAAGAGTAGAAAATTAACAAAAATGACAAAGCATTTTATAGATACATGCAGTAAGTAAAAAGGACAGATGAGGAAGGACTTTAAAAGTATGAGGAAGGACAAGGTCAGCATGGAGGATAATGGGGGTGGAATGGACATCTTCAGTGATGCCCTCTTTGAAGGCAGTTTGCCAAGGCGCTAGAGACTTCTTGCATGGTAAATTTTGACTCAGCCTGTCATTGAAATTTCAGGAATAAATGCTCAAATTTGGCATATATTAGTGGGGTGAGTTTGGCCCTTTACTTGTTTGCTGTGCACTGGTACTCTAGCCACCCACATTGAGCGCACCACCCTTATGTTGAGTGCAGGTGCTCTTTTTTTGATTTATGGAGGATAATGTGGGTGGCGTGGACATCTTCAGTGATTTTATTTTTCATTTCTTTCTTAATGGTAGAGGCCCTGGGACCCATACTGGGGAGTACAGTAGAGTAAACATTTAGTGGTCCCTCATATCAATGGTTAAAGATGGGGAAAATTACTGTTGAAAGAGTGCAGAGGAGGCTACTTAATATTCAAATAAAAAAAATCATCTGGTCCAGGTTGGATGCACCCAGGGATGATAAAAGAGACTAGCCAGTGTTTGGTGGCCTCCCTGGCTTAACCATTCATGAGTTCACTGGAAACCATGAAGATTTTCAGAGACTGGAGGGTTGCAGGTCTAGTACCACTCCACAATGAAGTGGAAAAAAGGACCCAGGGAAAATAGATTAGTGAGACTGACTTCCATAGTGGGGAAGCTCTTAGAAACAATTGCTGAGGAACATATTAGTGGACTTCCTGGAAGTACATGGATTGCAGGATAGAAGGCAGCATGGGTTGCAATGGGCAGGTTGTGTCACATGAATATGATAAGATTTCTTCAGTTCAGTGACATGTGGTGGGCAGGAAACAGGTGCTGGATATACTTTATATGGTCACTCAGGTTCTGAGTTATTGGATTAGATGTGTTGGATTCCAGCTCAGTTTTGGAATAAGGTTTTTCAGAATTGCTGTCCAAACATCATAATTCTGAACTTTAAGGCAAAAACATGTTTTTTCCAATGAGTTTAGGATTTAGGATTGCAAAACAAATTCTAATTTTTGAGGTTCTTTTCAGAATCAGGAATCACGTTCAGATTGGAACTTCCTAAATTCCTAAACAATGCAACTGTATTGGATTCAGCCAATGCCACGCATCCCCAACACTCTACCTGGATTTCAGTAGGACTTTGATTCTCTTAACCACAAAAGGTTGGTAAAGAAGGTGGGAGATCTAATGACAGGGGTAAGATTAACCAGATGGAGAGGGAACTGGTTGAAGGGTAAAACTCAGAGTAGTCCTAAGCTATAAACTATCAGGGTGAAAGAGGTTACCAGTGGTGTCCTGCAGGCATCTGCTTTGATCTCCACATTTCAGCATGTACATCCGTACATGGCTAATGATGTACTGGACAAAGTGCATCTCTCTGTAGGTGACATCATGCTCTGTGAGGTGGTGGACAGTGTGGGGAGGGACTGAAAGGGTATATAGAGGGGTTGGAAAATGATAACTCATATGGCCTTTGAAATTCATTCCTACGAAACTCCAGCTCAGCCAGTCTTGGAACAAACAAAACACAACTTAAGGGAGTAGCCCAGCTCCAACCAAGGCACCAGAAGAGAACAATAGATTTGAAATGGAAGGCCCACTCACCCAAAGTTGATCAAAATACAATATTTTATTTATTTTCATAAAACACCAGAATAACCAGTGTAAAGGTCAGAAGAGTTCCTGACCTGTTACTGATGTTTTGAATTTCTCCTTCTTCAGGGTTTACACTAGTAATTTATTATTTTAAGTTTGGAATGGAGCAGAGCATGGCACCCAGATTTCATCACAGAGACATCTGGGCGCTGTGCTCTGCTCCATTCCAAATTAAAAATTGTTTAAAGAAAGAGCCAGAGGACTGTTAGAGAAAGGATGAATGGGATATGATAACCTATAAGGGGGACAGTGAAACGTATTCATGTTATCAAGTACTGTACCATTTAGGAATTCTGGATTAAGGTGACATTGATTTAAGTAGAAATAATAAATTACCAGTATAAACCCTGAAGAAGGAGACAAATCAAATGTCATTATCAGGTCAGGAACTCTGCTGACCTTTACACTGGTTATGCTGGTATTTTGTGAAACTAAATAAAAAAAATTATATTTTGATTAACTTCGGGTGAGTGGGCCTTTAATTTCCAGTCTGTTGTTCCATTGAAATTCATTGTCAAGAAACGCAGTCATGAACACTGGTAACAAGAATCACAAACAGAGTATTGTCTCTACTGAGTAAGGGAATAGCAACATAGAGAAGAAAAGGACCCGGGGATAATCATCAGTGAGAATTTGTAGGCCACCTCCAAGTGTAACAAGGCAATTGGTAAAGTCAATAGAATTCTGGTCTGTTTTACGTGGGGCTTTACTAGCAGCAGGAAGGAGGGGGAATGAGGGTTCTTCTACTCTGTAGTTCTCTACTGAGGCCACACCTGAAATATTGTGTTCAGTTCTGCAGCCTGTACTTAACAAAGGACAGGGACAGACTACAATATGTCCAATGGAGGGTCACCAAGCTGATACAGAAGCAACAGAGAAAATCATCTCCGGAAAGACCAACAAGTCTAAATAAGTAGAAACAGACCTACAAATATTGTCAACAGATAAAGGCCTTGTGGTTTATCAAGTCTTCCCAAAACCTATTTGCAGGAAATGCCCTCAGTGAAGATTTTCCCCCTCCTTCCCACCACCCCAGCTGTCCCACCCACACCCGTCCCATGTGTATGTACCACCCCATTTTGAGTGTTGCAACTCTTTTAGCACCTACAACCTATTCTGGAATCCTGTTCCCTTTTTTCAATAACATTTCTCTGATGAAGTTCTTACTGATGTCCTTTCTGGGTCTCCTCCACCCCACCAGCTTCATGGTGTTTTCCCTTGGCACCTGTGTTCCCACTCAGTGTTAACTTCAGTAACTCCCTGCTGCCCACCTTGTTAATCCTATGGATGTACTGTACTTGAATGTCTCTATCATGTCCCTCCACTCTATTCTATCTTCCAGTGCACACATACAGTATTGAGGTCTTCCAACCTTAACCCATATGACCTACCCTTCTGTCCCTGTATCATTCTGGTCACCCTTCTTTGCACTGCCAATAGCCTTTCTCATTCCTTCTTCAAGTATGGGCGCCTAACCTTCACCCTGTACTCCAATGTGGTCTAACCAGAGATCTGTAGTGTGTGTGTGTGTGTGTGTGTGTGTGTGTGGGGACTGCTCCCAGATTAAGTTTGCCTTTTTCCTGTAAATGCAGGGTGATTTTCCTATAGATTACATTATTTCCAAAGGAAGCCAAATTTCTCTGTTTTCCCATATAACTAATGCAAGTCTATGGGACAAATTTCCCTGTAGGTGGCTCCAAGTCCCTGTAAACAGAGTTTCTTACCATTTAGATAAAATATCTGACATTCCCTACAAGCTTAGTTAAAGGGGAACTGCACTGAACCTGTGAGTAATGCTTCCTGTAGATGCTGTTTTTCATATAGTGGGGCCCCTTCTGTTTCTGCCCCACTTTTGCTGGCCTTTTGGTTAACCCATTGGATATTTATGGGTTACATACTGCTGCAAAATGCCATCTAAGAATTGTATGATGTTGTTTCTGTCCCCACAAACCCAAAAATTATAAATGAAAACACAGATGTATTGTACCAACAATGTAAGTTCTTGACAAGATCATACTGTT
The DNA here is from genome assembly GCA_016271365.2 of Neoceratodus forsteri. NCBI lineage: Eukaryota > Metazoa > Chordata > Ceratodontiformes > Ceratodontidae > Neoceratodus > Neoceratodus forsteri. The sequence goes on along the minus strand of CM057451.1, from coordinate 52,980,204 downwards.
CTAAAATGGTCAATGCCAGCAGTGTGTGAATCAGAAATGCACACTGACTTTACCAAAAGGTCAGTTCAGATTAAGCAGTAACAAAATGAGAACTGGTATTTAAAAAAAATAACATCTACTTCTGCAAACATGCATGTTTGCTAATTCAAGGCAGTTCTCCTTTGAGATATTAACAGCCCAGTCTAAATTGTTCACTATTTATAGGGCTGGCAATATAGCCTAGAGGTTAGAGTAATGAGCTATAATTGAGCTTTGTACATCCAGCATTCAGACATGGGTTTGAGTCCCACACCCTCCATTTCCATACTGTGTGGCTCTGATTAAGTAACTTAATCTCCCCAGTGTTCCTGGGTTTTTCCTAGAAACAAGCACCTATGCCTAGTTGGCCTTACCTGGTTACCAAATGAATATATATATATTTATAAACTATAAACAAACATTAAATTCCAGTACACAGATTCCAGATCCATGAAATAACCAACCTCCTACTTCTAACAGAGTCCATCTAATTACTCTATCCCTCTCTGTAAATCTGTTATTTTCTTCTCCTTTTAGTTTTGAAATTTATTTATTTAGGAGTTTAACCAGGAGGGCATACTGAGCAGGGATTGCACAATTCCAGATGCATCCTGGGGGCCAAGTCCCGATAAGTAATACAACACAGTTTACAATAGTTTTACATCACATATGGCTGCAGGCCTGGACATTACAGACAATAGGCAGATAGGGTACAAAGGAGGTGAGGAAATACACTTGGATACATTTACACAAGATACTGACCGAGGCCACACAATGGTAGTTCAGTAGAGGCCCATGGGGGTAGATACAGAATGGGAACTAGCTGAAACAAGAGCAGCTGGTGGAGAAGTGTGTACTGAGGAGGAGGTTGAGGTGATGGGGGTTAGTTGAGTGTCTAATATCGGCAGGCAAGGCATTCCAGAGCTTGGGGATATGGTATTTGAGGGTGGCTTGGCCTTTGGTTGTGCACATGAAAGGGACGCAGAGGAGCCTGTGGTCCGCGCTTCTGAGAGAGTAGGCTGGTGGAGGTTGTAGTGAGAATTGTCTGTCTGGAGGATGGAAACATAACACTTTTACACTGCTGTGCAGAAAGGAATGCTCATTCAGACCACAAATCCTGGATAATAGATGAGCAGTCTGTATCACATCGCCCATCCCAAAGCAGGATTGTACACACACACACACACACACACACACACTTAAAAGCACTTTCCACTTGACACTTCTGACTCCAGAAACAGCAAACAAGCATGAAACACCTCTTTTGTTCTGTGTGTTCCTGAGCAGGTGGACTTAATTAACTCTGTCACACTAGTTTTTGCTTACTTTTTTTGTTTGTTTGCTAAAGAGCGAGAACCTTCATGCCAAAAAAAGTGAGGGAGCTAAAGCCCCCTTTCACCCTACAGTTCATATGTGTGCCCAGCAGAATGAAATATCTCACAGACTGCAGGGCCATAGTCTGTAATCTGACACTGTAGAGATTTAGTGTTTTACAGACATCATATAATGAGTTAACCCCTATGTTGCTGAAAGAAATAGAATACACCTATTAGCCTGAGCTACACAGATGATAGAAACAGTAGTTTAAAAAGTGTTTTTTTGTTAATAGCCTGATAAGTTCTGAGGCACACTACAGCAGCATCCCCGGCCCCTTCAGATGCCTTTAACACAGAGCAGCAAATAGCTAAAATCAGAGTGGGAGTGCACTACTTTGCAGCTGTGGAGGAATACCTCCAAATGTCTAAAAAGACAGTTCCATGAAAAGCTGTTTTAGAGCTACAGTCTGATCGATGACAGAAGGGATGTAGGCTCTGCCCACAGCCCTAAAAATAGAGTGGTGATGTAGAGAGACTCTTGTTTTTTAATAAAGATTTGTATTACATTTTAACATTTTCATACAGATTTCAGCAGCATATATATATATATATATATATATATATATATATTTATTTTATAGTGGCGCAGTCATGCCACTATATTTAGGGTTAAGAAGACACTTCTATGTTAAAATCAAAAGTTTGCACATTAATAACTTTGGACCCATTCAACAGATTTGCCTGAAATTTGGTATGCACAGTGGGGCATGGTAGATCTCTTGATGTGCCAAATTTTGGTTGGACTTATGGTCTTTGCACACGAAAACGCTGAAAAATGCAAAATTATCCAGTTTTGGAGGCAGGTTTTGGGATTTTGTCTGTGGCCTTGAGTGGCTGTCATGTGGTGTGTTGCTCTGTGAGATGGCTCATCTGAAAGAGCTTGGCTGCCTGAATATGCCACTTTTCATTTGGTGAAAAAATATTAAGGCATTCAAAAGTTATGTCACTTTTAAGTTCTCATTATAAGTCAATGGGAAATTGTATATGGTTGTTTTGTGAACAAAGAATGGGGTTCTGGCCATCTGGCCCCACCTGGTGGTCAAAGAATTTGTAGTCTCTCAGTTCAAGAATCTTTTTTCCCAAGAATTCTTTGACCGCGAGGTCCGTCATCTTGTTTTTGCTTTTCTGACCCTACCATATATCAAATATTTTGCCTTAGGGGTCACTCCTGAAGTAATGGATGGGTTTTACTCAGGGGGCTCTGATCTATCGACACATGCCTTTGGTTCGATGTAAAATGGTCTAAAAATAGAGTTACAGCAATTTTAAAATCTTTGATTGAGGCTCGCTAATGATCTTTGATTGCAAGCCTGCAAATTCTTTGATCGCGAGATTCTTTGATCGCGATCATGCATCGCAAGTGAGGGACGAGATGTCCGAAATAAAAAAATCTAATTTCTCAGCCCAGCAGTGCCATAGGAAGACAATGAGGGTGGGTTCTGCTCAGGAGGCTTCTTCTATCGAGGCATGGTGGTGGTTTCATTTAATTCTGCCTAAAACTTGAGTTTCACCATTTTTAATTTTTTGATCATGAGTCTGCAATTTCTTTGATCACGAGCCTGCAAATTCTTTGATCACGAGATTCTTTGATTGCGATCCTGCATCGTGAGTGACGGACAAGATGGGCTTTTGAAAAATGCTAATTTCTCAGCTCAGGGGTGGCCTAGGAACACAAATGAGGGCGGGTGTGGTTCCATGTAATTCTGTCTAAAACTCAAGTTACAGCATTTTTTTATTCTTTGATCATGAGCCTGCAAATTCTTTGATCCAAGCCTGTAAAATCTATGATCATGAGATTCTTTGATCACCATCTTTGATCGTGAGACAGGGACAAGATGGCCAGATTTTATAATGCATTAGATAGGGCAATTTCACCAATCTTTAAGTTTAAAGGGGACAGGAAAGCAGTTCGAGAAGTAAATTTATGTTTTCCTATGCTCCATATGTTAATAAAATATTTAAATCCAACAATTTTGTCATGTCTTTGTTTTTTATTCTTTTTTCTATTTGTCATTGTTCATACTGATTTGCTGTTCCTCAATGTTCCATTTATGCACAAGCTGTTGTTAAACTGCCACCAGCTGTAGATGTCCTCCTTTGTACTGACTTTGTGCATACACACATCTCTGTTGTGCCCATTGCATCTCAAAATCAACTTTAGAGTGGCAGAGATTAATAGTGGATGATAGAGAGACTACCTTTTATTAGTTTTTGACATAGTCTCTTCATCCATGGCACCATCACCACAGCTAATATAAAGTATTTCTCCTCACTCCTCACTGTCTCCCACAGGCTGATCAACGACTTGCTGACAAGCTGACAGACATGCCAACCAAGTATCGAGTTGGCGCTACACAAAATGTCCTTGTCAACTTATTGCCACTAGCATGCCATGTCCAACACACCAAGGGAAATATCCACCAGGGAATAGTAAATATGGTCCCAGGATCTGCTCACTTTGTAAGAACTACTGTGGGAATGAAAAGAATGCACTGAGCAGAGTGCTGTCGAATGCGGTTGTGTAAGTCAGGGAAACAGCCACACAGAGCTACAACTCCACTTGGGAGTGCCTGTGCTTGATGTAAACAAAACTGCACAAAACAAAAACATGCACAGAACAACGGACAGTCTTATCCATAATTACTTTTATTCACAAAACAGTCGACTTTTCACTCTTGGACTCTGCACTGCTTTCAAGTCACATATATTTCTAAGTGTGCCTTTTTTTTTTTTACTGTATTGTGAGTAAAGTATTCACAGATCAGAGTGCCTGTTGCTCAGTGCCATTTTTTGTTGTGTGCAGTGAAGGTACCAACAAACAAATAGCAAGACTATAGTATTAAAAAAGTTTATTATTCACATACCCAACTATAGCAAATTCTCAAATATAAGGAATGGGAACTGTGGCTCACGATATTATCAGCTGTTCTGATCTGGCTACAGTCAGTGCTAAGTGTGAACAATCTCAAACTCACAACATTATTCAATGGAGTTCACAGATTTAAACCCCAACCATTTCAGTCTGTCACCAACCGATGTTAAATACATTAAATAAAAAATAAAATCTGTGACGTACTGTAATGTGAGCGTCTAACAGAAGAGCCATCAATGGAAACCAAACAGGACTGAAACAGATAGCCTTCCAGTCTGATACATTTTCTCTTGCATGCCTTCAGTCTCATACAATCTCACAAGTCACATGTGGTCGGAAGTTCAGCCTCTCAACACGCTTCACACACCCCAGTTATTCAAAATGTACCTGAATCTGGGGTTTTGCTAAACAAACCTAACATGATTTTAAAGAAAGGGAGGTGTTGACCTGTTCCTGGATGAGGGACGAGGGATGAGTTAAGAGTAAGCACAGAGCGGCGGTGGGGGGGCTGAGTAGGCCAGCCTGGTTCAAACATAGTAACAAAGTAATAGAAAATAAATCACTAGTTGAAAATGAAATACACTGTTAGGGTGAGAAAGGATGTTGTATTCTAGCAGTAACACAGAGACGAGGACCAACGCTGAGGACAGCTGGACTGCAGGAATGCTGCTGTTACAGCTAACCAACATGCCAGTCTGGAAATAAGGAGGTCCGCTCATTTAGTTTACATACCCTTCAAGGTACATAGCACATCATTGTATTTTGCTAATAAATGGACTAAAGGTGGCTTAATGACAAATTAGTAAGTGATGTGCACTTGGGTGTCTGTTAGCGGAGAACAACCAGTGAATTAATGCTCAGCGGGTGGACCACAGAAGATCACAGATGAGCATGTTATAAGTCAAACTGGCACGCTCAGTTTTCTGAGATAAAAACCGAAAACCTGGATTAATCGGTTCCAGTATCAGCCATATTGGTAAAATCAGTTAAAACACAAATAAAATATAATACATCATGAAATGTTTTTTAATTGTAACTGTACTCATTATATTGATAATAAAGACAGAACATACTGTATTTAGTGATTTAAGCCTTTCAGCCCCAATGACACATCCCATCAGCTGTCAATCTTGGGATGATGGCGGGGTCGGGGAGGGGCAACGCTAAAGATTTTTCATTTCCTGACTGTGTTTTAACCCTAAATGATGCATTAACACAGTTTTTGCATATAATATATATATCTATATATATATATATATATGAGATAACCCACTCTGAGGTGTGCGGTAGCACTCTGATATATCCACGCCTTGATGTGTACTGTTATGCATGAAGGCGCAGGCTGAGTGCATCAACCACCCCAGGTGTGTGTATATCAGAGCACGACCGCATGCCTAAGAGTGGGTTATCTATCTTATAAAATGGCAAAATTGTTTTGGAGGGGTAAAAGTGCAGGTGTGCAGTCATGCTCTGATATCATACGGTTGTGTGATGGCTTTCATCCTATAAATCCTAAGCAATTTCCCTACCAATATACTGTATATACATATATATATACACATATATATATATATATATATATATATATATATATACAGTGTATATATATATATATATATATATATATATATATATATATAGGGATAGGCGGATATCCGACCCGATAAATAAATCTGGTCGGATTTTACACTTTTTGACCCGATCTGACCTGATCAGATACTGCTCTGCATATCAGGTCAGATACTCACTTTAAAGTCCAGCAAAGAATTGAGAAGTAGTTAAATTTCTGGACACATCCATTGCATGTGTGTGTGTTTGTGTGTGTGTGTGTGTGTGTGTGTGTAAGAGCAAGTGAAAGAGACTTTTCTTTTGGCTGGTGAGAAAATACTCAGGGGGCCGGATATTCAGACTGCACCACAAAGAAGCACAATAGCAGGAGCAGGAACAAGTGCAGTGTGCCCCTGTGCTACATGTGCGATATTCAAACACAGTGCAGGCAAGGTGCACTTGCACAACACAGCTGAATATCGCACCAACTGCACCATAGTGCAACCAGGGGTGCACAGTGGAGCAGGGCTGATGCGCAGTAGTACAACCAGGGGTGCGCAGTGAAGCAGGGTAGAAGCGCAGTAGCACAACCAGGGATGTGCAGGGACAGGATGCAGGGGTGCACCACCCATGGAAGTCATGGGCAGAGGAGCATGCAACAGGCCAGGCAGTGCCCCCCCACACCCCATGAACTGCACAACCAGTGGTGAGCTGGATGGACTACCAGTCCATGAACACCAGCATCGAAGCCACAGCCAGGGCACGGTGCCCCAGCACACCTCCCTGGCAAGCAGTGACCACAACACAAGGAGGGCCAGGCACCCAGTGCCACCCCATCCCACCAATGCAGAGCACACCCTGAACAGTGACCCCCAGACACCCAGCCCAGGAGCAGCACCCAAGAGTGCATGGCACCGAATGCATGCCACCACCCCCACTGTGACAATGCAACCCTGTGCAGCATGAAGTCATGCATGGCAGCCCCACAGTGAGAACCCCTCAGTGGGTGGCACCAGCCACTGACGCAACAACTGCAGACATAGTGCCACCCTGCATGGCCCTCCATGGCACAGCAGAGAAGTCGACACTGCATCAGTACCCAAGGGACCCCACATGCAACAAGGCCTGCCCTGTACCCCACCACCAGCAGCACAGCACTCCACACACCCACTGAAGCACACAGCCTGTCCCAGCACTGGCCCCAACAGCCAACACAGCCACCCACTGTGGTGCATGGAGGCATGCACCACACAGGATGTGACACAGGGCATGGACAAACACCCACCCTGACCCAAGGGCACCCTGACACAGGGCCACAATAGCAGGGCAACAAATGCCGCTGGCATGCATCCACTGATGCTGTGTGCCCATGGCCTGCACCCCACCATAGCACAGGTGTACAGCCATCCTGCACATGCACCATGAAGCCTTCCACTGCCAGCATGCGGCTATAGCACAAGTGACAGACATTAGAACACAGGCACTGCAACAGACACCAGTGACAGCATGGAGGGGAGACAACAACAGCATAGTCTACAGTGTCACCCAAGGCAGACGTGCAACATACCAGTCACAGGAGGCAAGCTGCCATTGCACTGTGACCAGAGGGTGGCCGGCATGGACATCCACCAATGACATGCCAGCAGACCATGCATACCACAGACATGCAAGGGGGCCAGCTGCACAGGCCATGGACATACTGACAGGGGCACCAGAGACACAGCGCATGCACCAGGGACCATTACACACAGACATCCAGTGCACAGGGAACAACACACATACCACAGACAGGGACCGAGTCCCCCATCCATACCATAAGCGGGTCCCTGCCAGACACACACACGCTCAGGCCTGCACCACCCCTGATGCCATGCACACCACTGTAGCCAAGCACCATATGCTCACTGCAAATCAGAGACCACCACAGTTGTCATAACAAATAAGTCTGTAATAGACTAGTGAACAGTACAAAAAACACAGCAAACCAAACAATTTACAATGTGTGCGGAGGGACACATACCAGGTGGGGGTGGGCATAGGGGAAGGGTGTACAACATGGAGTGGGATGAAGGGATGTGAGGGCAAATCCAGGGAGGGAATGAACAACAGGTGCATCATGGACCTAATGGCGACCCCTCTCCCCACTTCGGTCTTGGTTGTGCCTCCTGTGCCTTCTTCTGTCACCCCGTTCCATGCATTGAAGCAGTTCCAGAGTGGCCCTCAACAGCTGCAGAAGCTCCTGAACATTTCATTCTAGGGCAGTCCAGTGTTGTCTACCTAGGACAAGGGTGCAGAGTCATTACGCGTGACTGACCAGACCCCTGCAGCCCACCCAATATGCATGGCATACAGCCGTGGGCCATGTCCCTGTGATGGCATGTGACCACTCACAGTGTCCATGCCCACATGACCCGCCTACCCAGGCACCCATAGCCATGTGGAATGCTAGACATACCCACTGCAAATGTCCTGCACAGCACCACCGTGGCTGTACAGTGAAATGGCTATGTGGTGCAAAGGCAGAGGCACAGCCATGGGCCCAGTGCATGCACAGCCCATCTGCGACACCCACCCACACATGCAGTGCCACAAGACAGTGCTGAGTGCACCATGTGGTGTGCACAGCAGTGGGGCCAAGTGCGGGTGGCCACACCCCGCCACCACCCCTGCAACCCAGCATGCACAGATATAAGGGGAAATACGGCACTCACCTGCATCCTGGCCAGCAGGGTGTTTCTGGCCCATAGCCCCTCCAACATGGCTCAGCTGCAACTGTACTGCACCTGCTCAGGCCTGGTCCCCCTTTTCAAAGGTCAGACATGCCCTATGGCGCTCCTCCGGGCCTAGGGTGCAAACATGGAGATGGAAACATCAGTACAGGTCAGTAACAAACCCCCTCCGGTGTGTGCATGTCCACACAGCCCGACCATGATGCACCTCCCACCACCCCCCCACTAGACAGCCCCCACCCTCCTGCAGCATGGCCTCATGCACACCGCGATACCCGGACAGATGGACACTACCAGTGTTAGGATGGAGTACCTACCTGGCCATGGCACAGTGCCTCGCTGGACACGTGCCTGCAGATGCCCCAGGTGCTCAGGGTCCCACTGTTGTAGGTCACCATACCGGTGGCGACACTGCTCTGCTGACCGGCCGATCCCAGTGGCCTCCTTCAGGCCCTCTGACACCTCCTGCCACACAACAGTCCATGGCCTATGGAGGGCTTCCTGCCCAAAGAGGGAACCAGCTTGTGGCTCTACCAGCCACCAAGTTTGCCAGCTCAGTGGCACTCCAGACCTGTGCTCTGGTATGTGGCATCTTGCTGTTGAAACCGCAAGTAAAATGGTGCTCTGTAGCACACATGCCCCACATGCAGGAGGCAGTGCAGTACTGTGCTGCCAGTCCCTAGTGTGCTGTCACCGGACTGTGTGATAGGGATGTAACCATGTGGACACATGGCACCTAGGGGGCAAAGGCCGACTACAGGGTCAAGGGTGTGACTGCACAAGGAGCGCCCCAGCGCTATTGGGACACCCTGGGTGTAGTGCGGTAGGGTGCATGAGTGTGATGCCCTGCAGTGGCCTACCATGCTGTGGCACAATGGTGCCCACAGTGCACCAAGGCATGAGTGCCATATGGGCAAACAGCTTACTGGCACCACAGGCACAGTGGTGGCCATGCCCTGCACTGCCTCCCGTGCACAGTAAGTCAGCAGTGCCACACGCGTCAGTGCCCCTGGCATGTGCCGTGCGGTGCCGATTGCACACGTCACAGTGCTGCGCCATAGCCTGAGCATGGTCACCAACATTGCGCAAGGTGCAACAGCGAGATATTCAGCCAGCATATGCAAATCAGCTCATTAGTCATTCCACGGCACATCCACTGCATTAGCATCCACTCACAGTTGTGCCTGCCCTCATTTACATGCACTGTGATATATAAATGCAACATGGGGCTGCAGAGGCTATGGTTAGGTATTGCAGTCCATTGTGGTGGGTTGCATGCTGTTGGGATGTGGGGACTGTGGTTTGAAAAGGCTGAATGGGACTGCACGGTCCAAGGTAACATCTGTCATTCCCACAGGCTCCAGCATGACCGAGTGTGAGAAAGAGGAGGAACAGGTAAGGCAGAGAAGGAGGAGGCCCAGCTTCACCAGGGCAGAATCAGATGCCCTGTTCAAGGCATATCTGGACAGGGAAATGCAGCTCAGTGGACAGCGGGGAATGCCACAGGCCCTTGCTGCAGCGTGGAGTGAGGTGGCGTGAGCTGTGAGTCAGCATAGCAGCCACCAGCGGTCTGTGCAGGAGTGCAAGAAGAAGGTTGGCATGGACAGGAGGTGGATCAAGGACAAGGTGGCTGCCATCAGGCTGCATGTGCTGCCACCGATGGGGGCCAGCCGGATGTACCACAGCTGACACCACAGGAGGAGGGGGTGGCCAGCAGCATGCGGAGTTGTGCCATTGAGGGCATTCCTGGTGGTGGTGGTTTCCAGATGGGTGGCAGCCCATCACTGCATGGTAGGTCCTGTGTTGTCAGTGTGTGGGTGGTGGAGAGCATGCCACAGGGCGAGGCGGAACCACTGATGCTAATGTGTTCCCTTACAGCTCCTGAGCATCTACATGAGGCAGCGGTGGTGGGTGTATCCACCGAGGAGGAGGCCCTGGACACGGAGGATCACCCATCCACCTCCTCAGGTGTCCAAGGAACCGGCCAAGTGCATACCTACACATCTGTCCGGACTGATGTGGGTGGTGCGGGTGCAGACAGGGCCCTGCCTGTGTCCCAGCATGACAGCATCCACAGTCTCCGGCATGCTGGGACACAGATTGGGTCTGGATCCAGCACTGAATGTGATGGACCACACGTCCCGGACAGTGATACATGTGGGACACAGGATGGTCCCACAGCAGGCAACTGCACGGGTGTTGCCGTGGGTGATGCTGCCATGGCTGCCTGCGTAATAACCCTGTCCCAGCCTGTGCCTGTATGCCCCAGTGGTGCAGCACTGGTGTGTGTCCAGGGTGGTGGGGCTGTTGTGGCTGCTGCAGCAGCACTGGTAAGCCCTGGCGATGGGCAGCCAGAGGGGAAGTGCCAGCAGTTGGCCAATGGCGATGGGGAAGAGTGTCGGGGGCAGTGGCAGTGCACCGCATGTGGACATGGCTCTGGTGTGCAGTGCCCAATGTCAAGGGGTGCTGTCCAGCAGGGCCAGGAACACCACGAGGAGAGCAAGCCAGACCAGCGGATGACCTCTTTGATGAACACAGCCATCTTCTCCAGGCTTCAGTGGATCAGCAGATGCGGCTCATGATGGCAGTAGATGCACTCAGTGCAGTTCAGCACCAGTCAGATGAGCGGTGCAGCAGGGACCACAGATTGCTCCTGGCAGAGATGACCCGGCAGCAGGTGGATGTGACCGCTGCCATTGACAGGCAGACCACTGCATTGACAACTGTCATGGCTTCACTGGGCACCCAGTTTGGTGCCCAGCCGCCAGGGACACCACACAGTGTCATGTCCATCCCCCATTCCTGGCACCGTGCAACACCTGCTATGTCGACACCGGGTTTGGCTGTGGGCATACCGAGCACGTCTGGCGTGGACATGTTCAGTGGGCTACAGACCCCTGTGTGAACATGGTCACTTTCATGCAGCGTCACCCCAGGGGGACTGTTGGAGCCACCCCATGAGGCCAATGGTCAGCCTGGCATGGCTGGCAGATCTCGGTGGGGCCACCCACGCATCCATGGTGGCCATGGTACTATGCCACTTGACTGACTTGTCTTCCACCATGGCCACTGTCTGATGCTGCCCCATCAGCAGTGTGGTGTGCATTGTGCGACACATAGGTGGGGTACACCGCCCTGTACACACACGGTCCCTGTGCACATCCTCCCAGCTGCTGGCCACTGTGGCGTGTGCATGATAATGCCTGTGTTGCTCTGTCTGCTAGTGTGCAATGGTGCCCAGTGTCTGAGGCATGCACAGTGATGGCCACTGGGCATGGTCATGTGTGGCCCTGTGTGGGGTTGGTGTGGCTGTTGGGGTTGGTGTGCCGTTTACCCCTTGTGCATGTGTTGTGGTGTGTGCGCGTGTGTGTGCATGTGTCATGTTTGGCCCTGCCCATCCCTGCCGCCATGTGCGGTGCCCCACTCAGACCCATTCCCTTACCACCGTCTGCCCCTGGTGTCCTGCCCTGCCTGTCTGTGGGCTGTGCCCTTGCTCTTGGTGGTTGCGCATGGCCCCATGACCTACCTGTGCTGTCCAAAGTGCTCCTCTGTAATGGTGTCTTGGTGCAGCTGTGCCATCTGGATCAGACAGGGGTCTCATCGCCCAAGGGGATGGCTGCCCATCACCAGCTGGACCGGCATCCTCATTGTCCCCACCACTGTCCTCCACTTCTACATCTACAGCAATCCCACAGTCGGTGCCCACCTGCAGGATACAGCAGGCCAGGAATAGCCTGCAGGCCTTCAAGGGGCTGTACTGTAGGGCACCATCTGATGTGTCCAGGCACCAGAACCATGCCTTCAGCAGCCCATACACCCGCTCGATGACATTCGGTGTTGTGGTGGGTGCCTCATTGTACCATAGCTGAGATGGGGTTGTGGGGCACCGGTATGGTGTGAGCAGCCAGGGACGTAGTGGGTAGCCACTGGCACCTGTGATAGAGGGTGGACATTAGAATGGTGGTCTGCATCGCTATGCCATGGACCAACATGGCCGGTACCCATGGCACCTCTAACTATGGATCTCCCCCACGTCTGCTCACGTCATCCTGCATGATATGCATACTCACCTACTAGATGGCCAGTGGGGATGTCCCCACTCTCAAACCTGTGGCACAGTGAAGACTGGTTCCAGATGTAGGTATCGTGTGCTCCCCCAGCGTGCGTGGCACAGACATTGGTTCTGCACCCCCTGGCATCGCACACCACCTGGCAGTTTAAGCTTGGGTATCCCTTGCGGTTGATGTATGTCGCACCCTCCAGGCCAGGTGGCATGCAGATGCCTACATGGGTGAAGTTAATGACCCCGAGCATGTCAGGCAACTGTGCTACCCTGTGGAACTCCTGTATGTGTGCTGTGCACTCTGCCTGCATGCTGGGGAAATGGATGTACTCCGCAGCATGTGGCAGCAGTGTGCTGAGGAATTGTGTGAGTAGGCATGACGCGGCTGACTGGGTTATGCCTGTTGTGTCCCCTGTTGGTGTCTGGAAGGTGCCTGTGGTGAGCAGGCACATGACGGCTGTCACCTTCATCTCCACTGACAGAGCATGGCTCCGTCGTGTGGGTGCCTGCATCTCAGCACTGCACAGCTCACAGAGCTGCCTCAGTATCACCCTGTTCAGGTGGTACCAGCCCACAATCTCTGTGTCAGAGTACTGTTTGAAGCTGGTGCGGGCTCAGTACTGCCTGTTCTGGACATACCACTGATGGGCCCTTCCACGGCCGTGCCTTCCTGCTGCCTGCCTCCTCACAACCCTCATTCCTACCTCCATCTGGAAGGTGGCACTGGCCATGTCCCTAGCTGGTGTTTCCCCTCTGGGTGGCTGTTGTCCTGTTTCCCCCCACTGTCCATTCCTGATGCTCCTCCTGCACCGGGTACACTTCCTGCTTTTGCCTGTGGCTGGCCTGCCTCCTGCCACTGCCCTCAGTCCACTGTGGCACTCCACATACTTTGCTGCATAGTGGCATGGGCACACACACTCCTACCCTGACTCTGGCATTGTTCTGGTGGACCCTGTTCTGCTCCTGCCCAGTCCTGCACACTGCTTCCTTATATATTCCTCCCTGGCTCTCTGTCGCCATAATCCCACCTGTGGCTTCCCTTTTGTGTTCTTTCTCCCCTCTCTTGCTCCCTTTTATTTTGGCTCATTTCCGCTTTTGCACAACTTCCGCTTGCTTCACTATTGTGCACGGCGCATGCTGTTGAATATCACACTACGCATGTTATTCATGGTTTCGCCCCCTATGGTTGCACATGCATTCATTACTGTTATGCTCTGGTGCATTGCTTATTGCGCTGCGCAGCCGCCTCCCACTGAATATCGCACAATGGCACATTTCCGTACTTGGGCTGGTGCATCCCTGTTGCGCATGATGCATCTGCTCTAAATATCTGGCCCAGGGACTAAAAGTTGGCTTGGTGTTTTTATTTAATCTCCAATGGGGCAGATATAATGTGATAGGAAGCACGACAGGGTTGTAATGAAAATGGTTGCCTGGCTCAGGAAAAACATTGTCATTTCTGAGAATAAATTAGTATGACAAATAAATGTTGAAATGGAGGCTTTATTACAGTTTGTACATAATGTTTAATATACGGTGGAGAATTAGTCACATCAGACTGAGTTGCAAATACCCATTTATTTTGCACCAGATACTTGGTATTGTTTTACTTGTTTATATAAAAATGTTAAATAAACAATTGTGCTTTATCCATATCCAAGCAATGTCTGCCTTAGAAGGGTACTATCAGATGAAAGCAGAGGCAACTGAAATGAATTTGTGCTGTTCCATTTATTACAGGAGAAACGGAGGTTGTGAGTAGGCTATTTGATTAAAACTGTGCTGTTGTGAGTCATTCAGATGATTACTGCAGATTTCTCCATCTATGTATCTGACCCAATAAATATCTGGAGCCGGACAGATAGTACTCTGGGTAAATCCAGATCCGATATCCAGAACATTTTTGATATCTGCCCATCCCTAATATATATATATATATATATATATATATACATACACAGTGTGAGTAGTATGCAAATCTAACATACAAGGAAATAGTGAGATTACCTGAGCAGAAATTAGGGCACATCAGACCACTAGTCACAGTATCAAGTCAGTTTGTCATTACTAAATAGGATGTATACCTCATTAAAGAAATGTAAAATTACACATACCCAATCCTGCAAAACACCATAGGAAGTATATGCAATGCACCATAAAAATGAAATTAGACTGGTTCTACTTTAAGCAGGTCTGTATGGTGCCAAATGGCATCTCACACAATCTTCACAGGCTAAAAATAGAAAACACAAACACGTACTTCTCCCTTCTCAAGATTTATCAGTGTGCCTCATCTGTAACAGCCCAAGGGAAGGATGAACCAGTCATATTTTTCATCTTACTTGTTTGGGTGATGGTGAGCCCAAATAGGAAAGTAACTTAAAAGACAAAGAACCTGAGTCAAAAGCACTGAGGAAAGGGTTACCTGGTAAGGGCATTGGCAATAAAGCCCACATAATACCTCACTAATGCTACAATAGTAGGCAACTGATGGAGCATAGTAGTTTTGCAGCGAGATCTATAGGAAAAGAAGAAAAATAAAGCTAGAGAACAGGAAATGAAAAGAAAACCAACAATGCTTTCCTTGCCACAAGGATTAAGGAGTGTCAGAAAAAGTGGGAGAGCAGGAGAGATGGGAGGGGAAAATATATCAAGACTCCTACCAAGTACTTCATCCAAAAGTGAATAACTCATTTCCTGTGAATGAGTTTATGAATTAAAGAACTGTTTCTTGGAGAAGGATAGGTAAGTATTCTGATATCTAATTACGATGATATGGACTTTTAATTTGTTTGCATGGGCATAATAGGGTTGACTTATCTACAAGTGAATAGGAGTTTGACCAAAAGAAGGGGGCATCATTTTAAATTGCGGGGGGGGGGAGCAAATTCAGGAAAGACATAAGGAAGTACTTCTTCACAGAGAGGTTGGTGAAAAAGTGGAATACAGTATCTTTCTCATCACAGTGGTCAGTGCAGGTACCATTGCTGGGCTTCAAGCTGGCTAGGATGGTTTCAAGGGGCTAGTCAACTGGAAAGAATAATGGCGGGGGCCAAAGGGCAGTATTTTCAAGGTAGAGTCACAGTGCAGACTGGATGGATGTCATGGGCTCGATTTTAAAATGGCCCCTAAGAGCGGCGCATCATGCACCGAACCACCACCTGCAGCAAACTCAGATGTGCCAGGGACCCTGTGCTAGATTTTGGAACAAAATGGGTCCAGGTGCCAAAGTCTCTGAGTTTGCTACAAGCTGACACCTGCACTGAAGAAACAGCACATGGGAGGTTGAATGCTGCAAGCCATGGGATGGGCTTGTGGCAGTAGTGGCCAATGATGGTGACCTGCTGGCCAGTCACCCTGGTGACTGGCAGGTCATCTTGGGCATGCTCTGGCTTACTTGGGGTGGGTTTGACTTTGGGAAAGGGTGGCAACTGCCACTGATGGGGCAAGTGAATGGCCACCACAACTCAGTGCAGGTCCAGATGTGTGAGGGAGATGAACCAGCACCATCATGGGGGTATTGCATGTTTATACCTGCCATGGACCACTGACCACTTCATTGATGGTCTGGCAAGTGTCGGGGTCTCTGAGGGCACCTTCCACAGTGGGACACAGGGTCACCCCATCCCCAGCGACAGCTCCAACAGTGGCACACAGCAGGTTAGACCAGCTCTGGGCTGGTCTAGCAGCAGGCTCCATGCACCCATTTGGGGGCTTGTAAAAGGCCACTGTAGGAGATGCTGCAGTCCGGCCCCTGTGCAAGTCTACTTCCACTGTGGTGCACTAGTCTGGCCACTGCAAGGGATGTTGCAAGCCCAGTTGGTACATATGGTCCCTCCAGTGGTACAGGATGCCTTACAAAACTGGGACTGGTGCAAGGTATAGTGATAGGAGCTCTTTGAGCCATTTCTCTTTGATATAAGTACCTTGCACCAGTCTTGATCTTTTGAAAAGTAGGCTCCATGTCTTTATGTGTCTTTACCTTTCATTGGTTCTATGTTTTCTTTCATTCATTACTACATTAATATACATGGAAACAGGATTATTGCTCCCAACAGTTGATCGGTAACACTTTATTTTAAGTGTCATGACCTACACTGTAATTATTGTATACCTACAATGTAACTGCTATGTAAGTACCATGTAATTACATGTAAATACAATGTAGTTGGTAATTAGTTTCACATTTGCATATTATGTAGTTAGATACACATTTCTATGAAGTATCTACACTGTTATTGCACTGTAAATACTATGTAGTTGTTAATTACTTTCATAGTTGATTGATGTGTAGTTATACAATTTGCATGAAGTGGTAATTACACATGAGGCATAACTGTTTCTCTTTTGGCACAAATTGATTTATGCTGGAAGTGTAACTACACATGTAACAACTGTTGCAAAGTGCAACAGAAAAAAGGATTTATGCTGCAAGTGTAACTACACATGTAACATGTTGTAAAGTGTAACATACACAGTTACATTTGCCAGAAAGAATTGATTTGAGGCAGAAGGGAGGCAACTGTAATTGCAATAACTACCACTCCATGTGAATTGTGTAACTACAGCACAGTATTACCGATCTTCCCTGTGTCAGTCTTCACTATTTATCACTGTCTGGGTGACAGCCGGAGGCACAGCACCCAGCATGA
This sequence comes from Neoceratodus forsteri, assembly GCA_016271365.2. Lineage (NCBI taxonomy): Eukaryota > Metazoa > Chordata > Ceratodontiformes > Ceratodontidae > Neoceratodus > Neoceratodus forsteri. The sequence continues at coordinate 52,962,946 of CM057451.1, read as the reverse complement.
GTTTTTTTTATAGCGGGAGGAGCCAGCACTGGAGGTGGTGCAGCCCTTGAGGCAGATTCATTACGTGGCACTCGCAGGTCAGCCAGCAATGATCTCCAACTCCTCTTCCTCTACCCCAGTTCTGCTTCTCCTGCCATTGAGAGTGCAGCACCTCACACCTGACGAAGAAATTTCATCTACAACATTGTGGCCTAGTTAGTTGTTTTGACATCATTGCTGACACCATTTTTGCTCTGTTCCAGTTTCACCATCCACTAGTAACTTAGTGCCATGTTTTGCAGGAATCTGGTAAGACCTTTCCTTTTTCTTTCATGAAGCAGCACCAAGTCTGTTTCTTGTTATTATTTTAGTTACCACGAGTCATGTTGGGTTCACCCGGGGACAAAAAGTGGTCTTCCAAGGCAGGCTGATCTCCTATTTGCCAGTGTCCATGCACTGGTAGATGTCCATCACGGACCAGCATGATTAATATCTGACCTGCCTGGGTCCATCTCATGATATTAATAGTTGTGACGCTTGCTTCTCTGTGGACCATGGAGCACTGGGGCACTGCATGTGGAAAGTCAGGCGCGATCCATTTACCTGCAGAAGGCAGTGTTGTATAAGGGACTCCAAGTGCAGATCTCTCCATGCTTCCTTCAGATCCCCTCCCGATTCTATACAGACATGTGAGGAGGGGGCCTCCTCTTCTTCTAGCCTTGCCAGGGAGGAGGTCTCTTCTGCAGTGCTTGAGAATTGGTCAAGGTATCTTAGGGGCTGGGCTGGGAGCAACACACAGGCAATCAACTCCTAAGAGGTGCAGGCACCCCCAGTGTAATGGCCCATGCCAGCTGGGCCCAGCATGGGTGGGTCCTCAGCACCGCCCACCAGTGCCATTCTGTATTCCAGGGCCATTTGAGGCTCTGGTGATCAGCACTGTGAGTAATACTGGGTCCTCCTGCTGCACTGCAAGTGGCACCTCAGGTGGGAAAACCTCTGGGGCTGCTTGTATGGAGGTCTTCTGGATCTTCTTCTCTCCAGAGCCAGATGTTTGGGAGACTGATCTGGACTGGCAACTCCTCAGAGTCAGAGGGTTCTCCAGTGCTGCCCAGTAACTCTGTGCCCTCCCAGGCATCCCTTCCCTTTGTAGTGGTGATTATGATCAGAGCTGGCTCCCACACCAGTGGTGACATCAGGAGCATGCCTGCCAATAGTGACCCTCCATCTGAGTGGATGGCGGTTTGGGTCTTGGGGGCCCAGAGAGCTGTTGGACCCAGTACTGTTCCCCCATGAGCCAGAACAGGAACTCACTCTTCTGTGGCCTCCCTCAGGAGGCCTGCAGGATTGGAGCATTCCTTAGCTTTGGGAGCGAGGAAGAAGCCAACCTCAGAATCTACAGGTTTGAGGGGGCAGCACATGGGGCAGCAACCTTCCCCGGGGACTCTTGGGGGTTCAGGGATGTGTCACAGTGCTGAGCCTTTGTTCTCTCCCTCATTCCCTTCAAGGGAGGCCTTATTGAGTGGGGATGGGGTCCACCCTTCTGATTCTATGTAGCTCTGGTCTCCTCACAGGGGAGTTTCCCATTCAGGGCTCAGTCCACACCACTTCGGGCTGGTTGAGTGGCCAGTAGCTGCACAAACCAGTGGATCCCCAGGAGATCCAAGATCACCAGCAAGGTCCCCTAGCCCTGGCAGAGGTCACTCAGATAAGGTGAAGTGTGTCTTCCCATTGCCTCTACAGCCCCCCCTCATTTCCTAGGCACATAGGTCCTTCAGGGCCCTTGACCTGGGAGCAGTTCAAAGCCATTGTTGCCACCTTCCTCACATATGTCAGGGTTATGGATGAGCATGTCTTCTGCCTGTCTCCCCTGCAGCAGTCAGACTTGGACTCTTCAGATTCATCAGAATCTTCCTCCTTCAAGGAAGAGGATACCTTTGTCCATCTGTCCTCAGACGCTGATCAGATAGAGTATAAGGGCTTCCTATTGAGGCTGGTCAGTGATCTGCACTCATCCCACATCATAGTAGAGGGTGAAACAGCAAAGGCACCGCAGGTATATATTTTCATTCAATTTAACAAGTGCATGTAAATCACACAGCCGCCCAGCAGTACAGGGAAGAAAGCCTCAACTAGTTTTGCAAGCCGTACATCATTGGGAGGATCCCACATCGCAAAAGTGGATGACATGTGTCTTCCTTAGCAAATTCAGTGTGGACCACCTTGTCATCCTTTCCTGGCTAATTCCCTTCAAGGAAGCATTGTCCTGCACCTGGAAGTGCCCATCTGTCCCAACTCTAGCCTCTATGGACTGCCAGCACAGTTACCGGGCACACCAGGGGTCTCCAGGGACCTTGCCTCATCCCACTTCAGGAATGAGGATACTGGATACCGCTTCTGGGCATAGACACCTGGAGTGCAACTGGCCCCTGGATGTGGACTCTGCAGAGTTTGACTGCTGGAGATGGATAGTGTTCACTTCAGCTTGTATCATGCTCAGCTTTGCCGCTTATCAGGCACACCACACTGCCTACAACAGGCATCTGTGGTCAATGCTAGGTCAGGTGCTGACATTGCTGCCTGATACAAAGACAACCAGGCAGGCCTTTTCCATCTCTGCGCAGGGCCTGGGGCTCACAAGGCACCAGGCAAGGGATTCTTATGACACCACTGAGGTAGCTTCAAGGCAGCAGTGACAGCGATCTGCATTTGGTGGACAGCATGGCTTCATCTATCAAGGTTGTCACCCTTGGCATGGTGTAGGATGCTGCCTCTGCTCTCCAGGTGACCCACCTTTTCTACCACATGGCAAGGTGGGAACTACGGGGTGACTTCCATCTCCCAGGCAATGGGAGACCCCACCTCTCCCTGACCAGTCACAGGCCTAACTGACCTGTGATGTGTCTCCTCCTTTCATGGTCCTCCCCCACAAGAGACTTAGAGACTCACGACCCTCAGGGAAGCACTGGGCTCCTTTCAGGGGGCTCAGTACTCACCCAGATAGTGATGAATGGTGAAGATTGACACAGGGAAGATATGAAAATTACTTACCTATCATAATTCTTGATCTTCCTGTATATCTTCACCATTCATCACTGTCAGCTTCCCTTCTGGGACTCAGTCCCTGGGCAATACCCCCTCCCTGCTTGCCCTCCCCTCCTTGAGGCCAAATGTGGATTAGGTCCTATTGGTACCTCCGGGTCCTCTGTTATCTTCCTAAGCAACAGAGGGCCAACCCTGGGAGGGAACGGCAAGTAATGCTTCTTGCCCAGACCTTAGTGGCTCCCTGTAGGTCCTTTCTTTCTCAGCCAGGGGAGTTCCTCCTGGACATGGTCTGGTCCTGCGAGGGGGGATCTCCCCTAGGTGGGGTAGAGAGGAGAGGTACCATGGGGACTCTCTTTCTCCCTCCTTATATAATTCCCCCCCCACACTTTTTTGGCGGGGTAGGACTTGTCCTGGACAAGACTGTCCCCTGAACCCTGTGGGATCTCCCTCTCAGGACAACAGTAACTAGAGGAGCTCTCATTTACCTAGGAATAAACTGTCCTGTTGTACAATGCTGAACAGTCATAAGACTGACTGATTGTACATCATGGCCCAGATATTCAGAAATGCACCAAAGTCCAGCACAAGTCCGGCACAGCACAAATCCGATATGCCATGGCACAACAGAAGCCATGTTCAGAGGTTATGCAGGCCTAACTGTGCCAGCGCAACTCGGCTGAATATGGCAGAGTTGCACCATGGCACAAACAGAGTTGCTCCATTGCACAGAGTTGCTCCATGGCACAAACAGAGATGCTCCAGTGCAACAGAGGGAGGCATAGCACAGAGAACAGACCCAGGGACACAGCCATGGAAGCACGGTGACAGGCCACAGGAGGCCTCCACCACCAGGGCACACACAGGCACCCAGACACTTGACCCCAGAACACAACAGTGGCACAGATAGCAGATGACAGGCAGTACCAATGGCCAATGGAGGGCCACAAAGGGAGCCCACCCGCAGGCTGCTGGCTGTGCCCCCCAAAGCATAGTAGGCCACACCCAGAACCATGCAGCCAAGCACACACACACCACACAGGCATACAGGAAGCCCACACAGTAGGCACTGAACATGCTGGGTGGCAGGGAGCGTGGCAGACCACATGGGACAGAGTGCACAATGCCAAGCAGGGGCCCCAACACAGCATGCGGACAGTACCTGACTAATGACCATGGCTGTGTGCCACCACCACACACACAACTGCCACACACCCCTGACAGCTGTCCCTTGGGCACCCCAAGACACAGCCACTGACCCAGGGGATGGACACCACCACAGTGGGACACACCATAGCACACAGCAGTGAACCACAGAAGCACAACATACTTCCCTTCTCATGCACACCACACAGACAGACACTGGGCCACTGCAGCATGGCTCCTCATGCTACCTCCAAAGCAGACAGAGAAACAGGCAGGTAAGTCAGAAAAATATATTTTGAAGCAAACTACTTACATAACAACCTACTAGACTTCATCCTTCTACTGGTACCAGCACCCTTCTGGATGTCATTATCTCTAACCGCCCCTGCAAAATCCAGAACATAAAAGTTCTTCCCAACTCCCTAAGCGACCACTCGCCCATCCTATTCCTATGGACCTCCTCCGCCCCCAAACCCATAGCCCAAACCACCTTCCGAAGGTGTCTCTGCACAGGGGGCTTAAGAAAACTTAAACAACTTCTCACCCAAATGGACTGGTCCCCCATTAATATAGCCCCCAGCATTGACACTGTGCTCGATCTGTTCATGCAGGCCTTCACTATGGCCTGTGATCTCTACGCACCACTCACCAAACACTGCACCAAAAGACAAAATGCATCATGGACCACCCCCTTCCTACTCCAAAAACTGAGGGAAAGAGACAATCTCTGGTACAAAGCTACAGAGTCTAGCAGGTCGGCTGACAGACAATCCTATAATGCTGCAAGCAATGGATGCACACAAGCAATCTGCAAGGCCAAAGCAGACCACTATCAAACTACTCTAACTGCCACATGGGGGTCTGCACTAACCTTCTGGAGTAATATCAAAGAACTTAATGGGAAATCACGTTACTCACCTCCTTCCCAGCTCTCCATAGATGGCACCATTTCCACTGACCCACTTACCAGAGCAAACTGTCTAAACACCACCTTCACAGGTCTCAGCACTGTTCTCCCCATTTATTTCTCTGACCCTGTGCCCGAATCCCAACCCCCAACCCTGCAGCACCCTCGTTTCCTCCTGCACACAATATCTACCCATGAAGCCCGTCCATACCTTCAAAAAGCACTAAACAGCAATAACACTGGCAATGAACCCCTAGATGCTAGGCTCCTTTGACTAGTCCTCAACGAGGTCCTAGTCCCTCTAAAGGACCTCAACAGATCCCTTTGCCTGAGGCAATTCACCAGTGCCTGGAAGACTGCCATCATTACCCTCATTCATAAAAGTGGTAACAAATCCTCCCCCAGTAACTATTGACCCATCTCCATTCCCCCCCAAAGCTTTAGAAAAAGTGGTTGCCACACAGTTCACAGAATATCTAGCAAAGCATAACATATTATGCCCGGAGCAGCATGGCTTCATTTTAGGCCATAGCACTACCACAGCCCTCCTAGAATTCACCAACTTCCTACACTCCTCCCTAGACTCCAGTAGCATTGCTGGAGCTGTGTTCATAAACCTTTCCAAGGCCTTTGACATGGTCTGCCATCCTCTCCTTCTTGACTCCCTCTACAAACTTGGCTTCTTCACAGGCCCCCTGGCATGGTGTGCCAGTTACCACTTCACCCAGTCCCAATGCATCAAAATAAATGGGACCCATCTGACACACTACCTGTCCGCTCCGGGGTGCCGCAAGCCTCCATCCTGGGTCCACTACTCTTCTCCCTCTACCTAAACACCTTGTTAAAGGTCTGCTCCAAAAAAATCCTACTATATGCAGATGATGCAGTGTTCTATGCCTCTCATCAAAAACCTAATTCCCTCCAGGATTCCCTTCAACACGCCTTCTTCCAGGCCGAAACATGGTTCAAGGACCGTAGACTGGCCATTAACCTAAAAAAGACAAAATCGATGATTTTCTCCCACCACCAAAACAAAGCAAAAAGTGCACCTCTCTTCATCCTCACCAGCACCCAGCACCCCCTTGAACAGGTATCCATCTACAAATATCTTGGGCTTACCCTCGACTCTGCCCTTACCTTCCCCGACCACATAAATACACTAGCAGCCACCACAAACACTCGGACTGCCTCCCTCCCTCCCTCCTGATGCCCTGAGGCTTGCCATTACTTCCTCTATAGTGTCCCTAGTGGACTATGGTCTCCCTGTATATGGGGCAGCAGATAATTCCGCACTCCAGAAAATTCAAATCTCCCTCAACAAGGCCTGCAGGCTCCTAACTGGTGCTCCTAGGCTGACCACACCTGCTCTCTCTATTCCACTGCCAATCTGCTCAAAATCAATGAAAGACTCAACTACCAGACCTGCCTACTGACCAAGAAAATTCAGCTTGGTCATTCCCCTCCTGGGGTCACCGCCTCTCTTTAACTTGCCAACCGTTCAATCTCCACCCATAACTCGAACAAAACTATACTGGCGGTACCCAGGGTAAAAACCTCCCTTGCCCAGAGATCCTTCTGCTACTGGGCCCCATCTGGTTTAATGCATTCCCTGCCACCTTCACCAGCACACCCAAGATTGCCCCTTTCAAAGTTGCTCTCTGCAACCGCTTCCTCAATGTCTGCTCCTGTAACTGCAATTAGCCTATGTTCTCATGCCCTCTAGGGCCCAAACCTCTGACAAAGTCCATTATGGACTGCCACCACTTACAACAATGTCTAATCCACCTCTGGCTCATGAATAAAATGGATTATACTGTAACAGATGCTCTCTCATGGTAACAATGTTTTGCTGTGCTTATGTAAATATCTGTATCCAAAACAATATATAATATTTGTAAACAATGTCTGTAACCTATACATGACAGCTATTCCATTGTAACTGTATCCTCTCTATTTTTTGTTTTCTGTCCTCCATGTGATGAGGTACCTTTGTAAATAAGCCAATGGCTCAAAGGTTGTAAATCTAATACTTCAAATTAATAAATAAATAAAACCAGGGGCTGGGAAAGAGTAGGTAAAGCAAGGGAAGGGGACAGGGAAGGGGCACTGTACAGTAGGAGGGGGTACTGTAGGGAAAGGTACATCTGAGGAAACATGGGAAAACAGGGGCAAAACTAATGGTGGCCCCATCTGGCCTCCCAGGTGAGCTGACACTCCCTCCTCTCAGCTTGCAGCATCCTCCTGATCTGCACCACCACCTCCAGGGTAGATGAAGCCACAAGTAGTGTCTGGCGCATCAGTCGGCTCAACATCGCCCATGGTGGTCTTCGCCTCTGGACACCTATAACAAGGGACAGGACAGGTGATCAGTGCATGTCCCAAGGAACCATGCCCACCCACAGTGTGCAATGAGCAGTGGGAACACACACTCCTGGAGGGCCCATAACGGCCACCCGCAGGAGGGTGAGCCAATGCCAGCCAGCAACTCAGCGTGCCACGACATTGCACAGAGGTGATCCCCACCACACAATGGCCACACAACTGCACAATGACAGTCACATGGCACAGTGCACCGGCAGCACCATAGCAACAACAGTGGCAGTCGGTCACATGCCCATCCCACCAACAGCCGGCACATGTGTCCAATGGACGCTCCACAGTGGCATGCACCATGCACAGTGTGACACACACAGTTGCCATGGCACATGACACAGGCAGCCATGCCCATACCCACTCCCCCAGGCACTTCCATGTACAGTGCGAAGAATCATGACAGTGCTCACCTGCCCCCTGTGGCCCTACTGGTGTCAGTCCAGCGCCATCACAGTCCACTGTGCCTTGCTGTGCTGATGCAGCCCTGGCCTGCCATTGGTCCACCGCAGCTGGGAATGGAAAGAAGACAGGTGCACATCAGTAACTGACAACAGCAGCAGCCCCACTGACCCCTGTGCACAGTGTGTGGCCCTGCCTGACATGTCCCGCACGCCTGCATGGCTGCATCACAACACAAGCAGAAGCTGGCAATGCCACTCTGTTGTGCGCATGATGATAGTGTACCCCTCTGCAGGGCATACCAGGCAACCAAGCCAACACCACAGTACAACACCAGGGCAGACATGCAACATGGGATGACTTACCTGGCTGTGGCACAGCCCCATGTCTGGCACATGCCTGAAGCCTCCTCAGCTTCTCTGGGTTCCGACACATAAGGTCACCATAGTGCTTCCAGCATTGCCTCCCAGTCCTGGCCACCCCGGTCCTCCGCTCTAGGTTGGCAGCAATCCCCTGCCACACAGTACCCCTGGCCTGCTGCAGGGGCACCTGCCCAAAGAGTTGGGGGGTGTGGGGCTCTACACAGGCCACTAGGTTGGCCAGCTCAACTTGTGCCCAGTTAGGGGCATATCTGGCTCTTCCCTGCACCATGATCACTATAGCGAGTTTGGCGGCGAACATGGCAGAAGGAGGAGCATGTGTCCACAACATGCACCTGATGCACGATGCACAGGAGCATGTGCAGTGCCCACTCACTGCACAGTGCCAGAGATGTGTGGAGTGGGCATGGCAAAGCGGGGTCACAGGGTCAGAGATCTGACTTAAGGATCAGATGTCTGACCCAGGTGTCAGGGATCGCACACCATTGTGTAGTGCACATGTGCATGACAGGACATGGTACCCCATGCATGACCATGCTCGTAGCTGACCATGTGCATCATGTGCAAATCCATTGCATCGCGTTGTCCAGGCATGGTGCATGATTGACACCATGATACCGTGACGTGCGTGCAGATTGCACCATGACTTGCTCTGGAGCAATCCCATTGCACAAGGTACAATATCACGATATTTAGGAGCCACATGCAAATGAGCTCATCAGCCCATGCGTGGCACAGTGGGGTGCATTAGCATGTCATTACTGCTGCGCCCGACCTCATTTGCATGTGTTGTGCCTTATAAGTGACACAGAACAGCACAGGCCATGGACAGAGATTGCAACTGTGATCAGTAAGGGGTGCATGCCACTGCAGCTGGGAGTAGACAGCACTGCAGGGTGGGACAGACTGGGGAGATGCTGCCACTGACACACTGTGCTGTCCATGTCCACAGGCAGCAACATGTCGGCACATGAGGAGGGCGAGGAGTGGGGGCCTGCACAGAAGGCCAAAACTGATGCCCTGTGTGAGGCCTACTTGGAGAGGGAGCCCCTGTTGAACAGTGCCACGGGCACACTACAGGACAGGGCTAGTGCATGGGAGGAGGTGGCCACCTGCGTGAACCAGCACAGCAGCCACCAGCAGTCAGCGCAGAAGTGTCACAAAAAGGTGGGAACAAGGTGGGATCACGTGATGAGCTAGCGGTGAGCAGAAGTCTCCGAGACCGCTCCTACACTTCGGCTAGTTAAATATAATTTTTTACATGCTCCGAGACCCCGCAGTTTAATTCGGTGAAGTGCCTAGAGTCGGTGAGGCATACTACCTGGTAGCGGGCGAAAGAAACCGCATCAGGGAAAAAAAAAAAAAAGAAAAAAGATAAACAGCAGCATCCACAGTGAGGCTTGCCTGGGGAATGGCTGAGATGGATAACAGAAGCCCAGAGCCCTTGGCAGCAAGAACGCCAGCGGTAAAGCATTCTAAGCCGCATTCCCCTACCCCTGAGGAGTCCGCTGAACTCAGGGCAGAAGTACCAGGGGGACAATCAACCTCGGAGGACATCAGCAAGATTAAACAGCTTCTGCAGGGGCTGGTTGCTGATTTTACCCTACTCAAGCCTGCCCTAAATGCTTTATCACAAAGGGTGGGGGATGTTGAGGTGAGAATGGCCTCGCAGGAAAGGAGGATGGAAACCATGGATCACGAGATCATTGGCCTTAAAAGACAAGTTAAAAAATTAGAAGACCACCTGGAGGATCAGGAATCACGCAGCAGGAGAAATAACCTAATTAAGGCAGGTCTCCCTGAGAAGTCTGAAGGCCCAGACTGTGTAGCTTTCATGCAGGACTTTCTCCAGAAGCTGTTTGGTCCGACCCCATTTGGGGAATCATACAATACTGAGCGAGCTCACCGATCACTGAGAGAAACCCCCCCACCTGGTGCCCGCCCTAGGGTTCTCATTATGAGATTTTTTGAATTACAAAGAGAAGACCCATGTTCTGAATAAAGCCAGGGCTATTAGAAACCTACAATGGAATGGGGCTTCCATTTGGCTCTTCCAGGACTTAATACCTTCAGTGAGAGAGAAACAAAAAGAGTATGCAGAGATCAAGAAAAAGCTGTACCTAGCTGGTCTGAAATTTAGATTGCAGTACCCAGCTATACTGACGGTGAAATTGCCAAGAGGAGACAAAAGGTATCCCACAGCTCACGATGCCCTGGAGGGGCTCAGGGTGGAGCTACCTGACCTGTTCAAATCGGTGACCTGAAGGAGTGAAAAGGCCTACGATGGATGCAGATGGAACTGTGCTGAGTGAGACGAATGACATCAGGGAAGTGCCTAGACGGATGGCAGAAACCCATCAGATGCTCAGTTTTTTTTTGGTTTCTTGATAGAGATGAAGTTCTGAAAGTCTGTGAAAATGAATGCCCTGTTTTTTGTTTCTGTTGTTCATTTTAATGCTATACTTGTCCAGGGCAGAACTGATTTGAAAGTATGGACCTTGCTGATGGTGATCCTTTCTTTCCGCTAGAAGTTCAGAGTTTACCTGCCTTATGTTGAGCCCTAAGGGATAATTGACAAGCCGAAGCAGATTATATTTGGCAAGCTGAGGCAGACCACTATTTGGCTTCCATGACCCCTTGTCTATGGGGGCACTTATGTAATGGGAAATGGCAGCTCCCCCCCTTTTTTTTTTTGTTTGTTTCACCAATCTTGCAGGTGGTGAGGGGCAGATTTAAAGCTATCCTCGAAGTGGGGATTAGGTTGGGGTTTACTTAGTGGATTACATGCTGAGGTGTGGGGGAGGGTCGGAGACATGTCGGGGGCTGACTCATATACGTCTCATGAGAACTAAGGAGGATGATCAGAGGATCGGGGGGGTTAGAGGATTATGGGGGAGAAAAAGAGAGAGAATCCAAGATATATAAAACAAAGAAAGTAGGACATATGAGAGTGACTATAGGGGTACTGATATAGTAGATGGTTTTAATTAAGTTTCTGTCATGGAATGTGAAAGGCCTCGGGGGGGAGGAAGAAGAGAGTAGCTATACTGCAGTATATAAACCAGTTAGGAGTACATATTGCGGCACTCCAAGAAACACATTTACTGAGCGAGGAGTTGCACCTACTCAGGAAAGGATGGGTAGGCAAGGTCATAGGAGAAGGGAAAGCTAAAGCGTCGGGGTGTGGCAATATTAATTAGGAAATCATGCCCATTTGTGGTTGAGCGAACCTTGCCAAGGGAGGACGGTAGGGGGATATACGTGTCGGGTTCAGTCTTGGGAAACTCATTTTCTTATGCTTCAATATATGGCCCTACTCCCCCCCCAAGCCAGAATTCTTTGCTTCCTTGGAAGCGGACATCGCTACACTTCCTCATAACCCTTTGATCATAGCAGGCGACTGGAACCTCTGCCTGGACAATAAGGTGGACAGAAGCCCTGTAAGTAATAGACCTCCTAATGCCTCTCAGATTGCATTGAGTAGATTTATGGGGATTACAGCTTTAGTAGATCCATATAAAGTGTATAATAAAGGGGATACAGAGATGACTTTTTATTCTGGGGTTCATAAGTCGCACTCGAGGATTGATTTTTTTTCTGGTCAATAGGGATGTGCTTAGTAGGATTAAAAGTCTAAATACCTTTAGCAGGGTACTATCGGACCACTCCCCAATTCAAATGCTATGGGAATTTGATCATATACCTCTGAAACCATATCGATGGAGGCTAGACGAAGGGATCTTAGTGGAAGATAATATGGTAAATAGGCTAGAGGATTCCCCCTTAAGGAGATTATTCAAACTCAAGTTCCAACTTTAACAGATAAGAAGCTTGCCTGGCCGGTCTGTAAAGTTCTATATGAGGGAATAACACAGGAATACTCTGCTAGGAGAAACAAAATAGACAGAGCCCGGGAGGAATTCTTAATGGGGGCCATAGGGTCATTGTCGCCGGTGGAGGGATCTTCCCCAGAAGTAGATAAGGAGCTAAAGGAATTAAGAGAAGAGTATAGGGAGATATGGAATCTTAGGGTAGACTCTTGGGGGGAGAGACTAAGCACTAAATATTTGCTACAAGGGGATGTGTCAATGCATTACATTGTGAATTAGGGAGCCGGGAGGCAGAAAGAGTGATTCTGGCTGTAAATTTTGGAGGGTGAATTATTACGGAACCTCAAAGACTGGCTGATGCCTTCGCGGACTACTATGCTAGTATATACCAAGAGGGGGCCGCTAGCACAGAGGACGAAATTAAGAGCTTTCTTGATAGAATACCGCTGCCCAGATTGAGCATGGAGCAGGCCCAAGCACTGTCTGCTCCAATCTCGAAAATGGAGATCAGGGAGACAATTAAAAGCCTGCCTATTGGTAAGGCACTGGGGCCGGATGGCTTGTCGGCCAAATTTTACAAAACACATTTAGAGACAATAATGCCTTTATTACAAGAATTCTTTTGAATATTATGGAAGAGGAGTGCCCATCCCCTTGTATCAAGCTTATATTACTTTGATACCAAAGCCAGATAAACCTAGAGATTTGCCGGGTAATTATAGACCCATTGCTTTAATAAACCAGGACATTAAAGTACTCACAAAGATCTTGGCTAATAGGGTTCTTAAGGTTGCTCCTTTATTAATTAGCCAGGATCAAGTTGGATTTATGCCAGGTAGAGGGGCACATGATGCGTTAAGGAAACTACACCACATCCTACATAAGGCCTCTAATTCGAAGTCTGCTATGGCCCTGATAGCACTTGAGGCCGAGAAGGCATTTGATCGGGTTTCCCCTGATTTTTTATTTGTTACAATGGAAAAAATGGGTTTCCCAAAGGGACTTCTCCAAGGTATTAAAAACCTGTATAAAGCCCCCACAGCTAGGGTTTTATGTAATGGCTATTTTTCTAAAGAGTTTTCCCTCCGTAATGGAACTAGACAAGCTTGTCCCCTGTCACCAATTCTATTTAATATTTAACTGGAACCCCTGCTACGAGCACTCTCTATGAAACCCAGGGTTCGAGGGGTCGAGGTTCAAAGGATGGAGCTTAAATTTTCGGTATTTGCTGACGATATCTTGTTGCACGTGAACAATCCAGCTGTCAGCTTTCAACACGCTCTGGAAATTATTGGGGATTTCTCGATGGTTTCAAATTATAAACTAAATTTAAGCAAAACCCAAGTTCTCCCGCTTACAGTACACACCCTTAGATCAGATTTTGAACACCTGCAGATCAATTGGGCCTCGGATAAGATTAAATACTTGGGAATTTGGATTAGAGCCAGGTCTGAGGATGGGGTGGAGGACAATCTGGGTAATTTATTGGCTATAATTAAAAATTATGTCTTAAGGTGGAATAAACTCCCTTTAAACTTTACTGCCAGATTAGGAATGATTAAAATGAATCTGTTGCCCAGATTATTGTACCCCATACACCTTCTACCATACAATATCCAGAAGGGCCACTTTATTAGTATCCAAAGGATAATCTCAAGCTTCCTATGGGATTCTAAACCCCAAGGAGGAAACACACTATCTTGCACCTTCCTTACCCTAAAGGAGGTATAAAACTCCCTGATCTGTTCCTATATTATGTTGCAGGACAGCTTGGGTTAATGGAGCAATGGGCAAGAACTGGGGAGGTAGGAGGGTATATACCAACTTGGCTGCGAATCGAGCAGAGCATTCTAAAGGATTTAAAAATTTCTCCAGCTGCACTGCTGTATACAGACCCGGTGGCTTTGCCTATTAGGGGGGTGCATACACCAATTGAAAAGTCGATGAAGGCTTGGTGGGAACTGTTAAACCCGGCTCAGAGGAAGGCACAGAGGGGAGCTAAAGACCAACCCATGGTGGGTAATCCTAATTTCCGTCTAGGGGGATTGGTAATTAGCCCACAATGGGCACCACATTTGGCTAAGCTAAAACTGATAGATTTTATACTTGATGATAAGGTGAGCCTACCAGCTCATACTAGGGAGTGGGTCTTTTTTAAAAAGGTCCAAATTAAAAATATGGTACAGAAGTTCATATGAGACAGTAAAGTAGAAGGACGGACCCCATTTACTTGGGATTATTTGAAGGAGCTAGATCTCCTACAACACCCCCTTTCCAAGGTGTATAAGGTGCTGTTAGAATTTCTGAGCTTAGAGTTTGAGGCCCAGATAGTCTACTGGGATAAAATTCTCTCCCCTGAGGCCTGACTGAAGGAGATTTGGAAAATGTTAAAATCCTGTCGATTCAGTAGGACTATGCAATTCTTCATTTGTTCGAATATTTATTATACCCTGTTAAATTATGTTCTAGAAAACTCAGACAGACAGATCTGTGTTTTAGATGTGAATCAAAACCGGGGACCTATTTCATGTAATGGAACTGTCCTAAAATCCATTCGTTATGGATCCAAATTGGCCAAGAATTGGACCCACTGCTAAACTATACTGAATATATCAAACCGAGATTTGTCTCCTTGGGGACATGAAACCAATAATGAGGATTCAGCCAAATACCATGTGTCTCTGATGTCTGCCTTGGTTAAAGCTTTGTGTTGAGACATTGGAAGAATGGTAATATATACACTTATGATCAATGGGTCAGAGATTTGATGCAGGTCCTGGGCAGACTTAAAAGGCAGATGGCTGTAGAGGGAAAAATGAAGCTATATGCCAGAAGATGGGGAGCCTTAGAGGCAGTTTACTCGATACAACAGAAAGGCCTCCAAACTCAGATCTGTCTGTCTGAAGGGTGGTAACCTACAATATTCATGTAACAGAACGTGATAAGTAGCTAGGATTGTAAGGAGATGTATCACCCCTTCAAGGGGATGTCTTTAACGAATGGAGCATAACACTCTCATGGGATTAAGTTTTATAGGGACGGAAGTTTTTTATACATACTTCAGGGTCAAGTAGGGTCCTCTTTCTCTCTCAGGGACACAGTTATCAAAGATTGTCCCAGTACAGCCACTGGTATGACAAAGGTGACGGAATGAAATAAATTCCTTGAGGGACAAGAACTGGGTTAGACTATCACCAGCTGTGAAGAAATAGAAATGTTTGTTATTTTGATTTAAGGGGCCTCAAGTTTTCATTTTCTTCTTTCTAGTGACTCCATATAACTGTGACTGTAAATAAGTTTGGGTATGTATATAGTTTCCACGTCCAGTTTAGGGATGTGGGCCCAGACTCCCACCCTGGGATGTATGTATGTATGTCTTACTGCTGAAATTATAAGACTCCAATAAAGAAGTTAAAAAAAAAAAAAAGGTGGGAACAGACAAGCGGCGGATCAAGGAGAAGGTGGCAGTCATCCAGGCAACCCATACTGTCACCAGAGAAGGGCCAGCAGGTGCACCCACACTAACACCTTAGGAGGAGTTGGTGGTAGCCACCATGCGATGCACCACAGTGGAGGGTGTGCCTGGAGGAGGATTCCAGATGGGTGGCAGCCCATCACTGCATGGTATGCATGTGAGACACACACAGCTGATGGCATGGAGGGTGCGTACATGGACCTGGTGGCATGCATGCCATGTGCATGTATGCGCACCCGTGCATGTACCATGCTGCAGGCCATCTGCAGCGACAGTGGATGGGGGGGCACATGTGGGCAATGCATCACTGACACACCATATTTCTCTTGCAGCACCAGCATGCCTCCACGTAGAGGATGGGGAGCCAGAAGTGGCAGCACTGATGGATGCTGGTATGGCCCTGGAGGACCAGCCATCCACATTCACCAGCATATAGGGGCCCGACAGGCTGCAGCTCAGCACCATGGTGCAGGCAGATGTCCTGGACCTGGGGTCAGACGAGGCCCTGGATGTGATCCTGCAGGATGCCAGCCTTGGTGTCTTTTGTGAAGACACAATTGGGGGTGGGGTTCGACTCCGATGAGGACTTCTCTCAGCTACTGGACAGCATGAGCGACATTGTGGGCGTGTCACCCCTGCTGTTATCTGACACAGGCACCATGTTCAGTGCTCTGCCAGTGATGGAACAGTTGCCTGCCACCACTGCATTTGCAGTGGTGTGCACTGCCATGGCTGTGCCCTGCAGTGGTGGTGGTGGTGTGGCCGTGTAGGTGCAGGGTGGCGTACAGCAGCCAGACGGGAGATGGCAGCAGGCTGCGGGTGCCACTGGGCAGCCGGACTCAAGGTCCACCACTGGTGTGCCTGCTGTGCCATTCCCCCTGCAGACCCCACTGTGTAGTATCCACCAAAGAGAGGGGCTGTGCAGTGTGGCCAGTCACCAGAAGAGGATCAGCATTTCACTCAGGAGCCCCAGGACGCCGACTATCTGGCTGAGCGCACCCAGCTGCTGCGGGCGTCCATTCAGCAACACATGCTGCTTGCCACTGGGCTGCATGCACTGCATGTGGAGGTGCACCAGTTGGCTGAGCAGCAGGAAAGGGCACTGCACAGATCCTGGCAGGGATGCAACACATGCAGGAGGCCATGACTGCATCCTTGGATCACATTGCTAGTGCAATCACAGATGGCTTTGCAGTGATGGCTGCCAGAGGTTGTGGCTGTGCATAAGTGAACCCCACAGTGTGCTGTCCACTCCATGGACCCAGCATCGGGTGACCCCAACACAGTCGATGCTGGGCTCTGATGTAGTCATCCCAGACATGCCTGGGGCTGGCCTGTTTGGGTGCCTGCACACCCCTGTGAGGACACGGTCGTGGTCCTGTGGTTCCACCCCTGGGGGGCTGTTGCAACCCAACCCAGCTGATGCGCAGTCTGTAGCTGCCAATTAGCCCCAACACGGTCACCACCATGGCCTTGGTGGCCATGGTTCTGTGCAGCAGCCCTGATCCATGGTCTGCTGTGACTGCAGTCTGCAGCTGCTGCCCTGTGTACACATGGGCAGTGTGTGTGGCCCACCACTGGTGTTGTGCCTGTGTGTCGCGCCTCACGCTGCCTGTGTGTGTGCTTGCCCGGCTGCTGGACCATGGGGCATAGGTGTGATGAGGGCAGTCTAGCACTGGTTGCATCTGTGCACTGGTGCAATGAGTCTGATCCACGCCACATACCAACGCCTGGGTGGGTGAGTGCATATGTGTGTGTGTGTGTGTGTGTATGTATGTGTTGCTGTGTGTGGTTGTGTGCCACTGACTCCCCTACCCCTTCATCATGCCTCTGTGTGTGCATGTCCATGGCCATGCATGCTCCTGCATGTGTGCTGTACCTGTTTGTGTGGCCCATGCTTGTGTACCGCTCTAACTACCTGTGTGCACCATAGTGCTCCTGTGCGATCGTGTCTTGGTGGCATCACACCTGCTAGAGCAGCCGGGTTTCCTCCACCCAGGGGGTGGCTGTTCACCACCCTCCAGCCCATTGCCTCCATCTTCCCCACTACTGTCACCCTCATCAGCCTCGACAGCTATCCCAGGGTCAGTGGCCATGTTGTGCAGTATGCAGCAGGCCAGGAATAGGCCACAGGCTTTCAAGGGGCTGTACTGTAGGACACTGCCTGAACTGTCTAGGCAATGGAATTGTGCCTTCAGCATGCCAAAAACACACTCAATGATGCTGTGCATGCTGGCATGTGCCTCGTTGTACCATTTCTCTGCTGGGGACGATGGGAGCCGGTAGGGGGTAAGCAGCCAGGGCCTCAGCTGGTATGCACTGTTACCTCTGTGGAGATCGACATGGTTAGCCATCGGCTATTCTGTGCTGTGCCCCTTGCCTGTTCCTGGAACCCATGCCACCATGCATACCCTGCCCACCCCCATCCCCAGGTCTGCTCTGCCCATCTCCCCTTTCTATACTCACCCACTAGGTGGCCCATGGGGATGTCTCCATGTTCAAACCTGCAGTGCAGAGCTGTGCCAGATGAACACATCTTGTGCACTCCCAGGGTGTGTGCCACAGGCATTGGTGATGCGCCCCTTGGCAGTGCACACCACCTGGCAGTTGACACTCGGGCTACCCTTCCTGTTGATATATGCAACACTCTCAGGGCCAGGTGGCATGCAGATGCCAATGTGGGTGCAGTCAATGGCTCCACTTATGCCAGGCATGTGTGCCACCCTGTGGAAGTCCTGCATGGTTGCTGTACGCTCCACCTGTATGCTGGAGAAATGGATGTATTCCGATGCATGTGGCAGCAGAGCATTGAGGAACTGTGTGAGGAGGTGGGACGTGGCTGACTGGGTTATGCCTGTGGTGTCCCCTGTTGGTCTTTGGAAGGTGCCCGTGGTGAGCAAGCATATGACAGCAGTCACCTTCGTCTCCACAGACATGGTGTGTCTCCATCTAGTGGGTGTCTGCATCTCCTCACTGCACAGCTCATAGAGCTGCCTCAGAATGGTCCTGTTCAGGTGGTACTAGCCCACGATCTCCATGTCACGTAGTTCTCAAAGATGATGTGGTCACGGTACCACCTGTGTTGGGAATACCACCGATAGGCCCTTCCTCAGCCATGTCGCTGTTCCTTCTACCTCCTCACACCCCTCATTACTGCCTCCATCATGAAGATCTCACTATCCATGGCCCTTGCTGTCCACTGTCCCCCTGGGCAGTTGACTGCTGGCTGTGTGCCACCCTGGCACATGGTATATGTGTGTGTGTGTGTGTCTCTCTCTCTCTCGCTGTCTGCCCATCTCTCCATCTCCCAGGCCACCTCTCTGTCCCTGTCCCTCTGTGTGTGGCCTTTGTCTGTCTGTCTGTGTCTCTCTCTCTGTCTGTCTCTGTCTCTCCCTCTCACTCTCATCCCTGGCACAAGTGCTGTCTGCATGTTTGTGCCCTGTATTTATAGGAACAAATCTGCTCGGAGCAACTTCAATTTGTTCTACACTTAAGCCATGGTTTCACGGTTGAATATGCCACTATGCTAGATATTCATGGGAATGCCCCTTGCACTTGTGCCTGCATTCATTATAGTTGTGCATTGGTGCAATGAATTTTGTGCTGTGCACTGGCTCCCACTGAATATGGCTTCTTGGCACAATTCCACTTGCGGTGGCGCAACTCAGTTGTGCCATGTGCAACTGCTCTGAATATCTGGGCCCATGTATATTGCACCTGCACTTTAGCTGCTACTCTATTGTATTTCAACTGTATTCTTGCACTTAGTTGTACCCAGCTGTACTCAATATATTCAGTGTATTCTATTTCCTATACCCTTCTCTGTTAATGTAAGGTGTATTGCCTGTATTACCTATGTGCCATCTTTATAGTCCGGGTTGTACCTGAAAACAGCCGATTGGATCAGTGCACCTAGGAACATACAAACATAGGAAATTTGCCAGTAGAAACAAGCCACATGGTCAAGTCAAGTCAAATTTATTTATAAAAGCGCCTTTCCAGGAAGATCAAGGCTCTGCACATACTCATAACACATGATATAAAATCAACAGATATAAAATCAGTTATTAATTGTTTAAATAATACTCTATAATAAAAACAGACCTATCATCAAAGCTCCCCAGGAATGCTAAAGTAAAAAGGTGGGTCTTAAGAGCTACTTTAAAGCTCGAGATGGTCAGGCACTCTCTTACCTGTCGAGGTAGAGAATTCCACAGGGTAGGGGCTGCATATGCAAATGAACGGGCCCCAGATGTCTTCAAATGCACCCTGGGAATCTCTAGCAATCCCTCATCAGTGGAGCAAAGTGGGTGGGAGGGGCAGTAAGGACGAAGGAGATCTTGCAGTTAGCGGGGTCCCTGTTCATGTAAGGCTGACCTTGAAGGTGATCCGCCACTGTACTGGCAGCCAGTGCAGTCTGAGGAGAACAGGCATAATGTGGCAGGTCCTAGAAGTACCAGTCACCAGTCTGGCTGTCGCATTCTGCACTAGCTGCAAGCAACAGATATCAACCTCAGGTAACTCTAGGTACAGGGTAATGCAGTAGTCAAGGCAGGAGGTCACAAAAAGGTGGATCAATGTTGGAAGACCATCGGGAGGAACCAGGTGTTTCACCCGGGCAATATTTCTCAGATGGTAAAACGAGGTTTTAGCAATAGATGACACCTGTGATTTCAGGGTCACACTGTCATCAAAAATAATGCCCAGGTTATGCACCCAGTCTGAGGTAGCCAGCTGAACACCACCAATCCACAGCCCAGAGGGTTGACCAGCTGACACACTGGCCCCCTGGTGATCTGGGTCCATCACCAACACCTCAGTTTTACTGTAGCAGGGTTTAGTCTTAACCAGCTGGCACTCATCTAGTCCTGGATCTCGGAAAGGCAGTTGTTAAACACCGAGACTACATCACCCTGCTCGGGCACAAAGGAAGTGTACAGCTGAGTGTCCTCTGTGTAGCAGTGAAAACTCAGACCATACTGCCTAATAATGTCCCCTAACGGCAGAATATACACTGCAAACAACATGGGTGACAATATGGAGCCCTGTGGAACCCCACAGGATAGGGGAAGAGCGTCATAGGAATAAATCCCAGTGACCAGTCTCTGTGTCCTACCCTCAAGGAATGATCGAAACCACCCAAAGACTATACCTGACAGTCCACAGATGAACCACAGGTGCTCCAAAAGCACACCATGGTCCACAGTGTCAAATGCTGCAGAGAGATCAAGGAGGACTAAAGTGGAACAAGACCTAGAATATCTCACTATTAGGATATAATTTAGAACCCGAACAAGGGACGTCTCGGTGCTATGCCTCTTCCTAAGTCCAGACTGGAGAGAATCATATATGTTGTGGATATAAAGATGATCATCCATCTGCAGCACAACCACCTTCTCAATCACCTCGCCCACAAAAGGCAGGCTAGAGACAGGTCTGTAGTTAGTCAGACAGTCCGGGTCAAGGGAGGGTTTTTTCAGGAGTGGTCGCACAACTGCATCCTTAAGAGGATCAGGAAAGATCCCCTTCTCCAATGAACTCCAGACTATCTCGGCTAGGACCGGGCCAATTTCCTCAACGCAGCCCACCAGGAGTAGAGTTGGGCCCAGGTCCAGACTACAGCTGGTTGGCCGCAAAGTTTGGAAATCCCCACAATGTCCATGAATTCTGGCCAGCCGAAGTCAGACCAAGCAAACTGGGTGCTTGCGACCTCTGCAAAGCCCCATAGAGGGGGCCAGGCTAATACCGGACCTGATGGTGGCAACCTTATCTATGAATGTGCAGCTAGCATACCTAACTTGCAGCTGCCCCTCCCAGTCCCCTTCACAATAACCCCCAGTCTCACCCTGCCCCATCCCATTTGAAACCACCACTGTCTTGAGGATACCAGCTCCTCTGGAAGAGAGTTCCATTCTGCCACAACCCTCTCTGTGAAAAAGTGTCTCCTCATTTCCCTCCTATATCTACCCCTCACCAATCTAAGACCATGACCTCTTGTGTCCCTCCCCCTGCTTAACTTAAATATCCCTTCTGTTCCTGTCTTGTTAATCCCCTTTAAGTACTTAAAGGTCTCAATCATACACCCCTGATCTCTCCTCTCCTACAGGGAGTACATAGTCAAATCACACGGCCTCTCCTCATATGACCTTTCCCCTGTCCCTGTATCATCTTAGTTGCACTGTGCTGTACCCCTTCCAGTAGTTTGATATTCTTCTTTAGATATACCAGGGCCCATCAGCACAGAGGTTGGATTTCCGCTCATGATGCTGGCAACCCGGGTTCAGGAATGGACCCGGGTGACTGCAGGGCTGGCCAGGGGAGAAGGATGGAGGATGCTGAGGACTGCACTCCTTCTCTGGGGGGAAGGTGGGGAGTACACCAGGCACTTGATAGATCCCCTAGTGGAGGCTGGGAGTCACCCAGCTACTGGTGCCTATCAAGTCCAGGGGATGGGGTGGACACAGGACATCATTGCACATCCCCACCCCCCAGAGAAAACCAGGAAAAAGGGAACAGATGCTGGTCTCCCTTGATGATGCCCACCATGGCTTCAATTAGTCCCCCAGGATGGCCCTCCAATCTATCCTGATGTCTGCGGCATTGTGTCAGGGTACCACAGCTCAACAATGAGGGGGCAATCCATGGGTTATCAGAGGGTTGTGGCTGTTGTGGGGGGTGGAAGTCCATGGTCCGTGACTGGGCAGAGGTATTGGGTGGCTGGTGGCTCAAGGAGATAAAAATGAAAATAAAAAAAAACATATGGACACCAGTACTGCATGCAGTACTCCTGGTGTGGTCTGGCCAGTGACCTGTAGAGAGGCAGTATCACCTCCCTGTTCTTGGAGGAGATTCTTCTCCCAATACACCCCAGCATCCTGTTGGCCTGAACTGCCACATTTCTGCACTGCCCTGAGTTGTTCACTTTCCCATTTACAACCACCCCTAGATCCTTTTCCTCCTCAGTGGTACCTAGCTGTACTCAACCCAGCTGATAGCTCCTCCCTGAGTTCTTCACTCCAAAGTGCATCACCTTGCACTTTTTAGCACTGAACCCCAGCTGCCACTCTTCTGACCACTCCTCCACATTAATAAGGTCATTCTGTAGTTTCTGCCATTCCTCTGTGTCACTCACCACCTCCCCCAACTTGGTATCATCAACAAAGAGGCTGATCTTATTCCTGATGCCATGCGAAATGTCTGCTATGAATATCCCAAACAACACCAGTGCCAGTACCGATCCTGTGGAACCCTGCTTGTAACTGCCTTTGGAGATGAGAGCTCTCCCCAACCACTACCCTCTACTGTCTTCCCTGAAGCCAATTTTTGATCCAGTTAACCATCTTAGTCTCACACCCACATTCATCAATTCCCTCCCAACCTCCCATGTGGCACTGAATCGCTACAGTAAGGAGAGACTTCACCTAAGTGAGGAGGGCAAGAAGGTATTGAAGCAGAGGAAGGGGAATTACATAGCAAAAGAAGGGCATTTAAACTAGCAATGGAGGGTGGCAAGTGGGCAGAAGGCATGCAGAATCAACATGAAGGGAAGCCAAATAAGCTTACCCCCCACTCTAGAAGCAATGGAAAAAAGGCAGTACTAGAGGGGATGCTATAAAGGGAAAGCAGGATGGGGTAGGGGGAAGGAAAAAGGTTGGAGGGTGGTCACCTTGAATGTGAGGAGCCTAGGGAACAAAACAGCAGAGCTACAGGCTCTCATGGCAGAAGGGGAGGTGGACATGGAAGCTAGCACCAAAACATGGCCCATCCATTACTAGGACTGGGACCTGGTGGTACCTGGGTATAAGATATTCTGCAGAGATAGGGTAAATGGAAAGGGTGGGGGGCAGAACCGTATGTGAGAAAAGGACTGAAGTGTGTTCATGAGGAGCAGGAGGAGAGTAATACAGAGTCGTTATGGATGCAAATCCAGGATTCCAAAAATAGGACTCTCAGGATGGGAGTAGTGTGCAGGCCACCATCTCAGACAGAGGAGTTAGACAGGGAACTAGCAGAACAGATCAGAAGGGCCTGCAGAAAGGGTAGCATGGTGATTGTGGGGAACTTCAACCTGCTGGCAGTGGACTGGAGTACCCTATCACCACAAATAGAAGGGAGCAGATACTTATGGATGCGTTCCAGGATAGCTTCCTAATACAAATGGTCAATGAGCCAACCAGGTTAGGGAACACCCTAGACCTTGTACTGGCAAATGGAGAGTTTGTGAGGGAGCTGGGGGTGGAAGAACCGCTGGCAGATAATGACCACCACTCAGTGTGATTCACATTGAAAATAGGTAAGGAGGGAGTAGAAACAAGTATGAGAGTGTTGGACTTCAGGAAGGCCAACTTCTGGAGGATGGGGGAGGTAGTTAAAGGATATCTAGCCAGAATCCAAGCTAATATGGACACATACCAGAGGTGGAAGGTCATAAAAATGGGAATTGAGGAGGAACCAAAACCTGCATCAGGGTCCAGATTAAAAGAGCTAGAGCCAAGAAACCTAGCTGGTTGAGCAAGGGGGTCATGGAGGAAGTAAGAAATAAAAGAGCTGCCTTTAGGAGGTTCAAAAAAACAGGGAGGGGGAGGACAGAGAGGATTACCTGAAGGAATCAAAGGAGGTGACGAAGGCAGTAAGGGCAGCTAAGGCATCTAAGAAGCTCAGGCTGGCACAAAGCATCAAGAAGTGGGAGAAGGAATTCTTCAGGTATCTCAGGGAGAAAAGGAGTCGTAGGGACAAAATAGTAAGGATTAAGAGAGTGGGGTTGGGTGGAAACGGGGGCAGAGCCGGCAGAAGCACTTAATTAATACTTCTGCTTGGTGTTTACTGAGGAGAAAGGAGAGGCACTACCAAGGGGGGGTGGAAGGTCATGGTCAGAGGGGAGGAGGTGAAAGATGGGGGAATCACAGAGGGCAGAGTACTGGAGGGCCTGAGGGCACTGAGGGTGTACAAAGTGCCAGGGCAGGATGGCATTCACCCCAGGGTACTGAAAGAGCTGGCCGAAATCCTGGTGGGGCCCTTGGCAGACCTGTTCAATGCCTCCTTGGTCTCAGGCAGTGTACCTCAGAACTGAAGGATGGCTCACGTGGTATCCCTCCATAAGAGTGGTCCCAAAAATGAACCGGGAAACTACAGGCTGATAAGCATCAAATCCATTGTGGAAAAACTGATGGAGACAATCCTGAAGGAGAGGTCGGTGTCCCTTCTGGAGTCCAATGGACTGTAGGACATTAGGCAGCATGGGTTTGTCATGGGAAGATCCTGTCAGACCAAACTGGTGGATTACTATGACTGGGTAACTAGACAGTTGGACAAGGGCCATGCAGTGGATCTCCTGTTTCTGGACTTCAGTAAGGCATTCAACTCAGTGCCACATGGGAGGCTGGGTAGTAAGCTGGCAGGTACAGGAGCAGGGGCGGAAATGGTGGGATGGGTAGTAAACTGGTTACAGGGAAGGCAGCAGAGGGTGGTGGTGGGAAGGGAGCTCTCAACTCCGAGGACAGTGACAAGCAGAGTACCACAGGGTTCAGTGCTGGGTTTAGGTTGTTCATATCAGACATCTCAATGGGCATCAAGAGCAAGATCAGTTTGTTTGCAGATGACACCAAGATTGGAGCAGTACTGGATGACTTAGGAGGGTGACATGGGTTGCAGGATGATCTGTCAAAATTGGAGACCTGGTCAGACACCTGAGAGTTGGGGTTCAATGCCAAAAAGTGCAAGGTGCTACATTTTGGGGCAAAAAAAACCAAGAAGGAGCTACCAGCTTGGGGGGGTTCAGCTAGCCATGACAGAGGAGGAGAAGGATCTGGAGGTGATTATAATGGGCTCTATGAAGAACTCAGCACAATGCAGGAAAACAGCTGCAAAGGCCTACAAAATACTGGGTTGTATTGCCAGGGGTATATCTTCAAAAGGAGAGGGGAAGTCATCCTGCCATTGTATCGGTCACTGGTTAGACCACATCTGGAGTACTGTGTGTGGTATTGGTGACCATACCTGAAGAGGGACATTAAGTTACTGGAGGAGGTACAGCACAGGGTACCAAAGATGATCCAGGGACTAGGGGACATTCCCTACGAGGGCAGGCTGAGGGAGTTGAACATGTACTCACTGGAGGAGAGGAGAAACAGGGGTGATATGATTGAAACCTTCAAGTACATG
Organism: Neoceratodus forsteri; assembly: GCA_016271365.2. Classification (NCBI taxonomy): domain Eukaryota; kingdom Metazoa; phylum Chordata; order Ceratodontiformes; family Ceratodontidae; genus Neoceratodus; species Neoceratodus forsteri. The sequence goes on along the minus strand of CM057451.1, from coordinate 52,937,257 downwards.
AAGGGAATAAACAAGACAGGCATGGAGGGACTATTCAAGTTAAGGTGGGTAAGGACACTCAAGGTCACAATCTCAGATTGGAGGGGGGAAGGTTCAGAAGGGAAATGAAAAGACACTTTTTTATGGAGAGAGTGGTGTCTGGGTGGAACACATTGCCTGTGGAAATGGTATCCTGTAGAACAGTGGACTGCTTCAAAAGGGGATGGGATAGGGTAAGAGGGAGGGTCAGGGGAAGGGAAGGAAGGGCAGCTGCAGTATAAGGGTTGCTAGCTGCACACTAGAGCAGACTCGATAGACCATAAGGCCTTTATCTGATGGCAAATTCATATGTTCATATGTTTATTATCAAAGGCCTTGCTGAAGTCCAAAAATATGACATCCCCCACATGACCTTTGTTCAGTTCCCTCAGTACCCAGTCATAGTACTCAACTAGGTTAGTCTGACAGGACCATCCTGAGACAAACCCATGCTGATGACTGTCCTAGAGTCCATTATCCTCCAGAAATGTCACCAGCCTCTCCTTCAGGATTGTCTCCATCAGCTTCCCCATGATGAATGTCAGGCTTACAGGTCTGTAATTGCCTGGTTCATCCTTAGGGTCACTTTTATGGAGGGGCACCACATTGGCCATCCTCCAGTCCTGTGGCATGCACCTTGTGCCCAAGGAGGTATTGAACAGGTCCACCAATGGTCCTGCCAGTACCTCCGCCAGTTCCCTCAGCACCCTGTGATGTATGCCGTCTGGTCCTGGTGCCTTATCTAGCTTCAGAGCTCTCAGACCCTCTAATTCCTGCCCTCAGTGATTACCCTATCTGTTACCCCTCCCCTACCCACCCTCCCTCCCCTCAAGCTACCTGTCCTTCTCCCTCGTGAGTATGGAACAGAAATACTCATTTAGTGTTTCTGATTGTTCTGCTCCTTTCTCTGCCCACCCCCATCCTTCTTGATCTGCACTATCTGATCCTTGCAGTTCCTTCTTTCCCTAATGTGTCAGAAGAAGTCCTTTTCCCTGTCTTTGATTCCCTGAGCCAGCCTCAGTTCCCTGGAGGCCTTGGCTGCTCTAACACCCTTGGTAACTTCTCTGGACTTCCTCACATACTCATCCCTATCTTCCCCCCTCCTGGAATTCTTGTATATATGGAATGCTGCTTTTTTTACCCTCACCTTATTTAAAACTTCCTTACTTATCTAGCTTGACTTCTTAGATCTTCCTTTGTTGCTCTGCAGTTGGGTACAGGTCCCAACAGCCTCCACAATCCCTAATGTAGTTTTTTTCCCATTTTTGGTTTGCATCCCAGTGAGACTGAATTCCTGTCAGGTACTGTCCAAAGATTTCATCCATCCAACTGAAGTCAGCCTTTCTGAAGTCAACCACCATTGTCCCTGTACCAAATGCCTCCTTGCCCATGTTGAGCATGAACCACACAGATTGGTGGTCACTCCCTGCCAGTGGGTCCACCCCCCACCTCCCTTACAGCCTCCCTGATAAACAAATATCTGCCATGTGGAGTAATGATGGGTGGTACCAGATACATATGCAGGGACTCTTCCTTAGTCATTACATGCACGTCTTCATCACCACTATGCCCCAACCCTCATGGTATAGTCAGGGACTGTGGTAGCTTGGTGTGAATGATGGTGCCTTGGCTGCCACTTCATTCAGCTAGTGGGAAGGGCATGTAATGGCTAAGAAGGCATCCTAGCATGTGTATCTGGCATCACCCACCATAACTCCACACAGCAGATAGGTGATATTTATTCATTGTTTGTTTGTTTACCAGGTAGGTGCACTGATTCAGTGGACCATTTTCAGGCATGTCCCGGACCATAAAGATGGTACATAGGTAATACAGACAATACACTTACATTAACAGAGAAAGGTACAGAAAATAGAATACATTGAATATACTGAATACAGTTGAAACACAACAGAGTAGCAACTAAAGTGTGGGTGCAATATACATGATGTGCAATCAGACTTATGATGACTGTACAGCATTGTACAATGGGACAGTTTAGTCTTTGGTACAGAAGAATTAGGAATGTCATCGAAGGGTAGACCATGCCACACCCCCAGCTACCCACCTGGGCAGCAGCAGGACAGGAGTGTAGGTACAGTAGAGGTGTGGGTCAATCTTACAGAAACAGCACATTTAAAGTTATGTAAGTGTACAATATGCATTTTGAAACTAGTTAACAACTACATAGTGCAGTTACAGAGTAGTTATACAGTTGTTACAGTGTAGTTAGTGACACTTAAAATTATCCATCAGAAATCACTCCCTCATGAAACTACTGCAGTATAGCATAATGGTTAAAATCACTGCCCTCAGACCTGGAGAACTGGATTAGAATCCCAGAACCACCACTTTCATACTGTGTGACCAAAAAAAATTAAGAACTAAAAATAAACATGCAATCTAACACTGTAAATTGCTATACAATAAAAAATACTTAATTTTACATAATTACTTATTGACTTTTAACAGTGCTGTAGTTATTAAGAAACGTGCTACTTCTGCGGCATTGTTTCCACAGTTAATGCCTAACTAACATGTACTTACAAAGTAAGTATGCAGAAACAGACACTTAAAAGAAAGTGTAAGAAGGGTGTAACAGTGCTGTACTATAGTTACTATGGAGTATGCTGCATCTGTGGCATTGTTTCCACAGTTAATGACTAACATGTACTTACAAAGTAAGTACACAGAAACAGACACTTAAAATAAAGTGTAAGAAGAAGGGTGTAACAGTGCTGAAGTTACTAAGGAATGTGCTGCTTCTGTGGCATTGTTTCCACAGTTAATGACAAACTAACATGTATTTGCAAAATAAGTACGAAGAAACTGATACTTAAAGCATACGAAGAAGGGTACAACTACTATACACTTACATTGAATGTCAATGCTGTAGTTGTGATGTATGCTTTCCTTCAGAAATCAGTCCCTTATGCACTTACTGCTTAATAAACATGCAATCTAGTATTCTTAATTGCTATACAACTACATTGGTTATTTATACAATAAAAATAATTTACATAATTACTTATTGGCTTGTAACAATGCTATAGTTACTAAGCAATGTGCTGCTTCTGTGGCACTGACTGACATCTCTTCTGTACCCACACTCCTGGCCTGCTATGACCCAGGTGGGTGGCTTGGGGTGGGGCATGGTTACATACCATGTGCTTTACCACCAATCTGCTGTGTGGAGTGGTGCTGGGTGGTGAAGGATACACAGGTAGGAACACTTCCTGGTGTGTAGTAATACAAATTGTATGATGTGGTAGTTACACATGCAACCACAACTTTCTCTCTTTTGGCACAAACTGATTTACGCTGGAAGTGAAATTACACATATAACAGCTGTTGCAAAGTGCAACAAAAAAATTGATTTATGCTGGAAGTGTAACTACACTTGTAACAGCTGTTGCAACAGTAACTGTAGTAACTACCAGTTCACGCAAACTGTGTAACTACACTAAACCACAAATGTGAAACTAGTTAACTACTACATTGTAGTTACATGTAACTACATGGAAGTTACATGGTAGTTATACAGTAGTTTCAGTGTAGTTAAGGGCACATAAAATAAAGTGTAACCAGTTGATCTACTCCTGCTGTGCAATCCTTTGCTTGATCACAATCTTCTTTCTTCAGACTTGTAATCCTTTCCACAATATTCAACTGCGATGTCAGAAAAAGTAGATTATAACCTTAGCAAATGATAAGCAACAGAAGCAGATAAACTCTTGGGGACAGGGATCTTGTTTCCTTGCAGTTTGACCTATATTAGTCAAGAGAAACAAATGGATGATAAATTAAGATAATCTAAAAACTGTGTTGTGTCCAAATATAATTTTTTTAAGTTTTCTCAGAAATGACAAACTCACTTTAAATGTATGGAAAACAGGATGTTTAATCCCTCACCCTGCAGTACATACAGTATTTCTTACCAGCCACCTCATGTACTATCCAAATGTCACTGTCTTGCAAAGCAAAGAGATCACAGTTAGATAACATATGAACAAACAAACTGTTATGTTTTAAGGAGGTATAAGAAAGTACTTCTTCACACCATTGTAAGGGTTTGGCATATCCTGGTAATGTAAGTAGGAGTGTAATGAAGTTTCACTATTCATGGAAATTGTTTGTAAAATGCCAAATTAGATGTTCCATGTAGTTAATGTAAAGTAGGCAGTTCACCAGCAATATGCCTCATGCAGTCTTTTAAAAACTGTTTCACAGTGGAAAAGTATACCCCAACTCTTTTGTACTGTAGCACACTATCCCACCCTCCTCTCCCAATCCTAACCAGTAAGATTCATAACTCCCTTCTGCCTACCCACCCAGTAGAACCCATGCTACCCTCCTCCCCCAGCTAAAAAGGGTGACATACCTTTCCATATTCAACCTAGCACCTAGCCCACTCCCCGCCCTCATGCCACCCGACAAAAGGATACATTCAGCAAGAAGAGATGGGAATTAGTAGATGCCCTTCTCTTACCTCATTGACAGGCCTCCATCTGAAAGAGAGTGTGTGCTCCTAGTAAAACAGCTGCTTTACTATAAGCATATCAAATTCATTCAGATGGACACTGGCTGAGGAAGTTAGAGGACAGTATACGTAGGTCCCTGTCCACTCTATCCTGCGGTATCCAGTTTTCGCGCAGCAAGGTGGGCAGAGGGTGGGTTGGGTGCTGAATGGAGGTGGTATCTTACTCGTTTTTTGCCAAGGCTGGGGGAAAAGGTGGGATAGCATGCTAATGATTGGCTGTTTAACAGATTATTTTGATTAGGCTGGGGGGAAGAGGGTTTGAAAGGTTGCAGGAAGAGGAAAATACATTTTAACAATGCAGAAAAACTCTGCAAAGTGATACTTTGCTTGTGAAGCACCATTTTATAGAGACTTTGTCAGGGGATTACCTACACAAACTGGATGAGTCACCATACATAATTATGCTGCACAAACAGCATTATGAAGTAGCAGCAATAAACAGTGCTCCACATAGCGAATAATTTTCAGTTTGCACACTGCTACTGGCAAGCACTATAATAAATGTGAAGACACTATCGTCCTTTAAACATCCATGAGGGATATGGATCTTAAATTATACCAGCTCTAAGAAGGAGGTGACACTCATGGTGGGAAAAGTATCCAATTTTGTTCTGAATCTTATATTCTTATATGCTAGTGCAGTGGCTATTTTAGTGTGCTGTTCAAACTGCACTCTGAGGCTGTGAATTCAAATGCTTGGCAGCCATGGGCGGTGTCGATATCATCCATAATGATGTGGTGTTCTGCTTATCAATTTACAAGTGGTTTGCTGTTGTGTCACAGTAAACGTTGTTGCTTTAAATAATAGGCACTGAATGATCTCATTTCTGGGAGGGAGAGTGCTTGTACCAAGACATCCATAGAAAAGGGGTTGGTTGCCCTCTCTGTTTATATTATTTAGTGTGCATGCGTGTGTGTGTGTGTGTGTGTGTATTCATGCATATGTGTGTGTGTGTGTGTGTGTGTGTGTGTGTGTGTGTGTGTGTGTGTGAAGAGTTGGAGTAATGTTTGTGTTTGCTAAACATGTCACATTGCTTTGATAGAAAATGTACTGAAGCATCTTGCTACCTAGCACTTGAATTCCAAAGCAGTGTAACATATGGAGAATTAATGAGGGCAAAGTGTGGCATACCAGGAAATAATACCATCAAAGGGTCAAACAAACCATAAAGCCACGAGCCAGAAGGTGAGTGATCTTTGTGAGCTTGTTTGACATTCAGATGGTATTTTTTCATGAGTATGCTGGACTTTGCTATCTTTTATTTTATATAATACATTAGGTTGGACACTTTTTTCTGTGACCTATGTTTTATTGTAGTGTTGGGAGGGAGGGAGTTAGGGTGGCTGTTGCAGATGATTATTAAGGGGCCTTTTACTTCTGTTATTAGGGTGGTTTGTAATGCATTTGGTTGTACTGTCTTATTAAGGTATCAATAATACATGAACATAGTGATTATGTATGTGCAGTACATATATTTATAAAATGGTAAGAAAAAATCTAGAAATCTCATTGACCAAGAGACATCAGCTGACTGTACATTAAATATCTTTATATGCACAGTCATCCTGGTCCTAAACCACATCACACAATGAACAAATCAGTCCTCATACAACCAGAACTATCTTCCATCTGCCTCCCTTCAACCAGAACTGATTTTCCATTACAAACATGGCTGCTGCCTTTACACTGTAAAAAAACCTTGAACTGGGCCCTAAAAATTAAACTACCTTAAATAAAAATAAACTAAATTAATTAAATGTTGTTTCCCTGATCACCACACTTTCCTTACACACATAAACAAATTAGAAACATTAAGTATTGTTTATAGTTTTCATTACAACTGCTGTTTACTAACAGTGAAAAATTCCCCCTTCTGTCTTTACCTGCTCATCAGGGAAATCTTATGCTTGCCCTGACAGTGATATAATTGAGTCTCTGGCTCTAAAACAAGCCTTTGTTGTCTGTGTGTACAGAATATCAGAATAGTAACATTTTACAAGTGGAACTGAGCAGAATGTTGAATCTCTGCATTCCATGGTAAGCATTCCATGATAAACATTCTGTGTCTTGCATGTGAGGAAAAACAGAAAACAAAAAACAGGATGACAAAAGTAGGCAATACAGTAATACTTTATAAACAAAAAGAAAAGGTGGGAAAACACAGTTAAATAGGCAGAAGCAGACCCAAAGTGCCCAAATACATTGCTAATGTTAATAAAAGCTTGTACATTTGAATCTTATATAGGAGTTTTCAGGTGAAATCTACCCTCCTTGCCCGACACAAAAAAGACAACCTGTTAGGTTTAAAGTTTTTTTTTTTCTTACTAACCTTTCACCTCAATCCTATAACAGTTTTCCTTTTATGTAGCAGACTACAGTACAGCACGTAAGTAAAAAAAAATGAAGAGAAGGCTGCCTTCAATGAGAGTATATAACTACAGTGTAATGAAAACTAAGTTGTGAACACTGCTTAATGTCTTACAAATTTACAAATGTTACAGTGCATTTATATGACAACATTTACATGTGACAGAGAAAGTATTTTCAACCAACTCTACTAATAAATAATTTTAAGTACTGTATTAGTTAACCTATTGCTGACATATCCTATTTTATGCATTAATAAGGACTACTTTTTTCAGTTTTTAGATGTTTTAGAGGTAATGTATTGTACACTCTTTTGAAAATAGTAAATAAGTTTTAATCCCAATCAGAGTATATCAAACTAATTCTTTTATGATGGTGGCCCATTTTATAAGTGTGATAAGCCACTCTCAGGTGTGCATTAAAGGATTTTAATGCACTTCCCAGGGGCGTAAGGACACTCGGCTTTCAGCTCGTGTCTAGCATACCTTTGGGCATGCATTAAAACTTTTAATGCACACTCCTGCCATGGCTTATTATTTACACATATATATATATATATATATATATGTATGTGTGTGTTAATAGATAACCCACTCTTAGGTGTGCGGTCGCGCTCTGATCTACACATGCCTTGGTATGAGACAACCACCCAAGGTGTGCATATATCAAAGCATAACAGCACACCATACAGTGGGTTATCAATCTCATAAAATGGCAAAATTGCTTTAGAGGGGTGTAAAAGTGCAGGTGTGCGGTCATGCTCTGATATACGCATGGTCATCTAATGTGTTTCAATCAACCAGAGGATTCCTTTTTTCTTACCCATTTTATAAATATATATATATAAAATACATATATACACACACACACACACACACACACACACACACACACACGGCTAATGTTAGCATACCAGGCCTAACTCTTCGAACACGTGTACTTCAATGAATACTTCTATGAGTTATAGTTTCAGTATTGCTCTGTAAATTGTGTCTTGTTAAGAAATATGTGGACTAATAATGCTGTACACTCCTGTATGATGTATTAATTGTTGCTACCTGAATGTATAATGGATGTTTTACTGTGCTATGCTTCTATGTAATTAACCCTGGGTAACCCCTGAAAAGGGATCACCTGGTTTCAGAGGGCCTACCCAGTTACCAAAATTAAATAAATAAATATATTATATATAGATATATAGTTCTTGTTGGGTATGAATATGTTATTAAGGTGTTAATAACTCATTGATAAAGTGTAATTAGCTAATTTGCATCATAAGCTAATTGACTACCATCATAAATGGGGAAATATATGATGGCTTTTGCTATGGGAATGAGGGTCCTACCATGCATCTATCTATCTATCTATCTATCTATCTATCTATCTATCTATCTATCTATCTATCTATCTATCTATCTCTCTATCTGTCTTCATTGTAAAATACTTCATTAATGCATCAGTTAGGGTTAAAGTGACAACATTTGGGAAATGAGGCATTAGGGTTTCCAACCCCAACACCTCCCCCACACCCAAACCTACCACCCCAGCCAACCCCCAACCTCCACAGACCAACAGGTATCAGTGTGTGCCTTGAGGTCATCGGCCCTAACACTCACACTGTTCCATGTGTAAGGAAGGTAGCATGGTGCAGCATAAAAAAATGGAGTGAGCATTAGGGTCGATGACCTCAAGACACACCCCAACACTTATTGGTCTATGGAGGGTAGGGGTGAGGAGAAGGTGCTAGGGTTGGAAATGTTAATGCTTCATTTTCCTACTTCTGATGCTTTAACCTTAACTGATGCATTAACAAAGTTTTTTGCAATGGATTTCCTTAATTTTTGAGAAAGTGTAATCTTACCATTTTATGGCTGTGGAAGTGCAGTGCCCTCTGGGACCTGTGCTCCCATGCAAGCATATTGTAATTGTTCCTGATTTTCATGTGGGAGAGCAGGCCCCCTCCAGGCTCTGTGTTCCTATCACTACATATTGGTATCCATATGAGTGAGTGCATCTATCCATAAGTGTAGAAACATTGTAAGTAATCCTTATCTCCCTGTGGGAGCACAGGGCCCTCTGGGCCCCTACCATCCCAGTACTGCATAATGGAGGGCCCTACACTCTCACTACTGCATAATGGTATCCATGTGTGGGAGAACAGTGCCCTCTGGGTCCTGTGCTCCCCTGAATCCATAACCGTAGAAACAGAGCACAGGCTGCAGACATTCCAAGTAACCCTTGTGCTACAAATGGCATAATATCACAATAACCATAGGGACACTGGGAAAAGTTCCACTGCAGTTATAATTAAGGCCTAGCAACCTGCATTGTTTTTTAGTACATCGAAATGTGTACTAAGCTGCATATAACAAAAAAATCCATATCTCAAAGCATTTTCAAGATATGGCCGCCAAAAGGTACTGCGCCCACCACAAATATTATCCTATGGGAAATTTCTAAACTTTGGAATGTTATAAGTATGAAAGCAATGTAAATGTTGTCACCAAACCAGCAAAAGTCACATCTGTGGGGCAACCCCTTTCTACCCTGAAAATTTCAGCCCAAAAGTTCTAACCATTTCTTTACAGTGAAGTGACAAAGAAACAGTAAACATTAAATATCCTTTTTCGTGTGGTGTCAAAATCCTTTTGATTTTGACGTTTTGTGAAAAAGGAACTTGTTGGCAAAAAAGGATTAAGGGCAATGCCATCTACTCCCACAACTGATTATCCTTTTTTGTAATAAGTAAAAGGATTTTGACACCTCCTGAAAAGGGAATTGGCTAACTAAAAGGGATTTTGACAGCTCATGAAAAGGGATGATGAAAAAAGATTAGGAGTTGTGAGACCAGATGGCCTTGCTGGCCATCCCTTTTAGTCAGCTGTCAAAAATCCCTTTTCGTGATGCAAAAAAGGATTTCGAGACCTCACTAAAAGTAACTCCATCTGATGAAAAAGAATTACCGGCAGGACCATCTGGTCCCTGAAGCCTTAATCCTTTTTCGTGATACGAAAAAAGATTTTGACACCTCACAAAAATGGAATTGGCTGATGAAAAGGGATTTTGACAGCTCACGAAAAAGGATGGGAGTTGTCAGACCAGAAGGCCCTGCTGGCAATCCCTCTCTTCCCTTGGCCAATAAGATTTCTAGATTTTTTCTGCCCATTGTATAAATAAACTTCACCTAATAGATACATGATATAACAGTAGAAAATATCTCAATTTACAGTTGTAGCAGCAATAATTTGGCATTGTCGGGAAAAGGATTAAGCAGCATAGGTTGAGAGATAAGTAGTAGTAGTGTTAGTAGTAGTAAAATATTTTATTCATACAAGTTTATATGAATTAGGATTCTCTCAATTGAGCTACAGCTCATTTACAATAAGGTCCTAAGAGTTACAAGACAATCAGACAATACAAAGACATAAAACTAAAAATAAATTGGTATACATATTCAATATACAATATATACCAATTACATAAAGACTAATTTTAATACTCATTCAAAATTACAGTCTGGCTGGCCCAGTAGCACTGAAGGTTGAGGTGCTGGATGCCACACCTCATGCCACGTCAGTGACCCCCCGGTTTGGGAATGATCCCGGGCAGCAGGGGAGGGAGAGGATCATGCTTCCAGAGGACAGCTCTCATCTTCTGGGAGAGACAGGGTCCCTGTTCGGTGCTAGGCTGATCTCTGGCAGATGCCGGAGACACAGCAAGCACTGAGGATCAGAAGAAGGAGTGGGGTAGTGGCAGATGTTGGAATCAACGCCTTGACGTCAGGGCACCAGCCACTTCCCGAAACAGGAGAAAATGCCTCTTAGCTCCAGCGGAGACAGAGCCCCATAGCTTGCCCCTGATTTTCAGCCACCCTCCTGGCACCCTCCCAACTAATGCTACTGCATTTTCAGGGTGTTGGGGCCCACATCGTCCCCACCTGGGGGGGAGTAAACTGAGGCTACATGGGTGACAGAGGACTGACCAGGTAGGAGCAGATCACAGGGGGATGACTCCTTGGTGCTCCCGAGGAGACCAGAGTCAAGGGGGGAGAGGAGGAATAAATAGGGCAATTACAAAATTACAGGCTAATTATGGCCTGAAAATGTCCTGCAAGAAATGTCAAAGAAGGCAGCTTTGTCTGGTACTAATGACAGACTTCCTAAACCAGGACTTAATCCCTGTCCAAAGCTTTTTACCTCTAAAAGCAGGGGAATAGCAACTCCAGGAGCATAGTCAGGTGCAGGGGAGGTGGCACATGCTAGATAGGGGGGCTGATTAGAGGCAGTTACAGTTGATGCTTGGTGTAAGGATTTGTAGTAAACCTGTCAAATTTACCAGTCTTGTGAAGGCTCATAAGGGATTCTGGAAGCTCATTCAACTACAATGGTGCCCTAACAGCAAAATATCACATTGCTAGAGTTGTTTTGCAAAAAGGAACATTAAGAGCTTTCCGGGATACATTCCTAGTGGAATATCAATTTTGGATTGAGCACAGGAGGCTCTGTAGCCCTGGGGGTGTCAGACCCAGCATGGCTACTTTGCCTAGGAGGCATGTTTGGAATTTGATTCTGTCCTACAAGGGGATCCATTTGGTATGAGAGTAGAGGTAGCATGTGTGTGAGTTAGCCCATCAGCACCAAAAATGAAGAGACAGGTCTTATTTAGGTTTAATTTGACCCTACTGAGGACAGTGTCAGAGGCTGCAATATATACCGTGATGCCATAGTAAATAATGGGGATAAAAGAACTGGTCACAGCTACACGTTTGGCTTCCTGGGTGAGATTGTGCCCTTGTCTATACAGTGCCCCAAGCGTTTTATTGACTGTGCTGACAATATTGTCAACATGAGGCATGAATGAAAGGGCATCATCAATTGTGACACCAAGGTATTTAAAGGTACTAGCCTGCTCTAGAGTGTCACCATTCTCATTCAGGATAGCTAGGGGGTGAGCCTGTTTCCTCATCTGTTGTCCAGCAAATAACATTGTTTTAGTCTTCTTGTAATTCAGGATTACTTACTGTATTTTGTTTGAAGCAATCCTCAAGTGACTGGAAACTATGCTGAAGGTCACCAGTGAGTGTGTCCTGGCATGGACTACTGGAAGAAATAACTGCATCATCTGCATAGAGCAGGACCCCTGATGTGGGGCAGACTTCAGGGAGGCTGTTAATAAGGAGGATGAAGAGGAGTGGACCCAGTAGACAGCCCTGTGTCACCCCATGATAACATTTTTGATGTTCAATAGCACCCCGGCGGGGGGGGGGGGATTTTAAGTCACTGAAGTCTTCCAGATAGATAACTGCTAAACCAGGATACAGTATCATGTGAGAGGCCAAGAGACTGGACTTTTGCAATCAAGAGAAAGTGGCTGAGCAGATCAAAGGCTTTAGTAATATCAATATAGTTTGATCCAGCAAGGTGGCCACTATTGAGGGCTTCATGTAGGAAGTTGGTGTATTCAATAAGGCAGTGTTAGTGCTGTCTTGCTTACGAAACCCATACTGTTGTTGGCATTGGATGCTGTACTTACTGAGGTATGCGACTAGTTGATCTGACAGTATTTTTTCTAGTGCCTTAGATAGGGGAAAGAGAACTGAGATGGGCCTGAAGTTGGAAAAATTTAATAGTCCCCATTTATGTGAACAGATGTGACTAGGGCCAATTTCCAGATGCTGAGGAATTGGGAATATAGCAGACAGAGGTTGAAGATTTTAGTGAGGGGGAGAGCAATTTCATCAAGGGACACAGCAATAAGTTTCATGTCTAAGGCATCACTACCCATTCTAGTTTTACCCAGCACATGCTTAACATATCTGATTGTATCAGCCATTTACTGTATATGGTTTTAAAGTAGAATTTGGAGCAACTAGTGTCACTGGAGAGGTTCAAGGACCAGTCAGAGTGCAACAGGTCAGCAGGTTCAGGCTCTAGATCAGGGGAGAGAACCATACTGAGATCTGTGAAGGTGTTGTTAAACATGTTTGCTGTCTCTTCAGTGGCTAGGGTGACAGATCTGTTGACATTAAGCATAGTAGGAGGAAATTTGCCATCACTCCCTCGGATTTCCTTAAGGGTGTGCCAGAATGTCTTCCCATTTCCCCAAGTGTGAATATGTTGTTCTTTGTAGTATGCAGCCTTAGCCTGTCTAAGATCTCTAGTGCACTTATTGTGTGCATCCCTATAGTTTTGGAGGTCTGCAAGAGAACCTGAGACCTTGGCTCGAAGTCAGAGGTTATCCCTAGTCGCATCTGGGCTACTAGTGTAGAGATAATCCACTAAGCCATTTTTCCTCTTTGCATATGCTTTTCGTAGTGGACATATTTGTTGCCTGCTGTATTGAATCCAGTGACCAAATAGTCCAGTGTGGAGTTGATATCTGGAATGAGATCAAGGTAGCTCCAGTCCAGCTTGGCCAAGTATTCTTAGAAATACAATAGAAGCCCACTCCAGAGTACCCTGGAATGTGTACATTTTTTTTGGGGGGGGATCTGTTAGTTTTAATGGACCAGGTGCATAACACTGGGGAGTGGTCACTTATCGCATCTGGCAGCACCATAACCTCTGTTAGCCAATCTGGGTGTGTAGCCAGTATACAGTTAATTAGGGTACTAGTTCTGGTTTTATAATTAGATCTGGTGTAATCTTTTACTACCTGGGTGAGGTAGAGGCTACCCACCAGGTCTTTAATTGTCAGGCTTGATTTGTTAACTCAGTTAGTAACTAATGTCTCCCAATTCCAGCAAGCATGTTTAAAGCACTTGGTAAATGAGTCAATACCTGTTTGCTGCTTGCCAGAGGATATGTAAACTGACATACAGTAATGATTAGGTTTTTACTCCCATTCCCTAGCAGTAGTTTCACTACCAGGCACTCACAGTCATCTGAGAGAGGGTACAAAAAAATGTTATGGCCTGCAGGTTGTCATGTACGTACAGGAGGCACCCACCCCTTTGTTTGATTATCCTGTCCTGCCTGAAGAGGTTATACCCTCTCAGGGATATTAAGGCATCAGGGATTTTAGGGGAGAGCCATGTTTTGGTGAATGAGATTAGATAAGGCTGAACCTGAGTCACCCAGGTTTTGAGATGAATGAATTTTGGGAGGATGATGCCAGTGTTTAGTGCAACAATCTTTAGTGCACATGGTGGCTTCTTGCTCATTAATACCTTTAGGGGAGATCCAGGGTTTGGGTGGATGATGTCTGATATAAGCAGAAGGATCAACAGCAGTTTTCTGGCAGACCTACAGTAGGAGTAGTGCCTTAGAGATTTGAACACTTGGGAGAGTGTGCCATTATTAACTTGGGTTTTGGGACCTTGGAGACATTAATAGAATCAAAGGCCATAATAAGTGGGATTCTGTTGAATAAGGAGGTGGGGAGAGGAATGTCGAGTGGCACAGCATTGGAGGCAGGGGGTGTAGGGCACCCCATTTCCCATTAGCAAGTTTTAAGGAAATGATTGTTAATATGAGTATAAGGCTGGTATATGGATGCACTCTGCAAGGCTTCTGATACTAGTATCAGTAAGGTAGCATAAAATAAGATAGCTTTAGGCATGGGAGGTGGATGGCCAGACCGAGATGGGCATGTTTCCATAAGATGCTTTAGGGAGAGGGACTGGGCTAGCTAGTAGGATCAAGCTCTGAGAAGGAGACTGAAGAAACCTGGCAGACATGGTTGGGGGGGTGCCCTTACTATTTTGTAGTAATGAAGCAGGATGTTGCGGCACCAAAAACAGCAGAAACAGCTTTTAGTTACAGCTTTCAAAATATAATTTGTATTCAGTGTTGAATTTGTCTTTGATGCTCACTGTGCTTATTTCAGTTTGATTTCCTGTTGGCAATTTTCACATGGCTCAATATCCTTTCTTTCAAGGATTCACTACAGGTTAGTGGGACTGCTCATGTTGCATGTTCATCCACAGCATCAACATTGAAACTTCCTTTTTATAGAAGTGTTTTGGTCAAACATTATTTTCTCGAAAGCCATCCGAGACTGAAGCTTGTTACTTGTTGACTGTCATTGGTCTAGAACTTGCAAATCTTTCAAAAATAAAATTAAATAATGGACTGGATTTTCAAAGGGTGGTGCAGGGTGCATCAAGCCCTGTGTCAAACCCTTTCTGTGCACCATATCCCCTTTGCCACAGCTGCATCCAATTTTCAAAGCTCAAGCACAGTTGTGACAACTTACCTGCTTTACGGCAGCTTGTGCCAAATCTCAGGTGCAAGCTCCATGACAATGGTCCACAGGACTGATGCAAGCTGGACCACAAAAAGATGGTCAAAAGTGTTAATTCCTGCATAGGACTGAAAATCCCATTAGATTGCTACAAGCTTGGTGTGCCATATCTTTAAAAACATAGAAACATAGAAGTTGACGGCAGATAAGGACCGCAAGGCCCATCCAGTCTGCCCATTTCTTTTTTCTACCTTATAAATGTGCCATCGGCCTTTGGTCTGTCAGTGGCCTATCTATTCATAGTCATTTGTATTGCTCCCTTATGCCTATCCCATGCCTGTTTGAAGCCCTGCACTGTATTCATAGCCACCACTTCTTGTGGTAAGCCATTCCATGCATCCACCACCCTTTCTGTGAAAAGAATTTCCTCACATTCCCCTTAATATGGCCCCTCTAATCTCATGCTGTGTCCTCTTGTCCTGCTATTTTCTTATATTTAAACATGTTAGACTCTTTCACCTTGTTAATGCCCTTAAGGTTTTGAATACCTCGATCATATCACTCTCTCCCCTCCTTTGCTCAAGGGTATACATATTGAGCTCTGTTAATCTGTCCTCATGTGTCTTCTGATGCAGTCCCTGCACCATTTTGGTTGCCCTTCTCTGGACTGCCTCAATTTGGTTAATGTCCTTGTGAAGGTGTGGCCTCCAATACTGCACTCAGTACTCCAGATGGGGCCTAACCAGTGTCTTGTAAAGAGGGATTATTACCTCCCTCTTACGACTTGTGATACCCCTACTAAAACACCCTAACACCCCCCTAGCCTTACCTATTTCTTTAGAGGTCTGCTTGGATGATTTCAGGTCATCAGTGATGATGATACCCAAGTCTCTTTCTTCCTTTGTGACTGCTAGCAACTCCCCTCCCAGCCTATAGGTGGCTTCAGGGTTTCTCTTCCCTATGTGCATGATTTTGCACTTCTTTGCATTAAATCCCAGTTGCCACTTTACCCTTGGAGCACCTGGGGCTTCAGCAATCACAGTGTTTTGAAACTCTAGCCCAGTATTGCATAGATAACTCAGTTTTAAATGTTTTAATTGATTACTTTATTGTGATCATGTTTGTATTTTTGTTATGTACTTGTTATGTCTTTCAGGTCCCTTTGAACATATGCATTTGACATCCTTGGGGTTTACACATTAAGAAATTTAAAATAAAATATAAAATAACTATATGCATCGCAAAATATCAAAAAAAAATTCAGGGAAATGGCCATAAGATACTAGTGGTTGTTCTGTCTGAGAATAAGCATATTCTTTTCTAGTTAGAGGAACCACTGGAAACTGTGGGAGGAGGGATGTACAGTAGGTACTAGGAGGGTAGGGGTAGCGGTAACATGTATTTAAATTGGTGGTGTGGGTGAGAGGTGTTTATGTCTCATAGCTGGGTTTGATGTTTATCTTTTAAATACTAGAAAAAACAAAAAACTAAGTTCATTGTGCATAGTTGAGGTGAATTCAGGAACTTAGCACCACTTTATGCAGTGTGAAGTTCCTGACTTTTCCTCAGCTGTGCTAACAAGCTTAAAATTCACAACACCCCTATAACCATTCTACTAAAAGTCACACTTTTTACATAAATGGAGGCTCCTTTTAATACAGTAGCCATTTCCTTCTCCTGTGAGTGAGAGAGACAGACAGAGAGAGAGAGAGACAGACAGACAGACAGACAGAGATGGAAATGGTAGCTTATTCACCTGCTAAAGGTGATTGCATGAGCATCACCTTACAGCATCCCCATCCATTACCATCTGGGTTCTGAGAAGCAGTGAGAGATAATTTGAGTGGGAATCAGATGACGTACCAGCTAAGGTCCACTGTGGTTCATTAGTACCTTTCTGACAAAATTTGCTTTGTCAACATTTGTCATAGCCAGTCCATAGTGTCTTGTGAATGTATCAGTCAATCAATAAATCAATTAATCAAATCTTTATTTATCCAGACGGACACCATTGAGCAAGCTCATTTACAAGGGTGACCTGCATCACACAAGGTCAAGTAGCAATGCATTTATGTACAGGCAAGAAGACAATCAGTGTAGGTATACATAAGGATATAGCAGAGTAAACAATAATAGGTAATGGTTTAGCATACATATACATGGTCTAATACTCCTATATAAATTCATAACATATTCAGGGAAAAAAGAAGGTAGGTAAGAAGGGTGCTGCATAAAAAGAAGACGCATTATCAAATTAACAAAACCTCATGCATAGCGAAGGAAATCAAGGGGTGGGGAAGTAAGGCAGACAAAGGTGGGGCTAGTACAGGGAAGTTGCACTACCAGGAGAGGTAGGTTAACAGGCTAGGGATATGTAAGAATGGACAAGGGTAGAAGGGAGGACTAAGGATGCAGGGTTCATAAAGAATTAGGGATCGATGTGGGCAAAAATGAAGATTAGGAAGACAATTGGAGGTTGGTAGGAGGCAGACACAAGTGAGCTAGGGTTGATTGAAGCAATTGCATACTTCTGTGACAGTTTTTGCATACAAGGTCTTGAACACAGCAAGACTAACAGGGGTCCTTAATTTCAATGATTTCTGAAGCTTATTCCAGAGCAACGGCAGTACAAAGCCTATGGCCACTCTTCCAAAGCATGTGCAGGCCCTGGGCACTTTCAGAGAAATCAGAGAGCAGCTTCTTAAAGCGTAGTTTCCTATCACACTTGGAGGCAGACAATCAGCAATATACTGCAGAAGTTCATCAGTGAAAGCTCTGAATGTCCAAAAGGTCACATTTTTATTATGCCTATATTGTAGAGAGGTCCACCCCACAGCAGCACATAAGGAGCAGTGATGGGTAGAGAAGGGGAGACCAGTAATGAAACGCACAGCTCTGTGATACAGTATGTCCAGTTTTCCAAGGTATGAGGCAGCACATTGGCTATAAATGAAGTCAGCATAGTCAATTAAGGAGAGGAACTTGGACTGACCTAGCTGCCTCTTGGTCTCTGTGGTTAGTAGGCAGTTTATCCTAAAGAAGAGACCAAGCTTCTGCCTCAGTTTTTTCAGCAAATCCTCCAAATGTTCCACAAAGGAGAGTTTGTGGTATAGCCAGACCCCCTGATATTTGAACTTCATTTCAAATTCCAAGTTTTCTCCTAATAAAGTGGAGATGGGGGGAAGGTACCAGCAATAGCAGGGTATGCCATATGATTAACAGGTGAGAATAGCATTGCTTTTGTTTTCTTGGCATTAAATAGCAGTTTTTTGCTAAGGAGCTGGTATTGCAGCAAATTGAAATTGGCTTGCAAGTCTTCACAGGTAGTTTCAGGTGATGTACGGCTTGGTAAAGCACTGTACTATCTGCCGAACTGGTGGATATTGCCTCCTTGATGCGGCGTCTGTGTGTGGCTGGTAAAATAGCAAACGAAGTAGCCCCAGAATGAAGCCCAGCAGGGCACCTCTTTTTAACAGTTTGAGAGTGGAAAGCTCTCCTTCAGCCTTGACCTGCTGGTGCCTCTCCGTAAGGTAATCATGAAACCAGCACAGAGAGGTAGAGTCTAGACCTATCATTTTTATCAAAGAAAGAAGCAGGCAGTGGTCGACAGTGTTGAAGGCCTTGCTTAGGTCTAGAAAAACAGCACAGACAAACTTTTTGTTCTCTAGATCATGCTGTCAGTCATTTGTTACCTTAGCCAGAGCCATAATTGTACTATGATTATCTCTGAAACTGGACTGTACAGGGTTTAAAAGATCTGTATTTTCTATAAAAGATTTCAGTTGGGCATTCACAATTTTTTCCAAGAGTTTTGACAGAATGGGGAGGAGAGGAAGCGGCCTGTAGTTATTCAGATTGCAGGGATCCCCAGATTTAAATAGTGGGATGACGTGCAGTTTTCCATAGGTGGGGGAGAGTCCCTTGTTAAAGAGGCAGATTAAATAGATGTGTGATTGGTACAGCCAGGACATGATAGGCAATCTTTAGGTAGTAGGGGTCAAGGGATCCTGCGCCAGCACTTTTCTTAGTGTCCAAATGTAGGAGAAGATCTTCAACCTCTTTCAAGGAGGCAGGTGAGAAAGAAAAGACTGCATTTGTGGAACTAGGTTCTGGGGGCTGTACAGTAATCTGGGAATGCAGACTACATGCAAGAGAATTGTCAAATGCCAGACCTGCAGTGGCAAAATGGTTGTTGAAGGCTTGTAATATCTCCTTTTTGTCGTTGATAAGGACATTGCCCGAGAAACTTTTTGAGGGGAGTGTATTTCCTGTTATATGCCCAAACAGTTCTTTTATTGTGGACCAAAATTTGGTGGGGCATTTTGAGGCAGAATCTAGCTCTGAACGATAGAAATTGGCCTTGGCCTCTCTGATCAACTTATTGCAGAGGTTTCTGGCTGTTCTGAGGAGACACCAGTCTTTGGCTATGTGTGATTTGTGAGCTTTTTTCCAAAGCTTGTCTCTTTTTAATAATGCAGTCTTAAGGTCTGCAGTGAACCAGCAACACTTTCTAGACTTTATGTGGGTTTTGACCAGCCGAGCATGGGTGTTAAGGGCACTTGTTGCAATTTCATGGAAGATGGCATATGCTGTACTCACTGATTTGGGTAGGAAGAAGCTCTGCTAAAGCAGGGAGGATTTCAGGTCATTGATATATGCAAGCAGATCAAAGTTCCATTTGGATCTTTTGGTGGAGAACCTGGCTGTAGATGAAGGTTTGGAGTCTGCTGTTACACCAGCGATAAAGGAATGGTCGCTAACATCGGTGGAAAAAATTCCAGAATGAGAAAAGGAATGGGGTTTACTTACTAGAAGGACATCCAATAGGGTGCTATTCATAGGGTTTTTCTTGTTAATGTGTGTTGGTTTATCAATAAGTAGTGTAAGCCCATGGGGGTCACAGAAGGATTTAAGAGGTAGCAAGGCACTGGACAGCCAGTCATAATTAAGGTCTCCTAGTATAATTGTTTCAAGGGTGCCAGAGCCCATGATAGATGAGAGGTGAGACAGAAGCTGTGACACTGAAGATGGGGGTCTGTAATATCCTACGACATGGAGGGCCAATGAAGGTGATATTTCAGTTTTAATGGACATACATTCAAAGCCATTTGCAATCGAGGAGGAGTCAAGGGTAGAAACCATGAATTTGTCCTTAACATAAATGGTGACCCCACTACCCCTAGTTTGTCTATCGGCTCTGAATAACAGATAGTTGGGAACGTTGACCTCCCTGTCAGGAGTGGATGGCTGAAGCCAAGATTCTGAGACCACAAGTACATCTGGTTCAGTGTGGATAGCCCAGGCCTGAATTGAGGTGAGTTTGTTTAAAAGGCTACATGCATTAGCATGCATAAAGCTAATTCCTTTAAGCTTTGTGAGTTCTGAGGGAGATGAAAGGGATTTTGTTGGACCAGGGTTGAGTTCAACATTGCCTGAACATAATAATAGGAGGAGCACAACTTTTCTCAAGGCAACAAGTGATGATTTGGAAGTTCTAGCCCTTCGTTGGCTAGTTAAAGCATGTATGTATGGATGACCAAGTGGCAGCTGCGCTAATGTCTTGTACAGAGACCTTGTTTAGTTCTGCCCATGATGCTGAGATTGCCCTTGTAGAGTGCGCTAACATTTTATGTGGTGGCACTAGGCCCTGTAATTTGTAAGCCTCGAGAATTGTTTGTCTAATCCAGTTGGATATCGTGGATTGTGCCACCGCTTGGCCTTACCTTGGACCATTAGGAAATACAAATAGTCTGCCTGACAATCTGAAGTTCTTAGTCCTGTCTAAGTAAAGGGTGATAACTCTTCATATCCCAGTGTATGACTGCTCCTTCCTGTTCACTATTGCTTTGTGACTTCCATGCTGGTACTGCAATGGTCTGAGACATGGAAATGGTGTGGAAACTTTGGGTAGGAAGAATGGTATGGTCCATATCATGACCATCATTATTGATGATTAAGGGGTCTTGCTGGAAAGTGTCTTGATTTTCTTATCCTTCTTACTGAGCACACTGCCACTAAAAATAGAGTCTTGAACGACACCCACTTTATATCTGTAGAAGACATTGGTTCGAATGGTGCTGTTGCAATTGCATTCAGTACTGTGTTTAGGTACCATGGAGCCACTACTAGTTTGTATTTGGGGCAGATGTTGGTCACCACTTTTAAGAATCTAAGCATGTCTGGATATGACCCAGGAGAATAGTTGTCTATGAGTCCTGCACCAGCCCCGATAGCGGTTGCTTGAACCTTCAAGGATGGTGCTGAGAGACCTTTACCCTCTGATCACCATTTCAGGAAGATGGACCATTGGTGCTTGTGCTGAAAGTGATGCAAAGTGTGATATACAGCTCTCATTTCTAAGACATTGATTGGCATTTTGGATTCCATCACTGAGCATTTCCCCTTGAGCTGGTATGTAATTTAAGGTGGCTGCTCAACCAAAGAGACTGGCATCTGTGTCTATTACCAGTTCTGATTCCATCTCCAGAAGGCATTCCCTTGACTATGTTGTGCCTGTCATTCCACCATAGGATTGACTTTCTGGCCACAGGAGTCAATGTGACTGTTTTGGAGAGGTCATGGTGTAATGTGCGACCCACTTGTATTGCTAGTGTCTGAAGCGGGTGCATATTCCATAGTGCCCAGGGTACCAGGCCTATGCAGGATGCCATGGACCTGAGTGTCTGCAATATTGCTTTCAGTGTTGGGGTCTTGGTGTTGGCCAGTGCTTGTGCTTGCATCCACTCTCTTCAGGGATGGTCTCACAAGGGCTTCCTTGGTGTCTATGTGCACCCCCCGGATGCTCTATGGTCAGGCTGGGGATTAGGCTGCTCTTGTCTGAGTTGAGAATCCATCTGTGAGATTGTAGTGTGGTTACTATTGACTGTGTGTGATGTTGAGCTAGTTATGGTGATCTGGCTTGGATTAGTCAGTCATTTAGGTACAGGATTATGTGTATCCCTTTTTGTCTTATGCTGGCTGCTAGGGTGATGAACACCTTGGTGAAAAGTCTGGGGGCAGAGGCCAATCTGAATGGGAGTGTTTGGTATTAGTGGTGGCAACCCAGTATCTTGAATCTTAGAAATTTGTAATGGGATGGTCTGATGAGTATGTGGAAGTAAGCATCTTTCGTGTCCATTGACATGAGGTAGTTCCCTGGTCTTATGGAGCATAGTGTCAACTTCAGGGTCTCCATTTTGAATTTTTTGTACTGTACAAACTAGTTGACAAACTTGAGATCGAGTACCGGTCTCAAATCTCCAGTCTTCTTTGGGACCAGAAAGAAGATCAAGTGTATTTCTTGATCTACTTGGTCCAGTGGGACTGTTGCAATTGTCTTGTTCGTTGGAAGGTTGTAAAGTGTGGACTTAACTGCCTGTATCTTCACTGGTTGGTGTGAGATGGGGGACACAGCAACAGGAATCGGGCAAAATCCACCTGTTGCTGTGGTGGTCTGTTTGGCGATCGGGACTGCCTCACTGGGTGTATATGCCACCCCCCCGGTCCAACTCCAACTCAGAGTTAGAATCCTAGAGACCAATGGGTGTGGGGGTGGGCCCATAGAGGTTGGTGGGGCGTAGCCCCCCAATGGATGCACAGAGGCATCCCCGACACTGCAATGCCAACAGTCGGCACTGCGGCTGTTGCTGTCGGGGATGTCTCCATGCCGACTGTTGCTGCTGCATGGGTAAACCCTTGAATGGCATACTCAGCCAGGTCTGCTTGCTTGGACTTTGGGTCTAGTGTGGATGCTAGTTCCTCTAGTCATGTAACAAGAGCTCTGGAAGTATAAATTGCTACAGTATTGGCTCGACAGGTTAGGCCTGTCATTTCAAAGCATTTTTTCATAAACTCCTCCATCATTTTATCTGTTGGGTCCCAAAGTGGCATAGTAGTTTCTGAGGGGAGTACCATCTTTTAACACAGAGCCATGACCCAATGATCAACTGTGGGTGGAGTGCACCAGATCATCTTAATATTCTCCTGGATTGGGCAGAACCTGTCAAATGTTCTCTTCTCTGCAATCCTAGCTGGGTCTGGTGACTCACACTCCTTAGTTATGACCTTGGTAAACAACTCGCAAATGGGAAAGTGTTCATCCTTTTTTTATTTTGTCTGTATGAGGAGATTTAATTTGGACTGCTGTTTGTGTTCCTGAACCTCAAACCCCATTGTGTCCTTCACAGCCCTCAGAAGTTCCAGTAAGGATTCTACAGATGTCAGTTTTTTTGTTAACGTGAGCTCTTCTTCTTCTGCTTCAGCCTGGTGTTCCTTGTCTCCGGATTTGCCATCAGATGCATCATTCTGTATTGTTGCATCTGAGTTAATAATAATAATAATAATATTTATTTATAGGGCACCTTATCAATAACCAAGGCTCCTTACAATTTAAAACAAAGCAAACATCAGTAACATCAGCATTAAAATAACAGCACACCAAAAAAGAAAAAGAAAAATCAGTTACCGAAAGCCTGGTGCCACAAGTACATTTTTAGAGATTGCTTAAATCCCTCCACAGTTGTACACTCCCATAGCCGATGGGGTAGAGAATTCCAAAGGGTAGGGGCTGCATACATAAAAGCCCTCGCCCCAGATGTTTTTAAGCATACCCTTGGAATCTCTAGCTACCCCTTGTCATGCAAGTGGAGAGCTCATCCAGGGCAGTAAGGGACTAGGAGCTCTTTCAGGTAATCTGGGCCCAGTCCATGTAGGGCATTAAAAGTCAGCAAGCCAACTTTAAAGGTGATCTACCACTGAACAGACAGCCAGTGCAGTTTGCACAGGACCAGTGAAATATGACAGGATCAAGCAGATCCTGTCAAAAGCTGGGCCGCCACTTTCTGCACTAGCTGCAAACAGTAGTTTTCTATCCAAGGTAGCCCTAAGTAAAGGGAGTTGCAGTAATCTAAGCACAAGGACACAAAGGCTTGGACCTGAGTAGGGAGGTCACCAGACAGAACCAGATGCCTAATCCTGGTGATATTCCTTAGATGGTGAAAGGAAGATTTGATGACGGCCAACACCTGGGAATGTAGGGTCAGCCCTTCATCAAAAATTACCCCCAGGTTACGCACCCATTCAGAGGTTGGGAGGGAGATGCCATCGAGAAAAATTCCTGAGGGCGAACCAACCCCCAACCCCACTATCCGGCGACCAGGGTCCACAACCAACAGCTCAGTCTTTTCGGAGTTCAACTTCAGCCAGCTGGAATACATCCACTTTTGGATTTCCTTCAGACAGTTATTAAAGACCAAGACAGCTCCAACCTGGTTAGGTGCAAAAGACAGGTAGAGCTGGGTATCATCAGCATAGCAGTGAAACCTCAGTCCATACCTTCTTACAATGCCTCTGATGGGTAGCATGTACACCGCCAACAACATGGGTGAGAGCACAGAGCCCTGAGGTACCCCACACAACAGAGAGATAGGGTCTGAAGAATAAACCCCAGATACCACTCTGTGTGTTCTACCCATGAGGAACGATGAAAACCACCTGAGGACCGTAGCCGACAATCCACAGATGTGCCTCAGGTGACCCAGCAATACCCCATGGTCCACGGTGTCAAATGCTGAAGAGAGATCCAGAAGAATCAAGATGGAATGGCTCTTCTGATCTCTAGCCATCAGGATATAGTTGAGCACCTGAACCAGTGGTGTCTCGGTACTATGTCTCTTTCGAAAACCAGACTGGAGTGGTTCATAGATATCATGGATGGTCAAGTGGTCTTCCAGTTGTGCTGCCACTACTTTCTAAATCACCTTCCATAAAAAGGGAAGGTTTGAGATGGGTCTGCAGTTTGCATGGCAGTTTGGGTCCAAGGTAGCTTTCTTCAAGAGAGGTGTTACCGCCGCCTCTTTTGGGGAGCTAGGAAACTGTTCAGATTCCAAGGAGCACCCGACGATCCATGCAAGGACCAGATCGATGGCATTAATACAACCCAAAATTAGGGATGTTGGTCCAGGGTCCAAACTACAGCACATAGGGTGCACATCCTGGATAATCCGCATGACATCCATAAACTCCCTTCGGCTGAAGGTACTCCATGAAAATCAAGGTGTAGTGACCTCAGACTGATCAAAAACAATGCCCATACAGTGTGTCGGCTGGAGTACAGCTTTGATGTCAGCCACCTTATTAGCAAAGACTCGAGCAAGTTCATCACATTCTAATTGCAAAAAGGCTTTCCAGACCTGTAGACAGGTTGGGTTGCACAGTCTGTCCACAGTACGGAAAGCTGAGCTGGTCAATTCTGAGTGGCCACAATCTCCCAGGACAGGAACTCTGCCTTCTTACGGGTGATTGCGGATTGATAGGCTTGATAATGGTCCTCAATCTAAGGTGGTTGGTATCAAGAGTGGACTTCCAACAGGATTGCTTTAACCTCCATCCTAGTCTCCGCATCTCCCTCAGAGTCCCATCAAACCAAGGGATCGAGGGTGAAGGGAGAAAGGATGAACACAGATGGAAGCAATGGAGTCCAGAGCCATCAAGATGGCTAGATTACAGGCCATCACGATGGTCTCTGGGTCACTGCTTGCAAACGAAAGGGACAAGAGGTCAAGCACCACCAGTAGGCTATGAGAGCTTATATCTCGTAAAGGGTGGTACTTGACCATCTCCACAGAGGTAGACCTATGAAACGGGGTGCTAAAACTGAACCCCACGGTATAATGATCAGACCACCTAACTGGTTCCACCCCCAAGTCAGATGTTTCGATCCCTAGGAGGAAGACTAAGTCAAGGGAGTGTCCGTGTTTATGAGTAGCAGTGGCAACCACCTGTGTGAGGCCCAGAGATGTCATCAACTGGAGGAAGTGCTGACCAAATTGCAAGAGTTCGTCATCAATCCAGGCATTAAAGTCACCCAGAACCATCAATCTGGGTGACTTGAATGCCATATCGACAATGAAGTCCACCACTTCCTGAAGGAATTGCTTCTCATCACTGGGTGGGTGATAAATGAGGGCAATCCGATAACCTATACCTGCTACTACAGCACACTCAAATGACTCAGCCTCCTCAACTATTACATGCGTGATGTTAAGTTCTGTCTTGAAACAGATGGCAACCCCCCCTACAGTCCAATCTTGGGCGGTGTATCACTGAGTACCCAGCTGGAGTAAGGGCCTCCAAAATGGGGCCGGAGTTCTCATCCAGCCAGGTCTTGGTGATGCATGCCAGGTCCACCGCTTCCACAAGATCTGCAAAAATTGCAGTCTTGTTTTTGATGGACCTGGCATTGCATAACACTGCCTGAGTTGGATGAACCTCTCAGGCAGCCTGAGCAACCTGCCCAGCACAATCGGTAGTGCCCTTGGGTATGGAAAGCAGACATGGAGACCCACGTTCTGAGTTCCATTATGCCCAAGGACATCTCCTAGATCTTACCACCCCAATACGATGGCCCCGCTCATTCACCCTCCACTGTTCATATCCCCCCCATCTCCTAAGTATGATGCCTAGTGCTCTACAGTGCTGGTAAACTACAAACTCAAGAGGAGGAGTGAAGAAGGGGTGGAGGGCACAGACAGCAGAGGGTGACTAGCACACAACTGTGGGGGCTGGCATCCAGCACATTCCACGCAACTCAATCAGTACACAAAATATTTTAGATTAAACAACTAAACAATTTAGTTCAAAGACTTATAGTTAAAATATTTCTAAAAACACCCAAAAAGAATTCCCCAAATAAAACCCTTAAATAAATCACAGTATAGATATTCCAATAGTCCTTTGCAGTAGATCACCAACAGTCCGCAGATCAAACAGTTGAATCCAAATTATTTATGGGTAGGCCAGGGAAGCTCTTACCTCCCCTGGACAGAAATACCAGAGCTTCCCAGTCCCAGGTTCTGCTCACACCAGGATCTGAGTGACAAGCAGCATAAATCATAAAGGTTAAATTAAACTGTAAAGATCATTCCATATCCAACATAGTGAATCCAGCAGAACTTTTCAGTGGATGACCAGCAGTCCGCAAATCAAATGGTTAAATTCAAATGTTTGGTGGATGAAACAAATAAAATTATTCAACATAAAAAAACTATAAAAATCACTTCTCATCCAGCACAATAACGCCGCATTAATGCATTCTGTCTGGCAGTTTGGGGATCCCCAGTGCAGCAACGGGCTGGAACATGCAAAACAGGAACCTAGAGGAGGCCCCCCTCCAAGTGTATTCACACGTAGGCCCTGGCAACCAGCCTCCAGCGACCCACAACTGCAGCCCCCCAGGGGGAAAGCCTTTTAGCATTACCCATAGGAGGCCTAGGAGAGTCCAACTAACTCTCCGGCTCCCCAGAGAATCATTGGGCAACTCCCACTTAGTCGCGGGGGACACGGTAGACAATTAGCCCCAACACAGTAGAGGAGCACCCCCCCCACCTGACACAATCCTAGAGCCACCGCTGCATTAGTGACCAGTCCATGAAGTATCTGCAGGATGTGCTCTTACCACAACCAACACCTCCATGAACAGTAGATTGTAGTTTATTCAAAATCTTCCCCACTCATTTAACCTGCACTCTCACTGCAGAATCCACACAGCAGGCAATAAAAGATAACTCAGGAGTCAGCAGAAATTCACCCCAGATCTTCAAGCTTGCTCCCACAATCCACACAGCAGACTCCAGGCCGTATCTCCCCTCACAAGACCATCCAAATCTGCCTTAAAGTTGAAAATAAAGCCCAAGCTTACTTGTAACGACTTACTTGTATCATGAACAAAGCCGCTAAATACCAAATTTAAATAGCTAATGCTCCCAAATACCAAGGGGCATAGCTATCGCAAAAACAGCAAGACAAATGAAAAAAAATGGCTGTTCTAAAGGCTAAATGATAAAAATAAAAAAAAAGAAGTTAATCCCCCAAAATACTAACTATAAGCCAGAGAAAACGTTACAAATACTAAATAACTCACTCAATCACCCTTTCTAACTAAGAACTAACTAAAATAGACTAACTAAATGATTTAAAAATGATTTAAAAACGTGAAGCATAGAGCTTCAGACAGCATAATCCTCAGGCAGCTCACACACTGCTGCCATCCTGGAAAAGGACAGCAATGGTTGTCTCCCTTGTCAGTGTCATCCAGATGTGGTGGAGCATTACTGGTGGAACCTTTTTTCCCTGATTTGGTAGTCTTGGTGGGCTTCTTGGGTGATTGAGGTGGGGTATACTTATTGGCTTTCGACATTTCCTCCATGCGTTCTAAGATCTTAAGCATGACTGCCTGCTGAGTCTAGAAAAATTCCTTGGCAGTGGAGGGTAGCTCATTTGTTGTAGGTACTATGGAGTCAACGCCCTAATCCATTTCTTCTTCTTCTGTGTCGCCGAGTATTTCTGAGATCTCTGGTTGATTGGAACAAATGGGGTAGCTGGGCCCAGTTTGTCCAGCCAAGAGGATAATCTAACAAGATCTGCACTTCTTTGTTTTGGCCATGATAATGTCTGTGACAGATGAAAAGAAGGAGGCAAGAAAGAGAGATATGGAGATCTGTCTGAACAGGCTGAGTTGTACATTTTACAAGACAATTGTTTCTCCCTGCAGTGTTCTTTTGCAGCAGCTAAAGTATGTGGAATTGTATTAACCATATGCTGCACATTTAGTTATGCATGTGTGTGGCTCTCATTGGCTGTAATCAGCCTATATGGATGGCATGTGCCTTAAGGTGCTAATGATGTTGTCTGTAATTTGCCTGAAGTATGGCTGGCCATTCATTGCACTAATATCGGCTGATTAGACAAGATGTGAGCCTTGTAACAGTAAGATTGTCATCATAATGTGCCTTATCCATTTAATTCATTTTTAATTTGTGACCCAGTTTCCAAAAGTATTTGTAGTGGATTGTGCCTTTAACATGATGAGTGGATAGGCGTATGCCTATGTGTGGGTATGCTGACTACTCTACTAAGATGGTGGAATGTTTACTTCACTAAAATGGCAGCTGTGACATCATTGCAGTATTGCACATGTGCAACATGTTGATCGACCTGCTGCCATACAAAAGATGGCAGAATTGATGCTCACACGTCACTGTGCATGCTCCATGATGTAGGAAGAGAGGTGGACTCCTGGTTAGCTGGGGAAGGGGAAGACAAGATGGTCACAAAAACATGGAATCGCAGGAGTCATATGGGAAATATGACTGATCGTTATGTGGCACTGTATTGAGAGCCGAAGTGAGGGCAAGATTTTGTAATAGCTCGGAAGGCCATTTTGGACTATTTTAACCACGTTACCACTCCCAAAAAATCACCTGGAACAGTCAGAACCTGGAGCGGTAGCGAGTGCCTCATTCAGGAGTCTGCTTCAGGAATGCTGAATGAGAATGCTCGTTCACAGGTCAGTGAGAAGTTACCGAGGGGTCTTGTTGAGTAAAAGTGATACTTCCCAGCATCTCAGTGGGGTCTGCTCACAAGGGGACCCTGCCCATGCTTGGCTTCTGATTTGCCACAGCTCAGCCAGCTTCTCACTGATTGGCTAAAGCCCTTAAAGCTTCCTCCGTGATTGGATGAAGCAATGTTTGGACTTGCCAGGCTTACAACCCCAGCTAAACTCTGCTCTATTCTTTTTGTGGGGTTTTCAGCCCACCCACCCCCTCCAGCCTTAATTAAATACACATTAGCCCCACCTCCCACTTCCTTTGAGTCAGCCCCATTGGTTGCCAGCAGGGACATTCTGTGCCTTAAAGCACAAGGCAGCTAATTCTTCCACTCACCCCTGACTCTACAGGCTCTACCTGGTGCTGAAAAGAGTCGGCTTCCCCTCTGACATTCTTTATGATACTGTCGCTGGGAAGTTCATCTCCTCCTTAACCACTACTAGGTTAGTGCAGTTCACTCCCTGTAGCCAGTTCCTCTGGCCAGGCAGAGGATTAAGCCTCTTCCACTGTCACACTACTTCAATGCTTACTCTGCCCCCATGCACTAGCTATGTATCCCACTGCCTCTAGGATCATACAGTTCCTCCTGGTAATCACCCTTGTCTCCACATTGGGACCTGGGATAGGTCCCATCCAATCATATCAGACTACCCATGATGTGAATGTACTAAATGTCTATGGCTCCGTGACCTCACCTTTCTCAGAGGTCTCCTGCAACCTTCAACAACTGCCCACTGAGAACGATGACCTTGAATACTTAACTAATTATCCCTCTATGATACCAGTCCTAAAAAGCTTTGTAACCTACATCAGTAACAAGAAACAATGAACACCCAGTAAAAGACAGTATCACCTAATTAATAAACTTATATTGGAACAGCTAATTCATCTACTCCTTCTCCTTCTCCTGATGTCGGGTAGTGTGCATCTCAGTTCTGGTCCACCATACGACTCCTGCATTCAACATTGAAAATCCTCAGGACTTGTGCTCACCTCTATAAATATCTGGAGCCTCCTCCCCAAGATGGACAGCCTGAAGGTCTGAGTCTCTCATCACATCCCTGATGTACTATCAGTTGTGGAGTCCTGGTACAAGACTCAGCCATCACACTGCCTGGCTACACATTGTTCAAGCAGGACTGGATCTCGAAAAGAGGAGGTGGCTGTGTCATCTACACAACAGACCCACTACAGGGACATGTCCTCTCTCCCCATGCAGCAGTGACCACCTCCAATATTAGCCATAAAACTACTCATAGGGATGCACAATAGAGTGCTTACTCTGATCTCAGTATATCTACCACCAAAAAAGGCCACCGACAGCACTAGCAACCTGTTTCAGTACATTAGTTCTCTGAGCTTAAACACCAAAATAGTACTTCTTGGAGATTTTAATATGAACTGGTTCTCACCTGCCTCTACACCTACCAATGATATCCTATCTACAATCCATGTCTCCCTATTGGTGGAATCACTGACATGAGTTAACTACAGGACTGGAACCAGCACCCTGCTGGACTGGGAGCTCACCAACTGTCCTACACACATTACTGATGTCCCTGTCCTCCCTGACTCGTTGAGTGACCACTCCCCTATCAAATGCATCTGGAATAACAGCTACTACAAGCCCCCCACCAGAATCACAAAGAACCACCTGCTCCTAAAAGGCCACCTCCCACAGCTAAAACTAGACCTAAATATTCTAGACTGGATGGAACTTTATAACACTAATGATGTGGACACAGCCTTGGACATCTTTGTTTCAAAATTCAGTTCCATCTGTGACACACATGCATCAGTCACCACAAGAAACATCAAAGGGCCATCTAACCCATGGATTACCCCAGAACTCCTGGAGCAACTTGCCTCAAGAGATCATCTCTCTGGCATATAGCACAAGCTCAGGCACTGCAACAAACATTCAGTGATATAAAAAGGCCAGTAATGACTGCACAAAAGCCATCCACCATGCAAAAAGCTCCAATTATAAGGAAGCAGTCTCCAACTCATGGAACAGCAGCAAGTAATTCTGGCAAAAATTAAGTGATATCACAGGAAAAGACCCCAGTTCTGTCCCCTCCATGTTCAAGGTTGATGGTACACCAACAATAGACCTTCTGCTTATTGCCAACTCCCTGAACTACATGTTTACTGACCTCAATAGTGTGCTCCTGTCAGACTTCTTCAGTCCCCCTAACCCAAGGGACACTTAGCAGAAGCCTGCACTTTCCCCCCCAGCAAGCTATTATTCTGATTTAAAGAGGTATCTGAAGCAGATGCTAGGAGTTACCTTGAAACGGTACTTGGCAAATCAAGGTACAGTGGGGACTCCTTGGACCTTAAATTTGTTCACCTGGCTCTAAAGGAACTCCTAGGACCACTAACCAAATTAATCAATTTGTCCATCTGCCACTCCCAATTCCCCCAAAGCTGGA
Organism: Neoceratodus forsteri; assembly: GCA_016271365.2. Lineage (NCBI taxonomy): Eukaryota > Metazoa > Chordata > Ceratodontiformes > Ceratodontidae > Neoceratodus > Neoceratodus forsteri. Next base: position 52,905,328 of record CM057451.1, on the reverse strand, counting down.
CATCCTTGACAGTCATCCCCATCCACAAAGTGGGGATTGGACTATGCATAGCAATTACAGACCAATTTCCATTCTCCCGCCACTCTTCAAGGCTCTCAAATAGATTGTGGCAGACCAGATGGTGGAGCATTTCCACCAATACCAACTTCTATGCTCACAGCAACATGGGTTAGGGGGCAGCCATAGTACCATTACGGCTTTAGTCAAGTTTGTTGGATTCATTCACAATGCTCTAGACCTTGGTCACCATGTAGGGGCAGCTTAGATTCAGTGCTAAGAAGTTCAAGGTAATGCACCTGGGAAACAAAAACCCATGGGAAGAGTACACAATGGGGGGTGAGATACTAACAACAACAAAAATGGAAAGGGACCTGGGGTAGTTATATCAGATGACCTAAAGGTGGGCAAGCAATGTGAGAGGGCAGCAAGGAGGGCTGGGGGATACTGGGATGCATAGGAGAGGCATCACCAGTAGAAAACAGGAGTTATTATTCCTCTGTACAGACAGCTGGTTAGACCCCATCTGGAGTACTGTGTGCAGTTCTGGAGACCCAATCTCCGCAAAAGACATGAGACAGGATGGAAGCTGTCCAGAGGAGGCAACTAAAATGGTGCAGGGTCTGCACGGAAGACATATGAAGAGAGAAAGGAGCTTAATATGTATAGCCTCGAGGAAAGGAGGAGAGGGGACATGATAGAAACGTTCAAGTACTTCAAGGGAATCAACAAAGTCCAAGAGGGTAGCATCTTGCAAAAAAGAGGTGTGCAAGAACAAGGGCGCAATTTGAAGATGGGGGGCTCAGAGGTAATTTAAGAGTATTTTTTCACAGACAGGGTTGTGGATGCATGGAGCGGCCTTCCGGAGGAGGTTGTGGAGTCAAAACCAGTGGTGGAATTCAAGCATGCATGGGACAGTCATAAGGCAATTCTAGGGGGTGGGGGTAGGAAGAAGTAGGCTGCTGGTTAACTAGGATCTGCAGCTTATCCAGCAGGTAGGGAAATGGGCAGACTGGGTGGGCCAAGCAGTCCTTATCTGCCACCAAATTCTATGTTTCTATGTTTATTGAACTATCAAAGGCATTTGATTCAGTGCATCATGCACTCCTCCTTGAACAGCTATCTGGCATTGGTCTTGCTCCTGAAACTGTGAACTGGTTCTGCAGCTACTTAAGTCACCGCTCCCAGCAAGTCAGGATTGGTAATGTCCTCTCTGACAGTCGGACTGTCAATAGTAGAATACCAAAAGGGTCAGTCTTGGGACCTCTCTTGTTTAGTGTGTTCCTACATTATTCCCAGACTCCTGTCGCTGTTGTTTGCTCCTCTATGCTGATGATGCAATTATCTTTACCTGCAACTCGTATCCTGAACTTCTGGAGGCAGATCTGCAACAAGGCTTAACATCCATGGAAGAGTGGTACAAAGAACAAAGGCTGGTCATAAATTATAAAAAAGCTAAGACCATGTTCTTCTTAACAGCACAAAACAAGTTTAAAACTACCACCTGGCAATAAGGAATGACAGTGGCACCACTCTGGAACTAGTCACTCATTTTAAATTCCTGAGGGTAACAATAGACTCCACTCTGTCCTTCTCCCATCATACAGATATCACTGCAAGGGCTTTTAATACAAGATTAGGTATCCTTTACTGGCATAGACACACTCTGACTCATGAAGCACTAGATCTGGCAATCAACAGCTCCATTATCTCCCTTATAGATTATGGGCTGGCCGTCTATGGAGCTGCATCAGACATGACCCTTCATCACATTGCAGCTGCCCTAAACAAAGCCTGCCATCTACTTCCAGGTGCACAGAGACTCACCCACACCTGTGACCTTTATACTCAGGCTAGCTGGCTTCAACTGAAGGGCAGGATCCAGTACCAAACCTGCCTATTAGTCAAAAAAGACTAATTACATCTACTACCATCTGGGGTTCAGAACCTGCTGTCCCTCCCTCTAAGGCCCAGACTTACCAGAACAGCTGCCTCTCAAGTTTTCCATGTACTCAGATGCTGCACTGCCATTACACAACATTCATTCCCACATCAGGAAGCCCTCTGGATAAATGTACTGCCTCCTGACAAATTGAGTGCACCTACTATTGGTTCTTTTAAAACCAGACTGCACCACCACCTCATTGATTTGAGTATTTGTATGTGCCCCAGCTAAACTACTAGAAACAGCAATTCTGCCACTAGCACTTCCATACTTATCAGTCCTGATCACCCTCATAAGCACTACCTCCACCACACCACCCCTTATCCCTCCCGCTTCTCACTCTGTTATACATGCCTGCCTACTCAGCACTCCCTTCCCCTCTGAATCTACTCCTCTCCTCATCTGCCTCTTATCTCAACACAGGCACACATTGTACAATGCCTCAACATGCTTTTCCCATTGCCTGTTTAAATTTGTTTTGTATATCCAATGTTTACCGTCCATTGTCTGTGTACCTACTGTCTCATGTAACTGATGTGGAACCTTAAAAGAGCATCTACTCACAGGTGCTTTTCCAAGATCTCAATAAATAAATACATAAATAAAACAAAAAAAAAATGTGAGGAGTCCTTGATCTCCAACATCACTGATTAGAGTTGAACTGGGGTACAGGAGGGCCCGACTGGAAAGCTGTCACACGAAAATCAATAGCAAAGGGTCCAGGGTGGTGACACACTCATATCAGTATTCCACTTCAGTATCAAACACTAGCAATGTGCTTGCATCTTACATTTACTAACAGGGCCCATTTAATAAAAGAAACTGAATGATAAAGCCAAAGATTCTCAGAAATTTGAAGGTGACTAAGTACTCAACTGGTGAGCTATTCTGACTCTGTCACTGATTGGCTACTGTGCATTATGTGGTTTGCCAACAACTTTGACATGCATTTCTTGTAAAACAAATTGTATCATAATGTTGAAGTACCAAACTGCAGAAGGGAAACTGAACTTCTTCAGACCTGCTTTGCCCAAGGCCAAAACAAGTGCCACCTCTTGTGATCCCTAAGTCAGAACACAGAGCGCCAGAGCTGCTCATCTTCAGTTTGCAGTCCTAAACCCCCCAAAAAAACATGTTAGGAGTTGCTCCCCTCTGAGAAAAGAAGTTGGCCTGGTGGTTAGAGTTCAGAACTATCAACCTGGAGATCTGAGTTTGAATCTTACTGCTGTCATTTATTCACTATGTTATACTGAGCAAGCCATGTAACCTATCTGTACATTATCTCTTTGTAGTCTCTCTCTACCTCTTTCTCTTTTTCACACTGATTATCCATCACTGTATTGCTTTGATGAAAATAATAATGCAACACCACATGTTTTGATATATGTGCTTTGGGCATGGTTCAATATACCAGAGGTTTGTTCCAGGCACAGCTTTGTGCCTGGAGCAATCTTTTTGTGCATGTAAACAGGGACTCATGAATATTTAGTCAAAAAGGTTTAGAGCTATCAGCAACCCTTTGTTTCTGTTTTTTTTTCTATAATGGTGTTTATACTCCTTTTAGCTGACTGGGCTGCTGTTGAGCCCTGTTCCTGGGTACCAACAGTCAGCTGATTGCCTCTCTCTAACTAGGGAACAGAGTTCCCACCCCCCAATTTCCCCCTACGGTGGGACCAAAAGGGAAAGCCATCCTCTACACCAGACACTCCCATCCAGAATTCCCACCACTTACCAGTGGAACAGCAGGCCAGGTTGCAGTAATTTGGCCAGGGTTTCATAAGGCCTGGTCCCCCTTCCATTTTCCTCCTGATTTTCTCCCCAAGGTCCTGGCACCGCAGCATGGCACAGAAGTGCATGTGCATGGAGATGATCCATATGCTCAGGATCAACAGCCTCCTTCCTCCCACAGAGATGTCCAACTAGTACCCCCCAATAGCATCAGCACTGCTGGCATCCAAGAGCTGGGAAGACCTGCCACCACAATTTTAGGGAGGAGAGATGCCAGGTTGCTGCTCAGTCCTCTCTTGGCGCCCCCCCCCTGCTGACTCGAGCTCGTTCCCAAACCCCAGTCACCAGCATGAGAGAGTTAAGGCACTTGAGAGTGCCTCAGACCTCTGTGCCACTGAGCCAGCAGCTATGAGAAACCTTTGAGAGAATGGAGTACATTTTTCTTGCTATAATTTTAATATGACAGTTTTGATCATTAAAAAACATGCTTTGGGCTATTAACCCTTAACTGGTTATATAGCAAAGATTTTTGCATACTGGGTCCAAGCTGTGGCAGTTAAAAGTCTTACACTCTAATTAGATAAAAAGAGCATAATAGTCCCTTTCCTTTTTTTCCCCAAAATTATAGTGCCACAAAATTGAAGTGCCCTTAAGTATTGCATTTAACATAGCATTTAGCATCGCAAAGACCTTTATTTCACAGATTTGTGAGAGCTTGCTTAGTCAAACTGTATACTAATAAATGGATCATGTGCCTAAATGTATTAAAAGGAGACTTAAATAGTGATTTATGGAATGCTTTTCTTTTTTTTCAGTTTATTAAGGCTTAAAGGAGGTCATAGTAAATTCAGCTGACTGACCTTTCTTGCAAGACCTTTGGTTCCTTGACTGATGGAAACTCAGAAACATGAAAATTGTGATAACCAACTTTAAAAGCTTTTTAGGATGACAAAACAATTCTGTTAATATCCAGGCTACCACCAGCTCTGTTTATAAATTATTATTTACTATTTGGTTTGGTTTCTAAAAGCATGTCAGCATTCAGTGACATAGTATTATGGTGTGACTTATAATTGGTCATTCAATTAAAATGTGTTAATTTAGCTAAGGTAGACACACTATGATAACGATAACAACTTCTATTGTTTTTTTTTTTGTTGTTTTCTTTTTTATGAAAGTTAATTTGGGCAACACCAGCTTATTCTTCAACTTCTAGGAAGGAGAGTGGGAGTTATAATACAGTCTATTTGGCTTAGGTACCTCTATGTTTAACATCAAAATGTGACTAAATAAAAGATAATTAATTGACAGGATTTGTTGGGAAACCAAGATATAAGAGTTTTGGATCCTTTGTTTTTAATTCAACATATTGATTCATAGGCTGTCTTCATTAAAGACAACAAGTCAATGAAGGTTCAACTCCTAATTGATCAAAATACATTTTCCATTTATTTTTATCTACCAGCACAAACAGTGTTAACTTTTCATGGTCAAATTTGTCACTTCATCAGAATAAAAGTGTGGGATAACTTATTATCTGTATATGCTGTCAAATAAATGTATATGCAACACAGACTAATTAAGGGATAATGTGCTAGTTGCGTCACTGTACAAAGCAATAATGTAAAATGGTGAGTGACTGAAGTACAAGACCAAAGGACAAGTACTTTATCTTTACAAGACAATCACATTATTGCTGAGGATAGTGACCAAAATAACTTATCCTATTGTTTATGTTTCATGCATTTGCTGCTGTGAATATTGATCAATGAGATGACAAGGAAGTGGATAATGTCACTACTGTCATTTCCCTGGCAAAAAACTGAATTCTGAGCACTAAGCAGGCAATTTCATTGAGAGTAAAATGAATGGTGTGAGTTTACTAAGGAATAAAATGTGTGTAGCCCTGACTTCTCATTAGAGGTGAGGGTCCACATGTAGTATAATGTTGGATAATTCCTATCCTTAAGAAAGAGTGAGCTAGTTTTCACCTCCTCTGAACTGCTTTCAATGCAACAACACATTTTTTGACACAACTAGAAACATTGCAAAACAAACAATACTCAGTAATAAAAATTTGGATGAACATATATCTGTAGTCACAGAAAGATCATGTCCTATCTTTTTTAATCTGGAATGCTCAGAAGTTGTACTCTTTAGGCATGATATTCTTCAATCAATGAGACACGGAAATCCTTGTTAAAGCATTGTTAAAACAGTGAATATATACAGAGACATAATATATAAACTATAATGGCAGAAAAAAAATCCATCAGACCATCCAGTCTGCCTAACCTACCTAATTACTATGCACTGGAACTAGTGGCCAACACGCTTTATTTCTGCTACCCCTTTTTCTATATGCCCGTCTAATCCTTGCTTGAAGCTGGTCAATGATTTCATCTGTACCACTGCCACTGGCAGCTTATTCCACTTGTCCACTACTTGTTCTATGAAAAAATGTTTGCAGGCATCCCTCTTACACATCTTCTCTGTGAGTCTAAGAGGGTTCCCCATTGTCCCTATACTAGAGCTCAAGGAGAAAAGTATCTTGGCATCCACCCTATTTATCCAATACAGATATGTGTACATTTTAATCATGTCTTCCCTTTGCCTTCCTTTCTCAAGTGCATACATATTGAAGTCCTGCAGCTTCCCTTTGTACGTCTTGCACCATAGTCTGTGGACAATCTTGGTTGCCCTGTGCTGCACTGCTTCTAATTTGTTGCAGTCCTTTCTCAGGTGTGGACACCAGTACCTAGCACAGTATTCAAGATGTTGTTGCCCTAGTGACCTGCACAGTGGGAGGATAACTTCCCAGCTACTACTGTTTATTCCACAACCTATTCATCCCATCATTCCATTTGCCTTATCAACAGCTATGTTACAGTGTGCTGTAGTTTTTAGGCTTTCCAACATCTGAACCCTAAGTCCTTTTCCTTCATGTTGCTTTCCAGAACCACTCTCCCATTTCATATTACACTATTGAGTTCCTTTTCTCAATGGGCAACAACTCACATTTTTTAGCATTGAAGTCCAGTTTCCAGATCATTAACTAGTTCTTCATCCTGCCCAACTCCATCCTGCATTTGTCTATCCCTTCCTCTGTGTCCACCCTTGCACAAATATTTCTGTCATCTGTAAAAGGCAGATCCTCTGCTCTTAATGCCTTCCTCTATGTCACAAATGAACATATTAAAATGGACGGGGCTTTGCATCAACCCTTGAGGTACTCCTCTGCTTACTTCCTTTACCTCTGAAAACTCCCCATTATTCGTTACCCTTTGTGGCCTTCTCCTAAGCCAGTTCTACAACCCAAGTCACCAATTTTTCATCCAACCCTAAATCCCTTGGGATCTTGATGAGCCTCCTGTGGTTGAGTGAATTAAAAGCTTTCCTGAAAGCTGGGCTGGCCCATTGGCACAGTGGTTAGATTTTTGCTACTAACACCGATAACCTGGATTTGGGAACAGATCAGGGAGTTGGAGTGCTGGCAAGGGGGAGAAGGATTGAGCATCCTGGGAACTGCTCTCCTTCTCCAGGGAGGAGGAAAGAATTTAAGGTGCTTTACAGACCCCTGCAGGAGGCTTGGTGTCCACTGCAGCTGGTGCCATCACCTTACAGGTGTGGGGCAGACACTGGACATCATTGCTCATGCCTGCACCCAGGGATCTGGCAAGCATCAAAAAAGCCAGCTCCCCCAGCATGTTGAACTGCTCTTCCACTGTCTCCACTGCCTTCAACATCCACTGGAGGGTCTTGCTTTCCTAGCCACATACTTAGGGCTAAGCCAGGGCTTGCCTACAGTGTCCATTGGGGGAAGCACTCCTGGTGGCCCCAACCGGGGGGGTAAGCATGGACAAGGGGGAACAACAGGCAGGGAAGGTCTGACCTCCAAATTGAGTATTGGGGGACCCAGGACAAAAAAAAAAGTTTTCCTAAAAGCCAAGTGTACTGTACTGACTGCCTGACCCTTATTGGCTGCCCTGTTCACCAGTCAAAAATATCTATCAGATGTGTCTATCAAGACATTCCCCTCATGAACCCATGTTGTTGGGGATCCTATAGCCCATTTCCCTCCAGGAAGTCCGCTAGTTCTTCCCTTAATATAGACTCCAAATTCCTTCTCACCATAGATGTAAAACTGACTGGTCAATAGTTCCTTTGTTGAAGTTTATTTTGTTCAGTGCAACAGAGAATGAACATACCATTAACAACATAATAACAGTTCACTAACATAAGACTGTTAATACATCCCTATTCCTATACAACAATCCCTCAATTCCAACAAAACAAAAAAAGAACAGTCTCCATGACATTTGGCACCCATCAGAGACTTTCCAGACTTACCACTATCCCTTCATTTCACACCTCTGATGGTGCTATTATAGAGGATGTATCCTTCTTTAAGTATCCTGGCATCTGGCTTGACTGTCATCTTGATTTCTCAGTTCTTATTGATGCCATACACTAAAAGCTCCACCCCAAGCTTGGTGCATTGTATAGGAACAAAGTGAGTATCCCACTTCCTATCTACCGAGAGATTGTTGTAAAGATGATGCTCCCTATCTTTGAGTATGGTGACATAGTTAGTATTGGAGCTCCCAGATCCTCCCTTGCTAGACTGACCCCCACTCTTCAACTCTGTTTGTAGTTTTGCTTTAGATTGTTCACCTCATACCCACCATTTCTCACTTTACTCTGCCCTCTCACTCCCCACTCTTGATGCCATGTATCTTTCCCATTACGGCTCCTTTATATATAAATTCTTATTTGGTTTCCTTCCTTCCTAACATCCCTTTTATCCTCTTACTTAGCTTTCTACTACCCTCTGTGTAATAATACTTTCCACACCCTCACTATTCTTCTAGAAACTGTACTATTGGTCAGTCTGTTTTCTCATACCGCTTACCTACGCTATGGTCCTCCCTTCCCTTGTCAATTCACTCTGACTGTTCTGCTTTCTCTTTAAAGTCTCTCCTTCATAACTATTCTTCTCCCTACTGCAATTGTCCATGACTCCCCCCCCAACTAGTTTTGCTCTGCAGTTTGTTTCCTTCATTACTTGTTCATTGTTCTGTAAGAATAGTTCCATCAATTATTTTATCTCAGCTGTTGACATCTAGTCACTGACTGGATATAACAGAGTTGCTATTGATTAGTATATTTAAGCTTAATGAACCCATGGTAAAGACAGGTCAGATCCCAAACACTCAAACTGAGAATGCTGGTAAGTTCTTTAATCTTCCTGTAATTATACCATAAGGTAACAGATTTGCTTCTTTACAGGATGAGCATCCCAAATGACATTTTGATGTTTGGTGAATATGAGTGGTGCTTGTACAACTTTAATTTGGCCTTTCTCATTCCCACCCTCAATAGAGGAGCTGGGTGGCATTACAGGAGTGAAGGCCCAGCACAACAGGAGAGAAGAGTGCCAGAGAAGGAGGAGGTGGGTTGGATGCAGGGTTCAAGACATGCTAATCATAGAGGGAAGGGGAAGGCAGGTTTAAATAGAGCTGGTGGGAGGAGTTAATCCCCCACATTGAATCACAGGCTACAGCCCCTCGTCAGTGTCTGGTGAATATGTGTGATGCTGGTGCGAACTTTAATGTGGCCTTTTTCATTCCCACTCTCAGCAGAGGAGCTGGGTGGCATTATAGGAATTAAGGCCCAAAAAGAAGAGTGTGATAACCTCCTACACTCATGGAGAGTGTAAACTGTAAAACACAGGAGAGGATAAAACCCCTGAGGAAGAAACCTCTGAAGAACCATGGCTACTGAGATGCCCTTCCTCTAGGCATATTACGAGGAGATAATCCTAAAGGCCTGTCTGATTTCCTGTTCTGGATCTGGAATATAGGTTTTGAAACATGAGGAGGTCCATCTTCCAAGCCTTTAAAAGATATTGGTGGAAACGTTATTTTGAGAGGCTAAAGAAGCTGCTCCAATTCGGAGTGAATAACCTGAAAAGGAAAATGGACTAAGTCCCAGTTGATGTAGTAAGTTTCTCACATGTTCCATAAACATTCTGGTGGTCACAGAAGAATAATCATTAGTAGCCAGGAGAGGATATGATGGGTTAGATCTGGCATAATACAGGATGAGTTGATCAAGCATCTGTACTGAGCAACAGTTGTTATGAGTTAGATAGTATGTGATCTAAACCCCTTTATGTAGTCTGTCAGTTTTTTATTTCTGGTAAATGCAGGGTATAATGGTCTGCTTGTTTTCTTTGACTGGTAATTGTGAGAAATGAAGTAGAGGAGGCTGATAGAACTGAAAACTCTCCTGGATGAAGAAAATCATAAAAGGCTAAGCAGCAAGAAGATATCATGATGTTCATTGTAGGTTCAAAGGGATTAGAATGGAGCAAGTTCAATAGCTTTCGAAACATAGGTCCATTGATAAGCTGACATTTAGATGCTTTTGGGAGAAATATTCTATTGATTCTCAGTAAGAGGAGTTTAACAGAGGAGTTGGATAAAATAGGAGATGTGGCTAGATTTTCTTGAGAAAGGAAATATTGTATTCCAGATATTGTTTTATTGTTCCATAAGATAATTTAAGTGCTTGGTGGCAGTAAGTAATAAATGCTAGTATGTGATCAAGTTAAAATGGAATGGAATGAATTGACTGAAATACACAAAATAATGTATATTTCTTCCAGGTGATAGAATATGTGGCTTGAATACTAGGAGATAGTGCTGACCACGTGAGGGCTTTGGCTTGTTGACAGTAGACAGTCAAGTCATGATGAGATCTGAGCATCAAGAAGGAGGAGTAATGATTCAGTCTGCTGCTGGACAAATATGATGGAAGTTCTGGAACTGGAAATGAGATAAATAATCAGTTGCTGCATTCACAAAACTGGGAATGTGAAAGCATTGCATGGTGAAGTTATGGAACGGCAATAACCATGTCAGTCTCTGCATGAACAGCATAATGGAATGAGATGAGGATCAACCTTTATTAACAATATTGACCATAGCTTGATTATCTGAGAAGATTGAGATGGATTAGGGGGACCATCAATGGCCCCATCTGAAAGCAACAGCTACAATCAGGTAAATTTCAAATAAAGGAGATGCCTTTGAAAAGTCAGGGAGGCTATATACATACACACACACACATATACATACATATATACATATATACTATATATGTATATATATATATATATATATATATATACATATATATAAAATTGCAATGAAGACACAGTTGGGAGAAGTATCGATGTAAATTCTGGGATGAAGATCTAGATATGGATTCTTGTAAAACATAGAACAACCATTCCAGCATGTTAGGAAATGGGATCACATTGCTAGATCTGATTTGGTTGTGGTTCTAATTGTGATGTGATAATGTAGCTCAGAGAAGGAGGACGCCAGTGTCAGGAGATATGAGATGAAGGAGCGACCCCAAGGAATAATTTGCTTGGTGAAATGGAGATACCTCAATAGCAAAAGAAGTTCATGTTTGGTATGGGAAGAGTGAATGTAGAAGGATTCAACAAGAGCTTGGATCCTTTGGAGTTCATCAGGAGATAGTCAGGCTACCATGCATATTTAATCCAATTCAATGCCAAGGAATTCAATACACGTAGAAGGACCAATCATTTTCTCTGTGGATAAGGGCACTACTAATACTTGAAAGAGCCATGAGATGTCAGCAGCTGGAGGAGAATCAGGTGGATTAATCAGTAGGATATGATCTATGAGGTGGATCACAGCTAAATAATGGCACACAGTAAAGCCTGCCTGGATGAAGAGTAGTGTAACAGTTTCCTGCATGACAAAAAGGATTAACTCCCATTCAAATTGTCTTGTTTACTGCAATGACTCTCCTACAGATTGCTACAGAATTTGGTTTCATTCTGGTGGGCCTTACAGTACATTGAGCTATTGTCAACCAATAGTCTCCGAAAACATATTGAACAGTTTCAGGCTGCTTTACAACCAGAGGTCAGAAGAATGGCAAAGTACTAGCAGTCATCCCATTTGATACCATACAGATGCCACAGGGTGGATGGGCAGTAATTTAAAAGTATCTGTGATGTCCACCTTTGACAGCGAGGAACCAAGGAATAAACATTTAATGACAGTGATGGCATCATCTATATGAGCATATGAGAGTGAGTAGTCTTCAGAAGAAATAAATGAGTTGATGCCAGGAATGGACTTAAAATGAGGAGCTGATAGATCAATGATCAGTCATTTCTTGCCTTAAAATTTTCTGGTAGTGATGCCGATGGGGCTAATCCAGTAGGAGGGAAAAGATGGATGCTTGAAAGGACCAATGAGAAATCCTTTTAGTAGTCTTCTTTGCAAGAGTAGCCAGATGACTTCTTGTTCCTTTAGAGCAGACTGTAAATTTAACATATGAATGAATCTGAGGGAAGAATTTAGATGCCCATATGAAAACCTTCAGAGAATCTGGAAATGAGAAAATCCACCATTTGTTGAGAAGGATGGGAAGCTAGCACTTGAGCTAAAGCTTGAACATTAATGGGGGAAGAGGGATGCACTAATTGTCATTGCTTTGATCAAGACATTTTCAAGCAAATGATTTGAGCATGTGAACCACCTCAAAAACTGCAGATGTGAAGGAATTGACAGCCAGAGACAGGACATCCTTCATTGGTGAAATATAAATGGCAGAGGAGTGGTTGAGAAGAAATACCTCAGTCATGATGAGTTGGCAGATCTGAAGTTGATGGAGCACTGCAGGAAGGAGGAATGTTAATCAGGACAACTTCTTCTTGGAAATGGCTGAAGGACAGGAGTGCAGTTGAAGAAGCTGAAGTAGACACCATAGTAGACTGGAAGGCAAGCTTCGATGAAACTGATGCAAGACTGTAAATCAGATACTGTAGTAGTGAATTGAGCTATGAGGTCTCGTATTTTGGATAAGGCAGCACAGGCTGGTGGAATAAATGGCTGATTAAAAACAGGAGTGTCAACATGCTGAGATTTAGCTGTTACAAATAAATGAAATGGTTTTTGCTTTTGAGCGGTTGCTGAGAAGGAACTGTGAAACTTCTAAAATTCAGTAATCAGTAGTGGAAGGGTTCAGTCTTTAAGGAATATTTTAATTTAGAAGATTGATTGCAAGGAGTTTGCATAATGGAAGAATTCTGAGAGAGTCCTGAAAGACCTTCTTTGGCATCAGGAGAGGAGTTGCCAGAAGCAGCAGAAGACATAGTGCCAAGTTGCTATGGTAGCAGAGATTTATTAAGCCTTGAGTAGAATGAGGACTCCCATCTCTGGTGGATGAAGTCAGACCCTGCCTATGCTCGTGATCTCCTGAAGATACAAGATAGGGAGATGGAGTCTGAAATGATTAATTAAGGCTTGAGGAGAATTCGTTCTCCTCTCCCTGGTGGATGAAGTCAGACTCTGCCTATGCTCATAACTTCCCAAAGGTACAAGGTAGAGAGATGGAGTCTAAAACAATTAGGTAAGTCTTCAGGAGAATGAGGACTCCAGTCTCTGGTGGACAAAGTCAGACCCTGCCTAAGCTCATGACTTCCCATAGGTACAAGGTATATCTCTGAAACACACTGCTGGGGACAGCTGGAGAAGAGGAAAAAAATAATAGAGGAAACTGCAGAATAAAGCTGAAAAGTAAAGGGATACCAGAAGGAACTGACTAGATCGAAGAAATTGCACCTGTAAGGAAAGGTGGGGAAGAATACAGGAAAGAGAAAACCAAGAAATATAAGGCAAGAAGTAGAGGTGCTGTAGCATTAAACCAGATGGTGACATCACAAGTCACTAACCTAGTAGAGAGAGAAGAGTGAGGAGCTGCTGAAAGAACTGCAAAAAGCTGAAAGAAAAAACTTAAACAGAGCAGGAAGCAGAGGATGACAGAAAGGAGATACAAGGGAGGGGGGAATGAACACAGACAAGCCATGAGTGGCCAGACACAAAAGAGGGAGGGGGAACAAGCACAATCAAGCTGCAAAATGGCAACACAGTTGAGGGAACAGGAAGCAAGGAGAAGCAAAGGCAGGTGAGCTGGGAGGAGAGAGGAAGGAGGGTGAGAGGCATGGATGAAATAAAACAGAATAGAGAGCAAGGGGAGAGGTGAGAAACACAGCCACAAGGACCATGCAGCAGCTCAGTCATTCAAGATGTGCTAAGCATAGAAGGACAGGGAAGGCAGGTTTAAATAGGGCTGGTGGGAGGAGTTATTCCCCAACACTGAATCATGGGCAAAAGCTCTTCCAATAAGGTATGCAGATGGTCTGGTATTGATTTCTACATACCACTTGGGCCAACAGAAAAAGGCAGTTTTTTTTTCTCTTTGTACAGTAGAATAGGTCCATGAATTTAGTCAGCAACGCAAAAATAATCTTAAAGCATACAGAATAACCTTTCTTTTTTTAATCAAGAAAAGGTTGAAATGGTCAAGAACTCTGTATATCTCCACCTTAGATAGCACCACTGTAGAAGTGGTTGAGTCATTCAAATGCTTCGGTGTGTGGCTGAAAAACAAACTTGACTTCTTTGCCTACATTGATGCCATCAACTCCAAGCTCTACCCTAAACTTGGTGCCTTGCACCACAATAAAGACTGTCTGTCTCCACAGGTGTGCCATGAGATTGTCACCAAAATAGTTCTCCTGGTCTTTGACTATGCAGACGTGGTCTATGGTACCACTCCCTCCACCTCCCTGGCCGGACTTGACACCCTCTGCAACTCTTTCTGCTGTTTTGCTACCAACTCCCCCTCTCATATTCACCATTGCTTGTGCTACTCCTCCTTATCCATTCTTTCCTACCCTCATGTCACCAGAACCACTGTGCCTCATTCATATCAAAATACTGGTTTGGGTCCCTTCCCTCTTACTTCTCTGCATTTCTCTCCCCCATTCCCTTTGCCTTGTGCTCCCTCCACTCCAGGGATCCTTGCATCACTGCCATTCCTCATCTCCACTCCTCTGTTGAGCAAGCCTTTTCCTATCATATTCCTTCTATCTGGCACCAACTCCCCTCCTCCATCAACTTCACTGTCTCCCCTACTTCCCTTAGGTACCGGGTGAAACTCCTTCTTTCCTTCCAGCTTCTGTTTTCCCCCTACCTGACTGCTTCCTTTGAATTTGTCTCCTACCTGTGTGTATGGGTGGCATAAATGCCTGATTTTGTTGCTAGCTCATTTTTGTACTTCTGCTTTAAATTACATTCTCTGATTGCATTTTTCTGGACCTACAAACCGTATCAGTACTATGTATTTTGTACCCCCTGTTCCCTTTCTTGCAGTCACACCTGGACATGATTCTTGGCTCAGTGTGCCTTTCTTGGTCACCAATTTTCAAATAAATAAATATAAGAATAAAATATCTGTGTTTAAATTCCAGTTCAAATAATAATTGGAAAATTCATATTGAATAATTGGTTAAGGCAAGACAATCATTTACAGCCTCAAGATCATTTAACTATAATTATACAAGAGGTACCCTCTATTAGTCAATCAGAAACCAGAACCACTGCCAGGTATGCCACCACAAACTTCACAAAATTGCCCCAGAGTCATTTATTCAAAAAAGCACCACCCACAGTCACTTAAAGGCATCAAAAGCACACCTACAGGTGTTTATTCACACCTCGAGCACCCCATACAAAAAAACAAAATGGCGTCAGAACAGCCCTCCACCTTGGCAGTTTCAACAGTAGCCAAAGCTCGGTTTCTCACTATTACTGAGGAAGATAAAGCACAAATTGTCTTGAAAAAAGATGAGAAAACAACAAAAATGTAAACAAAATGGGCAGCAAAGCTTTTCAAAGGTAAATACATTCTTTCACATTTTTAGATTTCCCCGCTAAACCCCCTCAATAGTCATTGCATCGTTACACTGAGACACAGCCGCAGTTGTAAAAACAAATCATCTCACTTCATTTCTCCTCATTCCCACACTGTCCGTCACACCACTAAAATGAATACATTAAAAAAAAATTAAGACATATTTGTTTCTCAGCCCTACCCCCCCCCACACACTCACACGGTTATATGTCACAATTACATTACGTCTCCTAGAACTTCAAATTATGACATCATGCTTTCAAATCCCGACTGTCCTTTTTAACAAAGTAGAAATAGGCATTTTATTTTTCTACCTCATCTCTCTCTCTCTCTCTCTCTCTCTCTCTCTTAACCACATCATGGTTGCAAATTGCTCTACTCGATTGTGGGCTCCCAATCGCTTTTGAGCTCCCGCTTCCCTGCTCACAGTCACCTCCTGTCTGTCTGCCATGTTCCTTAACTTGTCTCAGTCAGGACAGACTAAATTAAGCCAACATTTCAAACATTTATTGATTCTGTGTCACATTAGCAAATACACTAATTTCATTCACAAAAGGTTTACTAACAAAAACAAATCCTGTCAGACCACTTTCCAAGCATTAACTCTCATCACCCTAACACTCCCCAACTCTTTATTTCTTTTTGTTTCCACATTAAATTGTAACAACTCACTTTTCTACTAAAAAAACATTGGTAACACATAAATTGGCAATTATTTTATCTCCCTGCTCTCTCTCTCTCTCTCTCTCTCTCTCTCTGTCTCTCTCTTTCTTAATGACAATGCAGCTCAAAATTTCTCTGCTTGATTTTGCACTCCCGATCCCTTTCAGGCTCAGAGATCCCTGCCCACAGCCAATCTCCTTTGCTGTCTGACATGTTCCTTAACTCGCCTCAACCAGCAGTGATTAAATAAATGCAGTTTTCTAATAACAATAAAAATAACTGCACAAACACCATTACACTGTTTTACTATTTTCTTTTCTGCATTTAACTCTGACAACCAAGATTTGTACCAAAAAGCTCTCCGAAACTAGAAATAGGCTTTTTCTCCCTGATCTCTCTCTTTTGACCACTTCATGATTCAAAATTCCTCTGTTCCATTTTAGGCTCCCGCTTGGTTTTCAGCTCCTGCCTCCCTACCCACACCACCCAGCAACTTACACTTTTTAACCATAAATAAAAAAGCGCTCTCCCTACTGCCATTCTGAAACAACTTTACCAGTATAATGTACCTTAAAAATGTACTCTTCCCCACTGCGCTCCCTGATTTAATTATTCTCCCTGCTCTCTCTCTCTCTCTCTCTTTTGAATACATCGTGGTAGAAAATTCCTCTCCTCGATTTTGGGCTCCCCATTGGTTTCAGACTCCTGGCTCCCTGCAACACCACCCAGCAACCTAAAACTTTACAAAAATAAAAAAAATACTCACTCTGTACTGCCACTGTGCCACAACTTTCCCAATATCACCTTACTCAAAAAAGAAATCTTTCTGACTGTGCTCCAGTACCCCACAGCTCTACTCAATTTCCTCATTGGAACTTCACTATCTCTCTCTTGCCATGCCAACAACAATTGCAACACCTTCAAGTATCATTTACAAAAAATAAAAATAAAACAGTACTTCCAGACTTCCAGACAGCACAGGAACGTGTAACATAAAACTGTTACTGAAAAACACAGCTCCATTACTGCTGACCAGCTGTTTCACCAATGCTCACATGGCCAATGTACCCTTTCAACCAAGCCCCCATTCATATCCACATCCAACCATTAAAGAGCTAGTATAGAGAGCTCTGTTTTGTTACTTGAGGAACTGGAGTAATGTGCTTGTGCTGTGCCTCACCCATCTTTCTGTTCCACAATGTAATTGTCCTTTAGCGTGTGGTTTTTAAATTCAGTCCTATGACTCCATTTGCCAGACTTGGTCTTCAAAGGGTGAGCACCTGCAGGCTTGAACTGTGACTGAAAGTGACACATTGAGATGAAAGCTGCACTTATATGGATGATGGCAGGTCTCACAGTTACATGCTTGTCAAGGGACTTTTGTTATCCTCACAGAAACAGCAAGTGAGTTGTCTGTGAAACTCACATTCTTTTTTAGTTGTTTCCTCTACACAGATTAATTTAACATAGACAGAGATTACACATTTGACACAGAATGGCAAAGCAACATCCTTCCCACACTATATTGTGAGCTGTTTCAGTGCTGTTAGCTGAAAGATCACTTTTTTACTAACATTTCACATGCCATTTGATCTATCCCTACTCAGTCTTGCTATGAATACTATTTAGTAAAACAAAGCTGAAAATCTATGCTCCAAGTTTCGCAGCCTATATCTATGAGCGGGTATGAGATGGGGTATGGCAATCATCTGATAAATGCTGTGTACAGAATAAAGAAAAAGCAGCACTGAGCCAATCGGCTTCAAAAATCACATAACCCTTTATTTCTTAGCAAGATAGAAAGCTCACTTACATTACATATTCTTCACCCAAGCAATGTGTTTCATTCACAGAGAGAGAGAGAGAGAGAGAGAGCCAAAAACAAGCCACCATTGACTGAGCAACCGAGTCACCGGCGTCTTGTTTTTGCACTCTTAATGAATGAAACAGACTGTCTAGGAGAAGAATATGTAATGCAAGTGAACTTTCTATCTTGTTGAGAAATAAAGGGCTATATGATGTTTGAAGTTGGTTGCTCAATCCTGTTTTTTTTTTGTTCTGTACATGACTGAATTTTCCAGGCATGACCAGCATGAGTAAAGCCCTGGTTTTAGTGTAATTCAGGCAGATGAACTAGTTTATTTAACCAATAATACCCACATGCCTAACACTTTTATCACTTAAACATATATTTTTTTCACACGTATATCAAGCAGTTCCACATTTTCTAAGTACAATAATACCAGCCAGGGTAAATGATATTACACTATACCGAACTTATCAGAAATTATAAGACCCTCCACCTATGGCATCAAGCCTCATTATGCCCCTAGGCAGTCCACTATACCCCAATGCTGCCCACCCTATTTGATATTATTGCTTACGTACTACCCTAACAACTCTAGGTTTCAATCCCATGCCACCAATACCATATCCACAACCCCAACAAACATTAAACAAACATAATTAATAACTGACACAAAAACTAACATTTCTACACTAATTACCACAAAAATCAAATACATTAACAATATATTTCACACTGCTTTCTCTCACCCAAAAACTAACTTACCTCTTCATTCCTCCTTACAGAATGGCTACAACTCAATAATGTAACTGAACATTTTGAAGCTTTACTCAGAAGAACTCAGCAACCATCTGTACAACTTCTATCCATCACTAAGAATAGACAACTGGAGGGGAATAAGGAAAACCCTCCTTAACAAGCATACATGCAGGAATAAACAGATACTTGCAAGAACCACCACACTCAAACCAATCTGTTTAATTACAGACAAATAATTCTTGAAATCCAACACAATGTTTGCTGCCCTTCTAAAAAAACTGAAACGTGAAAACAAAGATGAAGCTCAACACCACAAACCACTTGAAAAAGAAGACCTCCAACAAATAATGCAATCAAAAATACTTTCCAAAGACAGCCCCAAATCACTACAAAGACTAGTCTGGTTTAACCTTGCTCTTCTCTTTGCCTTACGAGGAACAGAAAACCTCAACTCAGTGACAAAAGCAACATTTAAAATATCACATGATGCAGAAAACAAAAAAAATTCCTGCACTTCGCCATCAACCCAAAGACCAAAATACACCCAGGAAGCAATCCAAGAGACCAAGATGTACCAGAAGCCAGAATGTATGTGCATCCAGAAAACCCAGTATGGCCAGTATCAGCATATGAACTGTACATTGCTAAATTAAATCCAAACATTCCTTACCTGTGGCAAAAACCAAAGTCAGACCTCAACTGGAAACCTACAGACAACTTCTGGTGCCACAAACAAAAGCTTGGAGTCCACACACTTGGAAAATTTATGTCAAACATCAGCAGGGAAGCAAACCTATCAACTATATACACAAATCATTGTTTAAGAGCAACAACGGCAACAATACTTAGTGACTGTGCAATAGAAACACGAAACATCATGAAAGTCATGGAACACAAAAATGAAGCCAGCATAAGATCATATACAGACAGAACAAGATCAGAACAATGCAGACAATACAGCAATATCTCATATGCAGCTCTCTTAAACCAAACAGAACCAAATCCACACCAACTCCTAGTCCCACAACAAAATCAACCACTATCACCAATTAACTTCGAAATCACAGATCACAACATTGAACAAAACAACCCACCTGAAGACGAAGACAACCCACCTCAACCTGAAGAACTGCAAGACAGCAACCAACAAGAAAACAGTCTCATCAATCAAAATGAACCACACCATCAAACCATTACCACCTCACTGCCTGAACAAGAAGAACTTGAAGTTGCTATATTACTTGAAGCAGTCACACAAATAGAACAAACACAAAATATTACTAACATAGCACAACCCACAACTACCATACCAGCACAACACACCATGAGAACTGTCCTTCAGAATTGCAACTTCTATGGACCTACCTATTTCTCATAAAAAAGCAGCAAAAAAAAAAATAAAAGTAATACAATCCTTATATAAGCTATTTCTACAAAAACAGTTGAAAACCTGTTACTAACAAATGTTCCAAATGTTTACTTAACCCATACAGTTACTAAAAAACACAGTCCTTTATTTATAGAAAACCTACTGCCAGTCATAATAAACATTATTAAATCAGCACAGTCATAACAAATGTTGTTTACTAACCACATTGCTTTCTTATCTTAAAAAACTTAGCATTTTCATTAAAACTGCAATTTATTAAAGAAACTGATTCATTCATTCGAAAAACAGCATTATTTATTAAAACTATTAGAATATTCATAAAATATATTCTTTATTAAGCAATTTACTTTATTCATTGTTATTAACCATATCCACAATGTTATTTATTCACAACATTGCTTTATTCAACTGTATTAATCAAATACTTTAACTTATTGAGAAAATCACTTTATTCATATAACAAAACCACCTATTAAACAGTTTTTATTCAATATACATTGTACTTGCCTTTATTCTTTCTATGCATCTACTCAAATTCCAACTCATATAATAGAAATAACATTCAGTTAATCAGAGTATACTTGCAATAACCAGCTTCTGTGGTGATTAAGTGCCTCGACTTAACCTCAACATTTAATCACCATAGAAGTTGGTTATTGCTTCCTATACTCCAATTAACTGAATGTTATCATTTAAATATGTCAATGACTCTTACAGTATCTCCATTGTGTTTAGAGCTACTGAATGAATGCCAAAATGTGGGCTTCTTTATTGTATGGTGCTGATCTCCAGGAAATGAGCAAAACTGACAAAAAAGAAACTGCAATTAACAAAACATATACCGTATTTCATTGATTGAAAGTCATGGCTTCTAATTGCATTTAGCAGTCCAGACGTATCTACTAATCGAAGGTGGCTAGTAAATGGAGATGTCTTCTATTACTGTAAGTCTGGTCTCCTGCACTCCAGCTTGAACTCTCAGTAATACTAATACTTTTTCCCTTCACACATTTCCTGAATCAACCAGACTACCAATAAAAATCATGAGTACAGTAAAGACTCATTCAATGTACGCTCCCTCTGCCTAGATGTAACCACTTGCTTAATTTCCCTACTTCTAGCAGTTTCCACTGTATACCACTGTTACTTTCAAACCAGCTGCTTATCAAGATTGCTGTCTTCACATCTGCTGCACTGCTGTATTACATTTGAACTTGATCACTGTGCCCCAGTGCTGTGCCTTTTATCATGATCTTACCAAGATCCTTTACTCTTCCCTCAGCACTGCTCATTTGTTCAGTACTTCACTTCACATTAGGCACTCACACACGTTTCCAGGCCTGGGTACAGTGCTTCTTCCCAAGATAGGCAATAGGTTTCTAACAGAGAATCTCTTGCAATATGTGAACCATTGCTTAAAACAGATTACCATCCTACTTAGAGGACACTATTGATGTGCTCAATAAATTAAATAATATGGTATGGCAGGACAACTGTAACTGGATTACAGTGGACTTTACTGCATGATACATGTAGCTGATTTTGAATACCTACTGTTCCATAAGGTCATGGAGCACTGCCTCCTGCATGCTAGTTCATTTTAGTCACAACAGAAATTATTTTAAATAATTGATGTACAAAAACAGCCGAGAATACTGATGAAAATCTGGTCCAAGCCATGCTAAAAGGAGTGCTCCTTTTGTTATTTCAGATGTGAAAAAAGTACTAAAGCAGACTTGAATTGTGGAAAGAAAGGTACCATACAAGTCAGTAGATAAGGGGCAATCTAAAATAGAATAAAAAAGTATAGGTGAAAATGTTAACCAGTTACTTGCACTGCTGCTTTAATATTGTTGAAATGATTGAAAAAGCTGTTAGGAACTCACGGGTATAACACTGAGATACATTTAACCTGCAGATGCTCATTTGCAGAGTTGTTAGTAGGAGATTAGTTTTGGGACACAATGTTCTGTTTTGTTGCACCTGTAGGAAAATAAACTGACAAAGTTAATTTTGTAAGAAACAGGATGTCTCTTAAGCTTGGGATGATGAAGATAATTGCAGGAAAAGACATTATATAAAAATAGGGAAATATTTTGTTTGGAGAGAGAGAGAGAGAGAGATGAAATTTAGAACTAGTGATACCCTCAGATGAAGAACTTTGTTTTCTTTGTTTATACTGCCTGTGTAAATAGCTATCCTCAATTTTTTTATTTTGCTGTTATTGGTAATAATAAGACACTACTTGCGAGTTTTATAACTGCTCCTGGTTTTCCTATGCTTCCTAACCTTTGCCTCAACAACAGATGGTGTCAGACTGAGTGGTATTTAATCCGTGCAAACTCCATGACTGGAGTTTTGTGTGTGCTACTAGACCTGGTATCAGAGAAGCATAGAAGAAAGGTATGGATCCTGCAACAGCAAGCCCAGGAGTGATTACAAGTAGAATGGCAACAAAACTAGCAGAAATAAAAGTCCAAACTGAGACTGTACATCTGGAACCTGTGATGAAAGAAGATGAACAGACAGAGACAGAACCTGCAAGCCTGCCTGCCTTCTTCAAATAGTGGGCTATACAACAAACAGAGAGAGAGAGAGAGAGAGAGAGAGAGAGAGAGAGAGAGGCAGGAAACATGAGAGATGCAGCTTTGGGTAAAAGAACACAAATCAGAATGTGGGGAAAAGGCTGTTTCTTTGGCCAATGACTATCAGATGGCCAGACAGACCATGCAGCAACAAAGTAATGGACAAAGACCAGTAAGATCATCTTTTTGCCAATTTAATTCCAGGTCATATAAGAACTCTGGTGGGGGTAACAAATCTGCACCCAAAGTTTTTACTTGCTATAACTGTAACAAGCCTGGCAATGTTGCACGAAACTGCCATAAAAATAAGGAGGGTAACAGTGGAACAGATTTGGCCTTAGCAAATTGGGAGCAAGTATTTAACATATGTCAAGGTGGGAGATAAGACTGTGAAGGGACTTACAGATTTGTGAGGCAGACAGACCCTTGTGCATGTTGAAGTGCTGGGAAAACTCTGTGCAAAAGAACCAGGTACTGGCGTCATCTGCATCTACGGGGACATTCGATACTATCCTACCAAAGTGACTCTGAATAAGAATGGAGTGTCGCACCAAATGAAAGTGGGAGTATTATACCTGTACCTGTGATTAATGGAAATGACCTTCCAGGATTTACTGAGTTAATCACAGAGGGAGTAAATCTTGCTGTGTCACCAACTGTGATTACAAGAGCACAGCCAAAGAAAATCTCAGACACTGAGGACACTGTTCCTTCGGTGATTTTGATTCAGATTTGTTTGAGCACAACTTCAAGATCCAGAAATCCAGGAAAGAAAGGAGATGCCTGAAAAAACATTGGCAACAAAAAACTGATGGACATAAGGGGTTGATGTATAAATAATGCTGAAACTAAATTGATAACTGATTGTGATTTTGTTTCTGAGCATGCTAATAATGCTTGTCTCCAATGTTATTTTAAGCAGCCGGGGGTGAAACAAAGAAAGGGTGAACCTATGTTTAAAAATTATAATGAGTTACTGTACAGAGTTAGGGTTAACCCTCAGACACAGGAACAAATAAAATTATTGGTTATACCAAAAAAGTATAGAACTGAGTTGTTACAGATAGCACATGATAGTCCTATGGTTGGTCACTCTGGGAGGCATTGCACCCTTATCAGATTGCTGTACAGATTTTACTGGCTTGGGATTCATGAAGATGTTGCTACCTATTGCAGTTCTTATGCTGAATGTCAGAAATTAGCCCTAGTGACTAAAAAAGACAAGATGTCCCTGGTGCCTCTACCCTTGTAATATGTGCCTTTTGAGAAAATTGAAATGTATTTGGTTGGCCCCTTAGACAAATGTAAAAAGGTTAATCAATTAATTTGGTAGTATGTGATTATGCTACTCGATACCCAGGGGGAATCCCAATGCATACTGTCACAGTCCCAAAAGTGGCAGTAGAGCTTATCAAAATGTTCAGCAGGGTGGTCATACCTAAACAGATTATTATTGATCAGGGTAGTAATTTGGGTGCTGCATTACTGAAGGAGCTGTACCAACTACTAGGTATCACTACCATAAGTACCTCCCCTTAGCACCCTCAGACAGATGGTCTTGTTGAGCATTTTAATCAAACCCTAAAATGCATGCTAAAAAGGTTTGTAAAAGGGGAAGGGAAAAACTGGGACCAATACTTACCTTACCTGCTTTTTGCTTACAGAGAAGTGCCACAAGCCTCAACAGGTTTTTCACCATTTGAAATGTTGTATGGTACACAACCTAGAGGGCCACTATATGTAATAAAAGAAACATGGGAAGATAACACACAGCTCAGAAAAAATCCATTACATCTTATATGAGTGTCCTGAGACAGAAACTTGCAAAATATGTTGAAATTGCCCACAGTAATCAGGAGGAAGACTCAAACCAGCAGAAGGTGTATCATGGCCATGGGGTAAAAGAAAAATTTTTGATCCAGGTGAAGAGGTCTTGCTACTGTTACCTACTACAGAAAGTAAACTGTTAATGAAGTGGCAAGGGCCTTATAAAGTGCTTGGACATACTGGTACAGTTAACTATGAGACTGAGACACCTGAGAGGAAAAATCCTATCAAGATATACCATACTAACCTCCTGAAGAAATGGGTTGAAAAAACACCAAAGGCTGCTTTTTTGGTTTTACCAGAAAGTTCTACAGAAGATATTCATATAGCTTATGACAAATTAGAACAAACTGTAACTGCTGATGCTGTAAAGGTGAATGTTTCCTTGACCTCAAAACAAACCGCAGAACTTTGTAACTTGGTAAAGACATTTAACAGTACTTTTGCCACAGTGACAGGCTGAAAAAAAGGGGTCCAGCATGTAATAGTGACAGGGAATGCTCACCCTATTAGGCAAAAGACATACAGATTACCACAGTGGCTAAGAGCAGATGTGATTAAGGAAACACAAAAAGTGAAATGGTTGGGTACCATAGAAGAGTCAGAAAGTGCTTGGTTATCACCAATGGTGACTGTAAGTAAAAAAGAATGGAGTGTAAGAATCCTCCTTGATTTTAAGGAACTTAATCAAGTGAACAAATTGACAGTTATCCTATGCCCAAGATAGGTGATTTGGTTGACAGATTGGGAAGTGCCAAGTACATCGGTACCCTCGATCTCACAAAGTGTTACCAGCAAATTTCTCTAGCTAAAGAATCCAGAGACAAAACTGCATTTGCCATTCCTATTGGATTCTATCAGTTCACCACCATGCTCTTTGGTTTACATGGTGCACCCACTACATTCCAGCAGTATGTGGATGTAATTTTAGCTACTCACGCTGGCTATTTTGCTGCTTACCTGGACAATGTTGTGGTTTACAATTCAGACTGGAAAAGTCACCTGGAACACCAATGGGCAGTTATTCAATTAATCAAAAAGGAAGGTCTGACCATTAATCCCACAAAATGTGCATTGGGCATGTAGGAAACCAGATATTTGGGATATGTTTGGGGAAATAGAGAAGTAAAGCCAGAGATTTCTAAAATAGACACTGAAGCTAGCAGTCCTGTCCATAAAACAAAGAAACATGTCAAGTCACTTTTAAAGAGACACTAAACATTGCAGGGGTCACCCACATTGTGAAAGACCATGAAAAGATCTTTCAAATGAGGTATTGGCTTTACCTGTAGGGGACAGGAGTCTTGATATATGAATTGCTAAGTAATGTGTAAATCAACTCATAGCAGCAGCCATTTCATGCAGTCTTAAAAACAGGAAGTGATGTCACTGAGGGGCTAGCTCTATGTTGTTAATTACAGCTTGCCCCTCAGTGACATCACTTTCTGTTGTAAGATTGCATGAAATGGCTGCTGCCTTGTTATGATTTTCAGATGATTTAAATAATCATATCTTGGGACATTTGACACCTACAAGGAAGTCAACTGGTTGGAGCATCATGACAAGTGCAGTTCCAGGGGATTGGTGGAACAGCAGATGTCATCATTTTTGGAAGTGTGAGCATGCCCAGAGTCACATGGATGTCATTCCATGTCCACTCCACCAAGGGGAAAACAACATAAAAAAGCCCCTTTGGCTAAGCACTGGGATGACAGAGCCTTGCCAGGGCCACCTCAGCTAGTCTCTGGATTCAAACAAAAGAGGGTTCTGCACTGCAAGCTGGGCAGGGTGCAAGTCTGGCTGCCAGCCCAAACAAACTTCAGAGAACTCGCACTCCAGAGCCAGGGGAGTGAGACACCAGTGAAGGTGGCAATAGTTTGCCAATAAATTGCAGGCACTACAGTTCGTAGTTGAAAGAACTTTTAGTTTATTTTTTAAATCACTTCAAATCACTCCATATAGCAAAAAGTGCTGCTGCAAGTACCCCGGCGCTTTGCCAGTTAAGGCTTCATCAGGGGTTGTATGCCTATGGATGCTAATCCTTTTTATAGGCTCAGCAATTAATTATACATCACATTCTCGTTTACAGTCAATCAAAATGCAGCATCAATTAATATGCTTTTAAGCCTTCAAAAAAAGTCTTAAAAATTAAAATAGGCTAATATAACCTGTATAAGGCTCTCTAAATCATGAATAAAGAATTATATAATTTCTAATAAAAAATCCAGGTAATTACTTCTGTTGTTAGCTGTGGCCCAGTAATGTTCTTGTACTTGCTCTTGTAGAGCCCTATGTCATCGAGGCAAAGGTCAGGAAGCATAGGAAAACCTGAGGCAGTTATAAAATTTGGAAGTAGAGTTTTATTATTATCAATAAGAGTAAAATAATAAAAAAAATTTTCAAGATAGTTATTTACAAAGGCAGTACAAGCAAAGAAAACAAAGTTCTTCATATGAGGGCATCTCTAATTCCAAATTTTAGATCTCTCTGTCCAACAAAAGATTGCTCTCTTTACATGTAATAAGCTAAATTCTCTAAACAGTCAGAATGTCGCAAGCCCCGGGTGCCCCGAACACATGGTGCATGGGGCTTGCAGCATTCCCTGGCCAGCAGTTGGGATTTTTGATCCTTTGCACCACATGCCAGAAATTAGACCTGCTTTTGCTGGTCTAACCTTATTTCATTCCTGGGACCTTTTTGTGGGGTTTGCACCAAATGTTTGATGCAAGCTGCTGTAAAAAGGGTACAGTGTTGCAAATGCATGCAGTTTTCAAGAATGGGGTGCAAGGTATGTTGATGTGTTTGACTCAGCAAAGGGTTTGACACAGGGCTTGTGAAAGCCATGCATCAACTTTTAAGAACTGAGTCCAATGTATTTTCCAGGCAATTAACTTCTGCATTCCTAGGTGGTTAACAGACATCCTGTTTCTCACAAAATGTGATAGAACTTTGCCAGTTTCTTTCCTTGCAGGTGCAACAGAGCAGAACATTGTGTCCCATAACTAATCTCCTATTGACAATTCTGCAAATGAGCTTGTACAGGTTAAACTGCATCTCGGTGTTAACCCACTGAATTCCAAATAGCATTTTGCAAGAATTTCAACAATACTAACTACATATATTTTCAAACCAAGGGATTCCAGTTTCACTCAAAAGATTCACATATATTTTTATAACCACAGATAAGCAAGGGGGAGCTAGAAACAGCAAGAAACAACAAGTGAAGGCAGGGAGATAGTGGGAGGGAGGAGGAATTGCAAGACTATCAGAGTGAAAATGATGGCAGAAAAAGACCCATGGTCTAACCAGTCTGCCCAAATTCCCTAAATCCCTGAAATCATCCTTGGAACCTAATGTTCCAAAAAGGGCACTAACCCGCCTGGACCTTTCCCTAATTTCTTCCCTAGTCCTGTCAGCCCAGGTAACCACTATTCCCTTTATTCTATCCCAGGCCTGTTTAAACCTCCTTATTGTTCTCGCTCCCACCACTTCAGCTGGTAGACTGATCCAGGGCTCCACCACCCTTTCTGTAAGGAAGTATTTCCTCACATCTCTCCTGAACTTCCCGCCTACCAACTTCCACTCATGACCATGAGTTAGTACTTAGGCTAAATAATTCCCTGCATTTCACTTTATTAACTTCTTTGAGGAATTTGAAGGTCTCTATCATATTGCTCCTTTCCCTTCTGATTTCTAATGAATAAAAATTTAGCGTCCTGAGGTGCTCCTCATATGATTTACCCTGCTGTCCCTGAATCATTTAGGTCACTCTACTTTGCACTGCCTCTAACCTATCCTTGTCTTTTCTGAGGTAAGGACTCCAGAGCTGGATACGGTACTCAAGGTGAGGCCTCACCAAGGCTCTGTAGATGGTTAGTATTGCCTATTTTCTCCTACTATCAATTCCACTCCTGATGCATACCAGCATCCTGTTGGACTCACTAAAGGCCTTGTTGTACTGACTAGTTTGTTTAAGGGAGTTGCTGATGGTAACTTCTAGATTCTGTTCCTCATTTGTAGTGCTAAGTCTCTCCCCTCTCATCCACTACTCCATCATGGGGTTCTTTTTCCCTCAGTACATTACCTTGTACTTTTTTGTGTTGAATTGTAACTGCCAGACTTTTGACCTCCCCTCTAACTTTAGCAGGTCCTTCTGCATATTCCTCATTCCTTCTTCACCAACCACCCTCTCACATAGTTTTGTGTCATCTGCTAACAGACACAACTTGCCCTGGATTCCTTCACCAGTGTCACTAATGAACATGTTGAAGAGGACCAGACCCAGGACTGATCCCTGTGGAGACCCGCTCATTACCTCCTTCTCTTCTGATTTAACACCATTGACCACCCTCTCTGTTGCCTTCCTGCTAGCCAGTTACCCATCCAACTCACTAGAGTTTTAGGTGCACCCAGGTCTTCCATTTCTTAAGCAATCTCTTGTGTGGTACTGAATCAAAGGCCTTACTAAAGTTAAAGTACAACAAGTCTGCTGCATGGTCCTTGTCTATGTCCTTTGTCACATAGTCAAAGCAGACGATCAGGTTGGTCTGACAAGATCTTCGCGAGAAAATTGTGTTGTTTATTATCATGGAATCTGTTGTTTTCCAGGTATTCTACAAGGTCCTTTTTAATCAGATATTCCATCAGCTTCACCACGATGGAGGTCAGACTATCAGGTCTGTAATTCTCTGGATGCTCCCTACACCCTCCTATAGAAGCAGCAATACGTCTACTAACTTCCGATCCCCCTGGGACTTCCCCAGTTCTGAGTGAGCTGTTGGATAGCTCAGCCAGTGGATCAGTCAGTTCCATTGCAAACCCTCTCAGTATCCTCGGGTGCAGCCCATCTGTAACCAGGGTCTTATCAGTCTTGAGGGCTACCAGCCCCTTCAGGACTCTTTCCTTAGTAAACACTGGCAAACTCAGTTCTGGGATTCCCTTTGAGGCCACTTTGAAGCCGCTCTCAGGCAGGGGCCCACTTTCCTCCTTAGTGAAGTCACTGAACAGTCATTCAGAATGGCAGCCTTTTTCCCATCCTCTTCCATCACCCTACACCCCCCACCACCAGTCATGTGATTTCCACTCTTTTCACATTTTTCACTAATATAAGTAGGCACCCTCTTGGAGCTTACTAGTTAACTGCAGTTGCTTAAGTGCAGCTAGGGTGATTGATAGGTGTAGCTAGGCAGGAAGAGCTAGTGGTGCCAGTAGGTCTGGGATTGGGCTTGCTTGCTGCATGCAGGAAGCCCCATCTTTAGAGGGTATAAATAGGAGATAGATTATTTTTCTGGAGGATTCTGTGAGGGGAGAGAAGAGAGAAAAGTCAAGGAGTTCAGCCCACAAGTTTGACCAGAGGGCCGCGGTGGGGCCGTTGTGGGCCGCTCACCACCCCGGCCCTCCTTCCTCAAAGATCTGCGTGTGAGAAGGGCAGCAGTTTAGGCCATGAAACTGAAGTGGGAAAATTTGGAGCTGAAGGATCAGGGCCTGTCGGTGCATTTGGGAGCTGAAGCCTGGGGAGAGAAAGAATTATAGAGGTCCGCCAAGTGAACTTTGGCACCTTGGTAGGGTATGCACTGACGGGGCCCTTTGAATTTAAGTAGTCTTGCCCATGGGCGAGTGCAGTTTGAGGAGTCAGTTTGCATCCTGTGAGCAGGCCTGCTAATGCAAATTGGGCCCAGGGTGACTTTCAGAGGTGGCAGCCTGGACTGCTATGGGCATAGTGGTGGCAGCACTACCCCACTTTCCCCAGCCAGTGGCCACCACAGAGTTGGGACCCCCGAGCTGGGCAGCCTGTGGAGGCAGGGAAAGGTCCATGAGTGGAGTGGTTGGTTCTGACCCTGGTGTGGTGGCAAACTGTATGCTCTGTGTGGTACGGTAGTTAGTCCCCTGGGTGAAGGCAGTCCAGAAATTGGAATCGCTACATGAGTGGAGGTGCTGTTAGTTTCAGGACCAGGATGGATGCTAGGGAAGCCATTCTAAGAACATGACACAGTGATTGGCTGTCTAGAAGGTCTTCAGTGGTTCTGTTCTTGCTAAAGAACACAATTTTGACTGTGTTTAAGATCATGAAGGGAAGGAAATGCTCCAGGAATTGTAAGGCACCCTTCCCCAGTGGAGAAAGCATATGGGAAGGCCAAGTTTGGAAAGAGGGATGGGGACAGTAGAAATGTCTCATGCTGTCATAGTCCCTAGTGAGTGCCCAGTGTTAAGAGTTCAGGAATGGAAAGTGAGCCAGAGAGGCCTGTGTAAGGAATTGTATTGAGAGAAGGAATGTGAAATGAAAGTGCTGCTATGTATGAGCTATCACTGGGTGTAGTCTGTTCGCCCCGCAGTGTGGTTGCTGCCAGGAATGTAGTCATGTCAGTTCAATAGATTACTAGATGAAAAAATTCAGTCTGTTGGCAAAAGAGACTGATGCAGGGTTTAGGTGTCTGCCTGTGGATGCCCCCACCATATGTGTTACCCCAACACTCCATGGAGCGACTGTTCCTGTTACTACCTGGAGAAATAGGTAAAGCAAAAAATCCAGCTGAATTTAGCTTATACAAAGCAAGTTACAAACTTATTATGTAATAAGGGAGAGGAACTAGATCTAAAATCTTGAAAATGTTAAACATCTAAGGGCTGCCACTCGGCTAGCAAAAAAACACAAAAGAACACTCTTTAAAATACTACCATCAGACTGTGTAAATACCAAAACATAGAAGTGTAATAACACAGTACAGATCTGAAACATTCCCTAGTAACATTCTGGAGGCTAGGTAAAATAAAGATAAAAACAGATCCATAAACTGTTACTGTTCTCTGCATGAACCTGAAGATCTTTATCACATGTTTTAAGATGCCCCTGGTATAAGCAACATAGGGGAAAAATATCTGGGCAATTACATTGGTACCTTATATGTACTAACAAAATATATCCTGGACCTTATATTTAACTCAGAAAAAAACAAAATATTAGAAAATGTAGCACTCTTTCTTTTAGAAACCGATAAAAAAAGGAAAAGAAGGGTACACAATTTTAATATAGAATGAGTCATGGTCCATGGATTATGGTCTCCTTATGAAAATGCTGTAAATAAAATGCCACTCTCTCATGTTTCTAGAAATAATATGTATGTGAATAATCAGTGCTATTTGTAAAATGAATGTATGTGCATGAGGACATGAAATATGTATAATATTCAAACTATTGTATTGTTGATCTTAAAACCAGTATTGATATTTATATATGAATGTTTTCAAGCTGTTTTCTCTTTGTAATAGCAAATGCTGAACAAATAAGCTTAAACTTGAAACTTGACTGTTCTTGTTAATCAATTGTTTATTAAATGGGATGGGGAGGTCACGTGATGCAGGCAACCTAGTGGCAGCAGGGTTACAGGACACCTAACACCAGCCTCACATCATCGACTTTTACATCTAGATTTCTACTGGAATCTCATCAATAATACAAATTACGAAGAGAGAGCATCTCCAGCATCAGATATCACCCGACTTTCGTTGCTATTGGGAGAATTTCTTCCGCGATGGATGCAAATATGAAGATGGCCCTGCTTAAACATACACCTCCTCCCTTGCCTGAAAAGCTGCCTAAAAAAGCCAGGCCTCAAGGGGGAGCCTCCAACTCCAAAAGCCTAGCATCTGTACAACCAGTTCCACTTACTGAAGATCGGTTTCTACAGGAACTGTTGCCTTTCAGAGAAGCATTGCTTGAAATTTCTACAGAGATTAAGTCTATTAGACATGATATGGCAGATTTAAATAAAAGAGTGGGAGACACAGAAGCCAGATCCTCCTCACTGGAATGCTGGAGAGATAAAGTAGACCCAGAAGTAACCCAGCTTCAGCATCAAATACACAAACTGCAGTTAAAAACTGAGGATTTAGAAGGTAGAGGTAGGAGTAAGAGAAATAATATTCTGATAATGGGTCTCCCCGAGACCGAGGAGAACCCCAGCATCATAGCCTTTGCCCAGAAGCTTTTGTTGAAAATAATGGACCCTTCTCCACTCGGGAGCAACTACCAAATCGAAAGAGCTCACCGACCATTACAGCCTCGTCCCCAGCCTGGATCTCCCCCAAGACCCCTAATTTTAAAATTCCTGAGCTATTTGGAGTGACAACGCGTGCTAAATAAAGTAAAAGAACTCCAAACAATATTGTGGGAAAGCACCAAGCTCTGTATTACACAGGATCTACCATATGAAACGCACCAGAAGCGAGCAGCCTTCCATGCCATTGTTACCAAAATCATTGCTGCAAGCATTCCTTTTAAAATGCTATATCCTGCCAAACTACAAGTCTCAGTATCTGGATCCTGGATATCCTATGACTCACCCTCACAAGTGACGGCTGATCTAAAGATCAAGCTCCCAGAACTGTCCAAGAATGACTGAAGTCACTGACTGCAGTTAGTTCTGTATGAGAATTTACTCTCTATGCACAAGATTTGATGAGAGATGAGGATTCACCTACCTGCCTCCAAACTTTTCAGATATCCAGGTTTGGGATTAATTTGTGAATGGGCTTGATCTCACTGGTTGCAGTGCTAGATTTCCAACACAAAGGGCAGCCTGCTGCACAGTTACGTTCTCTGGGGAAGGAACTGATTAATCCGGGTGAGGGTAGGGGGGGATTGTTTTTCTCCTGGGACTGAAATTGGTCCAGCTACCCTTAGTTTTCCCCCTCTAATTTCCTTACCCCATCAACATCGACAGGACAGGACTCCAACACTGAAGTACTGTACCAATTTTAATTTCTTTGTTGTTTTCTAGCAATCAGTTGTAGCTGGTCAAGAGTTTTTTCTTTGTTAGTTGTTTTCTGAATTTTCTGAAATTGGGGGGCAGGGAATCTTATCTCCTCATCTCATGTAACCTTATAATGTGGGAGATGAAGCATGAATCAAGGGTTATTGATGCGCTAGGCCTCCAGATACTCCCAGGAGGGACGAAATCTTGTGTATTAGGTTGAAACTTATATTTGGGTTAAAAGGAGCAGGTTCTAATCCACCTAGGAGCATTATGAACCTCCAGAATGTTTACTTTATTCTGAATATGTTAGTGCCTAAACATATGAAATCAAATCAGATTAAGATTTATTTATAATGCGCTTTTCAAGATATCAAAGCACAAGTACAAATCAAATGTAACAGCACATAATAATAAATACAAATATAAAACATTTAAAAAGCAGCAGGACAAATAAGTATTACATTGAAAAGCTAATTCAAATAAATAACTCTTCAATGCAGTTTTAAAGGACTCCTTGGACAGGCACTCTCTAATCTGATGAGGTAGAGGATTCCACAGGGTTGGGGCCACAAAAGGAAAAGCTCTGGCCCCAGATGACTAAAGATGAACCCTGGGAATCTCCAGCAATCCCTCATCAGTGGAATGGAGTGGGCAGAGAGGGTGGTAGGGCTGAAGGAGATTGTGCAAGTAGCCCAGTCCCTGTCCGTGTAGGGTCTTATAGGTCAGCAATGCGACCTTGAAGGTGATCCCCCATCGCACTGGCAGCCAGTACAGTTCGCACAGCATAGGTGTGATATGGCAAGTTCTTGGTAGCTCAGTCAGCAACCTGACTGCAGCGTTCTGCACCAGCTTCAGGTGATGGAGATCAACCCCAGCAACCCTAGATATAGAGCATTACAGTAGTCAAGATGTGAAGATACAAAGGCATGAACCAACCCGAAAGGTCATTGTGCAGAACAAGGTGTATTATCCGGACTATATTCCTCAGATGGTAAAAAGAGGACTTAACAATGGCTGACACCTGTATCTTGAGCACCAGCTCACTGTCAAGTACTACACCCAGATTCCACACCTGTTCAGAAGGTCTCAACTGGTTACCCCCTAACACAAGGCCAGAGAAAGACCCAGGAGTCAACTTCTCTACATGGTGGCCAGGGTCCACCACCAGCACCTCATTCTTGTCTAGATTCAGTCTTAACCAGTTAGCACTCATCCAGTCCTGAATCTCAGTGAGGCAGTTGTTAAAGACCGATATTGCATCATTTTGTTCGGGTACAAAGGACATATAGAGCTGAGTGTCATCGGCATAGCAGTGAAAATTCAGCCCATAATGCCTTATAATGTCTCCCAATGGCAGCATATACACTGTGAACAACATTGGGGAAAGCACAGAATCCTGTGGCACCCCACAGCACAGAGCAAAGGGAGCAGAGGAAAAAATTCCTGATACTACCCTCTGAGTTCTGCCCATGAGGAAAGAGTGGAACCATCTGAGGACTGTCCCCAACAGTCCTCAGAGCAGCTGCAGGCATTCTAGCAACATCCTATGGTTCACGGTGTCAAATACTGCAGAAAGAACAAGGAGGTCCAAGTTCGAATGTCTCCTCTGATCTCTCGCTATTAGGAGATCATTCAGTACTCGAACCAACGTCGTCTCGGTACTATGCCTCTTCCTGAAACTGGACTGGAGAGGATCATAGACTTCATGGGTGGTAAGAAAAGTCATTGAGCTGTGATGCGACTACTTTCTCAATAACCTTGCCCAAAAAGGGCAGGTTAGAGATCGGTCTGTAGTTGGCGAGACAGTCAGGGTCAAGGGAAGGTTTCTTTAAAAGGAGTGTCACGATAGCCTCTTTCAGAGACTCCGGGAACACCCCCTGGTCCAATGAGCACCAGACTATCTCAGCAAGGACTGGTCCGATTGCATCACTGCACCCCACAAGGAGGCGCGTAGGACCAGGATCCAAACTGCAGCAAGTTGGTCACAAGCCCTGGACAATCTTCATGATATCCCTGATCGCTGGCTGGTCAAAAACCATCCAGGCAGACCAAGGGCCTGTAACATCGCATCAATAACCGCCATGCTCATTTGAATGCGTTTTGCAGATCTCCGACCTGATTGATGACACCTTATCATCAAAGAACCAAGCAAACTCATCACACTTAATTTGTGAAAAAGCTCTCCAACCGCGCAGACAGGCAGTATTGCACAGCCTGTCCACAGTCCGGAAGAGCAGGGCTGGTCGATTCCTTGATGCAGCTATCTCCCTGGATGGAACTCTGCCTTCGTACGGGAGATTTCTGATTGATAGTCCATATGATGGGTCATCAATCTAAGCCTGTCTCCTTCCAGGCTGGATTTCCACCAACAGCGTTCCAGTCTTCGCCCTACTCTCCTCAACTCCCTCAATACCCCATCAAACCAAGGGGACCGAGGGTGGAGGGAGAGGGGGCGAACTCAGACAGGTGCTATGGAATCCAGAGCCTTCAGCACCATATTATTACAGTGCACTACTAAGACATCTGGTTCAAAGCACTCCACAGGCCAACTCGATAGGTCCAGCACCACCATCAGATCCTCAGGTGTAACACCCCTCAAAGGGTGGTACTGGACCATCTCCAAAGGGAGCAGTCTGATAAGAGGGGCCATGAAACTGAACCTTATAGAGTGATGGTCCAACCACCCAACTGGTTCCACCACCAGTTCCATGATCTCCATCCCCAGGGTGAACACCAGATCCAAAGAGTGACCCTGAATATGGGTTGCAGTGGTAACACCCTGTGTGAAGCCCAATGAGATCATCAGTTGGAGGAAGTTTTGACCAAAATACGAGAGTTCATCTTCGACCCAGGCGTTGAAATCCCCCAGGACCAACCACCTGGAGGGTTCCAACACCATGTCAACAATGAAGTCTGCAACTTCCTGCAGAAAAGCTTTCTCATCACCAGGTGGACGGTAGATGAATAAGATTCTGCTGCCCACACCTGCTCCCATGATACACTCGAAAGATCTAGGGATCACCACTGGAACCTCTACAAGGTCCAATTCCGATTTAAAACAAAGTGCGACCCCCCCGATCCAATCTCGGGCGATGTATCACTGAGTACCCGGCTGGAACAGCTGACTCCAATATGGGACCAGCATTTTCGTCCAGCCAGGTATCAGTGATGCAGGCCAGGTCAGATGACTCAACAAGATCATCAATAATTGCTGTCTTGTTCTTTATTGACCTGGAGTTGCATAACACTGCCTGAGTTGGATGAGAGGCCTTGGAGGAATGGGCAGCTTGCCCACTATCAGTGGAACCCTTGGGTATGGGAACCAGGCATCGCAAACCCCTATCCTGGACCCATTTCACCCCAGGGCATCTCCTTGACCTCACCACCCCTATCTGCCCAATCCGTTCCTCCCCCCAGCCAAAGAGCCCCCCTCCACCTCCTCCATGCAATCCCCAAGGCACGGCAGCACCTATAAACCTCGGGTTGCAATGGGGGACTATCAAAGGGGCGCAGGTCCCTCAGCCTGGAGGGGGAGTAGCGCCTGCCCACCGAAACTCGGTCCCAACACATATTTCCTGTCTCAAAGTAATATAAAATAAAACAAAGTTAAACAAACCTCTTACTTAAGAAAAATAACCCTCAAACATCCATCCCCCTAATAAAATAAATAAATCGCCCTCAGACAAACTACCCCAGTAAGAGGATAATAACTCAGAGTCTTAGATGGAATTTATCTGCTTAAAGAAAATATGGTCAGAAATAAAAATTTAAACCTTCATATCACTGTAACTTAAATCACAAAATACAGAAAAAATAAATCAAACAAAACAATACAAAACAACACAATCTTCACCTCCCCAAGGCCCTCCCACAGCCTCAGGAGATAAGCAACGCAGTATTAAACTAAAAACAAATAAACTAAAATCCAAAACAACAGTTTAAACAAAATAAAATCAATCAAAACACAACAGGAAGTCTTTAACACTATAACTAAAAAAGCAAAATATTAGGGAAAAGATTCAGTCTTCCAGACCCCATTGAGTCTTTCACCACCAACAGGGACTGAAAAGCCCTCAGGAGCTTACACCTCCTGAGCAGACAAATGGAAATATCTTGAAGATTTCACCCAGTAAAATAAATTCAAATGTTTCCCAAACCCCAGACACTCTCACCAACTGGGTTTAGGGAATAAAGAATGGCACTTTACTGCCAGTCAAATAAGTAAAGTTGAAAGTCTGACCATAGCTGGAAACAGGGGAGGAAGTCCAGAAAAAACTTCTTCTGTGGGTGGGTGGGTTGCTCTGGGACCAGGAGTGAGCCCCAAAAATCTAAATGGGCGGCCGACCTGGGTCTGCAGCAACTGCCACGGGCCCTTGTCCAGACCCACAAACAAGCAGACCCCATGGGGGATCCCTAGAGACTACCAACCCCAGCCACCAGCTCCCCGGTGAAATAGGGCTGAGGTCCCTGCACCACTGCACACCCACGCTCAATCCACCTGAAAGATAGGGGCTTACAACACCCAGCACCAAATCAAACCAATCATCTTACCACACCAGCCGATTAAGTCCAGGCATCAATTCCTCCCCCGGCAGAAAAAAACAAGAGCTATAATCCACAGTCTTTTCTTGTACTCTAAACCACTTTATACAGCTTTCTCTCTCTGACTCACATAATAAATCCAGCCCACATGAGGATGCCTGATGTTACAAACAGCCCCATCCCAATAACAGAAGAAAATATCAGGCCCAGCTGCCAGAAGTACCAGAACAGTGACGGGGGCTGAATTTGGCAGCCCCAGCGTGCACTTTGTGGAAGTCCAAGACAGCACCCGATAATGCTTCCAGAACCAGCGTACCCAGCTAGTTCCCCCAGACAGATTCAATCACGAGTCAGCCCCAAACGATGGACCAACGTCCAACAAGCTGGTAGCCGGTGCATATCAATGTCAAATAATCCCAACACAAAGTACAAATGGGGGGATGGAAGAACAAAATGGAACGATAAAAACAAATGCAAAACATTAAAAAAGTTTAAAACTGCTGTGGACGGTACACCCAGCCCAGCCCAGTGGCCATCTTCCACCAAAATAATGTGATGTTAACAAGATTTATAATCCAGATGATGATGTGGGGGGGAAGGGGGTGGGGTGCCCTGACTCAAGCAAGCTCAGGGCTAACTGCATAGCAAACTAGTTTATGGGGGATTTAGTGCCTACACATTCCCTACAAAGGGACATTGGTGGTCCTGGTATCTTTGTCTGCAGTTTTTTTGCTTAGTACAGTGCTGCCAGACCATACCAATCTTCTGTCTCCTATTTTTCTGGGATTTGTGGCTAGGAGCTGTATGGGATAGTCTCCCATACTGGGACCTGTTTGTCAAGAACTTTAACCGTTTCTTTTTTTCAAGGGAGACAAATGTATATAGTTGCTGGGCTTATGAAGGGAGGGACAGAGGGACTACTGTTTTATACTTATTACAGTTTCCTCTTGTTAGAGTAGTCCTGTACTTTAAAAATATCATCATTTTGGAGAGTGGAAACTATAACTCCTGGGCAATTGGGGGGTTGGGGATGGGGCAAACTTATTGATTCGCCTGCTGTACTTTGGAATGTTTCCCCTTCACTTAAATCATCCCTGTTATTACCAATTTGCACGCTTACTATTGTTGAAGGGCTCAGAGAAGGGGGGAGGAGGGGGGATTGGAGTGTGCCTTATGACTATTTGTCCTCTAGAAAAATTACGTGGTTTATTATTTGGTATAACTATTAACACATGTAAAATAGTGACATGGAATGTCAGAGGAGTCAGGGAACCTACAAAGAGATATCACGTATTAAAACATTGTGCCCTACTTAATGTTGACATAATATCCTGCTACAGGAAACGCATCTGTTGACTAGAGAGGCTATTTGGTTACGCCGACTGGGGATTTCTCAAGTCTTCGCCACTGGGGTTTCCTCATCAAGTAAAGGGGTAGTCATTTTAATCAAAACTACAATCCCATTCCATGCTGACTCCACAGTAACTGATCCCCATGGCAGATATATTCTCGTTAAAGGTACCCTCTTGGACACCACAGTAGTTTTAGGCTCTGTATATGTGCCACCGGGTGGTGATCCATCATTTTTTATGGAACTTGCCAGCAAAATTGCACCATTTCTTCCCATCTCCTTAATTCTAGGAGGTGACTGAAATGTCCCACCTCCACACAGGATATATATAGGACCCATCGACCCTTAAGACCCCCATGCCATCACAAAGAGCCCTACAGGACGTGATGGATACACTAGGACTTTGTAATCCATGGCATTTACTTAACCCATCACATCAGATGTTCTCCTTTTACTCTAATGTGCACCAATCCTGGTCCAGATTTGATTATATCTTAATCAGTATTCGTTTCTTAACTGGCTTACATCAAACAGGCATCGAGCCTATGGTAATCTCCGATCATTCGCTGGTATGGTTGGCCCTATCTCCTTCCC
The DNA here is from genome assembly GCA_016271365.2 of Neoceratodus forsteri. Taxonomy (NCBI): domain Eukaryota; kingdom Metazoa; phylum Chordata; order Ceratodontiformes; family Ceratodontidae; genus Neoceratodus; species Neoceratodus forsteri. Next base: position 52,865,579 of record CM057451.1, on the reverse strand, counting down.
CCGACAGTCCCAAAGATAGATCATGGAGGCTGAATATTCAATTTTTAAAGACAAAACTATCATCTCTAAAATTTGAACCTCCATTCAAACCTTCATAGATACTAATATAGGTACGATTCAAAGAGATGATTTATTATGGTGTACTCTCAAATGCTATATTCATGGGAAATTCATTAAATTAGCAACCAGAAGAAAGAAAATGAGAGAAAAAAAACATCTCCTTATTAACTCAAATAAGAGCAGCTGAGCTTTCTCTCTCATCCTCAACAAACCCCAACTCCACAACTGAGCTCTTAGATCTTAGGAACAAATATGCATACCTCTTAAGAGAATAAGCAGAGTATGCACTCTTAAAAACTAAATCCACTTACATACATCAGGGAGAAAAAGTGGGCAAACTCCTAGCTCTTAGACTCTGCAAATTGTAAAGCTCAAGACTTATACCTTCCCTTCAGGCTCCAGATGGGGCTATTAAAACCAATCCCAGAGACAGTGCTCTAATATTTGAGAACTTTTATCATTCCCTCTATGGGGAAAGATCTACACCCACTCCTACCCAAAAGATAGACTCTTATCTGGATTCCTTAACTCTCCTTTCCTTACCCGAACACCTCCAGCTTTCCTTTATCTCTCCTATCACCCTTGAAGAAGTGATAGAAACAATTAAAGACTTAACCCTTGATAAAGCTCCAGGCCTAGACAGCTTCCCCACTAATTTTTACAAATCCTTTGCAAAGGAGCTGGCTCCACATCTGCTCAAACTATACCAATATATGCTCTCAGCTAAAGCTTTGGATCCTACTTTATTAGAAGTGACCATGTCTGTTCTATTAAAACCAACAAGTCCCACCTGCTCCCAGAGAGTTATCGTCCGATCTCCCTCAAATTGTGATATCAAGATCTTAACTAAAATCCTAGCTTTATGTATTCGTAAAGTATGGTCCCATCTTCTAAGTCCAGAACAGGTGGGATTTGTCCCTGGTAGATCCTCCGTGGATCACCTTAGAAAGCTTTCCCATATTTTCAATGCAGCAAGATTATCTCAAACCCTGATGGCCCTAATCTCATTGGATGCCAAGAAGGCCTCTGACAGAGTGGACTGGGACTTCCTCTGGCTGACTTTAAGTAAGATGGGCTTCCCTCCTCTCTTCATCCAGTGGATTCAGGCCATATATTCCTCCCCTTTGGCAAAGATACATTGCAATGGGGTATTCTCTTCTCAATTTCCACTTTACTCAGGTACAAGGCAGGGTTGCCGCCTCTCACCTTTCCTATTTAATCTTTATTTAGAACCCTTGATTCATCATATCAAACAGTCTTCACAAATACAGAAAATTCCAATACTCAATCACAACCTCATCCTTTTTGCATATGCGGATGATATCCTCCTCCATTTAGACAATCCTGCTAAATCCCTGAGACAAGTAGTGGAGGTAATATCCCAATTTAGCTCACAATCCAATTATAAACTTAATCTGAACAAATCAGAAATCTTTCCCCTAAATCATTTCACTCACAAAGCTGACTTCAATGGCTTTGGCCTAAAATGGACTCCTCATTCACTTAAGTATCTGTGCATTCACCTAACCACAGATCCTCTTTGGACCAAGAAACTCAATCTCGATGACCTAGTGACAATCCTTCAACTTGATCTTCAAAGATGGGAATCTCTTCCATTATCTCTTTGGGGATGCATAAACATAATTAAAATGAATGTCCTCCCTAGACTTTATTATCCAATACATATGCTGAACACGTGGCTCCCACTATCTTTCTTCCAGAAGGTACACTCTCTCATCTCTGGCTTTATATGACTACATAAACAACCCAGAAAACCCTTTATTAAACTGAGTCTCCCCAAAGCATCAGGGGGTCTCCATCTCCCTAATTTTCTTCTTTATTATTGGGTGAGCCACTTCTCTAGAATCAGGAAATGGCTTATGGATCCCATAGATGAAGCCTCTCCTGTTTGGCTGTGAATAGAAACCCAGATCTTACAACAACACCACTTGCTTTCCCTTGCCATTTACTCTATTCCCCTGAAGAAGTTGCCGGACCCAATCGGCCACTCAGTAATTGGGACCTCCCTGAAAGCTTTTTCTCAATTTTGCTCCTGTTACAAATTTTCACCTCGTCAAGACTTTGCACAACCTCTCATCTTCAACCCCAACATTAAGGTAGGTGGCACTCTCCTCATGCACACGTGGTTACCTCCTCCATAAAATGCTAAAGTAACAGATCTCTACTCCTCCTCGACTCTTCTCTCCTTTTCCGAAATCCGACAGAAATTTGGTCTAAATGCTTCTCATAATTTTAAGATCTTCCAGTTGAGACACCTAATAGCACACATATTTGGTACTGCTTCCCTAGAATCTAAGCTTCAACCTATATTTGAAGGCTTCCATGATCTATCTTCCAAGCCACACTGCTTGTCCCTCTTATATAACTATATTCTCTCCACTGGACACACTGATCCTGTGATCCTGTACCCGGTTCCAAAATCTGGTCCTCTCTCCTTCCAGGAACAGTCATTGAATGGTCAAAAGTCTGTTAAGATTTATATACATACATCTCCCAAGATAATCTGCGACTAACCCAATACCATATACTACATAGCCTATATTACACACCAGTAAAATTAGCCAAAATTGGCCACCTGCCCAACTCTAAATGCTCCAGATGCAGTAAAGGTGAAGGAAATTTAGTACATATATTCTGGGACTGCTAAAATTGCCCCCTTCTGGCTATTGATTCAATCCAAATTTTACCCAATACTTGGTCTAGAGGACCTCTTCACTGTGGAGATCTTATCCTAGTGATTTACACCACTATCTGGATTAAAGAATGGAAATATTACATGACACTAATTTCCATGGTGGTAAAAAAAATAGTGCTTAAACACTGATTGGATCACTTACCTATCTCCTATAATGAATGGCTAAATGACCTCTCATCCTACTTCAGGATAGAGAGCTTAATTGCTGACTCCTGTAATAATCTGGCATCATCTGATAAAAAATGGGGCAAATTGTACGCCTTGTATCTGCACTGAGGTTAACATTTAATTTTTCCAGGTCCATCTCAAGATGTTTCTATGTACCAAATATTTATTTCAAGTATTGTACTATATGTATTGACAAACTCCGGGGGGGGGTTCGGGAAGGAGAGAGAATGGGATGGGGGAGGGGCTTCCTTTCTCTTTTTCATCAGCTTTCCATAATATACGCTAACTGGATGGTTGCATCTATGTATCATACCTGTTATGAATACTACTATGTTTATAATTTAAAACCAATAAAGAAGTTGAATTGAAAAAATTTAATGGGATGCCCTGTTTCTGCAGTTCTGGTGCTTGCCTCATTTATCGGAGAAACTGTTGTGCTGTTGAAAGAAGTTTGCCTTCACAGCCAGCCACCAGTGTGTTCCAGGGAGTGATCCCCAAAAACCATTCACACCATAACAGGAGATTGAGAAGCCTGTCTGGTGAAGACTGTCTACAAAGGCTATCGAGTGAAGCTGGCAAGGTCAGGCAGGTGAAGGTCTACATCATCCCTGTGCACCCTCCCTGCACTGTCTGGCAGCCAGGTGGTTCCCCTGATGGAGCTAATCCATCACCTGCAACACCATGGGACTCAGGTATTGTTTTCCTGTTTTATTTCTAGACTGTGTTTTCTTGGTTGTACAGTGCCCCTTCCCACCTTTTACCATCTGGATACCCCTAGACATCGGGAGGGAGGGCTTACAATATGGGGGATCATCCAGGATATTGATTTTGGGGTGCCCCAGCTATGGTGGACTTAAATTTGGGTGCTGAACAAGCTGTGGAAGTTCCCCTTTGTTGGACTAAATTGCGCAAACAAAACAACGCTTGTGGACGTGGACATTTTGGAAGCACCACTTGTGCTCAACACCAAATTTCTCAATGTCCTGCACAGCGATGGCACAATACCAACACCAGTATTGTGCCATCACAAAAGTCTGGGTTTTTGTGGTGGGGGGCTACAACTGTCGCTGTAATTATCTATTTTTGGGTTTCGTTGTCGGGGTGTCATGCTAGTGGGCTACTGCACATTTTGTGCTTTTTCTGAGAAGCTGCAATTGCCATCTGCTTCCATCTGTGACACCTAGACAAGGAGGATGGTTGGATTTGTAGGAGTAGAGACTGTACTGTGGACATTGCCTCTTTTACCTAGAGCTCGGGTATTGGGGTGTATTGAACTCTAAATATTCCAGGCCCCACATTTATGAACTGAAACGTAATTGATGCAGAAACTTTTGAATTGTTTGTGGACAACAGGCTTTTGGGGGGAAAATGCCTTTGCAAAGCAAAAAAATGTGGTTGAACAACTGTTTATGCACAGTTAATTTAGTGTGTATTTAATTGTTTTAATATTGCACTTTCAATGCGTTGGTATAAGTTGCACTCTATGTAACAGTACTTTTTTTTAATCTGGGTGAGTCGGTGTGTGAATGGATGTTAGTCTGGGTGTGAGTGCTTATGTGACTGTTTCAAATTAGTAAAATATTTAGCCTTTAAGAGTTAGTGGTATACCTGAATAGAATGCCTTAAGTTTGCTTATTGGTAGTGTGAGTTGGACAGTAAATTGATGGCAGTCTGAGTATGCGTGGTTGAATGACTGTTTTGAATTAGTAAAAATTTTTAAATATTGTTTAATTTTACTGCAGTAGGCTAGTGTATGGTGTGTAGTTTAAAGAAATCTGTTTAAGCTGTTCTAGTACATATTCAAGGTTATGCCTATTTAGGGGGGAAACTGTGTATTATTGTCCTATTCCTGGCAGCAGCACTACTTCTATTAACTTGGGAATTAAGTGGTGTAGAATGGTTACAGTGATAAGGGAGGAGGGTCACCCTGGCTGCAGTACCTGGCAGGTGACCATGGGAACCAGTGGGTGGGTCGCCAGTATGCCCCAGTCAAGATGTTAAAGTGTAGGTTAAGTTAAGGTCCAGTTCAGTTTTTTGGCAAAAGAGACTGATGCAGGATTTAGGTGTCTGCCTGTGGATGCCCCCACTGTATGTGTTACCTCCATGCTCCAGGGAGTGACTGTTCATGTTTATCAACTGTTTATTTTATGGGATCCCCTGTTTCTGCAGTTCTGGTGTTTACCTTGTTTTTTGGAGAAACTGTTGTACTGTTGAAAGAAGTTTACCTCCATAGCCAGCCACCAGTGTATTCCAGGGTGTGATCCCTGAAAACCATTCGCACCATAGGAGGACGCCAAGAGGCCTGCCTTGTAAAGACTGTCTACAAAGGCCAGTGGGTGAAGTTGGCAAGGCCAGACAGGTGAAGGTCTGCGTCATCCCTGTGCATCATCCCTGCATCGTCTGGCAGCCAGGGGGCACCTCTGATGGAGCTAATCCATCACCTGCAACACACATGGGACTCAGGTACTGTTTTAATGCTCCATTTCTGGACTGTTTTTTCTTGGTTTTACAGTGCCTCCCTCCCACCTTTTGCCATCCAGATACCCCTAGACATTGAAAGGGGTGCTTACATATAAATTAAAAACTGTTTTTTTCTCCATTCTTCACCCCCTACATGATGTGCACTTCTGTGTCTACTTTTGCTTCCATGATGGTCCTCTTTACCTTCCTGGTTTTCTGAAGATATTCCTCCCTTTCTTCCTCTCCATGTCTACTCTTGTATTTATAAAAGGCCCTCTTTTTGGCCCTGACAGCATCCCTGACTCTAGGTGAGAACCATAGTAGTTTCTTTGACCCGTTTTTCCTTGTAACTACTTTTACGCATGTCTTTGATGCCTCAAGGGTAGCTCCCTTGGCTGCCTTCCATTTCTTGTCCACCCAGCCTATGCCCCCACCCATATTAACTTCTCTTTGACCAGTTCCATCATCTTATCAAAGTCTGGCCTTCCAAAGTCAAGGACTTTGGTTTTCAAGTGCAGCTTATAAGTCATAGGGCCAGTTCAAACCACACAGAGCTGTGGTCACTATTGCACAGTAGTTGCCACACTCTCATGGCTTCCACTAACTCTTTGTTAATTAGTACCACATCTATCACTGTGGACTGCCTGGTGGGTTCCATAACTAGTTGTACCAGCAGAGGGTCCTGAAAGGAGTTCAGCAGTGACTGACTCCTGGTACTCTTGGCCACCTGGACCTCCCAATTGATGTCTGGAAAGTTTAGTTCCTCCACCACTACCACCTCCCCTTTGCTACCCCTCTTGCAAGTTCTTCCAAAAGTTTTCTGTCCCTTTCCTCCCATTGACCTGGGGACCTATAGACAAGCCCTAATCTTATCTTCCTTCATGAAGCCATTGTGAATTGTACCCATAAAGACTAAGTTTCCCTATCTTTACCTGCAATGCCCCCATCTTCAGTCACTTCAATGCCCCCCTGACATAGACGGCAATTTCCTCCACTACCTGTCCTTCGATAATGTATATCCAGGGACCACCATTTCCAGTTCACTATTTTCTGTTGCCAATGCTTCTGTGGTGGCCACAAGGTCCACCTCAGTGGGTGCCATCATTGCCTGGAGTTCACTTTGTTCCCCAGACTCCTGGCATTAATGCATACCCCCTTCCACTTGACCCCTGCTCTGACTCTGCTACCATCTATCTGCCTGCTACATTTTCTCCTCTCTCCCTTAATGTCTTTGCCTGCAGTTTTTCCTCTTACAACTGTCCCTCCCCTCAATCCCATAACCCCTACAGAGTTCCCTTAACCTTGTATTCTGCTACCATCCCCTGGATGTGGGGGGTACTACCTTGGAACCCCTTCTGCTCACCCTCCACTGTGGATCTTCTAGACCTGGACTCCTCTGCAATCAGTTTAAATGCCTGATATAGACATCAAACCTCTGCCCCAGTGCACTGGCCACCTCTCTTGTCAGATGAAATCCATCACTTTGAAGAGTTGACTGTCCCAGAAATCTCCCCAATCCCCTAAAAAGTAGTACCCCATATGCTGACACCACCCCTTGAACCAACTATTGAATTCCAGTATCTCAGTACCCCTAATTGTGTCCTGCCTTCCCGCTCAGCCTCACATAGGTATTACTTTAGAGAAGGACAGAGAAGTTTAGTGTGTCACCAATCTGCTCCCCAGTCTATGGAAGCTCCACTTCATTGCCTCTATGGACAGGTTGGCCAGATTATTGGTACCTAGGTGCACAAGTTCCACATCCCCCCTCCACCATCCTCCTTATTCTGTTTGAGTCCCAGTTGGCTGATGCTCCAGACAGGCATCAGACCAACCCACCTGCCCTCCATCTGTCCCCCCAGCACCCTGTCTGTACCTCTAACCATTAAGTCCCCAATTACTAGTACATTCTTTACAGTCTTACCCTCCTTGGGTGCCAATGTGCTGTTTGGCCCATCACTTGAGACTGACTTGGAGTTCCCCCTTGCAGAGTAAAGGGCTAGAGCCTACTCCAGTAGTGTGAAGTGGTTCACTATCTGGAAGTAACTGGGCTGGACAACTTCTTTAAGGCTTCCCCCCCTCTCTCCTCCTGTGCTCCACCACCCACCACCCTCCTGGACCCGTGGATCTCTGGGGAGTGGGACTGAGGGGGTAGACCCCTGCTGAGTTGAGTACACACTGGCAATTCATTAGGTCCAATACTAATGAGGATATTTCCATCCTGTAATGTAAAGCTACTACAACCTTCAAGCTAACACATTTGAACAGTGATTGAACTTCATCAGTGATTTTTTTTTTTGCAATTTTTTTTTTTGAATTTCACATAAACAGAGGAAATACATTAATACACTCTTGGCCCACAGTACAGAAATTGCTGATCAAATAACATTCTGATGACAGTATAGGACACTCATCTTCTTTTATTACTACATTGAGGGGATCAACCTATTAAAACAGAAAAAAAAATATTTGGTGTTTTACCAGATAAGCAAGATCCAGCAATACCGTGGATGATTTCCTGGAAGTCTGTCTGATGACTTGTTTAGTGAATGATACTTAAGAGCAGTAGCTCTGAGGTATTTATGCCCCCTGACAAAGAGGCTGTGTTTTGCCTCAGTGCACCGGAGATTCCTGTTGGTGGTTCTCACCAGTTATCTGCCAAAATGAAGCTGTGTGTACCTTAATGGAAAAATTACAAAAAGAAAACACATTGGCAGATAACTCCTGGCTCCAGAGTTCTCCCTACTTGTTTTTGCTTCATTCACTTGAACTTTATCTCAGGTGAGCATCTGGTTTTACTGGCAGTGCAGCCCCAAACTCCCATTGGAATCCCTCTTACTGAGATCATACCAAGTCTGGTTGCATCCACTCCCTTCACTTAACTGTCTCTGGTGTGCATGAAGTTCCTTTTGCCTCCAATTGTCACTCTTAAGTTGATCACAAACCAAGATTGCTCCCTTCACACCAGGGACCAAGAGTCAGACTATAAGAAGAAAAAAATCTAGGACTGGGAACAGGATAGCATTATTATCAATTTGTAGCAGGTCTAAATAAGAAGCTGTGGTTAATAATGAAGGGCAGCTTCTATTAACAATTGAATTTTAAACATGTTTACTATTTGAGGGTGGCTTCTTAGTGAAGACAGCTTCAAATCAATGAAATAGAGTACATTTTTACTAAGAATCCAACAGTCAGTGTCTCCAGCGATATCATGTGCTGAATTTGGTCAATACTCAAGGGAAGTTCTGGTTAAGGATAGGATTTCCTTCTTTTTGTAGAAGTCCTTGTTTGCAGAGAGATTTCCTAGAATCTGTTTCGATGAACAAATTAATTATTCTGCACAGAGTGATTTTCCACTCTCCCTATCTAAGCAACATCCAGTAGTTGATTTTTCCATTAGGTTTAACCCATCTTTTCAGCAACATCTACTGAAGACCTTGGCAGGATATTGTGTTACTTCTTAAAAGGAAGTTGAGGGATAATTTCATAGAGAGAGATATTGAATGTGAAAAATAAATAAATAGGCTGACTCCGTTTATCCCTACCGCAAATGCAGTCAACATAAAGGAGTTGCGCTAACGTCAGTCGACAATGAAATTGTCAAATATCTGTCATGGATCCACCAGACCCAAACTCTAAGTTTTCTTTTTGGACATTTGACCTTATAAAATGGGTCTGAAAACCAAAGAAATTAAATTGGGTAAAACCAGTCAGGTGACTGTGCATTATTACAGCATAATTCATGGTCACCCTGATCCTAAACCTGATCAGATTTGATATCAGCCACATCACACAATGAGCAAATCATTCTCCCCCCCTACAACCAGAACTGACCTTCAGTCTCAAACACGGCTGCTACCTTTACTAACTAAAAATAACTTCAAACTAGCCCCTAAAAGAAAAACTACCTTGAATAAAAATAACAAAGCACATTAGTTAAATGTTGTTTCCCTGATTATCACACTGTCCTTACATAAACAAATTGGAAACATTAAGTACTGTTCATGGTTTTCATTGCTAGTGTTGCATTGCTGACAACAAACAATCCTTCTCCTATTCTTATCTGTTTATCATGGAAATCTCTGCTGCTTACCCTGACAGAAATAAAACTGAGGATCTGGCTGCACATGAGCTTTTTGTTATGTGCATGCAGGGTTCCATGTGATATGGGAGACTCCAAAAGAGCATGCCGATATCAGTGAACAGAAAATGGCGAGGACCGGAATGGCGAATGTGCTTTTTCTGTGGGGGGCTTTGCACCCTGCACCCCCCCATTGCAGGGGGCTTTGCCTCCCACACACCCCTTTATTAAATATCAAACTCTGAGGTTGTACTACCTTGGGGTAAGGGAATTCCGGTTTTGGTGTTCCGGTACTCACTGTTTACTGTGCACTGTAATGTGGGCTCGCTCTTTTGTGTTAGCCCACATTATGTGATACCTGGGTGCAGTATGTTGAGAGAGAAACATTCTGCCAGAAGAACTGTGCAGTTTTGAATCACTGTATTCCATGGTAAATATTCCATATGCTGAATGTGACAAAAGAGAAAAAAGAAACATGTTAAAGAGAAGAGGCAATCATACTACAGTATATCAGCAAAGAGAGAAAAGATTAGAAAACACAGTTACATATGCAGATCAAAATTGCTTAAATACATTCCTCAAGTTCTCAAAAGCACACATTTGAATCATATACAGGTATTTTAAGGAGAAATTTACCCCTTGCCGCCCCTTGCCCCCCCCCAAAATACAAGAACAACCTAGCAGGTTCAAATGTTTGGAACCTGAGAACTTTCAGTGACGTCATGAGCGGAAGAGCAGGGATTCTGACATCTCCATCTCCAACTAGACAAAACATGGAGTTCTACAATATAAAACTTGAAATCAGCATGCATCAAATTGGTCAAAATATTCCACAAAGGCTGGTCATCAGAACAAAGGGGATCCTGGGATGCTGGCTGGAAAATTAAAGCACTTAATGGCCGAGGAAAAAATTGCCATGAGGGCAGCAAGGCCCGGGACACAATGAGCACACTCCCTGGCATCAATTTCATTCACGGAGCAGGTGGTTGAATTGGATGATGACAGGGAACCCATTTTTCATGTTGATGCGACAATCAGAAAAGTTATATCAACACTCAGCACAATAGAATCAGCCCTTGTAGATCTAAAAGCTCACCTAAAGACACTAGACAAAAAACCTGGGAGCCAGACAGAGAGGTGAGTGAAATCAAAGACTCACAGGACACTCATGGCAGGCTGCTGATGTACCTCATGAATAGGGACCGTGAGGTGCAAGCACGCATGGAGGATGCGGAGAACAGAGCCCAACACAATAATTTTAGAATTCATGCAGTACAGGAATGGGCAGAAGACAACTTTCCATTCCTGCTTGAATTTGTGGACTCCCTGCTTACAACATTACTTAAAATGCCACAGGGTACACCCCTAACATTGTAGAGGGCACACTGATCACTGGGGCCAAAACCCATGGAGTCAGGCACACGTCCCAGATCCATCATGGTGAAAATGTTACACCACCAATCTAAAGAACTGGTCCTGGCAGCAGCTTGGAAGCAACAGAAAGCACTTTATGATCAGCAGCAGATTTATTTTGATCAGAACTTTTCACCCATTCTCCAAGTGAAGTGTCAGAAAGCTCGTTGGATTTCCAAACAAATTAAAGAGAAAAAGGGCCTGAAAGCTCATGTGTTGTACCCAGCACACCTGAGGATCTTCACAGAGGATGGACCTTGAGTTTTTGACTCAGTACTCGTGGCAGCATAACTCCTAAAAGGGTGGAACATCGAGGTGCCAGACCATCAGATGGAGGAGCTGGAGGAAGAACTTAGATCATCCTGGCAGTTGGTGGGGAGTGGCAGAAAATGGCAGCAGATGGAAGCGGATCTTCCCCGCCATTTTGAGAGAGATATGTCAAGCCTGATCGAAAGATATGCGGAGGAGAAAGGCACTTTCACAATCTCTGTCCATACGCTGTCAGACATCTTAGTGGTGTGAGACAGTATTGGCAGAGAGAACCTGACATTCATTTTTGCACTGCAAATACACCTTCTTTATATTGTTACTGCTTGCAGCTTTTAATTTGTGTGTAGAACTGAGGGGTGTGCTTGTTGTCATTATGCTACACTCTAGCACTTATAACTCAGCTTGAACAGCTGTTTGGAATAGCGCAGGATACTATAGGGCTTTTATAAAAGCTAAATCACATTTTGTGATATTGGGGAGATCAAACGCTTGCTAAAGGGGTCAGGTGACCTCATTCTCACTTCCGGACTGTCTGGGATATAAACTTTTCCAACATTTTGTCGTTTCACAGTCTCTGTCCATACTCTATGAGACACCTTAATGGTGCGAGACAGTATTGGCAGAGAGAACACGGCATTCGTTTTTGCACTGCAAATACACCTTCTTTATATTGTTACTGCTTGCAGCTTTTAATTTGTGTGTAGAACCGAGGGGTGTGCTTGTTGTCATTATGCTACACTCTAGCACTTATAACTCAGCTTGAACAGCTGTTTGGAATAGCGCAGGATACTAGAGGGCTTTCATAAAAGCTAAATCACGTTTTGTGATATTGAGGAGATCAAACGCTTGCTAAAGGGGTCAGGTGACCTCATTCTCACTTCAGGGCTGTCTGGGATATAAACTGCTCCGAAAGAGCAGAGCGAACATGGTGCAGGTGAACGTGCATCTGCCACACGTGAAGACATGCACAAAGACACGAGCGTCCTCACGCATGTTACGCATGTTAAGCAGTGGTAAGCAGGGGTAATGAAGGGTAAACCTTTGGAAGGTATTATATGAGTATTCTGCAGTTGGGGCTTAGTGTATCTTTAGTTTGATATTTAAACATTTATTCACTTAGTATTTAGAAATGTTAAGCACTATTAAAAATCTGGAGGGGGATATTGGTGTCAAATGTTCTTGTTGCTTGATGTACAGTTTGATGTTAGTACCTGTACCATAGATACCATACAAATGCATTAAATGTACTGAATATGAGACCCTGCTTAAGGAATTGGCAGGTTTTTACAATAGATCTAGGTGTCTTGAATTCACACAACACATTCCTGTCCCTAGTGGTGTAGAAAATTATTTAACTACAACTGAACTATCTTTAAATAAAGTTTCATATGTGGAGCCTTCTATACCTGAACATATTGTTACCCCTTCCTTTTTGACAACAACTCAAAATAAAGAAGTTGCATCTAGGGAAAACAATCTTATTAACAATGAAACTTCCCAGTGTGGTCAATTGTCAACTTTATTGGGTGAGGGTAGTAAGATAAAGTGAGATTCTGAGGAAGACTTTGGTGTTCTAAATGATGAGGGTTGGTATGAGGTGCAGACCAAGAGACCTGCTAAGAAAGGAAGGAAAGCTAAAGTTTTCACACTACCTCTCCTAAATAGTTTTGACCCTCTCAGTTTAAGTGATCAGGATGCTGAAATAAATAATGGTGCCTCTAACAGGACTGTTGTAATTAATGATTGGCAAGAGATCCCAATAGATGCTCAGAAGGAAAATCTCAGTGATATAAATCAAATAATTAATGAGCCCCATGGCACCCTTGTTAGCAACAACTTAGCAAATGACCGACTGGCTAAAGTTGTGGGACTACAAAACTTTACTAATATTAATTTTTCCTCAAAACCCTAAGGCATTTTCCCATTCAAACGGCTTAAAGCACCCTGTAACTGATGATAACATATCTTTTTATATTTTGGGTGATTCAATTATATGATACACAGATCATTATTCTACTAGAGGCAATAAATCCAAAGTCACCAGCTGTAGTTACAGTGCGGCTTTAATAAGGGATATTGTGGAAATGTTGCCTGGTATTTTAAAAAAGACTGAGGATCATAATGCTGTTATTTTTCATGCTGGTACGAATAACATAAATAAATCTGAAATACAGGAAATGATTAATGAGTTAACTGAAGCAGTGTCCATAATGAAGAGCCTAAAAGCTGAAATTATTATCTCAGAGATTTTACCTTTACCATGAGCATCTGCTGCAAGATTACAAAAAATAAAATCTTTCAACAATTGGCTTCGCAGGTGGTGCTCGGAAAATAATATTATTTGTTTACAGACCGGGAAATGTTTTCTACTAATGACCATTTGTTTTGCTCAGATGGTTTACACCTGAGCAAATTAGGCTCCAAATTATTGGGGAATATTTTTTGCCAGTCAGTCAATGGTAGAAATGAAAATTCAAAAAACTGGCAAAGGAAGGGCGAATAAAATCACTAAATCATCCACTAACAAGTTTGATTCCTTTTATGAAACAGGGGCAGAATAGTAGTGGGAATAAAAATCAGACTCTAAAAGTCATGTTGACTAATGCTAGAAGTCTTCATTATATAAAAAAAGATGAACTTGAGTTAATATTAGTTAACAACAAGGTTGACATTGCTGCAATCTCTGAAACTTGATGGGATGACACTTCAACATGGAATTATTCTATCCCTGGTTATAATTTAATTCATAAGGATAGAATCCATGGGGGGGTAGAGTGGCAATTTATTTAAATAAGACAATTACATTTAGTGAACTAAATCTAATATCCAATGACACAAATGAAATCCTTTGGGTTGAAATACAGTCTACTCCTAATACAAATCTCTTGGTTGGCATGTGCTATAGGCCCCCCTGATATTACCCAATGTGATCATTCATCCTTATTAAAAGATAATTGCAAATAACTTAAAATATAAGGATGTCCTGTTACTTGGAAACTTTAATGTCCCAGGAATTGATTGGAATGAATATACTGCACCCACCTTTCAGGAACATGAATTGTTAGAACTTTGTATGGTAAATGGTTTGCAACAAGTTGTTGACAAACCTACATGGGGCAAAAATATATTAGATCTTGTACTTACAAACATACCCAAAAAAAAATACTGATCTGGAGGTTAGTGATCCACTGTTTAACAGTGACCATAATATTATCACACTGAATATTGTATATGAACAAATTAAGCCAATTGGGGTTACAGAAGTCTTGGATTTTGGCAAAGCTCATTGTTTAGCTATAAATGAAGATTTGCAAAGTTATTCCCAGTTAAATTATACCATCCCTGTAAACGATTTATGGAATAAATTAAAATCAAAAATTCTTGAATTAACTGAAAAACATATTCCTAAACATACCTTATATAATCACAAAGGGAAGTTGCCTATGTGGTATACATATAGGGTACGTAAATCAATATCAGCAAAAAATAGAGCTTACAGAATAATGAAAAGAGAATCTACTGATTATAATAAAGCTAAATATAAGGAGGCACTAAAATTATGTAAACTTACCATCAATAAGGAAAAAAGGAATATTGAATTTAGACTAGCACATATTAAAGATGGAGGGAAATCCTTTTTTTCTTATATAAATAATAAAAAGAAGGACTCCAGTATAGTTGGTCCAATTAAAATGTCAAATAACATCTTGAGTAATCCTATTGATATGGTTAATGAGTTTAATAGATTTTTCTGTTCGGTGTTTTCCGATAAATATATTAATTCTTTACAGGATATTGATCCTATTGATGAAATTATAATAACTAGGGATCAAATACATAGCAAATTAAATCAGATTAAAATAAATACTACACCTGGACCAGATTTATTGCATCAAAGGGTCTTAAAGGCTATAGGATGGTGGTTGGTTGAACCACTATTTGTCCTTTACAATAGAGCTATACTAACGGGGGAGGTTCTAGCTGATTGGAAGTAAGCTTTAGTTGTCCCTATTTTTAAAAAGGGGGATCATGGTAGCATGACAAACTATTGACCAATCAATCTGACCTGCATCTTGGGTAAAATTATGGAATCTATTGTAAAGGACATACTTATGTCTGACTTAAAAACCAATGGTTTTGTTGGTGATACACAACATGGCTTTAGGACCCAGAGATCATGCCTCACTGCAAATCTTTGTTTCTATGAAAAAATTTGTAAACTTTTAGATGAAAAAAAAGCAGTGGGTATTATTTTTTTGGATCTTTGTAAAGCCTTTGACAAGGTTCCACATGTAACCCTTATTAAAAAATGAGTTACCTTGGGATTAATGGATTCATCATAAATTGGGTTCAGGATCGGTTGATGAATAGAGAACACATTGTTAGGATTAAAGGATATATTTCTGATAATGGTAGGGTTACTAGTGGGGTCCCTCAGGGCTCAGTATTAGGCCCATTATTATTTTCAATTTTTGTATCTGATTTAAATAAGCATACTAAGGGATTCTCAGTTAAGTTTGCTGATGATACTAAAATTGCATTGGACATCAGTACAACAGATGGATATTCTGATCTTTGTAGAGATCTCTTATTAATGGAATCATGGGCAGTCTCAAATGGTATGTTCTTTAATCTGGAAAAGAGTGTGATTGTGCATTTGGGTAACAATAACCAATGCCTCAACTATTTTTTAAATGGTCATCAATTATAGTCTGTGGAACATGATAGGATCTAGGTGTTTTGATATCAAAGGATTTAAAATGTACTAATCATTGTACTGAATTAATTAAAAAGTCTAATAGACTTATTGGCTGTATTAGATGCTCAATTACTTCCAGAGATAGGAATTGTATAATTCCCTTATATAGGGCCTATGTACGGCCCATTTTGGATTACTGCTCTCCTTTATGGAGTCCCTTTTTACATGGTGATGTAAGGAGATTGGAGGGGGTTCAGAGGAGGGTTACTAAGATGGTTCAGGACCTTCATAGGGAAGATTATGATAATAGACTACTGTCTTTAAATCTCTATTCCTTGGAGCTTAGGAGAAAAAGAGGAGAACTCTTACTAATGTTCAGAATTATAAAGGACCCTATATTGTTTGCAGATTTAGGGTTTATCCGATATCAAAAGTTCTTCTCTTTAAGAAGTCAGTTACCAATTTGGACTTACATATCCAAAAACTCAGCTGAGAAGGAACTTCTTTACTCAACGGATTATCTCATCATGGAATTTTTTACCCAAAGATATTGTTGAAGTTGATTCTTATAACCTATTCAAATCAAAGCTTGATAGGTTTCTGTTAAATGTTGGAAATGGGGATTAATGCCTGCTAAGGCAGGAGATGTATATTTATGGGCTTTGGCCTTTTGTACATCTATATTTCCTAGTATGACTCCTAGTATGACTAGTACCACCAAGTTGACTGGAACAGGGGGAAAGAAGATTAGATGAATGGCAGAGAAGTGGAGATCATTGGGAGAAAAATCTCAACTAAACAATTGTGGACTAATTGTGTGCAAACAATAGCACAGGCAATGTGCTGAAGCTGATGCATTGCTCCATGTAAAACGGAATAAGGTAATCTCTATGTTATTAATAATGTTAACGGATGGGGGAGAGTAACCTGTTAAAATAAAATAGGGTTTGGGAGGGTGGAGGTATAAGAGGGATCATCCTGGGGGTGCCCATATCTAATGGAGAGGTATAGAGGACCAAAAACTAATTAAGCAGGAAGTACTGTAGGCCTGAGTTATTCGATATCACTGAAAGGGCTAGAGACAATACTCATGAGTGGGAAATTATTGAAAGGGCGGGGCTTGAGGGAGCATAGCAAAACTAGATATGAAGGAATGAAGCACTAAACAAAATTACTGAAATGGTGGGGAAAATGGCAGGAAAAGGGAGAGAACAGGGTAAAGGGAGGAGTCAAGGGTAAGAGGGATCATCGGTGGGGGTGGGACAGGTTGACTCTGCAGGTGGGACAGTGCCGAGAAAACACACTGAGAAGAAGTTGTCTGGAGGAGGGGGAGGGAGGGGGGATGGGCTGAGAAGGGATAATAGAAATGAAGCCCGCATACCACGGGTGAGCCTGGGAAATCCTTATCAAGGAATTAGAACAAAGGTTCACCCAAGTAGAGGGAAGCTGGATGATCCCTTAAAGGGAACCAATAGAAGAGTGGGAAGACAAACTGAGGGACAGCAATAGATGACCAGAACAGGGTGGTGATAAATCATCAAATCAGAGTACAGAATGGGGATGGGGGAAGGGGGGAGCCAGTACAATGGGGAGAAACACAGTTCATTGTAATAGATGAACTTCAGCAGACAGGAAGATGTGGGCAGTCTACATTTTGGCTGCTTGAGAGCTTGTGAGAAGTGATTTGACTTGCTCCCTGGATGGGAGAGTCAGCTCTCACAATCCAGCATGAGGGATCATCCAGGTCAGAAACACCTGGGTCAAGAGAGGTGTTAAAACCAGCTTTGTACAATCCTAAGGTGGACAAAACATCCTTCAAGTCACCTTGAAGTCACAGACAGATCAGTCACATGCAAAAAAAGGTTAAAGTTGTTTATGTTATTACTGTTATTACTGTTAATGTAAATAGTTTAAAGTTTCCATAGATAGTGTGCAAAAAAATACAATTCAGCAAGAGTGCAGAGAAAGTGGTAATTAAAACAGAATATCAAATCCAGTCCCAGAGTAGGGGTAAAACAGGTAATCAGTGGAAGGCACAGATGGTTCATAATCATGGTTAAGCTAAATATCACATCCCTGAATGTAAAGGGGATTAATTCAGTGATCAAAAGAGCCAAGGTGATAGCTGACCTGAAGAAAATACATACTGACATAGCATTCATACAGGAAACCCACCTTTCAGAGGTGGAGCACGACAAATTACAGAGAGGTTGGGTACACCAGGTAATGGCATCTTCACATAACTCCACAAAATGGAACGGAACAGCAATTCTAATCGGAAAAGGGTTAGGCCTAGAGGTTACTAAAGTCAAGGAGGATGGGGAAGGAAGATTGATGCTGGTGTCAGGCACACTATAGGGAGAGAAGGTACACCTGCTAAACATATATGCACCAAATACAGGAGCAGCACCAGTTTTCAAAGAAGTATTGAGGGAAACAGCAAACCTAACAGAAGGCCACACAATAGTGGGGGGAGACTTTAATTGTGTGGTAGAACCACAAATGGACAGAACATCAGGGAATAAAAACACAAATAAAGCAGTGAGTAAGACCCTCAAAGCTTTACTAACTGAACAAGGGTTGTTGGATGTTTGGAGGGTGCAGCATAAGAGCAAATGGGACTACACATTCTTTTCCCACCATCAACACGAATACTCACCAATTGACACATTTTTGCTGCACAAGACAGTGCTGCATAAGGTATCTAAGAGCCAGATTCACCAGATCAGCATCTCAGACCATGCTCCAATCACAATAGAAATACAATTAAATAGGACACAGAGGAGCACAATATATATAGGTTCAACACTTCTTTTTTAAATGATAAAATGTTTCAACAACAGATGGAAGAGCACATAAAAACTTATTGGCAATTAAATGAGGACATGGAGGTGGAGGAGCCATGTCTCTGGGATGCTATGAAGGTAGTTCTCCAAGGGTGTATCATCAGCTGGCCATCGATGAGGAAAAAACAGAGAGTGGCAAGACAGCAGACCCTGGAAGAGAGATTAAAAGAATTAAAACAAACTCATAAAAAACATCTGAACAAAAAATACTACAGGAAATCACAAACATTCGGGCAGAAATACAGGAGCTGGTAACCAAAAAAATTGAGGGACAACTTAGACACATGGCCCAAAAATACCATGAAGTGGGAGGGAGGGCAATGGCTCCACTAGCTTTTAGACTAAAAAAATAGGCAGCAGATAGAAAATTTTCCAAAATCAAAGGAAAACAAGATCAGACAGGATGGGAGACCCAACTGGAGAGAGTAGCAAAAGCCTTTGCAAAATTTTATGCAACCCTCTATAATGAGGATGAGGTTACACATAGGAGGGAGAAAATCAATATGTTTTTACAGAACCTGCAACTTCCCAAACTGACAAAAGAGGACTGCACAGCAGGTAGATGTCCAATTAGTGATATAGAGGTGAAGAAGGTGATAGCAGGGCTCCCATCAAATAAATCCCCAGTACGTAACAGATTCAACATGGATTTCAACAAACTATTTGTGGACCAATTAGCCCCTCTGCTAGGTAAATTACATCATCATTGGCAAAAAAGAAGGTGTGATCCCCCACACATAGAATGATGCTCTTATCATGGTGATACCCAAGGAAGGCAAAAATAAAGAATTATGTGAATCATACAGACCCATACTACTACTTAATCAAGATCTAAAAATTTTTACAAAAATCATGGCCACTAGGTTACAATAGTTAGTTCCCACACTAATCCATGCAGATCAAATGGGGTTTGTGCCCAGGAGGCACATTAGGGACAATATTAGAAGGATACTAAACATTTTAGAGGGCGGAAAAGCCAGCAGAGATTTACAAATAGTGATACTGATTGATGTAGAAAAGGCATTTGACAGGCTGAATTGGGAGTTTCTGCTGGCAACCATGAAACAGAAGGGGTTCACAAAAAAATACCTAAAGGCAATCAAGGCTGTATATCAAAATCCACAGGCCAGGGTTATGGTTAATGGCACAATATCACAAAATGTTAGTATAGGAAGGGGCACCAGATAAGATTGCCCCCTGTCCCCAGCATCGAACCCCTGGCCACGGCTATCAGGGCCAACACACTCATACAAAGCATCAGAGTGGGAAGGGTGGAAAACCAAATATCCTTATACATGGATGACATGGTCATATGCCTATGAGATCCACAAACACCGGTTGGCTATATGTTAGAAACACTACATCAATATCAGGAGGTATCAGGGTTCAAAATGAACATGGACAAAACAGAAATAATTCAGTTCAGTGGTCAGGTCCCTGCAGAGATAAAACAATGTCTGCTGTGTAGATGGCAGGCAAAGTCAGTGAGATACCTAGGGATCTAAATACCCAGGTGACTGAACCAAATATTCCAAAGAAACTATGGGAAATTAAAGCAGGAAATAATACACATATATTAAAAGATGGGCGAAACTACCAACTTCATTTTCTAACAGGGTGGAAATATATAAAATGAATATCCTACCCAGGTTTTTATTCCTGTTCCAATCCCTTCTCATCCAAATACCTAAAAAAGATTGAAAAAAAAATCATTGACAAAATGAGAGTGTTTATTTGGTGAGGCAGGAAGCCATGCATACAAAGGCAGCTCCAAATGAGACACAAGGAGGAAGCTTATGGGGTGCCCAATCTCAAAGAGTACTATGTGGCAGCCCAGCTTGGAGAGCTGATTGATTTAAGTAATATCCACAAGGAAATGGTGTGGAAGGCCATAGAGGAAGAAACTAACAGGGGAATACACCTGGATAGCTGGATATGGGAGGTATAATCACAGTCAGACCAATGGGGAATAACAAACAGATGAACAAGACACACATACCAAACATGGGTGATGACAAAACAGAGGTTACAAATCAGTCACATGAAAGTGCGGTGGATCCCAATCTGGAAAGACAGTAAATTCACACCAGCTAGATTGGACAATGCATTTAAGAGATGGGGGCATAGATGGCTAGAACTGATAGCACAGTTTGTGACAGGCCAACGAGTCAAGCCCTTACAACAGTTGAAGAGGGAGTTCAGGCTTCCACAATCAGATTTCTTTAGGTACCTACAGATCAGATCATACATTATGGAGGAGGGGCTACATACACAGATAGGAGTGCCTCAGCACCCATTAGTGGAACAGCTATACACCTTTACCCAACTACCAGTCACTAGGCAAGTCATATCCAGCCATTACAATCTACTTAATGAAGGCACGGGGCAATAGAGGTGGGTAAAATCCAGGCACAATGGGAAAAGGAGATGCCGAGACAGTTGCTTCCCAAGGAATTGACCTAGGTCTGGAGTTCGGTACACAGAACAACTTTATCAGGTAGCTGGAGGGAGTTCAGTTGAAAAGCTGGTGAGCAGATTTTTTCTGACACCTGATAGAACCAGACACTTCAAGACAGGGGCATCAGGCAACTGTTGGAGAGTATGTGGGGAGACAGGCAATCCCACTCACACATACTGTGAGTGTGGGGTGCTAAGAACATTCTGGACAGAGGTGAAAGACCGGATTACAAAAATCTTTGACTTGACGGGGGGTCTGGAGGGCTGGAACTTAATAGCTGGGCTCTAACCTAGACAAGTAAGAGAGAAATACTTCTACAGCTAATGTTTGATGGTCTTAGATTGAAAGTTCATAACATGTAAATTAAAAAAGAGAATAGGTTCCCCCCAGATAGACTCTTCAAATAAATTAAGCAATAAGGTACCGCCAGGGGGTACATTACCTGTATGTTAATTACCCACTAGTGGTGTAATGTGGCATGAGCTAAACTAATATACAGAGTGATTATAATAGAGTTAATATAACCCTTGGAAGAACCTTATTGCTTTTGTAGGAATGGAAAACTAGTTTTCATCTTCATATTTTATTTTCAGATTGTATTTTTTTCCAAATATTTTGTTGGTAATGGTACATAGTCCATTGGCACTGTTGTGCTTTCATTTGGAGCTGGAACTGATGATGTCCATTCTGCTGTATGCAGAGCACTGAGATGAGTATTCTGTGTAACATGTAGCTTGGCAGTGACTGATTCAGCAGTCAGGTCAGTCTATACTCAAAAGAGTAACTTATTTGCACCATCACATGGATTCACTGACGTCTAATACATTTTTTTCTTCATTGTCTGTTTTAGGCACACAACCAGTCGATCACACTTGGTCTGATATGGTCTCTGCCAGGTCTCAGTTGAAAGCGACCCTCATTGCAGTGTTGCTTTAGTTAAATATGTTGTCAATGGCAACCAGTGTCAGTTTCAGTCAATGATGTGTGGCAAAAATGCACTTTATGTAGGTTCTATGCAGTTGTTATGGCACCAGCAAAAAGATCTAGATAAAAAGCCTTATTGCCATGATGCTGTGGGCTCATGGGAAATTAATCATAGTGAATGTGAATTCTATGTGGTGGATGGCATTTCTAGCTTTTTTTGGTTTTTATATTT
The DNA here is from genome assembly GCA_016271365.2 of Neoceratodus forsteri. Classification (NCBI taxonomy): domain Eukaryota; kingdom Metazoa; phylum Chordata; order Ceratodontiformes; family Ceratodontidae; genus Neoceratodus; species Neoceratodus forsteri. The sequence continues at coordinate 52,843,255 of CM057451.1, read as the reverse complement.
GCTTATTGGGAGTGTGGATTATACATGAGAATAGCATTTCTCAACCTGGGCTCTGTTCATTTAAATTTTTTTTTTTTTGAATAAAGACATGAGTTATGAAAGAAGGAAATTAAAAATGAAAATGATTGATTTCTGTTGTCTTTTTAGGGCTGCAGTGGGCTTAGCCCTTCAGCCCTCTTGCTATCAAAAAAGGACAGCACATTCCTTTTGACCAAACAACATGTTGGAGTTGCAACACAGTTGCCTCCACGTCTGTGAAGCAGTCCACTCTGTTCTGTTCATGACCAGTGCACTGCACTATTTGTCAGCAGTCATGGCAGAACATGGCACACTCCACCACATCTAAGATGGCCACCAAACTGTGTTATGCATGTGCAACTACTAGCGCATACACATTAGCGTTCAGCTGCCATCTTGGACAATGAGGAGTGAACCATGTTCTGACGTGACCAGCAACTTTTTTTTGTTTAAATATAGATATCTGCCTCACCCAACCCTCCCTCTTAGCACCCCCCAAAACATAAGAGTGGCACTGGGGGTGCCCAATCCTCCAGTGTCAGGATCAGGAATCCTTGTGTTTTGTGTTTTTTTTTTTCATTATAGATATTACCCCTCACCCAACCCTCCCTGTCAGCACCCCCCATCCAGAAACATAAGAGTGACACTGGGGGTGCCCAATCCCCCAGCGTCACAAGCAGGAATCCTCTGTGTTTTTTGTTTCCCTTTTAACCCTGCAAAAAGAAAAACATCCATTGATGTCTTTTGAGCCATAACTCTCTCCCCACCTGACTATCCCACTCATCGCTCACCTCCCCGCACCATCCCAAGATCTTACTTACCCATCAGGGATCCAACACCGTAATCCTGTCTGGACTGCAGACATGTCTTCACTCTTCAAAGTCAGACCACAAACTGAAGAAACATGCATGCAGTTCAATGTATTTCAATGGTGTTTTGAACTTAGTGGCACAACTTGGCCATTTTTGTATATTTTTGGCCCACATTTTCTACATGCCTTTTTTGGGACCCCACCTCATGAACAATTGTACTAAACATTAGGCAAATCTTTTCTGAAAGGTGATTTCCCAGCCCCTGCATGAAATCACCTTTTGGCAGGAGTTGAACATTTTCTCTTCCCTTTTTCATGAGGTGGGGTCATAAGAAGGCTATGTTGAAAATTTGGTGTAAAAATATTAAAAAACCAATGAAGTTATTAGACTACATTAAATTGTGCGAACGCAGGCTCATAACTTTAGTAATTTTCAATATTTTTACCCCAAATTCACAACAAATGAATATGACAGCTGTTATTTTTCAAATAGAAACATAGAAACACCAGGAGTTACAGTAACCATAGGTTAATCACCCACTAGTGGTGTAGTGTGGCATGAGGCAAACTAATATACGGGGTGATTATCATGCAGTTAATCTAGGCCTTGGAAGTACCGTATTGCTTTTGTATAGCATACAAATGCTATGTTATAAATTTGGTGTAAAAATATAAAAAAAATAATCCTGGCCAAAATGTTTTTTTTTTACATCCCAAAAGATGATTTAATGATCCCTGCACGAAATCACCTTTCAGAGAGGAGTTGAATATTTTACCTGCCTTGTTCAGGAGATGGGGTCATAAGAAGGCTATGTTGAAAATCAGGTGTAAAAATATTAAAAAAACAACAAAGGTATTAGCCTTCATTGAAGTTTGCGAAAGCAGGCTCGTAACTTTCGTACTTATCAATATTTTTACCCAAAATTCATAACATAGCCGTATTTCTTTACAGCACCTCATGAACGTGATAGCTGTCTTAAATACTGGTCAAAATGTTTGTTTTTTTTTACATCACTAAAGGTGATTTCGTGGTCCCTGCACGAAATCAACTTTTGGACAGGAGTTGAACATTTTCTCTACCCTTGTTCATTAGGCAGGGTCATAAAAATGCTATGTTATACATTTGGTGTAAAAATATTTAAAAAAAAAGTTATGAGGCTATGTTGAATTTTTCAAATGCAGGCTTGTAAGTTTGGTAATATTCAATATTTTTACCCAAAATTTTCAACAAAGTAATTTCTGTGCAACACCTCATGAATGTGATAGCTGTCATTTTTCAACTCCTGCCCAAAATGTGTTTTTGCATACCAAATGGTGCTTTTGCATTCCCTGCATGAAATCACCTTTAGGCCAAGACATAAAAATGTTATCTGCCCTTCTTCATCAGGCAGGGTCATAACAAAGCTATGTTGAAAATTTGGTATACAAATATTAAAAAAAAAAATACAACTTTATGAGCCAACATTATATTTTGTGATTGCAAGCTCATAACTTTGGTAATTGTCAATATTTTTACCCAATTTCTTCACCTGCAGCCCTATCAGCTGTGGCTGGAGTTTGTTTTAAAATGTTAGTAAGTTGCTGTGGGGCTCTGGAGCAGTGATTTTATGCCAGCTCAGGCAGCTTTCAAAGGAGTAGTAATGGGCTTATAATCAAGGTCACTGATTTACAATGATGAAATTAAAATTTAAAGAATTGAAATTCTGGGAAATGCACTGGTGATGATCAGCTAATTTCTATATTTTACCAGGATTCTCCTGTCATTTTTAAGCATGTATATAAACTATAAAAGCTTAATACACAGAGCATTAAATGAAGCAAATTGAAATACTACAGGAAACAATCATAAAAAAATGTAAGTTCTGTATATTTACCGATATGGTTTACAATGCCAAATTCTGTGAAAATCTTTGCTTTTGCTGGTGTGCAGGCAGTCTAAATTCTTGAATTTTACTAGGTTTTCTGAAAAAAATTGAAAACCAGTGGCCTTGCTTCTAATGTAAGAATGAGTGTTATATTAACAGTGAGGTGCTTTTAAGCAATTTATATTTGGAAGGCTATGCCTGTAGTTCAGTGGACAAGCAGCCTACCACTCCCCCTTCCTGTACTACATAAGCAGTTCCTCTAAGCCTTTCTCTCAAGCACTTTTTCTTTGCAGCTGGAGGCTCTGTCGGTCTGTCCTTTGCAGCCTGCTGGGGCCTGCTCCCCCCGCCTTGCTGTGTTTTGGCTTCTGCCTATTTCTGCTAGACTTCTGTTGTCTGTTGTCCTGCATTTGGTTTTTGTTGTTTGCCTCTGGCTGTGTGCTCTTTCTGTTGCATGTTCCCTGTTCTTCTGTGTTTGTGTGTCTTTTGTTTTACTTTCTTTTGGGGGCTTCTGTTTCTAAGCTTCTTGTATTTTGCTAATCCAGAGCTTATGCTACTTGCTCTCATTTACTCACAGTGCAACTGCAATCATTATCTGTGTGTTTTAGCTCAAGCTGCTTCCCTGCAGCTGCTTTCCATGCTATGTGCCTTAATTGTTTTCTCCTGGTTCAGGCTTTCTGAACCCTAGCCCATGCAGCTCAATCCTGCTTCCTGAACTCATACCACATACCCCATTGCTACTGTTTTGACTGCACTGCATAGCCAAATTGCTGCTTTCAGAGTGTTGCTGCCTTCCAGTCTATGTTCATTCAAATTACTACCCCTAAAACTCATAGTTACTCAATACTGATGCTGCTCTCTTATGTTTGTACACTGCTACTATATTCTGGCAGTCAGCTAAGCTACTGCTGATGCTGTAAACTAGTTTTAATATCTGCATGTGGGTCACAGCACCTTCCCATTGCTTTATTGTTTTTTTCTATGGCGGGGACTGGAGGTGTTGTTGAGGAGCTGAGGCCCTGTGTGACACACTTAACTCATATTCTAATCCTGCTTTCACTACTAAAATCCTCCAAGTATTTTGTCACCTTTCATTGGCTTCCTTGATGGCCTGGCTAGCTTGCCCGCTATTCATATTTGCTGGTCCTTCGACCTACCTGCAGGTCCAACCATTTGCTTACTCTGCTTACTGACCTATGTGCAGGTCAAACTCATTGCTTATGCAATTCATTTGCTCAACACTCACTACTACTATGGCTGACCTACATGAGGGTCTCAGCACACAACACTTCATTCAGCTCCTTCTTAATTGTTTTCTAGGGCATGCCAGCCATAACCATTCCATGGTGCAGGGCCCTTGTAGCCGATGGTCTTGCTCTGCACCTATGAAGTCTGCATCTTGAGCGTGCCTGACTTGGGGTGGGGTCCTTCTCATCTGGTCTATAGCTAGGAATGTCCTTGCCCCAGACCTGACTTTAGCTGTTCAAGACTCAACTGCAGCTCTTGGTGTAGAAGTTGAGACTAGCTGTGAAGAGTGGTTACAGCGATCTTCTTTGACTCTAGTATTATACTAGCACGGCACCTTCATTGCATTCTCCCTATGACTGCCTCTGGTTCACCTGGTTTATTTTTAGGATGGGTAGGTCTGGTGAGTGCCTCAGCAGTTGTTGCTCTCCTCCTCTCACCTTTGTTGCCCCTGATGTTGCAGAGCACAGTTGCAACTTCCCATGGTGTTCCCATTAGAGGGATCGAGGGAGAGCATTCCTCCAAACTGGAATATTTTCCACCCCCCTTTAATTGGGTTTCTAAATTGCAGCAGCAGAGCAGTCACTAAACCAACATCCCAAGCCTGGAGGGAAGGTGACCTAGGCCTTGGATCCTCAGAGATTTCTTCCTCAAAGGGTTTTTTTTTTCCTCCATGCCTCAGGTCATAAATGTTATTTAGCCATAGTTAGTGTTCCCTAGTCCCCTTTAGGCAGGTTCCGCTGTTGCATGGAGGTGGATGGTGTCCCTGCTTGCTGTTCCCTCTCTCCTTAGGATGCCCCCTCAATCTCCAGTGTAAATCATTGTACTCATGCCATTGCTAACCTGGGTATCTCATTACGTTATCAAGCTGCCTGGTGCCTAATCTACTACTATGCCTCACAGCTACTGATTTCTAATGTGCTTCGTACTACTACTTTCTTTTGGGGATGCTTCCTAAGGTACCTTTAGCCAAGGGAATCATCCTTTGGCACCTGTAGAGGTGGAACCCTCTTTGAGGGTTTCTTGTCTTTGGTACCCCCTACAGGGTGGGAATTTTTCTGAATACAGAGTGTGAACAGCCAAACCAAGTGACACAGTTGCACAAGCATAACATTATACTGGCTGCATAGGCCACTGAATTGGAAGGCTATGCCTGTAGTTCAGTGGACAAGCAGCTAGCCACGCCCCCTTCCTGTGTTACATAAGCAGTTCCTCTGAGCCTCTCTCTCAAGCACTTTTTATTTGCCCCACCATCCTCCTGTCCTCCTCCAGCAGCATCACCTCTCTCCATGAAATGCTTCCTAGGGTACCTTTAGCCAAGGGAATTGTCCTGTGACACCTCTAGGGGTGGAACCCTCTTCAAGGGTCCCTTGCCCTTGGTATCCCTAAAGGGTGGTAATTCCTCTGGAAAAGAGAGGCCAAATGGCCAAACCAAGTAACACAGTTGCACAAGCATAACATCATACTGGCTGTGTAGGCCATAGGACTATAGGCTATGAATGAGCTTAAAATGCATAAAATACAAACAAGGTCAGCATTAACCATGTGAAGTGTACAGGAGTTACTTTGACTATATCTTAATCAACCCCAAAGTGTGCTATGCGGTAGTTGGCTTCATCTCATGCCATATTACACCCCTAGGTGGTGATTAACATATGGTCAATGTAAACCCTGTGCATGCCTTAATACTGGTGATCATGTGATCAGCTGGTTTTACTATAGCAAATGCATGAGTGCTTTCATTCATGAGAAGGCAGCCAGCTGTGGAGAAGGGAAGGTTGAGATGGTAACCTTCTCTATCTAGATTTAAGAACTGGGTATTGGTGGTGGGAGTAGGTAGGGTCAGGTGCTATGCGGGGGGTGGTACATACATTATATTTTTTGAGCCCAAAGAGCACTTTACATTAAGAAAGGTGGCCAGCCATGGAGGCTTGCAGGTTGAGCCGGTCGCCCAATGAGGGAGTCTTCTTACATGTATTAAAGAAAAAAACTTGTGGGTGTTGGGAGAGGAGGGTAGGATTGTGCTTTTGACAGAGGTTGGAGGTTACATGATTTTTTTTACCTGGTTTTAGGCTAGGAGAGGAGGGAGGGGGGTGTTTTTTTTTGTTTTGACTGTTTGTTATAAAGGGCTGGATATGAATACTTGAATACCAATTAGCTGAATATTTGGCTGCTGAATATTCAGAAAAAGATATTCTCACAGCCCCAATAAAAAGCAGATGTACTATAATAATGTCTGGAGAATAAACAAAATACAGTATCTAAAAAAGGTTTCCCTGAATACTAGGTAGGCAATATGGAATTTTAGCATGCAGTTGCACTGTGAGAAGCTCTGACATTGCTGGCAATATTTTAGCGCAATCTTTATTTTTCTTGCTGAGGTACATGGTCCGAGTTTAAACCTATGTCAGATAAACAGAAAAAGTGCAAGAGAGCTACCTCATCCTCCAGTGAGGAGTTCACTTCACCATATATTCAACCCTTAAAGAAGCGACTCTTGTGGCCTGTATCCAGCCCAAGCAGTGGTGGGCAAGTCGGCGACACCGCTTCAGAGCTAGTGTCTTCACACATTGCCTCGACGGAAGGTCTGCCTGATCAAGGTTCCAAAGTGGAACTGCATCCGGAAGAAACTGTAACCATGAGTTTGCCTAATAAAATGCAACAACCCCAAACTGAATTTGTTATGGCAGCTCAGCAAAGTTCTTACCCTGCAGGGTCTTCGGCTGCTTACACAATTGAAACTATGGGAAAATCGATTGACCGTGTTCTTCCAGTGCTTGGGAGGCAAGAACTTAAACAGGATGCATTTAATGCCAAACTCGATTTCATATGAAAGGAGGTTAAAGCTACTAAGGAGATGGTGACTGAAAACTCCAAGAGAATTGAGCAAAATGTCTGGAATCTGGCAATGCACGAAATCAGGCTTAATGCACTTGAAGCAACAAATGCTGCCCAAATTAGAGAGACATACAATATGCATCATAAAATTGAAATTCTTCAGAATCAAGTCGGGTATAAGAATCTACAGATTGCTGGGCTGTCTGACAGTTTGGATACAGAATTCGAGTCTGTCAGAGATCTTCTTAAGGATATTTTTCTCACCATGTTTGACCACCCTTCATAAAACTTACCTTTTATAACTTTAACATACAGAATCTTTAAATCACAAAGGTTTGTCCCAGCAGAGGGAAAAAGTAAGACAGATGCAAGCCAAAAATCAATTATCATGCTGAGCTTCACATTGTATTCAGATCGAGACCTTCTGATTAAGCTCTCCAGTGTAAAGGGGACATTATTGAATAAATCTTTCAGTTTTATGTTTACCCTGATTGTTCCTTTCAAACTCAGCAGAGAAGAAGGAAACTTTTGAATTATATGGTTCTATGTTTCTCATCAAGAAGTGTTAGAACTTGGGGTACTTTTCAGCTGCTGGCATCTGCTAAGGTGCGTATTGAGTACAAAGATAAAAAATATATATTTTTTGAGGTGGACCAACTCACTGAATTTATTAAAGTCCAGTACGACTTGTACTTATCAAGGAATGGAGAATCCTTAACCTCCTCTGATAAAGAGCTGTCAGAAATTATGCTAGAAGACATGGAGGAAGTGGGCTGAGTGTAATGGGAAGAAATATTTAAAACTTTAATATTGGTTCTGACACAATGTTTGTTAAATGTTGCAATAGGCAATACATTGTAATTATGAGCTGAATGGAAGGCCTTCTGGAATTTTTCTTCCTTCTTTCATTTTTTATTTAAGTATGAAGTTTACTTGTATATTGCTATACCTTGGCCTGAGATCAGATAATTATGGTGCAAAATGCTTGCTAATAAAGTTAAATCTCCAAGTTGTGTAATAGAATTGTATTATTGCCTTTCTGCGAATTGGACTGGCTACTATCCTAAATACACAAAAAAATGTTTGTATATATGTTCTTCTGAAAAACTTAAAATAAATATATGACACAAAAAAAAGGTGTCCCTGGATACTGGAAAATTACTTTTCTGTAGCTTGATATCTAATCATGAGCAGTATATGTGAGTGGGTGGGTCATTGGAGAATTATATAAAAAGAACACTATATTTTCAGTGGAAACTGAGAACTTGGACTTTAACAGCTTATATAATGGAGATCTACCTTTCCGATAGCTGGAAAATGCTGCCCTGCTTCATGAAACACAGAAAAACAGTCTTTTATAACAAGTTGTTTAGATGGGGCTATCTGCTGTTTGGGTAAAGTAAGAACATCTTCTTCTTTAACATGGATCTTTAAATTGTTTTGTTTCACTTTATTCTGTATGTAAATCTGCTGAATGCTAGTGCAGCAATTAATTCACTGCCATCATTAGTAACCATACAGTAGGCAACGAGTTGTAGCATGTGGCTAAATTATAGCAAGAACCCAACAAGGGATGTAGTGAAACAAATAACATTCTCCCCTCTTCCTTGCCTTTCATAGCATGTTAAGTTTTATTGCCTTGTTTATGAATTTATACTTGCTCGTCACAACCCAAGACTCAAATGATTTCCATTAGTCATTACTTATTTGTCACACCAGTGGAGCCAAAAGTGACTTCAGTTATCACATGTTCATGACAGCCTGGCTTAGTGGTCAAAGGAGATAGAAAACTGCTCAAGTACAGAGTTCCCCTTTCAAATGATATGATAAAATGGTACTCTATGTAGCAGAGTAGTTTAGTTAACTCTGTGTAGTACATGTCTGCTAGCTGTTTTCCAAACCGATGAGCATCTTTTAAAGCACCAGCTGTGTGCAGGGCTTCATTTTAATAATTATAACCATCTTTCACTTCCTGTGAAGCAGTTTGGATTTCTCGTATTTGAATGTTGATCTAATGGTATTTGCAAGCTTCTAAAGAAACAGCCAACCAGAACCCACCCCAGGATGTGGTGACATGCCTCTTTTCATTTCTGTTTTTGTTGTACTGTGCTCCTACCTTAGTCATCTCAACAAGATTAAACTACTGTGGTTTAACATGTTAAATACAGAAAATGTTAAAATATAGAACACAAGTGTAAGTAGTGCACAAAATAAGAATGGATGATTCAATGGTGTTTAAAGCAGCTGCATCTTACTGCTGAAGGTGTACTGTTGCTTATTGTCTCAGCTCTGGTTACAATTAATGGCCCAAAGTGCTTTGCACACATAGTAGTAGCGTGAAACAAAACAACACTAATTTAAGGTTTAGAGACAGGGACTCTATGTTAATCTTGGTTAGCACCCTCCCCCATTTCACAGGCAGCTATAAATACCTGTAAATGCGCTTGCAAACTTGTACTAACTCAATGCGGATCCTCACTACCGCTTATTCTACTCAGAGTACTCAGTGATTCCCTTGGTATATTTGTGCAGGCTTACCTTAAAAGTCTGTGCCGTATTAATGTCCACTGTCTGTACTGATAGACAATTCTGTAGGTTCACCTCCTCTTTGAGAACAAGTACTTCCTAACATTACTCCTTCATTTGCAACCTCTGAGCTTTGGGGCATGTTACTGTGTCCTGTTGGAGGACACCACATAAAATGTAAAATATAACTGTCTACTATATCTTGTCAATACCCCTTACTGTACGGAAAATTGAGTTCATGCCCATCTCAGCCTGTTTTTCTCCACTGCAAACATGGTAAAGTCCACCAGCCTTTACTGAAAGCTTTCATTTTGCTTAACCTTAATCATTTTGGTGGACCAGTGTTGCACCCTCATGACTGCTGCAATATCCCTTTTGTATTGTGGAGCCCCTAACTGCACACTATATTTCAGGTGAGGTCGGATCATGGCCTTGTAAAGTGGCAGGGTAACTTCCCCAGCCCTGCTGGTCACCCCCCTTCTGATGTACCCTAGCATTCTGTCCACCCTCTTGACAGCGGCTTCACACTGCTTGTCATGCCTCATCATCTTATTTTCTATGACTCCCAGATCCTTTTCTTACTTCACCACAGTAAGAAAAGCCCAACACAGTGTATAGGTTCTACCTTTGTTTTTCTCCCCAAGCATAGCACCTTGCATTTGGCTACATTGAATCTGAGCCTCCAGGATGCCTACCAATCATACAGCTGGTTCAGGTTTTCCTGATGTTTCCCCCATCTTTTATGGAGTTCACAAACTTGGCCAATTTATTGTTATCAGTGAACTTAACTAGCCTTGCTTTAGACCAGAGCTTTAAGATTAATTAAAATACAGCAGTGGCCCCAGCACCATTCCCTAAGGACAATGCTGTGTACCCCTGTCTGTACTCAGAGCACTGCCCATCCACAGCAAAACTATACATTCCTGCCAGAAAACTGGTTAGCAATCCCTTTTGTGTGTGCCACATGTATACATTACTGGTGTGCTTTGCCCAGATGCTTGCCATGCATCACAGTGTCAAAGGACTTGCTCATATCCAAATAGACAATGTCTGTGTCCCTTCCCCATTCCCTATTTCTGGTCACCCCCTCAGGGATGCTGCTCAGGTTGGTTTGGCATGACAGGCCCCTCTTAAAGCCATGCTGAGATGGTGGCAAGAACGTTGGCATCAGCCAAGTGCTCCACTATTCTGTGTTTAATAATGACTTCCAAGACCTTGACCAACACTGAAGTCAGGCTGATCAGCGTGTAGAACATGGGTCAGGCCCAGACCCTTCTTGAAGTTGGGGACCACAATGGCCACTTTCCAGTATTCCAGTACCACACCTGTCTAGAGAGGCCTCTAAAAGATCACTACTAGTGGCACTGCCAGTTGTTTGCTTAGCTCTATTATGCCCCTGGTATGTATTCTGTCCACCCTGTGGGGGTTTAACTGACTTGATCTTTACCATATCAGTTACCAGGATGAGTATGATGTCCATAAGCTGCATCATAGCTACTTCTGATGCAATGAGGACTTCCAGCAGCCCCCCCCCCTCCTGTGGCATCACTGTGGTGAACTCCAAAGTGAAGTATTCATACATTATCTCAGCCTTTGCCCTGGCTCTGTCATGGGTTCCTTCCCCCCTTCCCCTGTTGCAAGAGGTCCAATCTCCTCCTTTACCATCCTCCTTCCCTCTATCTGCTGGTTCACTGTATCAGTGAGTAACCGTATGCAGTATGTAACAATGCATGACTGTGCAACATGGTAAGTATTTGTACTACTGAATTGAAGGAAGTTATTGAGTACAGTCCATAGCTTAGTGCTGAGATTAGTAAAGAGATTTAGAATAGATGTGGCCTATTACACTCTCTGTTACAGAGGAATTGCCAGTCTTTTTGGGGTACTGGTGACACAGAACCCTTATGAGGAGGGTTCCACCCATTAAGATGCCACAGGAGCATGATCTCTTAAGTACCTTAGGGAAGATGCCCAGAATGAGATAGGGGGAGCTGACAGAGGAGATGAGGAGGATGTCGGGAGCAAAGTAACAAGTATCTGAATTATGCTTTGGCACATGCAGTACTATGTAGTGCCCTGTGGGTGGGGATGGTGAGTGTCATCCACTGCTCTACCAAATCCCATGCATAGCCTTATAATTTACTGGTTCAGCTGGCAAATATACATTGCATGTAGTAATGAATAATTATGTCAAGTGGTAAGTGCTTGTTCTACTGAACTGAAGGAGGACAGAACTGAAGGAGGTTACTGAGTATAGTGAACAGTTTAGTACTGTTATTAGTACTGAGTTGTAGAATAGGTGTGGCCTTACATGCCCTCTGTTCTAGAGGGACTAGTACCCTTTTTGGAGTATAGACAGCAGAAAGTAGTGTGTTCAAGAGAAAGGAGCCAGTGCTCAATCAGGACAGTCAGTTCCAAATGAAAGTCTAATGATGCACTGGTAGCACTCAGGGAGAAAAAATAAGAAGTATCACTTCAAAGCAATATGTTGTTGAATGACATTTATTGTGAGCCCAAGGACCATGGAAACCATAGACAATAGGTCTGATGATTCAAGCAGAGGGATTCTTCATCACAGGGTATCCCCTTATGAAGACTCCCCGTGGTCAGAGCACCGGGGTTACTGTCTGTGTTTTCTATGTCCTTTAGGCTCACACTTAATGGCATTTAACAACATATTGCCTTTAAGTAATACTTCTTGTTTTGCCTTCTTGAGTGCTACCATTGCTGCATTACCCTTTCAGGGTACCTGTGGCATGGAACCTTTTTGAGGAGGGTTCCACCCCTAGCAGTGCCATGGGAGCATAGCCCCTTGGCTAAAGGTACCTATGGGAGGATGTCTAAAAGCCAGTTGCAAAGGTGAAGGTAAACCATTTTTTTTGTCTTTGGTAGCCAGGTAAGGCCCACTAGTCACAAGTGCAGTTTTACTATAGTAAGGCAAGATCTGCCTCGCCAGCATCCCCGACAGTGACAGCCACAATGCTGAGTGTCAGCATTGCGCTGTCGGAGATGTCTCGGTGTTTCTGTCAGGGGATGCAGCCCCCGAACAGCCCATTTGGGGGGCTCCACCCCCCCACACCCCAGTCGCTAAGGATACAATTCCAAGTTGGAGTTGTTTCGAGGGAGGGGGCAAAACACCGGGCGATGCAGTCCCGGTGTCAGCAGAGACCGTCACAGTGACCCAATGTATTTGCTGAAATCCTGTTACTGTGATGGTCTTCACTCTTGCGGTTTCATCGTGTGGTCGGCATACCACAAGTGCCTGGTTTTAGGGCCACCTGGGAAGGTTAAATGACTTGCTCAGAGTCCCACAGTATGCAAGTGGAGGTTGTGGGAATCAAACCCAGGTCTGCTGATGTGCCAAGCTCATTCACAGTTCATTATTCTAACCTCTAGACTATACTGCCAGACCCATTGGGACATCATTTTCTGCAAAAGAGAGAGGGAAGTCCATGGAACTGAACAAGAGTTTGAAAAATCAACCTCTGCATCCCAGTTTGTCAGATGGACTAAACTGACACAAATAATTGCTTACAATTTTGACTTTCAGTATGCTGGAGTGATCAACCCCTCTGTAAAGGAAACCTATGAAGATCCAAAGCCTTAGGTAACCCTCCATCCAGTCTATGTGTATTTACTGTTTAATCCCATGTGTAAGGTTGAACCTGTGATGAACCACTGCATACTAAGGAGTCATTGAGTTTAATATGGAACATATGAAAATTTGCCAGCAGAAGAAGGCCACAATGGTCTAACTAGTCTGCTTGAGTGCGCAGCCCAGTCTAATTTACTGGAGCTGCAGTTTTTCCTGTTTTGTGAGACTTTCACCCCATGAAAGTGCTGTCAGCTTGCCATTTGAGTTGTTCATGGATTAACCAGACTGCCAAAGGACCAACAGAGTTACAGAAAAATCCCAAGGAAAAGGAAAATATGAAATACCTGCTTCAGGCCTGGAAGGCCTAGTATTCTCTTCTGAGCAAGACTCACAGGTATAAGAAGATGAAGAAACAGAGTCTTTGATGGGCTTGTTTGATTGAGGTATTATGCCATAAAAAGTGAAGGTGCACTGAGCCCTTGAGTGGCTATTGCTGGGGTGAGTGTCATTGGTGTGTGTTCTAAATGTCATTGTGGTGTATTCCCAGGGCATGTGCTTGATTATCAGTGGGGCACATGCTTGAATGTCATTGGGGCATGTGCTCAATTAAGAAGGAATTTGACAGGCTGTCCCAATGACATGGAGGGCTGAGGCAGTGATGCCTTACCTCCTGCCATGCCGGTGCCCTGTGTTCATGGTGTGAGCGGGTTGCCGGGGGTTGGCCGGGGTGAGAAAGGATCGAGCATCCAGAGGACTGCTCTCCTCTCCCGGTGAGTGTTGGGAACAGTGGATGGCACTTACCTGATGCCTAGTGGAGGCTAGGTATTGGCATGCCAGGCCAATACAGGGGGGCACAGAGTCAGAGCAGCTGTGTGGACACACACATGGCATGTCCATGATGGCTGTCCACCTAATGCACCATCTCCAAGGGTTCCACCCATACTGTATCCAGTCCCATTGGGGAGTTGGGGGCTCCCAGCCACTCTGCTATGGGAGGGGGCAAGTTGTAGGGATAGCAGGGTGGTGGCCCAATTGGGAGATGGGCATGGATGGCCGGTAGCCGGTGGATGAAGGGGATGCCTGGACAAAAAAAGTAGGTGCCGACTGGGAGCCACGAGGAGAAAGAAGCAAGGTTAAAAAAAAGAAGAAGGAATTTGCCAGAATTATAGGTTAATAGGAGTGGTAAGTATGGTAGGTAGGGTATGATAAGGAAGGCAATATTGTGCAACCTGTAAGTGAGGACCAGACAACTATCTGAGCAGTTTGGTGTGAAGGTAATAACAGTAGATCAGAGTCCCAAAAGATGAGGAGGAAGGAACAGCCATGAACATGGTTGCAAGGCAGAGAGGGGCACTGCAACATATGGGGCACAACTACCACGAAGGCAACCTTTGGGCAGAGCAAGAGTGTGGGGAGGGGCAAGTAGGGCACAGGTTGGTGGAAAGCCACACAATATGAGGAGCCCTTAGCAAACAACCAGAATGAGAAGAAAAGAGAACATAGTCAACCTGTGGGGCAAGCTGGAGTACCTAGCCAGAGCCTCAGAAATGGACAGCATCAAGTAGCAGGAGGAAACTCGTGGTCACCACTGTGAAGATCTGGAAGCAGCCAAGCAAGGCAGTGGATCCAGTGATAGTTAGGAACAAAAGAAGGCAGGATGGAACAGGAGAACAGGACACAGAGAAGGGAACCAGGCTGGGAGCCAAGCACTGAAAAAAGAGTGATTGTCAAAAGGTGCAAAAGAAACCAGGGCAACAAATTCAAGAAGTGGAAACAACCTCAGTGTCACAAACTGCAGTGGAGCACCACAGGAAGAATGCCCTAAGCTGTAGCTGCGTGGAAGATGAGGTAGGAGGAGGGCATGGGGTTGGGTGAGTAGAAAGCGGGCAACTGCACAGCTGAAGGCAAGGAAACAAGCATTTAATGGGTTCCTTTGGGGCATGGCCTCTTACAAAGCACTTGTGCGGGGCATACTGTAGAACGTGTCATGAGCTCCCCAAAAACTCCAGACATAGTATTAGAAAATAAGGCTTTGCTGTTGTCTGTTATTCCTACTGCTATCCTGGCTTCCAGTCCATACTTTACATTTGAAATTTAGTCTTGCAGTCTTTCAGTGTTGCTCTGTACTACTCCCTAGCCTAGACATGACCCACTTCTTTTTTATCAATTTAGTATATTTTATTAGACTTTTTAATGTAACAAAAATCAGTGTAATGGTACACCTATAAAAGCACATTAACCTGCTAGAGAAGGTCCAGAGGAGGGCTACAAAGACAATAACTGGTCAGCAGGGTAAGACATATGAGGAGAGGTTGAAGGCATTGAACATGTACTCCCTGGAAGACGGGGGGGGGGGACATGATTGGGACCTTCACGTGCTTGAAAGGGATAAATAACGTTGATAAGGAGAGTTTCTTTAAGCTGAGTGGCAACCATAACATGAGGGGGCACAGTCTTAAGCTGGAGGGTGGGAGGTTTAGGAAGAAGGTCAGAAAGCACTTCTTTACAGAGAGGGTGGTGGACACTTGAAATGCGCTGCCAGAAGAGGTAATCTCATTGAAGACAGTGGGCAGTAAGAGAGGCTGGGACAGACAAAAGATGAGGGTAAGGGTCATGGGTAGGGAGGATGGGAGGAGTGGGGTGAGGTGGCAGGGACATTAGCTCAAGCTGTAGACCTTGCAACATGAGCAGACTTGATAGACCAAATGGCCTTCTTCTGCTGGCTTCTTCGTATGTTTGTATGTTTGTATATCATACTGCAACAGCTTTGCGTCTTATATAGCATCAAACCTACTTATTCCATAATGGAGAGCTGTGAACAATTGTCAGAAAGACCTTAAAAAGCACTGTGTTGAGTCCACTTATGGTTAGGTCTTATTGTATCCACTTGACGGCATGTTGACCTTGTGCCCTCCCTACCCCTACCCTCCCTCCCTCCCTCCCTCCCTCTCCCGAGCCCTTACATAAAGTATAAAAGTAATGGTTAATTCAGAAAATGTCCAGATATTTACCAGGTGCACAAAGATTAGAGCCACATCTCTGTCCTTAGGACCTTTAAGAGATTGTGTAAGGGGTGATCACCAATCCCCCCATGCACTAGGGGTCGTAGGAGTGCAACTTAAGGTAGGTAATAGGGCCATCAGATGGCCCCATCTCCTGTTGAATGCCTCCTGTCAGTTCTACTGGGAAGTAATGTGACGTTCTAACTCAAGAGCTTGAAGAATTTCTGGATGCCATTCCCTCAGGGTGGGGGTAGTTTGGTCTAACCAGTGTCATGTTAAAACAAGCTTAGCCACCACGAAGATTAAGGACATAAAAGCTCTGAGACAGTCTAAGATGTCCCTGGAAAAGTGGCCCACCAGACAAGTCTGCTGAGTAAAGTACGAGTCCAGGTCCATCAGAGGATCTAGAGCACCCTGAATTGCTTGCCAGAAGGGGATCACCAGGGCACAGTCCCAGAGTATATGTGTTAATGTACCATCTGATTGCCCACATCTAATGCATAGGGCGGTTGCTGATCTACCCATCCTGTATAATCTGGCAAGAGACTAGTAAAAGTTATGAAGGATACGAAATTGCTGGAACCATAAACTATCCTGTTTCACATACTTACTGTATATAGGTGTTTCCAAATTCGTTGCCATTCCTCATCATTTATGTGAAGGTTTAGCTCCTGCTTCCAGTAGAAGCAGGCTCCTCATGGTCTGTTGGGATCATGGAGTTGTAAGACAGTATAAAACCTAGAAATCTGGTGGGGTTGAATAGCTGTGTCTATAAGTGCCTGCAGAATGGGAATAGTGGGGTCCTGCCAAGGAGGTGTTACAGAAAGCTGAAGATTGCACCCTGTAATTGCAGATGTTTGAAGATGTGGTAGGTGGGTATAGAAAATGTTTTCTGAAGCACATCTGCAGGGCTGAGTTTACCATTCATAATCATAGAAGATATGGAGATCTTACAAATGGCTGGCCAAAAGCTTGAAGGGATAGGATGGTTGGCAATTTTAACATGTGGGTTGCAAAGTAAGGGTTGAGATAGATCTTTGTGCAGTGGCAAATTCAGGTGGAAGCAGATCTGATGGAGGGCTTTGAGAGACTACCAAAGTGGGAAGTTTCATAGGGAGTTAGAGAGTTCTGAGATTTTAGCACAAATTAGACAGCCCAATTTGATACTCCTGGAACGGCATAAATGCTGTTCCAGAGAGAGCCATTGAGGAATACAGTCGTTCAGTGAACCAACCATGTTGGCGTCCCACCTAAATATTTTACAACAATGTATCGCACAGTAGTATACATAGAAGTTGGGGAGTCACAGACTGCCCCGCTCTTTCTGATTAGTCAGTTTGGAATATACCCTTCTAATTGCCTTCCCTTGCCACAAGAAATCTGTGAGAGTGGCTTATAACTGAAGAAACCATCATTTGGTGAGGAATGGACTTACCATACTTGGTGAATAAAGCACTCTGAGCACAATATTCATATTTATCACACTCACATGCCCCCATAGCGAGAGTGGAAGAGATTTCCACCTCTGAAGGTCCATTCAAATGTTGTGACAGATTCAGGAACATTAAGTTTAATCATGGCAGGGAAAGAGCAACATATTTTGATTCCTAGGTATGTGAGAACTTTAGATTCCCATACAAGGCCCTGATTCTCAATCCCCTGTTTTTGGACATGTATATTTAGGGGCATGACTTTGGAATTGTCCAGGTTTAATTTATCACCCACCACTTGAGAGAATTTGGCAATAATGCCTACGGCTACTGGTATTGAAGTATGAGGTTTTTCTAGGTGTAGCAGAAGATCATCTGCATAGGCCGACAGTTTATACTTATCATTGCCTACTTAGATGCCCATGACTTCTTGACTTTTCTGAAGGGATCAGATGGGAGGTTCCAAGTAGAGATTAAAAAGAAAAGGACAGAGAGAGAATCCTTGCCTAGTACCCTGGGCCAGTGGAAAAGGATTGGAGAAAACTCTTTTTCAGCGGACCCTAGCCATAGGATGGTGATAGATGACCTTGAGCCATTCACAGAAATGAGTGTGAAAGTCATATTGTTTCAGTATGGTAAACATGAAAGACCAGGAGACATGGACAAAAGGCCTTCTCCACGTCGAGAGAGACTAAGACTGACAAGGTTTTCTGTTCACCAGCAACTGAGATAAGGTGAAGGTACTTATGCATGTGGTCCACGGACAACCGTCCTGCTATGATTCCCACTTGGGTCAGGCTAAGGAGGCCTTGCCATACATGTAAGAGATGGTTGGCCAGGAATTTGGTGAGAATTTTCAAATCAGAATTTAGAAGTGAAATAGACAATAATTACCCGGAACTAAAGGCAATTTATCCAATTTAGGTATAATGGTGATCCAAGCTTAGGTAAACGAGCAATCCGATAACCCAGAGGAACACAGGTAGTTGAATAACCTTGTAAGGAATGGTGCCAGATCTTCAATAAAGGTGGCATAAAAGGCATTATTAAACCCACCTGGGCCTGGAGCCTTCTCCTTAGGAAGTTGCTCCATCACTCGTTTCACTTTGTGTAGGGACATAGGGGTTTATAAAAACTCCTGCTGGGGTTCAATGAGGGAGGACAAAGGCACTGGGTCCAGGTATTGTATTAATATAGCCTCATTCGGGGTCTCCTATTCTGGGGCATAAAGGTTTTGTAAAATTGCTGGAAGGCCTCGGCTATGTCTCGAGGTTGGGTTAGAACCTTCTACCAGGGGGTTGGTTGGAGAGTGAATCATTCCTTAGGAGTCTAATTGTCTGAGCTGCACGACTAGGAGCTTTCCTGCTCTTTCACCTGTTTCCAGGTACCAAAATGTAACTCTCTGCAAGGCTAGGTCAACTTGTTCCACTAAGAGCCTGTGGTATTGGGCCCTGAGGGCATGTGAACGAGTCCACATTTCTTGGTCTGCCGAGGCTGAGAGGTGATGTTCCAGCTCTCGGATCTGGGCTAGTAATTGTTGTGTCTTTTCTGCGCTCTGTTTTTTTGTCTTAGAGGCAAGCCTAATGCATTTTCCTCTCACTGCACATTTTGCTGTTCTCCATAGCACATCCATAGAGTCCACAGTGCCCTCATTTTCCCTAAATAAGGTTTGTATAAAATCCATGATGGTTTTAACAAAATGGGTGTCTCTTAAGTGTATGGAATTAAAGCGCCATGCCCATCCCAGTCCTCCAGCCCCCTTAGCAAATGCTCCATAGAGATTGGCACATGGTCTGAAATAACTGTAGGTAAGATATTGCAGGCCAGAAGGCCCAGGAGACTTGAGGCAGTGATCAAAAATAATCAATGCATGAGTACGACTTATTCGGTGGAGAAACAAATGTGTATTGTCTATTGATGGGGTTTAGAATTCACCAGGGATCTCCCAAGCCCAGCGAGTTCATAAGTTCTCTCAGGCCCTGTTGGGCTGGTGAAAGAATTTTACGGTGCAGACCAGACCTGTCCAGATCTGGGTGACAAACTAAGTTCCAGTCCCCACCGAGGATGATAGGGATGTGTGAGAAAGCTAGCAGGTGGGCTAGAAGATTGGAGAAAAATTCTGGTGAGTCTGAGTTTGGGCCGTAGATCCCCCCTAGAAGTAACTCTCTGAGCCCCAGATGTCCTTGCAATAGGAGGTAATGACCTTCTGGGTCACTGCACTCCTTGATTAGCTGGAATGGTGTCCCTCTACGAATTAAGATCCCCACTCCTCTTCTTTTATTACTGGTTCCTGTCCCAAAAGCCTGACTGACCAATTCCCTATGAAAATATTGTATATTCTCATGTTTAAGGTGGGTTTCTTGAAGAAAAAACACATCTGGTTGGTATTTCTTAAGATGGTGTAAAATCCTGTATGTTTTACATTTATCATTCACCCCCTTTATTTTTCCACAAGATAAATTTATATGCAGTCCCCATGATTCTCCTTTAAGAATTGTCTGGCTTGAATCTCCTTCCACCTATTAACTATGCTGTAGGGTGCTCCCAGCCTTCCCCTAACCCCCCCAAGCCCCTCCCTCCTGATCTCCTTTCCTCCTCCCCCCAAGATCCCTGTAGCCAAGGTTGTGACCATTGCTTGTACATGTGGATATGATCCTTCCCTGTCCCTCCTCCTCCCTTCCTCATCTCCCCTGCCCAAATAACATCTTACCAGTAATATTATTACATTCATTATACCTAAAACAACAAGTATTTGTCAATGTCGAATGTTGTTGCGCTGGCATTGGCAGTGGTGGAGGTGGAGAGGCATAGTGCTGTGAGTTTATTAATGTGTCCCAAAATGTAATTTTGCACAGCGAGTACGCCGCTGAGCGGCAGAGCTGCAGAAACACGTTTTGGGCAGGCTGTGGAAAATGGCAGCTGGACTGTTGATAATGAGGTGTGCACAAATGCCAGTGGTGAAAATGTGGCATAAAAATATTGCAGATTGAAAAAGTTACAAGAGTGCGTGGAAACTGCACAATACACACTTGCAACACAGTCATTGTCTGGACTTTCGTCACCAAATTTTCAGCATAGGCATTTTAGGACCTCTGCTGATGAATAGTGTCACCGTCATTTCCTGAAAGTGTCCCAAAAAGTGATTTCGCACATTGACCGTGCAATTCAGCACCAGACGTGCGAAAACACATTTCAGCCAGCTATACCATTCATAAAGAGGTATGGAAAAATGGCAATGATGAACAGCTGGAGTGAAAGTATTACAAATTCACAAAGTCACGAGCATGCATGCAAACTGCATAACGCATGCTCATAAAACACTCATTTTATTGACTTTCGTCCCTAAATTTTCAACATAGGCATTTTAGGACATCTGCTAATGAACAGTGTCAGTGCTATTTTCATAATGTGTCTCGAACTTGGGCTTTCACAGCGACCACGCTATTATGCGTCGGAACTGCGAAAACAGATTTTGGTCAGTATGTGAAAAATGACAGCTGCACTGTTCATTAGGAGGTGTAGAACAATGGCACTATTGAAAATGTGGAGTGAAAATATAAGTTTGAGAACTTCCGAGCATGCGTGAAAACTGCAATGCATGCTCGTAACACAGTCAATTTATGGAGTATTGTCACCAAATTTTCAACACAGGCATTTTAGGACCTCTGCTCATGAACAGTGGCACTGTCTAATGTATCCCGAACAGTGATTTCGCACCATGCTATTCTGCGCCGGAAGTACGAAAACACATTTTAGCAAGGATGTGAAAAATGACAGCTTACAGATCACAAGAAGGTGTGGTAAAATGCCAGTGTTGAGAATGTGGCATGAAAATATTGCAAATGTGCTAACTTACGAGCTTGTGTTGCGCAGTTGCTACACACGCTCGTAAAACAGTCATTTTATGGAGTATTGTCACCAAATTTTCAACACAGGCATTTTAGGACCTCTGCTCATGAACAGTGTCATTGTCATTTTCGTAATGTGCCCCAAACAATGATTTTGCACAATGACTGCGATATTCTGCGCTGGAAGTACGAAAACACATCTCGGGCAGGATGTGAAAAATGACAGCTATTTGGTTCACAAGAAGGTGTGGTAAAATGCCAATGTTGAGAATCTGGCAGAAAAATAATGCGAATGCGCTAACTTACGAGAGTGCTTTGAGCAGTTGGTATGCACACTCTTAAAACAGTCATTTTTTGGATTAGTCCCACCAAACTTGCAACATAGGCTTTTTGAGAGCCCCTCTAATGAACAGTGGCACTGTCACTTCATTACTCGGTCCTGAAATGTGAGTCCACGCAGTGACTGTGAAATCACCTTTCAGGACCGAATAATGCATGACAGTGCAAGAATTCATGAAAAGGGGTCCCAAAAAACCCCATGTTGAAAATCTGGGGCCAAAATTTGCAAAAATGCCCAAGATATGCATTAAAGTTAAAAAAACCCTATTCATTCCATTATACAGCTTACTGGCATTTCTTCAGTTCACGGTCGGCTTTGAAGAGTGCAGACGTGTTCCCGGTCCACAGAAGATCATCGTGCCAGACTCTGCCTTCGGCCTTTCTGCCCGGCATCGGAACAACGAGCCTGGCTGCACCCTCCCACCGCCTACCGCTAAAGCCGTAATCCAGCCACCTCTACTTCCCAACCACCCCTCCTTTTTTTTTTTATCCCAGACGGTGGAGCCTTGTACCTGGCGTCCCCCTAAGCTGCCACTGGGGTGTCTCTGCCACCCTTGTTAACTTCCCTAGGCACCCTGCTGTTTTTCAAAGCTTGCCGCTGATGGCCGACTTTCTTTTTTTTCAGCTCCCTCCACCCTCCCTCCCTTCCATCTCTTTTCGCTCCCCTCTCTCCCCTCCGTCTCTTCTCAACGCCACCTGTGCACGCCCAGGAGGAGAACCACGAGCTCGGCCGCACCCCAGACCTTTGTCCCGCTAAAGGCATAAAGCCGCCAGGTCCTTTTCCTAGCCCGCCGGGGCTTAGGAACCCACCGACGGACCCCCAGTGCCGCCGAGGACCCTCCGTTTTGCCTGCCCAGGAACCGCTGAGGTGCTGCCAGCTCTGCCGCACCCACCAAAGTCCTGCGCTTAGCCCGTCCATGAAGACTGTTGACAGGGGCCACCCGCAGAGTCGCACACCCAGGAGGAGAACCACAAGCTCGGCCTCACCCCAGACCATTGTCCCGCTAAAGGCGTAAAGCCGCCAGGTCCTTTTCCTTGCCCGCCTCCTTTTCCTAGCCCTCTCTCCCCTCCGTGTCTTCTCAATGCCACCTGTGCACTGCTCCAACCTAATCACAGGTGGATGTTGTAAATCCCGACCTTTGCCCTCCCTTTCTTTTGGCTTCCATTTACCGCTGGATGTTCTTGGCCAGGGACTGCCGCAGGCCCTCTTGCCCAGCCTCGGAACCACGATCCCGGCTGCTTATACATGCCACCCACCGCAAAGCCATATACCCGACGCTTTTTTTTCTGCTACTCAGATGGCTGCTCCTTGCACGCCCCAGTATAACCGTATACAGTCCCTCTGGACCCGTGCCTCTTTTCAACCCCTCACCTGAACCTATATCCCCCAGTTAACACCTCCTTGCTCTTGACCTGATGGTCTCTACTGAGTTTAGCCCTTATCATGTTAGTCTAGCTGGTACTGCCTCTTTATGTCCTAAATGTATGATTGTAATTGTATGGTTGTTGCCTCAAATTGTATTGCTGTTTTTCCCGTGATATGATGTATTGTACTCTCCCGGGTCGTGCCTGAAAATAGTCACCTGCTGGCTAGCGCACCTACCCGGTTAACAAAAACTAAATAAAATAAAATAAATGGGATGAGAGGAGGCAGGGGTGTGCAGCGGGTGGGTGCCGGTGGGGGAGGGCATTCGAGACTATGAGGAATCGTTTTCATTTTATAGGAAAAATTTAAAAAAACATCATGGGATAGTTTTTTTTAGAGGGATTTGGCACACTGGGGTGGGCTCCCAGCATGCCACCTAACTGCTTGGGGGTGTCTGTAGCCGACGGTTGAGTGGGTACCCTCATCAGCACACAACACAGGGGAGGAAGTAATGCTGATGGAGTTGGGCACCCCGTCAGCACACAAAGAAAGTGGGGGTGCAAACCAAGGGGGATTGGGCACCCCATCGGCATTCAACAATTGGGAGTTTACCAATGGGGAGATAGGCTCCCCATTGATTCACAAAGAAAGGGGTTAACGACATAGGGTTAGGCACCCGAAGTCAGCAGTAGTTAAGTGGCCGCCCGGCTTGCTGACTATGCAGCATAATGGTGGCGAGAACGGCAAGAAAGGACCGCTGCATATATTGAGCTTTGGCGGATTGCAGCGGACCTTTTCCTAGATGCTCACCATTATGCTGCATGGTGTGACACCAGCATGCAGGCTGATTGTAGAATGCAGGACGCACCTACTGGTGCGTGCCCTGCATTTGCCCAACAGCAACCCCACCTCCAAAGCTGCACTGTCCCACGATGTTGGCTGCTCAAGCATGCCAACATAAAAACACATTCTATCCCTGGCCAAACAGGCTGAAACACCAACGTTCCTCTGCCCATGATGAAAAAACACCACCAGAATGGGCCCCATCCCCCCTCCCCCAGCTCGGATTATCTTAGGTAAATAATAGATCTGCATTAACATTTGTTATACCCCCTTGGAATAAGCAAATGGAAAAAAATAATAATGACAGAACATGGTTATGTACAGATCCCCAACACCCCCCCAGGCATAGAGCATAGTCTGTATCGAACTGCATAATCATGAGTGAAATCCTTCTGTGCGGCACCAGGAGTAACATGTTCAGTGTGTGAGTCCCATGCACAGGGGCTGCAGGGAGGAATAGTACTCTATTACAGCGTTCCCCATCCCACCAGCATACTGAAGCAAGCAAGATCTGTAGGCCATGCCCATGCAAGGTAAGGGCTGACAGTAGGCACTCCAGCGCGGTCCCCTCCATGAATCTCCTTAGGACCCTATGAGCAATCCACCCCAGGTGCCATCTAACTAGGGCTGTGAATGTGATGTTCCAACTCCCGGGTGGTCCAGAGAGGATTGCACCACTGACCCCATCACAGGAGGAGTACGTACTTCAGGGCTTGAGGCTGCCACAGCATTAAAGGCTTATTACCCTGGCTCAGATTGGCACAGTGTCCCCTAGCCCATTATCATACCATCCTGGCATATGTTTGGGTTGACTGAGCCATATTGTGTGTTGGGGGCAGGCAGGAATAACCAACCACCCATCCCTCCACCCTGTTCATAGCCCGGCTAACAACCAGGACCTTGGCAATCAGGGGCACAGTGTGCTACCCATCCTGACCACCACAGCAGGCTGTATAGTGTCTGACCATCACAGTCCCTGTATAAATCAACTGTGCTCTGTCACTTTGTTGCTGACTAATTCAACCTAGTAACCCTGGACAGTAGATAGTTAACCCACTGGTACCATTGATGGAAGTGCCCCTAGTTCCAACGGGGATGCCCAGAGGGAGCCCCACCACACATACCCACTTTCACCCCCATTCCAGTAACAAACAAGGCCACAGACCTACCTTGCTCCTTCCTCCGGAGAGATGGTAGTTCAAAGGGTACCATGGTCTAGGTCCCCTGCTCCAACATCCATGCAAAGCACACTGCACCCCCATGTTCCTATCCAGCAGCTCATCCCTCTGTTACAGGGTTGGAAAAGTCCCTGGTTGGTTTTCAAGTCAGCCATTCAGACAATAAGGTTCCAGAAAGGGCCTACTTATTTTTCATCTCAGTAGACCTAGGGCCCCATTTGTTGTGGATTCCTGCAGCATTCTGACATAATCTGTGTCACAGCTTACACAAGTAGTCCAGTCCCTGGAGCATTGTTAAAGGAAAAAAGAAAAAAAAAACAATAGATGTGTGTACCCATTTTAGAGATTAATCAACACAACACTTTAATTCTTCAGTAATCTCCAGATAACCTGTAGCATTTACAACTTGGCAAAAGAAATAGTCATTGTGGTGCTTGAAAGAGATCTGGAAACATATTGGGCAGTTCTTGCTTCATCTGATCTTCTGATTCAAAGGTTTTCATTGACCCTCAATGATTTACTTGCAATTTTGCTGGGTATAGCATTCTGAAGCGGATCCCAGCAGCCATCAATTTAGAAACTATAGGGTTGAATTCGGCCCATTTCAGACATATTGAGCCGGGTAAATCCTGGGTCATTCTGATTTTATTACCCTCCCATAACAGTTACTTTGTATATCTTAGTTTGGCCAAAAAGTGGACTTTGTCCAGAAAATTCAGCAGCTTGAATATCATGTGTTGAGGTGGAGAGTTTGGTGGAGGAGTGGGCATCAGCGCTCTGTGAGCCAGCTCAATAATATAGTCAGGTCCATTCGGTGATGGGCCCGCCACTTTTTCACAGAATTTCTTCATAAATAGTATTGGATTCTGACCTTCCAATCCCTCAGGCAGATCAATTAAGAGGAGATTGTTGCACCTACTATGGCCCTCTAAATCTATCTTTTCTTCTAGTCAGAAGACTTTCCTGCATGTGGCTACAGAATCAGTTTCCTGGTGAGCCCTCCAGTCCTCCAGAGAGCTGGTTCTTGCTTCACCATCTCCCACTCTTCTCGATAGGGTCTCTGTTGCCTTTTGGAGGGTGGCTAGCTGGTTTGTGATGCCCAGGAGAGCTTCCTTGTTAGGGGAATGTTCTTGTAGGAATTTTTCTTCTGTCAGTGGAGTGGGCACCATGCTGGGTTTGGTAACAGTCTTTGCTTGCATTTTGGATTTCTTTGCAGCCTTGGCTTCTTCTGGCATAGGTGGTGGGCTGTGTATCAGGCCCACAGACTGCATCTCGACCTCCATCAGAATACTAGTGTCCCCACAGAAATTACTGTCCCAAAGTTCCCAATAAGAATCAAAATAGGTTGTAAACATGAAGTACTCACTGTATTGTTTGTTTGCAGATCTAAACTTCAATTTTTTAGGTGTTTTTCCCGAGCTGTGGAGTGGAGATGAAGAGAATGTGTCCTTCCCATTCAGACACATCATGTGACCCCCCCCAACGTGACCCATGTCTTTCCAGCAGTCAAAGACTTTCTTTTTGTTCAGCACCAGTTGCCTTAGTTCCCTGACAATCCCAGGGCAGAACTATTTAGCTCTTTTTCCTTATTTCTTATAGGGATGCAGGCTTCCGTGACTGCTTCAGGTTGGTACCCACTTCAACAAATTTTAAATGTCCTCTGCTTTACCAGCCTCACGCAGCTGCTCCAGATCTGAAGACACCAAGTCTGTCACCTTGGCAAAGTCTGCTTTTCTGGCTTTCTATGTCCTGGTGACTGAGGCATGGCTAGTTCAGCAAGGCATTCAACTCGGTGCCATACAGAAGATTGCTTAAGATGTTAGATACTCTGGGTACATTGAAGGACCCAGTTAGATGGGTGGGTAGCAGGCTGGGAGGGGGACAGCAGAAGGAGGTGATAAATGGGGTCAACAGGGGAGAGGGAGGTCACGAGTGGTGGTACACAATTCAGTTCTGGGTCTGGTCCTTTTTAATATGTTCATTAGTGACATAGGAGAAGGAATATAGGGCACGATGTGTCTCTTCACAGATGGCACTAAGCTCTGGGGCAAAGTAAACAGCAAGAAAGTGGCAAAGGAGCTGCAGAGGGACCTGCATAGGTCAGAAAGGTGTTCCAAGGTTTGGAAGAGGTGATGCACTTAGAGAACAAGAACTCCAGGGTGCAATATATTGGATGGGAAGAGTTAAGTTGTACACACTGTCTGAAGAATGGGACCTGGGAGTCGGCAAAAGTGACTGCCTAAACCAATCTAGTCAATGCAACATGGCCCACCACAAAGCAACCAGAATGTTAGGGAGCACTTGTATGGTGTCTGACAGCAGGAGGAAAGAGATAATATCACCTCTCCATAGAACACTGGTGAGGCCACATATGGAATACTGTGTCCAGTTCTGGAATCTCCACCTAAGGAAAGAAAAAGATAGCCTGGAGAAACTGTAGCATAGGGTAACCGAAATTATTTGGGGCCAACGGTGAAGATCCTACAAGGATTAATTTAAGGCTCTGAACATGTACTTGCTGAAGATCAGAAGGGAGAGGGGCAATATGATAAGAGATCTTCATGTTCCTGAAAGGAATGAATAAGGTAAACTAGGAGGAAATCTTAAGCAGGAATTGGTAAATCAAAAACATAGGGATATTAGAGGAAGCTGGTGGGGAGGGGAGATTCAGAAGGGACATGAGAAAGGTTTATTTTACTGAGAGAGTGGTTAAGCCATAAAACTGCCTACCATCAGAGGAGGTGAGTGCAAGAACCATTAATGGTTTTAGACATGAATGGGACTGAGTAAAAGTCTTACTAATTACTCTGGGAATAGCAGTAGGGCATGGGGCAAGGAGGGTAGGTGGGGTCAAAATCCTCAACTAGGCAATGTGTCCTGGAGTAGAGTAGGATAGGGTATACTAGAGCAGACTGGATGGACCAATGGTCTTTTTCTGCTGACTGTTTCTATGTTTCTATGCTTCTATCAGTGTTCGACTGGCCAAGTTGAGGGTCCAATTGGCAATTTGGTCTGGTGGGGGTCGGTCATGCCACAAGGATATACAAGCTGCTAAGGAAGATGTAATGGCTGGAAATAGGGACAGAAAGGTAGTAAATATTGGAACCATTGCTGTAATAGGCCGACAGATTGACCACCATGGTTTGCCTGCCAGGAGTGTGGGATAAGTGAGGGCTATCCAGGGTAAATCAACACAGTTGAGGGGTGGGTCAGACTGTCATCATCCATGTTGGCAAAAATAACATGTTCTGTTGACATAAAGAAATTAATCATGGAACTAGGGCTGTTCATTAAGGGATGGTATCCAGGGTGTTGTTTTTTCCTGTGATCCTACTGATTCTTAGCACTATTGAGGAGTGGCAGCAGACTATTAAGCAGGGTAATGCATTGCTAAGGGTGTGGCACTGGGGGGGTTGTTTTCTGGCCAGCTGGAGGGCATTTGTGGCAAGGAACATCTTTAAGCCCAGGTTGGGCTGCCCTTGAACCCAGAGAGAATGGGAGTACTGTCCAAGCAAATGGACAGGGCAGTAGGGGGTATCTAAACTAGAGAACAGGGAGAGGGTGCTGGTGTAAAGTATCACCATGAGAAGAAGGCAGATATAGGGGGATCATAGAAGAAAAGACTGCAGAGCAATTGAGCACAAGGAAACAAGACCAAAGAAGCATGTAAGGACCACAATCCTCACTTGCATGTAAGTCAACAAGAGGACTGCACCTAACAATGCATACTGTACCTATATAGGAATTGGCTAGTATGTAACTGTAAATAGGACTAAAATTAAAGGCATTCTGTGTCCAGGACTATATTAATAGCTAGGGTGAGGTTTTGCCTCGCTAATATCTTCACACATAATGTCTGCACTATTTTATGTGCAGATTGTGGTGTAAGAAACAAACTCACAGATCTGGCTACCTTAATAGCAGAGGCAGACATGGACTTAGTGGTAATTTCCAAGACATGATACGCTGGAAACCCTGGCTGGGAGGTAAATGTGCCAGGGTACATCCTGCATAGGTGGGATAGAGAGGTAAGAAATGGGGGTGGGGGGTGGGGGTAGCCCTCTATATCAGGGAAGGTATTAAGGCAACAGCATTGCAGAGTAGACAGGGAGAGACCAAGGCACTGTGGGTCACACTTGAGCCAGGAAATGGAACAGCAATATGCACAGGAGTGAACTACAGGCCTCTGGCACAGAAAGAGGAGGTTAATGGAGCTTTAGTAAAAGAAATGCACAAGATGACAGAAAAAGGGTAAGTGCTACTGCTGGGAGATTTTAACATGCCAGATGAGAACTGATCCATCCTAGCAGCTGCCTCAGTCAGGAGGGAAGACATCATAGAATCCTTGCAGGGGACAGGCCTTAGTCAGTTGGTCCTGGAGCATGCCAGGGACAAGATGATCTTGGACCTTGTGCTAACCAATTGGGACAGGATTAAGGAAGTCAGGCTGGAGTGTACCTAGGGTCCAGTGACCACCACACTGTATGGTTTAGCATCAGTACAGTGATACAAGAAAATCACACAAAGACAAGGGTCCTGGATTTCAAGAGAGTGGACTTTGCTAAGATGGGGAAAGTGATCAAAGATGCCCTAGAAAAAAGGGATCCAGGGGGAGGGGTCGACAAGCAGTGGATGCACTTAAAAGAGGCCATAGGGGATGTGACAAGGCAGTGTATTATACTAAGCAACAAGGGAAGAAGAAGGAACAAACCACTGTGGTCCACAAAGGAGGTGGCAGAGAAAGTGAGGGACAAAAAGGGGCCTTCAGAAAATACAAGGAGACTCTGAAACAGGCAGATAGGGTGGTGTATCTAGAGAAACAGAGGGAGTCAAGGAAAGCAGTTAGGAGCACAAAAGTGCAAACAGAGAAGAGACTAGCTCAGATGGTAAAGAGGGGGGGCAAGACATTTTATAGATACATCAGTGATAGAAGGAAGGCCAGTAGAGGGACTGTTAGGCTCAAAGGGGAGGAAGGGGGGGTGAGTGGAGAGTGACTTAGAGAAAGCATTGATGCTGAATGATTACTTCTGTTTGGTATTCACGGTGGAGGGGGAGGGACAGGGGCCACAACTAAGTAGCAAAAGCAATGGGGGGAGAGAGGTAGATACCAGTCCTTTCACAGAGGAGTGAGTCTTGGAAGAACTCATAAAATTTAGGGTGGACAAAGCGATGGGACCAGATGATGTACACCAGAGGCTACTAAGGGAATTAAGATCAGCGCTAGCAGCGCCACTGGCAGCCCTGTTTAGCGAGTCACTCAATACAGGGATGGTCCCTGAGGACTTGAAGGGAGCCTGTAGTCCCTCTCCACAAGAGTGGTAGTGAGGAGGAAGCAGAAAACTATAGGCTGGTCAGCCTCACCTCAGTAGTGGGTAAGATTATGGAGGTACTGCTTACGGAAAGGATTATGGAACACTTGGTAACCATGGGAGCACAGGATCCATAGCAGCTGGATTTACAGCAGGAAGGTCATGTCAAACTAATCTGATTGATGTTTTTGACTGGGTAACAAAGGAGATGGATCTTGGAGGGGCAATGGCTATTACTTACCTTGATTTTAGTAAGGTGTTTAACACTGTACACCACAGAAGGCTGGTGAACAAGCTAGGCAACCCGGGGGTGGAACATAAGGTGAAAAACTGGGTTCAAAACTGGTCAAGGGACAGGAAGCAGAGGGTGGGAGTAATGGAATCAAGTCTGATGAAAGAAAGGCAACCAATGGGGTGCCACAGGTGTCAGTCCAGGGGCCAGTCCTTTTTAATGTCTTTATCAGTTACATTGCAGAAGGGCTGGAGGGGAAGGTTTGCCTATTTGCATATGACATCAAGATCTGCAATAGACTAGACACTCCAGAAGGGGTTGAAAAAGTGAGGAGGGATCTGGTAAAAATTGGAAAAGTGGTCACAAGTGTGGCAACTAAAATTTAATGCAAAGAAGTGCAAAATCATGCACCCGGGGCAAAGAAACCAGGCGAAGAGCTACAGTATGGGGGGGGGGGGAATTGCTGACAGTCATCAGGGAGAAGTGGGATTTGGGGATAATCATCTCAGATAACCTTAAGGTGGCCAAACAGTATAGCAAGGCTGTTGGGAGGGCCAGTGGGATGTTGGGGTGCATAGGAAGAGACACTACCAGCAGAAGAAGGGAGGTGGTGATGCCATTGTACAAAACACTGGTGAGGCCACATCGAGAATATGGTGTTCAGTTTTGGAGGCCACACCTTCGCAAGGACATAGACAGAGCGCAGGCAGTCCAGAAAAGGGCAACCAAGATGGTGCAGGATTTGCAACATAAAACATATGAGGACAGATTAAAAGACCTTAATCTGTATACTCTGGAAGAGAGGAAGGAACAGGGGGCTTGATAGAGACCTTCAAGTATCTTTCAGGCTTAAACAAAGTGCAGGTGGGTTGCATCTTCTAGTACAAGAGTTGTACCAGGACAAGGGGACACAACATGAGATTGGGGGGAGCAGGTTAAGGGGAAATGTGAGGAAATTCTTCTTTACGGAAAGGCTGGTGGATGCATGGAATAGCCTTCCCCACGAAGTGGTGGGTGCAAACACAGTGGGGGGATTCAAACATGCATGGGATAGACATAAGGGAATCCTTGTGGTGCAGAAGAGGGACAAAAGCCATTGACCATGTAGGGTCAATGACCATTGATGCAGGCAGGGAATATGGGCAGACTGGGTGCTAGCGGTCCTTTTCTGCCATCAACTACTACGTTAATATGTTACTATGTAAAGCAGCAGTGCAATGAAATTGGGCAAAAAATTTGACCCTACCTTTTTTCACTATAAAACATTCCAGGCATCCTCCAATTTTATTTTGTAGTAACATTTTCTAACTCTATCAAAGACTATGTATTTTGTAACTGTTTTTGTTTAGTTATTTCTTAAGAAAAAAAAAGATGGCTACCACATTTGGCTTAGAAATAGCATTGTAGTCCTGGCAAGGGTTAGGCTCTTAAAATAAAAAGTAAAAAAATTATGTGCAGCATAGGAGGTACATAAAAAGTACATGTGTCAGGTATGATCATTTTTTAATTCATTTTAGCTGAAACTAGCTTTTTGGAAAAAAAAATGTTCATTAAACTGCTGCTTTAAACAAGCAGGCTGATTTGTTTACAATATTCCAAACTTGGTGAAACCACATATAACTTTGAAATTTAAGGTAAGCAGGAACATATTTTAACAGTTGCTCTGAATATCTGTATGTGGAATGATTTTCTTATAGTTTTCATAGCATAAAAAGGGGGTTAGATTATCTTTTAAACCAAGAAAATGAAGATCAGTTCAGTGCCACCAACTATCATGTCCACTCTACCATTTGAGGGATCCCCGTTCTGACTTCAGGAGATAATTGAATTTCCTTTAGCCTTAGCCTGACCATCACCATGCAAATAAAGTCCACCCACTCCCTGTGAGCGACCTGGGAACAAAACTCTGGGTCACCAGCCACTATACCAGATTTTGTGCTGAGTAAGGCATCTGGTGGTTGTCAAAAACTTTGCTTTGGTCGGCTACCTCCTCAGTTATTCCCAGGTCCCTCACAGGGAGGGGTGTACTTTACTTGAGCGGTGATGGCTAGGCTAGGGTTTGAGTAATCTCAGTCATCTTCTTGAGCTGGGAGTCAGAATGGAATCCCTCAAGTGATTCGGTGATCTCTGTAATTGGAGGCTTCTAAAGGTAGTCCAGGATAGATACATAAATACTGTTGGCAGTTAAGGGCATATGGCCTGCTCAGTCGGCACATTTGAGCTCATAAGATAGGTCCTCTGGGATCAGGAATGGCAATGGCTACTGTTGGGGGGCAGTTTGCAATGGGCATTTGGCAGTGGGCTAATGGGTTGGGTGGTCTTCTAATTTCTTTTTAGTGGACTGTGGTTGGTTAATCTATGGATGGAAGTGAGTGTCAAACCCTCCAGCAACACTGCCACTGGCACCAACCTGAACTGAACATGCCCTCTATCAGCTAGCTAAACACAAAAGCCTCTATGAGCTTTTCAGCAGCAGCACAATTATTAAGGTATGGTAGCCTGCTGCTGGGGGATACAATGGTAGGAGAAGGGGGGTTCTTTCTTGCAGCTACAAGGGCTTTTATTGTGTACTGGGTGGGGTAGGAGGGTTAACATGTAGTCAAATTTGAAATTAGAATCCAATTCTGATGTTGATTCTGAATAGATCTCTAAGAATTTGGATTTTTGGCCCTCGATTCCAATAATCCCAATCCTGTAACAAAGCCAGATTCCAACCTATCTGTTTCTATGTGTCAGATTCTGATCAACCCTAATTCAGACCTACATAGAATTTTTTTTTTGCAGCAGAACTGGGCAAAGTTGTATACTATATGCAATGACATTGACTATGGCAATTAAACCATGATGGCAAACCCCATTCAGGAAATCATAAAAAGTGAAAGCGATATACTGAATATATATCTGAGTTTTTATATCTGCACACACAAGTGTAAAGGGAGTTTACAGAATGATGAAATGCAGTTGAGGTTAAAAGAGAGGTTGGTCTGGGTTCATCCAGCCTCTGGAAAGCAGACGTTTCCCATAACTCCACCCATAACCTTTTACACAACAGTATTTTTTACCTCCATAAGCAGAAGTGAAGCTACTAGGGTAAGACCCGTTTCAATACCACAAACTTCCACTTTCTTTCACAATCAAGATTTAAAGCAACTATGGTCATTTACAATAATTTACAATACCTCCTCATCTAATCAGAACAGAAATCCTATTGAGCGAGGGTGTCTGTCCCTTATTTTATAGGATCATCCCTTATTTACTTGATATTTTCATCATTATATAGGGGCAATGGTATGAGAATAGCACGGTTTGGGACTCAGAGTTGTACATGAAAAGAACAGTAATAAACCATTTTCATGAACATGTGCTTTTAGTTATCCATCCTATTGTCAAAAGAAAGTGCAGTTGTGGTAAGAGGACCATAAACAATACAAAATGCGGAGGGGGTATTTTTTTATACCTTTTCATTTTAAATAAAAACAGCACAGCTGCACAGGAATGGCCGTCCTGGTGACTTTAATAGCAAGCAGCTGCTTGCTCTACAAGTGCCTTTATGGGTTGTAATTCAAAAACCACAGATGCCACACAACCAATGTCTGTGCAGCACAATAGGATATGTTCCTCATCATCAAAAACCTCCCATTCACTGACTCCTTTTCAGCTGCACTTACCCTGTTGTAGCTGACATATTTCTCAGCTTAACATACAGTAAGTACATTGATGTCCTCCCAAATACTGATCCTCCTTTTCCCTGCTTCTTCTATCCATTTCAACTGTTGGGTGGACTGGAGTACTGGGAGGGTAAGTGACTTGCCCAAGGTTACACAGGCAGTATTTTATGCTGTTCAACTGTAGTGGAAATGGTCTAAGCAGCCCTGGACCATACTGTCTCTTAGATGTATAAAAGTCTGCCTCAGCATCTGCAGCAAAAGTGAACTTTCACATAGTACACCTAGAAGGCAGTATGGTCTAGTTGTGGAGTTCC
Organism: Neoceratodus forsteri; assembly: GCA_016271365.2. Classification (NCBI taxonomy): domain Eukaryota; kingdom Metazoa; phylum Chordata; order Ceratodontiformes; family Ceratodontidae; genus Neoceratodus; species Neoceratodus forsteri. The sequence continues at coordinate 52,808,831 of CM057451.1, read as the reverse complement.
ATGTCTCCTTAATCCTCATCTCTTCATCCATTTGTAATGAAAAGGCTGTGCCAACAGTTCATAGGAGAGTGGACATCACTCATCATGCCACCTCTGAGTAGTACTTAAAGCTAACATGCCCAAGCATCCCTTGCATGCTCAGATTCCTGTTGGGCCATGCAGCTGCCATTCTCCATCCCCCTTTACTGTATCTCTTGTGGCATGTGGCAGCTCCATAGAACCCACCCACTGTGTCTTCCCAGTGCTGTTTGGGTTGGTTGTGCTCCCTCTGTTCCTGTATTTCTTCACTGCTTTGTCTACAGATGATATGTCCACTTTCTGTCTGTCTCTCAGGGCTTTTGGATCTTGTTAGTTGTTCTAAGTGCAGGCTTTGAATTGTACTACTGTGGGTCCCTGGGGTATTCTTCAGCTACAGTTGCTGTTTGTTTGCCATAGGCTCCACTCTTTCATCCTGAAGATTCCTTTATTTTCTCTCAGTTGCTTCCTTGCATGTTTTTCATTTGCTTAATGTGGCTGTTTTCCTTATTGTGCTTAGCTGCTGCCAGTTTTTCTGTTACCATGCTAACCACTCGATAATTTACCCTGGGATTCTTACTCCACTCCTTACTTCACCACTTCTTGCCCTGTTAGATCAGTTTGCTCAGATATTTGTGTGTTCTGGATTTACTCTGCTCTTCAATTGCCATACTGCCATTTATGATTACTGTGGCCATTAATCCATGGTTGAGTCATCCAGCCCTGCTCTCACCTTTCAGTCATTGGTATTACTTGTCTGCCAACCTCCAGAACAACCTTATTCCCCTGCCAATTCCTTGAATGTGCTTCACTCCCTCTTTGACCCCCCCTGCCCAGCACACTCCCCCATTCCTCATGGTTAATAGTTCACCTGCCTCTGAGCTTTCCCCTGTAGCTGCTCGCTTGAATGAGTTCTTTACTACTTGTGCCTTCCCCTCTCCCCACCCTCTGGCTCCTCTCCCCTCCCCCATCTCCATCTTTGTCTGCCTCACCCTTCCCTGGGATTTCACTTCCTCAATGTTACTACCCAGGAAACCCTACTCGCCCTTTCTTCCCTCAGTCTATCTAAATCTAGCCCTGATGGCCTGTACCCTAAACTTCTCCATCTTTCAACTCCTGCCATTGCCTCCCCCTTACTCACCTCCTCAACCTCTCCTTCTCCCTTTGCACTGTTCCCAGTCATGGAAGATTGCCATGGTTCTCCCCCTTAATAAAGGGGGTGGCCCCTCCTCCCCGGCAACTTCTGTCCTATCTCCCTCCTCCATTCTCTTGCAAAACTACAAGAAAAACCTGTGTATGCCAGGCTAGCTGACTTCCTTTAGACTTCCAACTTTCTCTCTTTCCTGTTTACTTTTCCAGAAGCACCACTCCACCCCACCCCCACCCCTGCTTGCTGAGTGTCACTCTCCATCTTCAAAATGGATCAGGGCACATCAAGACAGTTATTTTTATCAATCTAGCCAAGACTTTGACTAAGTGGCTAATCCACTCCTCTTGGACAAGCTGAACTTTGCCAGCTTCTCAGCCCCCCCTGTTGACTGGTCAGTAATCAAAATACAGGTAGGGGATATACTGTCACCTCCCCTACCAATTAATTCTAGAGTCCCACAGGGCTCCATCCTGGGTCCCATCCTCTTCTCCATTTTTCCAAATGACCTCCCCTCTATCTGTGCCAACTCGCATGTTCATATATATGCAAATGATACAGTTATCTACACCTCAGGCCCCTCGATTGTGTTGGTGGAAGGATTGCTCCAGGAAGACTTCCACAATGTCCTGCATTGGTCCCACTCCAATCAACTCTCGGTCAACACTAAAAAATTTGATTCTGTGACCATTGGCACCAGTCAGAAGCTGGCCAGGCGTGTCCTTTCCCTGTCCTGTCCACCCTAGATGGCACCCCTCTCAGTCATTTCTTCTTTAAGGTATCTCAGTGTTTGGCTTAATAGTAGGGTTGACTTCTCTGTCCACATCGATGCAATCCACTCCAAGGTCTGCCCAAAAACTTGGTGCTCTGTACCACAACATAAACTGCTTGTCTCACAGGTCCACCAGGAGCTGGTTACCAAGATGGCATATCCCCCTCCTCTTCCTATGCCAAACCGGACACCCTCTGTAATGCCTTTTGTCATTTAGTTACTGACTCCCCCCCCCTGTACTCACCATTGCTCCCTCTAATCCTCTGTATCCATCCTACCCCTGCCATCACCTTGCCAGTCCCACTGTGCCTCCATCTTCAAACACTGGTTTGGTTCGTTACACTCTTACCTAGTCTCATTCCTCCATTCCTAGGGTTCCCACCAGACCATGTGGGCAGCCAGCTAGAGGGCTTACAGCCTACACTGATCCCCTTTGGACAGTGTTGTGCAACACCAGGTGAATGAAGAACAAGACTGTGATTATGTTGGACTTGGTTTCTTTGGTTGACCTGGAGTGCATCACGGAGACCTGACTGGGAGATGATGCTGGGCCAGTTTTAGAGACACTGGTCCCAGCTGGGTACTCTGTGATACACTGTCCAAGGAGAGATTGCAGGGGCAGGGGTGTAGTTATCTGTTTTAGATCTGACCTGAACTTCTCCATGCATTCAGTAGGTTCTACCAGGTTATTTGAATGTGTGGCAGTGCATAAGGGTCCAGGTGTGGGCTGCAGAATTCTCCTTGTTTACCGCCCTCTGGGGGGGGAGAATTTCTGCAGGAGGTGTCAGACTTCATTGTTGACAGGGTGTTAGAGTCACCTAGATGGCTTATTCTGGGGGACTTCAGTGCCTGGATCAATGATGAATTCTTGCAACTTGGTTCTGACCTCCTCCAGCTGATGACATCGCTGGGCCTAGCACAGGCAGTTGCCTCTGTGACCCATCATCACGGCCACACCTTGGACCTGGTATTCTCACTGGGTCTTGAGGTCACTGATCTCAAGACTGATTAGGTTGTTTGGTTCCATCATTGTATGGTGAATTTCTCATTCAGGGATCCCCCTTGATGGTCCCTCCCCTGTTCAGATGCTCAGCTACTGCCCTTTAAGGGGATCATCCCCTGAGGGACTTATGGCAGTAGTTGACTTTTCCAGTGTCGGTTCTGTTAGGGAGGTAGGCTTGGGTGAGTCGGTTACAGCTTAAAATAGGGCTGTCTCTGAGGCACTCAATGCCATTGCACCAGTCCGTATATGACACAGGTCTTCTCACCCAAGACCCCAGTGGTATGACAGGGCACTCAGGGTGATGAAGACCATGGGCCAGAGGTTGCAGCATTGCTGGCATAGGACCCAGCTAGAGGAAGATAGACTGGCTTTGAGAAATTCACTATGGTGACTATCAAAGGACAATTAACCATAAGAAGGCAGAGTTCCTGTCCAGGGAGATTGCGTCATGGAGGACTAGACCAGCTGATCTCTTTCAGACTGTGTACAGGCTTCTTCATCCTATCTGTCTACAGCTGAAAAAACCTTTTCAGCACCATTATGTGACTAGTTTGCTCTATTCTTCTCTGACAGTGAATCCTCCATTCCGGCCAGGATCTCACCAGTGGGTTTGTACCAGACCTGCTAGGTATGTTCCGGATGGAGCAGGGACTCTCCTATTGTCTGGGCAGTGTTTCAACCAGTGTGGGTGGCTGAGGTCTCCGGGGTGATTTTGAAGCTGTGGCCCACTAGCTGTGAACTGGACCCTGGCTGACATGTCTCCTAGTGGGATGCGTTGAGGTCACTGGTCCAGTGTTTGCTAGGATTGTCGGTGTTCTCTTCTGGTGGGAGTCTTCCCTGATGCCTTGACAGAGGTGCTGGTGAAGCCCCTTCTGAAAAAAACATCCCATGACTCCAACGTCCTAGCAAATTATAGACCAATCTCCAACCTCCCATTTTTAAGGAAGGTTGTTGAGAAGATAGTAGCTCTGCAGCTCGAGGAACACCTGGAGGTCTGTGACATCTATAAGCAATTCCAGTCTGGGTTTAGGATGTGGCACAGCACAGAGATGGCACTGGACTGGGCCCCTAATGACTTCCTCATGGCAAGAGATTGAGGAGAGCAGTCAATTCTTATTCTCCTCGATCTATCATCAGCATTCAATACCATGGACCACATTGTGTTGCTACTTCACCTTAGAGTTGTGAACTCACTGGTGCTGTCATCAACTGGTTTGAGTCCTTTCTCTTGGGTAGCAGGCAGAGGCTGGTGATGGGAGTTTCTCATCCCCCCCCCCCGCCTATGACCTGTGGAGTCTCTCAGGGCTTGATCCTGTCACTGATTCTGTTCTTGGTATCTATGCTGCCTCTGTGGAGGATAGTCAGACAGTACAGTTTAAGTTTTAACTGCTATGCAGATGATACTCAACTCTACACATCTTTTGCACCAGAGACAAATGGTGCTGTTGAAGTGCTGAATAAATGCCTCATCGAGATCCAGGATTGGATGAACTCTAACTGGCTGAGACTTACCCTAACAAGACAGAGGTTCTAGTAATTGATACTGGCTGTGGGTGGGTTAGGAACACCTCCAGGATGACAACAGGCTTAGTCCTGGGGTCAACACCAATGATGGCATCCTCTAGGGTGAGAAATCTGGGTGTGATCTTCGATGACAAGCTGACATTTGAGACTCAGGTATTGGCTGGTGACAAAAATAGTTTCTACCATCTGAGGAACATTACCAGGATTAAACCCCTAGTTCTGCCTGAGGATCTGCTGTCACTGGTGCACGTCTTTGTGACATTGGGACTCGACTACTGTAATGCTCTATACCACAGGGTCAGTGGGGAACCCCCGCCAGCTGCCGCTTGAGCAGAATGCAGTTGCCAGGCTGCTGACAGGATTATCTAGATCCTGTCATGTGACTGCAGTCCTGTGGGGTCTGCACTGGCTGCTGGTCAGGTGGTGGGTTCTCTTCAAGGTGGGCTTGCTCCCCTATAAGGCCCTGTATGGACTGGGCCCTGGCTACCTGTCAGATCTCCTTACTCTTGCCATTCTGGCTCGCTCCCTCTGTTCTTCCACTTAGGGCCTCCTGGCATTTCCGAGGACTGGGCTGAAACCCTCAGATGATCATTCATTCTGAGGGCCAGCCCGGTCCTCTGGAATTTGCTTCCAAGATCTTTGAGGGAGGTCCCTACAGTGGAGGTGTTCAGGAGAGGCCTAAAGACCCATCTTATATAGAAACATAGAATTTGATGGCAGATAAGGACTGCTTGGCCCACCTAGTCTGCCCATTTCCCTACCTAATGGATAAGCTGCAGATTCTAGTTAATCAACAGCTTACTTCCTCCTACCCCCCACTAGAATTGTCTTATGCCTGTCCCATGCATTCTTGAATTATTCCACTGTTCCTGACTCCACAACCTCCTCAGGAAGGCTATTCCATGCATCCACAACCCCCTCTGAAAAAATGCTTTCTAACATTACCTCTGAGCCGCCCCCCTCTATCTTCAAATTGTGCCCCCTTGTTCTTGCACATATCTTCTTCTGAAAGATGCTACCCTCTTGTACTTTATTTACCTTGAGATACTTGAAAGTTTCTATCATGTCCCTTTTTTAAATTAGCCTATCCTGCTGACATATTTTAAATCATGTCTGATATTTCAATAATTTTATAGCCTGCTCTGTTGATTTAAATTGTGACCCTGTTAATTATTTTTTCTGTATGGCACCCAGAGCCCCTGGGATTGGGCGCCTAAAAATAAATTTTTGATTCCTTACTTACTTACTCTTCTCACCAATTCCCTCTGCCTCATACTTTCTTGGCTCCAGGGATCCTAACACCTCCTCCCTCCTCTGCTGGGCAGTCAGACTTTTTCTATTATCTCCCATCCCTCTGGAACCTGATCCCCTCCTTTCTTTATCTCTCCCCTCCCCTATTTCCCTTAGGCACCAGCTAAAACTCCCCACCATGCTCCCATCAGCCCCTCTACCTAATTCTTCCTTGCCAGACCCCATTCCACCCCTGCTGTTGGGCATCCTCCTGGCTTCTACCTCTGACTAAATCAGTCATCTTTCCCAACTACCACTGCACTGCCATTTTCCAGCCTGCTCTGCTCTGGTCACTTTGATTGCACATTGATGTCGGTCATATCATCAACTTTTGGCACCTGTTATTGTTACTGCACTTAGTTTAATTGCATATTGCTTGCACTTTGCGTTGAACCTTTTCACTACTGCTGTGTATGCTTTATGAATGTATTCCCTGTCCCTTCCTCAAGATCACACCTGGAAATGAGCCTTGGCTCAGTGTGCCAAAGAATGAAAGAAAGAGAAAAAGAGAGAAAGAGAGAAATGTTGCTTCAGCCTATAGTACTTGGCTCCAATTTCTGCCCTTTGTGGTTATGCTCTGTTCTGCTTTATATGTAGTTTGCTGCCAGTCTATCTTAGCCTCATGGGCCCTCCTGGTCTCCTAGACCAGGAGGCCAGATGTGCCCCTGCTGTTACTGATGCCTGTCCCTGAACGGTGGGGTTCTTGCCAACCAGGTGTCCTTTTGGCTCTGTCAACTGACTCAGTGGTCCCTCTTGGTGTACACCCCCTGGTCCTCATCCACAGGGTAAGCTTCTTGCCACAGGAGTCCCTTTAGCCTTTCAGATTGAATCTGCAGCATTTTCAGGTGGTGCATTTATGGCTTCTGCTTCCTGTTTCTCAAGGGTGAAGCCCTCTTCTTGCCAGTCTCTTCGGTAATGCAGATTTACTCAGTGATACATCTCAAAGGCAATCCTCCCTGCATTCACCTACAAGTCACCTGGTCTCTCTTTGTTTCTCTCTGTCTCCACACTTATCCCTTTAGTTTCCATTCAAGGAGAGGCTCTTGCAGCACTGAGGCTGGCTGACCTCTGTTCAGTACATGCTACTCTCTTCAAATCATGACTTTTGGGTGGGGTTCCTCTTTGAGAGGGAAGAATGCACCTTTTGCCATTTCTGAACACTTGGCAGCACCTCATGCATTATCCCATTAGAAGGATAGAGTGAGTAAAGTGTTCCTCTGAATTGGGTGTCTGTTCATCCAATATTCATTCAAACCATCACTAATATTGCCCATAGCCTGGAGGGATGGTGACCTTGCTCTTGGTACCCCAGAGTGACCTAAACAAGTTTTTGTCCCTCTCCTCTATGTCGAATGCCATAATAGTATAGTTTTCTGCTGAGAGTTGGAGTTGGATGGGGAGTTACTCCTTGTTTGCTATCCATCTTTCCAGGGGACTACATCTCTTTTCTTCTTGAAAGAATGTCTTACATCTCTCAATGCTACAGTTTTGAACCTTCATCCTTAAGGAACATTTGGTCTCAGCAACCTTGTCCTTGCAACACCTTAAGGACTTGGATCCCTTCCTGAGAGTTTGTGTGTTTTTATGGCACCCCAACGTGGTCTTAGTCCTTGTAGCTGTAGCATGAACACAATGAGCACATGCCAAAGTTCAAAACAGTTGCACGTTCAGCCTCATATCACTAGTACTCAGTCCTCCTGTTCAGACTAAAACAATCCTACATATGGAGCCTGGTGACCCTTTTCGTGAAAAAGCTGCGCAGGTGGGTCAGGGGGCAGTGGGTGACACTTGCCACACACCCTCCAAACCAGCAATAATACCTGACATGGTGGGCCATATTGAACAATGCCTGACCACCCAGTGGATGAGACCTGACACTGCAGGCAGAGGGCATTATAGCCTGTGGAAGGGCAGTTATAGCCCATACTGTCCATCTTGGTGGGAATTAGTGCAGATGAAAATGAGTTTTTGTGGATAGTTTAGTCAATTGTTTTAAAATAATAAAAAAAAAAAAACTGCAGTAGTGAATATGAAGAAAAAATATAATGTAATTGCAAAGTAGTCCCTCTACTGGTACACTTACACTTTCCAGTAGAGGGCAATGCTATTTTTGAGAGGTTTTTTTTTTTTGTCATCTTGTTTTTTTAAAATCCTTTTGCCTCTCCCAGCCCCTTCCAGATGCTGGTGAGAGTGAGTGCCGAGAAGTGCTTGGTTTTCTGTTTGCTGTCCTCCCTTCCTGACTGCGCCCCAGAGTAGCTAACTTTTTTTTCAAATAAATATGAGATTTGGAAGCTATGTGCGTGGAGCTGAAGTACGGTGTGATCGGGAGACTGCTGTCACTTGGGACAGACGTGAGTGCAATTGGATGTGACCGTGGGAGTGATTACTCTGAACAGAGTAAACTGCAAGGGATCATGTTAGTTGTTTTTTAGCATTTCATGCATATGAGTTTTTTGTTTGGCAGTGAGTAATAAAGGTTGAGAGTGAGTTGGACAAAGCAGGGAGGAGCCGGACTAAAGTAAGCTCACTAAGCAAATGAAAAAAATGGCAGCTGCTCACTTTTAACATTTTCAAAGTGGGTACAGTGATAGTAGTGAGGCAGGCTGGCAATGGCAGTTGTTTTTTCCCATTCTTTGTTGGTACATAAATGTGTTCTAGGAAAGCGTCTCAGACAATCAGAGACTGGGATATTTCCAATCCATTTTCTAAGCAATACTTAAACCATGAGTGCCCAAGCATCCCTTGAATGATCATAAGCAGTAAGGCATGAGCAGTGGTTAGATTAACAGTCTGTTAATCATCCCCTATGGGTTTAATGTGGCCTGAGGTACTGCTAAGTGCCATATTATCCCTGGGGGTGATTAGCTTGACAGCTAAATCTAACTTCTAGGAGTGTCTTATTTCTATTATTAAAATTATTCCAAATGAAATGAGTCAGAATTGTACATTTTGAATGCTTTCCTCACTGAAAAGATGTTTAATAAAGCAGTTCATTCACAGACTGTTTAAGAATAAAGCAGTAAGGTATGACCATTCTGCTAATAACTGCCTGAGGGTGTAATGTGGCATGAGGGGCAGCTGAGTGCCACATACCCCTGGGTGGTGATTAAGTGAACATTAGCATAACCCCCTGGGAGTGCCTTACTGCTATTATAAACATTGGTTTAAAAATAAGTGCTGTGCCTTTCATTTAAATAACTTTAATTTCATTTTACTGAATTGTTTATCCTAACTAGTCCATCCACACTGCTGTGGAATGTTGACAGCATACCGTGTGTTCTGGTGAGTTTCATCTGTGTGCAGCATGTTCTCCTGAGTTCTGGGTACATGCTGCTTTAATGCAAAATTATTTATTATAAAAATACATCCGAATGACTTACTGTGGCCAGTTAAAAGTGACCAAGTCAGATCCAGTCAACTTTTCAAGTAAGTTAGGGAGACATGCGGTTATCTTAAATAGTAGAGTTTTGCATGAGTTCATGTGATTGCCATTGCTGTGCCAGTGGGAATATGAAGACACACAGTCAGCACTGCACCTTTTTTTAAAACTCTACACTGATTGATTTGATTGAGACAGACAAATGTAGGCTATGTTTCTGTTCAAACATTGTTGCTTTTGCAACATTTGGTGACTGGAGTGTTTTCATTTATCAGTACCAAGTGTTCACACTGTTATTTTTTTATGTAAATCTGCTCTGCTGGCCATTCGCAGGGAAAAATTTAATCAGAAGCCTAGCATTTAGGGACAGGGGGATTTCAAAACTGTCCATTGTTCTCATGGGTGTGAGAGAGCAACCACAGCTGGCTGACTAGCAATTTAAAAATGTAGCATTACATGGAAGTAACAGTGTCCAGTGGTCAATTTAAAAACAGGCAATTCCAGCTCAATTGGTGATGTGAGAGACCATCACCAGATTGACAACATAAATATGGTGGCTCGCAATTCCAGGAATATAATTTTGGGAAGGTATGGCCTTGTTTTGACAAATAACTACTCTTGTGATGAGACTTCACAGACATTAATTAAAAGCTATGTTTACACTGTGGAGATAAAGCTTAAGTGTACCACTCCTATTGTTCCTCCTTCCTTCTGCACCAATCTAGCACCCAGCGCCACAAGGGCCTCAGTGCCAAAGCAAGTCACACTGGAGAGGGGGTTGCATGTTTGGGGGGGGCGGGTGTTCTGTGATATTTATCTGTGGCAATAACTGTGCTTGCTGCAATGCGAGCAGTGCTGACAGTCCACATGGCAGCTTACACCACTTGCATTGCAGCACATCCCAAACTCACTGGGACTCCAGGAGCTGATCGGGCATTGACTTCCCACAAGCTGGTAAGTGTCCACATGGCTGCCTTTGCACATACCCTGATAATGTCTCTAGCGATAGTCAAAGCACCAGGGCTAAGGCTACTGAGCACTGGAGTCCTTAACCAGGATACTTTCTTAAAATCCATTAAGTGAGCACATGGGACTGAAAAAATATGCTGGTTTGCTGATTTCAAAACTGAGCAATAGCGTGGTGTGTGCTGAAATAAACCTGACTATCAGCAAAGCATTGTATCCTGACTGTATTTTGCCTGGTGAGTGCGAATGATTTTGGATCGTACAATTGTGGAGGGGTTAGCCACCCCCTCAAATACCATACCCTGCTCCGACTTCATGGCACCACACCTTTTCAGAACAATTCCTTGTGATAGACCCTGCCCCATGGCTTTGTGTGGTCAGCAAAGTGGCACAACTTTTCCTGGATATCTTCCCCTATGTTACATATAAACATATTAAATTGGACAGGTCCCAGGACCAATCCCTGCGGCACTCAACTCATGAGCTCTGTCTCTCAGTTTAACCCTGTTCACCACTATGCTGATACCCACACTCACCATTGTGTTATGTACAGTGAATTAGGTTGGTTAACGCTTGAGAACAAAAGTAAAATGATATGGGCCAATCAAATATATAGAACTTTACATTTTGACGAACCAAAGTATTTGGCAAACAAGTTAGAAAAGAATGAATATAAACATAATTACAACCTAAGAGATTCCCAAAAGAGATCATAAAATATCAAACCCCCAAAATAAACTTGTGGTTATGACCTTTTTAGCAATTTATCCTTTTATAGAAAATTCCATAAAGAGGTTAAATAAAAATCCTAAACTTGTCGTAAATTTATTGAAGCATGAGTTAAAAACTCAGTGCATGTGTAATGGATAAATGAATAGAGAGCAGGACACATCTCTTATGGTCCTGGTCAAGCTATTGAAGTTATTAGTTAAGCAAATTGGATTGCTGGATTTCCTTATTAAAGCTCTATGTTTGTTCTGACTTGTAAACAAATATTGTATGTGGGCTCATTGCACTTGTATGCATGTTGTTTTATGTGTGAAATTTATACCGAAACTGTAATTTTATAAATCAGGACCATCTTGAAAATAAGTCCTTGGACCTAATGATGTAATAAGAACTTATCCTGTTTAAAAATAAAGAGTTTTACTACTACAGTACCCTCTGTTATAGCCAACGTCCTAACCACCTAAATCCTGCTCTACTCCCAAGTCTTCTAACCTCTTTAGCAGTCTCCTGTGTGGAACCGACATACCTCTCAACTATCCATGATTATGAGAGATGTCCCTCATTTTACACTTCAAAATTCCTGTGTCCCTCATCCATCCCTCATGATAAAGGTACTGATCACACAGAGAATGTAATGTAAATTCAGACTATAAAAACAGAAATATATAATATTTTCAGATGCTAAATCAAAAATAAATGTTGTACAAATAAACACGGTTCACCCATATCAGAGCGACAGTCATTTTGTTGACACCGATATGGGCAAAGGCAATATGCCACCTGGCATTTCTGTGCCAGGTATTGTCACTCCCGGGACAGAGAGTGCCATAGCCCCATCCCAGGAAATAGTCATGTTTTGCGAGAGCTTCACCCCCTGTAGCCGCTCACAACTAAATATAACCTCCTCCAGAGCGGGCATGCCCCAGAGTTGGCAGAAATCATGTGGGCACAAAGGGCAGCATGACAGAGGGGCAATCTAAAATCAAGATTGCTCATCGTTGCCCTTATTATGGTGCCTTAATTGCAGCAACAAAATTAATTCACCGTTCTAACGGTATACCAGTAAACACAGTGGTTTCCTCAATGTTCTCAGCTTGTATCTCCATGTTTGAGGATACTGTATGTCCCTCATTGTCACTGAATTTAAGTGTCCATGTCCCTCATTTCCATAACAAAAGGTTGAGAGGTATGGGAACTGAATCAAAGGCATTGCTGAAGTTGACATAGAACAAATCTATTGCCTTTCCTCTGTCAAGCACCTTGCTGATCCAAACAAAATTCAGGCTGGTCTAGCATGACCTTCCTACAGTAACACAAGCCCAAGCTGCTTGTTGTCTTGTAGTCCATTGTGTTCTAAGTAGGCAAGCAAGTTTTCCTTGGCTATGGTCTCCATCTGCTTATCTACAATGGATGTAAGGCTGGCAGGCCTGATCGTCTCTACCCCCTTGTGGAGTGGTTTTATGTTGTTGGATCTACCAATCTGGACTTTAGCGAGCTGCTAGACAGGTTAAGTGTATTGCTAGTTCTCTGACCAGTTCCCTATGTACTCTTGGGTGCATGCCCTAGCGCCTAGTCTATGCTAAGAGATTCTAGAACCTTTTTTTGTATAGAAGAATTTATTATAAACAGACACATGGTAGTTCACATCCATATCTGCAGTTACATAACTCTGGTAGTATACAGTTTTCTTTATACATAATTAATCATCACTTTCCTGTATCAAGTACAGTTCTCAGGATCAGTGCATCACATCAGGTTTCTTCAATCAACCATTCCCTCCCACAACAACATATTTTCAGGCTGGGTGAGATCAGCCAGGAAGGACGCCCCTTCTTTAGTGAAGATCTCAATTTTATTTTTAACTAAGAGAGTCAGCCTCTCCAGTGCCAGTGTCCACAGAGCCAGAGTACGCCAGCACTGTATTGTGGGTGTGACATTCGAGACCCATGTGTTTTGAATACAGTGTCTAGCTGTACCAAAAAGGATCCTAACCCATCTTGGAAGGTGCTCCCATTCCCCTTCTTCATCAATCTCTACCCCAAATAAACATATCTTGGGGTCTAACTGCAGTACCCTCCCCCACATATGCCCAACTTCCTGAACTACCCCTCCCCAGAATCCCAGAATGATGGGGCACACCCAAAAACAGTGAAAATAATTTCCTTCCTCCAGTTTACACCATCCACATTGTGAGGATATGGTGGGATGGTATTTATGCACTAAGGCAAGTGGGCTATACACTCTATGAATAAATTTATAGCAAGTCTCTTTATACTTGTTGCAGATCAAGAGACCCATATGCAAAGAAAGTGATAGGGTCCAATCTTGATCTCGAATCTGTATATTTAAATCTTTCTCTCCTATAATCTCCTCAGCCTTAGAGAAAGATCTGGAAAGCACCATCTAGTCTCCTTCACTGCCTGTCCTATAAACCCCTTAGGATCCTGTTTCGCAGTCTGGATCAGTGATTCTATCTTTACCATTTCAGTCAGTCCCGGTTCTTCTCTGGACAGTCCTGCGACATAAGCTCTAGTCTAAAAAAAACTAAAAAGGTTACGCCCAAGTTTAGCCTCTGACACAGCCCTGTAAAGGAGCTAAGCCCCCCTCCCCAATACACAGATCTTGTATGGATCTCATTCCATTCTTTTCCCAGATCTTGAATCCCGTATCTTCCCAGCCTGGGAGAAAATAAGGATTTCCCACCACAGGGACTAAGTAGGGATGTACATTTTTAATCTTCCGCTGTTTTAGAAGTTTACTCCAAATGTGCAGAGCTGCAACAACCAGTGGGTTTACCACATCCTGTAGTCTGAGAACCCTATGCCCTGCCTATCTAAATAGGCAGATAATCTGGCTTGGCACCCCCATTGTTCAAGGTCAACCCAGCTAGCCACTCTAGGCATATGTACCCAATCGCTAATGTATTTCTGCTGTGTTGCCAGATGGTAATTACCTAGGTCTGGAAAATTTAGCCCACCCTTCCCTGTGTCTGCTTTAAGTCTTTGTAGGCTTACCCTAGGTCTTTTCCCTTCCATATAAAGACAGAGAAAATTCTTTCTATCGTCTTAGTGTTCCATTTCTTTAAACCCACATGTACCATCTGCATAATGTATACCAACCAAAGGAGTATATTCATCTTAATCAGGTTTATCCTTCCTAGCCAAGAAATTGGAGGGGCTGCCCACCTCCTAAGATCTGCTTCAATAGTTTTAAGCAGAGGCGCATAGTTCAAATCATATAAAGATATCAGATTCCACCCTATTTTCATACCCAAATATATAAAACTGTTCCCAACCCGCTTAAGACCCCATGTCCACTCTAAATCTAGTCCCTTTGGTAGTCTTATTATTTCTGACTTATCAATATTAATTCTATATCCCGAGAACCACGCAACTTCTCCCACCACCTCTAATAGTGCAGGCACAGAGGTCATGGGGTCTGTTACAAACAACAACCTGTCATCAGCATACATCATTATTTTATGTGATTACCTGATGCACCTTGCACTCCTTGAATGTTCCCATCCTGCCTAATGGCAATAGCTAGAGGTTCTACCGCCATGGCGAACAACAATGGGGAAAGCGGGCATTCCTGCCTTGTACCCTGGCCTAACCCAAACCCCTCAGAGAGGGTACCATTTACCAAAACCCTTGCTCGAGGCAAGTGGTACATTGTCTTCACCCATCCTACAAACATGTCTCCCAGACTAGACCGGGTCAACACCTCAAACAGATATACCTACTCCACCCTGCCAAATGCCTTTTCTGCATCCATTGAAATGATGCATGTATCCTCCTTCCCTTTGTTTGCCCTCCAAATCACATTTAATAATCTCCTTACAGTATGATAAGACAGGCACCCCTTAATGAACCTGGTCTGGTCTGGTTGAACAATGGCCAGCAACACCAGCTCCAGTCTCCCCACCAAAACCTTAGCCAAAATTTTCATATCCCAATTTAAAAGTGATATTGGCCTGTAGGCTGCACACTCCATAGGATCTTTACCAGCTTTTGGGATCAGACAAATTACGGCATCTGAAAAGGTAGCAGGGAGCTGCAGGGGTTCTTCTTCCTGCTGTTGAAAGGTCTCAGACAGTGGACCAGCCAAATGAGTCACCATTTGCTTATAGTATTCCACCGGGTAGCCGTCTGGGCCACTCGTTTTCCCACTCCTCTGTTTCTGAATTGCCTGCAGCACCTCTATTTTTGTAATAGGGCCATTTAACATTTCTTGCTGCACTTCAGAAACCTGAGGAATGTTAGCCTTTCTCAAAAACTCCCTCATTATCTCCCTCTGTTCCCCTTGCGTCTGGTACAAATTCCTAATAAAAATTCCTTCAAACATTCCCTTATCCATTGTGGCTGTTTATGCACCCTTCCCTTCCAGTCCTTAATGACTGTAATATATGTGGGGCATTTACCACCCTTCATTAATCTAACCAACATGGGTCCTGGCTTATTGCCCCACTCATAGAGCTGCTTCTTACAGAATGTCCAGGATTTCCTCGCCTCCCATCTTAGTAAGGCATTCAAGGTCTCTCTGGCCAGCTTCAAGCAGTCCCTTTCCCCTTCTTTCTCTCCCCTTGCTGTCCAACTTTCTAAGTCCCTAACCTTAGCCCCCAATTCCAGCCTTTTCTCTTGTTTTCTTTTCTTTACCCCAGATATGCTTAATTATCATTCCTCTCATAAAATCTTTCCCCGCATCCTCAGATAACAGCCTTAGAGGTAGGGGAATCCTTATTTGTCGTCATATAATCCTTCGATTGTTCCTCCAGATAGTCTTTAAACCCCTTATCCCCCAGTAGGTATGTCAGGAATTTCCAGGGAAGGGGTCCATCCCTTGGCCCATTCATACTCAAAGACAGGATCAATATAGCATGGTCTGAAACATGACGAGGACTATGCCGGATCCTTCAAATTTTCCCATACCAGTCCTGCAGCATAAAAAAATAGTCTGTACATGACCATGTACCATGTGGATTAGAAAAAAATGTAAATTATTTTACCCCCGGGTTCACCTCCCTCCACCCATCTATCAAACCCAAGTCTACCATTCCCCTCCTCCACTGTACTGTCACTTCACTCTTCCTACCTCTGCCCTGAGAGTGGTCAAAACGGGGTCCAAAGTGCAGTTCATATCCCCCCCCAATATGAGCCCTGGGAATTTTCCTTAACCAACAGGGCACGGAGGGAACCACAGAAAGCTTGATCAAATACCACTGGTGCCTAGATACTGCTAAATGTGATTTGTTCTCCCCAAAGCTTTCCTATAACAAAGACATATCTACCATCCACTGGATCCCTAACTACTCTCTTAACTTGGAGTGGCAAATGTTTGCGCAGGAGGACAGTGACCCCACGCTTATGTGCTTTATATGATGCAAAAAAAATTTCCCCACCCAACCCCATATTAACTTATTATGTTCTGGCGCCATAAGGTGCATTTCTTGTAGCAAGGCCACTTGCGCTTCATGTCACCACAGTGCTGTCAGCAGAGCTGCACATTTTACCGGGGTCGCTATCCCCCTTACATTCCAGGAACATACAGTCAGGTCTTCTCCATTAGCCATGGTAGAAAATAACATTTGTCCTTAAGCTCCATTCCACCCCTTGCAATAGGCTCCTCCAGGTACTGTTCCATCTCTCTAATTTGATACATCTTTCAACTGATCTTGTAATATAATAAACTTCTGGATGTGAGTACATGTGACCAACAAGTGAACCATTAGTAGCCAAAAACATTTTAACAGTTTTAACAACTTCCCAACCCCCCCCAATTTCCCAACCCTGAGAACTTTTTTATTTCATTGCTACCCCCTCCCCCAAAGAGATATACAACCTCATTCCCTTCCATCTGCTGCACTTTTTGGCGACCTTCTATTTGTATAGTATCAAACATTGTCCCCTCCTTCAGTAAAGCACTTCCCACTTAAAAAACAATGTACCCTTCTCCTTCCCTCTCCCCATTTCCTTCCTCTTTTGTGTACAGACACTAACCACAAAAATGTGCCAACATTGTCAAAAACAGTTGCCCTCCAAACGTCCATGTCCCCCCCCCCAGGATTCCTTAAACCTGTTCCTTATCCCCGACATATGTTGCATATCCTGTGTCTGAACAAGGCTGTAGTCTAGTGCCCCATCAAGAACAGACAACATTTACAAACACTACCCAGAACCCTGCAAAGGTGATATTAGCCAAATGTGACTTATACTCGCTCCCCAAAAATACGATTCTTTAAACTATAAGGCAATGTCCCCTATTCATATTCCAGTCACTGGGTGTTTCCTGAGGGATCCACCTGCACCTCTGATATTGGAGCGTGGGAAATGATGTAAGAGTCCAGCATAGGAGGCCCATTGAAGGAACAGAAATTTCACCCACTGCAGAAATTCCAACCTCTCTCTATTCTCTCCCCCAACTTTAACTGCAAAGGGTCTCAATTAATGTTTGCCTCCAATCCTGAAAGTCCACGAGATGTCTCATCTTCCCCCTGCACCTCCTGTTACAGAAGAATGGGTAGCATGACAATCCCTTCCAAAGAAAAAATATACCCTCTAACTCCAGAGATGGAGCACGGGATCCAGGTAGATTTCCCATCTGCAGGCCCTTCGTGTTTCTTCTTCTCACATTCCCTGATGTATTCAGACATACAGATAGTCATATAGCATTAAATGTCTAAAACAAAAGCCCACAAGATAATCCTCATCACTGCAATGAGCTCAGAGCTCTCCACATATTCTCCTGTATGCAGAAGGGAAGAGAGCTAAGAACCTGCCAGGCGCAAGATCCTCATGTAGTGATCACATGTAGGGTCCAGGCACCATTCGCCACGGCTAATCTGATTTTGTATGTTTATAAAGCCTGGTAAAAAACTTCCATGCTCTACAACAAAAAAAAAACTTCCATGTCTCTTACCCTCTTTCTTAGTAGGTTATAGGTAACCACCTTAAGTCAGAATTCAACCTACTTTCCTCTGCAGATCCTCCACAAACTTTTCAGCCTTTTCAATATCCCAAAAGAAGACTGCTCCTTCATGTCGAATTTTTAGAGTGGCTGGGTATATCATAAAGTTCTATACTTTCATTGAGTGCATGGTCGCCATGTCCTCATTGAATATCTTTCTTATCTTTTAAAAGCCTTGCTGAATAATCTTGTGACAAAAATATGCTGTGGCCTTCACACTCCAATTGGCCTTTCTCCCTGTAAGATCATAGGACAGCCTCCCTATCCTGAAAATTGTGGAATCTCATAATGAGTTGATGCGGAGGTTGTCCCGCCAGGGGCTGGGGCATAACCGTGCTGTGTGCCCAATCCAATTTGAGTCTCCCATTTTTCACCTCCATAGCCAGACGTTTGGGCAAGACAGCTGCACAGAAATCCAAAACACTACCCCCCTTCCAATCCTTCCGGCAGACCTCTGAGGTGAAGGTTCAACCGACAATGGTAGTTTTCCTGATAGTCTGCTGCCTCTTTCATCTCCTCAAGCTCTTTCTGCAAGGCCTGGATCTGCTCAGGCACCCCCTGCGTCCCATCCTCCAATTGGGATATCCTCTTTTCTGCCTTGGTTAAGCGAGCAGCCTGTATAATTTGTTGCGTAAAGCACCTCCTGCGGCTTATCATCAATTTTAGATTCAAGTTTACATAGCCGTGGCTCCAGGGCTGCCAAGACCTGTCCTGTGAGCTCTCTGCCTAGGGCAATCACCTCCATGGCAGACAAGGACACCATCTTCTGGCTTTCTGGTGGTGTGGAGGCCGCATTCTTCTCTGTCGCTTTGCCAGCCATCCTCTGGCTTTTTCCAGCACTCTGGACCAGGTATTCTTCCAACTTTCTTCACTGCTCTGTCTTAATTGTTAATGAGGACTGAAATGCAATCAAAGTAATAGACAGGAATTTAATTTATTTTACTTTAATAATCCCAATGAGAAGGATCGAGGTCCAGACACATCTTATCTCCTTAGCTGCTCGTCAGCGCCCCCATAACCTTTTTTACTGTCACCTAAGATCTGTATTCCAACCATTTCATGAACACCCACTTCGTAGCCTTGATACAACTCTCCAGCAGGGGACCATTGTCCTCTACTATAAATACTGAGCAGAAGTAATTGTTTAGTACATTTTCCTTCAGCTTATGACATTCCACTGCTCTTCTCCCTTAGGTAGTCTAACTTCACCTCATTTTCCTTTTTTCCCTTATGTACCTACGCAGTTATTTGAGTCACATTTTATACCATCAGCAATCCACATTTCCATGTCTACGTTTGCTGTCCTAACCTCCACACTTGCCTTTTTGAGTTTAGCCTGATAACCTACAAGGCTTCCTGCCCTGGTTCCTCTTGTACTCAGTGAAGGCTTTCCTTCTTGCCTTCACAGCCTAACCTCTTCAAGATTCAAACCAGCCTTTTGTGCTTGTTTCTTATGGCAACCTTCCTTGCACAAGATTGATTCACCTCCACAAGTGACTCCTTAATCCTACCCCACTGTTGTTCCATCCCCTCATTCTGATCTACACCTATCAATCTTTCCCTAACTACTGTAGTTTCCACATGTTCCCAAAATCTGCACATTTGTGGTCCTGAACTGCTGTCTTTAAGGATAGTCCCTTGTTCCCCTCTGAAAGTTTGAACCACACAGTGTTGTGGTCAGTGGGCTCTATCAGTTCCTTGACAAGTTACCTATCATCATCTCTGAATTGATGAATGTATGGTATAGCATCCTACCATGTGTGCATGTGGGACCCTTAACCAGTTATACCGGTAAACAGTCCAGAGTGTATCTAGCAGTGCCTGACTCCTGGTGCTCTTTGATTCTGTGATATCCCAATCAGTATCCATCAGGATCAGGACACCCTACTACCAGTAGATCCCTTTTGTGGGTCCCCTTCTGGTTTCTTTCCCCAACACTCTGTCTTCATCCTCTTTCTGCCTTGTCTGTAGACAACCAGTAATCTAACCAAGGTAGGGGACTTTAACATGCCAAATGAGCACTGGATGACCCTGGTTGTGGTAAGGACAAGGAACCAGTTCCCAGTGGAAGCACGCCAGGAGGCCTTTCAGCACAGCTAGTTTATGACCCTACAAGGGAAGGAGCAGTGCTGGACCTACTGCTCACAAACAGTGACCAGGTAAAAAATGCAGTAGTATGAAAGCTGTTAAGGTCAAGCAATCACAAGACAGTGATGTCTGAGGTCCATCTGAAAGCCAACAAATGGACTAACACAGTAATTATTTATTTATTTATTAATTTTTTTAATTTTTACTTTAGTCTTTGGTAACTGGGTAAGGCCCACTAGGCACAAGTGCCTGTTTTGAGGGGTGACCTGGGAGCACTGGGCGGTTAAGTGACTTGCTTAGAGTCACACAGTATGCAAGTGGAGGTTGTGAGAGTCAAATTCAGGTCTGGTCTGCTGGATGTATCAAGCTCGTTCACACCTCATTCCTCTAACCTCTAGGCTATACTGCCAGCCCTAATGATGATGTGGGATTTTAGAAAAGTGGACCTCGATAGGATACAGAAGCTGTTGGGGGTAATAAGCCTTCAGGGAAGGGTGCTACGAATAAATACAGTCTATTAAATAAAATGAAATAAATAAAGAAAGTTAAGTGGATCAGCAGAGATAGTGGTTGAAGGAAAATTGAAATGTTCAGATTGGCAGTGTTAAAGTTTTGGCAACTTCTATTTAGAGGGTCAGTAAGGGGAAGAAAACAAGAGAACCAAACCACACAACTGGAGACAATATGACCAACTCACCAGATGTTGATTTAGTTTTTTGTTTATTTTATTGGATAATAGACCACCACTGGTAATTGGTCTACGTTTCATAGTTATCTAACTATTTCATCAGGATCTAATGTCACAAATAAAAATACATTTTTAACAAAGTATTCATTTTAGGTGATAACACTGAATACAACACACCTATTTTCTTCTATTGCATTTGTTTATACATAAATGTTGTTGATACATTTATCATGAAACTTAAGAACATGTAATTTAATATATACATTGGAAAAAAGTTTCCTTTTTCTAAACAATATCACGCTGGCAAGATCAGAAATATAATATTTCTTCAAACGTATATATGTATTTCATGTTTAAATATAATTGAATAAAGCTATGCCACCTAGATAAGTTGTCCATCTCTCACTTTTGGTTTTCTAGCACTATTAAGAAAGGCACTAAATATATTTTTGTTCAACCTATTCACAATGCATTTCAATTTATAAAAATACATCAGTTTGTTATAGCAGATATAAATGAATTAATGAAATCATTTTCATATAGTCTCTGCCTTTTCTTGAGGCAATTATTTCCCAAAGTCTGTGTCTCTGTTTCTTAAAGGACAGGCTGACTTGCCTCTGTCCTGGACCAAACCTAATAGTGTTAAGCATAACCAAAGCCATTCAGTTTTAAAACTTTCATTTCTTATTTTTTTTACCTTCCCTTACTTATATTCTATTTTTAAATACATTTATTGTTCACTCTTTCTTAAAGTCATTGTTTATTTTTATATTGCTAATTCACTTTAGGTATTACAGATGGTATATTGCAATAGTTGAACAGCTTTAAAAATAATCAAACTACTTTGTTTTTCCTTCTACAGTGTTTCATAAAAAGCTCCCTTAGTTTATTTGTTTTCTTTGGTCTCATAGTTCTATCAAAAAGTTTTCAATGTAAAGAAAATAAACACTGAGTTGTTCCAGTGTATCTCCATTTTAAAACTTCTGTATCACACTTACAGTAGCTCATATCTTCCAAGTGTAAACATTCACTTATACACAATTACAATGCTTTGCTTTTCTCCTTAAGATCTTAGTCTAACAATTTAAACGTGTTGTTCAGAGCTGTTTTAAGAGTAAAAGTAAAATGTTTTATTCTTTTTACCCTGTGTCTCTCATCTTTCTTTTTCCAGCCTGGCTGGCATTTTGAGTATATCCTGGTACTTTTATACTATTTCTGTTGCTAAAGAAATCTATGGGCATGCTCAGTACACTTGTTTCTGCACTTTGTCAATTGGTGTTATGTTTTAAACCTTCTTTTCGTATGCACTTTTTTTACAGTTTAATTAGAACAAGTCATAGGACATTTTATAATTTTTTTGATTTCCAGTTTCTTATTGGGTATCTCTGGTCATTGTAGTTTACATCTTTAAATCTTTTAGATTGCTTTGTATATTTTCTCAATATATCAACATCTGTCACCTAAAGGGTTACAAACTTCAAAAAGGCTAAAATTAGATACATTCCAAACTAGAGTGTGTTATCACCAGATACAAGTGTGTAACCCTTTAGAGAACTCAGATTAGAATGGCACAGTGTTACCTTAACAGAATGTTATAAACAAAAAAAAAATTTCAAGAGGCCTGAGAGTCCCAACATAACCTAATTTAGTATTCACCATGGTAGAACTGGAAAAAAAATAGGATGGGGGTTAGGAATAAATCCTCTCAATGTTTTATTACTATTAGTAGAAGCACTAAACATTGAACTAGTTAATGTTAGTGGGGAAATTAAAACCATATATGACCAGTATAACAAAAAGCCAGATTTGAAAGATTTTTCTGATTTCCTGGTTAAAATACAGAAAGTACTACAGGACTACAAAAATAATATAATTAAACAAAATCGGAAGAAATTTAGAAGAGTTTTGAATGATTACAAAGAAGGGAAGGTATTCACTTATAATAGAATTTCACTATATAAACAACAATATAGTTATAACCCAGACTCTGATAGGAACCTGTATAGTTCAGGCAGCAGCTTGGATAGTGGCAACAGACAACAAACTGCTTGATCTTTTTTGGGAGAGGCTGGTTCAGAGGATGAAGCAACAAATGGAACAGGGGCCAAGGCAAGGGGAGAGGGAAGGGAGGCAGAGATATGACAAAAGAATACTTAGAACAAGCAGACCAAAGAGGAGGAGGTTTAGAAACAGAAAACAAACAAGAACCCAGAAGAGATTCAGATACAATAGGAAACGGAGCAGCATTATGGAGCCAGAAGAAAGGCCAAGTATAGTATTTAACCTTTCAAAATGGATAATGAAGTTTGCCCTTTAAGGGGCAGACCAAGTTGTCCTGGTGGACCCCTTCCCTTGTGGCAGAGATGGTTTGCTTAGAGGGGAGGAGGTAGGGGGAGGGAGTCATGGGACAAGGGACAGGTCAGACAGGAAGGGGAGGAGCCAAAGAATAGGAGCAGGATAGGGATAGGTGAAAAGGGGAGTAGAAGGTACAGAAATACAGGGTTTATAATGGCCAGCACAGAGGGACACAGCCTCTTTTGCTAAGGATTTTGATGGTTTAAAAATCAATACATCTGCAGCACATCAGATTGGCTTTTTTGGATCTGGTTGACTTTTGAGGCATCAGCTGGGCTAAGGTTTGTGTAACAGGAGTTATTTGGGAAGGTAAGTTTAAAAAAGTAAAAGGAAATGAGATGTATATATATATATATATATATATATATATATATATATATATAATGTAAAAAAACAAAGACAAGGCGCTGCGTCAGCATGTGGTCTAAAAGCAAAACAAAATGGTTATATTAAATGCACACTGAAAATAGAAAATAGAGTTAAAAATCTACGTTTCGACCTTAGGTCTTCTTCAGGAAATATCTAAAAGAGAGAAAAAAAACAGTTAGTGTAGAGGAGAGGTAAAATGAGAGAGAGATATATGTGGAGAAAGAAGAAGGAGGAGGCTAAGGGAGAAGAAGTGATAAATGGTGAGATTAAGAGAGAATCTGTGAAACAAAAAGGTGATGATGGGAAAGATAAAGCATAATGGGAGAGAAAGAGCTGGGGAAGTTCCCAGGTAGAGACTGATTAACAGGGCCTTGTAAGAGGGCTGAAAGGTGACAAATGTGTGAGAAGGAGACAGAAATGGAGACATATGGTGAAAAAAATAAATGAGTACAAAAACAAATTGACTTTAGGGAAAAAAAGGGATGGCTGAAAGATGTTAGTGGAAAATAAGTCTATCATTTAAACCAGAGGGCTGCTGGGAGCCAAGGCGGATGATCAGCTTGGCTTCCATGTTTTTTCTATGGTGAGGATCCCGGAAGCCCTGCTGAAGGACACAAACAGAAAGGTCATTGACTTTGTGGTCCCTGGAGATAAAGTGGGATACAATGGGTTTAGCAGTTTCACCATTATAGATATAGATATATATGGCAAAAGTTGTGGGGGACAAGCATGATATGCTGGCCTTGGAACAAGCGCAGCAAAGCGAGGATTTAAAAGCTGGTGGTCTTGTTGGGGAGTTGGTCCTAGCAGCACAGATTTGGAGAAGAGCTGTAAAGGTATGGTAAGGAGTCACTACTATGGAGAGGAAAGAAGTGGTTCAGTAAGAGGCAGAAATCATTGAAAGCCGCGGCTGACTGAATTGGGTCCGAATGAGAGGTTGAGAGCAGTGAACTTAAGGTGGCAGAGTGGCCCTAGCTGCAGAGTTGTGCTTTGTTTAGGCATTGTGGTAGGCATTTGTTAACTGGAATAAAAAGAAGAGAGTGGGGTTGCACCCACACACAGGTTTTTCCGGTCGAGGTCAAGAACAAACAGGAGTGTTGGGAAGCGAGTGAGCTGTGATGGGGAGGGAGCAATTTCAGGGATGATATGGTGCATTTGTTCATTTTGGTGTGAGGTGAATGGCAAGCAAGGAGATGGCCAATTACAGGGCCCTGCCTGAGAGGTGAGTTTACTGTTCTAAATGGAAAAGAGAGGAATGGAGAGATTTCCCGAGCAGAGGGTAGGTGCACTGAACTGCACCACAAAAACCCACGTCAGTGCGGGTTGTAATGAGAGGAGCCTGGAAGTTGGCCTGCCGGAAGGTCCTAGTGAGTGAGGCCATGCGGTCAGGGGAATGGCGTCTGATGTCACACCGTGTGGCCTTGCGGAGTACAAGATACAGGGCCAAGGGGCTTAGGCAGAACAGGGTGGTTTCTGAGTGGCAGCTTTTGGCATTTTCCTCATATGGACTGGCAAGGTACAAATTTTGAACTCTTTCAAGGTTTTACCAGGAATTGCTGCAAGGTGGGGGTGGGAGATTATGGGGCAATGGCTTCAGTGAGGGAAGTCCAGTTACATTCCCCATGGAGTACTGAACCAGTGATTTTGCTGGCTGGCACTGGCCTGGGGGCATTATGGTGTATTTTGCAACAAGTGGAAAACCTAGAGGGGGGAGCAGAAGCACGTGGCAAGGGCCCTGGGCATGTGCTATCACGGCACATGGTGGGACCTGCCTGTTGCACACATGGTGGGGTCTGCCTGTTGCAGGAGTGTTTGTGAGGGCTGGTGGGGGGGGTTCTGTGGGGGTATTGGGGGGGCCCAAGCTCTGGAAAGGAGCGGGTTTGGGGCAAGGTATAGGGGTCTTGTCAAATGATGCGGGCATGTTGGGGGAGTGGAGGGGATTTTGGTTGCTTTGATTAATAGGGCAGAACATACAGAAGTGGGGGAGTGTATCAAAAAATTATAGGGCATGGCTGCAGTGTGTGGAATAAAGGTCTGAGATTGGTCACTAATGGACGCACCTTGTCAGTTTTTATCCAGAGTTTGTGGAGGCAATTTTGAGAAAGGATGGCACCAAAGATGAACAGGCCATCAGAGGAGGAGGCCTATAAGGTGATAGTAGAGCTGGCAGAGAAGGCCAACATGATGTGGCAGCTGGTTGAAGGGGAGGAACCGGAGAGGGTAGGGGAGAAGCAGAAAGTGGAGAAAGGGAAATGGGGCGATGGGAAACGACCGATGGGGAAGCCACACAGTCCAAAAAGGCCACAGCCACACTGGTGGTTCTTCCTCGAGTGGTCAGTCCAGTACCACCACAACCCTGTTTACTGGAACCATTAGTACCTCTCCCGGAGCCGGTTGTGATGCCGACACCTGAACCCTGACCGGAGCCCCCAGCCATAGTGGTCCCACTGCCCTCAATGCCTCAGCCAGTTGTCCCACCACAGGAACCCAGACTGGCTCATCTCAGTGACATCAGACCACAAGGAGCAGACAGGCCCACAGGTAGTGTATCAGGTTCCATAGGTGATAGTATCAAAGAGTACACTGGGAAAATTATAGCAGCTCTTGGGACAGGTGGTTTAGGACAAATGGAAACCTGACTGGCAGAGATCAGGTCAGATAAGGAAATGATGGGGGGGTGGAAAAGTGGGCAGAAGGAGGAGGAAAAGGAGCAAGGGACCTAGGAGCCCTGGGTATGAGAATGGGGAACATGTGCCGCTGGCCACAAAGGTGAAAATATGGAAGGGAGAATATGTGGACATATTTGCTTTAGTGAGTAGAGAGGTGGCAGCCAAATATGAGGAAACGGAGAGTATAGGGAAGAGCGAGATGGCAGAGGCTGTGGTTTTATTGGGTAAGAAAGAGGAGGATAAGTTTATGAAAGGAAAGACATAGGATGGGTGGCTTGTGGGGTTTGCCACATATTCAGCCATAGTTATGGAAAAGGAACCAGAGCTGGGCATCCCACTTATCACCTATTCCCTGATTGTATGATGGGCAAAGGCTAAAGGGGGGGTTGGGGGATATATTATGATGAATCCTTCCTCCAAAGGATGGCGACATAGGGGATGTGAGATGGGACATGAAATAGCTGGATTTGTGGACAGATTATGTTATTAATCAATCCACACCGGAAGGGGAGATGGGGAGAAGTGGGAAGGCTACCCAAGAAGTATTGTTGGGGATATAACAGGGCGTTTTGTTTGTGGCCTTAATGTCGATCCCGACACACATGCTCGAGATGTGGTGGGTCCCACCAGGTGACAAGATGCAGGACCACATGGACCCAAAGGGCCCAGGTGGGGGGAGCACTGGGGACATGCCACCAGCCCTTTCGTGAAGGGCCAGGTTACAGGGGGAAGACATGGAGTAGAGGGTTAAGAGGCAGGGGTTATGGGAGTAGGGGGGCCCAGTCTTATTGAGGAGAGGGGAAAAGGGAAAAACAACCAGAGGGGTAGCGGGTTTTGGGGAATGGGAGTACGCTTGGGAAGAGAACAATTCAAGGTTGCAAAAATCCCCATCAACATAGAGGCCTGGGAAAAGTGGCTCAGACAGTACCCGGATAGTGGGACGGCTGAAACTATAAAAAGGGGCTTTAGAACAGGTTTTCCTCTACAGTGCAAAGGTCTGAGACAGGCAAGGGAGGCTAATAACTTGGGGTCAGTCAGGGGAAAAAAAGACATTTTGAGAAGGAAAAAAGAAAAAGCTGCAGGGAGGGTGGAAGGGCCGTATCCAGTCCCTCCTTTAGACAACCTGAGAATTTCCTCTTTGGGTTTGGTCCCCAAGAAACAGAAAGGGGAGTACAAGGTGATTCACCATCTGTTGTTCCCAGAAGGAGACGAAGTCAACAACTTTATATGGGAAAAGTACAGCTGGGTGACCTATGCCACATTGGAAGAGGCAGTACAGATTTTCCAGGCAATCCCCGATGCATGGCTGCCCAAGACAGATATAGAATCAACTTTCCAGTTGTTCTCAGTTAGAAAAGAGGACAGGGATTAATTGGGTTTTAAAGCTGAGGACCAGTATTACTTTGACAAGGCTATGCCTATGGGCTGTTCCATAGCTTGTGCTACATTTGAAAAATTCAGCACTTGCCTACAGTGGATCTTCCAGCAAAAAACAGGTTACAAGATGATCATACACTATTTGGATGACTTCTTTTTAATAGGCAGTGGATGCTCAGAGACAGAGAGGATGCTGGCTAGCTTTCAAGAACTGTGTAAGAAACTCAGAGTGCCATTAGCACCAGACAAAACAAAGGGACCCAGTAAGGTCATGGAGTTTCTTGGGATTGAGGTGGATGCACTGGAGGAAGTATTTTGGTTACCAGACAGTAAAGTGCTGATGCTAAAGGGTCTGATTCCGGTGCATACTAGCAGGAGGCAGGTACAATTAAGGCAGGTGCTATGAGTATTGGGGCATTTGAGTTTCGCTTGCAGGGCAATTGGGCAGGGAAGGACATTTACAAGATGGCTAGCAAGGGCCATGGCAGGGATAGTCATACCTCTCAACCTCCTGCCTCATAAATCAGGGACAAGGCTTAAAATAATCAGGAACGAAGGACCAAAATCAGGGACACATCTTCAAAATTGGAGATACCAGCTCAGGAAGCTAGTAGAATAAGGGGCTTAGTGTAAAATGCATTTTCAAAGTAAGAACAAGTCTGTAACTTTAATGTTTAACATTATTTTGTGCTTACAACCCCCACTGTTTGGTCACAGAAACACAATTTTTAGGAGGGACGGAGTAAAATTTTGAGGCAAAATCAGGGACGTCCCTGAAAATCAGGGACAGTTGAGAGGTATGGGGATAGTAAGACCACATCACTGGGTGTATATAGCAAAAGGGGTGAAGAAAGATTTCAAGGTATAGGAGGAATTTCTAAGCAGCTATAATGGCTGTTCCTTTTGGCAGGAAGAGTGGGTTCATAACACGGACTTTAAATTGTATACGGATGTGGTGGGGTGTTAGGAATGAGGGGTATTTGAGAATAAAATGGTTTTCAGAGCCATGGCCAGCAGATTGAGTAAGAGAAGGAAGGACAAAAGACTTCACATTGTTGGAAATCATGCCAATTTGGGCTTGCACCCTGGTATGGGGAGAATAATTGCGGAATTAGAAGGTTACATTTTGGTGTGACAACAAGGTACTGGTGGATGTTCTGAATAACAGAGGAGCTATATCTGATACAGTCATGAAGTGCTGAGACAGCTAGTATTAAGAGGCTTGCAACTGAATATGTCATTCAGGGCCAGGCAAATGGATGGGGTGAGAAATATCCTAGCTGACACCCATCTGCAGCTGGATCGTTTCCTGGTGCTGGCACCAACAGCAGAGGAGCAGAAAATGCTCATTCCATCAAACATCTGGTATGTTGGCAAGAGGGAGACGAAATGTTGTTTCACAATTCATGGGTACCACGGACCTTGAGGGCCTATGAAGGGGCATGGTGGGCATTGCAAACATTCAGGGAAGTACACCACATGGAGGTAAGTGGGACAGTTACAAAAGAGCAGTTAGGAAAATGTATGGTAGATTAGTAGCAAAAAGGGATGGCTCACACCACGATTGGGGTGTACCTAGTGGGGATCACCTTAGTTTGTAGTTTGAAAAATGGACGGATCCCGTTAAGTCAATGCTGATACAGAGGATGATGCAAGGCTGGAGTAGATTAAAACAAGGGACCAAGGATGGTCGGTGTCCAATAGCAGATCATTAGTTAGACAAATTAGGGGGGTTATTGCCTGCAATCTGTAAGTCCAAGAATGAGGCATAGCTGTTCCATACAATTTACCTACAGGGGCCTTGAGAGTGAGCAAAGAAGTGGGACACAGCAGAAAAGGTGAAGAAGGAGGAGGATTGGAATGGGGGGACATAACCTGGGGACCAAGGGCAATACAACTCATAATTAGGAGGTCCAAGAAGGATCAGGAAAGGAAGTGGTGTGTTATAACCATTAAGGCACACCTTGATGGGATCTTGTGCCCAGTAAAGGCTTTATGGGCTTATGCTACGGAGTGTTATAGTAAGGAAGGGAGACTGTTTGTGC
Organism: Neoceratodus forsteri; assembly: GCA_016271365.2. Classification (NCBI taxonomy): domain Eukaryota; kingdom Metazoa; phylum Chordata; order Ceratodontiformes; family Ceratodontidae; genus Neoceratodus; species Neoceratodus forsteri. The sequence goes on along the minus strand of CM057451.1, from coordinate 52,779,452 downwards.
ATGGAGATGGGAAGAAGGTGACGACTTATCAGGTGACAGCCATACTCAAAAAAGGCATGGAGTTCCTGGGGGAGTACCCAGCTAGGTATTCTTCCCATCCCTTTTGAATAGGAGCAGCTTCAAAATGGGCAGTGAAAGGGGAGTCAGTGACCAGTATGTTGGAAATGGGATGCTGGCGGTCGGCCAGTTACAAGAGGTACATTCAGGCTTTAAAGGATTGAGATTAACATGTCATCTGTTGTTTTGTTTTGCAGGAACAGAACCTAAGAGTGGGGGGATAGGGGACTGTGGGGAAAAAATGGAACAGAAGAACAAGCAGGAATAAGACAGTTTGAGAGAATAAGATATATTTTGCTTGATTCAATAGGTGGAGGGAGGATCACAGAAGTATGGATCTGCGGGCACTCCTACATTTACTGGGCAGAAAGGAGAGCAGAAATGAAGGTCAGGGGAAAGCAGTTTTACCAAGATGTCAGACAATGTAGGCTGGTATGGCATGGCATTCAAGGGTTGAAATGGGCACAGTTACTCCCAACCCTGATAGAGATGAGAGAGCAGCGACCCACCCCCATTGTAATAATTATACATCTTGGGTGTAATGATATTGGGGGGAATCATGGGTTGACACGTATTTAGTGGTTAAGCAGGATCTTGAGAAAATAAAGCAATGGTGGCCAGGGGTGAGCATGGCATGATCAGACATGATACAGAGAGGAGGGTGTGGAGACAAGAACACAGCCATGTAGCAGTGGATAGGGCCAGAAGGAAGATGAATAGGAGGGTGGGGACATTGGTAAGGAGCATGGGAGGGCATGTAATATTGAGGGGGTGGAAGAGTGGGTAAAGGATTTTTACAGATCAGATGGGGTGCATTTGTTGGATCTAGCGATAGAAATGTTCAGTACTGAGATGATGGGTTTTATTGAGACCTTGAGGAGACAAGAAGGAAGATAAGGGGGGAGAGAGAGAGTGGAAGAAAGGGGGAAGGCCAGTCATCCAACACAAGCTGAAGACAGGCTATGGAGAAAAGGGGGGGAGGGGGATGATAATGGAATATGAGGAGAAGAAGAAGCAACAGAAGGAGAGAAAAGTGGTCTTGGTTTTCACCGTCACCTACAAGAGAAGAAGAGAAGAAGAGAAGAAGAAGTCACCCAGGTTTTCACCTGGGGGAGGCGAGAAGAAGAGGAAGAAAAAGGATGGTTTGACAGATATTGATATGTAATGCAGTATAAACAAGGATTTGTTGTAAAGACAATAATAATATAATAATAATAATAATAAACTTTATTTGTTCAGCGCCTTTCAAATGCTAAGGCACTTTACAATGTTAAAAAAATTCCATAAAAATATTACAATAAAAAAATAGACCACTAATGAAAACCATGACAATTCGTAAAAGGCTTGACTCCACAAAAAAGTCTTAAGGGCCTGTTTAAAGCTCCCCACAGTCATACATTCCCGGAGCTGACGGGGCAGAGAATTCCAGAGGGTAGAGGCCACAAGCATAAAAGCACGGGCCTCAGAAGGTTTCAAGGTAACCCTCAGAATCTCTCAGAAGCTCTTTCAAGTAGTCGGGACCAAGTCCGTGTGGGGCTTTGTAGGTCAATAAACCTACCTTAAAGGTGAACCGCCACTGAATCGGCAGCCAGTGCAGATCATGCAATACAGGGGTGATATGCGATCTTCTAGTCACCCCTGTCAGCAATCAGGCAGCAGTGTTCTGCACTAGCTGCAAGTGGTGGACATCAACCCCAGGAAGCCCCAAGTAAAGGGAGTTGCAGTAGTCAAGGTGAGAGGTCACAAAGGCGTGGACCAACGAAGGCAGATTGCTAGATGGAACAAGGTGTTTGACCCTGGCAATGTTCCTAAGATGGTAAAAGGCTGATTTAATGACTGCCGACACCTGATAATGAAGGGTCAGTCTGTCATCAAGCACCACTCCCAGGTCACGCACCTGTTCTGAGGTAAGGATCTGAGTGCTCCCTAGAAATAATCCAGAGGGATGATCAGTCCTCAACCCCTCTATCCTTTGACCCGGTCCACAACCATAACCTCAGTCTTTCCCGCATTCAACTTTAACCAGCTCTAGTTCATCCAGTCTTGGATTTTAGCAAGACAGTTGTTAAATACTGAGAGAGCACTATCCTGGTCAAGGGCAAAGATAGAGCTGGGTATCATCAGTATAGCAGTGAAACCTCGGCCTATACCATCTTACAGTGTCTCAGAGGGGTAGCATATACACTGTAAACAACATGGGGGACAGCACTGAGCCCTGAGGAACCCAACAAGTCAGAGAGAAAGGGTCAGAAGAAAAAATCCCCAACACCACTCTCTGTGTTCTACCAGCTAGGAAAGATGTAAACCATCTGGGCAGTGCACTTGACAGGCCACAGATGGACTTCAGGAACTCGAGCAGCACCCCATGGTCTACAGTGTCAAAGGCTCAAGAGAGATCAAGGAGTACCAGAATGGGATGGTTTCTCTGATCTCTCGCCATCAGGAGATCATTGAGCACCCAAACCAGACCAGTCTCAGTACTGTGCCTCTTACAAAAACCCAACTGGAGAGGTTCATAGACATTATGGATGGTCAAATGGTTCTCCAGCTGGATTGCCACTACTTTCTCAATAACCTTTTCTATAAAGGGAAGGTTCGAGATGGGTCTGAAGTTAGCAAAAATGTCTGGGTCCAACAAAGCTTTCTTCAGAAGGGGTGTCACCACCACCTCCTTCAGAGAGCTTGGAAACTCACACGATTCCAAGGAGCACTGGACAGTTTGAGCCAGAAATGGCAGATGATCTCATAACAACCCAAAATCAGGAAAGTTGGGTCTAGATCTAAACTACAGCATGTAGGGTGCATCCCCTGGACAATCCACATAATATTCTCGAACTCCAGCAGGCCAAAGGTACTCCAGCAAGTACGAGGTATAGTGACCGAGCGCTGACCAACCATGTCCCCCATACAGAGAGTCAAGCTGATAACTGAACTGATGTCTGCCACCTAATTCGCAAAGAATTGAGCAAGCTCATCACACTCTTTTTGTGAAAAAGCTTGATGGAGCTGCAGACAGGCTGGGTTGCACAGCCTGTCCACAGTTCAGAAGAGTTGAGCTGGTCAATTCTGAGCAGTAGCAATCTCCCTGGACAGGAACTCTGCCTTCTTACAGGAGATCACTGATTGGTAGAACTGGTAATGCTCCACCAAACTAAGGCAGTCAGCTTCCAGGGCAGATTTCCACCAGCAGCGTTCTAACCTTTGTCCCACCCTCCGCAACTCCCTCAAAGACCCATCAAACCAAAGGGCCCGAGGGTTGAGTGGGAGGGGATGAACACGAACAGGAGATATCAGGTCTTATTATACACCAGAACCAACAACTTTGGACTCGAACTGGCATCAGGAAAACTCTGATAGGTCAATCACCACTGCCAGGTCTTCAGGGCTCACATCCCATAAAGGGCAGTAACTGACCATCTCCACGGTGGCAGACCTGTGAAGAGGGGCACAAAAGTTGAATGTCACGGTGTAATGATCGGTCTAAGTGACAGGTTCCACCCCCAAGTCAGAGCCTCAATCCCCAAGAGGAAAACCAAATCCAGAGAGTGACCATGATTATGGGTAGCTGTAGAAACACTCTGTGTGAAGCCCAGTGATGTCATCAACTGAAGGAAGTGCTGACCAAAAAGCGAGAGTTCGTCATTGACCTAGGCATTGAAGTCACCCAGAACCATCAGTCTAGATGACTCCAATACCATGTCAGCGGCAAAATCTGCCACTTCCTGCAGGAATCACTTTTCGTCCCTGGGTGGATGATAGGCGAGAGCTATCCTGTAGCCCACACCAGCTACCACAGTACATTCAAATGATTTAGCTTCCTCTACTGGTACCCCAGTGAGGCCCAACTCGGTCTTCAAACAGACTGTTACCCCCCCCCATGGTTTAATCTCGGGTGGTGTATCACCGAGTACCCAACTGGAACTGCTGCCTCCAAAATGGTGCCATCATTTTCATCCAGCCAGGTCTCAGCGATGCAAGCCAGATCAGCTGTTCCAACAAAATCTGCAATAATAGCAGTTTTGTTCTTAATAGATCTGGCATTACATAACACTGCCCGAGTCTGACGGGGTTCATGAGCCATCCCAGCTAATTGCCCATCAAAAGAGATGGTGCCCTTGGGTATGGGGACTAGCAATGGATTACCACCTTCTAGGCTCCATTTCACCCCAGGGTGTATTCTGGACCTAACCAACCCAATGGAAGAAGGCCACTCCTTTGACCTTCAATGTCCGTGCCCCCCACCACACCCATCCCATCCCTCCTACATACAATACCCAGCACCTGACAACACTGGTAAATAGAAAAAGGCAGGGGGGGAGAACGGGTGGAGGACATGGAGAGAAGAGGATGAATAGCGTAAGACCAGGGGAGCAAACAGGCACATTCCACAGGCTAATAGCTACAACTAGAGCCAAACACCACAACAAAATCCTAGTTTTCTTATAAATAACTACCCTAAAAATAGTTGCAATGTACCCAATAAAACTTGAAACTAAAACCCACACAAATCATACCCTTCTCCCTTACACAGATAATTCTAAAATCGTAACCCTACAATACATCAAGTAACAATTACAATGTTAGACAGAGATAACAGAACTTCCCCATCCCAAAATCCTCTCAGAGCTCACAGGAGTACAAAAAAGACTTATGCTAAACAAACATAAGCATAACATCAATAAATATAAAAATAAAGTAATAATAGTGCAGTCATAAAGATATATGAGGGAAAAAAACAGATAGTCCAAGTCCTGATGGTCCTCTCACTACCAGCAGGACTATTAAAAAATCTTCAGGAGCTCACACCCCTGGGCAAACAATATAAACAATCTTTCCTCCAGCGATAATGGCAAATAGTCCTCAGGCCACTGCTGATCTCACTATCAGGGCCTAGGGATATACTGTTTATGGCACTCTCACTGCCACCAGGTGATAAAGTGAAGTTTAAACATCTTCCAAAAAAAGCAAGCAAAAAATGAAAATGTTAAGGCACTCTCATTGCCCTAAAGGAATAAAATAAAAGTCTGACTATGACCAGGAGCAGGAAAAGAATCCAAAGTCCAAAGTACTTTGATCCACTACTCTCTCTCAGAGAGTGGGGGGGTTGGAAGAATCCAGAAAACAACAACCCACACACTGTTACTGTCCAAAATACTTTGATCCTCCACTCTTCCTCTCACGAAGTGGGGGAGGAATCCAGAAAACAACAACCCCACACACTGTTACTGTCCAAAGTACTTTGATCCTCCACTCTCCCTCTCACAGAGTGGGGGGAGGAACAATCCAGAAAACAACAACCCCTCGCACTGTTACTGTCCAAAGTACTTTGATCCACCACTCTCTCTTACCAAGTTGGGGAAAGAATCCAGCAAGTAGTAGCCCCACACACTGTCTATCACACAGTGAGGATAGGTCAGAAAAAAAGTCCAGTAGCTCAGAATAAGCTCTGAATCCAAAATGAGTACAAAAAAGAACCTTTCAGCACAAATATCTTGGAGGTTAAAAACAATAAATCAACTCAATAAATCACACACAGTTCAAAAAGCAAAAAACAGATCCAAGCCACACTCTAGGATTATTTCTGCAAAGACAAGCCTTGAGTCATATCAGTTGTTTCTCCAAAAATCCATTAATAAAAAATCTATAGCTGCTCCATCGTAGTCCAGGAAAAAAGCATAATTCTATAGGCCAGTACATACAATCCAAGGACAGCATTGCAACAAAAGAGTGAGGGGGATGATACGCAAAGGCCAGGAGCATGCATATCTCCAAACAGAAGAGGGGTACCCCACACCCACAACCATCCCAACCAGGCCCTACACACACCACACGAGACTCACAGCTACAGGCACCCTGAGGCCAGACTACTGGGACCAACTCTAGGGTAACTTATGAGCACCCCAAAAAGTGTCTCTGGCTCCCTGTAGCCAAATGAGACAGTTCTTGCTTGGTCCCTAGCAGCAGGATCAGGAATAACCCTAGGTGCAGGGGGGGTAAGGGCCTCCCTCACACAGCATGACATGCTGGCCTTGCTACCCCCAAGCTCAATGCAGCTAATCAAGTTTGATCACCTGGTGATGGTACTGCAGCATCAAGTCAGGTCAAATTCAAGTGAAAAATAGGGCAGCGGTTTTACAAAACAAGTCCCCCACTCACAGCACTCCACAATAGCGTTGTTCAAATCTTCGGCAGTGCACCTCCTTCCTACAAGTCCAGCACATCAGGGAAAACTCAAGGTGTCAGGAGAGGCACCAAACCAAGCAGTGGAACAGCAAAGGGAAAAACCTTCTCGCATCCACTACATGCACAAAGAAATGCAAGCACACGAGTCAGGTCCAGGTCCAGAACAGAACTCAAACGGACTCCAGCAGAACAACTGACAAACAAACGATAAAAAAGGTAAGGGCTCAGTCCTGTTTCTTCAAAGAAAATATGCTAAAAAATAAAACACGGCAAAACAAACAAACACAGTTTAAATTCAAAAATAAATGATAAACAGCGAATCGGGGTAGGTTCATGATGGCTGGCCTAGCATGGCCGCCATCTTGCAGCATTTTGATGAATGGTGATGGTATTTGTAAATATAAATGTGAAATATAATAAATTGATTGCCAATCTGAGCCCAACAACACACAAGTTGTCTGTCCTGTTTGTGTGCGGTGGGGGAATCCGGGACAATGAAGTTTGCCCTTTTAGGGGTAGATCAAGTTGTCCTGGTGGATCCCTCCCCTTGTGGCAGAGATGGTTTGTTCAGAGGGAAGAAGGTAGGGGGAGGTAGAGGGAGCCATGGGACAAGAAACAGGTCAGACAGGAAGGGGAGGGGAGGAGCCAAAGAATGGGAGTAGGATAGGAACAGTTGAAAAGGGAAGTAGGAGGAGCAGAAATGCAGGGTATATAATGGCCAGCACAGAGGGATACAGCCTCTTTTGCTGAAGATTTTGTTGCCTTCCACCCACCCATCAAATGCAGGATGGGGAGAGGGGCCTTGTGGGGCTTGGGTAAGGTCTGTCATAGGTGGATGGCAGAAGGAGTCTGGTTGGACTGTGTCAGATTGCCAAAGATGGATGGCGGGGAGGAAGGGGGGAAGGAGGGGAGGGGGGGAATGATAAAGGAATATGAGGAGAAGAAGAAGCAACAGAAGGAGAGAAAAGTGGTCTCAGTTTTCACAGTTACCTACAAGAGAAGAACAGAAGAAGAAGTCACCCAGGTTTTCACCTGGGGAGGTGAGAAGAAGAGAAAGAAAAAGGATGGGTGGACAAATATTGATATGTAATGCAATATAAACAAGGATTTGTTGTAAAGACAGTAATGATGAATGGTGATGGTATTTGTAAATATAAATGTAAAACAGAATAAATTGATTGCCAATCTGAGCACAACACACAAGTTGTCTGTCCTGTTTGTGGGGGGTGGTGGAATCCAGGACAATTAATACAACAGAGGAAAAAGTATTAAACTTTGGACCCACTTTTTGTCAACATGAAAAACTAAACCTTTTTCATTTGAAAATGGTTTTACAAAAATTTTACAGAAAATTAAGGTTTAAATATTTTTGTAATACAATTGAAGACCATAGTGATCCAAAAGAGAAAGAAAAATGTAGGACATTATCATTAAATTTGGACTATAAGTCTAAATTTTTACCACCCGGACCCATTCCATCAAACATTATTCAATTCAATTCAATTCAATTCATGTTTATTTATAAAGCGCCTTTCAAAATCAAGGCGCTGTACATGACAATAAAATCAAGATCAACAATAAACAAATAAACTATAAAGAGAAAGCCAAGTTAAAAAGATAAGTTTTTAAAGCAGTTTTAAAACTATCGACGGTCGGGCATTCTCTCAACCAATGAGGTAGAGAATTCCACAGGGTAGGAGCTGAGTAAGCAAAAGCACAGATCCTGATAACCTAAGCGAACCCTGGGAATCTCTAGCAATCCCTCATAGCGGAGGCGGAGGGGCGGAGGGGGCGATAGGGAATCAGAAGATCTTTCAGGTAACCGGGTCCCTGATCGTGTAGGGCTTTAAAGGTTAGTAAACCAACCTTAAAGATGATACACCACCGCACAGGCAGCCAATGCAGTTCGCGAAGCACAGGCGTAATATGACTGGTTCTCAAGGTCCCAGTCAAAAGCCAGGCTGCAGCGTTCTGCACTAGCTGCAGGTGGTGGATATCAATCCCTGGAAGCCCTAGGTATAGGGAATTACAGTAGTCCAAATGGGTTGTAACAAAGGCGTGAACCAAAGTCGGAAGATCCTCCTGGGGAATCAGGTGTTTCACCAGGGCGATATTCCTCAGATGATAAAAAGAGGTTTTGACAACAGCTGAGACCTGAGATTTCAGGGTCAGACCGTCATCAAAAATAACACCCAGATTTCGCACCTGTCGAGAGCTAGAGAGCGGCACCCACCAAGTGATAAGCCTGGTGGATGTCGACCCAAGCCCTCCCAGGATGATCTGGGCCCACAACCAATACCTCGGGTCTTATCCGATTAAGCTCAACCAGCTCTAACTCATCCAAATTCTGATTTCATCCAGACAGTTGTTAAGTACAGAGAGTGCATCACTCTGACTGGGGAGAAAGGATAAATACAGATGAGTATCATCCGCATAGCAGTGAAAACTCAAGCTGTATCTCCTGATGATTTCTCCTAATGGCAGCATATACACTGCAAACAACATGGGAGCTAAAATGGAACCCTGCAGTACCCCACATGGTAGGGAGAAGGTGTCAGAGGAATAAATTCCAGTGACAACTCTCTGAGACCTACCAGTGAGGTAAGAACGGAACCATTCGTGGACTGTACCAGACAGTCCACAAAAAACCCGCAGCCACTCCAATATATATATAGAACTGATAGAGAAAGATATAGACAGACTAAAAAGAAACCAAGAAGGATGAAGAACAAAATTTAATCTCACTACCAACGAATATGGAGTTTTAAGACATTTGGAGAATGATAACATGATTTTAATTAAAAAACAGAAAAAGGGGGTGGCATAGTGATAATGGACAATGATGTTTATACAAATGAATGTCTGAGACAACTAATAAACACAGAGTACTATAAGAAATGTGACACAACGCTGACAGTTAGTACACTAGTAAAGGGCATTTTAAAAGAAGAAATAGATACGAACTACGTAACAGATTATGAATGTAGAGCATTATTAAGATAGCATCCAATAATGCCAGTTTTCTACATTCTACCTAAAATCCTCAAAAATCTTACCAATCCCCCTGGGAGACCTATAATTGCAGGTATAGGCTCCACCTTAGAAGCACTTTCAGTGTATATAGACTACTATTTATAGCCCCTGGAGAAAAATGCAACAGCATATCTTGATAGTACAGATAAAATACAGTTTTTAAATAAACACAGATAATGTGATTACAGAAAAGTGTGTACCAGTAACACTGGGTGTCAAAGATCTGCACATGAGCATCCCCCACAGAGAAGATCTTGAAGCACTAGCAGAAAAACTAAAAGAAAGGAATGAAACAGAAAAACATCCAAATGAATATTTATTAAAAATGGCAGACACAGTACTAACTAAAAAACATTTCAGATTTGTGAACAAATACTTCTGGCAATGTAAAGGCACAGTCATGGGGTCCCCAATGACCCCTAGTTATGCTAATATATTGATGGACAGTTTTGAAACAAAATACATATTTAATGAAAACAATGTATATTGGAATAAAACTGTATGTTGGAAGCAATTTATAGACAAATGTTTATGCATTTGGAAGGGAACTGAAAATGACAGAAAAACTTTTTTGAGTACTTCAATGCACAAACAGAATTTTTCAAATTTGTTATGTCTTTCTACAAAACAATTAACTTTTTAGATTTATTGATTATAAAGAAAGACAACACACTAGAAATAATTATGTATAGAAAACCAACTCACAGGAATATACTTCTGCATGCAAACAGTTTTCACAAAACAAATGTAACTGAAACATTACATATGGCCAATTAGTGAGAGTCAAACACAATTGTACCACACAATTTGACTTTCACCAGGCAGCTGATGACTTGAAGGTTAAGTTCAGGGACAGAGAATATAAAGAAAATGTACTGGAGACAGCCAGACAAAGAATAGATTCAGTGAGTAGAGATAGATTACTGAATCAAAACAAAATGATGAAACAAATAAGGAAAGAATTACATTATGTATTGACTATTCTGACCACTTTGGGACAATCAAAACATATATAAATGAACACTGGGATGTTCTGAAATCAAATGCTATAGGATAAAGGACATTTAGAGAAAAAACATTAATAATAGCTAAAAAAGTAAACTCTCTTGGTGACCGTCTGTGCCATGCTGTCTGTCAAACTCCTGAAAAGGAACATGAGATATTTGAAAGAAGAAGTAAAATTATTGGTAATTACCCTTGTGGCAAAATGCCAAAATTGTAACAGTACTAGAAAGACTAAAATGATATATAATCCATATAGAGATGAACATCTTGAAATTAAGCAATTCATTATATGTCAGACTGAACAAGTTGTATACCTGCTCAAGTGTTCATGTGATTAACACTACATAGGACAAACATATAGATGTTTAAAATGACATCTAAATGAGCACATACATGTTATCAGAAGGGGCGATATGGACTTAGTGGTGGCAAGGCATTTTGTAGAGAACAGGCACAATGTATCAACTTTACACTTTGTAGGACTGGAAGAAGTGGAAAGTCCACTTAGAGATGATAATACACAAAACTGTTTATTAAGACATGAAGCCTTCTGGATTGACATATTTGGAACAATTGATAAGAGATATGGCATAAATGAAGAAACAGTGTGGACAGAATTTGTCTATTGAACAGAGCAAAATGTATAATATAAAATGTAATTACATTTGCTTAACATTAGAAGACATGATTAACCAACTAGAATCAACGTTGATGGTATCTGTTGACTGTGCCCCCCAAGCTATAAAATAAACTCACCACTGTCTTGTGGCCACCATATGGGCGATGCTGGGGACAGTGACCACTAATAACAGTGTTTTGCACTGGGTGGGTTGAGACGAGGGACTCCACAAGTGGAGTAAAGCCCTGTTTGTCCCAATTCAGTCTATTTCAGTTTTTATGGTAGTAAATAACAAACATAGAATATGAGTATGAAGTGAAAAATGTTGCAGTTTAACTATGCTCAAGATTTTACTATTTGTAAACAATACACATGACAAGTGATGAAAGTGGGAATATGGACTCCACAAAGTCTAAAATTAGATACATTCCAAACTAGAGTATGTTATCACCAGATACAAGTGTGTAACCCTTTAAGTGACATATGTTGATATACTGAGAGACTATGCAAAGCAATCTATGACTAGAGATACCCAATATCCACCCAACCCAGGACCACCCAGCGCAAAGGCCTCTCCAAACCACTCTAGGGGTAGCCTACTGCTAGCTACTCTGAATATTTGCAGCCTACCAAAAAAACTCACTCCTCTCCAAGGCTGGGTTGCCCAGCATATACCCGACATCCTAGCCCTCTCGGAGACCTAGCTGTCAGATAAAATACCCAATAATGCTGTCCCCCTCAGTAATTATTCTCTCTTCAGGACCGATAGGTCCTGCAAGAAAGGCCGCGGCTGTGCAATTTATGTTAAATCCCCACTCCATGCCACTGAAGTTAACACCCCCGCACCACAATATGGCACCCAGACACTAACAGCCAAACTCAATCTGGGTACCAAAATGCTCTACATCATTTTCTGCCTACATCCCCCTGAGAAACCAAAAACTAGCCTTTGACTCTATCCTCCACACTATCTCACACCTACCCAATACTAGTGAACTCATCTTAATGGGAGACTTCAATGTCAACTGGCTATCCCCTGCCTCGTCCAGCTTTAAAGACACCGCTCTGGCATACGACCTAACCCAAATTGTCACCTCTCCTACCAGAAGGGACTATAGAACCGGGTCCTCCACCCTTATAGACCTTATTTTCACAAATAGGCCACGGAACCTCTCCCAAGCCTCAGTGCTTCCAGATTCAATTAGTGACCACTCCCCAGTGACCAGCTGGTGGTCGGGCAAACTGCCCCCTGCCCCCTCAATAATCTCCATGCAGAGATAGCTAAAAAGAGGAGGCCTACGGAAACTCATAGCCCATCTAGCTACTAGCGATTGGCTCCCCATTTACACCACGCAGTCAGTAAACCTAGCTCTCGCTCACTTTATAACCACCTTTAACAAGGCCTGTGACATTTTTCCCCCCTCTCCAAACAAGTACTGAAAACCAGAACCACCCCTTGGTTCACACCCTCACTACTTAACCTACTCCAATTGAGGGACAACCTTTGGCATAAGGCCCTTGAATCTCAGAGCACACATGATAGACAGCTATACCGAGTGGCCCGCAATAAATGGACATGGGCCATACGACAGGCTAAGGCTTCTTACTACCATCAAACTCTTACCTCCTCTTGGGGAGATGGTAAAAAATTCTGGAGCAACATAAAAGAACTAAATGGAATTCCCACTCCCCCACCCCCTCCCAACTGTCTAAATGGAGAAGTCACACATGACCCTTCCACTGTAGCAGAAGTCCTTAACACCACCTTCTCGGACCTCTCCCATATCCTCCCTCCTAAATTTTTCCACCCTGTCTCCCCCACCCACCCCCGACACTCCATCTAATTCAGATTCACTACCTTTCAGGCTGAGAGTCATCTCCTGCCGGGAGGCAAAACATTACATTTCCAAAGCTATTGCCAATTCCTGTTACAGCAATGATTCTCTAGATCTTAAACTCATTCGGCTGACACTGGATGTCATACTACCACACCTTACTAAAATTCTCAGTCTCTCTCTCTCTCTCTCTCTGCCTCGGTCAGTTCCCTTCAACCTGGAAGAGTGCATAAATCACTCCCATTTTGAAGAGAGTGGCGACCCCACTTTCTCAAGCAACTAAAGACTGATTTCTATACTTCCTCCTCTCTCTCTAAAGCACTGGAAAAAATAGTTGCTGACCAGATAACTGAACACCTAATTAAATACAACCTACTAAGCCATGCTCAGCACGGCTTTCATACAGGCCATAGCACTGTCACCATACTTTCTGAGCTCACCTCATTCATCCATGAGGCCCTAGACCAAGGATCTATTGCAGGTGCAATCTTTGTGGATCTTACCAAAGCATTTGACACGGTCAGTCACGATCTTCTGCTTCATGTCTTTCCACAGCTAAATGTGGTCCCCGAGACAACTGCCTGGTTCAAGGACTACCTCTCAGGCCGGTCACAGCAAGTCAGGTTAAATACCACCATCTCCTCTGGCAAAGCAGTGTGCTCTTGGGTCCCACAGGGGTCTATCCTCGGCCCTCTTCTCTTTTCCCTCTTTTTAAACTCACTTCCCAAGGCATGCAGTGGTCATATGCTTCTCTATGCAGATGATGCGGTACTATTTTGGAAACACCCTCAACCTAGCGCCCTACAGCAAGCCCTACAGGGTTTCTTTGGGGAGCTAGAATCATGGTTCGATGAGCACCGCCTGATCATCAACTATAAAAAAACTAAATCTATGATCTTTGCGCACTGTCAAAGCCCACACAGCCAATCGGCACTCCTAATTAAAAACACACAAGGTACCCCCCCTTGAACACATTACTAACTTCAAATACCTGGGTATCACATTAGATACCTCCCTCTCCTACCATAGTCACATTCAACATCTTTCCACCGCTGTCAACACTAGAGTGGGAATCCTCTATAGAGTTAAACACTGTTTACCCTCACAGGCCTTGCATCTGGCAGTCTCCGCCTCAGTCCTCTCCCTAATTGATTAAGGGATAGCGATATGGGATCATGGAGCCCACCACACTACATATATACACTGCCCTGAATAAAACCTGCTGACTAGTCACCGCAGAGACCGCTCAACTCATACCTGTGATCTTTACGCCCTGACTGGTTGGCTAAACTTCCAACAAAGACTTCAGTACCACACCTGCATCCTGGCAAAAAAAATACAACTTCAGATAGCCCCCTTTGGCCTTCTCCCCATAATCAGCCCAGCCCCCTTCAGGCGTAATACTCGACTCACTGCAAATTTCTCATTCCAGTTCCCCTACTGTAGGACATCACTGGGTCAAAGATCGTTTTGGTACCGTGCTCCCCTTTGGCTCAATGCTGTACCTCATCGGCTCTCTTAGACACTCAGCATCTCCCTATTCAAAGCAGGCCTCAAAGCCCACCTAATTGAGTCTGCAACCTGTGACTGTGGCTAGCTCTGCCCACCTAGTATGCTCCCTAACCCCATTAATAACAGCACAGTGGTCTCCATAGACCCCCATGAATATGCTTTCCCCATCTCTAACAAATGATACCCTGAAAGCTGCCTACCACTGTCTCTGGTGAACTAAGATAAAGCCTGGACTGCACTGTCAGTACTGTTTGCATTTATTGCTTGAGTGTGTATGTTTTCTTGTATACTGCTTTATTATGTATGTATCCTTGTATTTCGTGCTCCCTCCACCCCCTGTAACAGACGTGGAGCCTTTGCAAATGAGTCTGTGACTCAAAGGATTGTAATTCCGATTATATGCAATTAATAAATAAATAAGAAACTGGAAATCAAAAAAAGTATAAATGTCCCATGACTTGTTCTAATTAAACTGTAAAAAAGTGCATAAGAAAAGAAGGTTTAAAAATAGCATCAAATGACAAAGTACAGAAAAAAGTGAACAGAGCATGCCCATAGATTTCTTTAGCAACAGAAGTAGTATAAAAGTACCAGGATGTACTCAAAATGATAAAGTACAGGAAAAAGTAAACTGAACATGCCCGTAGATCTCCTTAGCAACAGAAATAGTATAAAAGGACCAGGATGTACTCAAAATGCTGGTCAGACGAGAAAAAGAAAGAAGGGAGACACAGAGTAAGAAAAATACAAATTTTAACTTATACTGCTAAAACAGCTCTGAACAACATGTTTAAATTGTTAGACTAAGATCTTAAGGAGAAAAGCAAAGCATTGTAACTGTGTATAAGTGAATGTTTACACTTGAAAGATATGAGCTATTGTAAGTATGACACAGACGTTTTTAAATGGAGATACACTGGGACAACTCAGTGTTTATTTTCTTTACATTGAAAACATTTTGATAGAATTGTGAGACCAAAGAAAATAAATAAACTAAGGGAGTTTTTTTTTTAATGAAACACTATTTGCAGACTAAAAAAAAAAGTAGTTTTCTTTTTTTAAACCTATTCAACTATTGCAACATACGGTCTGTAATACCTAAAGTGGATAACAATATAAAAACAGACAATGAATTTAAGAAAGATTAAACAATAAGTGTGTTTAAAAATAGAATATAAGTAAGGGAAGGTAAAAAAAGAAGAAATAAAAGTTTAAAACTGAATGGCTTTTGTTGTGCTTAACACTATTATGCTTGGTCCAGGACAGAGGCAAGTCAGCCCCTCCTTTAAGAAACACAGAATTAGACATTGGGAAATAATTGCCTCAAAAGAAGGTGATAATTATACAAAAATGATTTAATTAATTTGTTTAGATCTGCTACAGCAAGTTGATGTATTTTTATAATTGAAATGCATTGTGAATAGGTTAAACAAAAATATATTTTGTGTCTTTCTTAATAGTGGTAGAAAACCACAAGTGAGAGAGGACCAACTTATCTAGGTGGGCATACCTTTATTCAATTATATTTAAACATGAAATACATATATAAGTTTTAAAAAAATATAGTGTATTTCTGACCTTGCCAGTATGATATTGTTAAAAAAAGGAAATGTTTTTTTTTTCTGATATATGTATTAAATTACATATTGTTAAATTCCATGATAAATTTATCAAAAACATATGTACAAAATGAAGGCAATAGAAGAAAAGAAAAAATTACTCACCTTAGTAATGTTGTTTCTTCTAATGGAGTCTTGCTATATTATGACAATTGCAGTATGACCGCAGGTTAGAACTGCTCCGGAGGTGAAATAGTTAACTTTCCATGCAGGCATGGAACTTAGAGCGCGAGCTCGGTTGAAAACTCTGTCTGTTGTGCTTCAAACACAAACTGTCAGATCTTTAGAGCTAAAACTCACTAAGGTTCTATGTGGAAGCTGTAAACCTACACTAGCCAACTGGCTACTAACATAAACACTCATTTTTGGCCTAAAACAAAGACTCGAGTCAGGAGACCCAAAAATGCAAAAACACAACACCTATTCACCCAAAAAGGTAGGTGAAAAACAACAAGGTGGGCATCAAAAAAAGTGCCAATCCTGTACTGCCCACCCACATCCCCAAAACAGAGGTTCTGGAGGGGCAGGCAGGGAGGGAGGTCATAATATAGCAAGACTCCATTAGAAGAAGCAACATTAGTAAGGTGAGTAATTTTTTCTTAAAACAACATGAAGTCTTGCTATGTTATGACAATTGCAGACTACACAGCAGTACCCCCATGGAGGAGGGACAGAACCTACCTAGGAAATAGGCTCTGAAGCATGGCTGTGCCAAACCAAGCATCACTCCTAGCCTGGATGTCCAGGGAGTAATGCTTGGTAAAAGTGTGAACTGTTTTCCAGGTAGCTGCTTGACATATTTCTAGAATAGGAATGTCTCTGGCAGCAGCCAGAGAAGCAGCTGTACCTCTGGTATAGTGAGCCCTTAGGCCTGAGGGGGGAACTTTACCCAACTTCTCATAGCAGAATTGGATACAAGAGACAATCCACCTGGCAATGGATATTTTAGTGGCTGGCTTCCCTTTACCAACTTCACCATAGGTGAGGAACAGTTGAAGGAGTCAAACCTATGACCCTTGATCCCCTATGTAGGAACTAAGGGCCTCTTCACATCTAGGCTGTGCAGCATCCTCTCCCAGAGGAGGAGTGGTCAGTGAAGTACACTGGAAGTGAAATAGATTGATTAAGGTGGAAATCTGAAACCACCTTAGGCAGGAACTTTCTGTTAGTCCGAAGGACCACCTTATCTCTGTGAAAAGAGATAAACTCATGCTCCACTGACAACGCTTGTAATTCACTTATGCGTCTGGCAGAGGTGATGGCTACCAAAAACACAGTTTTCCAAGTCAAGTACTTGAGCTCCGCTGAAGACAAGGGCTCAACGGGGGGTTGCATAAGCTGAGCAATGCAAACATTAAGATCCCAGGCAGGGGCAGGATCTCTGAATGGAGGGTTGGTGTGAAACAGCCCCCTTAAAAAACTTGGAAAATACAGGATGAGCTGAAAGGGAAGAGGATTTACCTGCTGAAATAAAAGCAGACACAGCTGCCAAGTGCACCTTCAGGTTAGCTGGTCTCAGCCCCAAAGAATTCAGGTGGACCATATAATCCAGGACTGTGGGTAGATCAGCAGAGACTGGGGAAATATGCTTTTCAGAGCAACATATGGAAAACCTTTTCCATTTGGAATTGTAAGTAGCCCTGGTGGAAGGCTTACTTGCGGCCTTCAATATATCCATTACACCTTGGGAAAGGTGTAAATCAGCAAACTCTAACTCTTCAAGAACCAAGCCTTGAGATTGAGAGATTTGAGATTCGGGTACCAGACCCTTCCCTGGGCACAGGTTAACAGATTGTAATTCCTGAGAAGGGACAGGGGAGGATGGACTGCTAAGGACAGCAGGAGTGGATACCAGGGCTGTCTGGCCCAATCCGGAGCTATCAGAATGACTTTGCATGATTGGGATCTGATTTTGACTAGCACTTTGAACAGGAGAGGAAGGGAGGAAGGCATGAAACTTCCTCCCAACTGAGGCTAAGGCATCCAGTGGGGAGTGAGCCCAACACTGGGGCCTGCAGCAAAAAGAGGGAAGTTGGTGATTGTCTGGGGCTGCAAAAGATCTATCTGCGGGGTGCCCCATCTGGCAAATCTACTCCCAAGACCAGGGATCCAGTGACCATTCTGGTGGCCCTGGAAATCCTGCTGAGAGCACCTGCCAGGACATTGTCCTTGCCTGGGAGTGAACTGCCGTAAGGGAGGTGTTCAGGAGTAAGCCAGAGACCACAACTTCATCGGCTTCAGTGCACAAGGCCGTAGGACCGAAAGTGCCTTGCTTGTTGATGTACCACATTGTAGTGGTGTTGTCTGTTCTGACCTGAATACTCTTGTTCTGGAACAGATTTGGAAAAGCTTGAAGTGCTAGAAAACTGCTCTGAGCTCCAACAGGTTGATGTGGAGCAGAGATTCCTGGGAGACCACAGACCCTGGGTGCTGAGGTCGCCATGTGAGCTCCCAGCCCAAAGGGACACATCTGTAGTAAGGATTAGAGAATGAGACCGAGTGACAAGAGAACCCTTGTCTCAGGTTGCTCCTGATCCTGCCACCACTGTAGGGCTTGGATCAGGGTTCAGTTACTGGGATCAGCTTGGTAAGAGGATCCTTTCTTTGAGACCAAAAAGCTCTCAAATGGAACTGGATGTCCCTCATCTGAAATCTTACTTCTTGCACAACTGCTGTGGAAGCAGCCATGTGTCCTAGGAGCTGCAGAAAATGTCTTGCTGGCCGGAGACCGGCAGGAGTAAATGAGGAGGCCAGAGACTGGGGTCTTTGCCCTGTCCGGGAGAGGCCTGGCTTTCTGTGTGTTCAGTTCTGCGCCTATGAAGGTAGAGCTGGACCAGCTCTAGAACTGACTTTGAGAGATTCAGAAGGAAACCTAGAGAGGTAAGCAGTTGCTACGTTATCTGAAGGTGTAAATTGACCTGGTATGGGGACTGGCCTACTAAGAGCCAATCGTCCAGGTAAGGAAAGATGGCAATCTTTGCCTTCTTAGGTAGCAACTGCTACAGCCAGGCATTTGGTGAATACCCTTGGGGCAGAGTGAGGCTGAAGGGCATTGCTCTGAACTGGTAGTGGCCTGAGGTACTTTCGATGGAGCTTCTGATGGGAATATGGAAGTAGGCATCCTTGAGGTCCAGGAAGCTAGCCAGTCCCTGGCCTTAGAGAGGGTAGGATAATTCCCAGAGTCACCATTTGAACTTTGGCTTTAAAAGTTGCTTGTTTAAATATCTGAGATCCAGGATGGGCCGCCATTCTCCTGTCTTTTTTGGGGTAAGAAAGTACCTGAGTACAAACCTTTGCCCTGGTGTGGAGAGGAACCCTTTCCAAAGCTCTGAGAACCAGGAGGTAGAGACCTCTGCCTCTAGGCGAGTGCCTCTGATGGAGTTGCAGGTGGAAAAGATCTGGTTCTCAGCTTTGGAAATTTTTTGAAGCTGAGAACCAGTCCCTGGCTTACTACTTCCAGGACCCACTTGTCTGATGTTAAAGACTTCCAGTCCTGGACAAAGTAAGCCAGCCTGCCCCCTACAGGTAGAGGAGAATCGGCCCTGGCAATCCCATCAGTGTGCCTGCTTGGCAGGAGCTTTGGGCTGAGGGGTGGAAGCAGACTTGCTTGTAGCCCGTCTGCCTCTCCCTCTAAAGAACCCCCTCTGAGCATAGGCGGAGGAGGAAGCTTGGGCTTAGTAAAGGCCTATGAAAGGCCTGCCCCTGCCTCTAGGAAGCTGCTTTTGAGGAGTGGCCTGCCTTTCCTTGGCTGTGCACTCCTATAGGTGGTCCTATATTCATCCATTTTCTTCATGTAATTCTCTGTTTGCTCCCCAAATAGAATTTCCCAACAGGAAAATCCATGGCCTTAGACTGGGTATCCTGAGACAGGGTAGTACATCTGAGCCAAGCCATCCTGTGAAGTGCCACAGATGTAGCCATGACTCTTGATGAAACATCATTAGAGTCCACTGCAGCATGAAATTGCACCTTGGATGCCTCAATACCATCCATAGCCACCTGTTCCAGCTCCCTGGCAAGCTGGCCAGGGACTTGTTTCGCTAGGGCCAGCACAGTATCCCATCTGGATTTCTGGTGCCTAGCAGCATAAGCCATATAATTTGCTTGTCTGAGTCCCAAAGATGCTGCCATGTATTGTTTTCTTGCCATAGCATCAATCTTCCTGGAGTCCTTCTCAGGGGGGTGTGAAGCTAGGGGAATATTAGCCTTGTCACAGGCTGCAGCCTGCACTACCCCCACATGGCTGCATTGTTGAGTGAGGAAATCAGTGTCGGAGCCTGATAAGGTATACCTCTTGTCCATCCTTTTCTCCACAGGAGGTATAGTGTGAGGAGTTTTTAAAACTTTTACTGTCTGTTTCCAAAAAGATTTATGCAAAGGAATAGACAGTCTCCTAGACTCTGGAATATCCATCATTTCTACATAGTCTGGCTCCTCTTGGTCATCAACAGCTTCCTCAACAGGAAGCTGGAGAGTTTCAGCAACTTTTTTATAAAACATGAAATGAGAAGGGGACTCAGAAAGCCTTGGAGGAGAAACCCCTAGGGGTCTATCTGGAGAGATGTCCGGATCAATGGACACATCCAGATCTTCAAAACCATATTCACTCTCCTCATATTCCTCTTCCCCCTCTCCCGGTTCATAAAAATCCTCAAAATCATAATCTTGAACCGGTGGAACTGGCCGAACCGAATGCTTACCTGAAGGTGTCGGTTCGGTCGGAACCGGAGAGAGAGACTGGACAATTTGAATTGCTTTAGCTATTTCCTCAGCAGTTGGGGAGAGAACTTTTGGCTCTACACTAGCTGACTTTCTAGTCCTTTTGCTGGAACCCGGCTCTTACGTTTGCCAGTATCGCCTGGTCAGAGGCACTCCCCGCTGCTGAATCAATCCCGGGCTGGGCTTATCCGGTCAGCGGATTTTTGGCCTCCCTTCTCGAGCCTACCAACTCTCTTATCTATGGTGACAGCAGGAATTGTGACAAATCTGGCAGTCTGAATTGAGGTGGTCAAACCCCAGACAATAGACACATGTGGTGTGTGGGTCAGCCTTAGCAAAGCTTCCCACAAACACTACTGTGTTGAAACCAATGAGTCTGGTTTTCTTTTGGGTTTCTCAGACATAATGCCAGCCTAACCAACTTGCCTGTTTGGCAATCCACCAAGCAAGACACTCTTATCGGGTTCCCAACCGTGTCAGGTCGTGGAAAAAGTAATGAAATCCGTTTTTTAGAACCGATAAGAACCGGAACCGCACTCTAAAAAGGACTAGTAGATTTTAAATACAACCTGATTGGTTCAAACTGAACCGATAAAAAATTACAAGTTCCACAGGGAAAAATAAATGTAAAACCTATCTATACTTACAATACCACAGACAGAGCTTGAACCAACTGGTTTGCAGTTTAATTTCGCTAAAAACGAAAAATAATACTTTTAAACCAAAAAATGAACCGAACAGAAGGAGAAATCTCGGAGGCGACTGTTCAGCGAGGCGGAGTAAAGAATCTGACAGTTTGCTTTTGAAGCACAACAGACAGAGTTTTCAACCGAGCTCGTGCTCTAAGTTCCATGCCTGCATGGAAAGTTAACTATTTCACATCCGGAGCAGTTCTAACCTGCGGTCATACTGCAATTGTCATAATATAGCAAGACTTCATGTTGTTTGAAGAGGTGTGTTGTGTTCAGTGGCATTACCTAAAATGAATACTTTATGTTAAAAATGTCTTTTTATTTGTGAAATTAGATCCTGATGAAGTAGTTAAATAACTATGAAACATAAATCAAATACAAGTGGGGGTCTATTATCCAATAAAATAAACAAAAAACTAAATCAACATCTGATGAGTGGGTCATATTATCTCCAGTTGTGTGGTTTGCTTTTCAAGAGGTTATTGGAGCTCTGATCCCTCCCGGTATCTTCTTTATACCTATAGGTCCTAGTGGGACACACTGCCTCCTCGTAGTGTCATTGAAGAGAACAAGAGACCCACTGTGTTTCATATCTTATTTGAAGGAAACAGTGAGGGTAAATACAGGGGAATTTAAAAACAAGGGGAGCCAGAAGGAGGAAGACAGGGAGGATTACTTAAAAGCCAGTAGGAGGTTCAGGTGTCCAAGGACTGTGACAGAGCTTAGAATTGCAAGGGGAGCCAAACTGGGAAGCATCCAAGAGAAATGAAAAGTCAGGGAGGGTATCGTGAGACTTGAAAAAGAGGAAGGATGGAAAGAAGGGGACAGACTGTGGGCAAGGCAGAGATACTAAACCAGTATTTTTGTTCAGTATTTACCATGGAGTAGGAGGTCCATTAATTGAGTGAGGAGTGGAAGTAAGTAGGATGGAGTGACAAAGCTCTATCAGTCAAGGCCGAATCACAAAAGAAAAAGTACTGGAAGGGCTACATGGTATGCAGGTAGATAAATCAATGGGCCTAATGTGTTACAGCCTAGAATTCTCAAGGAAGCAGTATCAGTGCTAGCCGCTCCACTAGCAGATATGTTTCACTGCTCATTGCACACAGGAGTAGTCCCCATGGATTGGAGGACTGCTGATATGAGCCATCTGCTTAAAAGTGGAAAGAAGGATGAGCTGTGCAACTATAGACCAGTCCACCTGACATCTGAAGTGGATATGTTCTTTGAGGCCATACTGACAAAAACTGGTGGACTTTCGCAATGTAAATGGATTATAGGGTGAAAGGCAACATGGGTTCACCAAAGGGGAGAGTGCATGCCAGATTAACCATTTAGAGTTATTTGACTACGTGACTAGGGTGGCCAACAAAGGGCACCCTCTTGATATACTGCACCTGGATTTCAGTAAGGCCTTTGACTCAGTCTTCCACAGAAGACTGGTCAAAAAACCTAGGAGCTGGGGGTGAAATAACAAAAAGTGGCATGGGTGGACAGCTGGCTCAGGGGAGGAACAAGGGGTAGTGATAAATGATAAATTCTCTTATGTTAAAGTGGTAATGAGTAGGGTGCTACAGGAATCATTCCTGGACCTTGCCCTCTTTAACATATTCATATGTGATGCATAGGAAGGTATACAGGGCAAGATCTTCCTAGTCATGGATGACACCAAGTACTGTGTGAGGGTGGACACAGGGGAGGGGAAGGGATAAAAGCACTAAGGGAAAATTCGAGCAGATTGATAAAATGGTCTAAGATCTAGATGCTGACCTTTAATATGTGAAGTAATGCACATCAGAAAAAGGTCCCAGGAAAGCAATATGCAGTGGTGATATGGTACTAGAAAACTCAGCGAAGAAAAGACCTTTGGGTCATAATATCAGAAAACCTGAAATTCACATCACACTGCATCAAAGCCCTCATGATGCAGGCAAATACAGTGCAGGGTTGCATATGGAAGGAAATCACCATCAGAAACTGGGAGGTGATCCTTCCCACTACCAGATGCAGATTTGTGTGACTACACTTGGAGTGCTGTGTAAAGTTCTAGAATCTGTATCTGTTTAAGGTCTGCAAAAGGTGGAAGCAAAACTGCAAAGGGTGATGAAAATGATCCAGGACATGGGGGAAAAGATGTACAAGGAGTGGCTGCAAAACCTATACATGTACATCCTGGAGAGTGGGGGGAGAGGGGGAACATGATAAAACATACAAGTCCCTCTACAGTATAAATACTGTGGACAATTAAAACATATTCATCTTGAGTATGAACACAGGTGCATGGAGGAATTCACCAACACTGGCAGGATGAAGAGTAAGCATTTTTTCAGTAAAAAGTGGTGAACAAGTGGAATAAGCTTCCAGAGGAAGTGGTGATGGCCAAATTAGTGGGCAGCTTCAAGGTAGGGTGGGACAGACACATGGTCTTAGTAAATTGGAAGGGTCTAACGTATGATGGAGGAAAGGCCACTAGGACCTACGTAGTGTAGCTGGCAGTGTGGGCAGACTGGATGGGTCAATGGACTTTTTTCTGCCATCATTTTCTAAGTTTCTATGTTTGCACATTAGGGGTCTGAAGATAGGTTTGTCCATTGTATTCATAGAAACAGACAATGATGGCTGAAAAATACCAGTGGTCTATCTAGTCTGCCTGAGTTACCTATTTAGCCCTGGGAGCTGCTGTCCCTCCAAGGTCATAATCCTCACCATTTTTCCTCCATTCCCATCCCAGTTTCTGCCCCTTTGAGAAACTACTTTACCCTTCAATCTATCCCAACTATGCTTTAAACCACCAACAGTTTTTGCACGCATTACTTCAGCAGGCAGACTGTTCCATGGCTCCACCACCCTTTCTGTAAAATAATACTTTCTCAGGTTCCTTCTGAGTCCCTCTCCTGTCAGTTTCCACTCATGTCCACATAACCATGAACTAGTATTCAAGATAAATATTTTCCTACAGTTCACCTTATTAATTCTTCTTAGGAACTTGAAGTTCTCTATCATACCTCCCCTCTCCCTTCTGGTGTCCAGTTAATACATGTTCAGTGCCTTGAGGAGCTCCTCACAAGGCCTGCCCTGTTGGCCATGAATCATTTTTGTTACCCTGTGCTGCACCCTCTCCAGTCTATCTCTATCCTTCCTGAGATGGGGATTCCAGAAATGGGTGCTGTACTCCACGTGTGGCCTCATTAAGGATCTACAGTATATATGGGAGGTAATATCTTCACTATTCCTTCATCTTCAATAAAAAAAAACTTAATATATGAGTATTACCTAAGTATGCAGGTGTCCATCCTTATTTTGTATGATATATACATTTTTGGGAGGCCTAGATGCTGTCAGTTCTACATGGTGCTATCAACATCTCTTAATATGGCACTCCCAGTTTCAAGGCACTACTTTTCTAAATGATCTTGAAATTTCTAATTGCCTGTCTTAGCAGTGATAAACATAGTGACTGTTTGTTGTTGTGTCTGAGCACTTTAAGAAACACAGAAACATAGTCAATGATGGCAGAAAAACACCAGAGGTCCATCCAGTCTGCTATAATCCCTGGGATCTACTGTTTCTCCAGGATACTAACCCTCCCCATCCTCTCTCTATTGTCCTCCTTGGTCCTGTCGCCCCTGGTAACCACTGTTCCCTTCATTATGTCCCAGCCTGTTTGAATCCCCTGACTGTTTTCACACCCTCCACTTTAGCAGATAGACTGTTCTAAGGTTTCACCACCCTTACCATAAAGTAGTACTTCCTCACATCTCTCCTGAACCTACCTCCTGTTAATTTCCATTCATGTCCATGTGACTGTGAATTGGAATTCAGGCTAAATAGTTCCTCACAGTACACTTTGTTAATCCTTTAAGGAACCTGAACATCTCTATCATATCTTCCCTCTCTTTTCTGGTCTCCAGTGAGTACGTATTTAGTGCCTTGAGGTGCTCCTCATAGGATCTGCCCTGCTGGCCCTGAATTATTTTTGTTAATCTGTGCAGCACTGAAGAAGTAGAAGATAAACACATTTACCACACTCCCTCCTCGTAAGACTGCAGCCTTCTTGAGCATGAGACACAGCAGCAAATTGATCACTGCAAACCTTGGTTTCTATTCTCCTGTGTTCACGTTGGGGGATCCTGTCAAATTGTAAGACTTGATGAAAGTACAGATGTAAAACCACTGGTACTGGCCAACTATATCACTTATGGGGACTAAATTTATAGCCATTTTTCCTGTTAGTAGCAGTACATCATTTTTTGGAACTGCTGTTTGCAGCTTGCATGAGTGAACATCTTTGTTTAGAACTGCAAAGAGCTTTTCCAGCAGTTATAAGAAATGGAAACTGTGAAGATGTGTCTTACTCATTTTTTTTCACAAACCGTTGATGTGTGATGCCTGATTAGCCCCTCAAGTGTTGCTCTTGAGGTATAAGTGGCATCAAAAAACTCATAAGACACAACTTCACATCTATTATTCTGTTTTTCTTACTGTTCAGCTTTTTCTGGGGAAGAAACAAATAGGATAAACTGCAAAAGTACTCAGAATGGCAACACTGCAAACATATAAAGGGTACAATGTGTTACTATATAAAGAGTCTATTTCTTTCATTTATTTATTTATTTATGACTTTGATAACCGGTTAAGTGCACTGGTTCAAAGGACAATTTATGGCACGAACCGGGCCAAAACGCACATGTACCGACAGTATTACAAAGAGAAGATACAACAGAAACAATTTAACAAATAATAGTAAGTTTATGGTCAAAGCAGTGGTAGTGAACATAATAATATATAATAGCTGATTACAGGAGGCTTAAAGTACAAGGAAAACTAATAACTAATTGACATTCATTGTGCAAATTAGGAAAACTAAGGTGACATAGAGAAACAGATGACCCAAGAGAAACTGCCCCCCTTCCCAAGCCCTAACTGACCCGGTGATCCATCACAAAATCGGAATGAGTATAGACAGATTCATCGGGAAAGAGACAGTAAGCCGTGGAGGGGGTGGGTACTACCTGTGGAAACAATTGCAAGCGTCATGAGCACAGAGCCAGGGATTAAGATTCTGCTTAAAGGTGAGGTGCGTATTGGATAACCTGAGGGGCACAGTAATGGTATTCCAAAGTGAGGGGGCTGCAACTGATAGAGCATTTCCACCCAATTTGGTAGAGGTTCTTGGAATCACCAGGGGTGGGACAAAAGAGGACTGGAGACACCTTGGCGTGATGTGGGGCTTGCAAAGGGAAAATAGGGGGGAAGCAGGGACACTGCAAATTATAGTATCAATGAGGGATCCAAGGGTAAAATCAAAACGGCCTTGCAGAGGGAGCCAGCCAAGGGAGCTATATAGGTTGCAGCGGTGAGTGGAGTAGGGGGCAGACAAGGCAAAGTGGCAGACACTGTTTTAAACAGCCGAGAGTCTGTCCTGAAGGGCAGTAGAGATGCGTGTCTAAATAGGTGAGCAGTAGTCCAGAATTGGGAGCAGGTTTCCGCGAGCTATGGCCAAGTGAGCTGCATCAGTTAAATAGGGTTTGACAAGGTATGCAGCACCGAGTTTCTGATTTATCCTATGGACTACAAGATTTATATGGTCAGTGAAGGAGTGGTTGGGATCGAGTGTGACTCCCAGGTACTTGAAGGATGGGATGACTTCAAGGGGGGGCCATCAGGTGGGAGGATTAGAGGAGAGAAGTTGGCTTTCAGGATACTGGCTAGGTATGGTTTAGACCTGAACAGCATGGCTTTGGTCTTTTTGGCATTGACCAGCATCAGATTGGAGGAGAACCATTTTTGGGCGGCACAATAGTTCTGAGTGAGGACAGAGGATATAAGAGGAAGAGATTTGCCACTGTGGAAAATGACAAGGTCATCTACATGAAGGAGGGACTCACAGGATAGGTAGTCAGAGAAGATGATGTTAACAAAGATGGTAAAGAGCAGAAGCCCAGGATGGATCCTTGGGGTACCCCAGAGGAGAAAACCTGGGGAGGAGAGATGGCAGACCCGATGCATACAGATTGGGAGTGATTGGAGATATAGCTCTGAAACCAGCTTGAAGCCCTTGCAGAACAGCCAGTAGAGCATAACTTGGAGAGGAGGAGAGGGTGGTTTACAAGGGTGAAGGCTTTGGATAGGTCCACGAATACTGCACTGGTGGAATGTCCTTTGTCCATATTCATGAGGATGTGATTGGTGAATAAAGCCAGGGCAGTAGTGGTGCTGTGGAGCCTAAGGAAACCATGTTGCTGGTTGCATAAGATGTGGATATCAAGATACAGTACTCGGATAGCTGCTGGTGAACAACCCATTCAAGGAGCTTACTAAGGTGGGGAAGGAAGGTTAAAGGGCAGTAGTTGTTAGATAAGTGGGGGTTCCCTGATTTGAAAATAGGAACTACTTTGGCAGACTTCCAGAGGAGGGGCATGCAGGAGGTAGTCAGGGTGAGATTGAAGATAAGGGAGAGAGGTTTGGCAAACCCTGAGGAGACAAGTTTGAGAAAAACAAGGGAAAGGCCATCAGAGCCTGGACTACCTTGGTTGGCTAGACTTCTAAGGAGTTTACATATGGCCTTGGGGAAGATGGTCTTTAAATAGAAAGGAGGATGAAGGGGTGTTACCAGACGGGAAGGAAGTGGAGGATGAGAGGGTGGAACAGTGCCCTTGGTCAGGGGGCTGACTGGGTGGAGGGTGGGCAGAGTTGGAGGAAGTGGAGGGGAAGTGAGGGGAGTATCAAGACCACTGGCTAGAAGGACTGTTTGAGGTGAGTTTGCTGAGGAGGGCCGACAGGTCAGAGAATTTATTGTTTAGTGCCATGGCTACATCGGCAAGGTCTGTCAGAAGGCCGGATGGGGAAGTAAGTTGAATATTGGTGCTGCCAGAGTGAAGTGTGAGAAGAGAGATAATAGAGACACAGAATTTTCTGGGGTTTCCAAAGCGATCTCTCTCTCTCTGCAGGTTGGTATAATAATTCCGTTTTAGGGGTCTGGTCAAAATCTTACATCGATTACACAGGTGCCGGTATTCATTCTGCAGGGAAGGGGAAGGGGTAGTTTATGGGCAGACCACTTTTGGTCCCTCGCTTTCATGAGGGAGAAGAGTTCTTTGGAAATCCAGTGGGTACGGCCACCTCTGACTCTCTGAGTAGTGGTAGGGAAGTGGCAGTCCTGGATGTCCAAAAGAATATCAGTGAAGTGAGTGACCGCATGTGACACATCTGTGAGAGCATATAGGCCCTGCCAGTTAATAGCCTTTAGTTCATTCAGTAGTAGGGAAGTATCTGGGTGGTTGAAATTGTGGAAGGTAAGATATTTGGGGGGTGGGGTGCGAGGGGCCTTAGAGGACCATATGGCAAAGGTAGGGGAGTGTTTGCTTAGGGAGTCAGATAGTGTGCCAGCTTGTGTGACACGGTCACCACAGTTGGTAATCACTCAGTTAATTAGGGAGCGAGTAGAGGTGCGAGGGTTTAGTCGGGTGGGGAGGGTGATGATTTGTGACAGATTTTCCTACTTAAGAATGTTAGCATAGTCAGTTTCTTGGGCATCCAAGCACTTGAGGTTGAAATGATAGTTTCCCTGGCAGGGGAGAGAGAGACCCAAACCTGGTGAGCAGGCTTTGGAGACCAGCTACTCCTCTGTTTGGGGGGTTGTAACAGCTACCCAGGTATAGTTTCTTAGTTTCACCAAATATGACTTCGGCAATAAGCCATTTAAGGGGGACTCACTGTCAGAAAACATGATGTAAAGAATTGTTTGTTACCCTATCGGTCGTTGTACAAAAAGATGAAAACAGTGGGTGATTTGATGCCTTTTATTGGACCAACAAGAGATTTACAGATTTTTAAGCTTTTGAAATACACAGAGTTCTTCATCAGAAATTATTATAATGTGAATAAAAATGAAGGGCTCTGATTGGCTACTTCACATGTAGCAAGATCAGCTGAAACAAATCCCTTATTTTAAAATGATTCTATTCCTCCATTCTAAATAGTTCCTTGCTGCCGCCACTGAATATCACCGACCACAATCTCAAAACAGCCACTCACATCAGTTGATACATAAGCTGCATCCATAAAAATTGAAACAATTACTGGTAAAACAAATGTAAATCCGTGACAGCTATTTTATAGTGGAGCTATTATTTACAGCATGCTACTGTACTACCACTGGCCACAGATATATTTCTCTAGTTCAATTTTCACAGCGTGGTGCAGATTGCCAGTGTATGTGCCTCATGCCACATTATACCACCAAGGGGTGATTAACTAGAAAATAAACATACCCCTCATTGTACCATATTGCTTAAATGACAGGCGATACAAAGAATCCATTTTAAGTATATACTGTAGGGTAGAATTGGTAAAAAAATAACTTTTACATATGGATGTGACAGTTACATTGATACAGAAGAAGGATAATTGGATATTCAGAATCTTTAAATCCTAGTTGGGTATAACTCAGATCCTCCCTATGGATGGAATGCAACAGCAAAAGACCTATAAATTGTCAAAGCTTAATTAACTCACTGAAAATGAACAGTGTGTGTGCGTGCGTGTGTGTGTGTGTGTGTGTGTGTGTGTGTGTGTGTGGTAGCTCAAAGCACTTGTCATATAAATCAAAAACCTATGAAACTAGCAGACACAATGTGTGATCAATCATGTAAATAGAACCATGTTAATGTTTAAAGACACACCAAATATATATATAACAAACATAAGGCATAATATGTATAAAAATAATGATATGTACAG
The DNA here is from genome assembly GCA_016271365.2 of Neoceratodus forsteri. Classification (NCBI taxonomy): domain Eukaryota; kingdom Metazoa; phylum Chordata; order Ceratodontiformes; family Ceratodontidae; genus Neoceratodus; species Neoceratodus forsteri. The sequence continues at coordinate 52,749,436 of CM057451.1, read as the reverse complement.
GAAATGCCCATGTGCTCTACCTGGGACAAAAAACAAAATGGCTGTTGTCAGTTTAAATTCCGTAATGGGTCATGAAACTAGGTCCATATTCATTCTATCATTAAATGTATTGAGAAGAAAAATAAATCTGACCTCATAAGCCCGCCTTTCTTGTGTATTTCTGAAGCGTTCTTTGAGAACCAAGACCGAGAGGTTAGAGATAGAATGATCAGATTGAGAGAAATGTTATCTCACTGGTTTTACAGTACTTTTCATTTTAATATCATACCTGTGTGAGTTCATTCGGGTTCAAATGGGTTTTCCAGTTTCCCTCACATAGCCTTTATGTGGACACTTGCTGCACTGAATGTTATAAAAAAACTTTCTGGGATACACATGTATAATTCCCCTGTATCTTGAATTGTTTGTTTTGGGGGGAGTCGATATAGTCTGAAGTGGAAATGTGCTCACATGTCTTTCATTTAGGAATATTGCTGGGTTTAATGCCTCCTAGTGTTCTGTTGTTCTGGTCAGGTATAAATTTGCTCCTGGCAATCAGATTGGATAAATTAGGTAGCTGTTTGAAAGACAATAAATGTAGTTCTTGGAAAATACTTTTCAAGGTGTCATCATCACTGAATAAATTAGTGGTAGGTCCTTAATGGTTTCACGTTGGGGCTCCAGATCAGGGTTGTATGTAACAATCTTTATACTGTAGCAGTTGTTCTCTTGGCATAAGCATGATCACTCCATCTCTGATCTCTCTGTCTTGGTTCTCAAACAACACTTCAGAAATGCACAAGAAAGGCAGGCCTATGAGGTCAGGCTTATTTTTCTTCTCAATACATTTAATGATGGAATGAATATGGACTTTAGTTTCATGACCAGTTACAGAATTCAAACATGGTGACTGCCTTTTTCTTGTCTCAGGTATAACACATGGGCATTTCCTGTGCATATTATTAATTTTTATATACATAGTATGCCTTATATTTAGGCTCCCATCCGCTTCTGCCTGGGGCCCTACAGCTGACTGGCTGCGCGGCTTCTATTCCTTGCCGTGGCTGCCGCTCACCTCTCCACAGGACCCCGAAGCCCCTTCTTGGACTGAAGGCTCCCATCTGCTTCTGCCTGGGGCCCTGAAGCAAGAGTGGTGGGATGGCTTCTACTCCTTGCCACTGCTCACCTCTCCACAGGACCCAGAAACCCCTTCCCGGACTGAAAGCTCCCATCCGCTTCTGCCTGGGGCCCTGCAGCCGACTGGTGGTGCGGCTTCTACTCCTCTCCATGGCTGCCACTCACCTCTCCACAGGACCCCGAAGCCCCTTCCCGGACGTAAGGTAAATGCTGCTGCCGCAATTCTCCTGCCGTCCCTGACCTGCTTCTCTGGAGATCGAGTGCAACTTCCGATTGGCTGGATTTTCAAGACTGGCCAGTCACAACTGTACTACTCGCTTTTAAATCAGTGGCGTCACTCTGCCTCTCCTTCAGTCTGCCTGCAACTATTTATATGTACTCAGATTTAGGAGAACAGACTGCTTGCTGGCTAAATTTTATTTTATTTAATGATTTTAATGTTTTCTTATGTAGATTGCAGCAACTGCTAATGGGGATACAAGTATGCTAGTCTTTCCTTCACTTACTACACTGGACTACATTTCATAATCCTGCTAAGGCTTCAGCAGCAATTTACTTAATTCATCAGCCTAATACTAGACTTTTATTTTTAAGTATAGAATGCAGTTTCATGCTATGGCTAAACTGCAGACTGTATATTTATTTTCCCTGATAAATAACCTGTCTATTGAATCCTGTTTGGGATTTAGCTGTAATTTAATTATTTAGTTCTTTAATGTTAGATTTTTTCTTTTCTGCTGATTATCCTAACATTTGTCCTTAACTCACTAAGTGTTTCTGTTTAACTCCCTAACTACCCTGCCTATGCCTATCCTTTCTCTTGCTAATTTACCCTGTGCAGCAATTTTCTCTCTTCCTCCTCTAACTTCTCCTGTGTCTGTATCCCCTGCTGTCCCTGCCTCCCCCAACCCCTATCTATTGTTCCCCTGAGCCCTACTTTAATTGCCGTTCTACTTCTCCTCCCTCACTAGGCTCCCATCCGCTTCTGCCTGGGGCCCTGCAGCCAACTGGTGGCATGGCTTCTACTCCTTGCCTCGCCCACCACTCACCTGTCCAGAGGACCCCGAAGCCTCTTCCCAGACTGAAGGTAAATACTGCTGCTGAAATCCTCCTGCCATCCCCGACCGGCCCCTCTGAAGATCGGGTGCAACTGCCAATTGGCTGGATTTTCCAGACTGGCCAATCGCAGCTGGACTACCTGCTTTTAAATTGGAGGCATCACTCTGCTTCTCCTTCAGTCTGCCTGCAACTGTTTACTGGTACCGATTTAGGAGAACAGTCTACTTGCTGGCTAAATTTTCTCCCCACCCACCTCCCTCACCCCAGCGCTATTTAAATGCTCTTTCTTGCCCAGCCCTTTGTAAAAGTTTATATGGCTGCCACCTCTTAAAGTGTCTCTTTATACTTAAATCGAAATCACAATCTTTATGAGCCCTTACCCCTCCCCTGCCCTAGTTTTTCCACCTGATTTTCTTTCTCACCCAATTTACCTTCTACATCATTCTTGCCCAAAATGAATGCCGTTATTATACTGTTGGCTATAACCTCCATGGTTGGTTTGCTGCTAGCTACTGATTTCTCTGTATCAATCCTAGCTGTAGAACAGCAATACCTTCACCACTGTACCACAGCTCAGCCACCACTACATCTTGTTAGCCCTACCACGGTGGCTCTACATGACTTCACACAACTGTTGTCAGTAGCATTGGCATTTCTATCAAATGGTGAGCGAAGATTACTTAGCCATTTTCTCTTCTCAACTACTGTACAGGCTATGCACTGGCTCCCTCCTACCTGCCCTCTTCTGTCCCTCCTTCTCCTAGCTCTCCTTGCTGGTGACGTCAGAATTAACCCAGGCCCTATAAACATTCATATCAACCACACTAACGTCACATGGACTAGACACACTGGCATTAGAATTGCCCACTCAGATGTATGCAGCCTCCCATCCAAGTTCACTGAGATTGAGGCCTGGGTGTCCTTATACAAGCCCCACTTGCTGGCTCTCTCTGAGACATGGCTAAAGTCACACCATAATGATGCCTGGTATCAGCTCCAAGGTTACTCCCTCCTCTGACTATATAGGCCAGGCCACATTAGCTAACCAAAGAGCAAGTGGCATTAATGAAAAACAGGGACACAAAATGGAGAGCCTTCAAAGCGTCCTCATCCACGCAACCCTATAGAATGCCTACAGACAACTGTGCAATGTTTGTAAACAGACTGCCAAGTCACTAAAGCAGAAGTACTGTATTTTCTAGCACTTCAAAGAAACAACCTTGGAAACCCTCACAGCTTTTGGGCCACAGTCAGAATCCATACTAAATCCCAAATCTAGTAACTCAGCTCAAATCTCCGTCTGGCTACATAGATGACCTGCTGGGATCGCTGACTTTTTCAACTCAGTGTTTACTGACCTAACTCCTTACCTTAGTAAGCTTTCTGCTCACCCTCTACCTGGCCAGAACAGTAATGCTCACTGCCCCAACTCTCCAAATACTGCCGCCTCTGCCCCCCCCTTTTTATTTTAGGGCCATTAGTCCTAGGGTCACCATAAAACTCCTGAAAACTCTCCCAACCAGAGTTAGCCCTAGAAACTATAGGCTCTACCCCGCATTTCTAAAAATTATAGCTCCAGCTATTGTCAGACCATTAACCCACACTGTTAATTTTGCGCTATCAACATCCACTGTGCCTTAGACCTGGAAAAATGCTAAAGTAATTCCCATTTTTAAAGCAGATGAGCCCCTTGCCCCAGAGAACTACAGCCCAATTTCCCTGCTCCCACACCTAAGTAAATTGCTTGAGAAAATTGTGCATTTCCAGCTATCAGAACACCTAGATACGTACAACCTTCTGTGCCCCCTCCAGTATGGCTTCCGAAAGCACCACAGTACCTCATCTGCCCTGGCACTTTTCTCCAATCTTGTCCATAGAAACATGGACATAGGTAATGTCACAGGCACGGTGTTCATCGACTTGTCGAAGGCTTTCGATCTTGTTGCCCACCGCTTTCTCCACTCCACCCTCCAACAATTTGGCTGCTCTCCCGGACCTGCTGCCTGGTTCCATAGCTACCTAATCAATAAGTCCTAATCTGTGCTCATAGGCAAAGTTGCCTCTGCTTCCCTTTCTACTCACACTGGAGTTCCACATGGATCTATTCTTTGCCCCCTCCTCTTTTCCATGTTTATCAATGCCCTTCCTGCTGACTGTCTAAACTGCAAAGCACTCCTTTATGCAGACTACTTAGTTCTGTACCATAGTGACAAATCCCTGGAATCCATCTTCACCACCTTCACTCTCAACTACTGCACTGCTCAAAACTGGTTCCTCTCTCAAACTCCTTGTCAAGAAAAAAAAGATAAAGGCCATGCTTTTCGGCTCCAAGCCCTTCCTCAACAAGGTCGCCAAATCAAACTCCTACCTCTCTGTACCTACACCTGCAGGCCCCCCACCCCCCTTGAGATGGTCATCTCTTTTAAGTACTTAGGTGTTACTCTTGATCCCTCCCTCAGTTGCAAGGAACATATAACTCTGACTGTAAGCAAAATACACCAAAAGCTAGGTGCGGCTTACCGGGTTCACCAACTGCTAATACCTGATGCTAGCACAGCTGTTGCCCAAGGCAGCCTCCTGCCATTCCTAGACTACTGCACCCCATTTATTCCTTCATGTCTGCTGTGCTACGCTCCCATCTTAACACTGCATATAATACCATATGTTGTTTGGCTCTTAAAAGCCCCCTATTCTACCCACCACTGCACTCTTTATCAAACACTTGTGCGGCCACCTCTACAGGCCTGTTTTGACTATGCCTTAGGCTGTCTCATGAACAATGCACTTAGGAGCAACCACTTGTCCCCTTATGCACCACTACTTACTAGTAGGGCAATTACTAGGACCCTTAGGGCCTCCTCCACCTCTCCCCTAGAGGTCCCTTGTGTCACTTCAGTGATGGGCAGTAAGGCCTTCTCTGTCACTGCCCCCTCCCTTTGGAATAGGCTCCCTCTATCCATTCACCAATCCACATCCCACGTTTCCTTCAAAGCTAACCTGAAAGCCTGACTCCTGGAAGAATCTACTTGGAATTGCTCCCAAGATCATGCTAGCACACAAGCTCCACTCTAGCACTTTCCAAGGTGGTAAATAGGGTTTCTGACGACCCTCCCTAACTCTTACATCCCCCTGGCCTTCCCTGCTCCCACACTCTCTAGCTTATATACATCCATGCATATATCTCCTGACTTTGTTGACAAATTTATCCTGTCTGTCTGACTCTCAAATCATTAACTTTACATATCTCAGTCCCATAGTTGCCACTGTATGTTAGATTCAGGCCCCAACACACCTTGGCATACTGACACTAGTACCGGCACCACTGCAATCCCAAAGGGTGTGTACCCTATGTTTCCTGTGCACCTTGTCTGCATGATGCATATGTGATGAATGTCTATGCTATATAACTCTTTGACACTGATGTCCTTTTACCATACCATACCAGCCACCCAGCTGCATCCCCCCCCTTGTTCTCTGTCCTGCTGCTACTCTTCATCTCTTAACTCCTCCTTACCTCACTATTTCCAAATGGGATTAACCACCCATGTTTTGCTTATAGTGTCCTAGAATGCCAACTATGTATCTATTTGCAATCACCTATGTTTACTATGTATTGTGCTGTTACTGCTGTTCTTCCTATTTGATATTATCTGTACATGACATTGTGCTTCATCCTTTGTCTGTTTTATAACCCCCCCCCCAATTATTGACATGGAACCTTTGTAAAATGAGCTACACTGTGCTCAAAGGTATTTTCTAATCCTAGATTGAAATAAATAAATATGCAATGTTTACTATTGTCTGTTTTGCCTGTACGATGAATGTCTATGCTATGTAACCTTCTTTTGTCACTGATGCCTGTATAGCATTTGCTATGTTTACTTTGTTTGTTTACCACCACATTGTGGCACAGGTCGTGACTGAAAACGGTCCTTGGATCAGTTCACTTACCCAGTTACCAAAGACATACATAAATAAATAAATACATTTATTTATCATATATATTTTTGATGCATCTTTAAATGTTAACATGGTTCTATTTATTTGTTTGACCATATATTGTGTCTGCTGGTTTCATACTTTTTGATTTATACACACTTAAGTGCTTCTGAGCACACACACACACACACACACACACACTCTGTTGTCCATTTTCAGGGAAATAATTAATCTAGTGACAATTTATAGGCCTTTTGCGATCACATTCCATCCATAGAGAGAATCTGATTTATACCCAACTAGGATTTCAGAGACATGTTTGTCTCTGAATAATGTCCAATTATCCTTTTTCTGCATCAACATAATTGTCACATGCATGTGTAAAAGTGTTTTTTTTTTCACTAATACTACCCTATGTACTTAAAGTGGGTTCTTTGTATAGCCTTTCATTGTCTGATGAAGAACTCTGTGTAGTTTGAAAGCTTAAAATTCTGTAAATCTCTTGTTAGTCCAATAAAGGGTATCAAATCACCCACTTTTTTAACTTTTTTTAAACAAACAGAAACAGCTTTTCAGTTTCTGTATGAACTACTTTGGGTGCCTTAGTAGCTGGGATTGTCTGAAATCATGATACCAGAATTCTGTTTAATTATTTTTACTGGCTGTTTGGAAAGTAAATGTGAAGACATCTCATGTAATTGCATATGCAAACCAAATATCATAAAAGTAGGATCTCTTATAATAACACATTAAAACACAATTGTTATAATAGGCTATGCCTATTTAATTGATGTAACATCTGGGGCCTGATTTGCTAGGGGCCTGAAAAATGCATGCTGGTGACAGAAATGGCATGTGGGGGGGGCTTCCCTTGCACAATCACAAGTTCTGCCACATGTGTGCTATTTTCATAGCTGGAGCCATTTCCTGACCATTACCACAATTTATGGGGGTTTGTGGACAGATTCCACATGCAACTGTGCCAAACTGCTATACCTTGTATTACTAGGTGTAGCATACTTCAATAGCTGCACCAGCAGTGAAATTACTACCTGTGTATATGAAATGTTGAAAATCACATTTCCGTGAGTGCAGGGATTTTAGCTCCACACTGGCAAGTTGCACTGTGAAACTTAGTCTCTGGGTTCATATCATGCCCATTGAACACTGTGCCCCTGCTCGTTAGGCACAGCTACTCCTCCCATGACATCACTTATGGTCTTAAGTTAAAATTACTGTACATGGCAGCTACTTTGCTTTAATGTATGACTGATTTACTTATAAATATCTCTGGACTATTAATACTTACAGTTAAGCACACTGGAGTTTGCCCTTTAAGGGGAAGACCAGGTTGTCCTGGTGCACCCCTTCCCTCCATTAAGGAATGGTTGTGCTCAGAAGGGAAGGGAAGGAGGAAGGGGAGGGACCAAGAGCCAGAACAATGGGCAGGTAGCAGGAAGGGGAGGGGAGAAGGGAGGTACATAAGGGACAGCACAAGGGGGTCTCAGCCACTTTTTGCTGGAGTTTTTGATTACTCAATAACTGCACATGTTGGATTGGCATTAATTTTGAGGTTTGGTCACTGAGAGTAGAAGGTAAGGCTATGATATTGTGTTTGGAAAGTATGCAGAGTTGTTTAAAAAAAAGGAAGGTTATCTTTGTAGCGTTAAGTCGGGAAAGGGACAGGATGGAAGACAGAGAGAAACATCAGTGTTGCAAGAAGGAGAACCAGTTTGGCTGAATTGGGATATAAAAAAAATAGAAAAAGAAAAAGCAGGGCAGGCAGGGTGAGAGGTCTATGGGAGCTCATAGTAAGGAGGACTGCAATAGAGTTTTAATACTGGAACACGCAGTTGGTTTTGGAGCGAGGAGCCAGGCTCGAGGTTTGGGGGCGCATGAGGAGGTTTGCTTTGGGACATAAAAAAAATGGTGTGTTGTTTGCGAGTTGTGGTGTAGTTAGCAGGCCTGGAAGAGGCCTGGAAGGAGGCACATGGGATCGCGAACCGAGGCCACGCAGCACGACGTCACATGCCGCGTGGTGCAGGGGAAGAAGGTGCCCCATTGTTTGGGCCATTGTGACTGCCCTGCGGTGAAAAGGGTATTTTTGGGGGCCTGGATGGTGCACTTGGGAGGTGGTAGCCTGTGTTTTGAGCAGCCACTCCCCAGGAGCAGCCCATGGGACACTGCGGTTTTGGCTAGGGAGTCCCCAGGATGGAGGCAGCAGCTGGGGATGTTTGGACATTCACTGGCAATGCTCCCAGTAGTTTTGAGTGCATTTGTAGGATCAGTTCAGCTTGAACCTCTGATGAAAGCATGTGCAGGGTTTGGGAGCGGGGTCCAAGTGAAATCTGCCAGCTGCAGGTGTCGCATAGCCAGGAGAGATGTGCACCGGGCTGTTTAAGTCAGGGGAAATACTTAATGTGACTCCAAGCATGTGGAGTGTGTGGAAGCACATGGTAGGACAAAGACAGCACGAGCTAAGGACAGAGCATTGTCATATGATGTCACATGCTTTGTGGGGATCATGATGCACATTGCCCCCATTGGTTTTGGTGGCTTACTGTTTTCAGACAGTTGGCTGGTAGAGTGTTAGGCCTGGTTTGGGGCCTTTTTGAGTTAGGAAGGAGGAAGCGAATTTGGGGACCCGTGGCATGACAGCATGTGCTGCTGGGGTCGCAGCGAGGCCTGCTCCAGGTTGTGTGGCCGGATGCGACAAGTGTGGGGCCTGTGTGGGGTACAGATTAATAATTGGGCCTTTAAAGGGGAAGGAGCGAGAACGCGAGGATGCAAACACATGGAGGGGCAGTGCATGCCACGTAGAGCATCAAGGACATCTTCCCTCTCCATTTTCTTGGCCTGAGGCTGTTTTTCAGGTTTTCTGGCCCATTTGCTGGCTGAAGGAGGCCCAGAGGGACGGTTTTAAAGAAAAATGCGGAACGGCGACCACGTGGCGTGACATCACACGCCAGGGGAAGGGCACAAGAGGCAGAAAGGCATGAAGGGAGGAGTGGGGACTAGTTTTGGCTGTGGGGAGCTGGGGTTGGTTCATAAAGTTTGGGTTTTTTTCTTTGCCAAAGTCTGAAGATGATTGTTCCCTAAGAAAACTTCAAAAAATATATATATAAATATATAATAGAAAGAGGGGGGGAAGTATAATAATAACTAATGATAATATGACCCATGAAAAAGGGTCATGGCTACATAGCAAGCAGGCAGGAGGTAGGGGGGCCTTGGAACAGGGGTTGGGCCATTATACAAGGGATCTCGATGGGGGCCACATGCCAATAGTCCCATGTAAGGTAAGGGGTCACAAGAAGGTGGACCTGGCTAAGAGATGGCGGCCGCCCGGGTGGGAGGGGTCTGCCATGGGTGGCTCCAGTCTGGGAGGGCATGGGGTGGTGGCTCAACGGACAGGAGGAGGAAGTACTGGAGACACAGATATACGAATAACCCTGTTTTTCCCATAGTTGATTTCACAGATGGAAATGGCACCCAAAAAGAGTAGGCCATCTAAGGAGGATGCCTACAAGGCTATAATTGACCTGGCAGAAAAAGTGAACAAAATGTGGGAACTGGTGGAGGGAGAGGAACCGGGGAGGTCCTAGGAGAAGAGAAAAGCAGGTGCTAAAAAAGGCGGCAAAGGAAAAAGGCCAGTTGAAGGGTTACATAGCCCTGCTAAGGCGACACAGGTAACAGCGGGGCCTGCCAAGGCAGACAACCCAGTACCCACGAGGCTTGTGGACCCGGTGATGCCAGTACCCACCACAGCTAAAAGGGGAACCTCCCCGGTGGAACCGGGACACGAAGCCCAGAACAAGAGGTCCAGCCCGCAGGCCCCAGTACTCACCCTCCACCTCCACTTCAATCACTAGAAGAAGCAAGGGGACCTTTCGAGGATACCAGGCAGCGCGGCCAAGAAAAGGTTACAGGTAACACATCCAATGTAGTGGGTGATAGTATAAAAGAATATATAGGGCAAATTGTAGTGGCACTGGGGACAGAAGGGCTGGGGCAGATGGAATCTGCCCTGGCAGAAATCAGGACAGAAAAAGAGGCACCAGGAGATACTGTAAATGGAGCCAAAAGGGAAGAAAGAGGTACAAGAGAGGTAGGTGCACCTGGGATGAGAATAGGTGAACATGTGCCATTAGCCACGAAAGAAAAGATATGGAAAAGGGAATATGTGGATATATTTGCTTTGGTGAGCTGGGAGGTGGCGGCCAAATATGAAGAAACTGAGAGCATAGGTAAGAGTGAGATGGCAGCCGCCATAGTGCTCTTAGGAAGGAAAGAGGACGACAAGTTTACTAAAGGGAAGACTTGGGATGGGTGGTTTCTAGGCTTTGCCACTTTTTCAACCATTGTTCTGGAAAGGAGGCCAGAGCTAGGCATCCCGCTCATTACCTATTCATTGATAATAAGGAGAGCAAAAGCGAAAGGTGGGGTAGGTTGGATATATTATGATGAATGTTTTCGACAGAGAATGGCAACATTGGGGGATGTAAAATGGGACACCAAGCAAATAGATTTATGGATGGATTACATGACAGATCAGTCCACACCCAAGGGGGGTGGTGGGGCAGGAAGGGATTTACGCCACAGAGAAGCTGCTGGGCCTATAACAGGGCTTTCTGCTCGTGGCCTCAGTGTCATTGTTGACATGCCTGTTCAAAATGCGGATGGGGGCACCCGGCTAGGAAGTGCAGAACAGCAGGGTTAGAAGGAGCACAAGGGCATGGGGGACAAGGATCAGGCCAACAGTTTTTTCGAGACGGCCTGGGGTTTAAAGGGCAAACATGGAACAAGGGAGGGAGGGGCAAGGGCAATGGGAATAGAGGGGGCCAAATCCACTGAAACAAGGAAGGTCAGGCAGGAAGGAAGGGAGAGGTCAAGTGAGGGGGACGGGTGGCACAACAAGGAGCAATTTGGTATGGCCAGAAGCCCGATCAACCTGGCAGCATGGACAGTTTGCCTGGATCGATATCTGGACACGAGCGTATGGGAGATGATTTTAAGTGGTTTTAACACAGGGTTTTATTGCAGTTTATGGGACCCAGACAAGCAAGGGAAGCAAGCAATCTGGGGTCTGTAAAAGGGAAGGAGGAAATGCTAAAGCAGAAGATTGAGAAAGAGGAAGCAGCAGGCAGGGTGAAGGGCCCATTTGACACCCCCCCACTAAAAAACTTGTGGATATCACCTTTGGGCTTGGTACCCAAGAAACAAGAAGGAGAATACAGGGTGATCCACCACCTGTCTTACCCGGAAGGGGAGTCAGTGAATGACTTTATCAGTGAGGAACATAGTAGGGTAACATACGCAACCCTAGAGGACGCAGTTCGGATAATCCAGGCCACAAGGGATGCATGGATGGCAAAAATGGACATTAAGTCCGCCTTCAGACTGCTTCTGGTCAGGAGGGAAGACTGGGATCTATTGGGTTTTAAAAGTGAGGGACAGTATTATTTCGACAAAACAATGCCAATGGGGCATTCCACAGCTTGCGCTACATTTGAGGCGTTCAACACATGTTTGCAGTGGATATTCCAGGAAAAAATGGGTTATAGGTCAGTCATCCATTACCTGGATGATTTTCTCCTCATTGGGGAGGGCAAAAGGGAGACACAGAGGATGCTGGGTAAGTTTCAGGAATTGTGCCGGGAGCTGGGAGTCCCATTAGCACCAGAAAAACAGAAGGGCCAAGCAAGGTTATGGAATTCCTGAGGATAGAGATAGATGCCACGAGGGAAGTGTTTAGGTTGCCGGACAAAAAAGTAAGGAAGCTGAAGGAACTAATCCAGGTACATGCCAGCAGGAGGTGGGTACAACTAAAGTTGGTTCAGCAGGTACTAGGGCACCTGAACTTTGCATGCAGGGCAATAGGGCCAGGAAGGACATTCACAAGGAGATTAGCCAGAGTGACAGCAGGGGTCACCAGACCACATCACTGGGTTGATCTGACTCAAGGTGTCAGGGAGGATTTTAGTATATGGGAAGAATTCTTAAAGGATTACAATGGGTGTTCGTTCTGGCATGAGGAGTGGCTGTACAACACAGACCTTGACCTCTACAGGGATGCAGCGGGAGGGTTAGGCATGGGGGGTTACCTAAGGGGCAGATGGTTTGCTGAACCATGGCCGGTCAGCTGGGTAAAGGATGGGAAAGTGAGAGATATAACACTACTGGAGATTATGCCCATATGGGCTTGTACCTTGGTGTGGGGGGAGGTATTGCGAGATCAGAAGGTGACATTTTGGTGTGACAATAGAGTGGTGGTTCATGCACTAAACAACAGGGGAGCCAAGTCAGATACAGTCACACATTTAATACGACAGCTAGTGTTAAGGGCCTTGCAGCTGAACATGTCTTTCAGAGCGAAACACATAGAAGGGGTATGCAATACCCTGGCTGACAGTCTTTCCCGTCTGCAGCTGGACCATTTCCGGAAGCTGGCACCAGCAGCAGAAGAACACAAAACGCCCATACCAACAAACATCTAGGACGTTGGCAGGACGGAGCAGAAATGCTGTTTCACAGCTCATGGGCACCCCAGACTCTGCGGGCCTAGGTTGGGGCCTGGAGGGTTGTTCAAGCATTCAGGGCAGAACACCAGATTGAGGTAAGTGGGCCACTCTCAGAGGAGCAGTTGGGAATGTTCACAGTGGAACAATGGCAGAAAGAGACTGCTCATGCCACAATGGGGGTTTATCTGGCAGGAATCAGTGTGATCTGCAGCCTAAAAGGATGGAATGATCCAACAAAATCAATGCTCATCAGGAGAATGATGCAGGGATGGGGTAGGTTGAAGCGAGGACCAGGGGATAATAGAAGGCCAATAGGTGAGCAGTGGCTAATAAAGCTGAAAGAGGTGCTGCCAGCAATATGCAGATCAAAGGGGGAGGCACAGCTATTTCACACAATCTATGTGATAATGTTGGCAGGGGCTATGAGAGTGAGTGAAGTGGTAGGCCATGGTAAAGATGACAAGGAAGGAGGTGTGGAATGGGAGGATGTGAGTTGGGGGATAAGAGAAATACAAATCAAGCTAAAGAGGTCAAAGATGGACCAAAAAGGGCAAGGGTGCATCATAACACTAAAAGGGTGGTCAGAGATTGCAATATGCCCAGCACAGACCCTGTGGGCTTTTGCCGAAGAGCAGAGGACCAGGACAGGGAAGTTATTTGTACATGGGGATGGGAAAAGGGTCACCAGCTATCAAATTACAGCAGCGCTGAAAAAGGGCATGGGGTTTTCTGGGGGAGAACCCAGCTAATTATTCTTCCTATTCCCTATGGATTGGGGCGGCCTCACAGTGGGCGGCAACAAGCGAACCCATGAAGGACATTTTGGAAAAAGGGCACTGGCGGTCAGCCTGTTATAAAAGATACATCAGAGCTCTGAAATAAAAAAAAAAAAAAAAAGGAAAAGAAAAGGGGACGGGTGGATAATACAATGAAGGCACTGAGATTGTGTGTAAATTAATTAATTTTCTTGCCCCCTTAGGTAGAGAGAGGAGCACAGATGTCTGGATCTGCAGCCATTCCTATATTTACTGGACTGGTAAGAGAGCAGGGAAAAAAGCTTGGGGAAAACAATTGTACCAGGATGTCCGACAGTGTAGGTTGGTATGGCACGGCCTACAGGGGATGAGATGGGCACAGCTCCTGCCTGCTTTGAAAGAACTTAAGAGACAATGGCCCAGTCTAGACCTAATCATTATACACCTAGGGGCAACGACCTGGCAGGCAGACCTTGGGTGTACACATATTTACAGATAAAGAGGGACCTAGTGGCAATAAAACAGTGGTGGCCTCAAGTATGCCTTGCCTGGTCAGATATGATACCACGAAGGTTATGGAGACAGGAACACAGCCACAGGGCAGTGGAGAGGGCCAGAAGAAAGATGAATAGATGGGTGGGGACATTGATAAGGCAGATGGGGGGACAAGTGATACTGCAGGGAGTGGAAGAATTGGTGAATGACTTCTACAGGTCAGATGGGGTACACTTGTCGGATATAGCAATAGACATGTTCAATGTGGAAACAATGGGTTTCATAGAGGAATGGATGAAACAGATGGAAGCTGGTAAGTAAAAAAAAAAAAAAAAGGGTGAGAAGGAATTTTCATCCATAAGGAAGGGAGAGTGATACCTTAAGTTGAGGGGAAGTCAGTCATCCAACGCAAGCTGGAGACTGGCTAGTGGGAAAAAGGGAGGAGGGAGGACGGGAGGGGGGAAGAAAAAAGGAATAACACAAGAGGAGGAAGAAGATGAAGGAGAAAGCGGTCTCGGTTTTCACTGTTACCTAACAGAAAAGGAGAAGAAGAAGGCACCCAGGTTTTCACCTGGGGATGGATAATCAGAGAGTGATATATGGTTGGAAACAAATGAAAATTATGGAAATATGATAATAAAGAAATGGAAATGGAATATGGATTTATGAATATAAATAAATTAATTGCCAATCTGAGCACAACAACAAACAATTGTCTCTGTGTTTTTGTGAGGGAAAATGGGGTAATCCGGGACAATACCTTGTTTAAAATATATTTTTTATGGGCTTTCAGACTTTATGAGGACCTACAACTCTTACTTCCCCTTTAAATCACTTTCAGGTTTTAGAACTGTTGGAGTACTGTATCAACTTGTCAACAGAGTAGCTCTCAGGTAACCACAAAACAGGAACTGCCTAACTCTGTTCTCATCAGCAGATAGGGAACACTGAGTTCCAAAAAATGTTTGTGAGAACAGACTTCTATTATTATCACCTGGAGTAAATAACAGAAAAATGTTTCCAACTAAATTCTCTTAAGGTGCAAGAACATTTACCGTCACTAATTTATACCCTGCATGCAGTATGCAGGTGTTATTGATCCGCAAAAGGTCTGGTGCATTATATAACTGCATAGCGAAAGTGCATATGGACAGATATTCTTGAGCTGTGAAAGTCAGATGGATTCTAATCCACAGAGCACACTATAAGTTTGGTGGAAGTGCTGTGCACACATGTTTACATAGCATAGCTTTGGGCATATCCAGAAAACAGTGCCACCTGCCAGGATGAAGCAAAGTATCACAGTTTTAATTAGGGATATTTTGCTGAACATTGAAGGAACCAGTGTAATCCAATGGCAATTACTCCAGCATTAAGGCAACAGACGTCTTACCCACTGCACAATGTCCTAGCATAAGCCAGTAGCTAATTTCTCAGTGATTTTCAATGGCAATCCTCCTGGCTCTGCATCTCTGCCTCTCAGTATCTCTTAATGGTCGTGGCCAGTTCCTGACATCACAGTTCCAGATGGGGGTGTAGTCATCCTATGTCTCCAGTGCCTGAAGTGCGCGCTTACCCTCCATGGCATCAGTGTCTCTATTTAACAGGCCAGGCCCTGTCAGGGCAGTAGGAGAGTGCCATTAGTACACATGCGAGGGCAACTGCATGACATCAATCAATGTCTATGTCCTAATGTCAACAGTTACTTGCACAGAGAAGTCAGACACCTTTGAATCAGCCCTATCCAGTTCCTAGTACCAATTTTCCTCCAGGGTAATGGTGACTGGGAAGTAGATGGTGTCTGGCTTCAGTGACTCCTCCTTTTTTGTCACCTTTGTCTTCCCCCATCTTAGTGTCAAAATTTGTATTGGATATGTGTTTCTGTGCCTCACATCTGAGTAACCCACCTATACTCTCCCATCCATGCTGGCTGGCTAATGGCCATTGGGCATGAGACTAAAACAAGGCATTAAAGGCCACCATCTTGCAAGGCACCATGATCACACCTGACTGATTCAAACTTTTTATTTTATTTATGTATAAATTGGTGACCATGAGAGGCACACTGAGCTGAGGCCAGTTTCCAAGTGTGATCTGGGGGAAGAAGGGTAAACAGGGAAAAGGAAGTACAATATCAATGCATGATTAAATCATCAGCTTCAAACTGATTAGTAAGTGGGAGGGGTGTGTAGTTTAAATTAAGTGGCAGTAAGCAGAAGCAGCAGAAATGTAGAAATGAGGATTTTAATCACTGACAACCAGCAGATTGTCGTATAAATAAACATGAGTAAATCAGGCTTGTAACATTCCGGGGGTTGGGGAGGGTAGGGCTTGTTCAGTCAAGGCAAGAATGAAACTAAGGTAGAGGTTAGAGGTAAGAACAGACTGGGGAGTGGTGGACACATAAATTTTGGTTGAGAGAGGGTTAAGAGGAATAATGGTGGATGGCATAAGGAAGGGAGTTCAGGAGGGATGTTTAAGCACACAAAAATAGTGGATTAGCTACCAGAAGTGTAACAGCAATAGCATGATGACAGTTGAGTCTTAGCTATTGAACTGGCTGAGACCCAAAAGCACTGTCACCAAGGCTATAGCCATATGATCCCTTCCTGCTGTCTTCCCCACTGTGTGTGATGTACAGTGGTAGTTACACAGACGTTGAACAGTATTGTGGTATGCTGCACAGTGTTTACATAGCTAAACTGTACAGCGGTACAAATTTAATGCTAGAATAACCTTCATTTGCCACAGCAAATGTTGCAGTTTGCAGCCACAAATAACGCATTAGTCCACATTACCATTCAACTTCTGTGTAACTATCACTGTGCCAGTTACTATTGTATGAGCAAGGGAAGCTAGGGCAGTGAGACTATGGGCTAGTCATCTGATCCTGGGCTTCTAGTGCCCCTTCACTCCATTGTTGCAAGGGTACAGTATGCATGATATCACCCTACAGACATAGTGGACATATAGACTGACATACAGTATGTGTGGCAGAACACATCTGGTATCAAGATGGACTCTGCTATGCATCCACCATAAACTGACCACGTTATCATTTATCATCATTTTATGTTTATTAAAAAGTAGGGTACTTGAACAGAAAAATGATTAAGCTACTTATTATTTTCAATGTTGTCCTTTGTTAAAAAAGTTCTCAAACTGCTGTTACATAATTTGCGTAAATTTCAGTGCTAAAGTATACAGTACAGATATAACAAATAGTAAAAAGCAAAGCATGACATCGACAGTATGTACAAAACTTCAGACAAAAACAGGAACGTCAACAACCCTGAGGCTGTACTTGTTTCTACAGACCTTTTCTCATTAACTATTTAGATATTTGCTATTTTCCTGACAGAATTCCAGAAGAAGGTGTCCAGTTAAGCTGAAGGGAAATCCAGCAATAGGGACCAATGTCAGCAAAACCTTTCTGACCCAGATTGCTTTGGAGTTTGAGAAACTGGTATTCAGATCTTACTGAATCTCTGAAAACAGATCTGTTATTTTTATATATCAGCAGTTCTTATAACTGCAAACTCTGAATTATATGCATTTGTACAAATCGTACTGCACCCATTTAGTGCGCCGGCGTTAGTGCGCTCATCATTATGGCGCCAAAATCCTAACTTCACCACCCTCCTGAGGTCCACCCCCCTCGAGTTGGAATCCTAAGTTAGGAGGGGGTGTGGGGGTACAGTCCCCCACAAAGGGGGTGCTGGGGGCTGGTGCCCTAATGACAGGCGCACTACGGCTTGTGCATTCTGAGGGTGGACCCCAAATTTTGGCAGCATAAACTTTGGTTAAAGCCAAAAATGTCTGCTAGTGCATTAACATGATACTGGATATAGAAGTAATGCATGGCTTGCCTTACTGTTTATTTGCTGTGCTATTATGATGTAGATAGAAACAGATACTATGATGGCAGTAAAAAGCCCATTAGCTCACCCAGTGTGATATAGGTATCACACACTTATAGTGTATCACAATAACAGAACAAAAGAATAAAACCTTAAACATCAAGATAAGAAGCAGCAGCTATTGGACATACACACACACACACACACACACACACACACACACACACACACACACACTTTGCGTCATTGTTTCTTTAATTTGTTCATTTTTTATTCTCTGTGTCTCCTTCTCTCCTCCATCTCCTTGTTTGTAGTGCATTTTGGAATATAATTTTTGCCTCACACAACACCCCACCACGCATACACACACACACACACACATATTCTCTCCCCTTCATCATTTAAGTTGTAGCATATTTTTTGGGCTGCAGTGTTGGTCCCAGTGAGTCACTACACATGTATACTGTACATGCAAACAGAAACAGAAGAATAAGAGCAGAGAAAATTAGTACGTGAATCAGGTCTGCCCTGATGCCGTGTAATATACAGTATTACTCTAACTTAAATTTCCATCAAAAGCCTTCCCTGTCTCTTACCACCCTCTCATTTCCAATAAACCCTTTAAGATGTCCCTTTGTGTTTTGAATCCAAATAGATTTTCCAACACTGGCCACACTGCTGGACATAATATTTAACTTGTTCATCACCTGCATTGTGAAAAAAATACTTCCTAATTAATGTTGCTTAGAATATGTCAAATGGAATCACAATGCTCAGATTCTGATCCTCTTTTAGGATGGAAGAATTTTTGGATTTTAGGCCACGAAATATGAAATACTAAAATGTAAAATCTTAAATCCATATCCGAAATCCAGTCTGCTATATTAGTCTTCTGACAGGAAATGGCATTTGGTACTTCCTGCCTGTCTGTTCATGCTGTCTTCACATTTTTTAGTGGTCTTCATGAGCAAAGGCTGAGTGGATAGGCAATTCTGTCATTTTGGAGTAAATACTGGGTTTTTGTATCTTTGATAAGCCAATTTTACGTTGCTTGCACTTTCACAAGAAACATTTTGCTACAGAGAATGACATTTCAGAGGTGTGTCACTGACTAGCCCAATGCAGGTCAAGCTGTATTGGGCTCATCTTTGACAGACCAATGATCGTGCAAGCTAAGCACGGCAGTAGTTCACAGATTACTGGTGGAAATTTTGTGTAGCTGAAATTAATGAACTGCTCCAATGAGAGAGCACTTTGCCCTTTCATTTGTGGCTTTATGCAAATGTATTGGAGCGCTTCACTGGTTTCAGCTTCCCTTTCCTCTCTGGTCTCCATTTCTTCTGTCACCTGCCAATCTGTTGTTGCTAGGTCTGCTGCTGTGGTGGTAGTGACTGCTGCCTACTGCTTGCATTGCAGCTTAATCTGTTTGAGTAACTGCTGTTTTCCCCCCCTCACTTGGTTCACATTTTATTGTGTGGCTCTTTCCCTGTCATATCCTTGCCTGTCACTGTGTGCCAAGCAAGATCAAGACAGAGAGCACCACACACAGCAACAGCCAGCGATGCAGAGTTATGGTCCCAAGCAGCAACACTACACCACTGGTAAGGTAGACAGCATGGCATTGTAGGGAGATGGAGAGAGAGAGAGTGAGAAGGACATTGGTAGCAGTGTCTCCCCAGCAGCCACTTTCTGTCTTTGCGAGGGTGTTGTGTGTTGTTGAGGGTGCAGAGGGGAACCATCAAGACTCAGCATGGCATTTTGTGTTGGGGTGGTGGTGATACAGACAAAGTCAGAGGACAGACAGACTGGGAGATTTAGGAAACCTCTCTCTCTCTCTTCAGCACTGTACAACTTCGTGGTGTGGTGCATAGTCTGAGGGAGAGAGAGAGAGAGAGAGAGAGACAGGGAGTAGCGCAGGGTGCCACCAAAAAAGAGAGAGACACACAGTGTGCTCAGAGTCCCACACCCAGTTTCGGTACCCCCCCGACAAGACACACTGTTCCCTCCTGAATGTGTGCCTATAAAGGACCATGCCATGCATTGTGCACTGTACCTGAGAGTGCTTCTGCGGTCACCCATGTTTTTAAGACAGTGTTGCTCTGGCAGCATGAATGAGAGAGAGAGAGAGAGAGAGAGAGAGAGAGATACACAGACTGACATGGCAAACTAGAACTCCTTCTCTCTTTGCCTCTCTCTGTTCGTCATCAGGAGCTGTACCTCATCAGGAGCAGAGATGCCAGGACATGCAACCCAAAATTCCTTCTGTCTGTCTCTTGATCTGTGTGTCATGGGGAGCTGTATATCATGGGAATGGGCAGGTCCCTTTGCAGCATATCTCTCAACTGTCTCTCATTATGGGGGACATCCCTCATTTTACCCCTTAAAATGGCTCCGTCCCTCATAGGTCCCTCATTGAATAGATACTTCCCACACAGAGAAGATGCTGTAAATTCAGACTTTAAAGCTAAAAATTCATGATATTCTCAGCAAATACAAGCAAACATCATTCAGCATTGACAAATGCTTGTTCTTGCAGAATTTGCAAGGTGCATCAATTCCTTCCTCTGTCTTTGTGGTGCTTTCCTTTATATTCTAAAATTTGTTGCATATTTTGGCTCTGCTGTTGATATTTCTGTGTGATCATCTATGTTTTTTTGGAAATCAAACTTTATTAAATGTTAACTACATACAATACAACCAATATACATTAAGGCCCATCATTGAAAGCAAATATATCAGGTACCAATGCCCACAAGATACCATACAGGGGCCAGTATCCATAACAAGGTACTGTACACAAGATTAACGAAGACAAAACATCAATCTAACTGAAAAAAAGAAACAGAACATCTAAAAAAATAACAACAATGTAACAATATAACAATATAAGGGGAAGTCCAGGGATAACCATGCAAGGGGAATAAACCCCACTTCCCTAAACTAAATGTCAAGAACTAGGGGACTACCAAAGCTAACAGCCTCATAACAGACTTAACTGTAGCAAGCTAGGATCTCCAGAAAATCAAGCCCTTCTTTCTCTGCTAAGAAATGAAAGAAGGGAAGCCAGCAGTCCCTAAACCGCTCATTCTGTAACTGGAGGGAGCCTGTCCCCTGCTCCATAACTACAAGTCTATGACATTTTCGGAGCCACTGGTCCTCTGGTGGGATGGTCGGGTAAATCACAGCTGCTTGAGTTCCTTGAGGGCAGCCCCCCCTCCAAGAATATAAAATAAATATTTGGCCTGTTTGCCCTGAATTCCAGGAGGGGGAAGCTCCTTTGCCTCAAATTCCAAGAGGGAACAGCCCCAGGATCCAAGTCTGAAACTGAAGCGGGATGGTAGTCCCAAATATCCGACACACCTCTGACTATTTATGTTGATAAGTGGGACAGGAGGCTCTATTTGAGCTCACACAAGTGCTGCTCTGTTTGATTAAAAGAACACAGTGTTGTATTTTATTTACTAATTTAAATACAAATCAATTATTCTGATCGCTTTTAAAGTGACAATATTAAAAAAAAAATCTTATGTAAAACATACAAGCCCAGAGTGTTGATCTGTTTCATTCTGAGCTTGATTTTGTACTCAAATAGAAAACTGAGATATCTAGAGATGGCTGTAGCATTAGAAATGAAAATGGCAAACATTCCTATGCAGAGGTATTGAGTGCCACTGGTAATATGACAGGGTGTGTAGCACCGCTGAGGGAAGTAATGTGGGGGAGGCTTTTTCCCATAAAGATCGTAATGTGGGTTTCTTTGGAGTAGTTCGAAGCAGAGGTGTGGCAGGCACAAGATGTTTTACATCACTGGGTAAGGTGTGCAAGTCCATGGTGTACAAAAGCAAGAGGGTCACTGAGGAGGAAAGTGTTTTCAGTTGTAACCCATAGTGGGTGTGTCACCTATGGCATGTATGCAATATGGAAACACTTTGTTGCAAATTCCAGTACACCCATGCCTACTTCACTGCCAGCTAGTTAACCTGAAATGCAGGCCTGTACCAGTTGACCAGGAAGAGGTGTCTTATTTAGAGCTGGGTATTGTGGGAGAAGTAGCTTCTGATACTGAATCAGCACCTGATGATGGTGATCTGAAGTAAGTTCCCCACCCACTACCATCAGACACTGATGATGAAGAACTGGAGAAAGATACCACTAGTGATGGCCAAATGAGGAAGAGGAGGAAGACAAAAAAATCAGCTGGTACACCTCAGAAGGCAGATGGAAAAAAGGCTGCCAAAGGGAGGTCAACTACTGCCAAAAAAGGAAAGGTGCTTCTTCTGGGTCTTCTGGTGAGGAGGTGCTTCTGGCGATTGATGAGGGTGGTGCTTCTGGCAATGATGACCTTCTGTCTCTGTCTCCAGAGCCTATACCAGCAAAGACATCCAAACCATCTGGTGTCTGGGCATATTTCAAGATCTGTCCATGTGACTTCATCCATGCCCAGTGCTTCGTGTTCTTGGTCAAAATCAGTAGGGGTTGTCCACCAGCTCTTGTGAAAAAGCAGAAGATAGTGTGCACTGGGGAGTGATGCCAGTGCTCACTAGGATGGCCAGTCCAAACTTGCCAACAGAAAAAGAACAATAGTGGCACTCAAGGAGGTAACAAAGAGGAGGAACACAAGTTGCTTTATAAACAAAAAAAACAGTATATTCTAGCAAGCCAGAATGGCCCCACTGCTTCTACCACAGTTGGTCTTTATCAGGGGGTGTAGACAAAAAAGGGAAAGATACAAATCTTAAAGTGGTACTGCATGCTAGTTCATTGAAGACATAGTACAAACGTTTACACTGATTAAGATTAAGTGCATATTGTAGGTGCACAAAATCAACACCACAATTTTTGTAAAAAATAAATGTAATTTTATCACAAAGTGCATACTCTAAAACATCTACTATGTTGAGGGTTCCAATAACACAGACAGACAATCCAATGGTGAGGTGACCACCTGTGGCAACTCCATTCTTTTGGTGGAACCTTATTAGTCCTCCCTGCAGAGGTCCTCAGCCACTGCTGTGGTGTGGGGATCCTCTGGAGGCAGTGCAATACCCATAGTCAAGCTCCCAGGTATAATGATCGACGATACTCAGTTGGTGAGAACCAGAAGGTGTCTGGGGAGGGTTTGGAATCAGGATTGATGTTCTCTCTGTCTGGTTCCCCTTCCCATGGCTTCAATAAATATAACTGAGTGAGTAGTAGCCTATCCAGCCAGCTCTGCTCCTTTCCTGTTGGCCATTCTCTGTAATGCACAATTACTGAGGAATAAAACTGCTATGGTGGAGGATTTTATTTCTGATTCCTCAGCTGATCTTTGCATCATGAAGATTTAGCTGGGGGATGACTCTGGTCCCATTCTAGATGTTAGATGTATCTATTCCACCACGGTATTCAGTGGTACATTGCCCGAGGAAGGTGAGTAGGGGGAGTAGGGTGGACATTTGTTTTAAATCCACTTTGGGACTCATCACATACCCCATGAGAACTTTCAGGTACCTTGAACAGGTTGTAGTGAGATATGCCCCAGCTGTTAGTGGCAAGATGATTCTCATATACTGACCTCAGGCTTGTGGGACTGATTTTATACAGGAGTTGGCAAACTTTATGGTCAAACAGGTATTGAATGCTCCCAGACATTTGGTGCTGGGGGACTTCAGTGCCTTGGTTCAATGATGAATCCTTGAATTTTGGTCAACAATTCTTCCACTTGATGTCATCCCCGAGACTAACATAGGCAGTTACCTCTGGTGCAAATCAACAGGTCACACTTTGGACCAGATCTTCACATTGGGACTTGACATTAGTGCAGTAAGGATTGATCTGGTCTTTTTGCCAGATCATTATGTGGTGTTATTCCTCTGTAGTCCCCTTCTAAATACTCTCCCCCTCTCCCCCCGTGGAGATAGTCTGGCACCATCCCAAACATAATTTGGAGCCTTGAAAACTTTAAGAGGTATTGGATGTCTTGGGTATGATGCTTGCTTGTGTGCAGGTACCTAAAAATGCCACATATCACTGTAATATGGTTCTCGTGGCTGCCTTAGACTCCCTGGCACCATACCACTTTCATCCTTTGATTTCCTGGCATCATTTACTATGGTGCTATGCTGAGCTGTGTCAGTTGAAGACTAAGGGATAAAAGTTGGAGCATTCTTTGAGAAGAGCCTTGTCTGAGGGGGATGGGTTGGCATGGAAAACTCACTATGGTGAGTATCAATGGGCAGTTGCCCTGAAAAAGACAAAGCCCCTGTCAAGAATGATTTCTGCAGGGAAAAGATGGCCAGCTCAGCTCTTTCACACTGTAGACAAGTTGATTAACACCTCCTGCCATGATCCATTTGAGCATTTTTGGCAGAGAAGTGTGAGGAGTTAGGCAATTTGTTTCCTGACAAAGTGTTCTCCATTCAGTCGGGCATTTTTTCAAGTGATCTGGCATGGGCCAGTGGTGGTCAGCCTATGAGAGATGTGAATCTGTCTGCCTGGAGTGAATTACTGAGAAGGAGGTGCTCTGGGTGATTTCAGGATTGCAGCCCACATGCTGTATGCTGGATCTGGGGCCAATCTGGCTGCTCTTGGGCTGCAGGGAATTCCTAGTCCAGTTATCACTGGATTATCATGTATTCCTTTATGGAGGGTGAACTTCTGTCTGTCTTGAAAAAGGCAGTGGTTATACCCGTTCTAAAAAAAGTCATCTTTAGACCCTGATGCTCTAGTGAATTACAGGCATGTCTCAAATCTTCCCTTTTTGGGGAAGGTTATAGAAAAGGCGGTGGTGGAGCAGCCTACAGATCCTCTGGAGCAATATAACATCTATGACTCTCTCCAGTTGGGTTTCTGCCTCTTCATAGCACAGAGACTGCACTTCTCAGGGTGACTCATGGTCTCCTAATGGCGCATGATTGAGGACTATGTTCTACCTTGGTTCTCTTGAATCTCTTGTCATTGTTTGACTCGATGGACCATGGGGTGTTACTGAATCACCTCAGGAATTATGTGGTTCTCATAGGCACAGTTTTGTGCTGGTCTGAGTTCAATGTAACAGGGAGAATACAGCAGGTGGCTCTAGGCAATTTCATCTATGGGGCTTCTGCGCTCTCCTGTGGTGTTCCTCATGGTGAAATCCTTTTTTTTTTGTAAACTTTATTTAACCAAAGTTATCAGCAGTACATTCACTAGATAATATAGTCAGGTTTCAGAACAACTCATGGATGATTAGAATTACAGTAAATATACGGATCAAGAAACAAATGGTTTGATACCTTTTATAGGACCAACATAGATGTAACAAAAGAAAACAGATCTTAAGCTTTCGAACCAACCATGTCCTTCCTCAGAAGCTTATGGTAGTTCTTTGGTAAATCACATACTATTAACACCCATATCATATATAAAAATAAACAGAAGGAATTCTCATTGGTTTAAAATTAGGTTTTCAAAAAATAACTGAGGTTTAATGCAAGAAACCAGTTTTAGTCAGGTGGCAACTATGAAACATTCCAAGGTAAAATTTCTACACCGGTAGATAAGAGGAGTACTTCCAGGGGCCAGGCAGTTTCATTAACTTACATCCAGAATGAGTGACTGTGTTATGTGAATACACTCATAATTAAATGCAAAACCTTTAGATATAATATCCACTTAAGTACATGTTAAAAAAGATAATATTCCAAGTTAAAAACTATAAAACAGACTATTCAAGATATGACAATAGGAGGGTATAAAGAGAAGTTTCCAGAATGTGAACAACCTGTTTAACACATTCATAAACTGTTAAACCTAACTGTAGACAATTTATCAACTATATACTCAACGAGATACAATATTTCATAAACATTAAAACCTACAATGCTGTAACAAGATGTTTACAAGAAATATCAAGAGTCAGAATTAGTGCCCAATAAAAAAAAAACTATCAAGGACCCCCTAGGGAATGAGTTCATGTGTTCTAATAAGCTGGAGTTCAAAATGTGTCAGCATATAATCTATTATAAGTACAGAAGCCCCAGTCTTAGGAATCTGAATCAAAAACTAATGGAATTATACCCTCCCCCCAGGGTAACATAATAATATAGACAACAAGTTGGAAGGAAGTATAACTACACTATGTGTGTTTACCAAGTGTCCTAACAGACTGTAACATCATAATGTTATGTACCGGAATATAAGACTTATCTCATAAAACCACAATCCCACCCCCCACCCACATACAGGCAACCCCCCCTCCACACAACCAACACACTATATCCCCGCACACCCAATAGTTTAT
The DNA here is from genome assembly GCA_016271365.2 of Neoceratodus forsteri. Classification (NCBI taxonomy): domain Eukaryota; kingdom Metazoa; phylum Chordata; order Ceratodontiformes; family Ceratodontidae; genus Neoceratodus; species Neoceratodus forsteri. Next base: position 52,723,431 of record CM057451.1, on the reverse strand, counting down.
GGAGAGATACCAATTTATAGATAACCAGTTAAAAGGGACTCTATAACCATTCAATATTAAAAACAAACACTGAAGTCCATCCTTTTTACTTAAGGTCTATGTAAGTTCAAGTAGGGTAATGTGTCATAAAACCCAAATCAATGTTCATGTCATCTTCTACCATACTAAGAAGTAAAATAAGCCTGACCTCAAAAACCCATCTCTGTTGTGAATTTTTGAAATGTCCTTTCAAAACCAGGACTGACATATCTGAGATGGAGTGATCAGACTGAGAAAAATGTTGTCCCACTGGTTTGTCAATCATCTTCATTTTAATAGTATGTCTGTGTGAGGTCATTCAGGTGTAGACGCTGTCCTGTCTCTCCCACATACTCTGTGGACATCTCTTTCATTGAATACAATAAACAATATTCTGTGATGCACATGTATAATTCACCTGCATCCTGAATTGTCTGTTTTTTTATGTTTAATCTGGGTGTTAATAGCGTGTGATTTACCAAAAAACTGCCATAAGCTTCCAAGGAAGGACTTGGTTGGTCCAAAAGCTTAAGCACTGTTTTCTTTTGTTACATCTATGTTGTTCCAATAAAAGGTATCAAACCACTTGTTTCTGGATCTATTCTTACAAGGATCAATACGGCAACTAGCTATTTCTGTGAAACAAATATATGGAAAATAAATGAAAGATAAAACTTTTTACTAGCATGTTGTCTTATTGAGTAATGATCCTGTATACTGTAGGATATTTTTTTAAACCAAAAATATGGAACCCACAACCTTCCTCAGCACAGCAAAATTCCCACCAGGAAAGTGTCTGGGGATGTACCTGTACTCCCCAGCAAAGCTGCAGTCTATTAGAAGGCAAAAATCAGATTGTTTGGAATGTCGACGGTAGTCTTCTAATAACAGCATCATGGAAATGAGGAAGAGGCCAACCAACAAGAGGAATCTCAAAGGCTGGGAACCAGCAGACTGACACTACCACCTCCAAGGGGCCCCAAATCTGCTAATAGTTTTCCTCTTGATTGTCTTCCTAATATTGTGCATGTTCCAGTTTCATACAGTGTAGGAGAAGCTGTGTCCACTGTGAAATGTTTGGGATCTTGTCTGTCCCCCACTGCTGGGCCAATGCCTGTGTTGCTATTACTGTGTCCAGTTTCCATAGTGGGTGCTCTACGCTTCCTCTCCCCCAAGCCTCTCCTGGCAATCCCAACAGGATGTCAACTGGATCAAATGTCTGAGTGCTGTGAAGGGTCCTTCGCAGCAGTGAGGTAATTTCCTGCCAGAACAGTTTTACTTTTGCACACTCCCACATCATATGAAAAAAGGTGCCTCTATGTGCCGTACATTTGGGGCATTAGTCTGAATTGGTTGAGTTAATTCTATGCGAGAGTGTTTGGGAAAAATAGGTTCTATGGAGCACGTTGTAGTGTACTGCCCTTAATATGTTACTTTTTGAGCATTTCATCCCCTATTTTAGAATGGAGCTCCACCTACCAGAGCCTCCTCAAAAGCAGATCTGCTGGGAGCAGAGGGAGAGTCCAGTCCCTTTCAGCCTCCATAAATCTTAAACCTCACCTGAAGAAAAGCAAAAAAATGGGAAGGTGGGAGATTGAACTCCCTAGCAAGTTGCTTAAAATACTTCAAAACCTCATCTTGGCAGAGGTGTGAAATCAGTTCAAGCCCTTTTTTCTCCAGGAGGCCAGCATCTAATAGGTTTGTAGTGGAATATTGCTTACCTCCCAGTGTGAATGCAGGATAGATGTCTCATGGGATAGGGCTTGGGGGTATCCGAGTGCAGAAAGGTCTGTCAACCAAACCCTAGAAATGAATCTGGGGAAGGGAATACCCTTGACCTCATACTGTCTAACAGGGTGTGGGTTAGTGATCTGAGGGTGAAGGAACCACTGGTAGGGAGTGACCACCAGACAGTATGGTTCCAGTGGCTGCTGGGCTGGGGGGGCATCTGGCACAAAGGTGCTAGACTTTAGAAAGGCTGACTTCAAAAAGATGGGTGAAGTGGTGCAAAGGTTCCTGGACAGATTTCAGCCTAATATGGACATGAATCAGAGGTGGGAACTCATTAAGCTAGGGACAGTGGAGGCAACAAATTCCTGCAGCAAGGCTCAAAGTAAAAAGGCTAGGACTAAGAAACCTAACTGGATGGCAAGGGAGTCATAGACAGGATGAGGAGGAAAAGAGTAGCCTATAGGAGACACAGGAGAACTGGGAGGGGAGAGAACAGGGAGGAGTACCTGAAGGAAGCAAAGGAAGTGACCAGGGAAGTAAGGGCAGCAAAAGCATCAAGGGAGCTTCAGCTGGCGAAGGGCATTAAAGAGGGGGAAAAAGACTTCTTCAGGTACATCAGGGACAAAAAGGGTTGTAAGGACCAAAGTGTAAGGATTAAGAAGGAGAGGGGAATGGGTGGAAAAAGGGGGCAAAAAGGCATAAATGCTTAATGACTACTTCTGCTATGTTTTTACTGCACAGAAAGAAGGGGAAATGGAGGTCACGTGATGCAAGCGAGAGAGTAGCTGCTCGAGAGTGTGCTCTCTCCTTCCTGAGTGTTCAAGCCTATAATTAAAACGCTAATCATCAGCAATCAGGGCAACTTAAGTATTTACAGCATAAACTCGCTGTTGTTTTACCGACTGTCTGGTTTTTTGGGTCATTTGGTGAAGAATGGAAGAGCCAGCCCAGGAGTTGGAGGCCAAGCGGCCCTGGCGTAGCTCTTCACCACCAGGGCCTGATGAGGTCTGACACCTAGCCGGGTTTACTCGAGTTATCATGCGATCAAGGCTGCTCTATTTAAATTGATCAAGAAGTGGCGGATTTTAAACCGGCTCTAACTCAGTTGGCGAGAAGAGTCACCGATCTGAGCAAGCGATCTCCTCGGTCGAGAGAAAGTTGGAAAGATGGCCCTGCCCACAGGGGAGTGCAAAGCGATGTAAAGTTGGAAAGTCGCTTGGAGGATTTAGAAGGGAGGAATAGGCGAAACAATTTGGTGCTGCTGGGTCTCCCTGAGGGGGACGAAGGCTCTAACACCATTACGTTTCTGCAGAAATTTCTAAAAGCAACTGTGGGACCCTCCCCGAATGGTCCGGAGTATATCCTCGAAAGGGGCCATCGCTCGTTACGTGCCAAACCACACGCTACTGACCCTCCAAGACCGATTATTTTTAAACTGTTAAACTACCTAGATCGCGACTTTATATTTAAAGAGGCAAGGAAGTTGTCGGCGATCTTATGGGAGGGGAAGAAACTTAGATTGGTGCCAGATTTAACCTTAAAAATTCGCTTACAGTGGGTGAGTTTCCGACCGATTACTTCAAAACTTTGGGCCGCAGGAATCAAGCACCGAATGTTGTATCCGGCGAGACTCGAGATTGTTCTGAGAGATGGTGCCAAATGTTTTGAATTGCCTGAAGAGGCATTGAAAACTCTACAGAGTCTCTACCCGGATTTGTTTCCCAAGACCTGAATTGGACTCCTTTTGGCAGCCTGTCTGGTCCTGTGAGTGTGTGGGACCGCTTAAACAGTTATTACTTCGGAAAGAAGTCTTGATGGTATTGCGCTAAGTTAAGATGTGGACTCTATCAAAGCCACCTTTATAAAGAATTTATATGACTCTGAGTTGCGGTTTGGTGACTATTGATCCTGCTCTGATGTGCGAAGGGTTTTGGGACACTTTTTTGGCGTGGTTTTCCTCTTACGCCATGTTTTCCCTGGGTTTCAACATAAGTTGAGTGGTTACTCTGACAAAGGCCACTAGAGGGGCATTGTCTTTAAAATGATTATTAGTTACTGTTAATAAGGTTTTGACTGCCTATTTTGTATGTTTTATACTGGGTTAAGATGAACGTTTTGTCCTGGGGGCTTGAGGTGATTTCTTTTATTGCAGGGAAGGTCTCCCTGAGGTCAGGGTCTGTATGTATAAACCTATATCTGGTAGTTCTGCCCTATATAAGGTGATAATTTGGGGGCCTAGGTTTTTCTCTGGGTTCTGTAATTACAAGCTATGAATGTATGGGGTTGAGGGTATTTAGAACTTTTCTTCTATCATTTGTTGTTAGGTCTGGCAGATTCTCCTCAACCTCCAAAAGAGGGATTGATGCCTATGGGGGCGTAGCATTAGGATTATATTTTTAAGAAGGACAGGGTCCTCGTTTTTCCTTTTTCCTGTATTTTAATCTGTTTACCTACTAGCTTTGGTGGGTTTTTCACATTACTGGGCATATCCAAGTAGGTGGGTTTGTTGGGAGTTGTTTTGTGTTTTTGCAACTTAGTGGCTGGGAGTAGACTGAATGTTAGTTAAGGGGAACACTTGTTGCTATGTTAAGGGCTTGACTATTGGCAAAGCTGTGGTATGTTTAATCATTTATAAATGGCTAGTAGGTATAGAATAAGTCATTTAGAAGTGGGAGGGTAAGCCCTCCAGCCTGTGTCATGGGCCAGTTAGAGGAGTCGGCTTGGAGCCGGTGTACAGGTGTATGGTTTTATGGGGGGGAAGGTTGGTGGTTAGTATTTAGGGGGGTGGAAGGGCATCTGAGATTTTGTGGTGGGTTTTCTTTGGGACGGGGTGGGGGCAGCTACTTGGCGTGGGGTTTCTGTTTTCTAAGAAAAGTTATATATGGCTAATTGCTTGAACATTTTATCTTGGAATGTTAAGGGAGGGAGAGACAATAAAAAGAAATACATTTTATTAAACCACCTGGTGAGATTCAATCCTTCGATTGTATTTCTCCAAGAGACCCATCTGCTTCCTGGACAACTGTGTCATCTCCAAAAAAGGTGGGTTGGGCAGGTGTTTGGTTCGGGGTTTTCACCTAGTAAACGAGGGTAGCCATCTTGGTGGCTAAAGGGCTCCCATTTTTCCGACGGAAGTTATTTCAGACCCAGAAAGCAGGTATATTTTGGTTGTTGCTGTAATTGGTAGTCTAAAATTAGTAGTGGGTTCTATCTATGGTCCTAATTTAGAAACGCATCCTTTTTATAAATTTGGCTATGATTTTAGCTCCCTTTTCAACCTTACCTATAATCTTGGAGGGGACTGGAATCTAGTTCAATTAAACCGGTTAGATTGTACTCACCGTAAAGGTACTCAAGGCTCCCCAGCTCAGAAAGCTTTATCTGAATTTATGTTGTCGTTAGACCTGGTAGATCCCTGGAGAACTCTTAATCCCTCGAGTAAGGAATATACTTTTTTTTCACCAGTTCATAGGAGGTATTCCAGGCTGGATTATTTTTTGGTTGGCCAGCAGATTCTACCAGAGGTGATGGATGTAGACATATTGGCACGGGTAATATCAGACCATTCCCCCATAATTCTGAAATGTCTGTTGTCAACTACTCCCTTAAGATCTTATTCCTGGGCGTTGAACAACAAACTCTTGTCTGACATCCAAATTGTGGGGCATTTTCAAAAATTTTTGTCTAGTTCAATTACTATTAATTGGGGTTCAGTTGCAGCAATGGATCGGGCATGGGCTACGTTAAAAGCCACTTGGAGGCAGGAGCTTATCCATATAAGCGTCTATAGTAAAAGAAAAGAACCGCTTTTTAGCAAACTGTTTAGATAAAATTAGGGAACTGGATAGTAAAGGTGATGGGACTCTTTCTAGCTCGCAAGAGCAGGAACTTTCCACACTTAAAGCCCTATACACTAATGCCCTTAGAGAATCGGTTGAGAGGTCGGCCTCAATTTTGAAAGCTTCGTATATTGGACAAGGTAGCAAAGCAGGTAAGCTTTTAGTGTGGCAGCTGAAACAGCGAGCTACAGCAAAATGGGTGGCATCCTTAAGACATCCGCAAACTAATGCCCCAATTGTTGACCCAGAAGGTATTTTGGGCCTATTTCATGATTATTATGTGAAATTGTATTCCAGTGAGTCCACCACTCCAGAGATAGATTCTAACATGAAGGAATTCCTAGATAGGATTCCCTTTCTGAAATTGCCAGATGAGTTCAAGTCAATACTTGAGGCTCCTATTGCGAGAGAGGAGATATCTGCAACTATTGACTCTCTAAAGCTGGACAAAGCGCCTGGCCCTGATGGATTCATGGCCTCATTCTATAAAACCTTCAAAAAGTGGTTAATTCCTTTGCTGCAACAAGTGTATGAATACTGGCATGTCCATGGAGTTGAGGAGCACTCTCTGTTCGAGGCCCGGATCATTCTTTTGCCTAAGCCGGGAAAATCGCCGGAGGAAGTGGGCAATTACAGGCCCATCTCCCTTTTAAATATTGATGTTAAACTATATGCCAAAATTTTGTCCAACAGATTGAAATGTTCATGGGAGAGACTCCTCAGCCCAGAACAGGCTGGGTTTGTGGTGGGACGCTCATCTTCAGACCACTTTAGGAAGCTGTTTTATCTGATTTCCGCGTCTGAAGACCCGGACCTGGAAGCAGCTCTCATGTCTTTAGACGCGGAAAAAGCGTTCGATAGAGTAGAATGGCGTTTTATGTTCGAGGTATTGGGTAAATTTGGTATCCCCCAACAATTCATAGATTATATCCGAGTTCTGTACGCTTGTCCTTCAGCGAGGATTCAATGTAACAACCTCATTTCGAAAGTGTTTCCTCTCACCCGAGGTACCCGACAGGGTTGCCCACTCTCTCCATTTTTATTTAATTTATATATTGAATCTCTGATAAGGGCCTTAAAGATGGACAATCGAATTCAGGGTATTAGTTTTGGGGATCTCGAATATAAATTGTCAGCTTTTGCCGATGATTTGCTCATTCATATTAAGGATGCTAAGAACTCACTCCCTCAACTACTCCAAGCTATTTCTCATTTTAGTGTCTTTTCAGGGTACAAACTGAACAAAAGTAAAACTAAGGTGTATCTGTTATCTCTCCTCTTGCAGAAGGAGTGGTGCACCTCTCTGGGCCTTCAGTGGCAGAAGGGTTCACTGGTATATCTGGGCATTAAAATATCGAATGATCTTTCTAGTTTAGTCAATCTTAACTTTAGGCCCATTTTAAAGAATATTAAGGATGACTTAGAGAGGTGGACCAAATTACCCCTGACATTCTGGGGCAGAGCCAACACTATAAAAATGATGGTTCTTCCCAGAATTCTCTATCCTTTATTAAACCTGAACATATATTTACCAAAATCCTTCTTTAAGCCGTTATCTAGAATTTGCTCGGACTTTTTATGGAGGGGTAAACTACCTCGTCGGGCATATGCTAAATTGACCAGTTGTAAAAAGGTTGGGGGGGTTGCAATTGCCTAACTTTTATGCCTATTATTTGGCTATCCATGGCATAAGATGTTCGCAGTGGGTGGCAGTGACGGAAGAAACTTCTGGTCCATCCCAGGGACTCATTTTGGATCGCCTGGCTGTCAAAAGTTTCAACGTGGATTTGGAATCTCTTCTGTATAATCCTTGGTCCAAATGCCCTCACAAACTTAGGAACACCCCGTTAGGCTGGGATATTAAAGCCCTTCAACAACTCTACTCGTTGTTGCATATCCCCTTCAAGAAAGATCTGACACAACCTCTGTTAAAAAACTCTAATTTTCTGGTAGGGGGCAAGCCTATTGGGAGGTCCATAGGCAGCCATGCTACCAAACTCCATTTGGCGGATTTTGTGACAGGTAACTCAGTAAGCCCATTTAGGGATCTGGCATCTAAATTGGGGGTTGTGCAAAAAGATTTATTCCGGCTGTATCAGATTCAACGATGTGTAATCTTATTTATGGGAAGGGGCCCTTAGAATGATAGAGCAGGGTCCTTTCTGGGAAGGCTGAGGGAACCGGCAGCCACCCGTAATGCTGTTTCTAAGATGTACAAATTTATAATGTCGGAAATTATGGGTAAAATTTCTCCTTCGGCCCATTATTGGGAATTTAATTTAGTTAAAAGATGGACTGTAGATGTTTGGGAAAAGGTTTGGGGAGATATTTACACATATAGTAAACAAGACAGATTTAGGAATATCCAGTTTAATATATTGCATGACCTGTATTTTTCTCCGTCCAAGCTCTCCAGGATACATAAGTCCTTCTCACCGGTGTGTGTTGATTGTGGGGATCCCTAGCCACGACTTACCATAAGTTTTGGACCTGTCTTAAGATAGCTAAATTTGGGATTCTGTTAAGAGTGGACAGGCCCGTACTGTAAGATTTCAGCCTTTTTCAGCTTAGATGTCTGCTTATTGGGTATGTATGCTCAAATCCCGACCTGGGTTTTAAAGTGGCAAATGGCTTTGTAGCTTTTGTCACTAAACAAATTATTCTCAGGCATTGGCAGGAGGTCGGAACCCTCATTTAAAAAGCGGTGGGATGAATTTTAAGTGCTATTAATGCGAAGGCTGGTGTGAACCTTTTGGCTCTTCTGTGAAGTTTCAGAAGTGCTGGGAAGAGCTTCTATCAAATTTAAAAATTGATTTGGCCAATATTAGGTAATAGTTCTAATCTTCTTAGGGCACATTCGGGGTCCCTAGGAGGTGGTATATTCTCTTCCTCGAATTCGCCGGTTTGCGACCTTCCTCAAGGCTTTTGGTCTTTGCCTGGGTAGGCTGTTTTTTTTTTTTTTTTTTTCTTGTCTCTCCCCCTCCTCAGGAGGATTTAGCTTGATGACTGTTCTGTTCCTCCACTATTGTTATGTCTAGGATACTATTGGTAAAGTTGATCTATGTGTTGGAGGATTATTATTATTTACTTTTATTAAGCATTTATGTGCTGCCATGGGGGTGGATCTGGGGCGGGGGTAGGGGATTATCTAATCTTTTTTTCTTGTGGGGATTTGGAGGAATAAGTTTGTATTTAAGGAATGTTTTTTTTTTTGTCCGCTGTATGGAAAATAAAAAATAAAGTTATTTGCCAAAAAAAAAAAAAAAAAAGAAGGGGAAATATCCAAGGTTGGGGGGAGGATAGGATCAGAGGGGGAGAGGCTGACAGATGGGGAAATCATAGAGGTAGAGTGTTTGAGGTGTTAAGGGCCCTTAGGGTGGACAAGGCACCGGAACCAGATGGCATACACCCCAGGGTACTGAAAGAGTTGGCAGAAGTCCTGGCAGGCCCATTTGCAGGTCTATTTAATGTCTCTCTGGACTCAGTGTGTGTACCTCAGGATTGGAAGATGTCTCACGTGGTTCCACTCCATAAGAGCAGTCGCAAAGATGAACCAGAGAACTATAGACCAGTGAGTCTCATGTCCATAGTGGGGAAACTGATGGAAACAATCCTGAAGGAGAGGCTGGTGACCCTGCTGGAGGTCAGTGGGGTGCAGGACAGTCGGCAGCATGGCTTTATCAAGGGCAGATCTTGCCAGACCTACCTAGTGGACTACTATGACTGGGCGACTAGGGAAATGGACAAAGGGCATGTGGTGGATGTCCTGTACCTGGACTTCAGTAAGGCATTCAACTCAGTGCCACATGGGAGACTAGCATGTATGCTAAGGGGCACAGGGGAATGGGCAGTGGTGGATGACCAAGAGGGGTGGCAGAGATTACAGGAAGATCTAACAAGGCTATAGACATGATTTGACACCTGGCAACTTGGTTTCAATGCCAAAAATGCAAGGTGCTGCATTTTTGAGCAAAGAATCCAAAAAGGAGCTACCATCTGGTGCGGGGGGGGGGGGGTGCAGCCAGCTGTGACTGAGGAGCAGAAAGATCTGTGGGTGCTCATTACAGGAGCAATGAACAACTCAGCACAGTATAGGAAAGTATCAGCAGCAGGCAACAAGATGCTGGGTTGTATTGCAAGGGGTATAACCTCTAGGAGGAGGAGGAGGAGGAGGAGGAAGGCGATTCTGCCATTATACAGATCACTGGTCAGACCCCACCTGGAGTACGGAGTTCAGTTTTGGAGCCCTTACTTAAAGAGGGACATTAAATTAGAAGGGGTGCAACACAGAGCAACAGAGATGATCCAGGGACTAAGGGGTTACCATATGAGGTTAGATTGAGGGAGTTGAACATGTACTCACTGGAGGACAGGAGGGACGGGGGGATGTTACTGAGACCTTTAAGTACATGAGAGAAATAAACATGACAGGCACACAGAGACTGTTCAAGGGGAGGGTTGGGAGAGACACTCGTCATGACATGAGATTGGAGGGTGGAAGGTTTAGGAGGGATATGAGGCATTTCTTTGTGGAAAGGGTTGTAGCAGAGTGGAATGTACTACTGGCAGAGGTGATGGCCTGTAAAACTGGGATGCTTCAAGAGAGGCTGGGATAGGTCAAAAGGGAGGGTCATGGGAGGGGGGTAGGGTGGAATGGGCAGCTGCAGAGTAGGGTTCTAGCTACAAAATCAAGCAGACTTGATAGACCAAAAGGCCTTTTTCTACTGGCAGTTTTGTATGTTCATATGGTAAAAGGATCAGGAATAAATTTGACCACCTGATTGTTGAGGAAAGTGGCAAAAGGGGCGTTATAGAGTGAGGCACCAAAGGCTGCCTCCTCCAATTCCACCCATGCTCTCTTTTGCCTGTCCACTGGAACAAAGTCCATCATAAAAGTTAATTGTGCCGCCTGGTAATAGAGTCACAGATTTGGAAGTCCCAACCCTCCTTTGGATAGTGGCTGTTCTCTTGCTTGATTCTAGATCTCTGACCTTTCCACAAAAGGGCAGTGATGCAACCAGAGAGAGATTTTAAATATCTCTTCAGGACATGAGTGGGTAAGATTTAAAATAAATAGAGGCACTGGGACAACAGGCACATTTTAGCAAGGTTTACTCTACTTATAAGCATTAGCGGAAAGGATCTTCACCTCTCACAGTCCTCCTTAACTTTTTTCAATAAGGGCTTATAGTAAATTTCTCCCAGTCTGGACTGCTTCCCGGGAAGAGAAATGACAATGTATTTTACTACAGGGAGTTGCAGATATAGAGGCCTTACTAATTTAAATAGAGATATTGTTCCGCAACAAGTGAATACTTTCACACTTTGTCCAATTAATTTTACGTCTTGACAAGGGACCATATATTTTAAAAAGTTCTGTTAGGGCTGGTAGAGGTCTCTTCAGGTTGTCTATAAAAAGAAGTATGTCATCGGCAAATGAGATGACATGGTTTTAACCCCCACAGACAAAACCTTGTATGTCCAGGTGATTTTGGATGGCTTGGGCCGGGACTTTGGTCGTTAGAATATACAGAAGTGGGGACAGAGGACACCTCTCTTTGTTGCCTTTTGAAAGCTGAAAAGGTGGAGAGAAGGTGTCATTGGTGAGAATTTGAGATCAGGGAGGGGCCTGTACATTGTGGCTATTCAAGGTCTAATTTTGAGACCAAATTTTAATTTGTTAAGAACAGTAAACATAAATGACCACTCATCTTGATCAAAAACCTTCTTCCCAGGTTTTGGGAGAACTGTGATAGTTGCTGGGGTCTGGAAAGCAGGCACGATACCCCCTTCTAGTACCTTCTGCACCATAAAGTACATTAACTGTTGCAGCTCAGGCCAGAAGGTTTAGTAGAATTCAATAAGGATTCCATCTGGTCATGGTGCTTTACCTGAATTACAGGACCAAATTGTCTTTTTGTTCTCAGGGAGGGTTACCGGTCTGTTGAGTTCTTTTTCCCAACTAGGATCTAAGGAGGTTAAGGGGATATCCTTTAAGAAATGTCAGGGGATGAGTCATGAGGTACATCAGAGGTGTAGAGGTATTGGTAGAATTGTTGAAAAGTACTATTAATAATTTTTTGGTCTGTGGAAACAGTCCCATCTGGGTCCTCCAGCTCCAATATCTGTCTCTCTGCCTTTTTTTTACCAACCACACTAACTACTTCCCTGCCTTATCTCCCTCAAAGTAGATCCCTGCCTTATTTAACAAGAGGTTACTTTCTATTTTGCCTGAGGAGAGCTGAGTTAACCTCCCTTTAAGCCTCCTCAGTTCCCCCAAATCAGCACTCCCTGGCTGCTGACATCAACTTTCTCGCCACATCAAGCACTTGATTCTCCAGCTCCTTTTCTTCTAGGGTTTCCTGTTTACGTTTATAGGCTGCATAGGAGATGGATACCCCCCGAATACATGCCTTTAATGTCTCCCATGTAACGATACTGTAGCTGAATTATCCTCTGCTCTATTACATAGTAAAAATTCTTGGATTGCCCATGCCATAGGGTCTAGGCACCATTGTTGCCTTGGAGAGGGCTCCAGGTTAAAAATCAATCCCACCTCTAGGGGCTCATGATATGAAATACATATTAGCCCATAAGATGCCATTTTTACCACTCTAAGAAGATCCAGGAACAACAGGGTAAAATCTATTTTTGTATATAATTTATGTGCGTGTGAGAAAAAAAGACATCAACTTTCTCTCCATTGCTCTTTGAGTTTCTCTTGAAGCTGGAACAGGTGCAGTTACTAGAGTAGGAGTATTGTACAGACCCCCAGCAATCAGCTTGCAAAGGGACAAGGAGATACTAGAATCCATTTACAGTATGAGTATTAAGGGGGATGTAGTATTGGTGGGCGACTTCAATTTACCAGACGAATTGGGGAAACCATTCCGCTGCTATAACAAGAAGCAAAGCCTTCCTTGACACTCTGCACTTATCGAGCCTGAGACAACTTATTAAGGAACCCACGGGGGGGAAGCCATCCTTGACCTGTTGCTCACCAACAATGACATCATATCAAGGGAAGAAGTTGAGAGCAACCTAGGATCTAGCTACCACCAGATGGTGTGGTTCCAGGTTAAAATAGAAAAAGAAATCAAGCGCACTAAAAATAAAATCTTGGACTTCAGACACGCAGATTTTGATAAAATGAGGGAAAAGGTCAGACTTAACCTGGCTAAACTAACATGGACAGAGGGAGTAGATTGGAGCACCCACACAGTGGCATCACAAAAAAGCAGGGAATTCCTAGTCACACTACAGGAAACAGGCCTAAGTCAACTAGTGATGTCACCCACAAGCGGTAGCGTGATTCTAGAGCTGATATTCACAAATAGCGATAGGATTCTGGGTGTTGAAGTAGGGAACAAGCTGGGCAACAGTGACCATAACAAGGTATGGTTCAGGGTAAAAAGGACTGAAGACTCCACACACTCCAAACTGAAGGTTCTTGACTTCAGGATAGCAGACTTCACAAAAATGAAGGCCTGCCTGAGGGACAACCTTAGTAACACAACAGAAGGGAGCACTGAGCAATGTTGGACGAGGTTGAAGGATGCAATAACAATGGTCACATCACAGTGTGCCTATCAGTTTAGAAAGAACAAAAGGAGGAAAAACCCACTATGGTTTTCGAAGGAGGTGGCAACCATGGTGAAAGAGATGCACATAGCCATCAGAAAGTACAAGGAGTCAGGGAAGGAAGCAGACAAAACAGAATACAAACAGAAATTAAAAGAGACAGGAAAAGTGATAAGAGATGCAAAGGTTCAGACAGAGGTTAGGATAGCTCATGAAGTATAAAAGGGTAACAAAACCTTCTACGGGTACATACGAGAAAAAAGGAAGACCAAAGGGGGCATTGTGAGAATCACAAAAAAGGATGGACAACCCATAGAACAAGATGGGGAGAAGGCGGAGGCACTCAGTGAGTACTTCTGCTCAGTCTTCACACAGAAAGCAAATGGAAACAGACCAAAAATAGGCATAAAGAAGTCTCCAATTGAAGGAATAGACATGGGTCCCTTCACAGAAGAAAGGGTCCTGGAGGAAATCGACTGGTTTTATTTTATTTATTTATTTGTTTGTTTGTTTGTTTATTTATTTATTTATTCATTCTAGGATTACAAGTACCTTTGAGCCAAGGCTCTTTTACAAAGGTTCCACATTAGAAATAACAAACAACAAGGAAGCAACAGTAAAATAACAGTAAACAGTTCATGTACAACAGTGCTATTGAAAGGGGTCAATTATAGGAAGAGTAGGATATAGAGGAGGAGGAGGAGAAGTGCAGGTAGTTAACAGAGGCAGCTATAGTAAAAAAAGGTGAGCACAGCTGGGATGCATGTGCCTACAAGGAATGGGTAGGGTCAGGCGCCCAGGGGAGGCAGAGAAACAGGGATGAGAGGCGAGGCGGGGGATAACGATGCAGTCAGAGGCATTTGTCAAAAAATAAATGGGAAGGAGTGATAGGAGAGAAAAAGGGGCAGGGTGGCGGTGGGAATAAGTGCTATAATGGGGCAAGGAGAGACTAAGAGGTGGTATGAAGACCTGAGATTTGAAGTGGTGCCTCAGAAGCTGGGGGGAGGGAGATGGGGGGGCCTGGGGTTAAGCAGAATATAACTTAGGATTAAAGCTATGTAGGTCATCATCTAGGAGAGGCAGTCACAGGAGCTAGAGGCAATGAGAAGGGCCCGGAGCCTGGTTTTGAACAGACCTAGTGTTGAGGCAGAGGAGACGGTGTGGCTGAGACCATTCATCAATAGAGGAGCCCTATTGGCGAAGGAAGCGTTGGCCCTGGGTAGTTCGACAGTGAGGAACTTGTAGAATCTGGGTTGTTGAGCTCCTGGTGTTCTGTCGGTTGGTGTTTTGATATAACAAGGCAGTAACACCAGGGGGTGTGAGGCCAAGGTTGATTTTTCCTGCCATAGCACATGTGAGATACTTTATACGGTTAGAGAGTTGGAGCCATCTGGATTGTTCATAAAGGGCACAGGTGTGGGTGAGGCGGTGGGCACCCTTTGTGAGTCAGCATGCTTTGTTAAGTACAGTTGTTATATGTCGGAGGGTGGACATTGTGGCAGAGCCATAGATAATGAGGTCATAATTAATAATTGACAGTACAGAGCTCTGGACGGCAATCTTCAGGGCCTCTGGGGTGAGGTGCTGCCTGTGCTTGTAGAGTAATCCAAGGCGTGTGCTGGCAGCTTTAGCCATGCTGTCAATGTGAGCCATATGGGAGAGATAAGGGTCAAGCAGAATCCTAGGCATTTGAATGTGTAAACTTGTTCGAGAATAGTCCCCTACTTGGTGGAAAAGGCAAAGAGGTGTTGCTTGTAATGGTTATGTGAACTGCAGAATAGCAATAACTTGGTTTTCTTGTGATTGAGGACTAGTTTATGATTGGAGAACCATGTTTCAACGGCACTGAATCCGAGTTGGAGGCTGTGCTGTAGTGGTGAAAGGTCCTTGTGAGTAGAAAAGACAACAGCATTATCTGCATACAGGATGATTTGTTCTGAGCAGGATTGTGGAAGGGAGTTTAAAAAGAAGCTGAAAAGGAGAGAGCCAAGTATGGACCCCTGAGGTCCTCCAGAGCAGACAGGCAAGGTGTCCGAGATAGCTGCTAGAGGGGGTAGTGGGAGCCAAGATGGTGGGGGAATTCAAGTGGGCATGGGACATACAATGTGGGATATTCAAGCAGGCAGCTAAGTAAGGGGG
Organism: Neoceratodus forsteri; assembly: GCA_016271365.2. Lineage (NCBI taxonomy): Eukaryota > Metazoa > Chordata > Ceratodontiformes > Ceratodontidae > Neoceratodus > Neoceratodus forsteri. The sequence goes on along the minus strand of CM057451.1, from coordinate 52,708,123 downwards.
GGGGGTAGGAAATAAAGGGCAGATTTGATGGATCATATGGTCCCCATCTGCTGATAGCTTATGTTTCTTTGAGTAGGTAAGTATTGGCATCTCTAAAGGAAGCTATCATAGGAGCATCAAAACAATGTATGAAATGTGTGAGTAAAGCCAAGAAGAGAAGAAAACCCCATGGTTCTCCAAGGAAGTAGCCACCAAGGTCAGGGAGAAATGGATGGCCTTCAAAAGATACAAGCAAACAGGATGTGAAAAAGCCAAAGACACATACAAGGAGAAACTTAAGGAAACAGGAAAGCAAATTAGGGTAGCTAAGGTGCAAACAGAAGAAAGAATCACCTCAGAGGTCAAAAAGGGAGATAAGACCTTCTTTACATATATCAAGGAGAAAAGGAAAAACAGTGGAGGTATGGTCAGACTTAAAGGGGAAGATGGGGAATGCACAGAGGATGACAAGGGCAAAGCAGAAATCCTTAACAGATACTTTTGCTCAGTATTTACTAAGGAAGAAGAAGGTGGTTGTGGTTAGAGATGCAGCGAATGTAAATTCGGACGGCAAAGTGGACGCGAATTGGGCACTTCACGTTGTCACTCTGCTATGTGGAGTGGCCAATGCAAAAGGCTCACTTTGCCTTGTAATTATTACTTTGCATCGTCATTCTGCCTTAACGTGAAGTAAGGTGAAGCGACAACAATATTGGCAGCCCTTCACACACAGTCACCAAAATGAATGTGCATCCCCAAAATGCTCATGTCTTGTGTCCAGAAAATTCCGAAGTGCTGACAAAGTGAAATGAGAGCATAACAAGAAATGCTAAGTCTCCTAGAATTAATGGCACACTCAGTCATGTGCGCAGTGGTCATACACAGTCACCAGAATTAATGTGCATCCCCAAAATGCTACTGTCTTGTGTCCAGAAAATTCCTCAGTGCTGATAAAGTGAAATGAGAGCATAACAAGAAAGGTGAAGTACCCCAGAATTAATGGTATACTAAAAACGCAGAGACAGATTAAGATTGAGCTGCACACTCAAGAGGTGCAGAAGCAAAAGCACAACAACACCTAACCAGTGCTCACAAGTCACAAATCCAAATCTGGAAAAGAATACCTTTTGACGGTTGGGGGTTGGGGTAGTGCTTGGCAGTAACAGTCCACTACCAGTAAAGATACCACAAAGCAGTATAAAAAATTCATGCAGGTGCGGTGGATAGCAGGGTCATACTGCTGCAATTACTCTATGGCACAATAAAAAGTGTCTGATTTAATGGCATGCATTGCACACACACACACTCACACACACTACAAGTAATGCATAGCAAATTGAAAACCTTTAGTAATATAACCAAATGTTTTAAAAAAACTGAAATTATACACTGCTGCACCACAATAATTGGCAAATAAATGTCAAGAATTACTGAAAATATTACTGTGTGTACATTAACACAGTTATACAAGAAAAATATAACCAAAACAGAAAGGCTGCCTTTTTCTCCCAGTTAATCTACCTCCACCACAGACACCCCTTCCCTGAAGCACACTTCACAGTACACAGACTGACTGTTCTAAATTAGCATTCAAAATCCACACACAAACAATAAACACTCGATGATAAGAGCACAGGAGGGTTTTCTATAATCAACATCGTAAATTGTGAGCAAAAAAAAAAAAAGCTCAAAAATACTTTTTTACCAGCTTTTAAAGGATTTGAATCACAGAGCTCTGAGAGGAAACTGTCTCCATCATCCACTACACACACACTACGCTGGACTGATGTTTTTTTAATTGTAGGTATGGAAAACAGAAATGTCAGTACAATGATTCACAATAGTTTTGTATGCCCCCAAAAAAGACATTGCCAAATGAAAAGAGTATAAACCTGATCCAAGGCCAGAGTCTTGGTCATGGCCATTTCCTCAGTGCATTAAGGAGGATGGGAGCATTCCAGGTCGCACCATTATAGGCTGGGTGGCACCCATTACGGACTGGGAATCAAAAAGTGCCCCCGTTTCCTAATACTGCACCCTGGAAGCTTCATAAAAGGCTAAGATAAACAGTACCTCAAATCAGAGCTGTATTTCAAGTGGCCAATCACTTCACAGATTTGCCTTCTGCAAGGCCCTCTTTCTCCAACTCATTGCAAACATAAGTAAGAGTGTCCTCTGGGTCTGTAAAAGACTTACGCTCTTGTCTGTCACTCTGATGATCAGCCTGGCTGGATAAACAAGAGAGAAGGGGCATTTTAAAGAATGAAGCTTCCTCTTCACTTCCAAAAAAGCTTGTCTTTCCAGCTATAGCTTCCGAGAAATGTCCAGAAATATGCTGACTTTATTGCCATTCACCATAATTGAGTCCATCTTCCTTGCTGCCTCCAAAACCAATTGTCTGTCCTGGTATCTTAAGAATTTAATTAACAAATGCCTTGGCAGTTAATTTTGGCCTGGTCATCTGCCCAGGGGTCTGTGCGCCCACTGGATCTCAAGGGTTGTGTTTTCCAGTAGCCATGGAGTATTAGGTAGCCATTGTCCCATGAAATCTCCAGTCTTTCCCTCCAGTCCCTTCAGGAAGGCTGACTAGTCTTACATTACAATGACGTTCCCTATTTTCATGGTCATCAATAACATTTTTTAGCTGTTCAATCTCCTTGAGAGCCTGCTGGAATAAGGGATCCATATGGTTTTGGATATTTTTCTTGTGCACTTACTCTGGTCTCAAGCTTGGTGTGTCGTCCTTCAGGATTTTCTAACTTGGCTCCCATGGAGTTAATCGTCTGCTGTATGTTACCAAACTGTGCATTTATGTTTTAGAAACCTGCTTTCATTTGGGTTGTTAAATCATATTTTAAGCTGTTTATCAGGGTTTCTATTGAAGGGTGCACAGCAGCCGGTGGCGAGGCCATGGTAGTTTCACAATCTGGTGTGGCACCTGTGTTTACTTTAGATGCCACGCAGGTCACCGGGTGGTCCTGGTCCTACTGTCTAAAGGGGTTTACTGGTGGTTTAAAACTTAGCTGCACCTGTTTCTTTGTGAATTTTGTTGCTGTAACCATGAAAAGAGTCTCTGCTACCTTTATATCTCCAGTCTATCGCTGGGAGGTGTAGGATGGGTTAGATATTAATTGGATGGATGTGGAGCTTGCTAGTCAAGATCCATCTTGCTCCTTGTCTTGGCCACCCCATGGCTCAATTCGTGCCCTTGTGCTGTTTTCATAGAAACATAGGAGCAGATGGCAGATAAGGACCGCAAGGCTCATCCAGTCTGCACATTTCTTTTTCTGCCTTGTGAATGTGCCATCGGCCTTTGCTCTGTCAATGGGCTATCTAGTCATACTCATCTGTATTGTTCCCTTATGCCTATCCCATGCCTCTTTGAAGCCCTGCACTGTATTCATATCCACCACTTCCTGAGGTAGGCCTCTCCTTGCATCCACCACTCTTTCTGTGAAAAAGAACTTCCTCACATTACCCCTTAATCGGCCATCCTCTAATCTGATGCTGTGTCCTCTTGTCCTGCTATTTTTCTTATACTGAAACATATTAGCCTCTTTCACCTTGTTAATATACTTAACGTGTTTGAATGTTTCGATCATATCACCTCTCTCCCCCTTCTTTTCTCTAGGGTATACATATTGAGCTCCGTTAATCAGTCATCATATGTTTTCTGATGCAGTCCCTGCACCATTTTGGTTGCCCTTCTCTGGACTGCCTGAATTTGGTTAATGTCTTTGTGAAGGTGTGACCTCCAGTACTGCATGCAGTACTCCAGATGGGGCCTAGCCAGTGTCTTGTAAAGAGGGATTATTACCTCCCTCTTCCAACTTGTGATATCCCTACTAATACACCTCAACATCCCTCCATTCTTACCTACTGCTTTAGTGGTCCGCTTGGATGATTTCAGGTCATCTGTGATGATGATGATGCCCAAGTTTCTTTCTTCCCTTGTGACTGCCAGCAACTCCCCTCCCAGCCTATACGTGGCTTCAGGGTTTCTCTTCCCTAATTGTGTGATCTTGCACTTTTTTGCATTAAACTCCAGTTGCCACTCTTCTGACCATTTGCTAGTTTATCCAGATCTCTTCTCATTCTGCCCACCCCATCTGGATCATCTACTCTGTTGCAGATCTTGGTGTCATCTGCAAACAGACAAACCTTACCCTCCAGTCCATCTGCAATGTCACTGATAAAGATATTGAAGAGGACTGGCCCCAGGACTGATCCCTGAGATACCCCCCTTGTGACTTGCATCTCTTCTGACTGTATACCGTTTACCACCACTCTCTGTTTTCTGCCAGTCAACCAGTTTGCCACCCAGCTGACCAACTTCTGACCCATACCGAGCTTACCCAGCTTATAAATCAATCTTCTATGTGGAACAGTATCAAAGGCTTTGCTGAAGTCAAGGTAGGAGACATCAACTGCTCCCCCATGGTCCACCACTCTGGTTACCCAGTCAAAGAAATCTATGTGATTAGTTTGATAGGACCTTCCTTTTGTAAACCCCTGCTGTCTTGGATCCTGTGCTCCTATGGATTCCAGGTGTTGCACTATCCTTTCCTTACGGAGTGCCTCCATAATCTTGCCCACTACTGAGGTAAGACTGACTGGTCTGTAGTTCCCTTCCTCTTCCCTGCTACCACTCTTGTGGAGCAGGATTACATGAGCCCTTCTCCAGTCTTCTGGGACCTCTCCTGTGTTCAGAGACTCACTAAACAGTTCTGATAATGGCTCTGCTAATTCCACCCTTAGCTCCTTTAGTACTCTGGGATGTATGCCATCAGGTCCCATTGCCTTGTCCACCCTGAGCTTAACGAGCTCCTGTAAGACTCTTTCTTTTGTGAAGGGACTAGTGCACAACTCCCTCCCCCCTGTGTCCATGGTGCTGAGCTGTCGGCCCTGTCCTACCTTCTCTTCAGTAAATACTGAGCAGAAGTATCTATTTAGGATAGATGCTTTTGCATGGTCCTCTCCTCACATGCCTCCTTATCCCCTTTGATCTTAGCAATACCCCCTATGGACTTTCTCCTTTCTCTAATGTATCTATAGAAAGTCTTGTCACCTTCTTTTACTGTTTGTTCTAGTGTTTCCTCAGTTTGGGTCTTTGTCTGCCTTACTGCCTTCCCTGCTACCCTTAGGGAAGTTTGGTATGCCTCCCTATCTTCACCCCGCTACATTCCCTTATATTTACTGAAGGCCAGTCTTTTGGCTCTGACCTTTTCTGTTACTGTTTTTGAGCACCAAAGTGGTTTTCCTTTTTTTTGCACTTCCTTTTCTCTCTGACACAATGGGATGTTGCTTCAAGTATTGCATCTTTAATGCTTGCCCACTTTGCCTGTATCCCCTCACCTGTATTTCTTTCTGCCAGGGCTAGCTTAACTCTGTTGGCCATCTTATCAAAGTCAGTTCCTCTGAAGTCCCATATTTTTGCCTTGGAATGGGACGATTTAGTTCTAGTGGCCAAATTGAACCATACCATGTGATGGTCACTGTCCCCCGGATGACCTTCTACCCGCAGATCTGTGATCACTTCCCTGTTAGTCAGTACTAGATCTAGCATAACCCTTTCTCTTGTGGGTTGTTGTACCAGTTGTTTGAGTCCTTCCCCCTGCAGGGACTCCACCATGTGTCTAGTTCTGGCAGATGTTCCTGCTGGTATTGACCAATCTGTATCTGGCATGTTGAAGTCTCCCATTATCAGAACCTCCCCTTCAGCTGCCATGTTTTGTATATCTTCTAACAGTAATGTGTCTATGTCCTCCTCCTCCTGGTCTGGTGGCCTGTACACAACCCCAGTTGATATGGCTGTCCCATTTCCTGTTTCCAGGGTGACCAACAGTTCTTCTGGCTCCTTATGTGTATTCTGAATTTCTGTAGCTTTGATATTTTCATTGACATAAAGGGCCACTCCACCCTTCCCCCTTTTTGCACCTCGGTCTCTTCTGAACAGTACATAGCCAGGTACTGAAGCCTTCCAACTGTGGTTACTGGTAAACCATATCTTGCTAATGGGTACTATGTCCAGTTTAGCCTCTATCATTAGTACCTCTGACGAAGTACCTTTGGAAATGAGCCTCTGGCTCAAAGGTTGTAAACTGATTCTTAAATAAATAAATAAAATTATTGCTTACAGGTCTGGGATCTTGTTTCCCAGACTGCGAGCATTTGTATACATGATTTTCCATTGGCCAGATTTCAGTGTGTTATTTGTTCAGCGAGGTCTGGCATTTCCCCAGTGCATCAAAATGGGGAGCCAGACCTTTTTCCTTACCTGGTGATGCAAATGAACTACAAACATGCAGAACTCCTGTTTGACCACTAGCTGAGGGGGGGGGGGGGGGTGTTCTTTCCATTCGATGTATGGGGTGCTTCACTCCCTCCCCATTTGCTATTTTAAATTTTTTGCAAAGATGTCAAACTTCTGCCCCACTGTGCTGACTCCCTCCTTAGTCAGATGCAGTCCATCAAATTTAAAGAACTGTTGCCAGTTACCTACAAATTTGTGTCCTTTTTCCTGGCACCAGCCCTTGAGACACATGTTTAGCTCCCCTATCTCCCCTTCTCTGACCTTCCGTCCATCTGCCCCATCTCCCAGACTGGCAGGATCTCAGAGAAGGAGATGCTTTTCTGTATACATGCTGCCATTGAAGTGAGATCATCAGATGTTGTGGTGCTGAGTTTCACTACTATGCCATTGTGACTCATTTAGACAAGTCTTGCACTCCTGGTGGGGTTCAAGCTGCCTTGGTCCTGAGGTGGAGTCTTGCTGAGATCCATGACTGCATGACCTCAAACTGCCTATTCTTAATCAAGGTAAGATGTAGGTCATGACAATCCAGCCAGGTTGGTGGGGTTCAACAATGATGGGTCATTTGGTAACACTTTCTTCATGATCAGTCACTCAGAGCTGTAGATGCAGTAAAAAATCTTAGGGTAATTTTCAACTGCAGGCTGACACTAGAACTGAAGGGGTCAGAAGTGGTCTGATCTGGCTTTTGCCATCTTCGTAACATCACCAGAATCAAATTGCATCTGGCACTATATGACTTGGTGATGATTATTCATGCTTTCATCATTTCTAGGTTTAATTATTGCAGTGCTCTCTACTTTGTGTTATCTGGAGGTTTGATGCAATGCCTGCAGCTGGTCCAAAATTCTGCAGCCTGGCTGACTGTGGGAAGTTCTGTGAGGATCCATTTCACACCGGTTCTGTGTGTACTGCACTGGCTGCCTATGTGGTGGCATATCACCTTTAACATATGCTTGATGACTTTGAAGGCCCTACAAAGTTTGAGACCGGACTACTTATAAGATCTTATGGTTCTTTATCTCCCAACCTGCCACCTTCACTCCTCTGATGTTGGCCTGCTTGTTGTCCCCCGATTTCATCTTAAATAATTTGTGGACAAGGCTCTCAAACATGAACTAGTTGTTTTAGGAGACATAAACTTGCCCAACATTGATTGGGCAAACAATCAGGCTTCTGGATCAGTGGGTGTTAAATTTTTCAATCATTGTAACAAAATGGATTTAGTGTAGCACATTACTACCCCAACCAGAGGACAAAACATACTGGACATAATGCTAACTTCAAATCAAATAAACATATTAGACTGTACAATATTGCCCCCAGTAGGGAATAGTGATCATAGTGCAATCAGATTTAAAGTAAAATATGAATATATTTCAATTCAGGGTCAAACTGAAATTTTTCTTTATAAAAAGATTGATGTGCATAAAATACATTTGGAGAAAACTGATTCGATTTCATTACTGAAAAATAAGACAGCAGGAGGTACGTGGGAACTGAATAAAACTACAATAAGAGGTATTAGTGAGGCACATATTCCATCGATAAAAAAGAACAGGAATACTGCTGTAAAACCAATGTGATTCAATAAAAAAACAAAGAAATTAATCAGAAAGAAAAACAAACGCTATAGTAAGTATTTAAGAACAAAATCAAAATCAATAAAAAGCATTAAAAGTTGCACAGATGAAATGTAAAAAAAAAATTTGTAAGGCTAAGAAACAAGCAGAGATTAATTTAGCCCAAACAGCTTAAAAAGATAATTACAAAGCTGTTTTTGCCTATATAAATTCTCTTAAGAAACCAAAAAGTAAAGTTGGACCCATAGCACGTGGTGACCACATAATATCTGATGATTTGGAAATGGACACTATATTTGGAAATTATTTCTGTGAAGTCTATGGGCAAAAATCTAGTTTATCAAAGATTGAAATAGTTACAAATATAAATCATATTAAAATAACCCAAGAAGAAACTAAACAACATATTCAGAATTTAAAACCAAATGCCTCTCCAGGTCCAGATTGAATCTCTGCACGTATGCTACAAATTATGCTTAAACATATTCTATTACCATTACAAATACTCTTTGAAGAGTCAGTAAACACTGGAAATGTTCCAAAAGATTGGAAAAGGTCCCATATGATTCCAATTTATAAAAAGGGTGATAAGGCCATTGTGGAAAATTATAGACCAATTAGTCTGACAAGTGTAGTAGGAAAAATCCTTGAGGGTCTGATTAAGGAAAAATTAATTCAAGAAAATAAGTTAGCAAACAGGGATCGACATGGTTTCCAAAAGGGTAGAAGCTGTACTACATATCTTGTCTATTTTTATGAGAACGTAAGTAGGGCCCTGGATGAAGGTATTCCATGTGACATTGTGTATTTTGATTTAAGTAAGGCTTTTGACCTTACCCCACATTGAGCTATAATAGAAAAATTAAAAACTATAATGGTGAAATCCCCTTGTAGTAAATTGGATTATTGATTGGCTATCTGAAAGAAAACAGCATGTTGCCATAAATGGATATTTATCTGACACTGGAGAGGTTGATAGCCGGGTACCGCAGGGATCTGTGCTGGGGCTGATTTTGTTTCAGATGTTCATTTCTGATTTAACTAACAAACTAAACTGTTGGGCCACAAAATATGCTGATGATACCAAAACTGGTAGACCATGCAAAACTATTACAGAAAGAGATCAGCTTCTACAAGATTTAGATAGTATTTTGACCTGGGCCCAAAATTGGCACATGAAATTTAATCTTGAAAAATGCAAAGTGTTGCATATGGGAAAAATAATAATAATGTAACATATATGTTAGATGGGACACCTCTTGTTTCAAGCCCAATTGAGAAGGATCTAGGCATTATAGTTTCAAATATTTGTACTACTGACGTACAGACTGAAACAGCGATAAAATGATGCAACAACATAATATGGTCCATCAAGAGAAACATAAAAACAAGGGAGAAATCTGTTTTAGTACCACTACATCATGCCTATGTTAGACCACAACTGGAATATGTATCACAACTATGGTTTCCATTTAGAAGGAAAGAGAGGGACCAGATTAAAAGATCACAAAGAAGATATACAAAAACTATTAAAGAAATGAAGGACTTAGAATATACTGAGAGATTATCACAACTCAATCTCACGTCTCTTGAAACACAAAGAATGCGTTCTGATCTACTGTTTATGTATGATGTAATGAAGGATCCTGTCTTACTTTGTGACTTAAATATTACCTTTAAACCAGACAGTAAAAATACAAGTGGTCACCCACTTCAGATGAAAGGTAATAGTTTCAGACATAATCAAAGAAAATATTTTTTACTACAAGGCTTACAAACCACTGGAACTCCCTACCAGACAACATAATAATAAGTAAATGAAAAACTGAATTTAAAATAAAATTTGGATAAATACTGTACATTATAGCGGGTGCTAGATTACATTATTTTAAGGATTAGGAATCCATCAAAGTTTATATGGGCATATGCCTACTCTCTTTGTATAGTCCTCAGTATGAATCTCAGTATGTTACCTGAGTACATTGGCTCTGCCTGCACAGTAGAGGCCTTTAGCGCTTCTTTAAAAACATTCTTATTTACTCTGGCATTTCCCAGTAAGCTTTTAATGTATAATGTTCGTATTTATTAGATGTTATTTATGTAGTAGTAGCAGTAGTGGTGGTAGTAGTAGTAGTAGGCTTTATCTTTATACAGGACCTCACAGATTACACACCATTAGGGCAGTAAGTGCCCTATTTACAAGGTGTTCCTGTTAAGATCTTACATGAAGCTTTCAAAGTTGCAGAATAAAACCAAGAAATGAATTTATAAGACAAAGTACCAAAAATATAACAACACAGATAACCTTCAAAATACATACATACGTATTTTAGAATACGGTTCACTTGTAATATTCATATCAGCAGCATAATTCATTTTTCACAGCAGTGCTAAAGACCCTAGGTGATTTTTTTTTTAACTTTCTTTTATTTATAACAGTTTACAAAGAAAAAATACAGAACAGCACCAATCAAAACAGTGGAGCTTTCTACTAGTGAATGATAAATGCTTCTAACAAATAGTGATATAGAACTGTAATATACACAATTCAATAGTTGATCTACCCACCTCCCATCCCACCCCAACTTTAATCCCTTTGAAAAATGATGATAAAATAAAGTAAATGGAACAGCTACAAAATTTCAAAACTCATATATTAATAAGAAAAAACACATTTGAATAGCCATTAAAAAACTCCACAGGATCTAAAAGTCCTATAAAGTTATTTAGTTGAATTAAATATCAGATGATAGATCCTCCCCCATTTATTATAAAATTGGACCATATAGTTGTGAGACAAATAGATCTGTCTGGTAATCTGTAGATTAAGAAGAATATTGGATATTCATTCTCTTAAATGTATTGTCTCCTTATCTAGCCAGTGTTTAACTGTCAATTGTTTTGTGGAAATACTTATCATAAAAATTGTAGCTTTATTACTCAAACCCTTAGTCTGCGTAAAATCTCCTAGAATACAGTTCTCAAAATTAAAAACATGATGTAAAAACATTTTTTTAGCAAACTCCAATCTAACTAAATTCCAAATTTGCTGGGATTGGGGACAGTCCCAAATGATATGTCTAATTGTTCCTTCACCTGCATTGCATTAGTGCAGCTATCAGATTCTAAAAGTCCAAATTTGAAATGTTTTTGAGGAGTCATATATGCATTGTGAAGAAGTTTGTATTGAATTAGCCTTAAATTATCTAGAGGTATGTAATGATATATATTTCTCCATAAAATAGAACAATTTAATGGATTATATCCCTTTTCTCTGCTCCAGTAATTAGGGATAATGGGGTCTGAGTTAAACTTGGAGGTTAATAAAAATGTATAAAGATTTGAAATAGGATGGGGTTTGGAGCTACTAAGGATCATATCCTTCAGTACATCACTGGAGGGAAGAGTTCAATAAGTACAGTCCAAATTGCACTTTTAAGGCTGTTTTAATTAGTAGTAGCTTAGGTAGATCTTTTTTATGTATGCTTTCATTTATCATAATTGTTTGCAATGGAATACATGAGTTGTTCCTGATAAATGAATTTACTGTAAGATTTAGTTGATTAGGAACCCAGTTAGATGGAATTAATTTTCCATTGATTCTAATGTTTGGATTGCCAAAAAAAAGTTGATATATGCTATTATGCCCTGAAAAACCTAAAACGGACATAATTTGCTGGTGGATCTTTAGAGATGTTCCAATCACTGAAGATTTCAATTTATCAAGGAGTAGACTATATTTAATATATAATATGTAATATAGCTTTTGGGGAGACTTTGTGTTTTCTCATTATGTTTAATTAAAGTTCAAGTCATATTGGAAAATAATTTCCAAAGTAGTTCCGATGATATAGCCATTTTATATACTTATTGATGTGAGAAGCCATACAATATAGAAGGCAATTTGGTAGCTTGATACCGCCCTGTTCTTTAGGTAGAATATGTTTTGTCCAGGCTATTCTAGGGGATTTGTAACCCCAAATAAATTTAATAATAACTGAATTTAGCTTGTGAAACCATCCTATAGGTATAAAAGTATTTAACATGTTGAGGGGATGGAATAATCTGGGAAAAACATTCATTTTAATAATATTAATTCTGCCCCAGAAAGGCAGTGGGAGGTTATGCCATCTTTTTAAATCCTGTTTGATTATGGAAACTAAGTTATCTAAATCAATTTTATTAACTGAGAACAATCGAGTGTTAAATATACACCCAAGTACTTTCGTTTATGAGGTGACCAGGTTAGATCCAGATTAATAATTTCATTTTTAAAGGAATACGCATTAAGGGGCATAACCTTAATCTTCTCAATATTTAACTTATAACTAGAAAGGGCAATAAATTATTGTATGATATATAAGGCTGCCTGAATTGAGGTTATCAAGTTGTATATATGCAATAACACATCATCTGCAAATGCAGATAATTTACATTGCATGCCTCCATACTCAGTACCAGTAATTGGAGGATTAGTTCTGAGAAAAGACAAAATCAGTTCTAGATATAAATTAAATAAAAGGGGGTACAATGGGCAGCCTTGCCTGGTTCCACATTGTAATATAACAGAATCTGATATAAGTCCATTACAGCTTAATCTAGCTGTTGGAGAAGAGTAGAGAATTTTAAACCAAGCTACACATTTGTTAAAGAATCCAAGTTTAAGAAGAGTTAGAAAAAGAAACGTGTGGTGAACTCTATCAAAAGCTTTCTCTGCATCTAATGACACCAGAGCCATGGAGAAAATGGAGTCACCAGACACAGAGAAGAGATGAAAAATCTTCCTTATATGATCAGAGGCATGTCGCTGAGAGATAAATCCTAGTTGTTCTCTGGACATTAAGGGATGCCAAATTGTTTTGATTCTCTGTGCCAAAATGGAAGCAAGGATTTTAATATCATAATTTATTAGAGATATAAGCCTATAGCTCCTTACTTTGTTTCTGGATTTATTGGGTGTGGGTATTGGAATGACTAAGGCCTCTAAAAATGAGTTACCTTTAAAACCGTTTCTGAGTGAAAAGTTTTATAACTCTTGGAAAAGTGGAATTAAATATTTTTTTTAAAGTTTAATAAAAAAATTGCTGTGAACCCATCTGGATCCTGTGCTTTATTAGGTGTCAGTTTATCTATAGCATTTTCTGTTTCTATCTGTTCAATAGGTCTAATTAAAGTAATGGCTTGATCTTGAGTAATTGTAAAGCAATTGAAATTGTTTAAATATATTTGTATATTTTCAGATGTAGGAGGATTTTCCATCTGACCATATATTGTGGAATATTGTTTATATAATTTGTCTAAAGTATCTTTAGGGTCTGTTTTCACTTCCCCAGAGACACTAACAATTATTGACTCAATAAATTTTGATTGCTCTTGGTGTCTACATTTGTTGGCTAAAAGCTTGCTTGGTTTATCTCCTAAATCGATATATCTAGCTTTTGTTTTCAGTATAGTAAACTCCGCTCTCTCTTTTGTAAGTAAGAAAATCTCATTACGGCTGTGGGCGGAGCCTACAGCCATTTTGTGAGAGCTCTGTAGCTCTGAAAATGCTGATCTCAGAACCCCTTCGATTGGACTTTTGGAAGTATCCCTCTGAATCCACCCTGCCCCAAAATGACCCCAAGCTCCCTCTCTCTTGCTCTGTCCCGACCCCCACCACCCCCCCAATCACACCCACTGAGGAGCGACAGGCTCAGCCACCGACTCTTGGTTGGATTTCTTACCCCTCCGTCATCCCACCATCTTTCCCACTACGATTATCTGCCCTAAGCAGCCTAGTGAAGTCAATCCCCTTCCACACCCTGAATTTTAACAACCCCAAATTTAAAACTAAATTTAAATGGCATACTACCCTGAAATACCTCACCCTGTTGCTACTACTGGTGAGTGATGTTGAAACAAACCCCGGTCCACCACCCCACACCACACCCCAAATCCTGCTGAAAGGCTTTAACCTAATTCACCTCAACATACACAGCCTACTAAACAAAGTCCTGGAGTTGCAAACCACTGCCCTAACCCTCAAACCGGACATCTGCATAATAACCGAAACATGGCTAAAACCCCATCATGCTGACTCTGAAATAGCCTTGCCCGGATTCACTGTACTAAGGCAGGATAGACAAGGCAGAAAGAAAGGTGGGGGCATTGCCATGTATATATCCAACAAACTCCAGTATACCTCTATCCAGCTACCAAGTTACATGCCCCATATTGATACCAAGATGGTAAAACTAGTCCTACCCCATAGCTCACTGGTGTTTGTTGCTGGGATATATTGTGCCCCTGCTACCCCAGCATCCACCATAATGGACCTCCTGGGATCTCTTAAAGAGTTGGCCAGTGCTGGGGAGCTCTACATCCTCGGGGACTTTTGCCACAACTGGTTAGACAAAGACTGTGCAAAACTATGCAGCAAGATCAAAGCCCTTAACCTCTCTCAACAGATCGAGCAGCCCACCCACTTAAACCCAAAATCCCAGAATCACTCCCTCCTGGACTGGGTGCTTACATCACACCCACACAGGATTATAAAGGCTGGCCTCCTACCTGACTCAATGAGCGACCACCACATGATCTATGTGATCAGAAAGGTGCATAGACTCACTAACCACCTCCCACCAAGGACACTCCACATGAGAGCATTCAATTCTCTCTGCCTCAACTCCCTACTAAATGATCTCACCACAGCTGACTGGACGCTCATCCAACTGGCACCTACCATTGACCTTGCTTTTGATGCATTCAGAAATCAATTTCTTGCCATATGGGACCATCATGCCCCTCTCAGAAGCAAACGGGTAAGGTCAACCCATCTCCCCTGGGTCTCTGCCAACATTATCTCCAAGAGTCGCGCAAGAGACCAGGCATGGAAAAAAACAAAGGAAAACAGGCACCCTAGAATCTCTGCAGCATTACCATACCCTCTGAAACAACTGTACCAAAGCCCTAAGACAGGCAAAAAATAGCTACTTCCGAGTGGCCCTTTCCTCTAATCTTAGCCATCCATCCAAATTCTGGAAATCTATTAAATCCTTGCTCACTCCCCCTACTCAGCCGCCAACCCCTACCCTAATTATTCAGGGCAAAAATGTAACCATGCCGCTAGAAGTTGCCACAACTTTTAATAACTTTTTTCACCAACTGCACAAAGTTTCTCCTGACAAACCTACAAACCTCTCCTCCTGGACCAATCCCCCCTGCACCTGCCCAGCACCCCCCCAAGCCACCAAGTTTTTTTTCCATCTGGTCCCAACAACTGAAGTCCTGGCCACCCTACATTCCCTTAACCCAAATAAAGGTAAATGCCTGCTAGGCCTAGATGCTAAACTCCTATACCTATCGGCCCCTGCCATTGCAGCTCGCCTAGCTGACCTCCTCAACCGTTCCTTCTCCTCAGCCCAAATTCCAACAGCATGGAAGCAGGCTGTAGTCATTCCACTACCAAAGGGTGGCAACCCATCTGAGCCTGGAAACTACCATCCTATCTCCCTTCTCCCAATCCCGGCCAAATTACAGGAATGCCTAGTCCTATCTCAACTCACCCAATTCCTTGATGCCACCTCCTTTTTCACCCCCTACCAATTGGGGTTTCACAAATCCCACTCCACCACCACAGCTTTACTAAGACTCACTAACGATATTGCCTCAGGCATGGACAAAGGGTTCCTCACCTCGGCTATATTCATTGACCTGTCAAAGGCCTTTGATAATATCTCCCACCCCAAACTCCTCATAAAACTGAAGGACACAGGCCTATCCGACCTAGCCATCAGCTGGTTCCATGCCTACCTATCTGGCAGGAAACAAGCAGTAAAAATCGGCCCACACGTATCCCCCCCTCTCCTAGTCACCTTGGTTGTCCCCCAGGGTTCTGTCCTGGGTCCCCTTCTGTTTTCCATATTTCTAAATGACCTCCCACTGGTCTGCCCAAACTCAGCCATACAAATGTACGTGGATGATACCATTCTGTACACCTCCAGCCTTTCCAGTGAGGCCTTAAACTCTGCCCTACAGCAGGACTTTGATGCTGTCCAATCCTGGCTTAGCTCTAACCAACTCCTCCTAAATGCTAAGAAAACCATCTCCTTAACTTTCAGCACACAACCGAGACTCTCCTGACTAGCTGCTCCCCCCACTTTCCGTACACTAGACGGCACCACTTTGGAATCATGCACCTCCTTCAGGTACCTGGGTGTATGGCTTGATCACCACTTAGATTTCTCCGTCCCACATCAACTCCCTTCAGAAAAAACTATATCCAAAACTAGAAGCACTCTACCGTAACAAAGGGTGCCTACCCACCTCAGTTAGGTGGGAGCTAGTACTCAAAATGATTCTCCCTATCTTCGACTATGGAGATGTGATCTACAGTGTAGCCCCCCCAACCACCCTGGCAAACCTGGACCCCCTTTTCCATTCTTTCTGCAGGCTCATCCTAGAATGTCCCCCCACCACCCACCACTGCGATCTGTATAATGCCTTAGATCTCCCCTCGCTGCAATCCAGGTGCCAGCTTCATTGTGCAAATCTTGTAGTGAAGTACTGGTCAAACTTCCTTCCCACCTATCTCAGCTCCATCCTGTCAGCTCAACCCTCCCAGGCATACTCCCTGAGAGGCTCAGACTCAAGACTTTTGTATATCCCCTTCATGCACACCACAAAAGGCCAATCTGCTTTCAAATATAGACTGCCCAAACCTCTGGAATGACCTCCCTGCTGAAATTAGGCTGTCCCACACCCCAAAGTCCTTGAAAACTCTCCTTCAGGCCCAATTCTCAGAATCATGTAACTGTAACCTGCAGCCCAGTTCTGCTAGCAAGAGGCTTTGTATTGGGCCATAAACTGTAAAAGTGACTCTAACTGCTGCCTCCACCTATGTGTCTATGCCTGCTCATGCTTTTAGTAACTCAAACACTCTGAACTAAAATGTATTTAAGTACCTAATGCATGGTCCAGCCTGTAAAATTTCCTGGACCAGATGTTTCACCCTTCATTGTACTCTCATTCTGTTCTTATTGTATTGCACCATTGCCTATGTTTCAATTGTATGTATGCATGTAACTCCGAGGTCGCATCTGGAAACGAGTGGGGCCCGCTTAGTATGCTTATCTGGCAAATCTCTTAAATAAATAAATAAAAAGCCCAATGGAGCCTTAACCCCTCTGCCATGATCAACCTACAGAATAACAGCTGCACTAGTTCAGCTGTTACTTCCAGAATTCAGTACATGAACTGCTCATGCACATGACTTGTGCACGTGCACAGCTCTATGGTGCCGCTATGTTGCAAATGGCAACATGCCTTTCTGTATTTTGTGCCCCCCATGTAATGCCCAACATCTAATGTCACACACTGGGAGCCCACCCCAGTGTATGGAATTTTTTTCTTCTTTAAATTAGAAAATGGTCCCTCGTTGGTCCCTCATTGGTTTCATTTTTTTCTGGTGCCCCCTGCCCAAGTTATGCCCGACATGGGGTGCCCAATCCACATGTTGACCTTCATGTGGAACACTGGGAGCCCACCCCAGTGTGCCAAAATGTTTTTTTTCCTTGTTTTGCTGTATATAAGAAAATGGTCCCTTGTTGTCGGTTTTGTTACCCCTGTGAAACTGAAAATGGTTCCTTGTCTTCGCTGCAGTCCGCCTACCCCTCCCCACTATCCCACTGAGTACCCACCTCCCCACACCCCCCCTTACCCCATACTTACCTCTGGAGGTCGGTGCTGTCATCTTCTCTGGACCAGGACACATCTGGACTCTTCAAAGCCCAGCCGTGAACTGAAGAATTAAAGGTAAGCATGTTATACAGCCATTCAATGGGGGTTTCAACTTATGCTGATATCTCAACCATTTTTTGGAATTTTTGCCCCAAATTCTTAACATGGGGTTCTTGGGACCTCACCTCATGAGAACTGTCACTGTCATTTTGTTATTCTGTCCCAAAAGGTGATTTTATGGTCACTGCTTAGAATCACCTTTTGGGACCAATTCATGAAATGACAGTGCCACTGTTTATGAAGTAGGGTCCCAGAAGCCCATGTTGCAAATTTGGTGAATAAATTCCAAAAACTGACTGCATTACGAGTGTGCATTGTGTAGTTTCTACGCACGCTCCTAATGTCGCCAATTTTTAATGTGTTCACTCCACATTTTTAACATTGCCATTTTAGCACACCTTCTTCAAAACAGTACAGCTGTCATTTTCCACAACCTGCCCAAAATGTGTTTTCACACCTGTGGTGCAGAATAGCGCCTTTGGTCTGTGCAATCACCTTTCAGGACAATTGAACAAAATGGCACTGGCACAGTTCATGAGGAGGGGGTCCAAAAAAGGCCATGTTGAAAATTTGGTGCAATACCTTCAAAATATGCCCAAGTTACACCTGGGCTTTGAATAATTTCTATGCACATGTGTATCTTTCATCACTTGGTAGCTCTTCACAGCCCTCTCAGCTCTGGCTAGAACTTGTTTTTATATTGTTGTAGCTCTTTAGTTTCTGCATCCGTTAGTAAAGATTGATCCTTACCTTCTAATGACTCTATCTTCTTTGAGAGGAAATCAATTCTCTCAGAGCATTGTGTCTTCTGTTTTGAGGTGAACCTAATAAAATCTCCTCGAATATAGCTCTTAAAAGCAGCCAAATGGTGTCAAAGTTATCTATGGTGTGAAGATTTTCTTTCCAAAAGTTACTAATTGAAAGATTTATATATTTGAAAATAAAATCTTGTCTGAGTAAGGTGTTATTCAGTCTTCAAACAGAACTTCTTGGATGAAGTGTTGGAAGAGCAATATGCAAATCTATAAGAAAGTGGTCCAATAAAGATCTGTCCAAAATTTGTGTACTCTTGACTTCACCAATCTAAGATTTAGTCAATAAGAAATAGTCTGGGGACTTCCGGTGACGTAGCAGGTGGGAATGGCTGCTTAACTCTTCGCTCCGGTCTTCCATCGCTAAACAAAAGGAGAATCCAGTGCTTTTTGGAAACATCCTACATTTTTATACCTCGGTACAGGCGCAAGTAAAGACCCGCTATGGTCCGCATGAAAAAAAAGAGGTTCTCTGATGGCAAAAATGGCTTCAATAAATTCACCAGGCAGATGGTCGGCTGGCCCCAGCCCAGCTTCTTCGTGCTTATTGGTGCTTTCAGTATTGGGAGCTGAAGATTCGTGTTCTGATTCTGGCTTAACGAACACCCGGGCAGAATCGAGGTAGATTATTAAGCTTCTGCATAAAATTGATGCTAAGGTATCAGATAGTCAAAGGGACTTTAAAAAGTTGGAATCCAGAACTGCAGCAGTGGAGCAGCATTTAGAGGGGCTGCAGGCCAAGCATATGGCCTACAGGAGATCGCTGGCTTTCCTATATGGCATGGAGAAAGCACTTACAGCAAAAGCCGAGGATGCAGAGGCGCGTTCCAGGCACAACAACATAAGGGTGGTTGGTATCCCAGAGGGGGCTGAGCAGGCTGTTATGATCGCTTTTATGGACTGTTGGCTGAAAACAGAGCTGCAGATTGAGGATGATACTCCACTTGAGATTAAAAGGGCACACAGAGCCCTCGCCCTGAAGCCCAAACAGGGTGCCCCCCTCAAGAGCTATTATAATCAAATTCCTGAGGTATCCTACGAAGGACAGGGTCTTGTGACTAGCATGGGGAAAGAGAGATCTGAATTTTGATGGAGTGAAGGTGTTCGTGGATCAAGACTTCCCCTCCGCCTTGACCCAGTGTCGGAGAAAAGTGCTTGAGGTAGGGAAACAGCTCAGGGAGAAGGGCTTGAGGGCCCAGCTGCATTATCCTGCTAGATTATGGGTAGAGCTGCCTGAGGGTCAAAAAATTTATGATTCTTTACTAATGGCCCATAACTTTCTGGTTTCGAAGGACATTCAGGTCCCCGATATAAAAGAAGAGATCACCGAGAGGGAGATCGAGCAGCTTCTTTGGGCCACAGCTCCAGGCTCAAGGAATAGTAATCGGCCCCACTTTAGAGTGGATTCAGTTCTGCCCTTACATGCAGACTTATCCAGATGGATTGCCAAAGGAAAGCACTCAGAGTAGGCTGTTTTAACTGGAGTCTCTGAATGCATGCCTCGTTCTCCCCCCCCCCAGCTCCACTGGGGGACTTAATGCTTAAATTGTGTTCATTTTGAATACTTTAACAAAATACCCTCAAAGTATAGAAAAATGGTGTTTATGGGGCCTACCTGGTTGTCTTTCTGTCCCCTTTTTTTTTTTTTGTAGTTTTTCTCAGTTTTTCCAGCGGTGGCCCAGGTTCAGGATGGGGTGGGGTCAGGGGGGATCTCTCTTTCTGTAGATGCGCTGACAGTCTAGAACTGTGCTTCAGAGGGTTGAGAGGGTGGCCTTCTTGGTTTTGGTCTCCAAGGGGGGTGGGGTCTCTTTTTTGGGTGGCGCCTTCCTAGAGTCTGGTATGGATACTGGTCCCCCTGCCTCCACGGGGCCTTCTCAACTTTTCATTTTGCCCCCCTCAAATGAAAGACACTGACCAAATGGAGTGCTTCTTTGATAGATGATGGGGATACCTAAGTGGCCATGGTCTGGATAACCTCAAGAGAGATGATTTTTCTAATGTAAATTAGAGTAAGATAAACAGTTCGATTTGGGTGGATTTTGGGTTTGTTGTTTACTCTTCACCCTGCTAATGATAGTAATAAGTAGTCCCATTCATTTCTGGTTCAGGGATTGGGGGCAGGAATGGAAGAAATGGGAAGAGGGGGATAGTTTTGTCTTCTCTTTCCTTTTTTAGCTTGGTAATTTGCTTCTGTTGCTCCCCCCCCCCAGAATAGAGTGGAAAGTGGGTCATCACCTTGCGATTTGAATTATTGTCAGAGCCCTAGGGTTGGGGCAGAGTTTTATAGACACATTTCGCTCTTCGCTATGCAAGGTCCTTAATTGACAATCAAGGCCAATAAAAGGGGATATGTAAATATTTTTCTATTACGAGTTGGATTTCTTGAGGGTGAGATTCCCATCTGAGGGTCTATTTTGTCCACTTGAACGGGATCCTGAGTTGGGCTGCTCCCCCCCTTTTTAGGAAGGCCAGCCACTATAGAGTGAAGATCTATCACTTCCCCCTTTTTTCTCCCCCCCCTGCAGTCTGCGTTGCATTGGATTCTCCATCATAGGAGTGTGTCAGTTCTTGTAATCACGTTGGAGACACGAAGGGTGTTTTTTTTTTCCCAGCCCCTTCCAGAAGTTTTTGCCGTTAGGAAACTTACAGAGGGCACAGGCAGGTGATTCTCCAGGTGTCTGGGGAGCCTTCCTGCCTTCCCACTCCCGGTGGAGTGTTGTTCCCTCGAGGGGGTGTAAGCTATTTCCCCCTACCCCATACTGGAGCTCCCACTGAGCTGACTAATATCGGCATGGATGGATGCTTTGGCTGGTAAGCCAAGTTCAAGCAATGACTTGGTGTCGTCGCGCTCCCGTAAGGGAGGCACGTCCTGCGTTCTTAGTGCAGGACATGCAAGGTCTTTAGACTTATCAGGTGTTATGGTGGTTGTGTTACTCGTTGTTCTGCTTCTTTTCTACTCTTTCTCTTTTCTCTGGCTTTACTTATTCTGGGGAGAGTGCCTTTATGTACTAGTAGGTATCATGATTATACATTTGGATGAAGGGTGTATAATAAGTTGTCGAAGTTCTCTTGGATGGATAATATGGGTGATTTGACAATTTGTTCACTTAATGTTAAGGGTGTTAATAATGTTGTCAAGCGAGGTAAAATATTAACTGAATTTAAAAGGGAAAAGTGTGATATTGCCTGTTTACAGGAGACTAGGCTGACCCTGGGAGAGCACATGAAATTGCGAAGGGGTTGGATGAACATGGTATGCTCTGACGAGCACCCACAATCTAAAAAGGGGGGAGTAGCCATTTTATTTCATAAGGACCTCCCATTTCAGATTCAATCTGTAACTAAATCAGGTTCAGGACATCAACTGACAGTTTTCGGCAATTATAAGGGTCGAACTATACACCTGATTGGAGTTTACGCACCTACCCCACCCTCTGGAGAGTTTTTTCTCTCCCTTTTTAACTCGGTAGCCAGTTTACCACCGGGGCAAGTCATTTTAATGGGGGATTGGAATTGTGTGGAGGATGTCAGTTTGGACAGAAGCTCTGCCAAAATTCCAAATTCAAGGTCCTGCTCCTGGTTACTCCGTAATTTGCTGGCGGAAGCAGGACTAATTGACCCTTGGAGGCAGTTTAATCCTTCAGTGAAAAATGTCACGTTCTTCTCTCCGGCTTCCAAGATGTATTCTAGGCTGGACAGATTTTACACACATTGAAATGCTTTGCACTCATTTAGGGATATCTCTATACTCCTGATCACGATTTCTGACCATGCTATGGTTAAGGCACAACTTCAATGGGGCTCAACAAAGGGGGGCGGTGTTTGGAGGTTCGACCCGGGGCTTCTCAATGATAAACAGTACATAGAATCTACCAAAAAAGTCATTCAGTGTTACCTAAAAGAAAATACAGAGGAGCTTTCTAAACCCAAGTACTTATGGGATGCCCTAAAGGCGGTGATGAGAGGACATACGATAGCATTTTCTTCTCATAAGCATAAACTGTA
Organism: Neoceratodus forsteri; assembly: GCA_016271365.2. Classification (NCBI taxonomy): domain Eukaryota; kingdom Metazoa; phylum Chordata; order Ceratodontiformes; family Ceratodontidae; genus Neoceratodus; species Neoceratodus forsteri. The sequence continues at coordinate 52,685,654 of CM057451.1, read as the reverse complement.
TCAAGCCCATATACGGGAAGCCCTCACCATAATTACTGATTTGGAAGCATCACATAAACGTACGGGGTCTAACTCCACACTCAAAAAGTTAAGAGAAGCCAGGGATTCCTACAACTCTTTACTACATAGGCGGGTAGAAAACTCCCTTAGATACACCGGGCAACGTTATTACGAGAGGGGAGAGAGGGCAGGCAAACTGCTCACCTTAAGGCTCTGCAGGCAGACTGCTGATAGGTATGTGGCTAAGGTCAGTTCAGATCCCCCTAACCTTCCGTATAAGACCCTTCCGGGGGAAATTGCTCAAGAATTTGCCAAATTTTATAGACAACTTTACCTGAAGGAAGAGACACATGAGAATGGGGAAAGAATTTTGAATTTTTTACAGGGTCTGGAGCTGCCTGCCTTATCAGAGTCTCAAAAGGACTTCCTAGAGGCTCCTTTTACTGAGGAAGAGGTGAGGGCAGCTATTAAGACTCTTAGCTCTGGCAAGGCCCCCCAGCCCAGATGGGTTCACCTCGGAATTCTACAAAGGCTTTACAGACATTTTAATTCTGCTTCTTACCAGAGTTTTCAATGTGGCACAAGAGCTGAGGGCCTTGCCAGATACATGGGGAGAGGCCCTTATTTTGGTAATACCCAAGTCTGGGAAAGACCACGCTTTTTGTGCTGGGTACCGACCTATCTCGTTGCTCAACCAAGATGCTAAAATCTTTGCAAAGATTATTAGTGAATGGCTACAGAAAGTGGTCCCTGTCTTGGTTCACCCGGACCAAACTGGGTTTATACCTGGGAGACACATCCAAGACAACATTAGACTATTATTAAAAGTTATTTCCTCAGCCCAGCTCCCTATAGATTCCCCACTTTCAGCCATACTAGCATTAGATGCTGAAAAAGCATTTGACCATTTAAATTGGCAATACCTGGATTTGGTCTTGGGGGGCTTTGGATTTGGTGAGAAATTTCGAGCATGGATATCTAATTTATACTCCAGGCCCAGAGCTAGGGTCCGGGTGAATGGGATGATCACCACTCAATTTGGGATCGAGAGAGGCACCAGGCAGGGCTGCCCTCTCTCCCCTCTTTTATTTGCCCTGAGTTTGGAACCTTTGGCTGCATATATTCAGCAATTGGATTTTTTCAAAGGTCTTCAGGTTAGGAGTGCGGAGGTCAAGATCTCGATATACGCGGACGACACATTGTTATACATATCTGATCCTGTAAACACAGTTCCCAGAATTCTCAATTTTCTTACTGAATTCAGAGCCCTCTCCGGCTATAAGGTTATTCCAGATACATTGGAATTATTCCCCCTGTGGGGTGTCCTGGGCCAGCCTTTACCAGGAGTGCAGCAAATTAAATGGTGTAAGTCAGGGTTTAGATATTTAGGGGTATGAATTCCTAGGGATCTCAAGGCCCTATATTCTACAAATCATTTAAGAGTACTTCAGGAGATTAGGGAGGACTGTAACAGATGGAGGGAGCTTCCCCCTTTCATTTCAGGTAAGGGTGAATCTATCCACATGAATATCCTCCCTCGCCTGCTGTTTATATTGGGTGCCATTCCTTTTAGGCCCCCAAGGAATTTTTGGTGTGACTTGAGATCCACCCTCTCTAAATTTCTCTGGTCTGGGAGGAGACCCCAGGTGAGATGGAAGACCATGGTGGCCCCTAAAGAAAGAGGGGGGGGCTTTGGGGTACCAGATGTCCAGAAATATTTCTGGGCTTCCCAGTTGCAGTCCTTGGTGACTATGGCCCAGGAACCCACACCAAAATGGGTTCAGATTGAGGAGGCTGATTTTCCATTGGGTAAGGTTTCAAACTTAATTTTCTTGGATATCCCCAGGTTGCGGTGGCTTGATTTTAGAAATCCCTTTACTAGGGTGATTCCCCAGGTTTGGAGGGATATGAATTCTAAATTAGGTGTTACCTTAAAGCTTAACCAATGCACAACAATATTGAGCTGCTCTGATTTTTGCCCTCTTAAGTGGGACATGGGTTTTCAATGGTGGTCGAGAGCTGGCTTGATTAATTTATGCCATCTTTTTGATCAAAACCTAGTAAAGTCTTTTTAGCAGTTAAAGGTTGAATTTAATCTCCAACACATGGACTTTTTCCGTTATCTTCAGCTAAGACATTTTGTTCAATTAAATGAAAAGAAGATTGAGTTGGGTACAGAGTCTTCAAACAACCCAGTGCAATCTATTCTATCCTCCCTGATTAGGTCTCTACATCAAAAACAACTGATTTCTAAATTAGTTCAAGGGATGCACTGTGCAGAGAAGGACTCCTTAATTTGTGTTAAAGATATGTGGCATAGAGACCTTGGTGTGTGCCTGTCAGAATCTGACTGGATGCTCATTTGGAAGGCTATTAAAACCATTACATCATCCCTCTTTTGGTGGGAATTTCAGTGGAAATTAGTTGTCAGATTTTTTAGAGTCCCTGTGGTGACAAAACACTATGGGTTACATCACTCTGACCTTAGCTGGAGAAACTGTCAGTCGGTTGGTACTTATTTCCACATATACTGGGAATGTAAAGTCATGCAAGAGTATTGGAGGGAAGTAAAGGGCATTTTCGAAAAGATTTTTGAATCGGCACTGCCAGAGTCCCCTCAATACTGGCTACTGGGTTTACCTCCCCTCCTCTTCTGGCCTCTAGATCTTCTCGTCTTTTGTTTGGAATCTTGGTGGCAGCAGCTAATAAGGCCATTAATTTGTTATGGCTTACATTAGATAAGCCATCCATCTCCTCTTGGTATGGTAACTGCACCAGGATTCTGGAAATAGAATATCTGACTGCAAAGCTGAGGTTATCTTTAGATAAATTTAAGGAAAGATGGTTTCCTTTCACGCATTTCATGGCCTCCCGGGAGAGAAAACCAGTATTAGAATTATTGGCCAGATACGCTTGAGAGGATTCTCTTGGTTCAGTTTGGATATGTGGACTAGTGAGTAAAACCAGGAGATCCTCTCACCTCTGTGCCTCAACTCAGTCATGTTAATAATTTTTGGTCATGGTCTCCTCTACTAGGCGCTTATTAAACAAATGCAGTACCAGGAGATCTGTGCTTATCTAGGCTTTTAGCAACTACAGAGATTATATTTTTATTTGTTAGAGGCAATAAAATACTGTATGCACTTATAATGTTCAACTGTTTTGTTACCCTGTTGTCTTTTTCTCCTGTTCTATTTTTCTTTTCTTTTTGTAAGGTCTATAGGCACTCTACCTCATGTTTATCTTTTTCCTCCTTTTCTTTCCTCCCTCTTTCTTACTTTCCCATTTTTCTCTTTTCGTCTCTCTTCTCTTCTGTCTTTGAATCTATTATGGAGTAAGTGAGCAGGAATGGACTGTATATTTGTCTGTTAATGTATGTATCTATTTGAGAAAAAAGTTCTCCAATAAATTTCATTTTAAATAAAAATAAGAAATAGTCTATATGTGAAAAAGATTTATGCACTGGGGAGTAAAAAGAGAATTGTTTGGAAATCAGATATAGGTTCTCCAAGGGTCTGCTAGATTACCAAGATTTAAAAATTTGTTTAATGCATATGCATCCGATTGTAGTGCAGAATTAGTTGTGCTGGATTTGTCCAATAAAGGACTCAAGGGGATATTCCAGTCTCTTCCAAGTAACACCTTATATGATATAAATGGGGATAATACTGTTAAGAGTTTAGCTAAAAATATTGAGGTATTTGTATTAGGGCCATATAATGTACTGATCACAATAACTGTATGATTGAATTTTTCAAGAATAATAATATACCTACCATCCGAGTCAGTGACACTTTGTATGGGAGTAAAATGTAGTGATTTATCCACCATAATTACCATCCCTCCTTTTGATGAATTCTGGCCTGCCTGAACGCTTGAGTATATCCATATTGTTTCAAAAGATTCAATTTAGTAGCTAGTAAATGAGTCTCTTGTAAGAAAACCAATTGATATCCTAAAGAATTTTCATAGCTAAGGACCTGCAATCTTTTGATCCTGAGGCGTAAACCTTTAACATTTCAAGAGGCTTCCTTAAGTGATATTGACATGATGTAAGACTATGAATAAGCAAATACAGTTAGTATAAAGGTTATTAGAAATAGCTAAATATACTGTATAACCCCTTTATTACACTGTATTTTTATTTCCGCGCAATTCGCTTGGCATAGAGTTTACCCGTAATTTAAGTATCAGCGTATATTAAATAGCAGCATATATTAAGCACTTACCTTGCGTTGTGTTGTGATGAGACACAAAAATCGAATCACATGATATTATAGTAGTTCACGTGATTCTACATACTCTCTGTTCCATTTCAGATCTCCGTTTGTGGCATGTGTAGGGGAATGGAGTAAAGAATACACCGAGTGGGCACACAAAAAAGTGAGTTAATGTTATTAATGTGCAGTTGAGCGAACAGCGTGCGGGGGGGCGCGTGTGCTTATGCATTGTCCCTGAACATGGACATGGACAAAAAAAAAAAAAAAGAGTACAGTGAGTGGGTACACAAAAAGTGAATTCAAGTTGTTCATGTGGGGAGACTGTGTGCTTATAGTATGTTGTGAGTGTTGTGATTGTGCACTTTTTTTTGCTTCTCATTTTATTAAACTTTTTGTTAAAGGAATCAGTTTTGTGGGGTCAGTGGTTTTACCAAGCTCCACAAGGTAGTCCTTCTTGAACCCACACACAGTGCTCTCATTTATGCTGCTTTCATACTTCTTGCAGTAGTAGCGAAGGCATTCATAACACCGTTCTCCACTGCATACTTGCCAACCTCAAAATGAACACTTGCATTGTATTTAGTGTATTCTGTCCAGTGCTTCTTGAGAACAGGACTGGAGATGTCACTTGCGAGTTCTGTAATCACTGCATCGGCAACCTGCAGTGGGACCGCAGCACTCTGGCTAAGACCTTCGGCACTCAAGGGCTCACCGGACAAGTCTTGCTTGACAGCAGGTTTTTTGTGGATCCAGGATAACAGCGACATCTTAGAAGTCAATAGTCAGTCAGTAAATGAATGAATACGCTTGTAATACAGTTGCTTGTGATGTGTTCATTTTGTAGACTTCTGGGTACCGTAATTGCGCGAATATGAGATTACGCCAAAGTGTGCTGGTAGTACCATTGCATGGAATATAAGCTACACGGATATTTTGCATTATACAGTAATTCGTATTTCTTCCATATTAAAACTGCAGAGTTCCCACCCCTTCCCCCACCAACTGACCATCCCCCAATAACAAAACAATATATTTAGGAAAAACAATAGGTAATAAACCTTATACAGATCAAAATTCAAACTTACCCCCAGTCCAACAGACTGAACTCCTGCTAATATACCCATCAAGCTGAACTTCTCAGTCCCACCTCCACTCCCCAGTCTCTCACATAAATGGTATAGGTAGAGATAAAAAAATAACAACCCTGTGTATTTAAGTAACTGACCGCATATAAGTTTCTCCCTGTGGAGTGACAACTCATTCAATTCAAGTATTCAAATTAAATTAAAATACTAAATTGACAACTAACAGACTATAAATAAACCTTATTTAACATTCTTTGTATCCCAGAAATTAAATACAGATTAAGTGAAGAGAGCCACTTACATATAAGTCAAGAGCTCAGGAGTATATGCTAAGAGAGTTCAGGAAAGGCATTTCAATTCTTCAGCCCAAAACTATAAACCAAAATTTAAACAGTTAAACCTAATCTAACTTTGTAAAGATGAGGTGACCTGTGAAGCCATACGGGTTGAAGTTCTACCAGGGAAGGATAATAATTAAAGCTTTGTTTTGGTGGAAAATAACTAAACTAGTATATCTCAGAAGGGGACAGGACAAAGAGGCTGAAGCCACCCCTTTTTCCCCCTGCCAAATCCAACATGAAGTATTAAAGGCAGATCTCAATTGTGGATCTCAGTCTGAACAACCCAAAGAGCCCCAAGCTGAGTAGACAGAGTTATGGTATCAAAAAGTCATCCAGAAATCACACCAATAATATCGATACAATATAGCGAGGTTAAGTCCATATCCTATTTAGCGGAAAATTTAAATGATTCCTAACCCTCTTGCAAATATGTGTAAAACTCCTCCATCTCCAAGGCTTTATAGAGGTTAATTAATAGATGAATTACTAAATAAATAAATAAGTAGATTGGTACCTTACTTAAAACAAAAGCAACACAAACAGAAACACACAGAATCTCCCTAAAGGGGAATTTATAGGTAAATTTCACTTGCTTTTTAAATCCCTTAAAGTAATAAATTGAAGGAAGGGAAAAATGACAAAGAAAAAAAAACAGGAGGTGAAACAAATTCCATATTTAGCAGGAAATATATCATAAGAGAGATTTTGCAGCCCTAAAATAGAGACTAGCAAAGTGGAGTATCAAAGCCATATAGCTTTCTCCACTTAATGATTAATGTCACTATAGTTTGTAATCTCCTGTCACCTCCGAGGATCTGATTACAAAAAGCCTTTGGGAAAATAATAATAAGAATTAATATATTCATATTTAATAGGAAGCTATGGGTATAGAGGCACATAATGCTAATCACACAATCAGGTTAAGCAATGCCTCTAATCTAGGAAGTCATAATGGGAGCCAGTTAATAATAAAGTAGGGGCCCAAGCAAGAGTAAAACAAAAACAAATCTGAGTAATGTTAAATAAAAATAAAGGATGTCCTTAACTGAGGGAGGTATAAGTATCTTCTAAATGGTGTGAGAGCAGATGAAAGTGTAACTAATTTTTTCTTTCTTCCTTTGACCTATTTCTAGCCCCTAACTAACAGGGATTTTGATTTTGGAGCAGAATGGGCTGAGAAGCCGAGCTACAAAATTGCATCCAATTTAACAGGTTAAACTTCTTTTGGCAGGTTCTTAAGGAGAGAAGATTTACTCAGTCCCCTTCCCCACTCTGGACAAGCATGTCCATGAATCTCAATCAAAGAAGGCAGGGGATCCTCTTTGGGTCATCTAGGCAAGTATGTTAATAAAACTAATATCCACCAGAAAGAAAATGGAAAGAAATGACATCTTCTATGGCCACATTGATTACAATTATAAAATCAGCCCAAAGAAGGGGAGAGAATGTTATGACCAAACAAGCATCATCTATCAAAACTAGCCAGTATAGCATGAGTGTTTTTTTTATCTAATTATATAGCCACTCCAGAACTCTCCTAACTGACTATAAAAGTAAAAGAGAATGCTGCAGTCAGATGGTTTTCAAAACCAAAGTAGATCTATGTGAAAAAAATGTTTTCTTTATTACTAAAGAAAATGTTCCAGGTCCTCCTAATAAATCGAACTCAAAAACAGTAGCTATGTTCTTGTTAAACAAAGAGTGAAAAAAGTACTGGTTTGATCGTAGTAACCGCTAATGAACCATTACTATGAAATAAATCAAGCAGATCATCTCTGTTCACCTAAAACTTTGCAGTCAGATGATTCCAAAGCCAAAGCAGATTTATGTGAAACTAAAACTTATAATACCATTTATTACAAAAAAAATTGTTCCAGGTCATCCTGATAAATTGAACTCAAAAACAGTCTCCATGTCCTTGTTAAACAAAAATCGACAAAAAGCAGATCGAAACATCAGAATCAGTTTTCCAGTAGTCCGAGTAGAAATTACTAAAAATGTCAAAGTATTCAGAGAATACTATAACAACTATAGCATACTGTAGCAACCAAAGTTCATGTTTTTTTATAGATGGATATAGATGGTTTAGCGTAAAGTTGAAACAAAGCACAAGGGATTTAATCATAAAATCACCCAGACTTGAAAAGATTGGAAAATAGCTTTGTGAGCACTGGGGCAGTTTGTTCAGGAGAATCAAAGGAGTACTGATTGCCACCTTTGGAAATACTTAGTTTGGCTGGATATTGCATCTTAAATCTCACCCCAGCAAGGATTAATTTGTTTACAAGTGGGAAAAATTTTGCGCCGCTGACAAACTTCTTGTGGCAGATCTTGAGAGATGCAAATTCTTTTCATATCCAAATTAAGTTCCTTATAGTCTCCAGTTTTGTTTAGGACATGTGAACTGTCCAAGTAATTTAGGAAATGAATAATAAAGGGACGAGGGGAGTCTCTCTTGGGTGGTATAGGTCTGAGTGCCCTGTGGGCCCTTTCAACAATATAGGAAACTCCATTTGGGGATTTGCTAGCCAAGTTCTCACAGAGGACTTTTGCAAAATGGATGGGATCAGAACCCTCAGAGTTTTTGAGAAGTCTGTACACAACTATATTATTTCTATGGGACCTACCCTCTAGGTCCTCAAGCTTAGATTCAAATTAGGCCATTTTATGATGGATAGAGGAGAATTCAGGGTCCATCTTAGTTCTCCAGTCCTCTAATGAAGATATCCTAGCCTCACAGTCTGTGAGTCTGGTATTAATTTTATCGATGACAGTCTTCACAGATTTAAATTCCTCCACAAGCATTTTAATTGCAGTTTTTAAATCCAGAATTTCTTCCAGAAATTAATCCTCCAATAGTAAATTAGAATTTGGAGGAGAGGTTGCAGTTTTACCTGAAGTATTTTTGGTTGTTTTGAGCTTGTGGCCCTGTCTGGTGTTGGCGGTGGCATGTGACGCACTGGAGGTTTCATCGCTGAATTCATTGTTATGAAAATTAAACAATGCAGAGCTCACTGTCACAGACTTCCTACTTCAGGTATGTTCTTCAAAAATATAAAAGTTAGATTGTAATTGTATTTCAATAAAAGTGTTGTCTGATTGGAGAGATGAGGTACTGAGCTCCAAAGAAATCCATCTCAACCCTGTGAACTCATCACCGAAGTCCAACCCTAGGTGAAAGTTCAATCAACCAAACTTGTGGGGGAATCTCATTCCATGCACTGACAGCCTTATATTTTATATATATATATATATATATATATATATTGAATGACATTTTCCAGTACTGATTTTTTAGTTTGGGACCACCATGTCCCTTGTTCTTTTATTTCTCAAATGCAAACTATGATTTGAGTTAATCGGTTTTTCAAGTAGGGGGATTGTTGTTTTCAGCATTCCACATACCACAGTTGCCCAGATCCATTTTCTCCTCCTTTCAAAGGGCAACCATCCCAGCCTTTGGTACATCTCACAGTGATGGGTGTTGTAATCACACTAGAATACAAATCTGACGAGCCTATTATAAGCCATATCCACTACATGCAATTGTTTCTAATTTACATTGGCCATATATACTGTAAAACCTCAAATTTACACTGTAAAATAATTTTTGCTATTCTAGCTGAAGCACTAATTTGCGCTAAAATAAAAATGTGCTAATTAGTGTTATTAGCACTTTTTCCATTATAATGAATGTGCTGCTAATGTCTTAGCACTTAATTTAATTTACACAATTATGCTCACATTTCTGTTTGCACTAAAATTACTTTGTATTGAAATAACTAGTTTTACAGTATCGCTCCCATAATCAATTACGAGTAAGATTAATTGGTTTACCACAGTCTGCCATGCTCCTTTTGTCAGACAAAAAGATGTTCACCTTAGTGCTCCAATTCATGCATTTATTCTCCTTGTCAAATCTTTAATATCTATAATATTTCATAGACTTTTTTATTTTTATATACCCTGTAAAAAGGAAAACAGTCCATTGATTTCTGTTGCTGCTGCTGCCCCCTGCCACTATAATCCTCCTCCCTCTTGATACCCCCACATAATACCCACCAGACCACACCATACACATTCTACCTACTTGTGTCCAACACTGTAATCCTTTCTGGACTGGAGACATGTCTTCACTTTTCTATACCAGATTGGGAACTGGGGAAATTAGGTATGCAGTTCAATGTATTTCAATGCATTTTGAACTTGCACTGATAACTTGCCAATTTATTTATACTTTTCCCCAAATTGGCATTTTATGTACCCCTCCTCAAGAGCAAAGGCAGAATTTAAAAAAATTCACCTACCAGGTTCAGGAGGTGGGGTCATGAAAAGACTATGTTGGAAATTTGTGATCAAAATATTAAAAAATAACAAGGTTATGAAGGTACATTGAAATTTTTCAGTGTTCACTCCTAACTTTCTTTTTTAATCTAAAGTTTTTATTGAAGCATTATGAGACAGTTATCTTTTTACCAGTATGGGAGCATATTCATATAAGCAGTTCTTAAGAAACTAAAATTACACACATCTAGTGAGGCTACTACTTAAACCATTACAAAGTCACAAACTTTAATATAAGCAGTTCGTAAGATCCTAAAATTATACACATCTAATGAGGCTACTACTTAAACCATTACAAAGTCACCAACTATATACCCAAATTACAAATAGCTATTAAAAAGGGCAAACCTAGGCCCTCCACCCCTGCAGCCACTTCAGTTTACTATAATCTGCACCAAACATCCTCCAATAATGTCTGCACATCTTTCTTACCTTGAATTAGATGTGCAGGGCCCATGCAAAAGAAAATGCTCCTAGGAGACAACATTATGGTCTATACCTGAAATATGTACCATCCATAGCTGCTATCTTACTGATAGTTGAGCAGACCAGTCATGAAATGTTGCTGTCATTTGTTCCATGATGTGTATCTCACCTACCACTGTATGCCACATGTATACCATTGGAGCAGTAGAGATCATCCGTAGATGTGCAATGGCATTTTTAGCTGCTAGAATGCATATATAAATCAATGATTTAGTGGGGAGATAGACACCAGGAGGGAGAATTGACAACAAAACAAACATTGGAGTAAGCCAAGTGCCAGATTCTGACAGTTTCTCAAGTTGTTCTGCAATTGCCACACAATAAGAAGTAAGAATTTGGCAAGACCAGAATATGTGGAATTGGTCAGCCTGGGCATGGCCACAGCCTTTCCAGCATTGTCCATACTGCAAGGGCATAAACTTCATGGGCTGGATATTCAAAAGGGTTGCACCATGCGCAATAGGGTTACGCCTGTGCAAGTCCAAAATTGCGCCATTCTGTGATATTCAGCAGGAGGCAGTTGCGCCCCCCAACTCATGCTGAGCAACAGCACAATGCTAATGAAGGCATGCTCAACTGGAGGGGGAGGAACCATGCATAAACTGCACAGCCCGATATTCAGCCGGGCTGTGCAGAGTTGTGCAGGCGCAACCCCCTACCTGCGCCTGCACAACTTTGAGGCCCCAAAAGTATTAAGTCGAGGGCCACCCACAGGTGAGCTGCTGCATTGCAGGGCACAACACAGCAGCTGCCACCTGTGGGTGGCCCTCACTGTTCCTGTGCCCCCTGCAGCGGATCATGGGCATAATACGAAATCTCCCCCACTGGCCGATCATGGGCATAATATCAATGAAACCCCCTCATTGGCCTGATCGCAGCCAGAATGGAGTTCAACCCCAAAGACCAATATCCCTGGTGGTCCAATGGACCAAGAAGCCCGATCGCGGGCATTAAAGTCAACCCCCAAGGTCCAATTTCCCTGGTGATATAGTGGCCCCACCCCACCCACCACGGACCCCACCACCCCGCTCCCCTCATCATCAGCCGGTGGGTGGCAGCACCCTACCCACCTGCTGCCTCACCGCCTGCCGACTGACTGCTCGGTAGGGATGCATGCCCATTGGTTCAGAGCAAGAGCCAATGGGCATGCAGCCCATACTGTGCAAGGCAGTCCGCCAGCTGACGGGGGGTGCGGGGTGGTGAGGCTCCGTGGGTGAGTGGGGTTGGGGCCACTAGATCACCAGGGAAATTGGACCTTTGGGGGGTTGACTACTGCCCACGATCGGGCTTCACGGTCCACTGGACCACCAGGGATATTGGTCCTTGGGGGAGTGAACTCTGTTCTGGCCGCAATCGGGCCAGTGGGGGGGTTCATTGATGTTATGCCCACGATCGGGCCAGTTGGGGGGGTTTCATTGATGTTATGCCCGTGATCGGGCCAGTCAGGAGGGGGGCTTTACTCCATGCCCACGATCGGGCTGCAGGGGGTGTCAGTCCCCCATGGCTGCTGCCTAGCAGGGTGCCAGGCACAAGTCTTCGGGGATCGACATACCTACATGCTAATGGCATGCAAATGGGGCCATAATTAGATGCAAATGGACCCCATGCGCCTTGCATGAATTATGGCCCTATTTGCATGCCACCTTTTGAATATCAGAAATGTGCTCATGGCGCAATGGAACTTGCACCACCGCATCTGAATGCTCCACTCTGACCACTTGTGGTGGCACAAGTTCCACTGCGCCATGCACAGTGGCTGTGGCTGGGGGGCAGTATTCAAAGGAGTTGCTCAATAGCGCAACTCCTTTGAATATCGCCCCGGCCACACCCCTGCACAACTTTTTTGAGCAGCGCAAGGGCTTGCACCACAGAATGGAGCAGTTTGAATATCCAGCCCTATGAGTACAGTGGGGGTACAAATATATTGAGTTCAACACTTCCAGGAAAATTTCCTACACACATTGGAAGAGGTAATCTTCAGTGTTGGCAGTGCACATTTAAGCCATGTAACTAAGGGAATCGAGAACAATAGGTCTTTATTTCAACTATCCAGAATAAACTGGGTCAAGTCACCTAACATGTCCTGCAGTCCCCAGTATAAGTGGTCTATCATACTGTATGCTCCCAAGATATGTCTCGAAGAGCATCCAAAAGCACTGCAAGTAGTCGTGGTACACAGTCTGTCAGGTGGGTACAGTACAGTTATTTGTATAAAAGATAGGTATTTACCTGAAGACATCGGTATTGTTCCTCACCCATTAAGCCATAAATTTATTGAATGGTCTCAAAGGAGAGAACCCCCCCCACCATCATCTAGAAATTGTTAGATGTAGGTCAGTCCTGTCTCCATCATTGAAACGTGGGGTCAGTTTGGATAGGGATGAATTTATCATCTGCCACCAAAATTCTGCAGAATAAAAAATCTGCTCAATTTTAAGTAAATGTTTGAACAGATACCATACTCTAAGCATCTAAACTGTAAAGTAAGTTTATTATGCCAGTTGCGGAATTACCATCCGATTCACAAATAGGAGTGGTCTGATATCAAATAAGTAATTAGTCACAAACTCAATATTCTTCCTTTGCCAAGAAACTTGAGGAATGATCTAGGATAGTACAATGTGCAGGTGTGATGCCCTTGCACAATTTAGGAGATTTGGTAGAAATACCCTGTCCTTAGACAACTGTAGTTGCAGCAGGGAGTAACAATTGCAGGGCATATTTCCACCCAGTATAAAAACCTAGATATTATTTTTTTCCATGATGTTAAGTAATAGGCTGCTGGAAAAGGTGAGAAAGTTTTAAAAAGATATAATAGATGAGGTAAAATATTCATCTGGATAACTTCAATTCTGGCAAAGAAGGACAGTGGTAATTGTTTCCATTTAAGCAGGTCTTCCATTACAGCAACCATTAGGGGGTTCATAATTTATGAGTTCAACATTATTAAGGTCCTTTGGAATGTAGATCCCTAAATGCTCTATCCTAGTACTATTCCACTTCAAAGCTAATTCCTGCTTTTGGGATGGGGTTGGGGTATAATGTAAAAGAAGGACTTTTGCCTTATAGAGATTTAACTTGGCTTCATAGAAACATAGAAACAGAATTTGATGGCAGATAAGGACCGCTTGGCCCACCCAGTCTGCCCATTTCCCTACCTAATGGATAAGCTGCAGATCCTAGTTAACCAGCAGCCTACTTCTTCCTACCCCCAACCCCTAGAATGGCCTTATGACTGTCCCATGCATGCTTGAATTCCACCACTGTTTTTGACTCCACAACCTCCTCTGGAAGGCCATTCCATGCATCCACAACCCTGTCTGTGAAAAAATACTTCCTTAAATTACCTCTGAGCCACCCCTCTATCTTCAAATTGTGCCCTCTTGTTCTTGCACCTCTTTTTTGAAATATGCTACCCTCTTGGACTTTGTTGATTCCCTTGAGGTACTTGAACATTTCTATCATGTCCCCCCTCCCCTCCTTTCCTCGAGGGCTATACATATTAAGCTCCTTAGTCGCTCTTCATATGTCTTCGGTGCAGACCCTGCACCATTTAGTGCCCTCCTCTGGACAGCTTCTATCCTGTCTATGTCTTTGCAGAGATTGGGTCTCCAGAACACACAGTACTCAGATGGGGTCTCACCAGCTGTCTGTACAGATGGATAATAACTTCCTGTTTTCTACTGATGATGCCTCTCCCTATGCATCCCAGTATCCCCAACCCTCCTTGCTGCCCTCTCACATTGCTTGCCCACCTTTAGGTCATCTGATATGACTACCCCCAGGTCCCTTTCCATTTTTGTTGTTGTTAGTATCTCACCCCCCATTGCAATGCCAAAAAGTCCAAAATTATGCTCACGGGACACAGAAACCCGAGGGCAATGTACCAATTGGGTGGGGAGGTACTGGCAACCAGAATACAGGAAAGGGATCTAGAGGCCATCTTATCTGATGACCTGAAGGTATCAAAGCAGTGTGATAAGGCAGTGGGGAAAGCTAGTAGAATGTTTGGGTGCATAGGAAGGGGTATTACCAGCAAAAAAAGGGAGGTAGTATTACACCTTTATAGATCAATGGGGAGGCCCCGCCTAGAGTACAGTGTCCAGTACTGGAGGCCCTATTTCTGGAATGACATAGATCAGGTGGAAGCAGTACAGAAGAGGGTAACCAAAATGGTGCATGGTCTGCACCAAAAGCCCTAATAGGAAAGACTCAAGGAATTAAATACAGTGAAGCCTGCTATGATCAAGCACAGTGTCATAGATTCCCTGCATGAAAAAAAGGATTAACTCCCATTTAAATTGCATTGTTCCCTGCAGTAACTCTTCTGCAGAATTCTGTAGAGCTGGGTTTGATCCTGGTGAGCTTCACTGTATGTACTGTCTAGAGGAAAGGAGGGAAGGGGGGGCATGATAAAAAACATTCAAATACCTCAAAGGTATTATTAATAAGGTACAGGAGAGTAGCATTTTACATAGACTGAGATGCTCAAGGACAAGGGGTCATGACACAAAGCTGGGGGGGGAGACTCAGATGGGATGTGAGGAAATACTTCACCATGGAAAGGGTGCTCGATGCCTGGAACAGCCTCCCAGAAGTGGTGAGTACTTAAACTCTATCAGGATTCAAACATGCATGGGATAGATAGAAGGGGACCATAGTAATAGGGTAATAGGGTTAAGGAGGTTAAGGCCAGAGATTGAGTACAGTCTACAGAAGCACAGTAGGTAGGGAAATTAATGCAGACTAGGTGGATCAAGAGGTCCTTATCAGTCAACAACTTCTATGTTTCTATGTTTGGAACCATGACAATTGGCCGAAATCCTGTAGTTCAAACCATGTTAGAACTATTTGGGTTTAGCAGGGTGAGGACATCATCTGCAAAAAATGCAGCCTTGTATTCAATACCACCCTGAAGGATACCCTCCACTTCCCATTTAGTTCTTAAAGCTACTGCCAAGGGTTCAATATAAGGGGTGAATAAAAAAAGAGGACAAAAGACACCCCAGTCTGGTTATCCTCTGCAGGGTAATAGGGAGGAAAGTGAAACATTCACCCACATCTAGGCTTGGAGGTTAAGATATGTGAGCAGCAGCCAAGAACTAAATGATTCTGGAATGCAAAAGGCTGACAGGACTCCCCAGAGAAAGTTCCAGGAAACCCTAATAAAAGCTTTTTCAACATCTGAACTCAACAGGGCTGTGGAAAGCTGTCTGGCATGTACATGTTCTACCAGCAGGAGAGTGCGCCTGATATTATTCATCATATGACATTTCCTAATAAAACCTGCCTGATCAGGATGGATCAAGTGGGGAAGAATGCATTCTAATCTTTCTGCCCATATGGCCATATACTGTATAACTTACAATCTACATTCATATTGCAAACACGAGGCAGGTGAAGATGGGTCTTTTTCTGGTTTAGGAACAGCAGCTAGACTGGCATAGAACCAGGAGAGAGGGGGGTGTTTACAAGAGGCAACTACTTCATAAGCCTGCCAGGCATGTGGTAAAAAAAGGTGAGCTGGAAACATTTTGTACCACTCAATGGGGAAACCATCTGGGACTGGATGTTTTTTGTGTGTTTACACATTTCAGCGGGGTGATGAGTTCTTCATATTGTATTGGGGATGATAAGGTAGCCTTGTGGGTGTCTGGGTGCTGAAGAAGATGTATGTTGTCGACATATGGAGCAATAGCTGCTGGGGTGGAAGGGGTGGGATCTGAGTAAAGTTGTTGGTAAAAATCTTGAAAAATACTTCTAAGCCAGACCACTTCATGGGTCAAGTTTCCTGTAATAGGGTCTTAGAAATGCAGAACACACACACCACGCAGGGCCATGTCCAAAATCCCAAAAATTGAGTCCAAAAATGGATAATTTCGTATTTTTCAGCATTTTCGTACACAAAGACCGTAAGTTTGACTGAACTGCAATTTGGCAAATCAAGAGATTTACCTCACATTCCAAATTTCAGGCAAATCTGTTGAATGGATCCAAAGTTATTAACACCCAAACTTTTGACTTTAGTATGTAAGTGACGGCTGAACTCTAACTATAGTGGTGCGACCGCGCCACTATTATATATACACATACAGTATATACATATTGAATATGTTAAACAAATATTGTTAATCTCAAAAGCTGAACTTTATGTTTTTAGTATATAAATGTTTAAGAAAAACATGTGGCTCTTACTGTAAATTAGAATGCTGTCCATTGTTTTCCTTGGGAGCTGAAGTTTCTGATAATCATTTGTTCCAAATGTTTTTTAAGTCAATTTGAAGGCATTAAATAGTTTCTGTTCTCCTAGTCCTTAATAATATGCAGGGGCTTCAAAACTTAATCACTGCACAGCCTTGTTCTGTTGGTTGATGCTGGTCCTAAATGATAGAGCCACCTCATGCCCCTCCCACATGAATCAAACAAATGTTGGTGGTGGATCTTTAGGAGCTTCTCAGGTGGAGGTGGGGGTGGATCTTACTCCCCCAAAAAACTAATGCTGCCTCCCACTGCTCAGGTTCCAGTTCTTGTACCACCCATTTAAGAAAGAAAATAGTACCCTACAACCATTAACTAACATGAAAGCGTATTTATTTGAGGGTAGAACACATTGCTTGGAGGAGGGTAAGGTGGAAGAGACTATTTACATCTTCAGTCAGTTCCACAGACAGAAAACATGACATCACTCCTTTTGTACATGCAAAACATCTGCAGGCTCCGCCTGCTGCAGCCGTAAAAACACAGTTCCTAGAAGAAGGGCCCCCAGAGAAGACCCACAGGCAGGCCATCAGTCCTGTAGGATCTAGTTGCAGGGTGACTGCCAACCCCGTGAGGTCTCCAACCAAGACCCCTCCCCCGAGGAACACCTGGTGGAAGACCTGTGCTATGTTCTATAGAAATAAAAACATTTTGAACTACCATTTGTCTCTGCTTCATTTTTTAAACCTCGGGAAACATAAACTTCTCTTGCAATAACCTAACAAATATAAGGTATTGGGTAGGGAGATAGGTAATGGGAAACAACAGCCAGAGTGAGACCACAAAAGAAGGCTCCAGACTCCAACTGGTAGCACCTGGGCACTAACCAAGAAGGGCCTCACTACATGTGACTTAAGTAACCAAACAACTATATACAATTTGACTTCCAAGGAAAGGACCAGGTACCATACCTGTGCAACAAACCCCAGGAGAAGGCTTCATTCCTCAGAGCCCCTTTTGGTGCAGGAGGAATAGCCAGAATCAGGGGAGTTCCAGGCCAATGACAGGACTGCTGAATCCCAAAAAAAAAGAAAATATGTTAGCAAGGGAAAAAGAAAAAAAGGGGTAAGGGCTACAGTATAACTGACAGTACTGTAGCACCAGTGGTTCTCATCACCCATTCTGGGCTGCCTCCCCCCAAAGACTACTGGATCTATTTCAGTTGGGAAGCCAGTTGTGTGAAGAGCCCTCCCACATTCAGATTATATAGCAGACATAGAGGTTCCTCAAAATGGAACAAGCAGCATTAAACCCCTAAATAACTGTGCTGGCTTGGATTATCCAAGACATCATTCAACAGTCACATTAGCCCATTGTGGAGCTGAATGTACATGGAATGGAGAGCAAAGGAACTTGGCATCATTGTGTTTAACTGGGTAATTCAAATACTATTGCTAAGTAACCCAGAAAAGCTGAAAAGGTGATGTCTATAGTATCTCATTGAATTCATCATAACATAATGCAACCTTATAGAAA
The DNA here is from genome assembly GCA_016271365.2 of Neoceratodus forsteri. Taxonomy (NCBI): domain Eukaryota; kingdom Metazoa; phylum Chordata; order Ceratodontiformes; family Ceratodontidae; genus Neoceratodus; species Neoceratodus forsteri. The sequence continues at coordinate 52,667,444 of CM057451.1, read as the reverse complement.
TTCTGCAAACTTTCAGATTTAGAAAACAGTAAAGCAAAAAGAAAAAAAAACAGGAAGTAATGTCCAGGGACTGATTTCAGAATTCCACCCTTGCGTGTTTTCAGGGCATTAAAAGTCTGCTTTGTACATACATGGCATTGCATCCAAAACCTTATGCCGAATTGTTTTTAGGCCTAGAATAGGGGGCACTTTAAGCAAATATGCAGATCTGACCAGATGCCTATTGGTTATAAGTGGTCAGATTATGACAAGTAATATAGGGTCCCTAGTCTACTTCACCCTTATTGCTATTATAACATCTAAAATAACAGAAAATAGATACAGCACTAGTTTTATCCTCTGTGCATCACTTCATGTCTGAACTTAGCACCCAAGCTGCTGATGATGTAAGGGCTGAACCCTTCTTGAAGACAGCTTGATCCTGAAAGTAAAGGGCCACTGTACCAGACTGTAGCCACTGGAGCAGTGCATGTTGAGGACTGGAGCAGTGGGTGGGAGAAGAAGAGGGATTGGGAGACATCCTATGATTACTGGCGGCTGTTAGAAGAGAGTTTAGCATGCGATCTGCGGGGCCAAAGGAGCCGAGGGGACCCCCCCCCACATGATTATACAGCATCTCACTCAAAGTATGGGAATTTTTCATTCCTGTTAATGGTGTCAACCTTAATGAGAGGACCCGCATTAAAAGCACATCCCCCCAAGCAGAAGGGCAACTGCAGTAGCTTTATGAAAGGCTTTTTCGTTAAGGACTGCAACTCAGGAATGACTGCCGTATCATTGTCCCAAGATAGTTGTGACTTAAATTCCAACATGGAGAAGATGGAGTTAACTTCCTATGCCCTTGTATGCCATGAAATATGGGGCCCTGCTCCCCCATCCCCACTTATCATCTCTTTGCATAGTCAAGAATACAGGCAGTCACTCTGGGAAGTAATTTCAGATAGGTTGATGGTCACACTGAAAAGTCTGAAGGCGTGACTTTATAGAAGCCTTGGTCACTGTGTACAGTTTGTAGCACTGTTTCGTACTTTGGGCCGATTGCCACTGTGGAGGCTGTGCTGGTAAAGCTGAAAGTGGAGTGGTGTTATCTTGCAGAAGGATGTTTCAGGCAAGCAGATCTGTGCATGCATCATCAGTAGTCAATCATTCCTTTTGGCCCTTTGGAAACAGTACTACCAAGTGGACTGAGTATGTTATACAAACTTTTATTTGCTTTGACCTCAGTGCTTTTAATATGGGGGCATATGCTTTGTGCTGCTGCATAGTATCTGCAACATAATCATTGCCAAAGCATACATGAGTCTGTCCGTAGTGCACTATTTTTTCCAGGCCAACTGTAGGATTTTGTCCTTGCTGGCATAGTTAAGGAATTATACAATTACTGATCTTGGCCAGGTGTCTGGGGCTGTGGTTATTGGCCACAGAGCTCAGTGAATACACTCTATATCAATGGGGATCTCAGGTCCAAGATCAAGTGTTGTCCTGAAGAATGAGTTCAAAAACTCAGGCAAGTCTGTGGACTCCAAATTCTCTGGTAGACCATATGGTCTAATACTTTAGTATCTTGCCCTATTTTCAGCATCTTCCTGACACACAATAATGTAAGTTTGAGTTTCAATGACATCCTTCAATGTAGCTTCCAAAACATCTACACATTTTTTATTATCTGTTGTTTAGTGCTCTAAGTCATTGGTCCTTTGTTCCAGAATATTTATCATTCGGAATTTCCCTCGTTGCCTCTTTTATGTCCACCCGGAATGCCAAAATTTCATTATAGACTGTCTTTAGTTGGATTTTCTTTTTTCCTGTAGTCTTTTCAGCCTTGTATTGTTTTTCAGTGGCCTGCTCAGTTTGAGGGCTGTGGCTGTTTGGAGTCAGATTTTTCAGGCCAGGATCCATCATCATTCATCTGTTGAGGGTCTGTTTTGCCTTTGTTTGGCTTCATTGCAGTTATTAGTGTCCTCTGCCTGGTTGTTTGAATTAGTTTTCAATGTAAAATTCAAGTACTGACAGAGGGAAATGACCATGGAGGGATAGAAAGCTCAGAAGCTAGACAGCTATTAACCTCGGTGTAATCACCGGAATTCAGTTGTTCATAAGTTTGGTAATTTTCAATATTTTGATACCAAATTTTCATCATAGCTTTTTTTTCACACCACCTCCTAAATGTGATAGGTATCATTTTTTCAGATCCGGGCCAAAATGTGTTTTCACAGTTGTAGCGCAAAATGACATCTGTCATGTTCAGAAGGAGGGATTATAAAAAGAATATGATGAAAATTTTGGGTAAAAATTGGAAAAAACAATCAGCTATGAAGAAATTGAGTTGTTTCAGTGTTTACTCATAACTTTATTTTTGCAGATTTTTGCCCCATTGTGCAATATATCCCGTGTGTTACCCCACCTTCTGCACATGACAGGCATCGTTTTTCAAATCCCCTCCGAAACATATTTTTGCATCTGAACTGCAAAATCGCCTTTTGGATGGAACTTAAAAAATTCCACCCATCTTGATCATAACGTCAAGTCATAAAAAGACTGTTGGAAATTTGGCTCAAAATGTGGGAGTGCAGTGAGAATTGAATATTACCACTCAGCAGGACTATCCTGGGTAAATAAATCTAAAAAATGTGTAAAAGTAGGACACCACTGAAAATGAGATATTGTATCTCAACTGGTCTATCCTGAGTAAATATTTATTAAAATGTGTAAAAGCAGGACCCCAGTACAGCAGAGCCACCACTGAACTGTACATCTATGGTGCTCTATCTTGGGGAAATACTTTGTAAAAGCTGGACCCCACTGAAAATGTAACTTGCCTTTCAGCTGGGCAATCCTGGGTAAATGCAGTACAAAAATCTGTTAAATCAGGACCCCACTGAAAATGAGGTATTGCATCACATCTAGGTTATCCTGAGTAAATATATTGCTAAACTGTCTAAAAACAGGATCCTACAGCAGAACCCCACTGAAAAGGAGGAGTCAGATTTTCAAAAAGGGTCATTTTCGGTGCCTGTGTGGAAACACCTTACAGATCCACAGGGTTTTTCTGCACGTATTGTATTTTCAAATGCTGAGCTACCTGCAACTGACTTTCTTATCTATGGCAGCTTTCAACCCTTATTTGGTGCAATTTTGTTAAAATGTTAAGCATGATTGGACCAGGTGTAGCATCCTCCTCATGATCTGTGCTTAGGCTCCACAGGTTGAAAGATCCACTCCGGGTTTGTAGATTTTTAAAGATATTTATTGAAGAGGGTTCAAGATACCAATACTCCTCACACAGTTTGTGGGGAGTGCTGAAATCCTGATCCTGCTTCAATAAAGATCTTAAAAAATCTACACACGTGGAGTGGTTCTTTCAACATGTGGAGCCTTAGTATGAAATTTGTGTTTGCCTACAATTTTCTGCTAGCCTGCAGCTTGGCTGAGGGCTCTGGTTGCCACCTTCCTTGCAAACTTTAACATCCTCCTCAGCTGCACCTGCTGCCCGTGTAACAATTAAGACTCCTAATCCCAAAATGAGCTGAAATTCTGGCCTGAGATGTTGTGTCTATACTGAGCTGTCCTAGAAAAATACATTATAAAAACAGGACCACACTGAAAATGAGATGTCACATCTTATCTCTACTATCCTGGGTAAATGCAGTATAAAACTATAAAATCAGGACCCCACTGCAGATGACTAGGGCTGTGTGAAATTTAAATTCCACTAGCAGAATTCTTGTGAAATTCAGAATTTGCTTCCACGAAATTCCATGAAAAAGGAAGAAAATTTCGTCAAATTCCACCTTAAACTGTGGAATTTTGTTATGTATTCCGGAATAATGTGGTGAACTGTGGAAAATATTTCCACGTAACTGACTGTCTTTCTTTTATTTAGTATATAAAAAAACTGCTGTAACTGGGACCCTGGGCCCAAAACTGGGAAGTGGAGATGTTGGTATAACTTGGAGAAGAAACTGAATAACTGGAAGGTGACACTGCTGCAACTGATACTGGTGTAACTGGGAGCAGAAACTGGTGTAACTCGGATAAGACACAGATATAATAAGCTATGGTGAAATATGTGTTATTTTGAATACTGTGGGATGCACTAACAGAACTGTGAGGAGAAACAATTTCATCTGGGAGGGAGACACTGCCAGGTACACAATTCCTATACTTTAGGTGCCCCAAGGCAAGCACTTTTGTCTAAAAACATTTACGGCTCCTCAGTGCCTGCCCACTGGTGCAATTGAGGCATTAGTGCTACCTGTATATTTCATTTTTTCTCTTGTACTACTACCTTTTTTTTCATCTCCTCAGCCCCCCCCCCAAGTGCCTGTGCCATCTGCGATGGTGCAGCATTAGTTCTGCAAATCTAAGTTCATGACAGCAGTTACCCTTTGTTGTGGTGGGTAAACCAGGACCAGGATGGAGCAGTGTGGTGGAGAGCTTGTCATGTGACCATAAAGTCTGTGCACTGAGAATCGTGCTGACTCTCAGTCACTCAGCTGGTGTCACATGTCGTGCTTTCACTAGGTATCAGATCACAGTCTGTAGTGGAGGCATTAATTGGCTGCTGCTGGCAGCTGATCTTTCCCCCAAGACGTATTGCTGGTCAGTGCTTTTCGGCCCATCAGAACATGCTCTGGTGGGGAGTTGAATTGGTTGTCAGAGCAGCAAGCAGCACACAGAAACATGTCTCTTTAAGGGCTTTAAATCAGTATTCACAAACCATCCTTTTAAGGGTGACCGATATGGAGTTTTAGGTACCCTCACCAGTGCAGCATAATATATTGTTAAAAGCACATAAAGGACTTGGAGATAAATAATTACAATGACCTACTGTATCAGGACAAGCAAGCATCAAATTCATTTTAAAAAGCCCTTTGTAGGGCTTGGGAGCTAACAAGAGTCCTTTTATTTTATTTATTTTTTTTTATATTTCTTTATGCTCCTCCCTGCCGGTCGACACCCATCCAATCGACCGCCCCAGCCTGGTCCGGGAACGGTGCCTGCAGGTAGTTGGTCTTCACCCTGCTGACTGGAATTTTTTCCTCTAAGTGTTTTCTCCTGGAGGCCCCAGGAGTCAGCGTGCATGCACATGAAGGCACGCATGCGCTGAACAGCCCCAGTCATGGCCTCCTTCCCCCACTACAGGCCTAATGCCTAGGCCACCTCAGCCAGAGCTTGCTCCAGCCTCCACTGGGGTCACCCACCACTGTACTCCCTCCCCGGAGAGGAGAGCTTGCCTGTCAGCAGCTCCATCCAGCTCAACCCTCCACCCCATGTTGATCTCCAACACCCCGGGCTCGATCCCGAACTTGGGTCGCTGGAATGGGTCAAGGTAAGGCGCAAGCACATTAGCCCTCTGCACCACCTGGCTGGCTACAAGAGTCCTTTTAAGGACTAGAGGCATGCAGGCATGCAGGAGAAAATCATAAAAAAAAATTTCTGGGATTAGGGCATCCAGGCTGGTATTACATCCATTTTCAGGGCTTGTGGGCTAGTGGGTACTTTAAAGAACTGCATACATGCAGGCAGGAATGAGGAAAATCATTACGAAAAATAAAATAAAAGCCTACATAAACCTCAGAATATCTTTCAAACTGTGGATTCCTCTTTCATTGTTCAGGTAATAACTCATATTTTAGTCACTACTGCTGCTTCAACTGCATTCATCTCTATAAGTACCCAACATCTCCATTGTCCAGCATTAGTACTGTCACATCTGTCACAGGTTTGCCTGAATTATGTTTGTGCTTGACATAGACATTACTGCCTTTTACTTTAGAGTTACATCCTTTCCAACAAAAAACTTGCAATACTGATGCTGGTTCCAGCTGATTGAGCCCCTCCCCCCAAAAAAAATACTGTGGGAACATTTGACACTAAGCTGAGGGTGCCAACACCACCACCATGCCCACCACTACCACCACTGCTTGATGATGAACACATCTTTGTCCCCACATTTCTGCCACCACAAGATCCATTTTCTCTCATCACCCCCAGTATGCAAATAAATATCTCAGAAAATCTAAAATCAATAAGTTAACAATTATATTGCAGAAGCACACTGCAAAAATCATCAGTGATTTCATAAAAAAAAAATCACAAATAAGAAATGCCACAAAGTTCTTTGAAATATAGCTTTTTGATTTACAAAAGTAAGTTGCAAAGAGCTGCAGACCTTTCTTCTTCAGCACCTGCTGTTAAACTGCCCAGCACAGTAGGAGAACCAGTCACTTGAGGGGAGAGAGAGAGAGAGAGAGAGAGAGAGAGAGAGGTTTCTATAGCAAGTCACACTTTGACTCATAGACTACTGCCTAATCAAAAAAAGATCAGGAATTTTTTGTGTGTTCTGTGGAAAATGTTAGTTAATGGCTGACTTTTGGGACGTACCTCAGAATTTTGATGAATTTACAGTAAATTTCAGTTTTGAATTACACCATATAAAATGTTACTTTGGACAAAAGGGACAGTATTATTGCAGATTTGATTTCGTTGGCTGACCTGGCTTGTATTTTGGAGACCTGGCTGAGGGATGATGCTGGGCCAGTGTTAGAGGCCACTGTCCCCTCGGGTTACTCTGTGATGCACTACCCCAGAGTAGAACGCAGGGGCAGAGGAGTGGCCATTTGTTTTAAAGATGGGTTAGGCTTCACCGTGCACCCAGTGAGAACACCGGGCTCATTTGAATGTGTGGTCATCCGTGGAGGCCCAGGCAGAGGATGCAGGATTCTTCTGATTTACTGCCCTCCTGGGGTGCGTGGAGAGTTCCTGCAGGAAGTAGGTGACTTCGTGGTCGGCAAAACATTAGAATCCTCCAGATGTTTAGTGCTGGGGGATTTCAATGTTTGGGCCGACAACAAGTCATCTAGGTTGGGTTATCACTTTCTCCAGTTGATGACATCACTGGTCCTAGCGTAGGCTGTTACCACCTCGACCCACCAGGGTGGCCACATGTTGGACCTGGTCTTCTCACTGGGGCTTGAGATTGAGAATCTCAAGACTGACCGGGTCATTTGGTCCAATCATTGCATGGTAGAGTTTTTGCTCAGGGCCCCTTCTGAGATCCCTTCCCCTCCAGAGATGGTGAGCTACCGCCCATTGAGGGGATTGACCCCTGAGGGTTTTATGGTGGTGGCAAACCTATCTGATGTAGACAGTGCATGCAGGGGAGGGGTGAGTGAGGCAGTTACAGCCTATAGTAGGGTGGTAACTGGGGTGCTTGACTCCCTTGCACCAGTCTGTGTATGACCCAGATCTTCTTACTTGAGGTCCCCATGTTTGATGGGGAGCTCATGTCAGTGAAGATCAAGGGTTGGAGGTTGGAGCGCTGCTGGCGGAGGTCCGGTCTGGAGGTGGAAAAACTGGCCCTGTGTGCACACTATGGTGTGTACCAGGAGGAAATCAACCGTAAGAAGGCAGTGTTCCTGTCCCGGGAGATTGCTGCTGGGAGAAACTGACCAACAATGCTTTTTTGAACTGTGGACAGGCTTTCACACCCTGCTTGTCTACAGCCGAAAATAGCAATTTCTGAGACTTTGTGCAATGAGTTTGCTCGTTTTTTTTTTCAAACAGGGTGTCTGCCATCAGGCAGAGTGTTCTGCCAGTGAGCCGTGTTATGGGCAACAGTGGTCACCTGGATTGCCAACAAAGCACTCCGTCTGGTTGGGGGGAGTTTAAACCAGTGGAGGTGGCTGATGTCATTGGGGTGATCTCAAAGCTGAGACACACATATTGCGAAGTGGACCCAGTGCTGACATGGTTCTTAATGGGATGTGTCGACGTTGTTGGTCTGGTGTTCGCCTTGATAGTCCGGTGCTCCTTGTTAGAGGGGATCATTCCTGATGCCTTGAAGGAGGCATTGGTGAGACCCCTTCTAAAGAAATCATCTCTGGACCCTGACATCAGGGCGAATTATAGACCAGTCTCTAACCTTCCATTCTTGGGTAAGGTTATAGAGAAGATTGTGGTGCATCAGCTGGGGGATCACCTTATGGCACATGATATCTATAAGCCTCTCCAGTCAGGCTTTTGTGCAGGACATTCAACAGAAACCGCATTAATTCTGTTGCATAATGATCTCCTCAGGGCGAGAGATCGAGGGGAGGGGACAATTCTCATTCTACTTGATCTCTCATCTACTTTTGACATGCTGGATCATCAGATATTACTGAAATGCCTGAGGGACTTCTGTGGACTCACTGGCTCTGTTATTCGCTGATTTGAGTCCTTTTTGACGAACAAAAGACAGAGGGTGGTGATGGGGAAGTTTTCCTCACCTCCGACCGTGCTGTCTTGTGGAGTTCCTCAGGGTTCGATATTATCACCGATGTTATTCACCGTATATATGCTGCCCCTGGGAGGGATCGTTAGGAAGTATAGTCTGGGGTTTCATTGTTATGCTGATGACACACAGCTGTGCTTATCCTTTGCCCCTGAAACATCTAACGCGGTGGAAGTATTAAACAACTGTCTTGCAGAGATCAGTGATTGGATGGCCTCTAGCTGGTTGCGGCTGAACCCCAATAAGATGGAAGTACTGGTGGCGGAGTCGAACAGGAGGTGTGAGGGATTGCTCTCTGGGGCAGATTCTGGACTGGTTCTCGGTTCTGTCCCATTGATGGCTTCCCTGAAGGTGTGAAATCTTGGTGTGATTTTTGACAGTGGTTTGACGATGGAACATCAAGTGTCTGCCATTGTCAAGGTAAGTTTTTTCCATCTGAGAAATATCACCAGGATTAAGCACCTGATTCCGCCCCTGGACCTCCCCACTTTGATACATGCTTTTGTGACATCCAGGCTAGACTACTGTAATGCGCTCTACCTTGGGGTCTCTGGAGGTACCCTCCGTCGGCTGCAGCTGGTGCAGAACGCAGCTGCTAGGTTGTTGACAGGCTTGTTGAAATTTTGCCATGTCACCTCGGTACTGCGGGAATTGCAGTGGTTGCTAGTTCAATGGAGGGTACTCTTAAAGGTGGGCTTGTTCACCTATAAGACCCTACACGGTTTGGGCCCTCACTACCTGACTGACCTTCTGACGCCAGCTGCCTCAGTTCTTTCCCTCCAGTCTTCCTCTAGGGGCCTCCTGGTGATTCCAAGGACAAGACTTTAAACAGCCGGCGACCGAGCTTTTAGCGTCACTGGCCTTGTCCTGTGGAATTCGCTTCCGCCTTTGGTGAGGGAGGCCCCGTCAGTGGAAGGTTTTAAGATTCACCTTAAGGCATATTTATTTCAGCAAGATTTTGTGGATTTGGTATGAGATTGCTGTCACTATAATCCCTGTCTTGTGTGACTGTAAAGGGTTTAATAATAGTGGGGTGTATGTGTTTCATTTTATAATTGGATTTTATATATGTAGTAAAAGAGTGTTGTTGAATTTTATATGGTGCCCAGAGCCTATGTGATTGGGTGCCTAGAAAAATAAAATTTACCTTACCACTAAAGAAAGAGACAGGAATGGTAAGAAACAGTGCTTTGCCAATTCAGTTCCCGTCTAAATTAATGAAATCACATCACTACATACCTTGCGGAATACATTTTTCGCGAATTACACCTCTGAACAGCGTTTTTTTCTATAATACATATTTTCCACAGTTCATTACATATTTTTTCACAGTACACTTAATTATTCCACAAATCAGGTGAAAATTCCATGGAAAGTGCGTATTTTGTCAAAGGCGAATCTTTGATGAAATTCTGTGGAAAGCATGGAATTCCACAAATTTTCCGTAGAAGCGGAATCTCAATTTTTGTCTAGTCCTACAGATGACATATTACATCTCATTTGGTCTATCTTGAGTAAATATATAGTAAAAATGTGTACAAGCAAGACCCAGTACAACAGCAAGGCAAACAGCAAACATTCAGCATTGACAGATGCTTGTTATTTTTTGTACAGCATCGTAAACCAATGGGAAAGGACACTTAATAAGTACAATTTGCCTTTCTCTTGCTTTACAAAATATTTTAGATTGATTCAGCTATATTTGATTATTTAAATAGTAATTTAGAATTATAGCTATACAAAACAATAAGGAAACAAGAGCAAGATTATATTGGTGTAATAATACTAGATCAAATAATGCTTACGTATAGGTTAGAAACATCACAATGTATCAAAATATTCCAAAGCATACCAGAGCTATAGTATCAAATAGAGGGAATGTGGCATTGAAGAGACTCCTTAGAAAGAGTGACCCTTATCTCGGCCAAAAAGAAATGATATATCAATCCAAAAAATGTTTTTTGGTATTTAATACCAGACAAAAATTCAAAGAATGGAGGGGTAGTAGCAATGCTACTGTATACCTGAGTCCAAGGAAAAAATATACCACACAGCCAAGCAGCGATGAGCTAGAGTGATAAATCCAATCGAAAAAGTATGGGGGAGAGGGAAGGCTATAGGATATTGGGGGCGGAGGAATGATGTAATAGTAAAAGATTTGTGTTAGATGGAACTCCAGTAAGGTTCTCTACCTAAATTGCTCCCTTGGGTCAAGAATGGCACATTTCCACTTCTACAATTCATACTACGTAGTTTATGACCAAGGGTAAAGAGAGAAGAAGGTGTGCTAAAATAAAATTAATACAAAGGCAGCATGTGGTACTTTCCAGATACAGATATGTAAGATGGTCTCTATGGATTTCCTATTTGCCTGAATGAAGATCTTTGGGTGATTCCCTATTCTTAGTAGAAACAGGCTGAGTAAAAGTAAAACAGCTTCTAAGATACAAGGAGGAAAAGAATTAAAAAAAATAATTCCATACCTGGTGGGGACCAGCACACGGATGGAGGAGCTGCTTAAAAAAACAATGCAGACGTGAAAGTAGTAAGCGCTCTCACCCCTCCTCAACAATGACACAAACTACTGCTTGTTCAGTTATTTAGCATTTATTCACAGCACCAGCCCATGCTGTACACTGCTCCCAGGAGATTCTTATGTTTCGCATCCTTCGGTGCTTCCACATTCTCTGTGGGAGCATTGAGGGGTGCGAAACGTAAGAATCACCTGGGAACAGCGCACAGCATGGGCTGGTGCTGCGAATAAATGCTAAGTATCTGAACAAGCAGAAGTTTGTGTCGTTCTTGATGAGGGGTGAGAGCGCTTACTACTTTCAAGAAAAAATGTAATTCTCTGTATATGTCAAAAAATAAAAGCGGCAAAATATATATGTTATACTGTTTTTTATGATACATGTTACATAGTCTGTGTCTTCATTTAATCCAAAGGGTTGGACTGTGTTAAGTGTCACACTCCATCTTGTCTCCTTTGGAAGCAGGAGTCTTTTGTGATCCCTTCCCTTGGGTAATGCTGGGACTTGTTCCAGGGCCATAAAAATGAAAGGATCTAGGGTTTCAGTCATGGGATTCAAGGAAATGTGCTCCTACTGCACTATGTTTAATCATTGTTCCAAATCTCCCTAACATGCTCCAGGATTTGTATTTCCTGGGACCTGATAGTAAGGCCCATATATATTCTCTCGCAATCACACCATGTGGCATAAACTACAGATGGTGTTGAATATGTGACAAACTGTCGTACCTCAATTTTCCTCATACCAGTATATCAGTATATCTTCATCTAGAATATCTTCTCCATTGGGCCAAACCTTTGGAACTGTATAATACCAGTGTCTGGACCACTCAGAAGCTTTTTCTAGCCAGGGGCCACCCATGATGACATGCAATGTCAGGCCCTATATACTCGTGAGCAGTAGTCCCATTGCTGCTCAGTTCATTCTCTCCCCATCAACCTCTCATCAGACCGGCACAGAAACAACACTACTGTTTCCTCGACTTAATTATTTTTTACTGCTTTACTTTAACTTATTTACGTTGTCCTTTTACACCACCCCTGAAAGATCTGTTATTTAGGTTTTCTGTCTGCAGCTACAAGATCTACAAGGATGATGCTCACATGGTTTGTGTATGCTGTTTGGGCCTGTCCCACAATATTGGGGCCTGCAAGATCTGCCAGAGATTCAACCAAGCCACAAGAAGATGCAGAAAGAAGGCTGTAGAAACCTTCATTGCTATCATGGCCATTGAAGTCACTGCCAAGGCTGTGGACTCTAAGCTGGTTTTTCCTCTTTCACCTGACCACCTCCAGAAAGGGAATTTCCCAGTGCTCAGTGATGCTGTCATCACCGCGATCATCAAGGACTAAGGACAAAGATTAAGAAAGTTGTTGTCAAAGTCCTCCTCCTCTGGCCATCACCACAAGCATAAGGATAAAGCTGCTGCTTCACTGGTGAAGTTGAGGTCTCCAGTAAAGTGGGTAGGGCCTCATTGGTGTCCACTCTGGTAGCAATGACTACATCCCTTTGACTGTCGATAAGAGATCAAGGTTGGGGTCTGGCTCTGGAGCTGCTGTACCTATGATGGAGACATAGATTTGCAGATTGTTACAAGTTCGATAGGCTTATGCCCAATTTGAACTTGCCACCCTATCATTCCTTAAGGGTGGTATTCATATATTTTCAAGCCCATAAATGTATCCAATCTATTTTTAAATGTTGTAATGGTATTACTTTCTATTATATTTTTGGGTAATGCATTCCATTTAGTAATTAATCTTTGTGAGAACCATTTACCCCTCTTTACAGTATTATTATTCTCACCTGTTATCTGAAAGGGGCACTGGGTCATAATGTCGCAAGACATTATGCCGCATGACAAAATTGCGCTGCCAATACAGCACGATATTGCCATGTGGCATAAGTCTTTCTTCTGTGGGGGCTCCACCCCCCAACCCCCCAGATCCCCCGCACTAAAGATTCTCAACTCCAGGTGGGGGTCCAACTCGGGGAGCGCACAATTCATGGAGAAAAATAAAATATCTGGGACTGGGAATCAACCCCAGTCCCAGACAGAGTCCCTCGGTTCCTGCTGCTGTGGCTCAGTCCAGTGAGCCACAGCAGCTGCTCAGTGGAACCCACTCCCAGCAGAGGTCTTATCCTCTGCCTGGGAGTGTGTGAATGGTGCAATACCGCATACAGCAGTATACGCGGTATTGCACCATTCGATGTCCTGGACAGCACTTTTTCAGGTTAGCTATAATGTCATATGCTATTAAGCGTCCGACATTATGACCCAGTAGGTCTAAAAGGTATGGGATCTGGTATGTAACTTTTTATTATGTCTTACTACGTATGTCTTGTTTTCAATATTATGGATTTAAATTTATTATTATTGTATGGACTATTGTAAGGGTGCCCTAAGCTCAGGAAGGGTGCCTTATATAAATAAATTTGACCTTACCTTACTATACCTATGGTTTCCATTAAGTATGGATCATTCTTGGCCTTGAATGCTAGACATAAGTCTCCTCTTGTTCTTCTATAATGCATTGAATACAACCCAAGCTTCTGTAACCTATCATCATAATTTAGGTTTTCCATATGTTTAATTTTTTTAGTAGCTTTCCTCTGTACCCTTTCTATGACTTTTTTGCCCCATTATTGTCTGTGGAGAGCTAAACTGAGAGCAGTATTCCAAGTGTGGTCTAACTAAACTTCTGTACAGTGGTAAAATAACATCTGGCTCCCTACTCTTAATGCTCCAGAATATGCATCCTATAATTTTATGGCTTTCCTAGACCTTATTTTTAGTGTGTAAATCAAAGGACAGAGCTTTACTCACATAAACACCTAGGTCTTTTTCATTAATTGTGATATCTAGTATGTGGCCATTTAGTGTATATGAAAAATTAGGGTTGTTATGACCCAAATGCATAATTTTACATTTGCTTACATTGAATTTCATATGATTTTGTTCAGCCCAGTTATTAAGTTGATTGATATTTTTTTGAAATAACACATGGGACCTGGAACCTGTAATGACTGCAACTATTTTGCAGTCATCTGCATACTTGCACATCCATGCAGTACTGGATGGTATGAAGCTCCCATCATCAGGATCCATCCTCCCAATGTCTGTTGTCCTAGTCCCTTTACAGGGTGCCATGGACTCCCAAGTTGTGCTGTCATTGTTCTCGGAACTATTTAGATGCCTGTTGTTGTGCTAGCCAACAATAACATCTATCCCATCGACTGGGGCTCCCCCTTCAGCATCAATGGGACCCAGAAGAACACCTTTCAATCCTCAGTCACAGCTACTACCTCCGTCGCCACTTCTGGCGATTGCTCCTGTCATAATTCCAAATTACAAGGTGGAGTACAATCATGAACTCTTTAATATGAAGGAGGATTTGGAGGATGAAGAATAGGATCATGATCCCTATGAGGGAGGTTTGCCTTACAACTCTAGCCTTTCCTCCTGAAGTGAGAACACTGTGGGGTATACCCCCACGTCTCCTCCTGAATATCCCTCTTTTCAGATTTACTCAGACCAAATCCAAAATGGCATGTGGTTTGATGCTGAGGAGGAGGACTCTAGTAAGAAAAATTAAATAGAAATGTTGGAAGTCCCCACTGCACTCTTCATTGTAGTTCCCCCTGGATATCCTACCTTAGAGAATGCCACCTTTGTTATCTTACATAGGCCTAATACCTTGCCTGCAGCACCTAGGAAGGTTGATACACACTACCCTACTCCATCTGTTAAGCCTGATTATGCTTCCCAGCCTGAAATTGAGTCTATGATTATCATGGCTACTCATGACTGCTCTAGAGTCCCTAGACAGATAAGTACTTTGCCTCCTGACAAGCAATCCAGGAGGCTGGATGTTATGAGCAAAATAATTTATATCTCTGCATCCTAAGGCTTTTGAATTGCTAACTACCAACCATACATGATTAAATATCGCAATGCTCTGTTAAAATCGCTAATTCTACTACTCAAGGTCTGCTTCATGGTCCTGCCAAGACTGACTTGCTTAAAGGCATCTCAGCTGGTGTGGATACTGGAAGGCTGGTGTTACACTCTGCATATGATGCTTCTGATTCTTCTGCCACATCTACTGCCTTAGGCATATGCCTTTGGAGATATTCCTGGCTTAGAGTAGCTGGATTTGTTACTGATATATGACAGGCTGTGCTGAATGCCCCTTTTAGAGGTTTCAGGCTGTTTTGGAGTGATGTTGAAAATGCTCTATGTGAAATTCAGTCCTCCAGGATGACTTAAAAGTCACACAGATCTTTGACCCTTTAGCCACCAGTGGACATGGGAGGGGCTGATTTTGCAGGCCTGTGGTTTGTGATGCCCATACTACCTGTCAACATCTCTATGCACAAAACCATGGTGGTGGTTCCATCCAAGGGTTACCTCCCTCCTGGTGCCCATGCAAAGACACCCAAAAGTATCGGTCAAGATGGTGCCCTTGCCACCCCTAGTACCTTCTGACTCCACTCTTCTTCCGCCATCACTGTTCTCTCCTGGGGTGATGGTGGGGGGCAGGATCTCCCTTTATCTGTTAAAGTGATGGGAGCTCATGATACATAAGTTGGTCCTGGAAATAGGGCATGCTCTGGAAGTAAAAAGACAAAGAACCTCAACACAAAAGCAATGAGGCAAGAGTCTCCCAAATTAATGTTCATGGTGATTTTCATATATATATATATACATCTATATATATATATCTATATATATATATAGATATATATATATATATGTCCCATGATGCTTTACATCATGGGATTGTGAGTGATGTTCTATGCTTTAAAGTTGATGTCTACCCCTCCAGTTCATCCTCTGCCTCCTTCTCATTATGCTCTGGGTCACTTGTCCTTTCTGCTGAGAAGATCCGGTCGTTCATAAACATGTGAGCTATGAAACCCATTCCATCCCAAGAAAGAAACAAGGGGTTCTATTTCAGATGCACCCTTGTTCCTAAGTGGATGGGAGATTTGTGTCCTGCACCCTACTGGGTCCCTTTGTTGTACATTCTACAGCTTACAACAAAACTGCACAACAGTAACAGTGCGGTAGGGAAGAGTGAGAGGGTGAAAAACTGCAAAAGGCAGAATATGATGTAGTGCACCCTCTCACTCTCCCAGGCAGAGGATAAGACCTCTGTTGGGACAGGGGTCCACCGAGAAGCTCCTATGGCTTGATGGGATGAGCCACTGGCAGCAAGGGAGGCTGGCAGTGCATTTGGGACCGGGTTTTGATTCCCGGTCCCAGACACATGAAATTTTACATTTTTCACACTTTGCATGATTTTTACTGTTAACACTTTTTTTTTTTTAGTTGCTTAACCAGGAGTACACTCCCCCAGAGTTATATATTTTAGTTGGGGGGGTTCGGGGTACAGCCACCTGTAATGGGGGGTGTGGGGGTGGAGCCCCTTCAAAAAAAAGATTTATGCCTCTAGCAATATATTGCGCTGTATTGGCAGCACAGTATATTGCTGTGGTATAATGTCTTGGAACATTATGACCCCATGCCTCCTGCACTGGATCGCAAAGACGTGATCCTGTTCATCAGATACAAAAAGTTTCTAATGGTGTCTCTTCAGACTCTCATCTCCTGCAGTAAAAGGGGGATTAGCACTGTGGCCTGGATATGAAGGACGCACACCTCGACTTCATGCTGGAGAGCAGTCATTATCAGTTTCAGGTTTTGCCCTTTGACTTATCCTTGGCACTGTGGGTATTTACCAAATGCATAGCAGCTGAGGTAGCATCCCTTTGGAAGGGAGGGCTTTATGCCTTCCCAACACTGAATGATTGGCTACTGAAGGACCTAGCCAGAGAAGCAATTCTGTACACATTGTCCAGAATGAGGCAATTGTTCAAGGAACTGGGTATTACAGTAAATGTACCAGAATTCACACTCATCCTTATCAGAACTTCCAATAAATTGGTGCAGTCCTAGACATGGTGGTGGGTGGTGCCTTCATGTCTGCAGACAGGGTGGAGGGTATTGTTGCTCAGGCCCAGCTGATACACAGGAGGCATTACGTGTTCACTCAGATGATGTTATGTCTCCTGGGACTGATGGCTGCTGCCATGGCTATGGTTCCCATTGCCCATCTCCACATGCACACCCTGCATTGGACTTTTTGCATAGAATAGGATCAGCTAACAGACAAGGTGGCAAAAATGGTCCTCATCACCTCCCCTCTCCACCATGCTCTAGTTTGGTAGATAGACCATCTGAACCTCATACAGGGTCTTCCATTCTTTTCCCTAACTCCCATTCAGATCTCCACAATGGATGCCTCAGGTCTGGCAGGCATGTCCGTCTTAGATCCTTTAAGATCCAAGGGTTGTGGACCGATCGAGACTCTAATCTCCATATCAATGTCCTGAAGATATGAGCTGTTTTACTTGATCTTCAGGCTTTCCAGAAGAATATCAGCCCTAGTCCCTTGCTGATTCAGACAATGTCAGTGTTTTGCACTATATAAACAAGAAAGGGGTCACTCACTCTTATCCACTGTGAAGGAAAGTGATGAGAGTGTGGTACTGGGCAATGTCCCATGATCTTCAGCTACTATCCATGTTTCTCACAGGTGTCCAAAACTTCTTTGCAGACAGGCTAAGCAGGTCTCAGCTGCTGGTACATGAAGGTTTAGGAAATTTGTCCACTGTGACCTGATTTGAGATAAGTTTCTCTTTTTTTTCCAAGCAGAGCTGGTCTGAGACCAGTTTCTCATTTTAACTGGTATTTATTTATTTGAAAATTGCAACAAAGACCCTGGTCTCAGTTCAGGTCTTAGGGGACTAATCTCCCTGGAACAGTACAGGAATTGGAACTGTTGACCTCAGTAGTAAATGACCTCTTCATAAGATGGGGTCATCCAGAGTTGGTCCTTTTTGCGTCCTCACATAACACATAACTGCCATTTCTCTGCTTGCACGCTCCAAAGCATAGAGTTTTTTGGTCAGATGCATTGATCCTGTCTTGGAAAGGGGGGTTCCTTTATGCTTTTCCTCAAATCCCTCTAATTTAGAGGGTACTGCTCAAACTGAGGGCAAAACATGCCACCCTAGTACTTGTGACTCCCTTCTGGCCTTGTCAGCTTTGGTTTCCACTTCTGCAGCATTTGGTGGTGGAACCTCCTGTTCAGCTCCATCTTTGTGAGAGCCTGCTGTTGCAAGGTCAGGGGTCCCTGGTCAATCCAGACCTGCAGTCCATGTAACTGCATGCATGGCTCCTGTAGAAATAACCTCCTCCCATTTTGGGGTTCCTCCCAACTGGCAGGTGTTTTGCTTGCTGCTAGAAAGCATTCTATTAGACACACATATGCTGTGGTCAAGTTTGTGGCCGCCAGCTGTGTAAGTGCTTGTGCAACATTACTTTGAGTGTTATTTTGGCTTGCCCCATTGCTCTGGATTTTCACCCTTGGTAGAGGTGCCATTAGAATCTTCTCAAGGCTAAAGAAAATTGGTAGCTAAAAGAGCCATACCAGAGGCAGAGCACTGGAGATGCAGGAGGTGTGGAAGGTGGTCATGAAAAACACTAGGCAGGGGAAGTGTATGAGTGTGTGGCATATGTAGGTAGGGAGGTGGAGTCTGGAAGCCACCCATTGAACTACAGGTGAAATCTTTCAAAAATGGATGTGCTTCTCCATATGGCATGCTTTCCCTTCTGTGGACCCATTTACATGTCCTGTCAGTGCTGTACTGGGCTAACTTTTGTCCTTATCTGACTCCCATCTCCGGTACTCATTCATTAAGATGTGCTTGGCTGCCATTTCTACTTTCTGTGCCCTTACTTCTGGGTGCACAGTGAAACAACTAGAGGTGTCCTGTGTGGTGAGATAAGGCCGTACCTTATTGTTCTAATCATATTTTATGTTATTTTATGTGTGTAAAACTGGTAACATTACAGATGCTCATGCTGGCCCAGTGTAACTTGCAAGGGATCATGGGTACAAAGTACATGGGCCCTAGAATTATATGATTTTCTTGTTGCTGGGCAGAGAAACTGTTAGCTGTTTAGTCAAGGACTGGATTTTGATTAAATTATTTAAAAGGAGACAAAAGAATAATTAAGCAGAGCTGGAAGCAGGCACATCCATTTGTGTCTGAATAGCCATCAGCATCTAGTGGTGCCATTTCATCTGGATCTCTTTTGTCCTTAAAAGGCATACCTTGAGTTACTCTAGTTACATCTAAATGGGCTAGAATTTTAGGTAAATGACTGTACTGAGTGTAGCTTAATTACAGCCATTTCAAAGGGAGGGGGAGGGCTGGATGGTCTCCTACAATTCTGGTTTAGACTAGCTGACCACTAAGCCCTCTTTCTCTCATATTCAGAGATGAACATTTGTTGTTTGCATTAAATACTCAAAGCTGACTGGTTGCATAGCCATGGAAATGGAATGCTAACCAACCACAGGGCAAGCCAGTATCCACAGGACCTGCCCTTTTGGAAACTCTTAAAACAAGGGTACAGAAGGTTATCAGGGCCTTTTGCTCTTTCGCTTTTGCTTGTGGTCTTTTGCTAGGTTACCCCTTTACCTTGGTGAAAGAACATTGTGCTTGGGACCCTGTCTGCTGAGGGAGCAGAGACATTTCTTTTCATGAATTCTCCTGGACCACAAGAGCCAAGACTTCAGCTACCACTTTTAAGAATACTTAGCACTTCAAATTCAGCAACTAAGGAATCAAGGTAAAACGTTCAAACTAGAGTTTTCAAAGTTTAGTTTTTTTTTTTGTATACTTCCATTTTATTTTCCATATCCTGTAACCAATGTCTAAATATATTTGTCTTTAACTTATTTACTGCATTTATTAATTAATTAGTAAAGCCTTTGGCTTATTTTAAGATAATTCTGCTGGTGTCTTTTGTGTGTGTGTGTGTGTGTGTGTGTGTGTTGGGAAGAGTTTGTTCAAAATATACTATGCCTATTTGACTGCTAAGGACCATACACTACCAAAATAAAGTACCACTAGGGACTCTGTCGATGAAAGGAGTGGAGGATATACAAAAGGTCTCAAAAGGAGTCCATGGGGGGGGGGTGTTGAACCGGTCTCTGCATTTCTGGGGAAAGACATAAAATAGGGTGTCTAGGGAATTCCCCAAAGGATTATATACACCTGTGGCTTTTCTGGTTCATTGTGCAGTGGCTGAGAGGGTTCTCTTCCAGGAATACAGACTCAGCACTGTATTTTGCACCCCCCCCTGCATGGAGAGAGGGAGCCTTGGGATCCTCTGGTGTATATTCAGTTGTGAAACACTGAGCATGCTAAAAGGACAGAGGAGATGTATCCCTGACCCCTGTCACAAGAAGGATTTGCTGTGAAGCGGAGAATCCCACCCCAAAGGAATGGGCTTGTGACAGATTTGGTGAGCAGCGGTGTGATTGTTGAACTGTTTGAACAAATCACACACAATGAGAGCAGAAAATGGAAAAGGGAAAACTGGTTACAAGATATAGTTCCCTACCCTGTTTTGTTTTGTTTTTTTTGCTGCAAGTAAGCAGACTAGTGTTAGTATAGGGAAGAAAGATGACTTCCAAGTACAGCGACTACAGTGTAGAAGAACTGAAGCAGTTATGTCAGGAGAGAAGGGTCCATTATGAGGGGTGAAGCAAAAAGAACCTCATGGGATCTCTTGTGGCAGCCAATGAGAAAGCAACCGCCCAGGACCTCGAGTCCCAGCTGGTGACTGAAAGGGCCAGACCTTGGGTGTGGGGGTGCCAAGGGACATTGCAGTGTCCAGTCCCAGGCAGGAGGAGAGCAAGATCAGAGAGGAACCAGAACCACAGCACCAAGTGAAATACCAGCAGCAGAGGGAATTCGAGCAGAGAAAGTTTGAAATGGAGATGCAAGAAAAGCACTGCTAGAGAGAGGCTGAGGAAAGGTAGCACCAAAGAAAGTTTGAACTGGAGAGGTTAAGACTCCAACGACCGGCACCAGAGGAGGTAAGTGGCAGGGGAGAACCTGAAACTCCAGGGCTGAGGTATGAATTCCATTCTACATTAATAGCTGAATTTAAAGAGGGGAGACTATGAATGTATTTTTGAATTAATTTGAAAAGGTCTGTATCCAGGCCAAGATACCCAGGGGGCCTGGAGCTTTCAGCTATCCCTGCTGCTTATTGAAAACAGGTGTGAGGTGCTAGGCAAATGGGCAATGAGGACAGTAGAGACGATGAGAAACTTAAAACTGCTTTATTTAAAAAAGTATGAACTAATGCCTAAGGCCTACAGGGTTAAATTCCAAAAACTCTGAAAAAGCCCTGACATGAGCTTTGAGGAACTTGCCACAAAGCAACGTCAGTTTTTGAAACGTTGGTGGGAGGGAGTGGAAGCAAACTCTGTGGGGAAAATTGAGGAGGTTGTGTTATTAGAGCAGTTCTTTTGGGCTTGCCCAGTGGAGTTGAAAACCTGACTAGAGGACTGTGATCCAAAAACAGCCCAGCAAGCTGCTGAACTCTTGGATTGCTATGCCAGGAGCAGGCCTGCTCTGAATAGAAGTGGGGGGGGAGCAAGTGCTGCAGGGCGAAAAGGGAAAAGTGTGCCTTCTGGGCAGCTCAAACCCTTAATATCTCTGCAGAAAGGGGGAAGCCCCAAGTTACCAAAAAGGGGTTTCCTGGATAAAAAAGTGATGGTTTTGTAAGCAGCCAGGGCATCTTGCTAGGCAGTGACCAAAAAAGACATAGAGTGGACAAAGTGTCCCTCGAAAGGAGGTGGGTACACAGTGAATCACTGAGAGTATGCTTGTGAACATGAGGGAGCACATACACCTGGTTACTGTACAGTAAATGGGGGTGCAGACCCATGGATTAAGGGACACAGGGGCCCTGGTAAAAGGGGAATTGGTTGAGCCTGAAAAACTTATACCTACAGTAGTCAATTTCTAACTGTGAGGGGATTTACTTGGGAGGAGAAAACCCTGCCACCAGCCAGTGTTCTCCTGGATTGAGGTGAGACAGGAGAGAGGGTGCACAAAGTGGCAGTGGCAGACAACCTCACCCTGGATGTGATTATAGGGAATAATCTACAGCAGGGGCTGTTGTGTGTGGTTACCCGCAGTCAGACAGCAAAGACCGCTTGTAAATCCCAGAACCCCACAGAAGTCCTAATGGAAAAGAATAGGAGGCTGGTTCCCCAGCCTGTGTCTCCTGACATGGAGATAGTGAAAGGGAGGTAGGACTTCTCCAAGTAGCTATTCACCAAACAGTTACAGAAGGTTACTCTGAGGAGGGGCAGAGGGACACATCCCATGCTTTGGAAAAATGTGAAGATTTTGCAGCTGCTCAGAGGAGTGACCCTAGTTTGGAGAGGCTGAGGGCTTGTGCAGAATCTGATGGGACACAGGGAGGTGACATGAGACATGAGTATGTTGGGACAACAGACTGTTGTATACACAGGATGTGAGGACAAAGAGAGGGGTGATGGAATGCAGCTTGTCATTCCCCAGGGGTATCATGAGCAGTTGCTCAAGATCCCTTATGATATCCCCATGCCCAGACATCTGGGCATTGCTTGCACCACACAGTGATTAGCCCAAAACTTCTATTAGCCCCACTTCACCCAGCAGGTGAAGGAATATTGCAGGTCTTGTCACCGGTGCCAACAAATAGGGAAGGCAGGTAGTAAAACAAAAGCTGCCTTTATTTCCTTGCCAAATGTGGAGGAGCCATTCCAGAGGGTAGGAATGGATACTGAGAGATCTAGAGCACAAGAATGATTGAAGTGGAGCCCAGAAAGGATGATGAAGAAATTCTATCTATACTGTTCAGGTTCTGAGCATACTTCTTTTTCCATGGGAAGGCAATGAGAGTGCCTTAGGTGTATGATTCTTCACTTAAAACTGTATTGCTTCAGTGATTTACTTAGGTGAGAGTTGAGAACTTACTGGAGCTCTTGTTGGACATAGATACCTGTGGAGGTGTGAGCTCTAATGGTCTGATTATTTAAACCATCAAGAGAGAACTGGCATGTCTTAAAAAAACTGTGGAGAAATTGACAAAAATCAGCCGAAGGACTTTACTTGGACTCATTTTATTTTTCAATTGTTAGTCTATGTTATTGACTGTTTTGTTACTTTTTAGATAGTTTGGGTTTTGGTTTGCCTATTTGTAGGGGAGATTTGCGTAAATTCTCTGTGTCTGTGTGGGGGTTTATAGGGTATATTTGTGGGTGTGAGTGCTGGTGAATGAGTGAGTGATTGTGGGTGTTTGATTGTTGACTGCTGTTTGGCTGCTGTGCACGCTGCCTGGTGTTTGAAATGTGTTGGCAGAGAAAGCAGGCAGTCATGCACTACTCCCTCTCCAGACTCAGGGGCCTACATCTGTTTAACTGCCCTCTGCTTCCTCCTGAGGCATATAGACATTGCCCTGCCTTAGGGATAGTCAGGAGGAGGAGGAGGTGGGTAACTGGGCCTGAGGGGGGGAGTCGAGCGGAGAGAACGGACTGGGGGTGGCGGTGACATGGAGATGCCTTGGGGCAAAATGGGTTCAGGATAAGGGTTTCCCTCTGTCTTGTTCCCATACCCAAGGACTCTGCATTAAGCAGGCAAGTAGCGTGGTCTTCGTCAGCTACCCATCCTACTCAGATGGTGTTGTGCAATGCCAGGTCTATAAAAAACAAGACTGCCATAATAGAGGATCTTGTTGGTACAACTAACCTGACATGCATCACTGAGACCTGGCTGGATGAAAATGCTGTCCCAATATTGGCAACAGCAGTTCCGGCTGGGTACTTGGTGATACACTGCCTGAGGATGGATTATACAGGTGGGGATGTAGCCATTTGTTTTAAACTGGAACTGGACCTTGTGGATGTTCCAGTGGGGATGACTATATCCTTTTAGTGTATTGTGCGTGCATGTGTGGGGGGTAGGATACTTCTCATTTACCGTCCACTCGTTGGTGAGAAGGAAATCCTGCTGGAAGTCAAGGATTTCATCATCGACATGGTGTTGGAGTCTCCCAGATGGTCAATTCTGGGGGACTTCAATGCCTGGGTCGATGATGAACTCTCACAATTTGGTCAAGACTTCTTCCAACTGATGACTTCATTGGGCCTCACATAGGCAATTGCCTCTGTGACCCACAATTGTGGTAACTCATTGGATCTGGTCTTCCTCCTGGGGATGGAGATCTCTGACCTGGCGGTGGAGCCAGTTGGATGGTCAGACCATCACACCATAGGTTTCAGTTTCATGGCACCCAGTAGACCTGCCCCTACAAAGATGGCCTGGTACTGTGTTTTAAGGGGCATGACCCCAGATGGTCTAATGGCGGTGCTGTACCTATCAGGTGTGCTAAGTGAATGCTTGTGGCCAGGGGATCTGGTACACGCCTAAAATAAGGCAGTGACAGTGGCCCTGGACTCCATAGCACCTGCCCAGGTTTGTCCCCTCGCCCTTCACCCAAGGTCCCCTTGATCTGATGGGACCTTGAAGGAGTTGAGGAGAGTGGGACAAATGTTAGAGAGGCACTGGCGGAAATCAGGTCTGATGGAGGACAAACTTAGACTAATGGATCATTATAAGGACTATCAATCAACAATCTCCCATAAGAAGGAAGAATTCCTGTCCAGAGAGATTGCTGCTGCTGTGCAAAATTGACCGGTTCAGCTCTTCCAGACTGTTAACAGATTGTGCATCCCAATCTGTCTTCAGACTAGGGGATCGTTTTCACAATGTAAGTGTGATGAGTTCACTCACTTTTTCACAGATAAGGTTGCCTCCATCAGATCTGGGATCTGTTTAGCCCCCTCTATTGGGCACTGCAGAGGTCATCAGGATGTTATGAGTACCCGGTTTACCTGGTTCGACTTCATCCAGCCAGCGATCAATGACATTGTGAGGATTATCCGTGCTTTGCGACCAACCTGCACAAGTTTGGACCTGGGTCCAGTGCACCTCCTTGTGGGTGCATTGAGGTAATTGGCCTGGTCCTAGCTGAGATAGTCTGGAGGTCATTGGAGACAGTGGTATTTCTGGACCCCCTGAAGGAGGTGGTCGTAAGACCTCTCCTGAAAAAACCCCCCCTCGACCCGGACTGTCTGGTTAACTATAGACCGTCTCTAACCTGCCCTTTGTGGGAAAGGTTATTGAGAAGGTGGTTGCGTTGCAGCTGGAGGATCATTTAACCATTCATGATATCTAAGATCCTCTTCAGTAGGGACTTAGGAAGAGGCATAGTACTAAGGTGGCACTTATTCGGATACTTAATGTTCTCCTAATAGCAAGAGATCGGAGGACTCATTCGATCTTGGTCCTCCTTGATCTCACTGCAGCATTTGACACTGTGGACTGTGATGCATTGTTGGAGTGCCTGCGGCTAGTATGTGGACTGTCAGGGACAGTTCTCAGCTGGTTTCGTCTTACCTCACTGATAGGACAAAGAGATTGGTGTCAGGGATTTATTCCTCAGCCCCTTTCTCCCTACCATGTGGGGTGCTGCAGGGTTCCATCTTATCACTCATGTTGTTCACAGTGTACATGCTGCTGGTGGGAGTCATTATTAGGTGGTATGGACTGAGTTTTCCCTGCTATGCAGAAGATACTCAGCTATTCATGTCCTTCGTGCCTGAACAGGGTGGCGATATCTCAGTCTTTAATAACTGCATCTCCGAGATCCAGGACTGGATGACTGCCAACTGGCCGTGGTTGAATCCTGAGAAAACTGAGGTGTTGGTGGTGGACCTATGTTGTTTGGGCATGGGGCCACCGGTAGGACAGCCATCCAGGCTTTGGCTCAGAGGTGTCCAGCTGCTGATTTCTGACCGGGTGCAGCATCTTGGCATTAATTTTGACGGCAGACTGACACTGAAATTTCGGGTGTTGGCTGTTGTCAAGACCTCTTTTTACCATCTGAGGTATATCTCCTGGATAAAACATCTTTTCCTGCCCGGCAATCTTCCAACTTTGGTCCATGCCTTCATGACATCCTGACTTGACTACTGCAATGCCCTTTATCTAGGGCTCCCGGGGGTTGATATCCATCGCTTACAGCTGGGGAAGAACGTGGCTGCCAGGTTGTTGACTGGCTTATCAAGATCTTGCCACATCATGCCTGTACTCTGTGAACTGCAGTGCCTGCCAGTTTGGTGGTGGATCACCTTCAAGGTCGGGTTACTGACCTACAAGACCCTACTCAGTCAGGGACCCCGGTACTTGTAAGATCTATTTTGTCCCTACTGCCCCCTCTTCCCACACTGCTCCACCAATGAGGGATTGCTAGAGGTTCCCAGGGTTTGACTTAAGACCTCATGGGCCCGCTTATTTGCTATTGTGGCCCCTTCCCTGTGGAATGCTCTACTTCATCATGTGAGAGACTGCCTGACTGTCCAGAGTTTTAAGATCACCCTGAAGACACATCTGTGTGGTTTAAAAATGAGAGTCATTGAAGGGGTTTAAATTATAATGGTTATTGAGTTATGCTGAGTATTTAACATGCTTGATAATTCTGAATCTATTTGTGGGATTTTTAATTACGGTATTGTTTTAATATGTTACTTGTATTCAATCTGTGTTTTAATTGTACAGGCGCATTGAACTTCAGAAATACGCTTTCTAAAAATAAAGGTTTGATTGATTGATGATTGATTGTGGCACCCTTGAATACCCCAAACTGCTCCACGAAAAAGTTTATCCTGATGGTGTTCAATTACGCCACCCGATACCCAGAGGCAGTCACCATCTCCTCCATTAAGGCCAACAAAGATTGGCATTATCTCTGATCAAGGGGGTAATTTCATATTAGACCTCCATGAAGTGTTTTTGGGAGAAGTGTGCGGTGGTGCAGAGATGCATGACGCCTTATCACCAACAAGTCAATGGGCTTATGGAATGCTTTAATGGTACCCAAAAATTGATGCTCCAATGCTGAACAGCTTAGGAGGGACTGGGAGAAATACCTTCCCCTCCTTTTGCACACATACAGGGAGGTGCTCCAAGAGTCAACAGGGTTCTCCCCCATTGAAGTCTTACATGGACATAGGGTGCGTGGGCCCCTAGACTTGATCTGCAAAGACTGGGAGGGCAAGCATGCCACCCAGAGAACTCCCATAGTGAAGTATGTCCTTAAGTTTAGGGAGAAGCTTAAGGACCTTATGGGGGTGGCCCAAAGCAACCTCTTAGCTGCCCAACAGAAGCAAAATGTCTGGTATGACCACAGAGCCAGAGCTCACCCGTACAGCACAGGGCATGAAGTAATGGTCCTAATTCCAGTCC
Organism: Neoceratodus forsteri; assembly: GCA_016271365.2. NCBI lineage: Eukaryota > Metazoa > Chordata > Ceratodontiformes > Ceratodontidae > Neoceratodus > Neoceratodus forsteri. The sequence continues at coordinate 52,640,405 of CM057451.1, read as the reverse complement.
AGAGGGAGAAGGTGCAGGCCAAGTGGGAGGGACCATACAAGGTAGTCTGACAGCTCAATGGCGTGAACTATATTGTGGAACTCCTTGACTTGAGACATATGCATAGGATGTACCATGCCAATATGATGAAGCCATATGTAAATAGGGCCAACATGGCATTTGATGTGTGCAAGCCTGGGGGGGATGGACAAAGAAGACCTCCTCCTGGACTTGCTAGAGGAAAACAAGTGGGAGGCATCTGTGGAGGCAATCTAGTGGTCACCCCAATTGACCCTGGAACAAACTAAGGAAGTGAGGGAGGTTTTAAAGGACGTTGCCCCTTTGTTTACAGCCAAGCCCAGATGAACCCCCTTAGCGATCAATGACATAGACACAGGGATGCAAGCGCCCATACGGCTGACAGCCTGTTGGGTGCCTGAGTCTGTCCTAAAGGACATTAGTTGGGAGGCAGAGGAAATGCTGGATGTAGGGGTAATCCAGAAATCCTACAGGCCCTGGGCCTCACCTGTAGTCCTCGTCCCCATGCTGGATAGATCTACCCACTTTTGTGTGAAGTATTGTGGACTCAGCACAGTCATGATGTCTGATGCCCACCCAATGTCCTGGACAGATGAGTTGGACAAGTCAGGGGAGGATGACCTACCTAACAACCATAGACCTGACAAAGGGGTACTGGCAAGTGGACTGCCAGAGCTAGGGAAACTGTCAGCCTTCGTCACCCCAATAGGCATCTTTTAATTTAAGGTGATGCCTTTTGGGATGAATAACACCCCTGCCACCTTCCAATGGTTAGTAAACCAGATGTTACAGGGTACGGAAGAGTACACAGTGACATATCTGGATGATATTGCCAACTTCAGCACTAGCTGGAAAGAACACCTGTCCCATCTGAAGGAAGTGTTGGGCATGATACAGAAGTCAGGACTCACTGTCAAGGCCAAAAAGTGCCTGGTGACCATGACTGGAGGTGTCATATTTGGGACATGTCATGAGGGGAGGACAACTACATCCAAACCAGGCCAAGATAGAGGCAGTTGAGATGAGGCCCACTCCAGAGACCCAGAAGCAGGTCAGGAGCTTCCTGCAGACTGCAGGATACAACAGAAAATTTGTACCAAATTACAGCACTCTGGCAGCTCTTCTGTCTAGTTTGTTAAAGAAAAAGCAACCAATGAAAGTAAAATGGGACCCAGCATGTAATAGGACCTTCTCCCAGCTAAAAGCCATGCTGTGCAGTGCCCCTGTGCTGGTCAGCCCAGACTACAATAGGCCATTTGTGGTGCAGACGGATGCCTCAGATGTTGGGATTGGAGCCATCTTCAGCCATCCCAGCAGGGGAAAGATCACCCCATCATGTACCTTAGTAGGAAGCTACTTCCTTGGGAGCAGTCATACTCCACTGTAGAAAAAGAATGCCTTGCCCTGGTGTGATGTTTAAGAAGCTAGAGCCCTACCTCTATGGGAGGATCTTCAAGGTACAGACAGACCACAACCCCCAGGTTTGGCTAAACCAAATGGGAAAGATGAATGGGAGACTCCTTAGATGGAGCATTGCACTACAGGCCAATGACATGGACAGTAAACATAGGTCAGGATCTGCTAATGCCAATGCAGATAGCCTATCCCACCAATCAGAGTAAGGGACAGAACAGGTGGAAACCCTTACTTAAAAAAGGGCATGTTCCACCCAGGTTCTGTTAAGGAGTGTTAAGGAGGGAGGGGTATGGCAAGATAAGGCCATACATTATTGTTCTAATCATATTTTATGTTATTTTATATGTGTGATAGCATTACAGATGCCCATGATGGCCCAATGTAACTTGCAAGGGATCATGGGTACAAAGTACATGGGCCCTAGAATAATGTGATTTTCTTGCTGCTGGGCAGATAAACTGTTAGTTGCTTTGCCAGGAACTGGATTTTGATTAAATTATTTAAAATGAGAGAAAAGAATAATTAAGCAGAGCTGGAAGCAGGCACATCCATTTGTGTCTCAATAGCCCTCAGCATCTAGTGGTGCCATTTCATCTGGATCTCTTTTGTCCTGAAAAGGCAGTAATCTAGTTACATCTAAATGGACTAGCATTTTATTAATAATAATAGTAATAATAAAACTTTATTTTTATGGCACCTTTAAAAAACCAAGGCTCCTTACAAAAGGTTAAAACATATCAAAGTTCACAGCAGCATAAATATTATAAAACAGAAAATACAGCTAAAATTAAATCCATCAGTCACCAAATGCTTGATGCCAGAGGTATGTTTTTAAAGCTTGTTTGAATCCCTCCATGGTCGCACACTCCCGTAACTGATGAGGTAGAGAATTCCAAAGGGACGGGGCCACATGCATAAATTTTAGGTAAATGACTGTACTGAGTGTAGCTTAATTATAGCTATTTCAAAGGGAGAGAGGGGCTGGATGGTCTCCTACAATTCTGGCTTAGACTAGCTGACCTCTGAGTCCTTTTCCTCTCATATTCAGAGATGAACATTTGTTGTTTGTAATAAAATCCTAAAAGCTGACTGGTTGCATAGCCATGGAAATGGAATGCTAACCAACCATAGGGCAAGCCAGTATCCACAGGACCTGCCCTTTTGGAAACCCTTAAAACAAGGGTACAGAAGGTTATCAGGGTCTTTTGCCCTTCTGCTTTTGCTTGTGGCTATTTGCCATTTTAACCTTTTACTTAGAACATTGCTCTTGCATCCCTGTCTGCTGAGGGAGCAGAGACATTTATTTTCAAGACTTCTCCTGGATCACAACAGCCAATACTTCAGCTATCACTTTTAAGAACATGTTGCACTTCAAATTCAGCAACTAAGGACTTGAGGTAGAACTTTCAAACTAGAATGTTTGAAGTTTAGCTTTGTTTTGTATACTTCCATTTTATTTTCCATATCCTGTAATCAATGTCTAAAATTATTTGTCTTAAGTTATTGACTGCATTTATTTAATTAATTAGTAAAGCCGTTGACTTATTTAAAGATAATTCTGCTAGTTTCTTTTGTGTGTGTGTGTGTGTGTGTGTGTGTGTGTGTTGAGAAGAGTTTGTTCAAAATATACTATGACTGTTTGACTGATAAGGACCGTACACTACCAAAGTAAAGTACCACTAGAGACTCTGTGGATGAAAGGAGAGGAGGAAATACAAAAGATCTCAGAAGAAGTCCGTGGGGAGGGGGGTTGCTATGGTCTCTGCATTTCTGAGGAAAGACACAAAATAGGGTGTATAGGGAAACCCTGAAGGACTATACACACCTGTGTCTTTTCTGGTTCATTGTGCAGTGGCCAAGAGGATTCTCTCGCCCAGAAACACAGACTCGAGACTGTATTTTGCACCCCCTTGCATGGAGAGAGGGATCCTTGGGATCCTCTGGCATATGTTCAGTTGTGAAACAGTGAGCATACTAAATGGACAGAGGAGAGGTATCCCTGACCCCTATCACAAGAGGGATTTGTTGTGACTCAGAGAACCCCTCCCCATAGGAGTGGGCTTGTGACATCCTATATGTTAATGAAGGGTATTCTGCATATGCATCCCCGATGGGTAAACTGGTTCCACCTTGGGAGTTGAATTTCATACTTGATAAATTAACTATGTCTTCATTTGGGCTGGCTGTAATCTGTGAGATGCATTTTCTTTAATGGAAAATGCTGCTTGTGGTTGCCCTGACTTCTGCTTGTAGGGTTTCCAAGCTTCAGGCTCTGATGCATGAGCCTCCTTATTTGGTTTTCCACATAAATAGGGTATCATTATGCACCAATCATCATTTTCTACACAACGTGGTCTTTGATTTTAGATTAGATCAGAGAATACACCTTCCTGTGAATTATGCAGTGCATGATAACAAGGGTGAGATATTGCTCTATACACTTGATCTGCACAGGACACTGTGTTTCTTTCTTAATCATACTAAGGACTGCAGAAAGACATCTCAGCTTTTTGTTGTGTTCACCCCTGGGAAAGAGGGTGCCCCTGCGTCTAAAAACAGTGACCATCCAAATGGCTGGCTAACTGTATTTAATTTTGTTATGGAAAGTATGTTAAGGAACTTCCTAGTGCAGTGCATGGCCACTCTACATGTGGTATGGCCACCTTGGTTGCTTGCTTTCAAAATGTTTCTGCAGCTGTCATATGTGCTGCTGCCACGTGGAACACAGTGCATACTTTTTCTAAGCATTATAGTCTATGGGAGCATGACAACTCGCTCCTGACAATTTGTTCCTTACAAACTCGCTTCCGACATAATGCTCTAACATCAATTTGCTCCTGCGACAACTCGCCCCCTGTCTTTTCACTCCCACCAGGCTTACTGTATTAGTGCATTACTTACAGGTAAGATGTGCCACTATATTAGATCAACTAATTGAAGATGTTAACAAGGTCTTACCTGGTGCACATCCAGGGATTAATCTCAGCTTCTTCATGGAAGTCTTGTGTTGCACGGAAGTTGTGCACTGTGTGATGTCTGGTCAGTTGGGTTCTGGTCATGGGGCGGTCTAAAAAGTTCGAGACTCATTAAAGTCTGCAGAGTTGAGTTTAGTTAAAATATAAAATTATTTTCAATTCTCCTGTTTTTAAACATTATCTGTGCCCTCAAACTGTCATGCGTGAATGTGCTCAGCTGTCCAGTTCAGTCAAGACAGCAATCAGAGGGTTTGAAATTCAACTGGGAGCAGCCATCTACTCACTCCACTGATGGTGGTAAAGCCTTTGAAGCTGTGTGGAGCCCTAAAGGTGAGCCCTATATCGGAGACATTGGATATGTACCAGTCTTTGTTAACTCTCTGATAATATAAATGCTCAAAACTAGGATAATTTACCAGTTCCTGCTAATTCTTTTACAATACCAATGCACAAACTCAGTATTTTTACCATTCCTTGGTAATTCTCTTATACAGTGATATTAACGCAAGTCTCTCCTTTATCAAACCCCATTTTGCAGCACTGTGTTTGTGGTCAGACAGCAGAGAGGCACAGCCATGTAGCTATTTATTTATTTACTGAAATTTATTTAAGCTTACTAATATAGCCACCATGTGGAGCCATGGGAATGAATTGTCAGGAACAGGTTTGCAAGGGAGCAAGCTGACGGGGGAGCATATTGTCAAGCATGAATCTGTCTGCAGCAAATTGACGGGAGTGAATTGTCATGGACCCATAGTCTACACATTGTCTCTCATTGATATCCTGGCTATGGTCTTGCAGTTTCACAAGGTCTTCTGTCCTGATTGCATTTCAGACTTTGCCATCTTCCCTGGGTACCCTGTGTACTGCTTGGGAATCATTCCAAATGTTTAACCTAATGGAGGAGATATCCTCAATTTTGATAGGACAGTTACTCACCATAACAGTAGATCTTTGAGAGAATCTCCTCCATTGGGCATAGCACACCTAACTTTCTTCCCACTTTCTTAGGTATCTCCTGGTGGGTTTGTGCACTGCCTTATTTGGAGGTGTCCTAAGTGCCTTATGTATTCTTTATTTCCAGTCCCATGTTTCTCCTTGTGTGTCTGGTACTGGTCTGATCTCCTGATTCCTCACAGTTAGAGGCCCTCCATGCTTATCTCCAATAGGAAATTGAAGAGCAATGTGGCTGCTAATGATTATATGGGCATTGACATTGCATGTCATCATTAGCAGTCCCGGTTAGCAAAAGTTTCCAAGAGGTCCTAATGCTGATGACTTATAGTTCCAAAGGTGTGGCCCAAGAGAGCAGATTCTCTAGAAGATCTACTGTTATGGTGAGTAACTGTTCCTTACACACACAACATTTGCCAATTTGAAAAATATTCCTTGAGATGGGGAGGCAACCAGTTCAAACAAAAGGAAGATGCCATCTGGAGTGGAGAAATGGCATACAGAACTCCAGCAAAGTGCTGTGGGGACTACTGGGGCTTTTGAGCAGGGGCTGAGCCCTGTACTGTTTATTTTTACAATTATGTTGAATGCTTTAGTGAAATAAGAGAATGGGGGCCGCAGATTGCTGGGAGGAGGGGGTCGCACTCATAGGCTCAGGGCTGGAGATCAGCAGCTGTTGCACTGCACAATTGGGGGTCCCAATGGATCTTGTGACTACAGCCAGCCAATAGGGTGGCTGTAGTTCTCAGGGTTACAAAAAAGGTAGGCCTTTGGTGAAAATCGTAAAAGAAAGATGTCACTGGGAGCAGAGGAGTGGTGTATGGAACTCCAGCTAAGTGTTGTGGGGACTATTGCAGATTTTGAGTAGGGACTGAGTCCTATACTGTTTATTTTCACAGTTGTGTTGAATGCTGTAGTGTAATAGGGAATGGGGTTGCAAACTGCTGGGGGGGGGGGGAAGCACCAAGAGCGGGAGATCAGCGACCATTGTTCTGTGCCACTGGAGTTCCAATGGACCTCGTGACTACAGCCAAGCAATAGGGAGGTGGTAGTTCTCATAAAAAATGTAGGCCTTTGATGAAAACCACAAAAGGAAGATGCCATCAGGTGCGGAGGAGCAGCGTACAGAACTCCAGCTAAGTAACGTGGGGACTATTGGGATTTTTGAGCAGGGGCTGAGTAATATACTGTATTGTTTATTTTTACAATTGTGTTGAATGCTGTAGTGTGATAGGGGATTGGGGTTGTGGACTGCTGGGAGGAGGGGGAAGCACCAGAGCACAGGCTAGAGGCAGAGATTGGTGGCCTTTGCACAATGCCATTAAGGGTCCCAACAGACCTCATGACTACATCCAGCCAATATGGTGGCTGTAGTCCCTATATATTACCCAAAGGTTCAAATGACCCCTCACATAAGCAACCCTGAAGCTTGAATGCCAGGAAACAGGAGTTTGGTGTCTGTCCTAATAGTGTCTTGGGGATGTTGGCATGGTGTAAGCAGGGCATTGACAGGGAGTCAATGGGGCATCCACAGGGGGACCACAGGCCATGCTGGTCACGGTATTTGAGGTAAGGAGCCGGGGGTGGTAGAAACTTTGCACTGCAGAAAGGAGGGGGGTCTACAGTAAAACCAGGGTCAACATACATTGAACAAGGTGATAAGGACAGAGGCTTGGTAGTACATAGCAAGATGGAAAGGGGAAAGCAACTGATCCCCATCTTGGATCAGGAATCATTTGGAATAAAGAGACAGAGCAGGAGGGATTAACAGATAAAATAGGACTTGTGGGGGAGTGTAAACAGTGAACAGCACTGACTGGACCACAGCAGAGACACATAGCTGGAGCTGGGATAGGCTGAGAAGGGAGGATTTGAGGGAGTAGGAGTTGGTACAGGAGACAGTATAGCTGGGAAGAGTGGATGTGGGGGAACTCAATTAGGTACAGAAGCTAGGGCAGTGAAAGGAGAGTGGAAAGCTGTAATAGATGTGGGGCTGCAGTCTTCCTGGGTACTGTGTGGAGAGAAGGGGGCTGTCCAGAGTGCAAGAGCCTAGAACAGCTCAGGGCAGAAGAAAGACTGCTCTGATGGGAGCTGGAGAGGGTGGGTTGAGGAGATGGAGAAACAGAGTGACAGAGGAAGCGCCAGGCAGGGGCATCCCTGGGAAAGGGGGCTAGCAGGCATATGGTGGGAGCAGGGAGGATACCATGATGTGCAGGGATATCCCTTCCTCAAAAACCCTGGGGGACCAGTGTGGAAGAATGGCAGGTGTTAAGGAAAACTGGTGAGAGGGTAAGAGGAATAGCAGAAGAGGGATGGAGAGAGACTGGGAGAGGAAGTACAGGAGTGGGAACTGTTGTTGAAGTGCCCTTATCGAACAGGTATACTACACTGACAAGTCTAGGGGAGGGGGATTCAGGAGGTGGAGTGGAGGGTCGAGGCAACCCAGAGTCAAAGGCTGGAGGTAAGGAGGGGAGAGAAATGAATAGGTTGGGGAGGCAGGGAAAAGGAGGTGGTCAGGGTGGTGTAGAGGATGGGGGGGGGAATGAGGGCAATGGCAAGACAGGGATTAAGGGGGCCAGTGAATCAGAGGACGGGAATACAGATGGAGGCAGAAGGAAGTTAGCAAGATCAGCTAGGGCACTGACAACTGGGGGGTGGCTGGTGTTCTAGGAGAAGATAGGATGGTGGGAAATACACTAGCAGGGGACAACAGGGTAGCAATCATTGGCAATTCCATAATTAATGATATCCACTGGGGCAGAACGGGTGACCTAAAAGCAAGAAGTTTGGTGGTCTGTATGCCAGGGATGACAGAAGAGAAAGTGGGGCCAAAACTCAGGGCAGTTGTAATGGAGGCTGGTGGAAAACTTAACTTAGTCATTCACCTGGGAACCAATGACTTGGCAGGGGAAGAGGTGGAGGTTGTGCAGGGTAGGTTCAGGGAGTTAGCTAGGTTCTGCAAGGAGGTAGTGAGCTCGTTGGCCTTTTTGGAAGTGTTACCAGACCCTAAAGCCTGCACAATCAGGAAAAGGAGGATAGAAGAATTTAATGAATGGCTGAGAAGCTGGTGCAAGGAGGAACTGTTCAACTCTATTGGGGGATGGCGGGTACATGGTCAGACACGTTGTTGTACTCAGCAGATAGACTACACCTTATTGGAAAGGGCTCAAAAGTAATGAGAGACAAACTGCGGGAATACGTAGCCAACAAGTTGAGTTTAAACTGGTGATGGGGAGGTGGGCCAGCAGGTCCAGAGACTCCAGAACAAGGAAGTTAACAGACGTCCCCACACACACACACTGGTAGTAGTAATTGGAAGAGTTGGCGTAGATGGAAAAGGGAGTGAGAAAGTAGGTAAGAGGGTTGAGGGGGAAGTATGGGAGGAAGGCAGGTAAGGCAAAGCACAGAAGTAAAGCAAGGGAGTATTAAGTCAAGATGGAGGGTGGTGTCACTTAATGCTCTTCAGTAACAAGATGGCAGACATGCAGGCACTCCTAGCAGAGGGGAAGGTAGACATAGCAGCAAATACCAAGACCTGGGCCACACCATGACTGGGACCTCTCGATCCCGGGTTGCATGTTATATAGAAGAGACAGGAGAATAGGTAAAGGGAGGGGGGTTGCAGCTAATATCAAGGAGGGGATGACATGCACAAGGGAACAAACAGAAAAAAGGTGTGTGTGGAAACACTATGGATTCAGCTCCAGACCAACAGATGGAGAAAGGTGAGGCTGGGGGTGGTCTACAGACCACCCAACCAGAAAGAGGAAAGAGACAGAGAGCTGAGTTCACAACTGATGGAATCCACAAGAAAGGGGGAGGTGGTAGTGGTGGGGGACTTTACTCTTCCAAAAATGGACTTGGATATATCGGCCACATACTGTGCCAAGAGTCAGGTGATCTTGGATGTGATACAGAGTGGGTTTCTGACTCAGGGTGTCATTGAGGCCACCAGGGAGGGGGCAATCCTTGACCTTGTGCTCACTAATGGGGAGCATGTACAAGAAATAGAATAAAGGAACCCTTTTAAAGTAGGGACCACAACACAGTGTGATTCAGAATGGAAATGGGCAGGGAAAATATCACCACTTAGACCAAAATTCTGGATTTCAAGAGGGTGGACTTCAGGAAAATGGGAGAAGTGCAAGTGCACCTTGGAATCATCAGAGTGGACATGGGAGTGGATCAAAAATGGACCATCATCAAAGAAGCAATACTGGCTGCCACAACGGAGTGTGTTAGGCTCAGAGGGAAGAAATTAGGAGCAAGGTCACCCATCTAGTTCAACCCTGAGGTTGTCTAGGTGGGAGGGAAAAGCGGTTGGCCTACAGGAGATACAGGAGGATTGCGACTGAGGAAGACAAGGAAAACTACCTGAAGTTGGGTAAAGTGGCATGCAAGGTAGTGTAGCAAGCTAAAGCACAAAAAGAACTCCAGTGAGCTCAAGGGATTGTGAGGCCTTCTTTCATTACATAAGTGAAAAATGGGAAAGAAAGCAAGGGATAGTTAGGCTTAGGAAAGTGGAAGACTGGGTGGAGGAAGATGAGTGCAAGGTGGAAGTATTAAGTGATTACTTCTGCTCTGTCTTCACTAGGGAAAAAGAATGACCAGTGCCATTAAGGGGGAGAAGGGGGGGGGCAAAGATGTGGTAATAGAAGAGGAAAAAGTGAGGGAGGGGCTGCTAGCACTAAAGGTAGACAAGTCCCCAGGACCCGATGGCATACATCCAAAGGTGCTAATAGAGTTGGCAGAAGAGCTTGCAGGGCCACTGGCGGGCCTTTTCAATAGCTTCCTGGAGTCAGGCATGGTGCCGTAGGAGTGGAGAAGAGTACATGTGGTTCCTCCACAAAAGCGGTCCCAGGGATGACCCAGAGAACTACAAGCTGGTCAGTCTGACCTCAATTATGTGCAAGCTCATGAATACCATACTGAAGGAGATGTTGGTAAGGCACATGGAGGAGAAAGGTCTCCAAGATGAGAAGCAGCATAGATTTGTGGGAGGAAGATCATGCTAAACGAACCTCATTGACTTCTTTGACTAGATCACCAGGGCGGTCGACAGGAGTCAAGCAGTAAACATCCTGTACTTAGACTTCAGCAAGGGCTTTGACTCAGTACCCTACAAGAGGTTGATCAGGAAGCTGGATGACCTCATGGTTGGGGAGAGAATGACCAGGTTGGTAGAAAGCTGGCTGAGGGGCAGGACCCAGATGGTGATGGTAGGGGGAGAGTTGTCCAGCACCAGGGAAATCACCAGTGGCTTCCCGCAGGGCTCTGTGCTGGGGCCGGTGTTGTTCAATGTCTTCATCAATGACATTGGGAAGGGCATTAAGTGCAAAATGTGCCTGCTTGCAGAAGACACCAAACTCTGTGGGAGGGTGGACACAATGGAAGGGATACAAGACCTGTGGGAAGACCTCAGAAAACATAAGCGATGGTCAGGTATCGGGCAACTTGGCTTCAAGTGAAAGGGAAAGGGGAAACTGTTTAACCAGGAGAGGCACACTAAGCTGGAGCTTTTTTCCAAGCATGACCTGGGAGCACAAGGAAGTTAGTTAAGTGACTTGCTCAGGGTCAGACAGCATGCAAGTGGGTGCTGATAGAATTCAAACCCAGGTCTCCAGATTTGCAGCCCAGTGCCCTTAACCACTACACTATACTGCCAAGAAATGCAAAATGTCGCATGTTGGAGCAAGGAACCCAAGGACCTAGTACTACCTGGGAGGGGTCTTGGTAGCAGCAATGGAGAAGGAAAAAGAGCTGGGAGTGATAACTAGTGACCTGAAGCACTCCTCACAATGCAAAAATGCAGCAGCAAATGCCAACAGAATGTTGGGGTGTATAGCCAGGGGGATCACCAGTAGGTGGAAGGAGGTTATACTGTCCCTTTACAGGTTGCTGGTTAGACTGCATCTAGAGTATGAAATAAGATACTGGTGTCCATATCTTAGGAAGGACATCAGCCTGCTGGAGAAGGTCCAGAGGAGGGCTACCAAGATGATCACCAGTCAGCAGGGTATGTCTTACAAGGAGAGACTGAAAGCTCTGAAAATATACTCCCTAGAGGAGGGAGAGAGGAGACATGATAGAGACCTTCAAATACTTGAAGGGGATACATAGGGTGGATAGGGAGAGTCTTTTTTAGCCAAGGAACAACTTAACCATGAGTGGGCACAGTTTGAAGCTGGAAGGGGTTGGTTTAGGAGGGATATTTGGAAGCATTTCTTCACAGAGGGGGTGGTGGCCATTTTGAATGCTCTGCTGGAGAAAGTGGTCTCGGCAAAGACAGTGGCCAGCTTTATGAGGGCCTGGGATAGGCATACAGAGAAACCATGGGACCTGGGGGGCAGATATGGTGGACGGATAGAACAGGGAGGGAGGGTAGGGTCAGTGGCATAAGCTAGGGATCCTGCAAAATGAGCAGACTCGATAGACCTGATGGCCTTCTTCTGCTGGCCTTTTTGTATCAATCAATCAATCATATCTTTATTTAGCCAGGCGAACACCATTGAGTAAGCTCATTTTCGAGATGGACCTGGGCAAGATACATGAACAGTACATAAAGAGGAATACCAGTTTATAGAGTCATTACATAGAATAGGGTTTACACATAAGAGGTTAATATCAGCAGTGGAGCACATTTATAAAATAAGACAGAAAGCTAAATATCGTGCTACAGAAGTGCTACAAAAGATACAGAGTAAACCTATACAACCATATATACAGAGTTTTCATGGAGCAACCTTGGATTCAAGTACTGAGTATGTAGTGCAAGGAGGGCCATGGATGAGGAAGGGGGAGGAACTCGGGAATGAGAGCGTAAGTGCAGGGGTGCCTGAGGGACTTTAGAGCACAAAGGGCAGGTAGCAATGGTTATAAAGCTAGGAGCAATACACCAGGAACAGGGGCAGAGGGTGACATGTCAGGTAGTGTAATATTAGTAGATGCCAGAATGACTCAGAGAGAGAGACTCCAGCTTAGATCGGGTGGATCTGTCAGGCGGTGTACAAATAGACACAGACATACTGAGTAGTGGGACAGGAGTACCAGGAACGGAATGCTCCTGGCAGGGATAGAAACTGAATCGGGGAGGATCATATGTTCGCATGTTCTTTGTGGGACTAACCCCACAGAATAACTGGATATTAGTTGCTCTCCCAAACTTTTCCTTTTCCTAAATGTAACCCTTGAGTTTGTCACTGATAGATTTTTGAAGCAGTGGATCAGTCTTCAAGTTTGGTCAAAACTAGTGCACTGTTCCTCCCACTTGGGCTACCATGGGGGTAACATCTGTGGCAAAAGCAATGAGTCTTCTCTGTGAGTTTTTAATGTTTTTAACTTTTTTGCTTCTGAGTTAGAAGATCATACTTTCTCAACTGTCTCACTTTCTTTAGGGCCTCATCCAGGATTCCTCTGCCATAACCCCTTTCCTGGAATCTATTACACAGATATTTAACCTGTTGCTCAAACCCAGCACCTTCTGATCACTTACTTTTGCTGTGGAGCATCTGTCAGTAAGGTATAGAATTTTAATTTTTTTTGGATGATAACCCCCTGAACATAGAAGGAAGTTTGCAGCAATCAATTTTCTATATCCTAGTGTTCAAACTGTCTGTCCTGGTATGGTCTCAAGGGTCAGATCAAGAAAATTAATTTTGTGTTTGTTGCTTTCATGTGTAAATCTGAAATTCCAATTGCTGGAGATATTGAACTCCCCAAAGTCCTTGCTCCGATCCTTGGGGCTATGCCAAATAGACAATATCATTGATAATGCAATGCCAGAACATAATATGCCCTTGAAATGGGTTCAGGTGAGGACTGTAGATTTACTTCTCCTCCCACAGGCCCTTGTAGAGGTTGGAGAATGAGGGCACAACAGTTGTCCCCCATTGCAGTGGCACATTTCCATCAAAAAGGAAAACATTCCTGTTTAGAGTAAAATAAAGGCCATGTAAGATGAAGAAGATTCACACTCCTCTGGCATAAAACTTCTGATTCAGATAATATTTTCTAGTGCTAGTAACCAGGTGATGGGGGATACGTATATAAAAGTGAAACATTCACTGTAAGCCACACAAAGTTCTGATCTCATGTAAGATGTTTTAGCCTATTCAGAAGGTCCATGAAATGTCAGAGATGTGATCCTGAGCCCAGTACAATTGGTTGTAAAAAATAATCAGTGCCTGGACAAGTTTTGTGTAAGGGATCCCACCCCTGAGGCTATTGGACAACCAGGGGTTTTTGAAGAGTCCCTATGGATTTTTGGTAAAATGTACAGCGTGGGGGTAATAGGGTGTGGAACCCATAGGTAGCCTGCCTCTTCCACCAAAATCCACCTATGCTGTACTGCCAAATAGATTGTCATAGAGCTGTTTTAGACTTTTTTGTCAGATCTCCTATCAATTTTTCATAGTCTACGGTCACCAACAACAGATCAAGAACTTTTTGTTTACAGAAACACTTCCATAAGTACTATGTTCCTCCCTTTGTCAGAGGGTTTTACCACAATACCTTTTAACCCTTTAAGTTCTTATGGTGATACTTTTTCTTCTGTACTGAGATTCCTACCCACCAGCTGTCTTTCTGAAACGTGTTATTTTCAATTTCTGAGATCGGAAGTTTCTGAAATGTAGAAATAGCATAGTTATACCCTGTCTGTGGACAGTAATAGCTTTCAGTTTAAATCTCCCCCTTCCCATAATTCAGGTATACCCCATGTTACCTGTAGAATTTGCAGTCCCTGTTTGGGACAGCAAAGTATCACCATCAGAGAGTAACGTATCAAAATCATTATGGTTACTTAGGTCCATTAGATGATTTTCAGTCCTAGATGCAACATAATCTTCCATCAACCCTTTATCCAAAGAAGTATCTCAGTCTGTATCTGTTCCATTATCACTTACTCTTGAAAAAACTAGTGACATTGTAGTTACACTGTTCTCTAATGCAGTAACTTGGCTCAGCATGCCTGCAGAATCTGGTAGCATTTCCACAGAGGATAGCCCTATGATTTTAGTGTTTACAGGTACTGATAAAGATGGTCTATTATTAAAGAAGTAATTCATAGAAACACAGAAGTTGTTGGTAAATAAGGACCCTTTGGCCCATCTAGTCTGCCCTATTTTCCCTGCCTACAGTGCCACCGCAGACCCTACTCCATCTCTGGTTTGCACTCCCACCCCCCTTGCCTTACTTCTAAGATCACCTTGTGTTCATCCCATGCCTTCTTGAATCCTGTAACCATTTTAGCCCCAACCACCTCAACTGGGAGGCTGTTCCAAGCATCCACCACCCTTTCTGTGAAGAAGTCTTCCTCATATTTCCTCTCAGCTTCCCCCCTCCAGCTTCATAGTGTGACCCCTTGTCCTTGAGCATCTCTTTCTCTGGAAAATGCTTCCTTACTGTACCTTGTTTATACCTGTGAGGTATCTGAATGTTTCTATCATATCCCTCCTTTCTACTAGGGAGTACATATTTATTTCCTTAAGCCTTTCTTCATAGGGCTTCCAATGCAGACCCTGCACCATTCTGGTTGTCATCCTTTGTATAGCCTCTACCCTGTCAATGTTATTTTGGAGGCGGGCCTCCAGAACTGGATACAGTACTCAAGGTGGGGTCTCACTGGCGATCTATACACGGGTATTATTATCTGCCTCTTTCTTCTGGTGATACCCCAGCTATGCATTTGAGCATCCCGCTAACTATTCTCACTGTCCTGTCACACTGTTTAGCTACCTTCAGGCCATCAGAAAGGATCACCCCCAGGTCCCTTTCCCATTTTGTGACTGCTATTACTTTTTTTCCCAGTTGATATGTTGACCCCCGGGTTTCTGTGCCCCAAGTGTATGATTTTACACTTTTTTGCACTAAAGTCTAGCTGCCAAACCTGTGACCATTCTTTCAGCTTTTTTAGATCTTCGTTCTCCCCTCTCCCCCCCCGTGTGTCTACTCTGTTGCAGATTTTTGTGTAATCCGTAAACAGGCATACCTTCCCTTCCCATGCTTCTGCAAAGTTGCTTATAAAGACATTGAAGAGGACTGGGCCTAGTACTGACCCTTGTGGTACCCCACTAGTCACTTTGCTCTCTCCATTTACCACCAATCTCTGACTCCTGTTGTCCGGACAGTTCTCTACCCATCTTATTATTTTAGGACCCACTCCCAGGTTTCTCAGCTTGCTCACCAGTCTTCTATGTGGAATGGTGTTGAAGGCCTTACTGAAGTCAAGGTAGGCTATGTCAACCACTCCTCCCTGATCCATTTCCTAGGTCACCCACTGAAAGAACTTGATCAGGTTTGTCTGGCAAGACTTTTCCCCTGTGAATCCATGTTGCCTCAGATCCTGAAGACCATTTGAAACAAGGTATTCCCCAATCCTTTCCTTCAGTAGTGATTCCATTACTTTGCCCACTACCAATAACAGGCTGACAGAGCTGTAATTTCCAGCCACCCCTGTGTTTCCATTTTTGTGGAGTGGGACTACATCAGCCCTCCTCCATTCTCCTGGGACCTCTCCCATTTCTAGTGACAGGTTGAAGAGGACTGTTAGAGGTGTTGCTGTTTGATTTGACTCTGCCCCTCCTCCCACGTCTGGTTGCCTTTTTAAATTGCTTTTTTTCTTTTGTTATTTTGGATTTATTTTTCTTGTTCATTCCTAAAAGAGGCATCTGTTCAGAATGTTGAGAACAACTCCTAGGAGTCTAAGTCAGTATCCTGAATTGTAATTACCTGCTCATGGAGTCTCACTGATTTTGACTTGCCTAGAAACATAGATTAGTGTCAGCAGATAAGGACCATACAGCCCACATAGTCTGCCCATTTCCCTACTTGGTTTGGCAATTCCTACTCTTATCTGGAATGCCTTTCCTCCAATCTGCTGTACAGCAGGGTGCCTTTATGCTTATCCCATGCACTTTTGAATCCCCATACTGTTTTTGCTTGGACTTATCTCTGTAGTTCCCCTTGTTTGCATTTGTTTTTGGACTTTGACCTACCCCTGCTGAAAGATCTCTGTCTGCTTTCCCAAGCAAAAACCTCTCCATTCTCAAAGTCTATTTGGTCATGTTCTAATTTCAACTTTTCTCTCTGGAATAGTTCTTTCTCTACTTTAGTCATTTTTGAGAAGTATGTTTTATTACATTTCTCAAACTCCAGAGTGTCTTTAAATTGCTGCAGTTGCTTCTGAATTCCCTCAGTTTCACAGGTTAAATTCTCCAGGTGCCTTTTACCTCTGTTTATGAGAGCTTTCATTAATACAGTCAAGTCAAATTTTATTTATAAAAGGTGCTTTTCCAAAACCAAAGCACCTGTACAATACAATAACAAACATTTCAAATGAAAATACCCAGTATTAAAATTACAATTCAATATTTAAACAATAAGGCACTCCAAGGTGTGTGTTATCGTGTAATAACATCACTCCTGGGGTGGGTTGAAGCACGAGGCAAAGTGATAACACACACCTTGGAGTGCCTCATTACAATTATACAATGGCTCAATGTTATACAAAATAAAAAAATATTTAAAAAAGGTTTTAGTAGATTTTTAGTGTGGTACTATATCTCTGTTTCTTAAGAGTGGCTCCAAACAATCATCCTACAAATCAATACAGTGATGTTATTGTGTAATAACATCACTGTCTCAGGCACACACTGACCAATGAGTGCCCTGGAAATGTTCTTGTTATTGTATAATTAAAATAAACACATATCAGAAAATGCTTGTTGAAATCAGTATAAATAAGTCTTCAAAGCAACTTTGAATGATTCAGTGGATAGGCACTCTCTCACCCGATGAGGTAAAGAGTTCCACAGAGTTGGGGCCATATACACAAATGCTCTGGCCCCTGAGGTCTTCAAATGGATCCAGGGAACCTCTGGCAAGCTCTCATCAGCAGAACGGAGGGGGCGGTAGGGACAGAGGAGATCTTGCAAATAATGTGGTCCCTGTTCGTGTAGGCCCTTATAAGTCAGCAATGTGATCTTAAAGGTAATTCTCCACCATACTGGCAGCCAGTGCAGTTCATGGAGCACAGGCATAATATGACTGGCTCTAGATAAGCCAGACAACAGCCTGGCTGTCACATTCTGCACCAGCTGCAGATGGCGGATATCCCCCACCAGAAACCCTAGGTAGAGAGCATTGCAATAATATAGTGGTGTATTCCATTAGCACTGCACACCTTCAGGGTGCCAGCACTAGTGTGCCCATCATTAGGGTGCCAAAACCCGCAATTCATCCCCCTCCCCAAAGTCCGCTCCCCCAGAGTTAGAATCATTAGTTGGGGGGTAGGGGTGCAGGGGGCATAGCCCCTCGCATAGAAAGCGATCAGCGAACTTACCGACTGGCACCCTAATGACAGGTGCACAACTGCTAGTGCGTTCCGAGGGTGGAACCTTCAGATAGTGCAGTTCCCCATTCCATTTGAAAATCTTGTTCTTCCAAGCTGCATGAGGGGAGCTTGTCAACCACTGCTCCTCTATAACTGGGATTAACATCAGTGTCTGGCTGAGCATGTTCATGCTTGATTTTTTTTTTTTACTTTATGTTTATTTGTTTTAAAAAACAAACATACAGCTTGAATATCGAGGAGAGATATTATGAATATGTGATTATATCACTAGAGGGCGCCACTCCTCTTAATATACACAAATGAACTGTCCCTGCTATAAGATACATCCTGGGAGGGAAAATAGCATGTATTTAAACAAAGTTATGTAACATTAAAGCTGTGTATTCAGCCCATGAGCTGCATGGTATATAGTCTGTCAAATTTAACGTTGAATATTCCCAGAGTCCTGGTCCTTGTATGGAGAAGTAGGTGATAACCATGTAAAAATCTAGTCTTGCACTCCACGTGCTACAAATAAAACTGATGGGTGTTGTAACTATGCAATACGTTTTAAAACTAGATGGGTCACTATCAACTACCAGCGCTTAAACAAATTACTACTACTACTACAACAAATCCTTCCAAACATGCAGTCATGACTGTAAACCAAATTTTACTAGCATAGCAGACCTCTCTCACAATAATATCCCAGAATATTAGGATGACAATCCAGGCAACGATAGTTATACAAAAAATTTGTAAGAAGAGTCTCCCAGAATGTCCAGCATAGAACAGTCCTCAGACCTCTGTGTCTTGGGGAAACTTTTATTTAAGTAATTGCCCAGGGAACTTCATACCCTCAAGTGTCCTCCTCTTCCAATGAACTCTCCACCAAATTGACTGGGTCAGTTTTTGCAACTGCATGGTTCCAGGCCCATTGCAACACGTTGTTGGGATCGTTGAAGAGAAAACTTTTCCCTTATGTGCAATGCGAAATCGAGCAGGGAAGATGATGCTGTGTGGCACACGGGACTCTTGCAGCAAGGCCAGCACTCCATTGAAATGCTTCCACTTCTGTCATGTGGCATAGCTGATGTCCAGAAAGAGCTGAACTTGTTGGCTGTCTTGCAGCAATGGGCCCCAGCGATGCGCCAAAGCCAGGAGAGTATCTCGCGTGCCACTGCCATCTGTCACAAGCACAGTTGCTCGAGGTGCCTCCAGGTTATCTGGCTTCCCTCTCTGTGTTATACAGTAAGCCTTTTGAAAGAGTTGAGTATTCCAACTGATCTCCTCCCCAAGCTGTTGTTGGAACTAGTCCTGCAGGAAAAGCACCATATGGTCCCCTTCATTGTCCTCCGGCATCCCTAAAATGTGAATATTTGAGGGCCGGACCTGGTTTTCTAGGGTCTCCAGTCAAGCCTTCCAGTGGGCACTTTCCTTAATAACTGTGGAGATCGCTCCCATTGTGGAGTCAGCCTGTTTCACTGCATCTGTGGAAGCTATCTGAACAGCTTCCATGGTGGTCTCCAATCCTGCCACTCTATTAGTAAGTCCATCGAACTTATCAGATAATGTAGCCACTGAGGCTATGAGATGGTTCAATTTGTGTCCTATAGTTTGCAATTTCTCCTCTCCCATAGTCTCGGCAGGTTCTTCCAATCGGGCCTGGCCAGACCTTGTGGAGGAAGCTGCAGTCTGAGTTCTAGACTTTGCTTCTGACCCGTGCATCTGATCTTTACGAGGGTTCCCCATCTTGCAGTAGATAAATTCCAACACACCTCTCTTTAATTTTGGTGCCAGTAAATTCGAAGAAAAACACTCTTATATTTAATATTAAGTGTTCAGTTTACAGAGGTCTATCAGTTAGGCTCTATCTTGCTCGGGCTCCATAGCCCCCCCTTCCCCTGATTCTAATAAAACAGAGGATTTGGTAAGTGTAAATCACTGACATTCGTTTGTTAACTGAGTCAGTGGAAAAATGATAAGGCAAGCACTCAGTGCAATCTGCTATGCAGAAAATACCTCCAAACTCCACTTATGTGATATCACACCCTGGCTGCTTCTATTTACATGATCATAATGGAACCAAAAGCAAAGGATAGTAGTGTCCCTATCCCATTTCCTTCACTCCTCCCTTTTCATTTGGGTTTATTATTCTAGCCCATTTCTTCCTGGCTGTTCAGTTTATTCTTTCCTTGTACTTAGATGCAGCATTGTTACTACCCCTTCTTTTTTTTTGAAATATAGAAACATAGAAACATGGAATTTGACAGCAGATAAGAGCAGCTTGGCCCACCTAGTCTGCCTATTTCCCTACCTAATGGATAAGCTGCAGATCCTAGTTAACCAACAGCCTTCTTCTTCCTCCTACCCCCTACTAGAATTGCCTTATGTCTGTCCCATGCATTCTTGAATTCCCCCACTGTTCTTGACTCCACTACCTCCTCAGGGAGGTAGTTCCATGTATCCACAACCCTCTCTGTGAAAACAAACTTCCTCACATTATCTCTGAGCCATCCCCCCCTCTATCTTCAGATTGTGCCCCCTTGTTCTTGTACATCTCATTTTCTGAAAGATGCTACCCTCTTGGGCTTTGTAGATTCCCTTGAGGTACTTGAAAGTTTCTATCATGTCCCCCCTCTCCCTCCTCTCCTAGAGGGTATACATATTAAGCTCCTTTAATCTCTCTTTGTATGCCCTCTGGTGCAGACCCTGCACCATTTTGGTTGTCCTCCTCTGGACACCTCCATCCTGTCTATGTCCCTGCAGAAAGGGGGTCTCCAGAACTGTACACAGTACTCCAGATGGGATCTCACTAACTGTCTGTACAGAGGGATAATAACTTCCTGTTTTCTACTGGTGATGCCTCTCCCTATGCATCCCAGTATCCCACCAGCCCTCCTTACTGCCTTCTCACATTGTTTGCCCACCTTAAGGTCATCTGATATGACTACCCCTAGGTCCCTTTCCATTTTTGTTGTTAGTATCTCACCCCCCATTGTGTACTCTTTCCCTGGGTTTTTGTTTCCCAGGTATATTACTTTGCACTTCTTTGCATTGAATCTAAGCTGCCATACATCTGACCATTCCTCCAACCTTGCCAAGTCCCTTTATATCCTTCCACCCCACCTTCTATATTGACTCTGTTGCAGATCTTTGTGTCATCTGCAAAGAAACATACTTTTCCTTCTAATCCATCTGCAATGTCACTTATAAAGACATTAAAGAGGACTGTTCCCAGTACTGAACCCTGCAGCACTCCACTAGTAACCCCCCTTTCTTCAGAGTGAGCTCTGTTTACTATTACCCTCTGCGTCCTGTTGTCCAGCCAATTTCTTACCCAGGCTACCACTTTGGGACCCACTCCACGGCCAGCTAACTTGTCTATTAATGTTTTGTGTGGGACTGTTTCAAATGCCTTGCTAAAGTCTAGGTAGGCAATGTCCACAGTTCCTCCCTGGTCTACTACTTTGGTCACCCAGTCAAAGAAGTCTATTTGATTTGTCTGACATGACCTTCCTGCTGCAAATTCATGCTGCCTTTGGTTCTGTGCCCCACGGGCCTCTAGGAACTCAGCAGTTCTTTCCTTCAGAAGTGATTCCATCATTTTCCCTACCACTGAGATCAAACTAACAGGTCTGTAGTTTCCTGCCTCTGTCTTGCTCCCACTTTCGTTAAGGGGAATCACATCTACCCTCTTCTAGTCCTCAGGTACCACACCATTTTCCCATGACTTGCTAAAAAGGGTAGTCAGTGGTGTCACTAGTTCTACCTTTAGTTCTTTTAGAATTCTTGAGTGAATCCTGTCAGGCCCCATTGCTTTGTCCACCTTCAGTTTTAAGAGTTCTTTCAGAACCCTTTCTTCTGTCAATGGACTGGTATTGACCTCCCTATCCCGAGTTCTTCTATTCTTTTATTTAGGTACCCCCACTCTTCTTTTGTGAATACTGAGCAGAAGTATTCATTCAGTATCCCTGCTTTTTCACTGTCACCCTCTGCCCACCCTTCCTTCCCTTTATTTAGCCTCACTATACTTCCTGAATGCTATCTTTTTCTCCTTAACCTTCCTCGCAACCTCTTTTGAGAACCATAGTGTTTTTTACCTTTGTTTTGCTTTGTTGATTTGCTTCACACAAAGGCTTGTTGCCTCTGTGATGGCTGTTTTGATGTTTCCCCATTGTTCCTCCATCCACCCTTCTTGCCTGTTTGCTAGTGCTTTTCTGAGGCACTCTCCCATATTCCCAAAGTCAGCCCTCCTAAAGTCCAATATTCTTGCTTTTGTATGGCTTGACTCTATGGCTGTGTTTATCGTGAACCACACTGTTTGGTGGTCACTTGTTCCCAAATGGATACCCACTTCTAAATCCGAGATCCTTTCTCCGTCCCCATTTGACAGTACCAGGTCTAAGATTGCTCCATTCCGAGTGGGTTCTAACCCTAGCTGTCTGAAGCATGCCCCCTGTAGGGTATCAAGAATGACCCTGATCTTGGATGTGACTGCAGCAAAGGTGTTCCAGTTAACATCTGGCATATTCAGGTCCCCCATCAACAATATCTCCCCTTTTTCTGCCATTCTAAGGATGCCTTCTATCATTTCCTCATCCATTGCCTCCCTCTGAGAAAGGTGTCTGTATACAACCCCCATTCAGATTGTGATACCATATCCTGTCTCCAGGGTGACCCACAGTGCCTCCTCTACTCCCTGTTTACCCTTTAGTTCCATTGCTTTGATCCCTTCCCTTACATAGAAAGCTACTTCTCCTCTTTTACCCTCCCTGAGCCTCCTGTAGCTTGTGTGCCCTGGTATGTTGACATCCCAGTCATGGTTCTCAGTGTACCATGTTTCTGTGATGGCCACAATATCCAGGTGTCTCTCTTTTTATCAAGGCCACTAGTTCAGGGAGCTTGTTATGCAGACTATGGGCATTGGTACTCATCACCCGGATCCACAACTGGTCGTCGACAAAAATTGTGTCGAATGACCAGACAGCATAACCAGCAGGTTGACCATTTTTCACTGTCGGCTGCTGGTTCCAAAGAAACAAAGGGTTTTCTTTGGGGAGCTTCACCCTCTGAACCCCCCCACCTTGTGGTGGTCTGTGCCCACCCACACCCCCCACTAAGGATTATCAACTCTGAGTCAGGGCTGATTTGGGGGGGGGTGCAAGACGCCTGACAGACAGTGCTGGGTTCCAGCATGGACATTACAGTTGATGTGGTGCTGTAGTGTCATTTGCTGCACTGATGTCGCTGTCTGGGGTGGTATACACTCATCACCCTCCATTTTTTGATGGTGTTAACACTTTTAGCTCTATCCCTGTCCTTACTTCCTTTTTCTGCATTTACCCATACTGCTCCCTATTGACTTCTCTACCTTGGTGTTTACCTCTCTAACTACTGTGTTTTGTAGTGGAAGATTGGGTTTTCCCCTGCTCCTTTTCAGTGCCTCCCCTTTGGCTAGTTTTAATGAAGCATTTAAACCTATCACCTAGGATCCTGGTTCCCCTCCCTGACAGATGCAGACCATCAAGCCTGTATAGGCCTGTATCCCTCCAGGTGGACCCCCAGTCCCCAGCGAAGCCAAAACCCTGAGCTAAGCACCAGTTTTTCAACCATTCATTGAATCCCATGGTGTAGAGTACCCTAGCATCACCCTTGTCATAGACAGGCAGCACCTCTGAGAAGGTTACCATACGTGCTACTTGTCTAAGGCCCCTCCCCAACTCTTCAAACTCCTCTTGCCCTGCTCTGATCCCATTCTCAGCCAGATCATTTGTCCCTAGGTGGACAATGACATCCTGCTGCCTCCTTTGTGCAGCTGTTCCCACAATCCTGAGGATTCACTCCCTGTCCCTCCAAGCCTTGATCCCAGGCTGGCACCTTACTACGCTTTGCTTTTCCTCCCCAAGTTCTACCCCCCTAATGATTGAGTTCCCCATCAGGAGTTGTTTCTTTCCCCTCTGGGGTCCCATGCTGTGCTCCTGTGGGTCTTCTTTGGGGAGTTTCATAGCATCCTCCTTGGTCTCCACTGCAGTCGCTTCCACAGAGGAACCACTCTCCACCAGAAGAGTGTATGAATTGTGGAGAGGTACAACTGGAGGAATGCACCTCTGTTCCACCTCTTTCTCCCTCCTTGAGCCTACCTTGGTCCAACCACTCCTCTTTATTGGCAACCTCTGAGGTAACGGTGGTGGCCCAGGTGGTCCCAGGGAGGGGGAGGAAGTTTCATGAATCCTAGTGAAGACAGCCTGAAGATAAGCAACCTCCTCCCTCAGACCAG
Organism: Neoceratodus forsteri; assembly: GCA_016271365.2. Taxonomy (NCBI): domain Eukaryota; kingdom Metazoa; phylum Chordata; order Ceratodontiformes; family Ceratodontidae; genus Neoceratodus; species Neoceratodus forsteri. The sequence goes on along the minus strand of CM057451.1, from coordinate 52,616,431 downwards.
ACAGGTGCCTAAAAATAGGGCAGCACCGCAGCCTCCAAAATGTCTCCCAGAAGACTGTCTCCACACAGCCATTGCACTGCACCACTCCAATCATGTCTTATTTTGTGGCCCCTCTCCTGTTGCTTTATATGCTTACTCAATACAGGAGACGTACAAAAACAAGGGACATGACATGAAATTGGAAGGTGGCAGGTTAAGAGGGAATGTGAGGAAGTTTTTCTTCACAGAGAGGGTGGTGGATGAATGGAATGGTCTGCCACAAGAGGTGGTGGGAGCAAGCACTGTGGTTGGATTTAAACATGCCTGGGACAGGGATAGGGGAATCTTAGAGGTAAAGCAGAGGGATGGTCAGAAGCCATACTTAAGTACGGGGCTTACGGGTGGACTAGAAAGGCCTAGCAGTCCTTATCTACCAACAATTTCTATGTTTCTAAGTTGCTGTTCACAGCCAAAACTATCGTGTAAAGCAGTCCATATAAGGAACAACAGGGATCTTGTACTAACAAAATACAAAATTCTGGTACACAATGAATAAGAGTAATCATCCCACTGAAGCCCCACATGACACGAGCAGTCTGTGAAGCAGACATAGCAAGGCAGTTTGCAAAGTTGTAGCCCAAGTTAAACTGCAGAATTTATCACAAGTTTGAGAAAACAAGATTTTCCACATTACAGAGCACGAACATTTAGCACAGTTTTGCTAAGTGTCTAAATGACATTTGTCATGAACCCACTCCTGGGGGTCAGGCCCACTGAGCTCACAGTGCCCACCCTTAAGTGCAGTCTGTGATGGGGAGGGAACAGGGATACCCTCCTTGTCCTTTCTGAATGCTCTCTGAGGTCACAACTGCACCTCTGCCATGAGGACGCAGGGTGTCTCTCTAGCTCTGGATAAGGGCACAATACCAAGCTTGAATTTTGTGGCCAAATATGAACCCTTTCCTTGGCTATTACACAAAGCAGGAAGACCCAGGCATCACACTCTCTCTGGGGTAGCAGTGTTATTTATTTATTTAAAAGTTTAACCAGAAAGACACACTGAGCAGAGTACTGCTTGATTCCAGGTACATCCTGGGGGAAGGGGGACATAAGGAGACAGAAACATACAAGCAGGTACAGAAACAGCACAGATACATCGCTAGTGGTAGCAAGTGAGGTGGGCACCTGAATCATGGCACTGTCTGAAATGGCAACGTTATATGGGTGAAAGCCTGAAAGGCGAGGGGGCAGGGAGGGTGACCAGATGTGGTGGCTGGGCAACCCTAGCGACAGGATGTCGCTACATGCACATGTATATGGGGGGGAGTGAGCACGGTGAGCATGCCCTGGGAGGGCAAGATGGGGATGTTGGGTGTGGCACTGCGGTCAGCTGCCAAGCTATGCCATTGCATCGGGGGGTTGGCCTCTGCTTGCTGTGCTGGGGTTCTGGGTTCGGGGCTGGGTCTGGGCGCTACTGTGCTTTTCTTGTGCCCGGCCCAAAATCTTAATTTTGTTTTACTGTCACACCCCCCCCAACATGCACCCCACCTGGAGTTAAGAATCCTTAAGTAGGGGGGTGCGGTGGGCGAAGCTCCCCACATTGGGGGGTGTGGGGGAGTGCAGCCCCCCTCAGAAAACAAGTATTTTTAGTCCCCGGTGCCATTTTTCCATGGGCCAGGGTTGTCAGGGTGGTGAAATTGTTTTTGCCGCCCTGATGGTGCTCTTCTGTGTTCTCTCACATCAGATAAAATCATCGCTAGTTAGACACATAACTTGGAAATACATTTGATCATACATATTTATATTTGGACATTTTCATTGTGACTTGCAACTACTGACAATCATTTCCTCCAGAAAGGAAGAAAGGCCTGCAATTAGAACCGAGATGACAAGCCAGTATGGTGATGGGAGGCCGGAGCAGAATATTGTACCGGGCACAGCTATGCGCACATGCAGGGTGAGTTGTAGTGTTCATTTATGAGGTGTCTGAGGTGAGTGGGTGAGGGCATTAGTCAAGTGCTTGCAGGGAGGAAGTTCCATAACTTAGGCATGAGGTGTCTGAAGGCTGCTTGGCCAGCCAATGAGGTCATGCATGGCACTGACAGGACAAGGGTGTTTGCTTTCCTCAGGGAATAAGCGGTGGTGGGAAGAGGAGTTAGCACAGTATTGAGGTATTGGGGGAAGGACTGGGACCAGTACTTTGCTATGAACATGGTACAGTGTGTCTGCCACCAGTCATGGAGTGAGGGCAGCTTTAGGGACCGATAGAGGTCACAGTGGTGAGCAAAGGGCAGGCTGTCAAGGGCGAATCAACGGCAAGAGTGGAAGAGGGTGTCCAGTCTGGATATGATGGATTTTGGAGCAGCACTATAGACTACATCACAGTAGTTGAAAATGAGGAGAATAATTTTCTGTACTAGTGCCCTGCGAGCTGGCAGGGGCATGCTACCATGATTGAGGTAGAGGGCACCCAATTTAAGATATAGTTTTTTTGTGGATGGCATCCACATGTACAGAAAAGTCGAGATGCTGGTCCAGCCAGATTCTGAGATATCTAAAGGAAGTGCAAGCTTTCTGAGTAGTCCCATCCAGGGTGTGGAAGAAGGGGAGGGTTTTGAGCCAAGAGAGCCTCTGCCTCATGGCAAAGGTCATGGAGACAGTTTTCTTGGCATTTAGGAATAGCTGGTTTGCACAAAACCAGAGCTGGACTTGATTGAAGCCCTGCTACAACCTGGTTTCAACTTCAGCAGTTGAGGGGCCTGTAGCATACAAGACCGTGTCATCCACATACATGAGTATGGAGGTGTGTGGACAGGTGATTGGCAGGTCATTTAGAAAGATGGATAATAGGAGCATACCAAGGACAGATCCTTGGGGGACACCGGTGATAACTGGGAGGGGGGGTGGATCCGCTAATTCTGACAGACTGGGATCAGCCCCCCAAGTAGGAGTGGAACCAACTGGTGGCCTTGGCAGATAGCCCAGAAGTGGAGAGCTTATCTAGCAGGAGAGGATGGGAGACCATGTTGAAGGCCTTTGCCAGATCGACAAAAATTGTAGAGGTGAGATGTCCCTTGTCCATGCCATCAAAGATAGCATCAGTGAGCTGTAGGAGGGAAGTGGCTGTGGAGTTGAACTTCCTGAACCCAGACTGGTAGGGTGAGAAAAAGGAGGAAGAGTTGAGGAAGGTGGAGAGCTGGTAGATGACTAGTTTCTTCTGGATCTTCGCCAGGATGGGGAGGAGGGAGATAGGTCGGTAGTTACCAGGTTCAGAGGTGTCGCCACCCATAGGGATCGGGATGACAGTAGCATGTTTCCATTCCGAGGGAACGGAGGTTAATGAAAATGAGAGGTTAAAGAGATCAGCCAGAGGGGCAGCTATGGCAGGAGTGGCTAAGTGGAGCATCTTGGCATCCAGCCCTGTAGGGCATTTGCCTTTGTTAGTATTTAAGGAAATTAAGGCTTCAAAGACTTCAGAGGGTGTTATTTGACAGAAGGAGAAAGTAGGGGGGAGGAGAGGAATGAGCTTGTGTGGTGGCAGCTGCAGCTTTGGGTTTTGGCTGTAAAAGGGGTAGGGCAGACAGCAGGGCAGAGGTGCAGCTTGTAAAGTAGGAATTAAAAGCAGTTGCAACAGCTAGTGGGTCAGTTTTGATGGTTTCACCCACTTTTGGCATAGGAGTGGGGGCTGAGAGGGTGGAGAGAAGAGGGATTTGACCACTTTCCAGAATTTAGTTGGTTTGCTTATGTTAGCCTGGAAGGAAGCTTGGAAGTAACTTGTCTTGGCCTGTCTGATTCGCTTAGTACAGGTGTTGCACAGGGAGAGGTATTTTTAAATCATTTCCAAGCCTGGTCTCCTTCTCTGATGAGGGCCATGATGTCCACAGTGATCCAGGGCAAGTGTACGCCCCTCACCCGGGACCTTTTGAGTGGTGCATGTGTATCCCAAGCTGCTAGGAACTTGAGTTTGAAATAGCTCCATGCTTCATCAGTAGATGAGGCATTGTCGAGGAGGGACCAATCAGTGGCTAAGTGGAGCATCATTTATAAGTGAGGGAAGGTCCAGGGATTTGAAAGACCTAGAGAGAATGATCCTGGGAGAGGATGATTTGGGTCTGAAAAATATTGCGGATTATGAAAACCATATGGTGATCACTTAGGGAATCAGGTAGGGTGCCAGAGACAATTACTCGATGCTGGTGGGAGGTAAGGGCCCAGTCCAGAAGGGAGTGATTTGATGACTTTTTATTTAGACGAGTGGGTTCAGTGATCAGTCGTGACAGGTTAAGTCCAGCAACCTGGTTGCGGAACTTGGAGGTGTTGCTGGATAGCCAATTTAAATTGAAATCCCCCAGGATATGGAGCTTGCCACACTTAGCAAGGGATTTGAAGGTGACAAGGTGTTCCAAGATTACTGATGCCAAGGAATCAGGGGTACAGTAAGACCCTACTATAAATATTGGGTTTGTATGGGGTAGGGAAAGTTTGATTAGCGCTGCATCTATCAGGTGTGGGAGACTTGGAAGCGTGATTTGGGTGAACTGTATGGAGGAAGAGATGTAGATATCTAAGCCTCCTTCCTTTTGTTGCCCAATCAGTCGTGCCTGGTAATGCAGTATCCTGGGATACTGATTTCACAGACTTTGTGGTGTGGTTTGAGCCAGGTTTCGGAGATGACTAGGACATCAGGGTTCAGGGAGAGGATGGTAGGCTGCAGCAAGGTTATTTTGTTTACCAGGCTGCCTGATTTGGCCTTCTCCCTACAGGACATGCAACAGCCTGGTTCAAAATCCCTGCAGACTCATCCTTGAAACTTTGGTATTTTCCATATTCTTCCAGAACATTTACAGACCCTTTTCTTAATTTGCATATGGTGGCCCCGCTAAGCAATTAAGAGTTGTCACAGATTATTAATAAACCTTCTACAATCACATACAAATATAGAAATCTCATGCAGGCAGAATTTCTTTAGAAAAACAAAAGTTTTTACTAAAATACTCAAATAAATACAGTTACAACTAAAAAGAAATTACACTAATTTGAGTTGCAGTATGCAGAAATAAAATGGGACAACTATATACATGTAAATGCTCTCACACTGTTAGCTAAAAGTCTACCTTGAAATTGCAGTGAAGTGAATACCAGAAAAGTAGATGAAAGTTTTCGGTTCCTTTAGTCCTTGTAGCCACATTGGGTTTCAGCAGTTTGACTTCTGTGTATCAGGTGGAGTCCAAGTGAGGAAGTGAGTGAAAATGCCCTGATTTAGGGCTATTTATACCTCTGGTTTCCCCTTGAAATAGTAAGTGAAAATCCCACAACTTTTAGGCCAGTAGATGACACTCTTGCTCTTCCCCAATATCTTATTTTCCTGATAACCTTTGATGGGTCAGATTCCCATAGTTAATCCAGGTTTTACAGTCATAACTCCTGCAAGTGGAATTTCACACAGGTTTGCTAGAAGGATGTGTTCTTTCCTATTACCTCACAAAATGAAGTATACTATTAAGAGTTTACTGGGATCAAAGCATTCTGTTTTCTTACAGTTAATGATTTTTATTAGTTTTCAGCTTACAAAAAAGACATACAAAGCATATCACATGACAGATACAGATGGCATCTGTAACAGCAGAGAAGGATTTAGACATTATACCACAGATCAAATACAAAGAATATGACATATCAGAGAAGTGATGACCTTAACTAGGTTTCTGAAGGTGTATGAGGGAGACCCTCTCATCTCTGCTCTGTTCTGTGCACAAATAAATGACAACAGAATAATGGTAACCGGTGCTGGGTTTCTCTAGTATGTACCAGTATAAGAAGAGAAAACAAGGGCACTATAATGAATACGATCAGTACATTTTCTATGGCTAGTTATTTTGAGCTAGGAATAAGGGTCACTCATATCGGGAGTATCATGTTGGAGAAGATAAACATAGGGGGTGTCAGCAGGGGCTCATCCTATTCCGGTCCTAGATTTCAAATAGGCTAGAAAGGGGGCCCAACAAGCTTCATACGCATTAGGTTTATTAAGGGTATCATGGGATAGTCAGTCAAGTGTTGCAATGAGTGTGAGAGCATGGTGAAGTTCTTGAATGGTGGGAATTTCTGTAGATCTCCACCGGCACAGTATTAAACATTTGGTGGAGATACCTATGAGGGCCAGCCATTGCATTTGGGAGGGTTTTAGGCACATTCTGGAGGGAGGTAGGCCCAGAATCCATAGAAGGGTGTCTGGCTATAGTGTTAGGCCTAGGATATCCATAACAAATTGGTTCAATACTAGCCAGAAGGGGGCCAGCAAACAGCATTGCCAAACAATGTGGTATAAGTCTCCAGGTTGAGTATGGCATCTCCAACACAAGTTGGTATTCAAAAGTTGAGCTTTGTATAGCACATCTGGGGTTTTGTACCAGTGGTGCAAATGTTTATTTTGGATGAGCCTACTGCGAGCATCTGGGTAGCACGTGTGTGCCAATTTCCAACAGAGGGCCCATTGAGTGTTGCTTATTTCCACTTGCAATGCTCTTTACCATTTTAATTTAGAGGCCTCTGATTGTGAGGGAACGCTCTCTCTAATCACTGCATAGATGCTGCTTGCTTGGCCTTTCTAGAGTTTGAACCAGGTAGCTAGTTTCTGATGGTTAACCGCTTTGGAGAAGTAGCATTTAAGGAATTCAGTTAGGGAACTAAGAAGTTGAAGATATATCCAGAAATCATTCTTACTCAAGTAGAACATCTGAGCCAAGGCTTGGAAAAGTTTTATTCTGGAGACGGTCTCATCAAGAATATCTGCCAAGCTCTTGATGCCAGCTTTCTCCCATTGGGGCCAGTGGAAGGCCTTGTTTTCTATCAGTAAGTGCTTGTTGTGGAAAATAGGCATAGAAAGGATGGGGGTTGGGTTAGCTTGGATTTTGTTATGCACCTTGTGCCAGACCTGGGTCACCAACGCAATAGTGGGATGGGACCTTAGGGGCCTAGGTAGTGGGTTATAGATTAAGACGGGGGGTATGCACCTGAGCTGTAGCCTGCTCCATATGGAGTCATTGCGGAGAAACAGCATTTGGGTCAGTGAACCATTTTAAAGATTGTGCCATTGAATAAGCCCATGTGTATCATTAGCACAGTCGCGAGTGCTGCTGCCGTGTTCTTTGTTGAGGAGCTGCCATGGGGAGATGGGGCAGGTGATCCTGGGGCTGCATTGGTGGCAGGAAGGAAAGGGACCACATTGGTGGTTGGAGGAGGACTAGGGGGCCATAGGAGCTGCATCGGCGGTGAAGGGAGAAATCGGAGGGCCGCCGCTGCTGAGGAGCAAGGAGCGGTGGGGCCAATCAGCACTGAGCGCGCAAACTTTGGTTGTGCAACTGGGCTATAAAGGCCATTAGCCCAGTCGTGAGTGCTGCTGCTGTGTTCTTTGTTGGGGAGCTGCCGTGGGGAGATGGGGCAGGTGATCCCGGGGCCGCATCAGCGGCGGGAAGGAAAGGGACCACATCGGTGGGCGGAGGAGGACTGGGGGGCCATAGGAGCCGCATTGGCAGTGAAGGGAGAAATCGGAGGGCTGCTGCCGCTCAGGAGCAAGGAGCGGTGGGGCCAATCAGCATGGGGCGCGCAAACTTTGGTTATGCAACTGGGCTATAAAGGTCATTAGCCCAGTCACAAGTGCTGCTGCTGTGTTCTTTGTCCCACACCATCCACCCCAGCCCCGACCTCTATTAAATAGTCGGTGGGGGTGAAGCCTTGGAAGGGAGAAGGCTGTGAGTGGGTGTCCTGGACTGCTGCTGCTGCTGACTGGGTCCTGGATTACTGCTAATTGGGAAAAGGGAGCTGCACGCTGTGCCTGCGTGGGCAACATTCATCATCTGTAATGATCAAGCTGAGTGAGGGAGGACTTGAACTTTGGATAATTAAATGAAAGGGTGACTATATGCTGTGCCTGCTTGGGCACCATTGACTACCTGCTATATACAGCTGCTAGATATGATAAATGTGATCTGATTACTGAGCTGAACTGTTTATTGCTACTGATCTTTGTGGGGTGGGCAAAAACAGAGCCGGCTCTGGATTGTGGCAAATTTCAGGAAAGGGGGACTGTATGCTGTGTCGGCTTGGGCACCATTGACTACCTGATATATGATATATATATATATATATATATATATATATATACACAGCTGTGGGATTTGGTAATCGTGAACTGTGATATCTGCTGAATTGTATATTGCTGTCTGATTCCGTGAGGTGGGCAAAAACTAAATTGGTGCTGCAAGCGGTTGGTACTGCTCACACCAAAATGAGGGTGGATTTGGGGCTGGCCAGAGCAGGCATCTTCGTCAGGGTGATTGGGTGTACGGGGTGCGGGTCAGCAATAATCCTAAATTGGGCATGGAGGTACGGAGGGTGTCCAGTGTGTTTTCAGCTGACAGGACTTAGGGAGAAGGTTGAGGGGATTAGAAGAGAAGTGGAAGGCATGAGGGGGAGGAAGGTGGGAGGAGTGGAAATGGTCCCATGGAGGGAGGTGAGACCACTACCATATACCCCAGGGAGCCATTAGGCATGGGCCCTATGGAAACTCCAGAGGGGTAGGGCGCAATACAAGCAATGGATGGAAAACACCTCACAGGAGAGAGGCCAATCAGGGGGAGCAAAGGAGGGAGATGGGGTATGAGAAACGTGCCGGGGCAGGCATCACACTTAGCAACAGATACTGTACCCAGGAGAGGGGATGGATGAGGCTGGTGGGGTGGAGCAGGTGGTCAGAGAGGGATTGGGCAGCATGCTGGGGGTTGGAGTAGGGGGTAGTGAGGGGCAGGCAAGCAGCGAGGTGTGACTAGCAAGCCAGGGGGTTGGGGCAAGGGAGGTGTGGGGACAGGGGAGGGTGAAACTGGGGTGGAGCAGGCACTCAGGCTGGGAAGTCAGCCAAGGAGAGGGGGTGAGGGGTAATCTGGGAAGGCCAGTATTGGTGTGGCAGAAATCTGATGAGGAAGGGAGGGAAGGAGGGTAGGTAGGAGAATATGCCAGATGGGATGGGGAGACAAGACTGGGGGTTGGAGGCAGGGAGGAAGCAGTAGAAGGGTGTATGGGTGGGGGACCTGTGGTTCTGACCCAAAAGAGTCGGGATCGGGGGCCAGCAGTCTGCCCAGGATGTTGGGGGAGCAAGAAGTAAATTGGGAACCACAAGCGGAAGGAAGAGCATGGTAGGAAACTCACAGACTAGTGATCCCCGGACTGAAGGGGGCGGGAGGAGTAGGCTGGAGGTCAATGATAGAAGGAAGAGCCTGGAAGGGATCAAAAGGGCCAGTAAGATGGGGGGTGAAGGTGATCCTTCTGGGGGACTCCATGACCAGGGGCATCCAGTGGGAGGGGATAGGGGATGGAAAAAGCTGCCCAGTCAGGGCTAAATGTATCCCGGGCCTATCCTTTCACAAGGCCAAATTCCAGCTATATTCATTAGCATTGGAATGTGGGGGATCCCCAGATTTCCTAGTACATCTGGGCACAAACAATCTGGAAGGGAACAGCAATCTGGAAATCCAGGTGAGGTTTCGGGAACTGGCCAGAGTCTGCCATTCTATAGGAAGTTAATTTTCCTTCTCGGAAATCCTGCCAGTACCTAGGGCATCTGGGTAGACCAAGCACAAACTCAGAGGTGTGAACCAGTGGCTCAGGGATTGGTGCAGGACAGAAGGGTATGGGCTGGTGGGAAACTGGGGGGACACATGGGATGATAAGGGGTTATATGCTAGGGATAGGATACATCTTAACCTAGAAGGGAAGGAGATCTTAAAACTGAAACTCGCTGAATTCATAAATGAGAAGTGGGGTTTAAACTTGTAAAGGGGGAGGGATTAGTGAAGGAATGGAGGCAGGAGGACTGACCGAGGTCCCAGGTCTAGGGTGGCAAATAAGGGCAGGTGACTGCTACGTACACAAAGCAAGAGCTGTGCAGGAAAGGGCAAATAGGAAGTGTGCAGGGCCAAGTCAATTGGGTAGGGGAGAGGGGATGGGGTGGAGGACTGTCCTGATCAACGCCAGGAGTATGGGCAACAAAATGCCTGAGCTCCAGGTGATGCTGGCAGAGGGATCAGTGGATGTGGCAGTGATTACGGAAACATGGGCCACCTAGAAGAATGATTGGGACCTAAACTTGAAGGGCTACACAATATTCAGGAGGGATAGAGAAGAGGGTAGAGGAGGGGGTGTAGCCCTGATAGTCAAGAATGGCATAATGGTTAGTAGAGTGGAGGAGGCAGATGGGGGAGTGAAAGTGATTTGGGTAACCCTGCAACCGGGGGAGGCAAAAGACTGAAAGTAGGGGTGGTGTACACACCCCTCCACAATGGATGAGGACCTGGAAGGAAAAATGGTTGAGAACATCAAGGGGCACTGTGACTGTGGAAAGGGTAAGGTGGTGGTCATGGGGGACCTAAATATGCTGGGGGCAGACTGGGACACCATGACATCAGCGGTGGCCAGGGAGCAGAGGCTGATGGATGTGTTTCAGGATGCCTTTCTGGTCCAACAGGTGGGGGAACATACGGGGGGGAGGATACTGGATGTTGTCCTTGCAGACAGCGACCAGATAAGGGGTCTGGAGGTGTGTAGCCCACTGGCAGGAGGAGACCATGCCGTAGTCTGGTTTCTGCTGTGTCTAGGGGGGGAGGAGGACAATTGCTCAAACACAGCAGTAGTGGACTTCATGGGGGCAGATTTTGTGGGCATGGGCAGGATTCTGAGGGGGAGCTTGAACAAGATTAGGCCAGTTATGGATGTTGGTAGCTTGTGGGAGACCATAAAAAAGGGGTATAGGAGGCTACTAGCTCATGTGCAAGGGTAAGGCATAAAAATGGTAGGGCCAACAAGCCGTGCTGGTGGACCAGGGAGGTGCAAGAGGCGGTGAGGGATAAGAAAGCTGCCTACACACATTTTATGTGCTTCAGTGGTGACTGGGAGAGAGGTGAGTATGAGTTGACATCTAGAAGGGTCACAAGAGTGGTGAGGGAGCAAAGGCGAGGATGGAGCAAAACCTGGCTAGGGATATCCGGAGGGGTGGAAAGGGATTTTATAGATATATAGGGGAAAAGAGGAAAGGGAGAGCACAGATCTCCAGGATTAGGACTGGGGAGGGATGGGCTCAGGAGGCAGGGGAGCAGGCAGAGGTACTAAACAAGTATTTTGCCTCGGTATTTATGGAAGGAGACATGGGATCCATTCAACAGGAAGGGACGGGGTGGAGACAGCTGAGAGGAGAGGACAGATGGAGATGAGAGCACCAGAAGAGGCTGGGGCACTGGGTGGGCCAGGCCTAGAAGGGGATGGGTGCTTTGTTGAGGTGGGGTTAGGGAGGGAGAAATCACAGAGGACAGCGTGAGGGTGGCCCTTCGGGCACTGAAAACTGACAAGGCACCGGGACCAGATGTACTGCATACGAGAGTTCTGAAGGAACTGGCGGACAAACTAGCAGCTCCACTAGCTGCGCTGTTCAATGCCTCTCTCCAGACAGGATGGGTGCCTCAGGATTGGAGGGTGGCTCATGTGGTGCCTATCCACAAAGGGGGGTCTAGGGAGGAGATGGGAAATTACAGGCCTGTCAGCCTAACGTCGATGGTAGGCAAACTAATGGAGGGCTTCATCAAGGGGAAGCTCAGGAGGCAACTGGAAAAGCTGGGACACATGAATGACAAACAGTATGGTTTTGTCCCGGGGAGATCATGCCAGACCAAACTTACAGATTTTTATGACTGGGTGACAGGGACCTTGGACCGACAAAGACCGGTGGACGTCCTATATCTGGATTTCAGTAAGGTGTTTGACTTGGTACCCCACATCGGGTTGTTGACAAAGTTGGGAGGGATGAGGGTGGGAAGACAGTTGCTTAGATGGGTAGAAAACTGGCTTACAGATAGAACACAGAGGGTAGTGGTTGGTGGGATAGTCACCTCCCCTAGGGAGGTCTTCAGTGGGGTTCCCCAGGGTTCAGTGCTGGAGCCACTCCTGCTCAATGCCTATGTCTATGATATAGGGAGGGGGTTAGGAGTAGGTAGAGCCTCTTCGCAGATGACTCAAAACTGGGAGCACTGGCTGATGGGGAGGAAGCAAGGGAGACAGTCCAGAGGGATCTGGATACCCTGGAGGGTTGGACAAGGAAGTGGGGGCTGAGGTTTAATCCAGGGAAGTGTAGGCTGTTGCATCTGGGGGTCAGAAACCCAGGTCATGTATACACCCTGGGAGGGGTCTCACTGCAAGCCACATCGAGTGAAAGGGACCTGGCGGTTGTGGCAGACACCAGAATGAACAACAATGAAAACTGCAGAAGATCATCGGCAAAGGCAAACAGGATACTGGGCTGCATAGCCTGGGGAATAATGTCCAGGAGGAGGGAGGTGATCCTGCCTCTGTATAATGCCTTGGTCAGTCCACATCTTAAGCATTGCGTGCAGTTCTGGAGACCTCACCTTAGGAAGAACATAGCATTGTTGGAGAGGGTTCAGAGGAGGGCAACCAGGATGATCCAGGGCATGAGTGATAGGACCTATGAGGAAAGGCTGGAAGTCCTTGGGCTGTACTCGCTAGAGGAGAGGAGAGACAGGGGGGACATGACTGAGGTATTCAAATATGTGAAAGGGATTAACAGGGGCAGAGCCAAAGAAATGTTCAGGCTAAAGAAATGGGGCACAACCAGGGGGCATGAATGGAAGTTGGAGGGAGGAACCTACAGAGGAGAACATTGAAGGCATTACTTTACTGAGAGGGTGGTGGATCCATGGAATGCATTGCTAGTGAGTCTAGTCGAGCAGGGCACAGTGGAGGGCTTCAAGATGGGGTGGGACAGATGCATAGGTGTACTGAAGCCAAAGTTGACCCTCTCGGAGGCCAGGAAGGGAAGAGGAGCTAGTGCCCAATAGGGGCTGGCTATCAAGCAGACATGAAAGACTGTTAGGCCTATTCTGCTGGCCTTTAGTATGTTAGTATGTATCCCTCAAACCACGGAAGTCCCCAGCCAGAGTCCTTCCAGTGGGAGCGAAGTTTGTCCTGCTATATCGTGGCTTCTTGTTGTCCCAGAGAAAGTTACCCACTACAGTATCTATAGTACAGAGCCATTTAATGGGGAAGGGGGGTGCTAGGGGAATATGTGAGAGGGCATACAATAGTTTGGGAGCTGCAATCATTTAGAGAGTCACAATTTTCCTGGCTAGGGAAAGGTGAAGCATCTTCCACCTATCTAGTTCAGTTCTAAGGTTGGCGACCAGGGAACTGAGGTTGAGATCCCAGAGTCTGGATAGGTCAGGGTGAAATTTGGATACCTAGGTACACAAGGGAATCTGGGGCCCATTTGAGCCCAATAGAGGGCGCTATATTTGGGGTGCATTTAGAGTTGAGGGGTAGTAGCTCAGTTTTGGATGTATTCTTCCGGAGACCGGATATTGATGCAAAATTAGCCAGGAGTGTGAAGAGAGCCGGAAACGCCACTACGGCATCTTCAACCGGGATTAGCAGGTCATCGGCATACATCAGCCTGGGGTTATGGTTGTGCTCCAATGGAGATACCCCGAATAATGGGATGTTGCCAAATGGAGGCTGCTAAAGGCTCCACTGCTAGTATGAACAGGAGGGGGGAAGGGGGCATCCTTGACGAGTGCCCTTGCCAAGTTGAAAAGGGCTGGATATGACTGTATTGGTATGAACACTGGCTAGGGTTTGTTGGTACAGTGCCAAGACCTATTGCCAGAATATGGTGCCAAAGCCAAATCTCTGCAGCACCTTGTCTAGAAAAACCCAATCCAGGGATTCAAAGGCTTTCTCAACGTCTACAGCGATGGCAGCCGCAGGGGAAGATAGAGACTTGGCTTGGTAAATAAGGTTAATCAGTGATCTGATGTGGTCCCGGCTGAGGCATTCCAGCACAAAACCCACCTGCAAGGGATGGATAAGAGATAGGAGAAAGGGACTAAGCCTGCTATCCTCAACCTTGCTTGAAGCTTTCAAATCCATGCTCTATGCCCACCTCACCACCACTAGCAACTGTGACTGCGCTAGATAAAGACTACCACTCCTCATGTCCATCCTCACATCTGAGGCCTCTTCCTCCCTGACTAATGAACCCTCTGGTACCTCTACTACTTCCTGTCTCCCACCCAAACTCACTCCCCCCCTTTTTTCCTGTCCCCTCTCATTTACTCTCCGCTCACCACCTTTCCTCCTCTCTAGCCTCCTTTGGCGCCTAATGATCACCCTCTCCCTGGAAGTTTCCTTAACCTCGAAATTGTCTACTCGCTTGAACCTGTTACTGGCTTGTTTTTCTATGAAACTTAAAAACGTTACTGCCTTAAACTGTTAATAGCAAATTTATGATGTAACTTTCCTGTCTGGTTTTACCTGTAATGTGTATCGTGCTTTGTTAAATGTTCTTTGTGACGTGGAACCTTTGTAAAAGAGCCCTGGCTCAAAGGTATTAATTCCTAGACTAATAAACTAAACTAAACTAAATTGTGCAAGGCCTCATTAAAAACTTGAGAGAGAAGAGGGGTAATGTGGGGAGCCAGCAATTGCCAAAGTTCGACCGGAAAGCCGTCCCCTCTGGGAGACTTGCCAGTGTTAAGGGTGTTGGTTGCCGTTACGACCTCTGCAGGAGTGATAGGCAGGTCCAGTTGTGCAGCGTGGGATGGAGTAAGTACTGGAAGTTGAAGAGAAGCAAGAAAATTTCCCATTGTCTGCTCCTCTGAGGTTCTAGTGGAAGTATAGAAGGTCGAGTAAAATTGCTGCATGATGACATTAATGGCAATGGGATCAGTGCTGATTAAGCCCGTCTGGTCTTTCAGGCCTGAAATATGATGTTCAGCCTGTTGCTTGAGGAGTCTGTAGGCCAGGAGTTTGCCAGCTTTTTCACCCCCCTCCCAATAATGATGGCACAGCCTTAAAATTGCTACTTCGGCCTTGTGAGTTAGTAGATCATTAATCGCTAAGTGAGTGGCGAGTAGTTCTCTATACAGTGGGGAGTTTGGTGTCAGGTTGGGCAACTGTTTTGCTCGGGCTTCCAGGGTTTTTAGTTTGGCTTCTAAGGAAGTCAGGAGGTGTTCCCGTTCCTTCCAGCATTTAGCAGCAAAGCTGATAATGGCCCCATGTAGGGTGGCTTTAAAAGCCTCCCAGAGAATGCCAGGGGGGATATCTTGGGGGAGATTTTCTGCTAGAAAGAGTGAAATCTCCAAAGATACACATTGAGCAAATTGGGGATTTTTGAATAACAGAGGATCTAGTTTCCAAGTAGAGGATTTAGGAGAGGGTGGACCCCACAGAACATGTAGGTGCACCCGGGACGTGGTCTGAAATAACTTTGGGCATAATCTTGGCGTTAACTGCATTCCAGCAGATATCGGCAGAGACCAGCCAGAAGTCTAGTAGGCTATGCGACCTGTGTACCACTGAAGTAAAGGAGTAGTCCCTCATTTTAGGATGAAAGGTTCTCCAGATATCGGTGAGGCCAGCTTCTGCAATTAGTTGTTGCAGGGCTAGTCGGGACATAGGATGTTGCATGGTAGAGGGGGTACTTCAGTCCAGCTGAGGCACTAGATCCAGGTTGAAGTCTCCTCCTAAAATTGTGGGTATCGGTTCCGAGGATATAGAACACACATCGTGGGCCAGTAGGTGGATGAAGGAGGGAGTGTCTTCGTTTGGGGCATAAATACAGCCGAAGAGTATGGGGCCATCAGGGGTTTTCATTAGGGCTAGGACTCTTCTACCATAGGGATCCATCTGTACTTGGATGGTGGACCGAGCCAGAGATTTGTGGATGAGGATAGCAACCCCTCATTTCTAGGTGGAGGAGGACGCGGATAGGACCTGTCCCACCCAGTCTTTCATCAGCATATCATGATCCTGCTTTGTAAGTTTGATTTCCTGTAGGAAGGCCAGCGAGCCCTCAGCCTTTAGTGAGACAGCACCTGTTTACGCTTTACTGGGGTATTACTCAAACGTTCCAGGTGTGTGCATGAAGGTCAGTCATGATCAAAAAGACTAATGTATGTGCGAGTTACCATAGTAGAAATACTTAATGTGCAGGATGAGGGGGCTGCTGAGCCATCCTCCAGAAGCCTCCCAGTGACGCCTAGCTGCTTAATACCTGTTATCCTTATAGATCCCAGAAACCTAAAGTGGTTGTGAGAAACCCAGTTACAACACTGTATAAACCAAGTGATTGGGCAAACGGCCCGTATGAATATTAAACTATGTACAACAAACTTAACATACCAATTGAGTTTAGTATTTGGAGGACGACAGGTAGGCTGGCAGACAGGCCACCGAGTCCACCTATCATCCTCTCGTGGGGTGGGTTGAAGAAATGAGGAGACAGAACACTGCATAAGTGCTCGAGCACTTATTCTACAGTAGCATTGATACGCTCCCTCCTTTGGCATATGGTCAAATTAAGGAAGTAGGGAACAAACAAGGGGCAATGCAGGGGGTAGGGCCCATGTCCAGTGGATAGGGCTGAGAGGGAAGGAGGAGACAAAGATTATCCACCTTGCCTGGGGTGGTATCCTTAGTCTGTTACCACCTCCAGGGCATACGAGGGAAAAAATAATAAATCCTCCACCACAGCAGACCAAAGCCGTACACCTATTTCATGATCTCAGAGCAACCCCAGTATCTCCTTCTTTTGTCAAGGTAGTGTTGTAAGAGGATGGAGGGATGTAGAGGTACAGTATGTTAGGTGTAGTATATCACCCCACCAAGTTTGGGGGAGAGTGAAAAGAGGTACCAGCTATTGCATCCGGGGCCAGTGCTGGTCTCTCACAAGTTAGCCCAGTGTTTAAGGGTGGGAAGCAGAGGGGTGAATAAACCAGGCAACCCAGATACATTTGACAAAATAAGGTTTGCTGTATGCAACTAGGCAATGCTGCTTCTAAATTATATATCGGTAGTCCAGAAAAAGTCCTGAGCGACAAAGCATATACGAGCATGCTAATACCGTAATATATAGCCACAGATGAATTGTAGAAATGTCTGTTGGCCTGAATAAACAAGCCAACTGCAATGTGAAGCATTCTGGGATCAGTCCCTGGAGTAAGAAAGCTGATTGAGAGCCAGCTAGGGCCCATCTCAACCCAACAACTGACACTACAGCCCAGGGAGGCCCAAAGAGAGAGAAACAAAAGAGCAGGTACTTAGCTGTGTAGTCAGGGGGAAGATTCATCGGCTGATCAAGCAGGTGGGAGTGCTGTTGTTACTGAAGTCTGCTGGTCAGTGTTCACAGTAGGAGGAGGTTGTTGCTCTGGGAGGGCTTGTGGCATGTCCGTTGCTGCAACAGCGGCCCATGTTTGGGGTTTTGCAGGGAGCAAACTGTGTGTCGGCAGCTCATCTCCTCTCAGTGCATCCTCTGGGAGAATCAATAATGGGGCAAACTTGTTCAGGGAGTAGTGCCGGCACAGACCTCCATTGTCCTCTTCCCAGGGGACATCCATGTACTGCCTGGTATTTGGGTGTTGTCTCCTCTCATGCCGCTGTGAGGTGTACCACTTTCTGTTCCGAGGAGGGAGAGAGGCATAAAACCGATGCGGCTCAGGCTGAAAGGGCCCCGGACCAGATCTGGCTGATTCATCCATGCTGCTAGGGGGGGTCGGGAGGGCTACGGTTGGTGCTAAACAAGTCGAGGTCTTGAAAATCTTTGGGGAATTGTTGTCGGAGGTAGTCCATGAGGCTTTCCGGCGTGGCGAAAAGAGTAGCAGCCCCGTTGATGATTATTCTCATCGTGGCAGGGTAGCGCAAAGAGAAGGGGATATGGTGCTCATGTAGAATCTTGAGGCCAACCACATATGCTTCTTGCCACTCTGTTAACTCCCAGGAGTAATCCTGGAAAATGTGGATGATATTGCCATTCCAGGAGAGGGAACCTCTGTCCCTCGCTGTAGCAGTAATCTGTTCCTTTTGGCAAAAGTCCAGAAAGCGGGCTAAAATTGGTCGCAGGTGCTTTCCTGGTTTGGGTGGTGGAACCAGAGAGTGATGGGCCCGCTCAATTTGCAGGACAGTAGCAGGAGGTAGGCCTAGAATGTGAGGCAAGGAATCCTGTAGAAAGCGAGCTGTGTCCTGCTGTTCAGCCCCTCTGAGAAGCCGATGAACTGCAAATTGTTGCAGCGGCTCCGATTTTCCGAATCGTCCACCTTATCCTGAAGGTAGTTTATGAGACGGGCTTGTTCCCAAGTGGTGGCTGTGACTTCTTGTAGAGCTGCATCGTGGGCCTTAAGATGCCTTTCCATATGAAACATCCTTGATTCAATGGCCTATAAAGTATGAGTAATAGAGTTTAGAGCAATAGTCATTTGTGACTTTTCTGCTAGCAACTGAGCGAACATTTGTTCCATTTTTACAGGTTCAGCTGGAGCTGGCGAGGAGGATGTCACAGTGTAGGCCATGGTGCAGGAGAGACACCCCTAGGAAGATGATCCTCTCAGATAGGGAGAAAATAGATGAGATGCTGATATGTCTGGTAAGTCCCTCTTTGAATACTTGTATTTTCAGATGATCACAGAGGCCCCTCATTGTAGGATGTCCTAGGATATTAGCCCATATAGAGTGAGCTAAGGATTATGCTGCCATCTTAGGTGAAGGCTAATCCACGCCCCAGAATTCTGTTTTCTTGATGTGAAAAGGGCTATATCTCGACATTTTATTACTTCTTTTTCCCTTGGGTAGTTAACTTACAGAAAGACTCTTTGATCAGCTATCCATAAGCTTTTTGACAATAACTTGTAATTTTCCTGGCAAGCAAGGCTGGCCTGCAGGTTAAAAAAAGATCAAACCCTTTTTTAAAATCTAGTCTTTTCCCCAGGTGCCTTTGTGCTGACACTAGCATGTCTTGGCATGTACATATACACAGAATTTCATTCAAAACATATATACAACAGAATTATATCTGCAACTAAGGGCTAGCAGCTAGGCAGCTTGCCACACCATTAAATTATGTTGATTGCCATCCAAGTCGCATTTGATATCCCACGTAGGACTTCCACAAACCAACACTGCCTGGTGCTCTGAACAGATAGAGAGCATGACAGATATCATTTTTCAGGCAGGAGCTGAACATTTTCTCCACCTTTGTTCATGAGGTGATGTCATGAGAAGGCTATGCTGAAAAATTGGTGTAAAAATATTAAAAAACAACAAAGTTATGAGCCTGCATTGAAATTTGTAAATGCAGGCTCCTAACTTTGGTAATTTTCAATATTCTGACCCAAAATGTTCAACATAGCCATCTCTTCACAGCACCTTATGAATGTGACCACTGTCATTTTTCTGATCCTGGCCAGAATGTGTTTTTTGCATCCTGAAAGGTAATTTCACAGTCGCTGCATGAAATTACCTTTCATAGAAACATAGACTTTGTCGGCATATAAGGACCACTTGGCCTACCTAGTCTGCCCGTTTCCCTACCTATTGGATAAACTGCAGATCCTAGCTAACCAACTGCCTACTTCTTCCTACCCCCCATCAGAATTGCCTTATGTCTGTCCCATGCATTCTTGAATTCCCCCACTATTTTTGATCCCATGACCTCCTCAGGAAGGCAGTTCCATGTGTCCACCACCTTCTTTGTTAAAAAATCTTCCTCAGGCTGGCTCGTCGGCGTAGCGGTTGGATTTTTGCTTGCGACGCCAGCGACCGGGTTTGAGGGGCCGGACTCGGGTCACTGGACAAACGACGCTGGGGGTAGGCTTGAGGCGTCCTGCAACTGCTTTCGCCTTCTCGGGGAGGGAGGGATGTGACTCGCTGTCTGCTGCCTCCTGGGCGGAGGCCAGGAAGCAGCAGCTTATGACCCCACTGCACAAGGGGCGTGGTGAACGTCGGCTTGGCCTAGATGTTCATGGCACACCACGCCCCCAAGGAGAAAAACGGAAATCCTGGCCTCCTGGTCTGCCAGATGATGGCTGCTGGCTCCTGCCAACTCGAGATGCCCTGACGCTGTGGAATCCACCTCAGCAGCACCCGGGGACTGATTTACTAGTGTGCTGGTTTCCCCTCCTGGCACCTTCCCCCCTCGGAGGAGAGGGACCCATCCGGTGAATGGATATGCCGGGCCACTCCGGGGTCAGCTGTGATCTGAGGTGAGTGGAAGGGGGTCAGGGTGAGAGAGTCGGAGGAGTCATGAGCAGCTGGAAGGAGAGGCAGGCCTGGGGCAAGTAAGGTGCAAAAAAAAAAAAAACACCTCCTCACATTGACCCTGAGCCATCCCCCTCTATCTTCAAATTGTGTCCCCTTGTTCTTGCACATCTCTTTTTCTGAAAGATGCTACCCTCTTGGACTTTGTTGATTCCCTTGAGGTGCTTGAAAGTTTCTATCATGTCCCCCCTCTCCCTTCTTTCGTCAAGGGTATATATATATATTAAGCTCCTTTAGTCTCTCTCTTCGTATGGCTTCTATTGCAGATCCTGCCCCATTTTAGTTGCCCTGCTCTGGACTGCCTCCATCTTGTGTCCAGAACTGCATGCAGTACTCCAGATGGGGTCTCATCAACTGTTTGTACAGAGGGATAACAACTTTTTGTTTTCTACTGGTGATGCCTCTCCCTGTACATCCCAGTATCCACCCAGCCATCCTTACTGCCTTCTTACATTGTTTGCTTACCTTTAGGGCATTTGCTATTAATCCCCAGGTTCCTTTCCTTTTGTTGTTGTTAATATCCCCCATTGTGTACTCTTACCTGGGTTTTGTTTCCAGGTGCATTACTTACTTCTTTACATTGAATCTAAGCTGCCATACTTTTGACCACTCCTCAAACCTTGCCAAGTTCCTTCTCATCCTTCCACCCCCTTGTGTATCAACCCTGTTGCAGATCTTTGTATCATCTGCAAAGAGGCATACTTTTCCTTTCAGTCCTTCTGCAATGTCACTTATAAAGACATTAAAAGGACCTAACCCAGTACTGAACCTTGCAGTACCCCGCTAGTAATCCCCCTTTCTTCGGAGTGGACTCTGTTTACTATTACCTTCTGTGTCCTGTTGTCCAGCCAATTTTTTACCACTGCTACCACCCTAGGACCCACTCCCAGGCTGGCTAATTTGTTTATTAATCTTTTGTGTGGGACTGTGTCAAATGCCTTGCTAAAGTCTAGGTAGGCCATGTCCACAGCCCCTCCCTCGTCTACTGCTTTGGTCACCCAATCAAAGAAATCTACTAGATTTATCTGACATGACTTTCCCACTGTGAATCCATGTTGCCTTGGGTCCTGTGCCACTCTGGCCTCTAGGTACTCAACAATTCTTTCTTTCAGAAGTGATTCCATCATTTTATCTACCACTGAGGTCAAGCTAACAGGTCTGTAGTTTCCTGCCTCTGCATTGCTCTCACTTTTGTGAAGGGGAATCACATCCACCCTCCTCCAGTCCTCAGGTACCACACCATCCTCCCATGATTTGTTAAAGAGGTCAGTGGTGTCACTAGTTCTCCCCTTAATTCTTTTAGAATTCTGGGGTGAATCCCATCAGGCCCCATTGCTCTGTCTACCTTCAGTTTTAAGAGTTCTTTCAGAACCCTTTCTTCTGTGAAAGAACTGGTATTGACCCCCCTGTCCAGAGTGCTTCTATTGATTGGATTAGATACCTCCCTCCTCTTCTTTTGTGAATACTGAGCAGAAGTATTCATTCAGTATCCCTGCTTTTTCACTGTCCTCTCTGCCCACCCACCCTGCCCTTTAAAGCCTCACTATCCCTCCTTTGATCTTTCTTCGCTCCCTAATGTAACTAGAAAATGTTTTATCCTTCTTAACTAAGTTGGCTATCTTTTCCTCAGTTTGGGCCTTTGCTATTCTGACTGCCTTCCCCACTTCCTTCTGCTTTAACTGGTACAGTTCTCTGTCCTGCTCCTTCTGTGTTTCCTTATACTTCCTGAATGCTATCTTTTTCTCCCTAAGTTTCCCCACCACCTCTTTTGAAAATCATAGTGATTTTCTCTTTTTTTTTATTTGTTTATTTGCTTCACACAAAGGCTTGTTGCCTCTGTGATGGCAGTTTTGATGTCTCCCCATTGTTCCTCCACCCATCCTTCTTGCCTGTTTGCTAGTGTTTTTCTGAGGCACTCTCCCCTTTTGACAAAATTAGCCCTCCTAAAGTCCAGTACCCTCACTTTTGTATGTCTTGACTCTATGGCTGTGTTTATCATGAACCACACTGTTTGGCGGTCACTTGTTCCCAGATGGCTACCCACTTCTGGATCTGAGATCCTTTCTCCTTCCCCATTTGAGAGTACCAGGTCTAAGATTTCTCCCTCCTGAGTGGGTTCCAACACTAGCTATCTGAGGCATGCCCTGTGGTCATCGAGAATGACCTGCTCTTGGATGTGGCTGCAGCAAAGGTGCTTCAGTTAACATCTGGCATATTCAGGTCCCCCATCAACAATATCTCCCCTTTTTCTGCTATCCTAAAAATTGCCTTCTATCATTTCCTTGTCCATTTACTCCCCTTGAGATGGGGGTCTGTATACAACCTCCGTGCAGATTGTGGTGCCATTTCCGGTCTCCAGGGTGACCCACAGTGCCTCCTCTCCTCCCTGTTTACTCTTTAGTTTCATTGCTTTTATCCCTTCCCTTACATAGAGAGCTACTCATCCTCTTCTTCTACCCTACCTGTCCCTCCTGTAGATTGTGTACCTTGGTATGTTGACATCCCAGTCATGGTTTTCTGTGTACCATCTTTCTGTGACTGCCACAATATCCTGTTGGCTAGTTTAAATGCTTGCCATTTATCACCTAGGATCCTGGTTCCCCTCCTGGACAGATGCAGACCATCGTGCGAGTATTGGCCTGCATCCCTCCAGGTGGACCCCTAGTCCCCAATGAAGTCAAAACCCTGAGCTCTGCACCAGTTTTTCTACCACTGATTGAATCCCATGGTGCGGAGCATCCTAGCCTCACTCATGCCATAGACAGGCAGCACTTCCGAGAAGGTTACCATGCGCTCTACTTGTCTAAGGCCCCTCGCCAACTCCACAAACTCCTCCTGCACTGCTGTGATCCATTTCTCAACCAGGTCATCCAGTTCCAGGCAGGAGTTGAACATTTTCTCTGCACTTGTTCATGAGGTGGGGTCATAAGAAGGGCATGATGAAAATCTGGGCCACAAATATTAACAAACAAGAAAGTTAAACTGCCTAACATCTTCACATCTACTTTGTATTCTTAAATGTTAATAGAATGATTCCTTCACTGAAGCAATGTTTAATGTCACTTCCACTGGTATCAGCAGCACACACCCCCCATGACACCAGTGCAAATGGTGAACATTCGGCATTGACAAATGCTTGTTATTAATAAGTCCAGTCTTTGAGGTTGGTCCAACACCCATCTTGATTGGGTCATGACACTGCATCTTACAGCTGCTGGTTCTGTGACTGGTCTGTCTTTCAGCAACCTCTGCTGTGGTCTTAGTAATGGTACAGGATTCTCTAGTGGTACCGGTTGTAACTCTTCTGTTGGATCTTACAGTGGCTCATCCAGTGGATCCCATAGAACTGGTCACAGTTTATCTTCTTCCAGTCCTTGGCCTTCTCCATCTCCGGAGTGAAGGCAAATAAAGTGGCACCTGTTGCATCTCAACTGTCCCTGTGGACTCTTCATAAGATGGGATTAAGGAGGTGACAGCTGTTCTGTGACCTGTGATGAAATCTTCTTGTCCAGAATTCAGACACATTCTTCAAGTGGAAGCTGTGGTATAGCATGAGCTCTGTGTCTTGAGTTGTAGGCTAGTTTTCATTTGCAATTCGAAAACTGCTTGTGACCTTAGATTTTTCCTTTGTCTGGAAGTTTTGGATTAAAAAAGATGGCAAAATAGGTATGATCATTCTCAGTTTTCTGCTCATCAATGGTTCTGCTGGACTGTAGCCTTTGGCAAATGATGTGGCGCAGTGGACAAGTAAAACTTTGAATGGATCTTAGCTTTTTTAAGAAGACTCTTCACTGTTTGTACTGCTCTTTCAGCTTCTACATAGCCTTGTGGCTGTCTTGGTCTTCTCATGAGATACACAATGCCATAGTCTTTTGCAAAATTATGAATGGCTGAACAACTGAACTGTGGACTGCTGTCCGATAATAGCACCTTGGGCACTCTGTAGCAAGCAAAAATTGCTTTCAAGTGTTTAATAATATGACTTGTCCTGGTAAAGTTTAGATGAACAACTTCAGTATACCTTGAATGATAGTCCACAACTATGAGGAATTTTTTATTTTTCAGGTGTGACATCTACAGCAACATTTTGCATGGTCTGTTCAGAAAGTTAGATGGAATCAGTGGTTCTACAGCATTGCTGCAGGGAATGGCACAGACTTTATATTTGTTGGTCAGGGTTGTTAGTTGTGCATGAAGCTTCCGCCGCCACCACAGTCTGCTGTGGTCACTTGTGACATTTTTGTATGCCCTGGTATCCTTCATGAAGCAATGTCTGGGTAGCTTCCTGCAGAGACTGAAGAGTCACTATTCTGGTTCCTTTCCAATGTAAGCCATCTTGAACTGTTATGGTGTGCAGTTTGTAATAGAATGGTTTGATAATGTCCGGACCTTGAACTCTCATTGGCCAACTGTGTTGGCAAAGTTTCCTGGCTTGTTGATGTACATGATCTTTCTGGCACAGGGTCATAATGTCGCAGAGGAAACCGCATGGCAAATAATTCAGCAGACAAAACTGCGCAAGCCGAAATAACATCTGTGAAAACATTGACAATACAAGGACCGAGCACACCCCAATGATTACAATGGGCCTTTTGCTTTGTCGGGGGCTCCATGCATGCTGATGTGTTGGCTTTCTCCTCACACCCTCCCCCAGAATTAATATAACTAACTTCGAGGGTTGTGGACTGGGATGGGGAGTAAACACTTCAGGTGGAAAATCTCTTTTTAAAAAAAAAATAAAGCCACAGTACTACGGGACCTTGGTGGAATTGAACCATGCCACAGGTCCCCTTATCTTCTGGGTGCTGGTGCTCTAGCCACTCCACCATGGGAGCAGTTCAATCAGGCACCACACCGGCAGTCTTCTTGACACTCCCCCATTTGACAGTACAGCAACAGGGGTAGCAGTTATTCCCAATCACTGTAAAACCCCTATCGCTGTTCTACCTTTAGCGCTTTCTGCAGCGCAGTAATTGATGCACTGTTTTTGCAGCACTGTATTCACCTGGTACTGATCTTTGTGCATTTGTGTTGTGATTTGCTCAAGATTGCTGTCTGATGCTGAAAGGATGTCCTGTATTTGGGTGAGATATGTATTTGTTTCTTCCATGAGGTTTGCTTCTCCTTCTATAAGTTGTTCTTTGAGAGACATTCTTCACACAGCATGAGCAGTAGGGAAAACTTTCCCAGAAGATGAATAACAGTATAGGTGTATCTCATCAACTGCATGTGGAACCTCTGTGCCCTTGGAGCAAGGTCATCTTGGCCTCTGGTGCCCAACAGATTTACCACAAGTTTGTGATCTCTCCTCTAGAATGAAGTATGCTCCAGCAAGGTAACAACAAAAGCTCTCACCTACCCACACTAGGGCAAGTGTCTCTTTTTCAGTAATGCACATAGCACTGTTCTGTTGGCATCAGTGCTCTTAAAGCATATCCGACGGAATTCCAGTGGTTTTCATGCATTTGCATGAGAATCCCTACTAGTCTGAAATATTATGCATCTGATGCAACTTTTGTCTCTGTGCTGGGATTAAACAAGGATTGGGTAGGTAATGCCATGAGTTCTGCTGTGAGATCTGCAAATCTTTGCACTTGGGTTGGACCCCAAACCCACTGGTTCACCTGTGACAAAAGTTCCCATGGAGCTTTTGTTTTCTCTGTGAAGGCAGGTACGAAGTTCCCCAGTTGGTTCACCATTCCCAGGAAACCTCAGACTTCAGACAAATCTGTTGGGCGTTTCCGTGTCAAAAAGGTGAAAGCAAAATAGCGTAGGCACAAAAGTGCACTGTGCAGACAGCAGAAAATGGCAATGTCCAAAAACACACTAGATTAGGTAATCTAACTCCAAAACTGTGCACACTGTTATGATGGCATAACAGTGGCTGCTACAACCTCAAATCCCATTCCTCAACATGCTGCCTCTCTGCATTACAATACTTTCTCTTCTTGCACCTTTGGCTTGCCTCCCACCCTCCATCTACTCTGAATCACTGACTTGTTTTCAAGTGATTAACACCCTGTCTGCCCTCCTGCCCTGCTCTACTACCTGCCCTGGGGGACAGCCTCCTGTAGCCCTCCCTTTTATTCCATTGGTTGAACCTACCATCCTTCCACCTGCCTTCCATGCTGGGCTGCTAGCTTTAAAATTTACTGTCCAGGGCACCACAACTCACACCTTCCAACCACCTACTTACCACCAAAAGCATCTGTGGATCATACCCAAAGCAAAAGTCCTGATAATACTCTTGCTGCTACTATCAGTGGATGTCGAGCCAAATCCTGGACCACGCCCCTCCCCTCAGAAAAACTCCTTCCCCTTCCCTGCCATTTCAACTTCCTCTGGTTTAAAATTAGCCCACCTGAACATTTGCAGTCTTCTACACAAACTAACCCTGCTGCAACCGCTGGTCATACTCTAAGGCCAGACATCTTGATCATCTCCGAGACCTGGCTAAAGCCTCACAACCTGGACACTGAAATCTCTATTCCTGGCTATACTGTCATTTGTCATGACTGCACTGGTAATAAGAGAGGTGGAGGCATAGCAATGTAGATCTCATCCTTGCTCCAGTTTACCCCAATCCCGCTATCACTGCCCACACTGCCCATCGATGCCTTGTTGATAAACTTTCTCTCCCCCACTCTATTCCCATATTTATAGTAGGTTCCTATTGCCCCACTAGCTCACCCTTGCCTTCTATCTTGGACCACCTAGGTTCCCTAAAAGCACATGCTGAGGAGAGTGAACTCCATATCCTTGGGGATTTCAATTTTAACTGGCTCTCCAGTACTACTGCCAAATTTTGCAACCAGGTAGCTGCACTAAACCTGCATCAACAGATCACTAAATCCACCCGCTTGAACCCCTAATCACAGAACCATTCTCTACTGGACTGGTCCCTTACCTCACACTCGCATAGGATACTTGCCGCAGGTCTCTTACTAGACTCCCTAAGTGATCATCATATGATCTACTCAGTAAGAAAAATATTTAAGCCTAAGGCTCCTCCCCTCAAAACCCTCCTGACCAGGTCCTACAAATCTCTTGATCTCACCTCACTCCTAAATGATGTGGCAAATACAGATAAGTCTTTCATCCCCCAAGCCACCTCTATCGGGTCCACCCTAGACTACTTCAAGTGCAGGTTCTTCGCTGTCTGGGACAACCACGCCCCACTAAGAAAGACTCAGGTGAGGGGCACTCATCTGCCCTAGATATTCATGGACATCTTTGCCAACCTCAGAGCTCGGGACCAGGCACGGAAGTCCCACAAGCTGTCAAGCTTCCCCATGGATCACCTAAGTAGTATTGCGCACTACAAAATATCTGCACAAGACTGGTCCGACAGGCAAAGGCTAATTATTTCAAAGCCTCCTTCCATGCTAACCTAAACCACTGTGATAAATTCTGAAAGGTCATGAAAACACTATTTTCCTCTCCATCCCAGTCCCCCACCCCTGTCCTAAATGTAGGAGGCTCCACTGTTTTGGAACCCCTCACAGTGGCCTCAGAATTTATCATCTTCTTCACAAGCTGTACTTCCTCAATCTTGTCCTCTCTTCCTCCTACCCACCAAACCCCCAATACCATGACTACCCCTACCCAAACCCCTGACTCCTCCTTCACCTTCCGCCAGGTTACCATGTCCAAGGTACTTACAGCCATGCTCACCCTAAACCCTACCAAGGGTAAATGCTCCTCGAGACTGGACTCCAAAATGCTCTGCCTATCAGCTCCTGCCATCGCCAATCCCCTGGCCTCACTCTTCAACCTTTCTTTCTCCCCTAACTTCAATACCATCTGACTGGAAGCATACCACGGTCATCCCCCTCCCCTTCTGGCAACTATTGCCCTATCTCTCTTCTACCAATACTAGCCAAACTTTCAGGAGCACCTAGCCCTCTCTCAACTATCCTCCTATCTTGACTCTTCCTCTTACTTCTCACCTTACCAGTCTGGATTTAGGAAGTCCCACTCCACTGCCACATCCCTCCTAAGACTAACCGACTCCATCCTTACTGGTATTGACAATAGCCACGTCACATCAGCCATTTTTGTCAACCTGGAAAAGGCGTTCGACACTGACTCACACACACTCCTCCTGTCCAAGCTAGCTCTTGCAGGGCTCCTCTAACGAGGCCACCAGCTGGTTCCACTCCTATCTGGTAGGCAGGTTCCAATCTGTCAGAATGGGCAACACCACCTCTGCCTCCCTCCCTGTCACCTCTGTTGTATCACAAGGCTCGATCCTTGACCCACTCCTATTCTCCATCTTCCTTAATGACCTGCCCTTAGCCTGCCCACACATCCATTCACATGTATGTGGACTATACTGTTCTGTATTCATCCAGCCCTACTTCCACTGATGTGGCAACCAGACTACAGCAGGACTTCAGCGATATTCAGCTCTGGTTTTGCTCAAATCAACTCTTCCTCAATGCCAAGAAAAAGCCTCAATGACCTTCAGCACTTAGCAGAAACTTTCTCAGCTCCCTTCAACCCCCACCTTCCACACCCTGGATGGGACTACCCTGGAGGCTTGCACCTCCTTTAGATATATCAAGGTCTGGCTTGATCAACATCTTGACTTTTCTGTGCACATTGATGCCATCCACAAAAAGCTGCACCCCAGACTGGGTGCCTTATACTGCAACCGTGGTTGCATCTCGCTGCCAGCTCACCATGCAATTGTGCAGAAAATGATTCTACCTATCTTTGACTATGGTGATGTAGTCTACAGTGCCACTCCCAAGTCTATCCTAGCCAGACTGGACCCCCTCTTCCACTCCTTCTGTCGCTTTGCTCTCAACTGTCCTCCATCCACACATTAGTGTGCCCTCTACCAGTCCCTTGACCTCCCATTGCTTCAGAACTGAAGACAATCCCATTGTGCTAGGATCACAGCTAAGTTCTGGGCAAAGTCCCTGCCTCCCTACCTCGCCTCCGTCCTTTCAACTCCATCCTCTCCTCTGTACTCACTTAGGAGCAGTGACTCTCATTCCTTGGCTGTTCCACTCATGTCCACAGCTGCAGGCCAGGCTGCCTTTAAATATCATATGCCTAAACTGTGGAACTCCCTCCTCAAGTGCATTCTGCATGCCTCCCCCCCGCTCAGTGCCTCAACTGCCTTCTCAAAGCACACTTCTCTTCCACCTGTGCATGTGTCTAAATTAGGACAGGTCTCCAGGGCCCGGATTTCTCCTATATGTGACTGAAACTAGTGTTGTTGATTCTGATTCTTGTATTGTATCCACCTTGCGCATCTACCTACTTGTATTGTACAGCTCTTAAAAAGTCCTGCCTACTGTTCTTGCATACTGCACAGCTCTTATATGACTTGTCTGCTATTATGGTACACTGTACCCTGAATGTTTATCCCATTCCCCTCTACCCCAGTATGCATTTGGAATTGAGCAGTAGTCTGCTCAGCATAACTTCCTGATAAAACTTTTAAATAATTAAATGATGCTGTTTTTGACCATGCCATTTTGCTTTCATTGTTTTGACGGGACACCTTGTTGGGCTTGTCATCCTTTTATGGCTACCAACTTCTCTGGGTCAAGCTGAACACTTTTGTTCAAGATAATATGTCCTAGGAACTGAACTTTACCAAACTCACATTTTTTGACACTCAATATGTGCCCTTCCCTCTGAACCTTTCTTAGGGCTGCATAGACTCTCTAGTCCTGCTCCTGTCTTATGTGACCAAAGACAAGCATATCATCCATGTTGCACACAGCCCTCTTCAAACCTTCCAAAACCTGATGCATTCTGCATTGGAAGTGCTCAGCAGCAGACAAGAAGCCATTAGGTAATCTTAGAAAGCACTAGCATCAAAAGGGCATAATAAGGGTAATCAGTTTCTCTGATGCCTTGATGGATATATCTGCCAAAAACCTGCGTTGCATCAAGCATGGTGTAGAGAATTGCTTCTCCCAGCATCCCCAGAATCTACTTTACTGAGCGAAGGATGAATTTCTCCTGTCTGACTGACTTGTTTAGCTTGGTTAGAAAACCGCAAATCCTTTTGTTGCTATCTGGCTCTGAGACCACTACCATTCTGACACACTAATCAGTTGGTTCCTTGATCTTGGTGATCACTCTCAGATTCTCCATTCTGGAAAGTTCATCTTTAACCTTGGGTTGGGCACTAGTGTAACTGGGACCTCTCTGAGTACTGACAGTGAAAATGGTATGGGTCCTAGTGCAAACTGAATATAGCACTCTTCTTTGAGTTCTCCTAGGCCATTGAATAATGTTGAGAACTCCTCACTTCACCTACTTTCTTCCACGCTTTTGAGTCTGGCAAAAAGATGAAGCTTCTCAATTGCTTGTCTGCCTGGCAATGGAGTATGGAGGTTCTTCATAACGTAAATATCCTCTTGACATGCATTTCTGCCTGCATTTGCAGTACCAGTGAACACTCCACACACATTCAGGGTATATCTTCCTATCCACATCAGGACATTACTTGTGGGCTGCAAAGATATGTGGTGTTCATCCCACAGTTTCTTGTAAAGTGTTTCTGGCATGGCTGTGACATCTGCAACCATGTCTACCTTGAGTTGACTGTTTAACTTAGGAGGCATATGGGAGCCCATATCCAGTGACATGTTACTGCACCTGCCCTTTCATTCCAAAACCTGAAACCCACCCTGGGTGACAGAACAATTATTAAAAATCTGGTCACTGGGAGCCATCCCCAGATTAACCTAACACTTTTTTTAAAGCTTTTACAGATTAAACTAGTATTAGGAGCACATCCTTAATGCCAGTAGCTAACAAACCACCAGGAGCCCATCCCTGGTGGTGAGATAGTGGTCTGATCCCTCTTACCTCAAAACATTTCCCCACTGGGAGTCCTTACCTGGTGGTATGCTGTTGCCCAAACTCACTGTCTTTCACCTTCTGACACCAGAAGTGCATCTGTGATGTCAGACTGCTTTAAATTTAAAATAAATGGGATCCCTACTCCTGCATCACCCAGCACTCCCTTCTGACAGTGCTGCCATTGGGAGTCCATCACTGGTAGTGCATCTGTGGGCCAATTTCCCTCCACCAAAAAAAATGAATAAGTGGCACCACAGTGAACCCATCCCCAGTGGCTCCTTGTTGCCCATGTAAAGCATCTCCATTTCTGATACAATGAGCAGATCCCTGGTGTTGGACTGTTTTAATGTTGTTAAGAAAAGTTCCCCATTCACCCTTCCAGTGGTCATACTGACACCAGTACCACATCCCTGATGCCACTATTTAGTCCTTCAGAAGGTGGCCCGTCAAACCCTATTCTTGCCCCTGCAGCTGGCTGCCATCTGAAAACCATAATCACTTGTTTTTCTTAAAATGCAAAATGCAATTACATTTTCCAGATAAAGCCAGTTGCAGAGGTAAGAGAAGGGTTTTACCAACCACCATCTGGGTGTGACAAGATGCCAGGGATAGACTGACATAGGGCAAGGTGTGAGTGAGGGGGTGTCAGTGGAAACAAGGAAGTACTTCGATTATAGCTGGGCAAGGGAGAATATTATAATGGCCTGCAGGGTAGTGAAGGGGAGGTATAAACCATTTTTAATTGTGCCAGTGATCCTTTTGCTGAGTAGCCTACTCACTGGTTGGGCTAGAACATTTATAGTGGGAACCAAGGATCTGGAGCATGGTTTTGTCCTGAGATAGGATGTGGAAAAGAACAAAATTCAAAAAAGTGAAAGGGTATCACAACACAAAGCAGCAGAACCTGCTAGTCATCCATATGAATGGCCCAATGAAGGGGGCAAGAACAAGGAGATGGGGCAGTACAAGTTGTCATGACAGAGTACAGAAAGCTGAACTGCAAATAAAGATGACCAGGACTACCAGGGCCATGAATGGAATCACATTACAGTGAATTACTTTGTTCATTACCAAGTACTGTAGTTTAGATGCCATGAAGCTGTTTCCATGACACCAGTTCGACAGCAAACCTGTCGACCAGCTTTATAGCGATGGCACAAATGCTGACCACAATCGCAGTCCACATTGTGCTGTCAGGAATAGTAGTGTGTTTTCTGCTGGGGGCTGTGCCCCTCCCCCCACACCACCCAGATATGATTATAATCACCTCCACAGAGAAGGTGTTTCGGGAAGGAGAAGCAACACCCAGAGACACTGTGCCAGGGGTCTGAACATGTAGTGCAACCATTACAGCAACCTACAGTGACCTGTCATTTTGTCGCTGTAAGTGACCGGTGGCTGTAGTATTTTTGCTGTAGCAATGTTATACCCATTAAGCTAATATGAAGAGGAAATAGTGAATGACAAAGTTTAAAAGTGGGTATTATAATCATTACTTCAACCTGTCTCCACCCAAAAATTCCTATCCATAAATTCCTGTTCCCTGGATATTTAATATTCACCCATAAGAGACAATAAAAAAGGGCGGCATACAGCAATCATTTACACCGAGGACAATTTGAGATAGAAAATCTTAAAGTTTGACCTACTTTAACAAGATGGTGAAACACATGAGATCCTTACCATCAGCATTGCCATGGGAACAAAAGCATTCATATCTTTGCCACTTTTGCTGACTATGGACTCCTACATACTTTGTTAAAATATATCACAGATTTGGTTGGCATGGCCCCCATCCCCATGAAGCCATGCTTCTTGTGGTTTTGCAGTCCACTAGATTCAAGATACTCTGCCAGTCTTTTCTTTAACAGGGTTTCCATTAATTTCCCCACTACTGAAGTAAGACTGACTAGCTAGTTGCTAGCCTCCTCCCTGCTGCTGCTGTTATGTAGAGGGACCATGTTTCCATTAATTTCTCCACCACTGAAGTAAGACTGACCAGCCTGTAGTTGCTAGCTTCTTCCCCTCTGCTGCTGTTATGTAGAGGGACCAAACCAGCTCTTCTCCAGTCCTTCGGAACCATGCATGTGCTTAATGATGAATTAGATCTGAAACCATTTCTCTTGATATGCATTGTTACACTGATTCAGCATCATTGAACTTGTATATTGTTTTCATACATTCATAGTTTCTTATTCTAACAGCTTGACTCTTTTAGATTTCCGTAAACTGTAGGTTCCTTTCTGCACATGGCATTTGGAGCTGTGGACACTAGAAAGAGGACTCAGTTATGATTTCATCATTATTTTATAAGTTGATAGCAGTGTTGATGTTTACTATCATTACCATATGAAGATTGTTTTTATCTTTTATTATTGTTCTGTCTCACTTTCCCTTACATGCAATCTCTACCTCTTGTCCACTCCTTCCTGCCATTTCCATACCTTCCCCACCTTCCCTTTTCTCACTCATTTATTTATTTGCTTTTGGTAACCGGGTAAGCACGCTAGACAGTAAGTGCCTATTTTCAGGTACGACCCAGGAGAATTACAGGGTAATTACATAGGAAAGAAACATTAAACAACAATTACAGTCAGGAGCAGACATACTCCAATAGTGAGACAGAGGAGCAGTTACATAGTAGAGTTACAGTCAGGAGCAGATAAACTACAAAAGTGGGAATAAAACATTAGTGATTTTAAGGCAGTAAAACAAGCAATGGAATTGCATACACTCATGTCACAGATTACCAAACACACAGGCCTGGGGGCTACAGGGTGGCGAGGGACCACACCTCAGGTGGAAAGACAACAGTTAGATCATATACCCACTAGTAGAGTGCAGCGCCGAGGAGGCGAGAGGGACAGAGCCTGGTTGGAGTACCAAAGAGGGTGGGAGGTGGGGCTGGGCAGTTAGGCGGCACATAGGCAGGCTGCAG
This sequence comes from Neoceratodus forsteri, assembly GCA_016271365.2. Taxonomy (NCBI): domain Eukaryota; kingdom Metazoa; phylum Chordata; order Ceratodontiformes; family Ceratodontidae; genus Neoceratodus; species Neoceratodus forsteri. The sequence goes on along the minus strand of CM057451.1, from coordinate 52,582,536 downwards.
CAGGTTTCAGGAAGTTCTGAAGGGAGGTTTTGAAGGTGGAGTGGGAGGGGGAGGCACGAACCTGTGGCGGAAGGGAGTTCCACAGCTTGGGTGCATGGGATGTAAATGCCCTATCACCAGTGAGGGTGCAGGTCTTGGGGACAAGGCGGGTCTGGGATGCGCAGGACCTAAGGTGGTAGACGGGGGAGGCATGTCTCAGGAGGAGGGCGAGCAAGGCGGGAGTGGCCATCCGAATTACATTGTCAATGAAGTTACCCATGGAGTAGATCCAGTATTTTTCTGGGGAGAGCCATTCCAGACGAGAGTAGAGCTCACATCGGTGAGTGAGACGGGGGGCTGCGAGCACAAAGCAGCATATGTTATTGTATGTGGTATCCCATTTGGCCAGGCAGGAGGAGGGAACTGGGGCAAAGGCAATGAGACCATAGGAGAGGGTGGGCAGTAGTATCCCCCTGGCTAGGGCCAGCCGGGAGGCGGGGGTGAGGCAGTCCTTGGCTCTATTTGCTAGGCCAAGTTTGCCATTGGTAGTGTTGTATACGTTCCTGATGTGCCCTGTGAGGTCCAGTTGATGGTCGAGGGTGACTCCAAGGTACTTAACAGAGTCAATTGTTGGCAGGGGGGAGTTGAAGGTGCCAAGAATGTTGAGGGCCATTGAGCAGGAGATTTTTACCGAGGTGCCAAATAGCATGGCCTGTGTTTTCTTAAGGTTGACTACAAGTTTGTGCCCATCCAGCCATGCTCTTACACGAAAGAAGTCTAAGTTGAGTTGGGTATTGATGTAGGTAACATCGTGGGCACTGGCTAGTGATACAAGGTCATCTGCATACATGGTAAGGTGCCCTTCAGTGGCAGCAGAGGGCAGACCGTTGATGAACAGGGAGAACAGTATCAGACCAAGGACAGATCCTTGAGGGAACCCACTGTGGACGGGTAGGAGGGGCTAGAGGGTATGGTTGAAGCAGGTGAGCTGCTTCCTGTCCCCTAGATAGCTGGTGAACCAGTCAAGGGAACGGCTGGAGAAGCCAAGGGATTGGAGTGTGGAGAGGAGGAGGTGATGGTCAACCCGGTCAAAGGCTTTTGACAGGTCCACAAATATAGCATCCATCAGCTTTCCCTGGTCGGTGGCAGTCCTGATTCTGGTGGTGACTTTGGCAAGCGCCGTCGAGGTACTGTGGTTTTTATGAAAGCCATGCTGACAGGGGGAGAGGACGTTATATTCCTGGAGGTAGTGGACAAGTTGTGACACTAATGCTTTTTCCAGTAGTTTGCAGGCAGCTGATAGTATGGCAATAGGACGATAATTGTTGATGTCCTTAGGGTTACCATTTTTCAGGACGGGGACAACCCTGGCAATTTTCCATATGTCGGGGATGACCCCAGAAATAAGCGAGGCATTGAATATGTGAGTGAGTGGCCTGGCAATGTAAGGAGCCCCTAGGCTGAGGATCCTAGGTTCAAGGCCATCCTCACCCACCCCCGCGTGGTGAGAAAGACCAGCAAGAAGAGCCTGGGTCTCCCTCACAGTGATCTTCTTCAGGTAGAAGGGTGGACGGGAGGGGTGGGAGTATCTAGCATGGGCTGGGGCAGCTGGGTATGGAGGAGAGGTGGCAGGCAAGTCAGTGAATAGGCGGTTGAAGGAGGAGGCAATGGTTAGGTAGTTAGTGCAGTTGGCCTCGCCAATTGTCATGTCAGTAACTTGAGTTTTGGTCGAGCCACCAACTAGATTTCGTATGTTCACCCAGAAACGTCTAGGGTCGCGTGCAGTGGCAATCAGAGCTGAACTGCAGTATTGACTTTTTGCAATATGTATTGCCCTTTTGCAGGAGTTTCTAAGCTGTCTGTACTCCTGGAGGTCTGTTTGGTTGCAAGATGCCCTATATTTCATCCAGGCCTTGTCTCGCCGCTTCATGAGAGACAAGAGCTCGCTGTGAAGCCATTTCTGTGACAGATCCCTGACTCACCTCTTGGAGAGGGGAACGTGCCTGTTCTGAATCGGGGCAAATGCCGCAAGGAAGTGGTTAAGGGCTACAACAGGGTCATGTGTAGCCATGATGTGGTTCCATGACATTCCCTGCAGGTCCATGAGGTAGTTCAGGATAATGAGTTTCGAGTAGTCCCTCATCAGTACCACTCTGCTGGGGACCTTGGGCGGGTTATAGCCCCATATGCAGTAAACCGGTGAATGGTCCGAAATGGAGTCGGGAAGGAGTCCCGACTGAATGATTTTGTCAAGTCAGTTGCACAGGATCCAGTCAATGAGAGTCCCCTTGTCCCCGTGATGGGAGAGCCTGGTGGGTTTTGCAATGACCTGGCTGAGGGAGAGGCCAGAGAGCATTGGCTCACACAACTTGGTGTTAGGTCCCAGCCAGTTAATGTTGAGGTCACCAAGTACGAGAAGCTCACTGGATCCCACCATCTCCCTAAGTAGCTCCAGGAGTGACGAGAGGCCCTGCAAACCCCCTTTGGGAGGGTTATATGCACACACTATGTGCACCATCTTGGTGTTGCCAAGGAGGAGGAGGAGTGGAGAAACTCGCAGGGAGAGGGTACCTGGGTGGGGGCGATACTATGGAAATGTTTAGGTGTACCTTATGGTATATAAGTACACCCCTCTTTGTTGCCAGCCCTATCGAGGTCTGGCCATGCCGAGCCAACCTAGAGGGACGCAGCCGAGTCTGGGGTGTGGGGTTTAAGCCACATTTGGTAACACACAGGACATCAGGGTTGTAGTGGGCTGCCCAAGCTGTTAGCTCTGCAAAATTCTGTAAGAGGCTGCGGATGTTCAGATGGGCTATCTTTAACCCTTTGGCCCCCCCAGGAGGAGGGGGGAGTATGGGACTGGGTGCACCTGGGGACCCTGGTGATGCGCAGGTGGGCCAGCCAGAATGGGGGGGGCAATTTCATGGGGGGTAGTCCAGCCCTGTTGCAGCACACTTTACAGGGACAGCAGACCCAGTAAGCATGTAAGGACGGTGTATAAGGAGGGATTAGGGTGAATGGTGAGCATGAGCGAGACAGGTAGGGAGTTTGGGGCTGGGTAGTAAGAGACAGTGGGTTAAGAGCTCCTGGAGAGAAGTCTGGGGGGTGGAGGGATCACCAACAGTAATAGCAGGATGGCGGAGGAATCCCCAGTAGGAACAGCAGAAAGAGTGAAACTGTGGAAACGACTGTTTCTGAGGGGAGACTACTGCACGTTATAGTAGAAAAAAAACCTAGTGGCAGAGTGGTATAGCCTGCTAATGGGGAAGTGGGCTGATAGGTTTATCAGCTCCACCTGACCTCACCTTCACTATAAAAGCGACTGCTCACCATGGGTGGTGGCGGGGGCGGTGGGGGGCAGCCAGCGAAGCCGGCGGGGCTAATGGTCATCTTGGAGAGCCAGCAGGAGTGGAGTGCAGCATGGGAAGGAGCAGCGCTCGCGTGTCACCCAGTATCTCAAACCCGCACCAGGTAAGCACTCAGTAAGGCAGCGACAACAGCTAAACAAAACTGCTACATCCTATCGAGTGCCAGGGGAGCTCAGAATTACCTTCAGGCAGGGGTGATTTTTCGTCGAGTTCTCGGGGGTTGGGGTGGTGGAGGGCCTGTTCAGCAGCCCTCTCGCGCCAACCGGGATGGTCAGAAGCCTTGGTGGACCCTGAAAAAATAATGAGAGAGAGCGACTTAAATAGGAGTCCGGGAGGGAAGGGGGAGGGTAGGAAAGAAGACTAGGGAGGCAAGCAGATAAATCACTGGTTGGTGCACACAAACTGGTTATACGTTACTTCATAAGCCTGTCTCCAAGTGAAATCAATCAGCAGAAAAACATGAGGCACACAACAGCTACAGTGCATATTTCACAGAAATAGGCAGGCAAAACAGGTGGCATAAACAACCCTTTAGTCCCATAAATCGGCAGTCTAACCTAATACATTTAAGTGTCAGGCCCTCTTGTGCATAACAACAATCGCCCTGCATGAGTTCAACAGAGATCTAAAGGCTGCACTAATACATTAAAGTATGAGCAGTGTGTAGGTCAAATGTGGCAACAGAGCCGAGGCATTAGAGTGGGGATGGCTAAAATGGCTGAGTGAGAGATAGTCAACCCTCAATCAAGATGGCGGCTCCATGTGCAACATCAGCCCAGGTAGCTGGGGGGGGCGAGCTGGCGAGCTGGAGCACCACCCGCACTTGCAGCGAGCAACTTACCCACCACCAGGCCACATATGTATGTCCCCATAAAGTAAGTGCAGAGATTCATTAAATGCCCCTTAGAGTAACTGCAGAGATTCGTTAAGTGCCCTTTAAAGTAACTGCAGAGCTTGTTAGAATGTCCCTTAAAGTAACTACAGAGGTCATTTAAATCCAGCCTGGCTATCAGAGGAAGGCAACCACCAAAGCACTCAGGCAAAGCCCATTAAAGTCACAATGAAGTTCATTAAAAATTAGGCTAGGCTTGTCCAAAGAAGAGGCATGAAAAACAGTCTTCATTCATACGCCGACCAGCTCAGCTCGTAGTGGTCGTCTTGGAGAGCCAGCAGGAGTAGAGTGCAGTGAGGGAAGGAGCAGCGCCCGCGTGTCGCCCAGTATCTCAAACCTACACCAGGTAAGCACTTAGTAAGGCAGCAGCAACAACAGCTAAACAAAACTGCTATGTCCTATCGAGTGCCAGGGGAGCTCAGAATTACCTTCAGGCAGGGGTGATGCTCGGCAAGTTTTCAGGTTGGGGGGGGCAGGTGGAGGGCCCTGCTGAGCAGCCCCTCGCCAACCGGACGGTCAGAAGCTCCTGGTGGACCCCTTCAGGCAGGGGTGATGTTTCGGCGAGTTCTCAGGGGTGGGGGTGGTGGAGGGCCTGTCTGCAGCCCTCTTACGCGGCAGTCCTCTTATGCCAACCGGGATGGTCAGAAGCCTTGGTGGACCCTCCAGGCAGGGTGATGTTTCAGCGAGTTCTCGGGGGTGGGGGTGGTGGGCGCCTGTTCAGCAGCCCTCTCGGCGCCAACGGGACAGTCAGAAGCATCTTGTGGACCCTTCAGGCAGGGGTGATGTTTGAGGCGAGTTCTTGGGGTGGGGTGGTGGAGCGCTGTTCAGCAGCCCTCTCGTGCCAGCCGGGATGGTCAGAAGCCTTGGTGGACCCTTCAGGCAGGGGTGATGTTTCGGCGAGTTCTCGCGGGGTGGGCGGTGGAGGGCCTGTTCGGCAGCCCTCTCGCGCCAACCGGGACGGGCCCAACTTCCTAATTTCTTTCGATCATCCTCTGGTTTGATGTACTGAACTATGGCATTTAAATGTTAAACAATCCATAAGAATTATTTAGGAAATGGCTGTAATTAGCTTTGGACAATGCCCAGTACCATTTCAGTTAAAAAAATGCATTTATTAAGAAAGTGCAACTTCTATTCTTCACTACGAATATGTGACACTGTAAAATTATATCATGATTGTTATGTTACATTTCATTAGCATGGTGGTCTACAGTGACATGGAGTCAGAATAGTAAATATACTAAAAATACTTATGAGAAGAAAAAAAAATAAGTACAGAAGAACTACCTGGAAACATCTGTCTGCTTCTGAGGTAATGTTGGCTGGAGATTTGTAAATCTTGCCATTTTTATATATAATTAAATATTAGTTTAAAATGTATTTTTCCAACTACATGGTATTCACTGATTTTCCAAGTAAATTACCAACGTGGTTTTAAAATGAAAAGCATGTGATAACTGATAAAAAATGCTGTACATTGTGTAATGCAAGCCAAAAATAAATTATGTCTGCTGTACACAACTAAGACATAACACCAAAAATAGGAAAATAGCCAAATTATAATACATGAATAATGACATTTGTATACTTGCATGACATCTCAATAGGAACATAGAAAGTATTTGGAATGGGAGAAGCTAGGACAGCTAACAGTTTCACAGTAAAAAGATTAATTGGAAATGTGATGACAGAGCAATAAATTCATTAATGATGAAAGAAAAAAGATTAATTGTATCTGAAGGGCTTTGCAACTTGCAAAAATGGAGTCACTGACTCCTGAACAAACATGGCAGTAGGGATATAATTAGAAACATGCTTACTTTTAATGTAAAATGCACTGCGTCAAACAAAGCTAAAAATGCACCAGTTCTACAACCCAATGTTTTGCAGCAAGACCAGATACTTTATCAAAGGCATCCTATAGTTGAAAGCACATGGTTTTGTGTGGGGTTTTTTTGTTTGTTTTTGTTTTTTAATTAAGGATGATCTTGCCTAATCTGTTCAGGAGCCAGTGCCAACATTTTTTTTGGTTTTTTCTACTGATGTTGTTTTCACGGACAAGCATGGTTATCCTTGGAGGTTGCGCTTTTGTTCTGGATGTTCTTTCTTAGTATAGACTAAAACTCCTTAAAGTACAGTGTATTGTTTATACCCTTGTACTGCAGAGCATTCCAGCTGGTTAGAGCAGAGAAGGTGAAGGTTTTCTTAAATGTTCTTTTAATCTTAGGACATGAAAGGGATTTGATTTTATACACTATAATGCCTTCCATTCAAAATGTATCCCAATGCACTTTTCAAACTGAGGTGTTTTGTGGATTGTTTTGTACTCATTTATTTTAGTTAAACAAATCTAAAAAACAATTTGTATCTGGAGGATTTGTAATTCTCTTTTCTAGTTGGAGTGGATGTTCATCATTTTCTTTAGATTTGACTGCAGTTCATTTACTGGTACACAACTCTACCCTAGAGACAAACATTTTCTTGTTTGTTACCTTAATAAATAAATGCATACGCAATTTCCAAAATACATCCGAATCATCAATTGTTTTCAGATTCCTGCTTCGACCATTAGTGAAACAATTACATTTCAGGTTGCCAAAGTATAAGAAATATATACTACATACCCATACTTCTCAAGTGTCGCTGATTTTCAGGGAGGTCCCTGATTTTGCTCAAAAATGTCCTCTATTCCTCTTAAAACTGTAGTTTCTGCCACTAAAAAGTATGGATTTGAAGTATAAAATGATGGAAAACATCAATGTTGCAGTCTGGATTTCTATCAGAAAATGTTTGTTTCATGTTAGGCCCCACATTGTAGTAGGCTTTCTGAGCTGATATTGTCATTTTAAGATGAGTCCCTGATTTTGATCATTTGTCCCTGATTTTTTAAGCCCTGTCCCTGATTTGTAAGACAGGAGGTTGAGAGGTACAAAATGTACATACCAGCCCTGATATGAAGAAGGTTAATATGGTACTAACAGGAATAGTGCCATGCTAACTAGACATAGCCTGCCTATACAAGATGGGGGCAAATTCAAAGGGTCCTGTAGTGCAGCCCTGAGTGGACAGGGTGATTATGCTAAATATACCACTGCACCATCCAAATGAGGGAACTTTGTTTCATACAGGAGAAAAGTGGTGTATTTAGAGGATTTGGGAAGTGCTAAAAGGCTTCTAAGCTAATGTTATAGACCATTTCCAAATCTCTACACTTATCAGCTTGCACAGTGGTGCACACTCCCTTACTTCTGGCTGCACTAGTGTCAGGTAATGTCATAAAACTCCCCCCACTCCCACCTTAAACACCATTGTAAAAAGGCAATTTTAACAACAGTAGGTTCCAGGGATAATAGGGAACTTGGGCAGACTGGATGGTCCATTGGTCTTTTTCTACCATTAAAGTTTATTTTTCTATGTTTCTAATTTCCTCAGTATTCAGTGGATAGCCTAATTCTACCACAATGCCATAGCATAAAAACAATTTCCCTGGTAGTACACTGGTATCCCCTCCTTCCTGATCCCTGTTATGTATTGAAATACCACCGGCCTCCTCGACATAGCTCCTAAGCACCCACCACCCTCTACCCTCGTCCAGCACCCAACTCACCTTAAATACTTAAATAACCTGTCAATATCTGTGAGAAGAGTGGTGGAAGACAACCGGCATAGACCATCCTCTAACCACCTCGCTGACCATTGTCTGAATGACTGGGACTCAGCACAAATGTACTGTTTCTATAGTAGATGTTGGCTCAGTACAAGACTACCAGCAACATATTTATGTCTACAATAGGGATACAGTGAGGGTTGGGGCAATGGTCAAAGTTCTGCTTAATGGCTCTGCACATAAAAAGGCACAGAGGCACTGAACAAAAATGTTAATGGCAGCTCTACCATGCTGGTTCGACAATTAAGTTGTCATCGCCATCACAACAACAGATTTATATGCGACCGCAACTCATGCCCATTAAACCAACTGAGACCAAGCTGTTTTTTCATTGGGGTGCTTTGCCCCAAACCCCCCCATGTTGGGGGCTCTGCCCCATGCCCCCACAATCTATAGGATTCTAACTCCGAGTCGGGGTTGGATTGGGGAGGGGGTGCAGGATTGGGGAGAGAGAGTGCTGGGGTCTCGGGCAGACTACAACAGCAAAAAAGTTGCTGTTGTCGGCATCAACCTTTTCACTGTAATAGTTTCGCCGTACAGGGGACATACTGTTAAGGGCCACATAATGGCATGCAAGTGGCCACTTAGCACACTGCATGTCTTATGTGGTCATTAGTATGCCAGCCTTGGAATATGGTACCCAGGAGCAAAAGCGCTATCCTGTTTAGGATGCACTTTCTCCCTTCACTCCTTAGTGTCTGTTACCAGCAGAAGCTATGGTGTGCCATCCATATACACATTGCACTGCTCTACCACAGCCCGATAGTCATACAGACAGTGTTCCATAGGACAGGGAGTACTGCCTGCATGAACATGCCTACCTGATGACTGTGCACTAATTTGTAAGTTGCTATGCTTTCCAAGGTGCAAAGAGCTTCATCTCAATATGTAGACACTGTACTGTACTTCTCTAAATTCAATCTTCATAGCTTACCAAGGGATTATTGCAAAATAATGCCCCTTCTGACCCTTCTCTCTTAACTCTTAATGACCTCCTTCATAATTACATCTCTTAAATCTGCCTATTCTCCTGATCCAAAGCTACAATCATCTTTCACACCTGCCAGATGTGGCTGCCTGGTCTATTATGAGAGCTCCTATGCTTCTTGAACTCTCTTAATTCATCTTCATCTTCATATGTATTTGTATATTTTGCACATTTTTTTTTCTGAATTTGCACTGCCGTGCACTAAATTATTACCTTTTGCATGCCTGTATCATTTTATATGTATACCCTGTTCTTGATATGTTTTTCCTATATATATTTTTTTTAATTTTCCTCCACTTTCCATCATCTGGATACATCTGGAAATGAAGTGTTTTCATCTAAGTATGCTTTTTCTGGTAAAAACATTTAACTATTACATAAATAAATATGCTCAAAATCCCAAAAGAATAAGAGATACAGAGAGAGATACAGAGAGAGAGAGAGAATACTCAAAATATCAACTCTTTGAGATGCTTGACCTTGTTAATTATGACACTGGACTTTCAACATGTATCATGCTATGGCTACAGTATCTGGGATACAATGGCATGGTACAATAAACATGACAGGTAAATGGTGTGAATATTATGTAATTGTGGCAAGCACCGTGATACTAAGTAATAGACAATCAGGATTGGTTTAGCACAGGAGGACCAGATATTGGAAGAGCACTAGCGATTACAAAATGAGTTAGCAACTTGCTAACACCATATTGTGACCCCAGAGTGAGGAATGATCACAAAATGTCATATTAGATGGCATGGTTAGTGAACTGCTAACCTGTTTTTGATTGGCCCTAAAATAAGCCAAATCACCTATGCAAAGCAGCTGATAGCATCTTGCCTATAGGAACACTGGCATCCTGGAAGGTTTGGAGAGGTAGTAAGTAGCAGTTAATGCCATGCTACTTATGGATTCTCCAAGCCAGGTCTTACAGTACATATTATGCTCCCTAACCACTACCCCTATCATCTGCCCAGTTTAAATCACCCAAGTTCCTGGTGTCCAGTGGTTTCCCTGTCCCTTGATCCCCACCCATATTAAATCAACCAAGTCCCTTGTGTACAATTGCTCCTCACCCCAATCACCTGCCCATATTAAATCAACCAAGTATCTGGTGTACAGCAGTCCCCCTGCCCCCTGATCATCTTTCCTTATTAAAGCAACCAAGTGCCTGTTGTTCAGTGGTTTTCCCACCCCATAAGGTGAAGCCCCCTTCACCGATCCACCCATCCCAACTAAGAACACCACCACCCCACCCCCACCACCTACAGTAGAGGCATCCCCACCTCCTGTTGGTGACTGGCATATAACCTCTGCTCACCTCTGCGGCCAGCTGCTGACTGACAGTTTGTGATCATACACCTACTGTAGAAGCAGATGTTCACAGTAGGAACATGATTGTGAACTGTCAGTTGGCAGCCAGCCATGGAGGTGGGCATAGATTCTTTGCTGGTCACCAATGGGGATATGTCTACTGTAGGTGAGGGGCTGGGGTGGAGGTGGTCATGGTGGGGATGGGGCACATAGTTTGGGGTGGAGGGCTTGACTTTTACGGTGGGGCAGAGGGACCGCTAGACACCAGTGATTTTGTTGATTTAGTTTGGAGGTGATCGGGGTGGTCCACTGGATGCCGGGGATGATTAATGTAGTACATAGTTGGCAGCCCTGAATAGTAGTAGTTGGAGATCCTTGGAGAAGGAAATCTTTCTGGACCCCTTAAAGGAGGCAGTCATTCGACCATTCCTTAAAAAACCCTCCTTGGATCCTGTTGATCCAGCTAACTACCGACCTGTCTATAACTTTCCCTTTGTGGGGAAGGTTATTGAGAAGGTGGTTGCGTTGCAACTGGACAATCATTTGATAACTCACCATGTCTATGAAGCTCTCCAGTCTGGTTGCAGAAAGAGGCATAGCATGGAGACCGCCCTTGTTTGGGTATTAAATGACCTCCTAATGGCGAGAGATCGAAGGGCTCATACCATCTTGGTTCTTCTCGATCTCTCCGCAGCTTTTGACACTGTGGATGATGAGGTGCTTTTGGAGACCCTGCAGTTCCTTTGTGAACTGTTGGGTACAGTCCTCAAATGGTTTTGATCTTTCCTTGTAGGCAGGTCTCAGAGGGTGGTCACTGGAATTTATTCCTCTGATGCCCTCCCCCTGTCCTGCTGGGTGCCGCAGGGCTCCATATTGGCACCGATGTTGTTTGCAGTGTATATGCTGCCATTGGGAGATATCATTAAGTGATATGACTTGAGTTTTCACTGCTATGCAGATGATACTCAGCTGTATATGTCCTTTGTGCTCAGACAAGTTGATGCAATCTCTGCACTAAATAGTTGCCTCTCTGAGATTAAAGACTGGATGAGCTCGAGTTGGTTGAGACTGAATCCGAATAAGACTGGTGTTGGTGGTGGATTTGGGTCACCCAGGGCGGGTTTTGGTGCTAGGCATGGGTCAGGCTTATAGCTTGATGGTGTCCAGCTCATTACTTCAGATCAGGTGCGTAACCTGGGTGTTATATTTGATGATGGTCTGACCCTGAAGTCTCAGGTGTCAGCCGTGGTCAAATCCTAATTTTACCATCTGAGGAATATTGCCCAGGTGAAACACCTGATTCCTCCAGGAAACCTTCCAACTTTGGTCCACACCTTCATTACTATCCATCTTGACTACTGCAATGCCCTCTACCTAGGGCTGTCTGGGGTTGGTATCTGCCACCTGCAGCTAGTGCAGAACGCTGCAGCCAGGCTGTTGACTGGTACCTCTAGGACCTGTCATATTATGCCTGTGCTGCGCAATCTGCACTGGCTGCCAGTTCAGTGGTGGATCACCTATAAGGTAGGTTTGCTTACCTTTAAAGCCCTACACAAACAGGGACCTGACTACCTTAAAGATCTCCTGACTCCCTACTTCCCCAATCGCCCTTTCCGATACGCTGACGAGGGATTGTTAGAGATTCCCAGGGTTCGTCTTAAAACATCTGGAACTCATGCTTTTTCATTTGCAGCACCAACCCTGCGGAATTCTCTACCTTGTTGGTTAAGAGAATGCCTGACCGTCAGCAGTTTTAAATCAATGCTGAAAACGTATTTATTTTCTTTGGCCTTCCCTGACTAAGCAATGGATTTATTTTAAATAATTGTAATATTGTCTGATTTTATATTGTATTTATATTATGTACAGCACCTTGGTTTTTGAAAGGCACTTTAAAATTAAACATTTGCTTGCTTGCTTACTTGGGGGGAATTACACATCTTGTGTGCCCTGGGCCTGTAATTAGGCCCTACTGAGATGCACATGATCCCATAGTGCACTGATAGTGCTATAGCGTCATATGCATCTTAGATACAAATATGGCAAATTTCACCAGAGGAGCAATTGCCATTTGTGAGCCTTAACAGCCCAATTGCTGTCACAATCCCCATAACACCCTATTAGACACAAATACCCTGTTGCCAGTAGGGGGTTGGGGTTTGTGATCACAAGCAGGATAGTACCTGACTGGTGCATTTGAACATGCCTTTTTTCTCTTGAAGATTTTTCTAGCATGTTCAAATATTCCTCTGGTTTGCTCCAGGCACCATTTTACTCCTTAAGCAAAAATTTCACAGGCCCTAACAAGGATCTTTGAATATTCTGGCTGAAGCCAGTAATTGCTTACTTAATAATTTTCAACTAAGGGTGAAATCAACATTCAGGGTTGGTAGTGGAGAAGAGGTACAGCACTACAATGTAAACCTGAAAGAAGCCGTTTACCACACAACATGTTTATTCCACAATAAGAACTTTCATACAGTACCAACATGATTTCCAACAAAAGCATTGCGTCATGACATCCTTAGTGACCACAGATGTATCTGCATACAATTTCTCTTCTACATAGAATTCACAGGTCCCTATGCAACAAATGATATCAGTGGAAAGGGTTAACAGATGGAGATTCTATATGATATTTCTTTTGTGGTCAAATTCTAACCTAAATGTTTCAGCCTCTGCCCACCGAATACCATGAGTCAAAATAAAACCTGTATGGCCTACCAGATTTCCTCATTAAAACAAGGTGCTTTTATTTTTACTTATCCAGAATGATGTTCTGGCTGTACTGCAGTTTTCAGCTTGCTAGATGCTAATGTATAAAATAACAAAGTACTTCAAAAGTGCTTAACATATATTTGTACAAGGTATTTTGGTTCTGTCGCACTCATGTTTACTAGAGAATTTCTGTGACTCAAACTCAAACTTCTGTACCTCACTATCGAGCTTGTCAAGCATCCTGTTTGCAAACAAAAATGAGCTTTGAAGGGAAAATTCCAAACATCAGGCAGCCCATAATTTATGCAGCTCTAATTACAAACTGTATTGTTTTTGTCTGATGTGCCTCTCTCTCCTACCCAGAAATGTCACTTTAATGTACACTTTCTCCATCTATTACCTACATTCAGTGAGTGATCTGTTTTGTGTTTTCTTTACAGGAGGTTAAAGGCATTACACATCATATTTATTAACATAAAGCTATTTGTTTGAAAATAGTGCTCATTGTAATTCAAACCCCAAGCAATTTTGCAATCCATGAAGCACAATTGCTATAGAGCCTGTTTTTCCCATGTCATGTATTCGCACCACCATTTCCCACATATTGTATGCACAATTTCTTCAGTATTCATACACATGTAAAACATGTCTTTCGGCACTCGATTTATATTGCAAATTCTGCCCATACTCTTAAAATGCAAATGACTGATGGTTCTAACTTCTATATGTCTGTGTAAATATCACCATACAGAGTACTTCCCAAATAATATCTGTTTTTGTCTAAAGACAGCATTATATTGTTACTTATATAAATAGAAATGCCTAACCAGCCCCATGGTGCAGAAGGCTGAGGCACTGGACACGTTACCTCACATCATGCGGGCTACCTGGGTTTGGGAATGGACTCAGGTCATCAAGGAGTCGGCACAGGGGGAGAGGGTGAGAGCAGGATTGAGCAGCCAAAAGGCAGCTCTCCTCTCTCAGGTGGCTGTCATCCCCCCTGTAGTTCTGCTGCCACTGGGTGGCGGTCCAGTGGCTAGCATAGGCAGGAGGGGGCAGCAAGTCACGGGAGGGCACCTCGAGCCACGGCGTGCACATGCCTCCACATGCGCATGCATGGCCAAGGTACAGAACAGGTGAAAAATGGGGAAAAATACATAAACAATATAACATCAATATATATATATATATATATATATACAGAAATGCCTGTCATTACATTTTGCCAATAGCTTTTTGTTGCTGTATCTGTGTAACAATTAAATAGTTACTAGAAATAAATAAAAAAAAAAATCTGTGTAACACATTAGGTGACAAGGCTCTGTAGTCCCCAGGTGACAACCCTGAATTAAATTTATCAGATGAGAGTGTTGCAGCTTGATTCAGCATTCTACAGTAGATGCAAAGCTAAACTAGCATTGCTGGAATTTCTCACATACAATAATCAAGGAAACCGACAGCAAACATGTGGCTGTTAGCCCAATAACAAATACTTTACATCTGTTCCGGAATAGGAAGCAGCTCCTTTCCTTCAACATGCAGCTGTTGGTTCTTCACTCAGGACTCTCTAAGAATCTAGTTGTTGAATATCCCAATTAGATTAATGATTTATGTTTTTCAGTGCTGTGGTTTGGAGAAGCTGGAGTGGAGAACAGATGGAGAGGGGTGGATATGGGGTAATAATAAGCTCTAAACATACTGTGTTCTGCACAGCAAATAGCAAATGCATGCTTATTTTTTATGGGTTTTCAAATGAGCAGCTATAAAATGGCTTTAATTACTTGTTCAGTTCTGCTGATGCCACACACTACATGTATTATAAGGTACCTTTCATTCAATCTGACAAGGCGACTTGAGGTAGAATGGTTTGGCCTAATTTGCAGCTGAATACACCTTTGACATTCAAGTGGTATAAAATTACCCCTTATCATTAATTATTCCTTTTATTGTAGACTATACAACATCACTGTCAAACACATAAGAGGTTATAATAATTAGATTTACAGGGGAGTAGGAGCACTGTGAAGAAGCAGCATCCAGCCAGGATCTTGGTTTTTAATTTTAACAAAATGAATTCAAAACTAAAACATTAAAATAGACAGGAAGATATGTCACAAACCAAAAAGACCCAAAAAATAAGTACAAGTGCAGTACATGATAACTTCAATAGACTGAAACTGGAGGCTAAAACTAGGAGACACATGGAAGAAAATGGACTCTTAACTATTTCTGGAATGACGTTTCCAGTGACACAGTGTCGCGGTCTTTACTTACAGTTTTGACCTCTGGTACCAAACCGCTTCTTTAAAGTAGTTAAGGGTTGAAGTCTCCCAACCAAGAATCTCATATTTTTAGGTAGAGCATTCTAACTATGCGAACCTGTAACAGAAAAGGATTGTGATTCAATTAAGTTTTCAATATGGAGAATTACAATTCACTTGTCCACTGTGGAAAGGATGATCATTGCTGGGAGGGGTTGACTTGATCCTTTAGCTTAGGACTTCCTCTCCCAGCACTAGAGACTGCAACAAACAATGGCAACTCCCATACAGAGCCACAGGGCAAAGCATCAACAGGACAGAGGCACCAGAGAGAGAGAGAGAGAGAGACAGCAATGGAAGGAGGCAGCTCCAATCCTGAACCATAGGGCAAACTCAGAGGGCAGCTTCAGGAGCAGCTCAACAAACCAGCGGCTCCTCACCAGTTGGACATTTTTGGCCACCCTCCCAGCACCCACCCCCACACTTTTTAAATACTCGAGCCGCAAACGGAAGATTGGACAGTACAGGTAGGGAAGGGGAGCACAAGGGAAGCAACCAATCATGGACCTTCAGGATTACCAAGACTGCTAGGGGCTGGGGATCTACTTGCACAACTTTGGCTTGAGTTGTTTTAGAGTCTCTACCTGCAGAAATTTAATTGCAGTAGTAGAAGTACTTGAAATCATGAACTGCACAAAGTTTTATTTACCAAGAACACTAGGAACTGCACAAACTTCTAGGAACAGCACAAAGTTTTATTTTGGTTTATTTTTATTTTACAGTTACTGCACAAAGTTTTCTTTTATATTTATTTATTTATGTATTTATTTATTTCGATTAGGATTAATACCTCTGAGTCAAAGACTCATTTTCAAAGGTTCCAAGTCAAGGAGAAAAAAACAGTACAATACTATACAACACAATACAGATAGCTGAGATCACAGGGTAGGCATCATGAAATCAATATAGTGTCACATAAGGTTCAAGACTTGTTAGTTTCAGATTCACCTTAACAATAGATAAAGTGCATTACATCATTTGTTGCAGGATAGGGCTAGCCCGGTAGCAAATAACATGTCAACAATATGGCAATGTTATGTCAGGGGATGATAGGGGAGGGGGGTAAGTAACCAGTGTGGTTTTGTCAAAATTGAGGCAGTGTGGGTAGGAAGAAATGAGGAGGGGTTAGGTGGTGGTGGAGGGTGGTAAGTCGATTTATTGGGGGGATTGGGGGAGAGGGGTAGGAGCAAAAGGCAAGTAAAAATCAAGAGGATCAGTTGATCATATGTTTGCACAGTTACAGGTAGCTACACTCTTAAGATGGGACCATAGCACCCTTTTGAACTGGCTCAGCTTTGTGCCTCCTGTCAGCATGTTGAGTAGCTCATTAAACCATTTGGGGCCTTTAAAAGTAATGGATTTCTGGGCCAAAGACGTGCTCTTGAAAGGGACTTGGAGTCCTCCTTTTGTCGCATTTCTGGTTTGTTTTGTATGCACTGCCTTCTTGAACAGACTAATTATGGATTCTGGCATGAGGCCTAATTGCACTTTTTTATGATCAGGCAAGTTTGGTATTGGGCTCTTAGGTACAGAGGGAGCCAGCCAGTCTTGGAGTAGAGGACACAGGTGTGAGTCCAGCAATCTGCCCCAAGTGCCAGATGACAAGCCCTGTTTATGAGTGTTTGAATCCTGACTAGGGCAATGTCTAATCCAGTTATGTATATTGGTAACCCATAGTGAATGGATGACAGTACAGTGCTGTCTATGGCTAATTTGAGGGCCGTAGGTGTCATCAAGTGTTAGTTTCTATGGAGGATGTCCAGTTTCATGTTGGCGGTTTTCACAACTTGATCAATGTGATGGGAGAAGTTGAGAGTGTCATCAAGGTAAACACCCAGATATTTAAATGAGGAGACTTGTTCTAGTGTGTCACCTTTAAGGTTCTGAATTCAAAGTGGGCTGAAATTCCTTTTGTTCTGAGGGACCGTGAACAGCATGCTTTTGGTTTTTTTATGGTTTAGTAGCAGTTTGTGTTGGCAGAACTAGGTTTCTAGTTTGTGGAAGCTATCGAGTAGGCCTTCCTTGATGGGCAAGTGGGCCCTGCCTGGGACCGATATAATGGCATCATCTGCATATAATTCAATGCTTGCCAAGCAGGCTTCAGGGAGGCGGTTAATGAACAGGCTGAAAAGGAGTGGTCCAAGTATAGACCTTTGTGGTACTCCAAGGGCCACTGCCTTTGGGTCTGAGAGTGAGTTGCTGATTCTAACTCATTGAGTTCTTTGTGACAGATAGCTGTGAAACCAGGTGACAGTATCTGGAGCCAATGCCATAGAAAGCAGTACGTTTAGTAATAGCTGGTGGTTAACTGAGTCAAACACTTTTGTGAGGTCAATGAAAACTGACTACACCGCCATCCCTTGGTCAAGGGCGTCACAGAGCTGGGTGGTGTAATCCACTAGTATGGTGATGGTAGAGTGTTTTTTGCAAAAGCCATGCTGATAGCTGCAGAGTAATTTGTGTCTGTCGAGGAAGTCAGTGAGCTGTTCAGAGACTATGTTCTCTAGTGCTTTGGAGAGGGGTTGGAGGATGGAGATTGGCCTATAGTTGGCGGTGAG
Organism: Neoceratodus forsteri; assembly: GCA_016271365.2. NCBI lineage: Eukaryota > Metazoa > Chordata > Ceratodontiformes > Ceratodontidae > Neoceratodus > Neoceratodus forsteri. Next base: position 52,564,728 of record CM057451.1, on the reverse strand, counting down.
TGTTTTATCCCCAGATTTGAAAACTGGTATGACCAGCGTGGATTTCCATGCATCTGGGAACACGCCCGATCTTAGAGAGGCATTAAAAACCTTGGTAATTGGGGATGCTAGCTCATCAAGCATTTGGGCAACCAACTTCATGTCAATTGGATCACTCCCCATTCTGGTCTTTCCAAGGACCCTCTTTACATGCTAGAAGGTCTCAGAAATTGTAACTTGCCTAAAATAGAAAAGTGGCAGCCCATCCTTCACTGAGGAGGGTACATTGTTGCCGTGCAGCTGGTTATTCAGTGGGTTTAGGAGCTCTCTGGGAAGCACCCCTGAGAAATCAGAGAATGTGGCATTGAACTCATTGCCAATCAGTATGGGTTCCTGGATAGACCCTTCGCCAGTGGTAATCAGGTTGTGTGATGCCCTGGAAGTCCTTCCAGTTAGTTATTTTAGTGTGTTCCAAAACCCTTTTGAGGACATCCAGTTTTTGCTAAGGAGATCCTTAAAATAGCTTGCTTTCGACGAGTGAATGAGCCTAGTACAGGAGTTCATTGCAGCTTTGTATGTGGATACATCATGCAGCTTTCCTGAGGCATTAGCTTTGTGCCGCAGGTTGTCTCTATCATGCATTTGATCTAGGAGTGTGGTATTGAGCCAAGTTACAGTCACTGCATAAGATCTAACAGGTTAAGATAGCACAAATCCTCTAACAGTACTTGGATCTCAAAACTGCACTAAGTTTTAGTATTTTTACAGTTACTGCACAAAGCTTTATTGCATAGTTAGTGGGGGGCATCATTTGCAGAGATGGGAAGGGACCTAATGGTACTGAAAGAGCTAAACAGTGCAACATTTATTACAGTGGTCATAACATTATCTTACATTATTTTTAGCACAAAATGTGGCACAGAACCGATGAACCGGTATGGCCCAGGAGGGAGAAAAGTTGTAGTGGGTGGAGGCAGGGAAGCTGGGAACTTCGGAGAAGATGGGAACAACAAGGAGAGGACTGGCGACAGGGGAGAGTAAAGATGCACTGGAGAAGGGAGGAAAATGGTGGCATGGGGGAGATAGAATAGTCAGTTGCAACAGATGTCGTGTGGCCGTATTTATGAGTGCACTATGAAGATGGGGAGAGTGCCCAGTTTGTCACAAAATTGGGGAGCTGGAAGCTGAGCTGGTATGGTTAAAATGGGAAATGGGGAAGAGGAGAGGAGAGGGGGTGGCCAAGAGGATGAGGACAGGAGGCAGGAAGACAGGGACGGGAGGAAGGATGGATATGGGAAGGAAAGACCCAAAATGAGGGAAGGGGAGGGAGGGACAAGGGAAGGGAGTGAAGAGTAAGGGTACACAGGGACAAGCAACAATAAAGCAGGATATAATGGGGGATCAAACAGGAACTGGCCCTTATCCGGTCTGCACGAACAGGAGGTGGAAGAGGGGACAGGAGCTGAGGTAAGAAGAAAGCTGAAATAAGGAAAATGTTGGGTGCCGACAGGTACTGGACCTTATCTGGGATCAAACTGGTACTTGCCCTTATCATGATTACAGGAACAGGAGGTCGAAGGGGGGAAAGGGACAGAGGGAAGCAGGGAGCCAAAACACGGAAACCATAGAGATCCTAAAGTGTACTGTTCAGGGTGTTTGTGCTGTCCTTCCAAAAGTGGAACCGATTAATTAAGTACAGCTGCAGCTTCTTCTACCTGTTGCTAGCTGCACCCCCTCTCCCTGATTGGTGGTGGCAGCCCAGTCTGTGGGGTTGAGGTGTTTTAAAGATCTCACTTGCCAAACACAGGTGGCATTTGTGTGGTGCAGGTGCAGCAAGTGCAATAAGTGCAGGGGAGTCTAAGGGACTCCAAGGGAGGTAGGGGAGTGGGAGTGTTTGATTGTAATACTGTTGGTGTTGTAAGTATGTTATGTCAATAATGTGGGACACTAAATGTTTATCTATTTGGGTGTGTAGTTTGACACCCGGGAACATTGCCTCATATGAGACAAGTGATTTTTGCTTTTCAAATTGCTCAGTTGTTGATGTTGTTGGTACTGATTCATGGCAATTGTTGTTGAGTAGCCCTATGCCCATAAGACAATGTGGGAATAGAGGTTACTTTACTTGTTTGCACTATGGCATGTTACTTTGTTCTAAATTGGGCAACTGTGTTTCAACCACCTTTCTGTTGTTAGTGCCTGGTGATGTTGAACTGAATCCAGGGCCTTGCTCTTCGGATTCTGTGTCTTCCACTCAAGCATCATCCTTGAATAATTGTTTCAAATCCTGTCATTGATTTAAAATTATCCATTTGAATGTTCATAGTTTAATCCCTAAAATTGCTGAAATCGAACAGCTTATTGCTCTATATCCGCCTGATATAGTTGCTTTATCAGAAATGTGGTTGAAGCTGGGGGTGCCTGATAATGTGTGTCATATTGGGGGTTATAAAATTTTTAGGGTAGACCATAAAGGTCGAAAAAAGGGTGGTGGTATTTTTTTTTTTTTAATAGGCATCATTTAGAAATTAATTTTTTAAGGTCTAGTGAGGATTTGGATTGTGATACTGATTGGTTGGTTTTGCAATTTGTTCTTGGAGGAAATAAAAAGTTAAATGTGGGCTGTTTGTATAATCCCCCTAAATGTGGTCTTCAAGGGCTTAAATATTTCTTGGATGTCTGTGAAGTTTATTTAAAGCAGAGTGATTCTGTTGTTGTTGGAGATATGAATTTGAATTGGAGGGCTAATGGCACCATGGGGGTCAAATCTCTTCTTCTGTTTTACTGACTGACTCAGTGTATAAATGTGCCTACCCATCTTAATCCCATCTCACAGAATTATTCTCTGTTGGATTGGGTTTTGACTAATAGAGTGGGGAAGGGAGGGGCCTCTGGTGTCTTGGCAGATTCTGTAAGTGACCACATGGCCACCTTTTGTGTCCTAGATTTTCGCTGTCTTAAACCCCTCCTTCTGTGTTTCAGACTAGATCATTTAAAAGGATAGATTATTCTCTGTTATATTCTTCTTTGAGGTTAATTGATTGGTCATTTCTTGAATGTACTCCAGATGTGGATATATCATTAGATTTTTTTTGCAGCCAACTTCTTCCCATTCAGGAATCCCTTTTCCCTTTTTGGACCATTCGGTGTAGAGGTTCTCCTACTGGATGGTTTGGTCCCAGCATTAAGAAATTAATTAAGGAGCGGGATAGTGCTTCGACTAAATTTAAATTATCTCCCAGTAGAGCTTCAGTGGATCTCCACCATGGAATTTAGTCTCTCAAACTGCTAGAAACTCTAAAAAAGCTTTTTTCAGGGATCACTTTGAAGATAGCTGGACAGATCCAAAGAAGTTTTGGAATAACATAAATTCTTTACTTTCTCCTAAATCAAAATCTGACATCCAGAAATTAAATGCTGACAACAAAGAAATTGGTGACTTGCCCAAAATTGTTAAATTGTTAAATTCTAAATTTTCAGATCTTTCTAAGTTTAGATCTTGTTTTCCTCAGGCTGGTAATACTACAGTAAATCCTTTTCCTCTGTTCCATTGGTAGATGGAACCAGGTTTTTGTTTAAGAAAGTAACATCAAATGAAGTTTTTCATCTTCTGCAGTCTCTCCCAAATAAAGGGACTGACTGTGGGGAAGGGTTGGATTTTCGCTTCTTACAATTGGCTATCCCCTATATTATGGATCCCCTTTGTTATATTTTTAATATGTCATTGGCTACAGGTGTTTTTCCCCTGTCCTGGAAGAAAGCTAAGGTGGTTCCAATTTCAAAAAAGAGCTGTGCTACTTCCATGGATGATTATAGGCCAATATCAATACTGAATTTCCTTAGCAAACTACTTGAGCATTTAGTGGCTAAGCAAATTGATGCCTATTTGGTTACCCATGATTTGTTGTCAAGGCAACAACATGGGTTCCATATTTTAGAGATCGCCTTGGTTAGGTTCACGCACACCATCCTATGTGGGTTTGAGAAGGGTTTGATGACTGGAGTGGTGTTCATGGACCTAACCAAGGCTTTTTATTTGATTGATCATGGTTTGGCTTGCACAAAATTGAAAGATCTGGGGTTTTCTGATGTCGCTGTTTCTTGGTTCTATGATTATTTGAGTAACAGGTGCCACTTTGTTCAAGTAGGTTCTGTGGTTTCTGATGTCTTGCCAATTAGTTGTGGTGTGCCTCAGGGGTCCATTTTGGGACCCCTGTTATTTTCTATTTTTATTAATCAGCTTCCTGGAGTTTGCAAGTTTAGTGAATCACTGCTTTATGCAGATGATCTTGTAATCTACGCTCAGTCAAATTCTGTGTCTGAATTTTCTTGTTCCCTAGAAAAGGATTTTGGTGCCATCTGTTCTTGGCTTACTTTAAATGCTATGGTTTTGAACTCATCCAAAACTAAAGCTATGTTATTTGGCATGCAATTTATGTTGGTGGACACCCCGGAACTGAGGATATCTGATTTTCGCGGTGGTCTGCTTGAACAAGTGTCTCAATTTAAGTATTTGGGCACACTATTGGATCCTAGTTTGACCTTTTCACCTCAGATTCAGTCTATGGTTAAGAAAGTAAATCAAAAAATAGGGGTGTTATACAAATTCAAGTCATTCTTCTCACAAGCAAATAGATTAGCAATTGCTATTGGTTCTCTTCTTCCATACTTTGATTATAGTTCTTGTCTATATTATAACATAGGTACAAAAGAAATGCAAGTATTAACTGTGGCCTATAATAATATTTGTAGATCTATTTTAGGAGCCCCCAATAGGACAGATCGGTGTAATCTTTATTCTCGGTTGGGGTGGTTTTCCCCTAGTTGTAGAATAAAGTATTTTGTTGGTTGTCTGATGTATATAAAAGTTTTTACTTTGGCTCCCTTTTTCCTCTTTCTGATCTTGTTGTAATGAGAAAATTGCTTCCCAGCCTGAGGTCGGCTGACGGCCCCCTATATTTTGTCCCCAGGTCTCGCTTAGAATAAGTTTTAGACCTTTTCAGTAGCACCCTTTGTATTGGAATTCACTCCACTTGATGTTAGGATTGCTCCCTCTGTTTTAACTTTTAAACAAAGGTTAAAAAGTTATTTATTACATAAATCTGCTTGTAACTGTAATTTGTATTTTTTCGTATTGTATTGCTGTTGATTGTATTTGTGTATTTTTTGTATTTTTTTGTCTGGATCGGGCCTGAAAAGGGACCATTGGTCCAGTGCCTTTATCCGGTTACCAAAGAATAAATGAAAATGAAAAATAAAGTAAAGTAAAGGCCCACAGCAAGAGTACAGGAGAAGGGAGACAAGGGCAGCACAGTAGGAGAAAGGGAAGAAAATAAAGGAGGGGTGGAAGCTAGTGAGGGCAGGAGGGGCAAAGAAAGTAGGGTAGAGGTGGTGCTGTAGGGGAAGAGGGAACTGGGGAAGGTAAGCAATCAAGGGGACATGGGAAGGAAAGAAAATGTGTGGGGGAGGGAAAGGGGAAATGGTATTGGCAATGAGAAGTGAATGGATGGAGAAGGAGTCCAAGCAGGGCAGCAAAGCAGAGGACACGGGGAAACAGAGAGGGTGTCTGCAGAGGTGGGAGGCCAGAGGGACCAGCACAGTAATGCAAGGAAATCGAGAGAAAGTCTGCAGCATACTCAGGCGTAGAAAATGCTACCTCTGTAATGGTGTATGGGGACTCAATCATAAATGGGATACACTGGTTAAGGAGGCAAGTAGCATGTAAAGGGCGATCGTTTTTTGGTCCAGGGATGAAGATAAACAGAGCATTACCTAGACTAAAGGAAAACATTAGATTACTTGGAGGTAAACCACACCTAGTCCTTCATCTTGGAACAAATAACCTGGCAGTGGAGGAGATGGAAGAAGTACAAAGGAGATTCGGAGAGTTAGCCAAGGGGTGTAAAGGGATAGTCAGTTCCCTGGCTTTTTCTGACGTCCTACCGGTACACTGTGCAAGTATGACCAGGCAGCTAAGAATCGGAGATTTTAATCACTTGCTAAGGCAGTGGTGTAGAAGGGAGGGATACACATGCATAGGGAAATGGGAGACACATGGGTAGAAGTACACCTGTATGCAAGGGACAGACTACATTTAAATGAAGAGGGAGCTAGACTGCTAAGGGGGAAGCTACAGGGGCATATAGATGAAACACTAGAGAATAATTTAAACTAAGAAGGGGGAGTTCAAAGCTAGGGGTGGACTAGAGAAAGTAGCTAGTGGGTTGAGGTATGCAAACAAAAACATCCACCGGCAGAATTTCTACGAAAGTCGGACTTTCGCTTCCACGAAAGTGCAGAAATTAAATTAGCAACTTTTGTCGAAATTCTGACTTAGAACAGTGAAATAAATGTATAAATTGCAGATTATTCTATTAAACTGTGGTGAAAAAACTCCACAGAACTGATAACTGTACTGCAGAATAATTACATGTATTGTGGGATAATTCAGTAAACTGTGGAAAAAAAAATTCCTCAGAACTGTTATTCTGTAGTACATGTGCATTATTACGCAGTTAAGACAAAACATTCCACAGAACAGGGCAAAAATTCACCAAACACATTCAGAAGATTCCGATCTTGCCAATGGCAGAAGTTCAATAAATTCCACGAAATTTCAGAATTTTCGCAGAAGTTCCGCAAAAGCGGAATACGCAGCTTACTAGTGGGACTTGCCTAACTTGCACTCCCCTGGAAATGGGGGCCAGGAATGACAGAAGTAAGGGGAATAGAGGAGAAGAGGATAGATGGAAGGGTCTGCTGGCAAATGCAAGGAGTCTGGGGAATAAGATGGGGGATCTGGAGTCGGTGGTGGGGGCGGAAGATCTAGATCTGACAGCAGTAACGGAGATGTGGTGGACTGAAAACCACAGTTGGGAAGTGGAAATACGAGGGTATAGTCTATATAGGAGGGACAGGAGAGGGAAAAAGGGGAGTGGGGTCACCCTATACATAAGGGAAGGGATAAAAGTAACAGTGAGTCAGGAAGGACAGGGCTCAGCTGAGATCCTCTGGGTCATGATAACTAAGAGGACTGGGTAGGTAGTAAGAATAGGGGTGGCATACAAACCACCAAACCAGGGAGAGGAGGTTGATAGAGAGCTTGCTAGGGAAATACAGAGGATGGCCGGCAAAGAAGAAATTCTAGTAGTAGGGGATCTGAATCTTCCCAGTGTGAACTGGGAGATCCAAACAGCAACTTCTGAAAAGAGCAGGGAGCTATTGGAATCAGTACAGGAGGCATTTATTCAACAGCTGGTCAGGGAACTAACTAGGGGAGAGGCCATACTTGACTTGGTAATGACCAAAGGGGATAGTACATAGGAGGTGGAGGTCACAGAAAATCTGAGAGATAGTGACCACAGGATGATAAGATTTAGCCTTCGGACTGGGTTGGATAAGAATAGGTCCACCACTAGGGTTCTGGACTTTAGGAAAGTGGATTTTAGAAAAATGAAATAAACTTTCAAAAAGGAATTAGTTGGGAAAGAGAACCTAGAGGGAGTGAAAGAATTATGGGGAGCAATAAAGAGGGGAATTCTGAGGGAGACAGGGCAATGCATCAAGAGGGTGAGCAAATGCAAAAGGGGGAGAATACCACTATGGTTTACAACAGAGGTGAGGACAGCATTCAAGGAAAAAAAGAATGCATTTAGGACCTACAAAGCTTCACAGGGGCTGGTGGATAAGGACGTTTACAAGAAGAAGTTAAAGGAAGCGAGGAAAATAGTCAGGAGAGCTAAAACGAACATGTAAGAGAAAATAGCGAGAGAGGCCAAAAGGGGAGATAAGAAATTTTTCTGATATGTAAGTGAACAAAGGAAAAGTAAGTAGGGGGTTATGAGGATAAGAGGGAGGGGGAGCTCTGATAGAGGGAGATGAGGAGAAAGCAAATCTGCTGAACAAATACTTTACCTTAGTCTTCACGATTGAGGAAGTAGGAAAAGGACTAGAACTAGGAAGCAGGGGAAGGGTGGGTGATGAGATGGACACAAGCCCCTTTTCAGAGACTAGGGTGTTGGAGGAGTTAGAAAAACTGCACTCGGACAAGGCAATGGGTCCAGACAAAATCCACCCCAGGGTGCTCAAGGAGTTGAGGGAGGAGCTAGTGGCACCTCTCACAAAGTTATTTAATCTGTCTCTAGACATAGGGAGGGTCCCGGGGGATTGGAAAAGGGCTGATGTGGTGCCACTGCACAAAGGGGGAGGGAAGGAGGAACTGGGAAACTATCGCCCAGTCAGCCTTACCTCTGTGTTAGGTAAGTTGATGGAGGCATTTATGAGGCTAACACAATATCTGGGGGAGGAGGGACAAATAGATGAAAATCAACATGGGTTTACAAGGGGTAGGTAATGTCAGACTAAGCTGATTGAATTCTTTGATTAGATAACAGAGATATGTGATCAGGGAAGGGCAGTGGATGTGGCCTATCTAGACTTCAGAAAGGCCTTCAACACCGTCCCTCACAGGAGACTAATAAGCAAGTTTGGTAGCTTAGGGGTGGGGAGCAAACTAGTAAACTGGGTAGAAAATTGGCTGGAGGGTAGAATGCAGAGGTTAGTGGTAAACGGGGTGCCCTCCATAGAAGGAAGGATGATGAGTGGGGTACCTCAAGGATCATTGTTGGGACCCATACTATTCAACATATACATTGGGGACATTTCAGAGGGCCTGCATGGGAAAGAGTGTCTGTTCGCAGATAACACAATAAGCTGTAACAGGGTGGACAGAATGGGAGGGGTGGAAAAGATAAGGGAAGATCTAGTCAAACTGGAGACGTGGTCACGGAAGTGGCAACTGCAATTCAATGCAAAAAAAAAATGGCAAAATTGTGCACATAGGACGTAGGAACCCAAGGGCAAAAAACTGACTAGAGGGGCGGGGGGGGGCAGGAACTAGAGGTAAAAGAGCAGGAAAGGGACCTTGGGATCATCATTTCAAATAACCTGAAGGTGAGGAATCAGTGCAATAAGGCAATGGGGAAGGCAAACAGAATGTTGGCATGCATCGGAAGGGGCTTTACAAGCAGGAGGAGGAAGGCGATCACACCATTATACAAAACTATGGTCAGACCACATCTAGAATACGGGGTGCAGTTCTGGAGGCCACACTTGCAAGGGGACAAAGACAGGTTGGTAAGGGTTCTGAGAAGTGCAACTAAGATGGTTCAAGGGCTGCACAGGAGGTCATACGAGGAGTGGTTAGAGGAACTAAACTTATACATACTGGCGATGAGGAAGGAAAGGGAGGATATGGTTGAAACCTTCAAATATCTGAAGGGAATAAACAAAGTGAGGGAGAGCAGCATCTTCAGGATGAGTGAAAACAAATCAACAAGGGGACATGCATTGAAGCTGGAGGGGGGCAGATTTGGAAGAAATGTGAGGGTGAAGTTCTTCACTGAGAGAGTGGTGGGTCCTTGGAATAGATTACTAGAATGGGTGGTGGGGGTAGACTCGGTGAGCAAATTCAAGAGGGCTTGGGATGACTACATGGGGCTAAATAAAGGCAAAAAATGGCATAGAGGGGATGGGGCAAGATAAAAGGACAGAGGGGGTTTGGGCAGACTGGATGGGCCATTGGGTCCTTTTCTGCCGGCAAGTTTCTGTGCTTCTATGTTTCTACATTTTCTAATCCAGAGAAAGAACGGAGACCACTCCTATGATGACACACTTCAATATAATTACAAATATAAGGAGGCTGTATGGCCTTGACACTTTTTCACATTGTTACCAATAGATGTAAACTTCAACATTCACTCAGTGTTGCCACAGTGTTGTGTGTACCAAATAACTTGTAAAATACAATGTTCCACTTTTAATATGCTGCATTCAATTTACTGTATTTATAGACATAGCAGCTTCATAAATAAAAACAGAATCACCATAATCAAGTGCAGTCACTTGTCACAGTTTGAACAATTTTTAATCTAACCTCTTGCATAAAGATCAATGTATGACTGTTAGTAAACTGAATTTGAGAATTAATATTTTTCACTAAATTAGTTATGTGAAAATCCTGTTTAAATTTGAATCTGTTCAGACACTAAGATACTTTTAGTGTTCAACATTTTATAACACAGTATTATTGGAAGTTGTAATAACCAGCTGCAGAATTAATTTTGACCTAAGACTCTGAGTGAACTGCATGCTTTGAGTCATCCTAGCATTAAACTCAATCTATTCAACAGGAAGAAAGTTTGGATTTCATCAAAGGCTGTTCGAAGTTTCAGTTGTAGGGAAAACACGCCATTGATCCATCCATATAAAATACTTTTATCCACACACAAATATATGGACACATCTTGTAATTTTGCATTAATGTCATTAATAAAAAGTGAATAGAGTAAGGGACGCCCAGTACAGAGCCCTGAGAAACATCATTTTTTACTACAAGAGCTTGTACTAACATACTAAGGTGCCAGCGGATTAGGCCTGTCAGTCTATCGAGCCCGCGCGGTTTGCAGCCCACAGTCCCATATCTCAAAACAAGTTGCTGCCTTTTGGTAAGATAACTTTCTAATCATTTGCACAGACTTGAGTCAAATTTTAGTTTATCCATTTTGCTTATTGATATGCCATGGTCTTTTGTGTCAAGGGCATTAGGCAAGTCTATACAAATTGCACAGGCAATAAGACCTCCGTCTAGTGCTCTTTGCAGATCATCACTTACTTTTATTAGGACTGATCAAGTACTATAGTTAGGCCTACAGCCAGACTGACTAGGAGATTGCTAGAAATTAAACATTTTGCAATCTGATTAGCAATGAGGTTTTGTAATGGTTGTGACACAGCAAGCAACAATGAGAAGGGATGTTAATTGGAAACATGGTAATTTTCTCTTGACATACAGAATCAACCTTGGTTAATTTCCATATTTATTTCAATGTATCTGCCTGTCTCTCTCTCTCTCTCTCTCTCTCTCTCTCTGTCTGTCTGTCTGTCTGTCTCTCTCACTCTCTCTCTCACCAGGAAAGGCACACTAAGCCATGACAACTGTTTCAAGGTATGTCCTGGGGGTGGGTTATACAGACTTTTTTTTTTACTCATGGGGAATGTTGGCCTCTACTCTGTACCAGTAAGTGATATGGGATGTCAGGGAAAACACCCTGTGTAATAGAAAGATTAAAACTATATATCAAATGATGACTTATTACAGAGACTGTATAATGCAGCAGTCTTTGATGAATTCCATCCAAGCCTTAAGATTTCCTGTGATCCAGCCCCAACAAAAGATCAGCAACTTCACTGACTAATAAAATAGGATTCAAGGAGAAACATAAGCCCCTAGTTCAACATGATTAACAATGGCTGGGGGCATTATTGCTTCTGGTTAGAAATCAGTAGTCTCACTTGAATTAGTAAAATATAGTAATAACTACAGTGGCACCAGCCAAGATACAATGCAGCTCCTTGCAGCATTACTGCAAAATGCTGCAGTATACTGCAGGGAAAAGTATAACTCAATAGCAATTTAGCCTTTTTGTCATGCAGTATCTTGTGACATGTCACTTACTGCAGGCTATTGCATTGCATCATGGCTGGCTCTGCTATACATAGGGGCCCAGATAGTAGGGCAATATTCAAAAAGGGGGACTTGCGCAGCGCAAGTCCCGATGTGCCGCGGTGCAATGATAATGTATGCGGTGCATCTGAAGGGGGCATGCTCATGCATATGCGGCACATCCCAATATTCAGCCCAGGATGTGCAGCGCATATGCTGGCACAGCTCTTAGATGTGCCGCATACTAGGGCACAAAGTTGAGCCCGAAAAAATGGCTTAAATGCTAACCACCCACAGGTGGGCTGCTGTACTGCATGATGCAGCACAGCACCCGCCAGCCTTGGGTGGCCACTCGCCCACCCAGAACACCATCCACAAGCACACATATGTACCCTCATGATCAAGTGGCACCCCCTCCCTCTTGTACCTCCGATCACTGTGATGAGATGTGAAATAACTTCCTTGGTGGTCCAGTGGTACCCCCTACCCCATCCTGACCCTCCAGTCACTGTGAAAATGACATTTGCACTCTCTGGCAGTCTAGCGGTACCCCCACCCTGCACGTGCCCACAACCACAGGTGACCCATCCTACAATATCACTCTGGTGGTCCAGTGGCCCCCACTTACCCTCACAGGCTCCCTGCCCACCCAGCACACCCCCATCATTGGCGAGCAGCTGCAACCCATCCACATACCACCCAGCCACCTGCCAGAATGACAGCTTACAGGAACTGCAAGCCCATTGGTCCACACTGTGGACCAATGGTGTTACAGTACATACATGTCACTCTAAATATGTGAATGAATCCATTCATTCAAATATTTGTGAGTGACATGTACAGTATGCAGTGTAAGGCCATTGGTCCATGGTGTGGATTCAATGAGCTTACAGTTCCTACTGTAAGCTGTCATTCAGCAGGTGGCTGGGCGATATGCGGGAGGGTTGCAGCTGCCCACCGATGATGGGGGTGCTGGGTGGGCTGGGGGCTTGTGGAAGATGGGGGCCACTGGACCACTAGAGTGATATCATAGGATGCGTCACAGGTGCTCCTGGGCATGTGAGGGGTGGGGGTACCGCTAGACTACCAGGGATTGTAAATGTCATTTTCACAATGATCAGAGGGTTGGGATGGGGAGGGGGGTACTACTGGACCACTAGGAAGGTTATTTCACATCTCATCATGGAAATCGAAGGTATGGGATGGAGGGGGTGCCACTAGACTACCAGGGACTGCACCGTTATGGTCGGGTACTCACCCCTATGGGGAGGGGGGTTCCGCATGTCATCCTCTGGGGGCACCACATGCTGTGCAGGGTGTCAGGCACATTTTGTCTGCCTACCCTGCTCAACGCATGGAAATGGGACCATAATGACATGCAAATGGCCCCATTTGTGCCTTGCATACATTATGGCCCCATTTGCATGTCCAGGTCTGAATATCTGGGAATTGTGCCCAGTGCAGCTACAGTTGCGCTGGAGCATTCCCAGTCCTACCTGTCTGGGGGATGTGCCATTACATTGTATATGCACCCAGCGCATTATGTTCTATATTCAAAGGTGATGCACCATGGCACATCTCCTTTGAATATCTCCCTGTCTTGCTACGGTGCACCTCAGTTGTGCTGCGCCTCCACTTGCACCATTGCCAGGCACAGTCTGAATATTGGGCCCAGTGTGTCATTTACTGCTAAGTACTGCACTGAACCCTGACTGGCTCTGCTATACATAGTGGACTGGGTTTACAAGGTAATAACCAGACAAGGGGTTAATAAACACCAAAGCTAAAGGGTGAGGTGTTTATTAACTCCCAGTCTGGTTTTTACTGAGGAAATTTAGCCCACAATTGTGATTATCACTATTATACTGGAAAAGTCTCTAAATCTGGTATAATTAGTGGATTTCTTTTCAGTTTTGAACTACCATGGGCTTCAACTGTGGCTTTGTAGTAGTGTAGAAAGTTAAGTTAAAAACCAAAATAAGTTACATTTAAACTGCTGCAACATTAAATGTAAAGCAATTAACAGTTTAAATAACAAATTTCAACATTTTAAATGAGAAATACTTTATTTTGTGTAGTACACTGGTGCTGAAGATGGTTATGCATTTGTGTTGCAGTGGCATTAAAAACAGTGGCTGCAGCTTGCATTGATGTCTCTCAATGGCTTCTGTGTGTTGATGTGGGAAGCAGACTGGGCTTGCTGTCTAACTGGCTGCTCTGTATTGTACATAAACAATCAGAATGCAGAGCCACTGTCCCATTATTCAGTCTATTGTCAGATTATCACAGAATAATGTATGGGTAGCCCTTATTACTACTGAAAAATGGCAAGATTATTTCTTTGTAATCCCATCGCTATGACGTCAAGGGTTGTTAACCCCTCTTGAGTACATCATTGCGATGGGATTACAAATGGAGCTGATCTGTGCATTCGCGCACCTTTTTTTCCTCATGAACCGATAGACTTCAAGAAATGGGTGCAGTGGTGAGAGCATGACCAAGAATGGCTGTGGCAGTGACTGAAACTACGAAAGCAAGGAGTCTTCTTCATTTTTCTTACTGTTTATGGGGACCATATACTTCAAAATATAATGTATGGTCCCTCTATCAGTAACCGGGTTTGTGTAATGTCTCGAGGTTGCCATGGTGATGTAAACCTCTCAGGCTTCGCTCTCGAGGTTTACATGATCACCCTGATAACCTCTCGATGGTTAAAAAAATGGTTACCAATAGAGGACCATACCCATTAGTGGCCACAGACATTGCCAGCTATTTCCATATATTTTGCGAAATTTCTGAAGAGTTTCTCTCTGCTGCCCCTACTGTGGAAATGCAGAAAGCAGGAGCTATTTCTGGAAATATCACAGAAATTTCGGGAAATAGCTGGCAGTGTCAGTGGCTGCTACTGTACATTATCCTCTATATAATAATTCTGATTGGCTAAGAGAGAACTTTTCAAGTTTAATAAAGGTTAGAATAATTTGCTATAACACTTAATTATAAAATAAACTTTCAAAATCATGAAGTCTGATGGGCTGAGTGACGTCCTTACAGTTGCTGTATTTCAGCACAACAGCACTGGATGAAGATCCAACAGCCTCTTCACACTAAAATCAATACTAACCAGACATCCTTGATTGCTATTACAAACATGACCACCACCTTGGCTTACTAAAAACCTTCAACTAGGCCCTAAAAATAAAACTGCCTTATATGTAAAAAAAAAAAATTATAATAATTAAATATTATTTGCCCTCATAATTCTCTTCCAAGACACACATATATCAATTAGAAAAATTAAGTACTATAGTACTTACCATTTTAATTTCTGGTATTTCTTTGCTGACCATGAAAAATCCCCCTCCTTTCCTCACCTGCTTAACAGGGAATTATAAATCTAATTAATTATTCATGATGGCAGTGCTGTTGATGACTGGTTGCTGCACCCGTCTGAAATCTCTAAGAAGTATCCAGCACGACACCCGCTCTGTGCTTCCCTCTGTCACTGCTCCCACTGCTGCCACAGAAAAAGCAAGTAAATCTCTTAAAAAAGAAGCCATTATTGCAATTAGACTTATAATCACAATTATGACCCCAGAGTCAGTCATTTCCTCGAGATTAATTGTTAATATCCAGGAAATGACCGTCTCTTTGGTCATTATTGCTTAAATCTCCACTGTTTAACCTGCTACAGATAAAACAAAAGCTCTGTTTCCATCTAAGGTCTTCTGTTGTGTGACTGTGAAGGTGAACATTCTTCCAGTAGAACTGAGCAGAGATTTGAATTCTTGTATTCCATCCATAGTAAACATTCCATCTCTTGAATGCAGAAAATACAGAACAGAAAGAAAGTGGGGGAAAAGGGAGGGAATAACACAAAAAGAGGAAAGAAACATGGAGTAATGTAATGCGTGTGGATTGGGCAAAACAAAATGTATTTTGTTGTGCATGTTTGTAGCTGACATGTCATGTCAGTGCTGTGGTGTACTGGGACTATTTTGTGGGGGTGGATGAATGTTTTTAAAAAAAGTCATAAAAAGTCATAAAAATGTTACTTTTTTATTTTTGTGCGTTTTTCACCCCCCTCCCAAAAAAAATCTTAGACACATTTAATAATCGCTATACGACACTACGGGATGTGCATTGTGGTGTGGTAACAACACTTCTTGGATGGTTGAAGGCACTCAGTGATGTCTTGAGCCTCAGGTGTGCTGTTATCCCACCACAATGCACACCCTGTCATGTCTTATTGTTTAAGTCACTAACTGGAGCACCAGCAATATCAAAATAGTTTGGCAGTGCAGAGACATTAGTGCCATTAATATGTTTTATTAATTTCCACAAAGAAATTGAATTTGTTGAAGTACAAGAGTGGAGTGTACTGTATATAGAAAGTAATTTCTTTTTGCAGTTCTAATTTTTTTTAAACAGTTATTCCTAGAAAATGTGCATTTTTTCTTATTGAAAAGATGCTTTGTAGATTTAGCTGCCATTCAGGCCATATCGTGCAATTTATAAAGCTTTAGAGAGTATTGAGGATCATTTGCTAGATATACTCTTCTCTGTCTGACTGGTGCATATTTATTACACATTTCAGTGAACTTAATAATAATAATAATAATAATAAAATTTATTTGGTTAAGCGCCTTTCAAAGTTTCAAAGCGCTGTACATCAAAAACTCAAACAAATCAGTACATACAATAAAACTACAATAAATGAATATTACAAAACTAAAATAATCAATCACAGCAAAGCAGAGAAAGCCTTCTCCCATAAAAACATCTTTAGTGCCTTTTTAAAGCTCGCCACTGTCATACTTTCCCGGAGCTGACGGGGCAGAGAATTCCAGAGGGTAGGAGCAGCAAATCCAAAAGCACGAGCTCCAGAAGACTTCAAATTTACCCTCAGAATCTCTAGCAGCCCCTCGTCAGCAGAGCGGAGCTGTCTCAGAGGGGTGTAGGGCACCAGGAGCTCTTTCAAATAGTCAGGACCTAGACCGTGTAGGGCTTTGTAGGTCAAAAGACCCACTTTGAAGGTGATCCGCCACTGTATTGGCAGCCAGTGCAGAGTGCGCAGCACAGGGGTAATATGAGAACTTCTGGATGCCCCAGTTAACAAATGTGCTGCCGCATTCTGAACTAGCTGCAAGCGGCGGATATCAATCCCAGGAAGTCCTAGGTAAAGGGAGTTACAGTAATCAAGGCGAGATGTCACAAAGGCATGGACCAAAACTGGCAGATCGCAAGGTGGAACCAGGTGCCTAATCCTGGCAATGTTCCTAAGATGAAAAAATGCAGTCTTGACAACTGCAGACACCTGATAATGGAGGGTCAGACCAGTGTCAAGCTCCACTCCCAGGTTACGCACCCGTTCAGAGGTGAGGATCTGGTCCACCCCCAGCATTAATCCAGAGGGGAACCCAGTCCTCACACCCTCAACCCTGCGACCTGGGTCAACCACCATAACCTCTTGTGAGTAGAAAGGGAATAAGCAGCCTAGACATTAGGAACAATGACCCTTTTCATCCATTACTGGTCAGTATTTCTTTTATCTTTTTTTTTTAGGAAGGATAAGTTAGCTGATACATCTGTATTCCTGGCAGGATGCGATATCCAATGCAAATCAAACCTAGTCTACCATCACCAGAGCCACCATGCAATCTATATAGTTAAAATATTTAAAGGTTCAAAACAAAGCAATTTTTGGTTAACTCCTGGTTTTGATATGCTTAGTGAAACAAATATAATTCTTGATAGTCACATAAGGAGAATAGTAAGACCACTGCCAAAGAAAAATTTGTAGGTCTATTACTGTAAATTAGTAACAGTAAGATATAATAATGTTGCCAAATAATTATTTAATCGGGTAGGATTTGATAGCAGTTGAGTGGGACCAAATTCCGAAGTGATACTGTATAACAGCTTAAATTCACACCCATTATATTTAGCACTCTGAGCACACCCAGCATGTTTACATCACCTTATTTTCATTGATGCAACACTAGTGCTGTGATTCTATGACATCACGTCAAAAGGGTGACTAGATATTA
Organism: Neoceratodus forsteri; assembly: GCA_016271365.2. Classification (NCBI taxonomy): domain Eukaryota; kingdom Metazoa; phylum Chordata; order Ceratodontiformes; family Ceratodontidae; genus Neoceratodus; species Neoceratodus forsteri. The sequence goes on along the minus strand of CM057451.1, from coordinate 52,547,196 downwards.
GCGACTCACAAATGAGTGAGTCATATTGAGCGAAATGGTTAATGGCTGCCCTGCAAGGACAGCGACCTAGTCGACGGTGACCATTTAGAAGGGTGACCGGAAGACAGGAATAGCGAGGAGAAGGGAAGGGAAAGGATAGAGAGTTTCTGTGGGACAATGTTCCTGGTGCTGCCAAGCTAGCCCATGTGATGTGATGTGGTGTGGTAGTGAGGGTGGCTGGCTCCAGTGTAGGAGGTTCTGGGTTCAGGGATGGGGAGACATATTTTGCCACTGTCTGTGGCTCTTGGTTTTTTTTAATTCTTTTTCAGGAGTCTCACCCCCTCCCCGACATGCATCCCCCTGGAGTTGATAATACTTCAATAGGGGGGTGGGGGTGCAGCCCCCCTGCATAAACATTGATAACTACGGGCCAGATGTAGCATTGCCATTATGTGTATATTGCCAAACTGCATTTTGGTGATATACACTTGCCATAATAGCGATTGCTTTTTTGCGTTCTCTATTATGACATGGAACTGAGTCTATAATGATTGACATACTATTGACAGTCTTGTTATTTTTGCACTACTATGAAATCAGCAAAAATAGCAAAAATAAAAAGAGAGTGAATGTTTCATGTTGTCCAGTATCTTCCAACAAATATCTACTAATGCTCTTACCCCAGATGTACAGAAAATTAAGATCTTTGGGGTCTGTGTATTTAAGTGCAGATTGCCTTCATGCTACGACTCCATAGTGCGTAGGCAACCCTAAGTGTGAATGCTGTATACTGGGAGTCCCGCGCACCTCTGTGTGCATTCACAGAAGGGACACAGATCCCTTCTGGACTGGATCCCCCAGCTGGTCATGCAGCTAAGCAAGTGGCTGGTCTGGGAGCATGTCTGGGAGCATGCCCACACTCCATGCCACTCACAAAAGCATTAAGTGCCAAGCAAGGGGAAACAGGATACATAAGCAGGGACCGTGTTGTATCTTTTGTGTGTTCCCTAGAGAAACCCTACAGGCTATAGAACAAAACCTCCTCTTCAGTGTTGCCCCAGTCCTCTGGTTCAAAAGGGAGGTCTGGGGGATCCCTTCAGGTATTCACCTGTCTCTTGCAAATGCAACCCTCCTGTGCCTTCCCAGAATCCCCCGCTCATGTGGAGCAGAGGATCCATTTTGGGACCCTGGACAGGCAACAGATTGGAAGCCCATCTGAATCCCTCTATCTGCTTCAATGCAGAGCAGCATGGCAGGGAGCAGGGCTGCTGACAGATGCCCCGTGGAGGCGAGTGGTAGTGTAAACCATGCACAATGCACCTGTCTGCAGGTGCAGAGCTGTGCAGGCCAGGTATGCACAAATTGCACGTTCCCAGCCCCACATTGATGCATCGCTCCCAATATGACTATTTTAGATAAAGAAACATGAAATGTAATCATTTCAATAAATAAGAGATTTAGATGTGGCAATAACACCTGGAATATCAATGCCAAGCAATAGGGTTTCCAAGCCACCATTAGAGTCTGAATCATTTTGTAATTTAAAACAATAATTAACATGTGAGTGAATTATGACACCCCTGTCTCTTATTCCTATCCTTTTTCCTAATGAGATAATTATCAATTGATACAGAAGAGTCAGACTCCAAGGGGAGATTCAAGAGGAACATCTGCAAATAATTTTTCACAGAGTGAGTGATGGACCAATGAAACAAGCTGCCCGTGGCAGTGGTACAGCTTAAATCTGTGAGCAGCTTCAAGCAGGGATTGGATAGGTATATGGGCTTTGTTAGAAAATGGCTGGCAGAAATAAAGGTGGGATGGCCACTGGGGTCAGCGCAGTGCAGAGAGGTAGGGTGGTCAGACTGGATGGACCAAAGGGCCCTTTTCTGCCATCATTGTCTATGTATTTATAGTATATGGGTATGGTCGGTGGTACATGGAAATCCATACACTGAAAATAGCATATGTGCTTCAGCAGTGACGTAACTACTGCAGCACAATGACTGTTCACTCTGTGTGGTAGTTATGTCATTTAACAAAGGACATAATTTGCTCACTCTGTTAATCAAACATGAGAAGTTTAAATTGCAGCTGCTCTGAAGGGTGACCAAGGTAGATATAGAACCAATTAGACCAGTGGGAGCTGGGAGCAGTATTAGGATTGATCAGTCAGGTGGGTGGAAAGGGACAATGATGGCAGATCAGTTTGGTGGGCTGTCTTGAGATTGGTTGGGTTAGTGGGTTGACAGTAGTAACAGGCAGGCTCATGGGCAGCATGAGTAAGATACATTGCGAGAGGAGAGAGACATCGAAGAAAGAAAAGTACAAAGTAAGTTTGTGTTTGTATTGCTGGCTGCCCATACACTATACAGAATAAATAAGGAATGGGCAGCGAAACACTACAAGGCTGAGTTTTAATCTCTGGGTTGTCATGATGACAGGGACCTCTTGAGCTTGGTTCTCAAGATCACTCTGTCATCATGACAGTCCCTAGATGGAAACACAGATTTGCTGTGTATGGTTGCCCATACAATATTCTGTATTTGTATCTATAGTACATGTATCTATGATTCTGCAATTTCCACACAATCAGGATAGCACAGTATGTCTGCATCCAAGTACTGTACATAGTGAGTTCATTTTAGGCACCAGCTTGCAAATATAAAAGTGCACAAATGTCCTGATACCAGTTTTAACATATCAGCATATTAATACAAGAAAGAAATGTAGAAGATGGGCAAATAATCAGGTGACTGTCCCCACAACTTATTAATGCAATGCAAAGTAAATGAAATATTATCCCAAATTTAAATTTAGAGTATACTATCCCTCTTCGCCTGGGTGAAATCCTCTTTGAAATAACCAGAGTATGAGTCTGAATTTGGTAAAAATGCATAATGTATTAATTGTTAACAACAAAGATACCTGTTTGATAAACTTACTACATGCTTGCAAAGCTACCAAATGAGAGCTAATAAGAATATTTGCAATAGTATGCTAAACCTTCCAGATTAAATTTAACAGACCCAAATTCTCCAGGAACACACCCATTGCACAAATTATTTGCATGATAAGAATCAGACAGATTGCTAATCATAGTATCTGTAATTCCAAAGCCTATTAACAGACTAATGAGCAAGAGATTTACACGACTCCCCTTCAGACAGACCTTCTGCTTACTGATCATGTGTGAGGGAGATTCTGAGTGAAGGAGTAAGAGGCAAGATGTGCTGTTACCCGCTACTCGACTGAAGAAAAGCCGAGGAAGCAGAGACCTTTACAATGCAATATCCTAGGCTGTAACAGGTATGCCACAGTTGCCTGTGCCTAGAGTGTAAGGGTCTTTTCCAGGCCACCTTGTGCATCTTGTTCAGTAGCATTCATCAGCATTCACGCCGTCTGCTACTGTTCTTTGCTCATGGGTGCCTCGAGTTCAAGGGTTGTTTAGCTTGTCCCCCTGGGCACAGTATAGGGAGTCCCATGGGCGACCGACCACAAAGAGCGGTGCTGACAAGGAAAGGAAAAGTTTTCATTCCTACCATCTACTTCCCACTCTTGATACATAGAAACATAGAAACATAGAATTTGACGGCAGATAAGGACCGCTTGGCCCACCTAGTCTGCCCATTTTCCTACCTAACAGATAAGCTGCAGATCCTAGTTAATCAACAGCTTACTTCCTCTTACCCACCCCTAGGACTACCTTATGCCTGTCCCATGCATTCTTGAAGTCCCCCACTGTTCTTGACTCCACGACCTCCTCAGGGAGGCTGTTCCATCATCCACAACCCTCTCAGTGAAAAATACTTCCTCACATTACCCCTAGAGCCGTCCCCTCTATCTTCAAATTGTGCCCCTTGTTCTTGCACATCTCTTTTCTGGAAGATGCTACCCTCTTGGACTTTGTTAATTCCCTTGAGGTATTTGAAAGTTTCTATCATGTCCCTCTCTCCTTCTTTCCTCAAGAGTATACATATTAAGCTCCTTTAGTCTTTCTTCAGATGTCTTCTGGTGCAGACCCTGCACCATTTTGTTGCCCTCCTCTGGACAGCCTCCACTCTGTCTATGTCTTTGCGGAGATGGGGTCTCCAGAACTGCACACAGTACTCCAGATGGGGTCTCACCAACTGTCTGTACAGAGGGATAACAACTTCCTGTTTTCTACTATTGATGCCTCTTCCTATGCATCCCAGCATCCCTCCAGCCTTCCTTACTGCCTTCTCACATTGCTTGCCCACCTTTAGGTCATCCGATATAATTACCCCCAGGTCCCTTTCTATTTTTACTGTTGTCAGTATCTCACCCCCCATTGTGTATGCTTCCCCTGGGTTTTTGTTTCCCATGTGCATTATCTTGCACTTCTTTGCATTAAATCTGAGCTGCCATACGTTTGACCATTCCTCCAACCTTGCCAAGTCCCTTCTCATCCTTTCCACTCCATCCTGTGTATCAACCCTGTTGCAGATCTTTGTGTCATCTGCAAAGAGACATACCTTTCCTTCCAGTTCCTCTGCAATGTCACTTATAAAGACATTAAAAAGGACCGGTCCAAGCACTGAACCCTGCGGTACCCCACTAGTAACCCTCCTTTCTTCACTGTGTACTCCATTTACTACTACCCTTTGTGTCCTGTTGTCTAGCCAATTTTTTATCCAGGCTACCACCTTGGGACCCATTCCAAGGCTGGCTATCTTGTGTATTTTGTGGGAGACTGTATCAAATGCCTTGCTAAAATCTAGGTAGGCCATGTCCACAGCCCCTCCCTGATCTACTACTTTGGTCACCCAGTCAAAGAAATCTATTAGATTCGTCTGACACGACCTTCCCATCGTGAATCCATGTTGCCTTGGGTCCTGTGCCCCAATGGCCTCTAAGTACTCAACAATTCTTTCCTTCAGAAGTGATTCCATCATTTTCCCTACCACTGAGGTCAAACTAACTGGTCTGTAGTTTCCTGCCTCTGTCCTGCTCCCACTTTTGTGAAGAGGAATTACATCTGCCCTCCTCCAGTCCTTGGGTACCACCCCATCCTTCCATGATTTGTTAAAGAGAGTAGTCAGCGATGTCACTAGTTCTACCCTTAGTTCTTTTAGAATTCTTGGGTGAATCCCATCAGGCCCCATTGCTTTGTCCACCTTCAATTTTATTAGTTCTTTCAGAACCCTTTCTTCTGTAAATGGACTGGTATCGACCCCGTCTTCAGAGTATTTCTCTTGTTTGGTTTAGGTAACTCCCCCTCCTCTTCCTTTGTGAATACTGAGCAGAAATATTCGTTCAGTAACCCTGCATTTTCACTGTCACCCTCACCCAGATTCCCTTCCCTTTATTAAGCTTCAGTATCCCTCCTTTGGTCTTTCTTTGCTCCCTAATGTACCTATAAAAGGTCTTATCCCCCTTCTTAACAGAATTGGCTATCCTTTCTTCGGTTTGGGCCTTTGCTATTCTGACTACCTTCCCAGCCTCTTTCTGCTTTAACTGATAAAGTTCTCTGTCCTGTTATATGAACATTTGAATCTGCCAGCACAAACAGGCCTCATGGTCTATCAAGTCTGCTCGAGTGCACAGCTAGAATTCCTAGATTGCAGTTGCCCCCTCCCCCCTCCAGGAAATTCTCAGCACTACTTACTCAGACCCTCCCTGCCCTGTTCAGTAGGGCATTCCACTTTGACACCAGCCTTTTTATGAAATAATGTCTCCTCATCTCTATCCCCTAATGCATGCTAAGAATCAGACAGATTGCTAATCATAGTATCTATAATTCCAAAGCCTTGTCCCCAGACAAGAGAATCTTAGAAATTTTAAGAAATGCATATAGCCATATTTTATTTACATTGCACATTTACAGACTTTTTATAATTTTATTTGTGATTACTAGTGATTATTCACTATAGCCCCACCTTTTTTTCCTTGCCCAGGCTGATTTAAACATTCTAAATGGGCTCTATCTCCGCATTTTGATAAATTTATAGTGCATAGCACCCAATAAAGAAATGTGGGTTCTAGTATAAAATGACTGTTTCTCTTGCGAGTTTCTCTGATTTAAACTTAAATCTATTGGCTATTTTGCTTTTCCCTTATTTTTAATTACCTTTAATAATCTTTCTCCCACCTATTGTGATTCTGTGCAGCAAGAATAGAGTTGTTTGGAATTAGAGTTAGAATTCAGAATTAATTATTGGAGCAATATTATAAAAACTCTAATAAGACAGTGCAAGATAGCATGAGGGAAGCACGCACAAAATTGCACAAAATTGCTAGCACTGAAGTTTTGGGGGTTAAAGGCTATAAGCCAAATTATAAAGAATTACGTCTGAGCCGATGAATACATAGATTGAATAAGCTGAATGACTGAAAACATTATAGTAGCACAAGATAATTTAATTTGATCAATTTGATTTAATTTTGCTCACCTGCTTAAGGATTAGAAGTTGGATTGAGCCGTTTATCTTGGGGTAAAGAAATCTGAGTAATTGACTAATTGAATAACCTAACAGACTAGGGAAGTTCAGTGTTGCACTCACTTGAACAGAAAGGATGCCAAACAAATAATAGAAGGTTCAAATAAACTTCATTTATTCACCCACTCGTGTGCACAGAGCAGTGACACAGGCAGTTCTTATGTTTCACCTGGAGGCTTCATCAGAGAATACTCAAATGTGAAGGACATGCTAGAAGTTTGGATTACTTATAATATAATATATTTGTGTTTTGTTTTTCAGAAATACCCAGTGGAAGCCTTGATATCCTGAATTAAAACAGAAACCTTTCTGAACAATGCAAAATATTTGAAGACAAAAATATTTAAAGATAAGAATTATTTCTTTTGTTTTATTAAGGAAGAGAACATTGTTTTATGCCAGTGGTGGGATTTGTACCTGTGACCACTCTTTAAGTGGGTAATATGCATTTAATTGTGATTGGTACACTTGTTAAGGGTCTGAGTATTTAAACAGATAAAATATCCTGTTTGATTGTTCTCTGATGAAGCCTCAGGGTGAAACGTAAGAACTGCCCGTGTCACTGCTCTGTGCACACAAGTGGGTGAATAAATTCGGCCTTGTGGTCTAACCCCCCCCCCCAGCCATACATTAATCCCTGAGAGACCCACACTCTGTTGTGGGTTAATCCTTACTTATTTGAACCTTCTATTATTTGTTTGGCATCCTTTCTGTTCGGGTGAGTGCAACACTGAACTTTCCTTGGTATCTTGCTTATGAATATGCACCCCCCTCCCAGTGTTGACCTTCATTGTTTTTTTGATATAAAATAATGGCCTAGATCCTACACCTTGATCAACGTGTCAGGTGGTTCAATCTAATTGATTCACTGTGGTATAAACTGTGCATGAAAGGTCTTCTCCCCAGATTTGACTTGTAACTGCCCTTTGCAACCGTTCCATTGAAATTAAGCACAGTTGGTATAGCTGTTGGGCTTTTTCAGAATTTAAATAGCATTGGCCCAAGTAGAAATTTACACTAAGTAAGTTTTAACAATGCTTAACTACTTGCATTTGGAGCTGGGCATAAAACTCGGAGTAAATGTGGAAAACAATTTTAGAAGATCACCAAGACAGTTTTCTGGTGGATAACCTTTGTCCCGTTCTGTTTTGGAAAATTATGAGTCCTTTGAGCACATTCAAGTAAGTCAGAGTAACCTGGAGTGAGTTTAAAGGGAGTTAAGAGATTTACTATAAACCAGAAAACCTCAGTAAATGATTTTTAGACTTAAAAAACTTTTGTATATATTTTCAATTTTTTCTTGTTCAAGTGTAAACTGATATTACTACTATTGCTTCTATATTTTTGTTCAAATTTCAAACTGCTATTACTGCTATTATTTTTATATTGCTTAAGATATTAGTAGGTTTAAATTGTATATACGAGTTTAGGTATAATTTAACTGTGTTGCTCTATGTAATACATATGTATTTTGATTATAAGATCTAGGAGGTTAGATGCACTTTTGAATGTAAAGGTACCTTGATTTTGAGACTTTGAGACTTATGTTTCTCAGATAGTCCATATAGTCTCTTTAGTCTGGTGCTTTTAAAGGGCAATATATTGGCCCCACTGTTACCCACAGGATCCTCTTTTTATGTTCCTAGTCTTACAGATGACCACACAGTCGAGCTGTCTGGATCCTGTTTGGACTTTTGGACTTCTGACAATGCAGAGGAAATGGAAGTTTGGAATTGGGAGTGGAGAGTCTGGTCTGAATACCTGCCTATTGGGACACATCTGTAGTGACTGCAGCCATTGGAGACATGTTCTAGACTCCCACAATGAACTAAGAGCTTAAGTACAATGGGAGAAGATCGGTTTGGTTTCAGAACATTTGTTACTTTCTTATTCATTCTGCAGGAACTGTTGGACTTAGGGTTACCACCTTTTAAGAGGTCCAAAGTGGGACATTTCTTACTGAAATATGATTTCTCGCAGGACAATATGTAACCTCAACCAACACAACAAATTTTTTCTCTAAATAATCAGAATTAAGACCAAGTGCTACAGTTATTTAGATGTTCCCTTGTGTTTCTAATCATTTTAAGGTATTTTAGTTAAGGTACTGTAGTTTTTGCCACATTTAGAGGAAAGTCTGAAAATATTCTTTTGTACTATAATGTCAGGACATTTAGTATTTTTCATGTTTTTCCGCAGGACACACCTGCCCAAATCAGGACTGTCCTGCGAAAGTAGGGACAGGTGGTAGCCGTAGTTGGACTATCTAAAACCTAACATTTCAATTTTTATCTGGATTACATTTTAAGTCACTTAAAGCTTTTCTTTAAGAAATAATCTTAAGGAAAACTGGGTGATTCTGATTACCACCCATTTAATCAAATAATTCATTAAGTGATTTGTGAGTGCTAGATTTGAGGACAATGATCCAGTCTGCTGGTACTTGAATCTCATCCTAAATCAAGCCTCCTATTCTCTTGATATTTAATTGATGATTTAAATTTTAAGTTGATTGAGGTATTTTTGGAAATATATGGTAAGTTCTATCTATCTAGCTATATATATATATATATATATATATATATGTATATAATGAGCAAGAGATATCATGTACTCTTAAAGGTGGTTGATATGCACAAATAGCAATACATTTATTAAGAACATTTGTCATCATGGCGGACTCTAGCTAATGATGATATCTATAGGGTATATCTAGATAAAAGATCAGATAAATTATTATTATTATCTGTTTCTTGGATTAAAGCTAGAGTACACTAACAGTAAATACTAATATTAATATTTTTTTTAAATTGGACCATATCATTAGTTAATTGGTTAAAACAAGAAAGTTAAGTGACTTGCTCAGGGCTACACAGTATGCAAGTGGGGCTGTGGGATTCAAACCCAGGTCTCCAGGTTTGCAGCTCAGAGCCTTAAACCACTGTGCTATACTGCTTCTTTAACACAAGTAGTGGTTCAGCATGTTCTCCATCAAACTTAGAACAAATGCCCATAAGGAAAAGAAAACTAAGGGACAGAAAAAGGCAAAAAACGTAGCCCAGGTGGAAGATGGAATTTTAAATCAACAAAAAAATCTATTTTTTTAAGAAATCAGAGCATACTGGAAAAGATAGCTCAACTTCAGTGTCACAAAAAATAAACCCTCAAAACAAAACAGAATCCTTCAATGATATAATTGGGGAAATAAGTTATAGGTTTGAAGGGAAAGATGAAAATAATAACCTTCATTCTCCCAACTTACTGTACATAATATAACTACAGATTCAGTATCACTTAGTGTATATAATATGAGTGATTTTGGAGATAGTCTATCAGTTAATCAAGTAGATCAGGTTCAAGATTATGACCCTGACTCTTATTTTTCTGAAGGTTCATCATTTACTAATAATAAAATGAACCAAGGTTCTTTGAATGGGTCCCAAAATAGTAAATTAAAACAGAGACAAGAATCCCACTTAGAAATCCTTACTAATAAAGATTTAGTTGACCAAAAAAAGAAGAAACATTGGAGAAATCAAGGATAAAATCTCAGGTAATCCAAGGTTTGGATCAAACCATTCAAGGACTAAAACAGCTGGTAGCGAGTCAAGAGAAACAAGTTAAAACAACAGTATTGGATCAGAAACCAGGAGAACATTCCACTAATTAGTCTGCTTCTTTATTGTTCTCCTGGATGTCTTCACCTAGGACCCCTTTCCAAATAGTAAACTCAGGTACCAAAATGGTTGATCACATGGTATTAAATCAAGAGATAAAATATAACTTCCCTGTGCACTTAGGAAGCATCTGGAAACATAACTCAGATTAGTGTGTCTTTCCTGGCCAAAACTTGTGACAAAAACTGGCACCTTAAATAACATTCAGCACTTTATGCAATATTTGGAGCAGTGTCTATTTACTGGTGGTGGTGAGTGCAGGACTTCTGCTGTTTTGAATTTACTGGGTGGGATATTCAAAGGGGTTGTGCATGGCACAACAGTGTTGCACCATGTGCAACCCACTGATGCACCCTGGCGATATTCAAAAGGGTATGTTGTGCTGCACAGATCCCAATGCACTGGTGCACACCAGTAATGCATGTGACGCAAGTGCAGGGGGGGATGCCCATGCATATTCTGCACATCCTGATATTCAGCCTAGGATGTGCGGCGCATTTGCTGGTGCAACCCCTACTTGCGCCACACACTGATGCTCAAAGTTGAGCCAAAAAAGAAATAGGAGCAAAGGCTGGCCACCCACAGGTGAGCTGTCGTATTGCAGGGTGCAACACAGCAACCACCAGCTGTGGGTGACCACCCAAGCTCCGGAGCCAGGGTCTGTCAGCGTCACACCCCACCAAGCCTGATCACAGGCATTGTAATAGGAATGATATCCCTGGTGGTCCAGTGAACCGCTGCCAGGCCGATCGCAGGCATAAGTATTACCATATATATCCAGCAGTACCCCACCCACCCACCCACTGAGCCCCACCACCCCATTTCCCACATATCGGGATTGTGTACTATAGTACTGGTCTGCACACCCATTGGCTACACGCTGTAGACCAATGGGCGTACAACCATCCTGCATGATCAGTCAGTCAGGGGCGGGCAGCTTGTGGGTGGGGAGCTGCCGCCCGCCACTGACCAGGGGTGGGGTGGTGGGGCTCAGTAGGCAGGTGGGGAGGGGGGTACCACTGTACCACCAGGGATAATTTAAAATGTTTCTTTTATACTTATGCCCACTACCGAGCTGGAAGTGGTCCACTGGACCACCAGGGATATGGGACATGTTTTTATAATACTTATGCCCACGATCGGGCTGGAAGTGGTCCACTGGACTACCAATGATATGGGACATGTTTTATTAATACTTATGCCTGCGATCAGGCATTGGGACACTTTGCCATGATGTGCATGGGGCGTCGGTCCCCGACGGCTGCAGCCTGGCAGGGTGCCAGGTGCAAGCTGCGGCACACCTGCATGCAAATGGGTCCATAATGAGATGCTAATGGACCCAGTTGTGCCTTACATGCATTATGGCCCCATTTGCATATCCACCTCTGAATATCATGGTTCTTGCACCTAGCACAACTGCATGTGTACTGGCACATCCCCCTGCTCCTCTCTAGCCACTTGCACTGGCACAGTGCCACTGCACCATGAGTAATGCAGGAGGCCATGTTGCCATATTCAACAGTGCTGAGCCATGGCGCAGCACCATTGAATATCACCCAGCACACTCCCTGGTGCATCCCAGTTGCACAGCATCCAGGCTTGTGCCCCTGCCTTGTGCACACTGAATATCTCACCCACTGTGTTTTGTCCCTGCAACCCAGCCTGGTGCACTTTTCTCTCTACAAACTACAGATAAAATATAACTAAGAATATTTTATGAATGAAGGAAATTTCACCTCAGATTCACCCCTTTCTCCCCAAATATTAGAAATGATTAAAAATCAGTACTATGCAAATGTGATAATATTGGAAAATATTTGAGCATTGAAAGATGGACTTATTAATTTAGAAGGCGAAGTGACTTATAACAGAGCTATACTGGATGATCTAAATAGTCAAAGAATTAATAAGACCTCAGACTCCATAGTTATACTGGAGACAGCAACAACACAAAGACAAGAAGAAATAGAACCAAAGTATAATAAATCAGTCCAGGCAAACTTACCTTTACCCTTCCAAAAAGGAAAGGAATGGATCCTGGAACTGTATGAGTAAAAATTAAGGCCCAGATATTCAAAAGGGTTGCTCATAGCACAACAGTGTTGCACCATGCACAACCCACTGATGCACCCCGGTGCGATATTTAAAAGGGAAAAGTGTGTTGCACAAATCCCGATGCACCGGAGAGCATCAGTAATGTATGCAGGCATGGAGGGGTGTGCCCATGCATAATCTGCACAGCCCGATATGCAGCCCAGGCTGTGCAGAGTCCTGCATGCGCAACCCCTACCTGCGCCTGCACAAAGTTATGCCTAAAAACAAAGGAACAAGTGATGGCCACCCACAGGTGAGCAGCCACATTGCAGGGCACAACACAGTAGCTGCCACCTGTAGGTGGCCATCACTTGTTCCTGCTGCACCTGGTGGCACCCCCATGCCCTGATCATGGGCATCATTAATCCCCCCCAGTCCAATATCCCTGGTGGTCCAGTGGACCGCTATGTGCCCCAATTGCGGGCATCACTGTATTCCCCCCCAAGTACAATATCCCTGGTGGTCCAGTGGACCATGCTGAGCCTGATCGTGGGCATCATTCATCCACCCCAAGTCCAATATCCCTGGTGGTCCAGTGGACCGCATGGAACCCGATCGCGGGCATCATTCATCACCCCTAAGTCCGATATCCCTGGTGATCTAGTGTGCCCCCCCCCACCAGCCCACTGGAGCCCACCACCCTCTCCCCCCCCATGATCAGGGCACATAAGTCCACTGAACCACCAGGGATATTGGCCATTTTTTTTCACTTACGGGACTTCCCGCGATCGGGCTGCAGGGCGCCCCGATGGCTGCTGCCTGGCAGGTTGCCAGGCGCAAGTCGTCAGGGATCGGCGCACTTGCATGCTAATGGCATGCAAATGGGGCCGTAATGAGATGCAAATGGCCCCCTGTGCGCCTTGCATAAACTATGGCCCCATTTGCATGTCCCTATTTGAATATCACAGGTGCTGTGCATGGCGCAATGGCACTTGTGCCACCGCATCTCCATGCTATACTCTGGCCACTTGCGTTGGTGCAGTGCCACTGCACCATGCACAGTGGGGGTGGCCAGGGTGCGATATTCAAAGCAGTTGTGCCATAGCGCAGCTCCGTTGAATATCGCCCTGGCCACACCCCTGCGCAACAAAGTTGAGCTGTGCCCAGGCTTGCGCCACAGCCTGGTGCAGTTTGAATATCCGGGCCTAAGTATAAACCAGAAGGGAATACTCACAAATAAAAAAACTAAACAAAAATAATTATAATCACAAAAATTATAACAAAACAAAGACTAGAAGGCGGAAAAACAACCTAAAAATAAAAACAAGAGTGTTACTTTTAAAGACAATATTCAAGCTGATATACAAAAGTTAAATAATAATATAAATACTGTATTATGAATAGGAAAATCCAGGATCAGAGTCGAAGTAATGAGAGTGGTAGTTTGGATATTTTATCACAGATTATACTTAGCCAATCAGTATTCAGAACTTTCATCAGTTATTTCCCCACAAACTTGAAAACAATGGCCCAGAGTAGTTTATTCACTTAAAACCCCACCCACAGTGGTTTAATCACTCCCCCACAGTGGTTTAATTACCCCCCAACACACATCAAAAAACCAAGCAGTAGAAAATGCTATTGTGCCAGCAGTTTTCCTGAAAGTAAAACACATTTTTTCCAACAGACTCCAACTCGTATAATAGTAATGACATCCAGCAAGTTGGAGTATACTCGCAATAACTGGCTTCTGTGTTGATTAAATGCCTTGGCTTTGCCTCGGCATTTAATCCCCACAGATGCCAGTTATTGCTTCATATACTCCAACTCACTGAGTGTTATCACTTAAATATACAAGAATGTTGTAATGATTGTACACACAACGAGGTGACTCCAAACAGAGGGGAGACCGAGGGTACCCCCATGAGTCCCAAATTGAAAGGCCTAGTCTACTGTCAGTTAAAAAGGACCATAAACAAAATGAAGAAGAATATCTGACAGAAATATTTGTGGTAAGAGTGTTAGCTAATGAAACAAAAAAGAAGTTGATGGCTAAGTTGTCCCAGTTACTACATATACAAACAAAACTTGATGAAATCTGTGTAATGAAACCTCCAAATTTAAAGTATAAAAACTGTGTCTTATTATATTGCAAAAGATGCTCTATGGCCTGGGAAGTTTGGGAAATGGAAAAAGATTTACAACAAAAGGGGATTTACAGTATATTCTGCCACCACAAGTTGTGCCTGTATTGGATTTAGATGAACCAATAATTATTCTGATGGAAAAGATTCAAATGGACTAAACTCTTCTAAGGATAACTCCTGGATGAATTGAGTTAATGAAGCAATCACAAAAAATAATAATGACTTGTCTTCTGATTGGGAATATAAGACATTGTCATTATTTGGATGGGAATATGTGAAATGACATTCTATTGGTAAATTAAAAGGAGATTTGTCAACATTCCTTTCATGTGCTCTAAACATGAACATTAGTTGAAATACAATACGGTTTATTTATATTCACCCAGGAATTACCAATTGTCCTCAAATTGGTGTTACATTTCAATCCAGCAAACTTGCTGCTCTGATATTGCACTCTTCTATTTTCTTATAGTAGATCCCTATATGATTTATTTAACAAATGTTGAATCTCTTATTATGACTGATGCGAAAATGGTAAACAAAAGGCAGCCTACCCAAGTTGAGTCCAAAAATCCTTTTTTGGTGCTAGCAGCTCAGGATGAGAGCTGACACCAACAGAGAAATTAAAGTGATGAACCTGGGAGATAAAATAGAGTAAATACCTGTGATGATCTGGAATATAGAGGGTTTAGTAGTGAAATTGGCAGACCAGGGGCTAGATTCACAAAGACAGCCAAAAATCCCACAGCTGTGGGAAAAAGACCTGCAGCAATGCAGAAACATTTGTGCGGGATATTCTGAAAGAAAAATTGTGCATGTGTTGAAATCCGTAAGAATAGCAGTTGCGGAAATTCCTCAAGTGCTGAAAATCAGCAAGTGTGGATCCACAGCTGTGGAAAAGGCTTAGGAGGCACAACAACAGGTTATCCATATTAGCTGGAGCAGCAGACTTTGGCAGACTTGCCATAGATGTAGCTGAAAGTACCCAACAGAGAGACCAGCAACCATTCCCTCAAATGGGACCACTGCAGTGCCTCTGGTACCAGCAAAACTATACACCACACTGGCTGTCTGTAACTGATGGTTGTGTCTCTCCCTGGAGTGTTTATGTTACCTGCTGCAGTAGCACTCACTGCAGGCTGTTCAGCCTCTACTGCCTGTGGGGCTCCTTCATGGACTGCACTGGATCTGGTGGTTGTTGTTTGTTGTCTTTCAAATGACTATGGTGTGCTAGTGTTACTGTTACAACTGCTAGTGCACTACACCCACTGGTTTGCAATTACTTGTGCCTAACCTCCACTATAATTGTATTTCAGTTGTTAGGGCATTGCATTTTCCTCAGAGAGTGTTATGCCTCACTCTCATGTGTGCAACATTTTTTCCGCAACTGCTGAAAAACACTGGCTGAGAATAGCTTTTAAGGGGATGTACCATACTTATCAATGACTCTTTTCCCCTCAGAAACATCTGCAGCTGCACTTTTTTCCACAGTCCGTAGTGTATTTTTTCAGCAGCTGCTGAAGTTTTGTGTACAGCACTCAGATCAATTCCCTCTTTTTTCCACAGCTAAGGAACTTTTATGGACTTAGAGAGGTTTTGTACCTTCAGATTGTTTTGTGACCCCCCACCCCCACCCCAGGAGTTTAAAAACTTTCTAATGATGCTTGATAGAATCTGTCTGCAAGAAACTTGGTTGTTGGATGAAGTGTTGTCTCTATTTCCAGCTTATGCAGGATATGTGATACCAGCTATTAAAGAGAAAATGAATGACAGGCCTAAGGCAGGATTAGCTACATTTATACAGACTTCATTGAACTTTAAAATTGCCCAGTTGGAAATAAGTTTGCAAGGTTTCCAAGTTTTTAAATTATCAAAAAATGGTACAGAGATGGTACTAGTTAATATCTATCTACCACCAAGGGATAGACCAAAAGAAAATAAATCTGATAGATGGGATACATTTAAACAGATGATGGAAGAAATTGTGGAAAAGCTTGAACAAAACTTATTAATAACTGTAGGGGATTTTAATGCCAGACGTAGTACTTCTTCTAGCCCATATATGGGAATTCATGATCCTTTAGAAGGAGTTACTATAATCAATAATAATTGGAACTATACACACAATTCTATGGACAAAGTAACAAATATGAATGGATAGAAGTTGGAGGAAATCATGCGCAATTAGGACTTTTGTCTATTTAATGGTAGAAGAATAACTGATACTAATTGAGAATATACTTTTATTGGCCTAATGGCTTGTCTGTCATCAATCTTGTATGGGGTAACTTAGAGACCATTAAATATATACAAGACTTAAAAGTAGTATTGCGTCCAGAGTCCTCTCACTTACCAGTCATATCTTCTTGATACTTGGGAACCATAGATCCATTAGTCAATAATAACTCATATATACAAAATATGGAAATAATAAACACAAAGGGTGGGATATTCAAAAGGGTTGCACCTGCGCAAGTCCGAAATTGCACCATTCTGCGATATTCAGTAGGAGGCAGTTGCGCCCCCCCAAGGCAAGCTGAGCAACAGCGCAATGCAAATGAATGCATGCTGAACTGGAGGAGGAGGAACCATGCATAAACTGCACAGCCCGATATTCAGCGGACTGTGCAGAGTTGTGCAGGCGCAACCCCCAACCTGCGCCTGCACAACTTTGAGCCAAAAAAGGAGTAAGTCGAGGCCACCCACAGGTGAGCTGCCAAATTGCAGGGCACAACACAGCAGCTGCCACCTGTGGCTGTCCTCAACCAACTCCTTGCCCCACAGCCGATCATGGGCAAAAGTGTGTAAAATCCCCCGACTGGCCCGATTGCGGGCATAAACAAATAAACCCCCCACCAGCCCGATCGCAGGCAGCAAAGTGTCCCCCCAGAACATATCCCTGGTGGTCCAGTGGACTGCTAAGCCCGATCGTGGGCTGCAACAGTTTAAACCCCACCTCCCAGAACATATCCCTGGTGGTCCAGTGGACCGCTAAGCCCGATCGCGGGCTGCAACAGTTACACCCCACCCCAAAAACATATCCCTGGTGGTCCAGTGGACGCTAAGCAATGCAGGCTGCAACAGTTTATACCCCACCCCAAAAATATATCCCTGGTGGTCAGTGGACGCTAAGCGATCGCAGGCTGCATAATGTGGCGACACCCCCAAGACCATATCCCTGGTGATCTAGTGTCCCCCACCCACCCACCCACAAGCCCCACCATCCCCTACCCCCGGCGGCGGCGGGTGGCAGCATCCACCACCTGCCACCCCGCGCCGCTGACTGACTGCCCAGTAGGGCTGCACGCCCATTGGTGCAGAGCAAGATCCAATGGGTGTGCAGCCCATACGGTACAAGCAGTCCAGATATTGAATGAATTCATTCATTCACATATCTGGACTGCCCTATGCAATATGGGCTACGCGTCCATTGGCTCTTGCTCTGCAACAATGGGTGTGCAGCCCTACCAGCAGTCAGTCGGTGTGGAGGGTGGCAGGTGAGTGGGATGCTAACCGCCCGCCAGCTGCCGGGGGAGCAGGGTGGTGGGGCTTCGTGGTGGGTGGGGTGGGGGGCGCTAGATCACCAGGGATATGGTCTTGGGGGTGTTGCCACATTATGCAGCCGCGATCGGGCTTAGCGGTCCACTGGACCACCAGGGATATGTTCTGGGGGACACTTTGCTGCCTGCGATCGGGCTGGTGGGGGGTTTATTAAGCTTTTGCCCGCGATCGGGCCAGTCAAGGGAGGATATTTATGCTTAGGGGATATTTATGCTTTTACCCGTGATTGGGCCAGTCGGGGGTGAGAGTTTCTTACACTTTGGCCCGAGATCGGGCTGCAGGGGGCATCAGTCCCCAACGGCTGCAGCCTGGCAGGGTGCCAGGCGCAAGTCCTCGGGGATCAGCGCACCTGCATGCTAATGGCATGCAAATGGGGCCATAAATAGATGCAAATGGCCCCCCCTGCGCCTTGCATGAATTATGGCCCCATTTGCATGTCACCTTTTGAATATCGGAAATTTGCGCATGGCGCAATGGTACTTGCGGCACCTAAACTTGAATGGTCCACTCTGACCACTTGCAGTGGTGCAAGTTCCACTGCGCCATGCACAGTGGCTGTGGCCGGGGGGTGATATTCAAAGGAGTTGCTCAATAGCGCAACTCCTTTGAATATCGCCCCAGTCACACCCCTGCACAACTATTTTGTGCAGCGCAAGGGCTTGCGCCACAAAATAGAGTAGTTTGAATATCCAGCCCAAAAAGAATACAAAGGTAACAATCAACCATAACCCAATTTACAGAAATATTGAACTCTATTTGGAAAACTTAAGAGAAAGCTTACATGAATTAGAGTATAAAAAATAAATGGTTGATGGGAAAAAGTCTGCCATTATATGAAATCTTTTTTTCAGACAAAATACAGTAAAGAAAACCTCTACACATTCATGGTTTAATACTAAATGTAAAGCAGTCAAAAGGGACTTAAATGCATTAATTAGACAAGACAGAAAAGTTAGTAATAAAGATAACAATAAAACAATGAACAATGCCAGAAACCATTATAAAAAGATACTGGCAAAAAAAAGAAGGAAATTTCAAATTAAAATGAGGGATAAACTAAAGATGGAAATAATAAAAAAAAATAAGTTGTTTTGTGTTTTGGTTAGCCAAGGGTACAGTAAGTATGCCAGTAATATTAAAGCAGCAATAACCCCACTAATATGGGTGCAACAGTTTTTCAATCTATATTACTCTCACAAAGAAAAGAGTCTACACTTATACACTTTGCACTTTATTGCACTTACAAAGCCAGGATAGTACAATAATGACGTTATATCCAAAATCAATATGCATTCATAAATATGAAATAGGGGGGTCACGTGATGGCAGCCTGAGCAACGGCAGCGGTCTCTCGGAGCTCCGCTCTCTATCCCTTGATCTTATTTTAATTAGCGATCCTCAGCAAAACCCACTTTAAAATCAGTATAGATTAGCGTCTACTTACTTGCTCTAGCTCGGCAATTTGATGGAGGTGTATATGAAAAAGGCACCTCCGAGGCATTACCCCCTGCGAACGCCGGAGAAGGACAAGGCCACGAAAAGGCCGAAGCAGCAGGCATCTGGTACGCTCAAGATGCCCACCGCAGAAGCAGCCCTTTCCGAAGGGAAATTTATGGAAATAATGCAGCCTCTCCAGACTGCTATTGCCTCCATCTCAGAAGACTTGCAAGAAACTAAGGGATCTGTAGAGTCGCTGACTAGGAGGGTCGGTGACTCAGAAGTTAAAATAATTTCATTTGAGAAGAAGCATGAGAAGTTTGAGTTAGAGTTAACAAATGCGAAGAGCAGAATGAAGAAGTTGGAGGATAAGTTGGAGGATTTAGAGGGGCGCAGTAGGTGGAACAATTTAATTATAATAGGGATATCTGAGAAAGAGGAGGGGAGTGCTATGATACCTTTCCTGCAGAAGCTCTGCAATAAAATTTCCGGCTCTCCTCCGGGTGGAGGAGAATACATAATTGAGACAGCTCATTGAGCATTGCGCCCTCCACCAGCCCAGGGCCAGCCACCCAGGCCAATCATTTTCAAATTACTGAATTATTTAGACAAACAACATATTCTATCCAAAGTTAGAGGCATCAGTGAAATGACCTGGGAGGGCAAGAAGATTCATATCACCCAGGACCTGCCACATTCGGTGAGGGTGCGGCGGCAAGAATTCCATCCTTTAGTCTCCAAATTGGTGGCGGCTTCTAAGCAGTTCAGGGTCAAATATCCTGCTATCCTGCTGGTGAAACACAAGGATAAATGGCTTTCATTCAATTCACCCACACAAGCCCTACAGGAGCTCAAAAGTGTCTTCCCAGATCTATTCAAGTGATCAGCAGAGGGGACCACCCCTGGGCAATGAGCATATCGCACTGTTGATTCGCAGTATGTTTTAAAGACTGAGTCTGTGGAGTACATTACATGGACAATCTCTCGGGATAAGGGGAATGCCTGGGTACAAATTTTGCTTCATTGGTTGGCTTGTGGTTAAATCACTTCAGTTTTTTCCCCCGGGAGGAGCTCCATGACAGAGTGGACTTGAAAGGTGCACACTAGTGCCTGCGGGAGCTGATTATGACCTGGTGGGACTCGAGCAATGTTACCCCCACATCTAAATGGCACATCGATGCCGTTAAGCATAATTCTAGTTCAGGGGGATCGGTCAAATGTTTATGTTGTTTTACCCAGTGATTACGAGGTCGTAGCACAGTCTGAGATGGGTACACACTGACTGGCTGCCTAGATGTACGTTGTTTGTTACGGATTAGACATTCCTGGTTCTGAGACAAAGAGTGCCTTTATTGTTTCCATTGCCTGCAATAGCAGAACGATTAGGAATGAGGCAAAGCATTGAGGCAAACAGGCATTGGCCCTCTAATACGGGAGAGCAACACGAGGCTTAGATGGCAGAAGTTATGCTGGCAACGATAGCAGGAGTGTTTCCTGGAATTGACAGTCGAGATAATGAACAGAGAACTGCGAGTCCCAGTGTGGCCATCCAACAAAGCTGGCTTCAAGCTATGGCGTGTGCCTTGTAGAGTGCAGTTGACTGTAATAATTAAACAGTGCACATAAATAGGTTCAACGGAGGACAAAATTAACAAAATCCGATTTTTTTTTCCTTCTTCTCTGATGATAGAGTACTAAGTCTGCTGGGGGCAACGGGACCATGGGTCTTAGCATATGGGCTTTAATATAGTTCGCTGATCAAACTACACCATGACAAAGCTGAGAAACTGATTACCAATCATATTTTGTATATTTGGCCCCACAGACATGAAGCCTTTTAAAGTCGGATAATGAGGCTAGCAGGGACCTGAGGTTTGGCAAATAGCAGAGATAACTGCTGCTCAATATAACAGTTTAGTGTTAATTGCATAGGCCTGCGCGTAGTCTGACAGTATTGGGGGGGGGGCTCTGGGGGTATGACTGTTAAGCTTGGTTTGCTTTGATGTTAATCATGTGGCATAATATAAATGGGAGTGCGGTTAATCTGAACTGGGGTAAGTTTGTTGTAATAGGGCAGGGGGGCTATAGCTTTGTTAGTTGTGAGTGCAGGGTAGGGATTTCTCGTCTGGGGCCGGGGACTATGACTACACACTGTCACGGTTCTTTAATGTTTTTAAAGTCGGAACATGTGTTGATATTTCAAAAGAACCTCTGTACAATTCACCATGGGCACCTCTTTCTTTTCCTCTGTTCATGTCTCATTAGCATAGGATATGAGTAGTCAATATAATTTTATCAGCTGGAACGTTAAGGGAGCCAAGGATAGGGTCAAGAGACAAACCATACTGAGGCATCTGTGGCAATTACGGGCGCAAGTTGCCTTCCTGAACGAAACGCATTTGAGGAGAGAGGATATCATCTTTTTTAGAAGATCATGGGTAGGGCAAGTTTTTAGGGCAGGGATATCCACGAACAGGGAAGGGGTAGTCATTCTCATAGCAAAGAGTGTCCCTTTTAAATCGGTCCAGGAAACCTGGGATCTGGAAGGCCAATATATCATTGTACATGGCCTTTTAGAATCTTACCCGATTCTACTTGGCTCAGTATATGGCCCAAACTGTGACTCCCCAGCCTTTTTTGTGAGACTATTAAATATAGTGGTGTCTAATCCAAAGAAGCTCACATTACTAGGTGGGGATTGGAATCTCGTGCTCCAAACAGACCTGGATAGATCTGGTCGTGAGAGGCGAGGGCTATCTCCAGCACAAAGAGCACTGAAGGATCTCATTAGAGATGCTGCTCTAGTGGATGCCTGGC
Source organism: Neoceratodus forsteri (assembly GCA_016271365.2). NCBI lineage: Eukaryota > Metazoa > Chordata > Ceratodontiformes > Ceratodontidae > Neoceratodus > Neoceratodus forsteri. Next base: position 52,525,083 of record CM057451.1, on the reverse strand, counting down.
GCATCATAAATCCAACTGCGTGGCAATATACCTTTTTCTCTGCTACACATAGGACATACTCCCGAATTGACTATATACTGATAAGCTCCTTTGCAATGTCTGGGGTAATGCAAACAGATATATCAGCCAGAGTCTTGTCCGACCATGCTCCAGTCAGTTTTGAGTTCTGGTTAGGGGCGGGAAGTAAACGGTCACCTCAATGGAGACTAAATAGTCAGATACTGAAAGATGAAGCCTCCCTGAGGCACATAATGGATTTTATTACCTTATTTCTCAATAGCAATCAGGGCTCGGTGGCTAAATATGACTTAGTCTGGGCAGCTTTAAAATGTTCCCTAAGGGGAGAATTGATAAAGATGGCCTCCAAGAGGACTCGGATGCAAAAAGCCCAATTGGACTCCCTGCTAGTTTCCATTAAGAGCTTAGAACATAGCCTATCTCGCACCTCCTCGGTGGAGAGCTGGGCCAGACTTCACCAGTTACAGGCCCAATATGCAAGCCTGGTATCTCAAAGAGCGGAATTGGCCCTCTTGAGGACCAGACTGAAGTATCTAGAAACAGGGGAGAGGGCGAGTAAGTTGCTCGCCATGCGCATTCGTCAATTAGACTCATCACAATTCATTACCGGAATTTATATGGGGAGGAGGGACAAGTCTGTACTGACCCACTGGAAATGGCGAAAGCCTTTGGTTTTTATTTCCAAGAACTGTACGCTGTGGACTCAGCTGCACGGCCTACTGACGATGACATTAGTTCCTATCTTAACTCGGTGAACTTGCCTAAGCTTACAGACACAGAGGCGGCCTCTCTGAGTGCCCCAATTACTGTTATTGAAATACAGCAGGCCATTCAGCAGATGCCCTTAGATAAATCCCCTGGGCTAGACGGGTTGCCTAGTAATTTTTATAAAGCCTGTCATTCGGTAGTGACCCCTATTTTAAAAGAGGTATTCTGGTACTGTTATGACAACGGGTTTTCAGACCCCAACTTCCAGGAAGCCACGATTTCTTTAATCTTAAAACAAGGGAAGGACACTCTTAATATAGACAGTTACTGCCCCATTTCCCTATTAAATACAGATGTTAAAATTTTGGCTAAAGTTCTTGCAAATAGGCTTTCCAAAGTCATCGGTAATCTTATCAGTCGTGAGCAAGTGGGATTTATGATGGGGAGATCATCCCAGGACCACATGAGAAAATTGTTACATCTCATTACAACTGCTAGGGACTCTGACAAGCCAATGGTGCTAGTATCATTGGACGCCAAAAAGGCGTTTGATAGGGTATCCTGGGACTTCCTTCTGGCTACCCTATCCTCTTTTGGGCTGCCGAAAGAATTTCAGAGATGGGTACAAATTCTATACTCGCTCCCTTCAGCCAGGGTCAAGTGTAATGGGGTGCTGTCCCCGCCATTCAAGTTGGCTCGGGGTACAAGGCAAGGATGACCCTTATCTTCCCTACTCTTCAATTTATATTTGGAGCCTCTACTGTGCAGAATGTCAGCGAATGCTGTCATTAAGGGTATACAAATAGGGGACGCCAGATATGCTTATTCGGTATATGCAGATGATATTTTACTGCACATCGAGGACCCAGGTGTCTCAATCCCAGCTGCCTTGGTGGAGATTGAGGCCTTCTCTAAACTCTCCTACTATAAATTAAATCTGGCCAAAACAAGAATCCTCCCTTTAAACAGTAGGGTTAATAAGGCCGAACTGCTACCCCTTGGTCTTTCCTGGGAAACAAAGTCACTTGCATATCTTGGAATCAATGTTTGCAAAGAACTGAACTCCATAATAAAAGACAATCTGGGTAATTTAGTTAAAATGATAATGGGGGACATGGAGAGGTGGAGGTTGCTCCCCTTCTCTTTTTGGGGTAGGTTAAGTGTAATTAAAATGAATGTATTACCAAGGATATTATATCCTCTTGGTATGCTGGGTGTTTATCAATCGAAAGGGTGGTTCTCCAAATTGCAAAGTGTAGTTAGTCGCTTTGTATGGAACAAGAAAAGGGCCCGTAGATCTTACCTCAAATTGACAGCCCCGAAACTAAGAGGTGGTTTGGCTGCCCCTTCCTTTTTTCTGTACTACGCTGCACAGCACATAAACAAATTGGCCTACTGGAGCAGAGGGAGCGGACACACAGGATATTTACCGTTGTGGTTAGATATAGAACAGTATCTGGCAGCGCGGGTCAAATTCTCGCTGCCGGCCTTTCTATATGTTTCCCCATCGGCTACTCCCAAGTCCCTTAGAAGTAACCCTATGGGTTGGTCATTAAAAGCCTTCCATCAGATACAAAAATACCTTGCAATAAGATGGTACCACTCGACCGACCAGCCCATTGTTGGTAATCCACATTTCAAGATTGGGGGCGTTCCTCTGTCTCTCACCTTCTGGCCCCAGTTAAATCACTCCAGGGTATCAGACGTTTGGTCGAATGGAAAGTTGCTCCACTTTAGCCATCTGCAAGTGTCCTTAAGTGCCATGCGCAAGGAAATATTCAAGTTCCTGCAAGTTAGTAATGCCCTAACTTCCTTTTTCTCCTGGGTTGCATCGGTAGACCCTGGTGAAAGAGATTTAGCCACGCTCTTACATATAGCTTCCCAGCCACGTTCAGTCTCAAATTTGTATAAAACCCTTCAGGAGTTGGATTTTAGATTACCGTTAGGGATCTGCTATTACTGGACAAGGGAGTTGGGAATCCCGGAGGAGCCCAATCTCTGGAAGAAACTCTGGCTCTCAATGTATAAATTCATAAAACAAGATAGGCTGAGATTGATACATTTTAATATAATGCACAATATGTACCTAATTCCCACCCAGTTATGTAAATATGGGACAGCGACCACATCCCTTTGTGGCAAATGCAAAAGGAGCACTGGTACCCTGTATCATATGATTTGGTTGTGTCCCCATGTGCAGGCCTTTTGGCAGTCTATTAATAACACCTTAGACCCTATCCTTGGCTTAGAAACCTTATTTACCCACAAAGTGTGTCTGATTAGCCTCTTTCCAGCTGGCACAACTAAAGTCAAAAGGGCTCATATGTCACTCATTTCTGCAACAGCTAAATTGATAATCTTGAGGCATTGGGCGAGCGATAAGATTCCCACTTTGATGGAGTGGTACAAGGAGTGCACTTTGGTTCTACAGTTGGAGTGGCATATAGCCTACCTGCAAGGAAGGGCCAGGGCATACACATCACTCTGGGGTACTCTTGAGGCACTCATGGCAGTCTGGAAGCCTTGAGGCCCGGCTCACCTCAGGATCGGTGAATCAAGAATTAGCTACGTGTGTAGTCATGGGAGGGGAGGGGGGAAGGGTGGGCGTGATCTGGGAGTTTGATTCCTGCAGTTAATGTTCTGATCATTGTTATTTACAGTATATCTGGATTTGTGTTACTCATTGTTAAACTAATAAAACTGGTTTAATAAAAAAAAAAAATATATGAAATAGAGGAAGTGATATATAAAATAATGACAAATGAAGCCCCTGGAACTGATGATATTTTGGCAAATATTTTCAAATCTTTTAAAGAATGGTAGACCTCAGTATTTCATGTTCTATTTAACCACTGTCTTCAGTAAGGTTCATTTCCAAATAGCTGGAATGGGAGTGTAGTCTGACCTATTTTTAAGAAAGGCAACGTAAACGATCCAACCATGTATCGACTTATCAGTTTATTAGACTCTTCACTAAAAAACATTTTCTAGAATACTTCTAGCTAGAATACAGCAATGGACAGAGGAGAATAACCTAATTTTGGAACCTCAAAATTAATTTAGACCTAAATGGTCAACTATTCAACAATGTTACGTATTACGTCATTTAATCTGAAAATATGTCAAAATCAAGAAGCTAAACTTTATTGTTGCTTTATTAATTTAAAGGCAGCTTTCGATTCGATTAACAGAAAGTTACTTTGGACTATGCTCAGAAAGTATAATATGGACTCATAATTGCTAGATATTCTTCTAAGTCTTCATAATGAAACATGGTTAAAAGTTAAAAATGACCAAAAAGGGAATTTAATGCAAAAAATTGGGACCGATTTAGGAGTCCGCCATGGTTGCCTTTTGGCACTACCTTTGTTTAATGTGTGCATAAATACCATATTACAACAATTTGGTGACTTAGATTTTAACTCCCCATCTATTCTTACCATGAAAATACTGGCCCCCATATTTAAAAGTCCCCTACAAACTCATGCAAGTGCCTGCGCTGTGCATCTAGGATGTGCCGACCCAAAATAATGAGATATTCAGAAGATGCACCAAGAGATGTGCTTGTGCATGTCTGGCTGAATATCCCGAAGATGTGTGATCATGCAGTGGGAGATGCACAGCACAGCAAGTGACCCATGTCCCATGTGGATCACGGAGAAAGGTGTGATACAAAGTCACTTGCGCAATGTGCAAAGTTGCAATATTCAGCCTGGATATGCAAATGACCTCACTGCACATTCCAAGCCCATCTCCCACATGTGCAGCTCATTACTAGAATGTATTCAGGTCATTTGCATACTCCAGGCATGCTCAGTCCCCGCTGTGCAGGGCTGCCCCACCACTCTACAAATGTGAACAGAAGGTACTGCAGCCTATCAGGCAGGTGTGATGGTGTGTGTGTGTGTATGTGTGTGTGTGTGTACTGCATTGGCCTGGGTACTGTGCTATTATCCATAGCCATGTACAGGGTGAGACTGGTTTACAGGGGGCCCACCTAGACATGCAACAGGGGAGGACACAGGGTGACACAGTCTTATCAGTATACCACATGCATGTGATACACTAGTTCTAGATGCAGTGTATAGTCACCTGCAGTGCCCAACACCCCCCCATATGAGCAGGGCTACAGCTATGCATTTTGGGGCCCTGGACAAGTCACTTGAAATGGGCCCCAGTTTCCCAAACCAGCTAATGCCAGGGGTAATGCCAGCTGCTCAGGTGGGCCCCTCCTGAGCTCGGGGCCCCGGACAACTTCCCCACTTCCCCCCCATTACTGCGGCCCTGCATATGAGTAGAACATGGTGATTACTGCAAGGAATGGCAGTGTGCAGAGGGTGACCAGGTACACTAGTGGGTGGTTCCCACTTGAGTGTACCTATGGTGTACCACAATGGGTGTGTGCCACAGGTCAGTCCCTGGCCTGTGCCAAGCTTCCACCCATCCACCAGGCTACCTTGGCACCATTGCACCAAGCAGCACCCTGGGTGCATGCCACTGACAGATGGCACCCTGCAGATCACATGAGTGCCAGTCATGGCCCCCAGTACATTTGCTGCATTGTGGCTGTCCACTCCTCTGCTGTGTCCAGGGTCACCTGACAGCACTGGCATATGGTTGACAGGTGTCTATGTCTAGGGTGCTTGGACAATGCCAGTGGTGACATGGCACCTGTGGCTCAGGATTTGTCCATCCCAGCATGACTGTTGTGTACGGGTGCCTGGAGCATGTCCTGGTGTACTTCCAAGAGCTGTCTTTGGATGGCTTGCCTGCAGTTCTGTGGTCTGCTTGTGGATAGCTGGACATTTAGGCATGCTTTTTCCATGCCAAACTTTGGACAGCTCATCTCTGAGATGTGCAGCAGATGCACCCCCACACATTTTTGCTGAATATAGGGATAAGCAGCACATTCATGGGAACTCACCCTCTACATGTGCCGCATACATTATAGATGCGTGATGGGGCATCCGGATTTGTTGACTGATCTCTCCCTTTTGAATATTGCGGTTCCACTCATTTTCTGAGATGCGCAGCACACCTTCACTTTGCGCTGCACGTCTTTGAAAATGTGGGCCACTGTGTCTAGCTTACACGGATGATATAGTGTTGATATCTACTTCTCTATTAGGTTTAAACATACATAAATGTTTCTATTCTTTGTAAACAAAACAGGCTAACAATAAACAGAGACAAAATAAATTTAGTTATATTCGGTAGCAAGAGTAAAATAGATCCGACAATATATATGGACAATAATAAGATAATTACATCTACTTATTACAACCACAATATCTTGGATTGCTATTCTTGCAAAATTGCCTGTAGATTTCACATATTAAACTAATGAAGCAAAAACTAAAGACGCCTTTTAATGCTTTTCGAGAGATTCAGTGTAAAAACAGGATAGGGTACAATCAAAGGACTACTAAAGGCAGTAAATGCAAAAATAAAGTCTAGCAACATATATGTAGCAGACACCTTCAGATATAAAGTCCATAGAAATCACTCAGCCTTGCTCCCTTGTAAGATGACCTGGCCCTAGCAAACTGGGCCCCAACCACTACTATCTTCTCCATTGATGATACCCTCCTTTACTTCAAAGGCACATTCTTCAATGTCTGGGACACTCATGCCCCACTGTGTCACACAAGGGTATGGGGCAACCACCTGACTTGGATCACCCCTGAAGTCATAGCATGTCAAATTGCCTGGGACCAAGCCTGAAGAGCTCATAAATCCTCACGCTGCCCACAAGACCTCCCCACATACCAGATGCTTCGAAACAAGTGCAAAAGAGCAACTCATCTCGCCAAAGCTGAGTATTTCAACACCTCCATCCAGACAAACTTAAATAATCCCTCAAAATTCTGTAAAGTCATTCACTCCATCTTTGCTCCACTAACCGCAACTCCCACTCCACTCCTGAATAATAACAACTCCCTTATCTTGGAAACAAGTGCAGTCACTGCCAAGTTCAAAACATATTCCTCCACATGCGCTGCTTCGCTCCTCTCTTCCCTGCCCACCCCTGCTCCATACACACCCAAGGCAGGAATAAAGAGACCTCATGTACCTCATACCTTCTCTTTCAATAACATCTCACCAGCGGATGCACTTGATGCCTTGCTAGCCCTCAACCCATCAAAAGTAAAATTCCCCAACGGTCTAGACCACAAACTCCTCTACCTCTCTGCCCCTGCCATTAGCTGCCCCACTTGCCAGCCTACTAAATCAGTCCTTCACTGCTGCAGTAGTCCCCCAGGCATGGAATCATGCCATAGTCATCCTCTTCTCTAAAGGGGGTGCCCCTACTTCGACGTCAAACTTCCACCCTATCTCTCTCCTCCCAACTCTTGCAAAATTGCAAGAGCACCTTGTGCTGACACAACTTACCGCCTTTCTCTCCAACTCAAACTTCTTCTTGTCTTTCCAGTCTGGGTTCAGGAAGGGTCACTCCATTGCATCATCACTGACAAGGCTCACTGACACTATACTCTCTGGTATGGATAGAGGGCAGATCACCTCTGCCATCTTCGTTGACCTTACTAAAGCATTTGACACTGTCTCACATACCTTACTACTTTCCTGCCTCTCTGAATCTGGGCTCTCTGTTGCTGTCACCAACTGGTTCAGTTCCTGTCTCACTGGCAGAACACAATCTGTAAGAATCTCCCATGCTATATCTGCCCCCCTTCCCATAACTACAGGCATCCCTCAGGGGTCAGTGCTCAGACCCATTCTGTTCTCCATTTTTCTAAACAACTTTCCACGCATCTGCTCTACTTCCTTGATCCACATGTACGCAGATGACACTGTGCTCTTCTCCTCAGGCACTTACCCAGAAGTGGTAGCTTCTAATCTCTAAGCTGATTTTGTCAAAATCCAACACTGGTTCAGCACATACCAACTCTCCCTCAATGCTAAAAAAACTGTCACCATGACTTTCAGCACATGACAACGCCTGTCCAGGCTTCTCTCCCTCCCCAACTTCTGCACCTTGGACGGGCAAATAGTTGAGGATGTCACCTCATTCCGATACTTAAGGGTCTGGCTCAACCGGCATCTATCCTTTCCTGACCACACTGACGCTATCATTAAAAAACTGCACCCCAAGCTAGGTACCCTGTACAGAAACTGTAGTAGCCTCCCTCTAACCATGCACCGTGAACTAGTCCAGAAGATGATACTTCCTTCCTTCCACTACTACGACACCACCTACAGTGCTGCTGCAAAGTTCACCATAACAAAATTAGATACCCCTTTTCAATGCCTTCTGCTGCTTTGCTCTTGATGCCCCCCCACCCATCACTGTGATCTCTACTGGTCCCTGGCATTTCCATCATTTGAAAACTGACGCATTATGCACTGCGCTAAATTTGTATCTAAGTTCTGGTTAGCTGTCCTCCCATCTTACCTTTCCACTACGCTCTCATCTGCCCCACCCCCATTCATGCCCTTAGATCCCTTGACTCCTACCAACTTGTAATCTCTTGGCGGAGGACCACTGTTGGCCAGGCAGCCTTTTCTCACTGCTTCCCTAAGCTCTTGAATGAGCTGCCTCTGCAAATTCACCACTCCTCCTCTGTCAGCTCTCTCTGTCCACCACCCTGGCAAATTACAGTACTTCATGGTAAATTGCTCCTGCACTTGACTCTTTCAGGCATTGCCCCACTCCCCCCTCCTTACCTGACCAGTGGTACATAGTAAATGCTATGAAGTTGGCCTATTTGGCCCAACTGACACACTTTTTGAGCCTACACACTTAATGTTATTGCTAGCTGCATCTTGTGAGTCTACATCTGCAATTGTTCAACCAATGTAATCTATACTACAGTATATTCATATATGTGTATTAGGTGTATTATGTGCCTATCTGTAACCTGGTTGTTCTATGATCTCATATGTAACTCATACAAGTGTAAACAAAGTGTATTTTACTGTTAAATGTTCCTCAATTGATAACCTGCGTATTATCCATCCTCTGTTCCCCCTCACCCCCAGGTCACACCGAGAGACAAGCAGCTTGTTACTCAGTGTGCCTTTACTGGGGAAACAATTTTAATAAACAAACAAACTGAATTAAATAAAATGCATAGGTAGATTTCAAAAATACCAGTCTGTTGCAGCAGAAATTGTTAGGAAAGAACTGGGGCAATATCCAATTAACATATTGACCACTAAGAAAAGGATACCATTCATAATGAAATCGTTCCTTCTCCCATAGAAACATAGACTTTGATGGCAGATGAAGACCACTTGGCCCACCCACTCTGCCCATTTCCCTACCTATTGGATAAGCTGCAGATCCTAGTTAACCAACAGCCTACTTCTTCCTAACCCCCACCAGAATTGTCTTATGTCTGTCCCATGCATTCTTGAATTCCTGCACTGTTTATCACCCCACAACCTCTTCAGGAAGGCTGTTCCATGCGTCCACCACCCTCTCCATGAAAAAATACTTCCTCACATTGCCTCTGAACCATCCCCCCTCTATCTTCAAATTGTGCCCCCTTGTTCTTGCACATCTCTTTTCTGAAAGATGCTACTCTCTTGGACTTTGTTGATTCCCTAGAGGTACTTGAAAGTTTCTATCATGTCCTTCCTCTCCCTCCTTTCCTCCAGGGTATACATATTAAGCTCCTTTAGTCTCTCCTCATATGGCTTCTGTTGCAGACCCTGCACTATTTTAGTTCCCCTTCTCTGGACTGCCTCTATCCTGTCTATGTCCTGCCTGAGATGGGTTTTCCAAAACTGCACACAGCACTAGTGATGCCTCTCCCTATGCACCCCAGTATCCCTCCAGCACTCCTTACTGCCTTCTCACATTGCTTGCATACCTTTAGGTCATCTGATATGACTACTCCCAGGTCCCTTTCCATTTTTATTGTTGTCAATACCTCATCCCCATTGTGAACTCTTCCACTGAATTTTTGTTTCCCAGGTGCATTACTTTGCTCTTTTTGCATTGAATTTAAGCTGCCATACTTTTAGCCAATCCTCCAACCTTGCCAAGTCCCTTCTCATCCTTTCCACATACAACCCTTGTGCATTACTCCTGTTGCAGGTCTATGTGTCGTCTGCAAAGAGACACACTTTTCCTTCCAGTCCTTCTGTAATGTCACTTATAAAGATATTGAAAAGGACTGGTCCCAATACTGAACCCTCTGGTACCCTGCTAGTAATCCCCTTTCTTCTGAGTGGACTCCATTTACTATTACCATCTGTGTCCTGTTGTCCAGCCAGTTTTTTACCCAGGCTGCCACCCTGGGACCCACTCCCAGGCTGGCAAATTTGTTTATTAATCTTTTGTGTGGGACTGTGTAAAATGCCCCTAACCTTCCTCACTATATCCCCCCCACACTACTAGGTATTCCTATCAGGAATTTCAACCCTGCATCTTATTACTTTGTAACTCTTACTCAAATGTAACCACTTGTATGCAAACACCTCTACTCAGTGCACCAACCTTTCTATTTTGGACTTGCTCTGTGTTATTTGTTCTGCACCTGTATTGTCTCCACTGTTGTACTTCACTGTCAATTGATGTCCACCCTCCCTGAGACGAGGTGCCTTTCTCTGACTCAAAGGTTGTAAATCCGAATTTCTAAATAAATAAAAATACATAAATAAAGAAATAAATAATGTCTAGGTAGGCCATGTCCACAGCCCCTCCCAGGTCTACTACTTGGGTCACTCAGTCAAAGAAATCTATTAGGTTCATCTGACATGACTTTCCTGCTGTGAATCTATGCTGCCTTGGGTCCTGTGCCGCACTGGCCTCTAGGTACTCAACATATAGAATAGTGGATGGGTGAACATCCACAACAAGGCTGTGTTTCCATCGAGGAAGTTGATGACATCACAGAGACCTCAAGAGCGAAGCTCGAGAGGTCTAGCTGATGTCATCAACTGCCAGACTTGTGATACCCCAACTAATACACCCTAACACCCCCCCCCCAGCCTTACCTACTGCTTTAGAGGTCTGCTTAGATGATTTCAGGTCATCGGTGATGACGATGCCCAAGTCCTTTTCTTCCCTTGTGACTGCCAGCAACTCCCCTCCCAGCCTATAGGTGGCTTCAGGGTTTCTCTTCCCTATGTGCATGATCTTGCACTTCTTTGCATTAAATCCCACTTACCATTCTTCTGACCATTTTGCTAGTTTATGTAGATCTCTTCTCATTCTGCCCACCCCATCTGGATCATCTACTCTGTTGCAGATCTTGGTGTCATCTGCAAACAGACAAGCCTTACCCTGTAGTCCATCTGCAATGACACTAATGAAGATATTGAAGAGGACTGGCCCCTGAGGTACCCCACTTGTGACTTGCATCTCTTCTGACTGTATACCATTTGCCACCACTCTCTATTTTCTGCCCGTCAACCAGTTTGCCACCCAGTTGACCAAATTCTGACCCACCCTGAACCTACCCAGCTTATTAATCAATCTTCTACGTGGAACAGTATCGAAAGCTTTGCTGAAGTCAAGGTAGGTGACATCAACTGCTCCCCCTTGGTCCACCACTCTGGTTACCCAGTCAAAGAAATCTATGAAATTAGCTTGACAGGACCTTCCTTTTGTAAACCCATACTGTCTTGGATCCTGTACCCCTATGGATTCCAGGTGTTGCACTTTCCTTTCATTAAGGAGTGCCTCCATAATCTTGCCCACTACTGAGGTAAGACTGACTGGTCTATAGTTCCCTGCCTCCTCCCTGCTACCACTCTTGTGGAGCAGGATCACATGAGCCCTTCTCCAGTCTTCTGGTACCTCTCCTGTGCTCAGAAACTCACTAAACAGTTCTGCTAATGTCTCTGCTGTTCCACCTTAGCTCCTTAAGTACTCTGGGATGTATGCCATCAGGTCCCATGGCCTTGTCCACCCTGAGCTTAAAGAGCTCTTGTAGGACCCTCTCTTTTGTGAAGGGGTAGTGCCACCTCCTCCCTCCCCGTGTCCATGGCACTGGAGCTGTGGGCCCTGCCCTACCTTCTCTTCAGTAAAATATTGAGCAAAAGTATCTGTTTAGGATAGATGCTTTTACAGGGTCCTCCTCCTCACATGCTCCTTTTCTCCTTTGAGCTTAGCAATACCCCTCTGGACTTTCTCCTTTTCTAATGTATCTATAGAGTCTTGTCACCTTTTTTACTGTTGTGCTAGTGTTTCCTCAGTTTGGGACTTTGCCTGCCTTACTGCCTTTCCTGCTTCCCTTAGGGCAGTTTGGTATGCCTCCCTATCTTCATCCCGCTATGTTCCCTTATATTTCCTGAAGGCCAGCCTTTTTGGCTCTGACCTTTTCTGCTACTGTGTTTGAGAACCAAAGTGGTTTCCTTCTTTTTTTGCACTTCCTTTTCTGTCTAACACAATGGGATGTTGCTTCAAGGATAGCATCCTTAATGCTTGCCCACTTTGCCTGTACCCTCTCACCTGTGTTTCTTTTTTGCAAGGGCTAGCTTAACTCTGTTGGCCATCTTATCAAAGTCAGCTCATCTGAAGTCCCATGTTTTTGCCTTGGAATGGGATGATTTAGATATAGTGGCCAAATTGAACCATACCATGTGATGGTCACGCGCCTGGTGATGACCTTCTACCTGGAGATCTGTGATCCCTTCCCTGTTAGTCAGTACTTGATCTAGGATAGCCCTGTCTCTTATGAGTTGTTGTACCAGTTGTTTGAGGCCCTCCCCCTGCAGGGAATCCACCATGTGTCTAGTTCTGGCAGATGTTCCTGCTGGTATTGACCAATCTGTATCTGTCATGTTGAAGACTCCCATTATTAGAACCTCCCCTTTAGCTGTCATGTTTTGTATATCTTCTAGCAGTAATGTGTCTATGTCCTCCCCCTGGTCTGGGGGCCTGTAGGTAACCCCAGTTCTTATGGCTGTCCCATTTCCTGTTTCCAGGGTGACCCACAGTTCTTCTGGCTCCTTATATGTATTCTGAATTTCTCTAGTAACTTTTATCAAGAGTTACTGCTTGAACAACTCTTTAAAAAAGCAGCTTTTAAATTCAGAAAATCAGTAGGAACTTTTCGTGCTTCTTTGGAGCCCTTACGCTTGCTGTACACCATACGATGAAGGAATGACCAGGCCCACTTAGTGCTGAGATTAACATAGCCACCATTTTCTACCAATATTTGTGGCAATTTTGCTTTTAGTAGCCCAAGGGCTACTGCGTGAACAACTCGGGCATTTACTACAGCACCTTGTTCCCTCAAGCAACAAATGACTTTCCGAAGTTGCTCCTCCAGCTCAGTACATTAGAAGGGCAGGACGCCCATGCTGTTTTCTGGGCAATGAAGGGGTGAGATAGGTTGGGTCAGGTGTTTCCCACAGCTGCTTCATGTAGTCCGATTGAAACCCTCTTACAGTGCTCTTATTTATGTGCTTGGCGTACTTTGTTGTGTAAAAACACACTGCTGCCATCACGCCATTCTCCACAGCATGCTTTCCTATCTCAAAGAGTGTTTCAGGGCAATAGTTGATGTATGCAGTAGGGCATACTTTTGGGGAGAAGGTGAAGTGGGTCCTACAAGTTCACAGAGCGTTGCCTTAGTGACACCTGGCTCAACACCAGCTTGTTCAGCCAGATCCTCTAGCGCCATTCCTTCACTCTCAAATGGATACTTTCTTTTGCCAGCCTGTGTTTGTGAAATCCACCTCAGGATAGACATTGGGAAACTGGGAATCAAACACTTGTGCAGGTACTGTTCTTCAGTAATTGCATCAGAGTGCTAATGATCACGATCACCATTAAGTGCCCTTAAGTACTTGCTATTTATGGGTAATTCTTGATTGTGCTGGAACTACATGAAAGGCACTCACTTGGATTCATTTGGGTGCTAAGAAGTATGGTACTGCCCACAGCACGAAATAAAGAGGGCACAGATATAAACTACTGTACAGTACTACAGGTGTTGTATAGATTTTTATTGTCTACTAGATTGTAGCTCTGTTTTTTTATCAGTAGACATATAACATTTTGTGAGGTCCATCTAACTTGTACCTAAATTGATTGAACAAACACAGGAAAATAAAATTTTGTGAAGATTTTGTAAAAACTATGTGACTGTAGATGTGCAATATTTTATGTATTTATGGTTTAGTGTAAGTTAACATGCTAAGATTGTAATGACTAATTTTGAACAATAAACTTATCTGCCTAAGAGATTTTCACCTCCTGCTCGAATGACTATTGGAAGGCCAGCTCCAAAATATATATTGGAAATGAGGCTGTTCTTATTTTCTATTATAATTACAAATATATAAGAAGAACAAACCTCTAAAATGTAAAAAAGTAATGCTCCCGCCAAGTTCTCTCATGCTACATCTTATAGGAACTAAACTTATAGGGATATTAGACACCATGAGGTCAAGGATGGATGAATTAAAACAAACACAATACTATTTACTACCTACTACTATATAACTATCTGTTACTCTTCATATGAGAAGTACTTCTGATTAAAAATACAATGGCTTTATACACTAGTTAGCACAATGCTGATGATATAATGCTGCTCAATTCCTTTCAGTTGGACCTCATGAAATATCCTGCCTTGGTCTTGAATTAATTAAAAAAAAACACACAACAAATTAGCAATGAGAATGCCATAATCATCCAGATCAATAATCTAAACAATCTAGTGAAGAAAGAACCAGTGTGCCTCAAAATGGTAACTTACTGAATGCATCTCTGACTGAAAAATTAATACAGCAATTCCAAAACAATAGAAACCCAGCAACATGAACATAATGCTCCCCATATTCTTTTTGATCCTCAATTCAAACTGCAACAGCTGCCTCCTTCAGCAAAAGACTCTCATAAAAAATATCAAGAAATGTTCCCTGTTGCAGCACAGGAAAAGTTTCCTTCTCAGAGCTGATACATAATGACAGAGAAAACCTACATTGGGTAGCTATGACTTATGCTTTAGTCCACCATTTATTCCTTCATCTACGGCATCCAGTGTCCAGTCCCAAATCTTCAAAACTGGTATTTCATGAGCCACTCAGGTGAATTGCTTTTCATTAAAGCCGGTTGACACTGAAACTCCTCCTCAAACATATGTTATGGAATCATCACATTCTCTGCCTTTGGCCAAAATAGTCGCTACCTATTTCTGAGAGATGCTGATTAGATTTTGTGCTGTTCCCAATAGCTACTGCATGAGAACATTTTCTGGTCTTTACTTTCCTCTTTTGCCATTACACTTCACAGATGCTTGCCTACTTGAGTCTGCCGTATTCCTATATTTAGTTCTGCTGGAAATGTCTCTGACAGTCAAGACTGAGTCCAGGAAATGCGTAGTTTCTCTTCCTCCTCAAGGGCAGTTTTACTTGATTTACCAATAAATTACAAGAATGGTGTCAAGAGGGAAATTAGTAACAAGCGGCTCAACAAAATCCAATTCCTCCTCATAGCACTTCTTTGGTGGTGTTTGAACATGATGCAGATCTTAATTATGAAACATCTGTGATGTGCAAACGCCAGTCACTTCACTTTATAAAGTGTGTTGTGCTTAATGATTATGAAACTGTGCATCTGACTTTACTGCTCTTTTTATTGATTTACTGCAAAAGAAGTGCTTTTAGCAATATTTTGTAAAATTATTTGATTTTATTTCTGTATGTCTTTTAAAAAAAACATACTCCTCCAGTTCTCCACCTACATTGACTCCACTTCATTCTTCTTGTCCTTCCAGTCTGGCTTCCATGAATACTATTCTGCCATTTTCTTCCCCTGCCAGGTTTCTGTCTCTGTGCTGAAGCATATGGACTAAGCCTTATCATCATGCCCATTTTTCATATCGTCTGGCTGAGTCCTTTATTCCAGTGACACTACCAGTTCTCTTGGATGACTTAGGTGGAGAAGATGTATTTAATTTGTCAGTCAGGTGTGTCCCCTTATATCTCTAGCACAGGCTCCCTCAGTCCAGGTTGATGCCACCTTATCCACCTCTCTCCACATCAGGTCTGGCAGCCTGCAGGGTTCCATTTGTTGCCAAAACCTTTTCTTCAATTCCCTAAATGACTTCCCTTCACCTGTGTCTTCTCACACATTCATGTGTGTACAGATGATACAGATCTATTTGTTTCCAGTGCCTCAGGCTCTGAACTGGAATTGTCACTCTGTCATGACTTTGACAACATCCTAGGCCTGTTCTGCTATGCAGGGACTAGAGAGGCTCCACTATAACCCAGTCATCAATGCTTTGTCTGGCAACCAGTTTAATGTAGTTCCTCATTTCAGGTATGCAAGAACCAGGATGCCGTAAACTCAGATATTCATGCTTCCCAGACATTTTTGAAATATTTCTGTCAGCCATGCTGGTATGCAGTAGTTTAAAAACATACATTTTCACTCTTGCCAGAACTAAGTATATAATATGTCCACATTTCTATAATCTCCCACCCCTACCCAAGCACCACACTCTGACTATTTAAAATAAATATCAAAACCCCTGCTCTCAGCCTTTTATTGTCTTCTAGTATACATTATAAGATTACAGCCCTCTCAACTCCAGAGCCAATTTCTTTTTTATGGCTGTGGGCAGAGCCTACAGCCATCTTGATGTCTGTAGCTTGAAAATGGAGTATCATGGAACACATTTTTTGGACTTTTCAATGTATCTTTCCACATCTACAAATCATTATGCCAGCTAAAATAAAATGCTCCCTTTTTATGTTTATTTATTTATTGAAATGTTTCACCAGGAAGGCACACTAAACAACAAGTTGCTCATCTTACGGTATGACCTGGTCGGAGGGGTTATATAGGGTTGTGAAAGATGATCAGTTACAATAGTATGTGGGTGGTACAAACAATACAACATTGTAAGATTGTGCAACAGTTGGAACAGAAGGTATTGTACAATAAACAGTAGTGGAACATTGGGTAAATTACAACACATGTCCAAAATAATATGAAAGAACATATAAATATACAAAACAGTAATAATGTGATAGTACAATGTATAGTGCATGAGTGTACCAGGAGCAGGCTCAAGGTAGTACACAAGTGCTGTTGGAGTAAAAAGGATGGGGTAGGTTGTGCACACTGGTGACCCAGAAGGGCAGGTGGAGAAGAGAGGGGGAGAGGCAAGAACTGAATATGAGGAGGTGGGGTAGCCATTTCCTGATTTCCCCCTTCAGGATGTTGAGAACTCTGCCGGGGGGGGTCATGGTAGGAAGGTAGAAACTGGGGATAGGTATTAAGAAGGGTCAAAGCAGAAACAGCTGAGGGAAAGGTAATTTTGTAGGGCAGAGGTGAGGGAGTAGTTGGAGGAGCGTGGACGGGTGTGGGATAGATAACACAGACTCAACTTTTTTAAGTTTTAAAACACACTTGAGTATGATATTTATTAAATTCAAAAGAGGCAAACAAACTGGATAAATCAAAATATGAAACAAAAATATGCTACAATTGGTAGCTCTCACAGTTTTAACCTGCCAATACAGGTATGTTTCCTTCTGTGACTATTCTGGCTACTTCCCTTAGGTAGCTCTGTTCATTACCATTACCAAGGCTCCTCTGACTAACCTCACCTCCAAGAGGTGTATATATAGTCCCTAGCTGGGTCACCTGACCAGGCCGTTAATCTATACATACATTTTTCTAGCTCTACATTATCAAAATAGCTCAGGGTGACCAATCAACAAAAACAGGTTAAGCAGTTGTATCATAAACCTTCATTTAACATCATAAAAAGACTTTGTGGGCATTAAAATACTCTGAGAATAGACAATGAGCTTTAATGAGCCTTTAAGCCCCTCCTTCAGTCTGAGAGTGACAGCACCTCTTCTTATAAAAATAGGAATTAGAGGACACTGTTTCTCCTATAGCTGTGCATTCTTCAAAATCCTGGATTTGAGAAAGGCCTGGCACAGTGCATTTTGAGGAACATGGAACAACTGATTCACCTACACAGAGGTAATACCCTTTTTAATTTGTACAAAGGCATAACTGTGTACAAGAATTACCAAACAAGGGGGTTTTAATTGACAACATTTAAAAAGTACAATGCAGGTGAATAAGTAATTGTTTTTGTAGTCTGAAGTAGCGGAATGTACTTTTATGATTATTTGATAAAGCATTAAAGAAAAAAACAAAACATTAAACTGCAGGGCACTGCACTTTTATATTTCATGTACTTCAATACTGGCTTCTTGTTAGTAGTCCCTCTTTTTTATGTTTATTTATAGTTCTGAGGAAGTTGTTGAATGAAGGGGTGGCTGAAATGTTTATTTAAGTTCAGTGACAGCCATTCACTTCTACGCTGACTGAAACTCCTTAAGTTTACTTTTTTTTGCAGTCTTTTACTGCTTCCCAACAGTGCCTGATTTCTTTTTATGTTTAATTTTAGAGTCAGAGGGAAAGAACAGCCACCCCCCACTTTTGAGAAGCAGTACCACAGTAAAACATGGGGTGTCAAACTGAAAGTTGCAAAGACATGCAGCCCCATTTTTAAACTGCGCTTCTGTTGCTGCGCAAACTAAGCCTTTCTGGCTCGATGCAACAAATGCTGGGAGCAGCATTTAAATCCTATGTCACTAGCTCTCAACAAACCAAAAGAAAAAAATAAAGCTTATGTTCCCCCTTTTTTTCTCCCTAGCCCAAGGGGCATATTTTCTACATTTAAATGCTACAGCAGTATCATTTTCTACTGGAGCTGTATAATACTTTGCACAAACATTTTAAACTGTGTCATTATTTTTCAACAGCATCAAGCATTTTTAATACAAATCCATGCATGCATGTTCCTTTAATTTCATAATGGTTTCAGCCTTATCATACTATACAGGCACCATTCATTATATGACTGCACTCTTTAAGCCAATAATTGATTTAGGCATATTCCACATAATGCCTTTACTATACTTTTGGCACATTTTCAATTTGCAGGACCCAACCCAAGGAAAGAAAAGGAAACTATAAAAATACAAGAGACAGAATAAGTACTAAGGAGGACAGAACAGGGCTCCAATAAGTGGCCACCCCACTGTAACCTGGAAAAAGACTAGGCAAAGAAAGAGAATCACTACTGTGCAGTAGATTTAAAGCTTTGAACAAGACAGTGTTAGAGACATAGAATTCCTGGGGTCCTATCTCAAACCCAAGGTGGAAAACTGGTCCACCATAAGGAGAAGTGTCATATTTCAGGAGGGAGGGAATTCCAGATTTTAGGGAAACGATGGGTGAAACCAGTCTGACCGCTGAGGGTGGAGCGGTGAGGGACCGTCAAGGTGTGGGCATCATTTGATCTGAGAGAGTGGATGGGGGGGAGTGGAGTGTAGAGACAGAGAGGATGAGAGATAGGAGGTGAGCCCCCCCAAACCAGAATTTGGAGGTTAGTTTGGCACAGTGAGAGATGCATCTATGAGATAGTGGAAGGAAGGTCAGAGAGCAATAGAGTTCACAGTGTTGGGAGCGGGAAGTGGAGTCGATTGCAAAGTGGCAGAAGGAGTTAAAGAGAGTGTCCAGTTTGGTCAGGGAAGATTTGGGAATAGCACCATTTTTTTTTTAGTCTTTTGGTAATGGGGTAAGGCCCACTAGGCACAAGTGTCTGTTTTCAGGGGTGACCTGGGAGCACTGGGTGGTTAAGTGACTTGCTCAGAGTCATACAGTATGCAAGTGGAGGTTGTGAGAATCAAATTCAGGTCTGGTCTGCTGGATGTACCAAGCTTATTCACACCTCGTTCCTCTAACCTCTAGGCTATACTGCCAGCCCAACCTCTAGGCTATACTATGTCACAGTAGTCAAAGATGGGGAGTATCATCTTCTGGACAATTCCACACCTCACAGCCATCAGGATGCAACTACGATTCCTGTACAGAGCACCAAGCTTGGGGCACAGTTTCTTCAGGATAGCATCAATATGTACAGAGAAGTTGAGGTTCTGGTCCAGCCAAACCCCAAGATATCTAAATGAGGAGGTGTCCTCCAAGATGGTCCCATCAAGGGTGTGAAAGGTGGGAAGGGCCAGGAACCTAGAGAGTCTCTGCCTGGTGTCAAAGGTCATTGAGACTGTCTTCTTGGCATTTAGAAAAAGCTGGTGAGAAGCAAACCAGAGCTGAACTTGGTTGATGTCATGCTGTAAGCTGTACAAAACAGTATTGTCAGCATACATGTGGATAGAAGAGAATAAGCAGGCTGTGGGAAGATCATTAAGGAAAATGGAGAAGAGTAGGGGACCAAGCACTGAGCCCTGAGGGACACCAGTGTTGATGGGGATTGGAGAGGAGATGGAATCAAGAATTCTCACCAATTGGGTCCTGCCAATGAGGTAGGATTTAAACCAGTTGGTGACTGACAGAGCAAGGCCAGCTGAGAAGAGCAAGTCAAGAAGCAGGGAATGGGAAACAGTGTCGAAAGCTTTGGCTAGGTCAACAAAGATGGCCAAGGTGATCAGGCCATTGTCCATCCCTGAAAGGTTGGAGTCAGTAAGCCTGAGGAGAGAGGTGGTTGCTGAGTGGTTCTTCCAAAAACCAGACTGGAAGGGGGTGAAGAAGGAGGAATCAGAGATGAAGGGTGATAGCTGAGACAGAACTAAATGTTCTTGAAGTTTGGCAAGGGTAGGAAGGAGGGAAATAGGGCAATAGTTGCCAGGAGTGGATGTGTCACCACCCTTGGGGAGAGGAAGGACTACAGCGTGTTTCCAGGATGAGGGTACTTGGGTAGAAATAGAGGACAGGTTAAGGATTAAGGAGATAGAATAAACAATTGCAGGAGCAGAGAGGTAGAGAAGTTTAGGATCAAGCTCATCTGGTGAGAAGCCTTTGGAGGGGTTGAGGGATAGGATAGCACTAAGAACTTCATCAGAGGAGATAGCAAAAAAGGAAAAAGGGGGAGGGGTAGGCACTGGCTGAGGTGAAGGGCTGAAGTTAGTAGGTGGCAATGGGGAGAGGGAATTTAGAAGAGACATGGCACACAAGGTGTAGTAGGCATTAAATTCATTGGCCACGGAGACAGGGTTGGAAACTAGGGAGTTATTTATTTTGAGGACTGGAGGGGGAAGATGAGAGAGGAGAGAGAATAGGGCATGAACTACCCTCCAGAATTTAGATGAAGAGTTAATGTTAGTCAGGAATGAGGAGTTGAAACATTCGGACTTAGCCAGTCTAGTAACTTTAGTACACGAATTGCATATCATTCTGTACTTGGAATAGTCATTTGGATGTTTGGTAGATTTGTGTTTTCTCCAGGCCCGACCATGCTCCCTGAAGCAGGCCAGTAGTCCGGGAGTGATCCAGGGGAGGTGAAGCCCAAAGACTCTGATCCTTCTGAAAGGAGCAAAGGCATTCCAGATGGCAATGAATTTATCCTTAAAATAGTAAAGCGCCTGGTCAACAGAAATGGCAGTGGAGAGAGGAGCCCAGTTGATGGAAGTGAGTGCAGAACTGATTGTAGTAAGGTCTAAGGATTTAAAGGACTAGAACTGTATGATTTTAGGGTGAAGTTTGGGGCAATGAACCTTACGTACAATGAAAATGGGGTTGTGGTCACTAGGGGCATCGGGGAGGAGACCAGATTTAATGACGTGGTGCAGGTGGATTGTGAGTACCCAGTCAAGCAGGGTGAGGTTTTGTGTTTTGTGATTAGGGCATGTGGGTTCAAGTATAAGTTGAGTGAGGTTTAGAGCAGTGACATCATTGCATAGCTTGTTTAACTTGGGAGACAACAAATTTAGATTCACATCACCCTTTATGAAAAGTTCACCAGATTGCAAGAGGGAGGTGATGTTGGCTAAGAGTTCAGTTGTGATTGAGGGTTAAATCCTTGGGCAGCAATAGATGCCAGCCACAAAGATTTGGATTGAGAAAGGAAGGGTAATGCAGGTGACAAGGGCTTCATAGGTAGCTGGGATGGAGGTAGATAGGGTGGTAGTAAACTGCAGTGAGGACAGGATATACATGGCCACCCCCCCTCCTCCATGACCCGATTGATCTTGTCTTGAGATGGAATACCCAGGGATAGCAATGGCACTGTCAGGGGTCCTTTTTTTGAGCCATGTCCCAGTAATAATTAGGATGTCAGGGGTGTGTGAAATCATAAGAGTTTATAGGAGGTCGATTTTAGGTAGCAGACTGCAGATGTTCAGGTGGAGGAGCTTCAACCCGTTAGGGAGGGTTGTAGTGGAAGTGGGGTTTGGAAACATGTTATCTGGGTAAGGAGCCAGGGTAGGAGAAGAAATAGGGCCAGGTTTGGAGTGGATGTTCCCTGATGAAAGAAGTAGGAGGGCGAGGATAAAATAGTGAAGTTTAGGGCTTCTGTAATTGTTGTAGGAAATACTGGAGGGAGGGAAAGAGGGAGGGAGGGGTGGAGAGAAGGAGATAAGGATACAAAAAAGACAAAGTGACTGAGAAGAGAAAACAGAGAGGCTGGAGGGTGGTAGGGGAAAGTGGGATCTGTTTACAAGGGGAGCTGTGGGGGTGATTGACAGAATGAAGGTGGTATCTGAAAGGGAAGCGGAGAGAGAGAAGTGGCAATAGGTATAGAGGGGGAGACTGAGAAAAGGGTAAGAACCAGGAAGGGTGTGAGTAGGAGGGAGATGGAAACCATTCTGGATAGGGTAGTAGAGGCTTTGCACAGGCTTACAGATTCTGATCGCACCACTGAATGTTAGGAAGTTGATAATTTGCTTTGGGTATGAATGACCCAGGACTAGAAGTGTTAGGGTAGAGCAGTGGGAAGAGGATTGCAACCTACACTTGTTGTTGCCCTCTAGTGGCTTTACAGTATAATTTGCAAACGGAAAAGTAGACAAAAAAAAAGCAACAAATCAC
Source organism: Neoceratodus forsteri (assembly GCA_016271365.2). Lineage (NCBI taxonomy): Eukaryota > Metazoa > Chordata > Ceratodontiformes > Ceratodontidae > Neoceratodus > Neoceratodus forsteri. Next base: position 52,502,573 of record CM057451.1, on the reverse strand, counting down.
TGACAGGCCAGTGCAGGTTACGCAAATGCTGCTCTGCACTGAACTGCTCACAGAAGTGTGCAACTGAGTGAATTGGCAACAAAAACATCAGGACTTCACTACACAGCTGCTAAAGGAAGAAATGTCAAAGGTCAGTGTTTCTCAGCAGTCTTATGCCCTAGTTCAAGGATTTCAGCACTGGCTGCAGCTTTGGGCAGGAAACCAATGTCAGCGCTCCCTTCTTTCTGTTTAGAATGTTGGACACACAACTCCAAGCTGCTTATCAGATGGCCATTAGGAAACTGAAACTGCTTGTTAAATATTGATTGCCTATTAAACTGGAAATGTGTTTACCCCCTTTGAAATGCAGCAACTTGCACATTGAAATAGCTAGCATTTAAACATTTTTGCTACTAACTTTTATTTATTTATTTATTTATTTATTTATTTATTTATTTATTTTATTTATTTATTTATTCGGAATTATAAATCTTTGAGTCAGGGACTCATTTCCAAAATAAAAATAAAATAAATACAAAAATAAAAAAAGGCTCCAAGTTGGATTACATACGGATTCATAGGCTTAGGAATACAGGGAGCAGTAAGACATATAAGACAGTGTACATGGGTATAGGCACGAGAAAACAGGAGAGTAATGGTGTACAGATCACAATCTTAGCTGGTGGCAGTACAAAAAACAAATACAGAAAAACATGGGCATCTTACAGACCTTGGTCATACAGCCATTACAATAATAGTGAGGAGGTCCTATACAGAATATTAGCTAAATTCGGTTCACAGACAAGTACAAAAGTTTAGGAAGTGCAGGCTGGAGAAGGCTATTGTCATCAAGGGTGCCGGAAGATGGTGAAAGCTGAGGGGGCTGAGAATCAAAAGGGCACTAATGAGGATACAAAGGGCACTTTTTTATATTAGTTTTTACCATGCAGAAATAAAAAGTGGAGGGGCTACCGCCCCTTCGGCCCCCCGGTTCCGGCACCTATGATTGTCATCCGGTCAAGTAAGGACCTGGAAGGGAGAAAAGCTCAGAGTGAAAGGGCAGTACCCGTTAGTTGCACATGCAGCTGTGGGTGGATAGGAGGTGGCTCTTTAGAGCTGCCTTAAATGGACCTATTTTTGAGAGTTGGGTAGTAGAGGGGGTGAGGGCATTGTACCAGTGAGGTGTCCTGTAGTGGAAGGATCTCTGGGCTAGTGAGGTCTGCACCCTCGGGATTTTAAGAGTAGCCCTGTGTGCACTGAGAGTAGAGGCAGTGGAAGATGCCAGGTGAAGGGAGGAGGAGGAGGTGGCTCCTGGTGGGGAGAGGCCTAGTAGTATTTTTTTTTCCAGGATGCAGGTCTGGTAGTGAGTTCTTTCATTAAGATTAAGTATGTTGGCTAGGAAATATAGGGTGCACGTGTGGGTCCATCTGTCTGCACCAGAGAGGAGCCTGCAGGCTTTGTTTAGTGCCACTTGGATTCTTCTGAGGGCGGTGGCATCAGCTGAAGCATAGACTGGGGGGCCGTAATCTATCAGCGATAGAACAGAGCAGGTAACAGCCAATCTGAGGGCCTCAGGGGGGAAAACAGTCCTTATGGTGGTAAAGGAGGCCTGTACACATGTTAGTTGCTGAGGTGAGGAGGTTGATATGCGAGTGAAAAGTAAGGGCGGTGTAAAAAGTGATGCCCAGATATTTGTAGCTGTTAACTTGCTCAGGGAGGAGAAATAAGCTGGATCCTATATGGAGGGGTGCATTTTTAGACTTATTTTGATGGTGGGCAAATAACATTGCTTTAGTTTTTTTAATATTAATGGCTAGTCTGCAGTCGCTAAACCAATTTTCAGTTTGGCTAAACGAGTGCTGCAGGGTGGTCTGAAGAGAGGAGGGGTCAGGGTGTGAGTTGGGCATGTATTATCTTTCAAGAAAGATCAATACCTCATAAATGTCACCCTTTCTAAGCAAATCTATAAAGATTTACACTGCTAATTTAACCTCAAGTCACTATCTGATTAGCACAGTCTCAGACATATGGCAGGTCTTCAGTGAACTACCCAGACTAAATAACAGATTTCTTTTTGACAGCAAGGGGGCTGCACCTGCTTTCCAAACATAACAGATAAGAGCCTGCCAAGTACTGAGGTATCTTACAGTGTGTGTGTGTGTGTGTGTGTGTGTGGTGGAGAAATAGTCAAATTCCTGGCAAGGGAGACCTCATATAATGAATTAACTGCTGACAAACCATGAGAGTGAGAAATTCATCTGTATGATTATCTGATTCCTTATGTTCCCATGTAGAGTTATAAAAAAAGTTAGTCAAAACAACTGAGAAAGAAATCTGTAGGGGAAAACAGTAGGGTTTTTCTTGTGTTTTGGACCTCTAACTCTAGGCTGTGGAACATAAATGTATTGTTTGTGGTTGGAATCAGCAATCTAAATAGTAAGAAAGTCTGAACGGTAATATTTTAATTTACAGTATTAGTAATGTAATCGTGCATAATTTGAGGTCTGATAATAATGTAGCCAGGGTACTTGCTTTGTTCTCTCACAACATGTTGTAGTGATAGTAGTAGTAAAAATGTTATTCTGAAAATTCAGAAAAGGATAGCACAATTGAGCTGAGGCTCATTTTCAGGGAGGTCCCATTTTATAAAACAAACAAATAGTTATACCGAATATGTACATAAATACAAGCATAGCAAATACAGTATACAACCTGTATCAAAAGACAATACATGACAGACATGTAGATGTTTTTTCAATTAATTACAACAAACTTTAGGTATTTCAACACTATTTATAAGCCAAGATCTTATTTGATGCCATGATGGAGGAGATATTGATAATGTGCTACTTTTGAGAATGAAAGAGATCATGCCATTTATTATTATTTATTATTAGGAGGGAAAATTATTGTTTAGATACATAGACACATGGACACTGTTGGGAGATAAGGGCCTATGGCCCACCCAGTCTGCCCATTTGAGCTTGTAAGTTCCCTTTATGTTTTTCTGTATTATTATTTGTATATTTTTGGAGGTTTTGGGTAGGCTTGATATTATTCCTGAAATGTCAGAGAGCTTACTGCGGAACTTGCAAGATACTGGTATGTAACTATGCCATTTGTAAAAGGTCTTGAACAAACAACTGGAAACAGAAGACTGTTTTTTGTCATTGTACAATATGATGTACTGAGTGTGTATTTACTAAGTTGCTGGATCAGGGCCTTGAAGAAAATAATAACATTTACTTAACCCATTCAAGATTCCATCAGTTGGACAGAAAAAAGTCAACGAGAATTTGTCTGAAAACAAACAAATATAAGATGCAAAAAATAGCATCTGTGTATATGTATATGGGGAAATGTCTCTAATTTATTTACACTAAATTTGTTCACAGGCATTACTAGTATCTTTTGAAAGATTGGCCAATTTGTGATTACTAATTTTGAGTATAGCTCATGAAATAATGAGTGTGATATTTGTTATTTCATATAGTCCCCCATTGTCCCTTATGCATACCATGTAAATTCAAATCATTCCAAGGCCATCTTGACATATAATATTAGTACTGAACAGCAAATCAGAGCTCTTTTCTTGATAGAAGGCTGCTGATATAATAAATGAAGAACAAAGTCATAAATAAGGAACCAGTAGCTTATGGAAAAATCTACAGGGATTTATACAGGGAAAAATGCAGGAAAAATGAGAGCTTGTTACAGGGAAATGTTTATTTGGATCTGGGAGCACTGAATATTTCTTATCCTATATTTTGTATCCTGGATAGAGCAGGGGAGATGCTACATTTTATTGTCACAGGGATCTTCATTTACACATTTTTGCACTGTATTTACTCAGGCTGTCCCAGATTAGATGCAATATCTTGTTTTTAGTGGGGTCATGATTTTACCATTTTTATAATGTACTGATTCTGGGTTCCTAGTCCAGAGCCCCCATATCCAAAGGATATGTGCAGTGCATCGCAGTGAAAAAGGGAGATGTGCCGCACAACTCCAACAATGCCCCACAGTGCAATGTTCAAACATGTGGGATGTGCCAGCCACAAGAGAATGGGTCAGGGCACAAACAAATGGTATGCCATGCATGTTGAGGGGGCGTTCCCATGCATAGGCCATGAATAGCTGGCCTAACTGGGCCAGCCACCCACAGATGGGCTGTGGAAGTGCACCCAGGTGCACAGCAGAGTGGCAGCCCTGGTGGACTAGAGGTACCCCCTTCCCATCCACAGTCGATCCAATTCCATCCCCGAAGAGCTCCATAGTGTAGGGCCCCTCCAGACTTGATTGCACCAGAGGAAACCATGGTCCATAGCCCTAGCATAGAGGACCCCCACCCACCACACTGGTATGCAGACACCCTCTCTCCCCCCTTACCTGACCTGTTGCAGAGACTGGCACTGCCCTCCACACCCTGCCCTGGCCAGCCACCAACTGCATTGGACCTGGGCGGGGCCCTGCACACCAGAATGACCCAAGTGGCATTGGGGCACTATGCAAGTGTGGACCCACCAGTGTATGCAGCCAAGTGTATGTTCCTGGCAAACCGTAAGAGGGAATTGACATACCTCCAATTCATACCTTGTTGATGCTTTATCTTCCTGCTGTCATACACTGTTGCAAGTCCACACTCTCCCCATTCCCTTGTGTAACATGCCACCCTCTGGACTGCTGAAGTATCCTGGGTGCCATGGGGTGCAGTATTCTGCAATGCCATTTGCAGTGTACACTCTAGGCTTTGGACAGTTCATCCATAGTTCCCCAATTGTACAAATGAATAGGAGGTTGGCTGTAACATGCCTCTTCCGGGACCTGTGTGAGTGGGTACAGTATCAGCTGTCACCTGCACTGAGCAGTGAAATAGCACCAGTACGATGGATCCGCATACGAGCACCTGAGGTGTATGGCCACTGGACATTATCTCCAGCACACAGCTTGTGCCTATGTATGACACATTCCAGCATCCTACTGTCAGTGCTCCACCACCTGCCGATACAGTGGTATGATCCTGTCACAGTGCCAGTCATCACAATGGGATGGGTTGGGGGCAGGGAGGGGGGTGCCTGTGAAAAGTTGAGGGGCAGCGGGGGCCACTATACTATGGACATGGACTGTAGCTGTATTCCAGTGCAATCAGGGATAGGAGTGTGGTCCCTACAGCATGGAACTGATAGAACCTGGACTCCGATATAATCAGAGCTGATGGAATGGGTGGGGGGTGCCTCTTTACCACCAGAGACTTCAGTGCATGTCCCACATGGTAGTGCTCAGGGCCATGGTTGAGGGCAACAGCTGCTCTGGCACATTTATCCTCATGCCAACATGCAAATTGACCAGTAATGAGCAAGCATAAGGCCCCTTTGCACCCTGCATGCTCAATTAGCTCATTTGCACTCCTGGGCTGGATAACGCCCATGGGTGCTGCGGCACATTCCGGTATGTGCCACGCATTCCCCATGGAAGGTATTCAGTCGGAGTCACCCTGGATGCACCTGTCTTGGTGGCAGCCTGCACTGCAACACCCATTCAGGGTCACATTTTCAACAGGTACAATGACGCACGCCAGGATTAAGCACAGTGTCACAGGTTTACTGCATGACAAAAGGGATTAACTCCCATTGAAATTGCATTGTTTGCTGTAGTTGCTCTACTGCAGAATTCTGCAGTGCTGCAATTCATCCTGCTGGGCTTCACTGTATGCATGCCCTGTTGCAGTGGAGCATTCTCTTTGAATATTGTATCGGTGCTGACCAACACACCCTCTTTGTGCAACACATCTTTCTGCTCGCACATTGATCCGGCACTTAATATGTCCCTCCAGATGTAAAATATTGTTTTCAGTGCATTCTGATTTTATGCAATGTAGCATAATATTGTGTAGATGTAGAGCCCCACTTAAAATAAGATGTCATTTCTTCTGTGAATTATCCAGGCTAGATACACAGCAATTATTTATTTGTTTTTAAATACAGCAATTAGCAGGCATATTCTAGGAAAACACATTGTAAAAGTGTGTAAAAGGAAGACCACATTGAAACTGCCTCTACACAGATCTGCATTGTGCAAATTCATTAGAAACAATGGGTAAACGCATCCCAAAAGCTCTCCACAGCCATATCGGCTCTGACCAGAGTTTGTCTCATTTGCTTCAAATCCCCCCATCTTGCCTTACAATCTAGATACCTTCTGATTCCACAAACACATAAGAAACAGAAAGAATTGAATCTGGGTTTACACACTTTTCTGGTACCTCTCCAGAGCCAATTCCAGAGCCAATTTCCTTTTCCCATTTGCTTTAAATCCTCCCATCTTGCCTTACAAGCTACAGTAGATACCTTCTGATTCCACAAACACATGAGAAACAGAAATAAATGAAGCTGAGTGGATGCAGTTTTCTGGTACATCACAAGTCAATTCAAGGCTGCAGGATAAAATAAACTGATTTATGAAGAAAATAATAAAAGCAGCAAACTGACTCTCAGATACCAACATTTTGCACAGCACTGTACATTTTTCGAGGCATGAAAAATGAGAGACACAAGAAACCCCTACTTCTGTATGATGTATTTTTTTTTTAAATAAAAAAGATTTATTGTACTCCTTCTCAAAAGAGGCTAATTGCAACACTGACTTGTTGACCACTGAAATGCAGGTTTATTAAGGCACTGTACTGTAGGCTGTCTCTAATGACAAAGAACCCCAGTGCCGCATAGAAATGTTGTACAGTCATCCTCCCTCCTTACACACACTCCTCCTGACCTGACTGCTGAAAGGATAATGTTACACATTCAGTCCTCTTCCTGCTCCTACAAGTAACAGTCGTACTACCGTTACACTTCTTCCTCTTTTCAAAACACATCTGTTAAAACAGATAACTGCAATGGTCATCTCACAGTGGCAGCTTTGTGTTTTTCAAAACATGGTCACTTCTATAGATTACAACTGCAGGGCATACCGCAGCTGCAGTCTTGTGGTTTTCAAATCATGGGTGTGTCTTTATCCCATCCCAACCACCACCCCATTGTGTCATATTACTTATTGAATTACTAACAAGATAAGTTGAGGCATTACTTTCACAGAAAAAGCAATTTTATTAAATATTTAAAAAATCTGTAAGAGCCATATTCACAGTTACCATCAGAGGGTGGCTGACCTTGGGAATACACAGAGACTCCCCATACTGTCACCCTCCAAAACTGCAGTACACAAAGATCTGGCACTGTCTGCAGGGCAGAATGCACCCTGTGACAGTGCTGCACACTCTCATTATACAAATAGCTAATCTCGATTTTAGTGGTCCTGCTAACATGGTGGATTGTGACAGCTATAGGAGTTGGCTCGTGCCATGGCACTAGATGCACAGATGTATGCCATAGCCCATGTCCCAGGCACTCAGTGTTACTGTCATACCTCCCATGCCTGTTGCACTCTAAATGATTAACCTGTCACTGTTCTCCTACTCCCTCCTACATGAATGGTTGCTTTTCGTCCCTACCCACATCACTCCCTATTGCCACGTCCAGTTTAAATGCCTTATCCTTCCTCTTTCAGGACTGTGGTGATTCCACTACAATATGCTTCAAAAGAATGACTGCTTTTCCTGCCTCATCTCTACTGTAATTAAAACTGTATTTAGCTTAGCTTTGCACCTGCTATGTACATCACTTGCTTACTAAAACTGTTCCTAGCTCCCCTTAAATGTTAGATAGCTTATTCATGGTTTATATGTGTATGTTTCTCTTATCTTCACCATTGTACACTTTCGCTGACAATTTATTTTTTTTCCTTTTGTTTTCTTGTATTTTTTCTATACTGTCCACTCAGTGCTTGAAATGGTGATGTTTTTTTCTTTCTCATGTTGTAATCCTCCCAGATCATTACTGAAAATAGTCATTTTATGGCTAGTTCACCTACCCGGTAAACAAAAACCAAATAAAAAATAAATAAAAATAGTCTTTCAACCATCATCCTCAACCCATGCCCTTTCTCCCTTTTGTGGCTATGGTGCTTCATGGTTATCATGCCCCACAAAGTTCACCCTGGTTGTCCAGTGGCCCAAAAGTGATCCTGTAGGTTGTTACAGACCCTGTGTGGATCCCCCTACTAACTCAACACCACTTTTCCTTGTGTTTGGCAGTGATCTGTGCCACCTATGTTTTCCTCTGCTGGAATGAATGTTCTGGCTTTCATGACTGGGACCCCTTGAAGAACTGCTTTCAGCAATTCTTCACATCTTGGTGCTGCCACAGCAAGCAACTTGGGATGAGGGCACCAGAGAGCTGATGTGGATAGGACAGTACCTGTGCAAATGGGTACCCTCATTAACACTGATTGCCATCACTTTCCTAGTGCTGCCACACAGGCCATTGTGATAGCACAAGGAAAGGCTTCTCACCCCTTTATGTATAGCACAAATTGGCCCACCACAGAAGTGTGCCATAAGGTGGTCAATGCAACCACTTTACAGGTACATATCTGCAACTGAGTATGTGACCCTTGGTCCTTTAACCTACTCAGCCTAGTGATGATCCTGGTGAAGACAAGTCAGATGTTGATGCACTGCCCTGGTCAGGGTGAATGACGCACTGTCCACTGGACTCTGGATGACTCCTTCGTATCTCTGTTTCCAATTCTCTTCTGCGTTCCTCAGATGAAATGGAGGGTGGATGGATCCACTCCTTATAACTTTATGCTATTAAGAATAATACAAATTTGATCTACGGTGTACTTGATTTTAAATAATATGATCTTCCCCTCACTCCTCCCAAAATGGACTATCAAAGTTTATTAATACCCTTTAAAGTTACTTAGTTAGTTAGTTAGTTGTTATCCCTGCCCACTGAATGAAGCTCCCCAACTCACTCCAGGGCATCCAGCCCAAGGAGCTGCTAGGGGACTGCCTGCTGAACTAAGCGCCTTGAGTCACCCCAGGGCATCCAGTCCAAGAAGCCATTAGGGGACTGCACACTGAACGAAGCTCCTTGAGTCACCCCGGGGCATCCAGCCCAAGGAGCCATTAGGGGACCGCCCACCGAGCGAAGCTCCTCAAGTCACCCCAGGGCATCCAGCCCAAGGAGCTGTTAGGGGACTGCCCGCCAAACTAAGGTATTGAACAAAGGACTCCTGTGCGACTCCGTGCATCCTTCATTTTCAAACTTGGTGCCATTTCTCAGTGTTCTCCCATACTTGTCTAAGTCGGTGCAGGCTTCATTGTCCTGTGCAGTACCTTGTAGCTTGCTAAATTATTTAGCCTGGGGGAAATATCTGCGGCAGTTCAGGGCTTGTTCTTTGTTTAATGTTAAATTAGTATCTTATCTGAAGTAGCCAGAGAACCAAGTAGTGCGGGTCTGCTTACCTAGTAGTGCTGATTCAGGAGCCCGGTCCCTCATGGCTGAACTACTTGAATTTAAATCTAATGTTAATGAATCCTGAATCCAGGTCCCTCATGGCTGAATCAAGACTTTCTCTTTGATAACTTAGCCATGATCTGGTCTGCTTGCTCCCAGTCCCTCATGGCTGAAGTAATTTAACTTAAAGAGAATTATTCTGGATCACGGTCCCCCATGGCTGAATTAATTTCCACTTCAACACTAAATTTACTCACGGTCTAATTTTATCCCCGGTAGGCTGTATCAGTTATGACTCTGCTCATATTTATCCCTGGGGCTGTCATTTTGAGCAGACCACTGCCTGCACTGCACTAGCTTGCCAGCCAACTTCTGCAATAGCCCTCATTTGTGCTTAATAGGCACTGTGGCATTTTGAAACTGCTTGGTGTGCGCACAGGCTCCACTGTGCTTTTTCAGGGTTACGTGTGTCCATGAATTGTAATTCAGGAGGGTACTGATTACATGTTGGAGTTTTAATGTAATAATGCTTTCTAGATTGTGTCTCTGTAACCTGTGATTTTTAATTTATATTGATTGCTTTTAGCATTTTAGACATAAGTGCTGTAGGCTACTGTTAAGCTCTGCTGTTGTTACCCTGTATCCCTCTTTTCCTCCACTCTCACTCTACTTACTATTTCAGTTCCATCTTGCCTTTCTGGGAGACCTTTCCTACGATTGGGCTTCCATTTTGTATCCTTTCTGCTTTCTTTGCCTCCCTGCCTAGTTCTTCTCCTGGATATGCTTGTCTTACCCTCTGAGCTCTGCAACCTAATCTATCCCTGCAATCTGGTTCCTCCCAGTTACCACCTACTTCCTTTGTTCCTGCCCTCACCTCCATCTTTATCTCTTTCCACAGCTCCTCGAGTCACCCTAGGGCATCCAGCCCCAGAAGTCATTAGGGGACTGCCTGCTGAATGAAGGTATTGAACAAAGGACTCCTGTGCAACTGCCAGCATCCTCCATTTTCAAACTTGGCGCCATTTCTCTGTGATTTTCCATACTTGTCTAGGTCGGTGCAGGCTTCATTGTCCTGTCCAGTACCTCGCAGCTTGCTAAATTATTTAGCCTGGGGGGAAATATATGTGGCAGTTCAGGGCTTGTTCTTTGTTTAAAGTTAAATTAGTATCTTATCTGAAGTAGTCGGAGAACTGAGTAGCACAGGTCTGCTTATCTAGTGCTGCTGATTCAGGAGCCCAGTCCCTTGTGGCTGAACTACTTGAATTTAAATCTAAGGTTAATGAATCGTGAATCCAGGTCCCCAGTGGCTGAATCAGGATTTATCTTTGATAACTTAGCCATGCTCTGGTCTGCTTGCTCCCAGTCCCTTGTGGCTGAAGTAATTTAACTTAAAAAGAATTATTCTGGATCACGGTCCCCCATGGCTGAATTAATTTCTACTTTAACACTAATTTTACTCCAGGTCTAATTTTGCCCATGGTCTGCTGTATCAGTTATAACTTTGCTCATATTTATCACCGGGGCTGTAATTTTGAGCAGACAGCCTCCTGCACTGCTCTAGCTAGCAAGCAGACCTTTCCCCACAGCCGCTATGTGGCTGTTCCCGACCTCCCCCCAACTTCCTTCCACCCTTAGCTGGCATTACTTATATAGTGGATGTTTGTCACGTGTTAGTAGGTGTATCAAAAAAAACTGTCTACCTTGTTTCCCATCTGCAGCCTACTTTTTTCTCCCACTAGATGGCATTGGTTCATTAATCCTCTTCACTGGACCTCTTCAAGCTTAACTGCTTGATTCCCTGTAGTTGTCCTCAACTCATTCTGCGTGTGTCCTGTTTAACTCCAACTGCCCACTCATCCTGTCCGTGATACCTAATCTCCCTCCTGTGTTTACCCAGCCTCACTTTAAAGCCACTTTCTTGCCTAATTTATTTTGTGTCTGCTTGGCGGCTCTCTACCTGCACTCATTTCCACTCTTTCTGATCCATACTGCACAATCCTGCACAAGCTAATGATGCATAAGATGACCATGTGCTATCTCCCATGTGCACTACTGGGTATTGACTCACTATCCCTCTTTGCCGGGACTTCCACACTCCGCTCTGATGCTCAGTCCTTCAGTTTTAACTACTCCAACATGCTGGCTGAGTCTACACCAAAGACAGTTCCTCCAGTGCTCCTAAGCATCAAACTTGTTGGGTTAGTTCTGAGACATACCCTACGCAGGAAAATAACCTCACCTGGGGCAATATCCCGGGCCATTACGCTGGCCACTATTTGGATCACATTGCTTTCCATGTCACTTTCTGGTGACATTGAACTTAACCCTGGACCTATCTCTGTTCCCTCAACATCTAACTCTTGCTCTGCTCATCTTTTACCTCTGGCGCAAGGTCTCACACTGGCCCACCTAAACATCTGGAGTCTTCTGCACAATCTCCCGGAGCTTGAGGCCTGGGTGCAGGTCAACACACCTGACATCCTAGCCCTAGGGCTGGCACTTTATTATAAACATCGCCGCAACATCTCTCTAATACCCACCCATCCTCTCAGTAACTGTGAAGTTCTTCACTCGCTCCTGCTCTTGGGTGGAGCCAAGAAGTTGCACATCTTCTGCATATACAATCCACCCAAAAACAGTAAGCTTAGCCTTGTGGAGATTACAGACCTGATTCCATCAGTGTCTAAAAGCAATGAGGTTATTTGCTTGGGTGATTTTAATTTTGATTGGTCGGGCCCGGACTCCTCACTACTTACCTCAGATATCAGCAAGGCCAATCTTCTGCAACTTATTGAGTCCCCAACAAGGATCTCACAGAACAACACACAGTGCACACTAATTGACTGGTTCCTCACTAATCACAAGGACAGTTACTCCCTGGCCTGAGTTCTTCCTGACTCCATTAGTGATCACTGTCCTGTCTTCTGCGTGAGGGGGTCCCCACCTCCTGCTAATCCACACAAAGTTCTATCCTCTGCTGATTTCTCCAAATTTGACCCAGCTTTGTTCTGCCTTGACCTTCTACTTGTTGACTGGTCTCCGCTTTTTTCCACCACTGATATTAACGCTGCCATGCACTACTTCAACTCAACCTTGATTGCCCTACAGAGAAGGCACATCCCAATCTCAACACGTAGAGTCAAAGGGAAAGTGACCAAGTGGTTGAAAAGGCCTCTTCTGACATTGCTTAAATGCTGTGACAAACTCTGGTTTAACTGGAAATCTTGTTCTCTACAAACTGACTGATGCATATCGGTCACTGCGTAACACTTGCAAGAAGGAGGTTTGCATTGTCAAGAGCAAATATTATCATGAACTCCTTAAATCCTCCGTCACCAACCCTAAAAACTACTGGTCTCAAATTAATGTGGTACTGGGAAACACTAAGCTGCAGATTCCTTGTGACATGCTAATCAACAATACTCATTGCAACAATCCCAACACCATTGCCAATGCTTTTAACTGCGTCTTCTCCTCAGTTCCTAATGTCCCCCCCCCACACTGCACGTCCAAACCTTCTACTTCTCCTCTTGCTCCTCAAGAAGCATCTTCTGCTCTGTTGCTTTCCCCAGTGCTGCATTCTGAGGTCCTAAAACTGTTGAAAACAATTCCTGCTCATGGAAGTACTGGCCCAGAAGGAATAGAACCCAGGATCCTCGGACTTGCTGCCCCTATCCTGGCAACTCCAATTAGTCAGCTGTTCAACCTATCCATCTGTACTTCCATGGTGCCTGTAGCATGGAAATCTGCTAAGACTATCCCTGTCTTCAAGAAAGGTGGTCCCAAAATCCTATCTAATTACCGGCCCATCTCATTCCTCCCCACACTCAGCAAGATCTTGGAGAAACTAATCCACCACCAGATCTAGACCCACTTACTCCAATTTAATCTCCAGTCCCCCATTCAGCATGGTTTCAGGGCTGTACACAGCATCACCATGACCCTCACCCTTTTTACTAGTGAGGTAAAATCTGAAATGGATAAAGACCTTCTCTCTGGTGCTATGTTCATTGACCTCTCCAAATGTTTTAATTTGATTAACCACTTGCAGCTCCTGCATAAAATTGACCTCCTTGGTGCTACTGGACCCACGCTATCCTAGTTCCGAAGCTATCTCAACAACAGGTCCCAATCTGTCTCTTTCAGCAAGGTTCTTTCATTTTCTGCTTCCATCTCCTGTGGAGTCCCTCAAGAGTCTATTCTTGGGACCTTACTATTCTCCATATTTGTTAATGCCATTCCCACCTCTTTCCCCTACTGCTGCTCCATTATGTATGCTGATGATCTGGTCCTCTACTCTGCCGCTAGCTTAATTGATGACATCAATGATCATCTGACCTCTGCATTCATCCAACTACAATCATGGTTCTCCTCCAACTTCTTCATACTCAATCTACCTAAGACCCAGGCCATGCTTTTTGGGTCCCCTAGGAAAGTCCCTACCATGTCCCCCAAGTTTTACGTGCTCTGTCATGATGGGTCAACAGTCTCCATCACCAACTTCTTTAAACACCAGGGAGTGAGGTTAGATCCATCACTTGACTTCTTCCTTCATATAAATGATATATGCAAATTGGTAAATACCAAGATTGGCACTGCTTATTGCATTCATCACTCCTTAACCCTTGATGCCAGGATATCTGTAGCAAGAGGGGTCTTGCTCCTGAGTCTGCTATACTTTCTTCCTCTTCTTTCCCAGGCCAATGTTGGTGTTCTCTGGAAGTGGGACATCGCTCACAACAACGTTTGTAGATTTGACCTGTTGGCCCTGTGCTTTACGCACCATTGTTTGCTCTACTCCACTTTGCATTGGCTGTCACCCAGCTCACGTTGATTATACTCTCTAGGATGTTTCACTGACTCCTTGACAAGATATCCTCGGCCTGACTCCCTAACATCCATGCTTTCCCCCATGGATCACCACCACTCTCTGAGGTCCTCTGATGCTCAACTACTTTCTGTCCCTTTCAGTTCCACCAAAATGGGGGAGCAAGCTTTCTCTCACTTTGTTCCTAAATACTGGAATTCTCTGCCTCCTCACCTGAAGTGCTCATTATCTCATCCTTTAAAACAGCACTTTTTTCTCAACTCCATGCACTTGATACTTGTGACTGTACTATACCTGCCTGATTCTCTTCTCCTGCTCTTCCTTACTGCACTTCTTTCTCTCCATACTCTAGTATTACCATGATGCTGCCCTCAATCAACTCCTCATCCCTGAGAGAATGGGGTTGCATGCCTGTATAATAACCAGTGCATGGGTTTGTCTACATGTATAATCTTTCAGTCTTCCCTGTGTGGAAACTGTTTATTGCTGTCTTGTTTCTGATTTTATGTTACCTGACTGTTGATGCTTGTATTTGTACTCTCCCGGTTCATTCCTGAAAACAGACAGAGTTATTGCCTAATGTACTTACCTGGTTATCAAAAGCAAATAAATAAATAAAACAGTTATTATAGTAAGTTAAAGTTTAAAAAAGTAACACATGAAAGACAAGTGTTTATAATACAAAAGGTTACAGACGTGTTTTATCTCACACAGTGCTAAAAGCTGCAGTACAAAAGGTCTCAAGGTTATTCTATCTTATACACATAAGCTATCTCATCACCAAGTTATTGCACCCAAATCATCATTAACAAGAGTTAATTATGTACATATAAGAAAGTATTCATTGTATATATTCAGTGAAAAGGCATTAGAGAATGCTTATTATAATTTAAGCATGTATTAAGTGAACTCTTAGACCTTGGGACCTATTCCTGGGGTTCATGTCTCAATTAAGAATCGCTATACTAAATAATGCTATATGAGCAAAAAAATCTTATTCACTGGTTCTATCCAGTGCTGCTGCTTCATGATATTTAAATCTTATTTGCATTGCATTGCAGAAATTCGCAATAGCCTCAACTTCAATTACAGTCATTGTATGAAGAATAAAATTAATATAATATATTATAACGCTTTTGACCATTTTATGAATAAGTGCAGTAATCCATTCTGGGTGTACATCAGTGCTGTAATAACCTCATTTCCTGGGTGGCTACAACCCACCCAGGTTGTATGGTTATTACAATATTACTGGAAACCTGACTAATTCTCACTTACCATAAAGGAAAACATTGAAAAAGACACAGCATTCACCAGGCACTACAAACACTTTCTATTAGTGCTTTCAGACAGTAAAAACATTGGCTTCTAATGTTTTAAACAACTACCCATGCCTTTCACTTTCTATTGCTGGCAGCCACCATCTCATGAGAAGCAATGAGCTTCCCTAGCTCACGTTCTGCTAATATGTCCAGATGACCTCTGCTATTGGTCAGCAGGACATATTAGCATAAAGTGAGCTAGGGAAACTCCCTGCTGCTCATGAGATGGTGGCTGCCAGGAACAGAAAGAAGAAGCTGAGGGTCATTGTTTATATCATTAAAAAGCATTTAGAGGCAACTTAAAAAAAATTGTTACTGTCTGAAAGCACTAATCAGGCATTTTTGTAGTGGCTGGGGAAAGCTGTTCCTTTTCCAGTGTTTTCCTTTAAGACATTGCTTCTAGCTTGGGTGAGGCAGCCCCTGAAATAAGTCGCATGGCACATTGTTTTTGAAACTACACTGCCCATTTTCTTTTTATTTGTTTTCTGGGGGAAAGTTCCTTGTTGCAGCCTCCAGTTGTAGCTTTCCAGTCATCATGGGAGAAGGAGAAGAAGATTCCCCTAACTGCTCCTCCTCTTCCTCCAGCTATTTTTCAGCCTCTTACTTAATGTCTGATTATGTAATTTGAATGTCATGGCTCCAAGGAACAAATCAGGGATGAGTGTGTGCTCTCCCACAGGCAAGAATGCCTTAGGTGTGATGTAAGCTGTCAATCAACCCTCCTGAGTTACAGCATACTCACAAATAGAGCCTACTGTCTTAGTGGAGTGCCATCCTGTTCTAACCTGCTTCTGCCTTCCTGATCCCTTCCTCATCCTTGTTTTTGCCATTCACTGAATCCTCAGCTTGCCACCTGAAGTGGGAAAGCTAAGGTTGGTCATTTCCTGCAAACCCCTTTGGTAGTTTTTATGTAATAAGAAGACACGACAGGGTATGCATTAGACACTTCTAATGCACGGTCAGGATGTAACCCCTGACTGTGCATTAGAAGTGTCTAATGCACATCTCTGGAGTGTCTTATTGTGCTTATAAAATGGGGCCATGCATTGTACAAGTTTCAAAAAAATCTTAAATTCACAGTTTAAATAGTAAAACAATCAAATATTTACTGTATTTAAATATAAAATTGTTCCTCTGCTTACATTAGCTTTCTGAGTTATTTATTTTTTGTTTTGAGCTGTGAAATTTTGTACACTTATGGCCACCGTAGCATGTTATTATGCACCTCTCCATGAACAACACAAACAATATTTACAAAACACCAGTTCATATTGTGCTGGGAAGCATTTGCTTTATTTTTTTATTTCTTTTGTCCGAACTTTTAATTCATTTTTGTGAGAGGTTAGTTCTGTGGAAACATCAAGCGATCAAGCAAGCAGGTAAGTGGAAAGCTGCAGAACCTGAGTGGTGAAAGAAGCTGTAGAGGAGGAAATATTGTTAATGTCTGTACCAGCTGCAAGCGAGAGCTGACAGCATCTCTCATCAGTTTTATTTTAATCTAATTCGAGCCTTGCGGTGTCTCGCTGGAACCAGGAGTAACTGTGTTTTTTTTTAAATGTAATAGTTTTTGTTAACGGGGAGGATGACATTTGAGGAGAGTGAGGGGAGCCCGCCTAAAAGTCGGTGAGCGATCAGCCCTCAGGGGTGGTTGTGAAGCGATGTGCTGAATGTGGAGCTCTAAAGAAAGTAGAGGAGATACTGGTATTTTATATTTTTGTTACGTTACGCTAACTATATTCTAGTGAGTATCAAGCAGGGGGTGAGCGTACAGCACAGTTTGGACTGGCAGGCAGGGAGTGAGTTGTTGTATAAGGCGCTGATCAAGCGAATGGACAGGTGGCAGGAAAGCTGCTGTGATTTTTCTGAAATGTGAGTTACTGGGAATGACTGACAGCATAGCGGGTGCCGTAACTGAATTAAAAAAAGGTTTGCTAATGTAGAGTGAGTGCTTTTATGTCTGTTACATTTTCAGAGTTTAGGCAAGTTCATAGTTAGCAGGTAAAAAAAATGCCAACCATTCAAAACTGAACATTCTTGGCTTCTTAATATACAATTTTAAAAATGCAGCTGTGGTTACTTGAACTTGTTGCTAGCCGTGTATTAAACACTTTAAATGCACAGCTAGCAACCAGTCAAAATACAGAATTTTCCCTACCCATCTTATTCCCTAATCATTTAAAAAAAAAATAATTGTTTTGCCATCACAAGTGGTGAAACACAGCTCTCCCAGGTCTAGACACAATGGTATTGAGATTTGGAGAAGGAGCACTTAATCAGCCATGAAACTACAAGCCACATAAGTCTTACACACATCCTGCAATTCACAGTGGTGTTGGGTTGGACCAAGAGGTGAACAACAGGGTGCAGAGAAGCACAGAATTTGTAGAGGCTGGATCCACAGATAGAAGGATACTCCCAGGTAAACAATCTTTGGCTCCACCATATAAGGAGGTACAGCAACAAGGAAATGTTAGCAGAGGATAGGCTATGAATGGTGACAACCACAGACCCAGATAAAAGGCCTTCTGCTGGAGGGCTTGTTCAAATGCCATCACAGCTAATTGTCATATAACAGCAGGAGGAGGGAGTTAGTTGGTGTCAAGAACAGGGTGGTGACATCTGGGCAAGGGCTGGCCTTCTTGGTCCATGTCTTTCAGGGCCATTATGAGTCCAAGATTTTCATTCTGAAAATGCATACAATGTGAGTGGGACATGTTTAGTCACTCGCATAATGATGTCTGCACTGTACATACAGTAATTATGAGACACTAATACCATGCAATATACTTCATGACATGCCAGTCTGTGGGCATGTGGGATGTATTCACCCACAAATCACAAGGCATATGGGGCTCACATAGTGGCTCAAGCTGAAATGTTCAGGGGAGCTGGTCTGCCACCTACAGCTTTGACTATTGTCCAAGAATTGGGCAGTTGATGCCCTTCGACAACACTGTGCATCCTCAATGAGCATGGCGTCATGGTGCTTATGCTGTTACCTGACAACCAGGTGTGAAAGGTCACTGCTCACTCTAGTTCATAACACCCATTTCTACAGTCTGTACAGTTATGCTTGTGTAAACTTGGTGACCAGGTCCTTGGTACATAGTGGCAGTTCTGGTGGCACTGGCAAAAGGGACACTTGTGTGGGGGGCCACAGATGGAGGGCCACAGACAGAACATGTGGGAAGCTCCTTCTGCCATATTGCCTTTCAGAGTTGGCGCATAGCCATTATGAGAATGAGGATGGACATACTGAAAAGGCCATGGAGCCAGCTGAGGTAGATCACCAGGACAATGGGCACTGCCAGTACTGTACCATACTGCCTTTACTGTACTAATTCATTACAAAAACACTAGCTTAAACTATCAGTTATATTTGAAAACTAAAGCCACAAAAATAAAGAAATGCAAATGAATGGTTAAAAGTCCCATGAACCATGGTGAAACATAGAAACATAGAATTTAACGGGAGATAAGGACCGCCAGACCCACCTTGTCTGCCCATTTCCCTAGCTACTGTATAAGCTGTGGCTTGGCATTCCTTGGGGTTTTAACAATCAAGCAACCAAGTGTTGGTGTTGCCTAACATCTGCCCTGTCCATACAGGCACACAAAACATACTAACACAGCAATGCTTGGAGATTGGGTGCCAAAGTTAGGGCAATGCCATTGATGTCTGATGTGATCATTTCAACCCAAAGAAACACCAGGACACAGATTCAAAATAGTTCAAAGGATTTTAACTCTAACACTGAGTTTCCTTACTTTTGTGGCTTTACTCTTCAACCCTAACCAGTGTTTTAATATAAGTTTTATTACAGTGAATTTCCCTTTCTTTTTAAAAAGTAGTTTAAAAACAGATCATTACTTGTATTTACAATGCTGACTGCAAGCTGGCATTGCCAGTACTCTTTATTGCCGGCCCATCACACACTGCCTTGTGCCTAGTCTTTTACATACTTTGCACAAAGCCACTGGCCCATGACACAAGCATCTCCTCAGGGCTATACCAGGCTTTTTGTATGGTTCTGTGGCCCTCACAAAAGCAGCTGACCCATTGCACCCTATGTTGGGCCTACCGAGTGCTTTGTGTTAGGCCCACCTAATATCTCAAACAAACACAAAAAAATCACTTTTTGAAGCTAAAAAGTACAAAGTCAGTTTACAAAAGTGCAAAAAGACTGTTTCTGCAGATGAAAACATTCAAGTCCATCTGAAAAAATGCAAGTTATTTTGACATGCATAACCATGTAAATCTATTTTTACTCATTACTGCCTTACCTTACTACCTTTTGTATTCCACATTTTGATAATGTCTTAGTTATCACCACTTCCATTCATGGCCATAGAAGTATTATTATTCAAAACCCAGCTGTTTTATCACCACTAACCACAGGATCCCTGTTGTTGCAGCAGAGACAGCAGCAAACCCTGTTGTTGCAGATGGACTTCGACAACAAATAGTGTAGAAGTGCATCTGCAACAGCAGGCACATGCATTGTAGCAGTGGTAATTAAGAGTAGCATATGAATTTACCTTATTTTTGAAAAAGTTTTTCTTGCCACATTTTTTGGCTATTCTCTAGCCCCCTGAAAAAAACTCTGAACCAAATTTTACAAACCTTGCAATATTAGAAAATTCTGGGGAACAGATCATGCATTAATAGCCACTCTGTAAGTGGCTGAACATCACGATTTAACATTAATGTGCCTTTCCATTCCAAAATATAGTGATGTTACCATGCCACTACAATAACTATAGGGCAACATCCACTGTACTTATTTAACTGCAGCCTTTTTCTGGGTGACTGGGTGATTGGCTCTTATAGTCCTGAATTTGCAGGGAGGGTGGACAGGTCTTGGTGAATTGTCCAAGGGTGTGTCTCCCATATGTGCTACAGTTGGCAGTTGGTGCATACATGGATGAGTATGGAATCCTGGGGTACTGAATATCTTGGAACCATCACAGTTGGGTAACAGATCATAATGTTGAGGGGTAGGGTCTACTACCTGTATACACTACGGTTGCACTTGTTTCATGTTCACAGTGGCATCAGAGACCTTTGTGGAGGGTGCTGAGCTGGAGGAGTGGAGTCAGCACCCAGGATCCACTGCCTGAGCAACCACCCATGGATTTCAAACACACACTGCTCTGTCTATCTTCTTTAGATCAGACATGATCATGGAGAAACATCAGTAACCACTTACAGTGGTAGCCACTGAGCTTAGTGATAGCATAATGTATACCATATTGGTAGCCATGGCTAGGTATGAGTAATTTAGTTTAATGGCAGAGATTAAAAGTCATGGCTCAATATGTGTGTTTATTGTTAGTGATGGCCCTGGCTACCACTGTAGTATAGCTGCCATCAGAGAAGATGGTCCACCATCTATGAGGTGATTTGTTTGAGCTTTTGGGGGGCATGCCATTGTCCACACAGTTGTGGCCTTCTAGCCATGTGGAACAGGTGACATTTGATGTACTGGAGGTACTTCTCCACCAAGGCTGCATAAGGGTGTTGGACTCCTGCTGTATGCATGTCTACTACATGGCCGCATGAGCCACCCAGAGCCTTTATAGATGAGGTCCTTAACCTGCTTGTTTCGTTGCTCTCTAGCACAACATCAGGACAAGTGTATGCACCACATCCTCCTTTTAAGCTCTGAAGGTTAAATGGAGGGATTTTGGGTCCTGGATGCTTAACCCAGTCTAAATATGGCTGTAAATTGCCCAAAATATACTGTAGGTGGAGACATTATCTTTGATTGATGCTAAAACATGTTGAACAGTTACAGTATGTGGGGACAAGGGAAAAAACCTCTGAAACTCCAAATTCTTTTTAAATTCTTTAATAAGAATTTGGAGTTTCAGAGTTTTTTTTTGCCACCACATATTTGTTCAAGCTCCCCAGTAGGCCTGCTTCAACTTAGTATTAGCCTCCTAGTGGCTCTAATGTCAGTGGCTCCTGCTACTTTTGCCCTTTAGTGGGAGCCGTTGTCCTTCCACGAACCAGGCCCCACAATATATAATTATTAAATATAGCCAATCTAAGCATGCACTGAGCTGCAGGGGTAGCTGCCAGTCAACAACTCCACCTGCCTCCTGCATCTTCTCCAAGCCTCAGCACCTAATCTAACATTACCCTGTGGGGCTCTTACAGTTTTGTCATGGAGTAGTTTTCACTGATAGCATCTCCTAGACAAATCATGCTTCTCCTCACTGGCTTATATGCCTCTACTGGACATAAATATACAGCCACAGGAGTGTCTGAGCTTATAAATACAGTACAGCACTTTGACTCTTACACATCTGGTTTGACATCAACTTACGTCTATCAGATAAGTATTATTAGGGCTGGTCTGCTTTCGCAACAGTTCCTATAATGATCACATGGATGCGTGGGCAGTGACCATTTCTCATAGCAAAAGTATTAGGAGATGGCACATGTGGAAGTGTGTGGCCCACAATGATCATGTGATTTCATTTGTTGGTTGACAGTTTCTCAGAGCAGTAGAAATATTTATAGGTTGTGAAAAGGAGAGGGTGGAGAAACTGCAACAAAGTTCTGTAGAACTAGTACAGTGCACATGCACAAGCCTGGTATATTGCTTTTAGTTCAAGTTTCAACCTGTAGTGCTGTCCCCCCCCCACCCCCAATGTTAATGAAGCAAGAAAAACAGAACTTTTTTAAGTAGCAAGACAAGTGTGTAACACAATCAGGACTTTGTTTGAAGGATTACTGTACACAAAACCTCATTTTTTTCTACAGGTTCAGTAAAATTAGACCCCAGAGTCAGTTGAATAACCAATTATGACTGATTTACAACAATTATGACTGATTTTTTTTCAACCAGTTGAAAATATATGACTGCAACTGAATAAAGAAAATCCAACCAATTTTTTCAACTTCCGCCATTGTGGAATTTTATTTATGTATTTGCAAGTGGATCCCAACTCAAGTAGATTAACACACAGGTCCAGACAGCAATACGAACAACACAACAAATATTACAATGAGTACCCTGATTCTCAGTCAGCACAGGCTTCTAAAAATAATCTAAGAGAAAACAAGGGCATTTACAGTACATACTGTAAATAGGGAAATCCTAATGGAGAACTATTGTCAACCTTTATACCCAGAGTACTTTGTATACTAACATTTTACATTGTTTTTCCCTCTCTGTCTAGAACACTATTTGTACTTTGCTTTTATGGTTTATGTACATGTACCAGTTGTCATCACTTAGTTAACTGCTGTTTAACTCTCTGCTGTATCCTCTCCCCTCCCCCAGGTCCTACCAGGAAACAAGCTTTGACTCAGTGTGACTATCCATAATCCCAGTAAACAAATTTTAAATAAAATAGAAGTAAGACTGTAACAGTAATGCTGCCCGGCTTCATGTCATTAAAATCCCTACTTTTAGTACCAGAAATGCAACATATTGTAGAGGGTCAGGGGACTGCAAAAAGCAGGGGCATCTCCAAATGCCAAAGTGGCATAACATACACAGAGATGAATGCAGTAATTTAAGAATCAAAGACAACAAAACAAAAGTGAATAGTATTAGTCAGTGCATTTTTTCTTAAAGTTGAACCAGCATAATATTCTGTGGTGATTTGCATATGCAGTCCATGATGCTTTGCATTATGGGGGCATGTGTGATTTTGTATTTCTTTGAAACTTGGCTTCCCGGCCAATGCCCTTTGGGGTAACCATTGCCTCAGTGCTTGCACACAGAGGTTCTTTGTCTTTTAACTCGTTTTTTGTTTTAATTGGGTTCACCACAACATAACCCAAATAGACCATCTTAGGGTAGCCAGTTCATTCCACTGGGGTGTCAAACAGATGAGGCATACTGATGAGTCCTGGTAGGACAAAACACGTGTCGATGTCTTCTGTTGGCACCCTTTGCAAACTGTGTGAGATGCCTTCGGCACCATGCATTTTTGCTTAAAGTTGAACCAGCATAATATTCTGTGGTGATTTGCATATGCAGTCCATGATGCTTTGCATTATGGGGGCATGTGTGATTTTGTATTTCTTTGAAACTTGGCTTCCCAGCCAATGCCCTTTGGGGCAGCCATTGCCTCAGTGCTTGCACACAGAGGTTCTTTGAGTATTAGTCAGTTACAAAGCAGGGTTTTCAGATCAGTCAGACATTTTCCCAGTAGCCCATGGGCAATTTTACTGTAGATTACATTATTTCCTATGAATGGAATTACTCAGTTTTCCTTTCTGTAATAACCAGTTTAAGTGTGGGAACAATTTCTCTGTAAACTGCTCCACTGCCCAGTAAAACACAGGAACCCACACACATCAGAATTTCTGAAAGCCGATACATACGGTTCTGAGATAACGGCGAAAGCCTAAAGGTAATCATCGTTAACGCGAAGTCAAAGTGCTGAAAATCTTTTTAGGCACTCTGACACTCTGGCGCACAGCAAAACGGTGATGGGACTTAGTTTTTTAATGTTTTCTTCAGGGGCTGTGCCGCCCGCACCCCCACACACCCCCTGCTGAAGGATTCTCAACTCCAGGGGAGTGCATGTTGGGTGTGTGTGAAAACAGTAAAAAAAGGTTCGGGACTGGTGCATCAAAAATGTGCCCAGACCTGAACCCAGTACCCTGCGGACCCACCACACCATGGGATCGGCTTGGCAACCCACCACGGCACCACCCCTCACATCCCCTCCCACCCATCACTATATGTGCCCGCTCCAACCCCCCGGTGTGTACATTAGCGACATCCTGTTGCTATACTCGCCCACCCCCTATCCGGCTACCCTACCATCCTTTGGCCATCCCTGTAATGCGCTGGGGAAGGGGTCACCATTATTGTAGGCACCCTTTCCCCAGCGCCAATATAACGGGATACCATACATACAGCAGTGTCAGAATCACAATGCCTCATCTAGGGAATCATCATGCAACCTCGAAAATTTGCATAATAACCCTCTGCTGCCACCACACAAAGCAAATAACCACTAGATGAAAGGCATCCCATGCTGGTCTAGAGTGCCACTGATCAGAAGGGAGGAAGCTGCCAGCCAGCCATGCTGCCAAGGCAGAACCAAGCCCCAAGTGAGTTAACAAGGCACAGATATAAGTACGTCACAAAACTCTCATACACAAAATATATGGATTATTTACCATAGGCTGCTCCAATCTATGAGGAAATGCTGCACATCTTAATTATACCCCAATCTGCTAGCTCAGGTGATAAAAAATAGCCAGGTTATATGAAGGACATTAGGACAATATGTGTGTGTGTATGGGGGGGTGGCTTTTTAACTGTGTGCTGTTCCCCTGAATTGTATAGAGTGTTGAGATGACTACAGCAGTCTCTGAACCTGGTGCTTGTGGTAAAAGAGCATCCTGGATGGAGTGCCTCTACATATGGCTAATGGGAAAAAGGAGCAGATCGTGATGTAGGACTGGGCAAGACAGGTGGGGAACAGTGGTGGAAATGGGGGAAATCCACGGTAACTCACTTCCATGAGTAAAATCAAAAGCCTGATTCCAGGAGTAGAATGGTGAAGGACTGCTGTCTGTAGCTAATGTGTCAAATGTAGTCACTGAAAGGCAAAACATTTATTAAGAAATATGTAGACATGCAAACTACAAGAGGAAATTTGCCCTGACCCCTAAGCAGGCAAGTTCAGTCCCACATGACAGCTGGCGGGTTCCCTCAGCAAATTTTCTGTGTTTCCCAAACTGTTGGGTACGATAAAAAGTACATTTTGATGAAACCTCCACAGACCATTTTGTCTAGATTTCATTTCTACAAGCTACTGAAGAACGTCTTTGAATGAACTCAAGCCTTCTCAAGAAATGGCTTGATTAACCAATACAAATACCTGCTCAAGGTTGCACTCCTCCCCACACAAAATAGCCATTGCATAAGGAGTGTGTAAAAGCAAAAATGAAGATGAATAAAAAACATTGAACAGCAGAGTGTAAAATAAAGTCAGCTCTGAAGCACACATCAATGCTTACTTACAAAAATCTATAATTTCCTAGTTATATTAAATCATTTTACATATTTAGCGCGTTGCTCCAATATAAATAAATCATTTAACACATTTAGTGCCTCACTCCAATATATTTCAATATAGATGAACAAATAACTACCACAAGAATATAGTGATGCATACTAAGTATACAGAGCCACCTATTCGCCATAAAAAAGTGAACATATTACATTATAAAATGGGAACCTCCCAACAAATTACAAACTGAGTATATTCTAATTTTAAACCTTGCTGTGGAAAGTACAGCTCAGAAAAAAACATCTGACCTTACAAGGGGAATACACATAAATAAAGAAAGAATCAATGATCAATTAATCAATATCAATCAATCACATCAGTAGCTTGGCACAGTAGTTCTGACATATCTATATAAATGGCCTGAAGTCAATTTCTGCATTCAGGCTATTTTGAGCCAGTGTGCTTAAGTGGTAAATCTTTTTTTTTTTTTAAATGGCCTTAAGCCTCTCCCCCTCCTCCTTTCTTGTCATGGTATGCAATCAAGGACTCTGATGGAAAATGCTGTGGTCCCCACATCAACTTTACCCCAGGTGCACCACCCAAAATAAATTACATATTTGATCAATCTCAATTGGCCGGTCCTCCATCCAGACATTTACATTAGAGCACAAAGCACAAAGCCACAAATCATAGTTGGAACTTACCTGAGGCTATCCATTTATAGTCCATTGGTTCAGCCTTTCAGTTCCTCCTTCTGCCTGGGCCCTCTCCTCGAGTTGGAGTGGACTACTCAGACTGGCACCAGACGGCTATCAAGGTCACAATCTTCTTCAGTGGGGTCTCTCTTCCCACGGCATGCCTCAGTCCTCACCCATCCTTTAGATCTTCAACTGTTTCCCTTACACTGACAGCCCATTTTGTTGCAGAATAGTTTGCTACAGCAGGCTGCCTGCCTGGCCAATATGGCCTGTTGCCTCAGTCCTCCCTCCTAGGCATGTATGGCTTCTCTTGACCAAATGCCCATTGGGCTTGGGCCTGCCTGCTGTGCCGAGTGCTACCACAGCCTGGGAACATATGCTCAAATGACAAGCTCTTGACCACTGTGTCATGTCCCGGTCCTGTCCTGACTGCCCAAACTGAAGTACATCGTCCTGCTCCTCCTCTCCCAAGTCCCGGCCCACCCAGAGTACAAACCCCACCACCTACGTGGTTATCAGTCTTTGCTCTCCTCCAGTGTAGACTCCAGTCTTATGCACTCACTTGTTCCTCAGGGCCCAGGCCCTGCTCCCAGTGCTCCGCCTTTCCTGAATGTTGATTTTTCGAGCCCAGGCGACTCCCTCCCAACTTTGTTCTCCTGTTTTGACTGCACCGTCTCTCTGCTGGTGATCAACTTCAGAGTCTGTCAAGTTGACTAGGGCTGATTGTGGACCCCCAACCGCAATTTCACAAGCAAATCTGATGTGGGCATGGACACACATGCCAGTGTTCCTCCCTCCAGCCACTTCATTCTTAGCTCTTGCCCAAGTGACTCAGTTTGCACGTGCAGTGTGCACAACTCCTTGCTCCTCCCTCTCCCAATCTCTCATCCTCTATTGGAGGCTTGGCAATGAGGAACCAGAGGCACATTGTGGTTGGTGGCTCAGGCTGACCACAACTACACCCAAATTTAGAGAAAAAAAATGCCTGCAGCACTTGGCATTGGATGGGAGCGGGGTGGAAGGGATTTGGCCATGGCAGCGCCCCTACAGAGTCACCAACTTCATAAAAATAAGATGCAACTCATTTCCGGCAGCAATTCAGGACAATTACAGCTAATTGCAATTGCCTTGAATTGCGGCCCATGATTCCGATGGCTGACGGTGGCTCTGGGGACTAAGTAAAATGCATCAAAACAACAGAAAGGTGTTGCACCAGAAATTACAATAAAGTAACTGTTTAAAGCTACTTGAAATGAAAATGAAGTCACAACTGTTTAAAGCTGATAGTAGATTTAATAGCCATATTAGCAGTCACAAAACAGTGGTGTAGCTGACCTGTGGCCAGACAAGCACAATGTGCCATACAACTGTTAAATCTATTATCAGCTTAAAACAGTGGTGACTTCATTTTCATTTCAAGTGCAACATCTTCCTGTTGTTTTGATTTCTGTGGGTTGGGAAACCTGCAGCTGCACCGCAGATCCTGCATCACCTGGGCACAGGCTCTTCTGCTCACCTATCAGTAAAATGTACCTTTTAAACAGTAGTAGATTTTCTGTCCAAAATAACATCCCAACCACTACTAACAAATTCAATTTACTTTCCATTGGCAAACAGAATTTAGTTTACAGGTTACTGTATGTGTAGTCAGAAAAACTTTAAATTGCATGGAAATGTTTGGATTCACTTTATTGTAAAAGAAAACATATTTAGCACTGATAAATGTGAGGGACTGACAGTTCTGGAGACTGAAGTCCGCTGTTGAAGCACAATACGAGATACAGTGTGGAGCAAGGACAGAGCAGGCTTCCCCATACTGTAATGGATTTAGTGTTGGTGAAAGGTATGGGATTGACAGCACTGGTGCCTGAAGTCATCTGTTTATCCACAGGTCAGGTACACCATGGCAGCTGCAGCTGGGGGAGGCTCAGGATCTGGGTGGCAGGCTAGCATCTAGGACTGTAGACTTGCATTGATTAGACAAAAAAAACAGAGCAACTCATCTTTCATATAAAATAATGTAGCGTACAGGAATGCATAGGAATTTGCCCTGGAGTTACAGAGAAAATGCCAAGTCAACATCGGAGCACTGAGGACATGGGAGAGATGCACATCTTTTGCACTGCAAGGGCTGTGCAATGCACAAAATCCTACTTATGGGGGAGTCAGGGGGATACATCTGTGGCCACTGCATGGTCATTAATAGTCTCAGTAGGTACACTGCTAGGATTGATTGGTAGGATTAACAGAGGGGCATGGGGCATTACACATATTGGGCCCTATGCACTATGGTACAGAGAGGCTATGTGCCACACATCTTGGTTGCAAAGCCACACAGCACATATTGCACCTTACCGAACAGTATGCACAACAGGGAGCATGCAAACAGTACACACCAAATCCCCCAGGACCTTGGACCGCATCGTGCAGGAGGTGTGCCAGCACTATGTGCCATGCACAAAGGTGCATAGTGCTGGCCATGGGGGTGCATATGGGTGCGCAGTGTACACCCAGGAGGACCCTGCCATAAAACCCCTATGCACCCCATGCATGCCTGGAAACCCACCCGTCATCAGGGAGATGTGCCCACCCACCCTCCAGGGCGACCCCATAGAGGGGCTGCTGCCTCCCTCCCATCGCAGCACATAGACTAGTGCAGCCACATGCCACGATCATGCCCCCCCCACACACATCACCTCATGGGGGCACCGGCCCTAGGGTGCTGCCAATGGCACCTCCCCCTGCACCGCTAGCACATCCCGCTAATGGGGTACAGTACATGCCCCACAACCACCGGCAGACAGACCTCCAGCCCCAATCCAGCCCTGTGCACTGCTGCAGTGCCATGGGAGGGCCGGTAGCATTGCCCTTCTCACATCTGTTACAGCTGCTGGCCCTGGGACATCCACGGGGCATGCAGCCAATGCGCTCCCCACCGTGGAAGGGATCCACTGAGCTGCCCAGTCCAGGCATCCGATTGGATGCCTGGCCAGACCCATGACCCAGCTGCACTGTGGAGTCCTGTGCACTGGGGGGGAGGCTGCGGACATTTGGCCGGTGGTCATGAATGCCACCTGTGTGCACCTGTCCGCAGGTGAGCAGAGCTCCACAGTCGGGTAATGCACCTCCGGCACGCATTACCCTCCCATTGGTGCATAGCACCCACTGAGTGTGAAACATAGATACATTGAAACAGAATTTGCAGGCAGATAAGTTCCACCTACCATAGTCTGCCTAATTTCCCCTGCATATGGTATCACCATAGATCCTACTTGATCTCCATAACATTCACTCCCCCTTCCATTTCCCTAAGATTCCCTTATTTCTATGTTATGTATACTTGAACCCTACCACCCACTGTTTTCACCTCTACCACCTCTGCTGAAAGATTGTTCGAAGAATCCCCCAGTCTATCTGTGAAGAAGTACTTTCTCACATCAGTCCTGAATCTACCCCCATCCAGCTTCCTATCATGTACCCTTATCCTTGAGCACCTTTATTCCTGGAAAATACTCCCCTCCTGTACCTTACTTACCCCCGTGAGATATTTTAAGGTCTATGTCATATCCCCCTTCCAGGGTGTACATTTTTAGGTGCTTAAGTCTATACTCATACAGTTACTGATGCAGACCCTCCACCATTTTAGTTGTCCTCCTCTGGACCACCTCCACTCTGTCTATATCCTTCCAGAAATGTGGTCTCCAGAACTGGACACAGTACTCTAGGTGGGATCTTACTAGTGATCTATACAGAGGCAATACCACTTCTCTCATTCGGCTGGTGATACCCTATGCACCCTATTATCCCACTAGCTCCCCCAACTGACTCGTCACACTGCCTGGCCAACTTTAGATCATCCAATATGATTACCCCCAGGTCTCTTTCCTGCTTGATGGTTGTCAGTACCATTCCTCCCATTTTGTACTCTGCTCCTGGGTTTCTGTGCCCCAGTGCATTATGTTGCACTTTTTTTCTTTGAAACCCAGGTGCTATACCCTTGACTGCTCCTCGAGTTTTCTCAGGTCTCTGTTCATCCTTTATACCCCCACCACCACCCCTGGAGTGTCATCCCTATTGCAGATTGTAGTGTCCTCTACAAAGAGACAGACCTTCCCTTCCAGCTCCTCTGCAATGTCACTTACAAAGACATTACAGAAGATCAATCACAGCACTGAGGCACCCCACTGGTTACCCCTCTTTCCTCTGAGTGAACTCCATTTACTACCACCATCTGTCGCCTATCCCCTAACCAATTTCTTATCCAGTTTGCAACCTTTGGACCCATTCCTAAGCTACCCAGCTTGCTTTCTAGCCTCATGTATGGAATGGTGTCAAAAGCCTTACTGAAATCTTGGTAGGTCATGTCCGCTGCTAAGTCCAGGCTAGTGAAGGTACAATGAAAGCTTACCCACAATATGCAGAACATGTTGCTGGTGAAAGGTGAGGGACTGACAACACTAGAGTCTGAAAAAAGTGAGGTAAAGAGTGGGCAGGTACACTACAGGCTTCCCAAAACTGTGATGAAATTGGGGCTGGTAGAAGTTGAAGGACTGGCAGCACTATAATCTAAAAAATCTGTTTCTTCACAAACAGGGACAGTGTAGGCAGGTACAGTACAATGCAGGCTTCAACACACTGTGATGTACTCAATGCTGTGGATTGGTAAGGGATTGACAACACTGGAGACTGCAGCCATCTCTTTACAACATGACCAGGTACAAAGTTAAAAGCAAAAACACTGAATGCAGTGCATATTTAAAAGCTGCACAAATGTGCTACTGCATTTATCACTCAAAAGAGTGCAGAGAAATATTAACCTTAAAACCCAGTGCTTTGAGGCATACTGAATCTTCATCTGGGGGAGATTTGACTTGACTTAAAGCACACCCATTTACACTAAATTACAAAATAAGGTGTAGTATATTTACAGGACTGCTGACTAAATTATTGTGATAGAGATAGTTTAAATGACAATGGATAAGCTGCAAAAGGCTATCACATAGGTAGTATCAACATAAGACATTTGTTGTAATCTTGAAATGCCTTGTTACAGTATTACAAAGATTTATAACTTAGTCCATAGAATTAATAAAATACTGTAAGTGTACCCCCCCCCAGTGGGGGCTTACCTTATTTGCTCCAGTGTCCCGGTTCCCTCCCATTTTGTGTCACACAGCCAGGCCAGTCCTGTTGTTCCCCTTGAGTGCTCTGTCTGGCCCCTGCATCTATTTTTGCACAGAATGGGGCTGGAGGAGCTAAGTCGTGGAGCCACCATGCTCTGGCAGAACAAATGTGCGAGCCTGCGGCCCGCACATGTGCCAAAGTGCATATTCATTTTTGTACCACTGTAGCTGTAAAACAGAAGCCGTTTAGGAAGTCTGGGTTCCCCTCTTGGGCTAATCAGGGACTGGAGACCTGGAGGAGGTATAAGAGAAACCTCTTAGTGTTTTATTAAAGGAACGCCAATTGCGTTGTGGATCAGCATCATGAATATTAATGAGGTGATCATGAATATTAATGAGGAATCCTGCCTGCCTGCTGCCTGAGGCCATGTATTTTGGCAGCAGCAACAGGCATGGTGCTACAAAAAAAACTTTAAACTCTGCAAACGTGCATTAGGGCACAGGGACTGCTATTAGACAGTGAGGCTATGGCTTAATAAAAATGTTTATACTGGCTGCACTGGAACTGGAAAGTTGGGACTTATGTGGACTGCAGTGGGCACTGTTTGGCCAGCAGCTATGTCTGCAGCCTTTATCCCCAGTTCAGCCAATCAGAAGGTCATGATTATTGCCAAGGACTTGTGGGACTGTGTAAAAGACTTATGGGTGAAAAAGCAGGGATAATTCTTGGTGCTTATTTGAAGGACCAATCAGGTATCGAAGGAGCCTGATGAATATTAATTTTTCAAAGAGACACTTGAGTCAGACAAGCAGGATAACTGCCTAATGCTCCCAAAACCCAGGAGATGTTTGATTCTGGTCCCTGGAGGGGGGCTCTGGTCCCTTGCTAAAGAAATGTGGCTGCAATGATTCAGGGTGGTCGACCTGGGGATTGCCAGCTGCCTGTCCCCCACATGCATTTGACTTTCCCATCTAAGGAACTTTGCCTTAAGAATCCTAACCTGCATCTGCAGCTGTGAGAGAGCTGTAGTTATCCTGTGATTTCAGCTGTGACAGATCTGTATGGATCTGCAAGTTTAGCTGTGAGAGAGCTATAAAAAATTGTCACCTCAGCAGTGGAGCACTGCAAGAATCTGCAACTTCAGCTGTGAGAGAGCTGCCCTAGTAACTGTGAGTGAGAAAGCCTACTGTGAAGTTCAAGCAAGAGGGAGACCTGCTTGGGGGCTTAGTAGCCATTAGTTCCAGGAGGTGCTTCATTTCTGTTTGTCACCCTGCATTGACTCAGCACCAGAATAGGGTGGACATCTGTGTGAAGATTTGTGGTTAATGTCCAATTCTACAGTGGTCATCCTGGAGTCTCCCTATTGAAAAGAAATTTACCATTGATGCTGTGGAAGCCTGACATCCTGTTTGGGGCTGCAAAGCCATGTCTGCCAAGAGGAAGTGTTGCCTGTGTTTCAGCTTATGAGAAGCTAAAGTGTAAAATGAATTTGCTACTATGTGAAAAGTACCTAGTTTGGTCAGGAGACTTGCCCTAATCTCCAGTGTTCATCTCCAGAGGTGAGAAGAGAGACTCTTTTCTGTCTTTGAGCACCTCCATGGTGAGGAAAGTTACGTCTGTTATTATACGACTGTTCGAATAAAAGGTGTGTGCCTTTAGTGGAATATTCTGGGTCTTTTATGAAGCTCATTGTATGTGCCTGAGCCTTAATGAGACTGTGTTTCATGTGAAAAGCCAGATACTGTGTTCTAATGGAAAGGGCCATGGCTACTATGCTGGCAGTGTGGCTGAAATGCAAGGTCTAGTCAAAATGTGTCTGAATGCGGCTCTGCCCTAAAATAACCCCCCTATGGACGCAGATTAAACAAAGAGCAGATCCCTTATTGGGACTAGATGAGTTGTTCTCAGCGGAAGTCTACCTATTAGGAGATTACTCCAACGTCCATATAGCTGCTCAGAAATTTCATATTGCCCTCATATCCATGTCAGTCATAAAACTGGTTCTCCGACACTGGAGGGATAATGAAGTAATATCATATGGCGAATGGCTAAAGGAACTCCTGGCTAATATAAGATTAGAGAAGATGACAGCCAGTTTGCACTATAGAATGGGTAAATTCAACAAAATCTGGGCTCCGCTCTTAACCTTATATTCGCTCCAAATGCCATAACCAGGTGAAATCTTTAGTACTCGTAGTCAATTCGAAGTGTTATTCTGGTCACGCAACCTGGGGTGGGGAGGGTGTTCAGAAGGGAGGGTAGGATGGGGGATGTATTTCATTTTCATTTCTACTGGGACATGATGATGGTTTTTAATTTAGACATGGGTGGGTGGTGGGGATGGGGGAGGAGTGGGGTTGGGGGCCCCCCTTTTTTTTTTTTCTTTGGGGTGGGCCCTGGTTTGGCTGTTAATACATGTGTTCATTCCAAGTGACATGTTTTTTTTTTTATGTATTGTATGTTGGAAACTTCAATAAACTTTAAATTGAAAAAAAAAATGTGTCTGAATGCTACAGAGAAAGAGAAAGAGACTGCATTTCAGGTCAGCATGGGGAATCAACCTGGTAGTGCCACCAGATATGCACTGCCATTGCACCTCCCCCTGACAGTCAAGCCTAGACATGGGGGCGGAGGTGTGTCGGCCCAAGTCCCTGTGCTGGTCTGTGTTTCCAAATTGTGTCTGCAACCTTAACTAAAGATACAACTGCTAAAGAAGCTGAAAGAAGTTGCCAGCCTGCTAAAGCTGCAAGAGCCTTCTGTTTGAAAGGTGGGACCTGTCACGATCCCTTGCTCAGCATCTCAGCCAAGTTCAAGTGTCAATTAATTATGTCTACCTCAGATCTACCGACTTCTAACCTTTGCTGCAATTGCAAGATGGTTAACTGCAAAACCATGAGTAAAGCAGACTCTGATCTGCATCTGGAGGGATTGTAACTAGTTGATATCAAGTGTTTGCCAAGTTTAGGAAGCAGCCAGCTTGCTGATAAAGTTCTGAGTTTACCTGCCTAGCTAAAGAATTGAGTTGGCCAAGTAGCTAAAGTAACCAAAGGGAAGATAAAAGCTGAATTTGATTTCATTTAAGTGTGCCAACACTGTTCAACCAGCTGCACCAATAACAGTCCTGCAATGCTTTAGTACTGGGTGGCCAGAGATAGAATTGTGTGGTTCTTATCTGAACTGGGAACTGGTACCATTTGGGGATTGTGTAACTTGAAATCCCAAGCAGCTAGATAGCTAGAAAGTTTACTCAGCTCCATCATGAGGTTGGTGAGTGGCCAGCAATGGAAGATATTAAATTTAAAATGTAAACTGTAAACAATCTAAAATGTTGTTTAATCTCTACATCCAATTACCCTTTCCTAGCCCTTCCCTGGTAAATAAATTAACCATAAAATAAATTAACCATTTTTTACAAATGAGTGTCATGAGCATATTATTTGTACCCCACGTGAGCATATTATTAGTGTAAGTCAATAATTGAAAGTTATTGAAAATGTGGTTTTTGAATAATGGTAATCCACGTGTGGGGTGACCGTAAGGTAAGGTTGGTAGGTACAGCATCCCAGGGGGTTGTACTAGTCAGATATCAAGCACACTTATAATTTTATTCTGGGTGGAGGCAGTCTGTTATTTAATGTTATCTAGAGAAAGAACCACTTTAATATCAGAAATCGGAACCCAGGCCACTCAACCCTGGTTGGGCCTACAAGCAGGCGTAGTAGCCCATTGAGACATGGTGTCCGGGTTACATGAGGTGCTAGACAAAGTATACTAAAGTGACTAAAGCCATGTCAAAATTATCTGAAAAATATTTGCTAGCACAGATTTGACAGTTTAAATATTAAAAGTATATTTACAATTTATTTATTTAGTTTTTGTTGACCGGGAAGGAGGACTAGACAATTTTTTGCCTATTTTCAGCCTTGTCCCGGGGAGGGGGGGATACAGATGGATGCCAACTGAAATTGAACCAGATTTTAAGCTGTTGGTGGTATTTTTAGTGAATAGGGGAAATTTGGCCAGGACACTGGGGAAATTCCCCTACTCTCCAGTAGGGGGAACCCTTGTCCATCAGACCAAGATGGCCACTGAGCAGTAGCCAGGAGAAGGGATGGATGTTACTGAGGCAGGGGAGCAGGCCTCATTCCCTGTCCTTATAGATCGAGAGGCCACAAAACAGAAAGAAAAACAAGACACTTGTGAGAAAAAGATGGACAAAGGAGATGAGGTATTGAGTTCATCTGATAATAATGAAATGGATATAGTAAATATACCTGGTGTGACAGTGTGACCCCTGTCATGGAAGGGTGCCCTGAGTTTGTTCCAGACTCCCCCCCCCCCCAAAAAAAAAAAGACTCACTAAAATGTTTAGGAAGTGCAGAAACAAATAAAAAGTAAAAGTGCAGGACAGGAACAGCAATCCCCCTTATGTTCTATTCCCTGTGTTTGCTAGAAACTGCCCTTGGCAAAGGGACAAAATGAAAAGTAAAAGCTGATGGCTGCACTTTGCAGCTGTAGGCAAATGTTGAGAACTGTTTTCTACAGTTCTAAATACGAGCAGCTAATTAAGCAGTTTGCTGCTGCTTTACTTTAAAAAAATATACCATTCTGTGTGGTATAGGGTCTGCATCTGCTCTAAAGAAAGTTTTAAAAGAGCAGACAAATACCACAACAATAAAAACACAGTTGCAATCACAGTAAGTCTCTGGGTCCCCATTAAGATTATCTGTGGTGTTTAGCTGAACTCCTAGTAAGATACACATTGCTTTAAGCAGAAGCAAATAAAATACATGTTTGGGCCTTGTTTACCAAAGGAAATTTACAAGGTGCTTACCTGAGTTTAGTGCAGGAGGGGAACCCCTTTGTTTGCTGTATGTGGTGCTATTATAGGGCTGGCAGCCCACAGACTGTCTGATTTTATGGAACTCCCAGTTAGGGAGGTCACTGCCAGAGGCGGAGCTAGGGGAAATTAAGTTCCTCGTACCTATAATATTGTGTAGCCGGGCCAGAATGAATAACATGGGTTTGAAATAATTGATTAGCAATTTTTTTCTTGGGACAATACTAACTGTACAGAAAGTATTTATGTAGGTTTTCTAGAAGTGTTATGTTTGTTAAACACAGTGAGGCAAGTGCTATGCATTTTCACAATGCTTTAGCACTTTTATGAGCAAAACGCTAATCAATTTTTTGAGTTAAATAAAACCCTGTTGCTAGGACTCCTATTAACCAAGGCTTAGAAATATCCCTTTTTCTTATGTTTAGGCCAGGATATGAGCCTCACAGAGATGTGTTTTTTAGTTAAAAGACATAATGTGGGTGTTTCCCAAGGAAGTGAAGTCACTAGGACACAGGATAAAAGATTGCCACTAGGGGCTTACATTTAGACAGGGTGTCAGTGGAGAGCTGACTGTCAGAGGTGGTGGACCTCAGGAGTACACGTTTGTGTGAAACAGGCAAGGAGACAGCCTGGTGGCACTGCTGGGCAGAGTAGAGTCCCTTCCTGAGCGTATTGCATTTGTTTGTGTTTTTCTGTTTGTTTGATTTTGATATTTTGAAAGTGAATGACTAACCTTATTTTCTTGATTTCTGTGAAACCTGATTTCATGTTTTATTGAGGAAAAATAAAATGATAAGTGCCTTGTGAGCACTTTTTATGCACTGAGTTTGTAAGTCTGCCTAGTTTGTTATCCTGTTATCCCAACCCTGCTATACCTGATAAAGATCAAATTAATTTGTCTGATATAGAAGAGACAGAACAGTTACAAAATATGTTGCTACGTGAAGAGCAGTTGTTTAAGAAAAAAAAGGCAGCTTTGCAAAAATGGCTTCTGGAGGTAAAACAGAGTGAAGGAAATACCTTGGTAAGTGACTCAGCTGGGCCTGATAATCAGCAGAAACAAGAGGTACAAGCTACAGTTGTAGTTACAAGGACACGCACATGTGTCTGCTCCTCGGGAGGTTGAGGCTACATAGTCAGACGTTGTGGCTGGCAGTGAAAACAGAAACCTCTCTGTGTGCGAGTCTCAGCAACAGAAAATAGGGACTGAGAATTCTGCACAGAAACCTGAACGGCAGCAACCAGAAAAAAGGCAAGTAAACAATGATAGTGTCTCTATGAACGTTCTACAAAATGATTCTACTAGCTCTAAGCCACTTTTGTAAAATCATACAGACAAAAATGGACAAAGTGAGACAGACGCTCCTTTTTGAAAAGAGAAACAAATAACAGATGATTTATTACCAGGGAAAATCATTGACTGGTCTGTGGAAACAGCACTTCAGGGAGCAGGGTGGGAGAAGTCTTTGGATGGCTTGCAGTGGATTTCAGAGACCACTCCTATAAGTATGCCTGCTTTACTAAATAATGCTACAGTGCTAACCGCACTTCATATAACACAAGAATTGCAATTAAAGGAGAATCCTGTGTTAAACACAGTGGGCCGGATTTTCAAAGGCCCAACTCAAGCCGCGACAAGGGCAGCTTGTGCCGACTGTGGAGTACTTGGGACTCTGTGCCCGAATTTCTAATTTACAGGGTCCCGGCACCTAAGTCCAGTGGCTTGCGGCAAAGGGGGTGCTACGCCTGATGTATGGTGCACCCACCCGGAATGCCGCAACGGCTGAGGGGAGTCCACCTCACCCACGGACAGGGACTGGCAACCGGTCACTGCCCCCCCAACACCACTGAGCCACAAGCACCAGCACCACAACACAATCCAGTACCCTGGTGGGCTAGTACCCCCCCCCGAGGTGGTACCCAGCTCAGCACTCACACCCCCTCCCATACCCTGATCCGGCGACTGGCACTGCCCTCCACATGCCACCTTGGCCAGCCACTGAATGGGCTGTCTGTGCATGTACTGTATACAGTACACCCACTGACAGCTCATTCAGTGACGATCATGGTGGTGTGTGGAGCCAGTGCCAGTCACTCCAATCAGGGTATGGAGGGGGGAGTGCTGAGATGGGTACCACCTGGGGGTTGGCAGGATGCACAGACATGGGTGTCGGGGACCGTGATGGGGGTGGGGGGACCACTGGACCACCAGGGACTACCCACCTGGGATGGATCAGGGTAGGCCACACAGTGGCACATACATGATGACCCCCCATAAGAGCCGTCTAAGTCCCCTTAGACCAGCACCTCACTGATCTAAGGGTACTTGGCACTTGGTTCCTGGGGGGTCTTTCAAATTCCAGATCCGAGGGCTGCGGCAGTCTGGATCTGCCGCAAGCCCCCAGTGCCATGCCACAGCCACTTTCGTGGTGCAAGGATGGTGCTAGCACACTTTGGTGCAGGTAGCCTGCCGGGTGACACAGGCTGCCTTTCAAATTTGCACTTGGTGCAAGGTGCCCTTGTGTCAGACCTGTTTGACACAAGCACCTTGCAATAATCTAATGCCATTGAAAATCCAGCCCAGTACCTTTGGATCCTTGCACTGAACCTAAACAACCTGAAGCCCCATTAAACATAAAGCCTGCAAATTCTCAAAGGCCATGTGCTTCTTTGTTTCATTTACCAATAGCCCCAGTCAAACGGCTTAATGCGGTAATACTACTGTATAAAGGGGGTCTAGAGACTGTACCAGACCGGAT
This sequence comes from Neoceratodus forsteri, assembly GCA_016271365.2. NCBI lineage: Eukaryota > Metazoa > Chordata > Ceratodontiformes > Ceratodontidae > Neoceratodus > Neoceratodus forsteri. Next base: position 52,463,671 of record CM057451.1, on the reverse strand, counting down.
TTATGTCAGGAAAGCATTATTAAAGAGTCTTTGAAATTTTTTGCAACAGAAGTGTATGCCCTCATTAATGTTTCAGGGGAGCATACATATGATATTAGTTTTAAAATGTCTGGGGGCCTAGACAGGTTTTGGAAAAAGTATAATGATGTAAAAAATACTTCATTATGGATTCCATTTGAAGCTATTCCCATCACAAAACCAGCTATAAAAATATCACAATATTATTTCGGAATGAGGGTGTCAGCGTTTCAGATTTAACACATTGGGTGAAACAACGTTGCAACATTTTGGAAGGCACTACTGCAATTTTTGATAGTGAAAACTACTGGATAGGTGGATAGAAATATAAAGTGCTGTGGAAAACAACAGAAGATGGGATCCAGCATTCACCAAACTCTTTTTTTGGGGGAAGGGTTTTACATGATAAGGGCACCTCCTGAACAGCGCAGTCCAAAATGGTGAACGAAAAATGGCAACCCCACATGGGTGACCAGAATGGAAAGCCGAACATCAAAGAGAGTGACTTCAGCAGGAGGTAGCTAGAAGGGTGCCACGCACATGGTGATTGCCACAGAGCAGAGGGTGCAATGGAAGCAGTGGCAAGGGCTGCTAGGGAAGGGCAATATTAACTGAGTGGCGGGCACTGGCCGCATCCCACACCGTGAGTGGACAGGGGCAGTGGGCAGGCACCACCACCCAGGAGGGCTATGGGCAGGAGCACGGGTACATGCATGGTACATCTGAGGTGGTACATGGCACCAGTAGCATAGGGATTGGGTACTAGCAGCAGAGTGGCCTGCACATGCAGCAGAGGTGGCAGGGAGGCATACGTGTGGGCGCAGCCCGGGGGCACATCCAGTGGGACAGACAACCAACCATATGCTGGGCAGAGGCAGAGAGCCTGGAAGGGGAAGCTATACCTCTTATCTGTTTTTCACTGAAATGAGGGACACAGCTACTCAGAAACAGGGACAATGAGGGATGCAGATCCTCACAATGAAGGACCCTTCCACAAACATGGAGGTACATTCTCGGAGGACTGTGGAAATCATGGATGCTTGTGCCTGCTCGTCCTTCAGTTCTTGCCAACCTGTGCTCGCTGTTCTGGGCAGCCTGTGTTTGGGACTAGCCTCCGCTGTGGGCTGGCCTGCTGGTACTCATGGTCCTGCTTCTTGTATGCTTTGTCTACACTCTTACTGTATGGAAGTGCTTTTCACTCTTCTACTGTCTGGCTGCCTTTCTGTGCACTTGCTCTTTAGGCAGCAGCACTTTCAGGTTTGCCCTCACAGACTGCGCTGTTGGTGGAGTGCTCTTCCTGGCTGCTACCTTTAGGAAGAGACAGAAGCATTTTGTTCTACGCAGGTCAACCCAAGGCCTGCTATAAATGTGTTTCAGTAGGCCACATCAGGAGTATATGTGATAAAATTAGGTGCTCATTATGTACGGAACTTGGACATGCAAGTAATCAATGTTTAAATGAAATGGTCTGTTGCCTATATGAGGAAAAGGGGCACTCATGCCAGAGTTGTTCCTGGGCAGCACATAATAAAAACCAGCAAGCTGATAGTGAAGAACAAAGTTTATTTATTGCAATGGCCCAGAGAAAACAGAATAGCTTGACCAAACAACCTCAACCCCCAACCCCCGACAATGGCTCAACTGCTGACCCCATTTCCACCCTGGGACCAACAATAGACTCCCCCATCCCCAGTTTCAGTTCCTAATACAGAACATCCAGGTATAAATGCAGTTGGGATGACTCCAGTTCCCAGTACTTCGTAAGAAATGCTACCCCCCCCAAGTGGATAGGAAAGGGATACTAACACGCAAACATCAGGACAAAAGTATTCCAGCTTCAAAAATGGCAAAGACACAGATCTTTACATTAACTAATAGGTATAAACCTCTGTTACGAGAGAATAATGATTCTGATGCTGAAACAGATTCTTCATCAATTAAGTCCTCAATTTGTGATGTCATTTCTGAAATGGAGGGGGATGCCAGTACCAGTAAAATAGGGAAAAGGGAACTTAGGCAAAAACCAAAAGTAAAACTTAAGGCTAAGTCTGGTACCAGAAAAACTCAAAAATAAATGAGCTTAATATTAATCATTTTCATGTGTATGCTATTGGATTTAAACTGTTTCTCGGTTAATGTGACTACTATTAACTCATTCTCTCCCGGTGGCCATTTTGGGTTGGGCTCAGCAATGGATGGTTCTGACTCCATATGGCAGCTGTGGGACTGAAGGAGTTAAGCGTAACAGGAAACAAGCTGTGTTTTTTTCTGCTTTGCTTTCAGGACCTCCAGGAATTTATTTTGTACAGGATACACACCTACATAGTATTAGGGAAATACAAAATGCAATTTCCACATAGTATGTAGGACCCTCATGTTTGTCAATTGGCATGGACCAGTGTTCAGGGGTTGGGATTCTTTTTCACTCCATAGAACTTCACATAATCAAACTATTGGATTTATATGCAGGCTGAGTATTAATGTTGGATATTATGTATCAAGGTCAGTTACTTTGTTTAATTAATATTTATGCAATGCAATCAAAGGCATAACGCATACAATTAACAAGAGTTGTAATTCGTAAACTTATATAAAATAAAATAAATAAAAAGAAATAAATTATTTAAGGAAATACAGCCCTATTTACCCACTGCACATCCTGTAATATTTGGGGGGGGACTTTGACTGCGGCTTGATTAAGCGGGATAGAGGGAAGAATACTACTACAACTAAAATATTTAGTGATATGAATTGTCTTACAAACATAGTGAAAACAGCTAATTTAATAGATGCATCACTTACTTATATGGGAAAGGTAGTACCCACATTTCACTAAGGCTTACAATCAACTAGAATAGAGTTTTTCTTTATTTCGCAATCCTTAAAATTCATTAACATGGCTTCTACTGCAGTAGAGTATACAGATCATCCTCTCTTAGCTCTGAGCCTGGGGATCTTCCATACCTCTAGACAAGGTATTTGGAAGTTTAATTCCTCGCTGCTGGTACAAGAAAACTGTAGATCCCAGATAATATATTTTTTGCATGCAAACAAATCAGTACTTTGCTTATACGATTCAGTAATTAAGTGGTGGGAGGATACAAAATGTAAATTAATAAAATTATTAAAATCTATTAGTAAAAATAATAGACATAACACCTAGTTTTTATATTTACAAAATAGGAAAACCTCCAAAAACTGGTCTCTTTATCCCATAGTTCTAGTCATGATTACTCAAGCCAAATTAAGCAGCTAAAAACTGAGGTGTCTCAATGTCATAATAAGAACGCAGAAGCTCTAAGATTCCAACAGATGTTTGGGGTGAAAGGAAATGCCTTCTCATTATGTCCCTATGATACGTGTAAATTAAGTGTACAGCATAAGCAAATGTCATGTCTTCAGGATACAGATGGCATTATTTATACTGACCATCATAATATAATCCGAATAGTGACAAAATAGACTTCAAATTCATTTTCTGAAATCTCTACTGATACAAATGTAGTAAGGCAGTTTTTACACACTTTCAATTCTGCATTACCCACCCTAAATTATACAAGAGATTACACAAGACATTAAACCTGAAGAAGTAAAAGTGGTCATTAAAGCCCTTCCTTCTAATAAACCTCCTGGGAAAGATGGGTTAACCTGTAAATTATATAAATTACTATCAGATATTTTAGCAGAAGAACTGGCTAATGTTTTTTTGGATATGCTAAATACAGAATTTCCTTTAAGAATGACAGAGGGACTATTAGTATACTTATATAAATCTGGAGATAAACAAAAAATAACAAATTGGAGACCGATTTGCCTCCTTAATACAGATTGTAAAATTTGAACTAAAATCTTAACATTAACATTATCAGGCATGGTTTCATATGTAATTAGCCCAGCTCAAGCATGTGCTGGGCAAGGGAGAAGTATAACAGACCATTTAATATTGTTGAGGGAAATAATACACAGAGGTAATAGGAATGAAATCCAGGGATTTATTGGCTCTTTAGATCAAAGGAAGGCCTTTGATTCTATTACTCATGTATATTGATGGGAAGTTTTAAACCATTATGGGGTTCCTGCTAAATTTACTGGGTGGCTGAAGAATTTATATCAAACAGCCACAATAACGCCATATTAAAATGGCAAAAGTGGACCATTAATCCCTATTAAAAAAGGAGAACAACAGGGATGTCCACTTAGTCCCCTTTTATACATTTTTTGTATAGAGCCCTTATTACAGTTTATAAATAGTGATACCATTATGCAACCCCTTTATAACAGTACAAGATGTTGCCCCATATAATTGCATAGCACACGCAGATGATTTGTGCTTATTATTAGAAGATGAACCATCAATAATAAAAGCACTTCACATATGTAAACAGTATTCCAAAGTATCAGGAGCTAGTGTAAATCTGGACAAATGTAGTTGCACACAATTAAACCCAACAGGACCTTATTTAAATACCGTAGCAAATATCCCTATATCACAAACTCCCAATAAGAATTTGGGGAGTTTTAATTTTGGCCAGGAGATTTAGAAATGTTAAACTGGATGCCTAAATAGAAGTTAGAAAAACAATCATTACTGAATAGAATAAATGGCAGTTGAATAAGAAAAAACAAATAGTATTAATTAAAACATTTTTAATGTCACAATATACATTTATTAGTACAGTTTTCCCTTTACCTAAACAACTAGAAGTAACTCTTCTTAGCATTTTTTTTCAAGCAGTGTGGGGGAGTCGACTTAACCCTTTAAAAAGGAATATCACTTATTTATCAGAACAAAAAAGGTGGTCTCAACATGGTTAACCCTGTTGTTTTTCTTTTTTAATATACCCATTTACGTAAATATCAGACCTCTGCTAATAATTCAGGAGAAATCATGGACTCCTTTTGTTTACAAAACTGCTCAAACTTGGTTTCCGTTAAGGGATTCAGCTACTCTTTGTTATTAAACAAGTGCCTTATATCCCAGCATATTATAGAGAGATAATTGTCAGATTTAAAATGTGGGGAATTAGTAGCAGGATGTTAATTGCAAATAATAGAAAACAAACATATACGTATATTATGAACTCATATTTTACAGAAACCAGTACATTATCTATTTGCCCTATAGCATATCAATCCTCCCTATTGAAACTTTGTAGTAGAAACTAGAATTCCTGAAAAAATGTGGGACTTACACTGGCTAAGCTGCCATGAGAAGATTAATGTTAAAAGTAATCAAAAGCACAAGCAGCTAACAGAAAGATATTGCTCAAGAGCTTTATGTATGCAAGAAGCAGAAACCATTACACATCTTTATTTTTCCTATTCATACATAACATCATTTTGGAAGACTTTATCAAGGCACTGATCTATGCCAATAATTTCAAAGGTAAACTATGATGTTCTTATGTATGGGTCATACTCTAATGTATGGAAAAAAATACCAAGCAAGCACCCTTAATTTGATCTTTCTGGTAATAAAGGGGTATATTTGGAATGGTAGATGTGGTTTTTCCTTACAGTAAATGGACACTTCAATTTTGTACCTAATTTGTCAACTTACAGAGGAACAATGAACTATATAACAAGATGAAGCTAGGAAAGCACCTCAACAAGTACAAGAAGCACACTGGTGGAATTTACCATGGATTACAAATACAGATGTTCCAGTGACATGATTATGATTATTAATTTTGTTGGAATGTATTGCTTTTCTTAGTGTAATTGTTTTTGATATGATTTACTCTGTTTACTCTTGGGCCCAGATATTCAAAAGGGTTGCGCCATGCGCTACAGGGTTGCGCCATGCGCAAGTCCAAAATGCGCCATTCTGCGATATTCAGCAGGAGGCAGTTCGCCACTGGCACCAGGTTGTGCTAAGAGAGCAATGCAAATGAATGCATGCTCAACAGGAGGGAGGATCCATGCATAACCTGCGCAACCCGATATTCAGTCGGGTTACGCAGAGTTGCGTGCTGCCCACCCGCCATTGGCTGTAGCTCTGGCACCACTGGGCGGCAGCCCTACCGACAGTCATCGCCGGACGGGCGGGCGGGCAGGCGGTGGATGTTGTCACCACCGCCGCGGGGAGCGGGTGGAGGGGCTTGTGGGTGGGGGACACTAGACACCAGGGAGATGTTTGGGGGTTCTATAGACATTCTGCCCGCGATCGGGCTTTACGTCCACTGGACCACCAGGGAGTTATTCGGGTTGGGGAGGGTTACATCTCTGCCCGCGATCGGGCACTGGGGGTTGTACAGGTTCTGGCCCGCAATCGGGCACTGGGGGTTTATACAGGTTCTGCCCGATTGGGCTGTGGGTGATGTTGGGGTGTATATGATGTGTTCTGCCCGCGATCGGGCTGTGGGAGGTGGGGGGCATGTAATCGTGATGCCCGCGATCGGGCTGTGGGAGGTGTGGGGGGCATGTAACTGGATGCCCGCGATTGGGCTGTGGGAGGTAGCGGGGGCATTAACTGTGATGCCCGCGATCGACTGCAGTGGCGTGCCGGTCCCGACGGCTGCTGCCTGGCAGGTGGCCAGGAGCAAGTCCTCGGGATCGGAGCATCTACTGCAAATGGCATGCAAATGGGGCCATAAAGAGATGCAAATGGACCCCCTCGCCTTGCATAAATTATGGCCCCATTTGCATGTCACCTTTTGAATATCAGAATTTGCGCATGGCGCAATGGTACTAGCATGCAGCAAGTTGAATGCTCAACTCTGGCAACTTGCGGTGGCGCCAGGTTCCACTGCATATCGCGTAAGTGCTGTCACGAGGCGATATTCAAGGTTGCTCAACAGCCGCAACTCCTTTGAATATCACCCCGGCCACACCCCTGCGCAACTATTTTGAGCAGCGCAAGGGCTTGCGCCTCAGACTGGCGCAGTTTGAATATCTGGGCCTTGATGTATAATGTTTGATTTCTTTTCTTAATGAATACCCCTACTCTTTGCAGGGAGCACTGTCCCACTGCAGATGACTATGGCAGATGCCAGTCCAGGTCAATCTCTGGAGCAGGCAGGAGATATTTCTGCAGCACTGCAAATGGTTCTGAATAACTTGTGCTTGAATGAGGAAATAATTGAATCTGAGGAGGAAATGGTGTCAGCAGAAGAGACTGAGCCCAGACAGGATCAACCAATGGGACCAGGGCTGTATGATTTTGATCCAACAGTTACCATGGTAGACATCGAGAATGAGGAAACTAGACTACAGCAGGAACTGGAATCTAAGAAAAGACAATTGATGGAAATGATGATGGAAGCTGAAAAGGAATTTCAGACCACTAAACATAAGTTGGGAGATGAGAAAAGAAGAAAGAGATCAGCTGTGAGCCCGCAGACAGCACTGGGTAAATGTGTAAAACTGCAACCTGTGGGTGATCCCTCTACTGATGCTCCATGTAATGCAATAGCTGAAGTGGAGGAAAATAGATGTGCCTCAGGAGTCTCCAATAGTGATTTTTCATTGACCAGAGAGTGGGCTCCAGGAAGTACTCTGCAGCATGCTGGCTGTTTTTTTTTTTTTCAAAAGGCCGGTGGATCCCAGACCCTGCTATCCCTATACCAGGAACCCAAACTGGAAGTGCAACATGATCATAGAAAAGGGAGATCATAACATACCTCCAATATTGGAAGAAAGCCCAGGATGAGCGCTGTGGCTGAGGCAGCTGCTGTTGCTATGGGTGTGATCTCAATCACTGGAACTGTGCCAGACACTGACGGCAGCGTGATACAGCAGCAAGGGACATCTGGTGAATCCCTTCATATGATAGCATTATTGACTCCACAAGTTGGTCCCACAGGAAGGTCGCCTGTCCGGTCTCTCCAGGTAACTTCTGATAATTTGGGGACTCCCAGTGTACAGACTGTAGAAGAAGGGGGGGCAGTCACCTGCCCAAGGGGTGGAAGAACAACAGGATGACTCAAGTACAAAACAAATAACTAGTTATGCTAGCCTTTTTCGTCAGCCAGCAACAGCAGCTAAAAGAAGATTTGCTGTACATATTAGATTTAAGGGTGGGATTAGTAAAATACCGGACAGGTTATCTGTGGGGAAAATGCTACTAATTGATTCTATGCACCTTACTAAAGCAGATGTATATGCTTTTATTCATGCCCCAGGTGACAGCAACTATGATATCAGTTTCTGTTCAGCAGCTTCATTGGAAAAATTCTGGAAACTTTATTACACAGTAAAAGACTACCCTGAATGATAAGGTTTTTATGCCATCCCTATCTCCAAACCATCAGTAAAAACAGTGAAAATCCTTTTTAGAAATGAAGGTGTGCGGGTGAATGACACTATTTTCTGGCTAGAGAAATGAGCTGAAATACAAGGCAACCCAAACCCTATCATGGATGACAACAGGTTTTCGACTGGGGGCTGGAAGTTCAGAGTTCAGCTCAAACATACTGATGAAGGTTTTAAACATCTCCCCACCTCCTTCTTTCTAGGGAGAGATCGTGGCATACTTTTCTATCAGGGGCAACTGAAAAGGTGTTATAAACGTGGATCCCTAACACATTTAAACTCTGACTGTAATAAAGTTAGATGCTTCCAATGTGAGGAACTTGGGCAAATGGCAAATTTCTGTACAGTTCCACCAGTGTGCAACCTGTGTGTGGATGCCGAATACTCATTCTGTTCCTGTCCCTGGGCAGCTCATAAGTCAGAGGATACCCTCGAACAGGAATTTTACATAAACAAAGCAAAAAGAAGATACGGAGCAGATAGGCTTTACCCTTGCCTCCCCCCAGGTTGGAGCAGCATACCCAGGAAGAACCAGCATGGTATTCACTTGGGCAGGATAATCCATTACCTTCAGAAAACTTTTCTTTATCTGAACATATTCAGCTGGAACCAACTAGGGAATCCACAAATGTGACCCCTCCCATGGCCCTTTCTGTAATGCCACATATTTCTACAGACTCTAGCTCAAATACCATTGTTATGGAGGATTTTCAAGAGGTTACTACGGGTCATAAAGGGCATAAAAGTTCAGGAGACTTAACACACAAGAACACAGATGTTCCTCTGAGTAATACCTATGAGGTCCTCCAAAGCTGGAGTGATAAGATGGAGGAGGAGGAGGATCTAGATGCTTCCTTGCAATCATCTCATACTGTGCCATTGAAGGAGGGGCAGTACCACCTGCTTCACAACCTACTAAGGGTAAACAAGGCAGGATTACTAGAGCGAGCACTAGGAAACAAAGGGTTTCATCAGACATGATCCAGGACCCCCTCTAAGGCTTGCAAGCCTCAATGTGAACAGTATTAAGTCAGACATAAAGAGCGATACTACCTTCTGTTTTACAACACATGCAATAAGATATCTTTCTTATACAGGACACCAGGTTGCATACCATAGGTGATGTGGAGAGGGTTAAAACAGTATTTATTTATTTAATTATTTATTAAATTTTGGTGACCGGGTAGGCCCACTGAGCCCCGACGGTCCATTTTTCAGGGGCGACCCAGGATAACAATACAAGATAAAATACAGTGGAGAAAAACTTTTGATTACATAGGTTGTTCAAGCATAAGGTGGTTACAGACAGTGGTTACAGACATGGTTATCATCATGACACAGTTTTGCCTTGGTACTACTTGGCATAGTGATATACATGAGGTAGCATTGGTCCCTAGGTGTCCAGATACTAGAGGGAGGTACATAGACGGCTCACCTTTGGGAAGGTTTGATGCAGAAAAAGGGGATACCTTAAGAGTCGTGGCAGTGGCATGCACTTGTGGCTAGTATATGGGACTTGAGCCTGGTGCAGAAGTTCGTGAGAAGGTGTCCTGGACTGGGGGGGGAGCTTGTTCCATAGGCTGGGGGCTTGGCAAGAAAAGGCTCTGCCACCAGTATTGGTCCTTACTCTGGGGACTTCTAGTAGTGTTTGTTCTGATGTCCTTAAATTCCTAGGGTTGTGTTTAATGGCTATGGTTCTGGCTATGCTTGGTGGAGTGGGGGGTTTGAGTAGCTTGTAGGCCTGGACAAGCAATGGGTATTGGAGGCGAGTGGCCAATGTGGGCCAATGGAGCTGGGCCAGAGTGTCACAGTGGTGATGTCGCGGGTGGTCTTGGGTAGCGAACCAAGCTATTTTGTTGTATAGGATTTGCATCCTGGATACCTCTTGCTTTGCCATGCCCTGTATAATCGGGCCGCATAGGTCAGGGTAGGAAGCAGGACACTTGTCGTAATGGAGAGCCTGACCTCAGGGATGAGCTGGTCCCTGAGTCAGTACAAGGTACCGAGTTTGTGATGTAGGGTCCTGGTGACCTGGTCCATGTGGTCCTTGTAGGTGATAGACTGATCCAGAGTTAGGCCTAAGTATTTTAGGGAAGGAACTACATTAATGCTTTTGCCAGAGAGTGTGGTTAGTCAGAGGGATGAGGACCTGTCAAGTCCCAGTGATCTTGTCCCGAATAGCATTGCCTTGGTTTTGTCTGCATTGAGTACCATTCTGTTCTCACACAGCCATGTCTCTAGGGATGTGAGGTCCTTTTGGAGGAGTGGACCAAGAGCGGCCACATCGCCCAAGGGTCGGTAGATGACAGTGTCGTCAGCATACTGTACAACTGAGTTCTCCCCACAGTAGGTACTCAATTCATTGGTAAGTAGGAAGAATAGGAGGGGGCCTAGTATTGAACCCTGAGGTACTCCCTGTTTTAGAGGTAGTGTCTCTGACATGGCTCCCTTCCATGTGACCCTCTGTGTCCGGCCTGATAAATAACTCCCAAACCACTTGAGGGATGGGGGTCTAGGCCCACATTCTGCAGCTTCTGTAGCAGGAGATTGTGGTCATCGAGGTCAAACACCTTGGACAGGTCTATAAAGACTGCACCTGTGGGTATCCCTTTGTCCATTGCCCTGAGCACTTTGTCTGAGAAGTTAATGAGGGCAGTGTCAGTACCGTGGTTTGGTCTGAATCCATGTTGAGAGGGAGCAAGGAGCTGATGAGCTTCCAAGTAGTCCCGGAGTTGGTTGTAGATTAGCCTTTCTTGCAACTTGGCAAGTGTGCAGAGAAGGGAGATTGGCCTATAGTTGGTTAGTTTTTCCCTGAGTCCACCTTTGTGGATAGGGACTACATTGGCATGTTTCTACTGGTCAGGGACTGCTCCTTCCCTCAGAGATCTGTTAAGGAGCATGGTTAAGGGCCTGGATAAGGAGGTGGCTCCAGCCTTGAGTAGCCGAGGGTTGATCCCATCTGGTCCCCCTGATCCTTTCGGTTTCAGCGTCTTTAGGAGGGTTAGGACCTCAGTGTGCTTTGCCAGTCTCAGGTCGTTCAAAGTGTGTTGCTTCCGCTGAGCTTGGGGCCAAAGTCAGGGAAGATTGACCGGTCTTGTAGGCCTCCAGATCTGTGAAGTGGTTGTAAAGGGCAGCCGATATTAGAGAAGAGTCAGTAGTGAGCTGACTGTTGATCTCCATGGGGCTGGATTCAGTCTTTTTGCTGCCCTTGATCAGGTCATTGACATGATTTCAGAATTGCTTAGGGTTGCCTAAGCTAGTTTTCTGGAGGTGTGTGATGTACTCTCTTTTAGCAAGTTTAATGGCTCTCTTGGCTTTGTTTCTTAGGGCTTTGTATTCCACAAGATCTACCGGGAGGGTGAAGAGCCTGAACTTCTTTCAGGCTTTGTCCCGAGTAGTCATTAGAGCTTTGAGGGATGGAGAGATCCACTTGTAACAGCTGTCATTCGCCCTCAGTCTCTTCATAGGAGCGAAGAGGTTGGCAGCTGTACTTAGTAAGTCCTGAAAGTATTCCAAGGCCTCAGCCAGAGTTGGGAGGAGTGTTATGGGGCTCCAGTCCCGGCTACTTAGGTAGTGATTGAATTGTACTTCCAAGAATTTGGTGTAGTCTCAGGCAGTAAGGATTCTTGGCTGGACCTTGGGTGACCTGTTCTTCCATATACAGAAAATCGGGGAATGGTCACTCAAGGAGTCTGCTATTGTGCCCACACTCTGGATGTTTTCAGGATTTGACACCAGAGCCCAGTCCAGGGTGGTGTGATTCCCAGTTTTGTAATTCAGTCTGGTCGGTTCAGAGATGACCTGTGTCAGACCTGCTTCATGTGTCAGAGACATCGAGGCATGGCCAGGGTCCTGGGCCCAGTTGAGGTTGAAGTTGCCCAAAATGAGTAGCTCCGTAGCTACCTCTTAGGCCAGTGCATTCATGATGACTTTGAGTGATTGGAGGGCAGACTTTGGTGGGTGGTAGACACAACCTATTGTTAGTTGCTTGGTGTGTCCTAGGGTTATGTGGATCAATATACCTTCATCCTCAGCAGGGAGACTTCCCTGCAGGGTTAGAGGTGACACGGTGAGGTCAGTCTTTGTATACATTAGCACCCCACCCCCCTTTTTTGGATTCCCTGTCCTTGTGGTAGGTGCTATTGCCCAGTGCTTGTATTTCGTGATCAAGGATGTGGGCTTTTAACCAGGTTTCAGAGATGGCTAGGACATCAGGCTTGTAGAGGTCCAGCCAGGCTTGGACTTCATGTATTTTAGGTCTGAGGCTACATATATTCATATGTGCTTTCTTCAGACCCTTGGCAGACACCCAGTGAGGGTCCTGAGGGGATGCCACCAAGATATTGGTGGTATTGGGGCCAGGGTTGGGTTAAATATCTCCTGCCAGGAGTAGTAGCACTACCAATAAGCTGAATAGTTTAGTACTGGGTATGGTGATGAGGTTCCTTCGACGCATCCTACTCATAAAGTAGAACAGGTCATATCATATACCCTTTTTTACCATCTCATGAGCCGTTGAGAGAGCAAGCGTGCTTGAGATAGGGTTACCGCTGTGGAAATCATGGGGGAGTCATTATGCAGATGGCCCCCTGGTTCGAGGTGGCGTGGGTCAATGAGCCTATCCACCCAGAGGAGGGTCAGTGAGTAGATTATGGCAAGAAGTGCCCCCCTGTTAGGGAGAGGGATGCTTTGGTTTCGAGCACATCGGGGTGAGGGGGGGAAGCATGTGCTTTGTAAGGCATGGTTGAATGATCTCTATATGGATCAGTTGGAATAGGGTGCTATAAGTCTAGCTGCCCTTAGATCTATCAGGGGGTCAGCACTCGCTGACAGCTTAGGTTGTCAGTTGCAGAGCAGTCCCTGGCTTAAGGATAGATTCCTTTTTGTCTATTGGGGAGGATGTGTGCTGTGGTCTAGGGATTTGTTTTTCTAACCCAGGATTCAAGGTGCATAAATTAGTGGATGTCTTACCTGGGAGAGTTCTGATTTTGGATGTGGGTTTTGAAGGGCTTGTTTATAGGGTGATAAATATATATGCCCCATATATATAAGCACTGAGAATGGAACTACTGAAATTGGTACAACCTTACTTATGTACAAACAAACAGATATTATTTGGTGGTGACTTTAATACTAATTTGTTTGACTCTGACACCAAAGGACAAAAAGTGAAAACTTACAGTGATTTAGCATTTTTCCATGGTCTGATAAAGCAAACTGGGTTGAAAGATGCTCAGGCTACTTTTTTTTAAGACACCTACACACACTTATTTTAGAGGACTTTTATCTACTCATATTGATTTTTGGTTAGTCTCAAATATGATACCCATTTCCTTGGCCGAGACTGTTTTGATGGAAATATCTGACCATGACCTAGTAGGAATTACTATTTCCACCACACCACCAAGGGTGGGAGGGAGAGGGGTATGGCGACTGAATTCTAGTCTTCTAGAAAAACACCATATCTGTCAGGAACTGCTTACTATATTAAAAGATAGATGGACAGTGGAGTTTCTATATGACTCTTCCTTAGAATGGTGGGCTGATACTAAGCAGTTGATCACTGCCTTTCTTCAGACCGCAGCTATGGAACACAGTGTTAGCCAGGAGAAACAACATTTAAACCTTAGAACATGATTCCAACAGCTCTTTCCTGAACTGACCAAAACAGGACAGGATAATAGGGAACAGTTAGGAACTGTTAAACAGGAAATGTTTCAGCTACAATACAATAGAGATAGAACAAAGGTTTGGAACTCAAGGGTCAAAAGCCCAAACTTCTCCGTTGGAAGATTGTTGTGTCAAAGTTAGGCTAAATCAACTGACAAGAATTAGAATAACTGCAGGAGTTTTAATTACAGGGAATGTGGGTATTTTACAGGAAATGGGTAGGCAAATAACAGAACAACAGGAATCTGGTGTCTCCTAGACAGAGTATTTTGAACAGGTGTTGAGAGCTGCACAAGTTCCAAAATTGAGCCCGACACAGGTTGATGGCCTCTTAACCCCCTTGACTATTCTAGAATTGACAGAGGCTATAAAGTCAGTCATGAAGGGGGCAGCACATGGGTCTGATGGGTCACCAAGTGAATTGTATTTAAAGCTATTAGAATTGATCCCACAAGAACTAGTCACAATATTTCAGGCCTTTCTCCCTGAAGTTAGGTTGAATGGCCAGATGTTTGAAGGCTTGCTTATATTTCTATACAAAAAAGGGGATAAAACTGATATACATAATTGGAGGCAAATGACTTTATTAAATACAGATTTTAAAATGTTTGCAAAGATTCAGTTTATGGCTTTCGAGGGTCCTAAACTCGATTATTCATCAGGCCCAGTTTTGTGTTGTTCCCAGGAGACAAATTATGGAGACCTTGTTCTTACTTAGGACCATTATGGAACAAGGGGCTCAAGGTAACTCTGAATGGTTTATGATAAATGTTGATCAGTCAAGAGCCTTTGATAATGACTCATGTATTTTTGTGGGAGTGTTTAAAGATGCATGGATTTCCGTCACGTTTTATTGACTGGATACAACTGTGCTGTCACAAGGCCTTTGCTAAACCTTATGATAATAAATGGATAGGACAAAAGTGCAAGATCAGGAAAGGAGTTCATCAGGGTTGTCCCCTAAGCCCCTTGCTGTATATTATCACAATGGATCGACTAATTAGAATTGTAATTTCTTCTGCTAATATTTTAGGTCTCTGCCACCCATATGGATTTCCTGTAAAGTGTATTGCTTATGCAGATGACCTAATTCTTACAGTTATTTATTGGTGCTATACAGGGCACCTGCCATATCCAGTAAACAAAACATGCCATTAATACCCTCAAGGAACCAATATCATATTGAGCCCACCCTACTGGAAATACCCCTTTAAACAATGTAGCTGGAGACATGTACAGCCACATATCTGATTGCCATTGTTGAGATAAATATGTCTAGAATGTAGTTACATATGGAAATAAAAAATAAAGATGCTCCATAGTTTCAATCTCCAGCTGACTGTGTTCCCTGGTAGGGCATCCTTTTACGAATATATAGGAGCAAAAGGGGGCCCATCTATCTAGAAACACGATAGTGGTACCAGAAGCAAAGTGGGACATTTTAGTGAATTTAGCCAATTTCTCCATGGACATTAACCAGCCCTGAAAATAGGGAATTTTGGAAGACCGCCATTTTCTCAATAATGCTCTTTTGATCTCTACAGAGGCCTGTATCAGCCATAATTTATGTTGGTATGGCAGCTTTAGATCTTTAGGGAGGAGTCCCAGTATCCACAGGGAAGATGAGTGTGGTAGAGTGCTGTATAAAATTCTGGAGCAGCATTCTATGATCTTCCCCCAGATGGGGCGGATTGGAGGGCAGTGCCAAAGAATATGGAGAAGGTCTGCACCCTGCACTCCACATCTCCAACAATTATCTTCTGGAATTAGCCCCATTGTTTTTAAATGAGTTGGAGTGCGGTACCATAAATGTTGTGCTTTATTCTGTATCAGGAGACTGCTTGGGTCAGAACAGGCCTTTCTGGTAAAAGCCCAGCAAGCAGCCCAGTCTTCATTCGATAAGGGAGTGTGGAGCATTTCTTGCCACTTACTCTGAGCTCTAGTAGTGGGGTCTGGGGCTGTGTCCCTAAATTTTTTGTATATTATGCCAACTAGGCCTTTCTACTTGTGTTGCCAGCTACCCAGAGGGAGAAGAGGGAGTTGCTTTTTCTTCTGTCGTCCACATGTTTGCCATGAACAGGCCTTATGTAACCAAGTAGTGTAAGCATGCCTCAGTTGACAGTATTTCCAAAAATCTCGTTGGGGTAGTATGTACCTACCTTTTAAAGAAGAAAAGGAGTCAAGTGTAAGATTGTCGGAAGTGAGGATGTCTCTTATCCTAATAATCTGATTGTCCTTCCATTGAGGTCAATTTATCGGTTTACCTTCAATTAACCAGTTGGGGTTATTCCAGAAGCATGTTAACAATTCAGGGCTCATACATGATTTGGTGATTTGGTAAACTTTATGCCAGTTTCTGTGAGCATTTTGAATAACCCTTCACTTTTTCAGGAAGCTGGGCAGTGAGCCTCCCAGACAGGCTGGCAAATCAGTGCCCCCCAATATCTCATGCTCTAGGTCACACCATGCAGTTTTGTTTGGGCCTAGATCTTGGAATATCCAGCAAGTTCTAGCTACTGAAAAAGCATAGGCATAGAGATGGAAATCAGGGAGCCCCCATCCCCCTTTGTTCCATGGAGCTCTTAATTTTGCCTTGCTGTATCTTGGCTTAGCGGTGTCCCACAAAAAGTTGCCTATTAGGGAGTCAAGCTTTTATAACCATTTGCCAGGAAATTCTAGAGGCAGGTGGGACATGAGATATACGATTTTTGGGGCAACCATCCTCTTTACCACAGTAATTTTCCCTGGCATGGTTAAGTAAAGGTGTTTCCATCTTTGCACTTCAGATTGTAACTGAGCAAATAGAGGGGAGAGATTCTTGTCCATAAGGGTCTGTATATTTGAGGATATGATCACTCTCAAGTATTTTATGCCCTTTGTGGCCCATGCTAGGCCTGTGTTTTTTGGCATATGTGGAGAGGTGATGGGGTTTAGTGGGAGTACCTCCATTTTGTTAGCATTAATGCAAAGACCTGATATATTTGCAAAGGAGTCAAGTAAGGACAGGACTGAGGGTAAACTAGCCTGCAAGTCTTTAGTTAGGATGAGACAGTCATCCACATTAAGCATAGTATGAGATGTAATCCCACCTACCTCCGGCCCTTGTATGTTCAGGTGTTCTCTAATTGTGCATGCTTGGGTTTCTATTGACAGTACAAAAAGCATGGGTGACAAAGGGCATCCTTGTCTAGTTCCCCTGTACAGACAGAATGGTTCAGAAAGGGTGCTATTAGTGAGGACCCTTGCAATGGGATTAGTGTATAGTGTTTTAACCCAAGTGCTAAAATGGGGCCAAAATTGTGGTGCTGTAGGGTAGCACATAGAAATTCCCACTCCACTGAATTGAATGCTTTTTCAAAATCAACTGTAATGGCTGCAGCTGGGTGGGAATCGTCAATGCTCCATGCAGTAATGTTACTAATGCTCGACGGTGATCTGCACTTACTTGGCTTTTAACAAACCCCACCTGGGTGGGGTGAATTAAGTTGGGAAGCACTTTTTCTAATCGAGCTGCTAAGGCTTTAGCCAGAATTTTCATATCGGCATTTATGAGTGAAACAGGCCTATAGCTAGAGGGGAGAGATGGGTCCATTCCCTCCTTGTGAAGCACAGTTATGATAGCTTCTCTCAGAGTGTTAGGGAGCCCCCCCCCCAGTTCAAGGCCTCTTGCACCATGTTGAGCAGGGGAAGGGAGATAGTGTCTTGAACCAGTTTGTACATATCTACAAGAAAACCATCTCCACTGAGGCCTTGTGTGGGGCCATGTTTCTGATTGTGTCTCTGATTTCAGGTTCTGTCAATGGAGATTCCAGGAGTTCCCTCTGAGAATCAGACTGGGCATATTTAGGTTAGAGACGAAGGCTGCATATTTTTGTGCATCCCATTTATTGTGAGTGTTATAGAGTGTATTGCAGAACTTCAGCATAGCCTGATTTATCCCCGCTTCAGTGACCTGAGGCTGTCCACTTTTGTTTTCTAACTGTGCTATGTGTCTTTCAGCCTGGCATTTTTTCAGCTTGAAGGCTAAGAGTTTTCTTGATTTTCCACTTGAGCCCAGTATTTCTGTTGCATCCTTTGGATCTGTAATTCAGCTTTTCTAGTGGCCAGACTGTTTAACTATAGCCTGAGGTTTACAATTTCATAGGTTAGGGAGTGAGACATAAGCTTCCCTGGGTTTGTCTTTGTATAAGGATTCTTTGGCTGCCAATAACTGCCCTAGTTCAGCCACTTGCTCCTCTCTTTTCTTACTGTGGTATGAGGCATAGCTAATTATTTTTCCTCTTAGGGTGGCTTTGAAGGCCTCCTAGATGGCTGCACAGGATGCTGTCCCAAGAGGGTTATCTACAAAGTAGTTTTGAGTTTCCCTTAACACCCAGGTTTTGAAGTCTGCATCCTCCAATAATAGGGGGTCAACGTGCCATGTGAGGGATTTTTTTTGGGTAGGGCTGTCCAATAGGGCCATGGTTAGGGGGCCATGATCAGAAAGGTATAAAGGGGTGATTTTCATATCCACCACTTTTTGGGATATCTGGGGGGAGGTGAGTCAGTAGTCTTGCCTACTGGCCATCTGTCTGGGAGCAGAGAAATAAGTATAATCTCTGTCAGTCAGGTGTTGGGGCCTCCTGATGTCCTGTAGGGTGTGTAGGTTGCCTAAATGTTTGAAAGCAAGAAGTGATTTGGTGTGTGGCTCTGGCTATGAATTGGATCTGTCAACAAAATAGTCAACTGTGAGGTTCATCTCCCCCTACTATGATCTCTGTGTTACTGTCTATAAAGTCTGGGAGTACTTGGAAGATCTCATGAAAAAAGTTTGGGAGGTCATCATTCGGGGCATAAACATTTACAAAGATCAAATTACATGTGGGGGGATAGAGACTTTTGCCATCACCCAGGGCCCTTTCAGATCTTTTTTGTGATCCAGTAGTGACCATTTTAATTTTTTATGACATAGAATTGAAACTCCACATTTGGCAGACTGTACCTCCCATCCCACCCATTCCCATACTAGTTTGGTAGCTTCAGAATTTGACAGTTTGGTCTCCTGTATGAAGACAATCTGTGAGTTAAGCTGTTTCAGTCTGTTATGAATTTTTTCCTTTTTATAGGAGAGTTTAGGCCCCTCACATTCCAGGAGGTGGCCGTAGTTACTCCAGTGTTAGTCACTGGGAGATAGTAAAATTGCAAAGAGGGACCCTGTATATAAGAAACCAATCCTGCCAGCTCTGATTGCTTTTGGATCTTTCAAGTACCAACTCTTAACAAAATGGTCAACTGATCCCCGCCCATCCCTTGTTGCCCATGTTCCCTAGTTCCTGTACTAGTGCCGACTTGAGAAAGCAGTACTATATTGGAGTACATGTAAAATACATTCCATCTAGTCAACAATAGTATAAGCCGTACGTGCAACATTCTTACAGTAAATACAAATTGTAGCTGTATTTGCGGCTTAAGTTTGGAAGGTGCTACCCAGCTCTGCCAGATGAATCTTATTAGACAGCACCAATGGCATGGGTAGCATTCCAAGGTGGCATGAATAGTAAACAAATAAACCAACAATATAAACAATAACATTTTAACTTTATCTAGAACAGTTACTTGAAGTGATTTGAGGCCCATTGCCTCAGCATGGTATTGGAATCCTGGGGGGGGGGTGATGGTGGTAGTGTGGTCCTCACCTTCCTCTGCAAGAGGTGAGGGTGAGCTTCTTCCTCAGTTGGGTTCAGAGGATGTAGCAGGAGTGATCTGAGTGAAGGTGATTACCCTGAAATGCTGGGGGGGGGGGGAGATGAAGGAAATGAGGATTATCTTTTTGGTTTTCGTTTTCCTTTGTGCTTTCTAGTTATGGGGTAATGAAACAAAGCTGCCTAATCAGCTGGGTGCTGTATGCTAAGTGAGCAAGTGAACAATTATGCCCTGGTAACCCCTAACAGGGTCTCCTTTTTACAGATCTCGCCACTGGTTGGGCAAGGTGTGGGCATAAGGAACCTCTTGGGATTAAAATGTGTGTACTGCAGGGTGTCATATGATTGCTCAGGTCCTACTGCTGTAAGGTATGATGGTGTGGAGCACTGTTAGGATTATTTGGGGGCAAAGAGTGAAACACCGGGCACTACAACCTAAAATATGCCTTGTTTCACACACCTGCTGAAATGCCACATTATCCACAGCCTGCATCACCATTGTCACAGTCTGCAGATAACAGCAGCAACAGGCATGGCATATTAATCGACAACAGCGCCTCATATATTGTCAAGGCAGCAGCCTGTTTGGGTGCAGAGCATTAGAGGCACGGGCTTCTCCACTGAAGTGTCGGGCATGCAAAAGATTGTGGTTATGGACTGGGGAGTAATGTTCTTGCCAAAATTGGTTAATCACAGCACTTCAAAAGACAATTTGTGTAATGCACCATGTTGCGTATGTTTGTTAAAGCAACAAGGGCACTTCAAGAAACCCTGCATCATGTCTCAGCCACGTGACATGTGAGCAAGATCTCCAAGGTGGCAGAGACACGTGCAGGAGCTTTCCCCCACAGTACAAATAAAGTTTTAAATCCTCAGGGAGGTTAATTTCCTTAGGAGGCTCAGTGGTCCATAGATGCAGTGTACATTACTCTGAACTGGATGAAAGTTCACCTTGCCACGGAAGTCTGCTCCTCACCTACGTTGCCAGGATCACTAGACTCTTACTGGTCCTTGATGCAGTTCGCTCACTCTTGGCACAATGGAATCCAGTCAGGAGGAAGATCATCAGCAGTTGCAGGATTAAGGACTGGATGTGCCAGTTCTATTGGGAGTTGTAGGGTCAAAGGAAACCATTCCCGTAAGGTAGTAAAGCAGTTACTTGTTTTGACCAGGGTGTCTCTAGGTGAGATGCTGCTAGCATCGGAGAGCAGTTGAAGCCACTGTCAGCTTTTGGAATTTCTCCTGCGGGGTAAAGGTTTTGTACCTGAAGCCTGCTTTGTCAGTTTCTTCAGTCTGCCATGCTGTACTTTCTGCCATGGCTCTTCTGGAAGGGTGTTGTTCTGTATTGGTGGTCTATGTGGATCTGGTACCTCAGATGTTACTTCCATGGATTGCCAGGAGGAGCTCTGTGGTTCTCTGCACAGCTGTCCCGGGGCCTTCGCATTTCTTTGAATATCTATGAGGAACATGTCCACCTCACTAGGGGAGTTGAAAGTGATATATTCCCCATTATATGTCACATGAAGCATTGCAGGGTAGCAGAGGGCAGCCAGAATGTTAAGATGCTAAAGGTGTTTTTTTGACAGCAGCATATGCCAGCTGCTTCTTAGATAGTTCATAGGAGAAGTCTTGGTAGATTTGAATAAAATGACCTTGCC
The DNA here is from genome assembly GCA_016271365.2 of Neoceratodus forsteri. Taxonomy (NCBI): domain Eukaryota; kingdom Metazoa; phylum Chordata; order Ceratodontiformes; family Ceratodontidae; genus Neoceratodus; species Neoceratodus forsteri. The sequence goes on along the minus strand of CM057451.1, from coordinate 52,442,391 downwards.
ATTCAATGTTTTTTAGCTCCCTAGCAGTCCGCAAGAGCAGTCCTTTAACAGGGTATCTTAAGAACTCCACCAAAATGGGTCTCAGTCTGACCACAGGAGGGGGTCTGGGGGATAAGCTCCAATGTGCCCTCTCCAGCTCCACCGGGGCCACATTGTTGAGGTGCAGCATATCTGGCAAAGCAGTGTGGAGGAATATTGCCATGCCTCACCCCTCCATCCCTAATGTTGCTTCTTCTCGAGTGATTCTCAGTATCATCCACTTTATTCAGGAGATAGTTTATCTGCTGCTGTTGTTCTTGCCATATGGCTTGGTGTTAGTGCAGCTGCTGATCATGTTGCTGGACAGTTGCCTGTATTTTGGACACCTGCTGAGCTACCAGCTGTAAATCTGTGTTAGTTTTAGTGGTAGTCAGTTTCAGCTCAGCGGTGTCCTGAAGAACCTTTGTCAACATTTGGGCTAGATTGGCAAACTCCAAGACAGAGTCTAGTGGGAGCTCAGAGCTTTCCATTCTGTGTCACGGGTACCCCTCCAGTCATGTAGTGATGGAGATTTTCGTCAGGTGATGAGTGGGCTGGCAAGTTGGTGATGTGCCCAGCCTACATGTTAGCACCACAAAGCGTTCTACGGCCTTTTACAAAAATGTCAATATTAACCTTTCTCGGATGGCTGAAGTCCGATTTGCTTTGTGTTGGTAGCAAATTGTAGCCCAACTGTTCCGGTTACTGATTCCTCTTCACAGTTTCCTTCCAGGGTCAGTGATTCTGTCAGATAGTTAAAATAAACTGCCATGGGTCCTCTTCACCTAAAATTAGTGTGCTTCCATATTGGATGCTAGGCTCTGCCTCCAATGGGGCTGTTTTTATAATAATTTTGATATGCCTTTGGTCACTAATACACTTATTTTGCACCTTGTTTTATTAATTCCAACATGTCTTAGTAGGCATATGTGTTTCTTTGGCCTTAAGGGAGTTAAGCTATGAATCTGTTTGTAATGCATTTCAAGTTTACTATAGACTTTTTAAATTAATAGCACTTACGTGCTTACCTGTTGTAGCTGATTCATTGTCATTTAAACTGCCTCTATCATGATTTGTGAATCAATTATCCTGTAAATAAGCCACACTGGATCTTGTATTATAACAGGGACTACTTCCAATCAAACCACACCTACCCCTGATGAAGAGGCAGTGTGCCTTGAAGCACTGGGGCTTTTGGCTTAGTATGTCTCTGTGATTCTTTGAGTAATAAATGCACTAGCACTTTTACACAGCTCTTTAGTGTGTGTTGTCTGTGTTTATGGAGTTGCTGTATGGCTGCACCTTACCAGTGAGCACACAGCTTTTGGGGGTGTACAAAGTTAGAAGTAGAATTTCAGTGTCATTCTGCACACTAGCAAAAATGGGCAGATATAAGCATAACTGCAAAAGCCTCAGTCAATATACCCAATTTCCCAGGCTAGTAAATCAATGTTAAAATTAATCCCCGGAAGATTTATTTGTCATAAGAATTCTAAGCTTAATACAAAATACAGTTATACATTGTAAGCACATTTCTTACAGCAATGACCGGTATGATGTGCTCAAATGCAGAAACTGATTTCTGTGTAGTGTTTGAAATACCCAGTGGGTGCTTGCCATAGCGCAGTCACAATGCTAATTACATTGACCTGCCCAATTGGCACCATAATGATGAGAACATTATCCCCTCCCCGGTACATGCACATTGCCATCAGAAGACCAGTCTTGTTGATACAACCAGTTCCAGTTTTCTATCAGTTAATATCTATCCTATACTTATCTAAAAACTATGGATCCTACAGTATGTGGCCATAGTACTACCTTATATTTTTCAGTTACCTCCCTCTAGGATCAGAATTTCAGGAAATGATCTTTTATCTGGACTGGTAAGTTCACACGTTTGTGTAATTAATTGAGGCGGGGAGAAACATATGACCAAGAATACTGCATCTATATCCGTTATTATGAGCAGTTTTCCTGAGGTATATTTCTTATACACAGTACCTGAACTGGTCTGATATCTGTGCCCTGCTTCTAAATGAGGCTCACTAACTTCTGTCAACTACTGCAATAAGTCCTTTCCCCCCAAACACATGCAATCATAGTAATTAATTTGCCAGGCTATGGTCACAGGTGAAGGTTACTGGTGCTACTGTAAACCCTACTGAAAATGATAAAGACATGGTTTTGTAATTATTATCAGGTTGATACTACTATGAGTACAGTATTTTTGCCTGTGAGGATTTGTTTATGTTTGCATGTACATGCGTGCACAGCAAACATTTTGTTATGAAAAAATGGCATTTCAGAAGTGTGTCACTGCTGAACCCATTGCAGCTGAAGCTGTACTGGGCTCTCCAGTGACAGACCAAGGACCAGGCACCCTGGTCATGACATTACTCACTGCTTGATGGGTAGAAACTGAGTGTAGCTGAAAGGAGCCAACTGTTCCTATCAGACAGTGGCTGGCTCCATTTCATTTACATAATGCTGCCAAGCAAACAGCTGGGCAGTGTGAGGGGCAATGCATTCTCTCTCTCTCTCTCTCTCTCTCTCTCTCTCACCACCATACCTCTCAAGTGCTCTGGGATTGGTGTGATATATTGAATTTCAGGCATTTTGTTCAGTTGTATCGCCACCACACTTTGTTCCCTTTATTTCCACACAGCACACCAACTGCAAACTCTGACTGTTTGTTCTCCCTTCCTCTGAGTTGATGCTGTGGTCTGTACTGCTCAGCTGACCCCTGCACATCTCACACAAGCACACAGTTGAATGCAGCCAATTACTATGTTGCTGCTTTTCCTCTCTCCACCCCAGAGAATGTGATAATATTTTGTACCCCCCCTGTTGTTCGCTGCAGTGCTACACAGTAGCTGGGAAGCCAGAGTGGGTACCACAATGTCAGATGCATTTCCTGGCCACCATCCTGTGACAAGCGACCTTGAGGAAGCAGGAAGAAAATGCTGAGAGAAAGACCAGTGAGGAATATGAACAAGCAGCTATCAGCAAGATGCCAGGCAGGCCACCAGAATTTCTCTGTACCGGCATCCAGCTTGCCTTAACCTGCTGACTTGACCCACCTGACCAGGGCTGGGACTGAGTGTGAGGCATTCTTCAGAATCGAAGAGGAAAAAAAACTATGGCAGCACTGCAGCTGTAGACCCAGGCCTTAGCTGCTGCTGAGCCTGTACAATGCTGGCTTTAGTACTGTCTGAGCATGCTGAGTGAGAACAAGCTAGGAAACCAGCCACTGAGTACTTTGAGGATGGATACGGGCTGGGCTGACTTGGATTTTTGAGCCCCTGAGTCTCTCTGCTGTTACTGCCACTGCCAGCCTCCTGGAACTTTCCACTAGCACTTTGACTGCACACTAGTGTAGTGGAGACACAGCTTCTGTTTAGCCTGTGTTATGGGACTTCACAAAAGAGCTAAGAATCCCTTACTGTTTGGTTGCCTGAGAGCCCTTTCTGAGCAGCTTTTCTAAAGTACAGGCTGCCCAGCAAGTCATCTACTGCCATTCTGTAGGAGCCAGCAAGAGATAGCCAAGCCAAGAGGGACTCACCAGCATGAGGGAGACCAGCAAGGAGGAACAAGCCAGCATGAGGAAGCCCAGCCAGCAGAGCCCAACCAGTGTGAGGGAGCCCAGCTAGGAAAGACCAACCATGATAAGGGAGCCCACCCAGAAGGTACTAGTGTCTTCCAACCCCAGGACCTGACTGAAACAAAGTGTAGAACCAACCTCGCTGTCATTCACCACTAACAAAAGGATATGATAGGGACAGCAGCCAAACATAAGAGGCACAGATAGGTGCCTGGGGATTCTTTGAATTTTTTTTTTTTTTTGAGGGGGAATGTGCTAAGACCCTTCTCCTGGAGAAAGCCAATGGCAGCCAGGGAAGATGACTTTGAAACTTGGATGGGTCAACCCACTTCTTTGGTGCAAGATCCCCAGTTTCCTGAAGATGGGAAAAGACATTGGCTGTGGGAGAGTTTGAGAGGACATGCTATGGGTGACACTGGAGCTTTGCATGCTACCTGACCTGATGCGACTGCCCAGATGTACCCTAACACTCTGGAGAGCATGTTTGGGGGCGCCGACAGCGTCATCCAAGGTCTGTGGAAGTTGCAAGGGACAGTACAATGAGAAGGTGAAAAGCTGTCGGAATACTTGATACATCTCGAGCAATTAATACAGAGAGTCTACCATAAGGGAGCAGTTGACTACCCAAGATCTAAATAGGCTGCGGTTGGAACAAGTCCTAGAGGGAGCTGGACACTCAGAAATGCTTCTGATGAAGTTGTGCTTGGAGGAGCAGCTGAGTAATCTCCCTTCCTGTGGCGAATTGATGCATGAGGTTCAAGAGAAAGAGGATAGAGCTTCACAGAAAAACCTGCTGGCAGCACCTCTGAAAAAAATAGAGTCTCCTGTAAGGCAAGTCGTGCCTGGGTGAGACAACAGTGAAATTGAGGATTTTAAGAAGAGACAAATAAGAGAATTGACTTGAACAGGTAGCTGCACTATGGACTACTAGTGAACAAACTCAGTGAGAGACAACACCATCCTCAGGGGGTCAGAGACACTACACTAGCCAGAAGTCTGCCCTACCAGAGCCTGTGAAAGTAAATACTGCAAGTAGTGGTGGATTTTTCTGCTACCCATGCTGTGAAGATGGGCACTGAAGGAGGTATTGCAAAAGGCATGAAAATTCTTATCTGGTAGTGCAGACGTTATTGAAAGAGAAGTATATGTCAGAGAAATGCCAGTGGGACTTAGTGAAGGAGTGAACTGGGGTCCCGGACCAAACCTGCTGTATAAGACAGATGCAACCTGTTAATGTTACTGGCCCCAAGATCCCACCAGGACTAATAGAACTGTCTGTTAGGGTCCCAGACAAGATTGAAGGGGTTGATTGTACTGTTCTACCTGATAGTGGTGCCCAAGTGACTGTTGTGTTTGAAGATTGGTACTGGAAATATTTGAGTCACATGCCTTTGAAACCTTTGGAAGGACTGGTTGTCTGGGGAGTGAGTGACCAGCTTTACCCATATCGGGGATACATTGTTATTTACATTGAATTTCCCCAAAGTGTGGCTGGAGTCATGGCCCCTATAGAAGCACTTCCCTTGATGTGCCCTAATACCAGGATAGAAGGAGAGATGTCAGTACTGATTGGGACCAGTGCCAACATGTTTCAGAGACTGTCTCAGCTATGCCAAGAGATGAAGGATCTACAGTCCATACACAGCCTGCAGATACTACCTTGGATCCAACATGTATACAGTATATGAAGGGGACCATTTCCAGTAAGCTAGACACTGAAGATGAATGAGTGTGTGTGATTCGCAGATGAGATGCCGGCCCCTTAGTTTTACCCCCAGGTGCTGAGTACCAAGTGATGGGGAGATAGAGTTTGAGTCACTTGCTAGAAGCCATGCTTATATTGTGGACATGCCTATAGATGGAGAGTGACCCAATAGCCTGCTAGTACAGAGAGGAATGATGATCCCCCCCCCCGTATTCCCATTGGAATGAACAAGGTTAATGTCTTGGTGAGAAATGAAACTGACAAAGAAATGACTATTCAGAAAGGATGGACCTTCACACAAGTCTACCAAGCAGAGACGGTTTGACTTGCAGTTCTGAATCAACCTACAGGTAAAAAGCTTGATCCTAACTTGTTCAACCTTGGAGATTCTCCAGTACCTGAATCTCACAAGCAGAAATTGAGATTGAGTCTAGCCAAGTGGACTAATGTTTTTTCTACCAGTGAGCTTGATGTTGGATGCGCTGTTGGTGAAGAGCATCATATGTGTCTGAGTGACAATTGACCCTTTCAAGAAAAGTCCGGACAACTAGCTCCAGTGGATGTGGAGGATGTTCACAAACACAAGTGTTACTAGCCGCTGGTATTATATCTGAATCCAGAAGCCCTTATGCATCCTTCATTATGGTAGCCCATAAAAAGAACAGGGCTATCTGCTTATGTATTGACTACCGGACTTTAAACAAGTGCACTATTATTGACCAGTACACTCTACCACATGTGGAGGATGCTCTGGCCTGTCTCACCAGCAGCAAATGTTTTTTTTGTCCTGGGTCTGTGAAGTAGGTATTACCAAATTCCCATAGTCGAACAGGACAAGGAAAAATCTGATTTCATTTCCCCCTTGGGATTTCATCAATTTGAATGGATGCCATGAGGTATCTTGGGGGCAGCAGCACTTTCCAGCGGTTGATGGAAAAAGCCATGGGAGACATGAATCGACTGCAAGTGATAGTCTATTTGGATGACCTGATTGTTTTTGGATGCACCTTAGAAGAGCATGAGGAATGCCTGATGAAAGTTCTGGACAGACTCGAAGAATTTGGACTCAAAGTATCAATCAACAAATGTCATTTCTGTCAAGCCTCTATCAAATATGTTGGGTACATTATTTCAGCTGAAGGAGTCCAAACCGACCCTGACATGGTCAAGGCCCTCACTACTTGGCCTAGGCCCCGTAATCTGAATGCGTTGCAATCCATTCTTGGCTTCTATAGTTATTATCGGAGGTTTGTTCAGGATTTCTCCAAGGCAGTCTGACTGCTTATGAATCTCTTGCAGGAGTACCCACTTATCGATTACAAGAAGCAGAAGGGGAAGAAAGAGATGCCCCAAAATTATTGAACCATTTGGAAACAGATGGAATCAAGAATGAACATGTATTCAGAGAAATAATTAAGATACTTACTGAAGCTCCTGTATTTGCCTTTGCTGATCCCACCAAGCACTAATTTCTTACACATGGATGCCAGCATGGATGGGCTTGGAGCAGTACTGTATCAAGAGTATCCAGCAGGACCAAGACTTGTTGCTTTTACCAGTTGGAGCCTTACACCTTCTGAAAAGAACTACCCAGTATACAAGCTAGAGTTTCTAGCTTTAAAATGGGCCATCACAGATCAGATTAATGATTACCTCTATGGAGCCAAGTTTATGGTAAGAACTGACAACAGTCCTCTTACCTATGTCAACACCACTGCTAAACTGGATGCAGCAGGTCACAGTTGGTTGTCTGCCCTTTCCATGTATGACTTCACCTTAGAGTATTGAAAAGGCATGAACAATACCGATGCTAACACCCTGTCTCACAGACCTCAACCTCAGGTTGTGATCCAGTGGACTTGAATGACTACTGCAACTGTAAAAGCTTTATGTACGAAATTTGTGGCCACACATAGCGAGATGTCTGACTGCCACCCCACATCTAGTGATGTGATGGGAGTCCACCCTGATGCTATAGTTAAAGCCTATTATAACTTTGAGAGCTTGGACATTAGTCATTTGCCCCAGCCAAAGCAGAGGGAACAAAGATGGTTGCAGTGGCAAGATTAGGGACTAAAAAGAGTAATTTCAGCTTTGTAAAAAGTAGAGGGTCCAGAAAAAGTGATGAATGATCAACTTGATCTTCTGATTTTGCTGACAGAATGGAGCAAGTGGTCCTGCAAAGATGGACTGCTTTTCAGAACTGTGCAAGACCCCAAAACAATGGTTACCGATAACCAGTGGTATACCATCAAAAGGAAGACTGAGATTGAGCGACTCGAATATGAGCGACTTAATCTCATCACCTGTGTTGTAGGCTACCCTGCAAGGATAGTGACAGGAAAGAGCAGGGCGCGAGGAAGGTGACAGGATACTGGAAGGGTATCTGTGTGGTATGTAAGGGGTGGAGAGAGTGGCAGCTGCCAAGCTAGCCTAGTGGCGCAGTGCATAGGGAGGCCGGAGTCAGTAAGGATGGTGCAGGGTTCGGGTCTCAGGGCGAGCACAATATTTTGCTGCTGTGTTGTGCCATTTTTTTTTTTCCCTCTGTGTCCCAGTTCTGCCGCTTCCCCAACATGCATCCTCCCCCCCCAGAGTTAGTTATTTTAGTTAGGGGTGGTGTGAGGGGTATTTCTGGTACTGGGAATGTACATCACCATTGTTGTTTTCGGTGATGTACATTCGCTGTAACGGCAATCGCCCTTTCACTATCGCCATTATCACATAGAACTGTAACTAGTTGATACTGCCATGGAAATACTGCAAAATTGTCCTCAGAGCATTGCATGATGACATTGAGCACCTCGGGTTTGAGCGTACCCTTGTGCAAAGTCAATTTTATTGGCCTTGAATGGTATCTGACATGGAGAAGCACTGCAAGAACTTTGACAGGTGTGTTCAGAGAAAGACTTCTCCCAGGAAAGCAGCACCACTAGTAAACATTAAAACCATTAGAACTGGTGTGTATGGACGTTTTGTCACTGGAACCAGACAATAAAGGTTATAGTCATATTTTAGTCATCAACGACCACTGTACAAGATATGCACAAGCCTACTCAATTAGAACTCAGACTTCCCGGATTGTTGTGCAGAAACTCAAGGAGTTTGTAATGCATTATGGTATACCCCAGCATATTTATTCTGATCAAGGGCCCAACTTTCAGAGCTGCTTAGTGAAAGAATTTCTTGCTGCCCATGGTATTCAGCAGTCCCTCACCACTGCCTAATGTCCTCAAGGGGACCTGCAGCCTGAACAGTTTAATTGTACCTTGTTAGACATATTGGGTACATTGGACCTGGAACAGAAAAGAAACTGGAGCCAGCATGTCCCCAAGTTGGTGCATGCCTACAATTGTACTCGAAACAGTGCTACCAATGCTGCACCTTACTTGCTGATCTTTGGTTGAGAAGCCAGTGTGCCAATTGACTTAGCTTTTGAAGTGTCTGCTGATGGAACCTCCAAAGAGTCCTACCTTGAATACATGAAAAGCCTAAATAAGCAACTGAAATAGGTCTACTAATTGGCTGCAGAAGCTGCCGGTAAGGTCAGTGTCGCACATAGACTCAGATACGGTCAGAAAGTGTGAAACTAAGTGTTACAAGTTGGAGATAGAGTTCTAGTCAGAAATCTAGGACTTTAAGTAAAGCACAAGACAGTGGACCACTGGTCTTCTCAACCATATGTTATCCTTGAAAAGTTAACTGATTTACCTGTGCAACATATCCATCAAGAATGTAGCAGGGGTATTGTTAAAACTGTTCACCAAAGCCACCTTCTGCCCATTGGTCACTCAAACCCATTTCAAAGACTGTAACAAAGCCCAATCCGAGGCCTGCCAGATCTTGAAACTGGCAACAAGCCAGAAAAAAATGGCAGTAGCCATTCCCGATTCAATATTGAGCAATGAAGCAGATATATAACCTGAAACAACAGACAGAGCAAGTATTGAGGAGGAAGCTGAAATGTACTGATATCAACCTCCTGTAGAAGTACCCAGAGAAATGCTGACTCCTATAGACTGGCCACAAGCAGATAGGGAAGAGACAGACTTCTTATATGGTGTAGACCCTATTGCCGAACCTTTAGAGGCAAGTGCAACCCCTGTTGGAACTCAAGAGGCACCTTTTGCAGACATGGATGTAGAGGCCTTAGTGTAGAACTGGTCAACAAAGACTGATAGGATGTCTGTCATTCCAGACCAGGCCCCTGTGCTGAACACAGTGTCGGAAGAAGGCTGCACACACCCTATTCCTATGGAAGAAGCAGTAGTGCCCCACAAGTTTAGTAGAACAGTTAAGCCCCCTCTAAAATTAACTTATGACCACCCTGGTGCCTCAACTGAAATCCCTATCTAAGTGATACATAGGAATATGATCTCCGTGGTTTATTCCTTTCATATAGTTGCCCATCACAGTACTGAATTTCATATTGGTTCTACTAAATGTACTGAAAAATTGCCTAATAAGGTTAAAACTGATGTTAAATGTACTGATACTGTGCTTACCTGTGTTAACATTGGTGCATAACAGACCGACAGGATGAAGGTTTCAATGTAGAACATGCATGGAAATGATACTATGTTTGAAATGCCTGAACAGTGAGGAACTGAACTGTCTAGTTAGAAGTGTTCAAACACAAAAATGTGTGTAGAATTTTAATGGCTTGCCGAGGATACCAAGGTTTTGGTTAGGAGCATGTAAGCCCCCCAACCCAGGTTGGGCTTACCTTATGGAGCTACTCCCTGCAAAGTCCTCCTTCTGCCTCCAGTCACCCAAACTTCTGAATGGAGACTGGAGGGCTTTAAATCAGTAGTCCAGGGTGGGATTCAGGTCTCACACCAGTGTAATCTTTGCAGCTGCAGCCCTCATCAAGCTTCTGCTCCTAGGCCCTAGCAGAAAGGGGGCTGAGGTCAAAAAAGTGTTTCTGCATCTCTGGGCATGAAGGATGGCATGTCAGCAGTCCTGGGAGTAGTGGAGCTTCAGACTGGCCAATTGTAAACAAACAAAATGGCCATGATGCACCTCCTGCACATGCGCGGCCACCAAAGAATGAAAGTTAAAGAAGCCTCAGCTCCAATAATGGTTTTAGTCTATCAGCCGTAATATAAAAATATCACTGACTCTATGGCAGGCAGCAGAGTGTACCAGGGAAGATTCCCTTCCCTTGTAAGGGCATATAAAGAAATATTATGGGCAGCAATTATTGGGCAAAACATAAATAAATATGGCAGCCCCTATGGGAGTCTGGCAGCAGGGGTGCCTCTGGGAAGTGTCAAAGGGCATTGAAAAAGCCTGGGAGTGATACAACCAATCAGACTGCAATCTGCAGCCAATCAGAATGCAAATCTGCAGTCTGCAATGGTAAAAATTAAGTTCCTCAGAGAAAAACAAGAAAGCACCAGGGGCAACCGTAAACACACCTGGAAGCTTCTAAATTACTTCACTGGCAGAGAGATGAATCGTGAACCTATCACCCTTCTCATTGAAGGACAATCCATCACTGACCCTCTAAAAATTGCCACCCACTTCAACTCCTACTTTAGTGACCTCAACAAGTACAAGTACAACCCCCCCACTCAACCCTTGCCCCCCGCATGAACAGTCACCACCCCAGTTTCCACTTCCGATATCCTTACACTCCAGGAGGTGATCAAACTCATCAAATCAAATGACCCCAAACCCAGCCTAGGTTCAGACAATGTTGACTACCACATCCTTAGGTTGGTATTTGAGTCCATTGCTCTGTCCCTAATCAATATCTTTAACCACTCCCTCTGTTCGACTACTTTCCCCCTAAGCTGGATATTTGCAACCATTAAATCCCTCCACAAATCAAGCCCCGGAAACAATATTGCAAACTACAGACCCATTTCCCTCCTTGCACCCCTGTCTAAAATCATGGAAAATATCATCCTTGACCAAACCGTAGAATACCTGGAGAAGCACAACCTGCAAACAGATGCCCAGCATGGGTTCAGAGCCAGCCGTAATGCTAAAATAGCCCTAGTCAAATGTACCCACTTTATTGATAAGGCCACTGATAAAGGCCTCTACACTGGGTCAGTATTTATAGATCCCACAAAAGCTTTTGATCTTGTGGACCACAAAGTTCTCAGCACCCTCACCAATCTCAACTTCTTCTCTGATGCTGTTGTTAATTGGTTCTCCAATTAACTTAGTCAAAGAATGCACAGAACTGTGATAGAAGGTACTCACTCCAACCTCTTCCCTATCAATATGGAGTTCCCCAGGGCTCCATTCTGGGAACCCTTCTCTTCTCCCTCATGGTCAACTCCCTTCCTGAGATCTGCCAGTACTCTGAGTTAATATGCTACGCTGATGATGCTGCACTCTTCTGTAAAGATAGAGACCCCACTTCCCTTCTTGTCAGACTCTGACATGATTTCCACTGGCTCCACTCCTGTTTCTCTTCCAGAGGACTTGTCCTCAACTCAAAGAAAACCAAAATCTATGGTCTTCTCCAGTTCCAGAAAACCTGCAGCATTTAATTTCCCACTCTAGGACAATGATGGCAACATCATTGAGCGTGTCGCAGCATTAAAATACATTGGCCTGCTCCTCGACTGCCACCTGACCTATGATCACCATGTCACTCAACTAATTAAGAAAGTCCACCAAAGGCTGAGCATACTACATTGAGTCTGACCTGTCCTCATTCCTGAATCTAGGGCACTACTCACCACCAGTTTTCTCCTCCCCCATTTGACTATGGTGTACTGATTTACTACCCCTCCCTCTCCCAAAAAAAACCTGAGAAGACTGTGTAGTACCTACCACAATGTCCTCTGGTTTGCTCTGGTCTTCCCAGACTTACCCACCATTGTGACAGCTACATGTTAGCACACTGGCCCCCACAGATGACAGGCTAGACAGCAAAATCCTTATTGTTTTTCCACAAACTCACACTGGGTTCTGTATCCACCAGCATCATCTCCCTCTTCCCCAAGTCCACGCTTCTGCTTCACACAAGATGCTCCTCCGCCCCCTCCTTTATTGTCCCTTTCTGCCATACCACCCAAGGCCTAAACACCCTCTCTTATAAGGGTGCACAACTTTTCAAAAATCTGCCCCCAGAGCTCACCCAATATCCCTCAACTGCCTCATTCAGGTACAGCCTCAAAGGACACATTTCCAGTTCATTGGCTTGTAACTGCCCCAGGCCTTAACTGGCCCCACAATTGTTTTACTAACCTAACTGTTCCTCCCAGTTGGATGATATGTGTACCTTACTCATATCCTTTTCTAAGTCTGTTTGTATAACTGCACCCATTGAAAGCACTTTGTTTCCCCGTTATGCTGCTTCATATGTATTTGCACTTCTTCGTATATTTCATTGTTACTGTAACCTCAGTATGTTTGTCCTTACTGGACACTTGTGAAAATGGGCAGTTTTGCTCATATGCCTTTCCAGTCTAAAAAATAAATTGAAACTGAAACTGAGATTAGGAGAATGGAAACATTTTAAAATGGGCTGGCAGCCGGTCAAAAGAGGGGATTACAGAGGGAGCCTGAGAGAGGGCAGTGAGAGAAAAGACTGCTGGGAGCTACCAAGACCAGTAGGCCTGTTTGTTTTCCTATCTGCCTTGCTGGCCTAAGGACTGGACAAGCTGCAGAGTGCCTTATGAAAGCAAGTTGAGTGAAACTGAGTGAGGATTTCAGGAATATCCAGTACTGGATAATGACCAACAAGCTGGTCCTCAACCTTAAAAAACTCAGGCCATGCTTGTTGGGTCCCTGGCCAAGATAAAGGCCTCCCCTGCCCCATTGAGTATTATTGGTATGGATGGTACTCCTGTCCTAATCACTGACTCCATCAAGTACCTTGGGGTGACACTTGACCCCCAGCTTGACCTTGGGCATCATATCCAAAATGTATGCAGAGCTGTCAACTGCAAACTGGGTCTGGCCTACAGAGCGAAGGACAATCTTACTTCTGCTGCTCGCCTTGCACTGGCCAGAGGTGTGTTTCTCCCTTCTCTCTGCTATGGACTCATCCTGTTTGCACGCACCTCCAAAGTTCACCTCTCTAGGTGGAACATAGCTTATAATAACATTTTCCGCTTTGCACTTGCTGCCCCTCACCTCACCCACCACTGTGACCTGTATAACAAACTTGACTGGCTCTCCCCACCCAACCACATGAATTTTGTCTTGGGCAGCTTCACAGGCAAGGTTCTCAGAACTGGCACCCCCAGGACTGGCTGAGCTCTTCAAACCGGCTGCCTCTTCTTCTTACTCCCTTAGGTCATTGTACCCTGCTGTTCTCAAAGTTCCTGCCACTCGAACACAAATGGGGGACAGGGATTTTGCTTTATGTGCCCCCCCAGAGTATGAAACTCCTTTCCCGTCCAGGTCTGCTCCTCCCCCTCCCACTCATGCCTTTGGAGCTTCCTGTGGAATTACTTGAAGCTCTCCTCTGAGTGTGGTTGTCCTAAACTACCATAACTAACTTTGATCCCTTGCACTGGACTTACATGTTCTTCTATTGATACCCTTGCGCAGGTCCTGCTGATGGATCCTGCCTGCTTGGGTTCTGCTCTGTATATAATGTATTTACTCTCTGTTTCAGGTGATGCTTTGACTGCTGCTCTGCTTTTGGGGCTCTGAGCTGTATAGAATTGTATAATGCACTGTTCATAGCCTTGGTAAACTATATGTATATATTTTGTTCCTATTCTAACTGTGTTTACTGACTGCTTTTGTTATGTTCATCTGGTTCTACCTGATTCTGTGTAATGCCTAACTTGTATCATGTTGTCCTCTGTATGAACTTGTATTTCATTGTACTCTCCCGGATTGTACCTGAAAATAGGTAAAGGTCTTGTCTAGTGTACTTACCTGGTCAACAAAAACTAAATAAATAAAAATAAATAAATAAAGTTGCAACAGAGAAAAGAACTGAACTGCATGATGGATTCCCTTGGAGAGATTTGAACCTGTTGCTGCAGATTTGAGCTCTGTAAATTGCAGCCTGGAAAAATAGAGAAACTGTTATTCTGTAGTCTGGAAATACAGAAGTTGTCATCTGAAGCTAAGACTGTCACTTTGCCACCTGGAAAGAATTGCAGCCTGAGAAGAGAGATTGAGCCCACTGTGATTCCCCTAGGAGGGGCAAGAGTTTTTGAGGCTGCATTATTGCTTCTAGCCATAGGAGTGGTGAATGATTGTGAGTGATGGGGCTAGAGACTGAGCAAAGCCCCTCTGCAGGTGTGTGTTCTGAAGCTGTGTGCCAAGAGGAAGGACTCAGGGACTTCCAGCCTGCCCAGTCCCCGAGACCCAACGGAGAGATCACCAGAGATCGAGACATCAAGATGCCTGTTAGGGGAACACTGCATACAAAAGCCTCAGAGGTAAAGATTTGAAAGGCCTGACAGGTGAAGACCAATGGCTGTTCTTCTACAACCTGCCATCATGGTGCACCACCACCAACTTCTGATACCAGCATGGTATCATTGAAGTAAGTTTCTGCAACCCCCCCTCCTTGAATCTACAAACTGTAAGTACCCCTGAGATGCAGTTCAGAGGAGTTCTTATTTAGCTAGCTAGCTAGTTAGTAAAGTGGGGTTAAGTCCTGGTCAGGACTGCGTAAAGATTAAAGCTGCACCCAGGCAGAAAAGTTAAGGTTTGCATCTGTTTGAAAGTTAGTGGGCCCCAATGAAAGTATTCTTCTCCCAGTTTCAAGACTGTTTATCCCCACCACATCCCGACCTTTTGGAGCAACTCCAGTGAGGTACCCACCACAACTTTCTGACTGTTTCTGATGGCATTTTCAGAGGAAAGCCAGGTGCACTCACAGAGAGGAGGTGTGGGAGACAGTATGGGGTATAGTTGATGTTGCCATTTATCATTGTTGCACATTTTCTCCCCTGTTCACCCCCTCCCTATAACAAAATGAAAAGTTGCTTTATGGTACAATTTAGTATTGCTGGTTATTGGAAAATGTATGCATTTACTGTGTGGGGAGGGTTCTAGGGAGGCAGTTATAGTATTTCCTTGGGGTGGTAACCTGGAATTCATCCCACAGGTATCCCATATCACAACCCCAGGTGGAGGCACCGCTCAATTCTACTACTGTATATCATTGTGCACTTGTGAATAGAGATGGGTGAAGTTAGAAACTTCACTCCATGAATTTAGCATAATTTGTGGATTAATTTGTGGCTATGAATTGCAAAGTTTCACCCACAAAGTATGAAGTTCTGCCCACGAAGTGTAGAATTATGCCCACAAATGGCAGAATTTTGCCATTCATGGACAAAATTTTGCCATTTACAGGCAAAGTTCCACTATTTGCGGGTGAAATTCTGCACTTCATGGACAAAACAAAACTGCAAAGTCAGGTAGATGAATTTGTAGCATAGGAGTAAAACTTTGTGGATTGCTCTGCAGAGGTGAAATTCCTAACTTTGCCAGAACTTCACCGAATAATTTAAACTTTGCTGTATCTCTACTTATGAACCCAGGCCAGCCCCCTTGGAGAAGTGTGCACTGTGGACCTAAGAGCCCCGGAGTAGCCCAGGTGAGTCAAAAGGGCTGCTACAAATATAATTACTTAAATCAGAAAATGGCATACTAGCAACTGACCCAACTGAGATAAACCCATTTATGTCAAAACAAAAAATCAAATGTTATGCACTTCAGAAACTGAAGCAAGTCAAGTAGATATCTTTTCATTCTTGTCAGTGATAAATCTTTAAAAATAAACTAGTAGGATAAAGAAGAGACAAATAAAAATTTAACTGTGACAGAAATACATGAGGCTATTTGTAAGTTACATAATGTGAAAGCACCAGGCCCACGTAGTTTCACTACAAAATGTTATTAAATATTTTCATCTACCATAATACCTCTTTCATTATATCTGTTTAACAAATTTGAAAATATGCAAAATCATCTTAATTAATTTCCAAATTTATTTCAATCTCAGGGTACAAAATAATCTGGAAAAAAAACTAAAATTGTCTCATTAGACCTAAACATTGACCTTACATCATATATTCACCCCTACCTGACTCTCCCAAATGACTATTAAATACTTAGTGATTCAGATCCCTAGTTATACCACTTTATTTTTTAAATACCATCCTCTTCTGGAAAAATATAAAATGATGTAGACAGATGGAAACATTTACTCTGACAGGCATATATGGAGATCATAAAGGGAGAGGGATAAACACAGCCTCCCACCTGAACTGACTGGTAACAGATAGATGGGAGCAAAACCAATTCCGTGCTGTGGTAGACAGGCCTGCAAGCTTCAACTTGTCCAACAGGAGGGGCAGTCAACAGAATCAAAGGAATTGGCTAGGTCAAGAAAGAAACTGAGGTGATAAGATCCTGGTCCCTGTCTGTGAGGATGGAGTCATTGACTTTAGGTAGGTAAAAAAACAGTGCAGTGGTATTTCCAGAAGCCAGACTAGAACTGAAAGAGGAAGCAAGTGAAATCCAGGAAGTAAAAGATCGGGGAGAAAATTCAAAATCCCTGCAGCTTAGCCCCAGTAGGAAAAAGAGAGATAGCCAGTAGTTCTTGGGGAAGGCCAGGCCAGGCCACCTCCTTTGTGCAAGAGAACTTTGGACTGCTTCTAAAGTCAGTGAACCACACTAAGAGAAGAAATGGTGTTGAGGAGAGTACAGTACAAGTCACATTAAACTGTTCCTCCAATGAGTTGCTGTTGCATTTCTGACTGTGTTGTGTAACTGTTGCTGGACCCAGTTCAGTGCTGTGCACAGATTGTTTCTTAAGAGTTAAAACCCAGATTTGCATTGCATTATGGACAGACTGCAGATGCATTCCAACTAAGTTGCAAAAACATTTTACAGACTTTGCTCTTCAGCTGATTAAGCACTGAAAAATAAAGCATTATGAGTTGCCAATGCATTGCTGACTACAAAAAAACAATGCTAAACCAACTCATTAGCGGACCAGTTTACTGCAACTTGTACTGTAGAGATTGAAGCAGCAATAGCCAACCATGGAGGACAACCAGTTTAAGATAAAATTCATCAGGACTATGGCCCTTAGAGGAGTTTAAGCTTAGTAAAAGAACAAAGAGTGTTAGAGGAAAAAAACAGCAGAGAGGGAGCAGACAAGTGGATGGTAGACATCTGAGAAGGACAAAGACAGAGAGTGGGGGGAAAAGAGGGCGAAGGGAAAGAAAATAAGCAACACAGAACTTGAAAAATTAATTGAACTCAATAGCCATGGACTCAGGGCCGGAAATATAAAAACTATCAGAAATTAGGTTAGATGTGATAGACTGGGTGAGGATGATCACAAAGGGAGACAGGTGACCTTTCAAAACTTATTTGGGAAGTTATGGAAGTTCTTGAGGTTTATGGAGAAGTAATATGATTTGGATTCCCTTATGGCTTTGGTGCAGGTGTGTTTGAGCTGTTTGTAGTGCTTCAGATTAGATGGGAAGCCAGATGCCTTGTGAAAGAGCCAAGCACAGTCATGGGTCTTACAAATTTCAGTAATGTTAGCTGAAATCCAGGATAGGTGAAATACCTAAATGCAAGAACAGTGGAACAGTGGTTTTGCAATGTGAATATTCATCAGATACTATAGGAACAGGATTGAGAGCTGTACAGCTTGCTCACAAAGCCATCAACAGCTATCAGAACATAACAGCTTATGGCCATCATTAACTTGGACTGGATTTGAACCAGTGACCTGGAGGTGAAAGGCTATAAAACCCAGGAGAAAGATTATGAAACGCACAGACAATCCGCTGAGTCATACAGTTCCCAAAGCTGTAGAATTTAAATAAAATAGATCTAGATTATGCCAGGGTCATCATTTAGGGGTTGCAATTGAGACCTTTTCTGTATGATTTCTTTGCATCCCCTATGATGTCCATTGCATCCCCTCTAGACCACTAAAACAAAGCTTACCTAAGATTTCACTATATAGAATGGGCAGAGCTTTGCAACCCTTAATACACTGCTTAAAAGGGAATGAGTAACCTTTTTAACTCTGTTGAATGGTGGGGGGGGGGGTTGCAACCCTTGTGGTACTGCTGAATGGTACTCTTTAACTGAGAGTGAGAGGAGTAGGCCATCAGCAAGTTTGGTTTAGCTTCAGTTCAGACCCCATGAATTCAATTTAACTTCAACTTCAACTTGGTGCCTTTCACATTGTGTCTCATTTATATCTGAATTGTAGCCAGCACCTTGCCTCATCTCAAATCCCTTCTATCCTCTCCTCCTCCCTCCAACCCTCCCAGCAACAATATTTCCCTTTCTCTCTCTGTTCCTTCTAGAAAATCTACTGTTGGTCAATCTGCTTTTTCTTACTAATTTCCTAAACTTTGATCTTCCCTTCCCCTTTCAATTCGATCTGCCTCTTCTCCATCATCCCTAAAGTCTCTTCCTTATGACTTTTTTTTATCCTACCTGCAACCGTCTATGACCTCTTTTTCTTCATAGCCCCCTTCACTAGTTTTGTCCAGCTCATGCTTTTCCACTATTTTTCCCTTCTTTACATAAAATAGTGCATTTTTCTACCTGCATTCTTTTACTGATTTGCCTCTAATATTTATGGTTGTGTTTTTTATAGTACTATATAATTGTATCTGACGTCTTGTTTTTATTAGTTTTATAGTTTAGCTATCTCCCTCTCCCCTTTTCCACAGGACACATCTGGAAATTACAGTAGCTTTTATCAGCTCAGTAGGTCTTTCCTGGTTAAACTTTTAGATACATACATCCATACTTACATACCTACATAAATAAATTTATGCATACATACATACATATATAAATACATACATACATACTTACATACCTACATAAATAAATACATACATACTTGCATACCTACATAAATAAATAAATATATAAATACATACATACATACCTGCATAAATAAATACATACATACATAACTACATAAATAAATAAATACATACATACCTACACAAATACATACATACATACCTACATAAATAAATACATACATACATACTTACATACCTACATAAATAAATACATACATACATACATACCTACATAAATACATACATTCATACCAACATAAATAAATAAATACATACATACATTCATACATACATACTTACATACATACCTACATAAATAAATAAATACATACATACACACATACATACCTACATGAATAAATACATACATACATACTTGCATACATACTTACATACATACATACATAAATAAATGCATACATACATTCATACATACATACACGCATACATACTTACATACATACATACTTACATACCTACATAAATAAGTACATACATACATACTTACATACCTACATACCTACATAAATAAATAAATACATACATACATACATACATACATAAATACATAAATAAATCAGCTGAACCTTTGTCTCCCAATGCACAGCTTTGCATGGGGTAAAGGTGACTACTAATAAAGAGCAATAAAAGCCTTGAGGTCAGTCAGAAATATTTAATACTCTGACATAGAACCTTATGCTACAGCCACACTGTAATTAAAATCTGCATTCATCCATTTAAAGAGCTACTGACACTGCAAATAAAACTATCAAAAACATACTAATTAGGTACAATTCTGCCTGCATTCCATTTATATTTTATATATTTCTTCTCCCCATTATTTATTACTGAGGACATTTGCATGAATACATGATCTTTATCTCTTAGATTTCCTTTAGAGTCCATCTACCTCGATAGCTCACTCCTTACTTCAAGTCATAATCCTGTGTTGTGACATCACAATTTGTTGCCATGGGAGTAACTATGATATCACAAGCAGTGCTCTATGACTTCAGGTAGGGAGAAAGCAACAAAAATAGACAAACTCTTCAGGAGTAAAGATCCTGTTTTCATACAGATGACCTCAGTAATAATAAATGGGGAGGAGGAATACAACTCTAATGGGAAATATAAGTTAGGCTGTGTCTAAATATTAGGTTTTGTTAAAGTTCTCCTGAATGTGTCACCAGCTCTTTAAAAATATTATGGACTCACCAGCAAAAGGTAGCAGACATAATATTTTGCAGACAAGGACTCTGCAGACTCCATTTAAAAAACATTAAGACTTACTCATGGTAGAGAAACAATGAAAGGTTCCCGACCATGCCACGGCCCCTTTGTCAGAAGCCTCACCAGATGATGAACACCAGCAGGATTTAGGGCAAGGCAATGAAACTGGTGATGTGGTATTGGCAATTAAACAGATGGCCACAGCAGTGATCCTAATTGTGAAGGGTGTTACCTCCTTGATGAAAGACATTACTGAAGTTGATAAACATACCGTATTGCTGGAGAGTTGGGTGGCAGACTTTACCACGACCCCTGACCACCATGATAGGCTAGTCCATTACTTGCTGGTTTGGGAATGAGAGCTTACTCTAAAACTGGATGGCTTGGAAGGTCATAGCTGTTCGTCAGAACTCGTAAATCTATGGAGGTCCAGAAGGGATGGAAAAGTCAGTGTACAACATCACAGCCTTCGTAAAGCAGCTGCTGCATGATCTACTCAAGTTGCCCCCTGATTTTGACCTACAGATGGATCATACACATCAAGCACTTGACCCAAAACCCTAAGGTATCAGTTCTTACCCATGCTCCATCCTCACCAAGCTGACCAACTACACAAGCAAGGATGATAACCTGAAGTGATCATGACAGCAAAAAGAACTCCTATACTACTGAAAGCATATCACTATAGACAATAACTTCACCACAATGGTACAAGAGAAGAGCCAGGTGATGTTAGGCATCAATAAACAGTTATGGGATAAAGATTTCAAAGCTCATTGGTTACATGACGTGCATGGAGGAGTAGCTGTAGCTTTCAGGGTCTCCCTCTCCTCTCCTAGCAAGCGAACCGGCACTTAAACTGTGAATTCAGCATTTTATCTCGTTCCTATCGAGTGGATTAAGGACTGGAGACATTAGCGGAGGGCAAAATTGAGCCGATCGACGACTTACGATGCAGATATCTGACCAAGAACTGAGGCCAAGCGGCCACGCCGGAGCTCATCGCCAGCAATCGCGACAGAGAGAAATCGCCTTCTAAGATTTTCGACGATCTAACAAGATCAAAGAAGCCTTATTTAAGTTGATTGAGTGAGGTGGCAATTCAAGCCGGCACTAACTCAGCTAGCCTGGCGTGTGACGGACGCTGAAGCCAGAATCTCCTCAATAGAGCGAGCTATGGAGAAAAGTGGGCCTACGATTACTGAGTGTAAAAGATAGTCAGAAAGCTGGAGGATCGTCTCGACGATTTAGAAGGGAGGAGTAGATGTAACAACCTGGTTTATAGAGCCTCCCGAAGGAGAAGAGGGCCCAACACAATTTCTTTTTTACAAAGCTTACAAGAAGTCGGGGCCTCCCACTAATGGACTGATTACATCATCGAGAGGGGCCACCGAGCCCTCAGAGCTAAACCTTCTCCATCTGATCCACCAAGGCCCATTATCTTTAAGTTGCTAAACTATTTAGATCGGGAACACATTCTAAGGGAGACTAAAAAGTTAGCTGCTTTTCAATGGGAAGGCAAGAGGTTGCGTCTAGTCCCGGACTTAACTTGGAAAATGAGACAAGCTCGAGCAAACTTTCGACCCATTACCTCCAAGCTTTGGGCGGCGGGGATCCGTCACCATATGCTTTATCCGGCGAAACTGGAGATCACATTTAAGGATGGAGTTAAGCATTTTGATTCAGCTGAAGGAGCTTTAACTTCTCTGAAGACTTTACTACCCGATTTATTTACTAAAGGATGAGCACTCTAATATCTGTTACATTTTGGGTTTTAGTAATTGAGAACGCTAATGGGGGCAATGTTTTTGGGTGAAAGGACATAACACCTTGATTTCTGGACCTTTGTTTCATTAATCCCAGTTGGAGGCCAATTTTAGAACTTTTTTTTCCCTAAGGTTTTCTGGATCTAACAGAAAGACTGTTAATTATTCTTTTTGGTCTTCTCACTTATTTGGTCAGGCCTCACGAGTAACAGATGGGGCGCAGTATATGAACTTGCCCACAAGAGGGAGCTCTTAGTTCGTATATGCTATGCAATTCTTGGATAATTCTAATACATTATTACTTTTGTGCCCCAACAAATATTAGCTTATTATATCCGCCATATGTTGCATAGTTCAAATGTTATAAGGTTTAGAGTGTTGGAGCAGGATAGTCTTATTAGAGATATAGTTTACAAACTGTTAAAAATTAGCTTATAGCTATTGCATGTAATATAGGAAAGAGGAGTTATGATAGCACAGGTTTTTTCCCTTTATTAGTTCTCTGGTTCCTAACCTCTTTCACTTGCTTTCACCGCTATTCTGCCTATATAGATTGATTTATTTCAAGTATGACCCTCTCCCTTTTTAATTGGGGGGGGAGTGTTTTGCAGGAGTGGTTACATATCCTGTCTCTCTTTATACCTTATCTATATTCACATGTTTTGTTTTGGTCCTATCTCACCAGGGAACGCCTTCAACATTATGGCTGGTTTCTAACCTATCTCTATCTAAAAACCAAGTGATTTCTTCCCGTTTCTTTTCTCCTTTGTTTTCTGGTAAGCTACACTTTTTTGGCTACAAGTATAACCATCTTATCCTTACATATAGCCTTCCATCCCTTACCTATTAAAGCTAGCCTATGCAGGTTCGCATTTATAACTAGATAGATTTCCTTCAAATTTGGTTAGGAGGATGCCCCACCTCTATGGCGCACCATGAACCAGTGGTTGTGGAGGGCTACGGGCCTGGGGAGTTAGCTTAGGATGTCTTTTGAGGAGTGTTTTTTCTTAGACAGGGGGTATATAGGGATTATTTTGTTAGTTTTGTTAGGGTTTTGGTTAGTAGGGGGGCAGCTATCCTAATCTCCTTTATGAGAGGATTTATTATCTATGACTAACGGACTGAACATTCTCTCGTGGAACATAAAAGGGGGAAGACAACTGCAAAAAATTTGTCATACTAAATCATCTGGCTCATTATAACCCAGCAGTAGTGTTTCTACAAGAAACCCATGTCCTCTCTGATCGTTTATCTCATTTCAAGAAAAAGTGGGTTGGTCAGGTCTTTGGAGCTGGGTTCTCCTCGAGTAGTTGGGGTGTGGCCATTCTGATAGAGCGGGGGGTTCCGTTTATCCATTTGGAAATAATCTCTGATCCGAATGGTAGGTATATATTCATTTTGGGCAGACTTAGAGGGTTGAACTTAGTGTTAGGATCAATATATGGCCCTAATCAGGAGTCACCATCCTTTTTTGTCCATTTGGCAATGATTTTGGCCTCCTTTAAAGAGGTACCAATACTATTGGGGGGAGACTGGAATTTAGTTCAGTCTAATAGGTTGGATCGCTCCTGGTATAGAGGAGCACAATTTTCCCCAGCTCAAAATGCGTTAGCAGAGTTTATATCATCACTAGGACTGGTAGATCCATGGAGGATATTTAACCCTTCCTCTCGGGATTACACCTTCTTTTCTCCGGTTCACAGATCACTGTCGAGAATTGACTATTTTTTGATAAGCCAACAATGTTTATCCGGTGTTCTAGAGACAGTTGTCCTTCCCAGAGTAATTTCTGACCACTCCCCTATAAAAATTTGTTGGTCTCTGTTGTCTATTCCCTCGAGGTCTTACTCATGGTCATTAAATAAAAGTATATTAAAAGACCTTGCATTTTAACTCGTTTAGAATTTTTGGTTAACTCAATTGAAACTAATTGGGGCTCTATTAAGGCTGTAGATCAAACTTGGGCAGCACTAAATCAGTATGGAGAGGAGAGTTCATACGATAGCTTCCAAGCGTAAGGCCAGGACATTGCACAAATGGATAATTGCTTGAAAAATTAGGGCTGGAGGCTATGCGAGAACTTAAGATCGGAGAATCAAGAACAAGAATTAGTTGCTTTAAGGACATGGTACGCTAATATGTTGAGAGAGAGTAGTGACCTCAGCTTCCAGAACTAAGGCTTTATATCTGGGCCAAGGTAGCAAAGCTGGGAAACTGTTGGCCTGGCAATTAAAACAAAAACCTCTGCTAAGTGGTAGCAGCTCTAAGGCACCCTGTATCAGATAATCTGATTACAGCCCCTGAAGGTATATTGGAGATTTTTATTGATTTTTATAAAAATTTATACTCAAGTCAACCGCTCTCCTTGCAAGGTACGAATAAAATGAGAGAATTCCTAGCTAATATCTCCCTCCCTCAATTATCAGAGGATTCTGGTCAGATATTAACAGCTCCCATTTCTGACGAAGAAATAGGGCAAGCTATTGACTCGCTCAAAATAGACAAAGCACCAGGTCCAGATGGATTTACACCCTTTTTTTTCAAACTGTTTAAACAAAATGTCGTATCATTATTGAATCAACTCTTTACCTTCTGGGTTGAACAAGGGATTAAAGATAAAACTCTTTTTGAAGCTAGGATAACTCTTTTACCCAAACCTGGCAAATCCCCAGAATTGGTGGGTAATTTCAGGCCAATATCTTTATTAAACCTTGATGTAAAAATTTTTGCTAAGATTTTGGCCTGTAGGCTAAAAAGGGTGTGGCTCGACTTGTTAAGCCCGGAACAAGCTGGCTTTGTGGAGGGCCATTCTTCGGCCGACCACTTTAGGAAATTGTTCTATTTAATTTCTGCGTCTGTGAATCCAGGTATGGAAGCATCCCTGGTTTCACTAGACGCACAAAAAGCATTCGATCGAGTTGAATGGACGTTTATGTTTGCTACCCTAGCTAAATTTGGTATCCCTGAAAGATTTATATACTTGGTTCGAATTCTTTATTCTTGCCTGTCTGCTAGAATACAGTGCAATAAGGTAATTTCGGCAGCCTTTCCTTTGATGAGAGGAACCCGTCAAGGTTGTCCTCTATCTCCTTATTTATTTAATTTGTACATTGAACCCTAATAAGAACTATTAAGATGGATCAACTAATCCAAGGGATTGGTATTGGTGATTCAGAATTCAAATTGTCGGCATTTGCAGATGATTTATTATTGCACGTCCGAAATACGACTACTTTGCTCCCACAAGTATTAAAACTAATTGCTAACTTTAGTGAATTTTCTGGATACAAACTAAATTTGTCCAAAACAATGGTGTATTCACTCACCCCATATCTCCAAAAGAGTTGGTGCCTTTCCTTGGGGCTACAGTGGCAAACAGAATCTTTATTGTATTTGGGAATCCATATCTCTAGGAACTTGGAAGATTTGGCCTATTTAAACTTTAAACCCTTACTCAAGTCTATTAAAGAAGATTTAGAGAGATGGTCGAAACTCCCTTTAACCTTTTCGGGGAGAATTAATATGGTTAAAATGGTGATTTTACCCAAAATCTTTCATCCTCTCCTGAATTTGAATATATATCTCCCTAAATCTTTTTTCAAACCTTTTTATAAGCAGTGTTCTGATTTTTTTGGAGAGGTGGCCTCCACGTAGGGGCCTATCTTAAACTTTGTCGGCAACGCAAGTCAGGTGGTCTCAGTTGCCTGATTTTTACACGATACTTAGGCTTATTCAGCCAGAGCTGCTCTGTGGGCTTGTGACCTCAAGTCTCCTTACCCGAACTTGCCCTAGACCGAGCCTTTTCCAAAAAACTTAAATTAGATCTGGAATCCCTTTTATACATTTCATGGGCCAAGGTTCCCAAGGTGGCCAGAAATACTCCACTAGGATGCGACATTAGAGCCATGCACCAACTCTGCTCGAGATTAAAAATATCCCAATTTTATGATTTATCTCAACCCTTATTGAGAAATCCTAACTTTTTAATTGGTAATCAACCCATCACAAGAACTTTTCCAACCCCCCCTTTCAAGATCCGAATTGTAAATTTTTACTCAGGCAACTCAATGCTTCCACTATCGACCCTGCTTGTAAAATTTGGGGTCAGTTCTCAATCTTCACTACGAATGCTTCAAATCCAAAGTAGTGTAAGGTCTTTTCTGAACAAGGGCAAATGTCCGATGGGGCAGGGATTTTATTCAGTAAGTTGAGTGAACTTAGTTTATCTGGCAAGACTGTCTCAAAAATTTATAAATATATCTTAGTAAGACTTGACTCTACCTCTTCCCGGTCCCTCTCTATTGGAAAATCAATATGTCTTTAGACTGGTCAGAGATGGTATGGGAGAAAATCTGGACTGACATTTTCTCCTATGTCAAGCAAGACAGCTTAAGAGATACTCAATTTAAACTGTTACATAATCTGTATCTGTCCCCCGCAAAATTACATCGATTAAACGGCCTGTGTTCCCCTATATGTAAAGATTGTAATGACCCTTTAGCAACTACGTTCCATAAAATTTGGTCCTGCCCCAAAATACGTGGGTTATGGAATTCGGTTAAACACTGGATTAGTCCATATAGCGACTTATCGGCTTTTTTTAACTTTGAAATTTGTATATTTGGGATGTATGCTCACATCCCATACAATATCCAAAAGTATCAAATGGCGTTGATTGCATCAGTTACTAAGTTGTTAATTCTGCGCCATTGGCGAGATGATTGGACCCCTACATTTAGAGAATGGTGGGAGGAATTTTTGAACGCACTTTATGCAGAAAGATTAGCCTTTTCGCTTTTTAATGCATCGGCCAAGTTCTACAAGTGTTGGGGTGGTTTTGCTCAGAGTCTCAAAGATAAATATGGTTTTTTAAGGGAAGGTACTCCTTCTGGTTTTCCTCATTGTTTATCCACCCTTTTTTTTTTTTGATTTTTTACTTCCTTCTGATATTCTTCCTCCTGTAGTCATTTCTTTTATCATGTTCTTTTACCACCCTCTTCTTCCTGATACTCTTTGTTTTTCTTGTCTTTCTGCATTTTATTGGCGCTTGATAGCCTGACGTAACCTGGCTATTTTCCTTTCTCTTGTGTTTTCCTCTCATTGTGCCTCTTTTCTCTCTTTTAAAGTGTAGGATGTTACCACAATGTACTAATTTACATTGTTTTAAGTCTTTGCTACAGAGTAACAGTTTATCATTAGGATAGCTGTTGGGGGGGTGCAGGGGAGGGGAAGGTAGGAGGGGGGATTATTGCTTTATCTTTGTGTTTTAGTTTTGTTTAAGGGCCATTTATTTGTCTGTAATGTAATTCTATGTGATGTGTGTATTGCATATTGCACTTTCTCTTCAATAAAATATAGTTATTTGCAAAAAAAAAAAAAAAAAGATTTCAAAGCTCAGCTCTTCTTCCCCACTTGGCTTCATGTGTATACTAAAGAGGGCCCAAGAGTATACACAGGTCTGCTGGAATCTGGGATTTCCTTACAGAGCAGCACATCCAGTTACCATTAGTAGAGAAGGGGTGACTGGAATGGGATCTCAGAAACTCTGCATGTGCTATGGTGTGGAGTGGAAGTGGGAAGACACAGACTGTGTCACCAGCCCAGGCCCTTCCCCTATGGATGGATATTCATTCTACTCTCTACTTATCTTTCCCAAACAGGTGCAAGAGATGAGGCCTCAGCACAGGGTTTGGAGATGGATCAGCAGTAGCATGGGGCCTGGCTTCATCACTGCCTCCCTCTCAGTAGCTCTGGGACTACCGTTCTAACATTTTCAGTAAGAACTCCATGCATATGGATTGTGAACTTACAGCATTGATGTGTACTACCTACCTACATTTCATTTTTTAAGGCAGATATAACAATATATACTACATTTCATGTCTGGTTTAATTCATCTGTTTTATTAACCTATTTTTTTTTCCTTTTTTTTTCCCTATGCATCCAGCTGCACCTTAAGCTTGGGTTTATGGATATATATGGTGGCCCTATAATGGGGTTGGGGGAGCCTGGACAGTGTTAGGCTATGAATGTATGGGAATTGTCTTGCTCTCACTCATCTCCCACCACCTAGTTATGATAATTTTAGGAGTATGGGGGACCTCCATGGTTGTTGTGGGTGTACGTGAACAAAGGAAGTCCAAAGGGGGCATTGTTAGAATAACAAAAAAAGATGGACAAACCACAGAGCAAGGCGAGGAGAAGGCAAAGGCACTCAATGAGTACTTCTGCTCAGTTTTAACACAGGAAGCAGATGGTAATGGACCAACAATAGACATAAAGAAGTGTCCAATTGAAGGAGTAGACACTGGTCCCTTCACAGAGGAATAGATTCTGGAGGAAATAGACAAGTTAAAGGTAGATAAAGCTATAGGGCCAGATGGGATACACCCAAGAATACTGAAAGAACAAGGGAGGAAACTGGCAGCCCCCTTAGCAGTGCTCTTCAAGAAATCATTAAGGAGCTGGGAGGTGCTGGAGGACTGGAAAAGTGCAATGGTAGTACCACTCCACAAATTGGGTCACCAAAACAGTGGATCAGGGTGGGACAGTGGTTGTGGTTTACCTGGCTTCAGCAAAGCTTTTGACTCCGTTCTGCATGAGGAGACTAGCCAAAAAACTGGAGAACAAGGAAATTGGTCCTGAGGTTACAAACTGCACCAGAAACTGATTACATGGGAGAACTCAGAGAGTATTAGTAAATGGCACTCTGTCTGTGGAGGGGAGAGTGACTAGCGGGGTCCCACAGGGCTCAGTTCTGGGGCTGATCCCCTTCAGCATATTCATCAGCGACATTGTGGATGAACTGAAGGGAAAGGTGTGTCTGTTTGCAGATGACACCAAAATCAGCAACAGGATAGACACAACTGAGGGACAGCAAAGCATGGAACCTGACCTACAAAAACTGGAGGAGTGGTCCAAGACCTGGCAATTGAAATTCAATGCCAAAAAATGCAAGGTCATGCACCTGGGAACGCGTAACTCAGGGAAACTGCACTCAATGGGAGGGGAGCAGCTGGTGACTACCAGACAGGGGCGAGACCTAGGAGTGATCATATCAGATGATCTCAAGGTCAGTAGACAATGTGAAAAGGCAGCACTAAAGGCTAGTGGTATTCTGGGATGCATAGGGAGGGGCATCACAAGCAGAAGGCATGAAGTAATCATGCCCCTGTATCAGTCCCTGGTCAGGCCTCACCTGCAGTGCTGTGTCCAGTTCTGGAGGCCACACCTCAGGAAGGACATAGATAGGCTGGAGACGGTACAGAGAAGAGCAACAAAGATGGTGCAGGGCTTGCATCAGAAACCATATGAGGCAAGACTGGATGACCTCAAATTATACTCCCTAGAACAACATAGAAATCATGGGGACATGATAGAAAGATTCAAATACCTTAAAGTCAACAACAGGGTGCACGTGCAGAACCTCTTTTAGGTAAAGAACTACTGCAGGACTAGAGGGCACAACCTACGACTTAAGGGAGGAAAGTTCAGAAGCAATAAGAGGAAATTCTTCTTCACAGAGTGTGTTGTGAAACCATGGAATAGTCTGCTGGAGGAGTGGTGGGAGCCTAGACTGTGGAGGAATTCAAGCGGGCATGGGACAGACACTGTGGGAT
Source organism: Neoceratodus forsteri (assembly GCA_016271365.2). NCBI lineage: Eukaryota > Metazoa > Chordata > Ceratodontiformes > Ceratodontidae > Neoceratodus > Neoceratodus forsteri. Next base: position 52,412,653 of record CM057451.1, on the reverse strand, counting down.
ACACAAGCAGGCAGCTAAGTAGAGGGTAGGAAGCCAAGGGCAGACTTGTTGGATTGTATGGTCCCCATCTGCCGACAACTTCTATGTTTCTACGTTTGTCCTGAGCAGCTTTAATGAAGCTGGTGACTTCACCCTCATGAGGACAGAGAGGCCAATGCATGAGTGAATAGTCAGGGGGAACTCCTGCCACACATGACTCACTTGACTGGGCATACCTGTGGAAGCCAGTACAGATGGCTGGGCTAGGAGGGGTGGCTTCTCATAGGGTGTTCTGGGAGGCTGTTTGGAAGCCCAACCAATGATGCTGGACATGAGATGGTGAGGTGTAGTGGGCAGATCCTCTCCTCCAAATCTTGGAAGAGGTGATATGTGCCCTGTAGTAGTGGTCTAGCCTTGTCTGTGCATGACTTTTATGGTGGCTGGCTTTGGGACACCCTTGTGGGGTCACATTCCCCACCAACCCCTGTTGATTACAAGAATGTCCAGATCAGGCTGTTGTACAAACTTGGACTCGGAGAGCTGCCGTTGGGCCTTGGCATCTGTGGTGTGGGAAGGGGCTGAGTGGCACAGCATGGAGGAGTCCTCTATAGGGCTTCTGCTCAGGGTCCACCCTGTCTTTTAAATTGTGAAAATGATTGCCCTTCAGTAGACCAGCTCAGTATTCCAGTCCACTCTATCATGTGTGCTGTTTATGGGTACTGTATGAGGTGGCAACTGGACAGAAAGTCAAACTTGGAACGTTCAAAATTAATGTGCAACCAAAAAGATTTGTGCTCATGCACTCTCAGGAATCTCAGAACCATGTTTGGTTATCTGATTCAAACTTTTATTAAAACTACAGCATAGCAGCACTCTCAGGTAACGCCAAATGTTTTCAACCTCATGCCCTTCCTCAAGGCGTGAATAGCAGTCTCTTACCTGTTGTCTTTATAAGGCTGTCAATTAAAGTCACACCTGGTTCACCCTGATTTGCATCACAAGGCCGGAGCAGTGCCATCTTGGTGCAACAGCTCCCCTTTTCGACATAGACAGCATTTAATAATATGGATTGCCACACCTTTGGTGCAGGGTGCTCCTTGCATTATTTATGTTTGACTCAGGTACCTTGAGTCATTCTCCAGGCTTTGAAAATTGATCCCATAGCCAGCCTGGTGGTGCTGAGGGTTGAGGTGCTCGACGCCACACCTCGTGCCATGCCGGAGACCCGGGTTCAGGAATGGATGCAGGTTGCGGGTGGGTCAGCCAGGTGGAGGAGGCTTGAGCGTTCGTAGGACTGCCTGCCTTCTCCGGGAGGGAGGGAGGAGGGAGAGTGCCTGGCTCAGACACAACCAACCTCTAGCAGAAGCCAGAGGTAAGGCATAGCATAGCCCTGAACTAGGGGAGGATCATGATGGATGCCAACATACACGCCTAGGCATCATTGCACTTTGCATCCGGGGCAGGTACAAAGAAAAAATTCCTGTCCTGGCATGGCACTGACAAGGGGGAATCATCCCTCGTTATCTCCATGCTCACCACAGAAGGAGACCCCAATAAGATTTAAGGTATGGCGAGGCCCCTGACCCTGTCCTCATCTGGGGGCAATCCACAGCACGATGGGGGGGGTCTCCCTGTGGCAGCTCGAGGGGTGGTTAGTCAGGCAACTGTGCTGGGGCAGCAGGGGAATAAACAGAAATAAAAAAAAAGAAAATCTATCCCATTCTTTCAAAATTATGGGTGCTCAAAGTCTGTAATTTTATTTTTTGGGGAAATTTCATGAACATTTTTATCTGCATTTATAAAATGGGCACAAACAATCCTGAATTCTGATTAGCTAAAACAAGTTTTCAGCCGTGTCCTTATCAGGCCATAAACATTCAACATGCACTACTTCTGGCAACCTCTGCTCCATAACAGAAAGATATTAATGTGCCACCTTTGCCAAACCCATGTCAGCATAGCAGCAGTAGCTGCTCAACACTCTCGCTCTGCCCTCGACCCCAACAAACACATACACACACACACACACACACACACACACACACACACACACACACACAGAGACAGAGCCACCATCCATTAGAACTTCATCTTACCGTTGCTGTTTTTAAAACTGACAGCAAGGATGAAAGCACAGGATGAAGTTTAAAAAAAAACTCTACAGACCCAGATACGGTCGTCAGAGATACAACGAACAAGGCAGTTCCCCTCCTGAACTTATCAGTCTCCATCCCCAACTTGAACTGTTTTAAATGGGAGCTGAAACAACAAAGCTAATATATATATATATATAATTTCAGGACATAAAAGAAACACCATAAAAATTGGAGTTTCGTTTACTTTCATAAAAGCGAACCTGGAAATGCTGTTTACGGCGGCCGTTGAGGGACACACTCACTCCCAGTCCCCCTTTGATTTCTTCATGTGTGGTCCTCCCTTGAAGTCCTCCATAATCCTCTTTATGCCAAACATTAACTTTTTTACCTGTGGTACAGTGCAAATATCCTGTAATTTCACACCCAAGATGGAGGTAACTGCTGTCTATGGTGGCTGGTAAGGGGCACGCTTGCTCCTGGTGCTGCTGGCAGTTTCGATACTTCAGTTAAAAAAAGTCTCCACAGAAAAAGTGAACACAACAACTTTTCTTTCTGCAACAGCTTTTCTGACTCTGGGTATGGGAGGGATAGACAGACAGGCAGCAACAGTGGCAGAAACCATCGCAGCTCGGGCAGCTGTCAATGAAAGTGCATGCTCATTGTTAAGGAAACCATTATAGTGTATGGTGGAATGTGCAAAACGTTGTTCTGCAGTAGTGACGTCCTCACTAACACAGAATGACTTTTCATTCTGCATTAATGGGGCGATCATATTAAAGGACTCCAGCAGGCATTGTGATTCATCCCTTGTTGTGTGAGAGTGGTGCGTGGGTGTGCTGACCAGCAACAGTTTAATTGAGGGTGGTCGGCAGAGCGGATTTAAAATATAGAAAAGTGAGTGTTTTTTTTTTTCTGTTTTTGTCACCATACACTATATAGAACAGTGTAAAGTTACCCATACACTACTCAGCTATTCTCCCACCTCATAGATACAATGCCAACATGGAGACCTCTTGAGCTTCCCTCTCGAGGTCGTCAGTTGGTATTGTATCCACTCGGTGGAAGAATAGCCTTGTAGTGTATGGTTACCCATACACTATCCTATATGTTCTCACCATTTAAACATGAAAAACACCACAAAATAACAATGTCAGAGGAGATCTAAAGTAGAAAAACAACAGTAATAGACAAATAACCTCAGGAACAGATAGAGACACTGTACTGTCAACTTAACTATGACTTAATAGGAGAACTATTTTTTTCCTATTTGAGGTATTGAAACCTGTTTTTATATTTTTGACTTTTTATGTTTTTTGGTTTTACTTATGAAATAATTACTTGGGGGGGACATTTTATAAGTGCAATAACACACCCCGAGGTGTGGGTTATCTCTTGATAAGAATACACCCAGGTGCATAAGGCACTTGGAGCAAATGTCTTGTGCCTCATAACACACCTGGGCATTCTTTATCAGGAGATAACCCACACCTTGTCGTCTGTTATTGCTTGCATATCTCAGGAACATTTGGAGCTGGAAATCTGAAACTAGGTACTATATAAACGAAGTAATAATCCATATACTGTACCTGCAGAATTTTATAACATTTTGATGAATGCTTTCAAAATTATATTAAAATAACAAAAATCTAAATTTTGGTAACGTGTTTGGCTACCTATACCACAACCACCTTTAAAGCCTAAGACTTAAAACTTGGTGCACATGCTAGTGTTGCATGTTTCTCTAAACCTTGAAACTACAGAGAAATTTGGATAAGAAATTTTAAAATTAGATGGAAATAACTGAAAATTACATTTTTATTTAGTGTTTGGCAACCCATAACTGAGCACCTGTTCAACCTAGGACTGTGATATTTCACATACAGTACTTATGAATGCCAGTATGGTGTATATACCTATTAAAGTTGGTATCATTTGCATGCATACTTTGAAAACTAGAGGAAAATAACTAAAATTTAAATTTTATCACAATTCTGTAGAATGTTCATACAAATTCCACAAAATTCCACAGAATCAGAATGGTAATTCTACAGGCATTTTGCCAGCATAATTTTATATTCTGCACAGCTCTAAATACAGGTATTTGTGTCCAGTGAATTGTAAGGCTATTGATGGGTTGAAAGGTTGAGATGTTGGTTACAAGACTGATTACTCATGATGGGGCCTTATGCACTATTGGGGCAGAGTCATGATGCATATGTATCTGGGGCACGTAGCCACTCTGCACCCCCTGCATGGCATGCTGAAAGGGGGAGCATGCAGACCCACCGCATCCAATCCCCCATATCCATGGACAGCTCCACAATGGGGTGTGCCAGCACTACGTGGTAGTCACTTACCTGTATAGTGCTGGTCACATGGGTGTGGAGGGTGGTGCAGTGTATGCCAGGGTAGACCCTGCCATAAACCACTGCATGCACCCACGGACACAGGACTCCAGTTGCTGGGGGACTGGGACAGGGCACACTGTGCTGCTGCTGGTCAGCAGGAGACAGCAGGGGCTGCTGGACAGATGAATGGCCAGCAATTTTGGGAGTGGTGGCACCAGGATGGCATGGTGCCATGTGGGTTCAGGTGCCTGCAATCAGTGTGCACAGCCCTGGACCCATGCCTCCCTATGCATGGGATCCACTTAAGGTCACAGGGGTGCATCCCATTGGATTCCTGCCCAGGATGATAACTCCTTCCCCCAGTGCCCTATGGAGTCATGCACTCAGGGGGGAGGAACCATGGACAGGTGGCCAGCGTTGGGGACTGCTGGTATGGGAGCACCTGTCCGCGGGGTGCAGGATCATGGGCAGGGTATGCAACTTTTCTGCATGCCCCCACCCACTTAGTGCATAGGTCCCATATCTTTAGACATGTGTCTGACAATGGTAATCACTTGTAGTGTCAATGGGATAAACAATCCCATAAAATGAAAACAGGTAATTTATTTTAAGATGGAGAAAGCAGAAATGATACACCTGCAAAAGATACATTTAGACTCTGCTAGGGCCCAGAAGTTTTCAAACTTGATTTCTCTAAAGTTTATTATTCATCCCTGGAAAAAGGAAAGAAAAGGGGAGTCCTAACTTTAATCCTTAGGCTGCCGCCGACAAGATATCTTGTCCTAAAAACCTATGCATTCTAATCTTCCGGCAGCCTAAGGGTTAATAACTAATTCACTACTGTTCAAGGAAAAGGTGATAGTTGAGAAAGAGGAGAGGTACCTAACAGTAGTGGTCCATGTACAGGATGCAGAAGTAAACATTTTTAATCTCTACATAGAAACATAGAATTTGATGGCAGATAAGGACCGCTTGGCCCACCCAGTCTGCCCATTTCCCTACCTAATGAATAAGCTGCAGATCCTAGTTAACCAGCAGCCTACTTCTTTCTACCCCCAACCCCTAGAATTGCCTTATGGCGGTCCCATGCATGCTTGAATTCAACCACTGTTTTTGACTCCACAACCTCCTCCAGAAGGCCGTTCCATGCATCCACAACCTTCTCTGTGAAAAATACTTCTTACATTACCTCTGAGCTGCCCCCATCTTCAAATTGTGCCCCTTGTTCTTGCACACCTCTCTTTTTGAAAGATGCCACCCTCTTGGACTTTGTTGATTCCCTTGAGGTACTTGAAAGTTTCTATCATGTCCCCCCTCTCCCTCCTTTCCTTGAGGCTATACATATTAAGTTCCTTTAGTCTCTCTTCATATGTCTTCCAGTGCAGACCCTGCACCATTTTAGTTGCCCTCCTCTGGACAGCTTCTATCATGTCTATGTCCTTGCAGAGATTGGGTTTCCAGAACTGCACACTGTACTCCAGATGGGGTCTTACCAACTGTCTGTACAGAGGGATAACAACTTCCTGTTTTCTACTGGTGATGCCTCTCCCTATGTATCCCAGTATCCCCCCAGCCCTCCTTACTGCCCTCTCACATTGCTTGCCCACCTTTAAGTCATCTGATATGACTACCCCCAGGTCCCTTTCCAATTTTGTAGTTGTTAGTATCTCACCCCCCATTGTGTACTCTTCCCCTTGGTTTTTGTTTCCCAGGTGCATTACCTTGCACTTCTTAGCATTAAATCTAAGCTGCCATACATTTAACCATTCCTCTAACCTTGCCAAGTCCCTTTGTAGTTCTTATCATCCTATTTCTCTCCTGATTGTGGACTACAAGCTGTTATGCTCTATGCACCTTCAGGGTCCCTTTATGGTTTTTTTTTATGAATTCTTCACTAAACTTATGGCTAGTAAGCAGATGAGGACTCTAATCCTGAGATGAGATTTGAATCTGATATTCCAAAGAGGATTGGACACTACGTCTTGAATACTGGAGCCTAACTCAAGGGTGGCCAAGAGGGTATGTCTGTTGTTGGGGGGATAGGGCATGAAGACATTTGGAGATGCAAATATACAGGGGCCAAAGACTATACTGTACTTGCTACCTCCCTGTATAAAACTTACTCAAGACTCAACATATTGTCACCCATAAAATGGAACTGGCCAGTGTGGAATTTCTATGGGTGGGAACCAGTGTCCTATCTGACCATTAGCAGGTTTATGTGCACAAGGTTCTAAATATGATCCTGAAAAAAAAAACATGTGAATATTGAATGTCTCCCTAGCGTGTGACTGTTCTATCATGGATAGGTTGAAAGCAGATATTGAGAGGGTATAGTGTTGGAGAATGATACCCTAAATATCTTATCCCATACCTTGCAGGATATAGTTAAATCATGCTAAGGGGTGATTTTGACAGTAGTAGCTATGAAAAACAGAGAGAGGCAGGCAAAGCCAGAATCCCTAAGTCAGTCATTGAGAGACCTTGAATGTTGACAGAAGGAAAAATGGGAGACTGTTAGGTGTCAAGAGATTCAAAAAACACTGATAGAAATACAAGAGATACAAAAGATGGCAAATGAAAATGCCATATTATTTCTTAAACAAAGATATCATGAGGGGGTCTCATGCTCCTAAATTGCTTGCTTATCAGTTAAGGAAGCAGGCACCTAAGGCTTGCAAAATGAAGACCAGCCACCCATGGGGAGAGGAAGCTATGTCAGACACTGCACTGATTTCCAAAGACTTTGTTCAGTATTGCCAGACCCTGTATGCTCCCCATGATGAGACCAGCCCACAAAAACAGAGGGCATTCCTGGATACTTTTGCACTTCCCAAATTAATGTAGGCACAAAGCCAGGCCCTGATCACACCAATTTCTGGTCTGGAGATTCGAGAGGTCTTCAAAAGATTAAAAACTAGTAAGTGCCCTGGTCCAGATGAATTTGGAGTCAGATTTTATAAATACCTCAGAGAGGACCTCACTTCACTGCTCCACAGGGTTTTCAATGACGTAATTAGGAAGGAGGGAGCCATGTGCCAACCTGGCAATATGTCACCATTTCTGTCCTGCCTAAGGAGGGAAAGGATTTAACTCTTTGTAGTTCTTATCATCCTATTTCTCTCCTGATTATGGACTACAAGCTGTTAACCGCAATTCTTCACTCCTGTGTAAATTTGGTTTTAGCCTCACCCATTGCTGTGGACCTGACAGGATTTATACCAGACAGACAAGCCCTGGACAATGTTCTGCTGATTGTCCATGTCATTTACCATATTAGAAAACATAAGACCATATTCTGTACAATTAGTCTCAACACTGAAGAAGTGTTTAATAAGTTGGACTAGAACTTTCTATTTCTTTTTTTTTTTTTTTTTACATTTTGTTTAAGAGTTACTCACTGGGACCGATGCATGAAAGTGTGGAAAATGTGTGCATATGTGACGTATTACAGGTGCACAACTGCCCACTCTGGTTAGCAGAAAATCTGAGCTCCATTCATGAATGCGCATGCAGCATGAGCCAAGGCAGAAGCATGGGCAACAGATGTGCACAGTGCTGCACGGAGGGACTGCTGGGTGGGCCTAACACATGTGTCTTTACCCTTTGACTCCATCATGTATAGGCATGAGCATCACCCATCGCAGACACCAGGAAGTGAATACCACAATGGAGGAGCATGCAGGAGTAGGGACAGAGGTGCCACACTGATGGCACACAGATCAGCCCAAGTGAGCATACATCCAAGACGTGGATGGGCCAAGGGGCATAGAGGGTGGTAGACATGTGGAAGCATCCAGTCACAGGCATTCAATTTCATGGGCAGTGAGGTAGCAGCCATGGTGGCAGATTTCCATGAACTCTATGGTGTGCTGTATGGGGCAGAATCCCTGAAAACCCTGGAAGAGACCAAGTCCCGAAAATGGCTGGATATCCAGGCTGCTGCCAGTGTGGCCAGTCTGGAGGTATGGACACTTGTGGCTATAAAGCACAGGTGGAGTGGCCTCCAGTTGGTGATGAAATGAAAACTGGCTGCCAATGTCACTTTGCATTTTGCGAATTATATTTTATTTCTTCTTATTCCTGTAATCCCATTCTGCACATTGTACCTAGAAATGAGCTTTGGCTTTGTGTGTGTTTTTTATACACAATCATTTAAAATTAATTCATGTATTTATGTGTTTGTTTTATTTCAAAAGTTTTACCAGGACAAACACACTGAGCTGGTAACTGTTCATTCCAGATGCTTTTTGGGCAAAGGAGGGTGCAGAAGAGCAGACAATAAAACAAGATGCAATCAGTACAATAAATTAACAGACTGTGCAAACAAAGTAATTGGTGCAGAGCAATATAGCCCCAAAAGGTGCCCATGGCAAAGTGCATTTGCAAATGACAACAATGCTGTAAACTAGGGAGGGAAGGTGGAGGATTAACAGTGCAGAATAGGGTTAGTGTGGGCCATGGCTGGAGGGTGGGGGATGGCTGCTTAAGAGCTGGGATCGAGGACAATTGTAGAAGTGAGTGTTGAAGTAAATAAAATATGATGGTTGCTGGACCCAACTGCTGACCCACCTCTGTGGAAGAAACCTGGCTGTTCTCATTGCTCAGCACCCACTTGAATATATTTACCCTTCAAGTGCCTTCTTTCATACTGTAGACTGTAATAGAAAGCAGTCTCTCATCTCATTATTCATGTCATCCTGTCATACTGTTCCTTTTTTTTGTCAATGACATTTTTATTGATTTTCATTTTAAGAAACAGTGCAAAGTAATATAATCATTGAATATTAGCTGCATAAGACAATAACATATAGGTATGTAATAGATCATATAGGTATGCAATAGATACTTATACAAGGAAAAGAAAAAAAACTAGATAATTATGCTTTACAGTCAATAGCATGTTTTGTCCATCTCCTTTAAACTCCTAGCTTAGATATAAACTCAACAGATTTAATGATGAATTTTTGGAAGCCACTGTATTAGTAATATATAAACTTTTGGTAATACCGCTAAGATATAAAAACAACACCATATGAAAAACACAAAACCAGTATGGCTGTATATGCTATATTCCATACTGGAAAACAATTAATTATAAGTATATTAAAAAGATCATTGAAATTGATGTAAGACGAGATTGAAGGACATAGTATAGTTTTTGTATTCTAGAGTAGAACAAACCACAGAAATGTGAAATAATAGATGAGGAAAGAAAAGAAGAAAGGTATATTATCAAGTAGCTAAATGTTCACTGAGGGGTCCTATGAAGTTGGGCATATAAATAAACCATGACTAAAGTCATGTGAAGAATGGACTGTACCCATGAGGTAGTGAGGCAACATGTCAGTAACTAGGTCTAATCTGTAGCACATAATAACCTATATATGGTGTCCCATCTTTTTATAGATTTAGATGGATTATTTCTCAGAGACAAAGCTAATCTTTCTAGCCTGCAAATTTCTAGTATACTGCTTCTCCATTCTTGTATGGTAGGTATTGTGTCCTTCATCTAATATTTCAGAATAACATGTCTAATGGAAGTACCTATTAAAAGCAAAGAATATTTCTGATCCTTTGACCAATGGGTGTTACATTCAAAATGACCCAAAATACATGTATTTAGCCAAATGTTATTTGAGATCAAAGGTTCATTCTGGAATAAAATACCCACTTCTGACCATAATGGTTGTACAAGAGGACAAGACCAGAACATGTGCAGTAAAGTATCAGTGTTACATTTGCATTTATGACAGAGCAGAGATGTAGATAATCCCATCTTAAATCTCTGGACAGGAGTATAATAAAGGTTGTGTAAGGTCTTGAAATGAATTAGTCTAAGATCAGCCATGCTGAATGCCTTAAAAGGTAATGTCCAAATACTTTCCTAATCTCAATCATCTGTAGAGCATCCTAATGCTTGAGACCACCATCTGACTGACTCTGTTGTTGACCACCTGACTAGATTTACCAGAAGTGCATACAATGAAGGTACAGAGGTTGCAACTCTCATGCAGCCCAAAAGTGAAAAATAATTTTATTGAGTGGTACTGTTAAATCAAATCAATTTTGAATTGTTTGTTGAATGGATGTGTAAAGTATACCATCTACAGTGGAAATACCGAATTCATCTACCAAAGTTAGCCAAGGGAGGAATGTGCCATTCTTGGTGACATATTCAAGTGAATGGATGCCCTTGTATCTCCAGGTATTATCATTAAATGGTTTCCCATCTTTTAAAAAGTTTGGGTTGCCCCAAATTGGTTGAATCCTGGCCTGGCTCAAATTAAGACTAAGTAGAAGGGAAAACTGTTTAATCCGTCTGAAAGAATCAGTGAGTATTTTATTTCTATGAACCTGTAGGTTTTGAAAAGAACAGAGATCTTATATCTGTCTCATGTGCATTCATAATTTCCTGTTCAATATGAACCCAGTCCGGGTTATATGTCTGTGTTGTCCCTATTTTAAACCAGAAGGCTAGTTGAGCTGCTCTGGCTGCTAAAAAGACAGAGATAAAAATCAGGTGTTTTCAGCCCCCCATTGTTTTTGGTTCAACACACCTTGGTGTAGGCTAGCCTGTGTCTTTTGTAACCCCATATAAAATAAGCTGTTTGAGATAAAATTTCCTGAATCCATTTCTTCATCAAACTACAGGGTATCATCATCAATAGGTAAAGTAACCATGGTAACAGGTTCAGTTTAATGGGTTCTATTCTTCCTCAGAGACACAGTGGTAATTTATTCTATCTAATTAAATCTTCTGATATTTTTGTCTAATTCTTGCTGCGTTTTTTGAAATTGTTTTATCAATATTTTTATAAATGTGGAAAACCTAAATACCCTATAAATTCTCTTGACCATGTAATCCTGGCATTAACAATGTCTTCCTTGAGGCAGTGTTTTTTGAGGGGTAGAAAGTTAGTCTTTCCCTTATTTAATTTATATCCAGAGATCTCTCCAAAGTTCTACATTATTTTAAAGACATGGGGAAGTGAGGCAGCTGGGTCTGTAATCATGAGGAGAATAGCATCTGTGTATGCAGCAACCAATTGTTCCTCCTGACCTACTTTAATACCTTTAATTTCTTTTTCATGTGACAGTCGTCTTATTAAAGGGTCTAGAGTGATATTAAATAGCAGAGGTGATAGAGGACATCCTTGTCTAGTACCTCTTCCTATTTCAAAAAATGGGGAGACTACCCCATTAGTAACTACTGCTGATGAGGGATTTTAGTATAGAATGTGTATCCATCTTAAAAAGGAGTCAGGAAATCCATATAACTGAAGATAATTAAATATATGAGGCCAGGCTACTCTGTCAAAGGCTTTCTCTGCATCAAGTGAAACAAGGCCACAGGGTAACAACTGATTATTAGCCACTTGAAGTACATGGAATAGTTTCCTTGTATTATCAGCTGCATATCTCCCTTTCATAAAACCTGTCTGATGTTCAGATATTTGAAGATGAGTAACTGTTTCCAGTCTATTGGCAAGCACTTTAGCTAATAGCTTAACATCCAAGTTGATCAAAGAGATCGGCCTATAGTTTGCACAATCTAGGGTGTCCTTCCCTTGTTTGTGTATTAAAGTTATTAAGCCTTTGGTCATCTCTTGGGAAAGCTTACCATCTGCAAGTGCTTGATTAAAGACCTCTGCTAAAATAGGGACTAGTTTTTGTTATCAAATATGTTATAAAAGTTGGCTGAGAAGCCATCTGGACCTGGTGCTTTGTTTTTGTTTAGTTATTAAATGGCAGCTAAGATCTCTTCCTTTGTTATTAAAGCCCTGAATCCTTTTTTAAATGAATCTGGCATGGTGGGAATGTTGCATAGATGCAGTGCTCTCTTCTCTGGAATAAATCTCTTGATAAAAATTTTGAAATTCTTTATTTATTTAAAGATGACCTGCCAATATGTCCCCAGTATTTCTATTTCTAATGGCCGTTATATTAGTGACATTACTCTTTTGGTGTATTCATATGGCAAGAATTTTGGAGGCTTTAGTCCCAGAATCAACATAATTCAGCTTAGCCTTCCTGATAGAGAAGATTGCCTCACTACTAATAGATTCATTGTATTTTAATTTAGTTTTAGATCAGGCCCTCCATATCTCAGGAGAGTTGGAACTCACCAATGTTTTCTCTAACTACTTAATTTTTTCTAATGTTTCTTGTTGTTTTTGAATATTTTTTTTTCTTGATAATTGCAGCTTCCCTAATTAATGTGCCCCTCAAGCAACACTTGAGAAAGTCCCAGGTGTTATTCCAAGAGGTATCATTTGGAACATTGAAAGAGAGGAATTTCCCAATATTAGTATTAATCTTATCACATACGTCCATTTTCTCCAGAGAAAAGTTGTTTAGTTTCCATCTCCAAGTCCAGTGAGGACTAGCAGAAGTGTAGAAAAGTAAGGATACAGGGGAGTGGTCAGATATTACCTGTGAATCAATCATGGTACTAAGTATTCTAGGAATAAAAGTTCTTGGTGTATAAATTCGGTCTAATCTGGAGCCTGAGTTGTTACATTGGGACCAGAAGGTATCTCTCTCTTCTGAGTGAAGAATCTGCCAAGCATCCACTAAACCTACGTTATCTACTAGGTCTTGTAAGTCTTTATCAACTTTGGTTCTATCAGGTCAAAAGGTGGCTCTATCTAGCACAAGGTCTAATGTGCTATTCATGTCTCCAGCAACTATGATGGTGCTCTCTAACAGATTGATCATTTTTACAAATATAAGATCAAATATTATGTGGGTCGAGGAGTTGGGGCCATATACATTTATAAATGTAAGACATTCCTCCCTCAATCTGCCATTATCAATAATGTAGTGACCCAAGGGGTCCTCAGAGATTGTACTGGAAAGAAAACTTAGACCTCTTTTGAACAAAACTAAGACTCCTGCTTTTTTTGAATTATCTCCAGCCCCAAATACTTGACGTACCCACTCCCTTTGCATCAGAGCATAATGTTCTTTCTTGAGGTGTGTTTCCTGTAAGAATGCAATAGATGTACCTAATTTCTTCGGATGTCTTAGTACAAAATGTCTTTTAATTTTGTGGTTCAGGCCTCTGCCATTCCACATCACCAGTTTTAGTTTATCATTTACCGCCATGTTGAAGTTCACTAAACAAAGCTATGTGCAATTATATTAAAGATATTAGTTCCATAGTCAGGTAAATGTGTTATGACCAGCACCCCCCATTTATTAATCCTCTAGAGCAGAAAGAGTTAGAATACAAGTAGCGAATAAGTAAATGAAAAAGAGAAAAAAAAAGATAAAGTAAACCAAAAAGTAGAATGTAGAATGCATAAAATACAATAGTGAATAAGAGAACAGATATAAACATATAGTCAATGTTTATTATTCTGCACTTGACCATTGACCATCAAAATAGATGTCATAAAAGCACCCAACCAGCACATTCCAAGATGGATTTGTTCAAGCATGGGCCCCCCTTCCTCCCTCAGATGCATCCACAGCTAATAAGAAAAAAAGACTCCTATCAGGGGATAATAAATTGTCTCTTACTCTGATGTCCATGCTGAGTAAGAGATAGGCCCATAATGCCCACAGATACACACTGTATTTGTATTCATGGTTACTTTCAATGGTAAATGGAGTGCGAGAAAAAACAAAAAACCTCTGCATATATCATTTTATTCCTTTTTTTTTTGTTCCCCGGTATATCTTAGTCCTTTCTCCCACTCCCCTTGCCTGAATATGTAAAAATATCAAGTATCTAGTAGATGGGAATGTTAATACCTAAAGGGATGAATAACAGTAAGCACAGTAAACAACATAATCTATCTTATTTATGTATAAAATAGCCAGAAATGATATCCATGTAGCTAAGCAGAAAATAATTCAAGGAACATCAAATCAGTAGCAACCCCCAGTATATTTATATGGAAGCAAAGCTTACCCACCAAATTAGGTTACAAGTGGGGTCTGTAGCAGGACACCACATTGGACAGTATCCTGTTTTCCAATAACTCTGCAGATAGGAGCGCAGACAAAAAAGAAAAATAAAGTAAAAATCAAGCACCATTTTTTTTGATCAGAGAGTGAGTGAAAGCAGTGCCTGCACATCAGACAATAACAGAGCTCCGTTTTGAGATCTGAAGATGGAAGAAAATCCCCTACACCATTAAATTACTGGAAGTTTGCTATATGAAGGGCAGTAGAGATTTCCACGATTTTCCATACCACTCCCAACATGCAATGTTAATTACCCATCAGTCTCTCTTAAAACAAGGTGTGAAGTACAAAGTTCAAAGGTTCACCAAAGCTCTCCATGTGATCTCTTTTTCAGCACAGAGTGTGCACCACCAGAAAGGTCATGCATGGCAATGGAATCTCTAAGAAAAAACAGTTGGAATCTTAAGGTACTTTTACAAGCAGCTAATCATAATGGGGTGGTAATTTATAAAAAAAATGGCCGATTTAAAAAAAAACTATAAACATTGGGAAGCAGCCTCTATAGAACCACGCATGTCAGCCAGGGGATACCAACAGAAGTGTCCATTTCCTTTATCTCTCTCATTCCTGAGAGGTTGCATATTCTTTTCTAAGGGCATGAGAAACCTGTTTCAAAATACTCTTAGTTAATTTGTCTCAGTAGTTATACTTAATTAGCAAATGTCTGACCAAACCAGATAACTATTAGTCAAGTGAGAACAGTGGTCATCTCCAGGGTGTGTGGAAAATGCATAACCTAATATCTATATCTGCTCTAAACAGTAATCAGTGTAGGTAGCCAGGTGTTTATAACTTTGAGTAAGCCTTTTTATGTGTTCAGAGCTGCCATGTAGATACCATAGAAAGCCTAGTCTATATTTATCAAAGTATACTGTACCCGTCATTGAGCAGTATCAATGTCAGAAGGTTGAATTATATTTAAAAGTTCAATAAATGTTAGCCCAGACATAAAGACCAACCACCACTCGCAATCAAATCAAATCAAAGTTTATTTATAATGCTCTTTTCAACATATCAAAGTGCAAGTACATATCAAAATAACATGTACCATAATAAATAACAACATAAAAACAATAAAAGCAGCAATAAACCTATTCAAATGCTAATTCAAATAGATAACTCTTCAGAGATGCCTTAAATGATTCCATGGACAGGCACTCTAATCTGACGAGGTAGAGAATTCCACAGGGTTGAGGCCATGAAAGAAAAAGCTCTGGCCCCAGATGACTGAAGACGAACCTTGGGAATCTCTAGCAATCCCTCATCAGCAGAGCGGAGTGGGCCAAGAGGGCAGTAGGGTTGAAGGTGCTCTTCCAAGTAGCCCGGTCCCTCACTGCGTATGGTCTTTTGGTCAGCAACATGACCTTGAAGGTGATTCTTCACCACACATGCAGCCAGTGCAGTTTGTGCAGCACAGGTGTGATATGGCAAGTTCTTGGTAACCCAGTCAACAACATGGCTGCAGTGTTCTTCACCAGCTGCAGACGACAGAGATCCTCCCCCAGCAACCCTAGATATAGAGCATTACAGTAATCAAGACACAAGGAAGCAAAGGTGTGGACCAACACAGGAAGGTCACCATGTAGAACAAGGTGTTTTACCTGGGTGATATTCCTCAGATGGTAAAAGGAAGACTTGACAGCAGCCAATACCTGTGTCTTCGGCGTCAGCTCGCTGACAAGAATTACGTCCAGACTCTGTATCTGTTCAGAAGGTCTCAACTGGTTGCCCCCTAACACAAGGCCAGAGGGAAACCCAGGAGTCAACTTCTCTGCACGATGACCCGGGTCCAAAACCAACCCCTCAGTCTTATCTGGATTCAGTTCCAACCAGTTAGCACTCATCCAGTCCTGAATCTCAGCGAGGCAGTTATTAAAGACCAATAATGCGTCATTCTGTTTGGGTACAAAGGACATATAGAGCTGAGTATATAGTGTATAGCATGTCCCCAGTAATGTTTTACTTCTGTTCCCTCCATTCAAAAAAATCAACTGCTATTAAAATAAAAAGCTTAAAATACTACATTTACAGTAGTTGTTTATTGTTAGCTTTTCTCAGGATGCATGTAGTATTTTGCAAAACTGAGAAATTTCATTATGTGAAATATTTTGAGGAATCTGCACATTTTGCAAAATATTTTGCGGATGTGAAATGTGAAATTTCACCAAAAAGTGTGAAATTTCACCCAATAATTGCAAGATTTCACCCAAAAATTATGAAATTTTGCCCATAAATGGCAAAATGTCACCTGAAATGTGAAATTTTGCACTTTTTGGGTGAACGCTCACAATTTTGGGGTGACATTTTTCAATTTTGGGGCAAAATTTCACATTTCACACCTGCAAAATATTGCAAATTTCACAAAATATTTCATGCGGTGAAACTGCCGATTTCACTGCAATTTCATTGGTGAAATTTTATTTTGCAACATCTCTAGTCACATGTTTTAATTTTCTGCCATTATGGTCAACTAAATATGTTAGATAATATAGTACTTGTATGGAATATAGAATGGTGAGTTGTCAGAGAAATGATTTATCTACACAAATGCTGTTTGACCTCGGGTAACTTCACGAGTGGTGCAAGCCACGAGTGAGGTGTCCGAGGTCAAAAAGCACAAGTGTAGCTAAATAATTTATCTGACAGCTCACCATTGTATATTTTATTTATGCAATAGGGATGCTGCTTATCAGTGCAGGAACATTTGGTTTGGACTGTTTATCTTCTTTTTTTTAACATGATAATTTCTGGGACTTTCTGGGACTTTCGGTTAACTTTCCTAGTGTATGTCCCCCTAGTGTGGTGGTTGCTATTAAGTGAAACACCACTCATTTTGTAGAGAACTTCTTGCTGAACAAATGTCATGGTCACAGTATCATGCTACCTCTTTTGTTTTAAAGTTATTCACATTTGTTTGTCGAAAAAGTGAAACAAAAATTGAATTTTATACTGTTGTTTGCTAATTATAAAAAAACTAAAAGGTATTCATTAAGGAAACACTACTCATTTTTGAATATTTTTGTGCTGAACATTTTTCGTGCTCATAGTACCATGCTATCATTTTTAGTTTTAAAGTGATTTACATTTGTTTGTTGAAAAAGTGAAAAGAAAATTGAATTTTATGCTGTTTTTGGCTAATTATGAAAAAACTAAAAGGTATCTATGAATGAAACATCACTCATTTTGTAGATATTTTTGCACTGAACATTTTTCTTGCTCACAGTACCATGCTATCATTTTTCATTTTAACGTTATTTACATTTGTTTGTCTGAAAAGTGAAAAGAAAATTGGATTTTATGCTGTTTTTTGCTAATTATAAAAAAACTAAAAGGTATCTATAAATGAAACACCACTCATTTTGTAGATATTTTTGTCCTGAACATTTTTTGTGCTCATAGTACTATGCTATCATTTTTCGTTTTAAAGTTATTCACATTTGTTTGTCAAAAAAGTGAACAAAAAAGATTTGATTGACAGTTTGCATTTATCCCACATATGTGGGATAAATCTATGGTGGTTAGATTTATCCCACATATGTGGAAATAAATGGATTTATGCAATTGCTTTTGGTTCCATGCCTATTGCATAAATTGCATTATCTTTCAAAAATCACTTAATTGTCCCCAACTTGCCTGACAATGGCTTTGCTCATCACAACACAGTTTGTTGTCATAGTAGGTACTATGTCATCATATCATTATTAAAGACACTGTGAGGCCAGTTAGGGAAAGTCTAATTATTTTTATACAAATGTTTTGGATAGGCTATCAAGATGAGTTAAAAACACAGGACAGGAAAACTGAAAATTACAAAAATGTATTCTCAAGTAAACAACAATAGCTGAAACATATTTATGACAGTACATACAGAATTGCATTGCTGCTCTTTGACTACACTCATAAACATTAATTTCCCCATTCTGTCAGTTTAATGTCTTCCTTTACCCAAACATTTAATCCCTGTGTAAAGTAGAATTCTAAGCCTCCCCTTTTCTCCTTTGCTGGTCTCTTACATACTGTACTTTACAACCCTCAGGTTAGAGTTCCATTAGAGTCCATCCAACAAATCTTAATGATACCAGTGATGTCAAATCTATTTACACAGGCTACACGTGTTACTCTCATATTTTTTTTGTAAAATTCTTAACAGTCATGCACGCATATTTCCAAATGAATCACTCTTGTTGGATTTGTAAATTCAATAACACTACTTGCTACATCTTATTGACTTTTGCAATATTTACAGTGGCACCCGCCAGGATGCAACACAGAATACTACAGAATTTTGCAGAGTTACTGCAGGAAACAGCACCATTTCAATGGCAGTTAATCTCCTTTGTCATGCAAGGGTCTGTGGCACAGCACAGCATCCTGGTCAGCTCCACTGCAAATTTGTTTCCTGATCTGATGGTCATGGGGTGCTTCCTTCCTTCCTTCACTCGACTAGTTTTAACATTCCCTATCCATTTTATTTATCCTACTCACAAGGATGTTATTGCCACAAACATGCCTGAAAAGTTGAACTGGACCAGTGAATCTACCTATTTAATAAATTAAACCTTAGTAAATAAACAAAAACAGAAATAAATAATATAGCTTGTAGTAGTCGTCAATAAATTTCCATTGGACATGGGCCAAGAAGACAAACATTTTGCAGCTATGCAGCACTTGTGATATTCTAAAGTTACAGTATATGACCTGCTTGCAATTATCTGATTTAACTGCAAAGGTTACCTCATATGCAATAAACAATAATCTAGTATAACTGCCATTCTTCCCTCATAACTAGTAATATTACGTTACTGTTCAGCTGAAAGAACAAAACTTTGACATTAGAAACAAAACTATACATTCTTGTCCACAAATGTGTTTTGATGTCCTAAATGTGCTTTGTTTGTGCCATTGTATTCTATGATTCTGTGTTGTTCCTGCCCTAACTCTGCTGAGTTATTAAGTCTCCTAACCTCATGTTTTGCTGCTTCAAAAAATGTTAACTATAAACATTCAAAATGTAAATATGAGATAATGTCATGTTTGTCTAAATATAGTTGTTTCCATGTTTCAATCGATTCTGAAACTGTTGCCAATCCTGTGAAACATCCCCCAAGGAATATTTAGAAATAATGTTCTCACAGTGTCCTTCCTGGTAAAACAGTTTATAATTAATAAGTCAGCCACCTCAACATGTAGACACAGACATACACATGCAGCACACAGATACTTGTGTGCACACTCATAAACAGTCATACACTTGCAAACATACATGCACATGTACACATACATATACAGAAACACACATGCTGTACATTTGTAATTTCTATTTTCAATTACATAGAACATGAGCACTCACCAATCAATATAGACATCACACTGGCTCCAAATAGATTCCATTAAAAAGCAGTTTTTATTCCAAAACACACATACTGCATGTTTGAAGTGTTTCAGACAAGGTCCTTTCTCAAAAGCTAATGCAGTAACAGACAAACAAACATATATAAAACATGTAGTTATATCACAGTGATGTCACTTATAAGTAAGCAGATCAATCTAGTTGTACTGAACACATATCCCACTGTGCTCGGAGTAGGTGTAATTGAGTGCCCAACCATCTTAATAGCAAAAGATAGAATGGGGGGGCATAAGGGAAAAGAGATAAAATAGAAAGATAAAACTTGAAACTCCTCAGTGCTACTTAATTATTTAACAATTCCAGAGTTACATATATAAAAACAAAAATAATTTATCTTCTTTTTCTCAAAAATGGTTTAAGATCGAAGCCAGTATTCAGGCCTGGAAACTGATTTGCCTCAAGATTAATAATCCAAAAGACTTCTCTCTGTAAAACTAAGTCACTATAATTTCCACCTCTAGGGTGTGGGTTTACTGTATCAGTAGCCATGAATCTGATAGTATGTGCATTGTCATCAGTATTATGTTTAATATGGTTTGCTGTGGCATATGCAACATCTTCATTATGTATTGCCCTGATATGTTCACTGATCCTGACTTTAAAATTTCTAGTTGCCTTGCCAACATAGAACGCTATGCAACTACAGGTGGATAAATAAATAACAGCATTAGAATCACAAGTTATAATCTGTTTTATGTCAAAATCTTTAGTGGCGTTAGTACTTGTGAATTTTTTGCCTGTTTCCACAAATTTGCAAAAGGAGCATCTTTTACAACGGTAATAGCCCTGTGCTCCACGTGTAAGCCATGTTTCATTGGTGGTTTCCCTGTAGTGGCTAAGTGTCAGCATATTAGCAATAGTGGCGGCTTTTCTAAATGACATTCTAGGTAGATTCAAAGTCAGTTATCCCAGGATAACTCTGTAGCACATATCAGTTTTTAAAAATGATATTCTGAACTAAATTAGCTTGAGCTGAATATGTTGTTACAAAATTGATTGTGGTTTCCTGGTTTTCATCCTGGCTTTTTCTTTCCAAGACAGAATTTACAGGCACAGAAAACAGAAATTAGGTGCCGGCCTGGTGGCACTGATGGTTGAGGCACTGGACGTCACACCTCGTGCCACACCGGTGACCCGGGTTTGGTGACGGACTCAGGTACCCAGGGGTCAGCAGGGGAGGGACAGAATAAAGCATCCAGAGGACAGCTCTCCTCTCCCTGAGGAGGTATCCAGGGATGCTTTGTGTCCTGATGACCCCCAATGGAGATCGGGGTATTACAGATACACCAGCAAGTCATAAAGGGTGGAGAGCAGTAGATGCTAGCAGGGCAACCGTGAGCAGGCGTCATTGCACTCTGAGGAGGAACCAAAGAATGAAAACCCCCTGGCAGCTGGGTGA
Source organism: Neoceratodus forsteri (assembly GCA_016271365.2). Classification (NCBI taxonomy): domain Eukaryota; kingdom Metazoa; phylum Chordata; order Ceratodontiformes; family Ceratodontidae; genus Neoceratodus; species Neoceratodus forsteri. Next base: position 52,391,443 of record CM057451.1, on the reverse strand, counting down.
GGTGACAGTGGGTCTCCTGGGGCTGAAACCCCACATACCCAGTGCCGGCCACAATCCCGACCCTGCCCCTGGGGATCCTCTGCCTTCTCCTGTGTGGGCTGGCAGGAAAGGAAGGGATCCTGATACTGAAGCTTTGGTCAGAGGAGTGTTTCAGGCAGGCAGTTAGGAGTGGAAGCTGAGCAAGCCCACTGAGAGAATTGTTAAGTCTCCTGTAGTTAACGGGCTATGATGGGAAGTGTGAGAATTGAAAACAATACCAGGCAGTGTCTCACATCCTGCAAAGATCAATGAGGTTGGCTGTAAACCATAGGTGGTGGGATCCTTTCACATTGAACATTTTAAGGAGGGCATGTTTGTCCCACATGTGTATTAATCTAGAGTGGAACAGGGATTGGTCCTCACCAATGTCAGTGGCAGTACGGATGGGGGACCAGTCAGTGATGGAGAGGTCAAAGAGTAGGTGGCCAAGATTTAGGAAGTGAATCAGAGTTGATAAGTTAAATTTGGGGGGTCTGAAGGTAATCAGATTTTCATAACAGAATAGTTAATATTCTGGTCATGGAAAGCATTAGGTAGCATACCAGCAGCAGTTGGCCAGTAAGAGTGGGAGGAGAAGACCCAGTCCAGCAGAGAGAGATTGGTGGAGTGGGGATTGAGTTGAGTCAGCACAGTTATTAGTTGGGTCAGATTAAGATACTCAGTCTTTTTGATTGTTGATTTGGCAGCAGGGGAGAGACAATTAATACAGTATATGCTGCTTGTACCAGACTAGTATGCTAAGTCTGGAAATGTCCAGTAAAGCCAGTGTCCAGGATAATGTGACAGCAGTCACGATCAAAACTGACAAAAAGACCACTTACGTAAAACACTCACAGTACTGACATTGAAACAAACATATAACACTTGTAAGTGAATTACAGCTCCTTTTGTGATAAATTGGTTGGTTGGTTTGAATAACGCTTAAAACTCTTGTCTTTTACTGAAAAAAAGTTTTAAAAGGCAGTCTTTAAAGCAGTCTGCTGTTATAGCTCACTCAGTTCTGTTTTATCCTGCTGTGATTTGTGATGCATGAACTGCATGATCTTCATTTTAGTTTGTTTGGTGGTAGTGCAGCAGCTAAGTTTCTTCCCCATCTTTGCAAGGTAGTCCCACTCTGAAGTGATGTATTCATGCTATTTAAATGCTCAACCTATTGTTTAGAGGGCTAGATGGACATCCTTCCTGGGTATAGGTGTGTTCTCCTCGTCTTCCTCTTCTGCATCATCATCATCTTGTTCCTCAGGTTGGCTCATAGTTTTAGTGATGAAACTACACTGAGGATGTCCTCACTATCTTCCCCTCTGCTAGCGCCTTCATCACCAAGGGAACACAGCTGCTTCAGTTCTTCAGCTGAAGAGCAGCAGCACAAGAGAGCTAACCACAACAAAACATCTGTGCATGTATAGAGGTAGGCTAACATATTCTGCTTAAATGGCTGAGGTAGTTTGTGCATTATTACAAGGTGTTAACAGCTGATTAAGTGCCTCAAGATAAGCCATCACTTGCTGGTATAGCAGGCAGTGCTGGTGCACTGTATCAATGAAATTTTCTGTTACAGCAATGGCGTTTGGCTTTTTGCAGAAGAAAAAGTCCGATTTAATCAGTTGTCCCCTTTTATCATGGATGTTATAAATGGCATACTATGTTGAAATACCCCGAATAATCAGATCCCCAGAAAAGGAATGTGAGGTCAGGGAAGTGAGGGCATCAGAAAACATAGAAGGACAGGCTTTGTGGGAAGCATAGACTCCACTGATAAAGATAGCTATTGAGCAGGGAAATGTGAGCTTATCCAGAAGAAATTCAGGTGAGGCAGGTGCTACTCGGCTCAAGAGACTGGAGCAGCTGAGTTCCTTCCAGACATAGAGAGCAATGGCACCACCATGTTTACCACAATCTTGTCTGTGGAGGTTGGAACTGGTGATGACAACATCACTTTCAGAGAACTAGAGGTAACCCTAGAGTCAGTGACACAGAGGATGTCAGGAGTATGCTTGGCAAAACACCTCCAAGAAGATCAATCTGGGGTATAAGGCTTCTAGCATTAAAGTGGGAAATGCTGAGGTCCTTTGGGAAAGAAGGGAAGGACAAAACAGTTGTAGGGAGGTAATACCTGGGTTTGATTTTACATCACTACCCAGCAAAAGAAACAGGACAAGGAAAAGAACAGTGGAGTAGGACTTCTGTCTGCAGGGTGAGGGTGGGGGAGATAGAGAATAGTAAAGGGAGAGAGAGAGGGCCTTTTGGAGAAATTAAAAGTTGAAAGAATGGAGGAAAGGAGACCAGGGTGGTTTGGTAGAGATGGGAAGGCCCAAAGGCCTACTGCACTCACTCAATGGTCCTCCACTTAACATATGTTGTTTACAGAGTGAAACAGAAAAAAAGCAGTAACTCCAGGCAAGATTCAGATATACAGTAAAGCTCATTTATTGCACATTTACAAAATAACAAAGGTGCAAAGTTAAAGTGAAAAATAAGTACTAGTGTGGACTCCTAGCCCAGATGGAACAGGGGATATTTCTTTGGTATGGGGGTTAGGAGACCACCCTAGCACTTACTTGCATTTTAACTTTCAAAATTTGCTAGTTTGTAAATGTGCAATAAATGAGCTTGCTCTATACCTGGATCTTGCCTGGAGTGACTGTTTCTCTTCCACTCTAGATGGGTAAAGGTGCAGGACCAAGCAGAGGGAAGGAGTAGAAGGGACAGGAAGGGAGAGGATAGGAAGAGGAAGAAAGTGTGGAGGAGAGGAACAATAAGGAGGGGAATCAAGGGAAGCAAATAGATGTTAGGCAGTTATGAATTCAGGCACCAAAAAAAGGGTTAGGTATATATTTATTTATTTTTTTATGTGTTTATTTATTGAATTTTGATGACCAGTAGGCCCGGTGGGCCCCAAAGGTCCCTTTTTCAGGGGCGACCCGGAAATACATTTAGTGACATTACATGTAATTACATGGCATATGTGGTGAAACAGACAGTAAACAGGTAATTAACTGACATACAGGTTCAATAGTTATAGTTTTTGACATTGATTCATAACAGTAGAGGCAAACTATCCAAACTATAATGTCACAACTCTTGTAGGTAAGGTGATAGGCATAAGTCTGTGGGGGAGCAGGGGTTGTCAGGTGCCATGACATAGGCAAGTGCTTGCCTCGAGTGGATGCGCCTTGAGACCAAATTCCATTATGTTTTACCTATAAAAATTAAGGAACAAGCAAGTGTACCCCTGAAAAACACAGTAATATTAATTTATAAAATAAATAAGTGGGGCGTGGATTGGGTCCTATTGTAATGGCCGACTAACTCACCGGCTCTAGTACCCGGGGATTTAACAAGCAGATTTATACCATCCTACACAGAAATTACATATGGTGTAGCAGATCCCTACACTTCTGAAGCACTACGGTACAGATTGATTTCTTTTTTGAAGAGTTGAACGCAACCAGGAGCGCTGAACACTAGCCCTTTCAACCAAGGATGGAGCATCACGGTAACTCAGACCCACTTGCAGGTCTCAATCTGCAGCAAATCAATGATATGTTTGCTGCACTAATGCAAAGAATGGCTGAGGTCACGCTTGCATCAAACAATACAACCTTAGCGATTCAACAGATCAATACCAAGATCACCACCATGGAATCAACAGTGCTTGCCAACACGGCCACTATTGACTCCCTGAATGCTATGGTTCAAAAGCAAGAGCAAGTCATCCAATATCTATAGGTCAAAATAGATGACATCGAAAACCGAGGCTGCTGCAATAATCTTAGAATAATGGGCCTCCCTGAACATGCGGACCGAGGGAATGCGCTGGACTTCCTATAAGATGCCCTACCAGAGATTCTCAAGCATGACCTCCCCCCGGGCTTCACAATCGAGTGGGCACACAGAATGCTAAACCCCACTTCTAAACCTGGGGAGAGACCCAGGCCTGTAATGGCCAGAGTTTTAAATTTCACAGACAGAGTTGGTTTCTAATAGAGCTCATGAACTGGTTGCATTGTCGTGACGCGGACAAAAAAATTATAATCTTCCAAGATTATTCCCGCAAACTCGCCAACCGGAAAAAAGCCTTTACTGAGACCCAACGATTGATGCACTCTCTAGGCCTATGATTCACCCTTCACTACCCAGTCATAATGCGGCTGGAGGTTAATGGTACACTGCTGTCATTCTCAACGTCTGAAGCTCTGTTGGAGTATCTTCACAGAAACTGGCCTACCACCATGAAGAAACCCACACCAGAGCAGAGTAACCCAAAATACCAGTCTGGGTCACTGAGCGATAATTCTTCCCTATGAGCTGAACTGCAACTGAGCTATCATTTCGTAGGAACCACTCAAGGCCTCACCGCTCGTTCACACAAGAGACAGCGATCAGGCCAGCACATTAAGAGAATTCATCCTCAGGACCGTCTTTCTGAAGTAGCCCAGCATGTTAGTGTCCAAAATTTGCTTCCTGCTAAAGCAGTCAGCTCAGTCTTAGACTCGGCAGACACTAGGTCATGTGCGTTTGCTACCCCGAATCGCTGTGCACTCCTACATGATGAGAACCAGGCTGATGCTGCAGAGTTTCCTGAATTTCCGGAGCAGGAGATAGTACTCAAAGCCTCCGTACTGGAACAGGAGGCACAAACTGGAATTCCCACTTTTCTTTAGAGTAAGGCCTCCACTCCGAGCTCCCCTGCACCCACACAGCCTGCCTTGCATCTCGATCGGCAGCCAGATCTTCAATCAACATTAGCCCAGGACCTCACTAAGATAAGTGTTCTTGAATGTTTGTTATATCTGATAGTCAAGGGCTTTGGTACAATATGAAGGAGGTGTTACTATCTGGGGTTGCAGTTTCAACTTTTATCTGTAATACAGTATAGAATGCCAAATCTCAGAGCTTCAGGTATCTCCTAGGAGATGTATTTCGCAGCCCTGGTATGTACAGCCTGAATTTGTGGTTATAGCAGATTGTCCCTTAGATTTTTATAGAGGAGATAGTCGGGTTGATGTGACGCAGGCCCTTCTGCATCCTCTGGGTTGGGATTAGCCCGGGGGGGGGGGCAAGCCCACACACCCAGGGCAAGCTTATGACTCGGTGCCTGCTAACTGAGCTCTTTTTTTATTTCTAATTAAAGCTTGGTGTCCTATAGCTTAAACCTACCGAGATGAACCTGAGATCAGACATTGATTTTAAATCAGGGATACCGCTATGTTAGTATATGTCACCTGTACCAGTATTCCCTCCATATATGATGTTTAATTTAATACAGTTTGCAGGGTTAGGGATGCTGGCTGATTAGATGGCTAATATTACTGGGTCCCCCGGGTTACTAGCCTTTATGTTAGTCGAGCCAGTAGTGCTGTAAGTCTATATCAGCTAATAGGTGCTCTTAGAGAGTGCATGCACTATCCCCCCCTTACATCTAACGGCTTAGAGGGTCGGATCTTAAAGGTTTATCCTTGATCTAATACGTATACTATGACCACAGTGCATGGTTGCACATTTAGTATTAATAGTTGTTATGTTTTGGTGTATATATGTTCTTTGCTGTCTACAAATACTATAAGGAGTTCTGCAAACTTTGTGCTGCACTGCTATATGCTTACGCCTAGGCACAGCTGCTCAGCCCTCCCCTGGCTCTCTTGGTCTTCTGGTTTTCAACATGGAATTTCATGCAGAGTTATAATGCCAGGGCTCTCATCTCTTCCAGCTGTTTACATCACCCCCTCACATGGCTTTCCAGTACTTGCCAAATTATGACTGATATGACTTTTATCACCTGGAAAGTAAGGGGGTTTAATTCTCCCTCGAAACGCAAATGGATACTGACATAGTTGAAATGGCTGAAAGCCCAGGTTGCCTTCCTACAGGAAACTAAATTAACCAAACAAGATTACACATACTTGGTAAAAGATTGGGTGGGTAAAGGAATAAACGCCAGTGCACCCACGAAGAAAAGAGGAGTAGCTACTGTTTTTCATAAATCCCTCTCTTCGTTTATATCCCAGAGCAAATCCGACCCACAGGGTTGGTGGGTACTAACTATGTTAGACACTCCTACAGGCCCAACCCTATTTCTCAACATATATGCCCCTAATGAAGATGACCTCTTTTTCTTTCTTGATCCCTCCACCAAAATAGAGGGGATGATAACAGAGCACACCCCCATAATTATTGGAGGAGACTTCAATCTTACACTGGTCCCAATTTTGGACAGAAGTAATCGGGGAAGGAAATGCATATAAAAGGGGTGCAAGCTCTCTTAATGGTCAGTGAGGAACTAAAATTGATATTTGGTGCATCACACACCCTACAGACTGGGATTATACATTCCAGTCAGGAGTGCACGAAACATTTAGAAGACTGGATTTCTGGTTTATCTCCCAGTCACTTGCCCACCATACCCTTGACTCACATATTCTCCCCACTGTTATCTCCGATCACGCACCAGTTAAACTGTTACTTTCCCTGGGCAACCGACCACCCTGCTCCCCTACATGGAGACTAGATTCTCTCCTCATACAAGACCCAATGTTCATGGACTGGGCCAAACATGAAACTGAATTGTTTCTGCAGGATAATCCTATATCAGAGACTTCCACCCAAGTTACATGGGAGGCCTACAAAGCCACCATGAGAGATAAAATTATTGGTTATGCCACTCACAGACAGAAGCTAAGGGAGGAGGAAACGGCACATCTGGAGAGCGCCCTAGCTAGTGTGGAACAAAATCTTAAACAAATGTCATCCCCATCCCTTTTGTCTATCCAGGGTCGACAAGTCCTTGCACTTCGCCTACAGTTCAATAAGCTTATATCCAGAAAAGCTGACCTGGCGCTTCTCAGGGTGAGGCACTCATTCTGGGAGGGTGGTGAAAAAACCAGCAAAATATTAGCATATCAGCTCTGCAAGCAACAAATGAATAGATATATAGCTGGACTTAAGGACCCTTGGTTTGGGGCAGTTAAAACTAACCCTTGGGATGTTAATCAAATTATGGCAGACTTCTACTCCCAACTATACACCTCCTCAAGAGTAGGTCCCACCCCAACATACCTAAGTTTTTGGAAACAATACACACCCCCAAACTCTCTCCCATTCAAAGAGACACTTTGGAGAGGTCTCTCACTCATAAGGAGATCTCTGATGTCTTGAAATCCCTCAAAACAGGAAAAGCCCCTGGGGGAGATGGCGTCCCAGAAGAATTTCTACAGGCTATGGCCCCCCCCATTATACTTCTTTTATCCCACAGCTTTAACGAATCTGAAAGTCACGGTATACTCCCCCGCACTCTCCGGGAGGCAATCATAACAGTACTCACCAAAAACGGAAAGGACTTCACTCAGGCAACAAGTTATTGCCCTATATCTTTAATTAACTCTGACAGTAAGATCTATGCCAAAGCTCTGGCAAAAAGGGTGTATCCATTATTACCCTCCTTAATTTACCCCTCGCAAGTCGGTTTTGTAAAGGGGAGGTACAGTACGCACCATCTAAGGACCCTGATCAATCTTGTTCACAGGGCCCTACAGATGACATCCTACACTACGGCCCTGGCCATAGATTTTGTGAAGACATTTGATTCCGTAGAATGGGACTACCTTCTTAGCACCTTGGAACATTTTGGATTTGGCCCTCATTTTAGATCAGCTATAGCAGCTTTATATACTTCTCCACTTGCCAGAATTCTAATGAACTCCCTCCTGTCAAATCCCTTTCCTTTTCACAGAGGCACTCATCAAGGATGCCCTCTTTCCCCTTTACTTTTTGTTCTGGCAGTTGAACCTCTTGTAGCGGCGATCTGCCAACACCCTCACGTAACAGGTATAAAAACAGGACAATCCCAATACTCAACCCTTATGCATGCAGATGATCTGCTGGTCCCTCTTGCAGTTGTAAGTCACTCTACTCCTCCACTACTTAATCTTCTTAATCACTTTACTACTTTCTCGGATCTTAAAATCAATGTCTCAAAAACAGAAATTTTGCCTCTTAATGTAGTCTGCTTCCCCTAAACTATGCCCCACTTTGACCTTAAGTGGGGACAGGACACCATCACTTATTTTTTTGGGGGGGGCATAAAGGTGGGTGCAAAACTAGATAAATGGTGGAATAACAATCTGGGCCCCTTGTTATATGACTGCAAGGGAGAACTAGACCGCTGGAGCAAACTACATCTGACTATGGCTGGTAAGATCGCAGCTTTTAAAATGTCTATAGCTCCTAAGTTCTTCTGCATGTTGGACCACATCCCTATACTTCTACCCTCAATGTGGTATTAAAAAATAGATAAGATGATAGGATTATTTCTGTGGGGGATAGAAAGACCTTGATATAGTCGTAACACTTTTAGAAGTCACTGGACATGAGGTGGGTGGGGGTTACCATAGATGGAAGGTTACAAAATAGCTTATCAATGTTCTCAGACACTGCAATGGTTTTGTCCATCCCCACGGTCAATCCCCCAGTGGGTGGAAATAGAACAAAACATTGCAGAGGTATCCATCTTGACAATCCTTCTTGACTCAGACCTAACTTCTCAACTTGAAACTGCACCCAACTTTGAGTTCCTCCCATAGCTACTGGAAACCTCCCCATAAGAAAACAACATTTTTCATCTTACCCATCTCACACACCCCTATCTTGCAAAACCCAAATATCACAATAGACAAGCAGCCAGTGCAGTGGCCTAAGTGGAAGGAGGCAGGCATTTTATATGTAGGGAACCTTATAGCACCCTCCACTCACACTGTCAATACTTTCCCCAATCTACTTAGTAGATGGTCTATATCCAAAACAGATCTCTGGAGATATCTCAAGATTAGAAGTGCATTAAAACCATTCCTTTCACAGTGCACAGATGGAGACTTCTCTCCAGCTCCCATTCATAAAATGGCTGAAACAACCCAGTGGGACTGCCGGAAAAATATATGCAATTCTCAGCGACACTTTACCAAACTCTGCCATTTCTTCAAAAACTAAATGGGAGGTTGTCATGAATATTCAGATTTCTGACAGACAATGGGGACAATGCTGGTGAGCAGGGCACTTAACACATAGAGATACCCATAGCCAACGTATCCATAATAAAATACTTCACTCATGGTACAGGACCCCAGCAGTACTTAAGAAAGCTGGAGTAGTCCCCCATGATAAGTGCTGGAGATGTCAACAATCGGTAGGTACTCTGTATCACATACTGTGGCAGTGTCCAATGATAACCCCTTTATGGGCCAAGACAGGAAAAGAAGCCAGTAAGATTTTGGAGGTAAATATTCCATACCATGCTCCTCTGTTACTGTTGGGTATGAAAACTACAGTTCTGCACCTTACTTCCCACCAATTTCTTTGGTTAATGATACTTTGCATGCAAGTCAAATGTACCCTTTTGAGAAACTGGAGGAGCCCCATGGTCCCATCTATGGAGGAAAACCTTTTGGCTCTAACTCAGATATCAGGCTGGACAGGCGTTCCTGCATGGCATCAGGGCAGTCTGAACAACTCCAGACATGCTGGGCACCCTATATGGCATATTTGGCTTCCAGAGCTGGGATAGACTGAGTAGTGGATTAGAGCACTGACTGATTTTTCCTTGTGTATGATGTATTGCTAGATTCCAGACTATTTCTAATACTATACTGTTTGTTGTGTGTGTATGACAGTAAGTTAATTTTGTTGTCGGTTTTGTACATTGCTGTTCATTGTTCATTATACTACAGTTCCCTAGGCAGCCAAGTACATAGCCTGTTCACATAACTAGGCTAGTCAACTTAATTTAAGGTACAATATCAATAGTTACTTTTTGTGACCCTCCCTTTTAGATGCACACTCCAGAAGAGACCACTGGAAGGTACATCTTTCTGGTTATATGAGGCCATGGCATTCAGCAGTGGTACCTTCTACTTGGTCCTTGGAGCCTATCTTTAATACAGGTGTGTACTTAATTGTTTCATTTTTGCTCTTTTCCAGTCTATAGGTGAGTACTCACTTAGTCTAACCTTTACTTCACTGTTATAATATAGAGGTCACTCATAAATCCATGTATGTACTAACTGCTTATAATAATATTCTATATATTCTAAGTAGTAGAACCCTGTGTCAACATGCATGTATGCTCCATTTGTGGACTATCAATGTTGCCTCTGTAATGATGTGTTTTTTATGTTGTTGAAAACTGAATAAAACTTTTAACTGAAAAAATAAATAAATAAATAAATAAGGAAGCAGATAGATGAATAACTAAATAAATCACCTAACTATTCAAACAGCTCTGCTTTGATTAGGAATTGCTGAATAACAGGGACAGGCCTGTACAGTATGACCAGAGACTTTTGGAATTAACACAAGTGATGACATCACAGCTATCAAGGGAGTTAGACAAGGCTTGAGAGCTGGGCAATTTTATCTTGTTTGGTTTAGCAAGAAAAACAAGACTATAACATTTTAGAGAAAAAATGCCATCAGCTAAACTAAAAGCTGTTTTAAACATGTCTAACAGATCAGGGTGTTAAAACTGGACTGTCCAGCCAAACACCAGGCTGATGACAACACAAATTACAGCAATGTTTTGCAGTCTTACAAGTTCACGTTGATGACCCGTGGGAGAGTGTTTCCATGATAATAATACAGCTGTTGGGCCTGGGAGTAACTGGGAAGGTAAACATGCTTCTGTGGCCATAATAGTTGTAACTACAGAATGAGTGACACATGCTGAAAATGACTCATGACCATGAGATGCTGATGTATTACTTGTGTTATTTCTCAAATACCAAGCTCCAGTGCATGAACCATACGCCTTCATTACAATACTTAGTTTACTGTAATAGGTTATTTATTTGCAGAATATCTAATTATATTTTGATTTGGGACTTATTTATAACTTTTAAAAAAATCATGTTTAAAAATAATAGTGATTGGTCATATAAAGATTTCAGTTTAGCATGCATGCACACACACACACATATACATGCACACAAATGGATACTTTCAACTACTGTGCTTGGTAGACATGTTAAAGATAAGACTTTTTCCAAAAAATATGATTTTAGTTTAGCATTATTTTCTGGATTTGTTTTTAATTATTGCAGACACTAAATATACTGTTTTCACACTGCAGTTTAGAAGATTGCATGTTCTCCTCTGGCTGGTTCATTTCCTTTTACTTATCCATTCATCTGTACTTAACATATTCAACATTTTCTGTTACTTGCCTCCCAGACAGCCTATGTTCATTCCCTGAGGTTCCCCACATTACTGAACCCCATATAGAATTTATACAGTGACTACGTGGATAACATGGTGTCACAGTTTCATTTTTTTTATTTATTGTTTATGCTCACTGGTCACCCATAACAGCTCCCATCTGGTGGCAAGCACCTAGCCCTGTCCCCCACTTTGGTACTTACACTCCTTGAACCCCACCAACATACCCCCCAGGGTGAGGGTCATCTGACCTGGCCACAACATAGCAAGGTAGCTCCCCCCCACACACACACACTATCTAATGACCTTTGAAGGCAGAGGTGGCCTTTCATAAAAGCCAGGGCATGAGGGTACCCATCGTCCATCTTCACTCAGCGAGTGCTTTCTCTTTACTGAGTCCTTACTCCTGCAGATGTCCACATACAAGGGGCTTCTAGTACCTGCATGATTAAGCGTATCTTTGCAAACCCTTCCACGCAGGACACCCCCTACACTACCACCTGTGGTCACCCAGTAGGTGGTGTTTCAGTGGGGTGTGAAACCCTCTCACAAGAGAAGAAGAGCATGCTCTGGGATGCTCAGTCTTCCTCTCCCTGACTAGACCCCATGACCTGGACTCTTTTCCAAAATCAGGTCACCAGCATGTTGACTGGTAGCACAACTGCTACAAAGAAAAGCTGGTCCTCTGGTGTCAGATTTTAATGGCAAGAAATTTAGAGGTGTAGCTGTCTAGAACATTTTCAGTGTAGGTGGTAGATCATAAGAGAACCACAGAATTTGTGATTGAGCTGGCTGCTTTTCAATCACTGCAAGGAGATAAGTTGTCAAAATGTGGTGTAGATGGTATACCCCCCAACTTTAGTACATTATCTATAAAGTAAGGATGAGTCGAGGGCAAATTTCCATTTGAAAATTGCCAAAATCAGGCAGTTTGGAGACAGGTGAAGCTTCATCATCATGACACAGCACTTTTTACAGGAAGCACACACTGCGCATGTCCAAGTTGTTGACAAGCCACATGACCTGCAGCTGTCAATCAGTGATGCAGTAGATGAAGAACTCCATGTGCTGCACACATCTTCATGACACTTCTAACTCTATTTCACAGGTATAGGAAAGACCTGTGGTAGGAAGGAGCTGCTGTTATGTATATAAAAGAGCTGCTTTTGATCAGAAAATGTTCAAAATCAACAGAAATAGTCATGCATTATCATTTGGATTGGGCTACCTGATAGGTATCAGCATATTTTAGCCAGGTAGGTTAGTGCTGGTATGATTCTACCTTACCTGGTTTACTAACACTGTAATAGGATCAAGTATTTTACAGTTATCCTACGTAATCACCCAAATGCCAGTCTGCTGCATCAAGGGGACGTCGCTCATCAGCAACGTAAAATGACATTGGTTACCATGCTCCTGATTTCATTTTGGATGGTAATGAACCATTTTCAGGGGAAGGGAAGTTGAATTGGGGGCCCAATAACCTCCCAATTTTCATCACCTTGGACGGCTCACTCTTAGAGTCAGTCAAATCTTTCAAATATCTAGGGGTCTAGCTGGATAGCAGCCTCGGCTTCACCGCCCATATAGACTCCATCTGCACCAAACTTCGCACTAAACTTGGAGACCTCTACCAACACAAAATAACGTCTCCCAATGTCAACTCATTGAGACTTAGTTGCCAAAACCATTTTCACTGTATTAGACTATACTGACATTGTTTATGGCTATGCACCTGCTACCTCCCTAGCAAGACCTGACACTCTACTTAACTCATTTTGCCATTGCACTACCTCCTCCACCCCTCTCACTCTCCACTGTATTCTCTGCTCCTCTCTCTCCCTTATGCCCCTACCCATTAGGCACCAGACACACAGCCTCACTTTCATTGGCAAATACTGGTTTGGGACACTCCCCTCCTACCTCAACTCCTGCTTGTCTCCAGTTAGCTCCTCCATGTATCCCCTTCATTCAAGGGATGCTCGAATGTTCTCTCTTCCACATCCTCACACATGCTCAGGTCAGGCAGAGTTCTCTTACTGTCTCCATCACCTCTGGAATCAACTTCCTTGGGACACCCGCCACTCCCCCCACCTTCAATGTTCTTAAATCCCTGCTCCGAACTGTTCCTACCACCACTTGTGCTTGCTCGATCTCTTCCCCCACCCCCACCCCCAAACCAGCCTTTACACCTCCTAATGGTACAGAATCTTTCTCTACCTAATGGTGTCCCAGTGTCCCTGGTCTGACCTCCTTTGAATTGCTTAGTTTTATTAACCCTGTATGTGTCTTTATCCCCGGTTCGCACCTGGAAACAAGCCTCGGCGCAGTGTACCTTTATCGGTTACCAACTTTTAAATAAAATAAACACATAAAAATAAAGGGAAAAGCATGACATGATGATCCAAACAAATGACTGTATCAACCCTGACAGCACAGACATCAAGACCTAATGAGAAGTCCAGGTCCAAGGCATTGCCCTACTTGTGGGTCCCAGAGTCAACTGCCTATGCAAGGTCCATTGATTTTATCAACTACAGGAATTTTTACCAAAGATACGAGGCCTCATTATCAACCTAGGCATTGAAATCCCCACCTCCAATAGCTTGGGAGGGACTACTACCAGTTCGGCCATGAAGTCCACCAATTCCTGAAAGAATTTATTCACATGCCCTGGGGATGGTACGCAAGAATGATCTCACAATCTGCACCAGGCCCACATTTAACTGCCACACATTTAAATGTCCTGGTGGTTCCCATGGGGTGTGTCATGAGTCCTTGTTGTAGAACTTGCTGCTTTCAGATATTTCTTCCCTTAACTGCGAGTTCTTTTAACAGGGTCCACCCAGATGGATGACCCACATCTGAGCCCCAAAGGGTTTGCAGGTTGATGGCTTCTGTCACTTCACCCCAGTGCTATTAGGGTTCTTCAGATCAAAGAAGTAGGCCTGGAACACCAAGGGACAACTGTTTATCTAGATGGGCCTACAGGCACGTACACATGCACACACACACACACACACACACACACACACACACACACACGCACTCTCTCCTCTTTATTTGGAGCTCTGGAACTCCGGAAAGCTCTAGCAATGGCTCCTACCCCTTATTGTCTACTGGCAATGCCATCTGAGTCAGCCAGAGGGGGTGGATAAAACTTTCAAGCCTTTAGCTGCACACAGAGTTACAAAGAGTACATACCGTATTGTAGCTTGTGTGAGCATCATTCAAACAAAACACCAGCTTGCTTTGTACTGTCATTAGTGGCACCCACAGGGGACAGATTTCCAGGATTCCTAATGAATGTACTTTTATTTGAGATGGAGCTGGAGTTAGAGCTGGAGGAGAAGAGAAACTGGCAAAGTTGACAATGTGCATGCAGATCAAGACTGGATCTCAGGGCTAACAAACAGCAGTGAATTTGACAGCTCCAGAGCAACCATGGACTGATAGACAAGCTGTACCCACAATCCTGGGCCCATGGCTGATAACCAATATCAGAAGAAACCATATTCTGAATGTACGGACACAGGTGTTTTCAACATTGTTATACTATGCCAGAGGGCAAGTTCAGAAAATATGGGGATGTCAACCAGGATGAGCTAGTCATCCATGTCCTGCTGCCTATGGCAGGTCACCGAAGCACTGCTGCAGTATGTGAAAGACTACAATTCCCAGCCTCAAGGGATGCATTCAGAGACATCAGAAATGCATTCTGTACAGTGAACAGGATTCCAGATGTAACAGGTGCAAGTGACTGCACACATATCTCTATAATGGCACCCTATGAGCACAGAGTTGTAATAAAATAAGATATTCTATAGCATTAACCTTTAAGTAGTATGTGATGCAACAGGATTCACCACACTGTTGCTTGCCAAGTTTCCTGGGTCTACATATGATGCATACACTTTGGAGAGGTCATAGCTGTTGCCATACATTTGTGCCTTGTGAACTGAGCAGGGTTTGCTAATTGATAAGTACACATAATGCAGCCATATCTTGTGTCATTATGTGTGCAATATGTGATACCGTATGTCTCCTAAACCCGGAGATGAGGCCCTGTCACATTACTATGATGCACACAGACAGTCATCATAATCTAATGGGTATTTGGCATGCTAAAGATTTCCGTCAGGTGACTGATAAGACTGCTGACATACTACTGTTGGCCCCTGGCAATGTGTGCCATATCTGTGAAACTGCATGATGCATGGCATACAGAAGAAGAGTATAAAAGGTTGCCCTTGCTTAAGGATGGAGACATTGCATCTGATGATGATGCCAGCATGGATGGTGCTATGTTTTGTCTCCTGTGCCAACCCATGAGTGCCACAGGATAAACAGACAGAGTAATGTGCCAAAGGATGGTGAATGCATGCTTTACCCAGGGGGTGGTTCTCTAGGGTATTATGTATGATGTTCGGAGGGCTGTCTGTCATTCAAAAAAAATGTGCTATATCAAACCATAAACTGAGTTTGTGCAGTACAGGTGTGTGGGAGTATGCTCAGTGGTGCATAAAAACAGTACACGGCAATGTGGGTGTGTAAATGGCAAGTCGGCAGAGTAGATGCTACTGTGCAGATTGGGCATACAGACGTATGCACTGTGCTTTCTACCTACCCATGACTAGGTTCTCAGATTTCCATGTGGTGGTGGTACCACGTCAGCTTCTTTAGCACCTTCAGGTGGCTCCTTACCTTGTGTACCTTATGCTGTTCCTGGTGCCACAGTCTCATGGGATGCAGCACATTACTCAGTGGACTTGGAAGTTGGCACCCTGTATGTTACAATTCATTCTGAGTCTGCTTTTAAAAGCAGCACAGAAAGGAGAGTATGGAGCAGAGCCATCTGAAGCAGCTTGAGGCAGCATAGTGCAGTAGATTAAGGCTCTGAGCTGCAGATCTGGAGACCTGGGTTTGAATCCCACAGCTGCCTAGGTGCATATTGTGTGATCCTGAGCAAGCCACTTAACTTCCTTGTGCTCCCAGGTCACATCTGGAAACAAGCTTCGGGTTAGTGTGGTACTCCTGGTTAAACAATGTTCCCTTTCCCTTTCCCCTTTCCCTTTCCTAAATCTCTCCCTCACCCATCATTCACTTAGAACCTACTGTACCTGAAACAGCTAAATGGGAAGGACATGTGACCTGTGAAAACAGAGTCAGGTATCTCCAGATCCATTCTGATTCTCTCTCTGCTCCCTGCTGTGGCCCTCAGTGCTAAGGACTGCAGCTCAGAGGACATCAGATGATTGTGCCAGGGAGAGTCAGCCAGAAGCTCTGCCCATTGCATCACAGATAAAACTGTTTGAGATAGTTAACTGCACTGTTTATTAAGTTTTTTTTTTTTTTAATCAAGGATGGAAATGAGAAAGGAAAAGTGTGGCCTACTGGGATTCAAACCTCAGATCTCTGGTATGCCGTTCCAGCGCTCTAACCATTAAGCTACAGGCTCACTTGTCAAAGCATCTGAGGAATTTCCTTACAGCCACACACACATTCCTTTCTCTTAATGTTTAGAGCGCTGGAACGGCATACCAGAGATCTGAGGTTCAAATCCCAGTAGGCCACACTTTTCCTTTTCTCATTTCCATCCTTGATTTAAAAATATGTATACCTTGCAGGGGTTAAACTGCACTGAGAGAAAGTGGTATTTTAACATTGGTTCCTAGTTGCATAATTAAAACACTAGAGAAGGAATGTGTGTGGCTGTAAGGAAATTCCTCAGATGCTTTGACCAGTGAGCCTGTAGCTTAATGGTTAGAGCGCTGGAACGGCATACCAGAGATCTGAGGTTCGAATCCCAGTAGGCCACACTTTTCCTTTCTCATTTCCATCCTTGATTTAAAAAATATGTATACCTTGCAGGGGTTAAACTGCACTGAGAGAAAGTGGTATTTCTAACACTGTTTATTAAGTGTGCTTCAACTAGGTCCTAGCTGCTACCTCTCTGGATGAGCACACTGATTAATGGAGTAGGCTACTTCTGCTATAGTTATATTTATTGCTATATACTGTAGGTATAATTCGCTAGACAGTTTTTGTGTTATAGTCAGGGGTTAAACTGGGCAGGAACCCACTGGAACTCAGTTCCATCACCTCTTAAAAATTGTATAACAGATCCACCACCTCTGTCATCTTTCTCCATTGACTACTACAGGAGAGTTCCACCACCTACAAATGACAGTTCCATCACCTAGAAATCTAGATATGAGAATTCCCACATCTAAACATTTCCAATCTAATCCATTATAATTAAGTCTTACAACTACATGAAATCTGGGTGAACACTACAAGGTAGTTTTTATGTTTGCCCTTGCACTTGCGCACAAAGCAAATGTTTTGGTATGAGAGTGGGTTTTGGGTGTCACTGTCCATTCAATGCAGGGTAGTCTGCAAGGGACTTGTCAGTGTCAGACCAATCATCAGCCAAGCTGATCAAGGCACTGTTCTGGTCTTGCTGGGTGGAAACTTTTTGTAGTTCCAAGGAAAGAGCTGGCCCAATCATAGAGCAGTTCTTTCCTTTGAACTGCATAATGACACCCAGCAAGCAGAGCTAATCAGCATCCTGATCAGCTTGCTGTGGCACCCCCCCAACATAACCTGAAATAAAGAAAACCTTCCCTCAGTCCCTCCCCACCCTTTCTTTCTAATTTTCAGACTCCAGGGTGCCCTGTTGGTGGTGCTGGCTACTACTACCCCACTCCACCCGTTTTCAGTATGCAACACTGGGGAGCCCTCCCCCACTGCCGCTAAACATGAGAAATCTCCTTCAATCCTTCCTACTCCTTCCTTGTTCATTTTCCAAAACCGGGGTGTCCAGACCCTGGTGCAGGCTACTACCCCCCACTCTGCCTGTTTTCATTGTGTGACACCAGGGAGCCCACCCCCAGTCCTGCCAAACATAACACTGACATTAAGGTGCCAGACCCCTAATGTCGGTAATTGAAATAAAGAAAACCAGCCCTTGAAGACATTTTTTTTTTGATTTTTATAACACATCTTAAAAAAATCTATCAGTGTCTGTTGCTGCCACAACCATTACCCACCTTCCACCTGACTCTCCCACTCAGCAACCACCACCCCGCACCACCCCAAACCCCTAACTTACCTACCTGGGATCCAATACCAAAACCTTCTCTGGACTGGAGACACATCTTCATTCTTCAATGCCAGGCTGGGAACTTAGGAAATCAGGTATGCAATTCAATGCATTTCAAAGGATTTTGAACTTGTCCTCATAACTTGGCCATTTTTGGATTCTTTTTTCCCATATGTTCAACATAGCCATTTTGGAGACCCCATCTCATGAACAATGGGAGTGAAATTATGCAAATCTATCCTGAAAAGTGATTTCATGGTCACTGCCCCAAATCACCTTTTGGGTAGGATTTGAATATTTTTCTGCACCCTTGTTTATAAGGTGGGGTCCTACAAAGACTATGTTGAAATCTGGGGTAAACATTTTTAAAAATGACAAAGTTATGAGAGTACATTAAAATTTTTCAATGCATGCATGCAGCTTTGGTAACTTTCAATATTTTCAAGCCACATTTTCAACATAGCCATTTTTTCACACGCCTTCATAAGCCTGACAGCTGTCATTTTTGACATCTTGGCCAAAATATGTGTTTGCACTTCTGGTGCTAAATCACCTTTCAGACAGGATTTGAAAATTTTCTCTGCCCTTGTTCATTAGGTGGAGTCATAAGTTTCATAAGTTTCATAAATTGGTAATGCAGATAATGGTGTTTAATCTGTCCTAACTGAATATTTCCTAGCTGCATAAAAAAGACTAATTTATGTTTAAATGTAGTAAACGAATTGCTGTTAACTATGTCTGATGGATGGTTGTTCCATGGTGTTACCACCCCTTGGTTAATCCATGATTTTCTCCTATTTATTTTGCAGTGTTCACCCTTTAACTGCAAACCATGAGCTCTTGTACAAATGAGTGTATCCTTCCTTTCCAGGCCTACACACTCCCAGATCTTGATTTTGGAGTGCTGCAAAAACCAGACATAAGTCACCCCAAAGTCTACGGTATTCAAGGAAAAATAATGATAGATTCTGGTTTCTGTTTGTATAATCTAAATTTTGCCAACATTGGACTCATTTAGTTATTCTTTTTTTTTTTAACTTTTTCCAGTAGTATTATGTCTCTATTAAACCTTGGACTCCAAAACTGCATTCCATTCTCCAGATTTGGCAGTACCAATGCTTGGTATAATGGTATTAAGACTGTATTGTCCCTACTTTTTACGTGCCATAGTATACAGTTAATCATTCTATTTGCCTTTTTTGCAATTTCCATTGTATTGTATGTTTTTTTTAAATGTTAAGTTATTGGTGACCAAAATCCATAAGAAATATATGTTGAAAAATTTTGGGTAAAAATATAAAACACACAAAAAAAAACAAAGTTAGGAGTGTAAGTTGAAATTTTTAAATGCACACTTGTAACTTTGGTAATTTTCAAAATTTTGACCCCACATTTTCAACATAGTCATTTTTGCACACCACTCCATGAATGTGATGGCTTTCATTTTTCAAATCCTGGCAAAAATATGCTTTCACACTTGTGGTGCAAAATGAGGTTTTGGCCACTGTTGTATAAATGATGCCTGTCATGTTCAGAAGGAGTGGTCATTAGAAGACTAGGTTGAACATTTGGGGCCAAAATGTGAAAAAACAACTAATTTATGAAGAAACATTGAACTGTTACAACGTTTACTCATATCTTTATTTTTGCAGATTTTGGCCCATAATGTTCAACAAATCCCTTGTTATTCCTGTTTTCTGTGCTGTAGCTGAGCCTTACAGCTATGCCCCATCTGGCTGAGTACTACAAGGTAGTTTTTATTCCTGTTTACTGAGCAATGCCTACCTTACAGCTACACCCTAGCTGGGTAAGCTCCACAAGTTAATTTAGTCATCTATTTAATACTTTAGCTGCTGAACTTGCTGACTTCTATTTACAGTAATATCATAGGCCAGGTGAATACAACACATTGTAAATTGTGAATCTGTTGCTGGAAATGCACATCAGCTAGGTTTAGCCTCATTCATAGGCCTGAATAGGGATGGGGTTTTGGGGCAAGGCAGTCAGTTGTGGTGGCTGTGGGCACTCTTCTCTGGGGATATGCTCTGGAGAAAGGGGCAGCAACCCATTTGCCAGAACATGGCAGAGCTGCAGCTCAGCTGGTGGCAGAAAGGGTACATATATCTCATCTGCATCACTAGCTGAACCAGGGCCCACCCCACATCCCCCCTCCCCAGACACCCACTGGTCCAGGGGGTAGAAAGTGGCAGGGAGGGGAAGGGGGGCAGGGATAGCCATAAGGAAGTTGTCTAGCCCAGCACCATCCAGACAGTGAACTGCTTTGCACTCCTAGGGGAGGTTCAATCACCTGACTCCACTGAGGAGGACTCCAAGTCAATCAATGTGAAAGGGCAGGACAACATGATGCATCCAAAGAAAGCAAATCTACCAGGAGAGTCTTAGTTGTTGGGGATTCAATGATTAGGGGGTAGACAGGGTGGTGGGGGGGGTTGAATGGGAGGGGGATGATACAGTGCCTTCATGATGCACTGGCTATCCAGGATTTAGATGGGATTCAAAGGATAGTAGAGAAGAAGCAGGGGGGACCTGGCAGTGCTAGTACACCTATGTACCAATGATCTTGCAAACCAGTTGATGGAGATGGTAAGGAGGAACTTACATATGCTGTGGGACAAATTGGTACTACACTCAACCCCCCTGGCCTTTTCTAAAAGCCTCACTATGTGGAGCAGGGATAGGAAGCTGGATAGGATAAGGAGTGATGTAATAGAAAAGTTCAACTGGTGGCTTAAGGGATGGTATCAGGTGACGGAGTACCACGTTGTGGGAGATTGCAGGACTTCTGGGACAGAAGACTCTTCAAGGGTGACAAATTTCACCTGACACAAGAGGGGGCCTGCATGCTGGGGCAGAAGTTTGACATATATATCACATGTTTAAACTGACTGCAGGGGAGACTAGGACTAGTGAACCACTGTGGCAGGTGAGAGGATGGGGATCCTAGCTAGTACTCACCCATATCTGGGGGCTTGTAGCAGAACAACGGGTACAACCAGGGTTGTGGCCTTAAAGAGGACAGGAAATGATTTCCAGTCTGCAGCTGTTTATTACGTTCCCATCTGTAGAAATTATATCCTTAAGCCTAAATGATCCATATGTAACTGTACCTGCATAAAATGTGATGTGAAAAACTGCATTTTGCATTGTTTTGTTTTTATGGGCAGCATTCTGTTACAGTTCTCTTCACGGAACCTGTGATCTGGAATTTTAACTGTGTCACAGTTTGAGCACATAACTAAAAATGGTTCTGATAGGACAATAGCTCATGTTTAGCATTCTGTACTCACATCATGACACAGTAAAAACTCCAAATTACTGGTTCCATGAAGGGAACTGTGCAGAATGTTGTCCATGAAAATGAAACAACTGAAAACACAATTTTTCACATTAGTGGTTATTCAGATACAGTTCAGTATGGCTCATTTTTTTTTCCAATTGTTTAACCAGGAGAGACACATTAAGCTGAAAGCTTCTTTACAGGTGCGATCTGGGAGTTAAGTGACTTACTCAGGGTCACACAGTATACAAGTGGTGGGCTGTGGGATTCAAACCTAGATCTCCAGATTTGTAGCTCAGAGCCTTAAACCACTGTGCTATACTGCCTCCAGGCAAGTGTTTCATTTCTGTTAGCAGAAACATTACTAACAGCTGCTAATTAGCACAGATTTCCTGTTCCCTTTAACTTGACTAGACGAGGGGACATTGGAGAAGGGGAATGCAAAGTGTGAAAACACAAAGAAAAACAAGAGGATAAGAGGAAAACTAACCACTCAACCATCACCTCTCTCCTACAGCTCACAGACTCTATCCTAACTGGGATGGACAATGGCCAAATTTCCTCTGCCATTTTTGTCGGCCTGGCCAAGGCCTTCGACACCGTCTCTCACTCCCTTCTCCTCGACTCACTCCCAGCAGCTGGCCTATCTCTGTCCACTACAAACTGGTTCAAGACCTACTTTATTGGCAAAACCCAATCAGTTAAGATCTTGGCCGCCACTTCCCCTTCCCTCCTGATTAGCACTGGAGTTCCAGGGCTCGGTATTAGGGCCCCTCCTATTCTCCATCTTCTTAAATGACCTTCCCTCTGTTTGCTCCCTATCCTCCGCTATACATATGTATACCAGTGATACAGTCCTGTATGCATCTGGCTCCTGTCCTGATGAGGTTACAACCAGCTTACAGCAAGATTTCAACAAGGTTCAGATCTGGTTTGCTAACCATATACTTTTCCTCAATGCCAAGAAGACTGTCTCCATGACCTTTGGCAAAAGGCAGAGACTCTCTAGGCTTCTCTCCCTACCCACTTTTCACACCCTTGAGAGGACTTTACTGGAGGACACATCCTCCTTCAGGTACTTAGGTGTATGGTTGGACCAACACCTAAAATTCTCGGGACATATTGACGCCATCCAGAAAACACTGTGCCCCAAGATTGGTGCACTGTTCAGAAACTGTAGTTGCATCCCTCTTATGCCTAGGCGTGAACTTGTTCAGAAGATGATACTGCCCATTTGCAACTACTGTGACATAGTCTATGGTGCTGCCACTAAGTCCTCCCTGGCCCGACAGGAGATCCTCTTTAATTCCTGCTGCCACTTTGGCCTGGATTCCTCGCACTCCATCACTGTGATCTTTATTGTGGCTATTCTTTCCCCTCTTACAAATAGGCAGCTCTCCCACTGTGCTAAATTCACCTCCAAGCAATGGTTGGGTGAGCTCCTTCCTACCTCACCTCCTCCTTTATAACCCCCACCCTCCCATTCTATTAGATCAACAGACTTCCATACCCTGGTTGTCCCTTGCAGATCCACCCAAATCAACCAATCCGGTTACTGTCACCACCTCCCAAAAATCTGGAATTCCCTTCCCTCTCAAATCTGGCATGCATCCTCTGCCTACTCCATCAGCTCTGCCCTCAATAATTACCTTGCACCTAGCTGCTCCTGCCATGTCCCTCCCTAATTCCCTCCTCTAAGCCCTAGACAAACTCTACCCCTCTACCCTCACCTTCATTTTACCCTGTGCACACCCACCCCCCAAATCTCTAGCCCTCCTCCCCTTTCCCCAAATTTCTCCCCCTTACTGGCCTCCCTTGATTGCTCACAGAATGTAAAGGACCCCACATGCTCTCCATGGGGCCCTTTTCTACCCCCCCAAGGGGCTTGTACCTCTCATCTACTCCTTTCCTCCACCATCTTAAAGGGGTCTCTCTGGGACACTGCCTTATCCCCTTCCCTCTAGTCCCCTCAGTCCCCTTTCAGGGTTTCTCGCATCCTGAAGGGGTCTCCAGGGACATGATTCTTCCCCCTCCCCCAACCGCAACGCTCCCTCTCCTTCCCCCCTTTTCTTTCACGTAAGCACTTGTTTACTTATTAACCCAGCACTTATTATTGTCCACTCTTTCTACATCTTATGTGCAACACTGTTGTAACACTGTTTGTAACACCTGCCTTACAACTGTATGTTAATGTTGATCTTGTAACTTGAATGTTTAATGTCTCATTCCAATTGTATCCTTTTCCCCAGGTCACACTGACAGATGAGCAACTTGTTGCTCAGTGTGCCTTCCTGGTGAAACATTTCAATAAATAAATAAATAAAAGGAAAAGAAAAACCCAAAGGTAGTAGCAAAGTCGGATCAGGGGTCAAATGGAAGGGGATATGTCTTAATGCCAGCAGCCTAGGTAACAAAATCAGGAAGTTCAATGCACTGATGGCAGATGTAAGTTGGACCCTGAGGCCATCACAGAAATGTGAGCTTTGGAAAATAATGACTGGGACCCGACAGTCCCTAGATACTCAGGGTTCAGGAGTGATAGAGGAATAGGTAGAGGGGGAGAATTGTTTGCAAGGATGACAGTGAGGTGGTGGAAGATGGGTGCATCAGGGGTAGTAATGAGGAGCCAGAATCACTGTAGGTGCAACTCAAGGCAGCCTTAGGCAAGAAACTGCACTTGAGTGTGATCTATAAACCTCCAGAGCGAGGGACAGAAAGCTCATGGAAGAACTTGAAAGAGGGATGGCAAAGGGAGAAGCAGTGGTGGTGGATGATCTGAACCTGCCAGACATTGATTGGGATGTTCCAGTGGCCAAGAGCACCAGAAGTAAGACCTTACTAGATGCCTTTCAGGTCTATCTACTAGTACAGCTAGTTAAGGAACCCACCAGGCAGACTGCAATTCTCAACATGGTGCTCATCAACTCAGGGGTGGTAGGAGCTGTGAGAACAGGGGAGTCATTGGGGAAGAGCAACCATAACTCCATTTGGTTCAAACTGGCCCTTGGGTCAAGAAGAACCCAATAGAGAACTGAAGTCCTTGATCGTAGAAGGGATAACTTCAATATGTTGAGAGAGCTGCTCATGAAAAAGTTAGTTGTGGTGGACAACATAGGGTTGGTGGAAGAAAGATGGGGGGGGCACTAAAAGAAGCCATTCTCAAGGCATCTAAGCTATGCATGAAAATGGTAACCAAAAAGAACAGGTTCAAGAGATTGTTATGGTTCTTGGCAAGAATCAGAGAAGCTTTGAGGGTCAAGAAAAAACCCTTCGACAAGTATAAAGCAAATGAGGGGAAGAAGAATGGGGAGAATACTTACTGAAAAATAAGAAGGCAAACTTATTTGGGTTGCCTGGTTATTCACCCCTCTGCCTCTCACTTTTAATCAATAGGCTAAATGGTGAGAGACTAGCACTGGCCTGACTGTCCTATTTAAGGCCTCAGATGCAATAGCTGGTACCCGTTTCACTCTCCCCCCAGCTTTGGGGGGGGGATATACTTATGCCTGTTGCACTGTACCTTTACATGCGTTCGCCCTCTTATAACGCTACCTTGATAAGAGGGCGACATACCCGGGGCTGATCTGAGATCATGACATAGGTGCACAGCCTTTGTTTGTTATGGCTGAGGATTTCTTATCTCTTTCATATGCCCTGGAGGTGGTAACAGACTTAGAACAACACCCTGGGCAAGGTGGATAATCCCACCCCCTTAGCCCCTATTCACTAGACAGTGGTTCTATGCCCTTCGCTGCCCCTTGTTGTTCTTTGCTTCCTTCAATTGCCCATATGCCAGATGGGGGAGAGGATTTATGCTACTGTATAATAAGTGCTCAAGTCGGAGCCTTGTGCAGTGTTCTGTCTCCTCATTTCTTCGACCCACCCCACGAGAGGACGATAGGTGGCCTTGGTGGCCTGTCTGTCGGCCTAACTGTCATCCCCCGAATACTAAGATCAACTGGTATGTTAAGTTTGTTGTACATAGTTTAATACTTGTACAGGCCATTTGCCCAATCATTTGGTTTATACAGTGTTGTAACTGGGTTTCTTGTAACCACTTTAGGTCTCTGGGCTCTATAGCGATAACTTGTATTAAGCAGCTAGGTGTCACTGGGAGGCTACTGCAGGAAGGATCAGCAGCACCCTCAGCCTGTACTTTACGTAATTCTACAATGGTAACTCACACATGCTTTATTCTCTTTGATCATGGCTGACCTTCATGCACACACCTGGAACGTACGGGGTCTGAATACCTGGTAAAACATAAACAGGTGTTGTCTGACTTGAAAAGGATAAGGGCTACACTGGTCTTCCTACAGGAAACCAAACTTACAAAGCCGGATCATGATATGCTGATGAAAGACTGGGTGGGACAGGTCCTATCCACGTCCTCCTCCTCCACCCGGAAAAGAGGGGTTGCTATCCTCATCCACAAATCTCTGGCTTGGTCCACCATTCAAGTACAGATGGATCCCTATGGCAGATGGGTCCTAGCCCTAATGAAAATCCCTGATGGCCCCATACTCCTCAGCTGCATTTACACCCCGAACAAAGATACCCCCTCCTTCTTCCACTTAATAGCCCAAGAAGTATGCTCTATATCCTCGGAACCCGTACCCACAATTTTAGGAGGGGACTTCAACCTGGCTCTAGTACCTCAGCTGAACCGAAGTACCTCCTCTACTGTGTAACATCCTAAGGTCCGGCTAGCCCTGCAACAACTGATTCCAGAAGCTGGCCTCACCAATATCTGGAGAACCTTACATCCCAAGATGAGAGATTATTCCTTTACCTCAGCAGTACACGGGTCTCATAGCCAACTAGACTTCTGGCTGGTCTCAGCTGATATCTGCCAGAATGCAGTTGACACCAAGATTATGCCCAAAGTTATTTCGGATCATGCCCTGGTGCAACTACATGTCCTGTGGGGTCCACCCTCTCCTCAATCCTCTACTTAGAAACTAGATCCCCTGTTATTCAAAGATCCCTAATTTTTCCAATGGGTATCTTTGGAGATGACATTCTTCCTAGCAGAAAATCCTCCCCCCCAAGATACCCTCCCGGCATTCACTGGGAGGCTTTTAAAGCCACCCTCCATGGGGCCATTATCAGCTCCGCTGCTAAACACCAGAAGAAACGGGAACACCTCCTGACTTCCTTAGAAGCAAAACTAAAAACTCTGGAAGCCCAAGAAAAACAGTTGCCCAGCCTGGCACCAAACTCCCCACTGTATAGAGAACTACTTGCCACCCGCTTAGCGATTAATGATCTACTAACACACAAGGCCGAAGTAGCAATTTTAAGGCTGGGCTATCATTATTGGGGGGGGGGTGAAAAAGCTGGCAAACTCCTGGCCTACAGACTACGCAAGCAACAGGATGAACATCATATTCCAGGCCTGAAAGATCAGATGGGCTTAATCAGTGCTGACCCCATTGCCATTAATGCCATCATGCATCAATTTTACTCGACCCTCTACACTTCCACTAGAACCTCAGCGGAGCAGACAATGGAAACTTTTCTCGCTTCTCTCAAACTTCCAGTACTTACCCCATCCCAAGCTGAGCAACTAGACCTGCCAATCACTCCTGCAGAGGTCGTAACAGCCACTAATACCCCTAACACTGGCAAGCCTCCCAGAGGGGATGGCTTTCTGGTTGAACTTTGGCAGTTGCTGGCTCCCCACGTTGCCCCTCTTCTTTCTCAGGTTTTTAATGAGGCATTGCACAATGGTATCTTTCCTTCCACCCTTTGTGAAGCAATTGTCACCGTATTCCTAAAAAAAAGGCAAGGATTCCACTCTCCCCTCCAGCTATAGCCCCATCTCCTTAATCAATACAGACAGCAACATTTTTGCAAAGATCCTGGCCGCCAGGCTTAGCCCCTTTCTTCCATCTCTTATCCATCCCTTGCAGGTGGGTTTTGTGCTGGGACACCTCAACCGGGACCACATCAGATCACTGATTAACATTATATACCAAGCCAAGTCTCCACCTTCCCCTGCAGCTGCCATCACTGTAGATTTTGAGAAAGCCTTTGACTCCCTGGAATGGGATTTTTTTAGACAAGGTGCTACAGAGATTTGGCTTTGGGCCCTTATTCTGGCAATGGGTGTTGGCACTGTATCAACAACCCTTAGCCAGAGTCCAGACCAATACAGTCATATCCAGCCCTTTCCAGCTTGGTAGGGGTACTCGTCAAGGTTGCCCCCTTCCCCCCTCCTGTTCATACTAGCAGTGGAGCCTTTAGCAGTGGCTAGTTGGCAACATTCCATTATTCGGGGTATCTCCATCGGAACACAACTGTACCCCATGCTCATGTATGCTGACGACCTGCTAATCTCGGTTGAAGATGCTGTAGTGGCGCTCCCAGCTCTCTTCAAACTCCTGACCAACTTCGCATCAATCTCCAGTCTCTGGATGAATACGTCCAAAACTGAGCTGCTACCCCTTAACTCTAACTGCACCCCTAATATAGTCTCTTCTCTTGGGCTCAAATGGGCCCTGGATTCCCTTGTGTACCTCGGTATCCAAATTTCCCTCGACCTATCCAGACTCTGGGATCTTAATCTCAGTCCCCTGATCGCCAACCTTAGAACTGAACTAGATAGGTGGAGGATGCTTCACCTTACCCTAGCCAGGAAAATTGTAGCTCTTAAAATGATTGCAGCTCCCAAATTATTGTACCCTTTCTCACATATTCCCCTAGCCCACCCTCCCCCATTAAATGGCTCTGTACTATAGATACAGTGGGCAACTTCCTCTGGGACAACAAAGCCACGCTATAGCAGGGGTAAACTTCACTCCCACTGGAAGGATGGTGGCTGGGGACTTCTGTGGTTCAAGGGATACACATGGGCTTACTCAATGGTACAATCTTTAAAATGGTTCACTACCCCGAACTCTGCTTTTCTGCAATGGCTCCATATAAAGCAGGCTATAGCTCAAGTGCACACCCTCCCCCTCTTAATCTATAATCCATTACCTAAGCCCCTAAGCTCCCATCCTACTATCGAATTGGTGACCCATGTTTGGTACAAGGTACATAACAAGATCCAAGCTATCCCAACCCCCTCCTGTTCATGCCTATTTTCCACAATAAGCACTTACTGATGGATAATAACCTCTTCTACTGGCCCCAATGGGAGAAAGCTGGCATCAAGATCTTGGCAGATATCCTTAATGACACTGGCTCCAGAATGAAACCTTTCCAAGCCTTGGCTCAGATATGCAGTTTGAGCAAAAATGATTTCTGGAGATATCTTCAACTCCGTAGTTCCCTATCTGATTTCCTTAAATGCTACTTCTCTGAAGTGGCTAGCCCTCAGAAGCTAGCTATCTGGCTCAAACTCTCGAAGGGTCAAGCAAGCAGAGTTTATGCATAGATTAGAGAGAGCATTCCCTCACAATCTGGGTTTATAAACTAAAATGGGAAAGAGCACTGAAAGTGGAAATAAGTGATACTCAATGGGCCCTCTTTTGGAAATTGGCACACACGTCCTACACAGATGCTCATAGTAGGCTCATCCAAAATAAACTTTTGCACCACTGGTACAAAACCCCAGATGTACTATACAAAGCTCAACTTCTGAATACCAACTTGTGTTGGAGATGTCAGACTCAGCCTAGAGACCTGTACCACATTGTTTGGCAATGCTCTCTGTTGGCCCCCTTTTGGCTAGCAGTGAACCAATTTGTCATGGATATTCTAGGCCTAAAACTACAACCAGACCCCCTTCTATGGATCCTGGGCTTACCTCCCTCGGGATTGCACGTTAAACCCTTCCAAATTCAATGGCTGGCCTTCGTAGGTATCTCCGCCAAATGCCTATTACTGTGCCAGTGGAGATCTTCAGAAATTCCCACCATCTGAGAACTTTACCATGCTCTCATGCTCCTTGCAACACTTGACCAACTATCCCATTCTACCCTTAATAAACCTAATGCATATGTAGCTTGCTGGGCCCCCTTTCTAACCTATTTGAAACCTAGGACTGGAATAGGATGAGCCTCCACTGACAGCCCCTATGTTTATCCTCTCTAATATGATACTCCCGATATGAGTGACCCTTATTCCTAGCTCGAATAGTTAGCCATAGAAAATGTACTGATCCTATTAATTTTAGTGCTCTTGTATTTCTTTATTCTCTTTCATTTGCTCTTCTTACAGTGGTACATATCAGAGAAACCCAGCACTGGATACCTTTATTCTGTTGTTTATCCGAGCACAGAACAGAGCAGAGATGACAGGGTCTCCCTCATACCCCTTCAGAAGCCAGTTAAGGTCATAACTCCCCTGATATGCTGTATTACTTTTGTATATGTTCTTGGGTATAATGTCTAATTCTTTCTCTGCTGTTACAGATTGCTGTCTATATCTGTTATGAGATATGCTTTTGTATCTCTTTTTTTGTAAGCTGAAAACTAATAAAAATTATTAACTAAAAAAAGAAAAAAAGAACAATAAGGAGGCAAAAAGTGCAGTTAGGGAGCAAAAAGCAGACACAGAGCTGTGTATTGTAGAGGGGTCAAAAGAGGAAGAAGTCAGTATTTCTGATATATTAGGTACAAAAGGAAGAAAGGAGGGGGAATTGTAAGGTTAGCTGAGGTGGGGGGTAGGATGATAGAGGAAGATGGGCAAAGGCTACCATCCTTAAAGTAAATTTCAACCTTGTTTTTGTTGCTTTTGGGCTATATAGCCCCTTCACTGAGTGCAGCGTAACTTCTGTGAGCCATAAAAGAAGATTTTTGTATTAGCCCTGTTAGAAAGGGAAGGGATCGTAATCATGCCGAGCCCGATGGCCAGCTGATCCATTCCACCTCCTGGTCCGTCAGACACTCCCCCGTGCTCAGACGTTTTGTGACATCTAACTAGGGACAGCATGGGGGAATGCCCCATTGAAGTCTATGGGACTCATTTTCAAAACGTTTTTTTACTTAATAAATTCATTTCAGGTATATACAAAAGCCACCACTCAACTAATAGACTCTCTACTAGTTGAGTGGTGGCTTTCCTATAAACCAAAAATGAATTTATCACGTAAAGAAAAAATTTGAAAACGAGCAGCATAGGCTTCAATAGGTCATGCCCCTGCTCTGCTCCTGGTCAAATGTCACAAAACATCTGAGCACAGGTGCATGTCTGATGGACCAGAAAGTGGAAGGGATCAGTTGGCCATTGGGCTCAGCATGATTTATAATCCCTTCCCTTCCTTACAGGGCTAACAGAAACACTTATTTTATGGCTCACAGAAGTTACACTGCACTCAGGTAATGAGCTATAAAGCCCAACCCCAAATGTTTGAAATTAACTTTAATGATCATTTTTACTCAGTTTTCACTAGGGAGAATGGTGGGCCCCTGTCAGAGAATGGCAAGGGGGTGCTGGAGATGAAGCAGCCAATATTTACAAGCAAAAGGGTTCAGAACGGGTAGGCAAGTTTAAAAATAGATAAGGCCCCAGGACCAGATGAGATGCATCAAAGATTACTCAGGGAGCTGGCAGTGGAACTAGCTGACATCTGGTAGGTCTATTTAATAGCTCACTAAATGTGGGAATAGTTTCAAAGGACTGGTGGATGTAATTCTGGTCAATGGGGGGGGTCAAGGAACAATCTGGGACCAATAGACCTGTCATTCACTGGTCAAAAGGACCTCATGGGCTACTTTAAGTGCAATAGTCTCCAGGATAGGAAACAGCACAGATTCATGGCAGGGATGTCTTGTCAAACTAACCTGATAGTTTTCTTTGACTGGGTGATGAGGGAATTGGATAGGAGCCATGCTGTGGATATGCTCCACTTTGACTTCAGCAAGGCTTTCAACTCAGTGCCTCACACATGCTTGTTTGAAGAAGTTGGAGGGTCAGCATGCAGCTAAGGTCATTGTAAACTGGGTAGGTAACAGGCTAATGGGAGACAGCAGAGAGTTGTGGTCAATGGGGTCAAATCAGAAGAGAGGCAGGTCACGAGTAGGGTATCACAAGAATCGGTCCTGGTCCAGTCCTCTGCAATATGTGCATCAGTGACACTGGTGAGGAAATCAGTGGCAGGTTGTGTCACTTCATAGATGACACTAAGCTCTTTGGGGGTACGGATAGTGATGAGGGAATCAAGGAAATGCACAGTAACTTACAAAAGCTAGAGAGGTGGTCTAAGGTTTGGCAGTTGAAATTCAATGCCATAAAGTGCAAGGTGATGCACCTAGGGAACAAGAATCCCAGGACAGAGTGCTGGATGGGTGGAGTGAGACTTAGCACTATGTCTGTGGAATGGGATCTTGTAGTTATCATCAGTGACTCCCTCAAACAATCGAGTCTGCGCAACAAGGCATATAGCAAAGTGATTAGGATGCTGGGATCTATCAGGAGGTGTATTGATAGCAGAAGGAAAGAGATCATACTTCCCCTATATAGATTCTTAGTGAAGCCACACCTGGAGTACTGCTCCCAGTTTTGGAATCCTGACCTCAGAAAGGATAGGGATAGGTTGGAGATGGTACAGCACAGGGTAATAGAAATGATTCTGGACCAACAGGGCAGGTCCTATGAGGTATGCCTCAAAGCACTGAACAAATTCTCACTGGAGACCAGAAGGGCTAGGGGAAATATAACCGAGACCTTTAAGTTCCTAAAAGGAAGTAACAAGGTGAACTACAGGAAACTGTTTAGCTTGAACACTAGTTTGTGGTTACGTGGACATGAGTGGCAACTGACAGGAGGGATGTTCAGGAGGGACATGAGAAAGCATTATTTTACAGAAATGGTGGCGAGCTTTGGAACAGTCTACCACCTGAAGTGGTGGTTGCTAAAACTGCTGGTGGTTTCAAGCACAGCTGGCATAGAATGAAAGGTATAGTGGTTGCTTGGGGACACAGAACCTGGGAAGAGAATGGGGTGGAAGGATGGAGAGGGCTCGGAACTTGAAGGGTCAGTGGTCTCATGATTAAATAGGGAACTTGGGCAGACTGGATGGAGCATTGGTATTTCTCTGCCATCATGAACCTGTGGTAGTATATGTAGCCCCTAGCCCTATTCTAATGAAAAAAAAAGCTGAATACTGATGGCCTCTAGCTGACTTCTAATAGCAATTAGCTCCATGCACATGGCAGTAACCTCCATGCTCAAGTGAAACATCTCCAGCTGACTTGCCTTTGCAATAAACTCTGCTGTTCTAACAGCTGTACTTCACTGTATAATGTCTCTAAATCCTGACACCTGTTTCTTGTGAATGCATGCATGATACACAACAGTTCTCCAGGGGATCAATACCATCAGTATCCGAATATGTGTCTGAAGGTTGTTAGGTTGTGTGCTAGGTGTGCAAAGTAACAGATGTTCTGGGAGCTCTGGGATGAGCCCAGTGGTGATGGCACCTGAGGGGATAGTGGTGGTGGTGGTGGTGTGGCAATACTGGACTAATAAAGTGTGGTCTGAGTGGTGTTTCTGGCATGGGTGTTGTGTCCCTGTCTTCTCCCCTTGTGTCCTGTATCCCACTGGCATCCATAACAGCTGTTTGGGTTAGTGGTGTGCTGCCCATTATGCTAGTTTCACCGCCCTGGGGGACTGTGGATCACAGTGTGTCACTGCTGCTTGGTTGTGTGCACCTGCTTCTGGCTTTGGTCTAGTCATGTATGAAAGCAAATTGGACATGTGATTTCACAGCATAGCCTTTGTTATGGTGTACAGTTTTATTCAAGTGCCACCCTCTATAATCTCAGTATTTAGCCTGGCAGTCGGGGGATGACTTCACTGGGTCACCACATGACATGGTCAGGCTGCCATCCTCCTCCCCATCAGTCTGTTGTAATGGGTCAGCATTTGTGGACTGATGTCATCCATTAGCAGGTGTCCAGCTGCAGAACAGCTTGTAGTATAGAGAGGTGATTTGCGATACACACCTACCAGAGTGTCATGCCATTGTCCTCCCCATCAGCAGATTGCTAACTGAAGGTGCCATTAATCACATCTTCAACAGAGTTGATGAGCTCAGGATCAGCTTCATCATGGGGCTCCACCTGGTGGACAGCTGTGCCCTGTGGCACTGAGCCAACTCTTTTTTTTACTATTCCATGGAAGTCATGCCACTTGCGCTTCATTGCCACAATGGGACAGGACAATGCTGGTACAATTGATACTGGCCTGCATGCCCCCACATCTCCTTTTTGAGGGCTGGTGTCCCTCACAAAACCCTGGATCTTTATAGGATCTGGTAGTTGTAGTGGTGTACCTCTGTGGCTATTATAGTTGTCTCCTCTGCTGTAATGCTCATTTATAAGTGCTTTTCATGGACTTTCAAACTACGATGGGCAGTGTTCATAAATGTTACCTTATGGCCCGGTGGCATGAAGGGCTGAGGTGCTTGATGCCTTACCTCCACCCACGCTGGTGACCCGGTTTTGAGAGCAGACCAGGGTTGTTCAGGGGCTGGATGTGGGAGGCATGATTGAGCATGCCAAGGACAGCTGTACTCCTTAAGGAAGGGAGGTAGAGTCCCGTTACTTGCCTACCATCCAGAAGAGGCTGAGTGGTAGCACAGAATGACTAGCAGACCTGGGCAGGTAGTATGCTGATGCAACCCACATGTGCTTTAAGATACACACATGTAGTTGCATCATATGCAGTTACCGGTGGGCGAAAACACTGATGAAACTGCTTTGGCTCACTGGGCATCCTCTGCAGGCCACACTTGATGCTACATGGCAGGTCACCTGTCAAAACATGGCTCTGAGTTAGTGGTGGTGAACTCGGATGTCCATGAAATGTGTCAGTGGTGGGGCTGAGAGCTACTGCCTGGACCAGGGATGCAGGAGATAAACAGGAATAATGAAAAACCAAAAAATAAATAAACATTACCTCGAACTCAGGATAAATGTGAACATAGAAAACACTCAACTCACTGCAGAACTTATTTTTGGAGCTCAACAACACACCATATATACAATCTGTTTTCAGCAGAAATCTACTAAAGAACTGCAAGAAGTCTATGGGTAGTGTTTTCTGCCTGAAAAAGGCAACTGTTTAATTCAGCACTAGGTAAAATGACCTTGGCAAGTACCTTTCCAAACCTCATGAAATCATGATGAAGGAAACTATTTTGCTGGCATACAGGACTCCAGTTTTGTATGGATGATTTTTGTTTTAGTTTATTTAATTATATTTATTTATTACAGTATAGGCTATCGATCTGAGGCTCATCTACATCCTAGTAGACGGCAGAGGAATTACATGAAACGTGATTACAGTCAAGCAATTACAAAACATTCTATGATGAAATTATATTAGCATACATTTATGGAAATATACAAATATAGAATTCATCACTTTTAAATGTAACCAACTCAGATCACTGAGCTCAAGGCAACAGTACTGTGGGCAGTACTAGTACACTGGTACTGTCTACTGAATGATGGAGGGGCCATCAGCTGCACAATATCTGGAGTTTATTTGCGGTAACAGGCAATTTGTCAGCTTTTATGAACATCATATAACTATGTAAACTGCTGTAATTCAAATACTTTACAAAACAATACACCAAAGACATCGGAGTGATAAGTGGTCAAAATTCTTTTCTAGTGCAGTCAAATGCTTTCCAAGCTACACCACACTGTGTTAATCACTCCAGTAAGTTTGCTGAGTCAGACGTCATGTTAAATTTCAACATGTTCCAAAGGTGATGTGCAGGAATACCTACCTCTGCATTTTCAAACTGCAGTGTCTCAGCTTCCTGAGAAAATG
Source organism: Neoceratodus forsteri (assembly GCA_016271365.2). Lineage (NCBI taxonomy): Eukaryota > Metazoa > Chordata > Ceratodontiformes > Ceratodontidae > Neoceratodus > Neoceratodus forsteri. Next base: position 52,356,065 of record CM057451.1, on the reverse strand, counting down.
TGATCAACTGGAATGAACACAGTGTATTTTCATACTTTAATTTTTATTTTTAATGTACTTCTGTACCAGTCCCTGGGGCAATTTAGAACAATTACATACTGTTTACACAGAAAAAACAGTGACATAGATCTAAATATTTCCATAGCCAAAAAAGGCTGTGATCTCATCCATGCTGTCATTGGGCTCTTCCACTTTGCTTTACAAATAGTTGTAGTCACCTCTGAGCTGTGAGTCACTGGTGCCTACAGTTAAGCCTTAGGCTACTGTAGTTGCAAAACAAATTGGGTCAGACAAGAACAGACTCTAATGGACCAATACACCCTTGAGGATCCACTGTGTTTGTTCTGAAGGGGGTTTAATACAGCAAGCTGACAAGCTGCCCTTTTCTTACCCTTTTTAATAGTTAATATTTATATATTCTCCACGGGGGTGGTTTGTGGTTGTGCAAGCTGTTTAAATGACGACCATGAGAATATTTTGTTACAGAACAGTAAAATTATGGAATGCTATTCCTCACAATGTATTAGAAGATGATTTTGCTTTTAGAATGGTTCATCAAGTATTGCTTTTTTTTTAACAAAATGCAAAAACATAGAATCTGTGTGCAGAAAGGGACTGCTTGGCTCGCACAGTCTGCTCAAGTGTTCCCTGTCTGTTCCACCTCCACAGACTCTACCTGGTCTCTGGTGACCCTCCTCACTCCCTGACTCTGTTCCAATATGCCCCTATTTATTTTAGTTTTAACCTGTGGGCATATTTTATAGTTTTATATTGTTTTGTGTATGTAAAGCATGCTGAGCCCTTGATGGAGTGAGTGATATACAAATCAAATTTGCCTTGCCTATGCTTATCCCATGCATGCTTGAAGCCCTCCACCATTTCAGCTGGCAGTCAGCTTCATACATCCAACACCCTTTCAGTGAAGAAATATTTTCACACATCCCTCTTGCAGTTCTGCCTCTCCCCAGCTTCATCACATGCCCCTAGTCCTGGAGCTTGCCTTTACTTGGAAAAGGTTCTCTTCCTGTACCCTGCTCACCACTGTTTGGTACTTTTAGGTCTTGAGCATGTCATCTTTCTCTTCCCTGTCCTCCAAGTTGTACATGTTAAGATCCCACAGTCTCTTCTCATAGCGTTTCCATTATAAGGCCTTCATCAATTTGGTTGCCCTCCTCTGGACTGCCCTCACCCTGTCTATGTCCTTTCTAAGGTGTGGTCCACAGAACTGGACACAGTACTCCAGGTGGGGGCATGTCAGAAAGTGATACAGCAGCAACACCACCTCCCCTTCTCCTGCTGGTGTTATCCCTTCCTATGTATCACAGCATCCCACTAGTCCTGCCTATGGCCTTGTTACGTTGTGTGTTTGTATTACTCGAATTGTTGTATTTTGTACATGTATGAATTGCATTTATTTTTTGGTGCTGTGTGTCACACATGAAAATGGGCAGAAATTCTCATTTGGCTCTTCTTCAGATATAACAATTTTAAATATATAAATGATATGAAATTGCTCTCTGAACATCTGTCACTTTACAGCCATGTCAGGCAAAAGGTACTCAAGGTTATTTTCACTACATGAGTGAGGGAAATGACTAACAAGAGTTCCCTCCAGTTCTAGAAAATATTCAAGTTACAAACAAAAGATGTAGTTGACAATGTGAAACAAGACACAACGGCTGATAACTTTGCACTTTGGGTTTAAGAATGTTTTCTGGGGAGAAGTCATAACCAGCTGTGTCTTGTTTAACATGGCTAATGATGCTGTTCTTTCATAATTTAAAATCATTTCTACAACTGGAGGAAACCGTGAGCCTTTTCTCTTATCTACTGTATGCAGAGTAAATGGACACTAATTTTGGGTTAGTAGAAGGGGAAGGGGTTGATGTATTTTTCAAGCTCCTTTCATTCCAAATGCTTCTGTGTTCCTATTAAGAAGTATCACACATTTATATGAATTACCATTTCATTTACCCAGGCTCTTTTCTTCATTTATACATCAAGGGCCCAATATTCAAAGGTTAGTGCACCTGCCAACACGATTAGCGGTTGCGCTACTCTGGGTTTGTGTGGGCGCTCACACCCAGACAATATTCATAAATCCTGGGAGTGCCCCACAAGCCTGGCAGCACCAAACTGCACCTATGTAAATTGCGGGGGGTCCTCTCATGCATACTGGCACAGCAGTATATTCAAAGGTTTGTGGTGACAGTAAACAGCCGTCAAAGTGGCACTGTTTACCACCACTGCAAACCACCTCTCAACTAGGCTGTAAGCCTCCACCCCCACAGCATCAATGGCAGGGTGGCTGCAATGCAGTCACCAGCCCCCAAAATCCTGTTCGAGCACTGTAGCCTTCCCTGGTGGTTTAGTGTGTGTCCATCACTCCTTTGACCATCCATATTAATTCCCTGGTGGTCTAGTGTGACCTCCCCATCGTTGCTGCTCTGAGCATCTGTATTGATTCCCTGGTGATCTAGTGTGACTCTTGATCCCCCTATCACCTGTTACAACATAATAATATGCTCTTGTGCTCAGTGGTTCTCCTGATACCCCATCACCTGTTTCACAATAGTAAATATGCCCTGGTGTCCAGTAGTCCCCCCCGATCACTTATTAACACAGTTACAATGAAGAAGTGGTGATCCAGTGTCCTCCCATCCAACTCTGCACCACCTCCTTACCCATGTGACAAGCAATCCTCCAAACTCACGACGGTAACAGCACAGCCCTCCTCTCATCTTCACAGCTGGCCACTATATGAACTGTCAGTGAGCGTGCATACAGTATAAGTACTGTACATGTGTTTACTGACATTTCATACAACAACCAGTCGAGGAGGTAAGAGGAAGGATGTTCTGGTAGCCATATCGAGCTTGGAGAATCACCAGACAGCTGGATAAGGGGTGTGTGTGAGGAGGTGGAATATGACTGGATAGGGTAATCTGTCACAGGCTCACCCCAGTGTAGCAGGATTCCCTGGGCTTACAGCAAATCCCCCTGAGTGAAACCTCTGCTGTGTGGGTCAGAAAACCCCTCCCTGTCCTTCTAGGGCACTCGCTAGGTTACAACTCATTGTCCACCAGAGGATCCCATGGCCTCTTCTCTCTGTGTGAGGGGTGCAAATACAGTATCAGGTTTGAGTTCCTGGGAGAGAACCCTTTTGGATACTGCACAGCTAACCAGAAAAATCACAGTCATTTACAGGACTTGGGAGGGCCTGATACACCCTATATTTGTCTTTTCCCAGAGAAAATGCAGTTACCAGTTCAAACCCCACAGACCACTCCAAGAGACATTTGTATCCACCCCCCTTTCATCCACAGAGTCCCTTCTTGGATTTTGTCTTGGTAGTGTTTGGCCCTTAAGCTTTTTGACAGGCATGGTATTTTGTTTGAACAAACTTTCACAAATATTCACACACAATCAGACACTTGAAGAAGTATGTTGAAGTATGAAAAAAACTTTACTAAAAGAAATTATTAGGTACTATGATACCAAACAAATTTAGACACTGGTTACAGGAAAACTGTAGGAAAATAAAGTTGGAGAATATACAGAAAAATACACTGTTAGAATCTAGTTCTAAAGTCTCTACCTTTGTTGTTTCTGGCTGATGAGAGAGTCCAAAGAAGTAAACTTTAGAAAAAAAAAAAGCTCCCACTTGAATGACATTCAGAAGGGGGTCCAAGGCTTTGTCTCGGCTCTTCGAAGGACTGTGTCCAAGTGTGTCTGGCAAAGAACTGTGTTTCTGCAAGACTCTTTATCTAGTTGACAGATATAGGTTTTCAGGCTGTCCCTGACTTCTGTTGTGAGTGGATGGACACTATCACATGGCTGCCAGAGCCAACCAATTTCTTAGGTTTCATTTTAAAATCCTAACTGTCCAGTTCTGAGTTGTGGGGTCTCTTATTTTTTCCCTTCAAAGGTTAGAAGAAAAAAGTTACAATTTTCCCAGTGACTGAGACACCATGTGTCTACCACCTGCTGGGTTAGCTAGTCCCAGGTCCCTTGTTCAGCTTCTGTCCCTAACAACCCATTTAGACCTAAATAGCTGACCATTAAGCTGTAATTGCCTGGTCTAGGTGCAGACATCTGAAGACAAAAGGAACATTTTTGTGCAACCCTGAGTCTCAGAAATCCCAGCACCAGGCTGTGGCTCTCTGGGCTTATAATCTTTGTTAAGAAAATGGGCCCAGGAACTTCCAGGCTTTGCTTAATTTTTCATCTGCTAATTCTTAATGACCCTATTATTCAGCTCAGCCTTGGCAACCAAATGCTTGTTACAAATTCAAGAAATATTTCAGAGCAGCTAACAGGGTTTTCTGCCCTAAAACACAGGGTCCTGTATTCTTCCAGAGTCCCATATTTTCTTCCTTACCCATGACTGCATGCGACTTAAACTTGACCACTGGTGTCTTCCTGGTGAATTAAATAATTAAACAACATGAAATATGAACACTGCAACAGTACATGGCATAATACCACCACACACCTCCCTTCCTCCTTAAACAGAATATGTAGAAACATGTCCCTTTTATCTGGCATGCTTCCATCAGTTCTGTCCCTTACTCTGATTGGCTGGATAAGCCATCTACATTGGCATTTTCACATCCTGGCCTGTGTGAAATGCTCACATCATAAGCTTGCAATGCAACACTCCATCTAAGGAGCCTCCCATTTGTTTTCCCCATTTGGTTTAGTCATGTTAGAGGGTCGTGGTTTATTTGTACCGCAAAGTGCCTTCCATAGAAGTAGGGTTCTAATTTCTTTAGTGCCCACACCAATGCAAGACACTCCTTTTCCACATATGCTTGCTCTCATGGAAGTAACCTTTTACTGAGGTACACAATATGGGGTGATGTTTTCCCTGCTGGGATGTCTGGCTGAGGACTGCAACAATCCCCACATCTGAGGCATCTATCTGTACCACAAATGGTTGGGTGTAGTGTGGACTGGCCAGGGCTTAGACACTGCACAGTGCAGCTTTCAGCTGTGTGAAGGCCCTCTCACATGCTGGGACCCATTTTAATTTCTTAGGCTGTTTCTTTTTTAACAGGCCTGATAGAGGAGCTGCCAAGGGTCTGTAGTTGGGTACAAATTTTCTGTAGTACTCCACAGTCCCAAGGAAGATCCTTACCTGCTTCTGATTCTCAGGTGTGGGTCATGCTTCAGTCACCTCTATTTTTGCCTGTTTTGGCCAGAGTTGATCCCACCCAATGCTTGTCCCAAATAAGTTACCTCTGCCATAGCCACCTGGCACTTCTCTGCTTTTACAGTTAGTCCTGCTAGAAACATAGAAACATTGAAGTTGTCGGCAGATGGGGACCGTACAATCCATCAAGTCTGCCCTTTGCTTCCTACCCCCCCTCACTTAGCTGCCTGCTTGTGTATCCCACAGTGTCTGTCCCATGCCCGCTTGAATTCCCCGCACTGTCTCGGCTCCCACCACCCCCTCCGGCAGGCTATTCCATGGTTCCACAATGCGCTCTGTGAAGAAGAATTTCCTTGTATTGCTTCTGAACTTTCCTCCCGTAAGTCGCAGGTTGTGCCTTCTAGTCCTGCTGTAGTCCTTTACCTGAAAGAGGTTCTGTACATGTACCCTATTGTTGCCTTTAAGGTATTTGAATGTTTCTGTCATGTCCCCATGATTCCTGCATTGTTCTAGGAGGAATAATTTGAGGTCATCCAGTCTTGCCTCATACGGTTTCTGATGCAAGCCCTGCACCATCTTTGTTGCTCTTCTCTGTATTCTGCCCAGAACTTCTCTCAGATGGGTCAGTTGCTCCTCCCTGCTATGACTGAAAATGGCACTGTCATCTAGGTAGGTCAATGCATATTTCTCTGTACCCTGCAGCACCTAATTCACCAACCGTTGGAAGTGGCTAGGGCATTCTTCATCCCAAAGGGCATGACCTTAAACTCAAATAGGCTGATTAGGGCAACGATGGCTGACTGTTCCCTAACCCTGGCAACAGTTCCACCTGCCAGTAACCCTTGGTCAGATCTATAGCCATCAGGTAGGTCACCTCCCCCCAGCTTGTCAAGCAACTCATCTGTGCCGGGCATTGGGTGGGCAACCGGCTTCATGATGGTGTTTAGCCCACAGTAGTCTACACAGAAACATGTAGTCCCATCCAGCTTTGGGACAAGGACTACAGGTGAGGCCCAGGGACTGTGGGATCTCTGAATCACCCCTAGATCTGGCATCTTTTCCACCTCCCTCTTAATATCCTTTAGGACTGCCTTAGACACCTGGTAGGCTGTCTGATGTATGTGTGCCTGTGAACCGGTATATACATCATGAACTGCTAGTGGGGTCCATCCAGGCTTGGAGGTAAACAAAGGGGCAAAGTCCTGTAAAACTTTTCCTACCTCTTGTGCCTGTTCAGGTGTCAACTGCTGGCACAGCTTGATGGCCTCCACAGATGACTTCTGCTTACTTTCAGCTAGCAAGTCCAGAAGGGGGTCCATGCATCTATCTCCTCCCCAGGACTACAAACCGCAAATACTGGCATGTCAGCCCTATTGAAATAGGGCTTCATCATATCCCCATGATACATCTTGTGGGTGTGCCTCTGGTAAGGTAACTTTGCAATGTAGTTTACATTATTTACCTGCCGGAACACCTTGTATGGTCCCGCCCACTCTGCCTACAGCTTGTCTTTCTGGGCTGGGATCAGAACAATGACTTCCTGTCCTACTCTGTATGAGCGAGCTCTGGCCCCATGATCATACCATGTCTTTTGCCTCTGCTGGGTGGCTGACAGGTTGCTCTGGGCCACTCCCATAAGCTCCCTCAGCTTTTCCCTAAACTTTAAGACATACTCCACTATCAGAGCCCCCTGGGTTGCATGCTTGCCTTCCCAGTCCTCCTGTATCAAATCCAGTGGCCCCCGCACACTGAGTCTATATAAGAGCTTGCATGGGGAAAATCCTGTCAACTCTTGTGGCACTTCCCTGTAGGCAAACTGCAGTTGGGTAAGGTACCTCTCCCAGTCCTGCCCATGCTGTTCTGTAAACGCCTTGAGCATAGTCTTTAGGGTTCCATTACATTTTCCTATGAGACCATTTCCTTGTGGTGATAAGGTGTCTTGCACCTCTGTAGCATCCCCACACTTCTTCCACAAGCACTTCATCAGGTCTGACATGAAGTTGCCCCTTGATCCGAGATAACCTTCTGTGGAAACCCTACATGGGAGAAAATCCCTAGCAAAGTGTCTGCCACTTTTTCCACTTTAATGGAGGAAAGGGTGAGTGCCTCAGGGTAGCAGGTGGCATAGTCAACTACAGTCAGGATATACTTTTTCCTGGAGGAGCTTGGGGTATTCAAAGGACCCACAATATCCATTCCTACCTTTTGTAATGGTTCTTCCACAATCATCAAATGAATCAAAACAGCCTTGGCTTTTCCTTCTGCCTTCCCTGTTTGCTGGCACCGATGACAAGATCTGCAGTATTCCCTCACCTGCTTGGTAACATTGGGCCAATAAAAGATTTTGGCTAAGTGCTGCATAATACAAGCAATGTCCAGATGTCTGGACATGGGAATATCATGAGCCCCCATGAGCAATAACTCACGATACCCCGGGGTAAAGACAAGATGCCTGCACAACACCCCTCCCTAAGTCCTTATGTCCTGTATGTATAACAGCCCATTGTCCCAAAATACTTTATGTTTCCATCACCTCCTTGTGCCCCATCAGACTCTGCACAGGCCCTCAACTTCTCTAAGCTGGGCTGAGCTGCTGAAAAATCCTCACACTTTCCTAAAGCATGGGGCATGGCCCCTTCAGCAACTAGACTGAGGTCCATAGCTATAGCATTAGGGGATTCAGAGTCACAGGAACTCCCAGCCCCCTGGCTATGAGTTACCCCTTCCTCCTCAGAGTCAACTTCCATAGCTGCTTGGTGAATGGCTACTTGGGGGATTTCCATCATCTTTTTATCACTGTTCCCTGCAAGAGACACAGGCTGGTGGACCAGCCTCCCAGTCTTTCCTGCATGAGCTTCTGTGGGGTTCAGGAGATCACAGGAGCCCCTGGCCATCTGGCTGTGGGTCACAGCACATACCACCCCTGCTGAATATTATTTCCTAAAATAACATCCACAGCCAGAGTGTCTGCTACAGCCACTTTTTTCACCCTTTCTCCTGCATCTCCCCAGTCTAGGATAACACTGGCTAGTGGCAAGGTTTTCTACTTCCCAGTGAATTCTTTTACAGAAACAAACTGATCTGGCAGGAGTTGCTCAGGCCCAACCAAATCCCCTTTTACCAGGGTAAGAGGTACTCCAGTGTCCCTTAATCCTTGGGTCTGTACCACTTTTACTGTAACAGGATGCATGTGCTCCCTCATATTCACAGGAATAGCCTCAGGGATACAATTTGTAACTGTTTCACCTGGGGCTACTGTACCCCTTTTACACCTTGTGTCTTTTTAATACACTGTCTGGCAATATGCCCTGGCTTTTTACAAAACCAGCAGTCATCACTTTTGTTTTCCCCACAATCCTATTTTTGGCAAACTGTGGTTCCCCTCTTTCTGCAGGGGTAACAAGAGTGTGGGCTGCCCTGAAGGCATGCTTTTCCCTTTTGCCCCTGCAGTTCCTGCTCCCCCACTTCTCTTCAGAGCAGGCCTGCTCCTGGCATAGAGGTCAGCATGCTCAGCAGCTTGTTCTGCTGTCTGACGATCCTCGTCCTCTAAAATTGCTTCCACAGAGTTAGCTTTTACTCCTCCTCCCACCAATGTTTTAGAAACTGGCATTGTTTTGTGGTGAGTTCCTCAAAGCTCATTTTGAGGCCCTTCCTGAGCCTCCGAAATTTCACTCTGTAGGCCTCAGGATTTAAATCATACTTTTTCAGTAAAGTAGTTTTGAGTTTTTCATAGTCCTGGCTGTCAGCATTATCCATTTGCCCCAACACCTCACACCCTTTGCCAGTAAGCAGCAGGGATAATTGAAAGCTTCAGGCCTCTTCGGGCATTTTTGCCCAAAAATGGTATCGGGTCAATATAGTGCTGCCTGAGCTGCGCATGAAAAACTGTGCATGAGAAACTTTGAAAGGAACTACAGCGACAGGGGTTTCCTGAGCATGTGGTAATAACCACTACCCCTTCTGCTGTAGTCTCACATTCAGGAGTGTGAAGTACACCACTGGTGAAGCACCTGGCCAAGCCACTCCCATGGTGGAGTGGCTAGAGCACTGGCACCTGGCAGCATCAGAGGCCTGGGGCTTTTTTTTTATTTCTATTTATTCTCCCCCCTGCGCCAGAGCCCTGTTTCATCGGGAGACACACACATGTGTCATCCCCACTATGCAACCTACCTGACCTCCAGTGGGCCCCATGGAGCCATGACTATACCCTAGGTGGATATGAGGTAGGGCCCAATACCCTGAGACACTTCACTGTTTCATCGGACCCCCTAGAGGATCAGGTACACGTGAGCCATTAGGGTTTCCTCTTCAGTGTTCCATCTTCACGGTGCTTCAGCACTGATTTCCCCTTGTTCTAGGGGACGGCATGCACCCTGATGTCAAGGCATTGAACACCAATGTCCACCATGCCCAACCCCTCCTTTCTGGTGCTCCTTCCTTGCTGTGTTTCCAGCTTCTGCCAGAGGCCAGTCAAGCACTGAGCCTGAACCCCCCCTCCCTCCCGGAGAAGGTAAGCTGTCCTGCAGATGCTCAATCCTTCTCCCCCGGCCAGCCCTCCACCTCCTCAGGTTCATTCCTGAACCTGGGTCAACAGCGTCACAAGTGGTAGTGCTATCACTGCGCCAGTGGGCTAGCCCCCTGGGGCTGTGGTTTGATTCTCCCTCAGTCCGTTTGTGATAACTTTTTTTTAACACAATTTTCACACTCCTAACCTGTGCCCTGTCCCCTAAGTCCACACCCCCTCGGAGTTAGATATTTATATTCCGGGGGGGCAGAGCCCCCCACAAAAACAAAGATATTCTTCCGGTGTGCGCTTTTGTTTCCTGGTTGGAATGTTATGCCGATGTTATTTTGCCGCACACTGATTTGCATGCGGCATTCTTGATGAGCGCGGTTTTAACGGCGACATTATGATCCCAATTCCCTGAAAGCAGACCTTTTCAAATCAATTTAGAAAAACAACCATTTCCTTCCCCTCTTTAAATTCCTCAATTAATTTTGAATTTTGCTTATACCCCAGCCGTGAAGTTTCATTTTCACCCCACCACCTATCTTTTCTGGTGCTAGTTGTTGGAGCCTTAGTTTCTCCAGCTCGAAGTCCTGTTTGCACTGTCTGTCTTGCAGCTCTCTTTCATGTTGTTTTTCTTGCATAGCAAGCTTCAGTGTCTTCATCTCCAACTGCAGTTTTAACCTCTCCAAATCAAAATACACGGTGACTCCCCCTTGGTGCTGTGGCTCCTGGTCCACTCTGGTCCTGTTGTTTCTGTCTCGGATCTGGTCACTGCTGTTCCATCCCGCCCCTCCACATCCAAGGTCTGGTCACCTGCAGTCACCAACTGTGACTCAAAGTCCCAGGCTGTCCACTGGTCATCGACTGCCATGAAGGCTTCTGTGAAGTGCTTTTTAGTGCACTCCTCATTCTGGATCCCTCTCTCCTGACACAGCTGTTTCAGCTGTTCCACAATGTGGTCATTGCAGTTGGAAGCCATCTTCCCTCTCTACACTACCACTGCTCTAAGTTGCTCAGCACCCCCCCCAAAAAAAAATAGTGTAGGGAACTATGTTCTGCAACCAATTTTTCCCTTTTTCAGTTTCTGCCCTCTATTGTGTGTGGTTTATTCAAACAGTTCCCAATCCCATATGCTGGCACCGATCTGACACAGGCTCACCCCTGTGTGGCAGGATTCCCTGGGCTTACAGCAAATCCCAGAGTGAAACCTCTGCCATGTGGTTCAGAAAACCCCTCCCCTGTCCTTCTAGGGCACTTACTGAGTTACAACTGAACATTTGCCAGAAGATCCCAGGGTCTCCCCTCTCTGTGTGAGGGGTGCAAACATAGTCTTGAGTCTTTGTTCCTGGGAGAGAATGCTTTTGGCCACTGCACAGCTAACCAAAAAAGCCACAGGTGTGTATAGGTCTTCGGGGGGCCTGATACACCCTATATGTGTCTTTTCCCAGATAAAATACAGAGACTGGTTAAAACCCAACAGACCACTCTGACAGACCTTTGTATTCCCCCTCCTTTCGTCCACAGAGTCCCTTCTTGGATTCTGTCTTGGTAACATTTGACTCTTAAGCTTTAGGTCATGCGTGGTATTTTGTTTGAAAGAAGTTGCCCAAATATTCATACAAATATGCATACAGGCATACGAAATTGCCATCAGATAGAGGCCTTATGGCCTATCAAGTCTGCTTAATTGTGTAGCTAGCAGCCCTTATACTGCAGCCGCCCTCCCTCCCTCCTCCAGTGACCCTCCCCTCGCCCTGTCCCATCCACTTTGAAGCAGCCCACTGTTCTACAGGATACCACTTCCTTGGCAAGGTGTTCCATCCAGACATCACCCTCTCCATATAGAAGTCTCATCTTTTCCTCATGAACCTTCCCTCTTCCAATCTCAGATCGTGCCCACGAGTGTCCCTCCCCCTCCTTAATTTGAAATTTCACATACAATCAGACACTTGCAGAAGTATGTGAAAGTATGAAAAAACTTTACTAAAAGAAATTATTAGATACTATAATAACATACAAATTTAGACAATGGTTACAGGAAAATAGGAAAATAAAGTTGGAAAATATACAGAAAAAGAAACTGTTAGAATCTAGTTCTAAAGTCTCAGCCTTTGTTGTTTCTGATTGATGAGAAAGTCCAAAGAAGTTAACTTAAAAAAAAAAAACAAGCTCCCACTTGGATGACATCCAGATGGGGATCCAAGGCATCATCTCGTCTCTTCACAGGACTGTGTCCAAATGTGTCTGGCCAAGAACTGTGTCTCTGCAAGACTCTTTATCTGGCTTACAGATGCTGATTTATTATTCAGTCCATCTGGGTATGTTCTAGAACTTGCATAACTGTTAGGCCAGCCTGGCCAGCCCTGTTGTATCCTCTGTAGAAACCTGTACTGTATCCTTGTGGCAGAATAGCCTAGAGGTTAGCGTAACGATCTGTGAATGAGCTTAGTACATCCAGTACACCAGACCTGGGTTTGATCCTCACAACCTTCACTTGCATACTGCATGACTCTGAACAAGTCACTTAACTACCCAGGTCGCCCTGGAAAACAGACACTTGTGCCTAATGGGCCTTACCTGGTTACCAAAGACTAAAAAAAAAAAAAATAATTGCTGTAAATATTCTACTATTGTGCTACTCAGTTTGCTGTTAAATTTCTGCTACTGTACAAGTATTGTATGCAATTATACCATCTCCCTCTGTTCCCTTCCCCCAGGACACATCTGGAAATTAGCAGTTGTCTGCTCAGTATGCCTTCCTGGTGAAACTTTTAATTAAATAAATACAGAGACAAGTTTCCAGGCTGTTCCTGACTTCTCCTACTGTGAGTGGCTGGATGCTGTCACATGGCTGCCAGAGCCAACCAATTTCTTAGGTTTCATTTTAAAATCCTAACTGTCGAGTTCTACTTTGGGGGATATCTTCTTCTCCACCCTCCCCCCAGGTTAGAAGAAAAAAACAAGAAAAAAAAAACAAGTTTCAATTTTCCCTGTGACTGAGATGTCATGTTTCTATCCCCTGCTGGGTTAGCCACTGTAGTCCCAGGTCCCTTGTTCAACTTTTGTCCCCAACAACCTATTTAGACTTAAGTGGCTGGCCATTAAGCTGTAATTGCCTGGTCCAGGTGCAGAAATCTGAAGACAAAAGAAACACCTTTCTGCATCCCTGAATCTCAGACGTCCTGGCACCAGGCTGTGGCTCTCTGAGTTCAGAATCTTTATTAAGCAAGTGAGTCCAGGAACTTCCAGGCTTTGCTTAATCTGATAGCTGCTAATTCTTAATGACCCTATTATTCCACCCAGCCTTGGCAACCAAAAGCATGTTACAAATTCAAGAAATATTTCAGAGCAGCTAACAGTTTCCTGCCCTAAAACACAGGATTCTGTATCGTTCCAGTGTTCTATATTTTCTTACTTACCTATGACCCCTTGCAACTTAGACTTGACCACAGGCACCTTCCTGGTGAATTAAATAATTAAACAACATGAAATATGTCATAATCCCCTCACACACTGGACCACAACTGCTTCATTGTAATTGTGTGAATGGGTGATCAGGACCAGAGGGGGAGTCACTGAATACCAGGGTATATTTACTATTGTGAAACAGGCAATTGGGGGAGCAGAGGGAAACCACTTGGCACAAGGGCATATTTACTATGTTGAAACAGGTGATTGGGGGTGGCAGGAGCCACACTACACCACCGTGGAATCAATATGGATGCTCAGAGGAGTGATGGGGGTGTCACACTAGACCACCAGGGAATCCATACAGATGCTCAGAGGAGTGATGGCGAGGTCTACTCTAGAGCACCAGGGCTGACAGTTTGTATGTAGCAGTGGTACTAAAGGGCTGCTATGATCCATGCAAATGAGCACACAATGGGCATGCAAATTGGCCCTTAGTGCCTTGCATGCCCAATGACCTCATTTGCATTTTGTGGCTGAATATAGTTAACAGGGGTCTTGGTGATATCCCATTTCAGGGAGTGCTGTTTCCTGTGGTTTATATACAGCCCAGGTCTGTGTAGGGGCAGCACATATGCACTTAGTGCCACACCAGCTTGGCCCAATAGTCAGTCGGATAGTGCTGTTCACTTTTCGACTGACTATAGCAGCAGCAGGGTCGGAATCAAGTACAGTGCAAACATTTGCACTGTGCTTGTGCATTAATTTGAATATCTGGCTCCTCATGCTGGATTTTCAAAAGTCTTGGTGCATGCCCAATTTCCAGTTTTGAATTGTGCCTGTATCAAAAAAATGTGCCAAAATGCTTGAATGCTATTATCAAATTTTTTAACATTTGCAACAGTTATTTACTGAAAAATAATGACATGTACGTCATATATTGACTAGTGATAGAAACATAGAAACATAGAATCTGACAGCAGATAAGGACCACTTGACCCACCTAGTCTGCCCATTTACCTACCTAAAGGATTAGCTGCAGATCCTAGTTAACCAACAGCCTACTTCCTCCTACCCCCTACTAGAATTGCCTTATGTCTGTCCCATGCATTCCTGAATTCCCCCACTGTTTTTGACTCTACGACCTCCTCAGGAAGGCTGTTCCATGTATCCACAACCTCCTGTGAAGAAACATTTCAAATTACCTCTGAGCGTCTCCCCCATCTTCAAATTCAGCCCCTATTCTTGCACATCTCTTTTTCTGAAAGATGCTACTCTCTTGGACTTTGTTGATTCCCATGAGGTATTTGAAAGTTTCTATCATGTCCCCCCTCTCCCTCCTTTCCTCAAGGCTATACATCTTAAGTTCCTTTAGTCTTTCTTCATATATCTTCTGATGCAGACCCTGCATCATTTTGGTTGCCCTCCTCTGGACAGTCTCCACCCTGTCTATGCCTTTGCGGAGATGGGGTCTCCAGAACTGTACACAATGCTCCAGATGTGGTCTTGTCAACTGTCAGTACAGAGGGCCAACAACTTCCTGTTTTCTACTGGTGATGCCTCTCCCTATGCATTCCAGTATCCCCCCAGCCCTCCTTACTGCCTTCTCACATTGCTGGCCCACCTTAAGGTCATCTGATATGACTAACCCCAGGTTCCTTTCTATTTTTGTTGTTGTCAGTATCTCACCCACCCATTGTGTACTCTTCCCCTGGGTTTTTGTTTCCCTGAGGCATTACTTTGCACTCCTTTACATTGAATCTAAGCTGCCATACATTTGATCATTCCTCCAACCTTGCCAAGTCTCTTTTCATCCTTTCCACCCCACCTTGTGTATCAACTCTGTTGCAGATCTTTGTGTCATCTGCAAAGAAACATACTTTCTCTTCCAGTCCCTCTGCAATGATGCTTATAAAGAAATTAAAAAGGACCAGACCCAGTACTGAATCCTGCAGTACCCCACTAGTAACCCTCCTTTCTTCATTGTGGACTTCATTTACTATTACCCTCTGTGTCCTGTTGTCCAACCAGTGTTTTACCCAGGCTACCATCCTGGGACCCACTCCCAGGCTGACTAATTTGTTTATTAATCCTTTGTGCAGGACTGTGTCAAATGCCTTGCTAAAGTCTAGGTAGGCCATGTCCATAGCCCCTCCCTGGTCTACTGCTTTGGTCACCCAGTCAAATAAATCAATCAGATTTGTCTGACATGACCTTCCCACTGTGAATCCATGCTGCCTTGGGTCCTGTGCCCCACTGGCCTCTAGATACTCAACAATTCTTTCCTTCAGAAGTGATTCCATCATTTTCCCTACCACTGAGGTCAAACTGACAGGTCTGTAGTTTCCTGCCTTTGTCTTGCTCCCACTTTTGTGAAGGGGAATCACATCTGTCCTCCTCCAGTCCTCAGGTACCACACCATCCTCCCATGATTTATTAAAAAGGGTAGTTAGTGGTGTTACTAGTTCTTCCCTTAGTTCTTCAAGAATTCTGTGGTGAATCCCATCAAGCCCCATTGCTTTATCCACCTTCCGTTTTAAGAGTTCTATCAGAACCCTTTCTTCTGTGAAAGGACTAATATCAACCCCCCTAGCCAGAGTGCTTCTATTGACTGGATTAGGTATTTCCCCGTTTTTCCATTCCCTGCTTTTTCACTGTCGCTCTCTGCCCAACCACCTTCCTCTTTGTTCAGCCTCAGTATCCCTGCCTTAGTCTTTCTTTGCTCCCTAACGTATCTATAAAAGGTTTTATCCCTTCTTAACTGAGTTGGCTATCTTTCCTCAGTTTGGGCCTTTGCTATTCTGACTGCCTTCCCGCTTCCTTCTGCTTTAACTGGCACAGTTCTCTGTCCTGCTCCTTCTGTGTTTTCTTATACTTCCTGAATGCTATATTTTTCTCCCTTACCTTCCCCACCCCTTCTTTTGAGAACCATAGTGTTTTTTTCTTTCATTTTGATTTGCTTATTTGCTTCACACAAAGGCTTGTTGCCTTTGTGATGGCGGTTTTGATGTTTCCCCATTGTTGCTGCACCCCACCTTCTTGCCTGTTTGCTAGTGCTTTTCTGAGGCACTCTCCCATTTTGACAAAATCCGCCCTCCTGAAGTCCAGTACCTTCACTTTTGTGTGGCTTGACTCTACAACTAAGTTTATCCTGAACCACACTGTTTGGTGGTCGCTTGTTCCCAGATGGCTACCCACTTCAAGATCAGAGATCCTCTCTCCATCCCCATTTGAGAGTACCAGTTCTAAGAGTGCTCTCTCCTGAATGGGTTCCAAAACTAGCTGTCTTAGGCATGCTCTCTGTATGGCATCGAGAATTGCCCTGCTCTTGGATGTGGCTGCAGCAAAGGTGCTCAAGTCAATATCTGGCATATTCAGGTCCCCCATCAGCAATATCTCCCCTTTCTCTGCCATCCCAAGGATGCCTTCTATCATTTCCTTGTCCATTTCCTCCCCCTGAGACGGGGGTCTGTATACAACCCCTTTGTGGATTGTGGAGCCATTTCCAGTCTCCAGGGTGCCCCACAGTGCCTCCTCTCCTCCCTATTTACCCTTTAGTTCTATTGCTTTGATCCCTTCCCTTACATAGAGAGCTACTCCTCCTCCTCTTCTTCCTTCCCTGTCCCTCCTGTAGATTGTGTACCCTGGTATGTTGACATCCCAGTCATGGTTCTCTGTGTACCATGTTTCTGTGACTGCCACAATATCCAGGCATCCCTCTTCCATCATGGGCACCATTTTGGGGGGATTTGTACCTAGACTACCGGCATCGGTACTCATTACCCTCCACTTTTTTATGGCTTTTTATTTTTTTGCCCCATACCTGTCCCTACTGCCTTTGTCTTTTTCTCCATTTACCCCAGCCTTTCTCCCTATCGACTGCTCTATCTTGGTGTTTACCTCACTAATTACCCTGATTTTTTGGGGGGGCTAGGATTTCCCTTCTCCTTTTCAGTGCCTCCCCCCTTGGCTAGTTTAAATGCTTGCCATTGAAGCATTTAAACCTATTACCTAGGATCCTGGTTCCCCTCCCGGATAGATGCAGACCATCGCACCTGTTGGGGGGTGTCAATAACCCAGAAAAGGGTAACCTGTAAAGAATAAAGCAGTCTTGTGATGTGTGAAGTCAGAAAACTTTGCTTCATGAAATACTTTGCAAAGTTTGACAACTTCACAAAGTGTGATGTGTTTACTTTGCATAGTTCTCCACATAGCAAAGTGATTACCTCATTGACTTAAGTAACACTTCACTCGCAAAATACTTTGTGAAGTGTCTGCCTAAACTTTTTTTAACTGAGAATTTTAAAAAAAATCACCCTTTTCTGGGTTATTGACACCCCTCAACACACCATATGATTTGTTAAGATAGCCCTCCTCTCATCCACCCACTAGCTTCCATGTCAAAATAGCGAGGGCTAAATGACAACCACCACAAACAGCATGGACAGAACAGTACGAGTCTCCCACACCCCCTTACTATAAATATCAACTCCGGGGTGACTCACCTCAGGGACAGTGAAAACCTTTGTTCGCTGTATGTGCTCATGCTGTTTTGCCATCACTGTTTTCATCGCGCCATTTTTTCCTCACTGTCTTGATGGGATACCCTCCACTATGCTCTCTTTCCTCCTCCCTCCATACCCTAGAAAGTTTTGCAACAAATGACAGCAATCCCGATATTGCCTTCACCCTGGCCACAAAACCGAGTTCCTCCCACTCTCCTTCCCTGTCCCAGGAGATTTCTCACAGAAACCCTCCTCCCTTGCCCACCATCTAGAGAATCTATGACCTCTCTTCCACAGACCCCAGATTTAGTTGGAACAAATGTCACCTGTGAAGAATAAAGCAGTCTTGCGGCAAAGCAAGCACCTTTATTCTTCTGAGTCTGAATGGGAATGAATGGTAAGAGATGTCCACCCTAGTACTATAGTAATACCCTATTGGCTGCTAATCATAGGCAAGGCCCCTACTTTTCTGCAGCACAGTGGGACCAAGTTCTGCAGCAAGACTACCATTTGTCGCAGAACTTCTACGGCGGTGGTTTGTAATTTCTACGGAAGTTCTGAGGCACTAACAAACTACCACATCAGAGCATCAGCTTGTCATCCTGACTTCACTTTCATGGCAGTGGTTATAACAATCAGGATAGTGGAAAGCACAGTAACACTAGCTCAAAAATTAACAGACTTATAGAAATAATTTTATGCCTAAAAAGGCAAAACAAATGTCTCTCCCTTAAGGTCCTAGCCTATTGCATAAATGAAATATGCAGAGGGGACCTTATGTGATAAATAAGGTATTTCTATATGCATGTTATCTATCCCACTAATGAGGTCTCTACTGTCTATCACTTACATTTTTGTATGTGCTTTCTACACCACTCATGAGGTTCCACTGTGTATCACTTATATATTTATCATCTGTAATATACATACAAATGTGTGTGTGTGTGTGTGTAGTGAGACAGAGATACTGTATGTGTGTGTATGTGTATATATATATATATATATATATATATATATATATACACACACATATAGGGCTGATATTCAAACTGCGCCATTCAAAGGCGAAGCAGTTCTTTACTGCGCAAAATAGTTGTGCAGGGTGGGTCCAGCGATATTCAAAGAAGTTGCGCTATTGAGCAACCCTTTGAATATCACCCCCCAGCCACACACAGCATAGCTTAGGTCTTGCGCCACCGCAAGTTGACAGAGTGGAGCATTCAATCCTATGTGGCGCAAGTATCATTGCGCCATGTGCAAAATCCCGATATTCAAAAGGTGACATGCAAATGGGGCTATAATTCATACAGCAGGGGGGCCATTTGCATCTGATTATGGCCCCATTTGCATGCCATTAGCATGTAGGTGCGCGATCCCCGAGGATTCTGCGCCTGGCGCCCTTCCAGGCAGCAGCCATCAGAACGCCCTGCAGCCCAATCGCTGGGAATCAGTGTACAATCCCACACCACCACCAGTGGCCGATCGCGGGCAGCAATGTGGCTCCCCATATCTTGGTACATGACTTGAATGCCGATCGGCAGTAAGTTTAATAAACCTCCCTCCCGCAGTCATCCTCATTTTGGCGCAGCGCAAGGGATGACCGCGGAGGAAGGGGGTTTATTAAACTTACTGCCGATCGGGCATTTCGGTCCACTGGACCACCAGGGATGACTGCGGGAGGAGGGGGGGTTTATTAAACTTACTGCCGATCGGGCATTTCGGTCCACTGGACCACCAGGGATACATTGGGGGGGGAGCCACATTGCTGCCCACGATCGGGCTGGGGAGGAGTACACTATGCCCGCTGGGCCAGTGGTAGGTGGTGGTGATTTACAGTCGGCTGCCCGTGATGGGGCTGGCAAAATAGGAGGGTTAGCCAGCCACAGGCAGCTGCTGTGTTGCACCCTGCAATGCAGCAGCTCACCTGTGGGTGACCTCGGCCAAGCCTTTTTTTGGCTCAAAGTTGTGTAGGCTGTAGGTTGGGGCCGTTGCGCCTGCACAACTCTGCACAGCCCGGCTGAATATCGGGCTGTGCAGTTTATGCATGGTACCTCCCCCACCAGTTCAGCATACATTCATTTGCATTGCGCTGTTGCTCAGCCTGTTTTCAGTGGCGCGACTGCCTCCTGCTGAATATCGCAGAATGGAGCAAGTTCGGACTTGCGCAGGCGCAACCCTATTGCGCATGGCGCAACCCTTTTGAATATCCGGCCCATAATATATATATATATCTTTTTTTTTTAATTTCCATGAAATTGCATCCTCATTCATACAGGTCCCACTGGAAATGGAATAAACGGAATAGAGGAGTTATTGCAAAACTCATTTTTCATGTCATCCTGTTTCCCCTGACACACTATGTAACACCATCAGGCATTGACATGCATGTGAACCGATTGTGAGACAGAGCTCTCCAGCCCATCGCAATGTGTCCACCATGTAACAGAACACTGCACCAGACCTTCCCAGACTCTGAGCAATGATGTGTTCCACCAATCCTTGTGCTGCCCAGCCAGCTCCCAGAGCTAATCTTTTAACCTGAGCTGCCAGCACGGAAACACAGCATGCTACCCTCTGGCCCAACAGCTGTCCCTGCACACAACATTTCTCCATAACCTTTAGGTGATTCTATCAACCAATGACAATATGTAATCAATAACCCTGGCAAAAATGCATACAGTGCAATTATTTAACAGGTCTATTCTTTCAACAGGTCTACACATTATTATATTCCACTTTTCTGGTCATAATTATTTTATTTTTCTTAAAAATAACAGTTAAATTCATTTTACCAGTTGTTCATATCAGATGGCATCTCTATACCTTAAAGGCACAAATAGGTTTGTACAAAGTGAGGTATGGACTTAACAGGTCTGTGCTATTGACAAGGTTTTGTTTAAGTTGGCCCTAGTGCAATAGTGTAAGACTGAAAATTGTATTAGGCTGTAGTGCAGGCTGAGAAAATATCACCATGCATGATGTGCTGTGCCACCGTCTCTGGCAGTGGGAGCTGTGGTAGATATGTGACAGCAATTTCATTAGCTAATGTATGATGTTATAACAATGATAATATCACATTCTGAGCATATAGGGGGGTTTTGGATATAAAAAGAGGGGAAGGGAACCAGATTCTATGGATAAACAGAAGTATTAATAAAAAATCACCAAGAAGAGTGAATTCTGCGGCACCGCAGAAGTTCTGCGGTAGATTGCAAGTTCCGCGCAAAATTCTCTGGCCGCTCAATTCTAGGGGCCTTGATCATAGGTCAGTAGATCATCACAGTGGCCCATAGGTGACAGTCTGTGTACATATGTCTCATCATTTTCCTCTTACCCTGGACTGGCCACCTCCAGCATGGCTTACCGTGGAGTTTGTTATGCCAGATGCTTATCACCAGCAGGAGGGAAAGGTATGCTGGTGTTGTCCTGCTGCCCCTCCACAGCCACCCCCTGGTCATTCCTTTGTTGCAGTAAGCTCTCAGCATGGTCTCATCCAATTGGGAAGTCCTGGATGGTCCTCCACTATGTGTGCCAATTGTGCTGAGGAGGTATGAAAAAACATAGCATGTTGCTGTGACATGACGCATTGCCTGTGTGCAGAGCCATTACTGTGATGATGGCCTTACCCATGCCAGTTGTGCTGGTACATGCATTATCACTACCCAGTGCTATACACATCACACATTCTGTACTACCCATGTTGCAATGTACAATCTAAAAACACCACCAAAGGGGTGGCTAGCTGGCAAGCATGGAGGACTCTTGCTAACACAGCTCCCTGAGGCAACGGTCTAAAATGTGCATTTCTAGCTGAACACCTAATTTGGGGTTGCTTTCCTGGCACTTACTACCTCCACTGAGCAAATGGCTTCAGGCAAATTAAAAAAACTGTCTATGTGATGAAATGACAATGCTTCAATCCAGTGAAAAGTAAATTGTATAAACTTGGCTGGAAATTTTCGCTGACCTATCCTGCACACCTGAGGGTCGACAGACTGGGGCAGAGCCCTAGATTCTTCAAGTGCCATAACTCAGCAGAGAAATGGCTCGAGGAGGAGGAGGAGACCAGGAGGGATGAGCACAACCTAATGCGGAGTGAGTTCCACTCTAATTTACTTGTGGTTGCACATATAGCTAAAATCAGTTATGTTATACTGCTGTTCTGTGCTCACAACTTGGAATAGCCCTGGGGCTCTTATTTCCTCCTTGTGATCTTCTGGGGTTTCAGTGTTTTATGCCATCTGGTCTGGGCCTGCTTGAGTTCATATGATCAAGCTGCAGCTGTGGTTTGTACCCCCTGACCGAGTCTGGGGAATCGGGTACCAGCAGGAGATATGATCTTGACACCCTTGGATTAAAATGGCATCTAAAGAATAATAATTATACATGGGTCCTTTCACAACTGGGGGCAGAGTGAAGCAGATTCTCTGGCTTTTGTAGCCAGGGGGCTGAGAGTTTGCTGGGATCCCCTGTGGAACTCTTTCACCTATGCTGCTTTGTCTTAGCTCTGGGCCCCACAATATTGATCTGTCTATCTTGTTATACTGCTTTCTGAGGAATTACATTTTGCCATCACAGTCCCCGCTGTGTTCAGACAGTTGTACTGTACATACCCTTCATCGGGGGCTGAGGGCTCTACTTTTTTGGGGGAACTTAGATCAAATGGAACTCTTTTCCTCATGAGGAGTTTCTTTGCCCGACCATGCCTGGGGGCACAGGTACCTGTGGGCCTTTGTTCTGTTATTCCTGGGGGAATATTTCAATCAACTACATTCAGTGCCCAAGACTCTAACTCGTGCTTAACTGTGTTATTTTGCCTCGTGGTACATAATGTTTCTTTGTTATGTTGTAAACTTTGCAAATGTGAGTGGTATTTGATGTTCAGCTAGCAAAGGTATCTCATTCTCTTTAGAGCCTGAGCCATTGCCCCTTCCTTTCTATGGCTAGCACTTTGGGCAGGTGGTTTTGTTACTGCCTACTGTTTGTAGTGGGAACACTGGCGGGTTTATACTCTTGGGGGGGCCTCAGTCCCATTTGGACTAGGCAGGGAGGTATCATTGTAGAAGGGGGGGAGGTGGGGGCCTTTCAGGAACTGGGGGCGATTTATGTCCAAGTGGCTCTCAGCATGCTGCCTTTTGTCCTTGTGTGAGAAGGTGGGGTACTGTCTCTGGCACATCTCACCTTGCTGTACTATGTGTGTGCTCGGTTGGGGTTTCCTTTAAGGGTACTGCTGTTGGCTCTACTGGACTGGTTCTAGGTTGGGGGGTTGTTTGCAAGATACATGCTGTTAATTTGGGTTGGGTGCGGGGGGGGCCTGGAACATTTTGGAAAAAGAGTGCGGATGCTTACTTGACGTATAGCAATAAGAAAGTTAGCTCTAAAAAGATGCTTTATGATGGAGATGATACTAAATGTTTGTCTTGGAATATCAATGGCCTTAAATCCATAGTGGAGTGGAAGAGGGTTATGAAAGAGATCCGTAGAAACAATGGGTTGATTGTTCTATTACAGGAGACTCACTTCTCTCAGATGGAATCACAAAAAACTGTTGATTTTATGGGAGGTGATTGGGTTTCCTATACCTTCTCTTCTAAGGCTCAGGGTGCCTCTATTTGGATACCCAGGGGCTCCCCAATACAGATGTTGGAAAGATTAGTAGACCAACAAGGTCAATATGCATTGGCAAAGGTCAAAGTCCCGGGTCAGGGAACAATCCTTGTTGCTTCAATATATGCTCCAAACATGGAATCCCCAGGTTTTTTCCAGAAGCTAAAACTGGACACGGCTTGTTGGGAGGGCCCTTGGTTATTGGGTGGGGACTATAACTGTGTCCTAGACACAATCCTAGATCATTCTAATAGGACCCCGGTGCCCAAGTCTCACAATGCCAAAGCCCTTGAGGCCTTACAAGTAGATTACAATCTAACTGATCTGGCGCCACCCATATCACTCAGGGTAGGAGTATAGCTTCTACTCTCACTCCCATAACTCTTAAGTTCGCATTGACAGGCTATTGCTCTCTAGCACCCTCATAACCCACATGGGGGAAGAGAGATATTTGCCCATTTTAATATCAGATCATGCACTCCATTACATTTATCTCCATAATATTGGTGCTCCCTCTGGCTCAAGGGCCTGGAAGTTGGACACCCTCCTTTTGAAAAATTCGGAGTATATTTCATTTATGGGATCCACCTTGTAGGAGTTTCTGGAGTTTAACCGCAGGGGTGATACCTCACGTCGTGCACGCTGGGAGGCATTGAAAGCTTTTGTGAGAGGGCAATCCATCTCCTTTGCCTCGCATACCAAGTGCACAGCCAATAAGGAATTGGAATTTCTTAGAAATAAAATTGCAGCCTGTGAGTGGGCACACATGCTGAACTCTATAGCTGTTTTATGTGGGGTTGTTCAAAAATTAAAATGGATATTTAACATGCTGTCTAGTATGCAGCTAGAATGGTCTATTCTTTTGTCCAATCCTGAACAATATTTTGATGGGGACAGAGTTGGCAAATATTTGGCCTGGCAATGGAAAAGAAAAGAATCGATTAAATCAATCAACCAAATTCAAGATGAAAAGGGGAATCTAGTGCTGGGTACTAGGGTAATTGTTAATGCCTTTGGCTCTTTCTATAGGTTTCTTTACACCTCTGAATGCAACTCCTCCCAGGGAGATGTTGACCTTTTCTTTGAGGGGCTTCCTTTAAATAAAATTAGCTCGGCTGAGACTGAGAGACTGGACTCTCCCTTAACTCAATCAAAAATTAATGCAGCCCTGAAATCCCTTAAGAGTGGTAAAGCCCCGGGGTCTGATGGCCTTCCCATAGACTTTTATAAAACCTTTGAAAATTATCTTCTGGGTCCCTTATTTGATTCATTGGAGGTAGGCCAACTGAAGTGAGAGCTACTCACATCCACACGGTCCACAACCATTGTGGTTCTGCCTAAACCAGGCAATGAGCTCACCTTATGCTCTTCATACAGACCGATCTCTTTACTCACCGCAGACTATAAAATTTTGGCAAAAGCACTTGCCTCTAGGTTAGAGGTAGGGCTACCGGTTGTTGTGCATCAAGACCAGTATGGATTTATTAAAGGTCAACTGGGAAAACACAACATCAGGTTCACTCTTAATATAATTTTTTGCTGGGCTGAGTCAAGAGGTCTCATGGTGCTGCGGTGGTTGCTTTGGATGCTGAGAAAGCTTTTGACTGTGTGGAGTTGGGGGTTGTGACACTTGGACAGCTGGTTCTGATTACTGTATGATTTTTTGAAATATAAAAATGTGTTATTGAGTGTCTCTCATGAGACCTGCTGAGACAGCCTGTGGGATGACACTTCAGGGTTTTAGCTACAAGGTGTTAGCCTACAAACCAGGAAATAATTAAAGACTAGAAGAGACCTAAATTAAGGATCTCCTGTTTATCTGGTTTAATTGGAGCTGGCAGCTGGCAGGATAGATCATAAACTTTTATGACGTTCAGAGGAAACACAGTTAATTTCCCTCTGGTGTTACAAAGTATATTTCACTTCAGTTCTAACAGGACAGGCTATATGCTAAACAGCAGATCTCTGTGATGAGATTAACTCCTAAGAACTCACATTTTATAGCCTTATTGAGGATATGGGTTGTTTGTAGCTAAGCCCTGAAATAATTATTTTATGGCGTCCTCAGAAAGGTCAATTAATTGCAGCTGGTGTCAAAAAAATATTATACCTCAGTGAGAACTGGCAGAGAGAGAGAGAGAGAGAGTCATAAAAAGTCCTTTCATGTCTTTGTAAGAGCAGGATGTTGTTCATGGATGAAAGAAAGAAATTGGAAAATTATAGACTTGATTGGGAAGTCATGTGAGGACATGAGTTTTGCTGAGGTCACCTTAATTAATTTACCTCCTGCTGGATAGACATCCTGATTGTATAATTTTTAATAAACAATGGAGGAGCTGGGTGACATCATGGAGAAGGCAGGCTCAAGACAGTTGTTTTAATTATGCTGTGAGTGACCTGTAAAGAAGACACACATGTTTGGACTCTGAAAAAGCAACATCAGGCACTGTTAGAAGATATACATTAGAAAAGACAATTCTAAGTGTACTGGGTAGGAGATTTTGTTTGCGCTTTAAACTTGTTTTCTTTAAGTCATTGTATGGTTTTGTGATATATTGGTCTGTATTTACATTTTACATTTTTATCTATTTTTAAGTAAACATCTCATTTTTTAGAGACTACTTGGTGTGCCTTTGAAATTCTTTATTTGACAAGTGAAGCATATATAGTTAAAGTTGACACTGTGCAAAGCTATTGGTAATACCAAACTGGGAAAAGGTAAGAGTTTATTCTGAGGTCTTTAATAGAGTTTTTAAGGGTTCATTTTGTACACCTGGTTAGGTACCCAGAGGTGAAAGATATCTGGACCCCCGAAGAGCAGAATTATCTGAACCTGTACATTGGGTACGCTAGCAAGAGGTCCATAGTTTGAATCCCTCCAGAAACTTGAGACCAAAGGTTGATTTGAACCCACAAAACAGACAGGAGGGTTACCCTGTTTCTGTTTCCTGTTCACAAGACTGCGCTCGGAGGTTGCCACTGTGGGAGCAGAGTGCCTGACCTGCTGAGTTTGTTTGTGACAGATTGGTTGGCAGCAGTGGGATAATTTTGGTATTACAAGCTTTTATTGTTCAGTGTGTCAGCTTGAGGCAGTCAGCTCACTTGCAAAGAAAGAAAGTAAAGGCAGTGATTTATTTTTAAAAAAGGAGACAGAATTATATCACTTGGCTTACAGTCAAGTTCCTACCCATTTTATTTTTTTTTTCTAAAGTGCAAGTCAGAGTAGCCGTAGTTAGGGAAGAAGATGGCTTCCAACTACAGTAGGCACACTGTAGACTACTTAAAGCAGTTGTGCAGGGACAGAAGAGTCCTGTTTGAGATGAAAGCCACCAAACAGAACCTCGTGGATGCCCTGATGGTAGCAGATACCCACAGCACCGAGTCACAGACAGTGACTGAAAAGGACAGAACCTTGAGTGTGGCAGGGCTAGCGGCCAGTGCAGTGTCCAGATCCGGTGAGGAGGGCAACAGGGCCAGTGCTGATGAAGGGTCACAGCAGCAGGAAAAGGTCACCAGTGTCCTGAATCCAAAAGTACTCAGGCTGCAAACTGAGTTGTGCAGAATGGAGCTGGAGTTCCAGAGAGAAGAGAAGCGAGAACAGTGAGCTGCAGAGGAGAAGAGGGAGCAAGAACACCAAAAGGCAGAACAAGAATGCTGAGAGGCAGAGCAGGAACAGCAGGAGGCTGTCCATGAGGAGTATGAATGCCAGAGACAACTTAAACTGGAGAAGCTACTACTCCAACCACCAGCACCAGAGCAGGTAAGTGGCTTGGGTTTAACTGAGGCTACAGGACTAGGTTACAAATTGAATTCTAAATTGATAGCTGAATTTAAACAGGGGGAGAATATGGATGCCTTTTTAAATTCTTTTGAAAAAGTTTGTATTCAGGCTAAAATTCCTAGGGAGTCCTGGAGCTTCCAGCTATCCCTGCTACTTATTGGGAAAGCTCGGGATGCATTGGGTCAAATGGACAATGAGGACAGTGATGATTACAGCAAACTTAAATCTGCACTGTTAAAGAAATTTGAATTAACTGCTGAATCATACAGAGCTAAATTCCATAAGCTCAGGAGAAACCCTAACATGAGCTATGAGGGCTAGCCATGAAACAACATCAGTTTTTAAAATGTTGGTGGGAAGGAATTGAAGCAAACTCTGTTGATAAAATTGAAAATGTGATTCTGTTAGAACAATTTTTCTGGGTATGCCCAGGAGAGATGAAAACCTGGATGGAGGACCAAGATCCCAAAACAGCGCAAGAGGCTGCTGAACTCTCGGACCACTATGCTAAGGGCAGACCTGCTCTGAGAGCGAATGGGGTGAGCGTGGCAGTGCAGAAAGGGAAAAGTGTGCCTTCAGGGCAGCTAAAACCCTCACTGCCTCCACTGAAACCAGTTAGCCACAGGTTTCAGAGAAAAGATTTCTCTGAGAAAGAAATTAATGTTGATTGTGTAAAGAAACTGGGCATATTGCCAGACAGTGTCCCAAAAAGGTGAGCAATACACAACAGGGGGCTAGGAAAGATGTGGGTTGTTTGTGTGTCCCTGGAAGTATGCCTGTGAACATGAGGGAACACATGCACGCAGTCATGGTAAATGGTGTACAGACGCAAGGGTTAAGGGACACAGGGGCATCCCTGACATTGGTAAAAGGCAATCTAGTAGAGCTGGATCAGCTTATACCCAATAAATATGTCACTGTGCAGGACTTTACTGATGAAGAGAAAACATTGCCCCTCACTAGTGTTCTCCTAGACTGGGGTGAAACAGGAGGAACTGTGCAACAGGTGGCTGTAGCCCAAACCTTAGCAGTGGATTTTATCCTGGGCAACAATCTCAAACAGGAGATGGTGTGTGCAGTTACCCATAGCCTAGTGGCAAGGGAAAATTGTAGTTCCCTGAACCCCACAGAAGCCATTGTTTAAACCACTGAGGGCTGGTTCCCCAGCCTATGTGTCCAGATGGGGAGATTAATGAAAAGGAGGTAGAAATGTCCCCAGTAGCAGTTAACCACACAGCTATGAATGGTTACTCGGAAGAGGGAGGGGTGACTCATTGTCAGAGGGTTGGGATTGACAGTGATCCTGAGTGCCCTGATGCTACTGCTAGGGGCTCTAATTTAGCAAATGAAGGGGACCTGTCCCATGTCTTGGGAATGTGTGAGGAATTTGCAGCTGCTCAGAGAAGTGACCCTAGTCTAGGGAAGCTGAGGGCTTGGGCAGGCTCTGACAGAGCACAGGGAGGTGACGACTGACATAAGGTTTATTGGGACAATGGACTTATGTATACTCAGTTTGTACAGACAGAGGGAGGGTTGCTAGGCAGGCAGCTTGTCATTCCCCAGGGGTATCGTGAGCAGTTGCTCAAGATTGCACGTGATATTCCCTTGTCTGGTCATCTGGGAATCACGTGCACTATGCAACGGTTGGCCCAGATTTCTATTGGCCAAACTTCACCCAGCAGGTGAAGGAGTATTGCAGGTCTTGTCACTGGTGCCAAGAAATAGGGAAGGCGGGCAAGAAAATCCAGGTCACCCTGATTCTATTGCCCATAGTGGAGGAGCCATTCCAGAGGGTGGGAATGGATATTGTGGGGCCTTTAAATACCCCCAGCTCCTAAGGGAAGAAATTCATCCTGACTGTGGTGGATTATGTCACCCAGTACCCAGAGGCAGTCTCCCTATCCTCACTGAGGACAGACAAAGTGGCAGATACCTTACTTGGGATTTTCTTCAGTGTTGGGTTTCCACAGGAGGTTATCACCGATCGAGGGGGTTCCTTCAT
Organism: Neoceratodus forsteri; assembly: GCA_016271365.2. Lineage (NCBI taxonomy): Eukaryota > Metazoa > Chordata > Ceratodontiformes > Ceratodontidae > Neoceratodus > Neoceratodus forsteri. Next base: position 52,327,097 of record CM057451.1, on the reverse strand, counting down.
GTTGGACCTGATGAAATGTTTATGGGAGAAGTGTGGGGTGGTGCAGAGATGCACGACACTGTATCACTCACAAGCCGATGGGATCATGGAAAGATTCAATCGTACCCTGAAGTCAATGCTCCAGATGTTTGCTGAACAGCATGGGAGGGACTGGGAGAAATACCTTCCCCACCTGTTGTTTGCATACAGGGAGGTGCCCCAAGAGTTGACAGGATTTTCCCCATTCGAACTCTTATATGGATGCCGGGTACGTGGGCCCCTAGACTTGATCCGGGAGGACTGAGAAGGCAAGCATGCCACCCAGGGAACTCCCATTGTGAATTACATCCTTAGATTTAGGGAAAGACTGAAGGAGCTTATGGAGACAGCCCAGAGCAACCTGGCAGCTGCCCAACAGAAACAAAAAGTGTGGTATGACTGCAGAGCCAGAGCTTGCTCGTACATGGTGGGTCAGGAAGTCATGGTCCTTATCTCAGTCCGGAAAGACAAGATGCAGGCTGAGTGGGTAGGACTGTACAAAGCAGTTAGGAAGGTAAATGACGTGAACTATATTATAGAGTTACCTGACCGAAGACAGACAGAAAGGATGTACCATGTCAACATGATGAAGTCATATGCAAATAGGGCTGACATGGTGTTTGCAGTGTGTAGTCCTGGGGAAGGGATGGATGAAGAAGACCCCTTTCTGGACTTTCTGGAAGAAAGTAAGCAGGAGTCCTCTGTGGAGGCAGTTAAATTGTCTCCCCAGCTGACCCCAGACAAGATCCAGGAAGTAAGGGAGGTTTTAGCAGACTTTGCCACATTGTTTAGTGCCAAGCCTGGACTAACCCCCTTAGCGATGCACGATGTGGAGACAGGGACACAGACGCCCATACGGCGGACAGCATATCGAGTGTCAGAGGCTGTCCAAAAGGACATTTGGAGGGAAATGGAGGAGATGCTGGATTTAGGGGTAATCCAGAGATCCCACAGCCCCTGGGCCTCACCAGTAGTCCTTATGCCCAAGCCAGATGGCGTCTACTCATTTCTGTGTGGACTATCATGGACTGAATGCAGTCACGAAGTCAGATGCCCACTCAATGCCCTGGACAGACAAACTCCTGGACAAGTTGGAAGGGGTGACCTACCTCACGACCACTGACCTGACCAAGGGGTATTAGCAGGTAGAGTTGATGGACAGAGCTTGGGAGAAGTCGGCTTTCATCACTCCGATAGGCTTATTTGAATTCAAAGTAATGCCTTTCGGAATGAAGAATGCCCCGGCCACTTTCCAAAGGTTGGTGAACCAGGTGTTAAATGGTGCTGAGGAGTATGCCGTGGTATACCAGGATAACATTGCCGTCTTTAGTGCCAGCTGGGAGGAACACCTGTCCCACCTTAGGGAAGTGCTGGGAACAATACAGAGGGCCAGGATCACCGTCAAAGTTGAGAAGTGCCAGGTGGCGATGGGAGAAGTGACATACCTCAGGCATGTGGTACGCCGAGGACAGCTCCATCCTAACCAAATAAAAATAGAGGTAATCCAGGCATGACCTAGACCAGAAATGCAGAAGCAGGTCATGGGTTTTCTTGGGACAGCAGGGTACTATAGAAAATGTGTACCCAATTACAGTGCCCTGGCTGCTCCCCTATCTGACCTGGTAAAGAAAAGGATGTCAAAGAAAATTACCCGGGGATCAGCCTGTGAAGAAGCCTTTGCCAGACTGAAGGAGGCACTGTGCAGTGCTTCTCTTTTGACAAGTCCTGACTATAGAAGACCCTTTATAGTTCAGACTGACACCTCAGATGTGGGTATTGGAGCAGTAGTGAGTCAGACATTCAGCCAAGGGAAAGATCACCCTGTAGCATATCTGAGTAAAAAGTTACTTTCCAGGGAGCAGGCATACTCCACTGTGGAAAAGGAGTGTCTTGCCATAGTATGGGCCCTAAAGAAGTTAGAGCCATACTTGTATGGGCAACATTTTGTGGTACAGACTGACCACAACCCCCTGGTTTGGCTGATGCAGATGGGAAAAAACAATGGTAGATTGCTAAGATGAAGTCTTGCTTTGCAAGGATATGACATTGACAATTCTACATAGGGTTGGAGCGAAAAATCAGAACTCAGATGGGTTGTCTTGCATCTATGAAGAGTGAACTGATTTTGGAAGCTTATCCAATGCAGGGGATAGAGCCCCCAAAATCAGTCTAGGTAGGGAGGATTGTGACGCTTGGACAGCTGGTTCTGATTACTGTATGATTTTTTGTAATATAAAAATGTGTTATTGAGTGTCTCTCATGAGACCTGCTGAGACAGCCTGTGGGATGACCCTCCCAGGGTTTAGCTACAAGGTGTTAGCCTACAATCCAGGAGATAATTAAAGACTAGAAGAGACCTAAATTAAGGATCTCCTGTTTATCTGGCTTAATTGGAGCTACCAGCTGGCAGGACAGATCATAAACATTTATGACGTTCAGAGGAAACACAGTTAATTTCCCCCTGGTGTTACAAAGCATATTTCACTTCAGTTCTAACAGGACAGGCTATATGTTGAACAGCAGATCTCTGTGATGAAATTAACTCATAAGAACTCACATTTTATAGTCTTATTTAGGATAGGGGTTGTTTGTAGCTAAGTCCTGAAATATCCATTTTATGGCGTCTTCAGGGAGGTCAGTTAATTGCAGCTGGTGTCAAAAGAATATTACACCTCAGTGAGAACTGGCAGAGAGAGAGAGTCATACAAAGTTCTTTCATGTCTTTGTAAGAGCATGTTCCTCATGGATGAAAGAAAGAAATTGGAAAATTACAGACTTGATTGGGAAGTCATGTGGGGACATGAGTTTTGCTGAGGTCACCTTTATTAATTTACCTCCTGCTGGATAGACATCCTGATTGTATAATTTTTAATAAACAGAGGAGGAGCTGGGTGACATCATGGAGAAGGCAGGCTCAAGACAGTTGCTTTAATTATGCTGTGAGTGACCTGTAGAGAAGACACACATGTTTGGACTCTGAAAAAGCAACATTAGGCACTGTTAGAAGATATACATTAGAAAAGACAATTCTAAGTGTACTGGGTAGGAGATTTTGTTTGCACTTTAAACTTGTTTTCTTTAAGTCATTGTATGGTTTTGTGAAATACGGGTCTGTATTTAAATTTTACATTTGTATCTATTTTTAAGTAAACATCTCATTTTTTAGAGACTACATGGTGTGCCTTTGAAATTCTTTATTTGACAAGTGAAGCATATGTAATGACCCAAAGTTGGGGCATCCCAGAAAGCCTAAAATCAATAAATAAATTAGGGGTTCACAGGTGCTCAGGGAACCTGCTGTAGGTGTAGGCAGCAGGGTACTATGATAAGGGGCCCCTGAAAATAAAGATTCACCTACTTATAATGGGAAACTGTAAAATAATGCAGAGAAGTGCCCTGTGCACTTTACAGTATGGTCAAAAAGCAGATTTAAAAACAATATACTGTATGTCACAGTGGCTTGGATGGAATGCTGTGCTGAGCTGCTCATGCACAGCATTCCACTTCAGCCACTCTAGAACCCTGGGGGGTTCAAGGTTAAAAAATATTTCTTCAGTTGGGCAGTTGATCCTGGGCAGTGGTTGAGGAGACAGGACTCAGAAGTCAAGGGACAGTTTAGGGCTAACCTTGTGTTAAAGCCGTCCCTCTGGGCTTGCTGTGGTCCTGTGCTGCCTCCCCTGCTTGAAGACTCCTCGCGCTGCCTTGTTCTGTGGTCCGAGGTGCCATCGGGCACCAGAAGAAAGTGACCGGCCGTTTGCTGTGGTTTGGCCTGTGTAGCCCCATTGTTTTATTGTTTTGACCCCCCCTTTTGTGTTTTGTTTTTATGTTTAAATTTCAGTCCCCCGTCAGCAGCCCCGCCAGCTGCATCATGCCACTCATCCTGTCAGCCATTTTAGGACCCCTAGGTCATCCCCCCAGCTGCCTTAAACAGTCCTTCCCTCTGCCAGCATACCTCCCGCCTCCTGGTCACCCGTAGATCCTCCTTCTGACTATGGAGCAGTGAGTCGGTGGCAGCACACGCTGTGCTGACCGCCCATTTCTGGGAGACTGTTTATTTTGTTTGAAAAAGTGCAGTAGACACATAGAAAGGAGGCCGAGCGCCACAGGGGCATCGGGTCACCAGGACCCTAAATTAATTATGAAGAGGGAAGGTGGGGTTAGCGACGCCCATAGGAGTGCCTAAAAGGCAAGGCCAGTATTGCGTCTTATAAACATTCATAAGGGGTGGGATTCGGTGTGGTGATTGGCTACTGAGTGACAGTAGTCTCTGGGAGCCTGCAGATTTAAAGGGGTCACACAATTTAAAAGGGCACCAGGCCCAATATAAGGTGGGGCACCAGGACCAATATAAAGTGGGACACCAGGCCCAAGTCTTGGTAGGGCATCAGGCCCAAGGTAAATGTAGAGCATTAGGCCTGAGGTAAAGCTTGGTACTAAAGGGAGGCCCCGGCCTAGCATAATAGGGCAAGCCAGCCTAGTCGTACTATAGGAAGGCCCCGGCCTAGCAGAATAGGGCAAGCCAGACTTGTGGTACTATAGGGAGGCCCTGGCCTAGCGGAATAGGGCAAGCCAGCCTAGTGGTACTAAAGGGATGCCCCAGCCTAGTGTAATAGGGCAAGCCAGCCTAGTGATACTATAGGGAGGCCCCGGCCTAGTAGAATAGGGCAGGCCAGCCTAGTGGTACTATAGGGGGGAATCTTTAGCCATGATGTCCAGGAAGAGATCCTATTCAGGAAGACCCTACATTTAGGAACAGGGATTCATCTAAGAGTGCTCGATTTGCCTATACTGTGAAGCTGATATAACAACTATACTGCTTATGCCATGGCTAATACTCTAAGTACCTGATCTATAGCCCTAAGCACCTGAACTATTGTCCTAAGTACCTGAACTATTGCCCTAAGTACCTGAACTAATGCTCTAAGCACCTGAACTATTGCCCTAAGTACCTGAACTATTGCTCTAAGTTCCAGAACTATTGCCCTAAGTACCTGAACTATTGCTCTAAGTACCTGAACTATTGCTCTAAGCACCTGGACATTGGCCCTTATCAGTCAGAATTACTCCTGAAGTTATAATTTGCCCTCCTATGGCAAATTATTGTATCATTCCACAGTTCTCTGGGCATTGTTTAGTTATAAGGTTACTACTGTATGAAGACAGTCTCAATCTTCTATCACATTGCAGTCCCATAGTGTGGTCTGTAACACCACGTACTCAGAATCAGTCTCTACTCAGAAGAAGACATCCGCTCAGTATTCTACACTCCTGTGAGATCATTCATCAGCTCATCACATCTGTCAGTGTCGTCCGCCATAGTCGAGTCCGTCGCCAGTCGTACAAGTCGTACCCACCGTTTCTTGTTTTCACAGCTTGAACGTTCGTCCGCTGAAATGCATCACGACAGTCATGCCAGTGTCATTCCGTATGGTTCCTGTTCCAGATGTCCCGAAGTTGGTCGCCCTTTACAGAAGAGTGTGCTCATCCTGGAGAACCTAGCCTGCGCCCCATCTGGTCGTTCGCCGAAAGTCGAGTCCGTCGAAGCCCAGTACGGGATGCATCCGCTGTTTCTTTGTTTTTGTGTTAGTTCCTGATCCTAGGATTGCAGAGTCAACCATCATCTCTTCAGATTCTTATGGTTCCTGGTCCTGTCAGAGTTCATTCCGAATTTAGTTGGCCCTTGGAGTGCCGCTGCATCAGTCAGGTCGTGGTAGTCCTCCATTGGATTCGTCGCCATGCAGGTCTTGATCTATCTTCTTCCTTGGCAACCCTAGAAGTTGGTTTTGGCTGAGGAACCCTTTGTTGTCAGTGTGTTATCTCAGGAACCAGTTGCTCTGGTTCCTCATTCTGGCAGCCTTGGAGAGAGTGGGCTTTTGCCGAAGAAACCTATGGTCTTTTTTCCAAACCTCTCATGACCCCAGTGGCCTTAACTAGGTCCTTGCTGGGAATTGTGATTAGGGTTCTACAGTTCTATTTTATTTCCCTCTTGTAGCTACCAATGGAGAACGATGGTGTACATGAAGACTCCAGATCCCTGGACTCTTGTATTATCTAGACTCTGATGGAAATGTGTGTTGATAATTACCCTAGTACAGTTCTGAGTGGCTTATGTCACCTGATCCTCATCTAAGAAAATCGAAGTGTAGAATAATTTCAGAATAAGAGTGGCAGTAGGCCTATAGTCTATTCTTGTGGTAATAATCTTAGCAGTTGTAGATAAAGTATTTCTCTGCTTATTGCCCTATTGTTCTCAGGCAACCTCTCCTCCCTTTTGTGACTGTGTCTCTCTACCCTTGGCACAAAATAAACACTCTGTGGGCATTGAAGCACTAGGTTGACTCCTGCCTCTCCTTGTCTGGGTAATGGTTATCCTATCCACATAATTTGGACCTTGGTGCCTCGCTCATCTCTTTTCACCACCTTTAGAGTAGAGCACATCATGGGCATAACAGAAAATTTCTTGTCATAGTCGGCAGGATAGAGATAATTATTCATCTGAGGAGTCCAAAGTTGGAGTGGCTTAGTAAGAAACACAGATGGAGCCAGGGTGTAGTAGTGGATTGTCTGGGGGAGATAGGGAGCCAGCTGGAGGAGACCGAGATGGACCTAGAGAGAATATCCCACCATCTCCACTAACCATGCCATATTACTTTGGAGCACCATGGCTTCCACAGTTTTCTGGAGAAAAAGATGGGAATGGAACCAGCAACCTGGGGGAATTCCGTTCAAAGATGCAGGCCATGTTTTGGCTGTATCAGATCCCTGAGCAACATAAGGTTGAAATTTTAATCGGGCAACTAAAGGGAGCTGCCCATCGAGAGGTCCAATCATGGCCGAGTGGAGCAAAAGCCACAGCGGACCAGATACTCCAGAGGCTACAGCAAATCTTTGATGATAGGACTGTGTCTGACCTCAAAATGAAGTTCTTTTCTCGCACCCAGAAGCCCCAAGAGACCCTGAGGGAGTTTGCACTTAGTCTGCAAGGGCTATTGCGAGCAATAGAGAGAGTAGACATGGCAGAGGTCTGAGATGCAGATCGAGTATTAGTAGAAAAATTTGTTGAAGGAGTGCAAAGTGAGGCCCTGAGGAGATAGCTACACATGCTGCACTTACAAAACCCTGAAGTCGACTTCCTGGATTTTAAGGAGAAAGCCATTCGAATATTTGGTTCGGGACATTCCAGAGAGGAGGCTCTGGCATATCCCCTAATGGCAACCTCTATGGGAACTCAATGACCAACCTACACTACAAAAGGACAGAAAGAAGACCATTCTTGGCAATCAAGACTCCAGCCGGAGGAAGTGTCATTACAAAGACGAGAACCGGGAAGAGAAACTGTTGCCTACCCGAGCTGGCGTTCAGAACATGAGCAGATGCATGAACCAAGGATACAGACACTGATCTGTTGTGTGTAGACTAGCGCTAGTCAACACTCGGAGCTGACTGAGCAGATTGCTACCCTGACCAACCAGATGGTGGAGATGTGTAAGGAAATGCATAGTTGGAAAATGGGTTGGAAGAATGAGAGAAGCTTCATTCCATCAGGGAAAGAAAGGAAGCATGACCAAATGAACCACTCGAGAAAAAGTGAAGGGAGGCGCTCCACAGATCAGTTTGATAGCCAAGGAAAGCCCATATGCTGCCAGTTTGGTGTTAGTGGCCATATAGAAAGGAGATGTGGTCAGCCAGTAAATAACACCCTGAATTTAAACAGAAATTCTTTGGGGATGAGGACCGACACTCGAAGAGCAGCTGATCAGGTCCGGCAGTCCCACTAGAGCAGTCGTGTTTCGATGGTAGAAGCCCAATGATACCAGTCAAGGTCGATGGCATTGAGCTTATTTCATTGTTAGACACCAGATCGCAGGTTACCACATTGCAAGGGGCGAGAGTTCCAGAGATACTGAACACCTAATGATCTGAAGCCACCTCCTAGATCATGGATAAAGTTAATAGCAAGCAACGGTGATGAAGTACCATATGTAGGATATCTGGAAGCCGATGTACAATTAGGAAAGAATATTCAACGCAACACAGGCATCATTGAGAGTGATCAACTTCCACCACTAATTCTAGGGATGAATGTTCTACAAAATTGCTTCAATGAATTAGTAAGCATCCTCCAGCAGCAAGCCAAACACATTCCTCGAGTGGAGAAACATGCCCTGCAACAAACTATCTACAACTTGCAATGCCATCAACGATTCGCTAATGCTGAGGGTGAAATCTGTAAAGTAAGAGTGACAGATGCTAGACCAGTGACATTGAAGCCAGGCACCGAAACCACCCTTTGGTGCAAAGCAAAGGTGGGCCCAAGGGGTCAAGATTATGATGCCCTAGTGGAACCTTACCCAATGAACAATGAAGAGCCGATAATAGTAGCTCGGAGTGTAGCTACAGTAATCAGAGGTCGAATACCAGTCCAAGTGCTAAATTATGGGATTCATGATGTACAGCTGTACCGGAACAAGCCGGTTGCCCAGATCCACACGGTGTGTTTACAGGACATTATCGAAGCTGGGGAACAGATAGAGAAAGTGCCTGAAGATGGGATGGAAAGCGACCAGATACCAGAATGGACTAAAGAGATTAAAGCAGGCAATCCAAAGACCAACATGAAGCAAAGAGCTGATGTTTTGAAAGTGGTTTTACACTGAAAGGTAGCTTTTAGCCAACACCCCTTAGATTTTGGGTTAGCTCGTGGGGTACAATATCACTTCAGTACCCATGGACTTCCGCCTGTCAGAGAATGATTTAGGCCTATTCCACCAGCCATGTACCAGCAAGTAAAAGAAATGATTAAAGAAATGAAAGAGGCTGATGTGATAAAGGAAAGTCATAGCCCAGGGGCAGCGCCAATTCTTCTGATAAAGAAGAAGGATGGTAAGATCCGATTCTGTGTGGATTACCGCAAATTAAATGCCATCACTCATAAGGATGCGTATCCTTTGCCTAGGATAGAAGATTCTCTCATGGCTCTTCAATCAGCAGCCATATTCTCCAATCTGGATTTAACCAGCGGATACTGGCAAGTTCCTATGGTGCCAAAGGATCAAGAGAAAACAGCTTTTATTACCCCCATGGGTCTCTTCGAATTCACCAGGATGCCTTTTGGATTGTGTAATGCATCGGGAACTTTTCAAAGACTGGTGGAACATTGTCTTGGAAGCCGGAATTTCGATACCCTGTTGTTATATCTAGATGATATCATTGTATATTCTAAGACTCACGAAGATCACTTGCGTCACCTGGATGAAGTGTTCCAAAAATTGATCCAATACGGTCTTAAAATAAAACCCTCGAAATGTCATCTGTTGCAGACTAAAGTGAGTTATCTGGGACATATTGTCTCCACAGATGGAGTGACGCCAGACCCAGAGGAGATTGAAGCAGTAAAGAAATGGCCTGTTCCTACTACCATTAAAGAGGTCCGAAAATTCTTGGGATTTGTTGGATATTATCAAAGATTTATTAAGAACTTCTCCAAAATTGTTGTGCCTTTACACAAACTTTTAAGAGGGTCAGCAGAAGGTCGAGTCCCAAAGAATAGCTTGGTTACATGGAGTACTGAACAACAAGAAGCATTTGATCAATTAAAAAAGATACTAACTGAGGCTCCTATATTGGCATATCCAGATTATGTGAAACCTTTTCTGTTGTATACCGATGCCAGTAACAAAGGGTTGGGCTTGGTACTCACACAAGAACAGAATGGTGTGGAAAGAGTAATAGCCTACGCAAGCACAGGATTAAGAAGCTCTGAGCGGAACAACGCCCGCTATAGCTCTTTTAAACTTGAATTTTTAGTGCTAGTCTGGGCTATCACCGAGAAATTCCAGCAATATCTAGCTGCCACCCCTTTCAGAGTTTTTACGGATAATAATCCTTTAGTACACTTGAATACTGCAAAGCTAAAAGCCCTCGAGCAAAGGTGGGCCTCTCGACTCACGAATTACCAGTTCTCCTTAAGATATTGCTCTGGTAAAGCTAATGCGAATGCTGATGCCTTGTCCTGGATGCCTGGACAAGGAGAATCAGAAATAGATGATTCCCCGCTGGAAAACATAGAAATGTTACCTCTTCTGCAGGTACCAACTGAGATTGTACAGGCATGTTGTCAAATTGCTTCCAAGTTTAAAGTGGAAAGTCAACCAGAAGTGGATGACATGATTGCGTACCAAATGAATCTATGGGTAAAATTACAAAGCCAAGACCCTATAGTTCGCCAAGTAAAAGCTCTAGTTGCTTATCAGAAACACATGACCCAAAGAGAAAGAAAGAAGCTGAACACAGAAGCGATGAAACTTTGGAGACATAGAACTCGTCTGACCATAGAAGATTGTCATCTGATTAAGAAAAGTAGAGATCCTACCACACACATAGAAGTGACTCAGATCATAGTTCCAAAGACCAGTGCTTCCATAGTGTTAGAGGCGTACCATGATAATTCAGGACATTTTGGTCACAAGAAAACTGAAGCTATTATCAGAAGGAGATTTTACTGGATAGAAATGTGAAATGATATAATAAAATGGTGTGAAGAATGTCCAGCATGTAACTTAAAGCACAAGGAGAAGGTGAATCAGAGAGCTCCTCTCCATCCAATAATTAGTAAAGCTCCATTGGAACTAGTTGCTCTTGATCATTTGAAGTTAGACCCTAGCATAAATGGACACATTTTTATCCTCACTATGGTGGATCACTTTTCCAAGTTCGTGGTTGCAAGTGCAGTAAAAGACCTATCTGCTCGAACTACTGCTGAAACCATTATGAGATGTTTTGTATGACCTTACGGATATCAGTGTCAGTGGCTCAGTAGGTAGCACACTCGCTTCTGAAGCCGGGAGATCAGAGGACTGTGGGTTCAGTTCCCACATCTGGCACTTGGGTTAATATCCCAGTACTGACACTGTAATGCAGCATGAGAGGGGTGCTGCATTTCTGAGGTGCCGTCTTTCCGATGAGACGTTAAACCAAGGTCCCATCTGCCTGGATTGGTGGTAGTTCAGGTGGATGTTAAAGATCCCATGACACTTATCGAAAAGAGTAGGGAATGTCCCGTGTCCTGGCCAAATTTCCTCATTCACTAAAAATACCACTAACAGCTTAATCTGGTTCACGGTCAGTTGGCATTCATCTGTATCCCCCTCCCCCGGGTCGTGCCTGAAAATAGGCAGGATTTGTCTAGTGCACTTACCCGGTCAACAAAAGCTAAATAAATAAATAAAAAATAAATAAATAAATATCCTACAAAAATCCTAACAGATCAAGGAACGTCTTTCGAATCTCAACTCTTTCAGGAACTTTGTGATCTGTGTGGAAGCCATAAGTTAAAAACCACTGCTTAACACCTCCAAGGTAATGGATTTTGCGAAAGAACAAATCAGATTCTCCTAGAAATGTTGTGAGCTCTACCAGAATATAAACGTCCCTTCTGGCCAGCTTTACTTCCCGAACTCACATATCTTTAAAATAATACTATTCATTGCTCCATGGGTTATACCCCTCATTATTTAATGTTTGGACGACACGGAAGACTTCCGATGGACTTAGTGCTGGAAGTACCACAAGAAGAAACTAAAGGAAAGAAGCCAGTGACAAATTGGGTCCAAGAACATAATCAATGTTTGCAGGAAGCTGGAAAAATTGTTGGTTGACACATGGAGCAAGCACAGCAAAAGCAGAAAGCAAACTACGATATCAAGGCCAAGGCTACATCTTTACTTGTTGGAGAAAGAGTAATGTTGAAGAAGACCCAAAAATGCAGCAAACTGTCTTCAAAGTGGGAACCAGAACCTTATTATATTATCGAGATACCATATCCCGAACTACCGGTATACAAGATCCAACAGGAATTAGGGTATGGTACCAAGATTCTTCATCGAAATCTCCTAAAAGCTTGCACTTTCAGGGACACTATGATCGTTAAAGAACAGGACAGTCCTATGCCAAAAGAGAGGCAGGAGTCCACAAAAGACAAAATGTGGGAACTAGAATCACCAACCAGTTGGTGTACAGAACCTTGGACCCGTACTTCATATATGCATTCCCATGACCATTCGAATTGTGTACCAGTGATAGCTCTGGAAATACCAGATTTCCTGGAAAGAGAATGTAATGTTCAAGAACCTGTTGATTTCCAACCCCGCAGATCCCAAAGATCGAATGCAGGTATCCCTCCTAGAAGGTATATCACAGAAGCTTCTCAACTCGTACCTTGGTATGACAGGTAGATCTAATCCAAGTAATTTCCCAGACACAGTCACTTTAGGGTAAAACTGCAAAAAATTACAGTACAGTAGATGTTTTAAGAATATTTTAGAGATTTTAAGAGTGTTTTATTAATGTAAGACTTCATAGAGTGTTAAGTAAGATTTTATAGGTTGTTAAGATGATAAATTTTGCTAAGTGTTAAGGGAATACATGGGGACATGTATTCTTAGGCAGGCCCGAATCTGTAATTCCCCAAAGTTGGGGCATCCCAGAAAGCCTAAAATCAATAAATAAATTAGGGGTTCACAGGTGCTCAGGGTACCTGTTGTAGGTGTAGGCAGCAGGGTACTATGATAAGGGGCCCCTGAAAATAAAGATTCACCTCTTTATAATGGGAAACTGTAAAATAATGCAGAGAAGTGCCCTGTGCACTTTACTGTATGGTCAAAAAGCAGATTTAATGGCAATATATGTCACAATGGCTTGGATGGAAATCTGTGCTGAGCAGCTTATGCACAGCATTCCACTTCAGCCACTCTAGAACCCTGGGGGGTTCAAGTTTAAAAAATATTTCTTCAGTTGGGCAGTTGATCCTGGGCAGTGGTTGAGGAGACAGGTCACAGAAGTCAAGGGACAGTTTAGGGCTTACATTGTGTTAAAGCCATCCCTCTGGGCTTGCTGTGGTCCTGCACTGCCTCCCCTGCTTGAAGACTCCTAGCACTGCCTTGTTCTGTGGTCCGCAGTGCCATCGGGCACCAGAAGAAAGTGACTGGCCATTTGCCATGGTTTGGGCTGTGTAGCCCCATCGTTTTATTGTTTTGACCCCCCCTTTTATGTTTTGTTTTTACGTTTACATTTCAGTCCCCCATCGGCAGCCCCGCCAGCTGCATCATGCCGCTCGTCCTGTCAGCTGTCTTAGGCCCCCTAGGTCATCCCCCAGCTGAATAAAACAGTTCCTCCCTCTGCCAGCATACCTCCCGCCTCCCGGTTGCCCTTAGATCCTCCTTCTGACTATGGAGCAATGAGTCGGAGGCAGCATACGCTGTGCTGACCACCCATTTCTGGGAGACTGTTTATTTTTGTTTGAAAAAGCGCAGTAGGCACATAGAAAGGCAGCCGAGTGCAGCAGGGGCATCGGGTCGCCAGGACCCTAAATTAATTATGCAGAGGGAAGGCGGAGTTAGCGACATCCACAGAAGGGACTAAAAGGCAAGGCCAGTATTGTGGCCTTATAAATATTCATAAGGGGCGGGATTTGGGGCGGCGATTGGCTACTGAGTGACAGCAGGCTCTGGGAGCCTGCAGATTTAAAGGGGTCACGCAATTTAAAAGGGCACCAGGCCCAATATAAAGTGGGGCACCAGGCCCAATGTAAAGTGGGGCACCAGGCCCACAATAAAGTGGGGCACCAGGCCCAATATAAGGTGGGGCACCAGGACCAATATAAAGTGGGGCACCAGGCCCAATGTAAAGTGGGGCACCAGGCCCAAGTCTTGGTTGGGCATCAGGCCTGAGGTAAACGTAGGGCATTAGGCCCGAGGTAAAGCTTGGTACTAAAGGGAGGCCCCGGCCTAGCGTAATAGGGCAAGCCAGCCTAGTGGTACTATAGGGAGGCCCCAGCCTAGCAGAATAGGGCAAGCCAGCCTAATGGTACTTTAGGGAGGCCCTGGCCTAGCGTAATAGGGCAAGCCAGCCTAGTGGTACTAAAGGGAGGCCCTGACCTAGCGTAATAGGGCAAGCCAGCCTAGTGGTACTATAGGGAGGCCCCGGCCTAGCAGAATAGGGCAAGCCAGCCTAGTGGTACTAAAGAGAGGATTCTTTAGCCATGGCATCCAGGAAGAGATCCTATTCGGGAAGACCCCACATTTAGGAACTTGGGATTGTCTAAGAGTCCTTGATTTGCCTATACTGTGAAACTACTGTAACAACTGTACTGCTTGTGCCATGGCTAATGCTCCAAGTACCTGAACTATTGTCCTAAGTACCTGAACTATTGCCCTAAGTACCTGAACTATTGTCCTAAGTACCTGAACTAATGCTCTAAGTACCTGAACTATTGCCCTAAGTACCTGAACTATTGCTCTAAGTTCCTGAACTATTGTCCTAAGTACCTGAACTATTGCTCTAAGTACCTGAACTATTGCTCTAAGCACCTGGACATTGGCCCTTTTCAGTAAATATTACTCCTGAAGTTATAATTTGCCCTCCTATGGCAAATTATTGTATCATTCCACAGTTCTCGGGCATTTTTCAGTTATATGGTTACTACTGTATGAAGACAGTCTCAATCTTCTACCGCACTGCAGTCCCATAGTGTGGTCTGTAACACCACGTACTCAGAATCAGTCTCTACTCAGAAGAAGACATCCTCTCAGTATTCTTCTCTCCTGTGAGATCATCCATTAGCTCATCACGTCCGTCTGTGTCGTCCGCCAAAGTCGAGTCCGTCGCCAGTCATACAAGTCGTACCCGCCGTTTCTTGTTTTCACAGCTCGAAGGTACGTCCACCCAAACGCATCACGACAGCCGTGCCAGTGTCATTCCGTATGGTTCCTGTTCCAGATGTCCTGAAGTTGGTTGCCCTCTACAGAAGAGTGTGCTCATCCTGGAGAACCTAGTCTGTGCCCCACCTGGTCATTCGCCGAAAGTCGAGCCTATCGAAGCCCAGTACAGGACGCCATCCACCATTTGTTTTTGTGTTAGTTCCAGATCCTAGGATTGCAGAGTCAACCATCATCTCTTCAGATTCTTATGGTTCCTGTTCCTGTCAGAGTTCTTTCTGAATTTAGTTGGCCCTTGGAGTGCCGCTGCATCAGTCAGGTCGTGGTAGTCCTCCATTGGATTCGTCGCCATGCAGGTCTTGATCTAGCTTCAACCTTGGCTACCCTAGAAGTGGGTTTTGGCCGAGGAACCCTTTGTTGTCTGTGTGTTATCACAGGAACCAGTTGATCTGGTTCCTCATTCTGGCAGCCTTGGAGAGAGTGGGCTTTTGCCGAAGAAACCTATGGTCTGTTTACCAAACCTCTCATGACCCCAGTGGCCTAAACTAGGTCCTTGCTGGGAATTGTGATTAGGGTTCTACAGTTCTGTTTTATTTCCCTTGTAGCTACCAACGGAGAATGATGGTGTACACAAAGGCACCGGATCCCTGGACTCTTGTAATATCTAGACTCTGATGGAAATGTGTGGTGATAATTACTCTAGTACAGATCTGAGTGGCTTATGTCACCTGA
Organism: Neoceratodus forsteri; assembly: GCA_016271365.2. Classification (NCBI taxonomy): domain Eukaryota; kingdom Metazoa; phylum Chordata; order Ceratodontiformes; family Ceratodontidae; genus Neoceratodus; species Neoceratodus forsteri. The sequence goes on along the minus strand of CM057451.1, from coordinate 52,311,633 downwards.
TCCTCATCTTAGAATATCGAAGTGTAGAATAATTTCAGAATAAGAGTGGCAGTAGGCCTATAGTCTATTCTTGTGGTAATAATCTTAGTAGTTGTAGATAAAGTATTTCTCTGCTTATTGCCCTATTGTTCTTGGGCAACCCCTCCTCCCTTTTGTGACTATGTCTCTCTACCCTTGGTACAAAATAAACACCCTGTGGGCATTGAAGCACTTGGTTGACTCCTGCCTCTCCTTGTCTGGGTAACGATTATCCTATCCACATGATTCGGACCTTGGTGCCTTGCTCATCTCTTTTCACCGCCTTTAGAGTAGAGTACATCACGGGCATAACACATATATGGTTAAAGTTGACACTGTGCAAATCTATTTGTAATACCAAACTGTGAAAAGGTAGGAGTTTTTTCTGAGATCTTTAATAGAGTTTTTGAGGGTTCATTTTGTACACCTGGTTATATGCGTAGGCAAAAGATATCTACCCCCCACCCCCGAAGAGCAGAATTATCTGGGCCTGTACATTGGGTACGCTGGCAAGAAGTCCACAGGTTGAATCCCTCCAGAAACTTGAGACCAAAGGTTGATTCAAACCCACAAAACAGGCAGGATGGTTACCCTGTTTCTGTTTCCTGTTCACAAGACTGCACTCGGAGGTTGGCACTGTGGGAGCAGAGGGCCTGACCTGCTGAGTGCATTTGTGACAGGGGTATCTGTTTGAAAAGCTGGGTAGGCTGGGAGTGGATCTCTCATTTTGTTCCTGGGTTTAGGCATTGTACTATGGCCCTTTGGCACAGATTTATATTGGGGTGAGTTGTCTAGTCCCTTTCAGTTAGGTAGAGGTATGCGGCAGGGTTGCCCGCGTTCACCTCTGCTGTATGTGTTGTTACTAGAGCCCCTTGGGGCTGCGTTAAGGTCACATACAAGGATAAGGGGATTCTGGGGAGGGGGAAGGAACATAAAATTGTAATGTATGTGGATGACCAACTATTATACTTACAGAACCCAGCAGAGGACTTACTGGCCGTCCATGCACTAATGCGTGCTTTTGGTGCTATATCCGGGCACAAGGTAAATTGGTCTAAGAGTGAACTTCTACCTGTGGGGCTCCTTAACCATGCACAGCTTATTGCTCAGCTGGGAGGCCTCCAGTTAGTCCATAAATTAAAATATCTAGGGGTGCAGATTTCTGCCTGCGCCAGGGCCCTATACAAATTGAATCTGAAACCCTTGGTGACTGAAATTCTGGAGGATTGTGAGTGGTGGGTTAGCTTACCTATCTCCATGCTTGGCAGAGTTGGAGTTATTAAAATGACAATACTACCCAAGCTTTTGTATTTTTACCAAACCCTGACTATTAGAATACCACTGCTTCACTTTAAGCAATTGGAGGCCATTATGCATAAATTCTTGTGGCAGGGAGGGTGTGCTAAAATCCCTCATGCCATTCTTTACAGGAAACCAAGAAAGGGGGAGTTGGGCTGCCTAACTTTAAACATTATTACTGGGTGGCTCAATTGGCCTTTATACCTACAGGTAATATGAGCAATGATTGCCCTTGGTTAGGCCTAGAGGAGGATTTGATAGAGGGTATTCTTTGAAATTATTTATTGGTTGGGAACTTACGAGACAAAGGTGCAAGCTGTCCATGTAACCCCTTTACTGCCACAACCTTGGCAATTTGGAGGTGGTCCCATAATAGGACTGAACATGGAGGGGGGCAGCTCTCCTAACCTTAGTATCCTTATGTATATGCAATCTGGAAGGAAATGTATTACCAGGATGATCCAAAGATTATGGGTATGGAGGAAAAAGGGTTGTATAGTAATTAACCAATTGCACATAGGCAGGGTGATGAAAAGCTTTGTACAACTATTGGCGGAGTGGAACATCCCCCCTGGAGACTTCTTTCTCTACCTGATCATTCGTCAGCAGTGTGGTACTAGTCTCTCTGTAGCTAATAAATGGGTTGACCCCTCTCCTATTGAAGAGGAGGTACTTTGACCCAGCCCAAGGTCAAACACTGACTGTTTACTATCGAGCCCTCCAGGGCTCCAAGCCACCTGTATGGAACCGTAGCCAAGATAAGTGGAGCACTGATTTATCATTGCTGATTGATCAGAGGCCATGGGACTTGGCTTGTAGCCATCACCTGCGGTGCTTGCAGAGTAACAAATTGCTGTAAATTCAATTATCCTTTTTGCATAGGGCATATGTATCTCCCAAGTGGCTTCATAAGATAGATGCCACTAGGTCACCAGAATGTCCCAAATGTGCAATAACTGAGGCAGACTTTCTACATTTGCCACTCACCTGCCCCAAACTCATCCCCTTTTGGCATCTGGTGCACAATATAATGACTCAGGTATTGTGCTATGCTCCTTCTAAATCTCCAATTGAGCTCCTGCTAGGTGTGGATCCTTCCCATTCAAATCATAGGACATCTAACCCCCTTTGGTCCATTGCCCTAATAAATGCTAGAAGAATGATTGCACAGTTGTGGATGTCCTTGTCCCTGCCTACAATTACACAGTGGGTATAAAATGTCAAATCTTGCATTCTGCCGGAGCGAGCACAGTTTGCTGCCCAGGGCAAAATACTGCAGTCCAGGGAGATTTGGGAGCCTTTGTTGTGGGCTGTGGAGGCTGGTATTATCCCTGACTAATTGTATGCAAATTATTAGCCTGTATAGGTTGCATCTTCTCTCCCCAGGCCATTAGACACCCATATACAATAGCCATATTACATTGGGCCTCTCTTCCCCCTTTTGGTATCTTAGTAAGCTAAATATTATGGATGACAATTTATGTAAGCTCTTTATTGTCTATGTGTCCTAATGTATATTTGTACTTCAGACTTACTATTGTATAAAATGTATGTTCCATCCTTTGTATTAGTGGATATACTGTAAGATGTCTGCGCTCACAATAAAAATATAAAAAAAAAATTAAAACACCAACAAAGGAAAAGTAGACAGCCACACGCAATACCTCTGTGACATGCGACATGCTGACAGTACAGTGCCCATCAGTGCCAGTTCCATGTGCAGGGAAAACAGTAGTCACTCAGACGCCTGTGACAATCTGGGTGCATTTCAGAGCCACCCCTAGCACACCGTGCATGGTCACATGCCACCACATGGTGGCTAGAATCTACTCGGCAGCAGTCATGGTGGATGTAAATGATAGTCCATCACTGGTTACCAACTGACTTACCTGTACTTTAACCAGCCTCTCCTTCATCTGCACCCACATGCTGCTGAACCTCTTGTGGCACTCCTGCACAGTGCAGCACAGATGCCCCTTGGCACTGATGACCTCTTCCACCTGCCACCATGCTCAGTACAGAACATTCTGGGGAGCTATATAGTACCCCAGTATGCCCTCTCTGGCAACACACTCTTGTCTGAGTACTGTATCAGCTGTCCACACTCAGTGAAGTTAGGTCTCTGTGATTGTTTTGTACCCTCTGAAGACATGCTGACCAGTGGAGAGGGTATAGCATGTCAGTTTTGAGCTCTGCAGTACTCCAATAATGTATCACATCAACAGTTCCCTGTGGACAGACTATTGTGAATGACCAATACAGACTCACCTCAAGCAGTCTGAAGTGCCAGCATTCAGTCTGTGTTGGGTGGTGGTGGCTACTCCCTTTTTTGTGCCCAGGAGTGTGTTGATATTTAAATGTGTGCATACATTCCAGTACTGACATTTCAAGTAGCTGTTTGTTCCCAGACTGTGTCATGAGGTCATTTGAATAATCCATCTCGGTACTGAGATTTAGCACTGTGTGATGATGCCACTGCACTGTGCTATGGCTCTGCCCCTGTGCACTTTTGTGCTACATGACCATGAGGTCATACTGTAGTGTTGTGCAGTACACAGCATAATGACGTGTGGTGCTCAAACACACTACATGTAGAAAGGACTTGATCTTCGTAATGAAGTATTTTGCATAATCCATTCTGATATTGTGATTTAGCATTGATAGCTAATGTGTATGCACATTGCTATCACACTGTTCCCACACACAAATGCATCATACTACCATGACAACAGTGCTGTGTGGGACACAGAGCAATGGCAATTGTGATTCAGGGATACAGGGCTGTGCACATGCACTACGGAGCACTGCACATGTGTGTATGGTGGGCAGGCTGCATATGTCATGTGACATGTCCCCATACTGATACAGCCACCAATCAAAAATGGTAATTTTTGTGGTGCAAAACAACATTTGTGCATCACAATCACTATTTGAACAGTGTTTCAGAAGTACAAACACACAGGACAGCTCTGAGTCTGACACCTTCATTTTACACAGTTCCAGCAGCAGGATGACAGACAGGAGGACGTTCACTAAGGTTCAAGTAAGGAGCAGAAGGTCAAGGCCCATAGAAACTCCTATCATTCAACCACAATAAGTCAGTTTCTCAGCGTATGACATGAAATTATCAAGCCTTGTTTTAAAACATGTTCTTTCCTCACTGATTACCATGTCTTTTTTTTTTTTTCTTTATATTTATTCCTCCTCTCCTCCCTGCAGCTCTGGTCTCCTTGGGAGCACCAAGAAGTCATCCCTCTGTGGTCCACCCTACCTGGACAGTCCTCCATCACCCATGTAGCCTCAGGTTATCCCCCTGGGTGGGATCGAGGTGGGCCCCAACACCCCAAGCAGTCAGTAGCGTAGGTCGGGAGGTTGTCAGGAGGGTGGCTGCAGATCGAGGGCAAGCTCCGATGTGCCATCTCTGCCAGGGCTGAAGGCATTTTCCCCTGTTTCTTGGGGAGTGGCTAGCACCCTGATGTCAAGGCATGGAACCGATGTTTGCTACTCCCCCTCCCCTTCTCCATGTCGTCAGCGCTTGCTGCATCTCAGGCCCCCATCAGAGGGCAGCTGAGAACTGACTAGGGACCCCTGTCCCTCCCAGGAGAGGAGAACTGTCCACCGGATGCTCAATACTCTCCCTCCCCTGCTGACCCCCAGCAACCTTGGCTCATTCTCGAACCCAGGTCACCGGCGTGGTGCAAGGTGTGGCATCCAGTGCCTCAACCCTCAGTGCCATCAGGACAGCCCTGATTACCATGTCTAAAGACAGAGTTCCATGGGTTGATGACCCTTTGAAAGAAAAAATATCCGCTCTTAACAGTGTTAAACTTACGACCGGCCAGTTGTAATGGGTGACCCCTAGTTGTGACATTAACTTGCTTAAAATCTAACCCAATTTCAGACATCAAGTACTGGACTTGTAGGACTTCCCATGTCAACATTAAGTCCCCTCTCATCCTTCTGTTCACTGGTGACATGTGATTCAATTCACTTAATCTGTCATCATAATTGGAAGGCTCCGCCTATGGTTCGATGGACAAGCAGCCAGCCACTTCCACTTCCTGAGCTATATAAGCAGTTCCCCTCCGCCTCACTCTGAAGTACTGTTTCTTTGTTGGCTGGAGGCTCTCTCCATTTCTCCTCTGCAGCTGGCTGGGGCCTGCCCCTCTCCCCCGCCTTGCTTCTTCTTTCTGCTGGACTTCTGTGTTTTGTTCTTCTGCTTCTGGTTTGTATTTTGCCTCCAAATGTGTGCTTCCTTTTGTGCCTCCCCTGTTTTTTCTCTGTTTGTGTGCCTTAATTTTAATTTTTTTTTTGGGGGGGGGTCTTTGTTGCTAAGGCTAAGTTTCTACCGTTTGCTCATTTAGAGCTCAAACTACTTGCTTTCAGTTACCCACAATGCTATTGCAATTAGTACCTGTGTTCTACTCATACTAAAACTGCTTCCCATGCTACAAGCCTGTTTTCACCTGCTTCCGACTCCTTCTGAACCCTTGCTATGCAGCTCAATCCTGCTTCTCAGCTTAATCTACCTTCCACATGGTCATAGCTGATCTCAGAGCATTGCGCTTCCTTTCATTCCGTGTTTCTAGAATACTACTCCTCACTGTTACTCAGTCCTGATGCTGTTCCATGTTTTTACACTGCTGTTCTACTCTGAGGTCAGTTAAGCTACTGCTAATGCTGTAAACTAGTTTTAATATCTGCATGTGGTTCTTAACCCCTTCTGTCACTTTCCTGTTTTTCCTATGGCTGGGATTTGGAAGTGTTTGGGGAGTCTTGGCCACTTGTGGCTTATTACTTATGTTCTAAATCCTGTCTCTGCCACCAAAAATCCTCGGAGTATTTGTCACCTTCATTGGCTTTTTGAATGCCTGGCTGGCTTGTCCCACTATTATAGTGCTGCTTCTCCCACTTATATTCATGTCCCTCCATTGCTACTATGTTTTACAGACCTACATGCAGGTCTGACTATTCCTACTGCTTAATGACCTGCATGCAGATCTGACTATTGTTACTATGCCCCACTGAACTACCTTGCCTTACTGAACTACGTCCAGATCCACTCCTGCTCACGTCATCTTTGTTCAATGCTCCCTGCCATCTGCCCTGCAAGTTCTCAGCATGCAATGTTCATTCAGCTCCTCATCAGTCACTGGGGCATGCCAACCATACCATTCTGGTGAAGGATTTCCCCTGCAGCCAGTAGTCTTGCTCAGCACCTGAGTCCGCAGCTTGAGCATGCGAAGTTTAGGGTGGGGTCCTTCTCACCTGGCCCATAGCTGGGAATGTCCTCTCTCTGGGTGGACCTTCAGTTGTCAACCATACTGATGGCACCTCAAGCTGTAGAAGTTAAGACTCACCTCTGAAGGGCTGGGGCATCTCACGGGAACCCTTTTAGCTCCCGAGCGAGGAGGCACCCTTGAAAGATATTCTCCCTGTAACTGCCTCTGGTTCACCTGGTTTGTTTTTTAGATCGGTAGACCTGGTGAGTGTCTTGGTGGTTATTACTCTCCTCCTCCTGCCCTGGAGGTGGCTTGTTGCAGAGCGCAGTGGCTTGCAACCCTCCACAGTGTTCCTGTTAGAAGGATAGACCCTAATTGGGTTTCCAAATTGCAGCAGCAGAGCCGTCACTAAATAAATTATTCCAAGCCTGGAGGGAAGGCGACCTAGGCCTTGGATCCCCAAATGTGTATTTCTTTTTTTTTTCAATTCAAACTTTCTTAAAAGCTTTACGGTACAGAGAATAGAGCCACATCTTACATGGAGTAAACAACAGTCACATAGTGAAGTTTAAAGATCTATCCTCCCCCCCCCCACCAGTACCCACCCACCCTTGCTATCCAATACAGAGTTACCATGTAGTACATCATCAAGTAAAGGTTGAGGTACCATTACCAACAGGCTGTAAAGAATACAGGGATTTCAAGGGGTCCCATATTCTATAAAACATTTTGGACCTATTGTGAAGGCTAGCAATAGCCCTTTCAGTTCTAAGATTTGCCAGGAGTTCCTGTAACCATTCAGTGTAAGTAATTTCTATTTTATCTTTCCAGTGCCTCAGGACCACCTTCTTAACAGACATCGAAATCAAGGCCATGTAGTATTTTCGGTAAAGGACTGGAATAGTTGAGAAATCCCCCAGTAGGCATACTTCTGCTGAGAAAAGATCAGTCAAACCTAAGAGAGGGTCTGCCCTTTGCTTAATCATGGCCCATAAAGGGGCCACTTTTGAACAAGACCAGAAAATGTGAAGCAGGTTGCCTTCTTCCTGCATACATCGTATATAAGTGGGAGGAATTCGAATTCCAACTTAGCTAGCTTTTGAGGGGAGTAATAAAGATTGTGCAGTATTTGAAATTGCATAAGCTGGAGCCCATCGTGAGTGACAAACTTGTGACAATTTTACCATAGAAGAGGCCAGTTTATGATTTTTTCTGGGAAAAGGGAGGACCAGAAAGCTGTGGGACCAAAGCTATCAGGGCAAATCCAATTATATAGAATTCCATATGTTTTGGATACTGCTTGTGTGAAGCCCGCCAGAGAACTTAGTTCTGTCTGGAAGGATAACTTCGAAGGTTGCAGGGGTGTAGCTCCTATGACCTTTATTAGGAGGTAGTGCAGTTGGAAAACTTTGAAAATATTGGTTTGTGGGATGTTTAATTTGCTCATGATTTCCGGAGAAGAGAGCCACGTTCCATCCTCCTTAACAAAGTATGTGAGCTGACAATCTCCTAACTGCAGGAGCCATCCAGACAGGAGAGTTTTACCTTCTTTTTTGATATTATGGTTACCCCTCAAGGTTTGAGTTAGGTCTTGGGTGTAATTATATTTTAAGAAAGAACAAAGCTGGGAGTGAACCCTAATAGAGGTCGCTATGGACGGAACCCATAGCTGTGGAGGAAGGGAGCTTAACTTTGTATATAGAAGTGTAGATAGGGAAAGACCCTGTCCTTTTATTAGGGCTAACTCTATTTTGAGCCAAACAGGTAGGAAGGGGAGAGAGGACTGGGGATCTCCAGCAGTCATCCACCTAAGATATTTGTTGGCATGACTGGCCCAGTAGTAAAGACCAATGTGTGGCAAATGCAGCCCACCCTTAGCTTTGGGAGCAGCCGGCTTATGAAATGCCATTCTTGTTTTTTTACCAGCTCAAGTGAAGTCTGTAATGAGACTGTGAACTTTTTTAAACAATATTAGAGAATGCCAGATATTGAGGAGATTGAGAGGATAAAAGAGACGAGGAAAAACATTCATCTTAATCAGGTTAATTTTTCCACAAAGGGATATTGGGAGGAGGGACCATCTCTTCAGATCTTGACTAATCATGTGAACAAGGGAATCTATGTTCAGCTGTTGAAGGTGGGCCGAGCTCCTTGAGAGTTCAATTCCGAGGTATCTCAAAGAATTAGATCTCCAGGAGAGCCCCAAAGCAGAGATTGCATGTTTCTAAACTCCATGGTTAAGAGGGAAAACCACTGTTTTTCAATATTTAACTTGTAATTAGATACCTTACTGAATTCTTCAATGATTTCCAGCATAGGTGGGATAGACATGGTTGGATGAGATAGTTGGAGAAGACAGTCATCTGCGTAGGCCGAGACCTTAACTACTTGACCTTGGAGAGTTATGCCTTGGACCTCCTAGCAATCTGCCCGTCTGTGTATAAGGGGCTCTAAATATATATTAAAGATAAGTGGAGATAAGGGGCATCCTTGCCTCATGCCTGATTGTAAAGGGAACAGTTCAGATGTTACTCCACTACTAGCTATCCAGGCAGTCGGGAATTTATAAAGGGCACTTATCCACTTCTGGAACTCTGAAGGGAAACCAAATGCCTTCAGGGTATGCAATAAGTAGTTCCAATTAACCCTATTGAAGGCCTTCTCGGCATCCAAGGAGACTAGAGCTGCTGGAAGCTTGCCATCCCTGGATACAAAGAAGACATGAGCTAAGGTACGTAGATGGTCCACTGAGGACCTCCCCTTCATAAAGCCCACCTGTTCCGGTCCTATGAGATCAGGGAGAACCTTACTTACATGATCAGCCAAGAGTTTTGACCGAATTTTAATATCCTGATTGAGAAGAGATATTGGCCTGTGGCTTGTCACTAAATCTGGGCGCTTCTCAGGTTTGGGTAGGAGAACAATCAGAGCTTCCAACAGGGATTTGTCTGATTCAGCACCAGAAAGAATATGTTGATAAAGTGGCAGGAGTGCAGGGATTAATTGTTTTGCGAATATTTTGTAAACATTAGGGGAAAATCCATCTGGCTCAGGGGTCATCTATGTGGGAAGATCTATAATTACTCTAGCTAATTCAGCCTGAGAAATGGCAGCTGTCAGGGAGAGTTGCTGCGATTCTGAGAGAGAAGGCAGATGAGACTTTGATAAATAATCATCCAGATATTGCACTGATGGGGAGTTTACCATGGGACCATATAATTGTTTATAGTAGCAACTGAACTCTGAAACACTGTCAGCAGGGGAAGTCTTTAAAGAGTTATTATCTGGAGCGTGGATAGCAGCAATTAAAGATGATTCCTGCTGTTTGACTCTTAAGACAAGCAAGTGACCTGCTTTCTCCCCTTGATCTGTTTATGATGCTTTAACTTTCAGGACTGCAAATTATGCCTGCTCTCTCAGAAGTTCTAGGTAGGAGTCATTCAACTTCACTAGATCCTGCCTATACTGATCAGTGGAATGAGGAGTAAGCTTGGATTCCATGTCCCAAATTTGAGAAAGGAGAGACAAAAGATGGTTCTCCCTCTTTTTCCTCCATTGGGAGTCCAAACCAATCAGTATCCCTCTTAGATAGGCTTTCAGTATGCACCATTCCACATCTGGCTTACCTGTGGAATTGCAATTAATAGAGAGAAAGTGTGTGATTTGGTCTGAAATGTATTTACTTATCCCCTGGTCCTTCAAGAGCTGATTGTTAATTTTTCATTGCCCTCCCTTTTTGGGGAGGAGTAAAAATGAGATCTGGCAGATGACCAGGGAATGGTCCAAGAGGGGTCCTGGGTGAATGGAAGAGTCCAACACCCCAGGAATAAGAGATTAAAAAATGAGCAAGTAATCAATATGGGAAGATGTCCCATGTACTTGAGAGGTAAATGTATAGTCTCTGTCTATAGAGTGGAGGATTCTCCAAATGTCACAAAGGCCTGTTTATTCTATCAGGTCTCATAGCACTCTCTGAGCAGAAGAAAGACCTTTATGAGGGTTTCCTGACCAGTCCATACCTGGGTCATAAGCTATATTCAGATCCCCACCAATGACTATCGGGAAAAACAGGAAAGGAACTAGTGCATTGATTAACTACATAAAGAAACCAGGAGTGTCGACATTTGGACCATACAGACTACCCAGTAAGATGTCTGACATATGTCATTTACCTTTGACTAGAAGGAATCTACCCTGAGGGTCACAGATGGTTTGAAGTGGGGAAAATGGGACAGATCTATTTATTAAAATCATCACCCCACAGCTCTGAGTATTCCCCTCTGCAGAAAAGACTTGTCCTATCTGTTGCCTACTCAATGTAACCACCTTTAAGTTAAGCAGATGTGATTCTTGTATGAACATAATATCAGCTTTCATGAGGTTCAGATGTTTTTGAATTTTATATTGTTTAATCTTTTATCTGGCCCCTTTAACATTCCATGTAACCATCCTTAGGTTCCTAGCCATTTACCCTTGTTACATCAAAAGGTATGCCCTGCGACTCTGTAAAGTGTCTACTTGTCTCTTGTACCTCCACCTGTGTTATCTTCGTGCTGCCCATCCTTCCCTCCCTTGAGCAATCCCAGACCTCCCAACCAAGCCCCTGAACCTATCACTACAATAACTAAGTCCTAGAATTCAAAGAACTTGAACCCCTCCCCAACCCCTGCCCCCACCCCTGACTATTATGGCCCATGATAAACAGTCCACCAATGTTAAACCCCTCCTCCCCAACCACCCCAACCTTAATATCACCTACATAACCATATTGTAAAAGTACAATTATCTTTAAACTTGTGAACCCATAACAGGAAATTAGGGTTCTACCCTTAAGTGCTACCTACTCTAAACATTTGAAACACTTCATATCCAGACTTTCAGTCAACTAAAGAACCTAGGAATAATGTAATCCCAAAGGAAATTCAGAAGGACATGATTAGCCGACCATAGCTTTAAAAACCAATAAAGGAAATCTGGATATGCTACACATAAGACAATAAAAGAGAAAAAAGGAAAAGAAGTTCCATCCCCAAAGGGGATAAATGCAGCTGATGATCATGCTGGGTGGGGAAATCCAGGATGGGTGACACTTTTGAACTGTCAGACCTTTTCAGGAGAAAGTCCAAGCCTGCTCAAATAGGGAGGAAAATGAAAATTTTACAACAGAACAGTCTAATGGCAAGGTTGAAGTGATCCTCACTTAGCTACAGCAACAAAAAGAAACAGGGGTTCTATTGCTAAGTGCTGAGCAAAGATCTTCCTTAGGCTCCCTCTAGTGGCAGAGAGTGCTGTACTCAAAGTTCGAGATACAGGAAGCTGCTGCATGAACGTGTGGATGATAGACTGCATGATGTTTCCATATAGAAGAAGAGAAGTCTCAACAATCAAAGGAGCGCTTTGAAATGACTGGCAAGCGAATTGAAGGCCTGGCACTTCACCAAGAGAGGTAATCTGAAGCAATCACCACAGCAGTTGGGTATTCAGCAAAGTAGATCCAATTTAAATTTCTTAAACGTGGCAGTCCATGGGTACCAAAACCCAAGCAGGCAACACACATTCACATAAAGAGGAAGAGATCAGCAGCAATCAAAAGTCACTCACTCTAACACTCTGTACTGGCAACAGAAACCATGATGGTTTTTAGGGGTCTCGGAAAAGATCAGGGAGTGCTGCTTTGAGACTTGCAGTCACTGCATCCACCTCCTCGTAAGTGACCCAGGTTCCAGAGAGAAAACCTGGAGCCACGCTGGATAACCCATTCTAAACTCTATCCCAGCTGCAACTAGTTTGGTGACCAACTGGTGAAAGGAGGCCCTTCTTTGCCGAACAGTGAGCAGATAGTCTTGAGCAACCTTTATTTTTGCTCCTTCCCATTTAAGCTCTTGAATGTCCCGCACCTTCGATAAGAAGTGTTACCTTTCTTGGTAATTTAAAAATTGCAATATGAAGGTGCATGGTGGGGTGCCCTGTTCTGTAGTCAGGCGAAGGGCATGGTGGGCTCTCTCAATTATATATTTAGGCCCTATGGGGGATGGGTCTGCCACTTGCTCCACAAACGTCTGGGCAAAGGTAATTGGGTCCAGTCCTTCTTTTTCTGGAAATCCAATCAGCACCGCATTATTACGGTGGCTGTAGCCCTCCAAGTCCTCAATCTTGCTTTCCAGTTTGGAGATCCGCTGACAAGCAGCCACTAGGTCAGGGTTCGATCATAGAATGCTTACGCTCCAGGGAGTGAATACGAGCCTCATTATCCAAGCTTTGAGTGGTGATGTCATCCAGGACTTGCTTGAAAGATTTAATTTCCTCAGTGATCAGCCTCAGTTCTTCCCTGAAAGGCTTAAATTTTTCAAGGAATCAGGCCACTGTGAGGGGTTCTTGATCAGGGCTGGTAACTGTTGCACCCTAGATGTTTGCAGCAGAGGAGGCCTTGGATTTTTGGGGGGCCTTCTGAGGAGCAGAAGGTGCAGTATGTTTCGGCATTGCTTTCGATATCCATTAACCCCGTTGGAAGGTTTTAGCAGCTCTTGAGAGTAGGCTGTATCAGTTTAGGTCCACAAAATAAAGCAGAAATGCAGTTTAAATTGAAATTTAATGGTCAGGTGACTGGAGCTATAGGAGGAATCTATTATCTGGTGCTCTGCATCACAAAACTCTGTGGATCCCCAGAGGTTTCCTCCTCAAAGGGTTTTTTTTTTCTCTCCTCCATGTCACAAGTCATAACTGTTAGTGTAATGTTCCTTAGTTTCCGGAGGCAGGATCTGTTGTTGTATGGAGGGGTATGGTGTCCCTGCCATTCCCTCTCTCCTTAGGAAGTCTCCTCATTCCCTTGCAACCCATCAGACTCATGCTATTGCATAACCTGCACATCCCATTGCATTATCAAGCTGCCCGATGCTTTATCTACTACTATGTCTCACAACTACTGATTGTTCATGGTTCATACTACTACTTCCTTTTTGAGGATCCTTCCTAAGGTACCTTTAGCCAAGGGAATTGTCCAATGGCACCTTTAGGGGTGGAACCCTCTAGAGGGATCCTTGCCTTTGATACCCCTACAGGGTGGTAATTCCTCTGGAATAGAGAGTGCGAATGGCCAAAACCTAGGTAACACAGTTGCACAAGCATAACACTATACTGGCTGCATAGGCCATTGAATTGGAAGGCTCCACCTATGGTTCAATGGACAAGCAGCCAGCCACTCCCAGTTCCTGAGCTATATAAGCTGTTCCCCTCAGCCTCCCTCTGAAGCACTTTTTCTTTGCTCCACCATCCTCCCCTCCTCCTTCAGCAGCAGTGCCTTTCTCCTTGGGATCCTTCCTAAGGTACTTTTAGCCAAGAGAATCATCCCGCAGCACCTCTGGGGGTGAAACCCTCTAGAGGGTTCCTTGTCTTTGATACCTCTACAGGGTGGTAATTCCTCTGGAATAGAGAGTGCGAACAGCAAAAACCTAAGTAACACAGTTGCACAAGCATAACACTATACAGGCTGCGTAGGCCATTGAACTAAAATTACTTAAACTATCAATTTGCTTGGTAACTTTCCTTTGTACTTTTTCGAAACATGCTCTATCGCCTCTTAGGTAGAGGTTCCACAATTGACATGAGAAGTCCAAATGTGGATGGATATAGGATCTATAAAGTGGTAGTTTGACTGATCTATCTCATATGGAGCAGGAAGAAGGAGTGGAGGTTCACCCTGGAGGAGCTCACCCACCTGGTGGACCTCTTGACTGCCAGGGAGGAAATAGTGATTTGCAATAGCCCTGAAAGTGTACCATGTGCCTCCTCTACCCAAATGTTTGAATCCCTAGGATGGCATCTTGCAAAGGCACACTAGTAACATCCAGACTGGTGTCCAATGCAGCCACAGAATGTCAATTTGTGGAGGAGTGAGTAGATGCAGGTGTCTCACCTGTAGGCCACTATAGTACGTGACAGTGTGCTCAGGAGAGGGAGGGCAGTATGCCCAGGGGAAGGACTGCAGCCACAAGTATTTCTGATTGTTGAATTAGACATGTTTAGGTTTGGAACCTCTCATCAGTAGAGTCATAGGTGGGTAAACTGTAGCTTCAGGGTTTTGGAACCCTTCTATAGTATTCTAGTGTGAAACATGACAGAGATACAGGACCCCCTCATACAAGTGTGCCAGAGGTTGTGGACCTGTGTTCTTGTTGGTTTCTGCCCAACTTACCCACTAAGAGCTGCACACTCTGTGCTCCTTTAAAGCTGTGGTATATGTACTTGTTGGCATTCTTACTACACATATAGCAATGTGGCATGCACTTTACTGTATGTGTTATGGTTGGCAAAGTGCAGTCTGGACTTGTCACTGAGGTGCACAGTGCAGGACCTGGTGGCAATGTACCACAGTTAAGTTACCGATACCAAGTGAAATGTGATACACATGACATGAGTGCGTGTGCATGCCAGAATGTCACACACAGGCACATACAGACACACACATGCACACACACACACACACACAGTCTTCTTCTGGTATAATCCCTTGAGGACATTCTCAGTGGTTGCACAGCACCCCATACCTCATGTCTGTAACACACTGATGATACATGACAAACAAGTATTGTTCAGTATGTACTGCTGTTGATGCACATGAGGTTGTATTGTGATCATTTGTACATCTGTGTCATCTGCAGTACTGGGTTAATAATGTGTTGGACACTTGGCACTGAGTGGATGCCCCTGTCACCATGATTCTATGGTACAGCATGTGGCTGACGATGATGCTGCCCAGGGTGACATTGTATCATGGGCTGTGGACTGCATTTACACAGGCAGACACCACTTCAAAGTTGCTTGTAGGTGGGTGGGTGTATTTTATGGATGGTCTAGCACTTTGACTGTCTGACATCCCCCCAAATGGTACTACTGTAGTATATGATATGATGTTACTGTTGGAAAGCACCATGCAGCTTCCTATACATTATGGTTGTGGCATCTCAGTTGCCTGTGTTTAGCTATGGAGTTACAGTATCATGTTGCATGCTGACAGACATGTGTGTCACTTAGTGCTGTGCAAAAATAAAATTCAACCAGCAGAATTACTGTGGAAGTTGGAATTTCTCTTCCACAAAATTTCAGACTGCACTTTGGCAACTTTCACAAAATTCTGACCTACAAGGGCAAATTGAATGTATATATATTGTGCATTGATTTATTAAATTGTGGAATGGAATACTGCAGAGCTGGTCACTCTGTTACCTATAGAACTGTGGAATGATTGCATGTTTTGCAAATTGATGTATTCAGTTTTGGAATGGAATCCCTCAGAACTGTCATTCGAAAGTTCATGTGTATCATTTCACAACTCAGTCAGAAAATTTTGCAGAAAAGAAAGGAAAGGTTCAAAACAAATTCAGAGGATTTGAATTTTGCCATACTGAAATCATGGAAAAATTAACAAAATTTGCAAAATTTCAAAAATTGTTTTGCAAAATCGGTATACTCCTTTTTCGTCAGCACTAATGTTACTGAACTTCTGATAGTTACTGTTGGAGTACATGGCTACAGTGATATGCATTGTATAAGCCTCCACTTGACGTTTTTGCCTAGGTCAATTACACAGAGGATGAGTCCATCAAAAGGAAAGGAGGAGGTGTGGAATTGATCTGGTGGAGCTAAAAACAACTGTAGGGAATAAGATAAGAATAGTGGTTGTCTATAGACTGCTGGGATAGAATAATGAGGGAGAGAAGGAATCAGGGGAAGAAATTAGGAGGGGGAACAAAAGGGGATATAGTGGTTGTGGGTGATCTGGACCTACCAGACATAGACTGGGATACCCCAGCATCAAAAGCAACAGAAGTCAGGCCCTGCTTGACAGATTGCAGGGCTGCCTACTAGCACAGCTGGTCAGGGAATCCACAAGACAGGTTGCCATTCTTAATGTGGTGGTTAGTGACTAGGAGATGGTTGTGGTTGTGGTAGTGGTAGAAGAACCACTGCAGACCAGTAACCATAATACCCTATACTTTCAACTGGAACTGGGTAACAGTAAACCAGCATCAAAAACTTGGCTCATTACTTCAGAAGGGCAGATTTTGATCAGATCAGGGAAAAAATTGGAGAAAAATGGAGAGAGTAAACAGGTTTAAAGGGGTACAGGATAAGTGAGGTGTAACTTAACTGGCCATTGTTGAAGCAACCAGCTCGTGCATGAGGATGGTCGCCAAAGGTAACAAGTACAAGAGACTTATGTGATTCAAAAAAGAAGTAGAGGAGGCAGTGAGGGCCAAAAAAGAGCATTACTAGGTATAATAAAAAACAGGATGAGTGGGGAGAGTACCAAAGTAAGCTGAATGAGGCCAAGAAGGTGTCCAGGAGTGCAAAGGCAGAGACAGAACTGAAAATTGCTGAGAGTGTCAAGGGAGGGTAGAAAACATTCTTCCAATATATTAGGAACAAAAACAAGATGGGGAGTTGTCAGGTTAGCAGATGGAGGGAGGGTAGACAAAGATGATGAGCAGAAGGCATATGTTTTGTGCAACTACTTCTTCTTGGTATTCATGTTAGAGGATGAAGGGCATCTTCTGGAAAGCAGGGTAAGGACATCCACAAGAGAGGTCAAGAAATGAGGCTGGTGGAGATTACAGTGGATTGGTAAGAAAAGGGCATGCTGCCCTGAAAATGAACAGCAATGGGTCCAAATGGGTCGTACCCAAGAGTGCTCAGGGAATCAGCTTAAGAACTGGCTCGGCCCTTAGTTGAGCTATTCGGTAGCTAATATCTGGATAGAGGAATTGGAGGACTGCCAAAATGGTCTTGCTCCAGAAAGGAGGGGTGAGGAGGCTCTGAAAAGAGAGGATTCACTCCACAAGGGAGGCAACAGGGAGACTCCAAACAATTACAGACTTGTCACTCAGTCTTACCTCCACTGTAGGTAAACTGATGGAGACCCTGGTCAAGGAAAGTCTGGTAACCTACCTGGAGAAGAACAGGCTGCAAGACAGTAAAACTATGCAGGTTTGTGGCAGGGGAGGCCATGTCTGGCCAACCCGATACTATTCTTTGAGTGGGTCATGAGGGTGGTTAATAAGGGGCATGTGGTAGATTTACTCTACTTCAATTTTCTCTACTTCAGTTTCAGCAAAGCCTTCAAATCAATGCCTCACAAGAAGCAGCTGAAGAAGCTACAGGATTTGGAGTGCCGAAGGAATTAGCTGGATGGGCAATTGACTGGAGAGAGACAACAGAGGGTGGTGATTAATGGGGACAAAACAAGGAACAGATGGGTAATGAGTGAGGTGCTGAAGGGGTCTGCCTGGGACATGTCCTTTTCAATATGTTTATTTGAAACATAGGAGAAGGTATACAGGGACAACATGTGTCTCTTTACAGATGACGCAAAGCTAAGTGGCTGGACGGACAGTGATGGTGGGGGTGAGTGAGCTGTAGAGGGATTAGGAAGGACTGTAGAGATGGCCTAAAGAATGGCAACTGAGATTCAATGTTCAAAGTACAGTACAAGGAAATGTGTATTGGGATGAGGAGTCCACAGATAGAGCTGGAGGGGTTAGGCTACCCACTACAACTGAGGAAAGGGACCTGGGAGTCACAAGCAGTGACTCCCTCAAGCAAACCAGTCCCTGTAATAAAGCCCACACTAGGGCAACAATTGGGTGTATTGGGAGGGTTTTAACAGTAGAAGAAAGAAAGTGATAATTCCACTATTTACAGTATGCCATTCATTATGTATCATCTTGAATGCTGTGACAAGTTCTGGAGTCCACATCTGAGAAAGGTTAGGGATAGACTGGTGTCACTTCAGTGTACACTAGAGTTACTAAGATGATTGAAGGCCAGCAGGGTAGATCTTCTGAGGAATGGCTTTAGGCCCTGAAAATGTACTCGCTGGAGCCCACAAGGGAAAGGGGTGACATGACAGAGACCTACAAGTTCCAAAAGGGAATAAATAGAGTGAACCCTGAGGACCTATTCAATTGGAAAACCACAGCAGTACCGACGGGGCATGAACAGGAGGTAGTGGGGGAAATTCAAGAGGGATGTGAAAAAATATTACTTCATTGAAAAGGTGGTTGAGTTGTTGAGCAGGCTACCAGCAGAGATAATTGGTGAAGGAACTATAAATGGGGACAAGCACAGCTGGGACAAGATGAGGAGACTGATAGTTCCACCAAGAGGAACTAGTAAGGTAGGCGGATTCAAGAGAAAGAGCAGGAGTAGATACCCCATCAGGACATTAGGTCAGAAATAAGGTAGGGATACCTGTTCAGGCAGACTGGATGGACCCTTGGTCTTTCTCTGCTGGAAGTATCTGTTTCTGTTTCTTTTTTTTTTTGTTTTGAAACCGTTTGAACATTTTACAGTAGAATCAACAACATATATACAATACATTGGGTCAGTCGATTCATTAAATACAATGATCAAATTATAGTTCATCTGCTTGTAAATAGGAATGTTTCTCCTTATAAGTTGACTATTACTGCATTTCATATTAGCAGGATGAAACCGATTATATAATTAATATGGGTCACAGAAAGGTTATTGCTCCACCTCGAGGAGCCCTGGTCACCCCAAACAATTCCTATATGTTAGGTGGTTAATTGGAGTAGGGGGGCACCTGATACACCCTCCTCAGAGTTTTCTCCCTCAGCTTTTATTTCTATAACCCCTGCTGTTCATGGTATAAAATCCCTTCTGTGAGAAATAATATATACTACCCATCTCAGCCATTGAATTTCAAATGTCTTCATACATTAATTTACTATCGCTGTAAGTCTTTCCATCCTGTATATCTGGGACACAAGATTCTGCCACTCTACAGTCTTGGGGGGCTCCTGTGTAAGCCATCTCTTGGTTATTGCTTTCTCAGCTGTAAGAAGGCATAACTGGATCATTTTTCTACTGGATATACTTCTCAACCCCCTTTCTAGTTTGGAAAAAAAAAAAAACATTTCCTCTGACAGCTGTATCTGGATCCCCCCTCAGTTCCAACACTGCGGATTCTAAGTCTGTTATAAATGGTCTTACGACCCTACAGGCCCAGAAAATGTGCATATGGGTGGCTGGTGCATACCCACGGTTTCTCCAACACCTTGATGTCTGTGTTGTGTTATATTTAGATAGAATTGCTGGGGTTTTAAAAAACCTTAGGGTGTTTTTCCAAGAAAATTCTTTCCATTGATATGATTCTGTACCCAGTTCAAAAACTTGAGATGAGTCTCCTACTGTCTTGGGTCTAGTTCCACACCCAGATCTTTTTCCCAGGTTACTTTTACTGAGTTTAAGTTATGTTTCTATATTTGCAAAAGGGATATATATATATATATATATATATATAAATGAAATCATATGTTGCTGCGGAGCTAGTCCTTGCAGCGCTAGTTTAAAAATTTCTAAGAAGAAGGGAGTTTGCCTCCCTGGAGTAAGTGAGGTGGGCTGGGGTCCTAATATATGCCACTGCTTGTAGATATCTAAATATGTCTCTGGGAGTTAGACCATACCAGGGAGCCATTTCCTCAAAGGATAGCAATTCCCCCTTCTGAAAAAATTGTAAAATAATTTCTATACCCATTCTCACCCAAGTCCTGAAGCCATGGTCTAATTTAGCAGGCTGAAAAGTTTGAAGGCATGGGAAAGAGTAAAACAGATGTTTATAAAGGGTAATCTGTTTAAAGGACCATAGTGTTTACCACCAGGTCAATGTATTTCTGGTGTATGGGTTTTCTGTGATCTGGTCTAGGGGAATCAGGGGTTGACTTAAAAGTATTCTATCTAAATCAATCAGTCAAGTCAGCTTCTCTTTTCTCAATTTCACACCATTTCGCTACATAATTTCTATGTAGCCACAAGAAGGTTATTCTTATTTGTGAAGCTATATAATATTTTTAGAGGCAAGGTAATGCCAGGCCCCCTTCCTTAGCTGGACATTGCAGGGTCTGAAACTTCCCGCTGGGTGGGTGTGAATCCCATATGTAACAAGATATGTTTTTATTTATTTCTTTAAAGAAAGAGTGCAGGGGAGCAATGGGGAGGCATTGAGCTATATATAAAAACCTGGGAAGGAAGTTCATTCGCACTGTTTCGACCTTCTGTATCAAAGGCAGTGGTATGGTGTTCCACCTCTCCAGGTCTCATGTCATCTGTATGAGTAATTGGGCATAATTAAGATGACATAGTTGCTCTGGATCAAGTGTTAATTGTACCCCTAGATATTTCAGGTGAGATACCTACCACCTAAAGGGGAATCTTTGTTTCATAGTATTCATTGGTGAAGAATTTACTTGAATTACCTCTGTCTTACTGGTGTTAACCTTATAGCCAGCTGCCTCCCCAAATTTCTTGAGCAGGGACCACAAGTGAGGTAGGGATTTTTCTGGGTGTGTAAGATAAATTAACAAATCATCTGCATGCAAAGCAAGGTTGTGGTATTCTCCTCCAATCTCCAACCCAGTGACTCTCTCAGCTTGCCTCAGAGCCTGTGCCAGGGGCTCCAAGTACAGAGTAAATAATAAGGGTGATAGAGGGCAGCCCTGCCATGTCCCCCTATGTAGGGTGATCGGGGAAGCAATATTTCCATTAATTTTGACACAGGCTGTGGGATGATCATACAAAGCCATTATTCATTTTTGGAATTGCTTTGAGAATCCAAAGGCCCCCAAAGTTCTCCATCAGAAATGGCCATGCCACCCAGTCGAAGGCCTTCTCAGCATCTAGGCTTAGTAATAAAAAAGGGACCTCGGCCGAGAGGCATGGCGCAAAAGATGAAGTGCTAGCTTAATATTGTCTTGTGTTTGTCTATATACAACAAATCCACATTGGTCTAGATTAATTACAGGTAGGTATAATTTTTTCCAGTCTTTTAGTTATTATATATGTGAACATTTTGTAATCAGTGTTTAATACTGAGATGGGGTGGTAAGATCCATACTGACTGGGAGTCATTTCCCAGCTTAAGTATGCTCAAAATCACTGCATATTCCCATGTAGGGTGGACTGACTCTCCCTCCACTATCTCATGGCACACTTGCTGTAGGGTAGGCAGCAGCAGGTCTTTAAACTGTTTATAGAATTGTTCTGAGTAGCCATCTGGTCCCAGGAATTTTCCTGTCTTTAAATGTTTCACTGCATCATTCAACTCCATCCTTGTGATGTGAGCTGTCAAGCTCATCATATGCTCCTGGGTAACCTAGGGGAGCCTCAGCCCTGCCAAAAACTGTGTTCCCAGCTGGGCATTGAATGGAGCCTCTGGGGTGTAAAGCGAGGTGTAGTGGGATCTAAATGTCTCCCAAATCTCTGAGGGTCTTTTAAGGGTGTTTCCGTTATGATGAGGGAATATCTGGGTAATTGTATTTTTAGTTACTCGTTGTCTTAGTCTGAGGGCTAGTATACGGGTGGCTCTTGGACCCCTTTCATAATATTTTTGTTTTAAAAATTGTAAGTCCTGTTAAGGTTTTTTGTCTTATAATTGTTGAATTCTGTATCTGGTAGCCTTCAGCAGGGGGAGCACCACTACATCTCCTGACATATGCTGTTGTTGCAGATTCTGGAGCTGCTTCTGAAGCTTGTCAAGCTGTTCTGCTTGTTGCTTTTTATATTGCATGGCAAAGCTGATAATGTACCCCCTTAACACAGTTTTCAATGTGTCCCATAACACTGCGGGGCCCACCCCCTGTGAATCATCCTGTAGCACAATCTGGGGTATTCTGAACTTTATTAATTCCTGAAAATCTTTTATATTAAGTAAGTATTAAAGTACCTGAGGGTGGATATCCTCTCTCCCTCCCAGTCAAGGGTAAGCAAGATCTGTGAATGGTCAGAAGGGATGAATGGTAAGATTTCACACTTCTCAAGGAGGTGCGTATATTCCTTTGAAATATGACACAAATCTATATGGGTATGCACTTTGTGCAGTGCTGAGTAATGTGTACATCCTCACTTGGTAGGGTTTAATGAACTCCAAATGTCTACCCATCCCATTTCTTTAAGATATCCTTGAGTGACTTTTTGTGCCACCGTGCATTTCGGGGGTTTAGGCTTAGTTGTATCCCTTTCATTTAAAACCATATTATAATCCCCACCTACAATCAGGACCCCTTGTTGGTGTTCCATTAACTTCTGCAGTAGGCTGTGTACTATGGTAGCATCTGATCTCGGTGGGATACATAGTTTTGCTAGGGTTATTGTAGTCCCATCATGCTTGCCCACTACAATTGCTAACTGGCCCTCCTTGTCTGCATAGGAGGAGGAGGAGGTCATTTGGAATGATGTGGAGCGAGGGATCAGCAAGGCCACCCCTCTTCTTTTACCACCCTTGTAGGAGGATGGAATTATGTGCTCAGAGCCAAACTTGCCTCATTTTTGGTGCTCCGGTCTATCCAGATATGTTTCCTGTGGCAAAATAAATGTAGGTTTTTGTCTCTTGAGTAAGGAGAGCACCTTATATCTCTTGATGGGATTGTTAAGCCCATTCACATTCTGGGAGAAAATAACAAGCCTAGGTGTGGGAGCCATTATTATTCAGTCTGGACTATTTTCATTCTCTGTGGATGGATTATAAGTCCACCCTGACATTTATCTATCGAGCATCCCAGAGCCCAAGTCTTCACCCCTGTTAAAATTCCTTTTTCCTTAAAGGGGTCTCTCACCTGTCATGGTCTCCCTGAATTCCCACCCATATTCAGTATTTCTGTGTCTATACTGTAAATGACATTCTAGAGATGGTTCCTATCTACAGGCTTCTGGGTCCACATGTCTCCAAAGTGGTCTTGCCTCATTCCTTTTTCCACCTTTTGTTTATACAGTTTCTCTCCAATACCTCTCCATTCTTTACAAGCAGTTTTGACTCAAAACATTAAACAAACATAACAACAAACATAATGACTGAACCTACAGACAAACCAACTCAAAACATTACTCAGACATTGACCCATAACATCTGAATATTTAACTATATTCATTATTGTGTGACTTCCACAACAGAGGGGACTTACAATGTGCCCCTTAAGTGACCGCACCTGGGTCCTGGTGTCATTAGGTGTGCAGTCTGGAGGGAGTGTAATGGAATAATCCATTAGGTCCTCCATTCTGTGAGTCTGGGCCCACAGAAAGTCTCAAAAGGCTATTAACATCATCACCTGCATTAGCGGGGAGATGGCTTGGCTTCCACGAGGCATCATTTGAGGGGGGTAGATTGTCCAACTCTTCTCCCCCACCCGGCTCCATTTTATTTCTGTTTTTAGGGGGAGTAAATTTTCCCCCTATTACCAAAGCTGACATCCTATCTCCTGGATTCCCTTAAGTGGTTATCCAGAGTTTATCAGGCTATCTTATGTAGATATTATTCGTGCTGCTTGATACTCAAAATAGTAAACCTCTTTTAAGATTATGTTAATAAACATGGTGTAATCATTTCCCATATCCCTTACCTCCCCCGCCCCCACAAGCTTGAGGGAAGAGACAGGAGCCAACTGCCTGCTTAGCTGTCCTGGACTCCGGGCATTTTATAATATATTCCTGTGCAAGGGCTAGTCCAAAGTTCCATGTCCCAGTTGCTGTTCCTCTCAGGAAACCCCCCGCCAACAAATCCCTGAAGAAACAAATCTTGGATATATAACAGTTCTACTTTGGCCACTTCTGATAGTTCTATCGTTCCATATCTGGGGCTTTTAAATTACATGTACAGAAAGTTCTTTTTTCTTAAATTATGCCCTTCTGATTTGTTCCTCCCCTATATTTATATTGCCAGAATAATTTCAAGAGACAGTACCTGTTTTAGATTTGTATTTAGGCCAGATCTTATAAAATGGGATTTTAGGTCATCCAAAATGTAGATACATCCTCAGGTGGTTGCTGAAGTAGGGGGCCTGCTACTGCTTGCGCATCGGGAGCCTGTATCAGCCCATGAATATCTGCATATGAGCTGCGGTTTATTCTTTTCCCTGCAAGGTTATACTGCCCCTGTTCTATTGTGCTATTTCTCTGGCATTGTGGTAAAGACTTGGATTGTTTTGGGTGTTCTGCTATGTCTTTGATTCCATGTGCTACCAAGGCTTTCCTTGCTTCTTGCAGTGAGTCATATATTTCTGTCCTAGTGGTCCACATCACCTTCAGCTGGCTAGAAGGTTAACTCCAGTCTGATATGGGGTGAAGAAGCGGATCTGTTTTGCTTTCAATACTCTTAATATATCTCCATATTTCATTCGGCAATGCAGAATATCTGTTGGATAGTCCTGATCAAACAGCAATCTGGCTCCATTGTAATCCACCTTCTTGGCTGCCCATGTGGCTCTCAAGACTGTCTCTTTGTCCCTGTAACTGGAGAACTTGACCACTACAGAGTGAGGCCTTGCTTTAGGATCCGCAAGGCGGGGAATAGGTGCTCGATGGGCTCATTCTAGCCTGAATTGGAAGGATTCTGGAAGGGGAACAACATGCCTAATCAGGTCTGAAACAAAGTCTACCATCTGCCTAACTTCTGCTCCTTCTGGTAGGCCATATATTTGCATGTTGTCCCTACGTGAACGGGATTCTAGATCTTGACATTAAGTGCCTCTTGTTGCTGCAATAGAAGTTCCATGGCCAGCTTGAGATGCACCACTGAGTACTCAGAGTTCGAGATCCGCTCCTCTGCTTCTTGCACGAGGGTCTCCACTGCCGTGAGTTTGGCATTTAATTTTTTAAACTCCATTTGGTTTTTGGAGTAGAACTGTTGGATTTCATAAGGAATTGTCTCAAAGTGGGATCTGGTTAGTGTTTCCCTCTCCATGTCTGTGTCTGTCTCTGAGGCTTGTTCACTATATGGTGAGGTGCTCCCCTCCTCGAGGGTAATCTTCTCTATTAATTCATATTCAATCCATCATTTCTGGTCCCAATCTTCCAGATTTTCTGTTGGTTTGCTGCTCTCTGCTTTATTTGGTGACATTATTTCCAGCTTCTAAGTAGGATGTCAGCTATTTTAGTAGTTAGTTTTGCCCGGAGGGTTCAGGGCCACAGAATTAGACTTCCATGCGGTTGACGACATCACCGGAAGTCCCCATGTTTCTGTTTCTATCTTCGCAGCAGACTGGCTCTGTCTACCTGTGCCTGGCAGGTCTTCCCATGTCAGGAATACACTAAAACCAGTGCAGCAGAGAAGTAAAGAGCAGCTATACAAAAAGCATGGAAAACACTCACCACACAGAAAGCAAAAAGCACTCAAAGAAAGAATGTCAACTCCAAAAGTATAATGCAAGTGAGATTAACTGCATTTTTCCTTGGGGGTGGGCGTGTGTGGCTGGAAAGGCTGAACAATACATATTTAAACAGAGATCTTAAAGTAATGGCAAATGATTTATACAAGTGTAACCCCTAGGTGGCGCTATCCCAAGGGCTACTACCCCTGCCTGTTTGACTACGGACAGGTTGAGGGACCTAGGTTCTATGGCAGGTGCCTCCACCCAGAGGTCAGGGTTTGTAGTGGTTAGACTAGCTTGGTCACAGCCGTCTGGGACACTGAGACCCCCTTTTATTCCCTCTAGTGGCTCACACAGTACCTCGGAGTTACAGCCCCAATACCCCACGTATACACACTGTTTACTCATATAGATACCACTTACCTATGAGACTGATTCTGCAGCATGTCTCTGAGGACCCCCTGTAAAATAAGGTTAAACAACATACACAGCAAAACACAATACTGTTTCCATAAGTACCAACGCCACAGTGTATAGTATAACAACAACACATCTGATTTATTTAGGGGGCAGTGACACGGGAGGGGGAAATCAGGTTAATTGATGGCATTAAATCACAGTTCTGTGCACACATACAGGGTCTGAAAAGTCACACTCTGGGTACCCAGGTTGGGGGCTAGCCAGGTCCATTGCCCGGGGTTGGCTGGCAGGTGTAGATGGATGGGGCCCTGTAGAAGAAAATATATGCACAAAACCCAATTGTAATCCAGAGCTGGATGGCTCAGTCCATGAAGCAGGGAAACAACAAGAATTAGATGACACACTTGTGATTGAAAACAGACTGCAAGGGAATACCCTGATTTGTACTCACAATATCCAAGCTGAGGACCGGATGGTAGATGTTCTTCTGGATTGCCAGAACAGGGCATGGAGACAAGGTCCTTGTAACTGGACCCCACTGCAATTGATAGCAAACGTATTTAGTCCAAGCTAAGCTGGGGTTTGCTTCCAGCTTCAGCACACAGCACGGGGGATTGGAAATAGTGATTCCCCACAAGCACTATGCACATTCATATGTAAAAGGAAAGTACTATACCAGACAGACTGCTCCTCGATCCTGATCGCAATTACTGCAAAATACCCAGGAGCACACACAGCAGCTTCAGTTCCTGACAGACCGAGCATGATTCAGCAATTTCTCCAGTCTTCTACAGGGTGAGCCTGGTTTCCACTCTTCAGACTTCCTTCTTTCTCCTCCTACAATCGGATTCAGTCCGAATTGGCACTTGCACATGCACAAACTCTGTTTCATATGTGCTTCCTGCGCGAAACTATACACTGCAGAAGCACAGGGCTGCTTTTCTCTTCACTGTCACAACCGATCTGAGCTTTCCAGTCACAGAGCAGGGCATTTCCTTTACCTCCACACCATTCTGTTGGTTGGTTCGGCTGTCACTCACAATAAGGCTCCCTCTGTTGGTGGAAAAAGGCGCCAAGGTCAAAACTACATTCCCCAGAGTTTCTGCCCATACAATCCCCTTGTGGCTGGCTCAAAATTAAGAGTCCAAGTTCTGATTCGTCCACAGGCTCCATTTTAGGGCTCCCTTAACCCAATTGGCCCAGCACAGCAGTTCAGGCCAAAAATGAAAGAGCTACACTGAAACAGTTTGTGCTAAAATAAAGACTGATTATACAAACTACATTTTCTTAGTCACTCTAAATGATTTCTGGCAAACAGTTATATCTTTCAATAAGGCTCCCTCTGCACATGTAGCGACGGCAGAAACAGAGCAAATTGGCAGCAGCTCGGGCAGGATTCGAGCATTAATTACACAGTCCCCCCATACAAACGAATTAATTCTGCAAGCAGACAGCTCTTAAAGAGACAGTACGTGGAGGCTGAAATAGCACTCACCTGGAACCACATTTAAACAGCTCAGACACCGAACACCGCCCAGACTTGGAGCATTCAGGCAAGCTCCTTGAAGACTTTTGGGAACCCCCATTTGCAAGGGGGTTACACAAGTAAATAACAGAACCCTTCTGGGGCCGGCCCAGTGGCGCTGAGGGTTGAGGCACTGGATGCCTTATCTTGCACCATGCCAGCAACACAGATTGGGGAACGGACTTGGGTTGCTTGGTGGATGGTCAGGGGAGGAAGGATTGAGCATCCAGAGGACTGCTCTCCTTCTTCACGGTGAGGGGATTTGTGCTGTCGGCTGACACCCAGCATTGGCTGGGGTTAGCACAGGTGCGCAGTCATGCAAGGGGTGTCCATGTCCAGGGCAATTGGCTGCCTCCAGGGAGGTAGAGACAGCCTGCCCACCCATTGCACGGACATGGGCGTGGGAGAAAATGGAAAATTCAGGGACCCAGCAGGACCCATGATGGCCACTATGGGCTGGTGGATGTATCCTCTGAGGGAGAGGTCATAGCCCCTGTCTGGTCCTCGGCAGCAGAAAAAGCACATATGAAAAAAACCCACAGCCCTGCTATGCCTCAAGCTGTTCAGTACATTAAACACCTGCCCCAGTAAAAAATGAACAAATTGAAAACACTTATAGTAGTAATAAATAACAAAAGGTGGAGAACAATCTTTTTTTTTTCACATTTCTATTTCTCTCCGATCATGGTCTGAGGGGCCTCTCTCAGGCATCCTGCCTGTTCCTGACCTGCCTGAGATCCTCTTGGCATAAGCCTCCTCCCCAACCCCAACAGCCAGTACCCCTGGCTTAACTCCTCCAGGGTGGGGCTGCCCCTCCTCTTGGGCGTACTTACTAGTCAGACCCTGGCATGCTGGTGAGGGGGCTAGGTGGAGGAACTGGAAGGCCGGGCAAGACAGATCCGGCAGTGGGCATGGGGTCAGATGCCATCGCCTACCCCACAAGGCTGGGCTTTTTCATTTTCTGGTGGTGTACTTCCCCCCTTCGTCCCCCGGGCGTGGGAACCCTTGACGCAAGGCACACGGCAACCCTGCCTGCGTCAACCATGCTGCTAGATGTGCTGTCCTGCATACTGCAGTGCCCCCGATCTCCACTGGGTGCTGCTGATATGCCGGACAAACCCCGGCCCCCCCCCGGGGAGGAGAGCAGCCCTGAGGGCACTCAATCTTTGCCCATCCCTGCCGACCCCCAGCACCTGAGCTTGCTCCCGAACTCGGGGCACCGATGTGGTGCAAGTTGTGGCATCCAGCGCCTCAACCCTCAGTGCCACCGGGCCAGCGAGAGAACAATCTTAATTATAGAGATTTTGCAATATTAAATTTTGCCAGCAAAATTGCTGCAAAATCAACAGTTTTGACGCTTGAAACATTTCATGAAATTCCACCATTCTGCAACACTGTGCCCATGAAATGCCAAATTTTGCTGTGAAATGCCCAATTTCACCAAAGTTCGCCAAATTTTGCTAAATTTCACCCAAATGTCACCATTTCGTGGGCAAAATTTTATGTTTCACAGGAAAAATTTCACATTTCATGCAAAATTTCACATCCGCATGCAGAATTTTGCATTTTGTCGTGGAATTATGCATTTCGCACTAGTAAAATATTTTGCAAAATGCTTGATTGTCAAGAAATGTTTCACGGAGTGAAATTTTCTAATTTTGTACATCTCTACTTAAATATCACAAGATAGATACAATGCTAATGAATGCTGGACTAAGTAAACCTGTACTGATCAGCCCTTCCGGTCATACCCCCCCTCTGGAAGAACTCGGTTAGAGTTTGAAGCACCGGAGTTAGCTGCTGGGGCAGTTTGTTTGGTTTTGGTGACAACATTAAAGTCTCACTTGCTTATACTTTTGGAGTTGAATTCATTTGAGTGTTTTTTGTTTTCTGTGTGGTGAGTGCTTCCCCTCGTCTGGTCCTGGTTTACAGCTGTATGGCATGGCCTGATGTTCATATGTCACATGTACTGTATGCACTTGCTTGGTGATGTGTGTTCTTTTACTTCATACTTAGTTGCCTTTAGTGTCACACAGTCAGCAAGACAAGGCAAACATTATTTGTATGGTGCTCATTCCCGGAGGCTCTGAGTGCCTCGCAGAAAAATAAGAATAAACATATAATGCATAAGTATAAAATAACATCATACAGTTTAAAAACTGAAATATAAGACACCTAAAAACTGATAAAGTATCATACATAGGGACTAGGCAGTTTGTTGTAATTCAGACTTCATTAAATGCCAGGCCAAAGAGGTGTGCCTTCAACCTCTGCTTAAATAATAATAATAATAATACTTTATTTATATCGCGCCTTTCAAAAACCAAGGTGCCTTAACAGTAAGATAAAACAAAAGTAGTATAAAACCCAGTGAAATACAGCATCTGATAAAATTCAGACTTCGATAAAATCAAACCGGGTAGGCTGGTTGCCACAAGTGGGTTTTTAGTGCTTGTTTAAATCCCTCCATGGTCGAGCACTCCAGAAGCTGATGGGATAGAGAATTCCAGAGGGCTTGGACCACGTACATGAATGCGCGTGCTCCCAAAGATTTTAAATATACCCTTGGACTCTCTGGCAACCCCTCATCAGCCGAGTGGAGCGATCGTCTGGAGCAGTAAGGAACCAGAAGCTCTTTCAGGTAGTCCGGGCCCTGTCCATGTAGGGCTTTATAAGTCAGAAGTCCAACTTTAAAGGTGCCCCGCCACCATACCGGCAGCCAGTGCAGTTTGTGCAGCACCAGGGAGGTGTGGCAAATCTCGGGAGTTACCGTCAACAACTGGGCTGCAGCGTTCTGCACCAACTGCAAGCGGTGGATATCAATCCCTGGTATCCCTAGATAAAGGGAGTTGCAGTAATCAAGACACGAGGTCTCAAAGGCATGGACCAGCATAGGAAGATCACTGGACGGAACTAGGTGCTTAACCCTAGAGATGTTCCTCAGATGGTAAAAAGAGGATCTGATGACTGCTCACACCTGTGATTGCAGTGTCAGCCCATCGTCAAAAATCACCCCCAGGTTTCGCACCCATTCAGAGGTGAGTAGCTGGGAGCCTTCAAGGAACAATCCCGAAGGCAAACCTGCTCCCAACCCCTCTATCCGGTGAGCCGGGTCCATGACCATCACCTCAGTCTTTTCTGAGTTCAACCTCAGACAGCTCAAATTCATCCAACCCTGGATTTCAGTGAAGCCATTATTAAAAACTGAGAGAGCTCTATTCTGGTCGGGTGCAAAAAACAGGTAGAGCTTGGTATCAACAGCATAACAGTGAAACCTCAGCCTATACCATCTTACAATGTAGACTGTGAACAACATGGGGGACAACACTGAACTTTGAGGAACCCCGCATGACAGAAAGATTGGGTCGGAGGAATGAATCCCCGACACCACCCTCTGATTTCTGTCAGTGAGGAAATATTTAAACCACCTGAGGACTGTACCAGACAGGCAGCAGATGAATCTCAGGTATTTGAGAAGATCCCTATGGTCCACAGTGTCAAACGCTGAAGAGAGATCCGGAAGAACCAGGATTGAACATTTTTTCTGATCTCTCGCCATCAGGAGATCACTGAGCACCCGAACCAGTGCAGTCTCGGTGCTATGCCTCTTTCAGAAACCAGATTGGAGAGGTTCATTGATGTCATGAATGGTCAAATGGTTCTCCAGTTATAAGGACACTACTTTCTCAGTCACCTTCCCCACAAAGGAGAGGTTAGAGATTGGTCTGTAGTTGGCATGGCAGTCTGGGTCCAGAGAAGCTTTCTTCAGGAGAGGTGTCACCACTGCCTCCTTTAGGGAGCTAGGAAACTCACCTGACTCAAGGGAGCACCAGACTATCCATGCGAGGACCGGGCCAATGATATCACAACAACCCATAATCAGGGTGGTTGGGCCCGGATCCTAACTACAGCATGTAGGGTGCATACCCTGGACAATCAGCATGACATCGACGAACTCCAGCCAGTTGAAGGTACTCCAGAAAAATTGAGGGAAAGTGCCCGAGCACCGATCAGTAGCATCTCCCATAGAGTGTGCTGTTTGGAGCCCTGCCCTGATGTCAGCCACCTTAGCCACAAAGAATTGAGTGAGCTCATCACACTTCACTTGTTAAAAGGCTCTTCAAATCTGCAGGCAGGCTGGGTTGCACAGTCTATCTACAGTTCGAAAGTGCTGAGCTGGTTGGTTCTGAGCAGCAGCAATCTCCCCAGACAGGAACTCTGCCTTCTTACGGGTGATTGCTGATTGACAGACTTGATAATGTTCCATCAATCTAAGGTGGTCGGCCTCCAGGGTGGATTTCCACAAGCAGCACTCTAACCTTCATCCTAGTCACCACATCTCCCTCAAAGTCCCGTCAACCAAGGGGACTGAGGGTAAAGGGAGAGAGGGCAAACATGGACCGGAGCAATAGCATCCAAAGCTTTAGAAATGGCCTTGTTATAAGCCAAAACCAGAGCCTCTGGGTTGCTGCTTGCCCCAGGAAGCGCTGATAGGTCAAGCACCACCGCCAGGCCTTTAGAGCTTGTGTCTCATAAAGAGCGGTACCTGACCATCTCCACAGGAGTAGGCCAATGAAAGGGGGTGCAGAAAATGAACCCAATGGTATAATGATCAGACCATCCAACAGGTTCCATCCCCAAATCGAAGGCTTCGATCCCCAGGAGGAAGACTAAGTCAAGAGAGTGACCATGTTTGTGAATAGCAGAGGTAACAGTCTGTGTAAGGCCCAGAGATATCATCAACTGGAGGAAGTGTTGTCTACTGAGGGGGCCTCCCAAACTGCAGATGGTAATGCATTCCACAGGGACAGCCCAGAAATGCTAAAAGCAAGATCTCTGGAAGTCTTGAGCCATATCCTGGGAGGAACAAGCAGGAGGTCTCTCAAAAAGGCCCGGATGGAGTGGGCGGAGGTCACCAGTGTCAGAAGCTCTAACAGATAGCCAGGACCCAGTCCATTTAGGGCCTTACAGGTGAGAAGTCCCACTTTGAGAAGGACCCTCCACCTGACTGACAGCCAGTGCAGAGCACGCAGAACAGGGACCACATGGCTAAACTTAGAAAGGTCCGTCTGTAGCTGAGCTGCTGCATTCTGCACTAGCTGCAGCCTGCGGAGGGTGTCCGAAGTAAAGAGCATTGCAGTAGTCGAGTCTGGAGGACACAAAGGCATGCACTAGCATCAGCAGGTCCTCAGGCAGAATGAGGGGCTTAATCAGGGCAATGTTCCATAGATGGTAAAAGCCACTGCTGACAGCAGATGACATCTGATCTTCACAAGTTAGTCTGTTATCAAGGATCACTCACAGATTTTGCACCCTCAGGGAAGCCATCAATAGGGTAGAACCCAGAGCAAGACCAGAATCAGCCCTGGACAGCAACCCATCATGCCCGCGACCAGGCCCAGTCACCAGCACCTCTGTCTTAGCCAGGTTGAGTGTCAGCCAGCTGGAAGCCATCCAGTTATTGATTTTAGCCAGACAGATGTTAAGCACATCCAGAGCTCCCGATGTTCCGGGAGCTAAAGACAAATACAGGTGGGTATCATCTACATAGCAGTCAAACTCCGCACTGTATTATCAAATGAGCTCACCCAGGGGCAGCATATACACTGCGAACAACATCGGTGACAGGATCGAGCCCTGTGGAACTCCATGAGACAAAGGCATTGGGGAGGAGAAATTCCCCATCACCACTTGCTGCGCCCTGCCTGAGAGATAGGACTCAAACCTCCTGATGACATTACTGGTGAGTCCGCAAAACTCACAGAGTCGATCCAGTAATATGATGTGGTCCACAGTATCAAAAGCTGAGGAGAGATCGAGGAGCACAAGAACTGACCTGTCTCCTCTATCTCTAGCCCTGAGCAGATCATTATGCACTCTTACGAGAGCTGTTTCAGTGCTCTGTCTAGCCCAAAAACCCAATTGAAATGGCTCATAAATGTCTGAGGACACCAGGTGATCCTCGAGCTGCTGTGCTACCAACTTCTTAACAACATTGCTCAAAAAGGCAGGTTGAAGATGGGACAGTAATTCATCACCAGGACATCGGGGTCAAGGGAAGATTTCTTAAGGAGGGGCCTCATCAGCGCCTCTTTCAAGGAAGTTGGGAGAACCCTCTCCCCCATTGTGCACCTGACAATCCTGGTGAACACCGGGCTGACAGCCTCGACATATCCCATTATGAACCGTGTCGGAGCTGGGTCCGGTTCACAGAATGTGTGCTTCAGCTCTACGATCACTTTAGTCACATCGGACACCTCAACTGGCCTAAACTCTTCCAGATAGGTGAAGCCTATTATCCCCAGCCCAACCACTGCTAGGTAAAGGCCTAACTGGTGGAATCCCTGACTGGCTGGCCGACACTATGTCGGAGAAGAACAGAGCAAACTCTTCACATAAAATGGATGAAAAAGCTGTTTTCGGCTGCAAACAGGCAGGATGTAAAAGCCTGTCTACAGTTTGAAACAGCTGAGAAGGTCTGTTCCTCACTGCAGCAATCTCCCTGGACAGGAATTCTGCCATCTTGCAGGAGATTGCCGCCATCACTCACCGTAGTGGGCATGCAGGGCCAGCTTGTCAGACTCCAGCCAGGTCCTCCACCAATAAAGCTCCAACTTCTGACCCCTGATCTACATCACTCAGAGATGCCTGTCAAACCACAGAGATCTCACGTGAGAAGGCCTTGGTTGTAAACAAACTGGTGGATGCATGTGGAGGACTGGGACCAGTTCCTGCAGTGGCTGGTGGTGTAGCTACCATGCTCAGTTTGGATCAACATACAGTAGCCTCACTGGAGACAGAGAGGGGGGTCACAAACTGACAAGATGCTGACACCAGTGGACTTGCAACACTGCTGCCTTGATAATACCGGCCAGGTTGTTGCGATGACAGGAAGGGGGTCAGCAGCAGTAGGATGGGACTCCTGTGGAAGATGGGGCTGGCCATTAGCCTTTGCTAGCAGGGGAAATGTTTCCCAGTGGGTAATCTTTCTGGGGTTGGAGTGGGACCAGTGTGGTCTGTGTGGGCAGATTTTGTTATGCAGTGGTTGTGTGCACATTGCATTTGTTTTGTATGCTGCTTTGGCAGTTCACACCACATGTATGTTTTTCCCAGTTTTCCATGTTCTGTTTCAGTAATGCATGTCCATACCTTTACTGGATTGTTGTCTGGCATTTTTTCTGGTCTTTTTGTGCTGGACCATGCTGCTTGTACATTGGGGTGGGTAAGCTGTGGCATATTTAAAGCCATTAGTACAGCACTATACCCTTTGCTTTGTAAAGTTTATGGTATTGTCTCTCTTGTGCGGCAGCACTAGGTGCCCAGTATTATTTGCATTCATTTGCCATTGCACTATTTTTTGTCCAGCACTATTCTTGCGTAGTGCGATATGAAGTGGCTGAATATGGGGCATGTAGTGTTATTCTGTGACACCTGTAGTTTTAATGCAGCAGTATTTGTCAGGCAACAAAAAATTCCATCATATAATTGTTTTCCTTTTTTTTTTTTGCAAAATATATTTCTGGCATTCTTAGATTCATCCTCAGTGTATTTTGTTTTTCAGATATTGTTAAAACAGCTTTTATAACTAATTTTGTAATTAATGACTCGTCATTAAATATGGCTGTCACTTGCAGTTTTTACAAATCTCTTCTACTGAGGGAACCTGTTGAATAAACATGCTAGATTCATAATGTGGATGTGTTAGGATGGTGCTAGCATATGTTTCTGGTGGTAAACAGCACAACACTGTGCCAGGATATTTAATTTCTTCATGACTGGCGTGACATGGGGAGAAGGAACCTTTAAAAACTTCAAAATTCAGTATCTTCATTCGGGAATGAAAGAAAATGAAAAGAAAATTGTGCATCTTGATATTCTTCCCAGGCAAACATTATTCCTGAAAAAAAAAGCTATATGGTTATTAACAAAAACTCTGCTTTGTTACTTATTTTTCCCCTTCAATCAAAATGATGGCACTTACTGTGCACTTACATACGTACTTGCCAGCAGAAACAGGCCACACAGTCTATCAAGTCTGCTTGAGTGTGCAGCTAGCACCCCACTTGCAGGTGCCCCTCCCCCCCTTGACCCCCAAACACAGATGACTGCTAACTGATCTTGAACCAGATTGAGTTGTTGGTGGTATTTCCAGTGAATGGGGGAAATTTGGCCAGCACATCGGGGAGATTCCCCCCTACTCTTTTCAATATTTGCCATGGGATCTTTAACATCCACCTGCACTACCACCAGAACAGGCAGATGGGACCTCGGTTTAACATCTCATACGAAAGACGGCGCCTCAGAAGTGCAGCACTTCCCTCATGCTGCACTACAGTGTCAGTATTGGGTTATTAACCCAAGTGCCAGGTGTGGAAATTGAACCCATAGCCCTCTGACACCCCTCTGCCAGGTGTGGGAATTGAACCCACAGCCCTCTGTATTGTACAGGATGGATATCCTTATCATTCATATAGTGTTTGTCATATGCTATTTTGCTTTTATAAATTGACAAATCCTCCCCCTCAAAAATATAGGGTAAGATTCGTAAAAAAAGATGTGCTCCACTCATCTCAGTTGCGCCAGCGCAAATGAGATGCACCAAAGCCAAACATTGGTATTCACAGAAGATGCACTGCAAGATGCTCCTGGTGCATCTCCTCTGCGAATAACAAAGTTGTGCCCAACCCGAGATGCACCAGCGCATCCCCCTGGTCAGGCTGGGAAAGTGATGGGCCAGCACATCTCTAGATGCGCTGTGCCCAAGTTTGGGATTCATAGTCCAACACATGCAAATGGGGCCATTTGCATGTCATTATGACCCCATTTGTATGCACCTTGCATGGCTGCGCCTGGCAAAATGTGCTGGCTGCCCTGCAAATGCTGAGAGCAGACATCAAAGAGAAACAATGTCCCCCAGTAGACTAGTGGCTCCCACTCCCTGCCCATATCACTGATCTTGTCAAACATCTCTTGGTTAAATCCTTGGTAGTGTAATGGAACCCCCCCTCCATGCCAGTAGCCCAGATCTTGTTAAAAAAACTCCTGGTTAAATCCCTGGTAGTGCAGTGGAACCTCCCTCCCTGCCCGTAGCCTCGATCTTGTTAAAAAAAACTTCAGGTTAAATCCCTGGTAGTGTAGTGGAACCCCCTTCCTGCCCGTATCCCCTTTAGTAAAACATGCAATCCAGGTATTCCCTGGTAGTCTATAGAAACCCTCCCCTCCCTGCCTGTATCCCGTTTATAAAACATGTGATCCAAGTTCTCCCTGGTAGTCGAGTGGAACCCCCCCTCCCTGACTGTATCCCCATTAATAACACTTGCATTCCAAGCAATCAGTGGTAGTCTAGTGGAACCCCCCTCTCTGCCCATATCCCTGGTAATAAAAAAATGTGATCCAAAAAAATCCCTGGTAGTCTAGTGGAACCCGCCATTCCTTACCCGATCGCATTACCATATGAAAGTCCAAAGTATCCCTGGTGGTCCAGTGGACCACCCACGTAGAGCCCCCCACCTCACCCCACTTCCCCAATCCCAGCAAGGGTTCGCGTCGGCCGGCAGCTCGACCCACCCTCACAACACTGTGGCTGCTCGCCGACTGAGCTGTCAGTGAATGAAAGGTACAGTACTCCTGTAAGCCCATTGGTAGACCCTATCGACCAATCAATGGGCTTGCAGTGTGTACCATAAGAGGTCATTCACAACTTTGTGAATGACACAGTCATTCACAAAGTTGTGAATTATATCTTACAGTACACACTGCAAGCCCATTGGTGGACAGAGTCTACCAATGGGCTTGCAGAGTGTACTGTAAGATATAATTCACAACTTTGTGAATGACTGTGTCATTCACAAAGTTGTGAATGACATCTTACAGTACACACTGCAAGCCCATTGATTGGTCAACAGGGTCTACCAATGGGCTTACAGGAGTACTGTAGCTGTCATTCACTGACAGTTCAGTCGGCAGGCAGCTGCGGTGGTGTGAGGGTGGGTTGAGCCGCCCGTCGACATTTAACCCTTGCTGGGATGGAGGAGCAGGGTTGGGTGGGGGTCTCTATGTTGGTGGGGAGGTGGGGGGTCCACTAGAACACCAGGGATACTTTGGACTTTCATATGATAATGCAATCGGGTCAGGGCAGGAAGGGGGGTACCACTAGACTACCAGGACTTTTTTCAGATGACATTTATGTTGCATGGGGGATTCGGGCGGGGGGGACCACTGGACTGCCAGGGTAGGCAGGCTGCCTTGCTGCTGTCTGCAGTACCGCAGTCTGCCTGTGGACAGACACCAACTTAGGAATACCATTTTTAGTCTTAACCTATTTTACTTTACTTTGGTATTTACTCAAGATTCCCCCCAACCTATTTCAGTTAGACCATATATTACAAATGAACATCTAATTCAGCAAATTGATGTCTATAATTTTCTCACATCTTTGAAGAAAACTATCAGCCTGGGACCGGACGGCATAAGCCCTAAATTTCTTCTGGGTACACAAAATACAATCTTAAAGCCATTAACAATTATTTTTAACAAATCTCTTCATGAATCAGTAGTTCCTCCTGACTGGAAAGCTGCAATAATTACTCCACTACATAAGCAGGGATCCTACTCACAAGTAAATAACTATCGTCCTATTAGTTTAACATCCATTCTGTGTAAACTACTTGAAAAATTATTAAAACACTTTTGGATAAGGAGATTTTATCTCTAAAACTTACAGATATTTCCCAACATGGGTTTGGCTCATGTACCACCAATTTATTGGCCTTTTATAACTTTGTAAGTTTAAAATTGGATTTAAATATCCCTACCAATGTTATTTTTTTGGATTACATCAAGGCCTTCGACAAAGTGTCCCATAGTATCCTCATTTCTAAACTTACTCATTTGGGTTTTTCTGAGATTCTGGTTTCATGGATAAAAAGTTGGTTGGCAAACAGATCTCAGAGGGTTAGGGTAAATGGTACTCTATCAGACACAGGATGGGTTACAAGTGGGGTGCCGCAGGGCTCGGTCCTAGGACCCACATTGTTTAACATCTTCATTAGCGACATGAAAATTCACTCTTCTAACATACTTATTAAATTTGCAGATGATACCAAACTGGGTGGTGCTGTTAATACTGCTGAAAATAAGCAAATCCTACTGAATGATCTTATATCCATAGAACACTGGGCTATTATTAATAAAATGGAATTCAATACAACTAAATGTGCTGTTATGCACTTTGGGATAAATAACCCTAAACAGACGTACACATTGAACAACAGCATAATTAAGGCTTCATGCCTAGAAAAAGACCTGGGGATCTTAGTTAATAACAAACTTACATTTGTTTTGCACTGTAACAAGATATCTAATCTGACAAACTCACTCTTTTGTAGAATTAAGGGTACTTTCGTTTCCAGAATCGAGCAATGTACTATACCACTGTATAGATCACACATCCGGCCATATCTTGATTATGGTTCACCTTTTTTGGAGTCCCTACCTTTGTGGAGATGTGATTAGGTTGGAAAGGATACAAAAAAGAGTTACTAAATCTATACCTCACCTGTCGCAACTAGATTACAAAACTAGACTATATAAAACAGGGCTGCATTCTCTGGAGCTAAGAAGACAGCGAGGGGACCTACTTCAGCTTTTTAAGATTATTCAATGTCCGACACTAATGAGACAATGTGGAATTTCCTTTGCTAATAGGAAAACTGGATTAAGATTAAACAACAAACAACTAGATATAGCTAAATGCAAAACAAAAAAAAAGACAACATTTTTTTTCAATACGAACTCCAAGACTGTGGAATACACTTCCTCAGGATGTTGTCGATGCCCCTTCCTTTACTAATTTCAAACTTAAATTGGACAAATGGTTAACTAAATAGGGGCTACTACTAGTGATCCACATATGTGGAGGACAATGTTTATGGGCTTTTAGCTCTCTTTTTGTCCCTTTTACCAAGTAACCAAGTAACCAAGTAACCTTTGGAGGTGCATCTTCGGACTTGCTCTGAAGATGTGCCTCCAAGGTGGGTTGTGAATAGGGATGCACTCCATGTGCATGGGCATGCCCCCAGCATGCCCCCTCCAGTTGCACTCAATACCAATAGAGGTGGTGTTCAGCACATCGGAGATGGGCCGGTGCATCTGAGATGCACCAGGGCATCTCTACCCTTTGAGAATCGCACTTGGGCACAACTCCGAGATGTGCTGGCGCCTTTGTGAATCCTACCCAAAATGTGTAACTTGATTCTTTAGTTATTTTCAGCACACATAGGCCCCATATTCAAAGCTTTCTGTTTGTTCAAGTCCCAGTCTTGAGCATAAATTGGTGACATGCTCTAAAGTTGCTATATTCAAACATGTTTGGAGCAAACTGGTATGTGCCCTGAACATTTTTGATTATACCCAGAAGAGCAATACCCAACAAAGGTACTAAATGCTGTGCTCAGCACAAAGCACAACCCCTTACTGGCCACAGAGAGGCATGGTCCTATTCGAAGATAGTGCTTCCAAGAAGCAAACTGAGTGAGGGAGTCACAAACCAGTTAGAGCTTTTGCAATAATTTGCTAGATTTGAAATGTCCAATGCAAATGAACTTTTTGCCAGTGTAAGGTACTAACAGGTCATTTGCATCTCATTACAGTCTCATCACAATGTGAGGAGAAATCATGGGCCCCTTGTATTGCATGCTGGCTCTGAGCTACACACTGCAGCTCACGGCCAGCAGTGGTGCTTTATCACAAAATAAATGCCAAAACAAAAAAAGTATGGTCACCCTCACCTGATCCTTGTAGGCAATTAAAAATAGCCCTAATGTTACTGTTACCCCCTCACTTGGTCCCCTTTTAAAAACAATCCATGGTGCAAGTGGTACACCCTTCTCTCATCCAATCGCCTTTTATAAAATGTCCCTGGTGCCAGTGGTACCCTTCCTTCACCTGATTCCTGTGCTGATGTAAAATCTCTCCCTGGTAGTCAAGTGACCCCACCTACCAGTTTCATTCTCTGCTGCCTACCACATCCCCAAACCTACTGTCTGCCAGAGTAAGTGCAAATACTCACCCTCCACTCATCACCACTGCCCAACACTATCTCATTCATGTAAGTCTGTCAGCTGCATTATAGGAGTAATTGTATTGAGGTATGACATTGGCACAGTTACTTCTGTAATGTAAATAACTGGCTTGCGTGAATGAGATGACGGCCCACAGCGGTGAGCAGAGGATATGTACTATCCACCATCTCGGAGCCAGGGGTAGGGATGGGAGATTGGGGTGAGCAACACAGGATGTCTTCATGGAGGATGGGTCACTAGACTAGCAAGAAGAGATTTTATATCAACAGTAGGATTGGATAAAGGAAGAGGGTTACAACTGACGTAAGGAACAGTTCACTTTTTTGTGGCAATATCTTTTGTCAGACTACGTTAAAAAATGTTTAGTCTAATAAAAATAATTACTGTACGACAAAAAAGTGTACTAGATTTTCATGAGACAAACATGGCACCACTAGCCTGCAACAAGGACTAGTTCATAAATGGGATCAGGTGAGGGAAGGGTTATAAAGAAACATAAAAAAGTGCAGTTCACGCAGAAGTTCTAAAGCACTGCAGATTTATTGGTGCCTCAAACAGGCATATCCCTGGCATTTCTAGTCTCTCTGACTCTTCATCGGGGGTGGAGGAGTGGAGTCAACCACCACATATGCACTTTTATAGTGAACTTCATTAAGTGGCAGGCTCTAATTTCAGAGATTGGCATTACGTGAAAAACAACAGTATCATCTTTACCTTAATGGCAAGGCAAGGCACATTTTATTTAAAAGATGTTCAATCCCGGAGGCTCTGGGCACCGTACATAAAACCAACCATAAAATAATCATCAATAAATAGCAATACTCATAAACACTATAATACTAATTAAATTCAATTCAGTAAATAAATAAAAATAAAATTATAAAAATTTAGGACAGGTAGTATGGTGAGTCAGAACAGGGTGAAATTTACAAAACTGAGTCGGGGAAAACCTGCACAAATAAGAAGGCTTTGAGGTGTGCCTTGAATACCTCCACCGTGGGCGCCTCCCTTATAGATGGAGAAAGCGAATTTCACAGGATGTGGCTGGCGACACTAAAAGCTCTGTCGCAGGCAGTTTTTAACCTCATCTTGTGAATCACTAGGAGGCTCCTCCAGGAGGAATGGAGGGAGCCGACTGAGATAGCAGGCATAAGAAGGTCTGCCAGGTAACCAGGGCCCAGGCCATGTAGGGCCTTAAAGGTGAGCAAGCCCACCTTGAAGAGGATCCTCCATCTGACTGGCAGCCAGTGCAGTTCACGCAGCACTGGGTTGACATGGCAGTACTTAGACTGCCCCATGAATAACCTGGCAGCTGCGTTCTGCACCAGCAGAAGTCGGCGGAGGGTACCTCCTGAGACCCTGAGGTAGAGTGCATTACAGTAATTGAGCCTCGACATCACAAAGGCATGTACTAAGGTAGGGAGATCCAGGGGCAGAATCAGGGGCCTAATTCTGGTGATATTCCTCAGATGGTAGAAGCTGGTATGGACCACAGCCGACACCTGAGCCTCAAGTGCCAGGCCACTGTCCAGAATAACGCCCAGGTTATGCACCCTGGAGGAGGCCTTCAAAGGCACAGAACCCAGGAGAAGGCCAGTCTCTATGCCCAAGGCCAACCTATCACACCTTCTGTTCTACTCCACTATCAGTACCTCCATCTTATCGGGGTTCAGTCGCAACCAGCTGGAGGCCATCCAGTCACTGATTTCAGCAAGGCAGCTGTTAAGTGCAACCCCCC
Organism: Neoceratodus forsteri; assembly: GCA_016271365.2. Lineage (NCBI taxonomy): Eukaryota > Metazoa > Chordata > Ceratodontiformes > Ceratodontidae > Neoceratodus > Neoceratodus forsteri. The sequence goes on along the minus strand of CM057451.1, from coordinate 52,269,175 downwards.
CTCGTTACCTGGGGTTACAAGAATCCCAGTCAGACCTAGTGGCAGGCAGGGAAGGCAGCTTGTGAAATTCCAGTTAAATGGATTTCACACTGTCTCACTCTGTTCTCAGTCTCAGCTGAGATTAAGGGATGACATCATTTTAGAACTGTCGCAGCTGCATAAGCCACATTGGAATGTTGCAGCTAGGGAAGTTAGGATAGAATGTTGGGAGGTTTTGAATTTCATTCAGTAGTCAGTCTGTAGTAGAGTGTTGAAGAGGGAGGAGGTGTGCTGCAGCTGCAGGTCCTCATAGCCCTCAGCTCTGATAAAGAGCTATATTTTTGTTTGAGGTGTGTGTTCTCACCTGAAGAGGAACACAAGAAGAGCTGAGTGAAGTGGTAGAGACCTCTTACAAAGGTTCAGGGCCCCATCCCTGCGGGGAAGGGGAAGGATTCAGCCTGCTTCCAGGGACAATCCCCTGGCCCGGCTAGAGGAAGAAGAAGCTGCCTAAATCTAGGTTCGTGTTGAGGCACCAGAAGTTTTGTTGAGATTTCTTTGAAGAAGAAAAGCTTGTGGGGCACCTGCAACCAAGGGGTGAGTTTGCTCTGCTAAAGGGCCAATGTGTTTTCACCTGGGACAAGATGAATTTAAGTTACTGTTACTGTGGGGTCAGGAGAGACAGCCAAGTACAGTTTTAAAAGTTGTTGGAATTGGACTGCTTAACTTTGTGAGGGTCTACAGAAATGGACACAGCCACTCATTAAGTATGTTTCAAGTTCAGCACAAGTGGGATGGAAGAAGCAGTAGATTACTGTAAATGTGACATACATTTAAAGAGAATCTACAAAGTAAAGTGTTTCTAGAAAAGGTAAAGAGTCCAGAGGAATGGCCGGGTATGATTTATGGGAGCAAGAGGTGGGAGACCCCCCCCATCTGGTGTGACCAGAGTCACCTCTACAGGTTCGCTTTGGGAATCCTGTTGCTTTCTCTCAGGTACTTAGACAGTACCTGAGGAAAGTACCCAGAAGTGCAATTGTTGAAGAAGATTTCCCTTATGGTGCAGAAGTGCTCATAGGTGGTTTAGGGAGCCACCAATAAATCTCCATGCTATATGGAAAGTGGTCCAAAGGGCTGGCAAGGGAGCCGAGCCAGGGAAACCAAAAAAGAGTCAAGTTAGGGCAGTGTGCCCTGTGTGTTCTTAAACCTGAGGGTTTATCAGTACTGAAGATGTGCGTGAGCTCTGGAGAAATCTGCATTTACCAGGAGTGTAGCCCTGTGGGAGTCCGTCTATGCTTTATTGTTCATTGGTGTTTGTGAATAAAAGCCACACTTTAGAATCCCAACTTCTGGTATTGGACATTTCAGTTATTGCTTCCTGTGTCCGGATTACTTGGGTGCCCCTGTGCAGAGTAGCCAAACCTAATCACCATGCTGAGTGACACCTTTCTCCCCAAGTTTCAGTTATAAAAATGGAGGGACCGTGTCATAGGACCTAGGCCCCTCGACCTGTCACTAGCCACACAGGCAGGGGTAGTAGCCCTCTCAGTTTAGCGCTGGCTGGGGGTTATATCATGGAGGCTACCGCTGGGATTCTGTTGAAATTTGGGAGAAGGAACAAGAAAGGTTGCTTGGATGGTGGTTAGTGCTTTGGCTATCTGGCAGAGAGTAGCCCAAAAAGTCTGAAGCAATGGCAACTAAATGTGCCACTGAGTGCTGCTGTCTATGTGCTGTTGTGATATTGCCAACTGCTTACCAAAGAGCAGTAAAGCATGAGTGTGTATGCCCTTGTCCTGCATCAAATTACAGTGTTTGAAAGCTTTTAAAAGTATTTATGACAAAGAAAAGTGTGGAAAACTGTGGGTAGCAAAAGGAAAATTTTGCCCTAGACGTTGGAAATGCTTTCTGTGTGGATTGAGAGACTTGTTGTGCTTAATGGCCATGAAAAATGGTTAAAATGGGCTCCCACTGTGGAGTTTCAGTTGAAAAAAAAAAGTGTGGTTTGCATTTGAAATTTGCCTGCTCGACGATCTCCATAAGGAGAAGAGCATTCGAGAGGAAAGAGGCTCATTTGCATGGCGTTGAGTGATTGGTGAGACTGCAATCAGTCCTGCCCCCAAGCCAGCTCTAGAGCGACTGCCCAGCATTTGAGAGGAAGAGTGAGTTTACTGTGCGAACTGGCTTGCCAGGAGGAGCGTCGCAGTGACTGAAAGCACTGTAAAAAGTTTAAAAACTGACTTTTCTGTTCAAATTTGGAATCAACCCACAACTCGATCGTCTGGACTGTGAGTGTGGTGTTCCGAGGGACAATTGGCAGGACTGCCAACCCGCTTCCTTCCAGAGGCCTCCACGATCGGCTGTAGGCCATTTTTCCATTGCAGCAAACAGCTACTGATAACAGTGAGTACCATTCTACAGAAATAGCTCAAACTGTGTGATTTCACCAAAAAGCCAGCTGAATCTGTGTGTAGCAGTGTAGTCGCTTTGCAAAGAAGGACTGTGTTAAGTTTTACCAGCTAAAGCAAGAATTCTAAGCAATAGACTGTGAGCATAATTATAGGTTCAGCAACAGTATAATTTTCAGAGCCATGTGAGAGACTGTGAGTTGAATGAAAGATGCAGCAGGAAATACAGGCAATCATGTGCTATGAAATACTGAGGCTTTATGGGACTGTAAGCTAGAGCAGTGTCTTCAGCAAGTAAAAATCTGTGGTAAATCTTATAAATGTGCTAAGAGTTCAACCAGTGCAAGTTTGTGCAGTCTGAGCTAATGTTATCAGTAGAGTATGTAAATCGGATGTGCAGTGGCTTGACCCATTTACAGAACGTTGATGCACCAAGAGTGCTGCTGCCGCCATTACAGGGTGGGGCAGTAATGTAATCACAGAAGCAAGGGAGCCATTTTGTGAAAAGTTTTTTAACTAAGTGGGACTTGTAATAACAGTGAGTGTTTGTTTTCTCTGCAGCCATGGCTTCAGGACCAGCCCGCTACCCGGATCATGCCCGGGCTATGATCGTAGGAGAAGTTAACAAGTTGAAAAATATTGAGAAGTACTACTGTGGAGGACGACTGCCTCCTAGTGTGACAATTCCTGGATATTCAGTACGAGTATGTGTGATGTGCTTAAATGCTGGAAGGGACATCTTCATGGTACCTCACTGTTCTGGGTGCCTAGAGAAATATGGTTTGTTTAAAGTGCCCAAGATTCGTTTGGCTCCCATGTGGACAAAATTACAAGAACCTGCAATGGGCAGCACACAGCACCAGGAAGGACCTGAAGAGGGAAGTTCAGTGGAATGTGGCATAAAGCTAGAGGGTGCAGATCAACAGACAGCACATAAGACTGATGTGTCTGAGTCTGAGTCACTAAGAGACAGTGCAGAGGGAGCATCAGCCGACCTGTGGATAGAGAGACCTAGTCCAAGTCTCATAGGAGAAGATGAGACAGAAGAGGCCATTGAATGGGAGGTTTCGACCTCCGCACCTAGTGAGGAGTGGACAGTCTCAGGAGTGAGGATGACTACTCACTCCTGGGCACATATTTTCAGTGAAGATGATGAGGGGGAACCCATTTGGCCTGACGAAGAAGGCGTGGGTTCACAGCCTCCAGTTCCTGGCTTAGAGGAATGCATGGAAGAGAGTGATGATTCCACAGCCCTGGCTGTGCAAGACGGAGTCAAGGATCCGTTTTGTGTGTCATTAAGTATGCGTAGTTGCCAGAATCAGGACTGGCCGCCCCCAAGCCAGGCCAGAGGTCGCAAGTTGACCAAATGCAGTAAGGAGAAAAGACTGGTTCATAGGAAAGAGAATGAAATCTATGGAGAATTGTTTCCTACCTTTCCTTGAAGGATCTGGGAGGAGATAGAAAAATGCAGGAAATCCTGGATTATGGAAGAGGCCATGACACATGTGCACCCTCGTGCCAGCAGATTTGTAAGAGACAGAATCTTGCAAGAAAAGTTCCAAACATGGAAAGTGGGCAGGACGTTGTTTATAGACACTGTTCGGATTGTGGATAGCAAGGGACATGAATCCTTTCACAATGTGAATTATGAGCTCCCAGACAGGGTAATAATTCATGCACCTGACCCATTGTGCTATTTCCCACAATGTCAAGAACATCCTGCGAATGTGCCCATCCCTACCAAATGGAGAGCATAGCAGTGGTAGCCAATGCTGCCATTCCAGCCGTTGCCGTACCTTTGTTGTTCTGCCAGTCTGGACGTCAAGGATCCAGGTGCCCCACCTTCGAGAGTTCTACAGTGTACTGGCTTTCCAGAATCCATTAACGTGGCCCACTAGATGACTTCAAATCCAGGGAGGAGGCTAGGAGAGGAGGAGAAATTCCCCATCACTGCCCTTTGCCTCCTGATTGTGAGAAAAGATTCAAACCAGCAGATGACAGTGTCGGCAAGTCCACAAAATTCCCTCAGGTGATCAAGTAACACACAATGGTCCACCGTGTCAAAAGCTGAGGAGAGATCGAGAAGAATGAGAATTCTCCCCTCCCCTTGTTCTCTCGCCCTGAGAAGGTCATTGTGTACACGAACTAACACAGTTTCTGTGCTATGCCTCACCTAAAACCCAGACTGGAAAGGCTCATATAGATCAAAGGCCATGAGGTGCTCCTCAAGCTGAAGCACCACAATCTTCCCCACAACCTTGCCCAGAAATGGTAGGTTGGAGATAGGGCAGTAATTTGCCTTGAAATCAGGGTCCAAAGATGGCTTCTTCAGAAGGGGTCTCGCCAATGCCTCTTTCAAGGCATCGGGAAAGACCCCTCAGATAGGGAACACCGGACGATCAAAGCAAACACCGGGCAGTCAGAGTCGATACATCCCATCAAGAAACATGTCGGCACCGGGTCCAGTTCACAGTATGTGTGCCTCAGCTTGGAAGCAACCCCAATGACCTCAGCCACCTCCACTGGTCTAAACTTGCCCCAACTAGGTGGAGTGCTCTCCAGGTGCACGAGTCAATCACTGTCGGCCAAAGATAGGCTCACTAGTAGAATTCCCTGCCTGATGGTGGACATTCTGTCTGAAAAGAACCGAACAAACTCTTCACATAAAGAATATGAAAAAGCTTTTTTCAGCTGCAGACAAGCTGGGTTTAGCAGCCTGTCTACAGTCCAAAAGAGCACAGTTGGTCGGTTCTTCCTGGCAGCAATCTCCCTGGACAGGAACTCTGCCTTCTTATGGTTGATTACCCCCTGGTTCTCAACATAGTGAGCATGCAGGGCCATCTTGTCCACCTCCAGGCCTGTCCTTCACCAGCAGCGCTCCAACCTCTGATCCAAAATCTTCATTGCCTTGAGCTCCCCATCAAACCACAGAGACCTCAAGTGAGAGAATGTGGGACATACACAGACCAGTGCGAAGGAGTCAAGTGCCTCAGATATCACCTTATTATAGGTGGCAACTGCAACGCAAGTGCCCTTTCCCCACATGAAATGCCCACACTAGATAGGTCGGCCACCACCAGAAGACCCTCAGGGGTCACACCCCTCAAAGGGCAGTAGCTAATCATCTCAGAAGGGGGAGGGCTTTCAGGGGGTGCCCCAATGAGAACTCCACCGTGCAATGATCGAACCACGTGACCCGATCAGTCTTGAGATTTTTAATCCCAAGCCCCAACGAGAAAACCAGGTCCAACATGTGACTGCCCTGGTGGGTCATGGAGAAAACTTTCTGCAGCAGGCCCAAGAATGACATAGTCTGGAGGAAGTTGTAACCAAGCCTAGATGATTCGTCGTCAGCCCAAACATTGAAGTCCCCCAAGATTAAACATCTAGGGGACTCCAATGTTTTGCCGATTATGAAATTGGCTACCTCCTGCAGAAATTCTCCCACCACTCCAGGGGGCGGCAAATCAGGGGAACTCTGCAGCCTGTGCCTGGACCCCCACAAATGACCACACATTCGAAAAACCTGGTCTTCTCATTGGGTGCACGGTGAATCCCAGCTCAGTTCTAAAACAGATGGCATCTCCCCCGCCCCTGCATTCCACTCTGGGGCAGTGCACCACAGAGTACCGGTGGGGGGATGGCAGCCACAGAAAATGAGCTAGCATTGTCACCCACCCAGATATCTGTAATGCAAGCCAGATCAACAACAAGACAAGATCCGCAATAATTGCAGTCTTGTTTCTCATCGATCTGACATTGCATAGCACTGCACACAGTAGATTGGTGGACAGTGCAGCCCCTCTGGCTACCTGCCCACTCGGTCTGGTGGGAACCCTGGGGATGGGCACCAAACAGTCTGGCCTCTCCCCTGGGCCCAATGAACCCCAAGGTGCCTTCTGGACCTAACCACCCCTTTACTTCCCCCCTACCGACGTGCACAAGTCACCCCACCACAATTGGTCAATGCAGTTCCCTCTGAATTCCAACCTCCCAATGGCAATGTGATGTGGTGGCGGTAACTGAGAGGTCAGAAAAGGGCCACAGATCACACAGCAGGAATGCCCCATACACGATCCTAGCACACCCCAGGCCTTCATCCTTCCCTAAACACATCCTGTCTGACTGTAGTGTACCCAAATCATAAACTTCTAAACAACTAAAAAACTTCTAAACAACTAAAAAATACACTCATCCATCCAGTCACACACTAATACAAAATCAACCTGATAGCATCCATACCACACACATACTATAACTTAAAACTCAACCCTACCAACACCCCCACACCACCCCACACCCACAAGGAGAGCAATAACAAGTCCAGAATAGGATACTTGAAAAATAGTAGAGCACTGTCCACAGCTCAGCAATAAGTCCTACAAGACAGGACAATTTATAACAGATAAAGTGCATACATTTATGGCATAAACTAAAAAAGGTTCACAACCCACTATTTAGTAGTTGAATGCTCTCTCACCACCTCCAGTTACTGCAGAGACTACCCAGCTGATCAGTCCCAGAAAAAAAAAAAAACACTAGCCATGCAGGATAAAATCCAGAAGGTCTACAGAGCTGCTCCCACCAGATCTGGGTCCCAGAAGGTGAGACTGAGAAACCGGCAACTGGCCCCCAACCGATAATCCACTGGGGCATGCAAAGGTCCTCCAAGTTCTTTTATTCCCCAATACAATCACAGAATGGCACAGATGAACAAATGACAGCCAAGGCAGCCAAGAGTCCCAATGTCAGACGAAACGCTGTTAATGCCCTGGGAGACAACGCGCGGAAGTGCCCTCTACACCGCTCTCTCCCAGGAATGCAGTTAGGGTGGCAAACAGGATCCACGCTATGTCGTCGGCCTTCTCATACAAAAGAAGCACCTTTGGGGAAGTCAAATGGCCCTCCGCTACTGTCCAATCTGGAAAGCAGGAAACAGTTGTAAAACTCAGGAGTCTTTAGTCCTCAGCATGCAGCCTCACCATGAAGACTCAGCTTAGTTTAGCCCATGAGTCTGACAGTGATGCTAACATTAGACGTTTGGGTATTTTGGGAAACACGAATCGGAGCAAAGTTGTTGGGTTCAAGGTAACACTAGGTCCTGCAGGGCTGCAGAAGGTAAGTAAGCTGAGGTTACAGCAAAGCTAACTAGAAAACAAGAAAACTTCCTTCCTAGACTGGCTCACTCCACTGCCCTACCTTACACTAAAAGACCCTAAACTATCACCCATCTAGAAAACCTGATAATTTAGGAGTTCTGGTCAACAACGCGGCCAGAAAACAAGCACAGCAAATTATATAACTTTCCAAAAAGAAAGCATGGCAAACAAACTTGTTTCAGGGGTGCAAGAGCTCACAACAGGAGCTCACAAGTTGCAGCTCAGCATTGCTGCCATCTTGCTCCTTCAGCACCTCCCAGCTGCATGCACCAAAGGCATGATCAGCCTGAGGAGGTAGGAGATAAATGACATACTGTAGTGTTAGAAAGCTGGAGTATTATTTATTTTATTTATTCATTAAATTTTGATGACCGGGTGAGCCCACTGGGCCCCGGAGGTCCCTTTTTCAGGGGCGTAATCTGGGATATACATATATACATAAGATACATCGTAATACGGTAGGTGTGAAGAGAGAAAACATTCATGATACAGGTTAAACATAGATGTACAGTCAGCTGGTTACATATGCTGAGTTCGGCATTACATTAGTGCATTTGTTATGGATGCTACACTAACTTGGGGGGTATGATCCGCAAAGTGCAGAGACAGATTTCGCACAGCAGAAGGTTATGGGCTGTGAGATTATAGGTGTCCGAGAGATGGACCCGTACCTTTAGCAACAGCACGTGGAGGTAGCCATGATATGTGCCTTAAGCCTCACATGGAAGCTTTTGATGGAGGGAGCTTCCTGGACTCCTGGTGGGAGGGAGTTCCATAGGGTGGGTGTGGTATGGGCGAACGACTTACCACCCACCTTGGTTCTGACCCTTGGGACAGCTAAGAGCATGCGGTCAGTTGTGTGGAGGAGCTGAGGTTATCTTTAGTGCAATAAGTCCAGAGAGGCTGAGGGGGTTGGGCTGATTAATTTAAAAGCTTGGCAGAGCAAGGGGTACTGGTGGTGGGCTTCTCAGGAGGGCCAGTTTAGTTGGGATAGTGTCACAGTGATGGTTCCTGGGGTTTGACTGGACGGCGAACTGAGCCACCTTATTGTATAGAACTTGGAGTCTATTCATCTCTTGTCTAGCTACTCCCTGGACCACTGGAGCTGCATAGGTGATTGTCGGGAGGAGGACGCTGGTAGGTATGGAGACCCTGGCTTCTGGTATCAGCTGGTCTTTCAACCGGTATAGGGTGCCTAGTTTTGCATGTTCATTTTTGGTTACTTGATCCACATGGTCCTTGAGGGTGAAACCCTGGTCCAGGGTGAGGCCAAGGTATTTTAGTGATGCCACAACCTTTAGCCTACTGCCCGACACAGAAGTCAGTTGCAGGTGTTGGCTTCTGTCACGTCCAAGGGATCTTGGGCCAAACAGCATGGTCTTGGCCTTGTTTGTGTTAAGGACCATCCTGTTAAGGACAAGCCATTGCTCGAGGGATCTCAGATCCTCTTGTAGCCAGGAGCTGAGGTCTCCTAGGTTAGTGGAGGGATGATAAAGGATGGCATCATCTGCATACTGGACCACTTTGCTCCCACCGCAGTGTTCGCTGAGTTCATTGGTGAAGAGGGAGAAGAGCAGGGGGCCAAGGATAGACCCTTGAGGCACTCCCTCTGTTAATGGGAGCGGCTCCGATATGGCATCTTTCCATTTTACTCTCTATGAGCACCCATTTAGGTAGCTATCGAACCACATAAGGGAGTGGCTGTCTAGGCCTTCATTGCTCAGCTTGGTCAGTAACAGATTATGGTTGACCAGGTCAAATGCCTTGGATAGGTCGATAAAGACCGCTCCAGTCGGGGTTCCCTTATCCAATTCTCTGAGAACATCAGTAGAGAATTTGGTAAGGGTGGTGTCCATCCCATGCCCAGTTCCAAAGCCATGCTGGGAGGGTGCCAGGAGTTGATGGAACTCCAGGTATTCGCGGAGTTGCCCGTAGATCAGCCTCTCTTGTATCTTTGCAAGGCTGCAAAGTAGGGAGATTGGCCTGTAATTGCTAGTGGACTACCTCTGGCCTCCCTTGTGGATAGGGACCACGTAGGCCTGTTTCCATAGTTCAGGGGCAGCGCCCACTTTTAAGGATCGGTTAAGGAGCCAGGTTAAGGGTCTGACTAGGGACTGGGCCCCTTCCTTCAATATCCTGGGGTGAATCCCATCTGGTCCCCTGGATCCAGAGGTTTTGAGAGTCATTAGCAATGGGAGGACTTCTTTAGGTTTTACCAGTCTGATGTGGAAGGTTGGGTGGTCCAGATTAGGGAGTGACTACCCATTAGGGACTGGGTGGAGGGGAGGCAGTCCGGCCTTGTAACGGTCGAGGTTCATGAAGTGGAGGTTGAGTGCCATGGCGATGCTGGTGTCGTCGTTTGTTAGTTGACTATTTACCTCGATGGGGCTGTGTTCGGTCTTGCTGTTCCCCTTTAGTAACCCATTCATGTGCGCCCACAAAAATCTAGGGTTTCCTAGATTCTTTTTCTGTAATTGTGTGACATACTCCCTTTTGGCCACTTTGATGGCCAGCTTACACCTGTTTCTGAGGGTTTTGTAGCTCAGCAGGTCTACAGGTAGGGTGGAGAGCTTGTATTTTTTCCAAGCTTTATCCAGGTTTTTTATTAGGGATTTCAAGGGGGGGGGGGGATCCACTTGTAGCAGCTTCCCTTAGTATAGAGTTTTTTTCTTGGGGGCGAAGAGTTTGGAAACCATAAGGATTGTTCGCTGAAAGAAGGCCACAGCCTCATCCAGTGAGGGGAGGAATTTGATTGGGCTCCAGTCAGTGCTGTTTAGGTAGCTTGATAGGTGTTCGGGTAGTAGATGGGTGAAGTCCCTTGCTGCCAGAATTCTCGGATGGAACCTGGGAGCCCTGTTTTTCCAGATGCAGAATATGGGGGAGTGGTCATTCAGGGCATCTGCTAAGGTGCCTGCCGCCTGTATGTTGTCAGGTTTGCTCGCCAGCACCCAATCAAGCGTGGAATGGTTCCCTGTTTTGTGGTTCATTCGTGTGTGCCCAGAGATAACCTGCACTAGGTTAGCTTCCTGTACCATACCTTTTAGGGAATGGTTTTCATTTGTGGCCCAATTTAGATTAAAGTCCCCCAGAATGAGTATCTCAGAGGAGACCTCCTCAGAGAGGTCCTTTAGGCCTGTCTCAAGTGATGTACGAGCATTCCTTGGAGGGTTGTATACCCCCTCGATGTTGAGATGCTTGGAGGAGCCAAAGGTGATGCATACAAAGACAGAGTCACCTTCCGTGCTGGTAGTGTTTTGCAGGTTAACCTGCGCAGAGTTCAGGGTGTCCTTCATGTAGATTAGGATCCCTCCCCCTCTTTTATTCACTCTATCTTTTCTGTAGGAGTGGTACCCGAGGGCTGCGACCTCATGTGGGAGTACATGAGGTTTGAGTCAGGTTTCTGATATGGCAAGGACATCTGGATTGTACAGGTCCAGCCAGGCTTGTACTTCATGCATCTTGGATCGTAAACTACATATGTTCATATGTGCGATCCGCATGCCCTTTGTGGATGCCTAGTGAGGGTCCTGTGGGAGGAAATCAGGAGGTTGTTAGGAAGGGGTCCAGGGTTAGGCTGGATGTCACCTGCCATTAGCAGGAGGGCAGCAATGAGACAGAGTGAGGGGAGACGAGGGAGGGGGAGTAGATTAGTGCAGGGTCTTTGCTTAGCAAATAGTAAGGTAGCGTACCAAATACCTTTCCTGTAGAATTCATGGGCAATCAGGAGTGACTGCGTACTATTGTGGGAGGGGGAGTAGCATTGCCAGTAGGGGCGTGGCGGGGTCTCGGGCGGAGGTGGACTTCTGGAGTCTGAGTCTCCTGCACTAATTAGCCTATCAGCCCAGAGTAGGGACAGGATGTACATGGTGGCCAGGAGTAGACCTCTGTTTGGGCAGCAAAGATAGGGTGATCCCTGCTTTATGGGCATCCTTGTAGGAAAGGGACCTTTTAGCTGAAGAGGGAAAGTTCAAATGAGGGAAAGGCTTTATGTCTTAACGTAGTCACTCTATGTCCTGGGTACTCCGCTACTGTTCAATCCCCTATCTCGTGGAACACTGAGTCCCTTGTGTGAGGGACTGATCAGGGGAGAGACCGGGTCTTATGGGATTAACTTCCAATGTAGGACTGGTATGTGCCGCTCGCCCCTAAGGTAGGTAGGCCTGTTCGTGAGCAGCAAGTAAGATTAGCAGTACCTTCTAAGGTGCTGACCTCCTAACTGTAATTATGTGCCACCAGGAATTTGGCGGGCTGACAGGCTAAAATACCGTCTATAACACGGGGATCTCCATGTGCAAGTGGATCCTCAATACTCTAGCAGACTCAGGTCAATGGCCACCTGTTACAATCAATGCCCCTATAAGCAAATTGTCAGTTAATTTCAATATGTCATCAGTCTGCACTATGCAGATGCACGTAGTCTGTCACAGGGAAGTTGCTCGGAGACCGGTATGAGTCTCGATAGGGGCCTGCTTTCCTAGTTATACATACAATCAGGATCTTAGTAAGAGGCAATCATGCAGGCTATGCAGTAGTTACAAATTAATTAGTCTTGCATATACAGTCAACAGGCAATAGTTCTAGTCTATGTATATACTGTATTTCACCCTAGGAGAGGAAAATTGCATGGAGCCCTATTAGTACCTCTGCTGTGACTGGAAGAGTAACAATATTATCCGAAAGCAACTACACCCTGTTCCTGTATAGGTTCAAATTAGACACTTTAATTTAGGATTCAGCAAGAACGAGGGTTAAACCTGACCAGTTCTCCTTCTAAGGAGTTAGCTTGTTTGAAGACAATGTAACAAGTTTCCTTGTCGGAGAAATACAAAAAGGGGTGGTAGACTGATCGTGCTGCCTCTACCCTGATTGGCTCCCTGTCCGAGGTAGGCGTGGTCAGGGAGCTTTTAATGGGAGGAGGGAACGGGGTGGGCAGGTGGGTCGAAAAATCAGCCTCTTGTTGCCGAGCCCCCTGCGTCTCTCTCCTCATAGCGACCTTCAACAATACTGTGCTGCGCTGTTCTTCCGGGGAGGTCCGCCCGGCTTGCGGTGGCATACCGGCACCTCAACCCCGAGGTTCACTGCTTTCTTTGGAAAAAAGTTTTGCAAAAGTCCATTTGGGGGGGGGGGACAAGCAGCCCCAGCCACCCTCTCCTTCCCCTGCTAAAAGTTATTGTCCATCAGTCATGTCTATATAAAACAGACATCACTAATAATATTTTTGATATGAGAACAAATTAAAGGAGCTGGAGTTGGGGTTGTATAGCCTGGAAATAAGAAGACATAGAAATGGCTTGTTTACAGTTTATAAAGCAATCTTTCAGAAAAAGAGATGTGCAAGAACAAGGGGACACAATTTGAAGATAGAGGGGGGGACAGCTCAGAGGTAATGTGAGGAAGTATTTCTTCACAGAGAGGGTTGTAGATGCATGGAACAGCCTCCCTGAGAAGGTCGTAGAGTCAAAAATAGTGGGGGAATTCAAGAATGCATGGGACAGACATAAGACAATTCTAGTTGGGGGGTAGGAGGAAGTAGGCTGTTGGTTAACTAGGATCTGCAGCTTATTCATTAGGTAGGGAAATGGGCAGACTAGGTGGGCCAAGCAGTCCTTATCTGCCATCAAATTCTATGTTTCTATGTTTCTAATCTCCAGATTGACACAATGCAATGTTTTTCTTTAGATCCTAAAAACAAGAGAAGTTGATAAGAGGGTAAAATAAACAACTCAAGGGCTGTCACTTTAAAACTTAAAGGAGAAGGAGGTGGTTCTCGGAGAGAGTGGTAGGAGTATGGAACAGCTTACCACAGAAACTAGTCAATAGTAAATCTGTAGACAGCTTTAAGCACCAGCTTGTTAAATACTTGGTGGGGGTTGGTTTCTGTGGTATTTTCTGTTAAAACAGCAGGCAACCTCAAAAGGTTTGCATCTTCTCTTGTCTGTAGAACTATGAACATATGTGGAATTTTAGATCTGCTGTTCATACTTAGTTCTACCTGCTAGTTGTTCTTGAACAGCAAAACGCAAGTAAGACTTGATTTTATAATGCCTATGATGGACAACATCAAGCCAAATATTTATTTATTTAAAATTTGGTAACCGGGAAAGGCACACTAAGCCAGGGCTCATTTCCAGGTGCGACCTGGGATAAGATGAACACAAAGGAGTAAAAGAGTAACACTCAGAAGTATAAATGGTACAAGATGCAAAACAAAAAAAACATAAAAAAAGATGATACAAGAGAGGCAGTTAAAGAATTTACAATTAAGTGGCAACAATATGAACAGAAAATGCATATATATTACAACTAGAGGTAAGCAAAATACAAGTTGAAAATGACAGGACACAGTGAGTAAATTACAACTGTTTGCAACAATATGAGCTGAAGTATACAATTGCATATATAAAATAAATTAACTATGAGAGGGAGTGAGGTGAGACAGAGAGATAAAGCAAGGAAGCAATCCCTTAGCCACCAGAGTATTAATGGGAGACACTGGCACCTGAAGGGGAGGCAGGTGCTGGAGAGGGGGGAAGGGTGTGGAACACTGGGAGCATGGGAGCGGAAGAAGTCTGAGGAGTCTTCTGAAAGAGGAGGGGGGGGAGACAAAGCTCAGAGGAGAGATTGTTTCAGAGAAGCGGAGGTGGTATGAGAAAGCCGATTGAACAGCGGAAGAGAGATGGTGGGAAATAGAGAAGAAGTGAGGGCCCCTGGTGTGAAGAGACCAAGAGGTAGGGGAAGCAGGTGATAGGCAGGTGGAGAGGTAGGATGGAAGGATGCCAGACCAGTACTTGGCCATGAGAGTGGCACCATGAGCAGTTCTTCTGTGTGACAAGGGAGCTAGGGAAAGTGGGGCAATAGAAGACAGTGGTGGGTGAGGGGGGAGAGGCTGTAGCAGAACAACAGAAAGAGTTTAGGAGCATGTCCAGTTTGGAGAGGGACAAGGTAGGGGATGAACCATAGACAGTGTCAGCGTAGTCTAGGACTGGAAGAATTGTTCTGAGTACCAGTTCACGACGAGTGGAGAGAGAGAGAGAGGTTATCTTTATGGTAAAAAAGCTCTGCGAGTTTGGGCTTTAGCTTGGAGAAGATTGCATTGATATGTGTGGAGACATCCAGATGTCTGTCCAAGCAGACACCCAGGTATTTAAAAGCAATGATGATCTCGAGAGCTGAGCTATCCAAGGTAGTGAAGACTTGAGGAGAGGAGAGGGAAGCTAGCTTCTGTCTGGACCAGAAGACCATAGATACTGTTTTCTTGGTGTTTAGCTTCAGTTGATTAGACTTGAACCAGGATTGAACTCTGTTGAAGTATGAGCAAATTAAAAACAATTACTGCTGAACCACTTTATCAAACAGGTTACAAGTCTCATTGAAATGCCATAATAACCCGAAAACCGGTTATTACGATGTTTCTCAAAAGTTTTTGTCACTAGCAGTGTCATCCAGCATCATTCATATCTAACATGCCACCTAACTGGCCCTTAGCTTGTGTGTGGGTGGGCAGAGCAAGTCTAGCAACATGGCCACTTCAGTTCCCCATTTCTGAGGAGACGCTCACCCAAACTGATCATCTCCCTCTCACTTAGACTCTCTTCATATGCAAGCTATTTTTTTTCATTATTTATTTGGTTAATCCTGCCCTTTATAAAAAAAATCTATCCGGTTGATCCTGCTCTTCAAACAGTCCGGCAGGGACTTCAGAAGACAGCGAGTCTGATCAAGAAAGGATGGTGCTTCGCTGACTGCTGTCTTCCGATCCCTCTTCCCATGCCAGATACCGGTTCCACACAGCAGCTAAAAAAAAACACAAAAAATGTCTCAAGTGCAGGAAGAGACAGAGAGAGACCGTTTCTGTGCGTGTGCATGTGTGCGTGTGTGTGCATGTGTGTGCATTTGTGAGTGTGTAACAGAACTGCATCAAATCCATTCTGTCTCTGTCTGTCTTTTTTGAAGTGTTGAAAGAAGCAAAACTCTCTGCACCAGTAACTAAAACAAGCATTTGTCAATGCCGAATGTTTGCTTGCTGGTATTAGCACTGGAAATGCAGGAGTTAGACAGATGCAGAATAAGAATGACAGTGAAGTATTGAAGTTCACGCCAACCCTACCTCCATCCTGTAGAGATGGACAGGCATTGGGGTAAGTGTTTGGGTCATCGCCCATGATGGTCATGCCATGTCACCTCACCCTATTCTGCAGACACCGACACTTGTTGAGGTGTGCCTTAGGGTGTTTGGCCTTACAGTCACCCCATTCCATTAGGACATATGCTGAAATGGGTGCAGCATAGGAGAATGGGGTGAAGTCTGGGGCTGAAGAGTCCAAGGTACACCTCGATGCCTGTCAGTGGCTGGAGGTGGGGGGTGGGATGGCATGAGCAGTATAGTCAGCAATCCAAAGGCACACCCCTATGCCTTTCAGTCTGTACAGGGTAGGATGTTATGGTTAAAAACCCTAACCCCTCGGGTGTTTGTTGCTATTTACATTACAAATTTTCAGCATGGCCTGTTTGTGGCCCCCACCTCATGAAAGCATGTGGGATCTCTTGTCATGAAGAATGGCAGTGTGATTATGTCAATGTGTCCCAAACATTGACTTCCAACAGTGACAGTGCCATTCTGCGCCACATGTACGAAAACACAGATCGGGCAGGATGTGAAGAATGACAGCTGTACCATCCATAGGGAAGTGTGAAGAGATGGCAATGTTGAAAATCTGTAGTGGGAATATTAAAAATGCTTGCACTTCTGAGCATACGTGGAAACTGTGCAATGCTTGCATGTTACACAACCATTTTATGGACGTTTGTCGCCAAATTTTCAACATAGGCATTGTACTGTGGGACCTCTGCTCATGAACAGTGTCACTGTGATTTTCTTAATGTGTCCCAAACAATGATTTTCCACAGCAACCACGCTATCCTGTGCCAGAAGTGCAAAAACACATTTCGGCCAGGATGTGAAAAATGGCAGCTGAATTGTTCATAAGGAGGTGCAGGAAAATGGCAGTGTTGAAAACCTGGAGTGAGCATTTTACAAATGTGCAAAGTTATGAGCGTAAGTGGAAACTGCACAACTCATGCTCGTTAACAGTCATTTTATGGAGTTTCATCACCAAATTTTCAACACAGGCATTTTAAGACCTCTGCTAATGAACAGTGTCACTGTGATTTTCGTAATGTGTCCCAAACACTGATATCCCACAGCGACTGCACTATTCTCCACCGGAAGTGCAAACACACATTTTGGCCAGGATGTGAAAAATGACAGCTGTACTGTTCATAAGGAGGTGCAGGAAAATGGCAATGCTGAAAATCTGGAGTGAAAATATTGAAAATTCGTGAAGTTACGAGAGTGCATGGAAACTACACAATGGACACTCGTAACACACTCATTTTATGGAATTTCATCACCAGATTTTCAATATAGACATTTCAGGCCCTCTGCTCATGAACAGTGTCACTGTGATTTTCTTCAGTCATCCCAAACAGTGATTTCTCACAGTGACCGCGCTATTCTGTGCCGGAAGTGCGAAAATGCATTTCGGCCAGGATGTGAAAAATTACAGCTGTACTGTTCATAAGGAGGTGCAGAAAAATGGCAATGTTGAAAATCTGGAGTGAAAATATTGCAGATTCGCGAGGTTACGAGTGTGTGTAGCAACTGTGCAATGCACGCTTGTAAAACAGTCATTTTTGGGATTTTTTCCCACCAAATTGGCAACATACACATTTTGAGAGCTCTCCTCACGAACACTGGCACTGTTGTTTCATTACTCAGTCCCAAAAGGTGATTCTGTGCAGTGACCACGAAATCACCTTTCGGGACTGAATAACGCCATAAGAGTGGCAGAATTCATGAGGAGGGGTCCCAAAAACCCCATGTTCAAAATTTAGTACCAAAATTCCCAAAAATGTCTGAGATATGCATCAAACTTGAAAAAACCCTATTTATGCCATTATACAGCTTACCGGCATTTCTTCAGTTCACGGTCCGCTTTGAAGAGTGCAGTCGTGCTCCCAGTCCACTGAAGATCATCGCACCAGCCTCCAGAGGTAAGTATGGGGAGGGGTGGGGAGGTGGGCGTGTGGGTGGGTGCGGGTTGTGGGAGGGGGAGGGAGACAGCGGGGACCATTTTTGTTTTTACATAAAAAAAAAAAAGACATTGTGGGACTTTTTTTCTTACAGGGCCATTTGACATGCTGGGGTGGGCTCCCAGTGTGCCAACCCACTGTTTTTTGGGGGTCAGCTGTAGCTGACAGGGATTGGTCACCCCATCGGCACAAATAGGGGAGGCATGCAAGAGCCGAGGGGGATTGGTCCCCTCAGCACAACTCTACTGCTTTTCTTTGGGAACTTATGCCAATGGGGGGGCTCTGGCCGGTAAATGAAACTAGGAGGGGCAACATGACAACGGGAGTGGGCTCCCCATTGGCAGGTGAAGTAGGACCGGGACTGAGCCGATGGGGAGTGGGGCCCCCGTCAGCAAAAACACACTGTTATGGGGTGGCACATGCAGCCGAGGGGGATTGGGCACCCTCTAGGCAGTGCGGGTTGATTACTATTGTTTGTGAACATGGCAGCAAGCCACTGCCATGTTCACAAACAATAGTACTGTAGCAATGTTCCACCCAGCAATGATGGGTAGCTCCCTCATTGCAGTGAATCACTGACGCTGCAATGACGAGGCGGCCCCTGATCGCGGCAGTGAAAATGTTTCAAGTTGGTGGCACTTCTGGAAGCCAGTGTCATCAGCACACTGTGCCTCCATTGGTGCATCACTGCCAAGCCCCCCAATGCAATGTCTCGGTTCGCTGCCACACTTCCGCGCCTCCACAACCTGCTTCTCTCCTAAGCTGCCACATAATGTTTCTTGCGTATGCACGCAAGCAAACATAAAAAATAGTCTATGCAGCTGTGGTGTTATGGATTTTTTTAAACCCCCTCGGTGTGCGATGACCTCATAAACCTCTTGAGCTTCGCTCTCGAGGCTTATGGGTCATCATACACCTCAGGTGTGTAAAAAAAATCTATGACACAGTTGCATAACCATTATTTCCTATGCAATAAACATACATATTTTCAAGTAGAAAAGGCAGGAGAAACTCTGAGCTGTTTTTTCAAAATCCCCTACCGCTTGGACATTTAGTTTTATTATTATACTAAAAATTCCAGACATCTTTAATAGCAAAAATGGGAGTGGGGGGATATATCAGGTGAGACCAGAATGGAACCCAGGCTACAGCAATTCAATATTTTGAGCTATTATGAGTATATGTGCTTGAAGACATAGAAGCAGTTGAAATAAATAACAATATCAGCAGTAGCAGCTTGATTGAACAACTGTGGGTACAAATCAATCCACATAAGAGTGGCAAACTAACAATCGGTGTATGTTACAGGGCTCACAACCTTTCTACACAGGAGAGTGGCTTGTTTTTAGATCAGTTATATAAAATTGAGGATGGCACATAGGTTATAACATTGAGAGATTTAAACTTACCCAATATCAATTGGGAATCATTCACAGCTTCAGGTCAGTTTGAAAATAAGTTTCTGGAATTTGTAACTAATGAAGGTCTGGAGCAATATGTGAGTGAGAGTACAAGATGAGGAAATTTACTGGATCTGGTGTTATCTAACTTGGGGGAGGATATTAAGAACTTTACTGTGAGGGATCCTCTGTGCAATAGTGATCACAACATGGTGCAACTCACTGTGGGGATTAGGTGGGTGCCCCTAAAAGGAGTAACTCAAATCAAATGCTTCCAAAGAGCGAACTTTAAAGCAATAAAGGAATACACGACTGGTTGGGACTGGAAGAGAGATTTTTTATGGGTCTACTCTGGAAAATAAAAGGGATAAACTTTACACCAAGCTTAAACATTGCCTTGATTTATTTGTTCCAACCATGAGTAAATATACCAACACAGGGAGGATACCAGTCTGGATGAATAAAGACATACAATTAAAAATAAGACATAAGAAAAAAGCGGTCAGGGATTGTAAAAAATCTATTAGGGAAGCTAAAAGAAGCTATGAGGATAAGCTCGAATCTAGTATTTCAGGAAATCATAGAACATTTTACAAATTTATTAATGGTAAAAAAAGTAAAAAAAAGGTAAACAGATGATAGGACCAATCACTGAGGGATTATTTCAAGAGCACGTACCAACCTAAATGTACATCAGGGCAAACCTAAATGCAGGGTTTACTTTACAAATGAAAAATTCAAAGGAGGAAGTAAAAAAGAAGCTATTGAATCTCAACACAACAAAATCGCAGGGACCAGATGGGCTCCATCTACTAATTCTGTACAACTTGGCTGATGAATTATCAGGACCCTCAGCTGCCATATTTACTACATCACTTATGGAAGGGGAAATACTTACTGCATGGAGAGAGGCGACAGTAATACTGATATGCAAAAAAGGTTTCAAACCTGAAGTGAAACATTACAGATCCATTAGCCTTACCTCCATCACGGGTAAGATAATGGAGGAGTTTGTCTGGGTTGAAATCAATAAGCATATTATGGATAAAGGGTTGGATGACTTAAACGAACATGGCTTTACACGTGGAATGTCATGCAATACTAATCATTTACACTTTTTCAATCCTGTGAGCAATGCCCAGGATGGCTTCCCCGTTGATATGCTATTCTTAGGCTTCTCCAAAGCATTAGATAGTGTGCCCCATGATGTACTAATAGAAGAACTTCAAGGTATGAATTTACCAAGTAACATAATAAGCTGGGTGCATTCTTTTCTGTCTGACAGAATGCAGAGGATCAGCATAGCGAGTCACTTGTCCTCATGGTCTCAGGTGATGAGTGGAGTTCCGTAGGGGTCTGTAATGGGGCCTACACTCTTTGGGTTATTTATTTCTACACTACAAACATTTAAAACTGTTGGCACACTAGGTTTGCAGATGACATTAAAATTGGAGCAATTGTGGAGGGTGAAGAGGCAATAGGGTTACTGCAAGATGAAATAGACAAAATCACACAACGGGGAGGAAGTACAAACTAAACTTTAATCTAGACAAGTGCAAAATTATGCATCTTGGTATTCATAATAAGGAGGCAGCGTATTTTATGTATGGGCAGGAAATCAAAAAAACTAAGTGTGAAAAATATCTGGGTGTGATCATGTCTAACAAAATGACATCTGATGACAATTGTAAAGAAGTGGTCAGAAGGGCAAACAGGATAATGGGCACTATTTTTCATAATATTGTAAGCAGGGGTATTGAGGTAATCTGCCCCTTTACAGTTATATGGTGCATCCACACCTGGAATACTGTGATCAGTATTGGGCACCCTGGGCCATTAAGAATATTAAACTATTAGTGGGAGTCCAGAGAAGGGCAACTACGAAGATCAAAAATCTTATTACAAAAACATATGGGCAAAGGCTGGTTGATTTAAACCTATTTTCATTGGAGTATAGGTGGTTAAGGGGGGACCTCTGTATGGTTCACAGAGCAGTTAAAAACAAGATTCTGTTTGAATGTCTTGGAATAGAATAAAAAACTACAGATAGAGACAGCAGAGGTCACAGCCTACAATGAAAGGATTCTATGTACAAAACCTCAACAGGGGGAAACTGGTTTTCTCAGAGAGTGGTGAAAGTTTGAAATCAACTGCCATATAACATAGTGATTAGCAACACAATGGAATCCTTCAAGAATGCACTGGATGCTTATATGGGGGGAAAGAAAATGTTATCACGATTGAACTGCGAGTCACATGGCCTATGGCTATAGACTTGTACACTACTATGAAACTGTGAAACTATTAATAATATACGTGACAAAGACTAACTGTCAGTATCACAGAGCAGAAATAGAGGAGGGAAGCAGAGGAAAGAAGAGTACTGAAGGTTGTTGAAATACTGAATCCCATCAGCATCAATAACATAATTCTTTCTTTTTTTAAATGAAAAAAAATCACAGCAATACAGATCCTATTTTCTTTCATAATGACTCAATACAAAATTGCTCAAAAATGAAAATGTTTATATAAGAATACAATCCCCTAATGTAAACTGAAGGGGAAGGCCTTTATTATAGAAATATGGAAAAGTCAGTTTTCCTGTTTTTGCTGATTGGAGTGCTTTCAAGAAATAAATCCACTGTGATTCCTTTTGTAGGAGTAAATGGACCCTGTCACCACATCTATGTGGTGGTCAGACATGCTCAAAGGCACACAGCTTTATGCAGTTGGGGTCCTTGTTATGGAATTCATTAAAATGTGATCCAAGTGCCGGTTCTTGACTCCCATTTCTTATGTCTCTTACACATTCCAGGATCCTCTCTCATACAGGGTGGATTGTCTTTCTCACATATAAAATGCCACATGTGCAGATTATTTCATAAATTACAAACTAAGTATAACAGGAAATGAATTTCCTGATATTGATTTTTAAATCTTCTGTTGGATGCTTAAAAATTCTGCCTGGAATACTATATTTGCAAACAGAATCATCCACATACAGTTAGTGGAACCCCAGTGGTTTTGGTGGAAGCCAAGTGATTTGCCTCACTCTAGGTGGCTGTAAGTGGTTATGACACACAAGATCTTGAATGTTGGATGCCCTGCTGAAAATCACTCTTGGTCTTCGAGTAAATATGCCTAAATACCACAATGATTTATTAAAAGGCCACTGTTTCAAAATTATTGTTTTAACTTTTGGTGAAATTCCATTGTATTCTAGCACAAATGTGAATGGGTTGTCTTTCCCCTCAGAGCTTTTTTTTTGACAATTGTTCCCTATTTTGTTTCTTTGCCCTTGATGTGCCACATCAAGAGTCTTGGGACCCGTTATTGGAAAAGGGGCACAAGCAGAGTGCAAAGGTTTGTGCTGTACTTGCCCATGCCCACATAGAAACACAGAATCTGATGGCAGATAAGGACCGCTTGGCCCACCCAGTCTGCCCATTTCCCTACCTGATGGATAAGCTGCAGATCCTAGTTAACCAGCAGCCTACTTCTTCCTATCCCCACCCCCTAGAATTGCCTTATGACTGTCCCATGCATGCTTGAATTCCACCACTGTTTTTGACTCCACAACCTCCTCTGGAAGGCCGTTCCATGCATCCACAACCCTCTCTGTGAAAAAATACTTCACATTACCTCTGAGCCCCCTTCTATCTTCAAATTGTGCCCCCTTGTTCTTGCACACCTCTTTTTTTTGAAAGATGCTACCCTCTTGGACTTTGTTGATTCCCTTGATGTTCTTGAAAGTTTCTATCATGTCCCCCCTCTCCCTCCTTTCCTCGAGGCTATACATATTAAGCTCCTTAAGTCTCTCTTCATATGTCTTCTGATGCAGACCCTGCACCATTTTAGTTGCCCTCCTCTGGACAGCTTCCATCCTGTCTATGTTTTTGCAGAGATTGGGTCTCCAGAACTGCACACAGTACTCCAGATGGGGTCTCAGCAGCTGTCTGTACAGAGGGATAATAACTTCTGTTTTCTACTGGTGATGCCTCCCTATGCATCCCAGTATCCCCCAGCCCTCCTTGCTGCCTCTCACATTGCTTGCCCACCTTTAGGTCATCTGATATGACTAGCCCAGGTCCCTTTCCATTTTTGTTGTTGTTAGTATCTCACCCCCATTGTGTACTCTTCCCTGGTTTTTGTTTCCCAGGTGCATTACCTTGCACTTCTTAACATTGAATCTAAGCTGCCACATTTGACCATTCCTCTAACCTTGCCAAGTCCCTCTCATCCTTTCCACCTCACCTGTGCATCAACTCTGTTGCAGATCTTTGTGTCATCTGCAAAGAGACATACTTTTCTTCCAGTCCCTCTGCAATGTCGCTATAAAGACATTGAAGAGGACTGGTCCTAATACTGAACCTCGCGTACCCCAATTATTAACCCCCTTTTTTCAGAGGACTCCATTTACTATTACCTCTGTGTCCTATTCTCCTGCCAATTCTTTACCAGGCTGTCATCTTGGGACCCACTCCCAGGCTGGCTAACTTGTATATTAATCTGTTGTGTGTGACTGTGTCAAATGCCTTGCTAAAGTCTAGGTAGGCCATGTCCACAGCCCCTCCCTGATCAACTACTTTGGTCACCCAGTCAAAGAAATCTATCAGATTTGTCTGGCATGAACTTCCTGCTATGAATCCATGCTGCCTTGGGTCCTGTGCCCCTCTGGCCTCTAGATACTCAACAGTTCTTTCCTTCAGAAGTGATTCCATCATTTTCCCTACCACTGAGGTTAAACTAACAGGTCTGTAGTTTCCTGCTTCTGCCTTGCTCCCACTTTTGTGAAGGGGAATCACATCTGCCCTCCTCCAGTCCTCGGGTACCACCCCATCCTCCCATGATTTGTTAAAGAGGGTAGTCAGTGGTGTCACTAGTTCTACCCTTAGTTCTTTAGAATTCTGGGATGAATCCCATCAGGCCCCATTGCTTTGTCCACCTTCAGTTTTAAGAGTTCTTTCAGAACCCTTTCTTCTGTAAATGGGCTGGTATCAACTTCTGTATCCAGAGTGTTTCTACTGCTTGTTTTAGGTACCTCCCCCTCTTCCTTTGTAAATACGGAGCAAAAATATTTGTTTAGTATCTCTGCCTTTTCACAGTCACCCTCTGCCCACCCTCCCTCCCCTTTATTAAGCCTCACTATCCCTCCCTTGGTCTTCCTTCGCTCCCTGATGTACCTATAAAAGGTTTTATCCTCCTCTAACTGAGTTGGCTATCTTTTCCTTGGTTCGGCCTTGCTGTTCTGACTGCCTTCCCAGCTTCCTTTGCTTTAACTGATACAGTTCTCTGTCCTGTTCCTTCTGTGATTCCTTGTACTTCCTGAATGCTTTCTTTTCTTGAACCTTCACTGCCACTTCCTTTGAGAACCATAGTGGTTTCTTACCTCGTTCATTTTGTTTATTTGCTTTACACAAAGGCTTGTTACCTCTGTGATGGCAGTTTTTATTTTTCCCCATTGTTCTTCCACACCTCCTTCCTGCCCATTTGCTAGTGCATTCCTTAGGCACTCACCCATTTTGGCAAAGTCAGCCCTCCTAAAATCCAGTACCTTTGTCTTTGTATGGTGTGACTCTATTGCTGTGTTTATTGTGAACCACACTGTTTGATGGTCGCTAGTTCCCAGATGGCTACCCAATTCTACATCTGTGATCCTCTCTTCATCTCCATTTGAGAGAACCAGGTCTAAGATTGCTCCCTCTCGAGTGGGCTCCAATACTAGTTGTCTAAGGCATGCTCCCTGTAGGGCATCTAGAATAACCCCACTCTTAGAAGTGGCTGCTGCAACTGCACTCCAGTTAACATCCTCAAGGATACTATATTCAGTCAGAAAGTGCACCGACTAAATATAGGGGTATGTTGGCACAGTGCTAAATCGAGTAGTGCTGCCTCAACATGGATCCTGGAAGTGCAGGGAACAGCACCCCTAGACCTGATAGCACTTGGAGTCCCCAGCACAATATTCTGTGAGCATCATGCAAATGAGCCCATTGATCATGCAAGGCACTAAGGGACCATATGCATGCCCATTATGGTCTCATTTGCATGGGAAGCAGCGGCAGGTTTGTGCCCCTCCTGTGGCCAGCACCACCTACTCCAGTCACTCATTGCAATTAAAATATTCTCTGGTGTCCAGTGGTCCCCATCCTCTGATCCCTATCCCCATTGAAATTAAATAATTCCCTGGTGCTCAGTGGTCCCCTCCTGTCCTCCAATCCCATTCCCCACTCACAGTAAAGTATTCTCTGGTGATCAGTGCTTACCCTGCACCCTCTGATTCCCAGCCCCATTAAGAACAGAGAAGTCCCTTCTGCCTAGTGGTCCCTCCCCCCATCCTCTGGTCCCCAGTCCTGGTACTAAGAAAACTTTCCCTAATTTTCTGTGGCAACCACCACCCTTCAATCGGTCACCACAGTTTTGAAAAAGGAAAAGTCCCTGGCATGTAGCGGCCCCCCCCCCGCACTGCTCACACTGGGTTTACCACCCTGCCACCCCTTACCAAAATGGCTGGTGCCACAGGTAGCCCATATAGAGATTAGCACAGCCTTCCTCTCATCACCTCAGCCAGCCATCTTATGTAATGACAGGGAGCATGCATCCTGCATACTGTAAAGGGAGCATGCATAATGTCTACAGTAGACAGTATGTGTTTTCCTATTACAGTGCCCAGGATATGCACTTTCTGTCATTGCATATGGTGGCTGCCCAAGGTGATGAGAGCAGGATGTGCTGGACACCATATGAGCTCCCCATGGCACCATGATTATGATAAGGGGGTGGCAAGGTGGTGTATTGCTGTGGGTGGTGCAGGGGGCCACTAGATGCCAGGAACATCTTATTCAAAATTGCGACAAGTGATTGGAGGGTATGTGTTGCCTCTGGACACCAGAGAAGGTTTTCTTTCTAGGGCCCAGGATCAGAGGGTGGGGAGACCATTATACACCAGGGAATTATTTAATTTTAACATGGATGGGGATCAGAGAATAGGGGGACCACTGGACACCAGAGAATACTTTACTTTTGATAGAAATGGGGGTCGGAGGATAAAGGGACCACTGGATACCAGGGTATGATTTATTTTGAACAGGGACAGGGATCAGAGGGTGGGAGTGCCACTGTACACCAGGCAGCAGGTGCATTTCCCCAACTGCCAACGTGGTTGTTGGGTGCAGTAGCTCTGTCAGGTGCATTTCCCAAACCACAAATGTGGTTGTTGGCTGCAGTGGCTCTGTCTGCCATTAGGTTGTCTGGAGAAAGTTGGGCCTCTTTACAGTGGTAACTGTACAGCACAAGGTAGTCTACGCTATTCCTTTTGTGCAATACTAACAAGCTGAATATTGTGCTTTGCCCATATTCATGCCCCGACCCTCCCTTTGTGCATTGATCCTTGTACATGCTCTAACCCATTTAGCACATGCTTCTGACCCCTGTGGATATTGTGCCCAGGCACAAACCCTTCAGAAACAGTGAGCAATCATTGCCCACCAGGCAGACTTTTGAATATTGGGATCTTTGTGTTATAGCCCCTGTTTTTAAATTCTTCATACATTTCCACTGATTGCTTTCTGAAGTCTGCATTCATAGAGCAATTCCTGTGGAGTCTCATGAACTGTCCCAAATGTATGGAGGAGACTGGTGCAGAGGGGAAACTTTTTGCATGCAGGATAGTGTTACCAGCCATTTCTTTTCTAAACCCTTTTGATAGTGCTGTTCTACTTTCATTTACAAATAAACATAAATCCAGAAAATCCATGGCTGTATCATCAACTGCAGACAAGAATTTAAGATTTAAATTATGGTGGTTTATGCATTCACTGAATTCCTTTGCTGCGAAATGGGTACCTTGCTTAACAATTAACAGGTCATCTATGTATCTGTGCTAGTGTATGACATTACCTAGATATTGATTTTCATCAGTGAATATGTAATTCTCCTCCCACTATCTGAAGTATAAGTTTGCATATGCGGGGGCCATGGCTGCCCCCATTGCAGTTCCACATTTTTTATAAGTAGACCTCACCAAATACTCTCCACTATTTATTGCCATCAGTATGCTTTCCCCCCTCTTACAATTTGGAGCCTCTGCCCTTCACTCTTTGAGAAACACTGAACTTAACAAACTCAGTTTTTTATAACAAAATTGGCTGAGTCTCCCTTGATGCCCCTCCTAGGATGCATCACTGCAAGCATCTTCCTCTTTCTTAATGGGCCATCTTTACATAGAAACATAGAAGCTGATGGCAGATAAGGACCACAAGGCCCATCCAGTCTGCCCATTTCTTTTTCTACCTTATAAATGTGCCATTGGCCTTTGCTCTGTCAATGGCCTATCTATTCATACTCATCTGTATTGCTCCCTTATACCTATCCCATGCCTGTTTGAAGCTCTGCACTGTATTCATATCCACCACTTCCTGAGGTAGGCCATTCCATGCATCCACCCCCCTGTCTGTGAAAAAGAACTTCCTCACATTACCCCTTAATCAGCCTCCCTCTGATCTCATGCTGTGTCCCTTTGTCCTGCTACTTTTCTTATATCAAAACGTGTTAGACTCTTTCACCTTATTAATGCCCTTAAGGTGTTTGAATTTTTCGATCATATCACCTCTCTCCCTCCTTTGCTCTAGGGTATACATATTGAGCTTTGTTAATCTGTCCCCATATGTTTTCTGATGCAGTCCCTGCACCATTTTGGTTGCCTTTCTCTGGACTGCTTCAATTTGGTTAATGTCCTTGTGCAGATGTGGCCTCCAGTTCTGCATGCAGTACTCCAGATGGGGCCTAACCAGTGTCTTGTAAAGAGGGATCATTACCTCCCTCTTCCGACTTGTGATATCACTACTAATACACCCTAACACCCCCCCTAGCCTTATCTACTGCTTTAGTGGTCTGCTTGGATGATTTCAGGTCATCAGTGATGATGATGCCCAAGTCTCTTTCTTCCCTTGTGACTGCCAGCAACTCCCCTCCCAGCCTATAGGTGGCTTCAAGGTTTCTCTTCTCTATGTGCATGAACTTCCACTTCTTTGCATTAAAACCCAGTTGCCTCTCTTCCAACCATTTTGCTAGATAATCCAGATCTCTTCTCATTCTGCCCACCCCATCTGGATCAGCTACTCTGGAGCAGATCTTGGTGTCATCTGCAAACAGACAAACCTTACCCTCCAGTCCATCTGCAGTGTCTCTGATGAAGATATTAAAGAGGACTGGCCCCAGGACTGATCCCTGAGGTACCCCACTTGTGACTTGCATCTCTTCTGACTGTATACCATTTACCACCACTCTCTGTTTTCTGCCCATCAACCAGTTTGCCACCCAGTTGACCAAATTCTGACCCACCCCGAGCCTACCCAGCTTATTAATCAATCTTCTATGTGGAATAATATTGAAAGCTTTGCTGAAGTCAAGGTAGGTGACATCAACTGCTCCCCCTTGCTCCACCACTCTGGTTACCCAGTCAAAGAAATCTATGAGATTAGTTTGACGGGACCTTCCTTTTATAAACCCATGCTGTCTTGGAGTCTGTGCTCCTATGGATTCCAGGAGTTGCACTATCCTTTCCTTAATGAGTACTTCCATAATCCTGCCCACTACTGAGGTAAGACTGACTGGTCTGTAGTCCCTGCCTCCTCCCTGCTACCACTCTTGTGGAGTGGGATCACATGAGCCCTTCTCCAGTCTTCTGGGACCTCTCCTGTGCTCAGAGACTCACTAAACAGTTCTGATAATGGCTCTGCTAGTTCCACCCTTAGCTCCTTTAGTACCCTGGAATGTATGCCATCAGGTCCCATTGCCTTGTCCACCCTGAGCTTATTGAGCTCTTGTTGGACCCTTTCTTTTGTGAAGGGAGTAGTGCTCATCTCCCTCCCCCCTGTGGGCACTCAGAGGGCAGGCTTTAGTACCCCCTCCTCTGTCTCACTTATAACATCCTAAAAAGTCCTACTCCACCCTGCCTCTGAGGTATCCTGTCTCCTATGCCCCAATTGAGAGTTCTCAGGTCCACCGGGTTCACTTTACTAGAAATACCCAGGGTTAGATGGAGCACAAGGGTGAGAACATTTGCCAGTCCACCATCATCTGTGTGGAACATGCTTCCTGCCTCTCTACAAATTTTCTCCTCACTTGGAGGCTTTAAAAAAGGCCTCAATGCACACCTGCTTGAACGCAGCTTGTGTTTCTGCAGTCACTGACCTGCAGCTGCTGCCATTGCTTCTTGCATCTGGCCTTGCATCTGGTGGCACCAGTCCTTTCTCTTGTACTCTGTTTCTTGAAAGTCTTACTGAATGGGTATCCAACCTGATTACTTAATACTGTTTTACTGCCTTGACATGTAACATGATCCTGCCTGTGCACTAATCTCCTGCACCCTTGTATATTTTATTCTATGCTATGGTATAGTATGTATTTGACTTAGCACAACTAGTTCATTACTGCATGTATTGTCAGATTCTGTAAAATCTATATTGTTTTGTATTCTCTGTGATTTACCCTGGGCTGCCCTTGAGAAGGGACTTTGGGTTCCAGTGGGCCTACCTGGTTAACAACATTTATTAAATTAAATAAATAAAATAGTTTTTGTTGAAAATGAAATAGTTGTGTGTAAGAATGAAATTAACTGCTGAAACAAAAAAGGTAGGTGGTAATCCACTGGCACAGGTCGTTGTGCTTAGGAAGTATTCAAGCATTTCTAGGCCTAGGATGTGCAGAATGCAAGTGTAAAGTAACATTGCATTAATGCTTATCCACAAATGGTCCTTGCTCCAAACAATGTTGTTCAATTTTTCAAAACATGCAGAGTCTCAGGTAGAGGTGGACAAAAGTTGTGAATTTCGCTTTTGCAGAACTTTCAAGAAAGATTTGGAAATGTTGAGGAATTTTCTGAACTTCCGCTATTGGTGAGATCAGAATCTTCCAAATGTGCTTGGTGGTTTTTCACCTTGTTCCATGGATTTGTTTGGCTGAAGTGCAGAATAACACACATGAACTGCAGAATAACAGTTTTGAGGATTTTTTTTTCTGCGGTTTAACAAACTTCCTTCATACATGTAATTATTCTGCAGTTTAGTGATCAGCTCTGCAGACTTTTTTTCTGCAGTTTAATACAATAATCTGACATTTACACATTTATTTCACTGTTCTAAGTTGGAATTTCTGCAAAACTTGCTAATTTGATTTCTGCACTTTCGCAGAAGGGAAAACACGACTTTCTAGGAAATTCCACCAGTGGAAGTTTTTTTTTCACACACCTCTAGTCCCAAGTATAGGAGCCTAAGCCATGCACCAAAGGCTGTAAAAAGAAGTCTACAGATGTAGGCAGGTTTTTGGTTGGGGATCTTATACCTAAAGTAGTTGGTCTGCCTGGAGTGTTCATTAGACTCTTGAGTGTCTTAGGAGGTAGTAAGATGTTGGAATAATTGTTTTTTGTACTTTAAGGAATTTTAGCTCCTGTTCTTTTAAGACACAAAATCCCTATATTGGCATCCAACAAATCAAATACAATACTCTGGTAGTTTGCAGTGGGATCTTATTTCAAAACCTCATAAACCGACCTATCTGACCAGAGTCTGTTGGCCTCCTTGCTATAATCATCCTTATTAAGGATGACTATGTTCTCCCCTTTGTCCACCTCTATAAAGAAAACAATCTCATGCCTACTAAGATTTTCCAAAGCTGCTCCTTCTTTATGGCTTATGTTATTAGGAATGAAATGCCACCTTCTTTGAGAAAGCTGATTTACTTCAGTTAAAACTGTTCTTTGGAAAATCTTCATGGCATGATCTTGTATGCCTGAACAAAAATGAGAAATTATTTTGAAACTGTTCTATCTTTCATATTTATTTTACCCATATTTCCATTGTTCACCTTCAAATGCATTTATAGCTACAATAGCATTTTGATACATATCAGAAGTAATGAAGTCCAACAAGTCATCCACAATTGCAATGGGGTTTGTGAGAATACTGGAGCCCCAGTGTTTAAACATCCTCCTTTTATCAGTGTAGCTCAGGAGGTAGTACATCTGCCTCTTGCCTGAAGGTCATGGGTTCTAGCCTCATACTGGGATTGAGCTCATGACTTAAATGCTGGCTCCCAAATGCAGTAATGGGGGGTGCTGTACTGTAGGGGTGTGCCATCCTCCAGAATGGTCATTAAACTGAGGTCCCATCTACCCATCTCTGGTGCTGTCTAGGTGTAAGTAAAAGAACCCATGACACTTTTCACAAGAGTAGGGAAATTTTTATTGAAGCAAGAAAAATATATACAACACAAGGTGAAATATAGCAAAACTAGCGTGACAAAAAAATAAAAAAAACAACAAAAGAACATAAAGAAAACACAGATAATCATGAATCAAATTTTCACAAGCAGTACAGTATAAACTGTATCATAGATTAAAAAAATAAATACATGAAAATTATCATTTTAAACTAAGCAATACAAACCCTGTAAAGAATATATGTGTCTAACAGGCGGTATCCGATATTATTCCCTCTTAAAGGTTTTTTTAACCTGGGTGAGAAAGAGTAGGATAATATTGAATTAACATATTCAAAATCAGTTACATACACAATAACTTAAAGAGTTTAAAAAATACAACCAAAGTTATACACAATGTTTTGGAAAATAGCCATACATAGCAAACATGAACTACTGTGCTTAGGAGAGAACAAAATAGAAAGCTAAAACAGTATTAATATTCATACCATTATATGTAAATCAAATTTCTAATGTAACAAAGGAAAACTATAAATCATAATAGTCAAAAAAGGAAAGAAAGTCTGCTTAATCCAACCAAAACCATACTAGAACCAAGAGTTCTCCATTTACACTTAGCTATAAGATACAGTACGTACAATACACTTGTTTTGAAAGTGACACCCTCAAGAAACTAAGAATTAAATATAGCAAAGACATTAATACATAGAATGTGATGGCAGATAAGGACTGCTTGGCCCACCTAGTCTGCCCATTTTCCTACCTAACAGATAAGCTGCAGATACTAGTTAACCAACAGCTTACTTCCTCCTACCCCTCATTAGGACTGCCTTATGTCTGTCCCGTGCATTCTTGAATTCCCCCACTGTTCTTGACTCCACGACCTCCTCAGGGAGGCTGTTCCATGCATTCACAGCCCTCTCTGTAAAAAAATACTTCCTCACGTTACCTCTGAGCCATCCCTCCCTCTATCTTCAAATTGTGCCCCCTTGTTCTTGCACATCTCTTTTTCTGAAAGATGCTACCCTCTTGGACTTTGTCGATTCCCTAGAGGTACTTGAAAGTTTCTATCATGTCTCCTCTCTCCCTTCTTTCCTCAAGGGTATACATATTAAGCTCCTTTAGTCTTTTTTCGTATGTCTTCTGGTGCAGACCCTGCACCATTTTGGGTGCCCTCCTCTGGACAGACTCCACTCTGTCTATGTCTTTGCAGAGATGGGGTCTCCAGAACTGCACACATTACTTCAGATGGGGTCTCACCAACTGTCTGTACAGAGGGATAACAACTTCCTGTTTTCTACTATTGATACCTCTCCCTATGCATCCCAGTATCTCCCCAGCCTTCCTTACTGCCTTCTCACATTGCTTGCCCACCTTTAGGTCATCTGATATAATTACCCCCAGGTCCCTTTCCATTTTACTGTTGTCAGTATCTCACCCCCATTGTGTACTCTTCCCTGGGTTTTGTTTCCAGGTGCATTACCTTGTACTTCTTTGCATTGAATCTGAGCTGCCATACATCTGACCATTCCTTCAACCTTGCCAAGTCCCTGCTCATCCTTTCCACTCCATCTTGTGTATCAACCCTGTTGCAGATCTTTGTGTCGTCTGCAAAGAGACATACTTTTCCTTCTAGTTCCTCTGCAATGTCACTTATAAAGACATTAAAAGGGACCGGTCCTAGTACTGAACCATGTGGTACCCCACTAGTAACCCTCCTTTCTTCACTGTGGACTCCATTTACTACTACCCTTTGTGTCCTGTTGTCTAGCAAATTTTTTATCCAGGCTACCACCTTGGGACCCACCCCAAGGCTGGCTAACTTGTGTATTAATCTTTTGTGTGGGACTGTATCAAATGTCTTGCTAAAATCTAGGCAGGCCATGTCCACAGCCCCTCCCTGGTCTACTACTTTGGTCACCCAGTCAAAGAAATCTATTAGATTCATCTGACATGACCTTCCCATCATGAATGCATGCTGCCTTGGGTCCTCTGCCCCACTGGCCTCTAGGTAATCAACAATGCTTTCCTTCAGAAATAATTCCATCATTTTCCCTACCACTGAGGTCAAACTAACTGTTCTGTAGTTTTCTGCTTCTGTCCTGCTCTCACTTTCATGAAGAGGAATCACATCCACCCTCCTCCAGTCCTCAGGTACCACCCCATCCTCCCATGATTTGTTAAAGAGAGTAGTCAGTGGCGTCACTAGTTCTACCCTTAGTTCCTTTAGAATTCTTGGGTGAATTCCATCAGGCCCCATTGCTTTGTCCACCTTCAATTTTATTAGTTCTTTCAGAACCCTTTCTTCTGTAAATGGACTGGTATCAACCCCGTCTTCAGAGTGTTTGTCTTGTTTGGTTTAGGTACCTCCCCCTCCTCTTCCTTTGTGAATACTGAGCAGAAATATTCATTCAGTATCCCTGCTTTTTCACTGTCACTCTCTACCCACATTCCTTCCCCTTTATTAAGCCTCAGTATCCCTCCTTTGGTCTTTCTTCGCTTCCCAATGTACCTATAAAAGGTCTTATCCCCCTTCTTAACAGAGTTGGCTATCCTTTCCTCAGTTTGGGCCTTTGCTATTCTGACTGCCTTCCCAGCCTCTTTCTACTTTAACTGATAAAGTTCTCTGTCCTGCTCCTTCTGTATTTCCTTATATTTCCTGAATGCTATCCTTTTCTCCTTAACCTTCCCTGCCACCTCTTTTGAGAACCATAGCGTTTTTTTCCTTCATTGTGTTTTGTTGATTTGCTTTACACAAAGGCTTGTTGCCTCTGTGATACATATGTATCCACTGGTTAAGAGAGCCACTTCATAGCATCTCAGAGCTCTAACCATTTCTCCCTACCCACTACTTGAAATTCTTTCTCTTGTATCTGTTTTAATCAGACAAAATTATATGAAAAAAGTTCATCAGGAGCCATATACTGTTGCTGTAAGACAAACCAACATTGTTCTTGCCATATCCAATACAGAACAATTTGCCACTAATTTTCACATGCTGCTAATATTTTTATTTATTTAGTTTTTGTTGACCGGATAAGTGCACTAGACAAATCCTGCTATTTTCAGGCATGACCTGGGGGAAGGGTATACAGATGAATGCCAACTGACCTTGAACTAGATTAAGCTGTTGGTGGTATTTTTAGTGAATGAGGGAAATTTGGCCAGGACACCGGGGAAATTCCCCTACTGTTTTCACTCTGCCAGCATAGGGCTTGACTTCCTGAGAGCAGAGTGGAGGAGCACAGTTTGGAGCCAGACAGCAGAGGAGGAGGAAGTGCTGATGTGGCAGGGGAGAGGACCTCCTTCCCTGCCTTGTATACCACTAGAGGCCTGAAAATGAGTTCAGACACTTTTATGGATCAAGAAAATTGAAGTGAGGAGCTGGAAGGGAAAAAGAAGGAATTAAGAGAGAAAACTTCTTCCGTGGAGATGGAGGGAGGAGATGTTGCAAGAGTGAGTAAAAAGAATGTTTTGGAAAATAATCAGCAAAAGAGTAAAGAAACAGGAGGTCTTATAGAGCCAGATATTTCTGTTGTGGAAAGCAAAGAAAATAGGCCGGACTCCTATCAGGCTAAATTGAGAAGCAATGATGTGGCAGTATCAAAGCAGGCTTCACCTGCTGAGATGGGGAAAAAACAAGTGAAAGTGTCACCACAGAAAGGAAAGGCGAAAGTAAGTCGGAAATGGCTTGGCCTGAAAAGGATTGTAGAAAGCAAGACAGAAAGTAAAGAAAGAGCTGAAACAAATAAAGAAAACACAGATTTTGAAGATATTGAGGAAGTCACAGAAAAAAGGGCCCATTAGGAAACAGTAAAGGAGAAAAAAAGGAGGTTTCAGATTCAGAAGAGAGAACTTTTAGAGACTTTGCAGACACACCTAAATGGGTAACAGAAGCCTTATTACAAGCAGGTTGGAAAAGAAAGGACGATGGGTCTGGGTGGGATCCAAACAGGCCCAGTACATCAGGAATTAGTAAAAAACAAAAAGAAGACACAAGGGATGTAGAAAGTAAATTTGGGGAAGAAGTGGATGAAGCCAGAAAACAGAAAGATGTAACATCAGGGGCAGATAAAACAAGAGAGGTAATTTTTGATGGACTTGATAGCAATAATGAAGAGTCATCTATGAAGCTTGAGCAGAAAATGATATTAACAGATAAAGAAATGCAGGAGGAAGGGGAAGGTCAGAAGGAGAAACGCTGGGGTGAGAATACTAAAGAAAGATTATTTCCTAAAGATATAAAACCACAGCAAGCTAAAAGAAGAAATGCAGTATGCCTGAGATTTAGAGGGCCCTCTGAGGATGTGCCCAACAGAATTTTTATTGGGAAAGAACTCTTAATGAATAAAATGAAGTTTTATCCATATGAAATATATGCCCTTATTCATGTACCAGGAAGTACAGAATTTGACATAAGTTTTAAACATAGAGGAGGGTTGGGCCGCTTTTGGAAATTATATCTGCAAATGAAATATACAGACTTATGGAAGGATTTCTCTGTTATTCCCTTATCAAAACCTGCTTTTAAGATAGTGACTGTGTTATTTCGAAATGAAGGCGTCAATGTTGTCGACATTCATTTCTGGACCAAGCAGAGGGGTGTAATGCATGGGCCACCGGAACCGATATTGGATGAAAATGGTCTGTGGACAGGTGGATGGAAATATAAACTAACACTTAAACAAGTAGATGGGGAAATTCAACATTTGCCAAACTGTTTTTTTCTAGGCCAAGATAGAGGCATTGTTTTTCATGCAGGCCAAGTGCGGGCCTGCTACAAATGTGGAGAGCTTGGTCACTTAAGTAATGTCTGTGGTAAAGTCAAGTGTGGCCTATGTGGGGTTGTTGGGCATTTTGGGGCAGAATGCACAAACCAAGTTAAATGTAGTTTGTGTGAAGAGGAAGGGCACACCTTTGCAAAATGTCCCTGGGCTTCTGATAACAGCCCAGAAACTGGAGAAAGAGCAGAGCAAGATGTCTACCTGGCTGTGACACAGAAAGAGAAAGAGAAGCAAGATAAGGTAATAAGGGAAGCCATTATCAGAGAGGACATGGAAAAAGGAATAAAGGTACAACCTCGGACTAAAGGGTTGGTAATACCAGAGCAAAAAGAATCAAAAGGAAAAACAGGGACTTTTAAAATGGAAAGGAAGACGGAAAAAGAAATTGGATTTACTATGGTTACAAGATCTAAAAACAAAAAGAAGAGTATAGCAAAACAGATAATTTCATTGGAAAAAGTTCATGAAGGTGTAGAGTTAACAAATAAATATACCTTATTACAAGACAAGGAATGGTCCACTATGGAGGAGGGCTCTGATCGGTCCAACACAGATGTTTCTGAAGGTGCAGAAGAGGAAGATGGAGACACAACAGACATGCAGATGTCAAAGAAAAGGAAAAAATCTACAGAGGCAGGGTAAAAGTGAGGGGAAAACAAAATGGGAAGTTTAAAATGCCTCACTCATAATACAAATAGTATTAAAAATAGAAGGAAGAAGCTGGTAACTTTTAAAATACTATATGACTTGAAAAGTGACTTGTATGTATTCTAAGACACAAGATTACACACTATAGATGAAATTCAACAAACTCAGACTGGACATGGGGACCATCCCTATGGTCCTTTGGAATAGATAGATGTACAGGGGTGGGGGTAGCTTTCTCTTCTCATGATGTTCAAATTTTAAAAGTAATAGATTTGGTACCTGGAAGAGCTATGATTATTGATGTTATCTTAAAAAAGAATTCTGTGAGAATTATTGTAATTTATAATCCACAATGGAAAAAAGACAGGAATATGCTAATAGATCAAATAGAGGCTTATTTGCATACTTCAAAACTTGTGGTGCGAGGGAAGACTTTAACTGTGGGTTATCTAGAGCAGATTGGTGGAGGGAAACATCAAAACATTTTTGTGATATGACTCACTTGAAAAGAATGTTAGATAAAGCTGGGATGGAGGATGGATATAAGTTTAAAGTGAAAAAAGGAGAACACACATATTTCAAGGGTTCACGTTCTACTCATATAGATTTTCTGGATGGTACAAAAAAAGTGGAGGTAGTTGATATTAGGAGTATACCAATTGAGACATCAGATCATATGGCAGTAGAAGTTGAAATTAACTTGGGGAATAGGATGAGAATAGGAAAAGGCTATTGGAGGATGAATACAGCTAAGCTGCAAGAAGATACTTGTATAGAAAAGATTAAAATAATACTGGAAGATAAGTTAACAGTTATGGAATTATATGATAGTGGAACAGAATGGTGGGAAGATACTAAAAATGAAATCAAACAATATATGATCGAAGAAGGACAGAAAGTAGAGGCAACAAATTATGGGAAGTATTTAAAATTAAGGGCTAGATTATATAAACTTATGACAAGGCAGGTTAAAGATAAGGTGGATGAATCTAAACAAATTAAAGAAATTAAGGTTAAAATGAAAGAATACCAATATAATAGTGTCACGTCTTTAAATATGGAACAAAAAAGTAGTAGCCAGGGAACAAAATATCATACAAATCCTTATGACAGTAGTAAAGAAAGAATAGAAAATTGATTTATGTACAAATTACAGGATGGAAAAGGGAGGATACATACAGATATAGAAAATATTAAATGTACAGTACAAGAGTTTTTGAAGGAGAAATACCAGCAACAAAGAAGTAGGAAAAGTGAGGATTTTTTTCTGACAATTGAGATGCCAGAGTTGGAGGACGATGAGGCACAGGCAATAAAGGGGGAAATTAAAGAAGAAGTGAAAGAGGCAATACAATCTTTGTCAAATAACACGGCACCTGGGGTGGATGGGATTCCGAATATGTTCTATAAAATTTTGGAAAAACAAATAGCTCCCATTTCAACAAGAGTCTACAACGGTAAAATGAATGGAGACAATTTGGCAGACAGCATGAAAAAAGGAATAACGATTTTTTGCATAAAAAAGGAGAAAAAACACAACTTAAAAATTGGAGACCCATGTTAAGGACTTTTTCAGAGAAATTGATAATGCAGTCTCAAACATGTGCTATTCCTGGACGGAGCATACAACAAAATTTAATTTATATTAGAGAAGTCATAAATAAAGGACAGGAGGATTCTTTGCAAAGGTATTTGTATGTCTTGGATCAAGAAACAGCATTTGATTTTGTAAAGCATCAGTATGTATGGGATACCTTAGAAAAGTTTAAAATTCCAACAGAATTAATTAGTTTAATAAAAGCAATATATAAGGAAGTGCAAATTTGTCCTGTGGTTAATGGGCATCTAGGGACTTCAATGTATATAAGGAATGGGGTTCAGCAAGGGTGCCCATTAAGTCTCCTACTATATGTATTTTGTCTAGACCCACTTCTGAGGAGAATAGAGGTGGAGAAAGAGATTAAAAGTATTGTATGGCAAAATAGGGAACTGAATAAAACAAGTGCTTATGCAGATGATTGCTTAGTTTTAGTAACATATCAGAGTTCACGGGATAAGTTAATAGAGTCAGTAGAGAAATATAGCCAATATACAGGGATTAAGATAAATAAAGGGAAAAGTAGAATTTATCCGTTGGAGCAGTGGAGAAAAAGAAAAGAGGAGATTTGGAGATAGCAGAAGGAAGCATTAAGGTGCTGGGAATAAGATTTGGAGAGGATGATGCAATACAACAAAACTGGGAAGAAAAGTAGCAGAAGCAGGAAACTACAGACCTGTTAGTTTAATCTCAGTGATAGGGAAAATGATGGAATCACTTCTGAAGGAAAGAATTGTCGAGTATCTAGAGGCCAGAGGGGCACAGGACCCTAGATCGCATGGATTCACAGCGGGAAGGTCATGTCAGATGAATCTGATAGATTTCTTTGACTGGGTGACCAAAGTAGTTGATCAGGGAGGGGCTGTGGACATGGCCTACCTAGACTTTAGCACGGCATTTGACACAGTCCCACACAAAAGATTAATATACAAGTTAGCCAGCCTGGGAGTGGGTCCCAAGATGACAGCCTGGGTAAAGAATTGGCAGGAGAATAGGACACAGAGAGTACTAGTAAATGGAGTCCACTCAGAAGAAAGGAGGGTTACTAGTGGGGTACTGCAGGGTTCAGATTAGATCGGTCCTCTCAATGTCTTTTAAGTGACATTGCAGAAGGACTGAAGGAAAGTATGTCTCTTTGCAGATGACACTAAGATCTGCAACAGAGTTGATGCACAGGGTGGGGTGGAAAGGATGAGAAGGGACTTGGCAAGGTTAGAGGAATGGTCAAATGTATGGCAGCTTAGATTCAATGCTAAGAAGTGTAAGGTAATGCACCTGGGAAACAAAACCCAGGGAGGAGTACACAATGGGGGTGAGATACTAACAACAACAAAAATGGAAAGGGACCTGGGGCAGTCATATCAGATGACCTAAAGGTGGGCAAGCAATGTGAGAGGGCAGCAAGGAGGGTTGGGGGATACTGGGATGCATAGGAGAGGCATCACCAGTAGAAAACAAGAAGTTATTATCCTCTGTACAGACAGCTGGTGAGACCCCATCTGAGTACTGTGTGCAGTTCTGAGACCCAACCTCAAA
Organism: Neoceratodus forsteri; assembly: GCA_016271365.2. Classification (NCBI taxonomy): domain Eukaryota; kingdom Metazoa; phylum Chordata; order Ceratodontiformes; family Ceratodontidae; genus Neoceratodus; species Neoceratodus forsteri. The sequence goes on along the minus strand of CM057451.1, from coordinate 52,229,359 downwards.
GACATAGACAGGATGGAAGCTGTCCAGAGGAGGAGGGCAACTAAAATGGTGCAGGGTCTGCACCGGAAGACATATGAAGAGAGACTTAAGGAGCTTATATGTATAGCCTCGAGGAAAGGAGGAGAGGGGGACATGATAGAAACTTTCAAGTACCTCAAGGGAATCAACAAAGTCCAAGAGGTAGCATCTTTCAAAAAAGAGGTGTGCAAGAACAAGAGGGCACAATTTGAAGATAGGGGCAGCTCAGAGGTAATTTAAGGAAGTATTTTTCACAGAGAGGGTTGTGGATGCATGGAACGGCCTTCCGGAGGAGGTTGTGGAGTCAAAATCAGTGGTGGAATTCAAGCATGCATGGGATAGTCATAAGGCAATTCTGCGGGGTGGGGGTAGGAAGAAGTAGGCTGCTGGTTAACTAGGATCTGCAGCTTATCCAGTAGGTAGAGAAATGGGCAGACTGGGTGGGCCAAGCGGTCCTTATCTGCTGTCAAATTCTATGTTTCTATGTAAATAACCCAAGTAAAAGTACATAAATGGAAACAATGGAGCATGACACGAGAGAAAATAATTTACTTATTAAAAATGTTTATTGTCCCAACATTTTTATTTTTAGTATACATTTTTCCAGTACCATTTCAAATGCAATCCAAAATTTAAAGTCTTTTTTTTTTTCAGTTATTGTGGGGTAGCAAGTTAAATCCTATTAAAAGGGGGATAACGTATAGAACCATAAAAGATGGGGGTTTAAACATGATAAATCCCATTGTTTTTTATATTAATAATTTTGTGTTTTCAAATATTGTACCATTAGTAAAAGGTGAGAACAAAGCTTGGTCTTGGTTAACACAGCAATGAAATGTACCTTTCATTAAATGTATTGGGAAGAAAGGGAATATAGTAGGAAGTAAAGTGTGGCCAATATATATGGAAATTGAAAGGAAGTATTTAACCCAGTGGGGGGTAACAGTGGATGCTCTAATTAGGGGTAACAGAAGACAGATGTATAAAGAAATTATGGAGAGGAATTTCTGGGAAAAACAAGTTTTTAAGGTAGAAAAAGGAATAAAAGAGCAGGAAAGTTTAGCTACTACATTAGAAAAAAGAATTCCTTGGAAAATGAAAGATGTAGTATGGATGTGTAGTTATGGGAAGTTAAACGTCAGAGGTAACCATAAACATAAAAGAATGGAGGAAAGAATATATGGAGAAAGAGATTGTGGGACAAAAGAAGAAAGCATGCAGCATTTATTTTTTGATTGTGATTTTATTAAACCTTTTTAGGATATGGTAGCCAGTTATTGGGGGATGTAAGCTTTTGAAAATATGACATATGAGATTTTGATCTATGGTCAGTTAACAAAAGAAGGGGAAAAAGTTAATAAAAAGACAGTCTGTTATTTTGGCAGTTTTGAAATGGTATATATGGCAAAACAGATGCTCAAGATTTTTGCAGAATAAGGATTTGACTGTACAGGATTTTTTTTCAAGTTTCAAGATGAAGTAGATAACATTTTTCAAGACAAATGTAAATTATGGGGAGAAGAGAAAGCAAGAGAGCTGTGGAAAAATGTTACTGGAATTGGGTAGATAATATGGATATCATAATGACTGTGTGATTTGTTTTTGTTTTGGAAAAAAAGTGTGTTTTTGTTTTAATAAAAACTTCCCCTACTCTTTTTGATAAGTGCCATGGGATCTTTAACATCCACCTGAACTACCACCAATACAGGCAGATGGAACCTCAGTTTAACGTCTCATCCAAAAGACAGCACCTCAGAAGTGCAGCACCCCTCTCATGCTGCACTACAGTGTAAGTACTGGGATATTAACCCAAGTGCCAGATGTGGGAACTGAACCCACAGCTCTTTGATCTCTTGGCCTCAGAGATGAGTGTGCTACATACTGAGCCACTGACACTGCAAACATTATATTTTTGCCACACAGGAAGAAAAATCCCTAAGTATAATATTCGAGGGGCCCAATTCCAAAAGGGGTTACGCATGTTGCAAAGTGACTTGTGCCAAACCCTATGGCACAAATCACATCTTGCGACATGCATCACACCCAACTCAAATCCAATAGGCAGCCTGTGACATGGTGTAGGCTGCCTGCACCAAATGTGGGTTAAGCCACACACTACGCCCGTATCCCCTGCCACATGACACAAGGGGGATTCCGGCAATGATTACACCGGTATTTCAAGAGGGTGGCTAGTGGAATTGCAAATCATGATTCCAAGTGGGACCTGGTGGACCATGGCATTAGTACAGTTAGACCAGCTACTAGCTTATCTAACCATACCTGCATCCACCGGGAACACATCACCAAGCCTGCTGCCCCTCCAGCCACCCCCCCACCATCCCCAGTGGGTGCCCACCACACCCCCATGACAGGGCTGCCCATTGTGGGCTGCTGGCACCCCTTGCCAGCAACCCCATGCAGTGCCCCATGGGGCAATTCCCTCCCCCCCACATGCCATTTACCCTAGGGTGGTCATATGGCCCCAGCCCCTCCCCAGCCCAGTTGGGCAGTGCCATGATGCTGGGGTACAGGGCTCTGGGGGAGTCATGCCTTGTGTCAGTTGTGCCCTGTGGTCTGTGGCTTGCAGCACCCACGTGAGGTGTGCCCTTCCCGTGGCACAGCCCTGTCGCTACCACTAGTCACATGGCATAGGTGCTGGGGACTCTGCCTGTTCTGAAATAGGGCGCAGGGTCCCCGGGATAGTGGCGCATGTCGCAACTCACATACGCCTGTGAGTTATGACATGCATCTTGGAACTGGACCTCGGGTGTTAGTTGTTGAAATCTATTCGTCTGCCATCTAGTGGCAATACATTTCCAAAATTTCACAATGTAAGGACATGTTAAGTATAAATGCTGCATTGTTTCAAGTTCCACAGTACAAGTGGGCCTGGGGCATATCCTGTCTTTTACTTCTTTATGCTGTTAATTGCTTTTTACATTAATCCTACCATGGACCCACACCCACACTGTGTCCCATATTCTCTGGGGTATTCTCTGGTCCATGAACAGGGCCCTTATTGCATCCTGTTCAGTAGGAAAATATTGCAAAAAGGGATATTCAAGAAACTGACAGTCTAATATAATCATGTACAATTGTTTTCTTGAAGCCATTACTACTTCCACTTTAGCAACATCCCATTTTTATGGCTGTGGGCGGAGCCTACAGCCATTTTGCTATCTGTAGCTTGAAAATGGAGTTTCGTGGAACACATGTTTTGGACATTTCTATGTATCCTTCCATGACAACTGAAATAAAATATTCCCTTCTTTCTGTTAAGAATGCTGGAGACATAACCCTAAGCTGCTTATCAGATGCCATTAAGAAACTGAAACAGCTTGTTAAATATTTGTTAAATATTGGTTACCTATGAAACTGGTGATTTGCACATTTAAATACTGAGCATTTAAACAGCTTCTTAATAATAGTTTTACTTGGGAACCTACTGTCTTTCAAGAAAGATTCATACCTCATAAATGTCACCCTTTCCCCTTCCTGGCAAATCCATGATTTACACTGTTCTTTTGACCTCTGCAGACACTATCTGATGAGCAGTCTCAGGCATGTGCCAGGTATTCAGTGAACTGCTTAGACTAAATATGTATCAATAAAAAGTCATTTTTACTATCTTTTTGGGAAAAAATATATTGAGCTACAGTAACACACACACACACACACACACACACACACACTCTCTCTCTCTATATATATATATACACCTATACACATGTGCCTAACTGTTTCCTACCTGTTAACCTGTTACTCAGCCATACTTCCTATTAAGTGTATACATTAATGTAATGTAATAAATGTAATGTTATATGTATCCTACTTGAAAACCTGCACATTTTCCTCTCCAATGCACAAACTGTAATGTTAAATGTTTCACTCAGTGATAACCTGCACGTTATTCTTTCCTCTGTACCCCTCCCCCCAGGTCTCACCGGGAGACAAGCATCGTTTTGCTCAGTGTGCCTTTCCTGGTGAAACAATTCAATAAATAAATAAAACACACCATCCTCATGGCCACAACATTCAAAATAAATGTTGCATTCTAATATTTTATTAAAAAATGTGTATGACAGTGAGCACAATGAAGTTCAGTTTAGAGTAGATTTTCTTTAAATATTTCTTATCATGTATTTTGTACACACACACACTACACACCACACACCATCTTCATGGCCACAATACTGCCAGGTAGCCTGGGTTCAATTCCCAGCTGAGGCACTTATTCTTTCTCACCTCTGTGTCCCATAAAATATGCACACCACACTCCTGTGTGATTATTTCAAATAAATATTTGTGTTGCCATTGGGTTATGAATTTGAGAAAGAGTAATGTGCTCGGGGATGGCCCAAGTTCCAGTTGTCTCAGTGGCACAGTTGGTTAATGCAATCAGAACAGTATTCCGGGCAGCCTGGGTTCAAGTCCCAGCTGAGGCATGTATTCTTTCTCACCTCTGTTTATATGTGTCCCATAAAATATGCACACCACACTCCTGTGTGACTGTTACAATAAAGAAACTGTTTGTTTATGTCAGTGACCACAGTGAAGTTCAATTTAGAGTAGAGTTCCTTTAAATATTTCTTATCCTATATTTTGTATCCTGGATAGCGCAGGGGAGATGCTACATCTCATTGTCATAGAGATCTTCATTTACACATTTCTGCACTGTATTTACTTAGGCTGTCCCAGATTAGATGCAATATCTTGTTTTTAGTGGGGTCATGATTTTTCCATTTTGATAATGTATTTATTCAGGGTAACCTAGTCCAGGGCCCCCATATTCAAAGGAAATGTGCAGCGCATCCCAATGGAAATGTGAGATGTGACACACAACTCCAGCAATGCACCACAGCATGATATTCAAACATGCAGGATGCACCTGCCTCAAGGGAATGTGCCAGCGTGCACACAAATAGTATGCCATGCAAGTTGAGGGTGTGTTCCCATAAATATACCACACGGTGGCATACTCAGTGGGAAATTCACCCCTCACAGCCCAGAGCAGCATGGCCCACAACTAGGCCATGAATAACTGACCTAAGCCAGCAAGCCATCCACAGGTGGGCTGTGGAAGTACACCCAGGTGCACAGCAGCCTGGTAGCCCTGGTGGACTAAAGGTACCTCCTCCAATCCCTGATTGATCCAACTTCATCCCCGAAGAGCTCCATAGTGTAAGGCCCCCCAGACCCAATCACACTAGAGGAAACCATGGTCCATATCCACAGCATGGAGGACTCCCACCCACAGTCTTGGTACACAGACAACCCCACTCCTCCATACCCGAGCCGTCGCAGAGACTGGCACTGCCCTCCATGCCCTGCCACAGCCAGCCACTGACTGCACTGGACCCAGGCTGGGGACCTTCACTCCAGAATGACCCAAGTGGCTATGTTGTGGACCCACCAGTGTATGCAGCTGTGTGTGTGTGTCCCTGGCAAATTGTAAGAGGGAACTGACATACCTCCAATGCATGCCTTATCGATGCTGTATCTTCCTGCTCTCATACAATCTTCCCCATTCCCCTGTGTAACATGCCACCCTCCATACTGCTGAGGTATCCTGGGTGCCATGGGGTGCAGTATCCTGCAATGGTGTTTGTAGTGTATGATCCAGGCTATGGATAGTGCATTTGTGGTTCCCCAATTGTACAAACAAATAGGTTGGCTATAACATGCCTGTTCTGGAACCTGTGTGAGTCTGTACAGCATTGGCTTTCACCCACTCTGAGTAGTGCAATGGCACCGGGATGATGGATCCACATGCGAGTGCCTGAGGTGTGTGGCCACTGGGTGTTATCGCCCGCACACATCTTGTACCTATGTATGACACATTCCAGCATCCTACTGCTAGTGCTTCACCACCCGGAAATAAGATGCCACTTCTTCTGTGAACTATCCAGGCTAAATAAGCTTCAAACAAATTCATCTCTGGTTTGCTTCTCACCAGCTTTTTCTAAATGCCAAGAGGACAGTCTCAATGACCTTTGGCACCAGGCAGAGACTCTCTAGGCTCCCGTCCCTACCCACCTTCCACATTCTTGATGGGACCATCCTGGAGGACACCTCCTCATTTAGATATCTGGGGGGTTGGCTGGACCGACACCTCAACTTCTCTGTGCATATCGATGCTATCCTGAAGAAAATGTGCCCCAAGCTTTGTGCTCTGTATAGGGATCGTACTTGCATCCCGCTGACTGCGAGGTGTGAAACTGTTCAGAAGATGATACTCCCCATCTTTGACTACTGTGACATAGTCTATGGTGCTGCTCCCAAATCTTCCCGGACCAAGTTGGACACTCTCTTTAACTCCTTCTGCCACTTTGCTCTCGACTTCCCTTCCCATTCCCACCACTGTGAACTCTATCACTCTCTTACCTTCCTTCCACTGTCTCACAGACGCACCTCACACTGTGCCAAACCAACCTCCAAATTCTGGTTTGGAGTGCTCCCCTCCTATCTCTCATCCTCTCTCTCTACTCCACCTCCTCCCACCCACTCTCTCAGATCAAATGATGCCTGCACCTTGACGGTCCCTCACCACTCAACCTTCATTGGTCAGACTGGTTTCACCAAACGCTTCCCTAAAATCTGGAATTCTCCTCCCTCCCTCCCTCTGAAATATGACACCTCCTCCAGCTACTTCCTTACCTCTGCCCTACACAATTACCTCTCCCTCAGCTGTTCCTGCTTTAACTCTCCTTAATACCTATCCCCAGTTTCTGCCTTCCCATCCTACCCCCCCCAGGAAGGGGTTTCAACATCTGGAAGGGGAATCAAGAAATGGCTACCCCCTCTCCTCATATTCTGTTCTTGCCTCTCCCCCTCTCTTCTTCACCTGCCCTTCTGGGTCATCCACGTGCCCACCTTTCCCATCCTTTTTACTCCAACAGCACTTGTGCACTACCTAGAGTCTGCTCCTTATACACTCATGCACTTTAAATGGTTCTGTCACTTTATTACTGTTTCGTATGTTTATATGTTCTATTGTACATTTTTGGACATGTATTGTAATTTATCCAATGTTCCACTTCTGTTAATTGTACAAAACCTTGTGTTCCAACTGCTGCATAATCTTGCAATGTTGTATTGTTTGTACTACCTACATACTATTGTATAACTGACCATCCTTCATAACCTTATGTAACCCCCTCAGCGCAGGTCACACCGTGAGATGAGCAGCTTGTTTGTCAGTGTGCCCTCTTGGTGAAACATTTCAATAAATACATAAAATAAATAATATATAGTAATCAGCAGGCATATTCTAGGAAAATACATTGCAAACATGTGTAAAAGGAAGACCATATTGAAACTGCCTCTCAGCAAATCCGCATTATGCAAATTCATTAGAAATAATGGGTAAAAGCATCCCAAAAGCTCTCCACAGCCATATCGGCTCTGACCAGAATCTGTTTAATATAATCAAAAATGTAGGTCCACATCTGGCTTAGTCTAGGTACATGTTTGTTTTTATGTAAAAACAACCCTTTAGTCCACTCCTGTAGGATCCCTTCTAATTCTGGCTGCACCCACTGTACCCATACTTTATTTTCTTGTTTTGTCACTGGTACAATATTAGTACAAATATACTAAAAATTAAAACAATAGGACTGGACATGTCTACCCCCTTTCTTTCTGTTTAAATAGGTTATATTTCTTTTAATAAGGTTCAGCCTGCTCCCCTGGAAACAAGAAAAAAAACACCCATATAATGCAGTTTCCAAATATTTTGGGACTGGAAATATATAACTTAGAAAGGTTGGGATTATAAACATTTTAATAAAGTAAATTCTCTTTAGTTTGCCCTTCTACCATGCATTCCATTTACTGACTTTGGTCTCACCTAAGGTTATTTGTGTTTCCCACACTTAAAGGCAGCCATGCCTCCTGGACCAAAGTACACTCCTAAAACTTTATATGGGGCTGTAGCAAGCGGAATATCTGCTACTACCTGTTGTCTATCTTCTGGCATTCCTATTTTAATACAATGACTTTTGTGCTTGTTGATCTGAGTTCCTAACATACTTGATACTGCATGTAGCAAATTACAAGCTCTAGTAGCCGCTATTTCCTCAGGCACTAATTGACAGAAATCAGCGGCATATACTATCGCTTTTTTAAATCTACTGTCTGTGCATAAGCAAAGCTCTGTATAGCCGGTGACCTCTGTAAGAGTCGAAAAACAGGATCCAATGTTATTATATACAATAAAGGGCTTAGCGTTCACCCCTGACTTACTCCCACCTTCACTGCACATCTGTTCCCAAGCCTTCTAGTTTCATAAGGCCTAACATTTGCTGAACTATAACATGCCTGAATCCATGTTATGAATTTTGCTGTGTAACCGTAAGCTGACAAATACATCCAAAGAAAATTGTGGGACACTCTGTCGAAGGCTTTGGATTGGTCTAAACTCAGAATGTAGCCTTTGACCATTACCTGTGTACCTTTCCCTATCTTTCTGAGTATTATCAGTGCATTGGTGATGCAACATCCAGGGATTGAACTAAACTGTGCAGGGTGAATTATTGTATCCAAAGTTTTGCTTAACCTATTGCTGATAATTCTTGCTAAAATCTTAAAATCCACTTTCAATAGTGTTATTGTTCTCCAATTGTGTAAGTCTGATATGTAACTTTTTTTGTATAGCAAAATAAGTAACCCCTCTGACATCTGCTTTGTCACACACTCTTCCTGGAGAAAGGCAATAAAAACCTCCAATAAATCAGATGGCAGAAATTCCCATAGGGTTTTATACAATTCTCCAGGTGAGTCATCTGTCCCAAGAGCTACTTCATTCTTTAAATTTGTAATGGCTAGTTCCAATTCATTGTGAGAAATACTATTCGTTAACTGTTGTTTTAGATTTTCTGATAATTGAGGTACCTCAGCAGCCTGCATGATTTAAGTCATATAGTAATTTAGGGGTATAGGAGTGCTAAATTGGTCACTAATATATTGTTACATTGTGTGCATGATTCCTGTATTATCTGAACTCAAATGACCAGTACTGTTTTTAAATTCTGTAATCAATTTCTTTTGAGTTTTCTCTTTGCAATCTTCATATGGGTTGGTTTGGCCCTTTTTTCCCTCTGTCCAAAACCGTTGTTCCATTTCTAAAGTTTTTTTTGTCTGTCGTACTGACAAGAAACCATTTCCCTTTTTACCTCCTGAATTTGCATGGTAGAGTTATGTGCTTGTTCTGTTTGTTTAGACACTAGCTCATACAATTTCTGTTGAAGGGCAAGATATTTCTGATAGTCACTAGCCACTTTTTGATTCACTGCTGCTATCAAAAAATCAGTAAAACAAAGTTTATCTTCCCACCATTTTATGTGGGAATCATAAAGACATTTTACTGACTGCCTATCTTCTGCAATTTGGGCTAGTCCCTCTTTGATATAGGGGTCTTCTAGTATACTCACATTCATTCTCCAAACCCCCTTCCCTGGTATTCTGGATGGTGAAGAAGAAACTTGAATTCTTATTATAGCATGATCTGAAGGTTCCAGTGGAGTGGTACTGGTGTCTGATACTGGGAGTGAATGTGTGATGAACCAAAAATCTATTCTAGTGGGTAACTTTCCTTTATTTAAACTAGCATGCTTTGGAACTTTCTGCACTGTTACTTGTCCATCTTTTAATCTGGACTGTGTCAAAAGAGTTTGTAAAAAAGTAGTGTTACATAATATGTTTTAGAAGAAGTAGTGCACTTCTCTGTTTTAAAAGGCTCACATTGTGAGTGGTTAAACAACTAAAAAAAAAAAAGGCTCACATTGAAATCACCATCAAATAGTATGTCTACTGGTGTATAGAAAGGGTCAAATCAATTTCAATAATTCGATGCAAAGTGCCTTAGTTTGCAGGGCATAAATTAATTATCAATCTACACGCTAATACATTATATAAAATATCTAGAATTAGGGCTCTGCCTGGTGACATATCAGTTTGTTTCTGCACCTGGAGTTTTATGAGAGGGTTAGAAAAATATATTCCAAGCCCACTACACTGCTCTGTTTTTAATGACCAAAATGATTGACCCATTAGTCACTCAGCTGATGCCTTGTGTATTTCCTATACTGTATTCAGTCTAGTCTCTTGCAAAAAGATAATATAACATATTCCATCAGTGATAACATAGCAAATGTAACAGTTATCTTAACAGCAGATTTAATACTATTGACATTTAGACTGGGAAGTCTCAAATCAGGAGATGTCAGGAAAGTGTTATTTTTTTTACAAGTTTCTTTTTAGACCTGGTAGTCATTTTATTTCTCACAGGAGTCTCTTCAGAAGTGCCAGGTAATGCTAGATCTGGTGGTTCACTCTGTGAAGACTGGATGGACACATCTGAGTCTTTGTCTTCCATTACCAGGCTCCGGTCCTGGAGGATGTCAAATGTTTTCTGTAAAGTAAGTGTAGCTGTTCTGTAATTGCATTCTTAGGTGCATGGGGAATTGATGTCCTCTTCCCCTTAGGCACCTGTTAGAAAGGGTCAGTTTCTGGTATGACTGTTGGTAGTGGGGGGAGGGGTGCATAGCTGGATTCACAATTTCCATGCAGAGAGATGACAGTGCAGAATGTGCAACTACTGAGGCCTCTACATTAACAGGGTGTGGTATTGTGTCTGAGGTAGCAGCTTCCTAGACTGCAGGTCAGGAAGAATGTGTAGCCTGGTCTTTTGCTGCACAGTGGGGATTAAGGGCCTGATTAATGTAATAATCCTGCTCATTGTAGTCTGTGGAGTTGTGTTCTGCCCACAGGCATGATTTAAAGGAATGGTCTTCTTCTCCACATAGGTTGCACTTGGGGGGGGAGGTAGAGACAGTGCAGTTGTTCCCCGAATGACCCAGCTCACCATATTGGAAACATTTTATTTGATCACAATCAGAGTTTAAATGGGAAAGTGAACCACCACAGTAGCAGGACTTGGGTTGGCCAGGGTAAAACAAGATACCCCTGTCCCTCCCCAAATAGAAGCAATTCTGTAAATGCTGAATACCCTGTTCATTTTGTCTGAGCTGCACCCAAAATTTTCACCCCCCCATCCAGAAACCATTATCATCGATGATAGCATCATGAATTGTTCAGCATTCTTCCAAGCAATAAATAATACCGTTACCGTTCACACCCTCATGTCTGAACAGTACTGTTATGGTTTTGAAAGTGGGCTTAGTAATGGATATGACTATAAATAATCTCCACAAAGGGATGTCTTTAACCAGATAATATGCACTTCAAAATTTATCCAGTAAAGCAGTGACCCCAGGCTGACCTCAAAGTTATAGTTGCCTGGAGTGTGGATGAAAGTATACACATCTGCTGGCGTGAAATGTATGGAATCTTTAATCAACAATTTCACTATGAAGTTTCTGTCTGGTGCCTGGTCCAGGCCCCCTCTGTATCAGCTGTGCACCACAAAGTGCCTTTCAGCAGCCTCTGCATGCTGTTTAAATAAGCTAACATAGCTGGGTTGTCTAGGTGAAGCTCCAACATCATTCTGCATGGCATTATTCATATCATCAGTTACCGTCATTTCCATTTTATCATCCTAAAAATGTTATCAATAATATGGGTGGGTAACACTGTACCTTCAGTAGACTGTAATGTCAAAATAGCCTCAGGAGAGATTCTGTCTGAGCGGTCTGCCGCAGAAGAGATTTACTGTTCCACTGAGTAATCTTGCACAGCTGCAGCAGTTGTCTGACTGGCACTAATAGTATCCGTTGAATCTGTTCTGTCCTGGCTGTTTTGTGTGTTCTCTGTCTGCGGGTTCCTCGCTCCCAGCAAACTACCCTCTGATCAGGGATTGCATTAGTAGCATCCATTGAATGTGTTCTGTCCTCACTGTTCTGTACATTTTCTCTTGGTGAGTTCCTGCCAAAGGTACCTTCAGATCAGGGATCCAGTATCCATTAACAAAAAGCCACCCAGCACCATTCAAGGCCACCTCAGGAGTCCATTCCGGAACCACAGTCTAAGGCGTACAAGTAGAGGAACTACTTGGTCTGGCTGAAAAGTCTGTGCCCTCCTCACCCACTGCTTGGACACCTTCCATTGTAAGTAGTAATTTCTTGCCTGGCATTCCTGTCAAGCTTATCAATAGCAGTTTTCATTTTTTTTTTCTTCTTCAAGCTTTGATTTGTGCTGAGCAAACTCTTGTTCTACCTCTGTCATCATTTGCAAGAGTTTTTTTTTCTTTTCATCTAATTCTTGTCATAACCTCTGTTCATCTTCATCCAGTACCACATCATCCTTCCTTTCTACAATATATGCTGTTGTAATTCTACATCTGGAGCTTGTATTCCATGTTCTGGTGTCTGCTTTTCCCTTCAAATGGAGCTTCCTCACTTCCAACAACCTGGGCCACACTGGGCTCCTCCATTCCTCCAGCAGGCGGTATAGCACCCCCTGCCAAAGAGTAGGGGGAATTTTATTGGGGGAAGAATGGTAATATAATTCAAAATAAAACAATACAAATCCAAGAACTGTGCAATATTTACAGTGGAATATTTACAGTACAACACACCCAGTTCATAATTATGTATTTACATTCCTTAACCTAACCTACTGCAAGTGAAACCTTTTTTTTTTTTACTTTAAAATATAATCACAAGCTTTCCATCTGTGTGCTACTTCATCCCATAACAATTTTGCATAATCACAGTCAAGAAAAAGATGCTCTTGGGTTTCTAGAATATGTTGGCATGTAGGTCTAGGACAATTATCTTTCATTTACAGGTTTATGTTTGTTTTTATTTTTTACATTCAGTCGACCATGAACATTTACCCAGAGTAAATCCCAGCAAAAAGCGAGTATTCAGTCATTAGTCAATTGAGATATTGCGGTGTCATTGTGATTTGTTGGACAGTTAGGTAGAAATATCATTTCTTGATATTGTGACCTAAGAATTAACCCATAAATACCTTGTCTCATACTAGTAATTGCCACATTAAATGACGCTTTCCATTTTATCAATTTTTGAAACATAGTTTTGACATAAGCCAGTATAACATTGGTTCTAGACAATAGTCTGCTCTTTCCTTGGACCCATGTGATATTACAAATGTTAACTCATTCTTCTATCATACCCTGCCATTGTTTTCTAACTTGGTTGTGCCATCTGGTAATATTGTAATACAAGAACATACTATAATAGAAGGCCAGTAGATTGATCATACCTATCCCTCCTCTTTCTTTTATGGGCCTATATGTAGTACAGTCAATTTCTGATATATGCACATGCTTGGGTCACCCTATTTTTGTGCATACATCTGAGATGGCATACAACCAAAATTGCATTTTGTTTTTTGTTAACAATATTATAATATGTGAAACTTAAAGATTAGCGTACAAGACTGTCTTGCAAACTGGGCTTCACAGCCCAAATGACATGTTTCTCTTCCTTTTTAAAAATATATTTTTACATACCCATCAATGGAGCCACTAAGTAAAACACACTTTCTCACTTACTAGTCACTTTCTACTTTTAGTGAATGTGTCAGACTTACTGAACACATGCCACGCCATCAAATGTTGTGTACTCTGAGCTGTTTAAGCTGTTTGTTTTTTCCAGAGCTCCTTGTTATGACAAACAGGCTGAAACTGAGTAAAACTTGCATGCCTTTAACAAATGGCAGCACAATTAGAACCTGTTTAATAGGCATGATTAACAGTATTAATGCCGGGGGCGTGGCCAAGCTTGCATCCAGAATGGCTGCTTAGTCCTGGAGCTCTGAGCCTAAACCATCAGGAATCTCCTTTTCCCCCGTTACCCCGGGACTTACTGAGCTGAAAAACGTGGGATCTTGAAGAAAAAGCAGTTATGCCACTGAAGATGTCCAAGAAACAGGGACAACTACCATTTAAAAGCGCCAGTAATGGACTTAAAGATTCAGGCCTGGTAACTCTGCCACCACGAGGGGAAAATGCAGACAATGTGGTTGCAACAAATTCAATAGGAACAGTGGAAAAAAGTGGGTATAGCCCTCAGTTCTTGGTCCTGGAAAAACTGTTTAATGATCTAAAATATGATCTGACAAGCAAAATGAATGCAGGGTTTGAAAATGTATCTGCTCGACTGGACCTCCTACAAACAACAGTAGATAGCTTGGGTGAGACAACAGAACAACATTCAGCCCGGTTAATGGAGCTGGAAGAAAGGGTCAGTTCGCAAGAAGATTGGTATAACCAGTAGAACCCTCAACTGTAATCTGCATTGGCCGAAATAGAGAAACTAAAAGCAGTACTAGATGATCATGAGAATAGGGAGAGGTGTACAAATATAAGAATTGTGGGCATGGTTGAAGGAGTGGAAGGCAGAGACTGTGTAACATTTTGTCAAACATGGTTAAAGGCAAAACTGGATCTACCAACCAAGTGTTCCTTGGAAATACAACGGGCGCATTGAACTCCCAGTAGATGCCCTGCCCCAAATGAAAGGCCTCATCACATAATTGTAAAATTCCTGAGATATCAAGATAGAATGATGGTACTGAATGCAGCTCGAAAGGCGGGAGCTATTAGAGAAGGCTCTCACTCCGTCAGTATATTTCAGGACTTCTCTTGATCGGTGCAAGCAGAATGAAATGCCTTTATGCCTGTGAAGAGGAGGTTACACCAACTTGAGTGGCCTTTTGCACTTGTTTACCCTGCTTAGTTGATTATACGGAGAAAGGGCAACACATCGAAGGTGTTTACAAATCCTGATGTGGCGATGCAGTACATCGAGCATGAATCAAAACAGCAAGACAATGCAGATGGGTGAACTTTATTTCAAACTTAAAATGTGCAGATAATGTGTTTTTGTGCTGGCAGAGAAGCTTAAACGAGGGAAAATGTTACCGGGTGTGGGGTTGGGGGGGGAAGTAGAGCTTGGCCCGGTCTGCTCTGAAACTCTTTTGAGGCCTATAAACGCTGGAGCAGGTGGCCTTCCCCGTTTCCCCCTGCACTAGCTTCTGGCAGGGTTGCTGATTCGGACGTGCTCCCAGAGTGACTTTGCAGAGATTTATTTGTTGCCGCTTGACTTTGTTTTATGAACTGGGACCAGCTATTATTTTAATTTTAATATACCAGAGAGTAGTACCAGCGGCTTGATCAACAAACAAACTGGGAGCTGAAGATCTATTCTCTTGCTTAACTTTATTTGAACTTAAAATGTGCAGATAGTGTGTTTTTGCATTGGCAGAGCAGCTTCAATGAGGGACGAAGGTACCGGGAGTGGGGTTGGGGGGGAGTAGAGTTTGGCTAGGTCTGCTCCGAAACTCTTTTGAGGCCTATAAAAGCTGGAGCAGGTGGCCTTCCCCGTTTCCCCTTGCACTAGCTCCTGGATGGGCTGTTTATTCAGAAGTGCTCCCAGAGTGACTTTGCAGAGATTTATTTGCTGCCGCTGGACTTTGTTTTACGAACTGGGACCAGCTATTATTTTAACTTTAATAAACCAGAGAGTAGTACCAGCAGCTTGATCAACAAACAAACAGGGAGCTGAAGATCTAATCTCTTGCTTTTTGTTTCCTAAAAAAGAAAAATAGAAAAATGGAGGAAATGAGTACTCAACATTAGTTTATGATATGTTTTGCTTGGATATAGGGATGCGATTTATGTCCTGGAGGGGAAGGGGACTCAGTTATTTTTTTTATTCCGAGTGTGGTGGGCGGGGATCCACTCAGGAGGCCAACTGAGTTGTTGGCCATCTTCCTTCTTTTGACCTGTGGTTTCTTTTTTGTGTGACTCAGGGATGGAGGGGGGAAGGGGACACTTGGGGACTGAAAGGATGTTTGAGCAATAAGGAGACTGTATGTAAAATTATGTGTAGGGGTCTGGCCTCCCTTGATGGGCTCCTCATTCCGGAGGTTCCCTGGGGAGGGACGGACCCTTAGGTGTCCTCAAACCACCCAGCCTTATACTTGTTTATTTTATTTGGGTAGCTGGGTTACAGGAATATGTTTTTACTGTTGGCAGATTAAGGATGGAGCCCTGGGTGGGGCCCTGCTTTATCGCCGTGCTTGGACCTAATAGAGAGATAGTGACGGTGTGGCCAGCAGGCTAACCCACGATATCAAAGGGGGCTTTAAATAAATTTATATTAGGGGGGGAAGAGGGAAGCTAGGTGGTGAGAAAAAGTTGGAAACCACCTCGCTAAATTTCTGTTAAAGGGGTATAGTTTTACTAGATTAGGTAAGCGCCTGTTGCGCAGGTCTTCACTACTTCTTTTCTCTTTCTTTTTTCTTTGGTTATCTTTTTTGTTTCCTTTTGAAATGCTAAATAGAGCATGGAGGGTTTTTGAAGAGGTAAAATTAAAAGGGAGGTACCAGACTAGATGGGGAGTGGGGAGGGGTTCTATTTTAATTGGGAGAAAAAATAAAAACAGTCAAGAGTCGAGTGGTGTGGGGGGGCTTGGTGGAGATGGGATGCAATGTGAAACGGGGATCTTGGATCTGGGAATAAATGTGGTGTTACCAGATGGCTAGTTTAAAAATGCTATCCTGGCATGTAAATGGTTTAAAAACAGCAGTGAAACAAAAACGTGTATGGTCCTATATTAAGAAAAAAAAGGTGGATGTTGTGATGCTACAGGAGTTACACTTAACATGTGAAGAGCTTAAGCTGGTAGAAAGAAAATGGGGAGGTATAATGATAGCGTCTCACTTCACGTCCAGGGCCAGAAGAACGTGTGTATGGTTTAGACCGGGGATCAGGGTACAGATTCACACAACTCAAAGGGACAGTCAGGGAAGATATGTTATAGTGAAGGCTATGGTGGAAGAGGAAATGCTAGTCCTGGGGTCTTTATATGGACCTATGTTTGATTGTCCAGAATTTTTTGAGCATCTAGCTATTATGCTAGCAGTGTTCCCGACAAAATGACTATGGGGTGACTATAACACCTATTGGGAACCTTTGCTTGATCATTCAAAACCTCGTTGTAGATGCACCCCCAAAAGCATGGTGGCCTTATGGAGATTAGCAGAGGAAAGGGCTCTACAGGAAGTGTGGAGATTTAAACATCCAGGTATAGAGGAGTTCTCTTTCTATTCCTATGCCCACAAGGTCTATACAAGACTAGATTATTTCCTGGTTTCCCCTACTTTTTTAGGGTGAACAAGAGAGATAGAATATGGCCGTATTATAGTGTCAGATCATGCACCACTGTATTTAGAAGTGGATAAAGAGGTAGATGAAGGGGGTGTGCGTCAATGGAGAATGGACCCTACACTATTGTTAGACCCCCTGTATGTACTGCAAATGTCCAAGAAACTTCAGGAATTTTTAGAAAACAACAGAGTGGAAGACACTTCAGCAAGGACTACATGGGAGGCCTTGAAAGCCTTTGTAAGTGGGAGACTATCTGTTATGCAGCCTTCAAAGGCAAGCAAGAGAAATGAAGGGAAAATTAATTAGAATCCAATATAATAAAGCTAGAAAATCAGATTATGAGTAGTCAGTCACCTGGGGATATGACGAAGTTGAAGAGTATGAAGGGAGAGTATAACCAGTTGTGCTGTAAATGTATAGAGAGGGATATCCTCATGTCAAAAGCGGGACAGTACTTCAAGGGGGACAAGTCAGGGAGATGGATGGCCTGGTTAATTAAAAAACAAAGAGCAGAGAGAACTATTCTAGCAATAGAAAATGAGAATGGGGACTGTACTCCCTCTGCCCGAGAGATAAACAATACTTTCCAATCCTTCTATGAAAAGCTATATACATCAGAATTCCCACAAGGAACAAATTTAGAGAGTTTTTTAGATAATATCCCCCTACCTACAATACCCAACCAAGTAAATGAAAAATTAGGACAAGGGCTCACTGCACAGGAAGTTAAGGAGGCAATATGGGCTTCAAGATCAGGAAGAGCCCTGGGGCCAGATGGCCTACCCCTGGAATTCTATAAAAAGTTCTGGGGAGACCTAAGTCAACTCTTTATGAGTATGGCAAGGGAGGTTTTGGAGGGAGAGGGGTTGACACCATCCCAACAGCTAGCTATTATAACAATTTTACCCAAGCTAGACAAGGATCCAAAAAAATGTGGATCTTATCGTCCAATCTCTTTGCTAAATGCTGACTATAAGATAATAGTGAAAATATTGGCAAGGAGGTTGGAGGGGGCCCTGCCACAGGTTATTCATCATGATCAAGGGGGCTTTGTTAAGGGCAGGCAGGCAAGGCATAATTTAAGACTGGTAATGAACATCATCTGGGAGGCGTCAAGAGGAAGAAAAGCTTGTGGGGGTCTTCTCGCATTGGATGCAGAGAAGGCCTTTGACAGGGTCGAGCGGCCTTTTATGTTCACAGTACTAAAAAAGTTTGGTTTGCACCCGGTCTTCAGGCAATGGGTAGAATGGTTATACCAATCCCCATGGGCCCAAATCCTTACAAATAATATGTTATCACTCCCCTTTCAGCTTCATAGAGGGACGGGACAGGGCTGTTCCCTCTCACCATTGATATATGTCCTGACTATTGAGGTATTGGCGACAGCTATTAGACATCATCGGCAAATAGAAAGTTATACGCTTATTGGAAAGGAGCATGTTATCTCTCTCTTTGCAGATGATGTGCTATTAATTCTGGCTGACCCAGAAAGAGCTATGCCTGCCCTGACTTCTCTTTTTAAGGAATATGGTCCTCTCTCTGGACATAAGATCAACTGGAATAAGAGCGAGTGGCTCCCCTTGATGGACGATGGAGGGACCATACATATCAGCGGAATAGATATCCCCCCTAGAACAGTAATAAAATACTTGGGAATACTGCATCCACAAAAGATAATGGATGTGGGGCACTTAAACTATAACCCATTGGCAACAAAAATTAAGGAACAATGTAGTAGGTGGAAGTCACTCCCCCTGTCTCTGATGGGAAGAGTAAATTTAGTAAAAATGCAAATATTACCTCAATGCCTTTATCTCTTCCAAACCCTGCCTGTTATGCCTCCACTGTGTCACTTGAAGTCTCTAGAGGGCTCTATCACCACTTTAATTTGGGCAAATCGTAGACCTAGGATTAGGAAGGAGGTGTTGTGGCAGCCATTTCATAGAGGGGGCTTGACACTCCCCAACTTGATGTTATATGCTTTAGTGGCCCAACTAAAATATACTATGGACTGTCAGGAAATAGGAGGAAGAACAAGGGCCTGGGTCACTATGGAGTCACAATCCAGGGTGTTTTCACCCTATGCCCAATACCTCCTTCCATTAAGTTCTCGTGAGGGGGATAGTGAGAAACCTAAAAACCCGTTCACCAATAATATGTTTAAGGCCTGGAGGGTGGCTTCACAGATGATGGTGGACAAGGGGGGCATGTCACCTGAGGGATCCATTTTTACAGCTTGTGGAAAGATGGAAGGCCCCCCCTCGGTCAAACGTGCTCTGGGGCAATGGGAGGGGAAGGGTGTCTTTCTCCTATCTCATCTATTTAATAATGATACCTTGTGACAGAAATGGGAAGGAAAGAGTTAATGGTTTGGATTCTGTAGGTGCCTTATTTTTTTAGCAGTGTGGAAAAAATACACTGAGGCTGAAATCCTCCAGCAGCATCCAGCTTGTGGAATTCCTAGCTGCTAGATAAGAGCCGGGTCATAAATTTCAAGTGGACATCTCCAGACGCACACACACAGACCTTGCAGACACGGACACAGGGCAGTTTGAATGGATTGTATCATTCAACTATAAACTTAAGGTGAAAAGGGAATATAATTGATCACAGATAGGTGTTCACTCTGATTGGGACAATTAAATACATACATGCTAGTTGGTTGCTGCATTTAAAGGGAGAATAGGAATGACCTATTCTCCAGAGAATATATAACCTTCTGAAAGACAGAGAAGGCTCTCTCTTGCCTTTGGAAGCTCTGAGGGGAAACATAAGCTTGGAGCCTACCCTTGTAGCTGTGTCCATGGGAGCTGGCAGTTAAAACAGGGTCCAGTGTCTCTTGTAAGGACAGGGAAGGGTAAGTTTAGTGATAGCATATTTCAGTATTAGCCTTCTTCTTCTTTTGCCATCTGTTATTTAAAAACATTTGTTTACTTTTCCTGTATGAATGTTATTCTCTTGTGTTGTAAATACATATCCTGTAAATGCTCATTGCACTTTCTGTTAACTAAAAGCTATTTATTTGCTCAACAGTTGTGACTGTGATGTCATTTTTCTGAGGTAATATTTGGTTTTCCACTGGCTAAGGTAAACTCTGTGTAGCATCCGCCACCTGAAAGAGACACACTACCAGACTTTAACTTGTGCATTTGCACGTTTGATTATTCAAGTTTGTACACTTGAAAGAGGTGCCAAAAGAAAATTCCGGCTGGCGGCAGCAAATACCCGAGGACACACACCTCTCTAAAAGCTGTTTCAGCCCAGACGGAGAGGTGGGTTGTCACATACCTTATTAAGTTTTCCTGAACTAAGACAATCATATGATATTCACCCCTTGCACTACCTTATTTATATGGTAATAAGGTCCAGGTTGCTTAAATTAGCTGGGATAAAAGGAGGTGAACCATCCTTGAATAGAACATCCCTGGAGGAGATTTTTAAACATTGTAAAAAACATGCGGGTGTGAAACCACTGTCAATATTATATAAGGCTTTATTAGGGGCTCAACCAGATAAGTTGCAAAAACTAAAGGAAAGCTGGGATAAAGACCTGGGCAGAAACATGTTAACTGGAGGGGATTGAAACTTGACTCTTCGGAGTAGCAAGGCTGTCTCAGTAAATAGTAGGCTACAAATTATTAACTATAATATTGTGAATAGAATGTATTATACCCCAGCTCTGGCACATAAGATTAATCCCCAGATTTCAGATCAATGCCCGAAATGTTGTGTTCAGGGATATACGTTTTACCACTTGGTTTGGGCGTGTCCAAAGGTAGGAACATACTGGAATGAGATAAATCAAATTCTAAACAAGGTTTTGGAATGTGAAATTCTACTTGATCCTGTGGACATTTTACTCGGGGTAACTAGAAATGGAGGGGGCCAGTCAAAAGCCTCGCATCCTTTGAGAAGACTGGCTCTGGCTGTGGGTAAACAGATTTTAGCTCAAAATTGGATGGCCCAGGCCATGCCTACTATCACCCAGTGGGCAA
Organism: Neoceratodus forsteri; assembly: GCA_016271365.2. NCBI lineage: Eukaryota > Metazoa > Chordata > Ceratodontiformes > Ceratodontidae > Neoceratodus > Neoceratodus forsteri. The sequence continues at coordinate 52,208,245 of CM057451.1, read as the reverse complement.
AAGCCCTCTTAAATAACATGAAATTAGAGCATATCCAGTATAAAGTTTTGGAACGCCTAGATAAATATGATTTGATATGGTCCCCCCTTGAGAGGGCACTGGGTAAGGAATGGTTTCTGCATTTCTAGGAAGTCCTCTATTATGAAGACATTAACCTCTGCACAGATGGCGGGGGTCCTTTGGCTCTGGAATGTGGGATGGGTTGCAATAAATTGGTGGACTACCTTAGTATCCAGCTGGGTAAATTGAGAGCCCAATGGTAAAGAGAAAAAAGAAAAGCCAAAATGAACCATAGTTAATATGTTTCACTGTGTAAGATGGGGATATAGACGGATCTTGGATTGTACCCTAAATGATTTGTACATGTAATAAGATGTAAGTGATCAAGATGTCATTGCCTCCCTGTTTCTGTAGAGCTCTTCTCAGTCCACTGACTCTTCAATAAAGTTTAATAAAAAAAACAGTATTAATGCCTGTAAAGCCCCTGTTTAGAGGAAAAAGTAATCATACAACCGAAATTTGGTGTGCATACAAGCACATTTTTTATTACTAAGTGTATAGTGTTGGGATTGGGACATGCCTTTTCTACGCATAGATCCAGAATGTGCATACATCTGAACGGCATATAAGTGGAATCCACTGTATCTCTTTTTATTGTTTTTAAGCAACTCCCCAGAGTGCCCTAAAAAGATGCTAAATAATCTGGTTTCTATCAGTGCTGGGGGTGGGAATAAAAAAATTGACATATAAGAAAATAGGTAATAACAAATTTTAATTAATAATATTCTTTTCTTTTTGGAGATTTGTCTGTGGATCCAGGATTTTGACAGATCTTTTGTTATCACCAACTTCTTTTCCCAATTTAAGAGGGCCAAGTCCCCAGGTCCAAACATAATTCCCAGCATTGAAGTGGATCATTGAGTTAATGTTATTCCTGCATAAGAAGCTTTCATTTGTGGTCCTCCTCCTAGTTAGATTCCTAATCTTTTGTCCATGTTAATTTTAGGTCCTGAAGCTTTCGAGTATGCCTCTAATTGGTTTATAATTTCTACTTCATCAGTGGTGTATATGAACATACTGTATGAACATACGAATGTGCCAGCAGAAACAGACCACCTGTTCTATCTAAGTCTGCTCGAGTATGCAGCTAGCACCCCTAGTTTGGAGCTGCCCCACCCCCCTCCACTTTGTCATCCCACTGCTTCCCCACCTCCCCCATCCTCACTCTTCCCTGTTCCCTGTCCCATGCCCTTTTAAAGCTGTTCACAGATTTACATAATACCACCCATTCTGGTAGTGCATTCCATTTTGCTACCACCTTCTCTGTGAAATAATGTCTTCTCATTTCCCCCTAAATTATCCCCCCTCTATTCTTAGCCTGTGCCCCCTGTCTGCCCCATCCTTATTGATTCCCCTCAGATACTTGAATGTCTCTATCATGTCCCCCTGTCCCTTCTGTCCTCCAGGGTGTACATATTCAGGTCTCCCGGCCTGCTGCCATAGTCTCTCCCCTCTATTCCACATATAATCTTTGCTGCCATCCTCTGTACCCCTTCCAGTAGCCTGATATCATGCTTCAGGTATAACCTCCAAAACTGCACACGATACTCTAAGTGCGGCCATGCCAGTGACCTGTACAGGGGCAAGATCACCTCTCTTCACCCTGATGAAAACCCGCTCACTTTGCACCACAGCATTTTGTTCACTTTTGCAGCTGCTCTCCTGCACTGGGCAGTGTTGTTCATGGTCCCTGTTACCATTACCCCTAGGTCGTTCTATTCCTCAGTGATTCCCAGCTTAACCCCTCCTAGCCAGTATTCTCTCCGTGGGTTCTTCACTTCAAAGTACATAACCTTACACTTCTTTGCATTGAACCCCAGCTGCCACCTCTCTGACCACTCCTCTAGCTTGCTTAGGTCCCCCAGCAACTGCTTCCATCCCTCCACTCCATCCACCATTGCTCCCATTTTGGTGTCATCTGCGAACTGACTTACCTTGCTCACCACCCCATGCACAATGTCTGATATGAAGAGCCCAAATAATACTGGTCCCAGCACAGATCCCTGTGGCACCCTTCTTGTCACCAGTCTTGGAGCTGACAGCTTCCCTCCTACCATCACCCATTGCAGCCTTCCACTCAGCCAGCCTGTAATCCAGTTCATCATTTTTGCCCCACCCCTACAATAGTTAGCTTCCCCCCAAGCCACCCATGAGGCACCGAATTGAAGGCCTTGCGGAAGTCCAAGTAAAGAACATCCACCTCATGACCCTTATCCAGCTCACCTGTCACCCAGTCATAATACTGTATCAGATTGGTTTGACAAGACTTCTCCAAAACAAACCCATGCTGCCTGACATCCTGGAGGCCATTGTCCTTCAGGTATGACATCAGTCCTTCCTTTAGTATTGTTTCCATGAGGTTGCACACTATGGAGGTGAGACTTACTGGATGATAATTACCTGATTCATTCCTTGATCCACTCTTGTGTAATGGCATTACATGTGCCATCCTTCAGTCCAGTGACACACATCCTGACTCCAGTGAGGTGCTGTACAGATCTGCCAGCAACTCCACCAACACCTCCGCCATCTCTCTCAGCACCCTGGGGTGGATACCATCCGGCTCTGGTGCCTTGTCTACCTTCAGTGCCCTCAGTCCCTCTAGGACTTTACCTCCCTCAATTCTTCTATGTGTTGCCTCCTCTCCTGTCATCCCCACCCTTCCAGCCCATGGTGGTAGCAGTCCCCCCTTTTCTTCCGTGAACACTGAGCAAAAGTAGTCATTCAGTGATTCCACCTGTTCCTCCCCTTTTCTCCCCTTTTCCATCTACTTCCCACCCTTTTTTATCCTCAGTATTGTTTCCTTGCATTTCTTTTTCTCCCTGATGTATCTGAAAAAGTCTTTCTCCCCCCCCCCATTAATTCCCTGCACTAATCTCAGCTCCTTCTGGGCCTTGGCTTCTCTCTCTTTTCTGGTCACCTCCCTGGACTATCTTGCATAATTCCTGTCCCCTTCCTTCCCCGTCATCCTATACCTATGGTGCACCTCTCGTTTTGCCCTCACAACATCCACTACCTCACTGTTCAACCAGCATCTTTTCCTTGCTCTGCTCCTCTTACCCTGTGTCTTGGTGAAGGCTTCTGTTTCATCTGTAATTCTCCATTTAATAATATTCCGTTTCTGCTCCACATCCATCTCCTGTCTTATGCCCTCCAGTTTCCTTTTCAGTACTTCTTGCATCCTCCCAAAAGCAACCCCCCTGAAGTTTATCACCCACTTTACTGATTTCTCTGTCTCCCTGCACATTGTGATATTAAACCACACCATTTGGTGATCGCTGCTGGCTAGTGGGTCCTCAACCCTTATTTCCCTTACTGCTTCCCATTCAACAATACCAGATCTAAAGTGTTCTTTAGCCTAGTAGGTACACTGACCAACTGTGTCAGGAGACCCTCCTGGATTGCAACCAGGAGTACTTGCTCCCTAGCACTGGAGGTGACCAGAATGCTCCAGTCAACCCCCGGCAAGCTGAGATCCCCCATGATGACCACCTTCCATTTTCTACATACCTTTCTGATTTGTCCCACTAATTCCCTTTCAAACTCCTCAGACTGGGACAGTGGCCTGTATACCACCCAGTCCTCAGTTTCCTACCCCTTGAGTCTAGGAGCTATAGCCAGATTGCCTCTGTTCTCCTTTCTTCCCCCTTGTCCCTTGTGCATTTGATCCCGTCCCTCACATAGACTGCCACCCCACCCCCTCCTCCCCTCCTTACAGTCCTTCCTGTATAATTTGTACCCTGGGATTGACAGATCAGTTGCCCATGTTTCCGTGACACCTGCAATATTTATTTATTTATTTGTTTTTTGTTAACCAGGTAAGTACACTAGACAAGAGTATTGCCTATATTCAGGCACAACCCGGGAGAGTACAGGTGGGAGAGAACAAAGTCAAACAATGTACAGCAAGCTGACAGTAGTTCTCCACTCTCCACACTACCATTGGTTATCTAATGCCATGGCTTATAGGGATATCCTAGTGGGCCATGGTCTCAATCAGAGCCTTACTGCTCTCACTAGATTGAACAATAAAAATGAGGAATCACTTTCTTATTGACTGGATTCTTCTCAATAACCCAACCAGGGTCAGACTGTCTGGCCAACTGTCAGATTCCATCAGTGACCATTCTACCATCTACTGCCTTTGGCTCAACAAAGCAGGGTGTTTCACAACTAGCTCTAGTTATCTGTATAGGCCATAGCTGTTACTGGGGTACTGGTCATCGATAATGTAATCTCTTTGATTTCTGTTCATAACTGAACATAAAAGGGAGTCAATACAATATATATATAGAGGATACATGATGAGCAGGAGTGTGATATGGGAAATATTCTCACTCCTACAGAGTGAGCTCTGGATATCTCAATGCAGGAGTGAGAATATATCCCATAGCACATGATCTGCACATCATGTGTGCTGTTTATACAATGGGGGTGACAGCTTCAGAAGTATAATTATGTTTTCCTGTTTGCTGTTTTATTTTAGTGTTTGGTAACTGGGTAACTTTTTAGGGGTGATTTGGGGGCAGTGGGCAGATAAGTGACTTGTTCTAAGTCACACAGTGTGGGAGTGGAGGTTTTGAGAGTCAAACCCAGGTCTGGTGTGTTGGATGTATGGAAGTTGTTCAAAGCTGATTACTGTAATCTCTAGGCTATCCTGAGAACACTGTTTGTGTGTGTTCTGAGTGTGTGCGAGTGTTTCTGAATGAGCTGGGAGTGTTAGAAACACTATGGGAAGCAGGTGAATGTGTTTGGCAATGCTAATTGAGTTAGTTTCAGCTAGCAGTGGTCTTGCTTAAAATTGAGAGTAGCATAGTAATGGGTTGTGAGTTGTTGAAACACTATGAGAAACAGGTGAGTGTCCTTTGCAATGTTAATTGAGTTACTTGAAAGTAGCAGTGAGAAACAGATTTGTGAAGAAGTTCAATTTAGAATGCAGGCTGGAGTGAGTGAGTGGTGACATCAGCACAGTATGGATAAATGGCATTTTTTTTATCACAGTAGTGATGTCTTCACCATTTATCACACTGCAGTGGAAATATTCAAGTTTATCACACTGATATTGCATTCAACCCTATTGTGTGTATATATATATATATATATATATATATATACATATATATATACACACACACACACACACACACACACACACACACACACACACACACATACATACATACAATAATGGACTTATTGGGCATCCCTGCCTTACACCTCTATTTATTTGTATAGTATTCCCTTTCCAACCATTGATTCTAAGTGTTACAGTTGCCATATGATAGAAACGTTTGATCCATTCTATAAATCAACTGGAAATACCAAAGGATTGTAAAGTTAAAAACTTATATTCATGAGCGATAGAATCAAAGGCCTTTTGCTGATCAAGGCTCAGCAGAAATCCTTATTCACCTCATATTTGATCGTTTTGAAAGTTCTCTTAGAACAATTAAATTATCATGTATTCCTCATTTTGGGACTGAATAAGTCTGGGTAGTACAAATAAGGTGTTCAGAGATTGTAGCTAATCTTTTAGCTAGAATTTTACAGAGAATTTTAAAATCGGTATTCAATAAACGGATTGGCATCCAGTTTGTAACAAAGTTCTTATTACCCTTTTTGTATAGGAATATTAAAGCAGCTGCTGCCATTGAATTGGATATCTTATTATAAACCAAAATTTCATTAAATAGGCAAGTAAGTTCTGGAAGTAGTTCTGTCAGGAACTGTTTATAAAATTCTGGAGTGAGTCCATCATTTCCTGGGACTGTACCATTTTTTAAGGATGAGATCATAATTTTAACTTCATCTTCTGAAATTGTTTTTTCTAGATCATTCTGTTGATGCACTGTTACATGAGGAACTTGTAATTGTGCCAGATAATGTTCAGAATTATAAATTTCTGGGGGTGTACCAAAAATATTGGATACATAGTAGTTCACTACTCCCAGTATGCCATCATTTGTTTTCTGTATCCTCCCATTATCATCTTCAAGATGTAAAATTAATTTTTGTCTGTCTTTTTCTGGTTATCTTTATATGGATCATAAGTCTGTTTTTTACTATCAGTTCCAAACCTAAGTTCTTGTTGAAGGATTTTAGCTCTATCATATTGCAATTTATAAATTTATTTTTTAACATTTGCTATTTGTTTGCTGTAGTCTATTTTAAGATTCTCAGTTTTAGATATTAATAAGTGTAGTTTATTTTCATAAATTTAAATAACTCAGGTATGTTTTTTTTTTCCAATTGTTTAACCAGGAGTGGCACACTAAGCTGAAAGCTTGTTTACAGATGCGACCTGGGAGCACAGGGAAGTTAAATGACTTGCTCAGGGTCACACAGTATGCAAGTGGGAGTTATGGGATTCAAACCCATGTCTCCAGATTTGCAGCTCAGAGCCTTAAACCACTGCATGTTTATAGTTTGTTTGTTTGTTTGCCAAATTTTGGAATGAAAGACTAAAATTCTGTTTACAGTCTTCCCACCATTCCATATATGTGTTGTACATACAACAGACAGATTTCTGGGCAGTCTATAGCTGTTTCCTTTGTACATTAATATACTGTGATGTTAGTAAATTTGTGTTTAATCTCCAAGACCCTTTACCACACGGCAGTGTATTTTCCCATTTCATTTCTATCTCTAGGGATCTGAGGTCTGAAAAGATTATGTCATGTAATTTACCTTTTGATACCTCTAAATGGTAGAGATAAAAAAAAGCCTATTCTAGTGGAGTGTTGACCCCCTAATAGCTGTAAACCCTCCCTGATTCTGTACTGTTCTGTGTGAGTCTTTCAAATTAGATGTTGAAATAATATAATTGAAAGTGTTAGTGTCACAGTATAATTTGTTTGTTTGGAACCCTTTGTCTGTTTGTTGTAGACCATAATTAAAGTCCCCAAATCCAAATTACTAATCTGGCTGTAAGTATGGCTGAACTCTTTTAAATAATTTGATTCTAGTAGTTTTACTTTGAGGAGCGTAAATATTGACTAATCTTAACCTGACAGCACTATACTGAATATCTAAAATAAGGACCCTTCCTGGTTCTAGATCAATTAATCTCGTCACTTTTACATTTGAATTCAGAAAACAGATTCCTAACCCATCACATAAATCAGGGCCTCCTGACCAAAAAGTAACCCCTTTAGTCTATAATTTTGTGGCATATGTCACTTCAGAGAGAGTTTTAATTTCCATGTCCTGTAGACAAATAATGTCTACTTTATATTGTAGAAGTTCTGTGAAGACTGTCAGGTGTCCTTTACTGTTCTTAATACTGTTTACATTTTAAGATAAAGTGCTGCTAGATGCCATGCACAGTATAATGTGTAGTACAGGGGAACAGAATTATGTCCTTAGTGCTGAGATCTTGCTATCCATTTATTTTTCACTTTGTCACCTTGACCTAAATCCTCTAGGCCAGAGGAATGATCATTAGTTGAGGAAGCTATGGAAGAGGAATCTGAATCCATGTCATCTTCATCAAAATTGTCCTCAGTCTGATCTGCTTGCGAAGCTTTGTATTAGTTTACTGTTGTCCATTTATGTCTTTCTTTAGAAATCTTTCCCTCTTTCCCTTTAGATTCAACCTTCTTATCTGTCTTCTCTGGGCCTTTTTTTGTATAAGAGACAGTTTTAAAAGGAGGCTCTGCAACTGGTGGGGGGGGGGGGCACAGATCCTGTATGTCTTGAAGTGCCTGCCTCCATATGCATTGTAGAAGTGTCTGTATCATCCACTGCTTCCAACTCCCTTTCTGTAGTATTATGTTTAGAATGATTTGCTTTGCACACATTAGTAGTGAGATCCACTATAGGTGGCTTTGTTTCTTGTACCACGGGCAACTTCATTCCTGTTTGTGTCCTGACTGTTCTTTTTTGTATCCAGTACCTCTTGTCTTAGGCTATCACACTTATTCTGTGTTTTTTCTTTCTCTTTTTCTTTGTGGATTTCATGCATTCTCTTTTCAGAAGCCATATCATATCTCCTTTTCTGTGCTTGTGTGACTAAAGCTTCATGTGTAGAGTTGTCATCATTCTTATCTGTCTTATCTCTGGGCCATTTTTAGTATAAAAGACAGTTTTAAAAGGACTGACTGACTTTGATTTGTTTGTTGGAAGCTGAGAACCTTGCTACACTGCAAAGAACAAACTATAACTCCGTTTAGGACCTGGAAACCTGGTAAGGCATAATATTGTTGAGGACTTGTTAAGAAGGGAATCTACGATTTCTATAAAAAGTTTCATTTTTTTTCCTTATTGGCATTAAGCAGAGAATTGCAGGATTCCATTAAAAGAGTAGCAATTTTATAACCAGAGGGAGTGAGATACAGCTGAATTTACTTGATTCCTGGGGTTGAGACCTAGGATTTGGAAGGATATTTTTGCCACATTTTAAAAGTGTCCTGCTGGCTGAGAAGTTAAGTTTTTATCTCTGGTTTCACTGAAAGGTTTTGTGTATTGGAATCAGACATAGCAATGCCTACATTGAAAGGCCTGCTTACATCACAGGTGTCACTAGTCAATCAATTGGCTCTGGGTGGGGTTTCATCACTGTGCTGTCTTAGCATCTTCACAGTTAGAAGCCAGTCAGACTGACTTTGATTTGTTTGTTGGAAGCTGAGAACCTTGCTACACTGCAAATAACAAACTGTAACTCTGTTTAGGACCTGGAAACCTGGTAAGGCATAATATTGTAGGGGACTTGTTAAGAAGGGGAGCTATGCTTTCTACAAAAAGTTTCATTTTTTTTCTTATTGGCATTAAGCAGAGAATTACAGGATTCCATCAAAAGTGTAGCAATTTTATAACCAGAGGGAGTGAGATACAGCTGAATTTACTTGATTCCTTGGGTTGAGACCTAGGATTTGGAAGGATATTTTTGTAACATTTTAAAAGTGTCCTGCTGGCTGAGAAGTTAAGTTTTTATCCCTGGTTTCACTGAATGGTTTTGTGTATTGGAATCAGACATAGTAGAGTGCCTACACCGAAAGGCCTGCTAACATCACAGGTGTCACTAGTCAATCAATTGGCTCTGGGTGGGGTTTCATAACTGTGCTGTCTTAGGCATCTTTCACTGTTAGAAGCCAGTTAGATTGACTTTGATTTGTTTGTTGGAAGCTGAGAACCTTGCTACACTGCAAAGAACAAACTATAACTCCATTTAGGACCTGGAAACCTGGTAAGGCATAATATTTTTGAGGACTTGTTAAGAAGGGGAGCTACACTTTCTACAAAAAGTTTCATTTTTTTCCCTTATTGGCATTAAGAAGAGAATTGCAGGATTCCATTAAAAGTGTAGTAATTTTATAACCAGAGGGAGTGCAATACAACTGAATTTGCTTGATTCCTGGGGTTGAGACCTAGGATTTGGAAGGATACTTTTGCAACATCTTAAAAGTGTCCTCCTGGCTGAGGAGTGAGTTCATTTTTATCCCTGAACTCAGTAGAGTGGTTTGTGTAGGAGCAGTGGTCTAGTAAATTGTGATGTTAGTTGAATTACTATAAAGGGAAGTACTCACCAGGGAGGTTGAGCAGTTGTGTATTTAATTTATTCTAACAGTCACCAGTTGCTATAGAGTACCCACCACCCTTCCCCACACCCCACCCCCAAGCGTGCAATTTCTTTTATAGCCAAAGTTCTGACATCACTTTCTCAACAGGTCTTGGGGCAGAACTGTCATATTCTTGATAACCCAGCACAGTGCATAAAGGATAGGTACACACCACAAATAATAATAATAATATATATATAACATATCGTATATTGTAAGGGAGAGGGACATGTGGGGAGTGGTGCAATGCACTGGCTATGGGGCAGCAGTTTTCCAGGAAACATTCTGGAAACTGCATTGCTGTCCTATTTCAGGCAACTGTCAGCTCTGAGGGAGGAGGTTGCCACCTCCAGGCTGAACTAGCAAGGACTAAGGAGGCCTCCCCTACCCAAAGAGTGCCACAGCCACAATCACTGCCTCAGAGGTTGCCAAGTATGAAGAGCAGTTGGACCACTGTGGGTTCTGGGAGGGTGCGGGTGGTGGACCAGAGGTGAAGCCCCAGAGCTGTACCTCTACACAAATCATATGCCATTCTGGCAGAGCAAGGTTCCTCTATTATGGCACCCTCAGTGGAGACCCAGAAGAATGCTGAGGACATCCACAAGGGAGACCCACAAAAGGGTAGCAAGAGACACCACAGGGGAAGGAAACAGCTTCTGATGGGGACTCAGTTGTTGGGGGTAAAACTGGGGAAGGAAGAGGAGAAGTAAGTAAGGTGCCTGCCTGGTGCCATGGCTTGGAGGGACAGGAAGTGAATCCTCAGGATTGCAGAAGCAGCATCACAGGAGAGGGAGCTAGATATCATTGTCCACCTTGAAACAAATGACCTAGCTAGGCATGGGATCAGTGCAGTGCAGAATGAATTTGTGGAGTTGAGGAGGGGCCTCAGATGGGTAACAAGCATGGTAACCTTCCCAGAGGTGCTGCCAGTCCATGGCAGGGGTGAGGATAGGGTACTGAACACCATGCAGTTTAATGAATGGTTGCAAAACTGGTGCAGAGCACAGGGCTTTGGCTTCATTGGGGACTGGGGGGTCCTCCTGGAGACAGAAAGGTTTACACTGGCATGATGATCTGCATCTGTCCATGAAGGGAACCAAGCTCCTAGGTGACAGGTTTAAATGCTTCCTTGGCAAGCTTTTAAACTAGCCATGAGGGGGAGGTGCTGATAAAAAGCAGGACATTTCAAGCCTCCCCTCACAATACATGGCCGGTAGTAAGGTAAACACTGAGGCACAGAGCTCAACACAGGGCAGGACAGGAGTAAATGGAAAAATAGACAAGGACAATAAGAGCAGGGATGGGGAAAAAGGGATAAAGCCAACAATAAATGGAGGTCAATTAATACCAATGCCCTAGTCTGGAAAACAAGCTTCCTGAGCTAGTAGCCCTAACGGAAGATGAACAATTGGATATTGTGGCAGTCATGGAAACATGGTACACAGAGAACCATGACTGGATGTCAACATACGAAGGTACACAATCTAAAGAAGGGACAGGGAAGGTAAAAGAGGAGGTGGAGTAGATCAATACATAAGGGAAGGGCTCAAAGTTACAGAACTAAAAAGTAAAGGGGAGGACAGAAGGCACTCTGGGTCACCTTGGAGACAGGGAATGGCATCACAATCTGCACAGGGGTTGTATACAGACCCCCATCTCAAGGGGAGGAAATGGACAAGAAAATGATAAAGGACATTCTCAAAATGGCTGAACAAGGGGAGATACTGTTGATGGGGGACCTGAATATGCCAGATGTTAACTGGATGGCATTACTGCAGCCACATCCAAGAGCAGGGCCATTCTCAATGCCCTGCAGGGGGCAGGCCTTAGACAGCTAGTGTTGGAACCCACTCAGGAGGGAGCAATACTCGACCTGGCACTCTCAAATGGAGAGAGGATCACAAATTTAGAAGTCAGTAGACATCTGGGAACAAGTGACCACTGCACAGTGAGCTTCACAATGAGCACAACCATGGAGATAAGCCATACAAAAACAAGGACACTGGATTTTAGAAGGGCTGACTTTGGCAAAATGGGTGAATACCTGAAAAATGCACTAGCAAATTGCCAAAAAGGAGGGGTGGAAGAACAATGGAGAAAAATCAAAACTGCCACATAGAGGCAACAAGCCTTTGTGTGAGACAAATAAAGAAAACAAAATGGAGTAAAAAACCACTATGGTTCTCAAAAGAGGTGATAGGGAAGGTTAAGGAGAAAAAGGCTGCATTCAAAAAGTATAAGGAATCACAGAAGAAGCATGACAGGGAACTGTATCAATTAAAGCAGAACGAAGTGTAGAAGGCAGTCAAAATAGCAAAGGTCCAAAATGAGGAAAAATAGCCAACTCAGTTAAGAAGGGGGATAAAACCTTTTATAGTTACATTAGGGAGCATAGAAAGGTTAAGGGAAGGATAGTGAAGATTAATAAATGAGAGGGGAGGAGGCTAGAGGGAGACAGTGAAAATGCAGAGATACTGAATGACTACTTTTGCTCAGTATCCACAAAAGAAGATGAGGAGAAGTTACCTAAGCCAGACAATAGAAGCACTCTGGGTAGGGGAGTTGGCACCAGTCCATTCACAGGAGAAAGAGTCCTGAAAGAACTCCAAAAACTCAAGGTGGACAAAGCAATGGGGCCTGACGGGATTCACCCCAGAATCCTAAAAGAACTAAGGGAGGATCTAGTGAAACCACTGACCATGCTTTTTAACAAATCATGGCAGGATGGGGTGGTACCTGAGGACTGGAGGAGGGCAGATGTAATTCCCCTTCACAAAAGTGGGAACAAGGCAGAAGCAGAAAACTATAGACCTGTAAGTTTGACCTCAGTGGTAGGGAAAATGATGGAATCACTTCTAAAAGAAAGAATTGTTGAGTACATAGAGGACAGCAGGGCACAGGACCCAAAGCAGCATGGATTTACAGCAGGAAGGTCATGTCAGACAAATCTAATTGATTTCTTTGACTGGGTGACCAAAGTAATAGACCAGGGAGGAGCTGTAGATATGGCCAACCTAGACTTTAGCAAGGCATTTGACACAGTCCTGCACAAAAGATTAATAAACAAGTTAGCCAGCCTGGGAGTGGGTCCCAGGGTGGTTGCCTGGGTAGCAAACTGGCTGCACAATAGGACACAGAAGATAATAGTGAATGGAACACATTCCAAAGAAAGGGGGGTACTAGTGGAGTACCTCAGGGCTCAGTACTGGGTCCAGTCCTCTTTAACATCTTTGTAGGTGACATTGCAGAGTGTCTTGAGGGAAAGGTATGCATCTTTGCAGGTGACACACAGATCTGTAACAGAGTTGATACACAAGAGGGGGTAGAAAAGATGAGAAGGGACTTGGCAAGGTTGAGGAATAGTCAAACATATGGCAACTTAGATTCAATGCCAAGAAGTGCAAAGTAATGCACCTGGGAAACAAAAACCCAGGAGAAGAGTACACAATAGCAGGGGAGGTACTAACAACAACAAAAATGGAAAGGGACCTGGGGGTAGTCATATCAGATGATCTAAAGGTGAGTAAGTAATGTGAAAAGTCGGTAAGGGAGCCAGGGGGATACTGGGATGCATAGGAAGGGACATCACAAGTAGGAAAAAAGGGAAGTGGTTATCCCTCTGTACAGACAGTTGGAGAGACCCCATCTGGAGTACTGTGTGCAGTTTTAGAGACCTCATCTATGCAAGGACATAGACAGGATAGAAGCAGTCCAGAGGAGGGCAACTAAAATGGTGCAGGGTCTGCAGCAGAAACCATATGAAGAGAGACTGAGAGAGCTTAATATGTATACTCTTGATGAAAGGAGGGACAGGGGGACATGATAGAAACTTTCAAGTACCTCAAGAGAATCAACAAAGTCTAGGAGGGTAGCATCTTTCAGAAAAAGAGATGTGTAAGAACAAGGGGGGCACAATTAAAAGATAGAGGAGGGACAGCTCAGGGGTAATGTGAGGATTTTTTTTTTTTCATGGAGAGAGTGGTGGATACATAGAACCACCTTCCTGAGGAGGTTGTTGGGTCTAAAACAGTGGGGGAATTCAAACATGCATGGGACAGACATAGGGCAATTGTAGTGGGGGGTTGCAGGAAGTAGGCTGTTGGTTAACTAGAATCTGCAGCTTATCCAGTAGGTAGGGAAATGGGCAGACTGAGTGGGCCAAGTAGACCTTATCTTCTGTTAAAGTCTATGTTTCTATGTTTCTGTATGAGGTCCAAGGCCATCTAACATATGAGTGACCCTTTTCCTCACACAAACTGCAACAGAACAAGTTCACATAGTAAGCAGCTAAATGACCAGTGTCCAAGCAGAGTATACATCTTGTAGTATCACACACATTGCTGAAATTAAGTCTGGATCCCACATTTGTGGCATGATTTTGGCTGACCAATATAGACTAGAGATCCCCCATCGCCTCCTAAGTAAAAACAGCCTGGCAAATGTACAATACCATTGCTGGACATGAATAACTTGCACTTTACCCTCCAACTTCCAGCCCAGATTTACTCTGAGTCAATAATGGGGGATGGATGTTCCAAGACACGTTTACACCTTCATTTTTGAAAATGATGGTTATTATTCTTATCTGCTGGCTTAGAGATTGGTATGGCTAGAAAGGGGTCCATATAGGAGAATTTTCAAAGCATTGTACTTGACCGAAAATCTGTCCAGTGCTTCAACTGTCTTAAAACTGACATCATAATTATCTTCATCTGTGTGGATCAGCGCAAAGATTTCCAAGGCATAAAATTTCATGGAATGTTTCAATGAAGTCCTCCCCACATACACTTGGCCTGGAGGGGTATCCAGACCACCTTTGTAAGATAAGCAAATTTCATTTTTTTCATGGTGCTGGCTCACCTTTGTTTTTAAATACATCTTCCATCCAAAGTAAAGGTTTATAAAATTGTCTTTTATTGGGGTCTTGCACATTTTGAACCCCTTACCCCACTGGCATAGTGACCTCTGACCTCAGAAATTCTGGTGCAGATAGTTTTTGTGGGATCATGTTATCCATAGCAATATCAAGCCCACCCTTCTGGTGGTTAGAATTATCAGGTAAATCACGCACAACAGGTTCCCTTTGCACAATGTTCTCAATGTTCTTTTCAGAATCAGGAACAGTTTGACTTAAGTTACTTGATGTTTGTAAGGTAAGCTCATGCATTTCATTAGTAACTACTATATTTATAGGTGGTTCAGTCAATAAATTATTTTGGGCTTCAGTACTTGGTTTTATCTCACAGTGTTTAGGAGAAACAATGAGTTTGACTGTATGTGTAATTTCAGCTTTCTCGAATTGTGCCACATTTGGGTGTGATGGATCAGGTTTCCAGGAACTGTCAGTATCCTCTACCCAGCCTGCATTTTTCATAGCAGTAGTTGCCAACCAAATTGATTTGTTTTGGGATTGTAAACATTTTGAAACATCTTTTGGTACCTTTCTTCTTGACATCTGCAGTGTTTTACATGGTGGTAATGTCAGGTACAGCTTCTGAAGAGGTTGGTTCATCTCACAACTCAGTTCATTGGACTACGCCCTGTGCCACATCAGTATTGGGAGTCAAACAAGGTGTGGCAGCTGTCAGGTATTTTTCTTCTTCTTCTTCTTCTTCTTCCTCTGCAATTTGTGGTAAGAGTTGGGCTTTCTTTTCTTCTAGAGCTTGTTTAAGCCATTTTTCAGCTTCTGGAACACCACATTCAGGACCATCGTGTGCCTGCTCCCAGTCTCAGGAAATCACAACGTCCACAATTTTGGCAAATCCCTGATCAATCCGGGGGTTGTCTTCAGAGTCTATTATATTATCAGTCGTAATCTTGACTTCCATTTCAACATCTGGTCCATGATATACAGAGTCCTGGCTATAGGTTTCATTGAAAACTGCCATTGATACAGGGGAAAAAGTAACCCCATCATTCACGGAGGTCTATAACCTTACAGAAGTAGGGGAAGAGACCCGTTCCCCTGCCTCTCACATATCCTCACTCTCCAGTGCCCAATGTGAAGTGGCCATCTCTCCAGATGGCCAGAAGGTCCCCCTACTGACCAGTAGGGGAATTTCCTCAGTGTCCTGGCAAACATTCCCTTTCCCATAAAACCAATTAAGGCAATTGTTCATGGCTGTGTGTGGGTGTTGATGTGTGAAATGGCTGCCGCTATATGTTCAGTCACTTCACTACCAGTCCAGCATTACTTGTACTGTAAAGTGCTTTGAGATACAGTGTGTTTTCTTCTTCTTCTCCTCCCACACTAGGAACAGGATTATCCTCTTGTTCCTGCATTGCAGAAATAAGGAATGATAAATCCTCTTTAGAAAGTTCTTGGACTTCATCTCCATATTCTGGTGTTACACCCATTTCTTGATTCACAATAGGGCTGGCAATACAGCATAAAGCTTACAATAATGAACTCTGAATGAGCTTTGTACATTCCAGACATGGGTTTGAGCCCCATAACCTCCACTTACATACTATGACTCTGAACAAGTCACCTAACCTCTTCAGTGCCCCTGGGTCACCCCCTGAAAACAGGCACTTGCACCTAGTGAGCCTTAACTGGTTACTAAAGAATTAAAAAAGAACCACAAATTTGTAAAATATTTTAAACAGCTCAACCTGGAGAATGAAGCGATTTATTGTGGGTAAGGGTATAAAGCTGAAACCGTTTGTTAGGACTGAATTTTCATTGCTCAATAAAGTTATATTTGTAATGTTAATTGCATACTTCTGGCATGTTGATTTACTCATTGATGGATCATGTCCTTCCCTTTTGTAAAGCAAGGGAGGGGGACTACCACTGACACCAGGGATAGTTTGTAAAAGGGGGCGTGGTGTGGAGGGGATTACCACTGGTATCAGAGATAGTTTGTAAAAGGGGACCTGGTGTGGAGGGGACTGGTATTGGGGATAGTTTGCAAAAGGGAGTCAAGTGATGGAGAAAGGTACCACTGGCACAAGGAATAATTTGTAAAAGTTAATTGAGCGGTGGGGGGGTACCTCTGGAACCAGGGAAATTGTGTAAGATGGGATTAGGTGAGGGTGGGTGGAACTGATGCTAAGGTTCATGTTTTAATAGCATGCTATCATTAAGCAAAACAGGATGGTTGCAATTCTCAAATTGCATAAGGTACCTTACATGCTTGATGGCAAAAAATCCATCTTGGGCCACACTCCGCCGTATATCCAAGACCTACTTTGCCCGAATACCAGAATCCATCCCACAAGAAGATCAGAACACCAGCCTCTCTAGGTCCCCATATGCCGGACCACACAGGGCCAAAGATGTTTTGTCTATCGTGCCCCCATCTTGTACAATGCCCTGAGCTCGCTCATTACATCCTCTACGTCACTTGGAGCTTTCAAATCTATGTTTTACTCTCACCTCTCAACCTCTAGCTCCTGTGACTGCCTTGACTAATGATTCTTCCCTCATGGCTGTTTTTACTGTTTTTCATCCTCCTCTTCTGCTCCTTTCTTGACAAAGGCATCTGAGTACATCTAACTACTCTAAGTCTGCTCCCCTTCCCATATCTCCTCCTACACTTACCACCTTGACCATTCCTCCAATGTTTTGTTTTTTTCCTGTGATGTACTGTATTTTACTGGCTTTTTGAAACCTTTATAATTTGCTGACCATTCTATGTAACATGTCTTGTTTGTTTGTACATTGATGATGCAGAACCTTTGCAAAAGAGCCATTGGCTCAAGGGTAATAATTCCTAGAACAATAAACTAAACTAAACTAAACAATATTAAAACCTGGTTCTTGAAATCATTAATTAGTGTTATGTTAGCAGCCTGTCTAAGAACCACTGAATAGACCACTGTGTACTAAAGCTCCCATTTATGTATGCATGTATTTATTGATTGATTGATTTTTATTTATTATAAGATTTCCACCAGAAAAACACACTGAACTAAATAGATAATTTACCAATGTGTCTTGGGGGGGGGATGGTGTGAGTGCAGTTATGAGTTACAACAATAAAGTTGCCATTGTAATAAAAATAATACAATGTTATGTGGTACAGCAGACAATTAAGAGGAAGCACAGCATTCAAGTAGTGCAAAACATACCATATCAATAGCAAATAAATATGTACAGTTCAGCAAAGTGCAACTGGGAGCAAAAGGGGGAGGGAAGGGAGATTGCGAGTACAATGGTGACAAGTCTGAGGAGGATAGTGGACTGATAAATTAGGGCAGTAGGGGGAGGGAGTAATATGGAGGGAGGATAGGTGAGACTAGCCTAAGATTAATGACAATTTCAGGAATGAGTGGTTAAGTTATGGAAGAGGGATTTTAGGGATGGGGAAGAGGGGGGTATTGAGAATAGTAATGGGGAGAGAGCTCCAAAATTTGAGGAAGGAGAAGGAGAAAGCAGCTTGACTAGCAAAGGATTTTACAGATTTGAGGGTGAGACAGTAGGTATCAGATCTGCAAATGGAGTAGGAGTTGGAAGGATGGGTGTATAGTAGGGAGGAAAGGTGGGAGGAGGCAACCCAGCCAGCGTTTAGAGATGAAGGTAGCATAATGAGCAAGGTGCCTGACATCAGAAAGGGCAGGGAGAGGGAGGGAAGAATACAGGGAACAGTGGCAGGTTATGTGAAAAGAATCCAGGGCAAAGTGGCAAAAAGCATACCTCTCCACTGCCCCTGATTATGAGGAACATCCCTCATTTTACCCTTCAGAATTGCTCTGAGCCTCATCTGTCCTATGAAGTTGATGTCCACTCACAGAAGGTGCTGTAAACTTGGATTGTACAACACAAATTCATAATATTCTATTTTTTTAGATCAAGTAGACTTTGTACAAGTAAAGGTGATTGCTTCCACAGGGTTTTGAGCTTGTATCTCAATTTTTGAAGATGTGTTCCACATTTTGAGGGCCAGTGTCCCACATTCTCCCTCATTTTGAATTCCTGTCTCCTTCATTTTAGTGAAAACAAGACTCAGAGTTATGGGTAGAAGGAACAAAAGGGAGGATCCAGTCTAGCAAGGGTGGACTTGGAAGCAGTGCTATATACAGTTTCACCATTATCGAAGATAGGTAGAACCATCTTCATGACAATCTCTCTCCAGGCAGGAAGCAGGACACTTGCTTTGTTCCTGTAAAGTGCCCCATGTTTAGGGTACAGCTTCTGATAAATGGCATACACATGAGTTGAGACATCAAGATGAAAATTCCAGCCATACCCCAAGGTGTTTAAAGGAAGAGACACCCTCAATCACAACACCATCAAGGGTCAGTAAGGAGGGGGAAGGGAAAGCTTGCAAGTCTCTGCTGCCTAGTATCGAAGGTCATTGAGACCATGTTTTTGGAACTGATGGGCAGGCTTTAATGCAGCAAAATGGGGAAGGGGTAATAAGGCCCTGGAACTATAGCCATATATTTTTATTTGGTCACACACCAGAAGCCACGCCACTAAATTTATTCAATTGTATTGTTAATACAGGGATTGAGCTTGCAAACCTTTTGTACTGTTTTTAATGGAGAAGAATTGTGGCCTTCTTTTAATTGTTAAGCTCCCTATTAGACATCATTCATTGGCCAGAGCACACTTTAATGAAGTCTAGAGTGTGGTCTCTTCAAAAATATAGAGAAAGCAAGGAGACCTCAGCTCTGATAAGGCAAGTTAAAATGTGATGCTTTTTACCTGACCAAAAGAGGTGGACACTTTGCCGAAGTGGTCGGCTTAATCATGGTTCTGCTGGATGATGAGAACCAAGAGTCCCTCCAAAAATATGAAAAGTAAGACTATTAGAGTTAATTTGGAAAAAAGTGCAGGCTTTGATGCAGCAAAATGAGGGTGGGGTAGAAGGCCCTGGAACTATAGCCATATGTTTTTGTTTGGTCACACACCAGGAGCAATCCCACAAAATTTATTAAATTGTATTGTAAATACAGGGGTTGAGTTTGCAAACCTTTTGTACTGAATTGATGGACAGCTGATGAGCCTAAAGCCATTGCTGGATGTTGTTGAAGTCCCGCTGGAGTCAGATAGTTAGGTCAGAGCCAGAGGAACCAGAGGCACAGAGAATGATGTCATCTGTGCACATGTGAATGGACTTAGAAGAGTAGGAGAAGGTGAGAATAGGATAGGACTAAAGATGGATCCTTGGGAGATGCTAGAGGAGATAGAAAGGGGAGGGGAGATAGCATTACCAATACTGACGGCTTGGGTTTTCATTTGATCATGGCATATGTCAGCACTGACATGCTAACAAATTAGCAACATGCTGTGGACCTCAAGATTAAGCAGGTAGCAAGTATGGTCACATCAAGGTATTTAATGACAGGTTGAAGGCTTGGTGCATGAAGGAGGGTTTTGGATACATTGAGGACTGGGGATTAACCTGGAACAATATGGGCCTCTATAAGGGACATGGCTTGCATCCTTTTAGGAAGAGAATCATAGTCCTTGGTGGAAGGTTTAAATGCAGCTTCAGTGGGCATTTGAACTAGCTGAGGAAAAGCAATAAAACCAGTAAAGACAACAATTGCCATACCCAATGATGGGGTGTGAGGGAGGGAGGGAGGGAGAGAAGGAAGGCCAGAGGGGAAAAAAATCCTTTATGGCAGGGCACAAAAAGACAGGGACAAGACAGAAGAAAAGGGTATGTAACTCATGTAGTGGAGGATAGAGAACTGAAGAAGACAAGGAATAGTGAAGGTAAAAAGGGAAGAGGTGAGTCAGGTTGGAAAGGGGGGAATGTAAAGAACAGGACCAAGAGAAAGCTGAAATCCCAGACAGGTACTTCGTCTCAGTTTTCACAGTGGAGTGGGGCATTGGGGATGGACCACCAAAGAGAAGAAGGAGAGTGTGTGTGGGGGGTTGGCACAAATCAATTTTCAGAGGAAAGGGTCCTGAAAGGCTTGCAGCTCTGATGGTGAACAAGACAATCGAATTGGGAACAACACTGGCAGGAATACAAGGGGGAGGCAGGGTGGCAGACAATGGGGGAAAGGTGTGGAGAATCATGTGTGCTAACACAAGGAGCCATAGAATCAAATTTCCAGAACTGGAAGGCATCATGGTGGAGGCTAACCTGGATTTAGTGGCCATAAAAGATCCATGGTACACTGAGAAGAGAGCACCATAACTGGGACATGATCATACAAGGCTACTCTCTGTTCAAAGAAAACAGGGTAAGGAGAAAGGGAGACAGGGTTGTATTATATGTGAGAGAGGCAATCAAGGCCACACAGGTACAAGGACACTAAGAGAAAAATGAGGGTCTGGAAATGATGTGCCTTATCCTGTAGATAGGCTCTGGGATAGCTACCTGTACTGGGGTAGAGTACAGACCTCCAGCATAGACAATGGAGATGGAATAGGGATTTGGCTTCATTGGGGACTGGGGATCACCTGGAGGGATGCGGGCTTGTACAGCAGTGATGGCCTGCATCTCTCTGAAGGGAGAATCAGAATCCTCAGTGAGAGACTTAAATGTTTCTTTGGCAAACATTTAAACTAGTCAAGGGGTGGCGGAAGTAAGAATGGAAAAAACAGCTGCACCCCCACACACACACATGCACACAGGAAAAGGTAGACAAACAAACAGATACTAGGGCTGTGAAATCAAAAAAAGAAACTACAAATGGGGGTACAGTCTGGGGAGGCATATAGGGAAAGAGTAGGGACATGGAAGGAGCTGGTACAGGCAAAGGCAGCATAACATGGAAAGCCATGTATACAAATGCCCGAAGCCTGGGAAACAAGATCACAGACCAAGCAGCCTTGATGGTGGAGGAAGACCTGGACATTGTCACAGTCACTGAAACATGGTACATGAGTAACCATGATTGGGATGTTACCATACTAGAGTACACAATCTTCAGGACAGACACAGAGGGCAAAAAGTGTGTGTGGGGAGTGGCTATCTACATCAGGGAAAGGATCAAAGCAACAGAGTGAAAGGGAAGATACAAAGGGGAGGAGGCACTAGAGGTCACCTTAGAGAGGAAATGGCATCAACATCCGCACTAGGGTATTCTACAGACCTCCAGCACAGGGGGAGGAAACTGACAGTGTATTAGTGGAAACCATCCACAAAATGGCAGAAAAAAGGGAAGTGTTGCTGGTGGGGGATCTAAACATGCCAGACGGGAACTGGAACACTTATATTGGGACCACTGGCAGGAGCAGTGACATCCTGGATGCCCTGTAGGGAGCATGCCTCAGGCAGCTGGTGGTGGAGCTCTTCCAGGAGGGAGCAATATTAGACCTGATTCTTACTAATAGTGACAGAATAATAGATCCATCAGTAAGCAACCATCTGGGGTCCAGCGATCACCATATAGTGTGATTTATTGTGTGGACAGGGAATGAATCAAGCCATACAAAAGTATGGGTGATGGATTTCAGGAGGGCCAACTTTGCAAAAATAGGGGAGTACCTCAAGCAAATCCTGGCAAATGAGGAGGGATGAGGAGGAGTAGAGAAACAGTGGAAAAAACTTAAGGAAGCCACAACAAACCTCTGTGTAATGCTAATAAACAAAGCAAAAATAAAGAAAAAGCCACCATGGGTCTCAAAAGAGGTGGCAGGAAAGGTTAGAAAAAAGAGACAGGCATTCAGAAAGTACAAAGAAACACAGATCTAGGGAGACAGGGAATTATTTCAAGCAAAATAAAAGGAGGCGGGGAAAACAGTCAGGAGCACAAAGGCACAAACTATAGAAAAAATATCCCAGTCAGTAAAAGGTGAGAAAACCTTCAAGTATATTAGGGAAAGGGAAAAGACCATTGGAAGGATTGTGAGGCTAATTAGGTGGGTGGTGGGGGGGGGGGAGCATCAGCCAGGCTCAGAGCAGGCATGAAGGAGAACAGAGTTAGTCTAGGGAGAGGAGTAGCAGCAGCAGGGGGTTAGTGGGTATGTGGAGGAGGACCTAGAAAAGGCAGAAATTCTAAACAAATACTTCTGCTCAGTATTTACAATAAAGTGGATGGGGAAGGACCAAAATTAGGCAGTAAAAGAGCACATGGAGGTGGAGTGGACACCAGTCCATTCACAGAGGAAATAGTCCAAAAGAATCTCTCGAAACTAAAGGTCAACAAGGCAATGGGACCAGATGGGATACATCCCAGAATAGTGAAAGTGCTCTTGGAGGTACTGGGGGTACCACTGACACTCCTACTCAACAAATCACTGGAGGAAGGGGTGATACCAAAGGACTGGAGGATAGTGAATGTGGTACCACTTCACAATAGTGGGAGCAAGGCAGACACTGGAAATTACAGGCCAGTCAGTTTGACCTCACTGGTGGGGAAAATAATGCAATCCATGCTTAAGGAAAGGATGTGGCACACCTTAAGGTCAGTGGGGCACAGGATGCAAGGCAACATGGATTCACAGCAGTAAGATCGTGACAAACAAATCTGATAGATGTCTGACTGGGTAACAAGGGTGGTTGATCAAGGAGGGGTGGTAGACATGGTCTACTAGATTTTAGTAAGGCTTTTGACACTGTCCCACACAGGAGGCCATTAAACAAGTTGGCCAGTTTGGGAGTGGGTTCAAAGGTGGTAAATTGGGTTAGACAATGGCTTAACAATAGGACATAGAGAGTAGTGGTAAATGGAGTTCAATCTGGGGAGGGTGACCAGCGTGGTGCCACAAGGCTCAGTAATAGGGTCCGTGCTCTTCAATGTCTTCATTAATGACATTGCAGCATAGGCATCGGGTTGTATGGGGCCCATGGGGCATGTGCCTCAGAAATATTTTAGGATGAGGGTTCAGCCCCAACAATATTATCTGCATTGCACTTTTTTCCCCTGATCTATTCTGTGCTAGGGGTAATGTGAGGAAGTTTTTTTTTCACAGAAAGGGAGGTGGATGCATGGAACAGCGGACCTCAGTAAGTGATGGATATGACTACAGTACAGGGCTTCAAACAGGCATGGGATAGGCATAAGGGAGCAATACAGATGAGTATGAATAGGAATGCCATTGACAGAGAAAAGGCCTATGGCACATTCATAAGGTAGAAAAAGAAATGGGCAGACTGGATGGGCCTTGTAGTACTTATCTGCCATCAACTTCTATGTTTATATGTTTCTGTTGCCTCCCCTACTGACTTGTATGAGTGAGCTTGCATTCTTAGTACTTTTTATCACAATCTGAAAAGAGACTGTTTTTTTTTTATGACTCTGACCAGGTTTTTATCAATATTCCCATCTGTTTTTGTACATCAGTTGTTCTGTTGTGACTAAAATGGAACTATAATGCAGCAGACAGGGCTGCCTGACCTTATGGTACATAACGGACATTAGGTGTTCAAAAACAGCTGCAAATACTGATGCAAACCTGGTCTGAGCCATCTTTAAAGATCTGGAAGGAGGTGGAAAATGTCTTCTCATGTCACACAGTGACCACAAATGATGTTCTTCATGTTCATCTGCAAACGAGCACTTTATTATTTCAAATGTGAAAAATGTAGTAAAGCGCTCGGAGTAAAAAAAAAAAGGTTATCATACAAGTTGGATGATAAGGGTCAATGTAAAATAGTATTTAAAAAAATTATAGGACCACAGTAAGTCACAATTTTGTCTGCATTCATGCACTGCTGCTTTACACCAGAACTGATACATTGGCATCCTTACCTAGAAGGGGAACAAAAAAACTAAAGGTGCTGCATGACCGGTCAGCAGTACACCAGTGCCAGTCAGGAGTTGGGACATGGCAAGATTATTTTTTTAATAGCAATTTCCTTTCATTAAAGACTCATCTTTCCTCAAGTCAGACAAAGGGCAGGGTAGTCTTAGAGAATAGTCTTTTATTATGCAGCAGTGAACTTTAAGAATAGACAGGGCATGGTGAGAACTTTTGTGTGACTGTGCTTGCACTGGAATGGGAGGAGAGGGGAAGCATGTAGCAGTTATTGTTACATTCTGATCTCTAAACAAACAGAGGATAATGTATTGGCAGCCATACACAATAAGGCTGTGTCTGCATCAGGATGCTTTTATGGCAACCACTAGGAACCTCATGAGCTAAGTTGAGCAACTCAAGAGGTTCACTGTTTGCTACATAAAACTCAAGCTGAAGACACAGGCTTGTGTGTAGATGCCTATACATTATGTGTTATAGGGTAAGGTCATGATCAATGCCTATTTTGGACACTCTGCTTCTTCTCCGAGAACTGGGGGTTGTTGGGGTGGAACCTGAGTGTTGGTGGTGGGTGCAAATTATTGAGTTAATGTGCTGCAGGCAACTTTTTCTGTAAATACAAGTTTACAAAAAAAAGCTTCTTGCTTCACTGGATATCATCTGTGTGGTAACATTCTCGGTTGTTTTTGTCAGTCGTTGTGCTGCACTAGAGACATCACTACTGCAGCACAACATATTCCTGGCATGGAAGTACTCGTATAAAAGCATTCCATACACTGTAGTAAGCTATGTGACTACATCTTCTTTGCTACTGCTGCACTACACAGAAATTTCATATTTTTGTTCTGTCCCACATTGGTGAACCTTCATGCTTCAGTTTCTTTGTAATAGCCCATTGATGCAGTTAATTAGTGAGAACTGCATCATCATCATCATCATCATCATCATCATCATCATCATCATCAAATCTTTATTTATTCAGGCGAACATCATTGAGCAAGGCTCATTTACAAGATGGACCTGATAAGGTCAAGGTTCAATAGTTGATACACGACAGATACATCATACACTTATATAAGACAGTTATACATACAGGGAAAAATAACGTTTATAAACACAGTGATGTACAGTAAATTCACATGATAAAAAATGGTTACAGGAAAGTTAAGCTAATATTTACAGCATGTACAGTATATACATATCCCAGTGAGGGGGCATGGCAGACACTCAACATAATGTAATACTAGGATGGTGAAGGTATTACTGGGTGCCATAAGATGGGGTGTCTGTCTGGAAGGAATATGCCATATATGGTTTGGAAGGGAGATTTGTGAGATGACAATGCTAGCTCTAGTGGTAGCAATTGCTTTTCTCTTTGAAGAAGACTGTACAATGCTGTTTAAAGGATGCAAATGGAATGATATTAGACAGTTTTAGGGATTTTTGTAGGGTGTTCCATGCTATAGCTAGAGAATAGCTGATTGCTGCCCTCCCTAGCCTGGTGTTGAATTTGGGCAATTTGGTATCAGTGGGGCTATTTAAAAAAATGACCCATGTGGGACAGAAACATGAACTGTGTACTGTTGAGAAAAGGAGCTTTAGTCACACATAGCTTACTGTTAAAAGATTATAATTTTGAACTGAAGTGCATTTTGCAAATTTGTAAAACCAATTGTGGACGATTTACAGTACTGAACTTCCAAGTTGTTGTTTTCCCATTCATGCAGTTCCAGTGGGCCTCTGCCTGCCTGGGCAACTTAACCCCAGAGCATGTGGTGAGCAGTAGCAGCCAGTCATGGTTGGACTGACCTACCTGGGGGGGGTGCCTGCCTGGAACATTGATACAAGTGCCAACCCACCATGAATTCTTTGAAAAATCAGGAGGGGAGGGTGCAGGGTGATAGACTCATCAGCATGCCATTACACAGATACCCTAGCCCTGTGTTTGTATAAGAGTATGTGTTAATAGATCCCCCGAAGGGCCAGAGCCACTTGTTGCTGTACATGTCTGCATCAAAGTGGTTTTGCGTGCATTCATCTTTTGCAAGAACAGCAAAGCTGAGCTGTTCTGGCTCAAGCTGAAGGCAAGTGAAACCACTCTGATACTGCAATGAGTGGCTCTGCCTCTGGTGGACATATTAGTATGTTATTGATCAAGCACGATCAATAATATTATTTAAAAAAAATACGGTTCCCTAAATGTGCCCGGTTTACAGGGCATCTGCTGAGGAAGAAGCTGTCCACAGAATAAGAGTGTCTCATATATAGGAAAGGGGTGCTCTGATTGGTTGGGACTTGGAAGCTCTCCTTCGATTTATAATACATCTTAAATTTATTTATAGGGCACATAATTATTTATGACCAAAAAAAGATAATGTGTCTATAGGGGATGGGTTCAGGTCCAGCACCACATTGCTGGTGTTCAGCCAGAGGAAAATGTGAACATTTTAGTGGTTAGAGTCAGGAGCTCTCTCCATGTTGGAAGCATACTTTATGACCATGACTCATGAGGTTGGGAGGGGGCATTGAGGGTATTACTTTTAAACATGGCTTCCCACACCCATCACCTACACTGTTCTACTCTAAGTCACGGTCACCGATGTCATGACCTCATGTCACACAGCTACAGGTGCAGAGTCCTAGAAATCCCACTATAATGTCCTCAGGTCAGTGCCTGCTGCCACTTTTACAGTGCAAAACATGCCTAAATTAAATAATCTGTCTAATTTTAAAGGCCTTTTCTGGAAGAAATGTTATTTCTTTGTAATGGTACCCATAACTTGCAGATCTTGACACCAAGATCTGCAACAGGGTGGATACTTCAGAAGGGGTGCAGAAAATGAAGAGGAACCTGGAGAAGCTTGAAAGATGGTTGGATTTGTGGCAATGGAGATTCAATGCACAGTAACAAATAAAATATCAGGTTTCTAAGGGAAATCACCAACCCCAAAATTCCTCCGTCCCCCGCCAAAAAAAATGTGTCTTCCTGTTAAAGTTTAAAAACAAGCCTTTTAAATAGTGTTTCAATTCCTTTCCCATACCTGAGGCCAGGGGCTTAACCCCCAGATCCCCACTTTATGATACAAGGTGCTATGCTCCCATAGACCCCTGGTGGTGGTGGTCGGTTGACTTCTGACCCCTTGCCCATGGGACGGGGCTTTGAACCCTTTGAACCCTTACCCCTAGACACCCAGTGGTTGACTTGTGACCCCTGGGCCAGGGGGTGGGGCCTTGTCTTCTGACCCCTGAGCCCCACCTATAATTTTACAAACCTAGCTCCTATGTATTGCAGAGGGGCTGGAAGGGAAGATATGTATTTGCAGATGACACCAAGATCTGCAATAGGGTGGACATTCCAGATGGGATAGAGAGGATAAAAGAGACTTAAACAGGTTGGAAGAGTGGTCTAAAGTGTGGCAGCATAAATTCGATACAAAGAAGTGCAAAGTCATGCCCTTGGTGCACAGGAATCCTAGAGAGGAATAAACAATGGGGGAAGGGAGCTACTAATGACAACAAAACTTAAAAGGGATCTGGGGTACATCATAATGGATGACCTAAAAGCAGCCAAGCAGTGTGAGGAGGCAGTGGGGAAGGCAGAAGGGATGCTTGGGTGCATAGGGAGAGGCATCACCAGTAGAAAACAGGAGGTGGTGATGCAACTGTACAGACAATTAGTGAGGCTACATCTGGAATACTGTGTTTAGTTCTGGAGGCCACATCTCCAGAATGACATAGACAGAATGGAGGTGATCCAGAGAAGGGTGTTGAAAATGGTGCAAGAAATGCAACAAAAACCATATGAGGAAAGACTAAAAAATCTCAATATGTATACCCTGGAGGAAAGGAGGGAGAGAAGGGATATGATAGAGACTTTCAAGTACAAGTATCTCAGTGGGATAAACTAGATTCAGGAGGGCAGCATCTTTCAGAAAAGGAGATATGCAAGAACAAGGGGTCACAATATAAGACAGGAGGGGGAGACTCAGGGGCAATGTGGGGAAGTACTTTTTCACAGAAAGGGTGGTGGATGCATGGAACAACCTCCCTGCAGAGGTTGTAGCGGCAAAATAATAGATGCATTCAAGAATGTATGGGATAGACAGAAGGCAGCCATAGTAGTGGGAAAGAGAAGGTAAGCTGCAGACCAAGAAGGATCTGCAGTTTAGGTAGGAAGGGAAATGGGCAGACTAGGTGAGCCAGGTGGTCCTTATCTGCCATCACATTTTATGTTTCTGTGTAGGCACTTGGGGAAGCCATCATCAGAACAGCAAGTAAGGGGAGGTTCTGCTAACTAGTGACTTCAGTCTTCTAGAAGTAGAGTGGAGCCTTCCAACTACAGCATTGGCAAGGAGGAGGGTCATCCTTAACACCCGGCAAGGGACTTTTCTCAGGTAGCTAGTGAAAGAACACACTAGGGATGGTGCAGTGCCTGACCTTCTGTTTACAAGCAGGGACAGCATTTCAGATGTGAGCTGTCCCCTAGGAACCACTGATCACCATACAGTTTGGTTCAACATAAAAACAGGCACAGAAGTAAGACACACAAGGATGAGGGTCCAGGACTTTATGAGGACAGATTTAAAAGAAATGGGAGACTGCCTCTGAAACTGCCTCAAAGGGAAGGATTGCCAGGGAGGGGTAGAGCCACAGTGGGGAAACTAAGGGAGAGAAATCAACCTCTGTGTGAAGAAAGTGAGCAGCAGTAGAAGGAAAAAGAGACCGTTATGATTTTATAAGGAAGTGTAAAGGTGGTGAAGGAAAAACAGGTAGCATTCAAGTGGTATATGGAAATGCAGAGGGAGGACAGGTAGGTAGTCCTTGTCCTATCCTCCTTACTCTAAAGGAAATGTGTGCTTCCCATGTAAGGTAGGAATTAAACCACACGCCAAAGTACTTATAGCTATTCACTACTTCCAAAGTAATAAAGTCTGGGGTTTTGTATGGTTAGTTAGGCTTCCTGCACAACTACTGTATTGGGTGACCTAAAAATCATGACCTGGATTTTCCTGGAATTTAACAGCAGTTTGCTGATGACCAGGTAACTTTGTATTTTACCAAAATTTTCTTGGCCTGACCTCTGGACCACACTCCTCTCCCTGACATATTGTACAGCTGTGTTAGTTGCATAAAGATACACTTTCACATCCTGCAGATTCACATGCTATCATTAATAAAAAGGGAGAGCAGGACTTGGCCCAGAAACATCCCCTGTGGGACCCAATTTTCAACCAACTTGAGGTTTGATCTCATCCTACAATGCTCCATTTAATTCCTCTTCCCAAGTAACTTGCAAACCATTTATTTTCTTTCCATGGAAACTCATCTGATTTAGTCTCCCCAACAAACGTTCATGTCAAATACCCTGGAAAGATCTAAACACTGCTTCAATCACACACCCACTGACCATGGCCATCTGAATATCGCTGCCCAGTACTGCAGTGGTTGTGCTGTGCTTCATTCTAAATCTGAACTAATCATGTCAAAGACCCTGGAGAGGTCTATAAATACTGCTCTAACCAGACACCCACTGACCATGGGCATCTGAATATCACTGGCCAGGACTGCAGTGGTTCTGCCATTCTTCATTCTAACTCTGAACTAATAAAGAAGCTGAACAGCCTATGAGTGGGATCCAAAGTGGTTAACTGGGTTAGAAACTGGTTAATGGATAGGAGACAGTGGGTGGCAGTTAACGACACTCATTAATGATGAGAATATGACCAGTGGGGTACACCAGGGTTTGGTACAGGACGGGGACCAGTTCTCTTCAATGTCTTCCTAAGGAGATTGCAGAAGTACTGGCAGGGAAGGGATGCCTTTTTGCAGATTATATCAAAATAGGCAATAGTGTGAACATGCAGGGGTTAGACAGAATGTGCAGGGGTCACTGAAAACTTGAGTGGTCAAAACACAACATTTTTGGTTCAATATAAAAAAGTGCAAATCATGCACCTAGAGCATAAGAATCTAGGCACTGACTATAGGATGGGGAAGGTACTGACAGTCACTTGACAGGAAAGAGACCTTGGGGTTATCATATCAGAGGACCTCAAGGTGGCAGGTCAGTGTGACAAGGTAGTGGGTAGAGCTAGTGGGATGCTGGGGTGCATAGGAAGGTTATCTCTAGCAGGACGAGGGAGGTGGTGTTGCCACTGTATCACTCACTTGTGAGACCCCACCTGGAGTTCTGTGTCTAGTTTTGGAGATCATACCTAAAGAATGACAGAGGAAGGTGGAGGTGGTACAGAGGAGGGCAGCTAAAATTGTGCTAAGTTTGCATGGGAAGCGCTATGAGGAGAGACTGAGAGATCTTAACATGTACACCCTGGAAGAAAGGAAAGAGAGTGAGGAGATAACAGAGACCTACAAGTACCATACTGGGATGAACAGGGTACATGGAGGGAATCTCTTTCAAATGAGAAAGAGAACAAAGACAGGGGGCATGTGATGAAGCTAGAGAGGAAGAGAGAATTCAAGAAAGATGTGAGGAAATGTTTCTTGACTGAAAGGATGATGGATGCCTGGAAGGGGCTTCCTGTGGAATTGGTGGAGACCAAAACAGTGTGGGGGGGGGGGGCCTCAAGTATGAATGGAATAAACATAGAGCTATATTAGAAATAGACAGGGAGGAGGGCAGGTCACATGAGACCAGATAAGGTCTGCAGAGGAAGATTAGGCAGGGCAAAAATGAGCAGACTGTTTGGGCCTAGCAGTCCTTTCTGATGACAAATGTTACTGTATGTTTCTGTACTTCTGTGTCTCTCCTAGTATAGCAATGGTCATGCTAACAGACTGCCTTCTATTCTATAAACACTGAGAATGGCATTACTTTTGTTAGTGTGATATTTACCCTTTGAATAGCTGGGACATACCATAGAGAATGATTTATGTTTAACTTGGTTTTTAATCAGTGCTGGAAACTGTGTGTGAGTTCCCTTTAATTCTGCCCATGAATGCCAGGCTGTTTGCATTTTGATGAGGCTGCCATGAGACATAATTGCTCAGATGAGAGCAGCCAGCCCTGCCATTGAAGGTTAGGTAATTACGTTAGTGCCCTAGAGATGATCTTTCCTCTGCAACAATGCATTTATAATTCAAAGGCTGAGTAGCTCACTGTAGTTGCTTCCTACACCACCATTACTTTCATTCATTCACCATTCCAATGGTAAATAAAGTACTCACACACAAACAAACCTACCCACAAGGTAGACTTAATGAAAAGCACTGGGATACAATAGCTCATTAAAATCATGTCTTAGAATAATAAAAAGGTACAGCAAAACCAGGGAAATATTGTATCAACAGCAGATGACAACACTGGGCCTGTCTTTGATCAGCCTTCTGTAGTGTGGGATTCAAGGAACTGGGCTTTGAATAAAAGACATTAAGGTTCATTCGCTCAAAGGTAAATTAGTTTATGAATGACTATGTTATTAACATATATTGTGACATCCTACTGTAGCTGCCACATGTGTACAGTAACTATAGTTTGTGCTATTAATTATTCATTTTTTATTTAGTTATTTAAAATGTTGTTAACTGGGAGAGGCACACTGAGTCAAAGCTCATTTCCAGGTGTGACCTTGGGGAAAGGCACTGAGGCTGGTGCAAAAATAAAGACAAATTACAATGAAATAAAACTTTCAAGTAAAAAAAAATATAAGATGCACGAAGGTACAATTATGAAAGTAGTTAGGACTGGAATAATGCATGGGTATTTGCACAACAAGTTAATTCAGGCAGAAACTATAAGAAGCAGTAAAACAAGAATTAACAGAGAAAATTGGTAAAAATAATGTGAAGAGGGAGCAAGGCAGTAGTAGTATGCAATAGAATGCAGATGTGGGGAAAAGTACAGTGAATAAAGAGACAAGTTAAAAGGGGTAGAGAGAGAGTCTCACCCTAGCTGTCAAGAAGAGGAAGGGCAGGAGCAAGGGGGAGGGTGGATTAGGAAAGCATGCATTTTAAGCAGTGAAGAGATGGAGCTAGATGAAAGGAGATTGGTAGTGAGCTCCAGAGGGAGGGGAGATGATAGAAGAAATCTGCCTGCCCCAAACATGATAGATTACAGGGGAGAGAGAGGGTACGGGACCCTCTGGAGTATAGCGGATAGGAAGAGAGAGATTAGGTGAAGAGGAGTGAGGAAAGGTAGGAGGGGAGGGACCCAAACCAAAATTTGGAGATAAGGGAGGTACTGTGATGCTGCCAATGTAGATGAAGAGAGGGAAGGGAGATGGAAGAGTAGAGGGAACAGTGGTGTGCACGGGGGGGAAGGGCATAGAGGCAAAATGGCAAAAGGCATTAAAGAAGGAGTCCAGTCTAGAGAGGGATGAGGCAGGGGTGGAACCAAAGACCACATCGGCATAATCAAAGACAGGGAGGATCATTTTAGTGAGCAGCTCATGGCTGACAACAGGACAGAGGAAGTCTTTGTTCTGATACATGGCTTCTAGCTTGGGATGGAGTTTAGAGTGGATATAGTCAATATGGGAGGATAAACTGAGTGAACTGGGCATCCAGACTCCAAGGTATTTGAAGGCATGGACAACATCAAGAGTGGTGTCATTATGGGTGGAAAAGGAGGGGAGATGTGGAAAATCCTGCATGTTTCTGTGTAGTATAGAACATCAGCAAACATGGTAGAGGAATTTAAAAATGCATGGGGCACAAACAATGGAACCCTAGAAAAAGGGAAGAGTAGGAAAGCTGCAGATCAATGGCAGTCTGCAGCATAAGTTAAAGGTAGAAATAATGGGCAGAATAGATGGGCCAGTTGATCCTTATCTGCTGGCAAATTCTATGTGTCTGTGTATCACGGACACAGTTTTCTTGGTGTTTACCTTAAGTTGATTTGCCTGGAATCAGGGTAGATCTCTGAGAAAGTCACTCTGTAGCTGAGACTCCACCTCTAAAGTAGAAGGTCCAGAGGCATAGAGGAGTGTGTCATTGGAGTACAAATGTACTGTATATGGGAAGAGACACAGACAGTGGGAAGGTTATTTAGAAAGATCAAGAAGAAGACAGAACCCAGAATGGAGCCTTGAGGGTGACCTGATTGAATAGAAGGGGGGGCAGGACAACACAGCCTGAACATATTGTGTATGGCCCAAAAGATAAGACCTAAACCGGTCCACAACATGAGTTGAGAGACTGGCAGAGAGAATTCTGGATAAAAGTAGTGGATGAGACACAGAATCAAAAGCTTAAGTAAGGTCAAGAAAGATGACTGCTGTGATGTGTCCCTGGTCCATGCCTGCGAGTATAGAGTCAGTGACATGGAGGAGGGAAGTAACAGTAGAGGGTTTTTTTCTGAAACCTGTTTGAAACAAAGAAAGGGACTCTGTAGAGTTAAGGAAATTTGTAAGTCTAGTGAAAACAAGGAACTCTTGCAATTAAGCCAGGGAGGGAGGGAAGGAGTAATATAGGTCTGTAGTTGTTGGGAGTAGATGGATTGCCCCCTTTGTGAAGGCAGAGCACTCAGGCAAGTTTTTAGGTGTGAAGAACAGTACCTAGTGTGAACAAGATGTTCATCAATTAAAATAGTAGTAGAGCAATGGCAGCGGCAGAGATCTGGAGAATATGGGGTCAAGGCCATCCAGACCAGATTTGTGGGGACTGAGTGAAAGGAAGGAGTGGACAACTTCATGCATAGAAACAGGAGAGATGCAAAAGCCTTTAAATGGAGAGGGAGCAGGAGGCACAGGGACCAGGCTTAAGTGGAGGGGAAAAGTAGTAAAGAGTTAAGTATTAAAGAAACGGAGGAGGGGTCAGAGACTGGTGGGCCATCTATCTGCACAGTAGGGAGTAATTCTTGGGAAGGATCAGAGAGGGATTGAAGAGCCCTCCAGAATATGGAGGTGGAGTTGAGATTTTGCTGCAGGATAGATTTCAAGTATTGGGCCTTCCCTGCCCTAATGAATTGTACAGGCATTTCTTTTTTTTATACATATAGATTTTTGTTGATATTTTTCAATGTTTTCTCCCCATAGCCCTTCCCAAACCTCGGACATGCATGTGCATGTAGAAGCACAAGCACACAGCATCTTGAGATGCCCCATGCTACGTGTTTTTCCCCTCTGCTTACGCTGACCACCAGACCACTGCACGGTGGCAAAGGGACTATGGGTTGCAGCAACCACCCCAGAAGAAGACAGATGCCTTATGGTTGCTTGATCCTGCTCATACCCTGCCCCCCATGCTGGCTCCCAATGACCCAAGTCAGTTCCCAAACCCTGGTCAATGGCGAGGCCCAAGGTAAGGCATCCAGCACCTCAGCCCTCTGCGCCATCAGGCTGGCTTGTACAGGTATTTCTTAATGATCTATAGAGTTGGAGATTGGAAGGGGAGAGGGAGGGTTTGTAGTGTGTCTAGGCGAGATCATGGGACTTGCAAAGCTGGATGATATCAGCTGATATCCAGGGTTAGTGGGAGTGTCTGATCCTGCATCTTCTGGGGGGCATGAGTATTCCATATCTAGTTCAGAATATAGTTGAAAAGGGAGTGAGCCTAATCAATACTGGGGGCAGAG
Organism: Neoceratodus forsteri; assembly: GCA_016271365.2. Classification (NCBI taxonomy): domain Eukaryota; kingdom Metazoa; phylum Chordata; order Ceratodontiformes; family Ceratodontidae; genus Neoceratodus; species Neoceratodus forsteri. The sequence continues at coordinate 52,173,486 of CM057451.1, read as the reverse complement.
TAGACTAGAAAATAGATCAGTCAGAGGAGAACAGGTCACAGAGGAGGGCTTCAGTATTTAGCAGCCCTGAGGTAGTTAGGTGAAGACTGAGACATACGTACCTTCTGGACCAAATAAGTCTTATAGAGGTTGCAGAAGGCATCTGGAATGGTAACAGCAGTGGTAATGCAAAGGGGGTGGGAAGAGAGCACCCAGACCAAGAGAAAGAGATTGAGGGAGAGACGATTTGGCAGGGTAAGTTCCTTGAGTAGCTGGTAAAGTTTCAGAGACTCTATCTTTTCAATGGCAGGCTTAATGACAGGAGAAGATTGGTTTAGATTCAAGTCCCAAGAATAACAAGCTCACAAGAAGAGGTTAGAGAGACAAGGGAAGAGATGATTTTAACAACAGAGGGAGGAGATATTTTGAAGGAAGTATACAACACTCCTACAAAGATGGTGAGGCAGGAGGGGAATTTGAGATTAATCAGTAGGAGCTCGAGTGAGGAGGGGAGATACTCACAAAGAGAGACAGAACAGGCTAGGTTTTGAGAAACCTAGATGGCTAAACTGTCACCCTGTTTGCCACAATCTTGATGAAAGAGGTAGAAGTCTGGAAGAAATAGATGGGAGTCAGGAACTCTAGAAGAAAGGCCAGTTTTCTGATATGAAGAGTAGGTCAGGAGAATATTGGGAGACCCAGACTTAAAGGGCATCAAGCTTGGGAAGCAGACTCCTTGAATTGAGGTGGCAAAGTCTTGGACCTTTCAGTAAGGTGGATGGAGAGGAGGGAGTGGAAGGGTCAGGGTTGGGTCGAATGTCACCTCTAAGAGAAGGATGAGAAAGAGGTGAAGATATTAATATTATTCTTAGGTAAATTATTTAATGGGGGTATCTATTTAAATATTCTGCATTGATTAGATGTGTTAAAATGGTTTGAAATACTAATTGGTACTTTGGAATCAATTTGTTTTAATTGTAGGTACCATTTCCACATCGCTGGCACTAAGATTTCATATAAGAAATCTTGCCTATCCTAATTTCTGCCTGGAAAGGTAAAATTAGTTTGGTATGTGGCTTGCCCAGTGGCAGTGGCTGAGTTAGCTCCTATTTGTTTAACAGTAGTGATCTATTGGGAGTGTGGCAGCCCATCTTAGGTTCTGCCTTGTTTAAAATTTCCTACACCATAGCACTTTTCACCAAGGTGGCAGTACAGTGAATGGTATCACCCTACAACAGCAACATTCTGACATCGAACACCATCACAGTGACAAATCTCACCAGGTAGAGACTGATCACTGTGGTGGTCCGCTGGCTGCCGACACTGCGATTCTCGGTGTTGCAACCCCACCTGAACCAACTCCGACTCAGAGTTGGTTATTTAGAGATGGGGGGTGTGGGGGCAAAGCCCCCAGCAAAAAAAGACTTTCTCCCAACGGGAGCAATGTTGACAGTCAGCATTGTTACCATTGTTGTCGGGGATGTCGAGGACATCCCAGACGCTATCAAGTGGTTGAACCATGGTGAACAGGTGACCTGGTCTGGGTTATTTAGTTTATTGAAAAATTCTGGACAGGTAATGCTTGGGGCTAGGCAAGAGGTATAATTTTACATTGATTTGCCTGAACCTTGGTGCAATTCCTCCATGATGGCAGTACAGGGAATTTGATCCTTGCTTTTGGTAACTCAGGAGTTTGTTGGTTACTTCTATGGTATCTGTATTTCCCCAATTTAGCATTTTAATTGAAATTTATACAGTATAGTTCTAATCTGATGGGCCTGCTTAAATCAAAAACATTCATAAACTACTTTAAAGATATATATTGTCTTAACATTTTAAATTCGTTGTTTGATCATAAATGAAGTTGCTTGCTTTGGTGTTATATTTTGCATTTGTAGTGTCCTGCTCTGGTGAAAGAAGGAGCAGTTTGCTCAAACATGTGCTTTTGCATGGAAGAAGGATGCCTGGATATCATGGTAGTCACAGAAACATGGTACAAACAAGACAATTACTGGTATGTCGGCATACTAGGGTGCATGATCTATAGGAGGGACAGGGAAGGTAAAAGAGGAGGAGGAGTAGCTCTCTTCATAAGGGAAGGGTTCAAAGCAATGGCACTAAAGGGAAAACAGGGAGGAGAGAAGACACTGTGGGTCACCCTAGAGACAGAAAGCGGCTGCACAAGCCTCATGGGGGTTGTATATGGACCCCAGTCTCAGGGGAGGAAATGGACAAGGAAATGATAGAAGACATCCTTTGAATAGCAGAAAAAGGGGATATATATATTTTTTTTTTATTTCGTTGTTTAACCAGGTATAGCACACTAAGCTGAAAGCTTTTTTACAGGAGCGACCTGGGAGCACAAGGAGGTTAAGTGACTTGCATAGGGTCACACAGTATGCAAGTGGAAGCTGTAGGATTCAAACCCAGGTCTGGTATGCTGGATGTCACCAGATTTGCAGCTCAGAGCCTTAGACCACTGCGCTATACTGCCTCATTTTGATAGGGCTTTTCTGAGACACTCTTCCATTTTTCCAAAGTCAACCCTCCATATTGCTGATAGGAGACCTAAATTTGCCAGATATTAAATGGAGCACCTTTGCTGCAGCCACATCCAAGAGCAGGGTGATTCTCAATAACCTACAGTGGCATGTCTCAGACAGCTAGTGTTGAAACCCACTCAGTAGGGAGCAATCTTAGATATGGTACACTCAAATGGGGACAGAGAGAGGATCTCAGATTTAGAAGAGAGTAGCCATCTGGGAACAAGTGACCACCAAACAGTATGGTTCATGATAAGCAGAGCAATAGAGTCAAGCCATACAAAAACAAGGGTACAGTACTTTAGAAGGGTTGACTTTGGAAAAATGGAAGTGTCTCAGAAAAGCACTAGCAAATGGGCAAGAAGGAGGGGTGGAGGAACAATGGGGAAAAATCAAAACTGCCATCACAGAGGCAACAAGCCTTTGTGTGAAGCAAATAAACAAATCAAAACAAAGGAAAAAACTGTGGTTCTCAAAAGAGGTGGTGGGGAAGGTTAGGGAGAAACAGATAGCATTCTGGAAGTATAAGGAAACACAGAAGGAGCAGGACAGAGAACTGTACCAGTTAAAGCAGAAGGAAGTGGGAAAGGCAGTCAGAATATCAAAGGCCCAAACCAAGGAAAAGATAGCCAACTCAGTTAAGAAGGGGGATAAAAACTTTTATAGGTACATTAGGGGGCGAAGAAAGACCAAGGGAGAAATAGTGAGGCTTAATTAACAGGAGAAGGGGGGTGGGAAGAGGGTGACAGTGAAAAAGCAGGGACACCGAATGAATACTTCTGTTCAGTATTCACAAAAGAAGAAGAGGGGGAGATACCTAAACCAATCAATAGAAGCACTCTTGATAGAAGGGTTGATACCAGCCCATTCACAGAAGAAAGAACTCCTAAAACTGAAAATGGACAAGGTAATGGGACCTGACGCGATTCACCCTAGAATTCTAAAAGAACTAAGAGGAGAACTAGTGACACTGCTGACTACTCTTTTAAATGAATCATGAGAGAATGGTGTGTTACCTGAGGACTGGAGGAGGGCTGATGTGAGTCCTCTTCACAAATGTGTGAGTTAGGCAGAGGCAGGAAACTACAGACCTGTTAGTTTGGCCTCAGTGGTAGGAAACTGATGGATTCACTTCTGAAAAAAATAATTGTTGAGTACCTAGAGGCCAACAGGACACAAGACCCAAGGCAGCATGGATTCTCTGTTGGAAGTTCATGGCAGACAAATCTCATAAATTTCTTTGACTGGGTGACCAAAGTAATAGATCAGAGAGGGGCTGTGGACATGGCCTACCTAGACTTTAGCATGGCATTTCACACAGTCCCACACAAAAGATTAATAAACAAATTAGGCAGCCTTGGAGTGGGTTCCAGGGTGGTAGTTTGGTAAACAAAATTGTCTGGACAACAAGACACAGAAGGTAATAGTAAACTGAGTCCACTCTGAAGAAAGGGGGGTTATTAGTTGAGTACTACAGGGTTCAGTACTAGGACTGGTCCTTTTTAATGTCTTTATAAGTGACATTGTGGAGGGAATGGAAGGAAAAGTATGCCTCTTTGCAGAGAACACAAAGATCTGCAACATGGTTGATACACAACGGGAGGTGGAAAGGATGGGATGGAATTTGGCAAGGTTGGAGGAATGGTCAAAAGTGTGGCAGCTTAGATTCAATGCAAGGAAGTGCCAAGTAATGCACCTGGGAAACAAAAACCCAAGGGAAGAGTGCACAATAGGGAGGGGGGGTTACTAACAAGAACAAAAATGGAAAGGGACCTGAGGGTAGTCATATCAGATGACCTAAAGGTAGGCAAGCAATGTGAGAAGGCAAAAAGGAGGATTGGAGCGATGCTGGGGTAATAGGGAGAGGCATCACTAGTAGAAAACAAAAGGTTGTTATCCCTCTGTACAGACAGTTGGTGAGACCCCATCTGGAGTACTGCATTCAGTTCTGGAGACCTAGTCTCTGCAAGGACACTGACAGGATGGAAGCAGTCCAGAGGAGGGCAACCAAAATGGTGCAGGGTCTGCACCAGAAGCCATACCAAGAGAGACTAAAGGAGCTTATTATGTATAATCTCAAGGAAAGGAGGGAGAGGGGGGACATGATATAAATTTTTTCAAGTACCTCAAGGGAATCAACAAAGTCCAAGAAGGTAGCATATTTTAGAAAAATATATGTGCAAGAACAAGGGGGTACAATTTAAAGAAAGAGGAGTGGTGGCTCAGGGACAATGTGAGGAAGTATTTTTTTCATGTAGAGTGTGGTAGATGCATGGAACAGCCTTCCTGAGGAGGTTATGGGGTCAAAAACAGTGGGGAATTCACGAATGCATGGGACAGACATAGGGCAATTCTGGTGGGGGGTTGGAGGAAGTAGGCTGTTGGTTAACTAGGATCTGCAGCTTATCCAATAGGTAAGAAAAAGGGGAGACTGGGTGGGCCAAGCAGTCCTTATCTGCCATCAAAGTGTATGGTTCTATGTTTCCATGTTCTATGTATGTTTCTATGCACTATAGAGTAGGACACTGCACAAGTTTGGTAACACAAAGAAGGAATGGAAATGTATTAAGTCTGACAAGAAGAGAAACAAATTAAAAAATATTCATTTACAAGCTTTACATCAAATAAGTTGGAGGCTAATGACAACATTAAATTTTAAAAATAAAGACCTAAATTTATGTATTTTTATTTTAGTCTTTGGTAACTGGGTAAGGCCAATTAGGCACAAGTGCTTGTTCTCAGGGGCAACCTGGGAGCACTGGGCGGTTAAGTGCCTTGCTCAGATTCACACACTATGCAAGTGGAGGTTGTGAGAATCAGACCAAGGTCTGGTCCGCTGAATATGAACATACAAAACATACAAAATTTGCGAGCAGATAAAGGCCTAGAGGTCTATCAAGTCCCCTCAAAAGTGCAGCTAGCACCCCTTATTCTGCAGCTGCCCCTCCCTTCCACCGTTCCCCTAGATTAACCCTCCCCCTTGTCCTGTCCCATCCCCTTTTGAAGCAATCCACTGTTCTAATGGATACCACTTCTGCAGGTAACGCATTCTACCCAGCTACTACCCTCTCTATAAAAAAGTGTCTCCTCATCTCCCTCCTGAAGCTTCCTCCCCCCATTCTCATATCATGGTCCCTGGTGTCCCTCCCCTCCCTTACTTTGAAGAGCCCCTCTGTACCCATGTTGTTTATTCCTTTCATGTACTTAAAGGTTTCAGTCATGTCCCCCTTGTCCCTCCTCTCCTCCAGCGAGTACATGTTCAATTCCCTCAGCCTCCTCTCATATGATAAGTCCCCCAGTCCCTTAATCATCTTTGTCACCCTGTGCTGTACCACCTCAAGTAATTAATGTCTCTCTTCAGAGACAGGTGCCAGTATTGCACGCAGTACTCCAGGGGCGGTCTAATCAATGACCTATACAGTGGCAGGATCACCTTCTCCCTCCTCATGGATATACCCCTTGCAATGCAACCCAGCATTTTGTTGGCCTTTGCAGCTGCCTTTCCTACATTGTGCCGAGCTGTTCATTGACCCTGTAGTGAGCACCCCTAGATCCTTCTCCTTTTCCTCCTCCTCTGTCTGGGCTAGCTGCACTCCCCCCAGCTGGTAACTCCTCCTTGGTATCTTCATCCCAAAATGCAGCACCTTGCACTTTTTGGCATTAAACCCCAGTTGCCAGGTGTCTGACCAGGTTTCAAGCTTTGCTAGATCATCCTGAAACCCCTGCCATCCCCCTAGGTTGTCCACCACTGCTCCTAGCTTGGTACCATCAGCAAACAGACTGATCTTGCTCTTCATGTCTAATGGTATATCTGCAATGAATATCCCAAACAACACTGGTCCCAACACCAAGCCCTATGGAACACCGCTCGTCACTACCCTTGGGTGTGAGTGCTCCCCTCCCACCACCACCACCCTCTGTCACCTTCTCTGAAGCCAGTTCCCTACCCATCTCACTAACTTTTTACCTGCCCCAGTGCCTTCTAACTTACTTCCCAGCCTTCCATGCGGCACCAAGTTGAATGCCTTACTGAAGTCCAGATACGGGACATCCACTGCATGGCCCCTGTCCAGTTGCCTAATTACCCAGTCATAGAACTCCACCAGGTTGTTTTTAGCAGGATCTGCTATGTATGAAGCCATGCTGTCTGCTGTCCTGTAGTCCTTTGGCCTTTTGGAGAGCCACCAGCCTCTCCTTCAGTATAGTCTCCATTAGCTTACCCATGATGGATGTGAGGCTCATCAGTCTGTAGTTCCCCAGTTCATCCTTAGGCTCACTTTTGTGGAGGGGCACCACATGAGCCATCCTCCAGTCCTGAGGTACACACCCAGAGTGTAGTGAGGCATTAAATAGGTCTGCCAAAGGTCCTGCAAGGACCTCTGCCAGCTCCTTCAGTACCCTGTGGTGGATGCTATCTGGGCCTGGCGCGCCTTGTCCACCCTTAGTGCCTTCAAACCCTCCTGAACTTTGCCCTCCATGATTTCCCCATCTGTCACCCCCTCCCCCCATTTCTGCCATTCCTCCCCCCTTAAGTGTCACCCCCTTTTTCTCCTTAGTAAATACAGAGCAGAAGTAATCATTTAGTGCTTCTGCCTTATCACACCCTGCTTCCACCCAACCCACCTCCTTCCTAATCCTTACTATGTGGTCCTAACAGATCCTTTTTTCCCTGATGTACCTAAAGAAGTCCTTCTCCCCCTTCTTAATGCCTTGTGCCAGCTTGAGCTCTGTAGATGCCTTGGCTCCACTTACTGCCCGAGTCACCTCCTTCGATTCCATCAAATACTCCTCTCTGTCCTCCCCCCTCCTGTTTTCTTGTACCTTCTAAAGGCAGCTCTTTTCCTCCTTACCTTTTCCATGACCTCCTTGATCAACCAGCTTGGTTTCTTAGCCCTAGCCTTCTTGCTCTGGGCCTTGCAGCATGTTTTGGTTGCCTCCACTATCTCTCCCTTTATGAGCTCCCACCTCTGGTTAGTGTCCATACTAGGTTGAATTCTGGCCAGGTAACTTTTACAACTTCCCCCATCTTCCGAAAGTTGGCCCCCATGAAGTCCAGCACTCTTGTGCCAGATTCCACTCCTTCCTTGCCCATATCCAAGGTCAGCTATACTGAGTGGTGGTCACTCCCTGACAGCTGTTCTTCCACTGTAAGTTCTCTCTCAAAGTCCCCATTTGCCAGCACAAGGTCAAGGGTATTCTCTAACTTGGTTGGTTCACTGACCAATTGCAGCAGGAAGCTGTCCTGGAAGGCATCAAGCAGTACCTGATCCATTCTGTTCCTGGTTGTTGGGGTACTCCAGTCCACTCCTGGTATATTGAAGTCTCCCACAATCACCACACTACACTTCTCACAGGTCCTCCTGATCTGTCCTGCTAGTTCCCTGTCTAACTCCTCCATCTGAGATGGTGGCCTGTATACCACTCCCATTCTGAGAATCCTATTCTTGGAATCCTGGATTAGCATCCAAAGTGACTCCATACTACTCTCCTCCCCTTCCTGCTTTACACATTTTAGTCCTTCCTTCACATATAGTGCCACCCCACCTCCTATCCCAATTACCCTGTCCCTACGAAATAACCTGTACCCTGGTACAGACAGGTCCCAGTCATTGTATTAGGTGGCCCGTGTTTCTGCGATGGTTGCAATGTCCACCTCTTCCTCTGCCATGAGCACCTGTAACTCTGCAGTTTTCCTCCCAAGGCTCCTAGCATTAAGGATAACCACCTTTCACCCTCCCCCCATACTGAATGTACTAAGCATGTCCACAGCTCATTACTCTAGCCTCTAGGCTATACTGCTATATGGCACTATTACTAATAGGAGATATTGAATTAAATCCGGGTCCAGTAAATCAAAGAGATATTAAAATTATGTACAGTAACACAAAGAGTCTTAAACATAAAGTTGATACTTTAAAAACATGGTTTCAACAGAAGATCGGTATGTACATGTAGTTTCATTAACAGACACGTGGTTAAATAAGCAAATAAAGGATTCAGAAAATGAGTTAGAAGGTTTTTATGTGCATTGATGGGGTAGGGAGGGTTGTTTGGGGGGGGGGATTTTGTTATATTGCAGATGGGAACTTGACCAAACGTTAGTAACATACTCCGGGAAAACAGAAAATATAGAATGTTTATTAGTAGAAATTCAGAATCTAAATGTAATATTGGGAGTAGTATATTCACCACCTAAGAAAAATACTAGATCATTTGAAGTTTTTTTCCACAGTATCTTAAATAAAATGTTGGGCAAAGATCTAATGTTAACTGGTGACTTCAATGCTACTTGGGGTCAAGTATGTGGGAGAGCTCTAGAAAAGAGTCTTAAACCTTTAGAGATCACACAGGTTATAGCAAATGCCACAAGGAAAAGCTCCCAAACTTGTAAAGGAAATATTTTAGATTTAATTTTTGTCTCTTCAAAAATTCAACCTTTGCATATTACAGTAGATCAGCCAATACTGGGTGATCATAGGTCTATAATTGGTGTTTTTGAAAGAAAAGAGAGGATAAAAGGGCAAACAAACCTAGAAAATACAGTAAAAAGAAGCAGGTCTTTAAAAAATTATAATACGGACTCAGAGCTTATATAGCAGATGTAATTCCCTCTCTTGATTTAGCCATCCAAGATTTTATAAAGATTGTGCAAGAGTATGTGATAAAGTAGCTCCATTTATAAAAAAAAATAGAAAAAGGAACATGCCCTTGGATTACAGAAATTCAAAAAAGAAATCTGGACTAAAAATCATTTGTGGACAACAGCAAATAAAACTTTGAACTCAGATAATTGGAAAAATACCTGAAACTGACTAAAACAAAATTTAGGAAATACAAAATGAAAATTGTACAAAAATGAAATAAATGAAACCACGGACCCCCGACAACACTGGTTATTAATGAAATCTTTGGAAACTCTGGTAAATAATAGACCTTTGATACAGATGATTAATAAGTTATTTATTTATTGATTTATTTATTTCAGTTTTGGTAACCGGGTAAGTCCATATTCAGGGACAATCTTCGGCCCAAAAACACGTCAGTCACCATATTTTCCTACAAGTAGAGAAAGGGAACATTGTTTAACCAGGAGTAGCACACAAAGCTAAAGCTTGTTTCCAGATGCGACATGGGAGCACGAGGAAGTTAGGAGATTTGCTAAGGATCTCACAGTACCAGGATAGCAGTACATGCCACAAAAAGAATAACTAACCATAAAAATAAAATTCATAAAAAAGGCCATAAACTTTCCATACTATAACCTTGCACCTAGACTACTCCCTTCTCTTCTTTTCTTTCCATTTTACTCCTCATTGTAACTTTTATTCAGCATCTAACTTGTAGCCCTAACTGCGAACATAACTTAAAAAAACTGCATTCCTTAAACACTATCCATCTTACCTGCTCTCACAGCATTTAAAACCCTCACCATTTCCCCACGCCATGACATATTGCCTGATGACAATATTTCTACTGTCACACCAGATTATCATGCTTGCACTCCACATACCTCTATTTCCTACAGCATACACCTGTTATTTTCACACAGCAAATGCCCACTCTGCTCCACTCCAATGGATTATTTATTTTTTGTATTGTTTCACCAGAAAGGCACACTGAGCAACAAGTTGCTCATCTCCCAATTTGACCTGGGGATAGGGAAATATCAGGATAGTATACAGAGATTTTGTACACAATATAGATATACAATTTGTTTACATTCAATAAAGTGAGCAGACTATGCAGAAGTACTGAAAAGGAGGAATGCTAACAGTCTTGAACTAGACACATATGATAGCACTAATATCTTTGGCAAACACTTGGTGGGACATAGCTTTGTAGTTAGAAAATGGCTGGATAGAATTCAAGGAGGTTGAACTAGGGAAAGACTTTGAGGAAAGATACAGATATAGCAAAGTTTGCAAGGCGTAACAAAAGTGCAAGGTTGACTAGAAGTGCATTAGAGATGACAGGTTAGCCAATAACTACGGCTAGGAAGGTGGGAAGGTGGGTGGGTGGGGGCATATAGGCAGAGAGCAGGGGGGTGGAAAGGGTGGGATTTGGAGGAGGGGAAGGCAAGGGGTGGAGGAGAAAGGTCAACCAGGGCCTGATTCTTTCAGAAGCTAGAGATGCTGCCTGCAAAAGGCAGAGGTCAAGCAGGAACAGGAGGGGAACAGGTTGTAGGCAGTGGGAGTTTGTGCATGTCAGGAAGGAAGAAAGAGGAAAGAGAAGAGTCTGCCAGGGTCTGGCCCCTCCAGTATGCTATGGACCCTGCCTGCACAAGGCAGAGATAAAGCATGACAGGAGGGAAATAGGCAGTGATGGGGAGTAGGCTTCAGAAGGACTAAGAGAGAGAGAGAGAGGCAGATGGGAAAGAAGAGGAGCAGAGACCAAGCGCTTTCAGAAGAGAATAGGGCGGGAGTAGGAGGCAAGGAAGGTATTTGTCTAGGTTCTGGACCCCTCCAGGATGCAGACAACCCTGCCAGGGGCCTAGGCCAAGTAGAGGTGAGTGGGTAGAAAGGATAAGCTGGTGTATAGAGGAGGGATTGGGAGGAGTAAGGTGGAAAGAAAGGGGTGCTGGGAGAGGATGTGGGGAGGGTTTTGCAGGAAAGAGGTGGGCGTGAAGCTGAAGTAGGCTCATAGGGGAACAAGTTAAGGAGGATTGTAGCAGGTGCAGCTAGCAGAGAGAAATTTATGTAAGGCAGAGGCAAAGCAGTGGGGAGGAGGATTGTCGTATTTGAGGTGGGAGTTCCAGATTTTGAGGAAGCGATGGGAGAAGCCTGATTGGCCAATGAGGGTGGTATGATGAGGGACTAGCAGGGTGCAAGTGTCAGAGGATCTGCGAGAGTGGGAGGAAGGTGGGAGGAGGGAGGGAGCATAAGAGGTAGGAAGGAAGTACACCAAGCCAAAGTTTGGAAGTTAGCTTAGCACAGTGAGCCAGGCGTCTTCTGTTAGCAAGCGGGGGGAAGGATAGGGCACGGTAAAGGTCACAACAATGCATTCAAGATGGGGCATCAAGAACGAATCATCAGAAGGAGTTGAAAAAAAGAGTCCAATCTGGTAAGGGAAGATATGGGAGTGGCACCATAGACTACATCACAGTATTCAAAAATGGGGAGGATCATCTCCTTGACAAGTTCTCGCTGGGCCATAGGAAGGATGTAGCTATGATTCCTCTAAAGGGCTCCAAGCTTGGGGTGCAGTTTTTTTCAGAATGGCATCCGTGTGGCCAGAGAAGTTGAGGTGTTGGTCCAGCCAAACCCCAAGGTATCTGAAAGAGTGTGTATTGTCAAGGATAGCCCCATCAAGGCTCTCAAAAAGGGTAATGGTGGAGCCTAGAGACTCTCTGCCTATTGCCGAAGGTCATGGAGGCTCTCTTTTCGACATTTAGGAATAATTGATGTTAGATACCCCCAACTTCCTCACCCTCCGAACACTTTTTATAAAAGCACAAAAATCCCATAATAAAGTCACCAAGGCTATTCCCACCCACTTTGAATGTCCCTGGGAATAATACTCATGGCTGTTAAAAACACTATCCACTTTATTTCTAATAAGCACAACTATGTCAACAGACAACCCTCCCACTACAACATCTGCCAACTTTCCCTGTTTGCATACATTGGTGGAGGAACTGTTTTACAGTATTTTTTAAAGGTATTTTATATTTTTTTAATTAAATGCCTGATTATTTTTAACATTCCCATTTGGTATGCAATACGTATCTCCAGGGAGTTGGCTGTGGTATCGCAACCACACTTCCATGAGCTGAAGGCACTTGTGACTTACTACACCCATGGACTAGCATTATGACACCACAGCCAGCACCCTGTCATGTCTTGGAGTATAGAGAGCTGCTCAGGGACAAAGGGTGCTCAATGACAGCTACAACAAACATGGAGGAACCAGTCATCGCACACCTAACTCATGCACACTGAAATTAAAGCCATAAAGCTAGTTGCTTAACCATTGTCAAAGCATTTATTTACTACAAAGTGTGTATAGTGGATTAGAAAGGCCCATGCCAGGAGGAACAACAGTTACACTTCTAACGTTTCAACCCCAAGATCTTTGTCAAGGATAATGCCCCCTAGTGCTCACTTTGTATTTCTAAGATTTTACCACATTCAAAATCACTGACACCTGTATCTATTTTAAAGTGCAAGCAATGCAAATAGCTTAGGTCAAAAGCAACAACTTAAAGAATACACAGTCATAAATAAATACATTTTATGCTACCCAACAACCTTCATATTACAAAGTGAAAAAAAATGTTTTCTATTTTTATAAAGTAGTATAAAGTTAAAAACAACTAGGAAGCACAATTCATAATTTCTCCACTTTTACATCCTAACATTTTATTTATAAAAGTAGTCTAATCGTGACTACCTCTTTCCATTACACCATTTATGTCAGTTTATTATAGGTCACATTTATATTTCTCAATATTGTTGTTCAGACTATTTTTCAATAGGATGCTATTTCCCCAAAAGAACATTGATTAAATGCATTTTTAATGCTAATCATATATTTTTTTCTTAGACATCATGAGATTACAGATCCTATGTGTATAGTCCCAAATTTACATGTATCTGACCCTGTCACGTTTATTGGTGACATAATCCAACCCAGGAAATACAGGAAAACTCCAAGCTCAGAATCATTCTGGGGTGGAGAGCTTAAAGGTCTTTTCACCTTTTGCACAGGGTAGCATGGTGAAAATGGCAAGGGCACTCACTAAGGCACATAGATTTCCAAGAAGTATTTTTCTGCACATTTCGCGTTTTTCTCTCTCCCCAGCATTTCCCAACTTGTCCTATGCTCAGGGTAATCTCTGGTATAGCCTAACAGCAAGATTTACATTCACAACCCTGCCTGGACTTCTTTTGTCAAACTAATTAACCCATTTCTCATGCCTAACAGCAGGCTGTAGATTCAGATACCTACCTGAACACTTTTCTCTAACGTAGCAGTGTCAGTGGCTCAGCAGGTTGCACCCTCACCTCTGAGACCAGAATATTGGAAATGTTGTTGGTTCAAATCCCACACCAGGAACTTGTGATACATCCTACTATTGACACTAATGCAGCAGAAGGAGTATGCTGTACTCCATCAGTGCCAACTTTTGGATGTAATATTAAACTGTGGTTCTGTTTGCACCATCTGGTGGTTGTTCTGGTGGATTTTATGGATCCCATGGCACTTTTCAGAACAAGTAGGGGGATTTTTTATTGAAACACGGGAGATATATAACAAAAACAAGACATTACCAACTAATTAAAGCACACATACAAATCGTATCACTATTCTGTATCGCCCTCTATCACTCCCCCATATTTACAAAGCTTTGCCCCTCCTTTTTGACAAACAGAAATAAAAATTGGAATAGAAACTACCCCATTCACCCCTAGCAATGCTTTCACAGATTCTTAAGGGTCTTCACAATCTCTCAGCTACAAACAAGGATTGCACATTTTTCCTAATACAGTCAGTAAAGTCAGAGTGAGGAAGATAGTTTTGCTGAAGTACCAGTCAGCACTGAAATTGCCATATATGGTATTTTAGCATACCACATATTACTCTTAATGTGCTGGGATGAAACTTGGCCCAACCATCAGTGTAAAGTCCAAGAACTAAAACTCTGTAAGTCATTCTCTTAAATTCCAGGAATCTTAATATGTCAGTCAAGTTCTTCTAAAAAAACACTACCCAAGGCATTCCATGAATAGGAGAGCCTGTTTCCAACATCCCATTAGATACATCTCTAGGGCAAAATCATTCTATTAGAGCTTTATGTTTATGTGAGTCACATACATTTAGTCTGCCATAATATATCAGCCAGATGGTGTCCCACATCTGTGATGGAAGTCTTGGATCTGTCAATTATTTAATTGTGTCTGGTGAAAAATAGGTAGTTATTTTAGGAAACATGGGAGGTTCTGAATAACAAGAATCAATCATATACTTGCACAATAACTTCCTGGTATTGGTTCTAAAGTTATCGGGCATCAATTTCCATTGTATAACTTTCCTCATGGCTGTCAGCATGAAAGTGGGGGGATAATCATTCCCTCCTTTAGGCAGAGGGAAATGCCCATCTGCCCATTTCCCACTGTGGAATTATCAGACTAATCCATTCCCATATCCAGGAAATCCACATGGCCTCATTATTAGAAAATGAAATAGAATTATCATTCTTAAAAAAAGTGAGAAGAAGAATACTGCAGGGTTGATCACTGCAAGCCCCCCGGTTTTAATTGCCAAATAGGTCAAGTTCCTTTGCAATGGATTTAATCTTCTCCCCCACAGCAGCTGCAACAACAAACTGTACAACTTGATCTCCAGCTTCTTTTAAGGGGAAGAGACACAGCTCAAGAAAAGGAATATCGGAAGCAACACATATTTAATAGACATAGTTTTCTTTTCAGACGTGCATGAATTTCCATTTGGCTACCTTCTTTTCTCCCTCTGAAAATCTTCCCTTCCCAATTTACCCTGATCGTGTCTAGTGGTCAGTATTTGATCACTAGTAAGGAGATTTCTGATGATACCACAGGGACACCATTGATATGTTTTAAGCCTAAATCTTTAGTCAGCCTTAAACATAAGGCACTACTCTTCTTGAAGTTGACTTTGGGACCCAGTGACTGTGTGTACATCTGAAGTATGTGTATGGTCATATTACATGAGCCTGTATATACCAAAAAAAAAACACAGGTCATCTGCATAGACACACACCTTTAGTTTTAGTGGGAAAAGAAAGGAGGTTATATTAAACCATTGAAATCATACAGAATATAACAAAACATAATAAGCACATACAATCTGCTTATCAGTTATACAACATAATCAACATAAACAAGTAGAGCAAACAGAAGAAAGAAAGAAATCATTGTAGTGTAACATTTTATGGAAGTGTAATTTTATTTTGGTATAACCTTTTACAATATGATCATATGTCTTGTAATAACCTTGATAATTTCACTACACTTTATATTTCACAACATCTAAACATCAAATGTCCTAGAATAAACTTATCAGGATGGTGTGCCCTTATTAAGATGGTATACACCTGTTTAAGAGAGGTGTGCAACAAAGAAGATTGCAGAATATTGTGCAAGAAATGTAGTAAACACCTTTGATGTTGTGCAAGAAATGAAGTCATACCTATGTTTTGACACAAATTCACCACACCCTAAGAGTAATATATTACTTTGCTATATGATTGGCTTATAATGGGGTGTTGGTATTATTCAAGATAAGAAATCTTTATATAAGCACTGGATGTAAATTGAATAAGCTAGCACCAAACAAGAAGAAAGAATATACATGTGTATGAATTGATGAACTCGCAAGAAAATAAAGAAGGGAAGCATTCACTCTGTGTGGCTTGACTTATTTGAAGATAGAAAACACAATGCAAACCTTACAATTGGTGTCATGACTCGAATGTCTGAAAACAGTCTATACAGTTGCTGACAACATCAAATGGACCGAAGGGGCCAAGTTGCAGGGAATAACTTACTGTACCTGATCTGATCAATCAAGTACAGAAGGGAGTTGAAAAGGGACTAAGGAGAAGTGCTGTGAAGTGAGACATGATTTGCCAGTCACAAGATAGACATAAGTATGGATGCAATTTTAAGTAAAGTTCTAGAAACATATTTAAAGGAAGGTCCTTACCACTCTACTGAACAACAGGAAGATGTGTACTTATGTTTTACTAAGCAGTGTATGAACAGAAATAAGATTAAAGTAGGGAGAACAAAGATAGCCAATATATGTCAAATGTATGTACAGTATCAATGTGAAATAACAGCTAGGATGTGTAACATGAAGAAGCAGATGTTAGAAAATAAAGAGAAATGTAATGAAGGTTTAGCCCTCCAAGAAAAAGAATTACAAAAATGTATTGCTGATACTAAAGGCATGGAGGAGAAGGTAGAGAAGGAGCTACAAAAATGTGACACTGATACCAAAGAAATGGAGTATAAATTAAGTGTGTCACAAGGGGAAGTTTGTGGGTTAAAAATCAAGAATCTATAGCGAATCTAAGTGTAAACACTTACTGTATGTCTATTTAGAAAATGGGTACGCTGCAAAGATCGTAAATGCAGCATTCTGATTGGCTGACAGACGCTGGCACTGGGGTTGTTATTTCTTAACAACGCCCGCAAAATAACGAGTGCCGCTGTCTAGTGCCCCATTACTTACGATATCCTGGGACTACCCCGACATCTAAATCTCACTGCCACCAATTTTTTTTTCTGGCCAAAACACGAGTGATAAAGTAATTGCTACCTACTTCTACTACAGCTGCTTGCTGAAGTCATCACCAGCCGCTCACAACCATTTCCGAAACAAATATTTTTTTTTTGTTTTTTTACTCAGTCAACAGTAGTAGGAACCAACAGAACTACAACCGTGACTCAACTTAAAAAGCGCACACATAACCTAATGAACACCGCCCTCCCACTGCTCAAGGCAGCTTACCTTTCATACTTCCCCCCAGCTTGCTTAAACTCGCAGTTCTCCTGAATTTCAGACGCTGCTGAACACCTGCACAATGCAGAACTACACTCGCTACCAAACTGCAAAACAACCCGGACGTTACAGTACAGCAGACACCGAGGGGCACATTTCAAACCAGTCGGCCACACATTATATGAAACAACGCTTATTCTCAGGAAAGAACATTCTCTGCATTATGACCACCAGAATAAAACGATGGAGCCCTCTACTGGCAATTCTTGGCAATTCTGCAGTTGAGGGACTACTTTACAATAAACAACATTTTTTTACTGAACTGTATCTATTTTATTCTTTTTTTTTTATGTTTCAAATTTATACTTACAATTGATAGCCAAACCATTTTCTAAGTGTAATAATACACTCCAGAGTAGGCGTTGGGAAATAACGGACCTTCCAGGGCTATAAGGCCGTCCGCCTGGCGTCGGGCCTCAGTACGCCCTGGGCGGGTCCGTCTTATCCCAATAACGCCCACCCTGTCGGGTATTATTACTTACACAGCTGTTCCTTGCTACTTACTTTAGGAGAAACACTACGTTTGATTGTAGTACACCATATTTTGTTATGTAGTGCCCAAGGTCACACTGTTCTCTGTATTTCTGTTATTACTTGGAGAATATTTAGAAAAATAACCACAGAAACATTACTGTATTCGGTAATGAATGTTATCAGATTCATTAACTATAATGATGCCGGAGTGAAGTCTTTTTTATTCACTTGGCTTTGTTCGTTTAAAGTTTATTACTGTTTTTTTATCTTAATTGAAAGACTTTTGGTTTTTTATTCCAGGCTAATTTTTGTCAGTGGCATAGTGTTGTAGGATATGTTTTTGAATATGCTATCCTGGATTTTGATGTATGTAAATATTTAAAGTTAGGAAACACTGTGCCTAATTTAGTATATGTTATGTCTATTTGTTACTGCTACATTTCATCAGAGCCCTTAACTGTGTTTTCTAAAGCTACTCTGGTTTATTTTTTATGTTTCATCCAATGGCACGTTCTGGTTTGCAGTGTTGACACATTGTCTGCAAACTTTCTGTATTTTAGATAAGTGGTTGGTTTGTGCATACAAATATGTAAGTGTAGTTGCAGATGTGGTGAGCATGCAGCATTGGATGGGGCATATAGATGGGGTGGCTCCCTTAGGCAATTACATAGGAAATAAACAGATTAGATCATGCCAATCAGGAGCACACCCAGGACCTCTCAGATAAAAAAACAGTCCTTGTATACATTACTTGCAGAGGCACAGAGTTAAGGCAGAATAACTACATCCTTTTATCTGAGTGTTCAACTGAGCAAAAAGCTGTCAAAACAGTAATAAAAATATGGTAATTTTTACCTTGTTGAAATTGATGACCTTTTGCAACACAACTTGACCTTCCATGTTTAATCTAAGTTGAGCACATTATTTTGCCAGGATTTAATATATTTGAGATTCTAGATTTTTTAATGTTTTTTATTAGTGGTTTTTTATAAGGAACATTATTATTTTCAGGTTCTGCTGTATTTTAAGCTGAACAGGTGAACTTCTTCACTCTGACATGGAAAATGTGATTTACTGTCTAAAAATAGAAAAGAAGTAATCAAGATTTATTTAAATCTCACCTGTCAACTAGCTTAAAAAGAAGTTTTTTCTATGATTTTTTCTTGTAACATCTTTTTATGGCTCTTAAACAAGCACTAATGGCTGCACCTGCCCTCATTAACCCTTCTGAGTCATCAGATTTTGTTATAAGGGTACACGCCACTGATCAAGTGATCAATGCAGTCCTGTTACAAAAGTGATCAGGGATTTTATGTACAGTAGGATATTTTTCCTGGGTATTAACTCCAGCAGAGGAAACCTATGCAGAATGTAGAAACATAGAAGTTGACGGCAGATAAGGATTGTAAGGCCCATCAAGTCTGCCCATTTATTTTTCTACCTTACAAATGTGCCATCGGCCTTTGCTCTGTCAGTGGCCTATCTACTCATACTCATCTGTATTGCTCCCTTATGCCTTTCCCATTCCTGTTTGCAGCCCTGCACTGTATTCATATCCACCACTTCCTGAGGTAGGCCATTCCATGCATCCACCACTCTTTCTGTGAAAAATAATTTCCTCACATTCTCCCTTAATCGGCCTCCCTCTAATCTCATGCTGTGTCCTCTTGTCCTGCTATTTTTCTTATATTTAAACATGTTAGACTCTTTCACCTTGTGAATGCCCTTGAGGTGTTTGAATGTTTCGATTATATTATCTCTCTCCCTCCTTTGCTCAAGGGTATACATATTGAGCTCCGTTAATCTGTCCTCATATGCTTCTGATGCAGTTCCTGCACAATTTTGTTTACCCTTCTCTGGACTGCCTCAATTTGGTTAATGTCTTAGTGAAGGTGTGGCCTCCAGTACTGCGTGCAGTACTCCAGATGGGGCCTAACCAGTGTCTTGTAAAGAGGGATTATTACCTCCCTCTTACGACTTGTGATACCCCTACTAAGACACCCTACCTTCCCCCTAGCCTTACCTACTGCTTTAGAGGTCTGCTTGGATGATTTCAGGTCAACTGTGATGATGATGCCCAAGTCTCTTTCTTCCTTTGTGACTGCCAGCAACTCCCCTCCCAGCCTATAGGTGGCTTCAGGGTTTCTCTTCCCTATGTGCATGATCTTGCACTTCTTTGCATTAAATCCCAGTTGCCACTCTTCTGACCATTTTGCTAGTTTATCCAGATCTCTTCTCATTCTTCCCAGCCCATCTGGATCATCTACTCTGTTGCAGATCTTGGTGTCATCTGCAAACAGACGCGTCTTACCCTCTAATCCATCTGCAATGTCACTAATGAAGATATTGAAGAGGACTGGCCCCAGGACTGATCCCTGAGGTACCCCACTTGTGACTTGCATCTCTTCTGATTGTATACCATTTACCACCACTCTCTGTTTTCTGCCGATCAACCAGTTTGCCACCCTGTTAACCAAATTCTGACCAACCCCGTGCCTACCCAGCTTATTTATCGATCTTCTATGTGGAACAGTGTCGAAAGCTTTGCTGAAGTCAAGGTGGGTGACATCAACTGCTCCCCCTTGGTCCACCACTCTGGTTACCCAGCCAAAGAAATCTATGAGATTAGTCTGACAGGACCTTCCTTTTGTAAACCCATGCTGTCTTGGATTCTGTACCCCTATGGATTCTAGGAGTTGCACTATCCTTTCCTTAAGGAGTGCCTCCATGATCTTGCCCACTACTGAGGTAAGACTGACTGGTCTGTAGTTCCCTGCTACCACTGTTGTGGATCAGGATCACTTGAGCCCTTCTCCAGTCTCCTGGGACCTCTCCTGTGCTCAGAGACTCACTAAACAGTTCTGCTAATGGCTCTGCTAGTTCCACCCTTAGCTCCTTAAGTACCCTGAGATGTATGCAATCAGGTCCCATTGCCTTGTCCACCCTGAGCTTAGTGAGCTCTTGTAGGCCATTTCTTTTGTGAAGGGAGTAGTGCTCACCTCCCTCCCCCCTGTGTCCATAGTGCTGAGCTGTGCGCCCTGCCTTACCTTCTCTTCAGTAAATACTGAGCAAAAGTATCTATTTAGGATAGATGCTTTTACAGAGCCCTGCTCCTCACATGCCCCTTTTTCTCCTTTGAGCTTAGCAATACCCCCTCTGGACTTTCTCCTTTCACTAATGAATCCATAGAAAGTCTTGTCACCTTTTTTTACTGTTCGTGCTAGTGTTTCCTCAGTTTGGGACTTTGCCTGCCTTACTGCCTTCCCTGCTTCCCATAGGGCAGTTTGGTATGCCTCCTTATCTTCATCCTGCTGTGTTCCCTTATATTCTTTGAAGGCCATCCTTTTGGCTCTGACCTTTTCTGCTACTGTATGTGAGAACCAAAGTGGTTTCCTTCTTCTTTTGCACTTCCTTTTCTGTCTAACACAATGGGATGTTGCTTCAAGTATTGCATCCTTAATGCTTGCCCACTTTGCCTGTACCCCCTCATCTGTGTTTCTTTTTGCCAGGGCTAGCTTAACTCTGTTGGCCATCTTATCAAAGTCAGCTCCTCTGGAGTCCCATATTTTTGCCTTGGATTGGAATGATTTAGTTCTAGTGGCTAAATTGAACCATACCATGTGATGGTCACTGGCCCCCAGGTGACCTTCTACCTGGAGATCTGTGATCCCTTCCCTGTTAGTCAGTACTAGATCTAGGATAGCCCTGTCTCTTGTGGGTTGTTGTACCAGTTGTTTGAGGTCCTCCCCCTGCAGGGAATCCACCATGTGTCTAGTTCTGGCAGATGTTCCTGCTGGTTTTGACCAATCTGTATCCAGCATGTTGAAGTCTCCCATTATCAGAACCTCCCCTTCAGCTGTCATGTTTTGTTTATCTTCAAACAGTAATGTATCTGTGTTCTCCCCCTGGTCTGGGGGCCTGTAGACAACCCCAGTTCTTATGGTTGTCCCATTTCCTGTTTCCAGGGTGACCCACAGTTCTTCTGGCTCCTTATGTGTATTCTGAATTTCTGTAGCTTTGATATTTTCATTGACATACTGGACCACTCCACCTCCCTCCTTTTTGCACCTCTGTCTCTTCTGAACAGTACATAGCCAGGTACTGAAGTCTCCCAAGTGTGGTTACTGGAAACCACATCTCACTAATTACTACTATGTCCAGTTTAGCCTCTGACATTATTGCCTGCAGGTTTGGGATCTTATTTCCCAAGCTGTGAGCATTTGTGTACATGATTTTCCGTTGACCAGATTTCAGTGTGTTAGTTGTTGGGTGAGGTTTGACATTTCCCCTATGCGTCGTATTGGGAGATGGACCTTTTTTCTTACCTGGTGATGCTAATGAACTGCAAACATGCTGAATCCCTGTTTGACCACTAGCTGAGGGGGAAGGGTGTTCTTCTAATTCAACTTATGGGGTGCTGCACCCCTCTCCCTATTTGCTAGTTTAAATATTCTGCAAAGATGTCAAACTTCTGCCCCAATGCACTGACTCCCTCCTTAGTCAGATACAGTCCATCAAATTTAAAGAACTTTCACTCCCAGAACTGTTGCCAGTTCCCTACAAATCTGTGTCCTTTTTCCTGGCACCAGCCTTGAGCCACATGTTTAGCTCCCCTATCTCTACTTCTCTGACCTTTCATCCATCTGCCCCCCCCAGACTGGCAGGATCTCAGAGAAGGAGTTGTTGGATGAAATGGATGATAGTTTGTCACCCAGCCTGGTCATGTGTTCCTTGGTCTCCACAACTGACTGGCTGGCGAGATCATTAGTCCCTATGTGTACCAGGATGTCAATGTTTTCTCCTGCTTTGTGAGCAATTTTAGCAATGCGGTCAGTGTCTCTCCATGCTGATGTACCTGGGAGACATCTGACCAATACCCCTGGCTGGAGATGGGTATCAACTCCCCGAATCATGGAGTCTTCTATGATCAGAAGCTTTTTGAATTTCCTTTTTGCTTTTTTTTGTTTTGATTCCTGATTTGGGTGAGTTTTGTTGTGCTAGCTCTTGTACTGCAGTGTCCTGCTCTGCTGTGTCCTGTGCCCCTTTGTTTGATTTTGGAGATAGAGGAAGATACTTGTTTGTATTGTTTATATGGTTTGTGGAGGTAATATGTTGGAGAGCACAGAGTGATGGGGCACCTGATTTGCCCCTCCTAACCACCTGCCAACCTCCTGGGCCAACTACCCTCTGCGGTCCAGGTCCTTCTGTTGGATGTTGGGGAATTGGTGGGTGCTTCTTATAATGTATTTCCTCTTGAATATAAAATTTGAGGTGTGCAATCTCTGCCCATGCTGCCTGGAGCTGAGCCCTAAGATCTGCAATGGCCCAGCATGTAGGACAGTGTCCTAAATCCTGTAAGACTGTCCTTCTGAAAAGTGTTCCACAGTACCTGCAGTTAATGATATCCATTCCAGATAAGTTTGCTGGGTTTGTAACATGGTCAGATCAATTGGAAGGAACAAAATACAAGTAATGGTTTCATTTTGTGTTTTGTTTTCGTATAACTTGTTATAACAAGTTAAATTACTGTGTAAAACATTTCTCCTAGAAAGGGATGTAAGGGGAGTATTCTCTCAAAGACTGGTGAAATGGGCATTAGCCCTACAAGGGAAACATATCACTATAAAGAAATGTACCTCTCCCGTGTTGGTAGAGTTAATGACATGGGAGGGAGATACGCATGACTGTGGGAAAGTCATGGGTACTACCAATTTTTGCTGTTGAACCTAATTTTATGGGTATTGAAATATATGAGGAAGGCTCCCACTTTTGGGATGATGGCCATTTCCATACCAGATGTGCTATTTGGACTCCAGGAACAAATCAGGAAATATTAGTACGATGTCCATCATCATTTTCTGCTCCACGTGCGGAATTGAAGGCAGTACGCGAAGCTATTATGGCGTATCCATAGGAAGCCATTAATGTCTTATTGGACTGTGTTTGTGTTGTCAATTCCTTTTTAGATTTTCTTCCTATTTGGATGAAAAGAGAAAGGTGAACAGCCACTGGTGAACCCATGGCTTTTGCTCCCATATTATAATATATATGGGATATAGAAGCTCAAACACCACTGAGAATTGTTATTTGTAAAGTAAGGGCTCATCAAAAAAATCCAAAAGATATTCATGAACTAAATAATAATTTGGTATATCATTTGGCTCAAGCAGCTGTGAAACAATCAGACTTATGGGTAGACCCTCTAGGAGGCGATTCTACACAATTGTGGGAAGCTAAAGAGTATGAGAAAAAATCATCCAAAATGGATAACAGCATTATTACAAGTCCCTAGCTTGGGTTGAATCCAAGATACTAATGCTTGGCTTCTTGGTTGTTGGAACCAATGGAAAGATACAGGACAGTGTACCACCAAACATGTTACCATATGGGAAGATATGATAATATGGGAACAATAACCAGGGTTTAGGAAGTGGATACCACCCACTTCATTTAGAAAAGATATTATCATGGACAATCATTGTATTGGAGGTCATTGAGGACTCCACAAACCATGTAAAATGCTGGCACAAAAATATTGGTGGCCAAAAATGGGAAAAAATGTCAAAGAATGCCTGGAGGCTTGTTTCACCTGTGCACAGATGAATCCCCCAGTGCCTAGAAAAAGGGTTTCATTAGGTGGTATACTCCTGGCGGACGGTCTTTCGTCCAGCTTACAAATTGATTATGTGGGACCCTTGCCTACTGCAGAAGGGCAGCTCTGATATTTACTAGTCATTGTTGACATATTTTCCAAATGGGTAGAAGCACTACCAGTTAGAAATTATAGTGCACAAGCTACTGCAAAAGCATTATGGGAGCAAGTGTTCTCACATTGGGGTTTTCCCAGAATACTTGAAAGTGATAGAGGAACTCACTTTACAGGGAAAATAATGACAGCCTTGTGCGATATCTTAGGTATCACTCAACGTTTGCATTTACCCCACCACCCACAATCTTCGGGTGTGGTAGAAAGGTTAAATCGCACTCTGAAAAATGCACTGAAAAAGGCAGTGTTGGATACTGGTAAAGGGTGGGTGACGCACTTACCAAGAATCCTAATGGGTATTAGAGGTACATAAAACAAGAGTACTGGCTATAGCCCATATCAATTGATGACTGGACAGGATATGCGGCTGTATTATCCTTCAGTTCCAGATTTATCAACACCTGTGTTAGATCATGTCAAAACTGATGTATTTCTACAACAAATACAGAAGCAGTTAGCTTTATATTTGCCCCATGCTGCCAGAAACATGGCACAGACTCATTGGAAAAACAAAAGGAGGCATGATGAAAAAGTGATACCGCCCATTGAAAGGGTGAAAAATTTTGGTCAAAAGGGACCATGGGATGCTAATTGGATGGGGCCCTATACCATTATTAATGTCTTGAGGCCATGGGTCATTCAGGTCCATCAAATCTGACAAGGGTCTACAAAGACCAAATCGGTCCATATGGACCAATGTAAATTGTATCAGACATTAAATGATGACAACTGATACTGCTCTGTTTCTCCCAATAGGTGAAGTACAATGATGTTTCCTGTACTTTTACTGGGTAGCACTTTACTGATCCTGGTAGTTTCTGACATAAATGGATGTCCAGGGCATACTTGGAACAGTTTATACAATAAAATATATACCAAAAATCATACCGTGTGGAGTATCCCTGTACTATTAGGAGAACGACATGAACTTACTGAATATCTTCTTATCAAATGGTATTTTATTTGCAATGGACAATGTCAAAATGCAACATGGGGATGCTCACAAGAAGCCTGGTCTGGCACAGCGATGTGTGTGGTGAACACAGCAGCCCAGAAAGGGATCTATATCCACTCCACTTTGGGGGATACTACTAATCTGACAAAAGAAGAAGAATATTTATCTTGAATGAAACTGAAGGACATGTTACACTATCCACTTAATATTATGTAGTTAAATATATCATATACTGGTTCAAGTTGTAATATGTGGCATTTTTTCACATAATACAACTTGTGTATATACTGTAGGATTAAAGCAATTTTTTACAGTATTGCCATTAATGAATGAATATTCTTTGTTAATGTATACTACAAATGCATGATGGTCTGGAATGGCCTGCAATGTATCTTTAACTAGTAAATCTGCTGTATGGGATTTACAATTCCAGAAACAAGATATATCAGGGCAAAAATTCTTGCCCCCATCAGATGGTATCATCTTGACGCAAAATGTATATCCATTATGTTATCCTTGTAAATTAGAGTGTTATAATGTGTTGCTACATCTGCCTTTTCCACGATTACCACCTCAATGTAGGGAATGGGCTTTGGAATGGCTGTGGCAACAGTATTATAATAATACTTCAAATCAATACCATGATAGACACAAAACGTTGTCATTTAAATTTCCTGCAGAAGCATCACCAGGCTTCTCTTGCCATAAAAGAGACGTGTGGGGATGGTTAGGCTCAGGATTAGGACTTGCTAATGGTATTGATTCTATGGTTTTAAAGGGTCATATTTGCTCTTTGGAAACAACTTTAAAGGCTATGGCTACTGGACCATTATCGACCACTATGAGATTCGCAGCTGATAATGAGGAAATTGATTGGTTTGCATTTAGACAAACCTTACAGAATTTTAAAAATTATTGCTCAAATAGCAGTCCGTTGTTATAACTCACTTTCTAATATGTCTAGAGAAAGCTATATAGAACTAGCTTGCTCTCAATTATCTGCTGAAGCACACGCTTATTTAGTCAATGAATTAAATGGAATTAAAAAAAACAAATAGGTTACCTTTAGGAATAGGTGAGACCAATGTGACTAAATTATTGGATCATCCCACTGTATTCTTACTACCCTTAGCTATGGTAAAAGTACGGAACTCACCAAATCAATACGCACATGTGCTGCGACATGTGATTCCCATACTAGTGATAATACCAGTATGTTTTGAACCACCGAAAAAAAATAGTGGCAAATCAGTAATTTTGGAGTATTAATACATGACCAGATCATGAGACTCCAAATACCAGGTGATACTAGTATCACAGTACACAATACATATGGTGTCTTACCTAAGCAATGGTGTGTACAAGAATGTGAAATCTTGATATAGGAAAGAGACACCAACCACCCCATGGTTTCCTGATCAATGTAAATTTACCCTAACGTCTGCAAATGAATACCGCCAAGCTACGAGATGGAACCAATCATGGTGTGTAATCACAGATCAACCTTGGAATGTATGGGGGTGTAGTGACAAAACCTGATGGGTTGCAAACTGGACCCACCGGGAACATCCTGCCTATAGCTGAATGAATGTTACTCATATTGATGGTTCCAGTATGGCCTTGGATTTACTCACTGATTTGGCAACTCCACCTCATCTCATATTACCCAAATTTGATAGTTACTGCTTTGTTGTATCGTCAGCAAACTGAAGGACTTATTTTCTCACAAAAGGCCTCTGCTAAAGAGGTAGAGAAGCAGTCATCTTACAACCCTATTATATCCTGGTGGGATTGGGGCTCTGCTGGTGTGGGTACTGGTCCAACTCTAATAGTGGTAGTATGCGGTATTGCAGTAATCTGTGTTCTTGTTATTGTACAAGTATTATTGTATCATAAGATGAAACACATGATTCGACAAATACAAATGTTACAGTGGCAACATCGTATCATGTGATCTACAATTACAGAGAGTCACAAAGGGAGGATTGTAGTGTAACATTTTACGGAAGTGTAATTTTATTTAGGTATAACCTTTTACAATATGATAATACGTCTTGTAATAACCTTGATGATTTCACAACACTTTGTATTTCACAACATCTAAACAACAAATGTCCTATAATAAACTTATCAGGATGGTGTGCCCTTTTTAAGATGGTATACACCTGTTTAAGAGAGGTGTGCAACAGAGGCTGCAGAATATTGTGCAAGAAATGTAGTAAACACCTTTGATGTTGTGTAAGAAATGAAGTCATACCTATGGTTTGACACAAATTCACCACACCCTAAGATTAATATGTTACTTTGTTATATGATTGGCTTATAATGGGGTGTTGGTATTATTCAAGATAAGAAATCTTTATATAAGCACTGTATGTAAATTGAATGAGCTAGTGCCAAACAAGACGGCACTCTATGTGGCTTGACTTATTTGAAGATAGAAAACACAAAGCAAACCTTACAACCATATATCATTAATCATAATATTCTTCCAGGTCCCAAGATATTACAAAACATTCACCATCTATTTAATATTCATAAACTAAGACAATACCAGTCACATCCATTAGCAGGAGGACCAGTACAAAGAGGACAAGTACGACTGGAACACACTGTTTTTACAGCTTTTTTCTTCAGTGTGATATTTTTTTTGGATTGCTTTAAATATCATTGCTAACTATGCACTACCCAGAGGTACCTCCAAACTGCCCCAAATTACCCTAAAAATGCCCTATTACAAAACAGGTAGTTGGTTAGGATAAGGTAGTTACTACCCTGAACTTTCTACTACCCTATTACCCTTCCCTGACCATAACAAAATGTGAAAGACTTTGTTTTGGACTGCTCTAAACATAGAAAACCAATCAAAAGGATCTATCTTGAGTCAGGTAAAATAAGTACAACTGCTCTGAGCAAGCCTGCTGCTGTTTCCAAAATACAGTCTTTAGTATTACAGCTGTATAAGGCATTCTTCTATAGGGCCACTGTGATATACCCCATCTTTTCTCTATTAATGTGACATTGCCAGCCAGATTGTCTTCAGTAGTTAATGAAACAGAGAGCCATTTAATGTTTAAATAACTAATGTCTCTATTGGGAAATTGGGTGAGAAAGGCAATTGCAAGAGGTGCAGCTGCTCTGAGTGAGACTGCTGCTGTTTCCAAAAATTAAATCCTGAGAAGAGTTGAGCTGGCTATGTCAAATTGTTTTGTTTGATTCTTTCATCTTTTTTCTGTCTCTCCCTACCCTTCTGCCAGCCACTCCTTTAGGCCACACAGTGTTAATCCCCCTTCAGCCGCTTGGCAATCCCCATTGCATCCCTCCTCCCCAAGGGGACACAGAGGAGGGGAGATAGTTCCTGCTTCCTTGACCAAGAAGAGCGGGCTAGGAGGATCAGAGGAGGCTGTGAATGGCTATGTGGCATGGGGAAATGAGGCGGCTGTCATCCAGCAGCCTGGCAGGCAATTTACATAGATACAAAGACTGTGTTGTCAGATAAGGGCCTACAGCCCACCCAGTCTGTCCATTTATGCCTGTAAGTTCGCTTTATGTTTTCCTAGAAGTCTGTTGCCCCTCACCCCTGACCTCCAGAATTCCTTTATGTCTATTCCATACATTCTTATACCCCGTAATTATTTCAGCCCCCACCACTTCCTCTGGCAGGGTGTTCCACTTGTCCACCGCTCATTCTGTGAAGAAATTCTTCTTCATGTTTCCTCAGAATAATCCTCCCTTCAACTTCATCCCATGCCCTCTTGTCCCGGAACATCTTCTTTGCTTAAAAATGGTGTATTCCTGCACCCTGTTCCTCCCTGTAAGATACGTCAATGTCTCTATCATACCCCCTCTCTCCCTCCTCTCCTCCAGGGAGTACATATTCAAGTCCTTCAACCTGTCCTCATAAGACATGTGATGCAATCCATGTACCATCTTTGTTGAGTCCTCTGAACCTTCTCTACCCTGTCTATGTCCTTATGTATTTAAGTTCTCCAGAACTGTACACTGTACTCCAGGTGGGGCCTCACTAGTGTCTTGTATAGTGGAATTATGACCTCCCTTTTCCCACTGGTGAAGCCTCTGCCTATGCATCCCAGCATTCTATTTGATTTACTTGCTGCCTTGTCGCACTGTTTCCCTAATTTGAGGTCATCAGAGATGATAATCCCAAGATCCTTTTCCTGCTTGGTGCATGCTATATCCTAAACCCCCCAACTGATATATTGTGCAAGGGTTTTGTGCCCCATATGCATTATCTTGCACTTCTTTGCATTGAATTTCAGCTGCCAAACCCCTGACCATTCTTCAAGTTTCTGCAGGTCTCTTCTCATTCTGTCTACACCCTCTGGTGTTTCCACTCTGTTACAGAGCATTGTGTCATCAGTGAAAGGGAAAATTCTGCCTTGAAGATCCTGCGCAATGTCACTGATGAAGATGTTGAACAGGACTGGTCCCAGCACTGATCCCTGTGGTACCTCACTGGTCACTCTTCCCTCTGTGGAGTGACAGCCATTTACCACCACCCTCTGTGTCCTGCCCCCCAGCCAGTTACCTACCCACCGCGCCCATATTCCCCAGTTTGTGTAATAGCCTTCTATGTGGCACAGTGTCAAAGGCCTTGCTGAAGTCCAGATAGGCCACTTCCACTGCCCTCCCTTGATCCACCACCCTAGTCACCCAGTTGAAAAATTCAATGAGGTTGTCTGACATGACCTCCCCCTGGTGAAACCATGCTGCCTTGGGTCCTGTAGTCTGTTGACAACCAGATGTTCCACCAACCTCTCCTTCAGTAGTGCTTCCATGATCTTCCCCACTACTGAGGTGAGGCTGACTGGTCTGCAGTTCCCTGCTTCCTCTTTGTTCCAACTTTTGTACAAGGGGACTACATCTGCTATCCTCCAGTCTTCTAGTACCTCCCCTGTTTCCAGTGATTGGCCAAACAGGATTGCCAGAGGTTCATCCACCACCTCTCTTAGCTCTTTAAGGACCCTGGGGTGCACCCTATCAGGCCCCATTGCTTTATCAACTCTTATTTCTTCTAGTTCCTTCAGGACCCTTTCTCATGAAAAGGGACCTGTGTCCATTTCTGCATCATTCCCTTCCCTTGTACTCCCTTCAGGCCCATCACCCTCCTCTTCCTCAGTAAAGACTGAGCAGAAATACCTGTTCAGTATGTCAGCTTTACTGCTGTCATCCTCCACATGGGCCCCAGTTCCCCTTCAATCTCAATATCCCTCCCTTTGCTTTTCTTTTTTTCACTTATGTACCTGTAAAAAGTTATTTTTCCTCTACTCACTGATTTTGCAATGTGCTCTTCTGTCTGAGCTTTGGCTTCCCTTACTGACCTCCATGCCTCCCTTTGTTTCTCCTGGTACTTTTCCACATCCCCTTGTGCCTATGTCTTTTTTATTGCCTGAATGCAATCTTTTTGGCTTTTACTTTCTCCTCTACCTCCTTGGAAAATCATAATGGTCTCCTCTTCCCTTTCGCCTTGCTAACCGGCTTAATGCATAATTGTTTTGCTCTTGTAATCTCCATTTTAAATTCTGCCCACTGTTTCTCAACCCCTGATTCCCACCACATTATCCTTAATGCCTCTTTCTTTTTTTTTTTTGGGTGTTTATTTCTCCTCGGAACTCCGGCTGCAACCCCCCCCCCACACTGCGTCGTTCCCCCGGCGCCATCCCCGGACATGAGACCCCATCCCTTCCGCACCCCGCCACTTACCCTTCATGGCAGGGTGGTGAGGAGCGACTCGACCCACCACAACAGATCCATGCCAGGGAGGCATCCTCCAGGAATGGCACCAGGGAACGACGCAGTGCAGCCGGACACCCATTTTTCTTGTTTTTCTCCCAACGGGCCATGGCGTGCAATGACGCCAGCGACTGAGTGCGCGCACGCTCCCGTGCATGCACTAGTCAAGCGTCTGCCACGTCCCGCCCTCACCTTGTCTTACGGCTATGTGCTGTTGATCTCCAGCCTCCGCTAGGGGTCAGACAAGCACCGGCCGACCAAATCCCCCCACCCCAGAGATGGAGAGCAGTCCTCTGGACACTCGATCCATCTCCGCC
This sequence comes from Neoceratodus forsteri, assembly GCA_016271365.2. Lineage (NCBI taxonomy): Eukaryota > Metazoa > Chordata > Ceratodontiformes > Ceratodontidae > Neoceratodus > Neoceratodus forsteri. The sequence continues at coordinate 52,142,154 of CM057451.1, read as the reverse complement.
CTGCCGACCCCCGGCAACCCGTGCCCGTTCCCGAACACGGGTCACCGGCATGGCGTGAGGTGTGGCGTCCAGTGCCTCAACCCTCAGCGCCACCGGGCCGGCTCTTAATGCCTCTTTCAAGCATCTCCCCATTTTCCCAAAGTCTGCCCCCCTAAAATCCAGGTTATGTGTTTTTGTGTGGTTTGGTTCTGCTCTTTCTGTGATTTCAAACCACAATGACTGGTGGTCACTGTTCCCCAGGTGCTCCCCCACTGTTATCCCCATCACACTGTCCCTGTTTGTGAGTACAAGGTCCAGCATTGCCTTCTGCTGAGTTGGTTCCATGACCAGTTACTTGAGGAAGGCACCTTGAAGGGAGTCCAGGGTAAATCTTTTCTTGGTTGATACTACTGCTGGGACACTCCAGTCCACGTCTGGAATATTGAGGTTTCCAACCAGCATTACCTCACCCTTGTCTGCCATCCTTTGGATGGCTAGCATCAGCTCCCTATCTGTTTCTTCCTCCTGGGCTGGTGGTCTATAAACCACATCTATGCGGATGGCTGGCTCCATTTTCCTTTCCAGCTTAACCCACAGTATCTCTCCCCCATTTTGTTCCTCTTGGATCTCTGTGGCCTTTATGTCATCTTTCACATAAAGTGTCATTCCTCCTCCTCCCTTCCTACCTGCCCTGTCTCTTCTGAATATGTTGTAGCCAGGTATGGCCATCTCCCAGTCATGGTTATCATTACACCAGGTTTCTGTGATGGCCACAATGTCCAGGTCTGACTGCACTATGATAACCTCCAGATCCTCCATCTTGTTGCTAAGGCTCCAGGCATTAGCACAAATGGCTTTCCATGATTTGAACTCTTTTGACTGTTTAGCTGTTCTACTCCAGCCCCTTCCCTGATTGTCCTTTATCCCTGGTTCTCCCTGCTGTCTGCCCTTCTGTTGAATCTTGCCCCTTTTCTGCCTATCCATCTCTTGGGTGCCTACCTCCATCTTTTGCACACTGCTTTGCAGAGATATCCACTCCTCCTGTTCACTGGTTCCACTGCTAGCTGTGGGGGTGGGCAATTAGGTACCCTTCTTGCTGGCCTGCCACTCCCCTTGGCTAGTTTAAACGCTTGTCCATGTAGCATTTAAACTTATCATTGAGTGAATGGATTCCCCTCCAGGATGGATGCAGGCCGTCAGGTTTGAACACGCCTCCATCCCTCCAGGTGGGTCCCCAGTCACCAATGAATCCAAACCCTTCCTCACAGCACCAGTTCTTCAATCATAAGTTAAAGTTCAAGGTGCATGTGTCCCTCTGCTCTCCCTTGCCTCTTGCAGGTAGTACTTCCAAGAAGGTGACAGAAGTAGCTACTTGCTTGAGACCCCTTCCCAATTTCCTAAACTCTTCCTGAACTTCCTTTGGCTCCCCATTTGCTAGGCCATTAGTACCTAGATGGATAATGACATCCAGCTCACCCTTCTGTCTTACCTTCCCGGCGATCCCCAGGGTCTTCCTCCCATCCCTTCATGCCGTAGCACCTGGTAGGCACCTCATCTCCCTGCCCTCCCCCTCCTGTGTACCTAGCTAGATCTCTCTTATGATGGAGTCCCCCACTAGCATTCACTTCCTCCTCCTCTGGGGTCCACTGCTGTCCCCACTGGGGTCACCTCCTTGGCTAACCTCCACATCATTCCCTTCCACTTCTCTGGGTACCTCTATTTGGTTGTCCCCATTTGCCAGTGTGGCATATGAGTTCTGGAATGGAGTAGGATCTGGGATGTGCCTCTGCCTGACCCCCTCAACCCTCCTGGAGCCCACTGTCTTCCAAGTGCTGCTCTTTCTTGTTTCCCCTTTTCTGATCTCACCCACCTCCCACATTCATGCAGCTGCAGCAGTGTCCTTGGGACATTCGGCAACATGTAGTGGCCCATGCTACCCAGAACTCCTACTTTAGCTACCTCCAGGAGCTCATAGTAAAATGGTCCTGCACTGTCCCCCCCCAAGAGTGAAGTGTCCATAGGATGCTCTGATCCACTACCTGCTGCTCTCCACTCCTGACGTCCAGGCTCAGGGCACAAACGAAGGTCACCAGCATGCCGAGTGATCCCCTATCACTGGCTTCCATGGAGTCAGCCTTCAGTTTTTTAATGTTGATACAAACAGCAGCCCTAAGACAAATGCCTTATACAGCCATAAAAGGCTATCTAGTGACAGGGTTACATAGCGGAGCTTCTTCTGGCTTCACCTAGGGCCCCTGAACATACAGAGATTGGAAAAATGTAGGGGCTCAGTGTGATTCTATTAATGAATTACAACTGACCACTGGTGATATTGTTTCAGGCTTGTAGCACTACACAGACAGTCATCTCAGCTCTTAGTGCTAGCTGAGCAAACCAGTTTTTTTTTTCTTGTGAAGGTACTGTAGCTGGTAACTGCTGCCTGCTGGTCTTCTTTTTTATTGACATTTCCAGTTTTTACATCCCACTGATTAATTCAGCCAGGGAAGGAGAGGATTGAGTGCCCAATGGCTGCTCTCCTCTCCCTGGGGGGGGGAACTGTATGCTCCACTGAATGACTACCATCTGGTGGAGGCCATGTAGTAGTGCGGGTCAAGAAGGGCAGTGGAAAGGAGGGCTGTGGAACTCCATTGCATGCATGTGCCTCCACTCTTATATGCTCATGAGTGCGTCCCAGCATAGAAACATAGACTTTGACGGCAGATAAGGACCGCTTGGCCCACCCAGTCTGCCCATTTCCCTACCTATTGGATAAGCTGCAGATCCTAGTTAACCAGCAGCCTACTTCTTCCTACCCCCAACCCCTAGAATTGCCTTATGACTGTCCCATGCATGCTTGAATTCCACCACTGTTTTTGACTCACAACCTCTTCCGAAGGCCATTCCATGCATCCACAACCCTCTGTGAAAAAATACTTCCCTAAATTTCTCTGAGCCGCCTCCCTTCTATCTTCAAATTGTGCCCCTTGTTCTTGCACACACCTCTTTTTTGAAAGATGCTACCTTCTTGGACTTTGTTGATTCCTTGAGATACTTGAAAGTTTCTATCATGCCCCCTCCTTTCCTCGAGGCTATACATATTCAGCTCCTTAAGTCTCTCTTCATATGTCTTCTGGTGCAGACCCTGCACCATTTAGTTGCCTTCCTCTGGACAGCCTCCATCCTGTCTATGTCCTTGGAGATTGGGTCTCCAGAACTGCACGCAGTACTCCAGATGGGGTCTCACCAACTGTCTGTGCAGAGGATAATAACTTCTGTTTTCTACTGGTGATGCCTCTCCCTATGCATCCCAGTATCCCCCCAGCCCTCCTTGATGCCCTCTCACATTGCTTGCCCACCTTTAGGTCATCTGATATGACTACCCCAGGTCCCTTTCCATTTTTGTTGTTGTTAGTATCTCACCCCCCATTGTGTACTCTTCCCCTGGGTTTTTGTTTCCCAGGTGCATTACCTTGCACTTCTTAGCATTGAATCTAAGCTGCCATACATTTGACCATTCCTCTAACCTTGCCAAGTCCCTTCTCATCCTTTCCACCCCACCTTGTGCATCAACTGTGTTGCAGATCTTTGTGTCATCTGCAAAGAGACATACTTTTCCTTCCAGTCCCTCTGCAATGTTGCTTATAAGACATTGAAGGACCGGGATCTAATACTGAACCCTGCGGTACCCCACTAGTAACCCCTCTTTCTTCAGAGTGGACTCCATTTACTATTACTCTCTGTGTCTTATTCTCCAGCCAATTCTTTACCCAGGCTATCATCTTGTGACCCACTCCCAGGCTGGCTAACTTGTATATTAATCTTTTGTGTGGGACTGTGTCAAATGCCTTGCTAAAGTCTAGGTAGGCCATTCCACAGCCCCTTCCTGATCTACTACTTTGGTCACCCAGTCAAAGAAATCTATCAGATTTGTCTGGCATGACCTTCCCGCTGTGAAACCATGCTGCCTTGGGTCCTGAGCCCCTCTGGCCTCTAGATACTCAACAATTCTTTCCTTCAGAAATGATTCCATCATTTTCCCTACCACTGAGGTTAAACTAACAGGTCTGTAGTTTTCTGCTTCTGCCTTGCTCCTACTTTTGTGAAGGGGAATCACATCTGCCCTTCTCCAGTCCTCGGGTACCACCCATCCTCCCATGATTTGTTAAAGAGGGTAGTCAGTGGTGTCACTAGTTCTACCCTTAGTTCTTTTAGAATTCTGGGATGAATCCCATCAGGCCCCATTGCTTTGTCTACCTTCAGTTTTAAGAGTTCTTCAGAACCCTTTCTTCTGTAAATGGGCTGGTATCAACTTCTGTATCCAGAGTGTTTATACTGTTTGTTTTAGGTACCTCCCCACTTCCTTTGTAAATACTGAGCAAAAAATATCTATTTAGTATCTCTGCCTTTTCACAGTCACCCTCTGCCCACCTCCTCCTCTTTATTAAGCCTCACTAGCCCTCCCTTGGTCTTCCTTTGCTCCCTGATGTACCTATAAAAGGTTTTATCCCCTTCTTAACTGAGTTGGCTATTTTTCCATGGTTTGGGCCTTTGCTGTTCTAACTGCCTTCCCAGCTTCCTTTTGCTTTAACTGGTACAGTTCCCTGTCCTGCTCCTTCTGTGATTCCTTGTACTTCCTGAATGCTTTCTTTTCTCTTGAACCTTCACTGCCACTTCCTTTGAGAACCATAGTGGTTTCTTACATCATTTCATTTTGTTAATTTGCTTCACACAAAGGCTTGTTACCTCTGTGATGGCAGTTTTTATTATTCCCCATTGTTCTTCCACCCTTCCTTCCTTCCTTCCCATTTGCTAGTGCATTCCTTAGGCACTCACCCATTTTGGCAAAGTCAGCCCTCCTAAAGGCCAGTACTTTTGCCTTTGTATGACTTGACTCTATTGCTGTGTTTATTGTGAACCATACTGTTCGATGGTCGCTAGTTCCCAGATGGCTACCCACTTCTACATCTGTGATCCTCTCTTCATCTCCATTTGAAAGAACCAGGTCTAAGATTGCTCCCTCTTGAGTGGGCTCCAATACTAGTTGTCTAAGGCATGCCCCTTGTAGGGCATCTAGAATAACCCCACTCTTTGAAGTGGCTGCTGCAACTGCATTCCAGTTAACATCTGGCATATTCAGATCACCCATCAGCAATATCTGCCCTTTTCTGCCATTCTAAGTATTCTTTCTATCATTTCCTTGTCCATTTCCTCCCCTGAGAGGTCTGTATCTAACCCTGTGCGGATTGTGGTGCCATTGCCAGTCTCCAAATTTACCACAGTGCTTCTTCTCTCCTCCCTGTTTTCCATTTTGTTCTGTTGCTTTGATTCCTTCCCTTATGTAAGAGCTACTCCCTCCTCTTTACCCTCCTGTCCCTCCTGTAGATAGTGTATCCTGGTATGTTTATGTCCCAGTCATGGTTTTGTGTGTACCATGTTTCTGTGACTGCCACGATATCCAGATGTTCCTCCTCCATCAAGGCCACTAATTCAGGAAGCTTGTTACTCAGACTAGGGCATTGGTACTCATTGCTCTCCATTTTTGATGGCTTTACCTTCTTTTGCAACATCCCCACTGACCTGTCTACCTCGGTCTTTTCTCATTTAGTACCCTGTTTTGTAGGGAGGCTGGGATTTTCCTGCTGCTTATCAGTGCCTCCCCTTGACTAGTTTAAAAGCTTGTCAATGAGCATTTAAACCGACTGCTCAAAGACTTGTTCCTTCCTGGACAGATGCAGACCATCCTGCCAGTATAGGCTGGTGTCCTCAGGTGGAACCCCAGTCCCCAATGAAGCCAAACCCTGTGCTCCACACCATTTTTCAACCATTCATTAAACTGCATGGTGCAAAGTACCCTCACCTCACTCATGCCATTGACACCTCAGAGAAGGATATTGTGTGTGCTACTTGTCTTAGGCCCCTCCCCAATTCTACAAAGTTCTTCTGCACTGCTCTAATCTCATGATTAGCCAAGTCATTTGTCCCTAGGTGGACAATGACGTCCAGCTCAGACTCCGGTGCAGCTGTTCTCATGATCCTGAGGATGCGCTTCCTGTCTCTCCAAGCCATGGCACCAGGCAGGCACCTTACTTCAGTTTTCCCTGCTCCCCCCAGTTCTATCCCCCTAATAATTGAGTCCCCCACCAGGAGCTGCTTCCTTTCCTTGTGGTGTCCTCTGCCTCCTTCCTGTGGGCCTCCCTTGTGACAGTTGTCCTCAGCCTCCTTAGTCTCTTCTGTGGGTGCATCCATAGGGGAGCTATGCTCTGCCAGAATGGTGTATGGATTGTGGTGTGGAACAACTGACTGGGTGTGTCTCTGTTCCACCATCCTCACCCTCCCTGAGCCCACTGTGGTCCAACTGCTGTGCTTTCTTCACAACCTCTGAGGTAGTGGTGGTGGCTCTGGTGCTCCCTGTATGGGGGAGGTTCCCTTTCTACCATCCAGTGTGGCCTGGGGGAAGGTCCCCTTACTACTGTCCAGTGTGGCCTGAAGATGGGCAACTTCCTCCCTCAGGGCAGAGAGTTGTCTGCAAATAGGGCAGCATCTCAGCCTCCAGAAAGACTCCCAGAAGACTGCTGCCCCACAGCCATTACATTGCACTTCTCCCCACATTTTGTGTGTGTGTGTGTGTGTGTGTGTGTGTGATTGGTTTGTAATATAGAAATATATATATATATTTATATTATACAATGTGTATGCTTATATTGTCAGTGCAGTGTGCAGAGAGGATATGACAGTGATATGCACCTTGCACTCTTGAGAAATGATGTCAGAACCCCAGGTATAAAGGAACTATTTCCAGGGTGGGTGGGGTGAGGGGTGGGAAGGGGTTGGGCCTAAACTGTGCCCTCACAAAACAATCAGCTAAAAGCTCCTGACCCACCACTGCAATGAGTACCTTCCTGTCAGCAAGTTGCCCTACCACAACAATTTGACAAAGAAAATACCCTGCTAATCAAACAGAGAAAAATCCACACATCCAAGTCAGACACAGGTAAACCTCCCCAGCCCCAAAACAGGCCTGGTGGTTTGTGCTCTGGAAGCTGTCAGCCCCAAAATAAGTCAGCTGTGCTTTAAACTCTTCCTGCACTGAAAATGTTAAGAATTGTAACAAACAAACATAAGCCTAGATTCACCTCCCTCTGTTGCTTGAAAGACTGTCTTTTCCTGTTTCACACTGCAGGTTTTTCTATGACCACTCCTTAACCACAGTAACTTTTTTAAAAATAGTTTAACTATCACAAACTCCTACGCACCAGTAAATTATTTAAAAATAGTCTCTGTCCCAAAATCCTAGTAGTCAATCCAGCTACCCCAAGGGACAACAAAAATGCAGTATTCAAACACTTATGAAGTTACTTCCAAGATAAGGAGAGTTTGAAAGCTTCTTTTTCTACTCCTCAGCCACCTGTAATTTATTTAAAAATAGTTTAACTGTCATAAAATCCTAGTAGACAATCTAGCTACCTCCAAGGATCTACCCAAATGCAGTATTTAAATCCTTCTGAAGTTACTAACAAGATAAACAGAGTTTGCAAGCCCTTCTTGGTTAAACACTAAATAAATATGTGAATAAAAGCAATTACCAAGGGTAGTTAGTTTCACCTCACAGAATTAAGCAAAGTGCACATTTGTTGCAGATATCAAGCGTAATATAGAATTTCTCACACAGCTCGCAGTTGAATAAAGAAGTAGTGTCCTTCCAGGTCCAGAAAATGTGCTTTGTGGCATAGTGGAACAAGAGGACAGAAATGGAAAAACAGGTTGGTGTGGGCTAAATGAACCCTTTGCTGCCTGCTTCCACCTCACACTGTTGGTCAATGCCCCTGCCCTGTCTGGATATGTGTCATTGGGTGGGGAAGATGTGCCTCCCCTTCCCAGACCTATCATGGGGGAAAATCTGTAGGGGATCTATGGCAAGATGGTCCGGTGAGAGAGATGCTAGACAAGGGGAGGCAGGGCCAGAGCAGAAAAAGCCTACCCACACCATCCTCAAGGAGAGAGAACATCTTGGATTAAAAAAAAAAGGAAAATTAAATTACTCCCATCTGAGCATTTTTTTTCCAAAATAGAAAACTAAGCCTGACAGCTCAGTGGCTGCCTGACAACATACTCCCTTCTTACCCTCTAACTCCTAATTCCTACTTTCCACCCTCCTACTGTACTTTTACTTTCTTTCTTGCAAGCAGATTATTTCTTTAAAATGTAACTGAATTAGTTTGGTTAGATCAGCCTCACTCAGAGGCAAGCTGACTCCAGTCTCCCAGCCTGAGTCATACCGCAAGGTGGGGATGGGCCACCTGAGCGGTAACAAAATAAACTCAATCTGTTCTCCATGACATCTCACTTCAATGGCATCTCTCTCACAACCCAGCAGCTCCTATGCCTTGCAGCTGTGCATGCCCATTGGAGGGAGCAGACCAAATGCTGCCCTGCAAAGATGGTAACAAGATGAATGATATTGCCACTAGATTGGGATACCCGACAGGTAGTTGGATAGGGTAGTTCAGGTATCCATATATTGTAATCAGGTAGGGTACCTCAGGTTATATTCCACCCTGCCTGGTTTAGTAATGTTGTAATCAGGCAGGGTAATTTTAAATTACAGTATATACAAACAGAGGAGAGAAAGAAGTTAGTGCCTTAGCAAGGACCCGAACCCATGCCACCCACGCCAACTACCAGACCCAATTACCCAACCCAATTACAGCATTACTAATTCCCTTCCAGACTGAATGCAAAAAGACACTCTAAATACACATGATGGATATGTTTGTTGTTGATGTATTGTTATATGTTTAAAATGTAATAAAATATAAAGTTTAAAAATAGGGATTAACAGTTTTCCTCATTCCTGCTCCAGGTGGTAAAGTGTTAATAGTTTTCAGTCAGAAAAGACTGACAAAATAAATGTTGCAATGATTGGTATTTACTGTTTTTTTTCCCCATCAATACTTTGTGCTCCTATGATCCTGGCCAGCCTCTTTCTAAACAGACCCCCCAGTGTCAAACCACTCTGCCTCCGTGGAAATGGACTCAAATGCCTGTGTTAGCTGGCTATGTGTGTGCCTGAAGCTGCACTACTACCTGGACACCGCCAGGTGGCAGGCAAGCAGTAGGTCACCCTACCCCCCTCCCTGAGGAAGGAGGGCAATACAATGGTGCAATCAATCCTCCCTCCCCCGGCCAGCCCCTGAACAACACAGATCCATTCCCAAACTCGGGTCGCTAGCGTGGCAGGAGATAAAGTGCCAGCTCCTCAGCCCTCCATGCCACTGAGCAGGCCTAGTGTTTATTCTTTGTAGGCTGCACAATGGTCCAAAAACATTTGTAAGTTTCAGAATGCCCAGTCCCTTGCAACTTATAGTGAGCTCCCTGCAAACAGTAAACACCAAGAATTGCAGTATTCAGGTTGTCTCTTTTCTAACTAAAAACTGTTAACTCACTATCAGCTAAGGGCCCCGCAGTCAGTTAAAAACCCAATTATGACACTAGTTTGAAAGTTATGACTTCAACTAACTAAAGAAAATCCTACTAATTTTTTCAACTTTTACCAGTGTTGAATTTTATTTTTATACTACTTTGTCGTGCTTCTTATGTGCAATTAGCAGAAAAACCTTGCAGCACATTTATTTCCTTAGTGAATACACTAGTAAGTTGTACTTTTTGAGTGCTATTAATGGAAAAACTTTTCAGTACATTCATTTGTTTACTCAATATTGATACTTCAGCATTTTCCAAAAATATCTTAATAAACCACGACTTTCCCACGCTACAGAAGTGTACATAATACACATAAATAATAAATTCTGTTTTCTTCTGTTCTTGTCTGTGCTGGACATCATATCCAAGTTCGCAGTCACATTGTCCTTACAGTAACAGTTGTGTACATGTTCAGAGTGACAGTACATTAATTATGACATTAAATTATGCTTATTTTGTCATGTCCTTAAAATTATTATTTCTTGCCTGACACTGTATTGCATCGTGAGACATATGGATTGATTCCACAGACAGTAATCATTCAATAATGTCTCACAGCAAATGTTTATTTCAAAGTTCTAAACCACTGACCCCAACCCATAGTACTAGTATCTAGAAACTGAAGATGCCTGCTTTGTTTGCACAGATTACAACTGCATGTATTGTTGCTATTGCTACTGCTGCCGGTTAATTAAAGAAAGCATTTGTAATAACCGTGGTGGCAGTGTGTGATCATGACAGACTATCTTCAGATCCTGATCAACAGACAGAGCAATGAGAGCATGGATACAGAATCCCACAGTAAACTAATGCTGTCCTGCTACAGTATGTTATGTTGAGGCAAACCACACTGGGAAGCAGTAGGACAGCATGACAAGAGTCCTGACAGTCAGCAGAGAACTTGAAAATACAAAAAATGGGCACTCACTCAATGATTCTGGCAAGGTGGCGGAGATCCTAGGTAGGTAGCATGTGTGGCTGGTGCCAGGCTAGCTGTAGCTAATATGTATTATGCACATTTTGACATGCATAGTGCTGGGGCTGTGTGTTTGTGTCGTGTGCCAATCTGAGTGTGTCATAGCTGCAGTTGAGGAAGTCCGCAACAGAACTCCATCCACATCCACATGGATGGCACAATCTTAAGTGAGACACACACCCACACCATACCATGTATACAGAGGGATCTATGACAGTCAGTCGACAATTTCATTGTCGACTGACATTACAGGGACTCCTTTATGTCAACCGCATTTGCAGTCAGCATAAAAGAAGTCACTCCAGATTGTGTTTTCTTTGGGGTTCTTTGCCTCCTTCACCCCCCACCCGCTACTAAATTAATAAACTCCAAGTCACAGTTGCTTTGTAGAGGGGGTGTAATACCCCAAGAAAGCAGTGCTGGGGTCCTGCACCGACACTACAGCGACTTGGTGCTGTTGTCACTGTACTGTCAGTTGCAGTAAAGTTGTCGCCGTAGCGGTTGCATACCTATGCAGAGAGGTTCAACAGACTGTGGACTTCTTGACACATGATGAACTGAATGAGGGTGGCCATTAGGCTCACTAACCTATGAGCATATGTAAAGAGGGACTGCTGAGGCAACCATTAGAACAGTTTTGAGTGAGCGTTCCCACCATTCATGGAGGCTTTATGTAGAAGAGTAGTAAGTAACCCCTAATTCTTTGTGCTGTACTTTTATTATTAAGCCTTTTCAAGCCAACAAACACCTCTTAATTTCTATGATGTTGTGCTGGCTGACAAACTGGAATTTACATGCACCCCTCACTTATCAGAAGAAGTCCTGACCGCCCATTCATTAACTGGAGAAATTGAATCTGTGCTGCCTACTGTACTTCTACAAAACTATGTATTGTCTGTCAAGTGACAATGTTATACTGTTATTAATTACCTTTTTGTATAAACAGTTGCCTTTCTGCTTCTATCCTGTGTTTGTTTTTAAAAAAATCATGCTAGATCAGAGCTGTCAGCATCTCTCTGTGAGAATTGTAATTGATAGTTTACCATATATCTGTTGGTCCCAACTTCCAGTCACCACCATGTCCAGCCTTTGGGCATCCTGATGCCTCAACCCCAACAACCACTTCCCACTGTCTCATAAGTGGGGATCAACATGGTGAGAGGTCCTAGGGCACCTGTTCACTGTCAGCTGAGTTGACTGGTGCACATCCCTTCCAACCATTTCTTTTCCCTGTCTGGCATACATATGTGCAATGGAGTGGGCCTAAAAATGCTAACAGCCGTGATCCATCATGATTTGGTCAAAAAAATACAAATACAGGAAGCATAATCAAGGGCAACTGTTTCATGTCTGTGTTAAGTTTATTAGTAATGTTAAAACCTTGGTGGCTTGATAACACAGACATTTTGGGAGATGTCTTCAGAGAAAAGAGCACAGCTTCCATGTTAGTGCTGACTGATTGGGCAGCTGCAGTATGACTCAGACTCCTTAACTTCTGAACATATGAGTCATCCTTTGGGCATCCTGATGCCTCAACCCCAAGTATCACTCTCTCCACTCTGTCTCGCCAGTGGGGATCAACATGGTGAGAGGTCCTAGACCACCTGTTCACCACCAGCTTAGTAGGCTGTTTCACATCCCTTCCACCCTTTTATTTTCCCAGTCCCTTAGGCTGGCATATGTGCAATGGAGTGGGCCTAAAAATGTTGACAGCTCCTCTGATCTGATCCATCACGATTTGTTATCAGTCAACACCAATGCCAACTGTGTCATTTCTGGTTTAAGATAATTAAAAGTTTAAACTTTATAACATGACAATACAGTACATGCATATTTCGGGAGAAGTCTTCACATAAAAAAAACAGACTCCATGTAATATAATGATGAGTGACTGCTGTGAGGACTACTTCAGGTGCCCTAGGCTTGTGGCTCAGATGAGATATCCACATTATTTTTAAAATATGCCACACCAATAATTGCCTATCCTATGGCAAACATTTTTAATATGTTTCTTATGCAAAAAGGTGTCCAGGTCCAAAGGAAAACAGTGGAGGTAGTACCAATACATAAATCTGGATTAAAAACATCAATAGATAATTTATCATCCTATATCTCTACTGCCAGTTGCAGCCAAAACATTTGAGAGATTATTGGCTACTCAATTACAATATTAGTTGGAGAACAATAACGTTATTAAATTGGGTTTTAGACCATTACATAGTACTTCCTTAGCACTGGTTAAAGTTATAGGGGATATCATAGAGGCCTTTGACAGGGGATATCAATGGGAGCAGTCTTTATAGACTTATCAAAAGCCTTTGACACCTTAAACCATGACATCCTCCTGTCCAACTATATATATATATATATATAGATATATATTATTTTATGTGTGTATATATATATATATATATATATATATATATATATAATATATATTATACATAAATATATATATATGTGTGTGTGTATATATATATATATATATATATATATATATATATAAACACATTTCAGCTTTCTGACCCTAGGGTCAGATATCATTTATATGCAAACAACACCATTGTGTATACAGAGGGAACTTCTCTTAAAACTATTCAATCTGCACTTCAACAGGCATTTGATGAATTACAGCATTTTCTCTTGAAATTTAGATTCATTTTGAACACCAAAAAAATCCCAGGTTGTATTCTTCACTAGACAAAAAAAATCAGATATTGTCAGAAATCAATCTTCAAATAAAAACAGTTGATGATATTGAAGTAGAACAGGTCCAGAGTTATAGATACCTGGGGATGCAGTTGGACTCAGCACTAAAATGGGATCTCCATATTGAGTTAGTGGAACAAAAAGTAGGAAAATGCCTGGGATTTCTGTATAGAAATAAAAAGTGTATAACTGAATCTACAAAGCATCTTGTAATAAATGCATTACTATTGCTTCTAATTGATTATGGTGATATCACTTATCTGGGAGCTTCACAAAGTATTTGAAACAGACTTGATGTTGTTTACCATAAACTAGGAAAATTTATACTTGATGCCCCTAAGCGAACACACAGAGTGGAATTATATGAAAAGTTGGGCTGGGTCAGCTGTACATATCTTGCTATTAATGATTAAAAGTATCAAAGAACAGGCACCAGAATATATTATGGAAAGATAAGCTGGAAGGTGTAGGCTCAGAGGGGAGAGGAGGAGATGTTATTTCACTGAAAGGGTGGTGGAGCCATGGAATGCGCTGCCTAGGGAGCTGGTAGAGGTGGAGACTGTAGACGGGTTTAAGAGGGAATGGGACAGGTACAGGGGGAGGGTAAATCTGACCAGGCCCAATACAGGTGGAACATCTGGGACTGGGGACAGTATAACCCAAGGGGGAGGGGGGATACCAAAATCGGCCCTTAGTGCAGGTGCTGAAAATCGAGCAGACTCGAGAGACCATTAGGCCTATTCTGCTGGCATTTTAGTATGTTAGTATGTTGGTAAGATTAGTAATAAGAAATAAAAAACAAAGGCTGAGGGCAGCGCAGGGTCTAGAATATGTCCTCCCCAAATATAGAACAAAACTGGGTAGAAACCATTTTTTCTACAAGGGGCCTGAGATGTGGAATTCCCCAACACAAATGTTTAGATTAACTAATGATAAGGTTAGAACAGGGGATATAAAAACATGGTATAAAAAAGAAGCTATTCATAGAACCTTACGAGAGCTTAGTTAAATATATAAGGTGGTACTTGAAACTGATAGGTTAAGGTTTAAATTGCACTATAATGGGTGTTTGAATAATTTATTTGTGCATGTTTTGATTATATCCTGTATGTCTTGATTATTGTTGGGACTGTTTATCTAGATTGTATGTATTTTTTTTATTTTGCCTATACCTAGTAACTAAGCACTATTGTACAAAGGATCACATTGGAAATGAGCTTGTCTCAATTGAGTTATCGTATTCTTTCATTGTGAAATGAATTGAATAAAAGATTTACTGCTACTACTACTACTACTTCTGACAGGAGGATCAGGAGTACATGTAACTTCCAACTCAGTGTGCAGCACAGGCCAGTGGAAATGAGGGAGTTTTTGATTGACTTGAGAAGAATTAAATAATAACAAAACTACACTACATGAAATTAAGTGCTGTTTGCAATTCTGCTATGTATGACTCCTTGAATGGAGCATAGGCCGAGAACTGGTTTCAGCACGGTAATTTTCGTAGTCTAACAGCAGGCATTCCAATTTTACATTCTTAATTGCTAAGATATCATAACTGTATTTTACTGTGTGATGATGTGCTATACTATACACCATCCCCAGCTCAGAAAATAATACTCAGTGAACAATGAATCATGTATGACTACAATCACACTACAATCACAGAGAAGTAAAAAAGATCATTATACCATGCTGGTAGGAAATGTAGCTGTCGATTAAGGTGTTGCATGTTGAATTTGTCATGTGTAATGACAGCTTTTGAAATCAGTTACCAATACTAATTACACTGCCAAACTAGAATTAATAAATCATATTGCAAGAGAAAAATAATAAATGCACAGCTCAGTGTTTCAACCTGCTGTTTCAAATTCTTGACCTGATGTATGGATGGAACTGCAAATTAACTAATGAAGCACACTTAGCGCACAATAACATTTCAGTAACTAAATGATTAAAGAGCATCTTTCACAGTTCTTTTGACTTTCATGCACAAATCACCTCTTTCATTGATTCTGGAACTGTATTTTAATGCTAGTGCCCTCTGCACTTATATTTTGCATTCTGATCAGCTAAAAACTGTCGAGTGTACTACAGCTTCTATAGCAAGCAGCCTGGTGTTGTTGGGGACCCAGGGCTGTACTGCTGACATCACTGTAGAGCACAGGAGTGACTTACACAGTGCAGAACTGTGCAAAACTGCTGTCACTGCACTGTACTGGACATTGTGAGTCACTACATAAGCAATAAGGCACAAAGGGGTGTGTGTGTAAACCATATTTTACAGCATGGCCAGGGGTGTAGTAAGGCATGAGGCCATTTATTGAGTGATTTCTAGTTATGTATGCGGTTGTAAAATATGGTTTACACACATTCGAGTGCCTTATTGGCGCTATAAAATTGACTTTTTTTACTTTTGACTGTTGAGAAAAACATGTTTACATGTAGAAATATATATTTACTTTGTGCATTTGTGATAAAATAATTTTTCCACCTACTGCAAGTGATGTCATTGATGATATCATTGTATTATTGCCTACTTTTTTCTTCCTGTTTTTTTTTTTTCCCCTGTTGTTCCCCACATTTAAGATATGGAATGTTTACCATGGAATATATGGATTCAAAATGCTGCTTAGTTCCACTGGCAGAATGTTTCTCTCCCAACACACTATACACAGAGACAACAAAGGCCTTTGTTACAGCCAGAGACTCAGTTATCTCACTGTCAGGGTAAGAAGAAGAGAGTTCCCTGATAAGCAGTTAAAGACAGAAGGGGGATTTTTGACTGTCAGCAAAGAAACAGTTGTAGTGAAAACTATAAACAATACTTATTGTTTCTAATTTGTTTATGTATGTAAGGAGAGTGTGATAATCGGGGAAACAGCATTTAATTCATTTGTTTTATTTTTTATTTAAGGTACTTTTATTTTTAGGGCCCAGTTAAAGTTTTTTTTACAGTGTAAAGGTAGCACCCATGTTTGTGGTGGAAGATCAGCTCTGGCAGTAGAGGGCTAACTGAAATGCCTGTTTTCCAAATGATCATTGATCTGTTGCAGACTTTTCATTGCTGAGCAGTCCTTTTTTTAACCATGTGTAAACCATATTTTATACATAAATCAGAGCCAATCAGATTACACGATTTTACCCTGCTATTTTATAATCTGCCTTATGGTGATGTTATCTGATTTTGGAGCCAGCAGCCCAGCAAGCACAGGCAGCATCTGAACAAGCTGCAACATTTTGGCCCATCATGAAAGGTGCTCTTTAAATAGTAAGGCTAACTAAGGGTAGGCAAAGTTGCTTTTGTATTTTACAAGGTCAATATTTGTAAGTCATTGCCATATATATATTGCAGCTTACTAACAGGTATAGTGGTTCACCGGGGCATGGTGGGTGGTGAGTGCAACTAGTTAGTTGATGGCGCTATGGCAGCAGCCAGAATAACTTATGTAGAGTCTTACTGGAGTGGACAGGTCTTAAATCCCCCCCTTCCCCCAAAAGTGCCTGTTGGGCTTAGGTTTTTTTTTATTTGACAATGGGAAAAAAGTGGATAGTTATCATGAATATAGGATATACAGTTCAGATGATATGGGGCAATTCTTGACCATTTACCATTCAGCAATAACCCGGTGACTGAGAACATACATTCCACTGGAACACTGGATGCTGTTACGCCAATGTACATTTTTGCGAGCTGAGCCAGAGTAGGGTATCTATGTTCATTATTCTTCCAAAATGTCAGTGGGAAATATTCCTCCTCACTTGTTGGTTTCACCAACAAATATAGGTTTATTTTATCTTCCACAGCTGAATTGTCTTCACTGAGATGCAAGCTTTGTTTCAGCTTCTGAAGCATTTTTCCTTTTCTTACTCATAGGAATGCAATTATCGTCATCCTCATGAAAGTTTGGATCATCATTTTCTGCCTCTTCATCACTGATGGAGAAACTTGAGAGTGACATTGATGGTGTGCTGCTTGCTCTTGAATTTCTTCTTGGAGTGCTTGTTGAAAAAGCTCTTGACATAGTTTCAGATTCTTTCATTTCTTCAGCTGCATGTTTCAGTGCCACTGTTTGGTCCTCCCTAGACAGTTGCAATGCTTCTTTGGTGACTGGATCCAGTAAGCATGCTGACAGTGTCACTTTCTGGAAAACATCTTTCTACATTTTTCAATACGAGCCATTTCACCTGCTGCACAGTTGGATATGTTTTACTTATCTGTGAATTTTCCACTATCTCATTTTTTATGAGTGGTATTAGTGCCAGGTGCAGTTGATTATTGCTGACCAGTTCAGTTAGCTCCTTAAATGGGAGAAAACAATGTTTCAGTTCTTCAACAATATCAAATTCCTCAGTTGTAAGGCATAGGTCTCTGTGTCCAGTAGGTTTCAATGCTTGCTCAGCCTCCTGGTGAAGATCTATGATGCTTTCAAACATAAGAAGCACAGAATTACATCAAGTGACTACCTGTTGTGTTGAAGTTATATGAGAATGCTTTTTTGGGGGTTGCATGACTCTAAAAGATGGCTATGTTGCTCCTTTAACTGCATCAGTGTCATGACTGTGTCTTTCCTGTGTGCCTCCAAAGTTATCAAGAATTAGTTCTAGTGCTGCTGCGTCATCATCATCATCATCATTGCTGAGGCCACAATTTGAATGCATATCCTCCTCATCTGTTCCAGTGTCTTCAGTTGGGTAATCTGAATCCAGTGCCAGAATGTTTTGCATATTTGCAATCTTCTCCAAGAAGCTGCCCATCACTTGCCAGTCATTACTGTTGGCAACTTCTTCAATGAGATAACTTTTGAAATGTATGATAGTTACTATTGATTTGCATTTCTTAATCAAGTCTTGGACATCACTGACATGATTCATGGAGTCAGTCATTAGCAACAGATGCAAAGCATGTGCAATACACTGTTCCACCCATAACAAGTGGCTGGACTTCTTCATGTTCTCAGCTCTGTCATGTGTTGCAAAAAGTTTCACTGTTCTGTCAATGGCAAAATCTTCAAGCTCTCTGCGGACATGCTGTGCCATGGCTCCCCCGGTGTGGTTAGGCAACACTTTACAAGACAGTGTAACTATGCAAAAGGACCAAGTTGCATTAATATAGGCTAGGCGGATACCAAGGTAAAGGTGACATTTGTATTTGTCAGTCCATAAATCAAGCATAATGCCGATGGAATGCACAGCATAGAGATCGTCCTTCACTTTGGTTTTTAATAAGCTATATACATCATGTAGAGCCTTACCACATAAACTTATCTCATTAGGTATTTCCATCATTGGGAAATCTTCTGAGAAGAATAGTTGGAAGTCTTCTTTGTTGAATGACTCAAAAGGCATCATATCCAAAGAAAATCATACCAACACATCACAGACAAGTTCAAAATCAGAAGAAGCTGGCTGTACAATACCAGTGGCACCACCAAGGCTCATATTAATTGTACTTTGCTTTAGTTTCTGCACTGTGTTACCCTCATGTACATCAATGTTATGAATGTGGCTTAGATGTTACATTAAGGATGTAGTAGCTGTCTGCAGGGCATAACATTTAACTTTGCTAATGTGTGCAGAAGACTGTCCTTTTGCATACAGTGCTTGCTATGCACCTAAGCACAAGGAACAGAAATATCTGCTGTCATCAAGCAAGAGAAGAGATTCTGAACCGGGGTCACCTGAAGATATACCTGGGACCTGCATTTTAACATACAGTGGGCCAAAGTATTTCCAAACAATGAACATACTATTGCCATGAGACCTCAATTCTGGAGCAACAAACAGGTTGGATATTTCTGATTTTTCACTTTGCGACAGTAATGATATGGTTACATACTTGTTAGTTTTATGATGAGGAGATGCACCAGCCATATTTGACATTCACACTACTACCCTGCTACTAAGTACTAGCTTTTCAATACAAACTGCTAAGAATATGGAAAAAGACCACTACAGTATTATAACAGGATACCACATACGTTATAAGGACATATGTATATAATAAGAGACTGCCAAGACAATGCAACACTTGGATAATCGGATGCGATGTCCAGCACAGACAAGAAGAAAATAGAAATGAAACAATAATGAGACTGTTATTTAAGCCTGACAAGTTACGTTCACATTTAGAACACCATAACATTACCATGACCATGCATGGCATACAAAGAACATAATAATGCTGTGGTGCAGTTCCAGTGCACAACACATTAACACTGTGAAAGTGAAGCCTAGAACCATGATCATGACAACTTTGTGGCTGTGGTTACCTGCATATATACTGCAAGTTCCCCACAGTGCCCCACCCTGGAAAACTAGAAAACACACCACACTAAGGGGTTGTGCCTTGGGCTTGCTCCTTCAAAAGTCTTACAGATTCATTCAGAAAAAGTCTATTTTTTGATGAATTAATGTTGTAGACTGCTGGCCTGTTTCTGTCACTTCCTCGCTACAAAGTGTCAGTCCAATTCAAGAAGGTGAGCCTTGCTTCCTCTCGGTTAGTTTTCAGGTGATCTACCTCATCCTACAATACAAAACATTATTGTAAGATCCAGATATGGGGTTGGAAGTATATTGTATGTTGCTATACTACATTAGCCAATTTAATAGTTAAAAACAAATGCTGTAATTGCATTAAAACCTCACCTATACCTGTGTTTTTGAATCCAGTCAGATCAATAATTGCTTTTAATTAGTTTGAATGCAGCCAGCACAGTGGTGTAGAGGGCTGCCTGTGGCACCTTATGCCTTTTATCATAATGCTGACCTTTCCTAGGGTTGGGAGTCAAAATCAGCTATTGCCACAGGGTGGGGTGGGGGGTTGAGAATATGATGAGCATTTGATTGATGGTCAGCCGTGTCCTCGGTACATGTGTGTGTTTGTTGGGGGCGGGGAATGTGAAACACTGGGGGAACCTTCAAGAGGTGGACCGTGGATGATAAAATGGTAACAGTCTGGGAAGGTTCAGAGGGAACTTGAGAAAACTGACTTGTGGCTCCTTTCCATAAGTTGGCAGCAATCAGAGCAAAACATGTAGTTTCCCTCAAGAATGCATGTGATATGCATGTGGGAACTTTATTGGTAGATCAAGGAAGGGTAAAGCCAGAGCAAAGAGACCAAGTTGTTACTTCTGCACCAGCATTGTCAGAAGGTAAGAAAAAAGATAAGCCAAGTGGTGCTACTGTTGATTTGCCATAATTTTGCCTGTCCCTGTCTATGTAAGAATGACTGTGACAGATGGTAATGATGCATGGCATCATGGCTGTCATTTTCATCCCTGAAGTAGTAAGAACTATTGAAAAAAGGATCTCAGGAATACTGCAACCTAATTGGCTGTTAGTTAGGATAGTATTACCATGGTGAGCTGATCAATGTAAAGTGTGACAGAATGCACACACAAAAAACATGATACCCATAACCCCAAAAATGTACAGCAGGTAGATGGATAGTGGTTTGAGGGACCCAGGGCACATCACTCTTTTACCCATAAAGAAAAAACATTGTGTCTGGCTCTGCATTCCTCAGTGATGCAGTCTGCCACCGCAGTTATCAGATGTCAATACTGAGTACATATACCTCATTTTGAACACATTTCTATACACAGCACAACTTGCCATCTTATACACGTTATGTATTTGACTGATCTACCCACATGACATTTTTGAGATACACTTGTCTGGCTCGTGATGGATTGCATTACAAAGAAACACACTAACCAAAGATGAACCTTACCCATCCCTACTGTAGCTTCCCTCAGAACCACACATTCTACAGGCCTGAGAATAAGTGAATGGTGAGAGCTAAGAAGACATACCTGTATGAACTACCAATTCTTCTAATGCTAGTAGGATAAGTGTGCATTGCAGCTGCTGCCAAAATACTAGTCCACACAGCAGCGTGCATAACAATAAACTGCATAATTTTATTGAGGTCTTGCTTTGAAGTGTGGCTGTGGTCTGACGACTATGACTCCCTGAGACTGAAAAGGGAATGATTAAGACATTTACTTACCCATTGATTAGTCAAGGTCCAGAAGTCTCAAGGCAGTTCACTCACTCTCCGGTTGCTCTTCAGTCTCCAATTATGTACGACACGTCCATGACTCCCACTCCTCTCTTGTGACTCGCCTTTCTTCTGGGATTTTCTTTGGGTCTCAAGGACAGTACTGCTGCCCTAAATAGAATACTAAATAAAAATGTTTGGTTTGGAATTGGTGTCAGTTTATTATTTTTCAGAGGTGTCACTTGCCATTTTATCATGATTCCTGAATTCATGTCACAATTAAATTAAATGGCTAACAAGATACACGTTAACTATTACCTCCACACCACCAAGATCATGGGTTCACCACTGCAGCCTAATTCACTACTTAGGAAACAAGGGATTATCTTAGGATAGTAAATATGTGGAGCAGTAAAATGAACTAGGATTACATTTCAAACAATGCACAGGGTGCACCGGTGCAGTACTGCTTCGATGAGTTTGTGTTGGAAGCTACTGTAGCACCCCCCCACACACACACACACATCTGCTGGAACAACACAGCTTGCCTTGTGCTGCAGAAAAAGCTGATAGTGTGCTACCTTTGCACTTCCTTCCCATGCCCACTCCACCTTTTCCTCCACTCCACTGCCAGAAGCAAGTAGTACAACATACAGCACCAATTCAGGAGTGGAATTAAAAATTATATTGGCACCTGCTGTTGCATTTTGCAGCTGGCAGCAGCTACTCAGTAACATTTTACTTCAGCCCTGGCCCTGCAGACTTGTGATAGAGAAGGTAACCTTTCAGTACTTATACCAGCTGGGACAGTGGAAAAGTCTTTGGGGTTAATCAATCTTCCTTGTCACTAGCCCTGTCAGTGCCCATGGTCCATGCAGGGTGGCATGATGAACAATAGTACGCAATTTTGAATATCAATGATCATCTGCATGCCTGACTGACCAGATATACCAGCATTTGGATAGCATGTCAGTGCCAATTTCAACCATTGTATTGATAATCCTTAAAAACATATGTTTTACACTACATTTACTTAGAACATTTCACGTTTAAATAGTAAATTGTACTTTACTGTTTCTCTGTATTAGGTCTTGACTTTGAGCACCCCCCATCCGCCTGTCCTTACCATGGTTCTCAATAGTAGCCAGATGATGGTGGATTGGACTGGGCATGCCCACGATGCATGCCATGGTAAGGTAACTTCAATGTCTTTAAAATGTATGTTATGGCAGGACTCTGGCTTGTTTGCCATGAGATGCCTTGCAAGACAGCACCATATCAGAGACACTGTGTGGTACTCTCAGAAAGAAAAACTTTACATTAAAATGACAAACACAGACTATGCTAACAGGCCAGAATCCAGATTGACGTTTGATAGTTCAAATGGGTAGCTCTTTATTTACTTGCACTCCTGGATGCTACCACAATGAATGAAGACTCCAGACAGTCCTCAGAGGATCCTCTCCCCCACCCCCAGTCACATAGTATAATAAAATACATTTGCTGCTGAAAATGTTGCTCTTGGCACACACCCCGGCATCCACTCCCCATCTGAACCACCTAGCTGACATAATCAAATCCCTTCTCACCTCTCTCTAGTCAATTTCCAACTCCATGCAGTGGACAGCCTTTTAACACACCTCCACTCCATTCCAGATCTCTGCCATTGATGGCTTATTTTTCCTGCCAGGGAAGAGATTGCCATACCACAACCACCTATCCAGACGTTCACCAGAGAAGCTATTCACACAGCCTAGGTGCAGAAGAGATGAAACCAATCACTGCACTGCACTGCATGCACCAACTAGCTGCTGATGTCCAGAGTTAAAGATCAAATGCAAAGATCTCCTTGTGAAATAACGCTTATTACAGCGCATTGTATGTTACCTTGTTTATTGGTGATACTGGAGTGTTCTAATGCTGTTTATCATTCCTGTAACATGAAAAAAGGATATTTCTAAGGCACCCAATGAGCTTTCCATGCTGCTGTTTTCTTGCATTTACACTGGCACTGGAAGTCCCTGGTCACTGAATCTGTGACGTCATAGGGTGGCGACCGTGCTATGTACCACGCTGTGTTACTTGAGCACTGTGGAAGATGTCTTATCTTGAGAAGGATATCATGACTCTGTCTTGTATGGGTGACTGCTACAGTGGTCAGATTGTCCCATACAGTTTCAAGCTGCTTGCCAATTATCCTGCTCCTTCACAAGCAAATGCAATTGGTGGCGAAAATGAAGACAGAAGCAGTGACAATGGCAGGAGCATGGAGTTGTCAGACTGATATGCAACATTAGTGTCCATTCTGTTAAAATTGTTATGTGTTCCAGTTCCGATCATTTAGTACTACATATTATTAGTCTCTGAGCTGTATTTTCTTAACCCCTCACCACCACCAACACCACAACCACATACAGCTCGTCCATCCTAATGCCATCCGGTGTACTGATTCCAAATTAAATTTGTCACATATTAATGTGACAGACACAATGACATTTTTCAGGTATCTGATAGTGCTAGATCTGCTTACATGCAGTCTTATGTGTACATAATGCCAGATGTATTCACGTAGGATACAAGGTGTTCCATACTGCATGACCCAGTCACAAATCTAGGTGTGCTCTACTGGCAGATCATTTCACAGCTGATATCATGTGTGCTGTACCACTTCAGAAATGATGTCATGTGTGTAATACTGTCGTGTGCCGTCCCATCATATATGATGTTAGGCATCCCATATTGACAGTCCCTTGCACAGGTATGGTCTCACTGTCCCACAGAGTCAGGTCTGTGCACATGCAGTGTCTTGCAAACCATACTGCCACATCCAGTGATTATCAGTTTGGTAGGTAGTGAACCCCCCTGAAGCAAGCTTACTTCATGGCTTTCATGTATCCCTTGCCATTGTACTATGGAGTTTTGTCATCAACCATGTGAAGGCAATCAGAAGTCCTGAATTTCAGCAGTTTTGGCCAGTTGGTAAAGCATGAAAAACAATACCAATTGAATCAGAAACTGAAATTACAGCATTTCCTTTACACAGATTTTGCCACCTAACAACTTTACAATGGCTGGTGTGCTTATTTTGGGTTACTGTCTTTACCCAGTGGCATGTCAGTGTTTGGTATGAAGTTTTATCTTATATTTCTGTTGTTGCTGCTTTATCAGGCTGTCAACTAGTGAACTGCATCTGGTACTGTCACTATGTTGCTCATCAGCAGTAATCGCATTCATTTCTCTTTTCTGTTCTTGACGGACATCTATCTTCTGTTTGTATCCCCACCACATCCAGAGCAGCAATGTTGGCCCTCACTCCCCCCTCACCCAGACACCAGTGTTGTACAGTGAACAGACACTAAGCTCTGTCTGTGTTCACATGTAAGGCTTGACACGTCAAAGAAATGTTAGTGTTTATTTGTTTAGTTAGTTTTCTGCTGTAACAGCAAGCCACACAATGCATATGATGCAAACATTATGCAACATTTACTCCCTGGTATTATGTTTTATGTTGTATGCTGTTTGTCATTTACACCCATACCACCTAAAACAGTCATCATTTTACAGAGACTGATATGAACACACAGTCAGGGCATCAACATTGTGAATGAGCAGAATGTTTTCTATGTCTGTCTCATGCTGACCTGCTTCTATGGATAGAAATTTCAACAGGGAATACAATTAGTATGTGTCAGTCTGGTAATAAATTTTTACTCATCAGCGCACTGTCATCTGCTGTCTGAATGCATCTTCTCCCCTCCACCACCATGTGTCTTTTTAGTTATATTGGCAGCCTCCTCCAAATTTGAAGATGAATCCGAAAAAATAAATGCAACACAGATGCCCAGGGAGTTCAGAATTGCTGCTTTGATGAAGATATTCTCCAGTCCTCACTATATGAATACACTGAAGTAGATTGCCTGGTTGGTGACAATGAGTCCACTAATGAGTTAGTTTCAACTTTTTTTGTGTTACATTATTGTTAAGGTTTTCCCATGACATTGGATATTATTTCACATAGTTTGTATTTCTCTTTCACATCAAGTGTGCCCTTCAGCACCACTCACTCTCTCTCCCCTCTCTCTCCCCTTCCCTCCCCTGTGGTTTTTTTCTTTCCCCGAAACAAATGTTTGTTAGACACAGAAATATACACTTGTTACAGCATTGTGTTACCACTTGGACCACCTACTGCGGCCATTTTCCTCTGTATTGTGTAAGCTGCATTTCCTATGTAACGAACAGATGTATTATTCCTTCTCACCAACAAGAAATTACTTGTGTCTGTAACAAGGCTTCTTCCATTGCAGCATTTTTATTTAACCCATTACATAGTGAGGAAGACCTTGAGCTATGTCCCCCACCATCTATGATAAATAATACTTGTGCACTGCTACCAATCCATGCACCCTCTGTCTTTACATAGTGTCCCCTTGTTCTTGAACATGTTTGTGTCAGATGATACCGGTTTTGACTTTGTTGATTCACTTCATCTTCACCCTGTCACTGCTGTCCCTGATGGTGTATATATTATGCTTCATTATTCTTGGTTATATGTTGTCTGCTGCTCACACTGCCACATCGCAGGTTACCTATTCTGTACTGACTCTGTCATGACTATGCCCTTGTTGATACACTGTGTGTCAAGAACTGCATGCAGTACTGCAGATGTACTCTCCCCAAGTAAATGTATATTTGGCTAACACAGTCTTTTTTTTCCAATTTTAGATGTTTTCCTCTGTGCATCCCACATTCACAATCAGGCATCCCTACTGCTTTCTTAATTTGCTGTGTAACTTTTCAATCATCATATATGACCACCTATGGTAACTTTCCATTTTGTCGGTTACAAAGTACACCACCATCCCTTCTGTGGTGTTCACCAGGGTTTCTGTTTCACAGGTAAATTACTTTGTGCTAATACTTACATTGAATATAAGCTGACCTACTTTGGAGCAGTACTACAACCTTGTCAACTCTATTATCATCCTTTACAACCAGCCTTGTTTGTCAACCATGTTTAATAATTTTCTGTGGTCTCCAAACAGGTTTACTTTTCCAGAACATCAGTTTGCCATGTCACATATGAAGACATTAAAACCATACTGGATGCTGGACAGTCAGTGCAGTGGTTGCAGTTTGGCTTACGATGATGGCGACCAGGGTTTTTGGGGTGAGAAGGCTGAAGCATCCACCAGCTGCTCTCGATGTCCTGTGGGTAGGGTGGTGTTGAGTCTCACTGAATGATGACTCCTTGTGGAGGCTGGGATCACAGCAGTACAGGAGACTGCATCTTGAAGGGGTGCTAGTGGACATCACTGATGACCGTGACATGATGGCAGCCTGTTCCCATCATGTCCGAGGGACCCTGGTCCTCGTTCCCACCACAGCAGTTCCCAGGGGGGCTGAACTGACAGTGCAGTGGTAGACCCCAGTGCCCTCCCCCTTGGAGGAGGGGGACCCATCTGGTGCACGGTTACACCTGGACTATCCATAGTTGGAAGGCTGAAAATATGAAGTGGAGAGGATGGGGTATAGGTACCAATGGGGCCTTTGCTGGCCCAGAGGATAATCCTATTTTTTTAATGCAATGGCATACACATATACAGTGCTGCTTTTGCATCTGCAATGCACCTCATGTTTCCTTTAGTTTTGTACTTCAGTACACAATTTAATTGGAGATGTGTAATAAATCCATCTCAATGTAAAACTTTAATGTATATTTTCAATTTTCACATACGTTGCTATGCTACATGGCATATCAAAAGTTTGTATACTGGGTGTGGCAGAGGCTTCGTAGACAGAACTGTAAGGTGTTGCCATCATGTGCTATATATGCGATCAGGTCCAAGTTGCCATCTGAAACATAACAGGTTTCCAGGAAGCTCACCCATATGTATTCATCTTTTTGTACATGTGTTTTGATATGCAATGTTTTTTGGATTTCTGGATCAACATTAACACACAATGCAATATGTAAGCAATAATACCTGACAGGGTATGCGATATTGTGCTATACCAGGCTGCCCATGAGTGTAATGAAGCCCTACGCAGCAGGAGGCGGGCCTTATAGCCCCTTGAAGGTTCAGTATAGCACAATACCGCCCACCTGGGATGGTATTATTGTGCTTAGAAAATGGGCCACTATATTATAGGTGTTTGAAAAAATATGTATTTTTTTTTTCAAACGTTAATTGTTGTAAAAATGTAAAAACTGTGGTTTTGTAACAGAATAGTTCCTCTGCCTTCATTAGAGATGGTTGTCATGGTTGACCATCCCCACACATACACATTAATTAAATTACTTGTATTTTGTAGCTTCTCTGTTGTTCCCCCAAACCACACAAACACACACACACATAATTTGTTTGCTGTCAACACACGTAGTAGAAGCCCACCCCCTAGCACTTTCACTGCTGGAATACACAGAATGCATTTTACTTTTATTTTAAAAAAGATAAACTGGCTCATCATTCACAGGCAAGCAATAGGTGGATAAGTGCAGCTGGAAGGTAACAATCCTGATGGGATGGCAGCAGGAGCGCGATTGGACCTCAGAGGACTGCTTTTTTTTAAGCTGCAATCAGAGGTGCGCACGCAGGCGGGCTGACTCCTCGCAATGATGGACTATGGATCCCCCTACCAAATTGTTCAACAAAACAAAAAGTGGGTGGAAAAAAACAAGCTTGCGCTGCATGTCCTGTCCCGGGTACATTTCTCTTTTAAAGAAGGCTTTTGTTCCTGTTTTCAGTTCGAGCCTCCGTAGTTTTTAACTTCTTGACCTAATTGTCATGGTTACCTGTCTCCACCCCCCACACACAAACAAACACTGGTGGGGGGTGAGGGTGCAGATTGTCATTTGACTCCAAAATTGTCTTTTGGTGTGAATACTGATGGTTGTGGTTAGTTGGATAGTCTTCTCCCACAGAGGTATTACAGGAATGAGGAGGGAGGTGATCCTCCATTGCTATAATGCCCAGGTCAGGCCGCATGTTGAGTACTGTGTGCAGTTCATAAAAGACACCTCACCTTAAGAAACACATATCAGTGGTGTAGAGGGTCAATAGGCATGAGGCAAGGATTTCTAAGGGCATGGAGGTAGCGGCCCTATGAGGAGAGACTGTAGGACTTCACTATCCACACAGTGGTGTAGAGGACAGACAAGGAAGACATGATAGAGGTCTTAAAGTATGTAAAGCTGATCAGTTATGGTGGACACAAGTAGATAATCACGCTAAAGTTGGAGGGAACAAGCAGGGGGTAGTAGTGTAAGGTGGATGTGGTAAATTACAGGGGTGAGCATATGAGACACCACTTCATTGACCGGGTGGTTGAGTCATGGAATGCATTCCACAAGATTCAGTTGGAATATGGCACAGTGGATATATTCAAGAAGGGGTGTGACAGGTACAGGGAAACTAGATCCGGAGAATACCCTGTCTGGGGGTGATAGGGTGGAGACGTGAGTGTATGCCACGCTCATCCCCTTGGTTTCACACTGCATTGCTGTGCATACAATTCATACTGGGTATCAGCGGTCTGTGTGATGCACCCTTGATTCACCACCAGGCACAGGAAAGCAGTCCATCAGGTGCTGTATCCTCTTGCTCCCCTGACACACCCTGGTACCAAAGGTTGAACCACAACTTAGGATGACAGTGTGGCGGGAGGTGTGGCATCCAGTGCCTAAACCCTCAGCACCACAGGGACTGCAGTTTTAAATATGTTATTCCTGTTCATGATTGTGGTTATGTTGCACTGTGTAACAGCACTTCAGTTATGTTAATGTACTGATGTTCACTTCTGTTTTTTCGACAGGTTGTGAACCTCCATGTCCATCATGGATTGACAAAGAGGCATATAGTTGTACTTTAAAAATAAGATAGTACCATCACAGCCTTCACTTCACTTAACTTGGTATATCAATAAAAGATTATTCTTATTTCAGCTGTACTGTGTGTAAAGTCTAATAAAAATTTGAAACACTGTACTTTTGTTTCCTTGTTCATGTGCTTATTCACAAAGGCGTTCATCCTAATAAATGTTTGTATACAGACAAAATGCATACGTAAATCTACATAGGTAATCATTATGCAACACAGTGTTTTTCACTACAGTAATTTGGTACTAATTTTTTTTTATATTACACTTCAAGTTATGGTATAAAAAGTAGTTATGATATCAAGGGTGTCATAGACATGAATTCATAACATAGAGAATAATGTATGGGCACTAATATACAACAAGGCTGTGTTTCCATGAAGGGGTTCAAATGACAGCATATGAAAACCTCAACACTGTCAACTCAGCCTCGCGATGGAAACACATGCAGAGTTGTATTTGTTTGACCATATTTTTTTATAGTACATGTTTTTTTACAGTACAGTAATAGACAGCCACTCAAGTGAAAACCAAAAATATGGCATTTCTTTGTTTCACTCACATAACAAATTCAAGTTTCCTGAGTTTTGAAAGGTAAAAGGTATAACTTTGGCCACCGGGTGGTTAGTAAGTAGGTAGGTAGGTGCAGAATCAATGAGAAATGTAATATTGTGTGACCTTTGAAGTGAGCATAACAACTGTTTGGATTGTGCATAACAGCAGTTTGAAATGCACATAACTGTTTAGAATGTGCTGAACAAGCATTTTGAGCAGGCTAATTTTTATACATAACAAACGGTAACCATATACTATATTTCTTCATTTATTAACACTGTTTGAATGGTAACTGTGCACTCAGATGAAGCTTCTCTACATGGGCAACCCATGTGAAAAGTAACAGTAGTGCTTAAACAATATTACCTACACTTCATTACATAAACACCAATCCACATACTGTTTACTGCTGTCTGCTATAAACAGAGGTGGGGGGGGGGGGATTCATAGCAATGCATTCATTGGTCTAACAAACACAAAGATCAGAGGTTGAATTAGGTCACAAGACATAGGAAGACTCAGAAAATGTGTACTGTCCAGCTGAGTAATGTAATTGAGTGATGGATAGGGTACACAAGTGTCTTTCATTAAGGGGCTATGATATTTGAGTAGGTGGCAGAATGAGGGGTGACAGATAGGGTTCAGGGGCTCCAAACCACTAATGAGTGGTTCAGGTACTTGATGGCTGAAGCTGATGTGGTGGTGTTGAGATGCTGGTTGTCCATCAGGAGGCTCGGGTGGGCCATAGGATAGGCAGAGGGGAACTTGGATTTACACAAAACTGAATACAAGTGAGGAAAACCTTTTCATGTGGGACCATAAATGTAATCTTGATGTAATTTTTGATTCTGCTATATTAGGCCATTGTTAAATAACAATTACAGGATTGTGCACAATTGTCAAGATTTGTGTGCCTAAATTAAGTTAAAAAGATGGACCATGCAATTCTTCTTGATCTTGTGACACGGGACAACTGGTGGACAAGTCCTATCTGTACTTCAGTGATGCATTCCACAACGAACAGGACACGTATAGGGGTAAGGCAACAGTTACAAATACAGTGCATGTCCTGTGTATAAAACAATGAATGACAGAGGTATAGAATGGTGAATGAATACCCACTACACAGTAAAACTGAGGAAGGACCGGACTGACACGGTACAGGACTCATTAATAGGTACTTGTAAAACAGCGTTCAACAAGACACCATTATAGCTCCTTGTCTTCCAGAGATAGTAACATACTAACCCACTGTACAGCAGCAGATTAGGCCTGTTGGTCTTTCAAGTCTGGTCATGCTTCAGCTCCATGATTGTGTACAATGGCCCTATATCTGTCTCCTTACACTGCTACTCAGTTCACCACTCCTGCCCCCACCCCCCCCGGCAAACCTGCCTCTGCTTAACCCTTTGCCTATACCTGCCTAAGTCTGTCTTTAATCCCTCCACCACAGCTGCCTGTACCATATCCCTGGTCACTGCATGTCGGCTTACCTTGTTTAGTCCCCGGAGGCACTTGAAGACCTCAATCATGCTCCCCCAATCCCTCCTGTCCTCCAGCTAGAAGAGGTTCACCTCCCCTAGCCATTCCTCATATGTGATATATCACAGGACCCGGATCATACTGTGACGGTAACTTTTAAGCTGATCAATGTCTTTATTGATAGTTTTACAAACAGCAGTGCAGATGTGAGAATATGCATTCAAAAAAGTTGTGACTAACACGTTAAACAACATTATGAGGGGAAGACATGGAACTATGATGCCGTTTTTTCACACCTTGTTTTACAATGGACTATTTATGACTCAATCCAAATATATAAATGATGGCTGTACCATGGGACCATAAATTTGATGTCCACTAATCATGATACTGACCCATGTTGTGGCTATGACCGTGGTGCACCAGTGACTGCCACTACTACAGGTGTTCTGAGCATCCGCTGTACTGCTCAGCTACTGTAGGGGTAGTGGGGTTACTCATATGGTGCTGCATTTATGTTGTGCTTTGGCTCTGAGGTACAGCAGCCTGTGCAACAAAAAGCAATGGTATTGCGCTAAGTATGATGGTGCAAGGCATCCAGTCATGTGGTACATTACCTTGTTGTTGGCCTAATCACCAAAATACAGGGGCATGATGAAAACAGCTGCGATTGCCCAATATTGTGTCCACCCAAACAAATCACAATATGCCAAAATAAGGTATCATTTCATAAAATGATAATGGTAGGAATATAGATGCAATGTGCTGCCGCACTTCTTCATATACCAGGCGGTGGTGACCTTCAACATGATACCACAGTAGTTTGTCTGTTATAAACTGTGGTTTGATGTCACCTGTCATTGGACAGTCATGTGGGCTGGATATTCAGACTCTGCATGGCATTGGTGCAAGCCTTGACGCAGCAGAACTGGGCTGTGCTGTGGCCATGAACAGGCGCTATTCAACGGTGATACGCCATGGCTCATCACCATTGAATATGGCATTGAGTGATCACACACTGCACATGGCACAGTGGCACAGCACCAGCTCAATTGGCAGGAAGGGAGATGGTGATGCACCACTAGGTGCTGCTAACTGTGGATATCACATGCCCTGGTTGTCTACCTGCCCCCTCTCCCTGTTAGCCCAATGGTGGGCAATGCTGGCTGTACGAGCCCTGGCAGTCTATTGGGTCCCTCTCCATACCCCAGATCATGGGCATAGGTATGCATACAAACACTGGTGGCCCAGTGGTTCCCCCCTTCCCGCCCGTACCCATGGACTCTGTAACATGTAGTCATTACCAGCCCTGGTGGTCTAGTGGTATCCCCCTCCCTTCCCTTCCACCTGATCACGGTCCTCCATCCAATAACAAACACCCTGGTGGTCCAGTGGAACCACCCTCTGAGGACCCATGCCACCCTACTTCCCTAAAGTCATCTGGTGCTGGCTTGTCTCCGACCGCATTCCGCCAGGCTGACCACCGAATGACAGCTTACAGTGTGGTCTCTCATCTCATTGGTCCACAGTGTGGATGAATGGGCTTGCACACCATACTGTACTACACAGGCATGAATCCATGAATGAACCTATTCACAGATCTGTGAATGTGTAGTACAGCACGGTGTGCAAGCAGGGGGTGGCAGGGTGGAATGTGGTTGGACAGCAACCGCCTGCCAAAGACGTTGTGGTAACAGGGTGGCAGTTGTACACAGAGTGGGGAGTGTGGTTCCACTGGACCACTGGTGAGATTGTTATCGGACAGAAGACTGTGATCGGGAGGAAGGGGATGGTGGGGGATACCACTAGACCATCAGCGCTGGTAATGCCTACATGGCATGTTGTCCGTGTATGTGTCACTTTACATCAACTGTTAAAACATTGAGAATGTAACTTGTGCTCATAACAATTACTTTTGTACTTTCTTTGTGTCCCATCAGACAATGAATTGAAAATGTAGAGGACTCCATAGTTAATGAAGTGAATTCAGTTCAAATTACATTTATAGTTCCACAAATTTGCACTGTTACTTATGATACTGCATCACAGCTACGGGCAGGAAAATTAAAAACAGTACATATATTGCGGCTTAACTAGAACATCAATGAACAAAACCATTCAAAAGTGTGTGTAATCATAAGGTCGCATGTGGTGCTTAAATTGCTGGACTTATTAAACCTGGTCTTGTGCTGAGACACCAGCTGCATCTTGTCTGGCTTCTCAAACTTGTCAGCGATGAGTGGTGGCATATTCTTCTCAATTGCATGTTGCTTTGCAATCCTGTAACTTGGGTATTTGTCATGCAGCTTGAAAACCTCATCCTGTAATTCAGTTATATATTCTGCAGTGAAATAAGTACATGTACCATGTCAGTTCTGGAAACACCATACTGTGTAATGTGAAGGATGTACTTATTATGACCTAACGTGTGTTCAGACAACCCATAGTAAAACTTGTTACACGATATGCCCCCCCCCCATGAAGCAATGCTGCCTGGCATCCTGCTCATAATATGTTGTAAATCATCACTTCGTACTTTCTGCAACTACTACCAGCATGTGTCAGTATGGAGCAAACATACTGTACAACTTGTGTTGAATGCTTATACCAGTTGTAGGCCATTCAGTATCTCTATTGACCCTTTGTGGATTTGACATGTGTTGTGCTCCACACACATCAGCACAGTACAGAATGTTTAACTGTAACAACATTACACAAGCCATATTTACCATTTGTAATCGGTACTTTTACCTCCTTTATGACTGGAGCTCTGGCACGAGCTTTCGGGTACGAGACTCCCCACATTGGTTGGCTATCACGCCGCACCACTACTAACAATCTGCAAACAGAGAAGTTAACAAATCATAAGTAACAGTAATCACTTTAGACTTTCTTACTGTCATGTGAATAGATCCACTCTCTACATTTCTTGTACAATTCACGTTGCTCACAGTAACCGGCTAGTCAGTATGCAGAACTTGAAGGGAAGAGGTGGTGCGAGCTCGGCTGATGATCACAAGCTGTGCACCCCTGGACTCGAGATGTGTCTTCACTGGTTCCGCACCACAGGTCAGTATATGGAGGAGGGAACCGGCCAGTGGCTGGCACGTGTTGATAGGGCTTCTAAATTCGGACACAATGCAACGTCCAGGGGTGAAGCTGCCGCTGGCCATGGTTCGTTGTGGACCACTCTGACCAGTGATGAAAAGTGAGGCATGATAAAAAACAAACTGTTAGTCTGAAAACACCACTGGATGCACTCTCCATCTTGTGGCACAGAAAGGTACCGATTGCTCAGCATCACTGGTCCATCACCAACATGGTGGAGCAATGCAAAATGTCCATGCTGCAAAGAAAGATGGTTAGACAGTACACAATATTGTAAATTGTAAGCCAGATAATCTAACTCCAATTGTACAACCCACCATGGACCACGGTGATCAAGTAGTGATAGCAGACAGGGCAAGGTTCACTAAAGCCTGGGCATGACTCGATCCTAAACGTACTTGTACCATACCCAAGATTAATTATTTGTACTAGGTTAGACACTGTTAAAGGCAGAGGAATTTAGGCCAACAGGGCACTCACACAACAAACCTTTCTTTTACATCTCAAACACACAGGACAACAGCCAGTCAGTGGCAATTGATGCCTACCCAAGCCAAAGTTTTTGTGAACCTCCATTTATGTGGGTGTTAGAAGTGGAATAACTGTAGTTCATAAGGGAACACTTGAACAATAAGGCATGACCAAGGGTTATGTTAATGGTCTGTGAATCACCATCTAGGGATGTACTCTGGCATGAGGTGTAGTTGAATGCCACATGCCCCTAGAGGGTGATTAACTGTCCATTAACATAACCCCGGGAGTGCCTTATTGCTGTTATAATAAAATATGTTTTTAAACAGTGTTAAACCTTGTTCAGCATATGGCTAAGCTCTACATGTATGTTAATAAAAGATTAACATAAGGCTGTTAGAATGTTTGCAGCCAATCAGAAAACTCAATTTCTCAGACCATTTTTATAATAATACATAAGATGTAATGGCTTCAATAAAGTACATGGCACACCTTGACTTACACATAAGTGTGTGACCGACCTATCAGCCGTGTATTACTGAATGTATTTCAGTACGACTTACTGTCATGTACACAATAAGCATGAAAAAGCATTTGTGGGAGATGTAATTGGACACGTTTTGCTGATTACCTGGAGTTCTGTACAGCAGTACTGCAAGTCTGAAACCATACAGAATGATGGTTAAATACAGTGTTCAAAGGGCGGTCATTCTAACGACAGGATAACAGAAATGAACATACCTTGCCTCCATGCTCTCACAAAAGAAGTGCGTCATTTTTGGTGTATATAAAATGACTACCTTGAGGAAGGCCTCTAGCACAGATGTTTGCTCTGCTGGAGATAGCTTCTGGATGTCCCTCAACAGCAAGTTATTACACAATATTATCTTGAGTTCTTTATGAGGGTGACTACCTATGTAGATACAAATGGAACACACATTTACAGAAGAAGCACATGTGAAGCACAGGGCAATCACTGCGACTTGCAACAGCAGAACCTAACAGTGACTGTGAAATATCACATTTCTGCTCTGTAAAGCAGTAAGAGACAACACACCACACCCACCAATCCTTGTAACATCCTTTGAAGTCTGTGGCTCTTGTCATGCAGTTACATTATTGTAGCTCCGCAGTGTGACATACTGCGAATATCTATAAATTCAGACACAATGAAACTATCCATTGATGCATAATTGGTAAGAAACACATAGAAAGTAAGCATTACCTACAGTGATGGACAACACATTAATAATTAGATAATGTATTGTGGAGGCACTGCAGATTTGGGGGGTGGAGGAAGACCTCATGGTGCTGGTGGATCAAAACCTGAACCAGAGAGCAGTGCAAAATGTCGGAGACCCATGCAAATAAGATGCTGCGGTGCATAGCCAGGGGAATAACATCAATAAGTACTGCAGTACTTCTTCTGCTGCACAATAGCCTAGGTAGACAACACCTTCAATATTGCATTACAAGACTGGTTAAAGTGGAGAATGAGCAGGATGGTACATGTCAGCAGTCAAAGGTTCTATGAGGAGTGACTGGGGTTGCTCAGCCTGTACTATTTGGAGGACAGAAGAGACATGGGAGATATTATCAAGTTTTTCAAGTATCTCAATGGCTGTAACAGGATAAGCCTTGAGATGGCCCTGCAGCTGAGGGAAGGGGGGACCACCAGGAGGCACCCAGTGGTGCTGCAGGGGAGAGACTGAGGGGGGAATAAAGGATGCGCTGCATCACTGAGAGAGTGATGGAGCACTGTAATGCACTAAACAGAGAAGTGGTGCGTGCTGCCACTGTGGAGGACTTGAAAAATGGCTTTGATTGGTGAAGGGGGAGTTTAAATCTATGACACCCCCTTGGAAATAGGGGGCCTTGTTTGGAGGTAGGAAGGGCGAAAATTTGTGACCTCTGCTGACAGTGACCATAGAGAAGACTTCATCGATCATAGTGCCTATTTTAATTGCTTCATACTATGTTAGTATGTCACCATTGATGGTACACCAGGATAACCACAGCAGTGGAATGTAATGTTGCAGTAGGTGGTTGCTTCATGGTACTATCCCACTCCCTTTTCAACTACATCATGTCAGTGCCATGTAGAACAACCACAACCACGCTCGTTACTGAACTATGGTTGACAGCATTGCTCCTCTGTTGGCGTCCTTCAATTGAAACCTCACAGAAGACTGCTGCATTTAACCAACAATATCACCATATACTGCAATTTCACCTTTTTCAATCCACTTTCTTTCAGTCAGCCGGCCATGCTAACATTTACTGAATAGTTCACCATGGTTGTCATGGATATTTGACACATGGTTAAGAATTGAGCGCCACTTTGCAACGACCATGTTACCAATGCCTCCGCTGCTGTTGGCACAACAATACAGGTGATGGCTTATGGTCTTGGACCATGATGATAATACTGCACAGTCCTTATGTCTTGCCTTTGCCTCCATTTTTTTTTTAATTCCTGTATTGGAACAAAACAACAACATTCAGTGTATACAATCATACAAATATATGATAATCAGTAAGTGGTACATCCCTTTATCTCAAGTTTTGACCAAAGTACACTATGAAACACCTTGCTATCAAGTAGTCAGCAGACAGTGCAATACAAGAGCACTAGCCTTTTCCCTGTAACAAAAAACCTCATCAAAGTACTCATCCAAAAATATCATGCAATGGAGTGTAATGTCATTACTTGCAAGGTACATGACATACAGTGACCATACAGGGACATGCATTGTTCTCCCCAAAAATAATTCTTGAAAAAGGCATGGCGTGTCCTTGACCATACATATTACATGAATAACTTGAAACCTTGTATTCACTGTTCTCAAGTGGACGTATGCATCAAGCCTGTATGTTGTACTTACTATTGTTGCTTGTATCAAATCTGTTTCATGTGTATTACTGTCACCTTGTACTCCACTGTCACCCTGCGCCATGTGTTATGGCCCAGGTCATGCCTGAAAATGGTCCCTGGGATCAGTGCACTCACCCGGTTATCAAAGTCATAAATAAATAAACTAGACTAGTCACGTGCACTTCACATGTTTCAGTGCAATGAATAGTTTTTTCACTGTGCCACTGTAACCTACTCACACATAAACCTAGTGCCTACGGACCATGAAATGTAGTATGTGCATCCAGTTATGCTTCTAATTCATTTATGAGACACCAGTTCATGTGTAAATTTTGAAGCTATCCACAAAATTTACTCATGCACAGGCTCCTGCAAATGAATTACAATAACTTTAGCTCCACACTAACTCGCATGTCCATGTTGTGCTGGCAAACAGAAAAACACAGCACTGTCCATTGCTCTAAAGCATATGAAGTGCACTTCAGTACTCCAGTGACACATTTAATGTGTATGGCAAATGACACGCCATGACTTGTTCAACAACTACCATGAGTGGATGACGCATGGCCCTATGGTGCCCTGCCAACTCAGCACATTCAAGACATACAGTGATAGGGTAGCATGCACTATACCATTCACACACTCATACCTACACCTATCACATCAAGGTTTTGTTTTTCAAATACCATGTTGAGGTATTCCCTCAGCAGTTATCTCTCATCACAACACTTTTGAACATGTTTTCATCACATGATAATCCTTCTTATGTTGTCCGTAAAGAAGTTCATGTTAACAGTGACCATACAGGGACATGCATTGTTCTCCCCAAAAATAATTCTTGAAAAAGGCATGGCGTGTCCTTGACCATACATATTACATGAATAACTTGAAACCTTGTATTCACTGTTCTCAAGTGGACGTATGCATCAAGCCTGTATGTTGTACTTACTATTGTTGCTTGTATCAAATCTGTTTCATGTGTATTACTGTCACCTTGTACTCCACTGTCACCCTGCGCCATGTGTTATGGCCCAGGTCATGCCTGAAAATGGTCCCTGGGATCAGTGCACTCACCCGGTTATCAAAGTCATAAATAAATAAACTAGACTAGTCACGTGCACTTCACATGTTTCAGTGCAATGAATAGTTTTTTTTTCACTGTGCCACTGTAACCTACTCACACATAAACCTAGTGCACTACGGCCATGAAATGTAGTATGTGCATCCAGTTATGCTTCTAATTCATTTATGAGACACCAGTTCATGTGTAAATTTTGAAGCTATCACACAAAATTTACTCATGCACAGGTGCCTTGCAAATGAATTACAAGCATAACTTTATGCCCACACTAACTCGCATGTCCATGTTGTGCTGGCAAACAGAAAAACACAGCACTGTCCATTGCTCTAAAGCATATGAAGTGCACTTCAGTACTCCAGTGACACATTTAATGTGTATGGCAAATGACACGCAATGACTTGTTCAACAACTACCATGAGTGGATGACGCATGGCCCTATGGTGCCCTGCCAACTCAGCACATTCAAGACATACAGTGATAGGGTAGCATGCACTATACCATTCACACACTCATACCTACACCTATCACATCAAGGTTTTGTTTTTCAAATACCATGTTGAGGTATTCCCTCAGCAGTTATCTCTCATCACAACACTTTTGAACATGTTTTCATCACATGATAATCCTTCTTATGTTGTCCGTAAAGAAGTTCATGTTAATGATATACTGAAAAAAAAGTAGTGATAACATTCTGTGATGGCCTGTGCTGTCATTACTGACTCTGCCTGCTGTGCATCTGTTAACACCCTTTAAGTTTGTGGACATAACGTTGTAAACGTTGTTAAGTATAATTGCATTAACCTTTAGCAATGTGCCATGCATCGAACCAGTGTGTTATTTCCTTCTCTGTCTCTCATATATTTCTTGATGCCTACATGGCGGTCTGTCGTAAAGCTTTGAATATGTACTCCTGCATCCTTCACCTTACGTATTGCATGTTTGAGGCCCTCCAGCTCCATAGCATTCGAGCTGGAGACTTCATTAATCTGAAACAGGGTGGGGTGGAAAAGAAAAAGAAATGTCATGCTTTAACCTAATTCTTGACATCCAATTACTCACCATCAATGAAAATGCTAGATATTGTAAAGTTAAGGACAACCACTTTCAGGTAGAAACATCACTGTAACCAGCAAAAGGAAAGGGATTTAAAATGTGATAAAGAAAGACACTGGTAAGCACCTGAACTAGTTGCATGTCGACTATCTTAGACCAAGTCAAGTCCATCAAGGAATATGAATCAAAGTTCGCTGTGTGTCCGGGAGAGCAACAACGAGCATCACCGCCTAGTTTAACACTTGTTCCTTTCACTACCATAAGTAGTGACTCTTGTTGACATTCCCACACATTACGGACTGATGGTACCAGGTAGGAAGTCTGCAAGAGGCTGTAGGTTCTAACTGATATACGAGGCATATTTAGGTGACTTAAGAAATTTAGAATTTGGACAGGGCTTCCTCCATTGAAGTAAATTTCAGCAGCAGTCAGAAGATTGCTCACAGGAAGAGTTCCTAGACGGGGCTGTGATTCCCATACAAACTTGTGTCCAGTTGGACATATGTGTTCTAGCACAACAAATTCTCCAAGTAGTCTCCTTTAGTAAACAGTCCCAGTTGCAAAACACATGAGGCATACTCTCATCAGCATCACTGATGCACTTTCGAAGACTAAGAAAGAATGCTTCCTATGTGGTGGGGTATCCATGCTCAAAGGAACATGACTGTTCACGAGAGACTGAATTACAAAACAATGTTAATATAAAGGTAAAATAAGGTTCAGTATTTGTAATACAATAACTGTTTAGTACAAAAAAAGTAATACAATACTGTATACTGTTGTACAAAAATGTGGTACCCCTGCCCTGTCTACCCCCTGCTTCATCCTGCCCTGTTCCTCGATTGGATCCTGAATATTGAAGACCCATGAACAGTACTCAGTGATTACTTATGCCTGTTCCTGAATCCTCAATCCCACCTTTTCTCTGGCCTCAATGTAGTGAACTGGAGGAAAGAACATCAACACCATGGCACCACCACCCATATGACACCACAGGACAAGATACTGTCTGCCAGGTGCTAAGCAACTCACATGACAGCACTGCTGCAGAACTTGTGTCCACATTCATTGTACAACACCTGGCCAATGTAGCAGCAGGCACTGAGAGGTCTCTGACCCATGTATTGACACCCACAGTATGCAGTGACAGTTGTGTGGCCACATGGTCCACGTTATGCAATGGAACACTGAAAATCCAGATAGTGTGTTCCTGCATGTGTCCAAAGGCTGCAGGGAGGTCAAGCTGCATTCTGGGATGCGTAGGTAGAGGCATGTGTCACAAAAGTGGTGTGATGGTGCTACCATTGTATGATGCACATATGAAGCATCAACAGTATACTGTGTGCAGTGCTGTAGGCCTCGCCTCTGTGTGGACATTGGTAATGTGCAGGTGGTCCAGGGTGGTGCAAATAGGTTGCAACCATGAGTGATCAAACCACTATAGGTATGGATGTCCCACAGGGTGACAGGATGTAGTCACTGGTGGGTGGGTGGTGGGATGGTGGGACATGTAAGGAACAGTCATATACCTGCATGGCATAGGCAGGTATCCAATGTGGTGCAGGTACATGCATTACAATGGATGCACAGAAACGTGGGGCAGGAAACGACAGTGGATGTTGGCAGACCTAGGAGCTATGTGGAGATGTCCCTCCACACAGACTGTACAGTGGTGGCATGGCATACCTTGCCACAGGAGGTCATCAGGGCATGCACAGGGGATGTGCTATACACACACACCTAACAGGAAAATTGGTACATTTGTGTAGGTAATGAGAGTGGAAGTGGCTCATACAGGGTGGGGTTGGGTGAACAAATATTGTGCATTATACCTGCCACAGTGTATGGGAGTTGCACTGCACATCTGATTACACTAGCCCTGTGAACAACCCCCATGCCAGTATAGCGGTCTTGGCAGATGTGCAACTGAATTATCCCATGGTGAGGCTGTGCGTGTTGTGATGCCCTTGGCTCCCATTACTGATATGTCCCTGTCCCCATCTCTGGAATTAACAAAGTCAAAGAGGGTAGTATCTTTCAGAAAAAGAGATGTGCAACAACAAGGGGACACAATTTGAAGATAGTGGGTGGGCAGTTCAGGGGCAATATGATGAAGTATTGTTTTACAGAGAGGGCGGTGGACATATGGAACAGCCTTCCTGCATAGGTGGTGGTGTACAGAACTGCTACAGAATTAAAGAATGCATGGGACAGACATAAGCCAATTGTTGGGGGGGGGGAAGAAATAGGCTGTTGGTTACGTAGGATCTGCAGGTTATTCTGTATGTAGGGGAAATGGGCAGACTAGGTGGGACAAGCATCCTTATCTGCCATCAAAGTATATGTCTGTATGTTACTATGTAGCCCTGCTTTCAGTTACCGGCTCATGGACCAACAGTGTGGCTTCCTGAAACCCATTGCCCTTTCGTCTTGACTTACCACAGGAAATAGTAACCTACTTCAGCAACCTCTTAATGATGCAACACCTACTTGCCACATTTCCATGTCTAGAGTTATACACCGCAGGTGAACCTTGAGTAGTTCACCCATGTTGTCAAACAATGCCCCACTACAGTCCACTGCCACCATCCTTATACGTACATTCAGCCCACCAATGGCAAATTAATGAAAACAGAAATACTTCCAAAAATGTACTTCTCATACAGTTTTTGTTTGCATTCATTGTTATAATGTAAATAAGGCAGTTGCAGGACTTATACTGACAGTATGATAATCACCCTATAGGGACAGTGTGGCAGTGCACTTTTCCTCATTATACATTTCACACCTAGGGGATGATTAACAGACTGTTAATGTAACCACTGCAAATGCATTATGTAAGCAATAATACCCTCAAGGGTAGGCATTATTAGGAAACACCGTACCACCCAGGGGCGTAATGAGGCCTGACGCCACAGACGGAGTGCCTTATAGCCCCTGGAAGGTCTGGTATTTCCCAATAATGCCCACCCTGGAGGATATTATTGTGTTAGAAAATTGCCCATCAGAGAATGTTACTCTGTGAAGAGGCACTTGGAACGGCTCTTATTTTTAAATGGGCATCTATTGAGAAATAAGTGCCCAGCGTGGAGGCTGTCTCAGCCAATCAGGTATAAGAATTGATTGTTGCCATTTTCTAATGCCTACTAAATGACTTAAATGTACATAATACAGTGCCACACAGTACAATATCTTGAAAAGTATTCCATATAATGACCATTTATGGCTCATAAAAAACAAACACAAAAAGGGTTCCAGTAACAGACACAGATGTTTCAACCATTACCGACCTGGTAATGTCATCATCTGTGGAATCTATACAGTCATCATCAGATTGAGAGTCAACAAAATCAGACACCTCCAAGTCAGAGTATTCTTCTTCATCATCTTGACAAATGAAGTCATCATCTTCCTCATCCTCGGATTCCACATCACTGGAACTGTCACTCACATTATCAGTTGTCAATTGCTGAGCTTCATACTGAGTGCCTACAGACACCATTGGAGATGCACTGATGCAGACCTGAACACCACAATGTATACCTGTTGCCATGGTTTGAGTACCTCTGGAAAACTGAGCCTTTCCAATGCCTGACGGAACATACTTTAATGTCTGAGTACACCTTATGGTAGTGCTCTGCAAACAGATGGGTTGCATTGTATTGACAAGAACAGCACAATGATAGGCTAGCCACAGAAAACAGAAAGTTAAGCTACTCACCAATTTGTCAGTCTGTGTTGACATTTCCATAGGTTGAGGTTCACTGTCAAGCTGTGACACTACTGCAGCAGATTCAACAGTGTCAGATAACTGCTCTTCGGTGTCCATGTGTGGATCCTCATTCAACACTGTCAATTGCTGTGCACTACTTGAGGCAATAACAGTTACTGCAGAACATGTCACATCATTTAGTAAACCTAGCTTACTGAGAACCTGTGAAGTCAAATGTGGATATATGTCACTGTTTAAAGTCACACAGTTCAACACGACTATGACAATGTTAGAAAACCACAATGAAATGATACTTGTACCTGTATACATTTTCTCTTCTCAACAGCAGTGCTATGTCGCTTGGGCTTCTCCGATTTATAGGCAAAAATATTGGGACAAGCAACAGGTTTTAATCAACGCTGTCCAGGGATGAAACTGATAAGGTCTAGAAGAGTGTGTGACATGGCAAATTGGTCTTCTGAGAAGTGATCCGCGCAAAGTACGGTGT
Source organism: Neoceratodus forsteri (assembly GCA_016271365.2). Taxonomy (NCBI): domain Eukaryota; kingdom Metazoa; phylum Chordata; order Ceratodontiformes; family Ceratodontidae; genus Neoceratodus; species Neoceratodus forsteri. The sequence continues at coordinate 52,098,285 of CM057451.1, read as the reverse complement.
GGTCATTTGGCTCCTACCTGGAACTCTTGACCGCCATCACCCACTATTTGCATCGCTTTGCATTTTTAAGGAACAGATAAAAACTGCGTGTGTAACCACAACCGTTTTTGCAACCAACTGCAAAGCAATGCTTCATGTTGACTGTAGAGTAAATAATACAAGTACACGTGAAATCCACACTCTTACAAAGCAATTCAAAAACCAGTGTGTTACTGTCAACATTAGTGCACACTTACAACATACATATATTAAGATGGTGACATAGCATGATGGCATGACAGAATGTAGTGAATCAATGATGAACTATCAGTGGAAAAAAACATGGTCACACTGTCTTTGATATGCATGGTTGTTAGCCTGTGATGGACTAGAATGTTGATGGAGGTACATGAGTTGTATGATCACTTTATGTTAAATGAAATCCTTGCATGATTTGACTTACTGTTTATATTGTGTAGATAAGGTGTAAATGTTGCATGTTTGAGGTGACAGGCAATTGGTAGGCACCTTCTGTTAAAACTATTTTGTAGATTCTACTACTACATATACTGTATTGCTGATTGTGGTGTGCTGAGGGGGGATAGCCTCAAGGCATGTGATATTGTGTGATGCCATCAAGGGCATGTATCGGATCACTCATGATCAGGCCTACATCTACTACGGCCTGCATCTTTGGTAGAGTGATATTCTGGAAATGGTGCGGTGCATCAGTGCTTCGGCTATGCCTTCTGGTTGTGAAGGTGCACAGTATGCGTGAAGCTGTCACAACTTACTGTGGGAAACATGTACAGCCCAAGATGGCAGCAGGTGGAGAAGACTAATGGCTTTACATAGCCATAGTTGGTTGTGGGGCATTGAGTGGCAGGTCGTACATCACTGAATAATGTCTTGATACATTCCATCAGACAGTGTTGGGTGGTATAGGTGGCAAGTAGCCGTAGGTCACAAGGAATGGTGGGTGGGATGAGTATGATCTATGTCGTTGAGTGTGGGGGGGATGTCATTAAAATGACATGGTTGTGGAGGGGCCTGATACTGATGGCTATGAATGGGCAGGTAATGCTGATGTTTTCTGAGGTAGGTTAATGGTGGGTACTTAATGAGTGGGAATGGAAGGATGTCTGCTAAATGACATGTAATAAGAGGGATAGGGCAGCAAGTGGCGGTAAAATTTTGGTGAAAGCAGTCACCCATTTGAGGGGATGAGATGAAAAAGTAAGAAGTCAGGCTTTGTCATGATACCATACAATGTTGTTTTACCCAAGGAAGCTCGTCTTGTGGGAATCCATGATTGTGGGTATCCATTCTGAGTGTATGAGGCACAAAATAAGCCTGTTTCAAGACCACTGTAAGGTGGCAGAGGTTGTCAATCAGAAGATGGTATTATGGTCCTTCAGGGTGTTCCTGAATACTCTTGAGAACAGGATGCTTCACCTAGGGTGTAGTTACACAGAACATGTATAGACCCTGGTGGTTGGTGCTGGGTGGAATACTGCATCTGCTGTCTCACTAATGTCCCTAGGGGAGATGATAGGACAAAAACTGATTGCAACCATTGATGACAAATAAGTCACTCACAGGTGTAAGGTAAAAAGGAAGTAAACAGGCAAATGTATAAATAAAAAATTAACATGAAGCAGCAGAAGTGACAGTGACAGACAGATTGAAAGATGAGAAAGACTGTGACTGCTGGGTACCATGGCAAAAGAAGTACTGAGTGATTAGTAAGTTCTGTGGTGGGGTGTGGCTTGACTTTTACACAACACAGAAGAACAGATAAGTAATAAAAAAACACAACATACAAAAATAGACAGAACACACAACACATATTTCACATGCAGAAAAACTTTGGATTCTTGACATGGGTGTGTAGACATTAATAGAAGCCGATGCAGCTATCTTTCAGATTCACATAATACCATGATATCTACAATGACATTATGACATTTGCATAAGCCACTGTGAAATGAGCACATGACATGGACATATTAAAAACTCTAAGTACAACACGCCACTAGATTACAGAGTGAAAATCATACTATACAGGCTTCTACCGTGGACCTAATGCACCTGTATAATCATGTAACAGTACAGTACTGTCAGTTACAGAAATAATTGCATACTGATTGGTCAAAAGAAAAGTAAAACAAATTTTTACACAGTTCCATAAGTAATATTCTGTGTTTATGAAACCATTACACGAAAATCACAGTATGCATGTCACTGGAACCTCAAAGCAGAACGAACAGCAGAACATGTGAAAGCAATGTACTGTTTTATTAAAAGAAGGAAATTTGTACCATACTGCAGCTGATCACTACAGCAGTGGTTGGTGAGAATAACGCAAGATGGAAGTGGTTCGGGATAAAAAAGCAAACACTTCCAAGGTTATTGAATATCATTGTACCCTACTGTTGTACAACAGCATACTCAGACCTCAACAGGTTGCAACAGTCAGTTTCATTTTGAAAGCAGAAGAACTCACACAAAAAAAAAAATTATGAACAACCATACACTATACACTGTAAATAATACATGATGAGCACCTAAATTCAGAAGTAGCGTGTTTTGCCACTGTGGGGTTATGACTGCCATGCATAACTCCAGCTTTGCTGTACAGGTCATAAGAACACATCAGTGTCAAAACACATTGCTTCCACATAGTACCACATCCAGTATTATCTATACCACAACAAATGCACTATGCAATATGTACATGCAATGTACACTGACAGTGTATGGTCAGTGAGAAATATATGAGTTATGCATATTGCTAAAAGCGATGTACAAATTACTGGATTGGGGGGCACTAATTACAAAAAGCAGTGAGGAAAGATTCTTGGATATTAGTATAAGCAGAAATTCATAATTATTCATCAAAAACTGCATCAAAGATATACTGAAAAGGTAGCAAACATTCTATAATGTGAGGGGTGACTATTAGCATATCACCATGGCATGTTTGTAGTTAGTGAGACCTTAAGAGGTTATCCAACCACCCGAAAACCATTGACATACAAGACTAACAATGAACATTACAGTGGCGTAAAGCACATATTTACATTACAGCACTGTACCACCGTGGCAATGAAGGGGCAAAGAGACTAATGATATGCAGAATTACAGACGTAGGAAGGCAAAGCGATGAAAACAGAAATGGAATTTATACTTGTGCTGAAGGGGATCATAACAGCGAACAATCAGGTAGACTGCACAGTGACAGCAATGAAATAAAGGGAATGTAAAATCAACTGATATTTTGGCATTTAATTTCATTCCTGTCACTGTGCAAAGCGATGGATCATCAGGGCCTCATGAATCAAGTTGGCACAACCAGTTATAGTAAAGTATTGCATCCAAAAGTAGATGCAAGGATCGTAGTAATAACAGTCAATAGTAAATAATTTGTCCACAATTAAATTCAGATTAGGGAGGAGAAAACCAAAAACAAAAGTCTGACCAGGAACATGCGACTATACGGATGAAAATCAGACACTGCACTTTCATTCACGGCAATGCACTGAGGCTAAAAATAACATATGACATCCCCAATAACCACAATACCACACACAGCAACCGAAAAAAAAGACAGGCACATCAAATCTGGAAACAGCTGCAAAGAAGAGAACATGCAGTGCAAACAGGTATAAACGGAGGGGAAATAAAATGTTGACAGTTAGGCACAGAGGTCAAACTAATAAACACAGTACAGAAAAGTACCTAGACGCAGGATAATGTTGTTGTTTTTTTAACCAATGATATTGTACAAGACCTAACTACTGTACTAAAGCACTGCCAGACTACACAAGCACATGCACAGGAGAAAGCGGGAAATTGAAGCTGTCAGACAGATGTCAAAGTACAAGACCAGCCTATGATGTCATCATGCCTGATGCTACACTCTGCACAACGTGAACACAGTCAAAATAGAAATTGAGGATTACAGAGACATTGCAACGATTTTGCAAAGGTCAGAAAATATGTATTTTGGAACTTTTAAAATGAATGACTACACAGAACATGTTTTAAAAATGGATCTTTATTTGACTGAGATGTTAATAAGTGATTTCTAACTGTTGCATTTGATCTTTAAGGTCAACAGTAATGTAAAGTTCAAGATACTAGGGGATAGCAAGTTTCTGTATGATGGAAAACATTGCAGGATTGCAAGACTAGTTCTGCAGTTGTACCCCTCACACCACCCCGGCCTCAGAGCCACATAAACAGCCTTAGACCCTGGTGTGGAAATCTACTGATGATGTACACCACCAAAGCCACGAGAATGAAATGTAAAGCAGCCTTCTTGTATCCAGGCAGTGTGGGATGCAGCACAGCACTACACATCCACCGGCACAGACAGACACATACCCATCTCAGCCTTTTATCCTGGTGGAATAATGCTCCTGTATGTCACCACTGATTAATCTGGTTCAATTTTAGTTTGTACCATCTGAGTCCCCCGGTCATCACTGAAAAAGCAGTTTCTAGTCACAGTGGGCCTACCAGGTCAACAAAATTCTATAAAAACAAAAGAAAAGAAAATAAACAGGCTTAGACCACCATGGGGTGTTGATTGCAGCAGTAGCAGTACACCTCCAAAGTCACAAGCACAGATCAACAGCGTTACGGTGTGGGACTTTGGTCCAGGATGATGTTACAGTACTGTAGTAAGTACACCTCTGAGCTGAAGCTTCGAGTACATAAGCAGAATTAGACCCTAATGTTTGTTACTGCAGCAGTACTAAATGGATCTACAATTGGTCGTCAAGAAAAATTTTGTCACACAACCGAACAGCGAAACCTTTATGTCTATAACTATAGTATAGTTATATACTTTGCCCCACCAAACCCCCCACATGGGGGTCTGTGCCTTCTGCACCCCCCAACACTAAATCTAATCAACTCTGATTCAGAGTTTAAGGGAGATTGGGGAAGGGGTGCAAGACCACCCGAAAACAGTGCTGAGGTCCAGCGCCGACACAGCGCTGTAGTTGCTGTAGTGTCAGTCAACGTGTACACCTTCAGTTAAAATTTTAGCAACATAAACAGTATGCTGCCTAAGAACCTTCAGTGTAAGCATGCTTGTAGCTAGCTACACCCCACCACACCTGAAGCAAACCACAAACAGCAGCAAGCAGCATTATTGAAGTTAGTTACTGTGACACAGGTGCGTTGGATGCTGCGGTAAGTACTCCACCAAGCCCAGCAGTCCTGAATAAGTGAATTGTGAAAATTAATGCATATAATCTCACTTTTATTTAAATTTTTGTACACACAGTCACTCAATGTGAGAGCCATTTTGAAGGTAAAACCATTCTCTCTGCCAAGTGCCAACAGTTCCAAACACAGAAGTACTTTCTTTAGTTTATGCTACTTGTTACCTGTGCCTGACAGAAATCATCACCACTTCTTCCATAGTATAGTTATATGCTTCACATTAATTGATTTAAAGAGCTGCTGATGTCATCTGGCTAAAAGTGCTACATTGCAGAATTAGAATAAGCATATCCACAATAAATCGCATACCAACAAGTAGATTTCTATGTTACTTCATTTTAAAATTATTAGCCATTTTGTAACCCTGATTTCACTACTTCTTCAAAGAAAGCCTGTTCCAGTGAAGAGCTGCTGCTGACGTCATCTAGGGGCCTTACAGTTTATTCTTCCATGCTAGCAAGCTTATAGGACCTGTTTCTCTAAAGCTGTAAAGATCATGTACAATGGTTTTCATCTGAAAAACAGGCAGCATGAGTTAGTAAACACCGCTTTTAAAACTTTGTGTTTCAGGCTTTGTAACAAAACTGACAATATTTTGACTGGATGCTTTTCTATTGAAGTCATTTTGCTGAATACTGGATCATAGCAAACTGTTGAAAGGTTTGCAGACTGTATAAGTTTCTGATGCGGTGAAAGGCTGTGCTCATTCACACCTAACAGTCAATTGAGGCAACTTCTAAGCACAGAAATTTAAAACAATTATCCCATCTCCTTGTTAATGGGGGTGGGGAAGACTCATCTTTGTACTACTCTAAATTACAATGCTCATTTTACCAGAGCTAACACTTCCACCACTAGTAGGAATTCACACATATGAGGCCCCTATCAAAACATATTGTAAAGCAGACAATGACAAACAGTAGGAATATTAGTAGCACTGTAACTGGCTTCAGCAGTCTGGAGGCATGCTGACTTGGTATCCAGTAACCCTGGTGAAATGGACCACACAAAACAGCATTAAATAATACAATTTTATCAACTTTGTTACACAACCTGGAACATATATAGTATTTATAGCAATACAAAATCACACATGCCCCCACAATGCAAAGCATCATGGGCTGCATATGCAAATCACCACAGAATGTTATGCTGGTCCAACTTTAAGCAGAATTGCATGGTGCCAAAAGGCCTCTCACACAGTTTGCAAAGGGTGCTAACAGAAGACATAGACACGTGTTTCGTCCTACCAGGACTCATCAGTATGCCTCGTCTGTTTGACACCCCAGTGGAATGGACCAGCTTGTTTACTGTCTGGTATCTGTTTTACTTGTGAAAACCATTGCACATGACCTTTACAACTTTGGAGAAATTGGTCCTATAAGTTTGCTGACAATCATTACTAGACTTTGAACTCCCTATATGACATCATCAGCAGCTCTTTACTGACACCTGCTTTTATTGCATAGGTAGTGCAATCAAAGTTACAAAACTGCTAATAACTTTAAAACCATGTAACGTAAAAATCTAGTTTTTGGTATGAGATTTACTGGGAGTATGCTTATTTGGATTCTGCAGTGTAGCACTTTTGGCATCAGCGACTCTTTAAGACACAGCAGCATGCCAACAGATTCAGCCTCTGTCCACACTGGTTTTAATTTTTAAGTGACTTACTATTACGCTGCACCCCATATTTCTCATACAGACTCAAACAGTTTCAAAAAGCTAAGTCTGCTAGGGTGTACTACAACTTTACAGGCCAAAACTAAGCAAAACAATGCTGAGAAGATGCAAAAAAAGGGACAGCTCAGCAGCATAAATAAATGAATGCAAAATCTGATCTTGGAGTTTGTTAGGTAGCTAACTGAACATTGTAAAGTCCATAGGAAAAGGTGCAAAATGAATGGCTTTCATATAATGCATAGATTGGAATGATTGCAGATTCAAAGGACAACAACATCACTTCAGCACAAACACAGTGACTAATAAGTCTGTAACCCATCTCAGCAGATGAATAAGAAATGTGAGTGAACAGATTAAGATAGCAGTAGTCGTTTGCCTTTAACTTAGCTTGCTCAGTCACAGCAGACTAGCACACAGCAACACAGTTCAGGCCATAATGTTAGAAAGACAAGACATGTATATTAGCAGGCATAGTTGTGCAGATAAGACTACAGTAGTATGAATAAAGTAACACTGTCAACTGAATGTCTTGTCAGCCTGAGCCTGCCCTACATTACAGTGTGACTGGCTACTGACTGCATAAGCATATTGTGCATTGATTACCAACTACCGCCATCAATAATAAGCAGCACATTAAAATCAAATTCAAAGCCAAATGTGCCACCCAAAATTACTTTGCATATGGTCAGAGCAGCAGAGCAAAGTCTGGCTAAGAAATGTAACATTATGAAAAAAGAGAGTCTGTAGTCTGTCTCCAACAACCCACTCTTGTCTCCTGTCTGAGTCTGAATAAATTTTAAATAACTAAGAAGAGGGAAAATCCCCACACTGGTGCACTCACCTCTAAAGTGTTATTTATAAGTCAAGTATCCTAATTTGATAAGATGGATTGCTCTGGATATCCTCTCATTTCATATCAAATAGCTCAGGCTATGTCTCTGATGAGATTACGGAAAAAAATGTGCAGTGCCATTGCTGCCCACCCAGACCCCAACCAAAATTACCAGGCCAAACCAGTCCACTGGCGCAGAGGCATGATTGCCATCTGGATGTCAATGACCCAGGTTCCGGAATGGATCTGGGAGTCGGAGAGCTGGCAGGGTAGGATTGAGCATCCGTGGAGTGCTCTCTTACCTCCGGGGGTAGATGAGTTGAGTGTCCGATGCACAATGGACCCCTGGTGGAAGCTGAGAGTTCTGCTGTGGTTGGGGGCCGGGCGGACATGGGTCATCATTGCATGTCCCCACCCCCGTAGGGTTTACAGCACACAAAAATGCAAGCCCCGGTAATGAGCTGGCTCTGTTGCCATCCCCTCTGGCCACCAGAGTTTGTCTACTGGTGGCCCCACTCGGGGGGAGGGGTAAACCTGAGTATGAGTGGGTGGCTGCTGGAGCATGGTGAGCCTGCCTAGGAACTTGGGGAGCCAGACCAATAAAATAAAATAAAAAAATAATTAAATAAATAAATTACCAGGCCAAATCCTTACCCAACCCACCCACAGAGAATAAGATGAGATCATGAGAGTGAGCCAGTCGAGGCCATGAATGCACCACTTGACACTTTGAGAGTTCAGATTAAAAGGTGAGACTTTCCTGAGAGAATCATTCAGAGACACTTGTGTCATTTTAACTTACTGTTCCTCGAGTTCCAAACTTCCAAAAATCCAGACCATCCTCAGTCCATAACCGTCAAGTCACTCGACTGACTCACCGCTGCACAACAGGCTGGCTCCAGGCTCCAAGCAAGGCCGTAGTGCACACCATGCTGCATCCACTGAATGGACCAACATGATGACTACAAAGGACTATTCCCTTTACCTTCCATCGGACCATCACCGTACCATTACTACCACCCAACTCCAGACCTGCCCATTGAGACTCCTCTGTCCTTGGTCTCCTAAACTTGACACTCTGCTCCCAGTCTCAAGCACTGAGCAGGAAAGCAGCTGTAATAAAAAAATAGATGTCAGGCGGCACTCAGGCAGTCACAGCTCCTCACTCACTGCTGGCTGACTGCACAGTGCACATCACCAATCCACCGGACCAGTCCTTGTCCACTCAGGCAACTCACCACTCACTCGACTCTCTCTCTCTCTCCCCTAGTGACCCAGATGACCAACCACCACTCTCCTCCTTCCTGCAGATGATGTAGTCACTCAGTCCACTCTGCCATGTTGCTTAGATGCTAGTGGAGTGCTGCTACTATGAGTAGGCCTCTCACTTTTTCTACTACTCTGTTCTTCTCGGAGTTAGATCTACAACCTCCTCCAGGCCCCTTCTGCAGTGCCAGTGAGCTCAGTCCTTCTCTCTCTCAGGAGTCCTCCCTGCCCAGCCCAAGGTCCTCTCTTGCCTGACGGATGCCTTCCCCTCTTCTGTCCTCCCTGTTCCCTCAAGACCTGAGTCGAGGCCTCTCTGATGCTCTGGGCTTCTGCCTGCTCTGTCCTGCTTATACTCCTCCTCTGTTTCTAACCAGACCATTCTAGCTGCTCCTACTACTGGCTCCTACATGGTGCAGATTTCTGCAGAAGAACACTGTGGACCAGCTGGACCAGCACCGGACACAGTACCTTGACTGATGGCTACAATGCAAACCCCCTTCCTCACCTCACTGCTGCTGCCAGTGTTCTGACCACCACCTCATGCTGTCCCAGACACTCAGTGCACACAAAACTCCTGGCTCCTCCTCCTTCTCTCTTTACTCATTGACGGATGCTTACTGCCCAGAAGCTAGGAATGCATTAATTGGCTGAAGGAGTCTGACACTGTGGTTGAACTCTCAGAGACTAGACAATAAGAAAGAATCTTGATTCTCATCCCAAAAAAAAGGAAAAAACGGTATCAGGCAGTAGCTGCAGCACAATTGGCAAGCCACAACATGAAAAAGCCATGATGAAATCATAAACTGCACTTAAATTCAAGTGCTCTATATTATGACTGTAATTCAGTGCAATTGCAACTGCATTAAATTGCAACCCTTGCTGGCAAAGGGGCAATCTAATAGTAGATGGCTTTGGGTCTCCAGAATATGCCTACATGACTCTTGGTGCAATTTCTCACAGCAGTGGGTTTATGCTTAAAGGAGTCCTTAGCTACCATTCTACTGTAGAGGTGTGTGAAGTCAGCAAAATTCACTCTGCAAAATATTTCATGAATTGCGCTCAATTAGTGAGGCAACATTTGGGAAATTCACCAAATCACAGAGCACAGATTGACCGCAAAGTGTGGAATTTTGCAGGTGAAATTACACACTTCAAGCAAAACTACTGTCTGCCCGTGCCTACTAGTGTAGTAGTGGGCACCCTCCTCCCTGCTAATCACCGGCTCAAATGTAAAAAAAAGATGTCAGAAATAAAACAAATCCCTGGTGTCTGTTGGACTCCCCCACCCCATCAGGTAGCGCCCCACCACCGCACTACCCACCATCCCAACCCCGATGTAAAAAAAATATTCTGCATATTTAATCTCTGGTGTCTAATGCCCCCCACCGCTGATCACCAGCCCAAATGTTAAAAACAAAATGTCATCAATCAAATGAATCACTGGTGTCTAGTGGATCCCCACCCTCTCTCCAAAGGTACTGCCCCCCTCACTCCCCTCACCTCGACCATGATCTAAAAATATCAATATTTAATCCCTGGTGTCTAGTGGACCCTATATATATATATATATATATATATATATATATATATATATAATCATCCCTCTGTGACCCACCACCCCACTCACACTTCCCACCCAACCCTGAGTAGACTACCAGCACAGCCCTCACTTCACTTCCATGGCTTGGGTATGGGTACCCATGGGATTTGGGTATTTCCTCGTGTTACCTTAAGGGGTGTGTAGTACTGCATTTACCTGTTAGCGACTGCTGTTTTAATGCCTTCAAGTACTGTTTAACTGTGATATTAAGCCTGTATTCTGAAATAATCTTCTTACCTGTTTAGAGCTGTTTTAAGATTCTGGCTTTCTCTCTGCCATTATGGGCAAATTCTTGCATATGCACACTAGCCATCTGTACCCTGACTGTCTCAACAGTTGGTGTATGCGCAGTAGCACCCTCTTCTGTCCTGCTGCATACTAATGCAATTCCTTTGTTCCCTTCCCCTGTTCCCTTCCCTAATTGGCTCAGAAGCACCCCCTCTCCTCTCAGAACATTGCCCAGCTGAGGAGCCTGTAACAAGGGACTGCAGAGTGCCTTAACAGGTAAAGGCTCCTTCCTTCCACCCTACTTGTGGAGAGCTCTTACCCTGTCTGCACTGTGCGCCAACTGCCCCACTTTTCCATTTGTAGCTTATACTCTCTGACCACTAGGGGTTGCTGCTGTGCCCCTCCAGCCACCACTCTCTTCACTTTCCTCATCTCCACTCCCTATTTGTTACTTCTGGTTTCTGGCCACTAGGAGTCACTGTAGCACCCTCCTAATCTCTACTCCTCCCCTTATCTGCCACTGTCTCCTGTGGGTCTCAAACCCTGTACCACTGACCCCAAAGTCAACAACTCTACCACCAAGCCAAGCAATTTACTCCCTCGGTTCCACAGCTGTTAAAGCTTCTTGCTCCATAGTCAGCTAAAAAAACTGTTTTTCTACTGTTCCTTTGCAGGTCTCAAACCCTATACACTTGACACCAAAATCAGCAGCTCTACCTCCAGGCCATCAAATCAAGATGTATTTATTTTGGTTTCTAAAGCTCTTAATGCCTTTTGGTCCCATAATTGACTAAAATACTTTCTGCTGTTCCACCACAGTTCTCAGACCCTGTACCCTTCACACCAAGGTCAACAGCTTTACCTCTAGGCCAGCAAGCCAAGATAAATTTCTCTAGGTTGTTAAAGCTCTTAAAGATTTTTGGTTACAAAATTAACAAAATATACACCCTGATGTCCCACCACAGGTCTCAAACCTGTGGCCTTACCACCAAGCCAAGATAATCTCCCCTTGGTTCTTAAAGCTTGCCCCCCCCCCCAAACCACCTTGCTCTGCCTCCAAGACTACTTGGCACCATGAATGCTCACCTCCACCTTATGTGGCTCATCTTCATAAGCATCCTGAGGCTCACCTCCTACCAGCCAGACCTCACCCCCTGCCCTCTGTTGACTGCACCCACATACCTCACCACTGTAACCCACTCACCCTCAATCATGTCAATGCACCCTGGACCCCTGCATCCACCCTCTAGCTGCCCCCCCAACTCCGTTACCCACCCTGGCTCCCCTTGGCTCCACCACCTTTGTGTCTTCATGACCCTCCAAGAACTGCCCACCCCTTGCTCCCCTACTGCCTGCCTGCCTCTCAAAGTACTCCCAAAAAGTTAACAAACTACTACCCCAGGGCTAGAACCTTGGTCACTGTATTACTCGTCTCTGGTAATATCCACAGCAACCCAGGCCCTGCCTCCACCAGTCCACCAACCAGGTCCAATGGACTCCATATTGCATCTATTAACATTTGCAGCCTGCTGAAAAAATCTGTTGCCATTCAGTGCTGGAGCATACTACACCAATAAGACATCATAGCCCTAGTAGAAACCTGGCTAACTAAGTCCGTCCCAGACTCCTTTGTCTCCCTTCCAGGCTACACCCTATATCGTGAGGATCGAACAGGTAAACGTGGTGGTGGTTATGCATTTTATGCTCGTGACACCATCATTGGCCATGCCCTCCCTACCCCCAAGCTAGTAGACGGTGTGCAGGCCCTTACCACCAAACTTACCCCAGACCCATCCAAGAGCCCACTGTATCTCACAGTCTCCTACTTACACCCAAGGAACCAGACCCCAGCTATATCATCTCTTACTGAATACCTCTCCTCCCTCCCCCATAAAGCACAACAAGTCCTAGTTGGAAATCTCAGTGTAAACTGGCACAGTCCCTCTGCCTCACCAATAAAAGACACCTTTGCTGCATTAGATCTGACTCAACTCCTCTCCCAACCCACTAGACGTAACCAAGCTACTGGCACCTGCACTCTCCTAGACGTCATTATCCCCAACCACCCCCAAAAGATTCAGGATATTCAAGTCTTCCCAGACTCCTTAAACAACCACTCCCCTTCCTTATTCCTCTGGTCTGCCCCCACCCCCAAGCTTGTAGCCCAAGCCACCCGCTGCAGGCGTCTCTGCCCAGGCTGACTGAAAAAAACTCAAACAGTTCCTCACTGACATTGATTGGTCTCCCGTCCAATATGCAACCAAAATTGACGCTGCCCTCAACCTCTTCTCACAAGCCTGTAACATGGCCTGTGATCTGCTTGCTCCCCTCACCATGATCCAGTCCAAAAGGCAAAATGCACCTTGGGTCACCCCTGCCCTACTCCAACTGCTCAGGAACAGGGATAACCACTGGCATATAGCCACTGAGACTGGCCAGATGGCTGACAGACAAGCATATAACACTGCACATAATAGGTGCATGTGGGCCATCTGAAAAGCCAAGGCAGACCACTACCAGGCCACCCTCACCTCCTCATGGAGGTGTGCCCGAAACTTCTGGGACAATGTAAAAGAATTCAATGGGAAATCACGCTCCCCTCCCCAGCCCAACTTAAGGTCCATGGCTCCACCTTTACTGACCCCACTGACATTGCCAACTGTCTTTACTCCTCCTTTGCAGATCTTAGCCCTGTCCTCCGGAGTAACTTTTTTGACCCAACCCCCAACCACCACCCTCAGATCCACAATGCCCCTGGTTATACCTATGCAAAATATCCATCCGGGAAGCCAGACCACTCCTGCTTAAAGCGTTAAACAGCAACAGTCCTAGCAGCAACTCCCTGGATCCAAAAATACTCCGTTTGGTCCTGGATGATGTCCTGGTCCCACTCACTGACTACTAAACCAGTCCCTCTGCCTGGGGCAATTCCCCACAGGATTGAAAACAGTTATAGTCACACCTATTCACAAAACAGGTGACAGGTCCACCCCCAGCAACTATCATCCAATCTTCATCCTCTCCCCCCTTTCCAAAGCCTTACAAAAAGTGGTGGCCACTCAACTCACTGAATATCTAGCAAAATACAACATTCTTTGCCCGGAACAGCATGGCTTCCATGCTGGTCACAGCACAAGTACAGCGTTAATGGAATTTTCCAACTTCCTGCACTCCTCCCTGGACTCTGGTTCCCTAGCTGGAGCAGTGTTCATTGACCTATCTAAGGCCTTTGACACTGTCTCCCACCCCTTCCTACTAAATGCCCTTGACCATACAGGGTTCTATGCTGGCCCCCTTGCCTGGTGCACGAGTTACCTAACAGCCCATTCCAGCATGTCAAAAATAATGGGATACTTTCAGAAACACATCCCATCTGCTCAGACGTTACCCATGGCTCTATCTTGGGCCCACTACTCTTTAGCCTCTACCTAAACACCCTGCCCAGTGTCACAAATTCTCTCAGCAGGTCAGCCCTCTACTCACAAAGTGCCAACCTCTGAGCATAGGATATGTGGACAGTTAACATTACAAGGTAACCCTCTTGTCTGTTTTGTGAGTTTGAGTCACCTTAGACTCAAGTTCAGGAGGGATTCAAACTGATAACCTATTGTTAGCACACCCAATTATCAGGCTCAGATAATTCTGTCTTTGGGGGGACCAGATATCTTTGCCTATGGGCACCTAACCTGGTATTGCAAAATGAACCATTAGAACTCTATGCAAGACCTTTGAAAACGCTATCCATTTCCCAGTTTGGTATTACAATAAGCTCATACACAGTGTCAACTATAACCTTCCAAGCTTCACTTATATAAGAAAAATAAATTTCAAGGCACACCAGGTAGTTTCCATTTTAAAATATATATCTTTACTTTAAAATAGATAAAATAGAAAAACAGTAAAATTACAGAACAAAATATCCCGACACATACAGCCTTAAAACAAACAGGTTTAAAAGTGCAGATTCCTACCAATAATAACACTCAGAGTAGGCTTGTCTAAGGTCCTTACTTTTTAATTTTTTCAGTGCTTTGTGATCTCTCTTCTGTCAGTCAGATAATATGAAAAAGTGTGTCTCTAAGATCTGCTCAGTAGGTCTAAACCAGTCTTAAGCCGGCATTATCCCTGAGGTCACCTAACTCTGCCTTGGAGTATTAAACTTTATATTCCATAACACAGGATGTCAAAACAAAATATTTGAAAAAATAATAGGTGACATCAATTAATTTTCTCTTTTTCTGTGACCTTTCAAACTGGTCTGTGATCTACAGACATCAAAGGCTCTTTGATGTAATGCTGGCTTCCCTCTGATGACACCCCCCCCCCACACACACACATGCATATTGGACTACAATGCAGTCTGGGACCTATACATCAAAGGTCTCTTTGATGAAATGAGCTGGCTTCCTGAGAGACATCCAAAATACATGCATGCTCTTTCCATTATGACACCTATGCAAAATCAAAGGATTTCCCTGAGGACGTCATGAATGGCTAATTTTATTTCCTGGGATAGAAGCAAATTGACAAGGTAATTGCATTTTAGAACTCTGCAGTTTAAAATACCTCCTGTCCTTTGAACTTATCCCTGGGGGGTTTTGTGTCAACTCAATCAATCAATCAATCAATCAAGTCTTTATTTAACCAGGCGTTCATTGTTGAGCAGAAGCTCATTTGCAAGATGGACCTGGGTGGAGCATGAACAATTGTATATACAGGTCAACACAGGTTTTTACAAGGCAATACAGATAATACTCTTTACAGAGAGGAAGAAAAAGAAGTTCATATGTACATAGAATTATACAGATATTGTACAGATTACACGTATTTACATACATAGAAGTGTCTATAGGAAGATAAAGCAGGTTATCTAAGGTTGCAGGAGGAAATATCGGAAGAAAAATAAAAATAAAATATACACCAGGTAGAGGTGAAGGTGAGGGAAGAGATGGAGGAAGTAGGGGAGAAAGGCTAGGAGGCATGGTGCACAGAAAGAAGTTGGTAAAGCTGGATGTAGAGAAGGTGGATGGAGAAAAGGAGTATGTGTGAGCCCCGGGATTGAATGTTATGAAGTACAGGGCATGGTAGAATGTCACAACCCAGGGTAGTGAGCTCCTATCCGAGGCTGGGAAAGGAAGAATAAGGGGATGGATGGGCCTAGTGTTGATAAGACAGGGGGATAAGAGAGAGAGAACAATTAGGCTGGTGAGGAGCAAGCTGGGGGGGGTCAGTACTTAAAATTGGGTCTAGGCGTGGCTATATACCAGTGCAGACACCGATACTGGGTCTGAGTGGGTGAAGCAGTTACATACTTCTCTGATTGTACAGAAATAAAGCATCTTGAAAGCATTTATACCGATTAGAGTGCTTAATTTGAGGGTTTTTTGTAAATCGTTCCATAAGGTAGGTAGCACAAAGCTTATGGCTGCCCTGCCGAAGCGGGATTTTGCTTTGGGTACTTTAAGTGTAATAGCTGAGTAACTTCTTAATGTGTATTTCCCAATTATACTCAGGGGAAGACAGCAGGAGATATAGTAAGGCAGCTTATTAGAGATGGCTCTATAGGTCCAGAGAGCGGCGTTTCTGTGGTGCCTGAACTTTAGTGATGTCCATCCCACTGCTGCATATAGGGTGCAGTGATGTGTGTCAAAGGGGAGTCCCGTTATAAACCTCAGTGCTCGATGGTAGAGTGTGTCCAGTTTAGCCATGTAAGAGTTGGGGCATTGGCTGTAGAGGAAGTCAGCGTAATCAACCAATGATAGGAAAATGGATTGGACCAGTTGTTTCTTGGCATCTCTGGTGAGAAATTGGCTGATTCTAAAAAACAGTCCAAGCCTTTGCCGAAGTCGTTTGGTCAACTTCAGCAAGACAGTGGTTTCTCCTGACACAGTCCATCACACATTTTTTTATATTTACAAAAAATGATACAGGGATCAGAATCAGCTGTCCAAGTGTTACACCCAGTGCCTGCTCTGGCAATATTCTCCTATACGCTGATGAAGTGTTATTTATGCCACCAACAGAAACCCAACCTTCTTCCAGGACTCCCTCCAATGCCCCTTCAGTGATGCTGAAAACTGACTTAAGGAGAGCAAACTAGTCATTAACCTCAAAAAAACAAAGGCAATGCTCTTTGCCCACCACCAGAACAAAGCCAGCAACAACCCCCTCCAAATCCTCCCAAGCACTAATCAACCACTTGAACAAGTTTACACCTACAAACACCTTGGGATCACTTTTGACTCAGCCCTCACCTTTCATACCCACATTACAGCCCTCACTTCTGCCACTAACGCTTGCCTTGGCATACTCTACCGTCACAAGGACTGCCTCCCACCTGATGCCCTCAGACTTGCCATAACATCTTCAGTAATTTCCCTTGTCGATTACGTCCTTCCAGTCTATGGTGTTGCTGACTTTACAGCCCTCAACAAAATTCGACTCACCCTAAACAAGGCTTGCAGACTAGTGACTAGTGCCCCTAGGCTCACCCACACATGTCAGCTCTATGACATGGCCAAACTCCTTAGCCTCGATGAAAGCCTCCTCTACTAAACTTGCCTATTAACTAAGAAGATTCAGCTCAGGCTCTCGCCCCCTGGGATCTCTGCCTCCATCCAACTCAAACCTTCCAGAGTCACTACTCAAACCACTGACAAGGTCACACTACTGTTACCCAGAACTAGAACCACCCAGGCACAAAGGTCATTCAGCTACAGAGCCTTGGCCTGGTTCAACTCGCTCCCTGCAGCCATTCCCAACACCACCAAAATTGCCCCATTTAAAACTGCCCTATGGAGCCAATTGTTCAACACCCGCTTCTGTACCTTTTGCTAAAAGATGCTCTGCTGCTCTCAATCATTATTGACATAGCCCTCTGGGTTGAACTACCCCTCATCCCTCCCCCCTTCCCCCCATGGCCTCCCTCTCCTCTGCCAGTACCTGCTGGTACCCACCTGTCATGTCTGAAATGTTTTTTAATTACTCATTATGTTCAAGCAACTATGTAAAACTATGTTAATCTGTATGACTGTATTCTGTACATATGTTGACTCTGTATGTCCTCTCTGTGACGAGGTGCCTTTGTAAACGAGCCTCTGGCTCAAAGGTTGTAAATCCAATTTATACAATAAATAAAAAATAAAAAAAATGGCCAGCAGCCTGACTGAGTTCTCAGTGAATGAGCATGTGCTTGTAAGGATTTGCTTATTCAATGAGAGGTCAAATGGGCTTCCAGCTGTAGAGGTGATTGGAGGACTGTGCCAGAGGCTCACTCAGGGGTCAGGATGGGGTGGGGTTGTGAGACATTACCTGGTGTGGTGCAGGATCCAATAGATACCAGGGATTTATCTGATTCTGGATTTTAAGCATTACTTTATGCAAGCACAAAATCTGAGGATGATATACTGATGTGAGCTGTGAAAGGTGATAGCACTGCTACATTCATTAAAATTACTGTATAGATACAGACAAAGACTGTAATATAAGATAATTTCTATAAATGAAACAGCATATTTTTTACCTCTATATACATGTACTGCATCTGGGCATACTCTCGTACACATCAAGGCCTAACAGCAGCTCTGGTAGCAGCAGCCCAATTTTACTTGAAATATCCATGTTACTTTTATCTTGATTTTTGTTGTTGTTTTTCAGAAAGGGTGATCCCAGATTTCCTGCAACATATGTTGCCTTCCCCAAATTTAGTAATCTTTATTAAGTATAGCACTGGAAGGTAACAAAAGAAACAAAACTGAACAAGAAGTAGGAAAACTCATAAAGCAGTCACTCGATGAACACGTTGTCAAATATTCAAAAAAGGAACAACAATACAGTAGTAGGCTAGCAAATACTGTAGCTATAACAACCAATGAATATGAAAATTTCCCCAACCACCCCTACAACCCACCCACCCATCACCACCCCTCCACTGGAAGAGAGTAGTACCATAGCATACCTTCAGATATAAACCACTGTATAACATGGTGCTCTAATAATGGATAAAAGACAGACCCAAGAAGCCCACTCAAAGAGTTAGGAGGGCATATAATAGTTTCCAAGTTTTTTTGTACCTGGGCAATTGATCCGTCATATTAGCAATTAACCATGCTGCTTATAGTACAAATGGAATTTTCCTATACCATTTTAAAAATTGGGGTCTAGCCTGGTCACACCAGTGCATAAGGATTATTTTCTTGGCAGCGGCCGATATCAGAGTCATGTAAGGTTTTTGATTGCAAATCAATTTGTGGCCAAATTCCCCCTAACAAACATATTTCAGGAAGAAAAGCTTCTGTTAGACCTCAAATAGGATCTAACCATGACTGGATATTGTTCCAAAAGGGGGTAACTCTTTCGCAGATCCAGAGGATATGAAATAGTGTACCCAGCTGCTTGTTACATCTGGAACAAATGTTTGAGTAGAGCCTACCGACCCTATGCAATTTAGTCAGAGCGTAATTAAGGTTATGCAGTATCTGAAAATGGATGAGATGGTATCTGTCCCATTTAAAATATTTGTAGCTCTGCCACCAGAGGCCTGACCAATCACAGAGTAAATCAGACTTAGGAAGTGCCTGGTCCCAATAGTAAAACAAGTCTCCCTGTCTGTTAGAAAGGATTGCATGTATTTTGTGGTAATAATATGAAATGGTGCTGGCCAGTGGACGTGGAGGGCTGAGGCATCCATGCCTTACCTTCTGCTACACTGGTGACCCGTGTCTGTGGTGCAAACAGGCTGCTGGGGGTCAGCCAAGGGAGGGAGAGACTCGAGCATCTGGAGGACTGCTTTCCTCTCCCTGGGAGGGGTGGGGATGGAGTCAGCTGCATAACTGGCCCCTGGCAGTGGCTGGTGCAACAGACGCACAACATAGGGGGCAGATGTGGGGCCAATGCTCAGCATGCCACATGTGGAAGCATGTGCAGTTCACCATTGGTGTCATTGCTTGCCTTCTGTCCACACTCGGGACCAGGAAGCAAAAGAGGAAAAAGGAATCCTGACCATCAAGATGATACTGACCTCCCACAGGCACCGCACCCAGCCAGCTGGCACCTCATGAAACAGAGATGAGTCCAGTAGACACCAGGGTGATGGGGCTTGGGGACCAGTGGAAGGGGGTCAGTTGGGAGGTAGAGTAAAGAAATCAACAACAAAAAATAATAATATGCAATGGTATGTAATAAAGCAGTGGTTGAAACTAGGGAGAGTATTTGTATTCCATATTGTTTGTTCCAGAAATCAGTCCTAAAATGGTCTGTTAACATATGAGACAGCTGGAGGTATTTAAAACTTAAGGAAGCGGGCCACTGATATTTCTCCTGTGCTTCCAGGAAGGTAAGCAATTTATCATTATGTAGAAGACAATTTACCATATTTATCCCCTCATACAGACAGAAAGCCTTGGTGAGAGGATGACCTGCCATTCCGAAATTTGGGTTCCCCACTAACGGTTATGCTATATCCTGATAAGGTTGGACCTTAAGCATAGAGCATAATTGTAAATGGACCTTTAGGGATGTCTCTACTGGAGTATCTATCAAAGGTCTAGGAAGCAATTTACGAGTAGTAAAGAGAATGGCATGAACATCCAGGCCCAATTGTGTACATTGGTCCCGACTTATATCCAACCATTTAGGGGTACTGGATAGAAAATTGCTGTCTGACTACGGCCTTAGCCAAAGAAAAAATCTGGTACATTGGATGGTCAAGTAATACAAATAAAAGTTAGGCACTTTCAGACCAACTATCTCTCTGGATCTCATCAACTTATACAAGGCCCTACACCTCATGGCTTATTCAACTATATCAACTTAGAAATAATTCTATGTAACTGAGTAAACTAGGATTAGGATAATGCTTGATTTAACATTAGTAGAGGATATAAAATGCATACGAGGACATTTATTTTTATTATACTGAAATGACCTCACATGGATATAGGCAAGATGGACCACCTATCCAAGTCGGTCTTAATATTAGTTACTAATTAATCCAAATAGTACTGCTTCATTTTGAATGGAAAGACACTTAAATAAATTTTATTTTTATTTATTTATTTATTTATTCAAGTCTCGGATTAAAGTAAATTCCCAAGTTTTTCAACTTTTCCCTAACCCATATAAAGCCAAGGTGATCCACGCTAGTTTGTAAGGTCCCCCCATTCAGGGGCATCACTTCGGACATTGCTAGATTCAACTTGTTATTAAAGATTTTTCCAAATTAGTTGATGACATCCAAAGCAACAGGCAATGAGACATCAGGTAAGGTAACATGTAATAAGATGTCATCTGCGTATACCGATAGTTTATATTTGGTCTGCCCCAAAAGGATACCAGAAATTTGTGGAGTGGTATTAATTTTCTTTATTAAGGGCTCAAAAAAGAGATTAAATAGAAAATGGGATAGATGACAGCCTTGCATGGTGCCTTGTCATAAAGGAAAACTTTTAGAAGGAATCATATTACAAAGTATACGGGCAGACAGACAGGTGTAGAGCACTTTTATCCAATGAAAAAACAAATGGGGGAGATAAAACCTAGTTAATAAATTGAACAGGTAGTCCCACGAAACCCTATCAAAGGCTTTCTGTGCATCCAGGGAAGTTAACACCACAGGGGTGTAGGACTCCCTGGAGGCAGAGGTTAGATGAGCTAGCTTGTGCATATGGTTAGCCAAAAGCTTCCATAGGATGAAGCCAACTTGCTCTCGACCGATAAGGGTACCCAAACCTGGTTTAATCTATTGACCAGTATTCTAGCAAAAATCTTGAGATTGACATTAATAAAAGATATTGGCCTATAACTGATAACCTGTAAGGGGTCCCTGCTGGGCTTTTGTAACACCATAATAATTGCTTCCATGAAAGAAGTGTCCAAGAAACCCTCAGCCGAGAAGTAATTAAATGTATCGAGCAATATGGGAGCTGATAAAATTTTACATTGTAGGTGTATCCATCTGGGACTGGAGATTTATCAGAAGCCAGGGAATCAATGGCCTTGTAAACATCATCTAAATTTAGGGGAGCTGTAAAATATTGATATGAAAATCATTTAAGTGGGGCAGGTCAAGATCCTGGAGAAAGGCATCCAATTTAGAAGGAAAGAAGGAGGTAGATGGTGTCATATACAGGGTCTAGTAGTAGGAATGGAAACAGGCTACAATGTCTCAAGGAGAGATGAAGAGATGGCCAGACTCTGTATGGATAGAGGATACAATTCTATTCATAGTTTGGGAATGCAGATGCAGAGCCAACAGCTTACCAGCTTTTTCCCCTTGGTCGAAGTATTTTACTTTGGAGTATAGCATCAGGTATTCTGTTTTCTCCCCAATATGTGGTTATATTGTGATCTCTGGGCCTCCTTGCATTCCCAATCCTGATGGGGGGATGTTGGGGAAATGTGCTGATCCAAGTGCCTGATTCAACTCAGTATGGAAATAATTTCTAGTGAGGTTTGCTTTTTACATTTGGATGCCAAACAGATTAATTCACCCCGAAGGGCACATTTTAAAGTTCCCATAACATATCCAATTTAGTCATAGAAGAGGAGTTCACTTCTAAGAAGGAGGTAATACATTTGTGAATATGGTCCACCAGGCCTGGGGATTTAAGTAACTGGTTATTAAGTCTCCAGGTCTTATCCCATTCTAAGGTGAGGGAGAAACACATCTGAAGAAGTACAGGGTGATGGTCAGAGATTACCTTTGCCCAATAGTAACTTAATGCAACACCTAAAAGGTGCTCAACCCCCAACAAAAAGAAGTTGATTCTAGAAAAATTATTATTTATTTATTCATTTTATTTATTCAATCTTGAATTACAAGTACCTTTGAGCACACAGCAGCTCATTTACAAAGGTTCCACATCAGTGGGGAAGGGGTTACATTTAGACAGGGAGTACAAGATGATGTTAAGAAACATAGTACAGTATGAATGATCCAGTTTAACAACGAGATGAACGCTACAGCAAATAATAAATAGCGAATAAACAGTAAGGAGGCAGCCAGCAGGGTGAGCTGACAGTTATGCTGCAACAAACAGTCAACTGAATACATCCAAAGCATACAGTGAGAGATTAAGCAAAGGAGGCAGTAGGGAGTTAAGATAGAGAGGTAGATGAAAGTGGTGGCATTGCAATATTGATCAGAGTGGGGAGGTAGCAGCCAGTGGCTTTGTCAGTGTTGCGGGGAGGGTAGGCAGGGGGTGAGGGATAGAGGAGGGTATGGTGGAAGGGGTAGTATGGCGACCAATTGCCATGTAAGTGCCAAAATGAGTACCAGGTGTGGACAGGGTGCCACAGTACATGTGGAGGTAGGCAGAAAGAAACTAGGATTGGGTGGTACAATCACAGGTGCTTTCAGTTATGAGATGCTGCCGGAGCAAGTGTTTAAACTGTGCAAGCTTGTTTAGAGTGGTCAATTTACTATATAGGCTATTGAACCAAAGTGGGGCTCTGTACAAGAAGGATCTGTGGTACTGCACAGTCCGACACTGTGGGATGAGGAGGTGTTCAGATTCCGAGATACGAGTGTCCTGGGTCTTAATGGATTTATTCAACAGGTATCCAAAGCCTGGAGGCAAGAGCCCAAGAAGCGCTTTTTTGTTCAGGAGGCAGGTCTGATACTTGATTCTACCAGTTAGTAGAATCCACCCAGTTTTGGCATATAAATCACAGATGTGGGTGAGATGGGCAGCACCCATGCTTAGTCTACATGCTTTGTTAAGAGAAACAGCTCGCCATTTGAGTGATGTGGCTGTGGCAGCTCCATATATTACTAAGCCATAGTCAATGACCGATAGAACCAAACTGTGGATTGCAAGCTTTGGAGCTTCTGGAGTCAGACACAGTCTATATCTATAGAGAAGCCCAATCCTAGTGTTAACATTTCTAGCAACATTCTCTATGTGAGGTACATAGTGAGGTGACCGTCCAAGGTACTTAAAATGCTGTAGTTGTTCTAGAGGGCTCCTTGGTTGTTTAGAACAGTAAGAGTATGTGCCTTGTACTTATGGTGAGCAGATGAAAACAGTAGCACTTTTGTCCTTTTGTCATTTAGCACCAATCTGTAGGTATTAAACCAGTTCTCAACTTCCATGAACCCTAGTTGTAGGTTGCTTTGAAGTGTGTATGAGTCTGGGTGGCTTGCAAAGATGACAGCATCATCTGTATAAAAGAGGGTCCGTTGATGACAAGCAGATGGCAAGTTGTTCAGGAAGATACTGAACAGGAAAGGACCCAAGACTGATCCTTGCAGTATTCCAGACCAAACAGACTTCTGTTCTGAAATGACATCAGATATCTTTACCCTTTGTGACCTATCTCCTAGGCAGCTTCTGAACCATTTCAGCGTGTGTGGTGAGAGACCAATATTTGTGAGCTGACCGAGTAGGAGTGGGTGATTCACAGTATCAAAAGCCTTAGAAAAGTCAATAAAGGCTGCTCCTACAAGATTGCCTTGGTCAATGGATTGTTGAATGTATCTGGTGAATTCTAGCAGTGCTGTGGTGGTGCTATGTCCTTTTCTAAAACCATGCTATTGTGGGCATCGGATGGAGTGAGTTCCAAGTAATTCATTAGCTGGTTGGCAACTATTCATTCCAGTACCTTGGATAGGGGAGGAAGAATTGATATTAGCCTATGGTTACTATGCAGGGATCGATCACCAGACTTATGAACTGGGGTAACCAGTGCAGTTTTCCACACTTGCGGGAACTGTGACAGAGTTAGTGAGAGGTTTAGTATCTTAGTTATGGGTTAGAGCACTTCCTCTAGTGTGAGTCCATTTAGTTTGAGGTCCAGAGAGTCTCCACTGTGCCTTGACTTCCCCAACACTCTAGTTAGAAGTTTTCTGGCCTGGGTTATTGAGACTTTCTTAAAATAGAAGGGAGTGTGCTCAGGGCTCTTTGCTTCACTGCGACTTGTAGCTTCAGTTATCCTCAAAGAAATCTTGAGGGAGTACACTGTTCAAGTTGGTGAAGGCATCGTTAAAAGTGTTTGCAATTTTGAGTGGATCCAGTGTGGGGGTGCCTTCAAGGTTTAGCATTGAAGGAGATACCTTGGGATCTTTGCCAGTGATATCTTTAATGTTTGACCAGAATTTTCTGCTGTCTCCGCAGGTGTTGGTCAGCATCTCCCTATGGTATTTAATTTTTGCGTGACGAATAGCTCACGTACAGGCATTTCTTGTGGCTTTCTAAGCTTGCAGATCCTGGGGTTTACCAGAGACTTTGGCACAGTGCCACAGATTTTCCTGTTGCTTCATACTGGTTATGAGGTCAGCGGTTATCCATGAGTTCACTGTGCCTCGAACCTTAATCTTTTAAAAAGGGCATGTGTATCACAGGCCATATTGAAAACCTTGATGAAGTGCTCAAGTGCTGTGCTAATGTCGTCGGTAGTGTCCAACATAGCCCAGTCCTGATAACGTAGTTGTTGTTTTAAAAGGTCCAGGTGACCACACTTTAGTACTTTGTTGTAGATAGTTTGTGGAGGTGGATTAAGTAATTTGTTTGACCAGCTACAGGTGACAGGGAAGTGATCACTAAGAGAGTTGGGGTGAACTGTTATATTAGAGATATGATCTGGGAGATTTGAGATTATCCAATCCAGGGTGGTGCTTGTTCCGGTTTTGTAGTTAGTTCTGGCTGGTGACCTGACTAGTTGAGTGAGATGTAATACTACCAAGGCATCTTTTATGGGATCATTTGCTGGCTATAGCCAGTTTCTGTTGAAGTCACCCAGAATAATTGTCTCAGTGAGGTGATTTTGGGACCAGAGGTAGTCCAGAAGGTTGTTTAGACCTGAGGTTGGGTCTTTGGGTGGTATGTAGACCGAGATCACTGTGAAAGTTTTGTAGTAGACCCCCAGTAGGACTTTTATTGCCAGTGCCCGAGTGGTGCAACCAAGGTCAATCACTGGTAGGGCAAGACCCTATAGCATATTTTTTAGATATAGTGCACAGCCACCCCCACGTTTAGACAGCCTATCCAGTCTGAAGATAGTATATGCTGGTATGGCAACTGCTGTTTCGGGTATTTTGTAGGAGAACCATGTCTCTACTACTGATAATATGTCAGGGTCGTGCTCTGTTACCCAGACTTTGAGGGTGTCAAGTTTGCACAGGAGACTACAAATGTTAATTGCTGCCAGGTTTATAGCACTATGCTTAGGAATAGTCCTGTAAGTGGATTGGCCAGGCGGACCAGGATTAGGGTGGATGTTTCCTGGTAGCAGAAGTAACAAGAGGATGATCCTAAGAAGGGTTCTTTTAGTAGCTTAGATGAGCGCTTAAGATTCCTTTGCATGTGGAGGTATTTTTTCTTTTTTTTGTTTAATACAACAAGGATGGTAGGTACAGAGAGGACATAGGATCGAGGGTGCTCGTCATGTGAGGGCCAGTCACTATGATGAGGAAGGACCAAGAAAGGGTGCCATGAACCCTTATTGGTGCTAAAAAAATTCCCAGATATACAGCCCTTGTTGTAGTGGAGATTATCACCATGGTCATTATAGAAAGGTTTTTCATTTTCCATGCTAGTATTTCCAGGGTGATGGAGCATTTTTAGGAGAATGAGAAGGTGGGGGAAGGCACTCAGGGTGTGTGTATCCATTTGGACTGGTTTCCACTTGTACTAGGAACTAGGGAACTGAGCTGGTAGAAGTGGTTTGTATAGCTCTCTTAAGTGGCTGATGTAAAAATACTTGAGTTAGGGTATCTGAAAAGCCAGCAGCCAATAGGAAAGGGAGAGGAGAAAGAGGGTTGATACCTATGCATATTTAATAGCGGCCGGGGTTGGGGTGGGCGAGGCGGGACAAAAAACCCTGTCACAGAGTAGACCTGCATCTTAATGAGCTGACTCTAAAACCCTGCTTTGCAGATTTTTAAGAGTAGAACAAGCAGCCAATGGCAGGCCAGGAAATGTGGTGCAGTCCAATCGCCAATCAGTTCTTCCTGTGCAAAAAAACAATCAGGTGCTATCCATACAAGCCAGTGAAAGCCCAGGAGATGTATCTTAAGTGGACCCAGGAGCGGCCTCTCGGCAGTGGGTTTTAGGTGTCAGCTGCCAGCAGTGGAGTGGGTCCATGACCGGAGCAGAGCCTGAGTCAAGGGCTGCATCTGAAAGAAGGAGGGAGAGACTGACTAGAGCAGAAAAGCGGAGTCAGCCCGTGATCCTAAATTGGTGGGTGGGGGGTTTCAGACAAAGCAGAAAGGGAGGAGGTGAGAAAGCTGAGAGAGGATACAGGAAAGCAGTGAGGCCAGGAGTGGGGGTTGGCTTCCAATCTCCAGTGCCAGGTATTAATTTACAAAACAAAGGAAGGAGGTGGTGAGTGAGCTACTGCTTAACAGAGTGTAAGGTAGTGTGGGGGATGTAGCTGACACAGGGGAAAAATGGAGATACCAGGCTTTCACACTCGGTTCTCAATTTCAGGAGTTAGTGACGGGGGGGAGTGGGAGAGAGACAGAGATAGAGAGAAAGAGAAAGAGAGACAGAACTGGAAAGATAGGTCTTGAAATTACATTGGCAGACTATCCTCCGCTACAGCAAAATACACAGTTACAGTATACATCAACCTATAGGGCTTATGGCCATATCTAAACAAACAAAGCTGTAATTTAAAAATCAAAAATTCAGTAGTAGATGTAGGCAGAATTTAGCCAGCCACAGAGTCAATACCCAGTCACAGAGTAGACCTGCAGCTTGGTGAGCTGACTCTAAAGCAGTGTTTTGCAGATTTTTAAGAATAGAACAAGCAGCCAATGGCAGGCCAGGAAAAGTGGCGGTGTCCAATCACCATTCAGTTCTTCCCCTTCAAAAAAACAGTCAGGTGCTATCTGTACAAGCCAGTGAAAGCCCAGGAGATGTACCTTAAGTGGACCTAAGAACGGACTCTCAACGACGGGATTTAGGTGTCAGCCACCAGCAGTGGAGTGGGTCCAGGACCAGATCAGAGCCTGAGTCAAGGGCTGCATCTTAAGTTGACCCAGGAACAGCCTCTCGGCGGCGGGTTTTAGGTGTCAGCTGCCAGCAGTGGAGCGGGTCCATGACTGAAGCAAAGCCTGAGTCAAGGCCTGCATCTGAAAGAAATTATGAAGGATAGAGTGGAAGGAGTATTGTCACTGGGTTGGGTGTAATGCCCTCTGGGGGTCAACAACCCTCAAAGAGTCCATAAATACTTGCAGAGCTAATTGGGCTAGTACGGTGCTAGGCAGAGGTGACTGGATCAGTTTAAGTTATTACAAAAAATATATATTCCAGTGCCCTGTGAGAAGAATGGAGAGAGAGACCCATGGAGCCAACAGGGATATGAAAGAGGTGAATAAGTTATGGTCTTCTGCCATAGGGCCACTTATGACACCTAGGATAACTTCCAAGTGACCTTATGTGGGTGCTTAAAGTCAAAAACTGCCCCTGGGGATCCACCACCTCTTGGAGTAAGAGAAAGGTAATTCTTCTAGCTACTAAAATAGCAACACTTCTCTTAATGGAATCAGAGCCAGCCACAAAAGCCTGTCCAACCCAGGATCACCTAAAAAGGGAAACCTGGGTTGGAAACAGATTGGTCTCTTGTGGGAAAGCAACAGCTACTTGTAATTTATTTAGATGAAGCAGGACCTTTACTCTTTTCATGGGGAACTGATCACCCTTAATGTTCCAAGAACAAAAGCTTTAACTAAACGCCATTTTTTTAGTTATAGATCTATAGACACAACCTTACCTATATTCACAGGAGGTAAACCATAAACTATAACCAAGACATAACATCATTTTTGAAAATCAAAAAAGATGTAGGGATAAAGCAGTCAGATGACAATTTTAGGATTTCCCAGCTAAGAAGTTTTGTTTAATACAAGGTGTTGAAGATACACCATTAATTATCTTCATATTCTTCACAATCCCAAAACGTAACATTGTATCAAGATTTAGAATCTAATTATTTAATGGGACCTGGGGTGGAAGAGATACTGTAGTTACACGATTAGTTTCATTTCATTTTGTTTTCGTTTCGTTTGTTAATTTTATACTAAAAGATCTGTGAGCACAAGTGCCCATTTTCACAGATGTCCAGTTACAATAACAAATGACAGAGAACAAGATACAAAAAACAAATGAAACATTAAAAATCATTTAGACTTACAAGAAATTAGACCAATAACATACTCAATATACCATAAACAAATAATTTATAAGAGTTATCAGTTCATCTGAATCATCAAAGCAGCAGCAACAGCAGGATGTAAGGTACCAGGTCAATACTGCGCAACAAAGACAGTGGGGCATTAACCGTGCTGTGGTGAGTGCTCCTGCATTCACAGTGGTAGGGATATAACAGTGGTAGGGAATTACCGCTGCCCTGTCACTGTACACTTTAACTGAGGATGGATCAAGTTGTCGTGTGCTAGGGTGCCTGGTTGAGCTCCTCCGGTGTGGAGTGGCTAAGGCGCCATCACATGGTGGGATCAGAGACCTAGAACCATGGTTCAGTTCCCCCAGGTCTCCTGGTGCTGCTACTTTTTGCATTTTCTTTTCATAGAAAATGAAGTTTTCCCATCTCTTGAGCTTTCCCCATCCCCAAAGTCCCCCCCCAGAGTTTGCTATTTAAATTCCAGGGGGTGTGGGGGTGAAGCTCCCCATATTGGGGGCTGCGTGGGGCAAAGCCCCCAGCAAAAAGCAAGAAAAGCCATTGTTTTTTATGGCATGCACTGTTTGTGTTGTGGTTGGTGTTGTTACTGAACTTATTTTGGTGCACAACCTTTTGCTTGCAGCATTGCTTGCCATTCATCTTTTGTTTTCGGTGTCATGACCCCATGCTAAATGTAATACCCAATAAAGTAGTGTCAGAGATTATTCTGACACACATTTCAGACACGTTTGACAGCATTAGATTAGGCATGCAAATCAGCATGGCAACACAGCTGGATCCCAGATATAAAGATATGTTCATTCCCCCCGGATGCATTGAGTATATTAAACAAAAACTGTTGTGTACACTTACAGTGGAGCAGCACAGGTAACTTGAACAAACCAACAAGAATGTGCAGCATCAAAATCCTGCACACGCCATGTTCGACTGAAAAGACGCAGTTCTCGGAAATATTAAAAATCCAACTTTATTTTTTGCAGAGAAACTGAAACATGCCTTGACCCATTTCAGATAGTAGACCCTTTATCCAAAGGCCTAGTGCTCTGGTGCTGTATATTTCAATGTTTTGTCTGTGAGCATCCTGACTCAGTGCGTGTCCCTCCTTTGCTTCAGCAACATGAACGTGCATACATAACCTTGTGGTCATACTCCTCAAACTCCTCCTCCTCCTTCTCCTCCTCCTCCTCAGCAGATTTCATGTGGTACCAGTGCAAGGGTCAGTGTGACATGAAAAAAGACTTGAAAATTAATGATCCAGAGGCAACAAAGGGCATTTAGAAGCATTTTGGTACTGAATGCAAGAGTTGCTCTGATATTTTAGAGGAAGACTCAAACCTGTTACCAGGTTATATAACACAAGCACTGACTAGCATAAATAGTGATCCAATTAATTGTGAGGGAGGGTTGTCATGTGCCAGGTGTGCTGGAGCTAAACCCACAATCATGTATTCAATCATCAGAAAGGGCAGCACTCACCTTCTGTAGTAAAGAACTAGCACAGAACAAACTGCACTATTCCATTTAGTTATGCCTCTTCATGTTTAGTTCTCTGCAAAATCACAGCCTTCTGGAGGCAGAGTGAAATGTTGGTTCAGTGTTAGCTTAGTGCCATAATTCCAGCTTCACCACGATGTATACAGGAATAGTGATGTTATTTGCATTTTTTTGTGATTTTGCACAGAAGTAAATATGAAAAGGCATAACTATATGGAACAGTACAATTTGTTCTATACTAGTTCTTCACTACAGAGGGTGAGTGGTACCCTTTTTCATGAGTGAACCAATCAAATTCTGGCATGAGAGGAAAGTCATTTGGCCTGTACTGGCTAAAGTGGTTTAGTATTTCCTTGGATGCCCTCCAATATCAGTTGCTTTGGAGAGATTTTTCATTACAACTGGGGCTATTACCTCACCAAATCACTCAAGATTAGATCCTGAGAATTTTGCATTCTTAAGCCTTTCTTAATGTAATAGTGCAACATAATGATGACATTAAACCAAGGTCCCATCTGCCTGTTCTGGTGGTAGTTCAGGTGGATGTTAAGGATCTCATGGCACTTCTCAAAGAGAGTGGGGGAATTTTCCCAGTGTCTTGGCCAAATTTCCCCCATTCACTAAAAATACCACCAACAGCTTAATCTGGGTCAAGGTCAGTAGGCATTCATTTGTATCCCCCTCCCCCGGGTCATGCCTGACAATAGGCATAATTTGTCTAGTGTACTTGCCCAGTCAACAAAAACTAAATAAAATAAATAAAAAAATAAAAAAAAAAATGTTTCAAAGAGCTAGTTCCAGTTAAAGTTAATAAAAATATTAGCATACTACTTTTTTAGCTACCTCCTGTACTGTGCACCAAGGTTTTTGTTTTTCTAAATCCTTACCCTTGCTAGGTCTTCAGTGATATTTCAAGGCAAAATGTGGTGGCTTCTTTTTTTTTCAGGAAAAAAAACTACATTAAAACATTTATAATATACTCACATTTTGTTATAGCTAAAACATGTTGCCACCATATAAAACTGAAAGATGTCTGGAATCATTTATAGTAATACAAAGTAGAGCCAAATGTGTTGCTTAATTTCATTCCACTGCTGCTTTAAACTCAATATATTAAGTTCAACTTTAACTATCCGTTTGATTATTCGCATGTCTATTAAGTGACATCTACTACTATTTCCACTCCTACACTTCCTGGTGGAATGCCTCCCCAGATGTCTTCCATTGGCACTGGCACTATAGCCTGGATCACCACTACCAGCAGTAACTGTATAACTCTTCCTCCTGTTAACACTACAACAGCTATTACATTGTCACCAAAAACAAGCTCAATTTGTTATGTTATGTTATGTTACTGTGAGCACAAAGAAGTTAGCATTAATTAAATAAAGCCTGTCTTTCCATCCAACATTTTTTTTATATTTTCCCCTCTTTTTGACCCCTTCAGCATTCCGTCAAGGGTCTGCCCTGGTCACAGTGCCCCCAAGGCTTCCACCGCCCGATTAGCCACTCGTTCTCCTCAATTACTCCTGGCTTGCCCCCCAGTAGGCAGAGCATAGCGCCGTGGCAGGAATCGGCACCATGTATTAGTAACTGGTTGGGGAGTATGTGGCCAGGCAGCTAATTGAAGCAGGGAGCAGGGCATCATGGAGACATCTGGTGAGGAGGGATTTTTTGTCCCTCTATTGGCTGGGGCAGAGACGTGCAATGATGCCAGCATCTGTCCCACCCCAGTACCTCCCCTCTTCGACTATGTGTTGGTGCCGAGGGTTATACACCCAGCTTCCACTAGGTGTCACCCTTGCACGGAGCACAAAAAAAAAACATCCCCTAGAGAAGGAGAGCAGTCCATGGGATGCTCCATCCTTCTCCTCCCGGCCGGCCCTCCCACAACCCGAGCTCATTCCTGAACCCAGTTCACTGGCATCGCAAGCAGAACCCCAACAGCTGCACCAATGGGCTGGCTTTCCATCCAACATGAATGGGACAGTGATGGAATAAGTGACCTCACTTGCCATGCCCAGGTATACAGGTATACAGTTATACAGTCTGGTTAGTAGTTAACTACCACAGTATCAGCTGTCAGCTGTCAGTAGGTAGTGTCTGTGTTTAAACTGAATTCAATTAATGTAATGAAATTAAATATAAAAAATGAAAAATCAAACAAATTATACCCATCCATGAATGAAAAATATCTTGAAGGGCAATATAATACCCATGCTTAATGTATTTTCTTTTTTTTTTTGATGAATTACAGTTTTGTGGGTGGGAGTATTATTTCATTTGAGAATCAGTTGGGAAAGAAAGAATATACTAGTTGGTATGGAAGTATGGCAGCAACTACAGGGGGGTATACAGCTTGGAGTCAGCAATGAACAGTGACTATTATTGTAACTAACACTGGGCTGTGGTGATTTTAGTTGGTTTTGCATACAGTTCATCAATACCATGAACAGTAATCCACAGCAGATTAATGCCAACACCACTAGCTACAAGTAAGCTTGCTACAAGTAATTAATATTTATTACGGACATTAAGACTTTTTTATCCCCCATCTGCAGTCTGCTTTACCCCATGTAAATTACTAAAGTAGGAGCAGAAGTATTTTGGTTGAATTCTCAAAGTTGAAATGAATTTGTGAGTGCCAACTTGATCTCGAATCAAAGTAGCCATTGGCCCAATTCTCTCACCCTCACTGAGGACACTGAACATACAGTAGTATAAAATCTTAAATAATTATTACTTTCTTTTTTTTTGGTATAATTTCCTTGAATTATTTTTTTTTCTTTTATTAACATATTAAGTGACCTGGAGTGGACTCAGTGCCATAAAACTAATATAAAGAAATTCTAAAAGAAGTTCTGAAAATACATCCTTGTACTCCAATCAGCAGTCTCATCCCCAAGAAGTAAAAGGACACTCTAAAATTACTGTACAACATGAAACATTTGCATCCCTTAATATTACAACAGTTGTACAGTTAGCACTTCCAAGCCCTTCCAACCATTGTTCTTCAGTGGGTTTTCATGCCAGTACTTTTATATTCTTCACTCAAGGGAGCTTTAACAGCTTAGCCAGCAGCTGCTCCATTCCAGCTGAACTAAACTTGGAATTTAACCCAAGGTTAAAGTGACAAACGAGTGAAATCATATGCCAGTAGCTTGATAGACACAAACTCCTAATGAAACAGAAAAAAATGGAAAGCTAGATTACTTCTCTGAAGAGGCAAGCACAGTCAGAACATAAGAGGACGGACGTGTTAAAGTATTCAGAGAGCTCATAAAATGTTGGCATAATCAGGCAACACATTCATTCATCTTTTGTTCTTTCTGTCTGTTAAATTATATTTGAGATACAAGTTTAGTAGATTTGGGAATATTTAATAGTTTAGCACTGAACTAATACTGTCTCGTGGAGATCATAATAATTAGCTATCTGAAAAGGTGCATCACAGAGTCCAACTAAAGACCTACACCCACCATGTTTGTATGGCACTTTTAAATGGCACATCTTCATGCTGATGGGCCAGAACAGGAAATGTTACTACGCAAATTATATGCAGAAACAATAAAAATATATGTAAAATGTTTATTAATATAAATTACTCATTTAATGTTTTCACCAGGAAAGCCTGTTGATCAATGAACAATTAATTTCCAGTTGGGTTTTGGGAGAAATGGTACGTGACAGCATAATAAAAAGTGATATAAAATAAAAGTGAGAACAATGAGTTACAAGCAGTGGCTAGAAGTGAAATATGCAAAATGGAACCATGTAAAATGTACTGCAAAACATAAAAGGCATAAAAAGTCAGTAAGCTGCAATCCAGTTATCTGCAAGGACATCATATTCCTACTTTCATGGAGGACCAACTTATAGTACTAGTAGAAGTAGTAGTAGTAGTAACAGTATTGTAGTTGTAGTAGTAGTAGTATTTGTAGTAGTGGTAGTAGCAGTAGTAGTATGTTTTGTAGTAGTAGTAGTAGTAGTAGTAGTAGTAGTAGTAGTAGTACTGTAGTAGTAGTAAAAGTAGTAGTAGTAGTAAAATATGCTTACTTATTTAGCAGAAAAGTAACCAACTGAGCAAAGTTCCCATTCAATGTCTTCCTGGATTACTAGGTCACTGTAAACAATATCAAAAATACAATAATCATTGTACAAAGGAATATACAGTTTTGTTGATGAACAAGCAATATAGGTAATGCGGGGATTAAGAATCTGGAACTGCTGGTAGTTATAGTATAGACCAAAAGGAGAAAATGATTTAGTAGGAGTGATTGAGAAATGAGGGTCACCATTTTAGTGTGCTCCAGCTTCTCCTGGCCCTCTTGACAGCAGCAACACACTGTCAGTTGGGTCTATGTGATAAGGGTGATCACGGAAAGGTGATCGCCATTTGGGTGAATGTATATTGGTGAAAATCCATTTTGCTGATGTACACTCCCGGTGCATGGCAAAAGGGTGCCAGGAACATAACTTTTTGTTTATGTGGGGGCTGTGCCCATTGCACCCCAGGGGGTTGCTTTGCCACCGCACCCCACTACTAAAAGACTCTTAACTCCAGGGGGGGATGGGGGGGTGAAAATGAAAAAAAAATCAAATCCTCAGACCGGCGCAAAAATCCCGACATGCCCAGCACCCTCCCAACCATAGCCTGCCATGAACCAATCATGCCACATGGCCAGCTCGACAACCCACTGTCACGCTACACCTCACAAACCCTTCCTTCTCTTCCACCCGTTGCACGGCATGCTCGCTCCCCCCCCCCCGTGTGCATGTATACATGTAGTGACAGGATGTCACTATACCCACATCCACCCCCCATCCACTAGCCCTGAGAACAGGCATCACTATTGAGTCACCCTTTTTGTAAGCTCTTAATAGCAGTCACACTTCTCATGGGATACCCTGTCAGTCATACTTTTATCCCATATATATTATGTTATACAGGTTTTCTTCTACTTCATCAAGAGAAACCTCACACAGTGCTACATTTGATTTACCTCACACATGCAGCACCTTACATTTGGATACACTGGGCCCGATTTTCCATTTGCCTCTAGATCAGTGCACACTGCACCGATCCACACCTATGGAAAACTCTGGGTGTATCAGCGACCATGAGCCATATTCCAGAAGCAAGGAGGTCCCTGCATCAAAGTCCTGAGAGTTGCCACAGCAGCAGGTTTGTGGCAAATATTTGGTGCAACAGAGGGGCTTGACAGAGGGTCCTGTCAAGCCCCACCAACCCAGCACAACTCAAGTGCAGTCGCAAAGGTGGGGGGAGAGAAGATGCCGCCAAGGTAGGGACTGGGGCTAGAGGGACCAGTGGAGGTGGCATAGTGGGTGATGGGAACACAGAGGCAGTGGCAGGGTTCAGAGGTGTCACCCAGCAGAGGTGCCATGGCCAATGGGACAGAGCTGCTAGGCCCATGTACACTGAGGTAGGCATGGACTGACCCTGTTCCAGATCTCCAACAGGCTTGGTACCTGCAGCATAGGTGACACAGTGCCCGACAGTGAAGTCGGGTATCAGCCTGGCTCCATGCAGTGGGCTGTTTAGCAGGGGGATGTAGCAGTGCCTGGCAGATGTCTCTGTTCTCTGACTGCACCTCATAGCCTTTCAGGCAATGCCACCCACTGAATATTAGGGATTGTGTCCACTGTGGGGCAGGTGCCAGGGTTGTTGCCACCTGGGAGATCTCGGACAGGGTCTGTGCCTGCCTACCTCAGTATGCATGGGCCTAGTGGCTGTGTCCCACAGGCCATGGTGCCTCTAGCAGGTGCCACCTCTGAATCCAGCCATTGCCACCTTGCCCGCATCATCCACTATGGAAACCCAACTGGACTCTCTGGCCCTGGCTGCACCCCACTCACCTCACTTTTATCGAGTGGTGCAGGGCCCTTAGACCAACTCATGGCTGGTCTAACCTCAGCCCTCTCATGCAACCATGGTAGGGCTTCTAAAATCCCAAATTAGGGGATGGTACATCCCTGCTGTGGTACAAGCCCCCTTACGACCTAGCACACCACCTCTGCTGCTGCACGGGTGGAGTATGGGGGGAGGGGTTTCAGTGCACGGCATTCCAATTTTGATGCAGCCCGCATTCAAAAATCAAGATTGCTACAACATTTGGTGCAATGTGCTACTTGAATCAAATCATTTTAGCAGAGGCACCTTGTGTCAAATGTCAGCCTTTTAAAATCAGGCCCATTAAGTCTGAGACTCCAGGAATCAGATCAATTGCCCAGCTTGTTCATGTCCTTCTGGCATTTGTCTTCATTGTCATGGGAGTCCACCCTAATGGCCAGCTTAATATAATCAGAGAACTTAAGTTGTCTACAAGAAACCTCAGCTTCTAGATCCCATATTTGTAGCATACACAACAGGGTTGCCATTCAATGGTGTGGTACATAGCTGTGCAAACTTTACACCATGATCAGATTTCTCACTTCAGATCATATTAAGGTAGATCATCTATTCAAATGTTGAACAGCAGTGACCTAGTACTGACCCTTGAAAGAACACCACAGAGCACCTGATTCCACTCACAAGTATTCATCCACCAAACATCTCTGCTTCCTGCCTCTAATCCAGTTTTTCAGTTTGTAATCCACCTTGCAGCAGTTGTAGTATGTGTAGTAGTAATAATAATAATAGTAAAATATGTTTGTTTAGGAGAAAAGTCACCAACTGAGAAAAACGCCCTTTCAATGTCTTCCAGGAATACTAGGTCACTGTACCTAATATAAAAAATACAATAATGAAACATCACTATTCCATAATACAGACTTATCAGAAATAAATATATATACTGTAGCATATTCGTATATCAAATATAGCCAAGCAATTACCAATCAGAGTACCCCAGTACACCTTATGTGTTTCTTGGGTAAACTGCACTGGCATACTGTACATTGCCCAGGAGATTGTCATGTGACACAATGTCATAGTATGGAAATTTAGGAAGAATAAGGAAAGTGGAGTTATGTGCAAAGCCATTCATGAGCAGTGTAGTCATGGCAGATTCTTTAGGTGATGATAAGTAGACGGAATGAATTGGGAAACTGAGCAAATCAGGGGATGCCTATTCAAAAACACAGTTTGACTGGCAGAGGTCTAGCATGGTAAAGAAAGAGGAAGGGTTAGAGTTTTATGAGGTGGTAGGAGGAAGAAAAAGGGTCATGAGCAGAGGGAGCTGAGATAGATGGGGAGGGGAAGGATCCCTACCAGATTTGGAGATGAAGGAGGCACA
The DNA here is from genome assembly GCA_016271365.2 of Neoceratodus forsteri. Lineage (NCBI taxonomy): Eukaryota > Metazoa > Chordata > Ceratodontiformes > Ceratodontidae > Neoceratodus > Neoceratodus forsteri. The sequence continues at coordinate 52,060,568 of CM057451.1, read as the reverse complement.
GTGAGAAAATGACCTACTTTTCAGCAAGAGGGTTGGGTAAATTAAACAGTGAAATGTGGGGATGGCAGTTAAGATCAAAGCAATAGAAGAAGAGGAAAAGGGGATCCAATCTGGCAAGGGTGGATACACATTTTCATAGCTGGAAGCCATGAGAATCATTTTCAAAACACTCTTCATGCATGACTTGAACTTCACCAGACCATATGGGAGGGGGTGGGAGGAAGGTGCCAATGGGAGTATTTATGACCAAAAAAAAAACTTACATGAGGTGGGAGGAGCCAGTATTACTGCACAGTGGGTAGGGGAGGGTTTTTGTTACAGACTAAGATGCAATTTGTGTAGTTTTTCATCTGTCAAATTGCACTGATTTACATGGTGACCTACACAAATTTCCTAATTTACCCACAAATTGTCAGTTTGCTTAGATTCACTATGCAGATTTGGCCAATTCGCTGGCAAATAACTATGCGAATTGTGGTTATTATCAGATAAGTGAATTTACCTAAATTTATGAATTATTTGTTGTGTGAACTTGGGCAACTTCTAACACCTGTAATCCTGAATATCGGGTCTTAGCCATGTTTCACACCTCCTGTGCATATCTGGAGAGTTTAAAGCAATGCAAGCTGTCAGTTCATTGAAATGTTTAACTAAACTTGCAATAATAATATTAACGTGCATAGTATGTACTCCTTTTTGACTATGAGACAGTGACATACACTCTGGATTTTGTTCTAAATCATCAGAAAGGTTCAGTTTTTTTATAAGACTGGGCAAATTTACCAAGAACATGGAGCACCTCTCATAGCCAATCCATTTTAACTTTGAAGTCTTAACAGCCAAGAGCAAAAAGGAAAGTTCATTAATTGCTAAATTAGAAGTATGATGTAAGATCTGTTCCTTATTAAGCAGCATGTTTGTATAAGTAAAATTGGTATCACTAAATGAAGCAGCATGTATATAAACATTTCCCAGCAAAACATCACATTCAGTATTGAAAAGAAATTATAAAATGACTAGAAACATTTCTGGGCTGTGATTGGTCAGTACTGATCTTCAACAGTTGTGTTAACCCAGCACAACATCACACCTATTCAATAGGCAACTAAACAAAGCAGAACATATAGAAACATTTTCCAGCAAAACATTACATTGAATACTGAAAAGAAAATGGAATTTCACTCACTGTAAGAGAGGTTAATAACAAATAATTCTATAGCAGAAAACTAGATAAATGGTTACAAACTAACCAACATTTAAATTGCACGGAATCCTGTGCTCTGTACAATGTCCTCTAAAGGGGACTCCTGCAGGTGACTCCAACCACTCATGTGGGAGCAACCCATGCAGAGTGCCAGTTGTGGAGGCTCTCCTTTTACATGTGGAAGCCCCACCCCATTGCTCCAATCCACTGCCTGCAAACTGGGGACCAAACAACTGCCACAAGTCTGGTGCTGGAAGAATGTTTCATCAGGCAGTAATGCATTCTGAGGAGAGAAGGGGGGAACAGAAACAAGTTGGAAGATTTAGTAAAAGCAGTATGTGAATACTTGCAGTGCCTCTCCTTTTATAATTGGACGCCCCACCCCCTTGCTCCAACCCACTGCTGGCAGAGCAAGAACTGAACAGCTGCCACCAGTCTGGTGCTGGAAGGATGTTTCAGCCAAGATAGGTGAGTCCTGATGTGAAGTCGGGCTTCAGAAATAAGTTAGAAGGCAAACCATTTAATAAAAGCAGGGATTGGGGGTGAGAATATGTGAGGAGGAAATTATGGAGGACAGAGTACCCAAGGGGCTCAGGGCACTAAAGGTGAGCAAATCTCCTTAGTCACATGGTATGAGTCCCTGGGTGCTGAGGACTGGTGGCAGTTCTATATCTCCCTGTGACTGACCTGTTCAACAGCTCACTAGGCACAGGAGTAGTGACAAGTGAATGGAATACCACACGTTCAGTACCACTATTTAAAAGTGGGGCAAGGGAAAAGCCAGGAATTACAGACCAGTGCAAACCATAAAGGTCTGCTCCAGGTAATGTGATGCTGTGCTGAAGCAATATTTTCTGTACCAAAAAGAAAGCACAACACTTCCCACTTTCATGAAGAAGGTCCAGTAAAAGTGATTTTTGGTACAACAAATGTTTTTTTTTGTTGTTTAAAAACGTGAAATGTGAGGTACACACCAGTGGAGAAACATCCCAATCAGAATGACATGAGATAGCTGTCAAGCTGGTGGAAATCATTCTCAAGGAAAGGTTGGTCAAGTTCCTTGAGGTGACTAGGCTCCAGTATACAAAGGCAGCATGAGTTTATGGCAGGCAGTTGTGCCAAACAAATCTGATCACATTTTCTTACTGAGGTACAAGGGCCCTGGAAAGGGGCAGGCTGTGATATATCATGTTCATGAGGAGTGCTCAAGGTTCCACCAGGAATACATTATAACTAAGATTATTATTATTATTATTATTTGGGGGAGTTTAGTGACCTTTATGTTGTTTTGTAGATGTGACTGGGTTGATATGGAATCAGTTGAATCATTAGAGAAGCTGGAATTTATTGAACCAAACGGTATTGTATAAATTCCTTGCAGTGTTCTTCTGTCTCCATTTTTTCTGGTCTATGGCCTTGTGAATCCAGTAACTAGAAAGTTGGTATCCTGTTTCCCCAGACTTTGCAAAGAGCTGCACATATAAACAAACTGTGGCCAGAGTCAATACGGCTGCAGCCAAGGTCATGGAGGCCCCTTTTCCCCTGTTTACCCACTGCCACTTTGGCCCCAGTCCCTGATGCTCCCTGAAGTCGCCGTCCAGCCCCATATAATGTTGTTCCTTCCAAAGAGGGGCCGAAGGAGCAGAGATGCAAAACTATTTGCAGCCACACGGAGGACGTGCCAGCTGGCCTTCTACGTATGCGCATTGGCATGCTTCCATTTTCTCGCTGTGATAGTGGCACATCAGGAGCTCCTCTGGTGATCCCAGACCCCAAGATCAGTTAGTTGGGGTCTGGAGACAAAAGGGCTGTGATGGAGAAGCCACAGAAGTATTTGTTTAAACAGCGCCAATGAGCAGAAGCCAGGCAGGATTCATTAATTGTCATTAGCAATTCATTAATATGTATAAATTAATTCCCATGGAGCTCACTGATGCTTTTTTAAATAAATACTTTCACAGCTTCTACACTGTAGCCCTTGTGTCTCTGGACCTCATCTTATTGACCTCAGGATTTTTGAGTACTGGGGAGCTCCTAATGTGCTGCTATAGTGGTGAGAAAATGGATGCGCGCCACCACATATGCGAGGATCACCAGTTCTCACAATCTTGGTGTGGCTGCAAGCAATTTTCCGTATCTGCTCTTCCAGACCCTCTTTGGAAGGAAAAACATTACCAGGTGCTGAAAGGTGACTCAAGCAGCATCAGGGGCTTGGACCAAAGCAGCAGTGAGTAAATCTGGAAAACATGAGACTGGACAAGAGATGGCAGCAGCATCCGCTGGAGGGATGGGAGTGAGTGGAGTGATTGGATCTGCAACTCCAAATTTGTGCTTCGGTATCCTGTTTTCAGAGCTACTGCAAGATGGCTGCAGGCTATAACCACTGCAGCCATAACAAATTCTGGTCAGAGCCGATATGGCTGTGGAGAGCTTTTGGGATGCTTTTACCCATTATTTCTAATGAATTTGTACCATGCAGATCTGTGACGAGGCAGTTTCAGTGTTGTCTTCCTTTTACACACTTTTATGATGTGTTTTCCTAGAATATGCCTGCTGATTGTTGTATATTTAGCCTGGATAGTTCACAGAAGAAATTGCATCTTATTTTCAGTGGAGCTCTATATCTACACAATATTATGCTGCATTGTGTAAAATCAGAATGCACTGAAAATAATATTTTATATCTGGGGGAACATATTAAGTGCCGGACTGATGCACGAGCAGAAAGATACGTTGTGCAAAGAAGATGCACTGGTCAGCACCAATACAATATTCAAAGAGAATGCACCACTGGAACAGGGCACGCATAAAGTGAAGCCCATCAGGATGAGTCGCAGCACTGCAGAATTCTGCAGTAGAGTTACTGCAGCAACCAATGCCATTTCAATGGGAGTTAATCCCTTTTGTCATGCAGTAAACTTGTGACACTGTGCTTCATCCTGGCGGGCGTCATTGTACCTGTTGAAAATGTGACCCTGGATGGGGGTCATAGTACAGGCAGCTGCCAAGACAGGTGTATCCTCAGCAACCCAGACTGAATACCTTCCAGGGGGAATGTGTGGCACATACTGGAATGTGCCACAACCTCCATGGATGATATTCAGCCCAGGAATGCAAATGAGCTAATTGAGCATGCAGGGTGCAAAGGGGCTTTATGCATATTCATTGCTCATCAGTTTGCATGTTGGCATGGGGATGAATGTACCTGAGCAGCTCTCACCCCAAGCTGCATCCCTGATCACTCCCATGTGGGACATGTCCTGAAGTCTCTGGTAGTAAAGTGGCACACCCCACCAGTTCCATCAGTCCCGATCATACTGGAGTACATGCTGTATTGATTCCATACTGTAGGGGCCCCAATCTCATCCCTGATTGCACCGGAATACACCTACAGTCCATGTCCATAGTGTGGTGGACCCCACCCCCCTCAACGGTGCACAGACACCCCCCTTCCTGCCCCCAACCCATCCCATTGTAACGACTGGCACTGTGACAAGATCGTACCACTGAATCAGTGGGTGGCAGAGCACTGGTAGTAGGACACTGGAATGTCATACATAGGCACAAGCTGTGTGCTGGTGATAATGTCAGTGGCCATACACCTCAGGCGTTTGTATGCAGATCCATCGTACCGGTGCCATTGCACTTCTCAGTGTGGGTGACAGCTGATGCTGTACCGACTCACACAGGTTCCAGAACAGGGATGTTACAGCCAACCTCCCATTCATTTGTACAATCGGGGAAATGTGGATGAACTATTCAAAGCCTGGAGTGTACACTGCAAATGGCACTGCAGGATACCACACCCTATGGCACCCAAGATACCTCAGCAGTCCAGAGGGTGACATATTACACAGGGGAATGGAGGACAGTGTGGACTTTCAGCAGTGCATGATAGCAGGAAGATACAGCATCGAAAAAGCATGCATTGGAGATATGTCAATTTCCTTTTACAGTTTGCCAGGGATGTACACATGGCTGCATACACTGGTCGGTCTGCACTTGCGTAGTGCCCCGAGTGCAGCCACTTGGGTCATTCCAGAGTGCAGGTTCCTAGCTTGGGTCCAGTACAGTCAGTGGCTGGCCATGGCAGAGTGTGGAGGGCAGTGCTATTCTCTGCAACAGGTCAGGTATAGGAGAGCGAGGGTATCTGTGTACCAGGGCAGTGGGTGTGGTTCCTTTCTGCTATGGATATGGACTGTGGTTTCCTCTGGTGTGATCGAGTCTGGGGGGCCCTACACTATGGAGCTCTTCAGGGATGGAGTTGGATTGATTGGGGATGGGATGGGGGTACCTCTAGTCCGCCAGGGCTGCCAGGCTGCTATGCACCTGGATGCACTTCCACAGCCTGTCTGTGGGTGGCTAGCTGGGTTAGGCCAGCTATTCATGGCTTATGCATGGGAATGTCCCCCTCAACTTGCATGGCATACCGTTTGTGTGTGCCCTGGCCCATTCCCTTGTGGCCGGCACATCCCATACATTTGAATATTACGATGCGGTGCATTGTTGGAGTTGAGCGGCACATCTCCCTTTTCCACCAAGACACACTGCTCTTTTCTTTTGAATATGAGGCCCCTGGACTAGGTACCCTGAATAAATATATTATAAAAATGGTAAAATCATGACCACACTGAAAACAAGATATTGCATCTAATCTGGAACAGCCTGAGTAAATATAGTGCAAAAATGTGTAAATGAAGATCCCTATGACAATAAAATGTAGCATCTCCCCTGTGCTATCCAGGATACAAAGTATAGGATAATAAATATTCAGTGATCCCAGATGCAAATAACAATTTCCCTGTAACAAGCCCTCATTGTTCCTGTATTTTCACCGAAGAGGCAGAATCAAATCCCTGTATAAATCCCTATAGATTTTTCCATAAGCTACTGGTTCCTTATTTATGACTTTGTTATTTATTTATTATATCAGCAGCCTTTTATCAGGGAAAAGAGCTCTGATTTGCTGTTCGGCATTAATATTATATGTCAAAATGGCTTTGGAATGATTTGGATTTACACGGTATGCATAAGGCACAATTGGGGACTATATAAAATAACAAATATCACACTCATTATTTCATGAACTATACTCAAAATTAGTAATCACAAGTTGGCCAGTCTTTCAAAAGATATTAGTAATGCCTATAAACAAATTTATTGTAAATAAATTAGAGACATTTCCCCATGTACATATAAACAGATGCTATTTTTTGCATCTTATATTTGTTAGTTTTTAGACAAATTCGCATTTACTTTTTTCTGTCCACCAAGAAAAAATACCGGCACTTACTTGAAAGGAACACTTAACCAAGTGTTAGCTCCTGGACTCAACTGAAGAAATACAGGCTCAATATCTTCCTTTAATCCTTTTTATTCATGGAAAAAGCACTTCAAACAGCACATTTACCAATAACATCCACATACCACCTTCCGCATGTGCATAAAAAGTCCATGAAAGTCCATAAATCACTGACTAAAAACGAAGCAAACCTGTGTAGCAGACCAGAAAGTTACTTCTGCAGCAGCTGAGGGACACTCCTATGTCACAGCCACGTCACCTAATGCATTTCACAATTAGCTTTCTCAAAGGTTGACGTATAGGAATACAAACTACCTTTTAAGTATATTTTTTAAAGAGACAGTAACATCAAAATCATTACAACAATATGCAAAAAAATGCTGAATTAAGCTTTTTTAAATATATAAACAATAGTAAAAAAGGTAGAAACTGTGCCTAATATTCCTTAATATGGCACCAGTATTGTTGTATTGCACACAATTCCCTATAAATATATTCTAAGGCAACTTTCTTTCATCATATGGGTCTGGTAGGTCAAGATCAGTTTTTTTGTGTACAACTGAAAAATAGAAAAATAAAAAGAGTTATCAATACAAAAAAAAATAACACAAATATATTACATTATGTACTATTAATACAATACCAGAATATAAAAGAAGGGTTTTTTTTCACTTCTTTTTCAGAAAAGGCTTAATTTCAACCCTATCATTTAAACCAGGGGTGCACATGGCATTCATAGAAAAAATCCAGTATTGTTCCCTTTTGAGGAGCAAATTATCATAATCACCCTTTCTTCTGGTGACAAAAGGTTTTTCTGTGGCTGTAAAGTAAAAAAAAATGTCTACTTTGATTCCCTACTTTAATAATATGTAGGGCAAGGGCATTTGTAATATCGCTATTTAGAATTGCCCTAGCATATTCTCCAATTCTGATCTTAAACGGTCTTTTAGTTTTTCCAATATAAAATTGGCCACATGTACACTCTACCATATAGATTACCCCAGATGTACTGCAGGTAATATTTCCTCTCACCTCAACATTTTTTCCTGTATCATGGTTTTTAAACCATCTGGTATTTTTTACTAAGGGACAATATTTACAATTGCCATATTTATTACATCCCCCTCTCCTTTCAGTTAGCCAGTTCTTTGGTTTGTCAGGTAAAGGCTGCATAGAGTGGACAACTATATCTTTTATGTTTTTGCCCCTACGAAACACCATTTTCGGCCCATTCTCAACTAGTCCTTTAAGATTCTGATCCTTCAATACTAAACGCCAGTGATTTCTTATAATGTCAGAAATATCTTTTGACTGTGAACTATATGTAGTTACAAAAGACATCTGTGGGTCACATTTCTTTTTCCTTAGTTGTTTTTTCAAAAGCGATTCTCTAGGGATCTGATCTACTTCTTATTTTGCTTCTATAATGGTTCCAGCGTCGTATCCTCTGTCCAACAAACGTTCTGACAACTCATATGCTCTCTTATCATATTCTGTCTGGGTACTACAATTTCTTTTTGTACGTATGAACTGTCCTTTTGGTATAGCTCATACCACATGTCTAGGGTGTGCGCTACTAGCTAATAATAGCGTATTTCGATCAGTTTCTTTCCTGAACAAATCAGTTTGTACCCCTCCATATCCATCTTTGTAAACTTTTAAATCAAGGAAACAAATCTCTTTTTCACTGAAGCTAACACTGAATCGTAAATTATCATTACTTTTTTCCAAGTATTGTATAAATTCCATAAGCTCTTCCACACTTCCCTTCCATACCACGAAGACGTCGTCAATAAAGCATCTCCATAAGTCGATTTTATGTAAATAAGGGTTATTCTCTCTTCTTATTATTTCCAGTTCCCATTTTGCCATATATAAATTGGCATAATTGGGTGCCATACTTGCTCCCATTGCTGTCCCCATCTTCTGCAGACAAAAATCATTTTTATAAAAAAATTTATTAAATTACAAAACAAATTTGGTAAGTTGTCCTAATACATCAGTAGGTGGAATAATACTTTCTCTCATCTCTAAATAAAATTTAAGGGCTTCTAGGCCCTCTTTGTGTGGAATGTTGGAATATAAAGATTGTACATCCAACGTAACTAGAAAGCTATTATCTTCAATTGCTAAATCCTCCAGTACATTTAATGGTATGGAAAGGAAGTGTGGAAGAACTTATGGAATTTATACAATACTTGGAAAAAAGTAATGATAATTTACGATTCAGTGTTAGCTTCAGTGAAAAAGAGATTTGTTTCCTTGATTTAAAAGTTTACAAGGATGGATATGGAGGGGTACAAACTGATTTTTCAGGAAAGAAACTGATCGAAATATGCTATTATTAGCTAGTAGCGTGCACCCTAGACATGTGGTATGAGCTATACCAAAAGGACAGTTCATACATACAAAAAGAAATTGTAGTAGCCAGACAGAATATGATAAGAGAGCATATGAGTTGTCAGAATGGTTGTTGGACAGAGGATTCGACACTGGAACCATTATAGAAGCAAAACAAGAAGTAGATCAGATCCCTAGAGAATAGCTTTTGGAAAAACAACTAAGGAAAAAGAAATGTGACCCACAGATGTCTTTTGTAACTACGTATAGTTCACAGTCAAAAGATATGTCTGACATTATAAGAAATCACTGGCATTTAGTATTGAAGGATCAGAATCTTAAAGGACTAGTTGAGAATGGGGCAAAAATGGTGTTTCGTAGGGGTAAAAACATAAAAGATATAGTTGTCCACTCTATGCAGCCTTTACCTGACAAACCAAAGAACTGGCTAACTGAAAGGAGAGGGGGATGTAATAAATGTGGCAATTGTAAATATTGTCCCTTAGTAAAAAATACCAGATGGTTTAAAAACCATGATACAGGAAAAAATGTTGAGATGAGAGGAAATATTACATGCAATACTTCTGGGATAATCTATATGGCAGAGTGTACATGTGGCCAATTTTATATTGGAAAAACTAAAAGACCGTTTAAGATCAGAATTGAAGAACATGCTAGGGCAAGTCTAAATAGGGATATTACAAATGCCCTTGCCCTACATATTATTAAAGTAGGGAATCAGAGTAGACATGTTTTTTTTTTACTTTACAGCCATAGAAAAACCTTTTGTCACCAGAAGAGGGGGTGATTATGATAATTTGCTCCTCAAAAGGGAACAATACTGGATTTTTTCTATGAATGCCATGTGTACCCCTGGTTTAAATGATAGGATTGAAATTAAGCCTTTTCTGAAAAAGAAGTGAAAAAAAACCTTCTTTTATATTCTGGTGTTGTATTAATAGTACATAATATAATATATTTGTGTTATTGTTTTTTGTATTGATAACTCTTTTTATTTTTCTATTTTTCAGTTGTACACAAAAAAACTGATCTTGACCTACCAGGGTGAGTCAGACCCGAATGATGAAAGAAAGTTGCCTTAGAATATATTTATAGGGAATTGTGTGCAATACAACAATACTGGTGCCATATTAAGGAATATTAGGCACAGTTTCTATCTTTTTTACTATTGTTTATATATTTAAAAAAGTTTAATTGAGCATTTTTTTGCATATTGTTGTTGTAATGATTTTGATGTTACTGTCCCTTTAAGAAATGCATTTAAAGGGTAGTTTGTATTCCTATACGTCAACCTTTGAGAAAGCTAATTGTGAAATGCATTAGGTGAGGTGGATGTGACATGGGAGTATCCCTCAGCTGCTGCAGAAGTAACTTTCTGGTCTGCTACACAGGCTTGCTTCATTTTTAATCAGTGATTTATGGACTTTACAATGACTTTCATGGACTTTTTATGCACATGTGGAAGGTGGTATGTGGATGTTATTGGTAAATGTGCTGTTTGAAGTGCTTTTTCCTTGAATAAAAAGGATTAAAGGAAGATATTGAGCCTGTATTTCTTCAGCTGAGTCCAGGAGCTAACACTTGGTTAAGTGTTCCTTTCAAGTAAGTGCTGGTATTTTTTCTCGGTGTTTTAATGATTGTAACTGAGCACTGCTTTATCCCAGGTGCAGTCACACTCTTTTGATATACGTTTTTCTGTCCACCTGATGGAATCCTGAATGAGTTAAGAACATGTTATTTTCTTTAAGGCCCTGATCCAGCAACTTAGTAAATATATATTTAGTACATCATATTGTACAATGACAAAAAACAGTCTTCTGTTTCCAGTTGTTTGATCAGGACCTTTTACAAATGGTATAGTTATATATCAGTATCTTGCACGGTCCCCAGTAAGATCTCTGACATTATAGGAATAATCTCAAGTCTACATAAAACCTCCAAAAATATAAAAATAATAAATATAGAAAAACATAAAGGGAACTTACAAGCTCAAATGAGCAGACTGGGTGGGCCATAGGCCTTTATCTGCCAACATTGTCCATGTATCTATGTATCTAAACAATAGTTTTACTCCTAATAAATGGCATGATCTCTTTCATTCTCAAAAATAACACATTATATATCAAGTCAATATCTCCTCCATCTTGGCATCAAATAAGATCTTGGCTTGTAAAGAGTGCTAAAATGCCTACAGTTTCTTGTAATTAATTGAAAAACATCTACATGTCTGTCAAGTATTGTGTTTTGTTACAGGTTGTATAGTGTATTTGCTTTGCTTGTATTTATGTACATATTCGGTGTAAATATTTGTTTGTTTTATACACTGGGACCCCATTGAAAATGAGACTTGACTCAATTGGGCTATCCTTTGGAAGACTAGGTTTGCTGGCAAAGGCACCTAGCTTCACCTGAGCTCTTTCCTTCTAGGTTGCTTGTAAAGACAGAACAAGGAACCTTATCAGATCAAAGAAAAAGAGTAAGACTTCTTTTGGCTAGGCAGATTTACTGTGTGTTATTTTCTTTTGTACTCAAAGGGGTTGTTACTATTGTTGCTAACATTTTACTACTTTATTTTTCTCTGATTCAAATTGTTGTTGCAGGGTATACTTTCAGCTGCTTTATTACAGGGTGTGCCTACAGGTTTGTGCTTACAGATTACTGCTATAATCTTCTGATTCAAATTGTTTTTTTTGCAAGGTATATCTTCTGTTACTGCTTTACTTTTCTCTGTAGCAAAGTGTTTTTTACAGGGCATATCTTCTATGAAATTACTGCTGGTGGTGCTTTACAGGTTTTACAGTTTTATCTGTCATTAGGCTAAGCTTTCAGGGTTACTGCATTTGCTGTTGGTTGATTGTTTCTGCTCTTACCTCCTTGTTTCTATCATCCCTGGTTCTTCTTTTTGGTGGGGGAAGGGTCCAGCCACCCACCCCCATCCCCAACCACTCCATGCTACATTCCTTTTATAGAGTAGCACAGTCATGACATTTCCTGTAGCTAAGCAGGAAGGGGAGGATCAGAGTAGTAACCACACAGTGACCTCATTTACAGGGGCACAAGTAATTTAACTTGTTATAACAAGTTATACAAAAACAAACAAGACACAAAATCAAATTGTTGCTTTCATTTTCTTCCTTCTAATTACTCTGACCTGGTTATAAACCCAACTACTCATCTGGAATGGATATTATTAACTGCAGGTACTGCGGGACACTTTTATAAGGGCAGTTATACATGATTTAGGACACTGTCCTACATGCTAGACCATTGGAGATCTAAAGGCTCAAGTTCCAGGCAGCATGGGCAGAGATTGTGCACCTCAAATTGCATATTCAGGAGGAAATGTATTATGAGAACCACCTGCCTTTTCCCCAACATCCAACAGAAGCATCTCGACTGCATAGAGTAGTTGGTCTGGGAGGTTGGCAGGTGGTTAGGAGGGGAAAATCGGGTGCCCCATCACTTAGTGCTCTCTAATGTTTCACCTCTACAAACCATATAAAAACTACAAACAGGTATCTACCTCTATCTCTGAAATCAAACAAAGGGGCAGAGGACACTGCAGAGCAGGACACTTCAGCACAGGAGCTAGCCCAATAAAACCTGCCTAAAACATGGACCACAACCAAAAAAGCAAAAAGGAAATCCAAAACACTTTTGATCATAGGAGACTCCATGATTCAGGGAGTTGATACCTTCCTCCGCCGGAGGTAATGTTTAGATGTCTCCTAGGTACATCAGCATGGAGAGACACTGACCACATTACTAAAATCATGCAGGAAGCAGGAGAAAATATCGATATCCTGGTACACATAGGGACTAATGATCTCGACAGACAGTCAGTTGTGGAGACCAAGGAACACCTGACAAGGCTGGGTGACAAACTGTCATCCATTTCATCTGGCATCTCCTTCTCTGAGATCCTGCCAGTCTGGGAGAGGGGGGAAGATGGACAGAATGTCAGAGAAGGGGAGATAGGGGAGCTAAACATGTGGCTCAAGAGCTGGTGCCAAGTAAAAGGACACACATTTGTAGGTAACTGGCAACAGTTTTGGGAGTGAAAGTTCTTTAAATTTGATGGACTTCATCTGACTAAGGAGGGATTTAGTGCATTGGAGCATAAGTTTGACATTTTTGCAGAATATTTAAACTAGCAAATGGGGAGAGAGATGCAGCACCCGCTACGTCGAATGGGAAGAACACCCCTCCCTCCTCAGCTAGTGATTAAACAGGAGTTCAGCTTGTTTGTAGTTCATTTGCATCTCTAGGTAAGGAAAATGGTCCAGCTCCCCACACGATGCACAGGGAAAACGTCGGACCTCACCCAACAACTAACATACCAAAATCTGGCCAATGGAAAATCATGTACACAAATGCTCGCAGTCTGGAAGATAAGATCCCAGACCTGCAGGCAACAATGATAGAGGCTAAACTGGACATAGTAGCCATTAGTGAGACATGGTTAGAGATGCAATGAATGTAAATTTCGCTGGCAAAGTGCCTGCAAAGTGGGCACTTCGCGTTGTCACTCCGCTACGCGACGTGGCCAATACAAAAGGTGAAGTAAGGTGAAGTGACAATAATATTGGCAGCCCCTCACACACACAGTCACCAGAATTAATGTGCATCCCCAAAATGCTACTGTCTTGCGTGCAGAAAATTCCCCAGTGCTGACGAAGTGAATTGAGAACACAACAAGAAATGCAAAGTCTCCCAGAATTAATGGTGCACTCAGTCATGAGCGCAGTTGTCACACACAGTCACCAGAATTAATTTGCATCCCCAAAATGCTACTGTCTTGAGTCCAGAAAATTCCCCAGTGCTGACAAAGAGAAATTAGAGGGTAACAAAAAGTGCAAAGTCTTCCACAATTAATGGTGCACTCCATCATGCACGCAGTGGTCACACACAGTCACTAGAATTAATGTGCACCCTCAAAATGCTACTGTCTTGTGCCCAGAAAATTCCCTAGTGCTGACGAAGTGAAATGAGAACATAACAAGAAATGCAAAGTCTCCCAGAATTAATGGTGTACTGCAAACACACAGATAGATTAAGATTGTGCTGCACACTCAAGAGATGCAGACACAAAGGCACAACAACACCTAACCAGTGCTCACAAGCCACAAATCCAAATCTGGAAAAGAATACCTTTTGCCAGTTGGGGAGGGGGGAGTGCTCTGCAGTAGCAGTCCACTACCAGTAAAGATACCACAAAACAGTATAAAAAATTCATGCAGGTGTGATGGATAGCAGGTTCACACTGCTTTAATTACTCTGTGGCACAATAAGAGGTGTCTGATTTAAAGGCACGCCATCACACACAAACTCACACACACACACTACAAGTAATGTGTAGCAAATTAAAAGCCCTTAGTAATATAACCAAATGTTTCAAACAAACTGAAATTACTCACTGCTGCACAACAATCAGCAAAAAAAATTTAAAGAATTACTGAAAATATTACTGTGTGTACATTAACACAGTTATGCAAAAAAAATATAACCAAAACAGAAAGACTGCGTTTTCTCCCAGTTAATCTACCTACACCACAGATGCGCCCATTCCCCAAAGTACACTTCACAGTACACAGACTGACTGTTCTAAATTAACATTCAAAATACAAGCACAAACAAAAAACATCCGATGATATAAGCACAGGAGGGTTTCCTACAATCAATGTACTAAATTGTGAGCAAAATAAAAAAAAGCTCAAAAAGGCTTTTTTAACAGCTTTTAGAGAATTTGAATCAAAACACTCTGAGAGGAAACTGTCTCCATTTTCCACTGCACACACACTACACAGAACTGAGGCTGTGCAGAACAATCTAGAGCCCATGTGACCTGCAATCCCATGAAGCACTGCCAAATTCACCTTTGGAGCTCAAAAACAAGGTGAAGTGAGGCAAAGTATATTGATTTCAATGTACTTTGCCTTAAAATTGGTGGAGAAGTGGTTTGGGGAAGGTGGAATAACACAAAGTCATTGTTTTCAATGCACTTTGCATTCCCCATTATGACATGAAATACTCCGCTTTGCGTTGCTGAGTACTTCGCGGATTCCACGTTACTCCGTGAATCACATCAGGAAGCAAATTTTGGCCACTTTGCCCACCACTAGACTTGATTCACTAATAACCTCACTTGGGAGACTTCAGTACCCGGCTATGTACTGTTCAGAACAGACCGAGGTTCAAAAGGGGGGGTGGAGTGGCACTTTATGTCAATAAAATATCAAAGCTACAGAAATTCAGAATACACATAAGGTGCCAGAAGAACTGTGGGCCACCCTGGAAACAGGAAATGGGACTGCCATACGAACTGAGGTTGTCCACAGGCCTCCAGACCGGGGGCGGAGGAATAGACACATTACTGTTAGAAGATATACAAACATTTTTTTTTATTTTAGTCTTTGGTAACTGGAGAAGACCCACTAGGAACAACTGGCTGTTTTCAGGGGCGACCGGGGAGCACTGGGTGGTTAAGTGACTTGCTCAGATTCACACAGTATGGAAGTGGAGGTTGTGAGAGTCAAACCCAGGTCTTGTCTGCTGGTTGTACCAAGCTCATTCACAGCTCATTACTCTAACCTCTAGGCTATACTGCCAGCCCAAAACATGACTAATGCTAAAGGGGAGATTCTGATAATGGGAGACTTCAACATGCCAGATTCAGATTGGTCAATACCAGCAGGAACATCTGCCACAACTAGACACATAGTGGATTCCCTGCGGGGGGCGGGGGCTCAAACAACTGGTAGAATGACCCACAAGAGACAGGGCTATACTAGATCTAGTACTGACTAAAGGGGAAAGGATCACAGATTTCCAGGTAGAAGGTCACCTGGAGGCCAGTGACCATCACATGATATGGTTCAATTTGGCCACTAGAATGAAATCATCCCATTCCAAGGCAAAAATATGGGACTTCAGAGTAGCTGACTTTGATATGATCACCAATTGAGTTAAGCTAGCCTTGGCAAGAATAAATACAGGTGATGGGGTACAGGCAAAATGGGCAAGCATTAAGGATGCAATACTTGAAGCAACATCCCACTATGTTAGAGAGAAAAGCAAGAGCAAAAGAAGAAGGAACCACTTTGGTTCTCAAGAACAGTAGCAGAAAAGGTCAGAGCCAAGTGGCTGGCCTTCTGGAAATATAAGGAAACGCAGTGGGACGAAGCTAGAGTGGCATATCAAACTTCCCTAAGGGAAGCAGGGAAGGCAGTAAGGCAGGCCAAGGCCCAAACTGAGGAAACACTAGCACAAACAGCAGAAGAACGTGACAAGGCTTTCTATAGATACATTAATGAAAGGAGAAAGTCCAGAGTGGGTATTACTAAGATCAAAGGGGATAAGGGGGAGTGTGATGAGGAGGACGAAGGAAAAGCATCTATTCTAAATAGATATAGTGCACTACACTTATAATGGACACTGTTATAACAGACAATGGGTTATAGTGGACAGAAATTGATTTCCCAAAACAAATATATCAAATCCAATGTATTTTCGTCTGGTTATAATGGACAGAAACATTGCTTATAACGGACACTTTTAAGCTTTTATAGGTATTTGTAGTGCATTTTTTGGAGGGGTGCAGAGCTGGTAAGGAGATTTGGCAAATGCAGAGTTTAGATAAAGGAGCTACAGAGACTAAATTTCTTACAAAATAATTTTCCACAACTCTATAAACTTTTATTAGATGATTACACTAAAAAGGAAGTGATTTTATATTTTAATAAATCGCTTACAATACAATTGCCTTTGTTCTTCCTGTCCTAGAACCCCAACATCCAGTCACTAGAGTTACTATCTTCTTCTTACTTTCTGCAATAAACATCATAAAAAATCTCATGTTCCCTGGCAGTTAAACAACTCTAAACACACACATTACTGAAACATATATGCTAGGCAGGATTTTGATTAACCTATGAAGTCTTTATAATAGGGTTTTAATCACTCGGAGCCCCTGTTCAGTATTTATTAAAGAAATGCTAGGGGAGGATCCACAGCTCAGCACCATGGACACGGGGGGAAGGAGGTGTGCACCAGTGCCTTTGCAAAAGAAAGGGTCCTACAAAAGCTTGCTAAGCTCAGGGTGGACAAGGCAATGGGACTTGATGGCATATATCCGACGGTACTAAAGGAGCTAAGGGTTGGAACTAGCAGAGCCATTATCAGAACTGTTTAGTGAGTATCTGAGCACAGGAGAGGTCCCAGAAAACTGGAGAAGGGCTCATGTGATCCCGCTCCACAAGAGTCGCAGCAGGGAGAAGGCAGGGAACTACAGACCAGTCAGTCTTACCTCAGTAATGGGCAAGATTATGGAGGCACTCCTTAAGGAATGGATAGTGTAACACCTGGAATCCATAGGCTCACAGGATCCAAGACAGCATGGGTTTGCAACAGGAAGGTCCTGTCAAACTATTCTCATAGATTTCTTTGACTGGGTAACCAGAGTGGTGGACCGAGCTGTAGCAGTTGATGTTCCCTACCCTGACTTCAGCAAAGCTTGCGATACTGTTCCACATAGAAGATTGATTAATAAACTGTGTAGGCTCAGGCTAGATTTATGAAAAATGTTTCCTTCGGGTCCCTATTTTTAAGTAAGACCGGCTCAGGCTGGGTCAGAAGTTTGTCAACTCGGTGGCAAACTGTTTGGCAGGCAGAAAACAGAGAGTGGTGGTAAGCGGTATACAGTCAGAAGAGATGCAAGTCACAAGTGGGGTACCATGGGGATCAGTCTGTGGCCCGTCCTCTTCAATATCTTCATCATTGATATTGCAGATGGACTGGAAGGTAAGGTTTGTCTGTTTGCAGATGACACCAAGATCTGCAACAGAGCAGATGATCCAGATGGGGTAGGCAGAATGAGAAGAGATCTGGATAAACTGGCAAAATGGTTGGAAGAGTGGCAACTGGGGTTTAACGCCAAGAAGTGCAAGATCATGAACATAGGGAAGAGAAACCCTGAAGCCACCTGTAGGTTGGGAGGGGAGTTGCTGGCAATCACAAGGGAAGAAAAAGACTTAGGCATCATCACAGATGACCTGAAATCATCCAAGCAGACCACTAAAGCAGCAGGTAAGGCTAGAGGGATGCTGGGGTGTATTAGTAGGGGTATCACAAGTCGTAAGAGGGAGGTAATAATCCCTCTTTACAATACACTGATTAGGCCCCATTTGGAGTACTGCATGCAGTATTGGAGACCGCACCTGCACAAGGACATCAACAAAATGGAGGCAGTCCAGAGAAGGGCAACCAAAATGGTGCAGGGACTGCATCAGAAAACATATGAGGACAGATTAATGGAGCTCAATATGTATACCCTAGAGCAAAGGAGGGAGCGAGGTAATATGATCAAAACATTCAAACATCTTAAGGGCATTAACAAGGTGAAAGAGTCTAACATGTTTCAATATAAGAAAAATAGCAGGACAAGAGGACACAGCATGAGATTAGAGGGAGGCCGATTATGGGGGAATGTGAGGAAGTTCTTTTTCACAGAAAGGGTGGTGGATGCATGGAGCGGCCTATCTCAGGTAGTAGTGGATATGAATACAGTGCAGGGCTTCAAACAGGCATGGGACAGGCATAAGGGAGCAATAACGATGAGTATGAATAGATAAGCCATTGACAGAGCACAGGCCTATGGCATATTCATAAGGTAGAAAAAATGGGCAGACTGGATAGGCCTTGTGGTCCTTATCTGCTGTCAACTTCTATGTTTCTATGTTATTACTACTACTACTACATGTTGTGAGAGAACAAAGCAAGTTACCACATACCCTGGCTACATTATTATCAGACCTCAAATTTATTTATAGAAATTATGCATGGTTGTATTACTAATACTGTAAATTAAAATATTACTGTTAAGACCTTCTTACTCATTAGATTGCTCATTCTAACCACAAACAATACATTTATGTTCCACAGCCTAGAGTTGGAAGTCCAAAACACAAGAAAAACTCAACTGCTGTCCCGTAAAAATTTCTTTCTCAGTTGTTTTGATTAACTTTTTTTATAACTCTATATGGGAAGATAAGTAATCAGATAATTATACAGATGAATTCCTCATGCTTTGTCAGCAGTTAATGCATTATATGAGGTTTCCATTGCCAGGAATTTGACTGTTTCTGCACCACACACACACACACACACACACACACACACACTATAGGAGACCTCAGTACTTGGCAGGCTCTTATCTGTTATGTTTGGAAAGCAGGCACAGCCCCCTTGCTGTCAAAAAGAAATCTATATATTTAACCTAGGTAGTTCACTGAAGACCTGGCATATGTCTGAGACCGTGCTTACCAGATAGTGACTTGAGGTTAAAGCAGCAGTACAACGCAAATGGGCTAAAATTTGACCCCACCTTTTTTCCTTCCCAATTGATACTAGATGTGTTCCAGTTTATTTTGCTGGTGAAATTTTTAGTTTCTGTTATCATTTAAGAATTTTATGAAAGTTTTAAAATAATTATTTCTCAAGAAAAAAAGATGGCCGCCTCATTTTTGCATTGAAATAATATTGAGAACCTAAGGAGAGTAAGAATCCAGACATAAATGCAAATGAACTGTACACAGCACAGGAAGTATCCAGAAAACCCAAATCAACAGTTCTGCCAATATTTTTCTTAACCATAGCAGAAAATCAGCTTTTTAGAAAAACGCTCGTCGTTGCACTGCTGCTTTAAATTAGCAATGTAAATCTTTATAGATTTGCTTAGAAAGGGTGACATTTATGAGGTATGAATCTTTCTTGAAAGATAGTACATGCCCAACTGAAGTTAGAGCAAAAACATGTTTAAATGCTAGGTATTTAAATGTGGAAGTTGTTGCATTTCGAAGGGGGTAAACAAATCTCCAGTTTAATAGGCAACCAAGTTGTTTCAGTTTCCTAATGACCATCTGATAAGCAGCTTGGAGTTATGTCTCTAACGTTCTAAACAGAAAGAAGGGAGCATTTTGTTTTAGTTGGCATAATAATTTGTAGATTTGGAAGGATACACTGAAAAGTCCAAAAAATATGTTCCATGATACTCCATTTTCAAGCTACAGACAGCAAGATGGCTGTAGGCTCCACCCACTGCCATAAAAATGAACACTGGGCTGCAGACATCATATTTGCCTTCTGGAATTTGTACAGTACATCTGAACAGGAAAAGAAACTATCTGATTTTTGGCGGTACATCTGGAAGTTTGAACTTTAAGGGCCAGATATTAAAAACTTTGCACCGGGCAAAACCCGGTTGCACAGGTTTAGCGCGGGATTAGCACAGGTTTGCTATATTCAAAAGGCCAAATATTAAAGAGCAAACTGCATTAGCAAAGGCAAAGGAATTATAATGTCATGCAAGGGCAAACTGACATGAATACAGGTGCAATGCTATATTCAGCGACTAGCGCAGCGCTAAGTGGTTTCACGCGACTTAGCGACACTTAGCACGTGCAAATTACCACCCAGGAAAGCTTCTAACCCTGGGCAATCAGCTTTGCATGACGCTATGGCTTTACGCGGTGTTTGCGTGGGTTTAGCGCGGGTTTTGCATGACCCTAACAAATAAACATGACACATAGATAAAGCCAAACATAGAGGAAGCATGCTGCTAACTGATGGCATCACAATGATGCCATCATCTGCTACCAGTCCCAGCCATGCCAGGTAGTAAGTGGTGACCCTGCCACCAGTGGACAGCATGGCAGTGTGGCCATACAGCACACACCTGCGGACCGCACTTCTGTGGACACCAACAGATGCCAACACACACATGCAGCACTGTGGGCATGGAGGATGTTGAGGGGAGCATGTATGGGTGGCGAGGCTGTGCTACAGACCAGGTGTGGCCACAAGGCTGGGACACATCATGCAGTGTACATGGGCCAGTATTAGAATACCCCAACACCAGTGTGCCTTTCGGATAATATATGTCCCCCCGACCACATACCGCACAGCTGTACAACTGCCATAGCACACAAAGCCAGAAATGTACATGTCACTGTGAGCATCCATGCCACAGGTGCAGCATTTGTGGGTCACACAACAGCGTAACAGTAATGTCCAGTGACAGTAAACACCCACAGGTTGGGCCTCTCACTGTGTGTAGTGCAGTCATCATCACTGCTCTACACACCATAGGCATTGCTGTGTCCACACACTACTGGCCCCCTTGCTACTGTAGTTTCTGCTGTGCACTGTTACATGCCCTACAGTGTGACAGTTGCATGCAGCACCACCACCACCTGTGCCTATGCTGTCTTGTCCCCTGGGGTACAATATGCTATGCTATGCTGTACTGTTTACATGTAGCCTGCAGCTATCATCATGCACTGCCAGACTGACCTACAGGTGGAGCTGCGGTTGGACCTGGTCAGCCCCTGTACTTCCAGACTGAACTACAGGTGGCTCTGTGGGACCCTGCAGTAACGCTGGGCAAACTGCATGCAAATCAGGGTATAATGAGATACTAATCCGGTTGTTTGCCCAGAGACTACCTAAGTAGGCTCATTTGCATGGCACTTTTGAATATAGCACATTTTAGCTCCAGGCAAACATGTTTTGCATGGCTAACTGCTTAGCTCCGCTAATGCCACGCTTAATGTGTTAGCGCTGGCGCTAACGGGTACGGGAATATTATACAGTTTTGATCACTGTTCTTTCACATCTGCTGCTTCTTGCAGCTGTACTGAGTCCATGTATTTGCTGGCACACACATTGGCTACGTAGTTCGTCTGTACCTGCCCTCACGTTGCTGTGTACTGTGTTGTTGTTGTGGGTTGCACTTCCTGGTTGCTTTATTCAGTGCTGTCTTATTCCAGGGCTATGTTTGCCCTGCACTCCCAGCCCAGTTTGCATGGCCTCATTACCATGCTATATTCGGAAGCTGTTTGCCCTGGGCTATTCCTTTTGAATATAGCTTGCTCTATGCTCTGGGCTAAGTTTGCCCGTCGGGCAGTGCTAATTTTGCCCCGGGGCAAAGTTTTGAATATCTGGCCCTAACTGCCTTCTTTGGAGAATTTTTAGTATGCACTTTTTTGACAGCTTAGTTAAATTATGTGTTTTTCTTGTATTATGATGGTATTTGTGGAAAAGAGATGCAAGCCTGCTTTGAAAGTCTCTTAAAACATATTCACTGTATAGGTTATCTAACTATATATATTTACCACCATATTCCAGCTAAAAGTAGCAGTGCAAAGAAACATGTTTTTCCAAAAAGCTAGTCTCAGCTACAGTTAATACAAATATTAGCATATCTGTCAAATGTACTTATCTAGGTGCCTCCTAAGCTTTGAACGAAGAGTCTTTTATTTTATTTTCTCGATGATAATCCTTGTCAGATCAGCAGTGTTATTTCTATGCAAAATGTGGCAGCCATATTTTTTTCTTGAGGAGAAAAAGCTAAATTATAACATTTATAAAAATAGTCAAATTCAGATTGAGTTGGAAAGTTGTACCACCAAATAAAGCTGGAAGATGCCTGGAATCTTTTATAGTGAAAAAAAAAGGAAGGGATACATTTTTTGTTGCCAATTTCAGTGCACTGCTGCTTTAAAGTTCTCTTAATGTGGGCATGATGATGTCTTCAAAGTTATTAGAGAGCTAGTTTGGTACATTTATACCAACAGGAAGTGATATGATTTCTTTGTGCTTGATTATATCTCACTGATGAGCATTTTTATTATCACAGTGTATGCACTTATATAATTTTGCTATGAAGAATCAAAGTTCTCTCACGTGCTTGACTGTTTAGCTATGATTAGAAAGGTTTGAAGTTAAGCTCCTTTTATAAGAAATATTTCTATTTTAGATTTAACACTCTCTTTAGCACAATGTGCACTGTTTTATTACTCTATGATTTCATATTTGTTATTCTCTCTACACTACTGAGCAATATGTGTTTGGGTAGCGCAATGTCTCACAGCTTCCTTACGCATTACAGGCTACTACCAAGCTAATTCAGCAGTAGAAAGCAACAGCCAATCAGAGTGTCCGGCCAACTGTATATAAGAGCTAGCCATGACAACAATGCTCCCTGGAAAGGCAAGGCAAGTTTATTGGCAAGTTTATTAATACGGCACACAATCCCTGGGGTGCTGGGCACCTAACATAAAAGCAAGTAGGGAAACACAGATTTACAAACACATATAAGTTAAAATATTAAGATACTAAATATATAGAGAATAATGCATATGTAGGTGTGTGAAAAGCAATTTTTTTACCCACCCAAGGGGTATGATAATATATAAACCACGGGAGCGAAGCTCTAAAGGTTTATATATTGTCATACGCCGCAAGTGTGTAAAAAATTGCAGATCACACACCTTCATATTTGTTATTTTTTATAATAACTGGTGCTGGTGAGTGTTTTTATAGGCTAACATGGTGTACACAACCCGGCGTGAGACAGTAAAAGCCATTTCAACTCGCGGGTTGAAACGACTTTGCCATATCAACTTGTGGGTTGTTATGACTTTTTACAGGTCTCAAAAACAGGTTGATATTGGGGGTCACCAGTTATTATAACAGCATAATATGTGAGATAAGTCAGCTCTAAAATCAAATCAGCTCAGATCAATCAGTTTCATGAGGGAAGGCCAGATTAAATAAATGAGTCTTTGGAACCCATTTAAACAGCTCAACCATTGAGACCTCCTTCACATAAGCTGGAAAAGAGTTCCAAAGGGCTGGTCCAATGACCTGAAAGGCACGGTCACCATAAGTTTTTAATCTGGCCCTTGGAGCAGCGAGGAGACTCATGGTCGAGGAGCTGAGGGAGTGATCTGAGGTGGCAGGTGACAGGAGATCTGCCAGATGGCAGGATCTCATGCACCACACACACCACCTACTGGGCACATGCCATGGCACTGACTAGCCCAGCTCACCCATGTACATACACTGCTGGCCACACTACTGGATTCCCCTGTGGCCAACATCCACCCACCAGAGGGACGGGGTATACAGGGGCGGACACACCAGTATGTGACACCATAGTCAATGACCACCACCAGACGGGTGGGGCCTGTTTGCATCCCACATGGCATGGAGCCCATGTGATGCACACATGTCCTATGGGCCCTCAGAGGGATGGTTTCACCATCGTGCCACATAGCATGTGCACCTAGTGTGCAAACATGCCCTGTGTGACCGAATGCAGAACATACCACCCCAATAGTGTGTCCCACCCCAACATCAGCATTGCCACCCTGGTCACATGGGTGACCCTCCTCTGGTTCATGTCCTGGCAATGGTATTCACCGTCACATGCACATGTTGTGGGGCATGGCACACACAGTGAACACTCTGAATGCTTTTCCAGGGGTGAGCCTCATCATGCCACTAGTGTGGTCCAGGCACCTGAACCTTATCTTCAGGCATCTACATGTACGTTCCACCATGGACTGTGTCTTCCTGTGGGCGTTGTTGTGTGTCTCCTCCTCCTGGCATGTTGGCTCCAAGTACAGTATGGTGTCAACAGTTAGGGCCTTAGGGGATATCCGCTGTCACCTGTGGGGAGAAGGTAGGTTTAGTAGGGTGGAACTGTGCAGCACACATTACAGCTGCCCTGTCACAATACCCACCAGCCAGCCAGCTGGCACGTCCGTTATGCCATTCTAGGCGGGCACCGAGGCCGGAGCTGTCAAAGATATATGAGTCATGGCAGGATCCAGGTAATATGGTGCACACATGGGTGATGAGCCCCCTCCATCACACATGATCTGGCAATTAACACTGTGGAAGCCCTTCCTATTGTGATATGCTCTTCAGCCACAGTGGGTGCCGGGATGGGCACATGTGTGCAGTCTATGGCACCAATGACATTAGGCATGACATGCATGCTGTAGAATGTCTTCTTTGTGGCCCGTATGCTCTCCAGAGTGGTGGGGAATATGATGTGGTCCTGCACACAGAGGAGCAGGGCATCTGTGACCTGCTGGTGTGTGCGTGACACCATGGATTGGCTCATGCCAGTGACATTGCCAGCAACATGCTGGAAGGACCCTGTGGCATAGTAGACCAGTGCACACAGGACCTTGGACTCCACAGATAGTGCATGTGCCTGTTGCATCTGGGATGCCACTTGAGGCTCCAACATGGTGCACAGTATGGCTATGGCTGCGTGATTCAGTCAGAATTTCCCAATACATTGTGGGTCACTGAGCATGCAGATCTGTTGATGTGGCCTATAAAAGTGTGGGTGTGTCTGCCACTGTCAGTCCCCTGCCAGAGCTGCATCCAGCAGGAGGGCATTGCAGAGCAGGCCAGGGCACATGCTGTGCCACAAGCAGTGCGTGGTCACCAACAGGCCTCCAGACACATATGCACAGCCACATCTGTTCAGACACCTTGGTCTGCCTGGGCCTTATGTGGCATCCACCCTTCTGGTGGGTGGGTCCAGTGATAACATTTGTGAGATGACCAGGTGTGGGATGGGCCTGAAAGGGCCACCTCCCTGCTGTGTGGTGGAGGGGTAAACATGTGTGTCATCACATGGTCAGCTTTGGGGAGGCCCCATGTCTTGGGGGTGTGGCTACAGGGCACCTGGTTCCATCTGCCCATGGCCCCTACTGTTGCATCCCATGGCACCCCATTGGGCATACCTGTGGTACTGCTCGTGCACCCATTTCCAGTGGCCCATCCCTAACATCTTAAACATCTTGTTGTTGTGTGCACACCCTGTTGTCCGTGATCCCAAATATGTCCTAGCTGGGAAACACTGGTATCAGACACTGTCCCATATCCATGACCATCCCTGAGTCAAGTCATTGTTCCATGGCATCCTGTGGTGGGGCACCTACATCCCACATACCTGTGGTGCTTGTTGCTGTGTACCAGTGTGGTGGACCATGCCCCATGCCTCACCTTCGGTCTTCTGCTTCATGGGATCCTCACATCTCACTGCACACCCAGTGCTACATCTTCCCACAGGTGGCTCTGCTAGCATCCCACTGTCCAACATGGGTTTCAGATGTCAGGGCTTCCTGCATGGGCATCTGTGCTCAGCGTGTTCCACTGTGCATCACCCTGCCCCTCCACATCTGCTATGCCCCTCCATCCCTACACCACTTTGCAGGTCACAGGATGCCAGTCTGTGGTCCACAGTGTGTGTTTCCCTCTTGCTGTGTTCTGCATCTCCTCTATGTGGCTGGCACAGGACTCCACACTATGTGAGAATCGTGGCCATTAGCAGAGACTTGATTTTAGCCCTTGGTTGTAGATTACCAAAACCATAGCTAGAAACAGGTCTCAGCCAATTTGAATGCAGTTTTTTTTCCATCCCAGTGTTATACAGCAGCCCAACCTGCAGGATTTGGCCGAAATGGTGCAGACTGCTTTATTGACTAGAAACCCTAACTTTTTTATTTCCTGACTTTTCACCATACATTAGCAAACTTAAATTCTTCCTTATTTTTTTAATAACTTGCTAGTGTTTTAACCTGGTTATCAAATAAACCAAACTAATTCACTGAAATACTGCATGTTTCTGAAACTCTATAAACAATATCATGATTTTTAGCACATTTCTGGTTTGCATTGTTCTATGGGGAATAGTGCCTGCCTTTTGAGAAAGTAGTGAAAGCAGCAGGCAGCATAATATTGAATGCAACACAAATGAGTTTTGAGAATACAGCATGATATTGGTTTCTTTTTTTTCACTCTTTTGGCCTAAATTTTATGTCCTATGCATTTATTTATAAATTATATGCACAGGGTATTTCAGTGAAATTGAGCATCTCATTTTTGATATTGACTTTTGACAGAAGCAGGTCAAAGCTTCAGATAAAGAACACATTCTAATAAAGCAATACACATTTATGAGCACTAAAAGATGTAGGGGACAGGAATTAAATTTGGTTTTATATATTTTTTTATTATCTTTGACTACTTGGTGTGAGCTTATGGGAATAATTCATTTTTATTAGAGACACGGGTTATGAAGCAATACAGTTCATAATACAACATACTTTTGAATGGTACAATGTGTAAAATAGTTATCATGAATAAAGAATATACTGTATTAATAAAAAGAATGACCTACTTCCTAGAGATAATTCATTACACCTCTTTTAAAAGCAGAAACTCAACTGCATTTAATAGCTTTGATGGGAATGTCTCTCAGTAATCTGGGGCTCAGTACAACAGTGTGTGCACACTACAATTCAAATAAAGGTTATGTATGTAGGTAGCCTGTTTTTTTCTCACATGCATGTATTAACTGCTTGGTTGATTTGCACTCCTTTGTAATGTGAAAACATTTTAATAAACAGATTATCTACAAAACATAGCTTATGCTCCCGGTGAGAGGTGAGAGATAAAGTGAGGGGATTCAGCACACTGAGGTGGTGATGTTCTTTGTCTTATACAGTGGTCAGTGAGTGGCAACAGTGGGATTCGACCTGGATCTCCAGGTTTCCAGTTCTGTACTTTAACCAGTAGGAGTGCAGGGATGTGCACTGGGCTTGGTCAGAGGTTTGGGATGACAGGGTTTTTTCCAGAACAGTCAGTTTATACTGAATCAGATCATTGGCAGTCTAACCCAGTTCCAGTCTGAAATGAGACAATTAATGCAAATAATGCAAAATGCCCTCTGCTTTAAGGAACTGCATTCACAACAAGGATGAATGACCACTGCCCTCCCACCTATCCAGCCACAGTCAATCAAGTTGCTGGGCCCCATGTGGAGGTGTGGGGGTGAGTGACAGAGACACAGACTGTGCAGCACAGCACTCAGTGTGAGGCTGCAGGAGATAGATGTGTTTGTTGTATGCTCTGCAAAAACTTTAATTAGCAATGGAAAACAGCCTACCAGGGCCTTATTAGGAGGCAAACCTCATTAACAACAGTTCTTTTTAAATACAGAGTGAAAATAAACTGCTCCTGTGATAGCTGACTAATGGGAGAAGCAGATGGAAAAGAAGAAAAAATTATTTGCCGTAGTAATGTTGTTTCTTCTAAGGGATCCCTCACTAAGTGTCACAAACATCATCAGGTCCTCTGAGCTGAATGCCATGGAGAATTAGAACTTTATGTTAATAATTAAAGAATGCTTATTGGAATTAGAATGAAGTTCAAACTCTGCTGGGTGGTTACAGCTCCCCTAGCGACCCAACGTCAATGTGGACATTTTCCACTTCACCATAGATAATGCAAAACTGTTTTTTTTTACCTGACATCTCTTGTATTGTCCGAGTATAATATTAATGTTATTTTTGCATCCAGTGAGTATAGCTTTGCTCACCTGCACTGGAATGCTCAGAAAAGCATAAAGGAAGAGTGACTGACTGGTTCAAGTGAAAACTCTGACACCACTTTTAAGAAGAAACTTTCTATAGTTTTGAGAAAGAACAGTTCTGTGTGGTTCATAGCTCTGAGCTTGTGCTATGTACAGTAGAGTTGAATGCTGTAGTTATGCTTGGATACATAGGCCAGACCAGTAAGTAGGACAATGGCTGCAGTATATGAGTTATATGAAATGATTAGTGCTTAGATACTTCAGCATAGATATGAGTAAGTCAGTGATTGTAGTACGTATGAACTGGATTGTATATGCATAGTGTTTGATGCTTGAACTGATGAGCAACAACTTGTTAAGACTTGATGTTTTGGCCTTTCTCTGTATCCCACCTTAGGAAAGATGCTTAGTTGAGTAAGATGAGACCCCCCCAGTGGGATAAGCATGCCGGAGAAGGAGGAGGCATCAGAGGAGAATGGAGGGTGAGTGCAACTCACTCTAAGCAGAGCGGCGGAGCCTGATGAGTTATGTAGGATATGGAAGAGGAGCTCTTCCCCACAGAACTACAGGCATGCACCTTACAATTCTGTGTGGTTCATAGCTCTGTGTTTGGGCTACGTGCAGTAGAGTTGAATGCTGTGGTTATGCTTGGATACATAGGTCAGATCAGTAAGTAGGACAATGGCTGCAGTATATGAGTTATGAAATGATTAGTGCCCTGATACTTCAGCATATATATGAGTAAGTCAGTGATTGTAGTATGTATGAACTGGATTGTATAAGCATAGTGCTTAGGTGCTTGAACTGATGAGTAACAACTTGTTAAGACTTGATGTTTTGGCCTTTCACTGTATCCCACCTTAGGAAGGATGCTTAGCCGAGTAGGATGAGACCCCCAAAAGAAATAATGATTGCAGGTGCAATTATCTCCTCCAACTCTGGAGAGTATGGCCAGTAGCATGCAGGAGAGGAAAAACCCTCTTGGGGGGAAACCTCTGAGGACCCATGGCTACTGACCTGCCTGTCCTTCTGGGCATACTAAAGGAGAGTAATCCTAAATGAGCAATATATATATTGGCAAGTCCAAAACCCCAAATGATGAGGAACCAAGGGTCAGAACGAGCAAAGGAATCCAGTAATGATGTTGAATGTCCAGTGAGAAGATGGTAGCAGATCCTGAGCCGATGTCAATGTCCATGATAAATATCGATAGAAGGTCATCATGAATCCAGGTGAAGGCTCAGGCAAACTTGAAGTGATGGTCTGAGTTCCAACAGGCGAAGTGATGGAGCATAAGTAATTGAAGGAGAGGCTAGGATGCTGGATGCAAGTCAGGAAGCTGAAGAAAGTAGAGCAAAGGAACCCCTGGTCCTGAGTGAGTGAAGCAGCATGTGGACAATAGGCTGGAAAGCCCTGAAATCCTCCAATCATCTGGCAAAGCAGTATGGGAAAGAACAGAACCTCCACGCCCTGAGCTGGGAGAGGCAAGCATAGATAAAAAAAATAATCGAACTTCCAGGTCCCGATGCTGGCAAGGCATGTGTAGAGTGGAAAAATTCCAACCTCCAGGCCCGATGCTGGGTGAGGCAGGTGTAGGGTAGAAACAGCTGAACCTCCAGGCCCTGATGCTGGGTGAAGCAGGCATAGAGTAGGAATATACGAACTTCCAGGCCCCGATACTGGGCGAGGCAGGTGTAGGGTAGAAATAGTTGAACCTCCAGGCCTGATGCTGGGCAAGGCAGGTGTAGTAGTATAGTCAAACCTCCAGGCCCCAATGCTGGGTGAGGCAGGTGTAGGGTAGAAATAGTCAAACTTCCAGGCCCTGATGCTGGGTGAGGCAGGTGTAGAGTAGAATGTCAAACCCCCAGGCCCCGATGTTGGGCAAGGCAAGTGCAGGCTAGGCCCCTGCGTGGCCAGTGAAAAATGACTGGACCTCACGTAGGTCAGGCAGAAGGGAAAAGGAACAGCCAAGCCAGCTCCTAAGAAGGCTAGCAGGACTGGGGAACACCACCATGGACTGCCACCTGGCACAGCATATATTCAAGAGGCTGAAGCAAAGGAGAAGGAGGAAATCTGTGTCAAATAAGGCATGGGACTGAGGAGTCGCAGCACAAGAATAGAGGAGGCCACTGAACTCTGATAATCGAGGGCAGCCAAACAGAAGGGTGGCACAGATCAGGAGGAGCTGAGGAAATGAAGGAAGTTAGTCCCACATAAGGCAATTCCAAATCTAGTTTCCATAGTCACTAAGCAGATAGTCCAGCCAGTGTAGTCTATGTGCAACCCACATATAATGACATAGAATGCAGTTCCTGTTGGTATGGCAGATAGATTTGTAGGAGTCCACAACAGCAAATAGCGGCGACTGGAAAGAGTTGCAGTATGTGATTGACTGACAAGGGACGTGAATGTATCAGCAATACAGAAGTTTGAGGAACCTGTTTAGAATAAACAGTGAGGATTGTGCTAAAATGCTATGATCAGTAGTACTGTGGAAGGGAGCTCAGGTTAAATGCCGGTGCAAGCTCCGTGGCCGGGGACGAGGAGGTGGCCACTTGCAGGCACTGTGTAGGTCCAGGGCCGAAAATGTCCACTGGCAGTCTCTTGTAGAATTCCTTGGGGGAATGACTCCAGTGGATGCTGGAGCCTTGTAATGGAGTTCCCTGTGCAAGAGATGGTAAGGTTCACCATGAAGTCCTTGCAATCCTCCTGAGTGGCCCAAAGCAGTGGTGACACAAGCTGCATGCAGCAAATCCAGAAAGAACCCCAAAAAGTAGTAGCAGACAGCAGAAAAGCTGAAATGGAAGGCTGGATCATGAGAAGTCCATCAAGGCAGAGGGACAAACGAGGGAGCAAGGACGGAAACTGACCTAGTAGAATCCAAAACTGCCACCCGCAGCAGCAGTGGAAAGGCAGAGTGCATGGAATAGGGTCCTGGTACATGGCTCGCATACCCAAGCAGGTAAGCAGGAGGCAAAATGCTGAGGATCCACAATGGCCATCCAGGCCAGAAGAAAGGGAGAGTGGGCAGCAACAAGAAACAGAACGCAGGCCTAACGAGAGAAAACTAACTCAGTTAAGAAGGGGGATAAAACCTTTTATAGGTATATCAGAGAGCGTAGAAAGACAAAGGGAGGGATAGTGAGGCTGAATAGAATGGATGGTGGGTGCGCAGAGAGTGGCAGTGATAAAGCAGGGATACTGAATGAATACTTCTGTTCAGTATTCACAAAAGAGCAAGTGGGGGAGGTGCCTAATCCAATTAACAGAAGCACTCTGGAGAGGGGGGTTGATCCCAGTCCTTTCACAGAAGAAAGGGTTCTGAAAGAACTCCTAAAACTGAAGGTGGACAAAGCAATGGGGCCAGATGGAATTCACCCCAGAACTGTAAAAGAATTAAGCAGAGAACTAGTGACACCACTGACTATGCTTTTTAATAAATCATGGGAGGATGGTGTGGTACCCGAGGACTGGAAGAAGGCGGATATGATTCCCCTTCACAAAAGTGGGACCAAGACAGAGGCAGAAAACTACAGACCTGTCAGTTTGACCTCTGTGGTAGGGAAAGTGATGGAATCACTTCTGAAGGAAAGAATTGTAGAGTACCTAGAGGCCAGTGGGGCACAGGACCCAAGGCAGCATGGGTTCACAGCGGGAAGGTCATGTCAGACGAATCTAATTGATTTCTTTGACTGGGTGACCAAAGTAGTAGACCAGGGAGGGGCTGTGGACATGGCCTACCTAGACTTTAGCAAGGCATTTGACACAGTCCCATACAAAGATTAGTAGTCAAATTAACCAGCCTGGGAGTGGGTCCCAAGGTGGTAGCCTGGGTAAAACATTGGCTGAACAACAGGACACAGAAGGTAATTGTAAATGGAGTCCACTCTGAAGAAAGAGGGTTACTAGTGGGGTACCGCAGGGTTCAGTACTGGGTCCAGTCCTTTTTAATGTCTTTATAAGTGATATTGCAGAGGAACTGGAAGTAAAAGTATGCCTTTTTGCAGATGACACAAAGATCTGCAACAGGGTTGATACACAAGGAGGCGTGGAAAGGATGAGAAGGGACTTGGTAAGTTTGGAGGAATGGTCAGAAGTACGGCAGCTTGGATTCAATGCAAAGAAGTGCAAAGTAATGCACCTGGGAAACAAAAACCCAGGGGAAGATTACACAATGGGGGGGGGAGGTAGTAACAACAACAAAAATGGAAAGAGACCTAGGGGTAATCATATCAGTTGACATTAAGGTTGGCAAGCAATGCGAGAAGGTGGAGGGCTGGGGGGATACTGGGATGTATAGGGAGAGGTATCACCAGCAGAAAACAGGAAGTTGTTATCCCCCTGTACAGACAGTTGGTAAGACTCCATCTAGAGTACTGCGTCCAGTTCTGGAGACCCCATCTCCGCAAGGACACAGACAGGATGGAGGCAGTTCAGAGGAGGGCAACTAAAATGGTGCAGGGTCTACAAGAGAAGCCATATGAGGAGAGACTAAAGGAGCTTAATATGTATATACTTGAGGAAAGGGGGGGGCATGATAGAAATGTTTAAGTACCTCAGTGGAATCAACAAAGTCCAAGAGGATAGCATCTTTCAGAAAAAGAGATGTGCAAGAACAAGGGGACACAATTTGAAGATAGAGGAGGGACAGCTCAGGGGCAATGTGAGGAAGTATTTTTTCATAGAGAGGGTGGTGGACACATGGAGCAGCCTTCCTGAGGAGGTTGTGGGGTCTAAAACTGTGGGAGAATTCAAGAATGCATGGGACAGACATAAGGCAATTTTTCTGGGCGGTAGGAAGAAATAGGCTGTTGGTTAAATAGGATCTGCAGCTTATCCTCTAGGTAGGGAAATGGGCAGACTAGGTGGGCCAAGCGGTCCTTATCTACAGTCAAAATCTATGTTTCTATGTTTCTAACTAAAACGGCGGCTGAACAAAAGCTGTGCACTGGAGGCTGGCAGAAAAAAAGAGAGAGAGACAAGAAAGGTACAAAAAAACAGAGGGAGGCCGGGGACAAAGCAGAAATAGACAGATAAGGCAAAGGAATGGGGGGGGCACAGAAAGAGAAGAGTGCCAGCCTCAGTATGCAGCATGGAGCGAGCGCAGTGAGTGTGACTCACTCTAAGCAGAGTGGCAGAGCCTGATGAGTTATGTAGGATGTGGGGGAAGAGCTCTTCCCCACAGAACTACAGGCATGTGCCTTACAATTACGTGCTTACCGTAAAAGCAGATCTTCAAGAGAATCTCTTCCATTAGGTCACACCTTTGGAACTACTGTATAACTGTGTCAGTGCTAGGACAACATGAAAACTTATGCTAGCTGGGGGCCACACATGATGACGTCACATGGCAGCATCTATGTAAAAGTAGGCAGCCCCATCTCTCTTCACTTCCCCACCAGAGATTGTGCTCGGAGCATGTCCCTTCTTGGGGAACCAGGAGATCATACCAATGCCTCTTATAGTAAGCAAGCGAAGGTGCTAGATATATCAGCCATGGAAATTCCCAATGCAGAAAGCAGATGCCATATTTCTGTATAGATTAGGAAAATGGGGAAGGATGGTGGGCTGGCAAGGCATAATGGAAGAGATTCTCTTGAAGATTTACTGTTCGGTAAATATGTAATGGCTCTGTCTTCTTCAAGGATATCTCGTCCATTAGGCCACACCTTTGGAATGAACCCCAAGCAATCCAAAATGTTAACAGTGAGGTTGGTGCAGTCTGGTTCAAGACAGCAGGCCCTGTAGAACAGCAAGACCGAAACTTGCTTGTCTATGAGAAACAATGTCCAGACTGTAATGCTTAGTAAAGGAGCGGAGAGTACTCCATGTGGCTGCAGCACAAATGTCAGTCACAGAGATGTTTCTGAAACAAGCAACAGAAGTAGAGGTGTGCAAAAAAAAATTCCACTAGTGGAATTTCCGCAAAAGTGTGACTTTCGCTTCCGTGAAAGTTCAGAAATAATTTTGGCAACTTCCATGGAAATTCTGTCTTAAATGTATGGACTGTTCATTAATGTATTAAACTGTGGCAAGAAAAATCCACAGAACTGATCACTGTCCGCGGTCAGTTCTGAGGCTTTTTTTCCCAGCAGTTTAATACATCAGTCCACCACCCCACTCGATCGTGGGTTCTATTTAAAAAAAAAAGAGATCCTAAGCTCTCCTGGTGGTGTCTAGTGGCACCCCCCACTGATTGTGGGCCCCAAGTAAAAAGAAATCCCTGGTGACTAGTGGCCCCCCCTACCTGCTGATTGCAGATCCTTTGTTAAAAAAATCCCTCCACTCAATGGTGGCTAGTGGTCCCAACCCCACCCACTGATCACTGGTCCCATCATGTTAAAATAAAAACCTCCATTCCCTGATGGCTAGTGGTCCCACCCCCACCCACCGATTGTGGGTTCCATCATTTTAAAATAAAAACCTCAACTCCCTGGTGTCTAGTGGCCCCCCTACCTGCTGATTGCAGATCCCTTGTTAAAAAAAATCCCTCCACTCAATGGTGGCTAGTGGTCCCAACCCTACCCACCGATCACTGGTCCCATCATGTTAAAATAAAAACCTCCATTCCCTGATGGCTAGTGGTCCCACTCCCACCCACCGATTGAGGGTTCCATCATTTTAAAATAAAAACCTCAACTCCCTGGTGGCTAGTGGTCCCACCCCCACACACCAATTGCGGTTCCCATCATATGTATATATTTTTTTAACATTGGACATGCAATCGCCGGGTGCAAGTGATTTCAACTAAAAATAACACTTTCCATGACAGAAAGCATAAACTACAACTTGTGGCTGGCTCAAAAGGAGCCAAAGTAAGCTTTTCAAGAATACATCAGGACTGTAGCGGGGTGTCACCCTGGCTCGTGATAGTATCTGTTGGCAAGGATTACTGGAGCTTCTATAACCAAACCAGGGGCTTCAGACTAGAAAACACCACTGCTTCTCTCTTACTGCAAGCAGACTCAGTTCCAGACCTGACCCTCACCAGCGGCTGTGGGCTAGAGAACACCGCCACTTCTCTGTCTCTCAAAACTGCCAGAGGGATTTAAAAAGGAACAGAAAGACACTAACCAGATTAAATCAGTAACTACCCTGTTGAAGAACAAGGGCATCAAGCCACCGTTTCTCTGCTGGGAACATTCTGTAGCAGGTGATCAGGGACTACTATAACATCAGTATACTTCCTCCACAGGCTATTGCTGGCTGATTGTGCAAACAGCTGAACACCTATGCTTACTGTGTCATTGAGAAACATAGAAACATAGAAACATAGACTTTGACGGCAGATAAGGACCGCTAGGCCCATCTAGTCTGCCCATTTCCCTACCTACAGGATAGGCCGCAGATCCTAGTTAACCAACAGCCTATATCTTCCTGCCCCCCACAAGAATTGCCTTATGTCTGTCCCATGCATTCTTGAATTCTCCCACAGTTTTAGACCCCACAACTTCCTCAGGAAGGCTGTTCCATGCATCCACTACCTCTCTGTGAAATAATACTTCCTCACATTGCCCCTGAACCGCCTCCTTCTATCTTTAAATTGTGTCCCCTTGTTCTTGCAAGTCTCTTTTCTGAAAGATGCTACCCTCTTGGACTTTGTTGATTCCTTGAAGTACTTGAAAGTTTCTATCATGTCCCCCTCTCCCTTCTTTCCTCAAGGGTATACATATTAAGCTCCTTTAGTCTCTCCTCATCGGCTTCTCTTGTAGACCCTGCACATTTTAGTTGCCCTCCTCTGGACTGCCTCTATCCTGTCTATGTCCTTGCGGAGATGGGGTCTCCAGAACTGGACACAGTATTCCAGATGGGGTCTCACCAACTGTCTGTACAGAGGGATAACAACTTCCTGTTTTCTGCTGCTGATGCCTCTCCCTATACATCCCAGTATACCCCGGCCCTCCTACTGCCTTCTCACATTGCTTACTAACCTTAAGGTCATCTGATATGATTACCCCAGGTCCCTTTCCTGTTTTTGTTGTTACTACCTCCCCACCCATTGTGTATTCTTCCCTGGGTTCTTGTTTCCCAGGTGCATTATTTGCACTTTTTGCATTGAATCCTAGCTGCCATCGTCTGACCATTCCTCCAACCTTGCCAAGTCCCTTCTCATCCTTTCCACGCCTCCTTGTGTATCAACCCTGTTGCAGATCTTTGTGTCATCTGCAAAAGGCATATTTTCCTTCCAGTCCCTCTGCAATGTCACTGATGAAGACATTAAAAGGACTGGACCCAATCTCTGAACCTCACGGTACCCACTAGTAACCGCCCTTTCTTCAAGTGGGCTCCATTTACAATTACCTTCTGTGTCCTGTTGTCCAGCCAATGTTTTACCCAGGCTACCACCCTGGGACCCACTCCCAAGCTGGTTAATTTAACTATTAATCTTTTGTGTGGGACTGTGTCAAATGCCTTGCTAAAGTCTAGGTAGGCCATGTCCACAGCCCCTCCCTGGTCAGAAAGAGAGGTGGTCTGATCACTCGAGGCAGGCATTTCATGGTAGGAACATTTAACACTGATTGTTTTTGATTGTTGGTTTTCCTTCTTGATTGTTTTTTCTCCAACCAGGAGAAGAAACAGAATAACCCTCCCATCCTCCCTTAGCCCCATCCACCCCAGGCCCATTGCATTTTATAGACCATATACCTGATTCTGATTTCCTGTCATACACAGGAAGAGGCAGGACTTCAGGCCGGAGGAGGGTAAAAAAAACTCGCTATCTAGGTTTCATCCGATTTCACACACCTAAGAGGGTGTGTAGTTATACAGCTTACTACAAAGTCCCAAGGGACTGGACTGCCAAAAGAAGACAGCTGTACTAGCAAATTGGACATTGTCAATTGTGGTCTATGTGGAGCACTTTTCGGCAGGGCACTCTTCCAAGGCTTTGGTCAGTGCCCAACATGTTGAGCAGTAGCTGACCTCAGGGCCAAGAGCAGAGAAGCATGGGCCAAAATACATGTTCTACAAGATAAATTGCAAGCATCTGCTCATCCCTCCTCTGATAAAATGGTACACTGATGTCAGCACCTGTGCTAGGCAGGATACAGGATCAGGAGGATTGCAGGTGGTAAGGAGGGGGAGATGAGGCCATCTGGAAAGAACTGTTAAGCAAATGCCCATGCTGAGAAAAAAACTTGCTCACAAAAACAGATACTCACCACTGGTGACAGAACTGATCACTGGGCACAGTGACAATACAGGCAAATGTCACGTGGGGTCATAACAGAAGAAGAAGGCAAGCAACGGCACCCAAGGGTACTCAAAGGGCTGGCAGAGGGCCTGGCAGGACCACTGGCTGACCTGTTCAATACCTCTCTGGACACAGGATGTGTACCACAGGATTGGAGGATGTCCCATGTGGTGCCCATTCACAAAGGTGGCACAAAGGATGATCCAGATAATTACAGACCAGTGAGTCTCACATCAACTGTGGGAAAGCTCATGCAGATAATTCTTAAAGAGAGGCTAGTGACATTTTTGGAGGAAAAGTGGTCTCCAGGACGGGCAACAACATGGGTTTGTCTCAGGCAGATCCTACCAGGCAAACCTGATTGAGTACTACGATTGGGTGACCAGGGAACTGGACAAGGGCCATGCAGTGGATGCCCTGTACTTGGACTTCAGCAAGGCCTTCAGTTCTGTGCTGCATGGGAGGCTAGGGGGGAAGCTGGAACATGTAGGCGTGGGTATGAAGATAGTCAAATGGATCACTAACTGGCTGAAGGGCAGGCAGCAAAGGGTGGTGGTGGAGGGGGAACTCTAATCACCAAGAGCAGTGACAAGCAGGGTGCCACAGGGATCAGTACTGGGACCGGTGCTGTTTGGCATCTTCATAGCAGATCTCTCACACACAGGACCCAGAGTAAGATCGGTCTGTTCGCAGATGATACCAAGATGGGAGCTGTGGTAGATGACATTGAGGGGTGGAAGGGACTGCAGGAAGACCTGACTAAATTACAGGAGTGGTCAGAAACATGGCAGTTGGGGTTCAATGCCAAGAAGTGCAAAATGCTAAACTTCGGAGCTAAGAACCAGAGGAGGAGTTATCAGCTGGGAGGGGTACAGTTGGGGAGCACAGAGGAGGAAAAGGATCTGGGGGTGATTATAACGGGGACTATGAGCAACTCGGCTCAGTCCAGGAAGGCAGCAGTGAAATCCAAGAAGATGCTGGGCTGTACAGCGGGGGGGATCTTCTCTAGAGGTAGTGAGGTGATCCTTCCTCTTTACAGGTCACTGGTCAGACTGCACCTGGAGTACTACATGCAATACTGGTGCCCATTCCTGAAGAAGGACATCAGATTGTTGGGGGGTGGAGCAGCACAGAGTGACTAGGATGATCCAGGATTTGGAGGGGAAATCCTATGAGGAAAGGTTGAACATGCTTAACATGTATCCCCTGGAGGAAAGGAGGGATGAGGGGATGTGATTGAGACCTTTAAGTACCTGAAGGGGGTAAACAAGACTAATACAGGAGAAATATTCCGGATCAGAAGAGGGAGGGATGCAAGAGGGCATCAACTGAGGTCGGAGGGGGGAAATTCAGGAGGGAGTCAGGAGACATTATTTCACTGAATGGGTGATAGACAAGTGGAAGTCTCTACCAGAGAAGGTGGTTTCCTGTAGGACAGTGGGCTGTTTCAAGAGGGGATGGGACAGAGTGGGAGGTATGACTGCAAGGAGGGGAAGGAAGGGTGGGGCAGTTGCAAGTTGAGGGGCTAGCTGCACAATCAAGCAGACTTGATAGGCTGTGAGGCCTGTTTCTGCTGACATTTTCATATGTTCGTATGTAAATGATAGCAAACAAAACAACCGGCACCAGACATCAGCTTATACAAAAGTTTTAATATGCAAAAAACATAATAAATAGCAATCAAACCATGCAAAGCAACAGAACTCCTGACCAGGTTTCATCTGTAGGCTTTCTCAAGGGATACTGGTCAGAGGGAGCACTGTGACTTTTCAAAAAGGGTGAACCAATCCTGTGCGTGAACACACTTAAAGGTATAGTGTTAACATTCTAATATACTAGTGCCTAAAGTGCAATACAACCAAGCAACAGGATAAAAAATATACCTATCAGTATGGATAGGTTCCCAACTTATTTCAAAAAGCAGTGAAAGGCAGAAAATGACTTGGCCCATAAAGTATCTAAATTTATGCAGAAAAAGCAAATTGTTCCAGTTCTGGAAACATTATATACTGTATATAAATATATAAATGTTTTATGGCCGAGAGCTATAATTTACAAAAGATCCCATAGGTTCCACAAGTTACGTCTGAGCTATGTGCCTTCCGTCCTCTATGGCTGGCTCCTCTTTACTTAGAAACTAGTGAATCACCTAGGTATGGCACCTAAAGGGAATGGAGAGTGAGAGAGAAAAAAGAAAGGGCAGTAAAAAAAAGCAAAAATTATTTTCAATACTTGTAAGACAGAGTTACTACTCAGAAAGAACACTGGCGTGCATCAGAGTTTCAAAAGGCCAAATGTTGTTATCTATCTAGATTGAAAGAACATCATGTTAAAACTGTTAACAAGATTAAATACCATTTAAAGTTTTCTTCTTTTCTTTAAACATGGCATTATGTCTATTCTATCATTCAAGCCTGGAGAGTAGTACCCTCCCAACTGGTATATCCACATTGATTCTCTTTCTAACAAGAGGGCATCCAGATCACCACCCCTTCTACCCAGGGTCACATGACCAATACCACTGAATTTAAATTCATGTTTCTCAGTAGGAGAAACAGCTTTAATGTGGGCTGCCAGAGCATTGGTAACATCTTCATTAATCACTGCCCTTGCTTATTCTCCAACCCTGAGTTTAAGAAGTCTAGAGGTTTTACCCACATCAAAAACTACCACAACTGCACCATGCCACGTATACCATGTATGTGGAGTGACAAGAAATAAAATTCCTGATATTGAATACTTTTGCAGCATTTTTGCTCATTAATGTGGTTGTTTTCTCCATGAGGGGACAATATTTGCAATGCCCACATTTGTGGTTTCCCACGGGCCGCTGTGGTAGCCAAGTCCTTGATGGTACAAGGGGGGAATTGATAGCTATGTGTGAGGAGATCGGCTAGATTTGTTCCTCTCTTATTGCTAAATCTGGGTAGGGGTGGTCTTCTACCATCTGTTGAAAAAATGGGGTCTGACTCTATAATGTCCCAGTGGTGAGATATTATACATCTAACAGCAGCTGATTTTCTAGTGTAAGTACAGTGCAAGCCTATTATAATGAACACATTTGTGCACACAACTGTTGCCCATTATATCCAGTGTCCATTACATCCAGAAGAGGTGTAGCCTGTGTGTTAGGTGTGTCGATGTGTAAAAGCATGGGCTCAGAGAGAATAAGAACTTATTATAAAACTTTACATATTAATCAGAATCCTGCCTCATATATGTTTCTGTATTCTGTGTGTTTATTTAAAGTTATTTAACTGTCAGGGAAAATCAGTTAGTTTAAGGAAGCTTATTGCAGAAGGTGAAAAGAACATAATAACTCCATTGGCCGGATGTTGGGGTTCTAGGACACCAATAACAAAGTGTACTGTAAGGGCTTTATTGATATATACAATCATTTATGTTTAGTTAATTTGCTAATAAAAGTTTATGCAGCTTGTGTGGAATTATTTTATTTGAAATGTTAGCTCTGTAGCTTCTCCATCTTAATTTTATATTTGCCAAATCTCCTCACCAGCTCTGCACTGCCACCTACAAAAAAAAGCACTACAAATGCCCACAAAAGCTTCATATTGTCCATTATAAGTAATGTTTCTGTCCATTGTAACCAGAGAAAAATACATTGGATTTGATATATTTGGTTTGGGAAATCAGTTTTTGTCCGCTATAACCGACTGCCCATTATAACAGCGTCTGTTATAAGTGGAGTGCACTGTACTGACAAAATTAGTACGCCTCTTCACAACCAAATTTCCCTCCCTCTGGGTAAGCAGGTCACTTATTTCCGTCTGGCTCACCCCTTCTTCAGCTTTATTGAGATATTTTGTTTTGTGTCCCCTGCTCTGGAATATTGCTGTTAGCACTCTATTGTTTCTA
The DNA here is from genome assembly GCA_016271365.2 of Neoceratodus forsteri. NCBI lineage: Eukaryota > Metazoa > Chordata > Ceratodontiformes > Ceratodontidae > Neoceratodus > Neoceratodus forsteri. Next base: position 52,019,395 of record CM057451.1, on the reverse strand, counting down.
GTGCAATCCTCCTCACTACTGCAATTTCTTTTCTCTCTCATGAATTGGGACTTGAGAATGTTTACAGTAATGTGTTGGGGGTGACAACTAGTAGCATAGAGCTGAGTGCTACAATCTGTAGATTTTCTATAGAGGTCAGTTTTATTGTACCATCAGCCCTTATCTCTATTTCCAGATCCAGGAAACAGACCTTAACTCTGCTTACATTAGCTGTAAACATTAAGTTTCTGTTGGTACTCTCCAACCATTTTATGAACTCACACAACTCTGCCTTATCCCCCTTCCACACCAGAAAAATGTTGTCAATAAAGTGTCTTCAGAGATCCAACCTATGGTAATAAGGGTTGGTCTTGGGACATCTGACATTTACTTTCTCCCAAAGTCCCAGCTACACATTTGCATAATTGGGGGCAAATGTAGCCCCATAGCTGTACCCTTAATTTGCAAATAAGTAGTGTATTGAAACAAGAATGCATTAAGCTGAAGAACCAGGTGCTCACTACCACACAAGAAGTCAACCAATTCTGAGGTATAGCCTGTCTGGGTTTCTAGCCAGAACCTGAATGCCTACAACCATTCATGGTGGGATATATTGATGTATAGGGCCTCAATATCAAGGGAAACTAATAGCCAGTCCTCTTCCAATTGTAGATCATCCAAGTGTAGGATCTAAAGATGAGTGGTGTCTTTAAGATATGAGAGTAATGGCTTACTAGTCCCTTGAAATGAGCATCCACATACTGGGACAAGGGTTCTAGCAGACTCCCAATTCCAGAAATGATTTGTCTTCCCGGAGGTTCTACCAAGCTTTTATGGACTTTTGGTACATTATGAAAACAAGCTTTTATAAGTTTGTTAACAATAAGAAAATCAAAGACATCTTCAGAAATCAGGTTATTGGAAAAAGCCTTAGTCAGGGTAGCATCCACCTCCTATTTGAAATCTGGTGTTGGGTCAGTGTTTAATTTTTTTATAGAAGTTTGTGCCCATTAGCTGTCTATTCCACTCAGCAATGTACTTACTGGTGTCTAGGACCACCACAGCACCGCCTTTATCCACGTTTTTCACAGTTATTTCCTTCTCCCTCAGCAATCTTGCTTAGAGCTTCTCTTTCTTCTTTATTTAAATTATCATTTACTCTATCTGTTCGGTTAAACAGATTGTGTAAATGAAACTTATCGTAGTGGAGGATTCCATGATCACAGAATGGAACCCCATCTGAATTCAAATGGTGGCACCAGGGTTGTTATTGAGTGTCTCCCTGGCACAACTGCAAATAGCAACTCAAACCATATCAAACAAATTGTGCAAAGGGAAGATGGCAACAAACATGTTATAGTTCACCTAGGGGCAAACGACCTGTCCAATCAAACAGTTGCAGAAGCTAAAAAGCACATATCTCAACTTGCTAGCAGAATATCATCGCCTTCATCCACACTAGCACTCTTAGAAGTACTACCGGTCTGGGAAAGGGGAGGAAACACAAAGAGGGTCAGAGAGGAGGAAATAAATTAATTTAACTCATCGTTGAGTGAGTGGTGCCAGGAAAATGGCCACTGTTTCATCAGTAACTGGAGGAGCTTCTGGGAGAAGGGCTTCTTTCAGTATGATGGCCTCCACTTGACAAAGGAAGGGGTGAGAGTGCTTGGCCAGAAATTTGATTTGTACATGGACCATTTAAACTAGAGGCAGGGGAGGTGGTAACAACACTTACCAAAGCTAACAGTAAGTAGGTCACAACCCCCTGAAAAAAGAAAATGATATTGTAACTACTCCAAAGAAGGTTAATACCATACAAAATAGGATGAACTTCACAGGGCAAGAACAGAGAGCTACGTTACACAAACAAAGGAAAGGGGGCCAAAAAAGGAGACTCTCACCTGTGCTAAGATGGAGCACAGCACAAGGAGGGCAATAGTAACAAATGCCAGGAGCCTGGCAAACAAAATCCCTGACCTCATGGCCATCATGGTCGAGGGTGGACTGAACTTAGTTGCTGTGACAGAAACCTGGTTCACAGATAACCATGGATGGGACATAGCTATCCCAGGGTACAACCTGTACAGATGAGACAGGAATGGAAAAAAGGGAGTGACTCTATTCGTCTGGAAGGAAATTAAAATCACAGAGATTCTCGGGACCCCCACTTAGACTGAAGCACTGTGGGTAACAGCCAAGACAGGAAAAGAGGCAGCCTTTAGGATAAGTGTTATCTACAGGCCCCCATCACAGGGGGACATTGGGAATGAAGAAATAATAGAGACATTCCACAAGATGACTGACAAAGGTGAGGCACTAATTGTAAGGGATTTCAATTTACCAGACATAAACTGGAGTTCTTGTACACCATCATCAACAAGAAGCAGGGACTTTGTTATGGCCCTGCAGGGGGCAGGACTGAGAAAGCTTTTTGGTACTCTAACCAGAGGCAAAGCTGTTCTGGACTTGGTTTTAACTAACACTGTCAGGGTAAAGGGGGTTGAGCTAGGGTGTCATCTAAATAGTGACCACGTATGGTCAGTTTCCATGTGATCACAAGTGAGGACACCCGCCACTCCAAGATTAGAGTTTTAGATTTCAGAAAGGCAGACTTCCAGAAAATGAGAGCCAGCCTAGCAAAGAGTCTTAGACACATGGAAGGGAAAGGGGTAGACGAAATGTGGGAGGACTTCAAGGAAGCTATCACACAGATAACTGATTTATGCTCCAGGAAAGTCAGCAAGGCCAATAAGAAGAGGAAACCCCTCTGGTTCTCCAAGGAGGTGGCAACTATAGTAAGGGATAAAAAGAAGGCTTACAAGAAATTTAAGGTATCAAAGGCAGAGGAGGAGATGAAATTTTATAAGGAAGCACTGAGGGAAGCAAAGAGAACAATAAGGAAGGCCAAAGCTCTGACTGAAATGAGAATAGCACAAAGGATAAAAGTGGGAGACAAAACTGTCTTTAGGCATATAAGAGAAAAGAGAAAAACCAAGGAGGGAATAGTAAGACTAGCAGCTGCAGGAGGGCATCTAGTAGAAAAGGACAGTGAAAAAGCAGAGATCTTAAACCAGTACTTCTGTCCTGTGTTCATTAAAGAGGATGCAGGGGACGGACATAACCTACAAAGAAGTAGCACCCAGGGACCAGGGGCCGATACAAGCCTCTTCACAGAAGGTCAAGTTTTGGAAGCCCTAAATAAACTGAAAGTAACCAAGGCCATGGAACCAGATGAAATTCACCTGAGAGTTCTCAGGGAGCTTGGGATCGTAGCGGTAGCTCTCCTAGCGGTACTCTTCACCAAATCACTGGAGTGTTGGAAAGTACCAGAAGACTGAAAATGGGAAAAAGTGGTCCCACTTCACAAATCAGGAAGCAGATAGGAGGCTGGCAACTACTGTCCGGTAAGCCTCATGTTGGTAGTGTGAAAGATTGATGGAAACTTTGCTAAAACAGAGGATAATAGCATATCTGGAGGCCAGTGGCCAAAAAGTCCCAAAACAGCATGGTTCCAAACCAGGAAGATCTTGCCAAACAAACCTGGTTGACTTCTTTAACTGGGTTACAAAAACAGTAGATCAGGGAGCAGCGGTAGATGTGTCCTACCTGGACTTTAGTAAAGCCTTTGACTCTGTTCCACACAGAAGGCTCTTAAAGAAGCTGGACCACATAGGGGTGGGTAAGGAGGTGGTCCGGTGGGTGAGCAACCGGCTGAGAAGAAGAACACAGAGGGTGCATGTAAATGGTGCAGTATCTGCTGAGAGAGAGGTAACTAGTGGTGTACCACAGGGGTCGGAGCTGGGGCCTCTACGCTTCAATGTTTTCATATCTGACATCATGAATGGATTGAAAGGAAAGGTGTGTCTATTTGAGGATGACACCAAGATATGCAACAGAGTGGACTCCCCTGAAAGGGTTAGAAGTATTAATTCAGACCTAAAGAAGCTGAAGGAGTGGTCAGAGGCTTGGCAGTTGAGATTCAATGGCAAAAAGTGCAAAGTCATGCATGCAGGCAGAGGCAATCCCAAAGAGGAGTACTATATGGGGGGTAGGGGAAAAGCTAACTTCCACCAGACAGGAACATGACCTAGGAGTCATAATATCAGAAGACTTGAAGGTGGGGAAACAATGTGATAAGGTGGCTTTAAAGGCAAGTGGCATGCTGGGTTGTATTGGGAGGGGAATCACGAGTTGCAAGAGAAAGGTAGTGCTGCCACTCTTCAGGTCACTAGTGCACCCACACATAGAGTACTGCATACAGTACTGGAGGCCGCACCTCAAATGGGATATTGACAGACTGGAGGCGGTGCAAAGGAGGGCAACAAAAATGATTCAGGGGCTGCACCAGCCAGCATTCAGGGTTAGGCTGAAAGAGCTCAGCATGTACTCCCTGGAACAAAGGAGGTAGAGGGGGCACATGATTGAGACCTTTAAATATATTAGGGGTATAAATAAGGTTACGGTACAGGAGTTGTCTCAGGCAAAAGAGAGCAGTGGAACTAGAGGGCACAATATAATATGAGGCTGAAGGGTGGGAGGTTCAGGAGCACTCCTAGAAAGTTCTTTACTGAGAGGGAGGTAGACCCATGAAATAGTCTACCACAGGAGGTGGTGGGGGCAAAAACAGTGAGGGAATTCAAAAACGCATGGGATAGGAGCAAGGGCATCATTTTACTGAAAGGCTAAGGGGGGGTAGCATCCTATTCAATTTGCTTTTTATTTGGGCAGACTAGCTAGATCTTGAGGACCCCTTCTGCTATCACTTTCTATGTTTCTATAATTCAGGTTCCAAGGAGGGACCAGATTATGAATGGGAGGTTTTATGTGCAGAAGGTTGTTCAAAAAGTTACAGGCTATCTCCAGCTGGACAACCATGTGCCCATCAGTAGGGACATGGGAAGCTGATATAGCAGCCAAATGCATCTTAAGTGAGGAATACTGCAGACCAGAGTCTGACGGTGACAGCACTCCAAAGAATATGTATGTGTGGTGAAAGATTTTCTGGCAACAACCAGCACATCAGTAACTTTAGGTGACACACCAAACTGTGCAATGACTGTCCTCAGAAGCCAGGCATGCAGATTCAGAGATTTCAGATCTGGATGGACCATTGACCCCTTGTCCTGTGACAACAGGCCCCTGCACAAAGGAAGAGGTACTGGAGGCTCCACTGCTAGTTATTGGAGCATTGGACACTATATTTACTGAGGCTATAGGGGTGCAATGAGGATGAGGGTTGTACCCTCAAGCTGAAGTTTCAGTAATACGCTCTGTTGTAATGGAATGGGAATGTATGCATACAGAAATCTCCCTTTCCAAGAGAGAAAATTAATCTCACCAAAAAACTCCAGGCTCTGGAGCGAGTGAGCAATAAGGCAGCAGTTTTGCACTGAGTAGGGATGCAAGAAGGCCCAACTCTGGATGACCCCACCTTATGAAGAGGTCATCTACCGCTGAGGTCAGCAGTTCCCATTCATGCATCTTGGACTGTGATCTGCTTAGCCTGCCTGCTAAGATGTTTTGGACTCCTGGGAGATGCATGGCTGACAACTTCAGGCCATGTTTCAGTGCCCAGTACCACACGTTCATGGCTTTCCGACACTGGGGATAGGAATGAGTCCCCCCTTGCTTGCTTGTGTAATGCATGACACTGATATAGTGTATGGTGGAATGCGGTTGTGTATGGAAATCCATACACCACAAAAAGTTGTTCTGCTTCAGTAGTGATGTCCTCACTAACGCAGAATGACTTTTCATTCTGCATTAGTGAGGACATCACAATACAACCGCCCCCAAACAGCGCTGTTCATTGAATGGGGGCGGTCGATGAGCTGTGTGCGCAAGACCGACTCGGTGAGCGGCAAAAGGAGAAGGGATCGTCCAGTGGCAAGGACTGATCACGGAGGAATAAAGTCAGCATACTTCTTTTTGGGAGCCATACACTATATAGAAAAGTGAATGGGAGCCACCATACACAACCAGCTATTCTAATACCTTGTTTCCTTTGACGCAAGGGATCTCTTGAGCTTCATTGTCGAGGTTCTCATTGTCAATGGAAACCACTCGGTATTAGAATAGCGTGGTTGTGTATGGGTTCCCATACGCTATCCTCTATGTTGTCTGTCTGTATTAAAAGAGAACCCAGAGTCAGACCCAGAGTCAGATGCTACTGAAAAGCCTGGAGACTGTATAAGACAGTTCTCATTTCCAGGGCAATTATGTGTAGTTTGGTTTCTACCTGGATCCAAGAACTCTATGTTTGATAAGGGCCCAGGTGTGCCCCCCACCCGGATCTGGAGGCATCTGAGGTAAGAATCTGAGTTAGAGTTGGCATGAGAAATGTAAGGCCCCTTAAGAGGTTGCAGCGGTCCATTCATCACATCAGTGTTTTATGTAAGGGGGATGTGATGAGCACCTTCTGGTCCATGTCATCCGTCAGCTGACCCCATTGCACTCTCAATATCCATTGCAATATCCCCATGTGCAAGCAGGCCAGTGGCATGGTAACAATGGCTGCTGGCATGAGTCCCAGGAGACATATAAATATTCTGGCTGGGACTTGATGACTGCTGTATATCAGTTGTGCTTGAGCAATGAGTTGTTCTTCCCTGTTTAGGGGCCGAAATGTATATCCCTGCTCTGTGTCCAAGACAGCACCTATGTACTGCAGCCTTTGACAAGTAGTCAGTATTGCCTTTGGCACATTCTCTGTAACCCCTGGGTCTTTGAACAGCTGCCTGGTTCAGAACAGCATGTGCAAGAGCTGGCTCCTGGAGCTGACTTTTAAGAGGCAATCATCCAGGTATGGGAAGGCATTTAGGCCTTCCCTGCAAAGGGCTGCTGTCATCACTGCCAAGCATTTGGTGAAGACCCATGGCACAGAAGACAAGACAAAGGACAATACTCTGAACTGATAATGATCCCCTTCCAGTACAAATATCAAATGTTGTCTGTGGTGTTGCCTAATCTTGACATGAAGGTAAACATCCTTCATATCCAGGGAGCAAATCCAGTCCCCTGTTTGTACAGGGGATTCAAAGCTTGCAGGGCCACCATGTGAAACTTCTTGCATTCTATGTAGAAGCTTAGGTCTCTCAGATCTAATACAGGCCTGAGAAGTCCTGTCCATTTGGGGAACCATGAAGTATCTGAAGTGGAACTCTGTCCTTTTGATGAGAAGGTACTAATTCTAGTGCATGTTTGTTTAGCAAAGCTTGCACTTCTTTTTTCAGCGAGGACAAATGTCCTAAAGGATAAATGGAAAGAGGTGGATGGTACCCTGGAAAGGGAGGGGGGTCTCTAAGAGCTCCAGAACATGTCCCTTTGTAATTTTCTCCAGAACCCATTCACCTGTGGTAATCTCCCTCCATTGTGCAGGTAATGAGAGAAATGGCCCCCTACAACCACCTCTGGAGGCAACAGTGGTGTGGAGGCAGTCCAATTCGAGTCATGCTAAGCTGGTGGGGGCAGAGCCACTAGCAGCACCGGCCTTTAATGCTTTCGAATGGGTCCCTGGAGAAAGGGGACCAGGCAAGGTTTCACCAAACTTACTCCAGCTATGGCCACCCCAGCAGCAGGCTGATGAAAGGATCCCCTGCCACAACCCATACCAGGTGTGGGATACAGGGATCTGACTGACATTAAAGTCATTTTAGAGACTTAAAGGCCTCTTAATGTCTCTTCGCTTGATAGCCAAACAGTCTGGTGCCACTAAAAGAGGCTTTCAAAACCGTTTGTTGCACATCAGTTGAAATCCCAGACACCTTGAGCCAAGAATACCGTCTCATGCAAATACGAGTGGTATCTGCCCCAGCAGATTCATTAGTGACATTACATGCTGAGCATAGCAAATGTTTGCCAACCTCAGCCCCAGAGATAATATTTTTAAATAACTCATTCTTGACATTTCCTTCTGGTAGAGTCTGAGCTACAGCTTGGGCAGTCTTCCGTAGGCTATTCTGATTCTTCATCATGTGGGCCTGGTAGTTTGCAATACAAAGGCCTAAGGAGGCAGAGCCATATGTATGCTTGCCGATCACATCTAGCCTCCTGGACTCCTTATTAGCAGACAGAGTACTCATGTGTCTAGATGTCCTAGATCTGTCACAAGCAGCCCTTATCACAACTGAGTCTGTCTTAGGTTGGTTGGCATACTAAGGTTTGGAAGAAGGAACAGGGTATTGCTTGTCAATCTTCCTAGGTAGAGCTTGCATTGTATTTGGCCGGTAACATACAGAAAATGTGCATCCTACAATGCAGGATAAATTGGAGGAACAATGATGGAGGGAGTACATGGTACCTTCAAGAAATCCATCAGTTTGTTTTAATTAAACTTTATTACTACAGTAAGACAGAACTTACAATGTCACACTTAAAAGAATGTAAAAGTCAGGACAGGAGATCATAATTATCTACAAATGATCTTAAAAGTACAAAATGCAAAAACAAACCCCATCATTAACAATGTTTACATAGAAACATAGACTTTGATGGCAGATAAGGATCACTTGGGCCACCCAGTCTGCCCATTTCCGTACCTACTGGATAAGCTCCAGATCCTAGTTAACCAACAACCTACTTCCTCCTACCCCCCACAAGAATTGCTTTATGACTGTCCCATGCATTCTTGAATTCCCCCACTGTTTTTGACCCCACAACCTCCTCAGGAAGGCCGTTCAATGCAATCACTACCCTCTACGTGAAAAAAATACTTCCTTGCATTGTCCCTGAGCCGTCCCCCCATTATCTTCAAATTGTACCCCCTTGTTCTTGCACATCTCTTTTTCTGAAAGATGCTACCCTCTTGGACTTTGTTGATTGCCTTGAGGTACTTGAAAGTTTCTATCATGCCCCCACCTTTCTCAAAGGCATACATAATAAACTCTTTTAGTCTCTCTTTGTATGGCTTCTGTTGCAGACCCTGCACAATTTAATTGACCTCAGCTGGACTGCCTCCATCCTGTCTATGTCCTTGAGGAGATGGGGTCTCTAGAACTAAACACAGTACTCCAGATGGGGTTTCACCAACTGTCTGTACAGAGGGATAAGAACTTCCTGTTTTCCACTGGTGATGCCTCTCCCTATGCATCCCAGTATCCCCCAGCCCTCCTTACTGCCTTCTTACATTGCTTGCCCACCTTTAGGTCATCTGATATAACTACCCCCGGGTCCCTTTCCATTTTTGTTGTTGTCACTATCTCACCCCCCATTGTGTACTCTTCCCCTGGGTTTTTGTTTCACAGGTGAATTACTTTACACTTCTTTGCATTAAATCTAAGCTGCCATACATTTGACCATTCCACCAACCTTGCCAAGTCCCTTCTCATCCTTTCCACCCCTCTTTGTATATCAACCCTGTTGCAGATCTTTATGTTGTCTGCAAAGAGACATACTTTTCCTTCCAGTCCCTCTACAATGTCACTTATAAAGACATTATAAAGGACCGGACCCAGTACTGAACCCTGTGGTACCCCATTAGTAACCCCCCTTTCTTCACTGTGGACTCCTTTTACTATTACCCTCTGCATCCTGTTGTCCAGCCAATGTTTTACCCAGGCTACCACCCTCAGACCCACTCCCAGGCTGGCTAATTTGTTTATTAATCTTTTGTGCAGGACTGTGTCAAATGCCTTGCTAAAGTTTAGGTAGGCCATGTCCACAGCCCCTCCCTGGTCTACTACTTTGGTCACCCAGTCAAAAAAATTGATTAGATTCATCTGACATGACCTTCCTGCTGTGAATCAATGCTGCCTTGAAGTGGAGGGTCATGCACCTCAGAGCCAGAAATCCCAGGAACAGCTACTGCTGGGGGAAGTGCAGGTAACAGCTTCAGAGGAGGAAAGGGACAAGGGGGTAATAGTTACAGGGGATATGAAGGTATCAGCACAGTGTAGGGGGGTGGCAGCAAGGGCAAATCGGATGCTGGGGTACATTGCCAGAGGGATCACCTCTAGAAAGGGGGAGGTCATCTTGCCATTGTATAGATCACTGGTGAGGCCACACTTGGAATACTGTGTACAGTACTGGTGCCCATACCTCAAAAAGGATGGGAGATTATTGGAAGGGGTGTAGCGTAGGGCTACAAAAATGATCATGGGACTAGGGGGGTTGCCATACAAGGAAAGATTGAAGGAGCTCAACATGTACTCACTGGAAGAGAGAAGGAAAAGAGAGGACATAATAGAGACCTTTAAGTACTTGAAAGACATAAACAAACTCAGGGAGGGAAGAGTGTTCCGCTCAAAGGGGGGAAGGGTCACTAGGGGGCACAGTCTGAAGTTGGAAGGGGGAAGGTTTAGGAGGGAGATTAGGAGGCACTACTTCACACAGATAGTGGTGGCAGGTTGAAACACACTGCCGGAGGAGTTCATCGCTCAAATGACAGTGGATAGCTTTAAGTGGGGTTGGGATCGAGTCAAAGGCAGGGTTAGTACAGACAAGAATGCAAAGGGGGGAAGGACCTGGAAAGTGGAGGAAGGGAGGGGCTTGGGGGGTCAGCTGTAGTGATATGAAACTAAGAGCTGCACAATCGGGCAGACTTGATAGACCTGTGGGCCTTTTTCTGCTGGCAATTTCGTATGTTCGTATGTTTGTAACCCCAGGTCTCTTTCCTGCTTGGTGGTTGTCAATACTACTCCACCCATTTTGTACTCCACCCCCGGGTTTTAGTGCCCTAAGTGCATTATTTTATATTTTTTCACCTTGAAATCCAACTGTCATACCCTTGATCACTCCTCTAGTTTTCTTAGGTCTCTACTCATACTTTCCTCCCCTCTGGAGTGTGCACTCTATTGCAGATTTTGGTGTCATCTACAAAGAGGCAGACCTTCCCGTCAAGCTCTTATGTAGTGTCACTTATAAAGACATTGAAGAGGACTGGTCCCAGAACTGATCCCTGAGGCAACCCACTGGTCACCATCCCTTCCTCGGAGTGAACTCCATTTACCACAACCATCTGTAGCCTGTCTCCTAACCAAGTTCTTTTCCAGTTTACCACTTTCGGACCCACTCCTAAGCTACCGAGCATGCTAACTAATCTCCTATTTGGAACAGTGTTGAAAGCCTTACTGAAATCTAGGTAGGCTATGTCCACCACTCCACCCTAATCTAGTTCACTGGTCAATGAGTCAAAGAAATCTATCAGATTTGCTTGACATGATCTCCCCTATGTGAATCCATGCTGCCACAAGTCTTTCAGCCCACTGGATTCTAGATATTCTACAATCCTTTCCTTCACAAGTGATTCCATTAAATTTCCCACCACTGTTGTCAGCCTGACTGGCTTATAATTGCCATCATCCTCCTCCTCCTCCCTGCTACCACTTTTGTGTAGTGAGACTACAGCTGCCATCCTCCAGTCATCTGGAACCACTGCTGTTTCCAGTGAGCTGTTAAATAGAACTGTCAGAGGTGCCAGTACTTCACTGAGCTCCCTCAATACCCTTGGATGCACCCCACCTGGCCCCATTGCTTTGTCCACCTTCAGATTAGCAAGTCCATTCAGGACTCTTGCCTCCAAAAAAGACTAGTGTCCAACTCCCTTCCTTCAAAGCTTCAGTTACTTTGAGGCTCCCTGCCTTTCTCCTCCTCTGTGAACACTGAACAAAAGTATTTGTTCAGGATGTCTGCCTTTTGCTAGTCCCCCTCTTCATAGTCCTCCCTTCCCTTTTTAACCTTACAATCCCAATCTTGGTCTTCCACTTTTACTCACATACTTAAAAAATGTTGTCCTCTTTTGTTACCGCTGGGCTAGTTTCACTTCAGTTTACATTTTGTCACTCTTTACTGCTTTCCCTGCTTCCCTCTGTTTCCCCAGTATGCCCCCCTTTCCTCCTCCTTCTGTGTTTCTTTATACCTTCTGAATGCTACACATTTTGCCTTTACCTTTTTAGCCACCCCTTTTGAGAACCATAGCAGTCTCTTTTTCTTCTTGCTTTTGCTCACTTGTTTGACACAGAGGTTTGTTGCCTTTACTATGCTCCATTTTATCTTCAGGCACTGTTCCTCCACCCCACCCAGGCCATCCCCCCTCCAGTCTGCCCTCCTGAAGTCCAGAACCCTTGCCCTTAAGTGGTTTGATCTCGCAACTACCCTTATGTTGAACCACACTGTATGTTGATCACTGGCATCAAGTGGCCTCCCACCTTGATCTCTGCATCACTGCCCCGATTAATGAGTACCAGCTCCAGTATTGCTCCATCACAAATGGGTTCACTGACTAGTTGCATGAGGAATGCCCCCTGCAGAGAGTCCAGGATGTCCCTGTTTCCAGCTGTAGCCATTTCTGGGATGCTCCAATCTATATCAGATAGAGGTGGTGGGGACTAGGAGACACCCTGGGGTGAAATGGGATCAGAATAGGGGTCCTCTCTGCCTGATTCCTATACCCAAGGTCACTGCTGAATGCAGGCAGATGGCATGGTCTTCCTTGACTGCCCATCCTACTCAGATGGTGTTATGCAATGCCAGGTCTATTTGTAACAAGACTGCTATTGTAGCAGATGTTGGGACAGCAGACTTGGCATGCATCATCGAGACCTGGCTGGATGAGAATGCTGGTCCAGTACTGGCCTTGGCTGTTTCAGCGGGTTACTTGGTGATACACCATCTGAGGATGGATTGTAGAGGCAGGGGTGTAGCCATCTGTTTTAAATCAGAACTGGGCCTTATTTAGGTGCCAGTGGGGTGCACCAGATCTTTTGAGTGTATCGTGGGTGCGGTATGAGGTGAAGGATTCTTCTCATCTACCGTCCACCCGGAGATGAGAAAGAATTCCTGCAGGAAGTTGTGGACATTCTAACATACTAATTTCCAGAAGATTAGGCCTTATGGTCTATCGAGTCTGCTTGAACCTCAGATCCCTAGTTGGCTACCGAGGCCTCCTTCCCCTTGTGTTCCAGAACCCCTATCATCCATCCCCACTCCCCTGGGCCAGGCCTTCCCCTGATACTTTCCCATTTTGTATCTGTCCCACCCTCTCTTAAATCCTTCCAGCATAGAAGCCTGAACCAGCTCACCAGGCAGCGTGTTCCAAGGTTCCACCACCCTCTCTGTGAAAAACCTCCTCCTCTTTTCCCACCATCCTTCCACCTTGCAACTTCAAAACATGCCTTCGGGTGATACCTCCCTTCTTTAGTCTAAACATCCCCTCTGTGTTTACCCTATTTATTCCCTTGAGGTACTTGAAGACCTCAACCATGTCCCCGCTGTCTCTCCTCTCCTCCAATGAAAACAGGCCGAGCTCCTCAAGTTTTCCCTCATACGTCAAATCCCCTAGTCTTCATATCATCTTGGTAGCCCTCCTCTGGACCCTCTCCAGGAGCTGTATGTCCCTCTTCAAGTGTGGTCTCCAGTACTGCACACAGTACTCAAGGTGTGGTCTAACCAGACCATTGTACAGCGGCAGAATCACTTCCCTGCTCCTTGAGGTGATCCCCCTTACGATGCATCCCAACATCCTGTTTGCTTTGACAGCTGCACTCCTGCACTGCTCAGAGTTATTCATACTTGCATCCACCAAGACCCCATGTCTTTTTCCCCCTGTTGAGGCCTCAAGTGTCTCCCCTCCCAAGGTGTACACGTGTTTGGGGTTCCCCCACCAAAGATGTAACACCTTGCACTTGCAGGAATTGAAATTTAATTTCCAGGTGTGAGTCCACCTGACCAGTGTCTCAAGGTCCCCCTGCAGGGCCAACCTCCCCTCTTTCCCCTCAACTACTGCTCCCATCTAGGAGTCATCAGTGAAGAGACTTGTTTCACCCCCTATTCCCTTCCTGATGTCAGATATGTATACATTAAACAGGATCGGACCCAGGACCAAGCCTTGTGTTATCCCACTACTGACCCCTCTAGGGTTCGAGAGCTCCCCACCGACCACTACTCTCTGAGTACAACCAGTTAGCCAGTTTCCTATCCATCTGACCATCAATGTGCCCACACCCAACTCTGTCAGTTTCTCCACCAGGCCATTGTGGGGGACTGAGTCAAACGCCTTGCTGAAGTCTAAAAATAGTACATCCACAGGCTTTCCCCTGTCCAGTTCAGATGTTACCCATTTGTAGAACTCCACAAGGACTTTATTGTCCGTGTGATATTGGAATCCCACAGATGGTTGATTCTGGGGGATTTCAATGCCTGGGTCGACGATGAACTCTCGTAATTTGGATGTTACTTGCACTAAGCTCTTTATTCAACTTCTTTTTAGTTCATTTACATTTACTATCACACCAGCAAGACCCTTTCCTTGTGATAAAAATATTTTCTTTGCTCATTATATTAACTATCCTGTTAAGAATGTTTTCCATTTTTAATAAGCAGTCTTTTTCATTTTTACTCTCAATAATATTCATAATGTCACCTGTTATTCCATATGCCTATACGCTTTCTAGAAAGCATTTATTATTTATAACATCCCATTGCATGCAATTTCTTTTTCTACTAATCCTCTCAGTTTTTTCTATCAGTTCCATCTTAGTTTTTTTTTGTTTGTTTATTTCAATTCTTACTTCTACTGGGGCATGGATACTTTCTTCTTTTTCTTCAGTTCTGATGTTTTTACATATTGGGATCATATTATATGATACCCATACCTGATCTATTATTGATGCCCCATTATTTCCTATATACTGTATATGTACATTTTCCATTATAGTCATCTTCTAATCTTCCATTTAGAAGTAGAAAATTCCAGTCTGTCATTATTTTATACAAACTAGTCCCTCTTTCATTAATTTTTCTATCTTCTGATTTCCTATAGTATTTTAAATTTGTATTGTTATTTATTATTTCAGCTATTTCTTCCGGTGGCTTTAAATACTGTCCTGCCCTTGCATTAAAATCACCCACTATTATTATTTTGCATTGTGGGTTTAAATTCGCCTCATCTTCTAAAAATTGTTGCAGACCTTTTAGTATATTTTGTTCTGTCAATTTTCTTGATTTTGGGGGAAAATATATATTTAAGAGCTCTATCTCATGTTCCCCACACCATATCCTCACTCCAACTATATTTTCACCTTTAATCTCTATTTCCTTGATTCTAACTCCTCTTTTGTTTTTACTTAAAGGTTTTGGGCCAGGAACATCGTGGGAAAAACAATGTGGAAGTAACATTGTGAAAAAAAATACCGTGGTGGACACAATAAAGCCCAGCAACAATGCTGCAAAGTGCAAAACTGTGCACAGCAATACAGCAGCCAAAGTGAATGTGTGCACAAAGAACCATGTTGTGAGGTGTAGCCAACACTGCCCACACCATGATACCACCTGCAGAGTGGCAGGCACATACAGGTACGCCCAACCCAGTCAAGGTGTGCCACAAGGCACCATCCTGGAGCCACGGAAAGGATCACCACCAACTGCCCACACATGGGACAGTGCAGGGACCATGGCCACCTGCATCGTTCCCCCTTCCTCCTAGCCAGTGGCCATGTCAGTCACTTCAATGCACTGGCAGCCTGCACAGGCATGAGTGGTGCAGGGTGTACACCTCGGTCTGGGTCCCACACCATGCAGCTACTACTGTGTGGCATGGTGGTCTCACTGCTGGCAACAATCCACCTTTCCACCACCATGCCCCATTGCCCCGTGGCCACAACATCCCGTACTGTGTAGAGGTCATTCCCCATGTAGGGAGCTGTGCCTGGTGGCACCCATGGCGGGAGTCCTGTGCTACACACACCCTGCTGGTGCCTGGCCCCTGTTGTCCTCTCTCAGTGCTGTGCATGGGCACCAGTGCCTACTGCCATCCTATGCTGGTCAGGATGTGTTTGTGGTGGGAAGTGTTTGACCCTGTGGTTTGCTGGCTCACACTGTAATGTCCTGCGTTGTGTTGTACCAGCAGCATTGCGGGTGGCAGTGAATTAATCGCTTTCTTGTTGTCCATGATGTTTTGTCCCACGCTGTTCCTGGCCCAAAGCTACTTAAATTTAAAATTCCATCCTGATTCCTTCTGTAATTTTTATTTTTACTAGCTGCTTTATAATATGAAGTATATCCATTCATATTTATGTTCTCTATTGACCAAATCTCTTGCATACGTACTAGATCAAATTTATTTATGCATTCTATAAATTCTGGGTCACATAATTTGTTTTTAAGACCTGACACATTTCAGGTTAAAACATTATTATTACTATTCAATTCTTGTGCTTTCTTTTCTCCCCCAATATATTCTTTTTTCTTTAATCCACTTTGTACAGCTCTGTCTGTCTTCCTTCAGATTCATCAGAGGTGTGAATCTATTTGTACTCTGTATCCAGTTTATCCAGGTTTCTGAGTTTTCAGTGTTACTCCCTATTTCTTTTATTGGGACATCCTCTATAATATGTATCTCTAGCTGATCTAATACCAATGATTTATTTAATACATCTTCCTACACTTTGCTTATCCACATTGTTATTTGTCCATCTTTATCCCATCTGATCACTTTACTAATAGCACTGCTCAAGTCTTTCAACTTCATTATGTTCTGTAATAGTTCACCTATCTTTGCTTTCAAATTTTGTTTTGTTTCTTTTGGCAGTTGCTCTATATATAGATAGCATCCTAGCCATTCCTTGATCTTTATGGTCCCTTTCCAAAATATAATAGTCAGGAAATGTCAGCTTCATACAATTAACACAGCCTACTTCTATGCCCATAGTCCTGATTTTTTTCTCTCCCATCTCTAAAGCTTTCAATGTTAAAAAATGATCAGAAACCAACAAGACTAATTCCAGATTGTCTATTGGCCTGCATACACTGATGAATTGTATGATATTTATAGTATATTTCCCACTGTTACTAAGGACACAACTTTCTTCAGCATATTATTTCATTTTTCCTCATCTTCATTTGGTAATATCCCTACTTTATATAGGGGAAGTACATAATCCGTCCCCTTTGTCTTTTTCAAAAATATCTGAAATTTATCATAACTTATCTCTCATAATTGCGGGTTGATTCCCCCACAACCTTCTTTTTTGCTGTTTTTAAATCCTGGTTTCTTTCCTTCTTCTTCTTCTTCTTCTTCTTCTTCTTCTTCTTCTTCTTCTTCTTCTTCTCTTCTTTGATTGAATGCTCTTTTTGATCTATTGTATATATCTTGTATTTAGTTGTGTTTATTTCCTCTTCAGAATTTATTTTACGTCCTACAATTTATTTTTCAATATTTTTACTCTTATTATTTTTCCTTTTTCCTCTCTGTACTTTTCCTTTTTCTATGTCTTAACTTATTCTTTCATCCTTTCCTTTTTCTTTACCCAGTTCTATATCTTTCATGTTATGAACCTTTTCCTTCCCCCCCTTATTCTTCTATCAATCAATCAGTGCTTCATTTATAAAAGGCACCTTTCCAAAACCAAGGTGCCTGTACAATAAAACCACACACTTTTTTTATAAATATCCAGATAAAATGAAAACTAATAAATACAATAGCAGCTTTAGTAGTTAGAAAATGGCAGGCTAAAAAGATAAGTTTTCAAAGCAATTTTAAAACTTTGAATGGTCAAGCAATCTCGCATCCGATGAGGTAGAGAATTCCACAGGGTCGAGGCCACAAAACTAAATGCCCTTGCCCCAGATGTTTGTAAATGAACCCTGGGAATCTCTAGCAATCCCTCATCGGTGGATCAGAGATGGTGGAGGGGACAATAGGGATGAAGGAGATCTTTCAGATAACTGGGTCCCTGATCGTGTAAGGCCTTGTAGGTTGGCAAAGCAACCTTGAAGGTGATCCACCACTGTATTGACAGCCAGTGCAGTTTGCAGAGCACAGGCATTACATGACTGGTCCTGGAGGTACCAGTAAAAAGCCTGGCTGCTGCATTCTGCACTAGCTGCAAGCGGCAGAAGTCAACCCCCCAGTAGCCCTAGGTAGAGGGCTTTGCAGTAGTCAAGGTGGGAGGTAACGAAAGTATGGACCAATGTTGAAAGATCATCAGGAGGAACCAGGTGCTTTACCAGGGCGGTATTCCTCAGATGGTAGAAGGAGGTTTTGACAGCTGCTGACACCTGCAATTTTAGAGTCAGGCAGTCATCAAACATAACGCCCAGGTTCCGCACCCAGTCTGAGGTAGTTAGCTGGACACCTCCAAGCCATAGACCTGAAGGAGAACTTGCCAACACACCCGCCTCACGATGACCTGTGTCCACAGTCAATACTTCAGTTTTTCTGGGTTCTTTTTTGTTTTTATTCTTGTTTTGCTTTTTCTTTTGTTCCTTGTTACTTTGGGCTTCACCTTTTTCCCACAAAATGGGATGTTTTGCCATTAGCATCTCTACTATACTGTTCTGTCTAATATTTTCCCTGGGAAGCAATATTAGCTCAGATTCAGTTTCTGAATCTATTCTAATTTCCTCATCTCTTTCTTCTTTTGTATCTTCCCATTCTCGTTCCTCTTTATTGTTATAGCTTTCCTCATCACATGATATTATTAGTTCTGTTCCTTGATTTGTAGCTGATGTCTGTCTTTCTCATTTAACCTTTCCATTTTCTATTTGTTCTTTTTCTTGTTCTATTTTTTTATTTCCTCTTCTTTTTCCCATTTATTCTGTCTAGGATTCTCTAATAATAGCCTATTTTCCAAGCAGATGCCTTAAATAAATGATATTTCTTGTTTAGCAACTATCTGCTCAAATATCATAATATTGGCCTGATAAGGGTCCTGCATTGCTCTTGCCATATTTTTTGTAATATTGTCTGTCATATAGAATGATTCATCTCCTGATTCTTTGGGGCTCATTGTTTGGATGTATTTGGATTCCTCCATATCTGTAAATTTACTTATATCTTTAATATTGCCATGTATATGTTCTTCCATTTGTAATTTTCCTGATTCAGTCTCCTGATTACTATCAGTAAGTTTTTTTCAGTCTTTCTGCCCAACCACTGTCTTATTAAAATCCTTATTTGTATTAATCAAGTCTTGTAGCATGTTTCGCATATCACCTGCTGTTTTGCTAAGAGTTTTTAAATTAATTAATACTCCCATGAAATCCTTATTATTATCTTCTTCTGTTAATATTGGTTCAGTTATATTCCCTATCCCTTTCCATTCATCTCCTATCTTACCCTGTTTATCATGTTTCTTGTTCTCTTGATTTCCTTGTTTTTTATTTTCTAAAAATTGTCTGATATCCAAATTTCTCTTGTTCACTGAAGTAGAAGTTATAGTTGAGGCTAATTTTTTCTCTTCTTTTATTAGATATTTATTCCTTCTTTTATGCCTGTTTTTAAGTATTTTTGAGGCTTCTTCCTTTCAATGCTACCATCTGTCCTTGTAATTTAAAATATTGTTTGTTTTGTGTCCCTTCTAGGTGTTCATTCCCCATTTTGCCACTCTGAGTTTCTATCGGCATTTTGCCCATTAATTGGGCAGATCCTGGACCAAATTTGGCTGAGGGGAGCAACTGCAGTTGCCTCAATACCCATCCCACAAAGGGTCCAAATAGGTATTTTTCACTTGTTCTATTATTTTGTTTTAATTCATTTTTTATGTCTTCGGATATATTGTCCGTTTGCTTTTTTATATATTTTTTATTCAATATTTTTATTTTATGTTTTGTTTATTCTTTTAGTCCCTGAAGTCAAGTACAGAAATTATCAAATTAAAAATTAATAAATATAACTAGTAAGATATTAATTTCTATCTATCTTAAAAAATGACTAAGCTCTTACAAATTCTAACAAATTATTTCAGGTGTAAGTAATCTCTACCCTTAATGCCTACACTAACTAGCTAACATCTTACTCTAAATTAAATTCCATTAGTTAGAAGATACTATACATTCCCTGATTCCCTGTATCCTCAGTATCTCAACAAGCCTCCCCAGTTAACTATTGTTTATGCCCTTTATATCTTTAAAGTGCTTTCTTTATTATTGCACAGACTAAGTAATTTAAAGTGCAGGATGTGCTTAATTTATCTGATTTCAATACAGTTTAATTTAACTCATTTGGTTTACTTTACTTTGATCCCTTGCCATATTAAGGTTTTTATTCCCCTTATGGAGCAACTGTAGTTCCCAGACCATGCTCAAATTATTAAGTATGTGAGTACTTGGGAGTACTGAGCATTTAGCACAGTCTGCTTTCTCTACTTTTGTCTCTACCTTTATCTCTACCTTTACCCTTTTCATTTTTTGTATTTCCCTTCCAATGATACTGTACCCCATTCTTCTTATGTGCTCATATATGCTCATATATGCTTATGTGCTTTAAATAACTACTCGCTACTGTCTCCCTATGCTATTTAATCACTTACTGACTTGGTCACTTAAATCACTTAATCACTTGCATCCCCTGGGTCACTTAATCACGTGATCACTTGATATTGATATTGATTGCTATTAACTGCCGTTAATTGCCTATACCAGTCATCCTCTTCCAGAGCACCTCTTAATAATCGTAATCACCTGAACATTTATGTACCATCCACTTAGTATGTTATAGACAGAACACAGATGAGAACAATGATTCAATCAATTAAAAAATAAGAAACCAAAGTGCATTCAAAGTACATTCAGAATTCAAAGCATTTCAGAATACCTTTTAGTATGTGCAATATCAAAATGATCAAGTGTAAGATATACTAAACAGTCTTCTCATTGCCCTGCTTAATTGACTTAATTGACTTTAAATTGACCTTGGTGCCATTGATTAGTATAATCATTTTCCAATGGTTGATCTAATTGTTTAATTATCTAATTGTTTGATTGCATAGCTTCATGGCAATTGTCTCATAGCATGGCATTTATAAAGTCTGAAACATTTTTTTTTGTAATGTCAATATACCCTAATGCTCTCCTTAACCTGCAAAAAAATCAACCACAGAATACTCTCAAAAACCACATATCTATTCGGCTTTTGTAGACAACCACCGAATACTGTTTAACATCATATAGTATATCTGTGCAAGTGCTCAAAGTGCCTGAAGTGTTTAAAGTGCTGAGTATATTTAAAGTGCTAAAGGCACATTAAAATGCATTCATTAAGGTGCTTTCAGGGTGCATTCAGGGTTCAAGAAAAGCTCTATTCAGCATCCCCGCATTACTAGTATCTGAAGTCCAAGTAAAGTCTTAATAAAGTCTTCAATTAAATCTTCAGTAAAGTGCTTCAAACATATATATATATATATATATACATATATATATATATATATATATATATATATATATATATATATATATATATATAATCTGACCAGCAAATGGCGTAAGTAATTGTTATCTGTTAATTGGTATTTGCATCACTGCATTGCTACATAGCCATTATGAGCTGCTTGAGTCATCTAGAATATTTTTTACTTATGGGCCTCAAGATCTAAGTAGTTCTAGGTAGTGCAGAGCCTAGTACAGCACCAAAGAACCAGAATTAGCTGCCATTAATGATGTCAATAATATCGATATCATTATATAAGGCTTACAGTTATGGTAACTAAAAAATCATACCACCACCTCTTCCACTTGGTCTGCGGTGCTGTTTCCTTTGCCTTTTACTCTCCCCAATCTCATGTGCTCTGTAGGTTTGTGTATGATATTAACAGCATTCAGTTTTCAACTCTGGCTAGCAGGTTGCATTCTCCATCTGCCTCGTGATTTATTCCATTCCGTCTCCGGTGTCTCTTCTCTCCACCTCCTCACTCCTCGTCTCTCAGCTCTCTTCACTCCTCTGGTCTTTGGCCTCTGGGTCTCTCTCTCTCTCTCACTTCTCACCACTCACTCCACAATTACATCAACTCACTGCGTTCTTCTTTATTAGCCAGCACAGTTTGGACCTTTTTGAAGGGTCCCTCGGAATCCTCTCATCTTGCTCTACCTGCAGCTTTCCTCCTAAGAGACACAAAGCACATATTGAAACATAGACTTTGATGGCAGATAATGACTGCTTGGCCCACCTAGTCTGTCAATTTCCCTACCTATTGAATGAGCTGCAGATCCTAGTTAACCAACAGCCTACTTCTTCCCACCACCCACCAGAATTACCTTATGTCTGTCCCATGCATTCTTGAATTTCCCCACTGTTTTTGACCCCATGACCTCCTCAGGAAGGCCATTCCATGCATCCACCACCCTCTCTGTGAAAAAATACTTTCTCACATTGGCCCTGAGCCTTTCCCCCCTCTATCTTCAAATTGTATCCCTTTGTTCTTGCACATCTCTTTTTCTGAAAGATGCTACCCTCTTGGACGTTGTTGATTCCCTTGAGGTACTTGAACATTTCTATCATGTCCCCCCTCTCCCTCCTTTCCTTTAGGGTATACATATTAAGCTCCTTTAGTCTCTTTTCATATGACTTCTGTTGCAGACCCTGCACCATTTTCGTTGCCCTCCTCAGGGCTGCCTCTATCCTATGTCCTTGCAGAGATGGGGTCTCCAGAACTGCATGCAGTACTCCAGATGGGGTCTCACCAACTGTCTGTACAGAGGGATAACAACTTCCTGTTTTCTACTGATGATGTGTCTCCCTATACATCCCAGTATCCCCCTAGCCATCATTACTGCCTTCTCTTATTACTTGCTTACCTTTAGGTCATTTGATATGACTACCCCCAGGTCCCTTTCCATGATTGTTGTTGTTAATGCCTCCACCCCATTGTATACTCCTCTGCTGTGTTTTTGTTTCCCAGGTGCATTACTTTACACTTCTTTGCACTGAATCTAAGCACTGAATCTTAGTTGCCATACATTTGGCCATTCTTCCAACCTTGCCGAGTCCCTTCTCAACCTTTCCACTCCCCCCTTGTGTATCAACCCTGTTGCAGATCTTTGTGTCATCTGCAAAGAGGTATACTTTTCCTTCCAGTCCTGTATGTAGTACACCTGTACTGGTTTGCTAACCAAGCATTTTGCACAAGATCAACTGGAAAGACCTGCTTCTTAACATAGGTGGCATACTTTTTCCATAGGAAAATTCAGCATTTCGGCAGATCCTGTTCCCTGGCTCCCTGCTCAGTAGAGTGTGGCTTCTTGCCTGGTGATGTCACAGGAAATGGAACTCCCCTCCTGGTGTCTGGTTTCTCCCATGCATTTCTCCACCACTTGCCAGAAGTAGAGAACAAAAACAGCTGCACTCTTTTGAATTGCTCCATCAGTCCATTCTTCATACAGTTGTCTTTTCAACGAATCCAGGAGAACTACACTTTCCTTAAGCAAGATTTTTGGAGGTATGTGCTGCTCAGGGGCACCTTAAAGACCTTGCAAAATTTCCTCAAAAAAATGCAGCAGTGGGATTGGCTGTAAGAATTATATAAACCCAGAAACAGAAGGGAATTGCTGGGAAAGCCTATAGGATGCTGTGGTACTCATCTCTGCCAAACCTGGAAAACTGCAGGATTCATGGGCAGCAGGAGATGCAGACTGCATTATTCCCTGAGCTTTGGGCCCATTGCCTGAAACAAGACAGCTTAGGGTATTGAGACTGCAGAAGTCTAATGCTACAACTACAAATACTCCATCGCTGGTACCAGGCTCTGGCACAGTTACACAGGATGCGCATTATCCCCAAAGCTCAGTGCTGGAGATGTCAACAGAGTCCAGCACATCTGCTGCATGTTATGTGGCAGTGCCTGAAATGTTCTCATTACTGGGCAGTAATTTTGGAGGACTGCTCCATAGTGGTGGTCTGTAAAATCAATCAGACTTCCCCCTTTTGCTGCTAGGTGACACCTCAACACTTGATCCACTCCCTAACCCCTTGAAACAATGGGTAATGACAGTCCTGATGAAGGCCAAATGAGCCATCTTCATGAAGTGGAGGCAACCAGCCCCACAATCCCTAGTGGCATGGCATGCAGCAGTGGCCCAGCTAGCTGTCTTTGAATGTCTCTCTTACTACAGTCTTAATAAGGGGATTAAATACTATCACAAATGGGATGCATATCTTCATTCACATTTGTGTTTGGTGCCCCCCACTCCACCTGGCAACCCTCCTACTTGAATGTTTTGACACCTGTCTGTTCCACTGTCTGTCTTCAAAGGGTTCATTATGACTATACTACTGTATGTGCTAGGTAATGAAGAAACCAAGTTGTAAATGTTAATTTACTGCCCCTCAGGGATACCCCTAATAGAGAAAGAGATAAATGATGTTACATGGAATGCTTTCTGCAGTTAGCTTAACTTCATAAACAGGTATTTTTGTACATGAGTTGATATACTACTAATACAGTTTCATATGGTGAGGGTTAACCTGCACAGTTGGTATTTTGTAGACATGTTAAGTAACACAGTACTGATGTATGTTTCTAAGTTTTCATATTCCAAATGTATGCATTGTACTATTAGATGTTTATGTGGCCAAAAATGAGGAGACAGAGGAGTTGTGGGTTGTCTTTTAGCTGGGTAACACAACATCTGTTAGAACAGGAGTGATCTACAGGCCAACAGCTCAGGAGGCGGGGCAGAGAAGTTAATGCTGGAGTCAACATACAACATGACAGGTAAGGGGGAGGTTCTGCTTATGGGTAATTTCAATATGCCTTAAGTAGACTGGTCCATCCCAACAGGGCCTCAAGCAGGACCAGGGACATTGCAGAGTCCATACAGGGAGCAGGTCTAAGATAATTGGTACAGGAGCCTACCAGGGACAGGAATATCCTGGATCTAGTCCTCACCAATGAACACAGGATTATGGATCTCTAGGTGGAGGGGGACCTGGGGTCCAGCGACCATCACATGGTTTCGTTCAAGTTGGACACAGGAATACAGGCCATACATCCAAAAGTTAAAATCCTAGATTTCAAAGGGGATGACTTTGCAGAGATGGGAAGGAGGGTTAAAGAGGAGTTGGCTAAGGGGGTTTGACAGGAGGGAGCATGGAGGAGCAATGGGCATGCATTAAGGATTCCATTGCCAGGGTAACCAGTCAATGTGTAAGGGTGAAGAATAAGGGCAAGAGAAGGAGAAAGCCACTCTGGCTTTCTATTGTGGTGGCAGATAAAATCAGGGCCAAGATGGTGGCCTTCCAAAAATACAAGGGGACACAAGAGGATGGGGACAGAGAAGAGTACCACAAATGTCAGAGAGAAGCAGGGGTAGCAGTGAGAAGTGTTAAAGCACAGGCAGAAGAAAGGCTAGCACAATCAGTGAGGAAAGGGCACAAGACATTCTTTAGGTACATCAGTGAGGGGAGGAAGTCCAGCGGGGGTATAGTCAGACTCAAAGGAGATAATGAAGACAGGGTAGAAGGGGACCTAGAGAAGGCCATAATCCTTATCAGGTACTTCGGCTCAGTCTTTACTAAAGACGTAGCAGGGCAGGGATCACAACTGGACAACAGATGTGTGGAGGGGGGAGAATTGTGCTTCACAACATTTATAGAACAGAGGATCCTAGAGGAACTTAAAAGACTAAAGGTGGACAAAGCAATGGGGCCAGATGGAGTACATCCAAAGATCCTAAAGGCACTAAGGATGGAACTGACAGCACCTTTGCCAGCCCTGTTCGGCAAGTCACTGAACACGGGGGTGGTACAGCAGGACTGGAGAAGGGCATATGTGATCCCACTTCACAAGAGTGGTAGCAAGGAGGATGCAGGGAACTACAAGCCAATGAGTCTCACCTCAATAGTGGGGAAGATCATGGAGACACTGCTTAAGGAACATATTGTGGATCACCTAGTATCCACTGGAATGCAGGATCCAAGATAGCATGGGTTCACAGTGGGAAGGTCCTGTCAAACAAATCTGATAGACTTCTTTGACTGGGCGACCAAAGTGGTGGACCAGGGAAGGGCAGTGGATATTGCCTACCTTAATTTTAGCAAGGCCTTTGACAAAGTCCCACATAGAAGGCTGGTAAACAAGCTGAGGAGTCTAGGGGTGGGACACAGAGTAGTGAACTGGGTCAGAAATTGGTTAGTGGACAGAAGGCATAGGGTGGTGGTAAATAGCACACAGTCGGAGGAAATGGGAGTCATCAGTGGGGTGCCACAGGGGTTACTCCTGGGACCAGTCCTCTTCAATGTCTTCTTAGCAGACATAGCAGAAGGGCCAGAGGTAAAAGTATGCCTGTTTGCAGATGACATCAAGATCTGCAAGAGAGTAGATACTCCGGGGGTGTAGAGAGAATGAAAAGGAGACCTGGAAAAGCTGGAGAAATGGTCTGAGGTATGGCAGTTAAGGTTTAATGTGAAGAAATGCAAGATTATGCATGTGGGGAACAGAAACCCTGGGGGAAGCTACATGTTGGGGGGTGACTTGTTGACGGTCACCAGGGAGGAAAGGGATTTAGGGATCATTATATTAGATGATCTGAAATCCACCAAACAGACCGCAAAAGCAGTTGGGAGGGCTAGTGGGATGTTGGGGTGTATAGGGAGGGGTATTACAAGCTGTAGGAGGGAGATGGTGATCCCATTGTATAAGACGCTGGTTAGGCCAAACCTAGAGTACTGTGTGCAGTTCTGGAGGCCACACCTGTGTAAGGATATTGACAAGGTGGAAACAGTGCAGAGGAGGGCAACTAAGATGGTGTAGGGTCTGCATGACAAGGCATAAGGGGATAGACTTAGGTACCTCAATATGTACACATTGGAACAGAGACAGGAGAGGGGGAACATGACTGAGACTTTCAAATATCTTAAGGGCATAAATAAGGTGGAAGGGGATAGCATCTTCCAGTATAAAAAGTACACTAGAACTGGAGGGCATGACGTGAAATTGGAGGGGGGGGGGTTGCATAACTGGTAACATGAGAAAGTTCTTTTTTACAAAGAGGGTGGTGGATGCATGGAATGCCCTGCCTCAGGAAACAGTGGGAGCATGTACAGTGGAGGGATTCAAGAGGGCATGGGATAGGCACAAGGGAATCATACATATGAGGGGGTCATAGCTGCGACCGCTGACCTACAGTAGTAGAGGCAGTCAGAGAAAAATAGGTAAAATGGGCAGACTGGATGGGCCTTGCGATCCTTCTCTACCACCAACTTCTTTGTTTAAATGTACCCCAACCCCCACTATTGAACGGGGAGCATGTATTATAAGCCATGTGTCATACTGTGCAAGGCTTGCAACAGAAGACTTATAAGGAGAAATTAAAAGACTTCGATATGTATACACTGGAAGAGAGGAGGGAATGGGGAGATATGATAGAAACCTTCTAGTATCTTATGGGCATAAACAAGGTGCAAGTGGAAGACATCTTTTGGTACTGGAGAGGTACAAGAACAAGTGGGCACGATATGAGATTGGAAGGGGGAAGATAAGGAATAATGTGAGGAAGTTCTTTTTCACAGAAAGTGTGGTGGATGTATGGAATAGCCTGCCCCAGGAGGTTGTAGGAGCAAGCACAGTGGCAGGATTCAAACATGCATGGGACAGGCATAAGGGAACCCTAGAGGTGGGAAGGAGAAGCTAACGCCAATGACCAAGAAGGGTCAGTGGCCACTGATACAGGTAGAGTATATCGGCAGACTGGATGGGCCTAGTGGTCCTCATCTGTCATCATCTTCTATGTTTCTATGTTTCTTCCTGGAGTGAAACCACCACCCACTGATGTGGGCTACTGTCCCCCACTCCTCCACCCCAACATTGATATTTAACAGATCTTATTATTATGACCTCAGTGTTGTGTTATCACACACATGTTTTTTACTGGTCAGCTCTCCCACCTCTATTCAAAGGTTGATGAAAGCAGACTGTTCTTTGTTATTTGGATCACCACACTTAAAATTCAGACATGGCCACTGGCCTACTGGCTATACGAAGATAGCCGGCCTTATGAGGTTCTACTCCCAAGGTGATTTGTCAAAACCGACCACATCTCCAGCTTTCTGGTTAGAGATTGATAAGTATATGACTAAGAGATATTTCAATCTAGTTGCTAGTGTATTCCTATCATTCGGTATTTGTTCATTGTTATACAGCAAATCATTTTTAAGTGTTCTGTTTCTTGTACCTTGCAAAATGTACCTAGTGATATGTCTTGTGACCGCTTGGCACTATATTAGCACTTTTTGTCTCCCAGATCTATTGCTCCCCTCGACATCTTGCTCCTAGGCCCTCAATCACTATGCACACATTAGGCAGCAGACATGATTATACATACCTGCAATTTTTCATAATCCCACACCACTATCCCCATGGCTGACCTGAAATGTGTGACATGGAATGTGCGAGGGGTGAACTCCCCTAACAGAAGAAAACAGGTCCTATCACATCTTAAAAAATTGCGTAGAAATATAACCTTTCTACAGGAGACCCAACTGGTCCCCCTAGAAGCTGCTAAACTATGCAGGGAATGGATAAGCCTTGAAGCACACAGCTGTGCCCCTACACCAAAAGGGGGGGTCTCCATACTAATCCATAAATCCTTAAACTGGACAATAGAGAAGTAGGGGCAAGATGTCGAAGGGCTATGGACACTTATACTAATTGCTACACCACAGGGTCCCTTAATCCTATGCTCCATCTATGTGCCCAGTGTTGATTCCTGGGGTTTCTTCCATACTTCTAGTCATACACTTTAGAAATTTGCCCCACCATCAACACCTTGCTTATTTGGAGTGGATTTCAACATTACTATCTTTCTGGACCTTGACAGGTTCAGGCATACTACTAAACCTCACTCCAGAGAAGCTAAAACCCTGCTTAGTATAATGAAGGAACTCTCTCTCACTGACATTAGGAGATATCTTAACCCCATAGCCAAAGACGTCACCTATATCTCCCTTGGGATCCACGATGGGTGTTCGACAAAATTTTTGTCGAATGCCCCAACAGTGAAACCAGGAGGTCGACCGCATTTTGCAGTCGGCTGCTGGTTTCCAGTGGCTGTATGTAGCTTTTTCTTGGGCTCACCTGAACCCCCCTCGTACTGGGCTGCACCTCCACCCCCACTTAGGGATTATCAACCCGAGTCGGAGCTGATTTTGTGGGTGCAGGACCCCCACCAAACAGCACCAGGTTCTAGCATGTTCCCGACAGCAGCATGGCATTGTAGTCACTGTAGGGGACCTCGCTGTTGAACTGTCACTGTCAGGTGGGTAACCATCTCCCTTGTCCATGGTTCAGCCAGTAGACTAGACCTACTCCTAGGATCCCTCCCCATGGTTCAAAAGGTACTAACTTGTGACATAGAACCCTTGATGATATCAGATCATGCCCTGGTACCTCAAAGGTAATGGAAACTAGAACTCCTGATTTTGAAAGACAAATCCTTTTGCATATGGATCATGAAGGAAGTTGCCTGATACTTCCAAGAGAATGATACTGGTGAGGCGTCTACCACTACCCTCTGGGAAGCTTTTAAGGCTAATCTTCAGAGAAGCATAATGGGCGATGTGGCAAAACAAAGATGGGAAAGGGATTCTGTTCTTAAATTGCTAGGGGCAGTTCTACCCCAAAAAGATCAAGAATACAAAACCACTCCCACCCCAAGACAAGCAAAAATCCTTCTAGTAGAATTGACTGGTATTTACCTTCAAATGAACACCTTACTTACCCATCAAGCGGAATTAGTCCTTCTCCACACCTGACACGTAGAAACATAGAAACACAGAGGTTGACGGCAGATAAGGACCACAAGGCCCATCCAGTCCACCCATTTTTTCTACCTTATGAAAGTGCCACACACCCTTACACTGTCAATGACCTATCTATCCATATTCATCTGTATTGCTCCCTTATGCCTATCCCATGCCTGTTTGAAGCCCTGCACTGTATTCATAGCCACCACTTCCTGAAGTAGGCCATTCCATGCATCTACCACTCTTTCTGTGCAAAAGAATTTCCTCACATTCCCCCTTAATAGGCCTCCCTCTATTCTCATGCTGTGTCCTCCTGTCCTGCTATTTTTCTTATATTTAAACATGATAGAATCTTTCACCTT
This sequence comes from Neoceratodus forsteri, assembly GCA_016271365.2. Lineage (NCBI taxonomy): Eukaryota > Metazoa > Chordata > Ceratodontiformes > Ceratodontidae > Neoceratodus > Neoceratodus forsteri. Next base: position 51,989,608 of record CM057451.1, on the reverse strand, counting down.
GTTAATGCCCTTAAAGTGTTTGAATGTTTCGATCATATCACCTCTCTTCCTCCTTTGCTCAAGGGTATACATATTGAGCTCCATTAATCTGTCCTCATATGTCTTCTGATGCAGTCCCTGCACCATTTTATTTGCCCTTCTCTGGACTGCCTCAATCCGGTTAATGTCCTTGTGAAGGTGTGGCCTCCAGTACTGCACGCAGTACTCCAGGTGGGGCCTAACCAGTGTCTTCTAAAGAGGGATTATTACCTCCCTCTTATGACTTGTGATACCCCTACTAATACCCCTAACATCCCCCTAGCCTTACCTACTGCTTTAGAGGTCTGCTTGGATGATTTCAGGTCATCTGTGATGATGATGCCCAAGTCTCTTTCTTCCTTTGTGACTGCCAGCAACTCCCCTCCCAGCCTATAGGTGGCTTCAGGGTTTCTCTTCCCTATGTGCATGATCTTGCACTTCTTTGCATAAATCCCAGTTGCCACTCTTCTGACCATTTTGCTAGTTTATCCAGATCTCTTCTCATTCTGCCCACCCCATCTGGATCATCTACTCTGTTGCAGATCTTGGTGTCATCTGCAAACAGACAAGCCTTACCCTCTAGTCCATCTGCAATGTCACTAATGAAGATATTGAAGAGGACTGGCCCCAGGACTGATCCATGAGGTGCCCCACTTGTGACTTGCATCTCTTCTGACTGTATACCATTTACCATCACTCTCTGTTTTCTGTCCATCAACCAGTTTGCCACCCAGTTGACCAACTTGTGACCCACCCTGAGCCTATCCAGCTTATTTATCAATCTTCTATGTGAAACAGTGTCGAAAGCTTTGCTGAAGTCAAGGTAGGCGACATCAACTTCTCCCCCTTGGTCCACCACTCTGGTTACCCAGTCAAAGAAATCTATGAGATTAGTTTGACAGGACCTTCCTTTGTAAACCCATGCTGTCTTGGATCCTGTGCCCCTATGAATTCCAGGTGTTGCACTATCCTTTCCTTAAGGAGTGCCTCCATAATCTTGCCCACTACTGAGGTAAGACTGACTGGCCTGTAGTTCCCTTCCTCCTCTCTGCTACCACTCTTGTGGAGCGGGATCACATGAGCCCTTCTGCAGTCTTCTGGGACCTCTCCTGTGCTCAGAGACTCACTAAACAGTTCTTAGTTCCTTAAGTACCCTGGGATGTATGCCATCAGATCCCATTGCCTTGACCACCTTGAGCTTAGCGAGCTGTTGTAGGACCCTTTCTTTTGTGAAGGGAGTAGTGCTCACCTCCCTCCCCCCGTGTCCATGGTGCTGAGCTGTGGCCCTACCCTACTTTCTCTTCAGTAAATACTGAGCCAAAGTATCTATTTAGGATAGATGCTTTTACAGGGTCCTCCTCCTCACATGCCCCCTTTTCTCCTTTGAGCTTAGCAATACCCCCTCTGGACTTTTTCCTTTCACTAGTGTATCTATAGAAAGTCTTGTCACCTTCTTTTCTGTTCGTGCTAGTGTTTCCTCAGTTTGGGACTTTGCCTGCCTTACTGCCTTCCCTGCTTCCCTTAGGGCAGTTTGATATGCCTCCCTATCTTCATCCCGCTGTGTTCCCTTATGTTTCCTGAAGGCCAGCCTTTTGGCTCTGACCTTTTCTGCTACTGTATTTGAGAACCAAAGTGGTTTCCTTCTTCTTTTGCACTTCCTTTTCTGTCTAACACAATGGGATGTTGCTTCAAGTATTGCATCCATAATGCTTGCCCACTTTGCCTGTACACCCTCAGATGTGTTTCTTTTTGCCAGGGCTAGCTTAACTCTGTTGGCCATCGTAACAAAGTCATCTCCTCTGAAGTCCCATAGTTTTGCCTTGGAATGGGATGATTTAGATGTAGTAGCCAAATTGAACCATACCATGTGATGGTCACTGGCTCCCAGGTGACCTTCTACCTGGAGATCTGTGATCCCCTCCCTGTTAGTCAGCACCAGATCTAGGATAGCCCTGTCTTTTGTAGGTTGCTGTACCAGCTGTTTGAGGCACTCCCCATACTGGGAATCCACCATGTGTCTAGTTCTGGCAGATGTTCCTGCTGGTATTGAACAATCTGTATCCAGCATGTTGAAGTCTCCCACCATCAGAACCTCCCCCTTAGCTGTCATGCTCTGTATATCCTCTAACAGTAATGTGTCCATGTCCTCCCCCTGGTCTGGGGGCCTATAGACAACCCCAGTTCTTATGGCTGTCCCATTTCCTGTTTCCAGGGTGACCCACAGTTCTTCTGGCTTCTTATGCGTATTCTGAATTTCTGTAGCTTTGATATTTTCATTGACATACAGGGCCACTCCACCCCCACCTCTTTTTGCACCTTGGTCTCTTCTGAACAGTACATAGCCAGGTACTGAAGTCTCCCAAGTGTGGTTACTGGTAAACCACATCTCATTAATTGCTACTATGTCCAGTTTAGCCTCTGACATCATTGCCTGCAGGTCTGGGATCTTATTTCACAGGCTGTGAGCATTTGTGTACATGATTTTCCATTGGCCAGATTTCGGTGTGTTAGTTTTTGAGTGAGGTTTGGCATTTCCCCTGTGCGTCGTATGGGGAGATGGACCTTTTTTCTTACCTGGTGATGCAAATGAACTGCAAACATGCTGAATTCCTGTTCTACCACTAGCTGAGGGGGAGGGGTGTTCTTCCCATTCGACGTATGGGGTGCTGCACCCCTCTCCCCATTTGCTAGTTTAAATATTCTGCAAAGATGTCAAACTTCTGCCCCAACGCACTGACTCCCTCCTTAGTCAGATGCAGTCCATCAGATTTAAAGAACTTTCACTCCCAGAACTGTTGCTAGTTCCCTACAAATCTGTGTCCTTTTTTCTGGCACCAGCCCTTGAGCCACATGTTTAGCTCTCCTATCTCCCCTTCTCTGACCTTCCGTCCATCTGCCCCCCTCTCCCAGGCTAGAAGGATCTCAGAGAAGGAGATGTCAGATGAAATGGATGATAGTTTGTCACCCAGCCTGGTCAGGTGTTCCTTGGTCTCCACAACTGACCGGCTGGTGAGATCATTAGTCCCTATGTGTACCAGGACGTCAATGTTTTCTCTTGCTTTGTTAACAATATTAGCCATGCAGTCAGTGTCTCTCCATGCTGATGTACCTGGGAGACATCTGACTATTACCCCTGGCTGGAGATGGGTATCAACTCCCTGAATCATGGAGTCTCCTATGATCAGAAGTTTTTTGATTTTCCTTTTTGCTTTTTTTTGTTTTGGTTCCTGATTTGGGTGAGTTTTGTTGTGCTAGCTCCTGTGCTGCAGTGTCCTGGTCTGTAGTGTCCTCTGCCCCTTTGTTTGATTTCGGAGATAGAGGCAGATACCTGTTTGTAGTGTGTATATGGTTTTTGGAGGTAATATGTTGGAGAGCACAGAGGGATGGGGCACCCGATCTGCCCCTCCTAACCACCTGCCAACCTCCTGGACCAACTACCCTCTGCAGTTGAGGTTCTTCTGTTGGATGTTGGGGAAATGGCAGGCAGTTCTTATAATATATTTCCTCTTGAATATGAAATATGAGGTGTGCAATCTCTGCCCATGCTGCCTGGAGCTGAGCCCTAAGATCTCCAATGGCCCAGCATGTAGGACAGTGTCCTAAATCCTGTAAGACTGTCCTTCTGAAAAGTGTTCCGCAGTACCTGCAGTTAATGATATCCATTCCTGATAAGTTGCTGGGTTTATAACATGGTCAGAGTAATTAGAAGGAAGAAAATGCAAGTAATGGTTTGATTTTGTGTTTTGTTTTCATATAACTTGTTATAACAAGTTAAATTACTAGTGCCTCTGTAAATGAGCTCACCTTGTGGATGCCCCACTGATCCGCCCCTTCCTGCTTTGCCACAGGAAATGTCACAACTGTGGTACCCTATAAAAGAAGTGTAGTGTGGGGTGTTTGGGGATGGGGTGGGTGGCTGGGCCCTTCCCCTGCTGAAAAAGAAGAACCACGGATGAAAGAACAAGGAGGTAAGAGCAGAAACAATCAGTCAACAACAAATGCAGTAACCCTGAAAGCTTATCCTAATGTTAGATAAAACTGTAAAACCTGTAAAGCACCACCTGTAATAATTTCAGGGAAGAGATACCCTGTAAGAAACACTTTGCTACAGAGGAAAATGAAGCAGTAACAGGAGATATACCTTGCAGTAGACAATTTGAATCAGAAGATTACAGCAGTAATCTGTTAGCACACACCTGTAGGCACACCTTGTAATAATGCAGAAGAAGGTATACCAGCAACAACAATATGAATCAGAGAAAAACAAAGCAATGAAATGTTAGCAACAAACAGTAGCAATCCCTGTGAGTACAAAATAAAAATAACAACACACAGTAAATCTGCTTAGCCAAAAGAAGTCTTAATCCATTTCCCTTGCTCTGGTAAGGTTCTCTGCTCTGTCCTTTCAAGCAATCTTAGAAGGAAAGAGCTCAGGTGAAGCTAGGTGCCTTGGCCAGCAAACCAAGTCTTCTACCTCCAAGTATTTAACTAACCTGACATTTTAACCCTTCTTTCTGTTGGAAATTACTGACAGTTTTCGAGCTCCACCCCCCAGATACTCACCTAATCCTCTGGAAGAACTGTGGGAGGAAAGCAATTAGCTCCTTCAATGTGAGAAGGAGACTGAAACACCTCTGAGACAACAAACCTTTTCAACAAAAAAAGAATAAAATAAAACAGTGTCAAACGGTAATTTTGCTTAGCCCAATGATAAAAAGTCACAAAAATGTAAGCACCACCTGTAATAATTTCAGAGAAGATATACCCTGTAAGAAACACTTTGCTACACAGAAAAATAAAGCAGTAACAGAAGATATACCTTGCAGTAGACAATTTGAATCAGAAGATCACAGCAGTAATCTGTTAGCACACACCTGTAGGCATACTTTGTAATAATGCAGAAGAAGGTATACCAGAAACAGCAATTTTAATCAGAGAAAAATAAAGCAATGAAATGTTAGCAACAAACAGTAGCAATCCCTGTGAGTACAAAATAAAAATAACAACACATAGTAAATCTGCTTAGCTAAAAGAAGTCTTAATCCATTTTTCTTGCTCTGGTAAGGTTCTTAGTTCTGTCCTTTCAAGCAATCTTAGAAGGAAAGAGCTCAGGTGAAGCTAGGTGCCTTGGCCAGCAAATCAAGTCAGATACTGGGAAGGGGGGGGAGAAAACAGGGTGCCTCCCATCCTAAAGGCTAAGACAGCAACAAGCTGCTTGCTGTATACCCATCCTCCATGATGCTATGAGTACCCCCCACCACACTCCACTATCTATTAACAAGTGATGTCCCAATTCTATAAAACACTATATACCACCTCAATGGCAGGACAAAACCCTGAGATGGACACCTTTTTGTGTAAACTCCCTCTCCCACAACCCCCCCCAACACAGAGAGATTCTAAAGACCCCTCTCGCAGTATCTGAAATTCAAAAGGCGATTTGCTCCCTGAATGAAAATAAATCGCTGGGGGGGTGTGGAATTCCTGCAGACTTATAAGCACATCTTGACCCTATTATTTGCCCAGTCCTGCACAAAATGTTCATGGACTTATATATGTCCAAACTCCTCCCCAACCCTCAGAGAGCCATCATTATGGTTTTGCCCAAGGAGGCTAAGGACCCTCATTTCCCAGCCAACTACCACCACATCTCTTTAATTAACACTGACACAAAGATCCTTGAGAAGGCTTTGGCACTCCACATGGACCAGATCCTCCTTGCACTTGTACACCCTTCCCAAGCAAGAGTCACAAAAGGTAGGCTAGGGGGGCGCTGTTGAGCCTGAGTCAGGAAGCAGCAGAAATTTGCAGCTCTGTTAATCTTATTTAAATTGATTAAAATCCTGCACTTTTAGATTCCTAATTCATTTTCTGAACCACACCAGTGAAAAGAGCAATACTGAATTAGAACAAATGGGCACTCTAAAGAAGAAACATGCAACTCAATCAATCATTCAATCAATCAATCAATCAAAATCTTTATTTATTCAGGCAGACATCATTGAGCGAAGCTCATTTACAAGATGGACCTGATAGGTCAAGATCAAAATAAGGTACTGTAGCATACATAAACAAATACAGAGAAAGAGACAAAGACTTAAATATAAATAAACAGCTACAATAATAAAAACGATATACAAGCAAGGTAGCTAATGATTTTGGACCACAAAACAAAATAATTCAGACAGGTTTGACCCAGATGACTGTAAGGTATTGGGATTGTGGAATTGGTCAGGTTGTGTTGTAATTGGGTAGATACTTAAGCAAGTAGAAATGGGGGGATAAAAAAGAAAGGGAATGGCAATGGATTTTAGGGTATATTGTAGCTAAGTTTAGAAAAAGTATATAAACTGTGATAGAAAGAAAAAAAGGGTGGTAAAGGGTAAGAGGGGATTAGGCTTAGTGAAAGCAGTTGCATCTCTCAGGAAAGAGACTTTTAAAGAGCTTTTTAAAGGATGCTATAGGGATGAAGGTGTTCCACTTTAGGGCCTTCTGCAGAGAATTCCAGGTAGATGCTAAGAAGTAGCTGATTGCAGATCTCCCATGCCGGGTACAGGCTTTAGGTATCTTCAAGGTGATAAGGTTATTGCTTCTTAGGGCATATGATCTAGGTGTAGCCAGGATAAAGCAATCAGAAATATAAGATGGAAGTTTATTTGGCAGAGCTTTGTAAATCCATAGTGCAGCATTTTTATTCCTTCTAAGGTGTAAGGATGTCCAGCCAACAGCATTATAGAGAGAGCAGTGATGAGTGTTGAAGGAAGATCTGTGATGAATCTTAGAGCTCTGTGATACAAGGTATCCAATTTACTTAAATAGGACATAGTACAGTGGCCATAAAGGAAATCTGCATAATCGATGAGAGATAGAAATGATGCCTGTATTAGTCTTTGTTTGGACTCTATGGTTAGATAATGTTTGATTCTGAAGAATAGGCCGAGCCTCTGTCTGAGTTTTTTAAGGAGTTCCTCAACATGTTGAGTGTAATCAAGTCTATTATCAATCCATACCCCTAGATATTTGAATTTATCCACATAATCCAGATTTTCTCCAAGGATGGTGGATAGTTGGGGAAGAATGTTTAATGAGAGAGTGGTAGAATATATATTGGTGGAAAAGAACATAGCCTTTGTCTTCTTGGCATTTAATAGTAGTTTCTTTTCAAGTAGTTGATGTTGCAGCAGGAGAATTTGATTGTAATAACTCACAGGCCTTTGATGGTGAGGGGTTACTGACATACAAGACAGTGTCATCAGCAAAAGGTGGACATTGGCAACAGTGAGGTTGGAATCAATGTTATTGATATAGACAGCAAAGAGGATAGGGCCCAGGATGGATCCTTATGTACTCCCTTAGAAGTGGTTTTGAGGAGGATAGGGCACCTTCATCTTTCACCTGCTGTATTCTATCAGTGAGGTAACATCTGAACCACCCAAGGAGGTTGAATCCAGGCCTAGGAGTGCAGTGAGGAAACTAGCAGCTCATGATCCACTGTATCAAAGGCTTTACTTAGGTCTAGAAATACAGCACAGATGCTGTTTTTTTTGTCTAACTCAGTTTGCCAATCATTTGTTACTTTTGCTAATGCAGAAATGGTACTGTGGCGGTCCTAAACCCAGATTGAGCAGGGTTAAGTAGGTTATTAGCATCGAGGTAGTCTCTTAGTTGGATACTCACCAGCTTTTCTAACATTTTAGACAGCACAGGTAGGATGGATATAGGTCTATAATTGTTGAGATCCATGGGGTCCCCTGATTTGAGGAGGGGAAACGCTTGTGCTGTTTTCCACAATGTAGGAACAGAACCAGTGGATAAGGACAGATTAAAAAGATGAGTTAGGGGAACTGCAATGGCATGTAGAGCAATTTTTAAGAAATAGGGGTCCAGAGAGTCTGCACCTGCACTTTTCTTGGTGTCTAGATGTAGCAATAGGTCTTCCACTTGTTTTAATAAAATGGGCTTGAAGGAGAATGAAGAGGCAGCCTTCTGACCATCAGTAGACTGGAATTTAAGTTGTGACCGTAATAGATTTGCTGGGGAGGAGTCAAAAGCTTGGCCAGCCGTAGTGAAATGATTATTGAATGCATCTAAGATTTCACACTTATCAGTGATAACAGCATTGTTAAGGTGTACTTGGGATGGCAAGGAAGTACTGGAGTCCTGCCCTAGGATCCCCTTGATGGTGCCCCAGAATCTGGCTGGGTTAAGGTAGGAGGCATCAAGCTCGGCTGTATAGAAGGCAGCTTTGGCTTCTCTTACTATTTTGGTGCAGCTGTTTCTGGCTTTTCTGAACTGAAGCCAGTCTAACAGATCCTTGGTCTTTCTAGCCCTTTTCCAGAGTTTATCTCTAGCAAGCAGTGCAGATTTAAGATCGGCAGAAAACCAGCGGCAGGATTTGCTTTTTATTCTAACGCTAGTGAAAGGTGCATGAGTATTGAGGGCACCTATGATAATGTCATTTAGCACCTTGAGTGCTGATTCCACAGAAGCTGTGTGATAGAATTCTTGCCAGCGTAAGGAATGATATAGGTCACGGAGATATCCTTCGATGTTAAGGTTTTTTAGACCTTCTTATAAGGAATTTGCAGGGTTGGATGGCTTGACTGATGATTTTATCTCTGCAATAAGACAGTGGTCGCTATATCACTGAAAAGCACTCCAGCATGGGAAAACAGGTGCGGTTTGTTTACCAACATAATGTCAAGTAGGGTGCTGTTAGTTTTGTTTTTTGAGTTAATTCTTGTCGGTTCATTTATTAATTGAGTGAATCCATATGTGTCACAAAAAGATACTAGAGGTGCAGATGCGTTGGAGAGCCAGTTAAGGTTCAGATCACCTAAAATGATGGTGTCCTCGGGCCCAGATTCATTATATTTCCCAAGTGATTTAGGAGCTGAAGGCCGGCAGAGGGGGGCCTGTAGCAGCCAACCAATTGAAAAGCTGTCATATTGGGAGAGCTATTTTAAGGGATAAACATCTGAACTTTGGGCACTGATGATACACTGAGGCAAGATGCAGAAATATTTGATTTAACATAGATAGCCACTCCACCGCCCCTTGTCAGGCAGTCCGATCTGAATAGCTGGTAGTTGGGTAGATTTATTTCCCTGTCATGTGTAGCAGGTTTAAGCCATGTCTCAGAAATTACCAGAAAGTCTGGCAGGGTGTGGGCGACCCAGGCCTGGATTAATGAGATCTTTTTAAGGAGGCTGCATGCATTGATGTGAAGGAAGCTTAAACCTTTAATGGAGGCTAGGTCTGATGGGGAGGTAAAGCCTTCTGGGGGTCCTGGATTGATTTCAATATTGCCAGCGCAGATCAACAAGAAGAGTAATAGTTTAATGAGGGCTTCAGTGATAGCATGAGGGACCAAAAGAGGGTTTTCTTCCTGCTCGGGTCCAATCTTTAGAGACGGTCCAGGATGTGTTGAGGCTTAATAAATTTTCACAGAGTACCAACTTGATGGACAGGTACAAGAGGGCAGTATAGAACCAAGATATGAGCAAGGGCATAAGGGATACATGAATGGTTGTGGACCCTTTTGAGGGCTACCCCATGGATTATAATGAAGCAACGGTAATGCATAGTTGAGGAATTGATTGGCATCCACTGGGGTGAGACAGGAGGCCACCCTGGCAAGCCACATTTTCAAGAGGCATGAACTGGAAGGGTATCATCCTCAAGATATATTATAGGTGAGAGAAAAGAAGCAGTAGGAGAAGCATCAGCATGATTACGGTAACTAAGGGTTAATAATAGTGAAGGCAGTGGGGGACTGTTTCCAGATTATTGGCTAGAATTTGGCTATGGGCGGAGATAGGAAATTGGGTGGGAAGGTGTGTATAAAAGAAACACCCAAGAGGGGAGGGGCGGGCAAAAATTTTGCGGCTTTCCCGTAACTTGCTGGCTGTCTCTCCCGGCCTCCTGGTTCTCCTTTCGGCCTTGCGGTCGCCGCCCGCCCGCTGGCGGCTCGGAGCCCCTGCGCTTACTGGGTGCTCGAGGGCAGGGTCAGCTAAAGTGAAGGAGACAGAGGAGAGCACAGTCAGGAAAGCACAATTGCAGTAATCAAGCGATTCTGCAATGAGGTGCTAAACAATTTTGCACAACAAAAGACTGGGGGACGGCCTCTAGCGCCTGGCCCACCAGAAAACCCACCAAAGGACTGTATCACTTAGACATTTACAAGGAAAGCAACATAAAACCTAGAATTTTTAAACAATTTGGTAAAAAGCTCTTTTGAGAAAAATTAAGGTAAAACCACTATTCCCAGGCAGTATTTGAAGTGCAAGCTTGAGCAAAGTCAATGAAAGGAGGACCAATGCGGAAGCAAGGCTGGTGGCGCTAGCCCTCCGATTGGTCGCGCTTTCCGATGCCTTGCTGGCTGTCTCTCCGGCTCCTGGTTCTCCTTCGCCCCTGCGGTGCCGCCGCTCGCTGGCGGCTCGGAGCCCCTGCGCTTACTGGGTGCTCAAGGGCAGGGTCGGCTAAAGTGAAGGAGACAGAGGAGAGGACAGTCAGGAAAGCACAATTGCAGTAATCAAGCGATTCTGCAATGAGGTGCTAAACAATTTTGCACAACAAAAGACTGGGGGGGGGGGACAGTGCCTTAGCATCTGGCCCACCAGAAAACCCACCAAAGGACTGTATCACTTAGACATTTACAAGGAAAGCAACATAAAACCTAGAATTTTTAAACAATTTGGTAAAAACAACTGGAGCAACTGGAGGAGCCGAAAAAAGTACAAATATTGGCAGAGCCTCCAGGCCTGAAACTGTTGTGATCCTATCTATTTCCACCTTAAACCAGTAGGTGGACAATTTTAATAGCTAAGTCATGGTTCTGGAAATGACAGTAGATGCTGTTAAAAACTAGCTATTGGAGGTCTAAAAACAAACAGATGCTTCTGCGAGTGCTACAGCCATCATGGTAAAAGAATCTCAATAATTACGAACTAGACTGAAGTCATCAGTAAATCCAAGTGAGATCTGTTAACATCAGGATAACTGGTCTCCCAAAAGGTATTGAGGGAGATCATCCTGTGATGTTTATCCTGGACTGGCTCACTGTTAAGTTAAGCCTGGATGATGCAGAAACTGAATGGGAGGTGCAGAAAATATATCGGATAACACCTAGGGGCCAACCGTAGAATTCCGAAGAACTCAGAACGCTGATGGTAGTTACTTCAGGAGTGGGACCCCGAGACCAGATCCTCCGTTATGCGCAGAGCCAGCCCCTTACACCAAGATGACCATCCGGTTTATATCTTTCTGGACATTAGTTATACAACCAGGCAGTGGCGGAAGAGATTTGATGGGATAAGGAGAGCCCTGAGAGATGCAGGAGTGCCTCATACAATAATCTACCCTGCACAAATTGAATTACATACCAAGGTAAAGTTTACATTTTTTCGGATCCTGTGGAGGCGGGACAGTGGGCTGATGGGTGAAGAGCTGAGGCTAGAGATAAGCGCACCAAGAGTGGAAGCTCTGATACCAAGGAGCAAGGCGACACTCGAATCGGAGGCTGTAGGCATTGATTTATGATGACTCCTTCTACTAAAAGACATTATGCTGGTTAGACAGAATATGTCCAAACTGAGGGACATTTAAGTTGGACGCTCCGTTTTAGGGAATGTTCCAGTTTATAGTGTTGATTAGGACACTCAGGGGTCTGTAAATTGATGGAGCTAAAGTACTTTGGGGTTTAATTTTGAAAGTTGTCACTGATTTTGTGAAGTCTGTACTTATTGCCTCATAGTCTTTCTTTCTGGTGGTTAGGATTCGAACCTAAAGTCTAGAATTCTGTTATTGTTCTATATTTCAGCTGCATGACCTTTTGAAATCTTGTTTCTAACTAAGATTTATGCATGGCAACAAATAATCCAATAAAAATGGGCTGGGGGGGCTGCTAGACTACCAGGGATATAAAATATATTTATAATATAACACAATACAGCTTGGGGGAGCCACTAGACTACCAGGGATGTGAAGAAATACAGGGGGTGAGAGACACTAGACTACCAGGACCCTACATAGGGTAATATATTTTATTGGGGGGCCACTAGACTACCAGGGATGTTAATATTTTATTCTGATAGGGGGGCCTCTAGACTACCAGGGATAGGTACCACATTATTTTTCTTATGCAGATGATGCACAACGAAGCCCCCTGAGCAAAACCCACCATAATTCAACACTGTAGGGCACCTCTAGGGTACAAAAACCTATTTTTAAATCTGGCCATCTCATCCCTCGATCGCAATGCACGATCGCGATCAAAGATTCTTTCGATCAAAGAATTTTTTGGCTTGCGATCAAAGATAGTGAGCCGCGAACGAAGGATTTAAAAGCTAATAACTCTATTTTTGGACTGATTTGGATGGAACCAAAGCCATGGCTCAATAGATCAGGGTCCCCTGAGTAAAACCCATCAACGTTTTACTTCAGAAGTGACCCCTGAGCTGAGATATTTGTGTTTTTGCAATCAGAAAACTGAAAACAAGATGGCAGACCTCGCAGTCAAAGAATTTTTGAAATTCCTTGGGTTCAAAGATTCTTGAACTGTGAGGCTGCAAATTCTTTGACCGCTAGGCAGGACGAGATGGCCAGAACCCCCATTCTTTGATCGCAAGATATACATCTAAATTTTCCCATTGACTTACAGTATAATGGGAACTTTAAAGTGCCATAACTTTTGAATGCCTTAATATGTTTTCACCAAACAAAAAGCAGCATGATCGGCCACCAAAGCTCTTTCAAACGAGCCATCTCACAGAGTGGCACACCACGCAACGGTTGTGCAGGACCACTTTAAGAATGCTAAATGGTGCCTCCAAAAATGGATAATTTGCATTTTTCTGCGCTTTTTTACACAAACACTGGCACTCCGACAGAAACACAATTTGGCAAATCAAGAGATCTAATGAACTCCAAGGCATGTACCAAATTTCAGGCAAATCCATTGAACGGGTACAACTTTATTAACGTCCAAACTTTTGACTTTAGTATGTATCTGACCGCTCAACCCTAACTATAGTGGCTTGACCATGCCACTATAATATATATATATATATATATATATATATATATATGAGAGAGAGATTAATTTAAAAAAATACATTAATGCAGACATTAGAGTTGAAGAACACAAAGCAGACAACATAGGGAAATGAAAAACATTAAGGTTTTGGGGCTCCAGAGTATTGGCAAATCAGTGGTGGGGTCTTCCTTGGGGTGTCATCCCTAATGCCCACCCCTTCCCTCCCAGCCCATAGCCTACTGTCTGAAGCACAAGCTAGAACTCCAAGCCAGTGCCTCATAGTGATACACTCGTCAAAGACAGAGAAGTATGGCTTGCCACATGTTGCCAACACATTCCGTGGTAGCTTTATTCATGCTGGGCCCACAGGGTCCTGACTGATGAAAAGAGATCACATCTCACCTCATTTGTTCAGGGAAAGGGATGGGCATTGGGGCTGACAACACTAAGGCAGACCCCACCACTGATTTGCCAATACTCCAGATATCCAAAACCCTAACGTTTTCCATTTCTCTGCTTTCTGTGCTTTGCATTCTTCAATCCTAATGCCTACATTAACATAGTTTGGGGCAATTAATTTCCCTTCTTTTCCTGATAGTGGAATCATATCCTCATTTTTGCAGGCCCCTTTGGGACCTGTGCAAAATGAAATAAATGTAGTACTGGAGAAACAGTAATCCATATCCAGTGCATGGGCCCATCAGGCTTCAGCACACATGTCGATACCTTGTGAGGGAGTCTCCCCAACTCACCACAATGTGTTGTGTTTGTGGCAAAACACTGCACCATCCTTCCCCAGGCTGGGGCTGGTGCTGCACACTGCAGCATCTTCCCCACCAGCCTTGACCCATTAGACTGCCTCACTGAGCTCACACCCAGGCTCAGGTCACTGGCACAGGAAGGCAATGTGGTCCTCACTGGGCAATGGACATCCCTGCAAACAATTTTTTCTTTGTTGTTGTTGCTGTTGTGACATTCTGCCCCAAAATTTCAAGAAAGTCTTTTTATGACCCCTCCTTCAGAACACAACAGGTGTCATTTAATATCATACTGGACAAAATGTAATTTTTTGCCAGCAGTGCAAAATCACATGTTGTCCAGGATTTGAAAAACAACAGTTGTCATGTTCATGAGTGAGTGAGTAAGTAAAACTGTATTTATGAAGCATCCTATCCCTGAGGCTCAGTGCACTTTACAATATGCAATATTCAAATAAGAAATAGCAAAAAATCTGCAATTCAAGAAAAAAAATGACAAAATTTAGTTAAGACCAACGACCAGTATAGCTCAGTTTGCAAAGGCTTCATTAAAGAGATGTGCTTTAAGACCCCACTGTAAGGCCTCCAATGAGATGCATCCCTCAAGGACCTTGGAAGTGAATTCCACAGGGCTGGCCCAGTGACCACAAATGCACAGTCATCAGATGTTTTTAATTGGGCCCTGGGAATTCCTAGAAGGCCTTCTTTGGAGGAGCGGAGCAGGAGCTGAGAGGAGTAGGGAGTCAGGAGATCAGTCAGAAAGCTTGGTCCCAGGCTGTATAGCACTTTATACAGTAGGTGAGGAGATCCACCTTGAAGCAGATTCTCCACCTCACCAGCAGACAGTGCAGACCATGCAGCACTAGGGTCACATGACATAACCTAAGGAGGACTGTCAGTAACCCGGCTGTCACATTCTGTACTAGCTGCAAGTGATGCAGGACTGCTCCACTAAGCCCAAGATAAAGAGCGTTGCAGTAATCTGGATGTCACAAATGCATGCACCAATGAGGGCAGGTCCTCTGGAAGGATAAGGGCTTTAATCTGGGCAATATCTCTCAAGCGATAGAAACTAGGGTTGGGTGGAATGTTCCATCCAAAATCCAGACCCCCAGATTGAACCCTGAATCCACGGACCTGGATAAACACAGACTTCACCACAGAAGTCCAGTTCAGGGTCCATGGAAAGCAGAGCTTTTTTCTGCTTGCTTGTTTGCCCCATGGAGGTGGGTAAGGAGGAACAGACTGCACCAGGTGGAACAAAAAAGACTGAGGAGAGGAGTGGAGCTGAGCCCAGGAGCAGGAGGACCACACATAAGTCATGTGTAGTGGAGATCTGAGCATGGGCTGTAGCTACTGTGGTCAATCAGACAGTCAGTCAATCGGTTGGTCGATCGGTCAGCTGGTGACTCTCGGGTCAGCTGTTGGTCTTCTTCTCGGAGTGGAGATAGACTTAGGTAAGTAGTACCTCACAAACTGCCTGACTCCTGTGTCCTATTCCATGTGAGTTTGGAACATATATTGAATACCAGAAAGAGGGGAGAGCAGAGAAAAAGAATGAGAGATACTAGGGGCCAAAGAGAAATGTTATAGCTGCAGAAATCACAAATAAAGTTTATTCTTGGTCTCATTGTGGCCGTTGTGTACAGGCCAAGTGCAGGCTTGCAAAATAAATCTTTGACTTGTGCCACCGTCCAGAGCAGAAAAAGAGAGAGAGAGAGAGAGAGAGAGAGAGAGAGAGACCATTGGGGGCTAAAGAGGAATGTTATAGTCACAGAAATCACAAATAAAGTTTATTCTTGGCTCCAGTGTGGCTGTGTGTGTACACAGGCCAAGAGCAAGCTGGCAAAATAAATCTTTGACTTGTGCCACCATCCAGAGGAGAAAGATAGATAGAGAGAGAGAGAGAGAGAGAGAGAGAGACTACTGAGGTAAAAGAGAAATTCTACAGTCACAGAAATCACTAATAAAGAAATTAATCTTGGCCTCAGTGTGGCTGTGCAGTGTATGCACACTGTACAGGGCAAGCAGGCAAAATAGTGCTTGTACCTGTCTGTCTGTCTCTCTCTCTCCCTCCCTCTCTCTCTCTCTCTATCTCTCTCTCTCCCAGCACACTCACATCACGGGCCTGAGCAGGATATGCCACCAGTATAATCCAGTCATGAAGCAGCTAGCAATTATTGCTTTTATTTAGCAGTTTTACTGTAATTTATATACAAATCATGCATTAAATTATTTCCTTTTGGCCTCTGTGTTGAATATGACCTACTTTGGCCACTTTTATGCATTTTATCACATTTTCTTTTTCAAATATTTATAAATAATCAGAACTATCAGAACAAATCAGAACTCCACCTTGTTCCGGTTCTTATTTAATAAGGGTCAGAACTTCATTGAGTTCTCCCAGCCCTAATAGAAACCACTCCAGACGATGGATGACACTTGAGCCTCAAATGTCAGTCCATCATCAAAGTTAACGTCCAGATTTTTCACCCTTGCAGTGGCAACCAGCATGGTAGAGCCCAGCATCAAGACAGGGCTCACCACAGCAGTTTCCACTTCCTGACGGTGACCAGGCTAAATCACTAGTATCTCCATTTTGTGCGGGTTGAGCCTTAGCCAGCTGGAGGACATCCAGTCTTGAATCTCTGCCATGCACACATTTAGTACCTTCATTGTGCCATCAGTTCCCAATGTAAAAGACATATACAGCTGGGTGTTGTCTGCATAGTAGTGCAAATCCACACTGTAGCATTGCATGATCTTACCAGGGGCAGCAAGTACACTGCAAACAACATGGGTCAGAGGATAAAACCCTGGGGTACTTCATATGGCAGGGACCTCTGGCAAGAGATGAAACTCCACGACACAACCCTTGTCATCCTGCCAATGAGAAAGGACTCAAACCAGTTGATGACAGTACCAGTGACTCCACAGAGCCCCTTAAAGAGGAACTTCCCCAGTCCTTTTTACTTTCATGCATAAATTACCCCTTCTTGCATTGATTCTGGAATTGTATTTCATAACTGTCAGTTGCAGTTAGTTTTTGTACTCTGAGCTGCTAAAAACTGCAAGGTATACCAGAGCTTCTATAGCAAGCCTGGTGTTGCTGTGGGCCCAGGGTTGTACTGCTGACATCACTACAGGGCGGAGTCAGTTTCACAGACAAAAAAAAACATACTGACAAGGCATTTGGAGTCTAGCATCATGCATTGCTAACAGGGTGTCTTGGGGAAGAGGAAACACAGTAACTAGGATCTGCAGCTTATCCATTAGGTAAGGAAATGGGCAGACTGGGTGGGCCAAGCGGTCCTTATCTGCCGTCAAATTCTGTGTTTCTATGTTTCTGTGTACACTGAATACTGGTAGGTTTCCCTTGCAACATTGTTGCAACTGCATGGTACTGAGCAGTGTAGTCACTCCTCTACCCTACAGTGATGTCATCAGGATCTAGCAGCCAAGCAGTTGAACAGCAAAGGTAAGTGCACCAGAGCTCACAAATAAATCCAAATTATGAAAGGCAGAGTAAACCTTGGCCAAAAATAATAAATGCACACACCTTTTTCTGGTCTAGTACTGCAAATAATGACTATAAGCTGTAATTTTTTGGGCCATCATGAGAGTTCCTCTTTAAGGTGATCCAAAAACACACCATGGTCTGCAGCATCAAAGGTTGAAGAAAGGTTGAGGAGAATGAGAATTTACCGTTCTCCTCCATCTCTAGCTCTGAGGTTGTCATTATGCATCTTTACTAGTGCCATTTTGTTACTGTACCTTGATCTAAATCCAGACTGAAAGTGCTCAAAGATGCCGAAAGCAGTGAGGTGGGCTTTGAGCTGCCATGCCAGTTTTTTCAATAACCTTGCACAAGAAAGGCAGATTAGAGGTGTGTCTATAATTTACCAAGATGTCAGGGTTGAGAGATGTTTTTTTTCAGGAGGGTCCTCACCAGTACCTCTTTCAGAGTACTGGGGAAAAGTCCCTCATAGAGCAAACAATGGACAATCTCGGCAAACACTTGGCCAATGGACTCCACACATCTCACTCTGGCCCAGGTCCACTTCACAAAACGTGGGTCGCAGCAAAAGAGATCACCTCACATACTTTCTCCACCTCATCTGACCTGAACTTACTACAGGCATCCGGAGTGCCGTTAATAAAATCTGACTGATTATGATGGGGCAAACAAAAGCCCCATTGGGCAAATACTAGACCTGATGGAGTACACTCTGTCAAAGAAGAACAGAGCGAACTCTTCGCACTTGGCTACTGATGTTACAAAATTTGGCTGCAAGCAGACTGGATGTAGCAGTCTGTCAACAGTCCTAAAGAGCTGAGCCGGTCTGTTCTTCCCTGCAACTATCTCCCTGGACAAGAATACTGCCTTCCTATACGAAATAGCCCTTTGATACTTACTGTAGCGAGCTTTCAAATAATAATAATAATAATAATAATAATACTTTATTTATTATGCACCTTTCAAGTATCAAGGCGCAGTACAGTGAAAGAATTAACACAATAAAAACAGAATCATCATCATAACATGTACAGCACAGACCAGAAATCATCACTGCCATATGCTTTGACCCAGAGAAAAGATGTTAGGGCCTGTTTAAAGCTCCCCACGGTCGTGCACTCCCCTAATCCAACGGGGTAGAGAATTCCAGAGGGATGAGGCCGCAAACATAAAAGCACGGGCTCCGGCAGATTTTAATGTCACCCTTGGAATCTCTAGCAACCCCTCGTCAGCCGAACAGAGTGGTCTCACAGGGTGAAAAGGAATCAGGAGCTCTTTCAGGTAGTCAGGGCCCAGTTCGTGTAGGGCTTTATAAGTCAGTAATCAGACTTTGAAGGTGATCTGCCACTGTACTGGCAGCCAGTGCAGTTCCCGCAGCACAGGTCTGATATGGGAAGATCTGTCCTCCTCTGATCCAGACTTCAACCAACAATGCTTCAACCTCTGACCCTTAGTCTTCATCTCCTTGAGAGCCCAAGTCAAACCAAGAGGGTCTCAAGGGAGAGGACCTCAGTCATATATGGACTGATGCAATAGAACCAAGTGTCGAGTTCACAGCCTCATTATAGACTGCGACCACCTCACCCACTCCTGCTTCACAAGTACTTCTTACCTTAGAGAGAGATCCATTATTACTGATAATCCTTCTGGGGACAGTCTCCTTCAAGGATGATAATGGACCATTTCTACAGGGAGGTATCACTGGAGAGAGCCCAGAATGAGAACATCACCTTACAATGATTCGACCAAATGATTGAATCAATCCTTAGATCAGTGATTTCAAGCCCCAGAGAGAAAGAGAATACTAAATCCAAGGTGTGGCAACAGCACTGAATCATGGAAGCAAATGCTTTTCAAGGCCAAGTGAGTTTCTCATCTGGAGGAAGTATTGTCCAAACTGAGAGAGTTTGTAATTGACTCAGGCGTTGAAGTCACCCAGAATCAACCATCTGAGTGGCTCCAGCACCCTCTATGTGACAAAGTCTGTGACTTCCTACAGAAATTCCCTCTCATGCCCTGGAGGTCGGTATACAAGAAGGATTCTGCAGCCTGCACCAAGACCCCCCCCCCAACATGGCATGCATTCAAACAATGAAGTAACTCTGACTGGGTACACGGAGAAGTTCAAGTTGGTTTTAAAACAGATGGCTACACCCCCATCCCTGTGTTCTCTTCTCAGGCAATGCACTAAAGAGAAGCCAGCCAGGATGGCTGCCTCCAAAACTGGACTGGCATCATCACCCAGCCAGGTCTCTGTAATGCAAGTTCAAGCAACCGAGGTAATCAAGTCCACTATAATTCCAGTCTTGCTCCTGATTGACCTCACATTTCACAGCACCACCCAAAGGAGACTAGGGGTGGCTGCTAGCCCAGTAGCTACCTGTCTGCATGATCTGGGTACGGGGAGTAGAAATGAGCTATCGTTCCCCAGCCCACATTGCACCCCAGGGTAACTCCTAGTCCTCACCACTCTGATATGGCTCTCCCCGTCAGCTACAATGGTACCCCACCATCCACCATCCCACCTCCTTTCAATACCTGCCTTCCAAAACACTGAAGTGCCCCAGATTGCAAAAGGAGGTTGATGAAGGGGTGGAGGTCCAAGAACTGGGACGCTGAGTAGCTGAACCTATGAGGCCACTACCTAAGCACATCTCTAAGTCTACTGGATAAGGCACTTGTCTAAACAACAATAAATAAAATAAAATGAAAACACCCAACCCAAAACCCAGCTTAAAGAAACTTTTGGATTAACCCCAAACTTCAAACAAATAAAACTAATCCCCCCTTACTCACACACTCACACAAGACAAAGATAGACCCAAAACACACATTCAAATGTACACACACACCCTCTCTAACCCAGAACCCACTCAGGAAATATAAAAAGAGGAGCAGATAAACAGATATAGGTTCATGTATTAATGTGTGTCAGCCAGTGGGCATATTTACAGCAGATGATCAAAAAGGCAGCTTTGAAGTCTGTAACTATTAAAGGTTTCAATAAATGTCCAGTAATAAGCAACAAATTAACCAGAACTTGAAGACCCCCCATGCAGTGCTCTCACCCCTACTGAGGGAAAAGTGGAAGATAATTAAAAATGGGTCAAACAGAGTCTCAACAATTTTGGATGAAAGCACCCCCTTCCCTCCAGCAGTGCTCTCACCACTACTGAGGAGAATTAGGAAGGTAACAGGTGGCTAAGTGTCCCCTCCCAGCAGTGCTTTCACCACTATCAAGTTACAGAGAACTTGATAAGAGTCTGGCTTTAACACAGTTTATCACCAAAGAAGTCACAAAATGACAAACTTGCTGCAGTCCATGGGGTTCTCACATCCAACAAGGCAAGAGCATGACTGCAGGAAAAAGTGTCTGTTTCTACAGATGCTCCAAAAGCCGGGAGGCTACCTCCGAAGAAACAATCCACAGCAGTACAACACAGATCTAAAACAAAAGCACTGTGCAGACAATGTCTGGAAAATGCATACAATGGGGGTATCCATGAAACAGGAGTAGACATCTGCTGCTTCGGGAGCTCTGGGGAGGCCAAAGGCTGCCTCCAGAGTTTTAAGTCACACCAGTTCGCATTTATCATGGAGCTGTGGCAAGGTGCATAGAAAAGCAACTGCTATGTGGCTACACAAGCACAATAGTAGAGCTTGACAAATGGAATAGAATGGCTGAACTGTCTGGACAGTGATGGTGGCACTGCCCAAGAACTGCAGTCCAGGAGGTGAGTAACAGAGAGCCAAACAGTCAGGGAATCCAGGGGGATAAAATTGTTGCCAAAGCCCCAAGGGTGGCACAGACTACACTAAATAAAAATAAAAAAGCTAGCTCCTAGTATAACCCACTGTCCCAACCTAACTGCGCTCCAGCTATAAGTCTCACAGCTTCTTACAAATCAAATGCTGAAATCACACCAGCCTTAACTAATGTTTAAATAATGTGTTGTGATAGTGACATAGCCTAGACTTGGACACACAAGCTCAAAAGATTATAAAGTAATAATACCATTTCTATCTGTCCAGTTTTGATTTCACTTTTAGAAGCAACATATTTGGGAGAGAAACAGGGGAAAGCATCTACACCTCCCATCCCCCTATCCCTTAGCAGCTAGTTGAGACAGCTAATAGGAGTGGCCTATGACCAGTGAAAGCAGAGTCAGGTGTGCCCCAGATCCAATTTAATGCTTCTTTTAGAAGATGCACATTTGGGAGAGGAACAGAAAGCTACATAAGAAGTAGGCCAGCAAGTGTCCCCGTGAAGGACCAACACACTAAGGATGTAAGGGTGTCGAAGTCAGCACAAAGAAGCCGCGGGCAGCCAGACGCTCTGCAGCTTAACAGGCAGGCAGAGGAGCAATGAATGGGTAAGGAAGGAGGAAGCAGGAGACCACGACGTTGTACCTGTCAACAGCAGTAGGCTTTCTGTTTAAAGTCCTGTAACTGCACATACTTTGGAAGGGAGTGAGAAGAGACAGGGACATGAAACAATTAGGGTGCAAGTGAAACACTCTATCTAGGGTATGAGTAAAAAAAAAGGCTAAAGAAAAGTAAAACAAACGGTGGGGTAGTAGCAGTTAAGGCCTAGTAATAGTTTGGGTATAGGTGAAACACCCTATCTAGGGAAGGGGTAAAAAAGGGTCTAAAGGAAAGCAATACAGAAAAACAGACAGTATATTTATTTTGTTTATTTATTGAAATCTCGGATTACAACCTTTGAGCTGGAAACTTGTTTACAAAGGTTCCATGTCATGACAAAACAGGGATACAATAGTTAAATTATACAAATCAAAACAGTGTTAACAAAGAAAACAAACAGGCAATTCAGATACAGCCATTTAACATGTAGGATTATAAAAGTACAGATATGATGGTACAGTATTTGCAGCAACAAAATCACATGTAACATAAGTGCACTAATACTGCAAGGCAGGAGACGGAGAGAGGACCATGGATGGGAAGGGACTGGTAGCAGGGGGTGAGGGGAGGAGAGGGATAGTGAAGGAAGGACTAAGAGGGGATGAGGGAAGACTGGAGCAGCCAAGTAGGCCTTGTCAAAATTTAGCAGATGAGGGAGTAGATAGAGGGGAGCGAGGGGGATGGGGAGGGGCATGTAAATCTGGGTGGGGGGGTGGGGGAGATGGAGGGACATGGCTAGGGACACTCAGGGAGGCATTGAGAGAAATATGAAGGCGGGGGGATGAAGGAGGGGAAAGTGGAGATGTTGATAGGGGCTTGAGCAGGTTAAAGGTAGCAGTCACAACAGCTTGGGGTTGCAAGATAGTCATGAAGCTTAGCTTTGAATGGGCCGAGTTTAGTATTGGATAGCATGTCCTCGCTGAGAGAGTTCAGCCAGAGGGGAACACGATATAAGAAGGAGCACTTGCCCTGGGTGATGCAGCTGAAAGGGACTTTTAAGGTCAGAATGTTGGACCCCCTAGTGCTGTAGATAGTGTTGGTGGGAGAGAGAAGGCTTTGAACAAAAGGAGATGCAAGCCCTAACATAGACTTTTTAGCTAGAAAACATACCTGGTACCAAATTATACATTCCAAGTTTGGCCACCCTGACTGGGAATAGAGGTGACAGGTAAGTGTTAGGCAGGGAGCATCAAGGACAAGCTGGCAGGCTTTGTTGAGGGCCACTTTGACCCTCTTGAGGGTTGCATCAGTAACAGTGCTATATGCTAGCAGTCCGTGATCAATCACAGATAGAACAGAACTCTTAACAGCTAGGTTTAGGACACCATCTGTTAGGCAGTGCTTCTGCCTAAATAGTTGGCCAATCATAGCATTGGCTGCTTTAGCTACTAGGTCACTGTGCTGAGAGAAAGAAAGGGAACTATCCAAGATGACCATTCGGTATCTGAAATTCTGAATAATTTTTAAGGGGGCATTTTGAAAGTTCACTATGTGCAATTGGTAGGATTTGTGCCAGTTATGGGGGGAAGCAAACAGCATAGTGTTGGGTTTTTTTGTAGTTTAATAGGAGCTTAGAGTTGAGGAACCTGGACTCGGCTGCAGCAAAATTAAGTTGCATCTGTTTTCCCAACATTACTGGTCCAATTAGCTGGAAAAAAGTACTGCATTGTCAGCACAGAGGAGGACTTTTGTCCAGACATGCTTGAGGGATGTGGCTCAAGAACAGCCAGAAAAGCAGGGGACCCAGAATTGACCCCTGGAGTACCCCCATAATTACAGCCCAGTTTTCAGAGAGGACATCAGTGATTTTCACTCGTTGTGTTCTCTCAGAGAGGTAACTCCTAACCAACATACAGTTTTGGGAGAGAGTCCCAAGTGGGTTAACCAGTCCAGTAGAAGTTCATGGTTAACTGTGTTGAAGGCCTTGGTGAGGTCAATATAAGTCGCCCCCACCAACTGTCCCCAGTCAAGAGCATCGTGAATATAGCCTGTGAACTCCACCAAGGCGCTGGTGGTGCTGTGTTATTTTCAGAAGCCATGCTGCTGTGAGCATAGCAGCTGATATTTGTCAAGGTGGTCAATGAGCTGGTCATAGACAATTCATTCTAGTGCTTTTGAGAGGGGGGAGAATAGAGATTAGTCTATAATTGGCGTGGCTTGCTTTATCGCCTCTTTTGAAGACGGGGGTGACCACTGCTTTCTTCCATGCCCAAGGGAATTTGCCATTAATGAGTGAGAGGTTCAGGATTCTGGTAAGGGGTGGTAGTTCCTTATCTAGGGTTAAGGCAATGAGCTTGAGATCAAGCGCATCACTGCCCACTCTGATTTTTCCAAAGACTTGTGAGTCAAAAACTTGTTGGTAGAACAAAGACATTCAGGGAGTGGTGTAGTGAAGTGACTGTGGGTGGCAGTCTTCAGGGAGACTTTCTGGAGACTGCAGTGCTGCCCCATCTGCATGCACCTCTCTGGGCTGAGAGGGGAGGTTGCTAGCCTACAGACTGAGTTGGCTAGGATTCCGGGTGCCTCCTCCCCCACCCAGGGACTGCCAAGTCTGCCACCATGGCCTCAGGGGGTGCCAAGGAGGAAAAGTGGCTGGACTATGCTGGGTTCGGGAAGGGTGAGAGTGGTGGGTCAGAGGCACATCCCCCACATGGTACCACTACATAACTCCTAATCCACTCTGGCAGTGTAGGACTGTCCCACGGAGGAACCCGCTGTAGTGACCAGGGAGGATGTGGGTGTCCTCTGTAGTGGAGACCCCTAGTAGTGTGGAAGAGGACCCCAGAGGAGGAGGAGGAAGAGAAGGAAGAATCTCCTGGAGGGGGACGCAATTGTTAAGGGGATAGATTTGGGTACAGGAAGGGAGGAGGAGAGGGAGGTTAGGTGCCTACCCAGCACCACTGCTCGGAGGGGTGGGAAGCAGGTCTTAAGATTGCTAGGGCAGCAGAATGGGATGGAGAGCTGATGTCCTTGTCCACCTATGGACCAATGACCTAAACAAGGATGAGGTTAGGCACGAGCAGGATGAGTTCAGGGAGATGGAGAGGGGTCTTAAGCATGTAGCATGCTCAATGGCCTTTTCTGAGGTGCTACCTGTCTACAACAGGGGGAATGATACAGAACTCCATACCAGGAGCTTCAACATATTGTTGAAGGAATGGTGCAGAAAGGAGGGGTTCAGCTACATTGGGGACTGGGGTCCCACCTGGATGTATATTGGCATATAGAGGAGGGATGTCCTGCATCCATCCAGGAGGGGAACCACAGTCCTCAATGAATGGTTTACATCTTACACTGGTGAGCATTTAAGCTAGCTGAGAGGGTGGTGGAAGGAAATGGGGAGAAATAAACTGCACCCCCAAACTGAAGTAGATAATAGGGAAAATCCTAAGAGAGAGAAGTCCCCAAGGGTACTCAACAACAAGAGAAACAAAATGATAGAAATTAAGACAGATGGGGGTGAGAGCAGAGGGGGTAAGGAGAGAAATCAAAAGGGGACAGAGAAGATAGACAAACAGGGTGGTAACAGATTCTGGAAGGCTATGTGTGCAAATGCTTGAGTCTGGGAAACAAAATCCCTGACCTATTTCCCTCCTTACCTGTGAAGTAGAAAATAGCAGAGGTGCTGTTGTGCAACAAACTTCACAAAGGTCGGTCTCTCAAGATAAAAACAGCCCACTGTGACATTCCCATTTTGGCGAAACTGCAGGAAAAGCTGGTTTTCACTTAGCCCTCCAGCTTTCTTGACTCATACTAACATACTAACATACTATTTGCCAGCAGATTAGGCCTTATGGTCTATCAAGTCTGCTCGAACCTAGATCCTTAGTTGGGTGCAGAGACCCTCCCATCCCTTGTGCTCCAGAAACCCCTATCATCCATCCCCACCCCCCCCGGGACAGGCCATCATCTGATACATCCACTTTCTGTGTCTGTCCACCCTCTCTTAAAGCCCTCCACTGTGGATCTCTGAACCAGCTCACCAGGCAGAGCATTCAGGGTCCACCACCTCTCAGTAGAAAAACCTCCTCCTCTTTTCCCCTCACCCTTCCACCTTCCAACTTCAAACCATGCCTCTGGTGATGCCTCCTGCTTTAGTCTAAGATCCCTCCATGTTTACCCTATTTATTCCCTTGAGGGTGCGCCTCAATCATGTCCCCTCTCTCTCTCTCCTCCAATGAAAACAGGCAGAGCTCCTCAAGTCTGTCCTACGTAAGTCAAATCCCCTAGCCCTCATATCATCTTTGTTGCCCTCCTCTGTACCCTCTCCAGGAGCTGTATGTCCCTCTTCAAGTGTGGTCTCCAGTACTGTACACAGTACTCAAGGTGTGGTCTAACCAGTCCATTGTACAGCGGCAGAATCACTTCCTTGCTCCTTGGGTGATCCCCTTGGATGCATCCCAACATCCTGTTTGCCTTGCTAGCTGCTCTCCTGCACTGCTCAGAGTTATTCATACATGTATCCACCATGACCCCTAGGTCTTTTCCCTGTTGAGGCTTCAGCACCTCCCTCCCAGGGTGTACCTGTGTTTGGGGTTTCCTGACCAAGATGCAACACCTTGCACTTGGTGATATTAATTTAATTTCCATGTGAGCCCAGCTTTCCAGGGTGTCCAGGTCCCCTTGAGGGCCAACCTCCCCTCTTCTCCCTCAACTACTGCTCCCATCTTGGAGTCATCATGAAGAGACTCATTTCACACCTATACCATCCTGATGTCTGATATGTATGCATTAAACAGGATTGGACCCTGGACGAGCCCTGTGGTACCCCTACCAACCTCTGTAGGGTTCGAGAGCTCCCCACAGACCACTACTCTCTGAGTGCGTCCAGCTATCCAGTTTTCAATCCATCTGACCATCAAAGGGCCTACTCCTAACCCCATCAGTTTCTCCACCAGACCATTGTGGGGACAGAGTCAACGCTTGCTGAAGTCCAAGAATAATACATCCACAGGCTTACCCCTGTCCAGTTCTGATGTTACCCATTCATAGAACTCCACAAGGTTGGTTTGACATGATCTACCTGGCACAAACCCATGCTGCCGACTATCCAGACCTCTCACCTCCCCAAGTAAGCCCCCAATCGTTCCTTTAGTATACTCTCCATTAATTTCCCACCACCGAGGTTAAACTGATGGGTCTATAGTTTCCTGGTACTTCCTTGACCCCCTTTGTGGATTGGTACCACATGTGCCTCTCGCCAATCCCTAGGTACCCTCCCTGTCTCAAGTGACCTGTTGAAAAGCTCCACCAGGGGTGCAGCCAGTATGTCCGCCAAGTCCCATAGTACTCTCGGATGATTGCCATCCGGCCCAGGAGATTTGTCTTTCTTTAGGGCCTTGAGGGCAAACCACACCCTTTTGGTGGGGATGGCATCATCTGTCCCCTCCACCTTACTGGTCTTTTTATCCTTATCCAGATGTGACACCCCTGGGGTACCTTTCCCTCCCTTTTGCTCCATTTCTGTTGCTCCCTGATCCCTCCCTGCCTTCCTATCCCTTTGTGCCTTGCTTTGTAGATATCCCATCCCCTCTAGTGAACACAGAGGCAAAGTACTCGTTAAATACCTCTGCCTGGTCCCTCGCCTCTTCCACCCACCCTCCTTCTGATCTCAATCTGCTGAGATGGCCCTTAGTTTTTCTCCGCTCCCCAATGTACCGGAAGAACCCCTTTTTCCCTCCATGTATCCCCTGTGCCAGCCGTTGCTCTTTACTGGACTTTGCTCCCCTCACCATCTGGTGACTTTTCTAGATGCAAGCTGGTACATTTCCTTATCCCTATCCCCTCTTGTTGTTTTATATTTTTTGTAAGCCGCCTTCTTTTCTCTGACTGCTACCTGGACCTCACTGGACCACCAGCATGGTTTATGTGACCTTGCTCCCTTACGTTTCAACTTAGCGCAGGTCCTGACTGCCTCATGAAGTCCCGTTTATGACCTCCATCTCCTTTCCACACTTGTCGTTGAGGTAATCCTTCAAGTGATCCTTGAGAATATTTCCCATGCCCATAAAGTCTGCCCCCTGAGTCACTGCCAGTGTCCTAGATCTCACCCCCACTCCCCAATGCCTATTTGAAACACAGACAGTATTGTGGTCACTCCCAGTCAGGGGTCCTGTACAACCATGTCCCTTACCAGATCCCCATCTGCCAGAACCACATCCAGGACATGCCCTCCCTTGTGGGCTCCATCACATGCTGTGTTAGAACACATCCTGGAAGCCATCAGCAGCCTCTGCTCCTTGGCCACCTTAGAGGACATGGTTCCCAGTTAGTACCTGGCATATTAAGGTCCCCCATCAACACCACTCCTTCCCCTTTTGGACCACACTGGGCAATGATGTTGTCCAGCAAACCATCCTCTAGAACATCACTCATCCCGGGGGGCCTATATGCTACTCCCAGCTTGACCTTATCTCCTGCTGGGGATCGTAAGGTGACCCATAAGGCCTCCACGTTTCCCTCTGCCTCTTCTACCATAGTAATTTCTATGTCATCTCTAATGAACATAGCCACTCCACCCCCTCTGCCCTCCTTTCTATCCTTCCTAAGCATAGTGTACCCCTGGACATTTAGGTCTCAGTCATGGTTTTGTTGTACGTTTCCGTGACTGCCACACATCCACCCCCTCGAACAGCATGGCCTGGAACTCTGGCAACTTGTTTCCCAAGCTCCTGGCATTTACTAACACTAACCCCACCTTATCCCATCCTTTTGTCGAACCCACCAGATTCCTTATACTTCCATCCTCCCCTGCTCCTCCTGAAACCTCCACCTCAGTCTGTTTCCCCCTCCCCCTTGGTCTTGAAGGCTACTCCCCTCATCTGGAGGGAGGGCTTCTCACCCCTCCCTTATCCCTTTCCCCCTTACAAGTTTAAACCCCACCTTTCTTGTATGTAGTCAGCCATCCCTGTTTAAGGACTTCCTTCCCTAATGGGGCAAGATGAAACCTGTCCTTGGCATATAGTCCCTTATCTCCCAAACTCCATTCCAGTTCCCTAACACTAACCCATTCTCTTCACCCCACTTCCTGAGCCATTTATTAACCTCTGTATTCATTTTTTTTCTCCACTGAGGCCTTTGGTACTGGCAATATCTCCGAAAAATGTTGCATCCATTATCCGACAGACTCTGGCAAGTTCTTGGAACCTTGCTTGATTTCCATAATGCTATTTCCCTCTAGATCATTAGTTCCCAAATGCCCAGGAAATCCGGTTTCCTCCACAATCCTAACCATTTCATACACCATGAACTTTGCTCTGTGCACTGTCAGCCCAGAGATACTCACTACCTTCACCTGGCTATGGCATCCATCCCCTGTCCCTCCCAATGGATACCCTTAATCATCGAGTCTCCCAGTAACAGAACCTTAACACCGCCATCATCCTTATAGTTACCTCCACTATGCCTCTCAGCCCCCCCTCCCCACTTTATTCATGATCGCAATTTCATGGGAGTCTTCCTGCCTTATTAGAGACCCCTTGTCACCCTCCTTTCTGCCTCCCTTGCTATTTTGCCCTTAACTCAAACCCCTTCTGAATAGGTGTCCCTTTAACCCTCTCTTATCTGAACCATTTATCTCCTGCCCTGATGGTTTCCCCTTCCCCGCACCCCCATCCCCCCTTGTAATAGTACCCCTGTCTCAGGGGCTCTCCGTGGGTCCCCTTTAGCTAGGGCCCCATCCTTGGTACTGACCTTCCTGCTGAGGGGCTCCTCTCCCACCTCCTTGTCTCCCAGTTTCTCTCCAATCATGCTGTCCTCCTCATGTCTGGAATATGTTGCATCTCCCCATTTGCTTAACATATATGTTTCCCTTCTCCCTCTGGGACTATGTCTATCCTTTCCATAGCTGTTCTGTGATGCCCTATGGGTATCTGACTCCCTCCCGGCCTCTGTATAAGTTTCCTCATTTCCACCAACCCTTCCTCCCCTCTAGGATGCTTAGTATCTCAAATTTATTGTGACACTCTATGTCAGCCTCCATCAAGTAACCCGAGTTTCCCCAGCTGCATCTCTAAACTGACCCTCTTCTTCCTCTCTTGCACTGTTCACCTTAGGAGCTCCCTTCCCACAGTCTGCTGTTTTAGGCTTCCGCACAACAGCCCCTCCTGACTCTTCCCCCTTCAGTCTCCTTGAATTCAGAATTTTCACCCTGTACGCTTTCCCCTTAGCATCAACTTCCCTATCTAAGGGTCCTCTGTCCCTAATATCCCCCCTTCTGCTTGCTGTAGCATAATGTCCTGTAATTTCAGAGCGTTGCCCCAGCCTCCCCTCAGCCCCACCCTTCTGCTGCCCATATCCACACCCCTTATCCTTGGACACCCCCCAGCTCCCACAGCTTACTCCTTAACCAATATACCTCACTCCTGATACAAGATAGCTGTCTACAGAGTGGGCAGCCTCCCTCTCTCCAGGCCCAATTTAGAATTATTGCCATCCCACAGCCTGTACAGCCTACAACCCTTCCGAAGATGCCTGCCATGGTGGGATAATAGCCACCTGATTATCCCCTCTGTTTATAATAGCACACCCCTTTTCTCAGTCCCTTTCCCCTGAGTACAGTTTCTCTCTATACTGACTGTAGTTATTTACAAACCCAATTTCAATCCCACCAACAAAGTTCCCAAGTCTCACAACACATACAGTCCAGTATGTGTTCAGTCCCACTAACAGTGTGTGTAAGCAGACACCAGGTACCGTATGATGTCACAGGCCCACCAACTCCTGTTGCTTCAAATTTCAGTCCCAAACAGAAATACTCAGCCCTTCAATCCCAACCCCCAGTGGCTTTTCAGTATTTAAGAACCAGGCAAACAACACATTTAAATTACCTTCTAATTTTCCCTGCCAAACATCTATCCCCAAACCTACAATATCACAGCCCAAGTATCAGTTCAAATTCAAGGTAATAATTTTTAACACATAGAACTAATTTCACTTACAACTATTCAAATATTTCAGTTTAAAACAAAATATAACTCCTGGCCTCTTTTCTACCAACCTGTTGCTTAAGCTCCCAAGTGAACAATCCTCCTCCTTTTTCTCCCCCTTCTGCTCTGGCTTATGTAAAGCCCATTCCACAGTTTCCAGTCTGCTACGTGTCACTGACTCCACCCTTGAAAGGTGGACAGTGAAAACAGCTAAGTCAAAACAGCTGAGTCAAATACAGCAACTGAAAATTGCCCCCCCTCCCCGAGGTGCGTCCCCCCAGAAAGTGGTATATAAGAAGGGGGGTGCTGTATTTGACCAAACTGTTTTGTATTGGCTGTTTTTGGTTGTTGCTGTTTTTACTTAGCTGTTTTCACATGGTGCCATCCTGAAAGTGATGGATTAGGGTCATGTATTGTCTGCAGTCTTCATTGGCCTGGCCAAGGCTTTTGTCTCTGTTGCCCATCCCTTATTCTTGACAAGTTAAAGCCTGCTTTGTTCTCGGCCTCGGCCATCAAGTGGTTCCATTGCTACCTTTCTAGTTGGAGCCATTCGGTCCACTTGGGAACTCCTTATCATCTCTCCCTCCATCACCTCTGGTGCACCACAAGGCTCTATTCTGGGTCCTATCCTTTTCTCAGTTTTCTTACATGGCCACCCTTCAGCCTGTATCTCAGCTGACATTCAAATGACACTGTATTTTTGCTACTGGATCCTCCATCCCTCTGCTGGAAGAGTCTACAGCGTGGTTTTGACAATGTTCAGTACTGGTTCTGTGCCAACCAGCTCAACCTTAATGCTAAAAAAACAGTCTCCATGCTATTTGAAATCCACCATGGATTAGTAGGCTTAGCCCTTGATGGCACCCCTCCACCTCAGTGACTGTCCACTGTTTCAAATACCTTGCAATGTGGCTGGACAGTCATCTTGACTTCTCAGACCACGTGGATGCCATTATCAAAAAATGACATCCCAAACTTTGTGCCCTTCACAAGAATAAATCCTGTCTACCTCCTCTGATCCAGCACAAGATCATTTTCAAAATGATCCTTCCGCTGTTTGACTATGTGGATGTGGTATACAGGGAAACTCCCAAATCTACTTTAGCCAGACTGCATCCTCTCTTTCACTCCTTCTGTTGATTTTCTACTGGTCCCCCCCTCTTGTTCATCATTGCTCCTCTACCAGCTCCACTCTCTTCCCTCCTTATCCTTATCCTTACAACACTTATCCCACTTTGCTTACTTTCTCTCTAAATTCTGATCCTCACTCTTACCCTCCTGTCTCTTTTTTTTTTTGTAGTTAATCTTCTTATTAATAAAAAGGTATGTTTATATAGCAATATGAAACACATCAATTGTGCCACATGATTCAAACATCCAGAGTAATAGAGTGACTGAAGAGTACCACAGGCATGTGGTATACATGTTTACAGGGTTGGCACCTTAGATTTAACCACAGGATACCTGACTAGGGTGAAAGAGGATAAAATTCAGCAATGTTCCTTTAGTAGGCATGAAGGAGAAGACTACTTAGAGATCTGAGCCAATTTCAGCACTAAATAATTTTATTTATTTGTTTAAAAGTTTCACCAGAAAAGGCATACTGAGCTAACTGCTTGTTTCCAGATGCATCTTGGGGGAGGTGACAGTGGGTTAAAATAACAAAATATATGACAACAAGGTAGAATAACAATAAGATAACATGACAATGAGCACATACGTAGTATAACGTAGTCATCATAGTTAAATGTTTTATAACCACCGGATCTCCTGTAGGTTGACAATGTGTTCTTAAGAACAAACTGACATATATATATATGTATATATATATATATATATATTTATATATACCAGCACACATGTATTTTAGGGTTGGAGGGCATGATTGCACTTTATACTGGGGCAACATATATTGTTGGTGTAATGGCAGGTGAAAGTAGCTCTGGAGGCTAGATTCAGTCTGTGTACCATAGTGTTGTTGAGGATGGTGTGAGGAGACCCTCACCCCACTCCTGTAGCTGGATTAGCAGTTTGGAGGCTCTGGGCATTTGCAACATCTCAAAGGTAGGCTAGAAAAGGGCCCAAGTGCCCAGAAACTTCATGATGGATCCCACAGCATGATGAATGAGTAGCTCATATTTAATCAGTTGTGACAGGCTGGTTATTAACTCTGATTGGGTGGGAGTATCTGTCATAACAATAGGCTGGAATATCAATTACTTATTGTGGGCACTAAGCTAAGCCTTCAGCCCCATGTAATAAAATATATATATATATAAAACCATATGAAACAATGTAAGAATGTCTCATATTCTTACTTCACAACCTACTGTATAAAAAGTTCTAGATAACTATGAATAACGTTTCTGTCACACCCATGTAGTATATAAAAATAGATTTTATTTTGCCCTGTACAATATAACTAATCACTAATAACTGTTGCATAGATATAAAACATTGTAAATACTGTGAAAAGCAGCACACATACAAAACAGCAAAGGTTTCACAGTTAGCCAATGAAATCTCCCCATTAGCAAAAAATAGTTCAGTTCTAATTTTGGGTGATTTCAATCTCCCAACCATAAATTGGGATACTTTAATGGGTTCAAACCATTATGACCAAAAATTTCTTACAACCATTATTGATTTGGGACTCTATCAATTGGTTAACGGACCAACCTGGGGAAGTAACACCTTGGATCTTGTCATAATCAACATAGACCGGAGGGTGTTTAGGTAAAGGCAGAATAGGAGAGGGCCAAGAATGGATCCCCGTGGGACACTGGAGTGGATAGAGAGGCAAGGGCACAGGACGGTGCCTACCTTAACTAGTTGAGTTCTATCAGATGAGTTCTATCAGATAGATAGCTGGTGAACCAGTTTAAGGCATCTTGTGAGAGGCCACTGTAGGCGAGAGTGTTCAGTAAGAGGGCATGGGTGACGGTATCAAATGCCTTTGTGAGGTCCACGAAGATGGCTCCTGAGATGTGGCCGCAATCCAAGGTGGAGTGGACAAGGGAGGTAAGTTCAAGGAAGGCAGTGGTGGTACTATGACCCTTGCAGAAGCCGTGCTGTTGGCTGCATAGAAGGTTGTATTAAGTGAGGTGGTCCGTGAGTTGATCGGTGACTATGCGCTCTAACGCTTTTGATGTGGGGGTAGAATGGAGATGGGGCTGTAGTTGTTAGTGGAGGTGTGAGCCCAACTCTTATGTATGGGGCTGACATAGGCCACTTTCCAAAGTGCGGGAAATTTCACCTGACACAGGGAGCGGTTGAGAATATGGGTGAGTGGGGTGAGGATTTCCCGGAGGGTGAGGCGGAGAAGTCTAATGTCTAGGGAATCCTTACTGAAAGGAGAGTTGTTAAGGGCTTTGGCAAGGTAGGGTTTGGCTGTCTTTGGTGTAAGAATGCGTATATAGAAGAGAGGGGCATGGGGTGGCGGAGATGGTGCCTGGGCAGGCAGTGGGTCGAAGAAGTTTGGGAGGAGGACATGGTTGAGATCCGTGAAGGCAGAGTTTAGGGCCGAGGCTATACAGAGGAGATCTGAGGAGAGTTTGCTGTTAATTAATATTTGATCTGGGGAAAGATTAGAAGGTTTGCCACATAGTTCCTGACTGTTATTCCAAAATTTGCACCCGGCGCCCCAGGTGGAGGATAAGGAAGCTATGTAGTAATCTGCTTTGGTGGAGCAAGTGGCCCATGTGCACTTGTTTTGGGCCTCCCTATACCGTAGCCTGTCCTCCGGCCATTGGGTCTCATTTGCTCAATACCAGAGGGCATCACGGTGATGCAGCAGGCCCCAGAGGTGGTCAGAGAACTAGGGGGCATGGTTGCCCTTAGACATGCTCTTGGTCAGGGGGGCCAACTTATCACAGGCAGCATTGAAAGTGGTAGAAAATAGTTCAAGCCATGGTCCGGGTCGAGGGTGTTAGGGGTGTCCAGTCCCAGTCTTTGAGGTAGGCCTTGAGTTGGGCTAGTTTACTGGGCCCAAGTTTGTGTTTAGAGGTAATTTTAGGGGGGCTTTAGGGACAGTGCAGGACCAGGTGAAGAATTCTGGGGAGTGGTCACTTAGTGCATCAGAGAGGACCAAGGGGTTGGTTATTCTGTGGAGATGGTTAGTAAAGACAAGATCTAGGAGGGAGGATGGCCCTGTGTGAGGGTTTACTTGGGTGGGGTCAGTGACTACTTGAGTGAGATCTAGAGCTGCGGCCTCGTTGATGAATGGGGCAGCTGTCTTGGCCAGCCAATACATGTTGAAATCACCCATAATTATTTTTTCATACTGCGTGGGAAAGGAGGAGATCTGGGGCAGGATATCTTGGAATGCTTGCTTCTGGACCCTGGGAGGGATGTAGGCAGTAGTGAGGAGGAGAGGGGAGGTAAACTTGCATGGGTTAATTTAAGGGTGAGGGCCTGAACCTCCGACGTGAGATGTGGCAGGGGGAGAACTTGGCCTGAAAGTGAGTCTTTTAGGTAGAGAGCGCAACCACCCCCTCATTTGCATAGTCTATTGGATCGAAAGAGGAGATAACCAGGGAGGTTTACCGCTGAGTCAAGGACAGTGGGGGAGATCCAGGTTTCACTTAGGGCTATAATGTCAGGGTGGTGTTGGAGTACCCACCCTTGAAGAGAGTCCCATTTTTTTTGTAGGCTGCATATGTTTATAGAAGCAATGTGGAGCCCATGGCCTGATTGTGGGTGGGGCAGGGGAGCATTCTGTAGGCCCGGAGTGGGGTGGACGTTTCCCGTCAGGAGGAGAAGGAGGATGAGTGACCTGAGTAGATTGTTACTTTTTCAGGTGTTTAGTCGATGGCATGTTCGCTGAGGGTACCCCATGGTGTGTATTGGGAGTTTCTGGGTATGAGGGGCTGATAGGAGGAGAAAGTGGGAAGGGGGGAAATCATGGAGGGGGGATTCTGTTGGGGGTTGGCAAGAGAAAGGGGAGCTGCATAGGGTGCTTTTCCTAAGGAGAAGGTCTCTGTGGGAGATGGTGAGGATGAAAAGGTTAATATGTATATTATTGTAGCTGAGAGGGGGAGTAGGCACCTGGATGGTAGCCTGGGCTTGTAGGCGGTCTCTGCTCATGTGAAGTGGAGGGATGGGGGAGCCGATGGGGTCCCATTGGCCTGTGGCTTTGGAGTTTTAGATTTGTTCCAGTGTTTATGGTAGGGAGAGGGAGGGTGGAACATAGGGGGTAGTACTAGGGTAAAAATAATAAGGGTGAACAGGAGCATGGTGGAGCTAGCGAGAGTTCTTAATGATACAGCAGTGAAGGTCAAGAGCAAGTAGTGGAACAGGACGCCTAGTGGTGGGCAGGTATAAGCTGCAGATGGGAAAACTGGCTGATAGGTTAAAAAGTTTTACGGGCGTGTTCTACTCCACAACACCACTGTATATGTGCAAGCCCACCAAGGGTGTGGTGGGGGCAGTGGGGAGCCGACGCGCTGCATCGGTGTGGTAAAACACAGCAAGTCCTCAGAGGAGCAACACTGAGCCTGGCAAGCAGCATCTACCTGGTTAACTCGGCAAAACACTTCGGGGGAGGGCTACACTTCCCACAGTCCCTCACGACCTCCGGCTACCTCGGGCGACTTCCAGCTGTGGAGACACAAGAGAGGGGACAGTGAGTCACTATATATTGAGTAAGCACCTGGGGGGAAGGTCAAGGGCTGCTGGGAAACAAGGGATTAGCAAGCGAGGAGCTGCTGAAAGTTTAGCAATGCTGTGCAGTAACTTCCAATTACTGACTGTTTAGCAGTATATACAGCATTACAGTTTAAATCAGCCTAGCACACTTTAAATAAGCCTAGCACACATTAAAAAAAGGTAACCAGGACTTCAGGCAGATTTAGCGGATGCCATTTTTTGCCTGGACGGATAATAGCAGCACAGTTTAAACAAAGAAATAAATCTGGCACAGGTTAAAAATATTAAAGTAACGAGGACTAACTTATGCCAGCACAGTTAATATAGACTCAGACAGTATAAAATAAAACTACCTCCACATGTGTGGGGATTAAAAGTGTCTGTGAGCTCTGGTTTGAGTTTAAGAAAAAGGTGCCAAACATAACACAGTGAGTCCTCGGAGGAGCAGCGCTGAGCCTGGCAAGCAGTGTCTACCTGGTTAACTCGGTGAAACTTATTTATCTAAGTAACTTGATATAACACTTTTGTCTGAATCATTTACCATTAATGTTTATCTTATTCAAGGCATTATGATTGCTAATTCCAACAAAGGAGAAGAAAGGGAAAGAATAAAGGGAAAAGGAGGTGGAAGGGCTTGGAACAAAGGAGTGGGGGGATGGAAAAGGAAGTGATCACCATAAAAGAAAAATGCAACATTGATAATTTAAAAATTGAGCACACATCATAACAATCAGAAATTGGCTTATATTCCTGTTAAAGAGACCACAAAATCTGCGTACATTAATATCCAAATTCAGAATCCAAAAAGGTAATGCTCATTCTAGAAGGTATGGTTTTAAGCCCCAGTTCTCATTCAAACCGGATGTTTTCACACTTTGCAGTGTGAAAATCCAGTAGCTCTCACATTAAAGGAGCTGATTAGGTCTGTTTCCACCCTTTTTCATGGGTGGAATGTGTTCCAGGCACATGAACCTCAAGCCTACTGGGTCACTGTTGTGATGTTCCTGAAAGTGAATGCCCACAGGGGTGTCTTGTCTGGCATTCCTGATTGATCTAATGTGTTCTTGGATCCTAAGTTTTAACACTCCAGTAGTGCAGCCAACATATATTTTGCTGCATTCACACCACAGAGCATAAACTACAAACTGGGTATCACATGATATTGTCTCTTCAATTCTTACTGAGATGTTAGCTAGTGGATGCTGGAGTCTCCTTTCTTGTAATGCAAACTCACATATGTCACATCTCTGGCACTTGAAGAAACCCCAGCCCATCTTGGTAGACACATTCCTGCAGCTGTCTGTGTTTTAACTGGCTGTAATCTACTATGGACTAGTCTCTCTTTAATAGTAGTGGCCTTTCTGAAAGTTATTCTAGGCCTGTCTCCTACTGCTTGTAAGACTCTACTATCCCCTGCTAGTATATTCCAATTGTTATAGATTACACTACCAACTTTCCCTGCAACATTATTGAATTCAGTGACAAAGGTCACCACTTTATTGACCTCCTGTACCTCTGTCCCCAGTGACTTTTGGTTCACTAGCTGCTCTCTATCTTTCATCAGTGCTTTGATCTTTGCTTCCTTCAAAACATCCATGCTATAACCTCTTTGTAAAAATCTCTGTTCTAATTCTGCAGCCTGTTTCTCAAATGTTTCTACAGTAGAACAGTTTCTTCTTAATCTGATCATTTGACTGTACGGTATTGAATTTTCAGGTTTTCTAGGATGTGCACCATCAGCTCTGAGAGTACAATTCATGGCTGTTTGTTTTCTAAAGCAGCTAGTGGTTACTTTTAATCCCTGGTTCCCTTCCAACTTTAAATCCAAAAAGTCAGTATATTTCTCATCTGATTTATATGTGAATTTTAGGTTGTAACCATTCACATTAAGCCATTCCATGAATTCACCTATTTTGGATCTGTTCCTCCCTGCCAAATACACAGATAATCATCTATATATCGATATCAGCATTTGATGTGGCCCAGAAAGAGATTGTTTTCTTTACTGAAGATCTTTAGAAATTCCCATCTCCCTAAAAAGGGGTTTGCGTAGCTGGGTGCCATACAGACACCTATTGCTGTGTCACACTGTTGCAGACAAAATTCTCAATTAAATTCAAAAAAATCATGCTTTAAAATAAATTCCAAAGCTGTTGTCACAAAATCTATCAGAATTCTCATGGCATCTTCTGTGTTTTCTAAGAAAAACCTACAGGCATCTACCCATTGCTGGTGTCTAATTGAGGTGTATAAAGATTCTACATCTCTACTTAACCAAGTTAGGTCATAATCCCATACAAGCTGATCCATTTTTCTTAGAACATCACTGGTATCCTTCAGGTAGGTTGGAGTTTAACCACAATTTGTTGCAAATAGTAATCCACAAAGTGCCCCAAGTTTTCTGTCAGAGAGCCATTTCCAGAAATGATAGGCCTGCCAGGAGGTTTCTCTAGATTTTTATGAATTTTTGGCAGTACATAAAAGCCTGGCACTATTGGATGTTCCCTCCAGATATACTTGTATTCATCTTCTGTAATATCATTTCTGGAACTGGCTGTCATCAGTATTTCATGCACTTGTTTATTGAATGTATGCATTGGGTTACACTGCAATTTTTAGTAATTATTTACATTTTCCAACAATTTCATAGTCATGGAAACATAATGTTCCCTATCCAGCATCACAATATTACCCCCTTTATCTGATGGTTTTATTACCAAGTTTTCATTATCAGATAATTCCCTTAGAGCATCTCTCCCTCTTTTTTATTAATATTGTGGTGCTTTTGGGGATTTAAGTTGTCAAAAATGTTATCTACCTGAGTGGTTGCTGTCTTCTCATATGCTAGAATGGAGACATTTGTGAAGGAGGGACAAAAAGTAGATTTACCCTTAAATGGCGTCTTTCTTAAATGTCCCAAATCATTTATATTGCTAAATTCTTCGCCTTCTTCACCTGCCGTCTCTAGCAAATCCCTCAGGGAATCCTCATGAATGTTGTCTAAGTCAAAATCATCATGTTTATCCCGATGTCGCATTGCATTCAGTGTTGTTTCCCCGCTAACATTAGCATCCATGACTGTTCCTGTTAGAAACCCCATGCTTGTTCTATTTTCAGTCTTTTTATTTTCAAAAAACACTTCAGCCTTAGTTTTCTGAAAAACTCCCTCAGATCAACCACAATTTGGAATTTGTTTACCGTGGGGATGGGGATATACAAGAAGCCCTTGCTCAGAATGCTTTTTTGTGAGTCAGTTAGTGCAATTGAGGATACATTTATTACCTGTATGACGTCTTCTTCCCTGAGCATAGAGGCCTCTCCTGCTCATCTCCTTCCTCCTCCTCTCTTCCCCATCCATGTTCATCTCTTCTTTTGTTTGGGTCCTGAGTTGTTTTCAGGTTGCTCTTCCTGTATAAAAAAAACCCTTGGCACCCTGGGAAGTGGACAAGGGGCATGCAGTAAACTTACTCTACTACAACCTCAGCAAGGCATTCAACTCAATGCCACACAGGGGACTGCTGAAAAAGATCGGGATCTGGGAAGAGCTAAGGAAATGGTAAGGTGGGTGGGTAGAGAGTTGGTTAGAGGGGAGGTAGCAGAGAGTTGTGATGAATAGGGTCAGATCAATAGAAAGATAGGTCTCCAAAAGAGTACCACAGGGATCTGTCCTGGGCTGAGTCCTCTTCAATATGTTCATCAGGAACACAGGAAAAGGAATCTAGGGCAGGTTGTGTCTATTAGCAGATGACATGAAACCCTGTGGTATACCTGACAATGTGGAGGGGATAAGGGAAGTGCAGAAAGAGATACCTAAAATGCTGGAAAATTGGTCCAAAGTATGGCAACTTAAATTCAATGCCAAGGAGTGCAAAATGATGAACTTAGGGTACAGAACCTCATAACAGAGTATTGGATGGGAGTTGAGATGTGTGAAGTTGAGAAAACGTTGCTTTTGTAGACCTTTGTGAAGTTGGCCAGCTTTGCAAAGATTGAAGTGCCAACTTCGCAAGGTTTGTTTGCCAGACAAAGTAGCACTTTTTCTCTTGAGGTGCTTAAACTTTGCTCATGAAGTAGCAACTTCAGGGAAAAAGTACCACTTTACCTGAAAAAATGTTGAAAAGTCAGTGGAGTCAAAGCTGATGATGATAATAGGAATTTTCTGAAGCTTCGCAAAGTTGAAGTTTCACAACTACGCAGCAACTTCACTGACAA
The DNA here is from genome assembly GCA_016271365.2 of Neoceratodus forsteri. Taxonomy (NCBI): domain Eukaryota; kingdom Metazoa; phylum Chordata; order Ceratodontiformes; family Ceratodontidae; genus Neoceratodus; species Neoceratodus forsteri. The sequence continues at coordinate 51,949,069 of CM057451.1, read as the reverse complement.
AGTTTAACTTCACTGCATCTCTAGATGGGAAGGGTTCAGCTGAACAAAACATCAGAGGAAAGAGACCTAGGAATCATCATTAGTGACTCCTTTAAACAAAGCAGCCAATGTAACAAAGCCTTCAACAAGGCTAACATGATGCTAAGGAGCACTGGAAGGCGGTTCGACAGTAGTAAATAGAAGGTATTGTTACCTCTGTATAGGTCACTGGTGAGGCCACTCCTGGAGTACTGTGCCCAGTTCTGGAGTCCACACTTGAGAAATGACAGGAACAGGCTAGAGATGGTACAGAGCAGAGTGGCCACGATTATTCAGGGACAGGAGGGCAGTTCTAATAGGATCAGCTAAAGGTGGTGAACATGTATTCACTTGAAACCAGACTAGAGAGGGAGCCATGACAGAGACCTTCAAGTTCTTGAAAGGAATGAATAAGATGAACTGTAAAGAGCCATTTGCCAGAAACAGAGAGTCTAGGATTAGATGTTAAGGGGGTAAGGTTTGAAAAGGATTTAAGGAAGTATTATTTTACAGAAAGAGTGATTGAACCATGGGATTGTCTGCCGGGAGAGGTAGTGGGTGCAAAAACCTTAAATGGCTTTAAACATGGCTGGTATAAAGCCAAGGGTATAACAGATACTTAGAGGGATAAGGGAGATGGAAACATGGAGAACAATATGAAGAACAGGGTGGTGGAAACATGGAGAACAATATGAAGAACAGGGTAAGCGAAGACACCACAGTGTCAACAATTCCAGGGGTACAATAAGATAACATTGCCAGACTAGATGGACCATCAGTCTTTTTCTGCCACCAGCTACTATACTTCCAGTGACCTTATGTGGTTATCAAATTAAATCAGATTTGCCCAAGTGCCCTATGGTCCCACCAGAGACATTGTGAGAGCTCTGCCCCCCCCCACCAAGGTGGAGGGCTTTGTAGTACTGGCCTGCTGAGGCTGGCTACTAACACTGGCACCCTAATCTGGCTGACCTCCTCTGCTAAGCTGTATTAATGGCTACTTCACACTGATAGGTACTAAACAGAATAAAGCATGTACAGTATCTGGAGTTTGCTGTTGTCTGCCTTTTTTGGCTTGATTGTGAGGTGCGTATCATCTATCAGTGTTGTTTAAAGTTATATCAGCCAATATTATTTTGTGGTAGGGTTGTACCAGTACCTTTACCCAAGTATTCCCAAAGTATATGTACTTGGCACCTCAGATATTTGACTACTATTGGTTATTTATTATTTGGTGTCACAATGAAGGGAAAAAAAGGGAAACAAAACTCTAGCCCTTCCCTGGTGACCAGGGTTAGTTTTATGGTCACCACCTCCAGCAACATCTTTTCAGTTATTTATCCTTCATAGCCTGCACCCCCCTCCCAGCTCCAAGGGAACTTTTATCAGAAGTTGGCCCCTCCTTACCCTAAAGCCATGATTTGGTGTGGGGGTGTGGCAATTATAATTTGATTGCAGGCTAACTCAATTGGTCTTCTCTACCTAATCCACTGAATGCTGTTTGTACAAGTAAGGACTGTCATCTGACACAGCAGCAGTGCATGTGCCCAGGAGGAAGGTGGGAGGAGCAGTCTTCTGTTGCCAAAGATAGGGAGTGCTGGGAAGGAGGAGTAAATTAAAAGTTCATGCCAGAAGACCAGTGGCATTTTGTTTTAAGGATTACTCTGTGGGAAGAATGGCGTGGAGGGTAGGAAATGAGTGGGTTGGGGTGGCAGAACAAGAACAAAAGATAAAGTGACACCAATACTTACCATAAACAATCTCTGGCCAGAGCCAAAATGTCTGCAGGATTTGACCTGATAAGGAATTAGCGTGCGTGGCCCATGCCACTAATGTACATTATGATTTATGTGCACCTACTACTATACGGTTCCATTGGAAGTGTTTACCAGACTTCCTTATTCTAATTTCATTTTTCTAAATACCTCTGCATGGGACTAAAGCTATTTGTTTCCCATATAGCAAACATTTAAAAGAAAGAAAAATAACTCTGTGTTATTGGCAGACATATCACTTGCAGACCGTCTTGTTCCTCTGCTAGTCTGCACATTAAAGAGCAACCAACTGTTTTTCATAACAGGCTAGATCTTGAAAAAGATATATAAAATGCAAAACAAGTGAATAATAAACTTTTGTAAAAAAACAGACATCAGTATTTTCTTAGGTGTGTGTGTTATGAATGTGTATTTCTCTCGGTGTATATGGTTCTGTTTGCATTTGTCTGTGTTTGATATAAAGTGTGTGTGTGTGTCTCTCTCTCTCTCTCATTGGGTATTATGACTGTATGTTGTACTTTTCCCTGTGTGTTTGTAACCAACAGTATCTGTGTTTGTCTCTGTATATTTCCGTTGTGTCCATCTGTCTGTTGTGTGTCTATATGTTGCATACATGTGTGTATGTGGGGGGTGCAAGTGCATCTGTGTGATCTTGGTTTTGAAGCTGTGGAGACGAGCATTATGGCTGCAAAAGGTTCCCTACTTGAAGTACTAAAGTGCCATTTCAACATATAAATAGGAGGCATGCAATTGCGTAACACAAACTGTGCAATTTATCTTCAACAGTGAGGTGGCAGGACCATAACTCACAAGTGGAAAAGCCAGGAGTGAGTTCTAAAAGTCCTGCCCCTTCACAAGTGTTGCTCAGCTGTGTATTTTGAGTCACACACCTGCATATTCATTTTATACAACATAAATTTACTACTTATAGATTTTTAAATTGCTGTTTAACAATTTAACGTTTTCTCTTTCATTTCAATTTCTGGCTTCAGTGCTGTACCGTGTTATTATGGTATCATAATCATCTTTCCAAAAGCAGCTAATTTGTTCATTTTCCATTGTAATATACCTAACCTTCAAAATATCAGCTATGACAACACTAACAAGATATTATATACTGAGGTTAGATACAAACATATCACTTCTTAAACTGTTGTGGAGTTTTACTTCACTGGTCCTGAGGACAAACAGAATAGTACTCCATTAAGATTGGTGCAGCAAAGGAAGGTGATCTACAATTAGTCTCAACAGGCCACTTTATTTGCACTTTTTGGAGCCCCTGTGTGAGTGCATTCTTGGTCCAGCTGCAGCACCACTACCCTTTCCCACCCAGCCTCCATATTTCATCGCTTGTTATTTTTCAGTTCATATTTTTGGTGGTGGTGGCGGTGTGTGCCTATAAAGTATATGTACACTTCCTTTCTGCAGTCTGGTCTGAAAAGATATTATAAAAAATCACCCAGTTTAAACAAATTTGAATTCAGTTGAAAACATTTTCATTTTAATGTTGAAAAAAAATATGCCAATATAAAATCCTTGAATTTATATATAATTGGTAAGTTTCAGTTTCTCACTCAGTTAATATTTTATCCAATAGATTATGATTAACAACATCACAAATTTTATATCATTAAGTCTGCAGCCTAAGCACTAGAGTGACATTAATTGGTCATGCTTAACTGCCTCCGAATTGCAGATGTTTACACTAGTACCACCATAGAACTCAAGATTTCTGACTTTACATTCAGATGGAAAGGCATAATTTCATGTGTATTAAAAAAAAAACTCACTAAACATTGGAAATTCCAATAAAAAAAAGTAAGGAAACTATGAATATGCATGTGACTGTTTTAAATAAAAAAGAATGTTCACAATTCAGAAGTATAAGTACAAATTGTACCATGTACTCGTCACAGAAAAATAGAGGAATGACATTTTTAATATATTTTACATAAGGTTCTGTAGGGTATGCCTTGAAGAAGAAGAGTGTGAATATGGATGTTGGCTTCTTCCAGCTATAGGTCCTCGTGGTGTGTGGAATTCATGCAAATCATGCAGCACTTGTTTCTAATTAGTCATTTATTTACATTACATTCATGTGTTCACGCAAGTTGACTTCCATTAAGTATCAATGCTATTGTGTACTTCCATTTTATGTCTCTTTAATAATAATGGCAATCTCTTCAAAGTTCAGCAACAGTTGATTATTTGCCATTCACATTCCTATGCAAGCACTGGGGCAAATGAACAACAAGCTGCCCATTTTCGCTCTCAGGCGGGTGGGTTCACGGTAAGCATGTATGGTTTACAATATGCCTTTTTTTTACTTTAGTCTTTTTTCCTTAAAATATAGTTTACAGTAACTATTCAGTGTTGCTCACAACTAATAAGGAAACAGTGCACTAATACATAAATCAATACACTATATTTTCCTTTCAAAATAAGTTTTTTTATTTTATTTGTTTTTTACATTTCCTTCATACCGAAAAAGCACTAGATCCTCATTACCTAGTCTGTCAGTGAGTGACAGCCACAGTCATAAACTCTGTGGGATCCCTCTGCATTGTAAGGCCCATTGTGCCAATAGGAAGAATCATATACTGTCTGCAAGGAACTGATTTCAGATGCAGATGAATTATCATCTCTTCTCTTTGACTGCTTTCTGTTTCTTAGTATAAATACTGTACCAGTACACCAACCACTGTAAAGACAGAAGTGACAAAAATAAGCAGAAGCCCCGTACCAGCACAGAAACAGAAACCCTGCTGGTAGTGAGATAAGAATTGGAATGGGTACCTGTTTCTGAGGAACCAGTGCCATTCCTGGAGGGTGCAAATGTGGTATATATTTGTGGGTACAACTGGGGACAAATCAAATAGTTGGGCAGAGTCTTAAAATCCTTCCTTGCAAATTCTTCTGGTGAAGCACAACTCAAATCGCTCTCTATTATACCCAGGCCAAGTTTGTCCACCGACTCTTTTAAAAGCACAATGTTGCACGAGCATTTCTACTGATTATCGTGCAAATCTACTTTTATAATAGAAGTCAGCTGGTCCAAAATGCCAGTGACGGGGATGTAGGCTAAGACCTGAGTACACTCATAGTTTAGTAATGCCTGCAACTTGGCAAGAGCAGTACATTCCAGGCAATGGAGAGCAGAACATAATTGTTCATGGGATGATTCGTGCTGACTTTTAACATCTTAGCAGAAGACCTGGTAAATATATAATGTGCTTAGAAAGTGAGTGCTCTTAAACCTTAGGCTGATGAGAGAATCAGAACGTGTCCATGACACAGCAAGGGTTAATTTTATTACATTTCAGCTAAATAAAAGGAAGGGAGTTTTACACAATGGGGTTTCCTATTTTATGACTTTAATTACAGAAGTTGCTTGTAAGCAACACTTTGCAAGTAGGACTGTGTGGTCATAGAAGGCAGTCCTGCATGGCATATACGAAAGCTGCCTCAGTCTTGTGCTTTTAGTTAGCTATTGAGAAAGGTGTACCATGACAGTATAAATAATCTGTAAACTCCATTTATTTTTCTAGAGCTAGCGACTGATTGCTGATATCAGCTGAGTGGAAGGGCAGAGACCTTTTCTTTTAGCATCTGAAATGCTGGCTCTTCAATTAAAAGTCCAGTCAAAGAAAACTTTTAAAATCTGAAACTTAAATGAAACATTACGGAGTACTCGTACTGCATCTTTGGATGGTAAACTCACTCAAAGTCCATTTTATAGATGCAGTCTCAGACTTGATCTATTATGTGAGTAAGCCTATAGGGAAGCACTGAAGTACATACAGCTAGGTCCCATAGAAGAAACAGTAAGTAACGGGACTTTATTTCTAGCAAAATTTTCTACCAGACAACATTTTCCTTGAAGATTTGTTTTCTAAGTTTAACAATCTTTGAAGTATGCCAGATCTTGCGTTATCTGAAAAAAAATCACTACTGGGGCTAGTGGGCTGTAAATACTCTTATGGCATTCATTATCTTTTAAATAAATATCTTTGGTTAAAAGCAGGTTTTCTAAGGAAAAGTTAAAGTTCATGTTACCTCTGATGGATATTCTGATATCTGCTCTAGTTAACACGTGGCTAGACTTGATTTTCTTTTTCAGGGTACGCAAGTAGCAGGAGTTTTAAGAGCTGCTTTTACTGTGTTTTTTTAACCTGTAGCAGCAGGAGCACCTTTCATGGTAGGCAGAATTCTGTAATGGATTTCAAAGAAGTCTGTTTCAAAATCCTGATTCTCTGATACAGTAGTTGGGGGGGGGGCGGACATGAGAGGATCAGGGTATAGTACCTCTGGACTTGCTTTTAGTTGGGGGAAGGGCACAGAGACAGTCGTTGCCTAACAAGCAGCTGGAGAACTGGAACTGCATGGCTTTTAATTTAGCAACTGTTTGCCACAGGTCAGGTCATAAAGTGTTGATTAACAATCCTCCTTTTCAGTATAAGTTACGAAAAGGCAACGGGTCATTATGGGAGCTTTAAACTTTCATGCCAGTTCGTGATCTAATCGGTACAAGCACAACAGGAAGTTGCCCTTATAGGAACTGTAACAGCACAAGCATCTTTTAAACGTTCCTTAAAGTGCAGGTTCTGGGTTGGGAGAAAGAATCTTTTAAATTCTGCTGTCAGTTCGGGACTCTTAGTTCACTTGCATTAGTCACTTTTTCTTGGGCCCCACAGCAGAGCGGCTTGCACTGTTTTCAATCCAGTGAGTATGAATGGAATGAAATGACATCCAAAAGGATGTCATTTCATTCATACTCACCAGAATGAAGACGAGCTCAAGCTGCTCTGCCCTGGGACCTGAGTAGAAGTGATTGATGCAACAGTGATTACATAAAAAATATTGTGTGCAGCACTTGAATGTAATAATGAAGCTAAGCTTCAACTGAGAAAGTGTCTGAAAACTGGTCCATCGAAACTGTGATTTACTGTATGGGCACTAATCCAGCATTACAGTATTTCTTTATTGATTGACTGATTACCATACTAGTGGATATAGTCAGTGTCCTGTTATAAAATATATCCTAAGGAAAGATGGATGCAGCTGTCGCAGCAAAAGTACATTCAGTAAAAACATATACAATTTCCTAAATGTTTGTGGTGGGAACACATAATTTCACATGGAAGAATTAGTTGTTGCAAACTGCTTCCAGTGTCAGATGTGTCTAAGAAACTCATGCTCCAAGAGGAAATTACATATGCTGTATTAATGAATGAGTCTGCACAGCTCGTAATAGGATGTGGGAAGGATGTTACCTTGTGACACAGTATAAAGCAAACAGCCAATTAGTTGTCTGAGAAACATTGTTTTGTTGTTTTCTTTCAGCATATTTATTTTCTACGGAGTTTTCACATTTGCCACAGCATCGCAAGGTAACAAGCCTTCCCGCATTGTACTGTGAGCTGTTTCAGTGCTGTTAGCTGCATAATCACTAGCTGTTTTGCTTTCTACATTTGGCAGTTCATTTGATCCATCCTTATTTAGTCTTGCAATGAGAGAGGAACATGGAGTTGCTGTTCAAGGGAGGCTGGGTTGCTGCTGAGTGGTTGCATTGGTTTTCTGCAGCTGCAGAGAAACTGACTATTTTCACCAGGTAAATGGCTGAAGTTTATATACGTACTAAAGAGGGTTCTGTACTCCTGGAATGAAATGCAGATTCAAAGTCGTAATGTTGAAAAGTGATTTATTCTGGGCTTCCGGCACAATTGGAGTTCTGTTAAGTATGGGTCTCTATGTGGGTTGAAGTGCTGGGAGCTTTGTGTACTAAGTGAGACTCCGCTGGTGGAATAAATTACATTTCAACACTGTTACTTTGAATGTGCATTTCATTCCTGGAGTGCAAAGGCCTCTTTTTTTTTTTTTTTTTTTTTTTGCATATGCTAGGTGACCCAGTTCCCTTGCCCCAGGCAACAAACTTCATACATGTAGTAACAAAAAAAAAAAGATATGCCTTACTGCACCAAGGTGCTGCAGTTAACACTCAGCTCTTCTTCTACTCTTCTTCAGTCTGCCAAATGACGAGACATGGTAAAAAAACTACAGCTCTCCAGCTGAAGTCCTGGGACAAGAATTTTACTTTCATCCTTGTCCCAGAAATAATTTATGCAGCCCATATCTCGTACCAAGTCTGGAGGGTTTCCTCCAGTTTGAAGACTACTGCCTCAAACCTCAAGCTGCCCCAGTAAAACTATGAGCCCCAGAATAGCAAGTGGCCTAAATCACCATATCCCTGAAGAATTTAAAGCTCAATGAGCAGAGTCGGAGAGCAAACACTAGGCTGCAGGGAGCTGGGAGCAGAGCAGCACTACAACCATCTTGCCACTCTGCTGCAACCCTCCATTGATTTATTATAAAACAAAATACTTTTCAAATGTTGTGCTTAACAATTGCAATCAGAAAAAGAGGACTACAGACAGTAAACTACTACATTGATTCTGTTTTAAAAACCATTAATTACAAATGTCGACCATCTAAACATTCACACTGTTACATCTATAATAACTTTCCACAAATAAAATAAGAAACTTTTTGTTTTACTTTGCTTTTTTTTAGTGCAATACCATTTAGCAGTTAATCTAGGAAACATCAATAATTGTAAGACACCTACCACTAACACCATGAAACAACTTTTTGGTAACTCGCATTTTGTCTGGCAGTTGTCTTTGCTTTTCTAACATAATATTCCTTTTAAGCCTTTTGTAACTAGAGCTCTCAAAGAACAGTGCCTTTGCACCACACACAGCATGCTATTTGGAGTAAGGGAAAGGATATAAACAGTCCTGCCACTTTACTTTAGTATCTTTAAGAGCACAAAGCTTTTACAAAGAAACCGGTTTCACATACCAAAACAAATACACAGATGGACAGACAGACAAATAAAATTATAATGATAGACTGCTTACCTAAACTGAATACATTTTAAACACCGCATAATGCAGACAATCGCAATAATGTTTATAGTAGCAAAATCCAGAGTTTTGTTTTTAACAGAAAGTATCTGGTACAGTTTTGCCAAATGGCCAACTACTGTATGCACCTCATTCTTTAACTGGTAGATTTATCAATAATGCATCAACTCAATTATTTAACAAGTTTGACATATTTTGACTTTTGTTAACTGTACTTTTTCCCTAACTTGTTGGCTTAGTATACTCCTGTTATGCTGGTCTTGAATATTCTGTAAGCAAGTATATAATTACCGCAGCTTCTTCCCACTGAATTATAATATTGAATTTTTTTAATGCTACCCAGTCAACCTGCCCACCATGAAACTGTTACACAATCCGTGTTTATTAACTTTTAAATTCCTCACAGTTCTGTTACTTTATTTCTAGAATTCTTTGTGAAATGCCTGTGGTTGCCTCAGCTATAACTAAATGGCAATGCAATTTGTACTTCAGGTTTTCACTGGCATACTACAGTCACCAGTTAAAAATTGAAAAGGGCATTAACTTCAATAGCAAATAACAAAGGATTAAAGGTGGAAAGCAAAACCTTTCAGCAGCAAGTTCAATGACTGGCACATGCAGTTTAAAATAATAACAATGCCAGATTATTTGTGCTGTAATTCCTGATCACAGCATTTCAGTCCTTTGCCGAATTGGGACCGGAGAAGGTGGGGGCATACATTGCACAGTGGGAGGCTACGGCAGGGTTTGTGTTTACAACTGAAGTAAACTCCATGTGGGGTGAAGTTGGGGTGGGTTAAACATACTCTCCGGTGCAGGGGACCTCTCAAGACATCAAGTGGCAAGAAAATTAGGGCTCTTCAACTACTATACTTTATACAGTCAGCGTAGTAATTGGGCTCTCTGCAGAATACACTATTGTCACACTTTATCATGTTGTGTGGATGGAAAACTTTACGTAGGTCCTTTTCTGATGCAAAACATCTGCAGGCTCTGCCCACCGCAGATGTAGAAAGAAAGTAGCAATGTGCCATTACATTCTCGCTAAAGTTCTATACTTAGATGGGAGGAAGTGGCCCAAATGAAACATATGTTTAACCGTACAAGGAAAAAAATTTAAATACTCTGCAACTTGGGCACTTAAAGGTATGTTCCCTCAGTCTTTTACTGTGTTTCCCTGTGTAGTTTGTAGGCCTGCACAGTGATAGCCTTTATTGCACCATCCTAATTTTGTCAGGATTTAAATGTAAATGAAGGTACTTAAGTCTGGTGTTAAAACCTGCTTGACTTCATTGCACATGTCATGACCTGACTCATGTAAAGCATTCTGGAATTTTATGATATTTTGGTGTTAATGCCTTCAGTAGTTATACTGAATTAGTAATTGCCATTGCTGTCCTTTGCAATCCCTTTGTTCTAGTCTTATGCTGGCCAGGACACTTTTTCAAAGCATAGTAAGTGCCCTGCTGTTTTCTGTGGTTTAAAGTGTATCTGAGTTACAAAAAAAAATATTTTAGAAAATACAGGAACTTCACATGACATGTAACAGAACTGAATTGGAGTATAACTTCTACTGGGTTGTACATGTACACATAATCAACTCCCATGATGCCCTGCTTGAGTGGGATCATGCCCTTTGGAATGGAGATAAACAGGTTTTCATACTAGGGCAAAACAGAGTGAAGGAACCTAATTTATATTTAAATTAGAATGAAATTAGGGGAATGCAAGAGAAAGAGTCATTATTCATGATTACAAATGACACAGGCATACAGAAAATAGGTTCAGGGGACTTTCCCTTTAATCTAGATACCTAATAGCTTAGCTGATTGGGAGTTGAAGCAATTTAAAAAAATATTTTTTTCCTGCTGTAAAATGGCTACAGTATAACCTTATAAGTCTCAAGGGCATAGCATTGTTAGGATCAAGTAAACAACACAACATCATAGCATTTCTAAGATCAAGTAAATAGCACAATTGCAAGACTTTTATAGCCAGTATTAAAAAGAAAAGGTAATAATATGTGATGAAGATGCTTGTATCTATACCTTATTTTAGATGATTTAGGCCTGCGCTGAAAGCAAAAATAGTAATAGATAATACAAATGACTTGCCCATTATCCCAAACCAAAATTTTAATAAGTTCTATATTTACTGTATCTTTTGTTCGCTCTCCTACAGACTGAGAGTAAGTTAGAAAATATAATCAGTATAATTAAATTCTCTAGACAAGGTCTCAGGTGTCTTCCCACCGAAAGCAAGTAATTACATACCTGTTCTTTAAAACAAAATGACTGAACATCTTTAATTAAAGAGTTTACGGTTTGCTCAGCACTGCTGCAAAGAAATCTGAACTTGCAATGCTGGCCAGAGAATTTATTTATTGGACAATTTTCTCCATGAAAAGCAGACTGAGCTAATACAGCTTTACTCCAAATGCATCTGCGGGAAGGGCAAAAGAAAGTAAGCACACATTACAATAGTAAGATCAATGAGTTAAGCAGCACAATACACACAGAGTGCAGCAGACAATACAGCTTTGAGAACAGACAGCCATACAGTAGCATAATGTTCAAACAGCTATTACCAAAGTAGGCACTGGAGTGGGAAAAAGTGAAATAGAGAGAGGCTGGGCCTAGTTCTCAGTTCCAATTACATTGGCTATAAAATAGGGGGCAAATTGCACCAACCAATAATATTGCTATACTGAGAACATTACAGTATGTACTGTATGTGCCAGGAGGCAAAGACCCCTTAGCACAAATGCTGGACTGCTGATTAGATATTCTGTCTATCACACTGCGTGCAAACTGGGTTTGTACACAGTAGTGGAGCACATTATAAAAGCATCCATGATCCTGTGCATCACTGAAAACATGCACTTCCCACTAACCTCTACCTGAGGCCTGCTTGTGGGTTCAGGTCTTTCTGCAATGTGTGCATCCTCCTCATTGGTTCAGGTAGTCCAATGTGGACCCCCCCAAACCCCATTGAAAAACAATACCTAATAGACCAGAGGATCCTCCCTCTGTTGTTCTAGTCCCCTGCATATGTCTTTTTCCTACAATGGTCTGTCACCAAACTCAGTACCCCAACACCCTTGTGCAACAGGTGCAGCATTCTATTACCCATACCACCTAAATGAAAACATTCTAAGCCTGTGGTTGTTGCTCAAGTGCTGCACCAGTGGGCGCCTAGCTTTGTGAATGCTGCTGCATGCCATTAGCATGGTAACCCTACCTATGTTTGTGCAATAGTGCACTTAGATGTGCGCTGGTGCATAAGGGTGTTTTTTCTTTATTTGTGCATAGCTTGAGGGGTGCAGGGACTGGCCCTAAATCATGCAGGATGGATGTAGCACCAGTCCCATGTGACATGATCTCAGAGAGATGCATGGTGATAGATAGGATGTAAGAGATCTCATCACACACTCTACAATGCAGAGAACTAGAACTGTACTAAAAAATGGATTACCATTGTCACTTCAGGCAGTGTCTCTGTATTTCAGTCTTACTTACAATAGGAAAATGGTGCAAAACAGTAGGGAAATTTGGTGTTAGGGTTTCCAACCTTAACTCCCCACCCTCACCCCCAAGCTGGAAAAGGAAAAAAAAATTGTGTTTTGAGTTTCTGGAGTCTTGATGAATCAGTGGTGGGGTCTTCATTGGGTCTGTCAGCCTTAATGCTGACCCCTTCCCCAGCCTGTAGCCTCCATTTCAAAGCACAAGGTACAGCTCAAAGGCAGTGCCTCATAGTAATACAGGGCTCTATTCTTGAAGGGGTCTTCGATTGGCACAAGCTGTGACAAACAGCAGCTTGCACCAAAGCCCAGTTCACCAGGGACACTGCACCAGATTCTGGTACAGGAGGTGTCCCAAAGCCTAAGTCCTGACTCCTATGGCAACCACACTCATGCACCAAACACACAGTGCACCAGAAGGGTTTGCTGCAGGCTCCTGTGGCTGGGGCAAGTGTTACCCCAGTCCACCAGCACTGGCATAGCCCATACCGCTGTATTCCCCACTGCTCTAGTGGTCTAGCACCCCCCTCCCCGAACCCAGATCATGCTGGCATTGACCCAAAACATAACTCCCCACAACCCTAGTGTGGCCCCCTTCCCCGAACCCTGATCATGTAGTAATGTAAATATAGATACTAACACATCCTGGTGGTATAGTGGCCCCCCCTCCCTCCCCCCAGCTGGTAGTGACCACTATCCTTTAAAAGCCGGCTCAGAGCGGTGACCAGCACAACCAACCTTACATCTCCACAGCTGGCCACTGACTGAACTGTCATTGTGAATATTGTAATGTTCTGGTTCTAAACTGGACAATGTCCCCACTTTAAAGTATCTAGGACTATGACTATACAAGTATCTAGACTTCGGGGTACATCTAGATGCCATACACAAAAAACTTCTTCCTAAGCTTGGTGCTCTATACAAACACCGCAGTTGCCTGCAAATGCAAGCCAGGTGAGAAACTGTTCAAAAGATGATCCTCCCAGTCTTCAACTTCTGGGATATTGTCTACAATTCTGCCCCTAAGACAACCCTGTCCAGACTGGACACTTCCTTCAATTCCTTCTGCCACTATGTACTTGACTGCTCTCCTCTCACCCACTACTGCAATCTCTACACTTTGCTCTCCTTTTCAGCTCTCTCTGCCAAATGCCTGTCACACACCACTAATCTAGTAGGGAAGTATTGGCTCAGCTCTCTGCCACACTACTTGTCCTCCCTCTCTCAGTCCCTCCTCCCTCCTGTTATTCCCTCAGATCCTCCACAGACAGAACACTTGCCCTCCCATCCCGGCTTACATCATCTAGTTGCGTCATCTTCTCGTACAAATTTCCTAGCATCTGGAACTCCCTCCTTCTCGAGATTCACTCTGCCCAATCTTGCCATTCCCTTGCTTCCCTCCTTGGCAAACACACTGTTCACTGTTGTAACTGCAATTAACCCCTCATAACTCCCTTTGTCTTTCTGCTTCCCTTCCCCCCTTTTCCTAGCCTCCTACCACCTACCTAATAGTCCCTCTTGCCAACTTATTCCCCTTCCCTGTACCTTGCCTCAAATCTGTCTCTGGCCTCCTGCCACCTACCTAATAACCCCCTCCTGTCAACTTATTCCCCTCCCTGTACCTTTGCCTCTAATGTGCCCCCACCATCCCTCAAAATTGCCTCCCCTCCATCCCTCAGCTCACCATGCCTATCATCCTTCCTATCTACCTCACTACTGTGCCATTCCTTCTCCTTCTGTTCTCACCCCTGCTACTCCTACCCCTCACTTTCTTTCTCTCCATTATCTGCCAACTCCCTGTCCCCTTGCAGGGTTTTCAGAATCCTGAAGGGGAGTAGGTTTCTGGCTGCCATTCCCTTGCCTTCTGCTCTTATCCCTGTTACTTCTACACCTCACTTTCTCTCTCTCCACTAACTTATCAACTCCCTGCCCCCTTGCAGGGTTCTCAGCATCTTGTAGGCTTGCAGGTTTTGGCTGCCTTTCCCTCCACTAACTCTACCCTCCATCCACCTCCCTGCTAGTTTAACCATCTCAATAAGTTTCTATACAGCTCTTAGTACCTCTGTATTCTGTAAGCACGTGAGCTGCATGTTCCTTTTATCTAGCTATCTGTTTGCATTCTTGGGTTCCCCCTTCAAAAAAGACACTTTTGTATTTTTGCTGGTATTTCATAAATAAGTATATTTTCATATACTGTGCCCTAAAGTTATGTTTTGTCATTTATCTATTTACTGTCTCTGCCGATCTCATTATGATCATCTGTCTTGGTTTGAATTGCACTGTATTTGATTTGTTCACCGTGTTATTTATTGTTGGCTTTCTGCTCCTCCCCTTCATGTAACCCTTCCCCAAGGAGGCTTCTGGAAATGAACTGTTGCAGCTCGTGTTGTCATTCCTGGTGAAACTTTTCTAAATAAATAAATAAAAATGTATACACTAGCCTACAAATTACAATACTGGCAATGACAGTGCAGTTGGCAGCCAGCCGCGGAGCTGTGAGGTGGTTTGCGCTGGTCACCAGCTCCAAGCTGGGTTTGGGCTGGGTGGGATGGTGGTCACTACTGGCTGGGGTGGTGAGGATGGGGGGCTGCTAAACCACCAGGGATGTGGGTGTTATATCTATAATTACAGTATCCCATAATCGGGATTCGGGGAGGGGGGCCACACTAGGGTTATGGGGAAGTTATGTGTTAGGTCGATGCAAGCACAATCGGGGGTCAGAGAGGGGGGGGCTGCCACTCCCCCAGGGCAGGGGGTATTGTTTAGGACATACATGTGGGCACTGTGGGGGTCATGGACAGTTGCACATTGCCACATACAGGACAACTCTCCTAGTGGGGAGGTATCTAAGTACCTTAGACCACCAATGGCTGGTTTTAGGGTACTTGGATATTCTCCTGCTGGAAGAGTTTTGTGAATACCATTCTTGGAGATGTGGCAGCCTGCACCTACCACATTCCCCCTTACACCAGGTCGAAGCCCATTTTCAGGTGCACAGGTGGCGTAAGCCCCATTTGGGGTAGGCAGCCTGTGTTTGATGCAGGTGCCACGGATGCTGCAATGTTATCCTTTGGGAAATTTCTCATCTTCAGAACACTGTAACTATGGGCCCGTTGAATGTTTTGGGACTAAACCACCAAAAAGCACATCTGTGGGACCAGGACTTTCCACTCTGCAGATCTCAGCCCAAAATCACACTCCACCTTGGCACAATGAAGTGACAAAGAAAACAACACATGGGACAATGTTTTCAAGCATTGTTTTTGTGAAAACAGAAGTGTTTTCACGACACCCCTATACCTTATAATGAAATCTTTTCATGCACAAAAAAATGTTTTCAAGAAGGTTTTCCCAGTGCACATATAAATTTTCCCATAGGCTAAAATGGGACATGAAAAACTTCCATAACTTTTGAACAGATTAATATTTTTTCACCAGATCTTCAAAAGACGCCACCCTGACCCAGACCACATATACAAATGAACATTTGAAGCCAAACACACACACACTGTTCACTCTCTGGAGCCTGACAAAGAATTGGACAAAAGTTGAGGATTTTTCACATTTTTGACACTCCATAGCTATGCAACCGTACATCCAACTGGAACAAAACTTTTCAGAGCCAGAGATATGTCATTGGACACCGCACATGCAAAATTGCAGACATATCAGACATACAGTTGCAAAGTTATTAAAGTGCAAACTTTGGGGTTTAACATAGAAGTGACCTGCCAACCCTAACTATAGTGGCACTACCATGCTAGTATTATATATATATATATATATATATATAGATATACTTTCATTAAATGTTTTTTTCATGTTTTCTATCTATCTATCTATCTATCTATCTATCTATCTATCTATCTATCTATCTATCTATCTATCTATCTGTCTATAATTTGATACTTTGATCGCTGCTGATGTTTAATGTATTTTTGGTATCTTGCCTAAGTATCTATTTGTGTTGCTGTGTGGGGTAATTTAATTCCAGTCCCAATGCTGTGTTTTTGTTGGAATAGTATTTAAGCTAGGTAGGTAGCATGTGTCAAGAATAATTTTTGTTGCTCTTTTTGTAAATAAAAAAAAATGTTTTTTCTATGCACAACCCCCACCTTTCCTCCCTTCCTTTGCACTGCACATAAAATGTTGCTATTTCCTGTAATTCTGCACCTTGCATGTCTTTGAGGTGATCTGTCACTTTAAGATTTCATCAGTTTTAGAGATCGAGTAGCACACCCTTTCACACTGATCAAGATGTCTGTGTGATTATATTGAAATGCTAAAAAAATTGTTGCTGTATCAGATAATTTACTACATAAAATTCCATTCTGTGACATTTGATCTACTCACTGTTTTAGTCTCAGGGATGCGTATTTATCTCTCTTTGGTTGTACTGTACTATATTTCTTAACTAGTTGCTCCCCTAATCTCTCACACTCATGTGTAAAATATTTTTCTCTGGACTTTTAAAAGGGAACTTTCTAAAAGAACTGCCAACTCTTCTGAAGAGGGACTCTGTGTGAGTTCCAAATCTTAAGGATTTTCTGTTAATCTCTGTTGGTCCAATAAAAGGTATCAAATCACCTAGTTAAAATATTAGCAAGTGGAACAGGTTCATTTCTGGTCAGTGAGTCTTGATAGCTTGTGGTTTATGAAGTCTAAAGTATTTACAAAGTTATTTACCATATTGAGGCCACTTAGGAAAACTATTCTAGAATGTAGTCATGCTTAAGAGTGAACGTTGAGGCAGTTGCCACTGCTGTTGTTACAAGTTTTTGTCATTTTGCAGCATTTTCCTGTTGTAAGTAAGCCTGAGATAAAGCTAGATTGCCTGAAGTAGATGTGGTAAGTCTTTTATGTTATGATGATGCATATCCTGTCTCTGCACTGCAGAGTTTGTGATGACGTGTGGAGCCTGTTTGGGTTTAACACCAAGAGTTTGTTTCTGAGACCTTACTTTCCTGTGCTTTTGTCATGAGTATGTAAGAGGTGTTTGAGGGGATGGGATCTGGGGTGGGCAGGGCAAAGAGGATAAGGTTCAGGAGCATGCATGGGTAATATAAGCAATAAGAGATGGCACGGAGTTAGTAGTAGTAAAATGAACACAACCCTGGTGTTGTAATAAGGTACAAGGTCACAGGCTAAGTGCCTTTAGTCTCTGAAGGTGTCTTTGGGACACTACTACTAACAACCTGGAGTGTCTCATTGCACTAATAAAATGGGTTTAGGATAGTAGAAAAAATAGCAAGAAAGAATAAATTGTTATGGTTCTTAAATTAATAGTTTTTGGCCCCCTCCATAGTTTATTCTGCTTGGTTCAGAAAGTGATTCAGGACAGCATCTGTGTGTACCTGAAAGGTAACAGGTAAATAAGGCTGACATTTTTTTTTTGATGGGCAGAGAAGTCACTCTGCCAGTTTTGAAAGTAAAATTTCTAGATGGCTTACTGAAACTGTTTTTAGGTGGTGGTAGTACTCTAATTAAGTATGACAGGTAATTAATCAGAATGTAGCATTTTTAAAACCCATTTTATATGATTCATAGAGCAGAACTGTCATAGTGAAAGGAGAGGAGAGGAAAAAGAACAGAGGGAAGGGGATGGCTAGACAAGAGAAGTGGGAACTAGAGGTGAAAGCTGCCTGCCCGTCTGAGATTTTGTGGCTAAAAAAGGAAGAATGAATGCCAACCAGAGGCTCTAAGAGAGTGGGGCAGTAAACTAGAGTTAACACAGAGGTGGAGGGAACCTCATCAGAATTTGTAGACACAGTTAGAATAACATCATTCCTCAACTGAGGGAAGAACGTTTGAATAAGAGGAGAAGTGTTTTGTAGGGAGTGGAAAGTTCAGAGCAAAGCAAAGAATAAAAGAGGGGGTAGAAATCTGCACAGGGTGGATATACAGATGGCAGTTTAAACCATATCCTTGTAGTCAAAGTGCAAATGAATCATTTTGATAACAATCTCATGATGAGTGGGGAGGAAGGCACAAGATTTCTTCTGATATAATGCACCTAGCTGGGGTTGATGTTTCTTATCTGTAACATTTACAATATGTGATTAATCAAACTGAAAAACCAGCTTGAAACCCAGTTATTTAAAAGAAAGAACTTATCCAGTTTAACTCCAACTAATGTCAAAAAGACCATAAGGATCTGGAGCTTGGCCATTTCAAAATCATGCACTTGGGGCGTAGAAACCCAGGGTCAGCACACAAAATGAGAGTGTGGTACTAGCAACCACCAAACAGGAAAGAGATCTGGGTGTTATCATACAGTATATGATGGCCTAAAGGTGGCCAAACAGTGAGACAAGGCAGTGGGAAGAGCCAGTGGGATGCTAGGGTGAATAGGGAAGGGTATCACCAGCAGAAATAGATGCATACCAGTCCTGCAGCGAAACCTTTACAGCAAACATGTTGATGCAAGCTATATTGACAGTTCACTGTAAAGTCCGCCCGGGACCCCAGCACTCTTTCACCTGGTCCTGCACCACCTCCCCGAATCAACTCCGACTCAGAGTTGATAACCCAAGTCTGGGGGGAAGTTCTGGAGTCCACGTCTCTGAAAGGACATAGACAGAGCTTAGGCAGTCCAGAGAAGGGCAACTAAAATGGTGTGGGATCTGCATCAAAAGTGCTATGAGGAGAGACTGAAGGACCTCAATATGTACAGGCAGGAGGAAAGGAGGGAGAAGGGGAATATGATACAGACTTTCAAATACCTCAAGGGTATAAGTAAGGTTAAAAAAACAGTTCCCTTGTAGTCTAGTGGTCCTTCCCTCTCCCCAATCACCGATCCCCATCCCATTGGTAATAAAATATACATCCATGGTGGCTTAGTGGGACCCTCCCCCTCTCCAATCACCAATTGCCATCCCATTAATCATAAAACATAGTTTCTTGGTTGTCTAGTGGTCCCTTCCCATCTCCGATTGCCGATCGCTGTCCCGTTGATAATAAAGAAGAAGGGTCCCTGGTGGCCTAGTGGTCATTCACCTCACCTAGGATGACAATCCATGATCTGGAAGGGGGAAGGACCACTAGACCACCAGGGATATATTTTTTATTAAAAACAGGATGGAGATTGGTGATTGGGGAAGGGGAGGACCACTTCACTACCATGGACATATCTTTTATTATCAATGGGATAATGATAATTGATGGGGGGGGACTGCCACAGTATCTCCAGCAACCACTAGGGTTATAGAATTAAAGCAAGATCTCACTTGGTGGTATCTTCTCCACACAAGGGAACCCACAAAAGGCCCTTACAATGAGTAAATTCTTTATGAATGGGACTGCGCCAATATGCAGGCCCCCTCCCTCTCCTCACTTTGCCCTGGTGCAAACTCAGTTTGAGGGCACAAACCAGGCTTTTGTGAATAACACTTTGGCATAAAACCTGGTTTTGTGAATCTGGCCCCTGGTCAGAGTCACATCAGTAAATAGGTAGACCTTAATATTTTTATATTAAAAGGCACTACTAGCCCTTTCCATTAAAATTATATTATTTCTTGTCATTCACCAAGATGACTATAAACCAAAAAACTTCTTTTTTAACATTTAAATGTTTTTTTTAGCTACCAAGGAAATAATATCCAATATAAAGCTTATTTTTATGTGATAACACATTTTGCGTGAGCTGGGGCATGAGATCACTTTTCCCCCTTTTTCACCATGGCTCTTCAGATTGTGCTGCTGCCCCCCCTTGTTTCCCATTTTCTACCCTTTGTTTCCTCCACTAACTATCTCATAATCACTCTTACCTTCTACCCCCTGTATTCCTTTGTTATATGGTTCTTTTTGGGGTTTCTTCCCCTCAGGATTCCCTTTGTTGACCTTGTTTGCCGAGGGGGGGCAGTTTATGTCTCCCTTCATCTTTACGCCTTCCCCTTGGCTAGTTTAAATGCTGGCCAATGTAGCATTTAAACCATTCTCTGAGAACCATGGTTCCCCTCCTGGACAGATGCAGGCCATTACCCCTGTACAGGCCCTGACCCCTCCAGCTGGGGCCCCAGTCCCCAATGAAGCTGAATCCCTCCTCTCTGCACCATTCTTCAACCATGCATTGAAATTCCTGGTGCAGAGAATCCTGTCTTCCCCCTGTCATAGACAGGTAGCACTTCCGAGAAGGTCACATATCATGCCAACTGCCAAAGACCCCTCTCCAATTCCCTGAACTCCTCCTGAACTATTTATGACTAATCACTAGCCAGGTCATTAATCCCAAATGCTCCCTCCCTTTCTGCTGCCCCAGTGATCCTTTGAATCTTCTTTCCATTCCTGTGAGCCGAGGCATCGGGAAGGCACCAAACCTCTCTCTCTCTCTCTCTTCATCCTTACCTGTCCCCAGCTGTATCCCCCTCACTATGGAGTCCTCCACCAGGAGTTGCTTCCTCCTCTTCTGGGGTCCTCTGCCAACCCCCTTGGGCTCTCCACTATTGAGGACCCCCACATCCACCACGCTCACTACTTTGGGTGCCTCTGTGGAATGTTCCCACTCTACCAGTGTGGCATAGGAGTTCTGCAGTGAAACCAGGTTTGGGATGTGCCTACGCTCCACCACCCTAACCCTCCCCAAGCCCATTGTTGTCCAGCTGCTTCTCCTTCTGGGCAACCTCTGAGGTATTGGCAGTAGACTTGGTGGTCCCTGGCTGGGGAGAAGGTTCTCTGACCACTAGCCAACTCAGCCTTCAGACTGGTAACCTCCTGCCTCAGCTCTGAGAGGTGCACTCAGATAGGGCAGCAATGCAGCCTCTAGAAATTCTCCCTGAATGCCCCCAGCCACTGCACTGCACCACTCCCATCATCCTATCCTACCTGATTTGTCTGTTACTTTAACCCTTTAAATTCCCTTTATTACCCTAGCCTATATAGGGAGTTTCAACAACCCCTGGGTTTTTGTAAGTTTTGAACCTTTAGTGTAGCTTAGCCCTGTAAAGGGTGCTAAGTTATTTTTCCTACCTGATGCCTTGTGGCTGTAGACAGCTGCTTACCCCTTTTATCTACTCATGGTTTGTGGGGCAGAGTGTATGGCCACTGGCTGCCTCCCCTGGCTGACTCCATCTTCACAGACTCCCCTGTGTTGTCCTTTGTGCTGTGGTCCTTAGCATGGAGGTCCTTAGCATGGAAGTTCACTTGATGGATACTTCCTTATGTATATCAGGCAATGGCTGATTATCTCACTTGAGGAGAGCCCCAATTGACTTTTGCAAGTAAGTCTTAACCACCTTCCCAGTTCCCTGAGCTCTTTGTGCACAATCCCGTCCCATCCCCATCCTTTGTTAGGTCATTAGTCCCCAACTGGACAATGACATCCAGCTCCCCTCCTGCCCTGTGGCCCTAGTGATCTTTACTATCCACTGTCCATTCCTCTGAGCTGTGGCCCCAGGTAGGCAACTTACCACTCTCTCTTCCCCTTCCTGTTCCCAAATCTACCTCTTAAGAATCGAGTCCCCCACCAGAAGCTGCTTCCTCCTCTGCTAGAGTCCTCTACCTCCCACCTTAGGTCCTCCCCTCCTGAGGACCCCTACATCTCCCCTTACAACTACTTTGGGTGCCTCCTCTTGGCAGTCCTGTACCTGCTAGAATGGAGAAGGATTTCTAGTGGCACAGGCTGAGGAATGTGCCCCTAACCTGCAACCCCAACCCTCCCCAAACCCACCACAATCCAGCTGGCCCTTCTTCTCATAGGCAATCTCTGGACAATGACAGTAGACTTGGTGGCCCCTAGGTGGTGGAAGAGGTCCCCTGGATCCAGGCCATCTTGGCCTGGAGACCAGGAACCTCCTCCCTCAACCCAGAGAGGTGTGTGCTGATGGGACAGCACCTCAGCTTCCAGAAAGTCTCCTGGAAAACTGCAGCTCTGCATCCATTGCACTGCTTTACTCCCATGATTGACTTTATGTATTGTTGCCTACTGCTATCTACTGTACTTTGCCCCTGTTGACTCCTTCCTGTGTTTGGTTCTTACCCACCTGTAAGTTTTGTCAGTATTTACTATATCACACTACCCTACATAGGGTGTTTCTTGCTTTTCCCTTGGCTATATCACACTCTAGAGTACCCCCTACCTCTTTACTTCTTCCTTTTTAACTAACCCTCCCCTTTATGCCCTTGTTGAACAGTTTGTGCATCCTACCTTACATAGGGATTCTCACATATTCCCACCTGTAGCAGCTATCTGCATGCTACCCCCCCCCCACACACACACAAAGATACTTCCCAACCCACCACCTGCAGTTCCCTATACAGGTAACAGAAGACAATAAGGTACACTGCCTTACCTTGCCAGTCTGGCAGAGCCCCCTGCATGTCTGCTGTTGCCTGTGGATGCCTGTCATCACCTATAACACCAGTAGCAACCTGTTCTACTCCTGATCTGATCCCCTCATGCTTTGGGACACAAGCATGACATGTTAGGACTGGTTCTTTTTAAGCAAGACTGCCTGTTTCCTGGAGGTGTGCTATTGGTTGGAGTGGTTCTTGTGACTGCTCGACTCTGACCTTTGTAAATGACTCTGCTAATAATTTCTTCCTACCTCAAGCGACCTTGGACAAAAGAAGTGCTAGAAGTGTGTTTACAGCTCATTAATTTGATTTACAGCTTTTGGTAGTCATTAGCTCTGCTAGCTGTACTAGTAGGCTAGCACTTCCCCCCAATCCACAAAGAAAGATTGCATTTGATAGAGGACAGGCTGGTCCTGAGAACCCACTGTTGGGGTGTATTAGAGGGCAATTACTGAGAGTAAGGCTGAGTTGCAGTCAGGGTTAATTGCTACGGGGAAGAATAGACCAGGGATGTCATGCCAAAATAATTTCTGCTGGGGGGCACACACCTGAAAATGAGTCTTGGTAAGAAGAAAAAAACTGTATTATACTTTTACAGCCTTACTTAGTCAAAAGAAATCCTACTCAAATGGTGATTGGGGAGCACATGTCCCCCTAGGGCTATGATTATGATAGCCCTGGAATAGACCATTTCAGCTCTTTTGATTTGTGGATGGACTTCTACTGTCTGTCTGTCTGAAAGCCAAAGTGTCTTTTTCCACAAATAAATTGGAAGAATTTGGTTCTTTCTTTCACAGCAGAGTATCTGCCATTAGAGCAGGGATTTACTGGGGAAGATGGTTCCGTACAGGGTGGGTGGTGGTTTGCTTGAAGGCATTCCAGCACTATAGAATCAGTGACAGACAGGAAATATCTCAGGTGAGTTCTTCTTTGCATTCTACCTACTGTATTCAGGATGGAGGTCCTATTCAGTTGTTGGTGTACTCTCGGGAGACGCTGGTTTATGTGGTGGCTGGGATCATCGGTCTCTGGGGTAGGGATATTTTCCTGCTGCAGTGATTAAAGCAGTAGCAGTCATCCTCAAGAAACCATCTTTACACCCAGAGGTCTTGGTTAATTACAAACTTACCACAAAAGTTGGCTTTTTGGGGAAGGTACTATAATTGAGAATATGGTTGTGTTGCAACAATTTTTTTTTTATTTAGTTAGTTTTTGTTGACTGGGTAAGTGCACTAGACAAATTCTGCCTATTTCAGGCATGACCCGGGGGAAGGAGATACAGATGAATGCCAACTGACTTTGAACCAGATTAAGCTGTTGGTGATATTTTAGTGAATAGGAGGAAATTTGTCCAGGGCATCAGGGAAATTTCCATACTCACAGGTAGGGGGACACTTGTCAGCCATTTGCCAAGATGACTGATGTCCAAGATGGTGGTCGAAAGGTGGATGGAGGAGCTGGGAGGTCTAACACCAGCCAGTTGATCCCTATGGAACCTGATTTTCTGGAGTCTAATACAGAAAGGTCTACTAATGCTGCA